>JAFFJZ010000003.1:40000000-44800000 GCA_018340375.1 Gonatopus flavifemur | reverse complement strand
TATCAAGGCAAAAAAAACAAAGCCGCAGGAGAGCGGTTTCCAAAGCTTTTAGATGCGTCATCATCTCGTAGAGGAATACAAATTATTCTGATAAGAAATATCGTGCACACAATACACGGAGTACATATTCGCATAGTTGATAGTATACAAAATGTGTACATAAATGCGCATAGTTTCGCGATATACGTGTTCTAACCCATGAATCAGACATAGCTTGACCATAAGTAAGTCCGTCTCGGAGGGCTCTCACTTTAGATTAAATCAGCCTCTACCTCGCCGTCAAAGTTGTCATCTGAATCGGTCTTTCGGAGAAGGCGGAAGAAGAAAAAAATAGATACTTCAATACTTTTTGCAGGAATTTTTTATTTTCCTCGCGATATCACTAAAAAGTGATAACAATTGAGGCAAATACATTCCGACATGGATTTTCATATAAAATTGTTGTAAGTACGTTACAAACATCTATTCGTTTGGTCAAATCGTTTTTAATCTACTCAACAGGAAGTGAAGGTAACCAGTTTTGACATGGAACGCCTCAATCGTTAATAATTATTAATAGAACTAGATGTGGTACTATACGATCACACAAGATGGAACGGGAAACTGAACAAGGGTGAAAGAGAAATAATTGAACTCTATAGAAAATTTTTATACAAGTGTAATGGAAGTGGCGTGTATGGGTGTGTATTGATCGATAGTTACTTCGATCTTACATCTGTTGTTTTACATGGAAAGCAGCAGTAGCGGTACTGCTGCGGCAACGGCAGTACAGCAGCCACAGCTTGGCTAAGGATTTCTTTTGTGTATAGTGAAAATGAAGCATATGCCTCAGTTTTCCGGAACAAAAGGCCCTTCAAAAACAATATATGTAGAGAGAAGCTTTTAGGATTCGATCAGTCGACACCTCGGAATTCTTCAGGACTTTCATTGATATACCGGGAAAATTAGGTTTCGCATTAGCTATCAGCCAACTTTTACAACATATTCATTCCAGGTTTGGAAACATTAACTTTGGTTTATATCAATTCAAATAAATAGAATTTTCCAAAGCTTCTCAATAATTGGGAGTTGAAAATCAAAATTTAATTAAAAGAGTTGTACAAATGAATAAACGTGGAAAATGATAAAACGTAATGAAAGCCTACATTCCAATAATTCACTCACTCCCATAACCTACTATAATTATATGCAGTATACCTTTCGAGCGTATCGATTCACTTTTCCTACGATAATTTACAACGTTTTCACGTTATAATATCTGAGTTGCCAGATTGGAATTACACGCATATTATTCGTATTACTCATCAATAAAATTTACACTGCGTTGGTGACGTGGCTTTTACCAGACGACTGTATATAAGTACATAGATATATGTATACATGTATTTTTTCCCCGACCGGATGTTCTAGTTTTCAACTGCAGTAACTATTATATTACCGGTTTTATTCATGTCAAACGTATACACCATAATTATACATTTTCTTATTTGAACTAATAAACCTAAAAATGATGAAAACCCTCATTCCATATACAATTGAATATATTCGAACGAAACATCTCTATGTTTTGAGTAAAAGTAGGATAAATTGTTTCGGGGTCGTTAATCCTCTAGAGAAACTGGCGAGGCGGCGGGAGTTCACGAGACTGCCAGTGTAAACGTGACTCATCCTCTTCGGTTCAAAGAAGAGAGAAGAAGAAGAAAAAACAAAAAGAGAGGCTGCGATCTTGATGCTGGAGCTAAGTTTACTTGGTTTGTGAACGGATCAAACGTAAACTCGTTAAAACGTGCTTCAATCCTATTACTTCCTGGCTCCTTTTTTTTCTAAGTATCGTAAAGGTTATTAGAACGAGTTTCAAGTTCATATAAAGGTTTGCAAATAAAAGAGAAATCAAATCAAATTTTCAAAGAAATAATTAACGGAATTTATACGGAAATGAAATAATTTCACGGTGGAGGATGTTTCTTGGTATAATTTTACCCCAAGGTTCTTAATGGAAACTCATCGTACCTTGAAGTGAGTCACAGTTATGTCAATATCAAATGTTCGAGTGAAACTGTTACATCGTGAAACGTTCTAGGTATCTACCTAACTCCAAACAAATAACTGAGCCCCAAACATTGTTGTTTCGACTTTATCGATAGTTGAATTTTTTTCTCTGTCTTTCATTCGCGCTGCACATAGATCCAATAAATTATGCAGATGTATCGATAAAGAGAACTCGTTCTTGCGTTCGTAAACACGCTACAACAAAGGAATGGATAAATAAAATTAGAAAAAAGAAAGAAAAAAAAAGAGTAACTTTTCTACTACCCAACCCACGGGAGCTCTGCAAATCACTCCCTTGGGGTGCCCCGAGGATACCGCGTACCCTCTTCTCTCCTCTATGCGCCATAAACTAGCTTTTAAAAGGGCAGAAAAAAAGGAAAGAGAGTTAGCGAAGGGTGCCCTCAGGAGGTTTGCCAAAGGACACATTTTTGTGGATTAAGAACGTATCTATTGTCGATCTCATTGTTCATGTAGCAAATCCGAATACACGAGGTCCTACCAAAGATTATTACTCACGATGATCGTACGGACAAAAGATGGAATGATCATTGACGTTGAAAATGATGGCGCGTTGAATAAAAGAAATAAAGGAAAGAATCAGAAGGGATAAACGGTTTCGCATTCAACGAGGAATTTGTGATCTTGTAGATTAGATATTCATCGTCCCACCACTGAATTTGTAATGGGGTTTCATTTGTATAGAGAGTTTCATTTCAAATACAGATCGGTGAATCAATCCCGAAATGTTGCCGAAAGGATATGTCGTTCAAGTTAATTCCAACACTTTTAGTCGAAAGAAACCTTAATATCAGATTTGATTCAATATAATGACGTGTAACGAGAAACAAGGATTTCCATCACCTACGACCTATACGTAACATCCTCGCCAATGAAATATGTTAATTTCGATCCAAGTTCCGGTCGGTGAAACATTCGGTACTAAATGCAGGAACTTCAGCGAGCGCAATTATTCTCTCACTTTCAATTGATGGTACCACCGTCCTCGGGAATGAATTTGTACTGAGTGCATTACATAAACGACATTTGTCGTTGCAATGAGTTAGTCAGTTACAAGCACATGACAACCAGCACAAATAATATACTCGTCCTCACATGCAAAGTGAAGTTTTAATAACTTTGAATCATCATTAGTAAAGTACGTCATCATAAAATAATTGTGTTTCTAATTTAAAACAATAATTATTACGGAAGGGGAGTAAAACATTTATTCATGGAAATTCAATAAACTTGTAATCATATGATTACGTCACAAACAAGAACAGGGCATATCGTTATAGCTTATCGGAATCCGGAAACGCTGTGTGGAATGCGCGAACAAAGTGGATCAAAATAATACAAACGTTGCCACGAGAAATGTGTTACGATAAGAATAAAACCCTGAACGCATTTTCGTGATTCTTCAATTTGGCACATTTGAATGATAATAAATCTCTGTTCGGAATGAAAAGAACAAAAAACCAGATGGAAGTTCTTTTTCCAAGCGACGTATATATATCTCGCGTTATATAATTCTCCCTACAGCCGCACACGTGGTAATTTGATCAAATAATGATTTTTCTTTTCTCCTATATACGCCGGTATAGAATGGCGTTTGAAAAAACGTTGACGCGCGCAATATTGCTTCGAATTGAATTGAATTGGTCTGATGAATGCCGAAAGAAATATCGGTCCATTGCCTTCGAATGCATGCATCAATCTCAATTTTGTCTTGATGTCGTTTGACATCAGATGGGTGGAGGGATGTTTGATTTCTCGTCCTAAATACACAAACCTGGCACAACATACGTCGTATGTTTTTACAAACATCCTCCCCGAATTCCAAAACCATCATTATCCTGCTTCTCCTAGCTCATCTTACGAATTGTCATTATTGATAATTCATCTGAAATTGCATAATGTTATTGCGTTTTGTTGTTGGCAAAATCATACGTTATTGAGGAAATATCGGCCGATTGTATTTCAATCCGTCCTCGGTAAGTATTGAGGCAATATTCTACGTGAGATATCAAAGTATTTTCCCCTTCCTCCTTCTCGAAATAGTTATTTCGAAAAACCAATTTCTCCAAGGATTTCAAGCGTAATCGATCAAGAACACGACTACTTGGTAAAAAGATAAGATATATACGGTGGAGTTGTGAGTAATGATAGAGGCTTCTTTCTGCAGATTTTTCATTCATCTTTTATCAGTCGATGTGTTACGTTTCGATCTGTGCGTACCTATATATTACTATTCGATACAGAGAATTGAGAATTATAGTTGCTACGAATGCTATGCATTCTCAAAGGATTTCAGGGTTACTGTTGTGTCATAGAATATATAGAAGTTGTTACACAAAATGGTGCATATTGGAATATAGGGAATTTCATTCCGAATGATTTGGATTCATTAAAGTCTAAGAATAATGCTTGTAATACTGATGTTTCATTTTCCTCGTGAGCAGAGATATAATGACAAGTATCACGACAAAACATTACAGTAACAACAGTTACATAATTAGTCCTCTCCACATATGTTACTCGAATTTCGAAGCATTGACATTTACAGCACATTTTAGATCTCAAAACCTTCTTTTGAACACAATTATGTTTTGCTTATATCTGTATTTCAATATCGACACCGATTAAGATATTCTCCATACAGTAAACAAACATCTTTTGTTCATTCAAGTTAGTTGCTTTCGTTAAACTCGCTCTACCGTGTTTGATGCAACAATTATCGCATTAGATCCGTTGCGTTTAAATTCATAGCGTAGTTGAGACAATTAAAACTCCTCTCAACTGGCTATTTATTTTTCTCGGTATTGAAACATGTTATTGAACATCCACTTCCTATCAGGAAAGATTTTGTGAGAATTATAGGAAACCTACGTACGTAGATTCTAATATAAGTGAATTTGAATGCATCATTTTCAATTGCTTTTTTATTACCGTATATACAGTGCACAAATTAATTACTGTATAATTGGATCATTTGAGCAACTTTGTAGCAAATTGCTGGATGGACAGTTAGTTTGCAGCCAGTGTAACCGGTTGCACTTCAACCAGATCAATTCAACACATGCTGATTAATTTCCGGTTATTTTTTTACAAATTGAATAGCTAAGTATCAGGGGAAATTACTGGAACTAATATTTGATATCCAATAAAAAATCTTCAGTTGGATACAGTTCACAATGATATCGTTCCCAACCACACACATTAATCAGGGATTAATCAATTCAATACAAGAACCGAGGAGATTCCACCGACTTTCAATGAAATCGCATAGACTTCCAGTATCAAATTGGTGACTGGAGAAAATGATTATTCTACGCGGTGAGGAAAAATCAAACCTAAATAAATTCGTGTTGAATAATTCAAAGTGCAAGACGATAGCAGAACTTGGGATTTCTCAAGCTAGAGCATCGAACACCAGTTAAATGATTTTACCTCTCCATTTACGGTTCTTGACTTTGTCTCTGAATAATGATTATCGTTGTGAGATAACATTTCACGTTACTGTTGGTGAACAGATAAACACTCTTGAAATCACAGAAATGAGATACGCACTGTAAAAAATATACTTCCTAAACTACCAAAGAAGTTTGGCAGTTTTTTGCACAAACTTTTTTTTTAAATTACCAAACAAAAGTTTGTAAACATTCAAAAAATTTTGTGATTTCACGAAGATTTTTGAAAATTCACAAACTTTTGTTCGGCAATTTACAAAAAAGGTTCGGAAATTATTTTTCCAAACCAAGTTTGTAAATTTCCAAGCATTTTTGTTTGGAATTCAACAAATTTTTCTTACAGTGCGCCTATACAAAATGGAACAACATTGTATAGGTAATTTAGATCATCACTTTTGATATTTTGTTTATGAATTTTCATTACTCATTAAAATAATTCGAATTTATATTTATGCAGTTTAATGAATGTTCGTTAAAACTGTGAGAGATAATTTTGATGTATGAACGTGATAACACTCAAATGGAAAAATCATCACAAGGTGTAGCATAATTTTCATTAGGATGCAAAACGTTCTGTGGAATATAATGAGCAGGACAAGATGCAGAAATTCGATAATATATTTAGCTCTTATCTTTCCATTCATATTATATAATCAAGCTATTGACATAAAAAGATTACACATATAAACATGTATGAATTTAAATCAGAGAAAGAAATTTGATTCGTTTATTGAAATGAAATCTAAACTGAACACGGTAGATTGTAAGAAAAAGTTGATACGACTTTTAAATCAAGTTAAAACGTGATGTATTCGATTCAACATCATGGATAACGAAGTATCAAAGGATTGTAGAAGCGTAAATCATTTGGAATCATACACAGGATATACAGGAAACAAACAATAGTGATCAGTGTACATTCCTTGACGTTATCAATGCCTTAGTCTGTTAGATCGTGCACAAACATTAGATGCTTTTGCCGAGCAACATTTCACCTCTAATGGTGTCGTGTAATAGCGGTTCTATTGATCAATGAACTATGTAGGACAAAGAACAACATGGTTTACGTACAAACATAACTACAATCACGATCGCGTGATTTTTCTATGTTATAACATTCGATGAACATGACGATGCTCCTTCTTAATTTACAATTTCATGTTTCATTAGTATTTTTTTCTCTCTGCACGATTCATCTTCCCTCGAGACACAACTTACGGAAGAATTGAAAATATTTTCTCAGTTCCAATTCAAGTTTGAAATAAGGGATCTTTGAGAGATGCGTTATTCAAAATTCTTCCTTATCTTCGAGATACCTCTTCTCAAAAGACTTGAAAGTTGTTTTTAGATAGGTATCTTTTGGATATCTTGAACAAAGAATTCTCGAAGATAATGGAAAATGTGGAATGATCAATATTTCAAACATCCATTAGAAACCTTATAGGTAGAGAATACTCTTGTTTGTTTGGCTCATCATTCGAGCTTCGTGAGGCAGAATTTTGAATTAAAGATAAAATTTCACTTTTGAATAAATTCCTGTTACCAAGACATTTATTATGCTTTACATATCACATAAATTTTCACATAATTGTATCAAGTGTTTATATAATTTTTATACAATTAGATATAAATTCTATATTATTTTTCACCCACAATAATATACAAAATGATGTTAACAATCGTTTTCCCTTTATTATGAAGTTTAATATCCTTCACAACATGAAATTTCTCGCAGCACGCTGCAGGAAAATTATATTACGGTAAATAATAAATTGAATTTTCTTCACGAAGTGAGTGTACAAATTGTACACATTGTACGTGAAATGCGAATCATTGAAAATTTCAAGAGGGAAAACAAAGAAATGAAAAATTTTTCTTTTGAATAATTCGATGAACGATATACAACGAGGCTCTGTGATTTCTTTTATGCACGCGTAATCATGTATTACGTCATATTTCAAAGTAGAGTTCACTTCTTCGAAGGGAAGAGGGATCAAATTACCGATGTTTACATAAGGAGAAGGAATTTTATAAGAGAATCTATAAACGTGATATGTTACGAAATCTCTCATTCAAAATATCTCATCCAGAGACAATTGTCTAAAAAAAAGAATATCACGAACCAAACATGTATGTTCATAAGATACTCGTCAGCGTTTCCTCTCCCTTCAAATTGAAACTCGATCTTATCCCAACACTCTTCGATTCCCACCGAAAGCCGATGCAAGTCACACACGCTGCATATACCACAACTCTCATCAAAATCAACTCAAATGTATTTCGTTCTTTTACAATTTTATTCAGAGTATTTTGTATTCGAATATCCGGGTTCGACGACCTCGAGCATAGGGTGAGTTTTTCATAACAATTTGAATCACACCCAAGAACACTTGTCGCCGCTTTGAATTTACGGGTCTCGTGAAGGGAAAATTTTATTTCCCGAATAGTTGAATTTGAAAACTAGGCCACAATGAGGAAAGTCTTGAACCTAGAGACGCTTTTGTATTTTTATATTCTCTTTCTTATTTTTATATCCACTTTTCTACGTGAATCGAATCACGAATATTACGGAGCAGTGTTTCTCACGCTGCAGTGGCGCCTCGAGGTAAAGGGAAGGAAATAAGCCACCATTCACTTCTCAGTAATTGTAGTTTGCTTGTTACTGGTCTACCTTCGAACAGTTGAAAATTTTCGAATGTAAAAAGTGTTAAGTTCGAAGAGGGGTAAAATACGGGTGAAAAGCAGAATTGTACTACACACACGGGAAACAACCGGAACAATAACAACGATTTTCGAGAAGTGTGTAATTATTCTTGAGTGGTATTTATTTTCGTATCTTCGATGAGGAAGAACGAAATTTTACGACAGGGTTTATAAGTTTTTGACTTGTTGAATATTTGTTGGAATCCTTAATTGGAGCGATTAAATCTTTCAACATCTCTAAATGGACAATCAAGTAATCTAAGGAAAGTTACCGTATGAACAACAAAGGAATGATATAACGACGATCGTTTCCATCACTAATTGAAACATTGACGAGGAGTAAGTACTTTCATTACTCATAAGCGATAGACTAAGAGAATACGGATATTTTTATATGTTTACGATTAATGCATATGAAGCATTCAATGCAAAACTTGAGACCAGGTATGTTACATTATAATCCATATATTCGAATCTCTAAGTCGGCGACAAAGATAAATCAAGTCTTGGAAATTGATTATCTCTATATCGATAATATGTGACAAGGAGCCTATTCAATAACAATAATTTATCCCAGCTGAGTGAGTAAATATAGATACAGTTAAAGCTAATAAAATACGAGATTCATATACTAGGTGTCTATTTGTGTCAATCGAATGTTCTTTCACGTTGAGTCGTTTGTTCTTATATTGATACGAAAGGAAAATTTATTTAAAACATATGAATGGAATGGAAAAATTCTCACAAATATGTTTATTTATGTTTGTACTATTATGATTGAAGAGTTGAATTAAATATACAGAATAATACAATCTTTTTTTTTATCCTTCGTCAAAAACCATGGAACAAATGATGATTGATTTTAATTTCATCTTCAACTACACATGAGTGTTGCATTCCAATTTTGCTGAAGTTTGAATCGTTCATTGAAACGAATTAGGAATCAAATAACACAATATTCAACTGTTGAAGACCAAAATTCTGACTGTACACTCTTCACATGATGTTTTGAGTTCCAACAAATTAATTTAAGACAATAAATGACGATGTTTCATCAGATTTCATGAATTTGTACCTCTGAGAACATTGCATTCCAATTGAAAAATACGAGTTTAGAAATATACACCACCCTGTATATATCAATCGTCCATAAAGTAAACGAGTGAACGAGTTTTACACAAAGAAAACCAGAACCTTGATCTGAGTCGCTCTGGATGTAGGTCTCTTGTTATGAAATACTTTCGTAAACTACTTGAAAGAATTGCTTAATTACCGTTCTTTATCATCCAGGATAATTCAATTCGCGTTCCTGCACGTTGGAGAGTGTAAGAACTTTTGTGTGAAAAGTATAATAATTCTGTTTCTTTCGAATGTCTGAATAAATCAACAAGGAGAAGGTAGAAAATTGTAAATGTTCAGCATTCATAATATAACCGATCAGCGATGAGGGAAAAAACTGTTTGACATACATATTTAGTTCTTTATATATTATAAGTCAAACAGTGGACTACAGTCGAGTGAAGGAAATATTGATGCTTATTCGAAAAGAAAAATTATTATCTTAATTGTTATAGGGAAGAGGTACCTAATAACACAAGACTCCCGGAGGATGAAAGAAAAGCATGACCAATTCTCATAATAAAATAGAAGGATGCAACTTGCTGTTGTCATAATTATAGTCATGTCCTTTAGTGTGGTGGCGTGACTGTTTCTCCATGGACTGATCACAACGCTTCTTGATTATGCACGACGATTATGCCTGAAGTGTATGATATGGCCACTCTGAGGAGAAATGAACCAACTGTAATTGTAACAATAGCATCCTTTGTGATAAACAGTATTGAATTCTTCATGAGTTGTTCCTCCATTATTTGGAAAGTTGAGAAAAAGCTAGGAAGAATCGGTTGCCGATCTTGAGATCAATTAACAGTGTTAACACTGGAAATGAAATGTTGAAGTCCTTCAGTTATTTCCTCGCAACACGACTATGATGATAATGATGATGATGATAATAATAATAAGGGAAGAGCAAGATCACCATCATTATCATAATCATCTTATTTTATACACGGTTGGAAGTTTATGAGCATATTTTGTTGTTACTGCATAAGATCACGATATAATATAACGCGTTCTGTTACATCTCCGTGTATAAAATTTCAGTGCAGTATAAACTGCGATCCATAGATACATTTCAGTTGAACTAGGAGGAGAATAAAACACACGGCAAATCATAATGGTTTGTGAAATCGATGTACGTGAGAATAAACCGGAAGTGCATTCTCATCGAGTACAATTTTCTTCTATGCGCTTTTATTTGGACAATGGAAAACAACAGTTTCGAGGCATCGCACTGAGAGAAATGAATTGGTGGAATACAACATTGATTTTCATATTATTCAGTAGAATTATCAATTGCCGAAATATTATCAATAGATCTTATAAGCTCATCCAAATTTACCCAATTTATGCAAAACCTTAATAAAATGTTCAATAAATATTATCATACGTTCAGTTTTGTAATCATTACATATTCAAAAAGGATGTACAACGATATTTCTTATAAACTACAGTGAACACTTCATCAATTGATAGCCTTATGATGTGAGAAATAATAGTGTCACATAACTACGAATAATAACTCCATCAAAAAGTAAAATATTTAAATACCTTGTAGCTTTCATTCCTCCTTGTGAAATTATTTTTCCCAAATTACTGAACAATGTTCAATATAAACATTATATATTCATGTAGCTTTGTTGTGCGTACCTCTATCGTATATAAATATGTATTGTCTACGACACGTATTTTGAAAACATTAGTGAACTTTCAAGAACATTCTTGTTTTCATATTTTCTAGTGATTGGTTCGTAACCTTTTGAATACAGATTACTGTCTAGTTCACTAAAATCTGCGCTCATCCCCACTACCACCTACTCTAGATCAACGCTTGTGCGTGCAGTGCGTGCTTCTAATTCATTTCTCATCGACTTGTGTTGATTGAATCATCGTCGCGTACTGTGACAAATTTGCTACCAAAATCCCCTGCGCTGAACTTTAAGAATATTTCCCTCTCATTCTTAGATCTTCATTTTGAACTGACAGCATATTCTTAATGTTTTAGTGTAGTATATAAATTTGTGGCATATTTTATATGCAATCTATGTCAAATGTAGAGGATAGTCTTGATTTAAAAATTTGATTTTCTCGTTGAAATTTATTTTGTTTATAACTTGAAGACGAAGCCTCCCACAGTATTTCGCCAAAGGAAGATTTGCTTAATTTTGCTTTGACAATCACGTACCGAAAGAATAGAATTGGTCTAACATCTTATTGAAACTTGAGCCAATTGTTCCATTACATATTACGCAATATTAGGTTTATTTAAAACCCATACAACACAAAAATTCCACCTGTATTTATATAGAATTTTTTATGAATTCTCAGAATCCAAAGAGGATTGAATATGAATTCTCTCTGAACTGTATTGCTGTCTAGGGGTTTTTAGAACATGATTTGAAACACTGAAAAAATACTGTACGGAGAGATATTTTAAATAAACTCACACATTTTTGCGTACATTATTCACAAAAGATTGATTGGAGTCCTAGCGCTTGTGTCACATTAATGCAATTAATCTTTGTGTTAGGAAATCGATCTCTGGAAATTGATATTCAATTACTGAATCCATTAGAATTTCACCTTTCTTATTGCATGATATTGGTTGATCAAATATGCCGCAAAAATCAACAAGTAGACCATTATATTTCAATGAATAAGGATCGAAATATTTGACAGGCATAAGGTGAAATTTTACTAAACTACTTAGTGAGAATTCGTTCAACCGAATTTACATACTTCCCTATATTGTAAAGTGATGGACAATATTTTATTGCGTAGCTTATACTCCAATGTATATAAAATAATCCTTTTTTCTCTTAATATCGCGTGGTATATTAGATATGGGATGATTATAATTGAGAAGAATGGAACGTTTATCTAAAATCCCCATGTGTCACTCAATTATCATACTTTTCAATAACTATAACTGGAATTTTGATAAGGTTTATTATAATCTCTTCTCTCAGTGCGTGAATATTTTATACGGCGCATGAAAAAGGAGATAAAGATCCCTCCGTTAATTCTCAATTTTGTGTAGGACTGACATATTGGGCTGTGAATTTATCCCTTGGCGCTTGTCAGGTTAACTTCGATCCTACTCGGGTTCTAACAAGGATAATAACGCTTGGCGACTATTCGAACTTTCTCAGAAAGATCTCGCCTAAATCAGAATTCGATACAAGATTTCGAATCGAGATCTTTAAAGATAGAATTAGATTCACTGGATGATGGAAAGTTTGAATGAAATTGTTAGCTGGAACTGATGGGGTGCGAATCGCATATGCGATTTGCCGTTTTCATTCTTCAATTTATTTCATCAGCGTCAAAGTGGGCGGGAGATATTTAGAGCTTTCATGAAGACTTCATAAAAAAACTCAATAAAAGAAAAATAGAATATGTGACGTTTCGAGATCTGAGACGCGGCGGTATATGACGATACCACTTATCACACGGAGAAAAAGGAATAGTCGCAGCAACTACTTAAATAGTCGATTTTCGACCATCTACTTAAATAGTTGCTGCAACTACTTAGTACACGGAGAGACCGGGTCTATTAATATTTAGAAAAATGCCTGTCAATTTAGGGAAAACGAGGATCGCTGAAAAATATTCGTAGTGAGTCTACTAAAAACTCGTAGTCGATGTATTAATAATTGATAGTTCCACTGTGAAAAATATCAATGAAACTATCAGCTGTTGATATTTTGACGACGAATTTTTGGTGGACTCACTACGAATATTTTTCAGCGATCCTCTTTTTCCCTAAATTGACAGTCATTTTTCTAAACGTTGATAAATTCTTTCTAAATATTAATAGACCCGTTCTTTTCGTGGAGTCAGGACAAGTAACACGTTAGCTGCCTCAACTAACTCGATAGTTGCACTAACTAACGTAAATACCTGACAACTCACGAAGTATTTTAGTTAGTCGAGGCAGCTAACGTGATACTTGGCCTGACTACTAAGTAGTTGCAGCAACTACTGAAATAGATGGTCGAAAATCGACTATTCAAGTAGTTGCTACAACTATTCCTTTTTCTCCGTACAAAAGCCCTCTATAATGCCTTCAGCTCGCCGTATTTCTAGAGTTCTTTAATATTAAGCGGGGAACGCGGGCCATAGATCAATAAATCAAGTTTCGAATTTGAAGTTTAAATCATATATCTTTATTGCATAAACTACGTCAAATTGACGAAACTGCTCAAAAAACGTGTTCTTTATAATAATTCATCTTAATACTACATAAAAGTTCAATTGTTATAAATATCCTCGGAAGTTAAAACATTACATGAAATTATTATTTAAATAATCCTACTAGTCCAGACTCTCTATTCGATTACCCCTAATACGTGTGCACACGAGGTTTATGACGTATGACGTGCGACTGTAATTTTAGATCGTTCGGGACCTAATGGAAATAAGCGTAGTTCTACGCGAATCCAAAAGAATATGGCGGTGGGGAATTTCATATTTGTGATTCCCCTATGATCGAGTACGCGGCGAGGATCTATCGGAACTGATTATTTAAATAGGCTGAAGATTTTATACGGCTCAGATAGAGCCTTTAGCCTCATCGGAATAATTTACATGGTGTTCAAAAACACCAACAATGATTTTGACGGGTTAGGCAAATTGCCTTTAGAGGTAATCTTACGGAGAATGGTCGTGTGGGTGTGGCCCCAACGGTAAATAGTCATGAGAGGGTGGCTCTAACAGAACTTAGCCATGAGAAGGTGGCTCTAACAGAATTTAATCTACGAAGGAGGTGAAATCAACTTCCCCACCATCCCTAAGCAAAAGCTAAGATTTCGCGGTGAAACACGCCGAAATCGTGAACCAATGCGATCACAGGGTGACCGGACAGTCTCGATTTCTAGAATAAAAAATGCTTACCAGGAGGCAGTGATGCCAGGAAAGACGGTGTGGACCGAAAAATCAGCCTTTCTACCGTGCACACGATGAAACTTTCGTATACATGTGAGTCACACGTATACGAACGTGTCATTGTGTGAACAATGGAGGGGCTGATTTTTCGGTCCGCACCGTTTTTCCTGGCATCACTGCCAGGAGGTGAAACCAGGTGGTGATTCCAAAGCGAAAGAAGTCGAGAAGTGATGAATTTCTCCTCTGCTACCCATATTATAACATCGTCCATATCTACCCATATTATAAACTCCACCGCGGTAAATACTAGCGAACATAGCGGATCTTGGAGTTTGTCACAACCGTATAAATGTGTCTCTTTCTACTCTGTTCCTTTCCTATGTTGTTCGCGTGCTTGCGCGACGCGTTAAAAAATCCAAGATGGTCGCCCGTATTTGTTTATTATCTGTCATTTCGATGTGCAGATAACCGCGGATCGGGTTTGTCTATTTCGCGGGTGTTATGTGTTTTTGAATACATTCCATCCCATGGTAAGTTTCTATTTTCTCACCTATTTTTTTATTATGTCATCCATAATTATTAACTGATATGTTCATCTTATTATTTTCAGGTAACTATGCAACGAGGTGCCCGAGTTCTTCGGATGGGTAATGCCTTATTGTTCCTCTCTTTTTATTAAATACACGATATTTATTAGCATATTATTCCCAGGTATTGTCGTCTTATTCATAAGAGACAGTCGAGGATATGTCTCCAAGTAGCATTGCTCGCGCAATGCAATCAAGGTAAGGTATATCGTTCCTTTTTATAGTGATTTTACTAGTATTAATTGAATTCATATTTTACAGGTTCGAGTTATGACGAGAGGGTCGTCACAAATAGCAAATATTTTTTTCCAATCCAGCTTACGATTTGATGCCAAAGCTAACTGGATTGCTGAGAGAACAACATGTATAACTAAAACAGTCAAGTTCTTGCTGGACTAGCAAAATTTTCAGTATTCTACACAGAGTAGCAAACAAATTTTGCCGGAGGAGAAATCCTAAATCCGAATCGAATGAAATGAATTCATTTTTACTAATCAACTCCATTCAAATGAAATTCCACTTAGTTCCTCGAGAGATACGCTTGGATTTGAATTATTTTGTCAGGTCCTTGAAGAATATCGCGTTAACCTGATGATAATTTCTGATTGTATCACAGAAATTTTCCCCGCAATAAAAACGCAAGATATTTCATTCAAGTTATCAACATTTTCGAGATTGCAAATCCAAGGTGAGGAAGGTAAAATACCAAAGGTCGACTGACTGTTGAAATTTGTAAAGACTGTTTTGAATTGAAGAATCTTATGAAGATCAAGGCCGTACGAATGCTGGAATTTTAATCATTTCTTTTGTGAGAGATGATTGAAAAACGCTTGAATGCGCTGGAAATATCTTCCTGTGGAGCTTTTCTGTGAACATTGCTGGAACTTAACGCAGAGGAGTCAGAGCCGGAAAAAAATGCGGTTGGTTTGTTTCTGTGGAGGAGAAATATACGTTCTTTTGTTAGTTGTTCATAACCATCGTTGTTTGTTCAGTGAATTGGTTCAAATTGTTGCAAAATAGTTCGTGTGACAGAATGACATGGTTTTATTCTCATAGAAATCGAAATTCACGAGGTCTTTTGTTCTATGTGGAAGTTTCACAGAAAATCGACAGAAGCGCATTGATTCCGATCAAACAACATCCATTAGTTTCTAATTTGGGTTCACCCATAGGACAGACAGAGAATAAGTTGAGGAAGTTTCCGAATGGTTTGGAATGGACACCTGATATTGCAAATTCCAGTGGATTTTGAAATATTTCATGGTCTCAATGGAACTTTCACTGAAATTTCGAAATGTCAGTTACATGCCATGAGACTGTCGTTGATTATTTTTATTAATTATCATACAAAATCACTGATAGACTTTCGACTCCTCATTATTTCATCATTAATTAAATTAACCTCTCTTTAGACTTTCTATCATCACTTTAATCGCATGATTTGAATTGAGGAGAAAGAGAGAATGGAGAATCTTTCACGTATTCGTTGATGAAACTCAACTTACATTCAAAACTTTGAGTTACGACGTAATACCAGTCTTGAAGAAATGTTCCCCGATTCAAAGCAAGCTAGTACATTCCCACACCCCAAGCAATAAAAATTTCAATCTAAACGAATAAATATATCGTCAAAATGAATTATCATGACTATTTTTTCTTCATCCTTCCATGTGGCTCAAAAGCTAGCTCAACAACAACGTGTACAAAAATCTCTTATTACTATGATAATCATCGTCGTTGAAAGTGGTGGGATAGTCGGAATGATTTCAAACCACATACGCATCCTTTCAGTCACGAAATCTTAGATTAAAAAAATCTAGAAAAGCGGCGAGAATGATACTTTACCGACAAGTTATAATGATTCTTTTCTTATTCTATATCTTTATACCATACATTATTTTTATCTTTCACTTCTGATTATAAGATGACGAGATAACTCGGAGTTGCGTTTTACAATCAGAATTGAACTTATTACGACTTTTCTTCCTCATTTACCACTGTAATTTGAAAAAGAAGACATCAAAAGAACATGTCTAAAAATATTTATCATTCCACTCTCTCTCGGTGTGCACACGTTTCACGGTGAAAAGTAGAGAAAAAAAAGATAAGTTCTTCTTTTCAATGATGAATGAGATCTCTCTCGTGACATTTGGGCAAACGAGAAAAAACAGGGAGTGGGAAAAAGATGAGGGTCACCACCACATTCCGCTTGTTAGGCCCTTATAAAGGAACCCTTATATCTCTACTATTTCTACTATTCCTTCTCCTTCGAATATATTTTTTCACACATCAATGCTCTTTTTCTTTTTATTTTTTAATGGAATTACATTTATATTTATCGCGTCGCATCCCTATGTGATCAAGTACAAACAAAAGCTATCATTGTTCGAAACATATACCTTTCGCTTCGGAAAGCATATAAATTACGATACGATACTAGCGGAACAAATAAAATCCTATATTTCATAAAATATCCGGTAAAGTGTGGTCTTTTATTCATAAAACATTGCATGCGGCAAGATGATTCTCATGAGAGCGAGAGAGAGAGGATAGTTCTATCATTGAACTGGTGTCCCGTCATTTGCTATCGCTGTACGGTAAAAAGAGTTTAACACAAAAGCTGAAAGGGTCGATGCCTTTACGCCGACGAATCTCCATTAGTTTGGCTTTCAAACGGAATCCCTCGTTCGTTTTGTCTCCTGTCCTTTCGTTTTCATTCGTTCATTTTTCATTTCCGTTTTCGTTTCAAAATTTTAAACCAGAATTCAGGGAGGAACAATCGTCAAGTTAACCGAGTATAGGGAAATTCAAACGACGCAATATTTCACGGAGGAGAATATAGATATAAATTATCTACATCGCAGCAGCAATATGGCAGCATCAAAGATATCAACGCTGACCTTATACAGTTTATTTCACATGTAATAATGATTAATTAATTTCATAACAATTGAATTATTTGAATCGTTTGATGAACAATAATTGATATCACACAAAAAAATAAATACTCTGGATTATGATTACCAAAAGAAAATAATAAAACCTTTGCTCTTTCTTACAGTGCATATTTATTGATTTTTTTTTCATACGAAGGATAATTACACCTCGCAATCATAATCCGTCACAAAATTATTATATACTCAACGATTCCGCGCGAGTGGATCAAGGATTGATGAAGAAAACTGTATAATTATGAGTTCGAAGGTACACAAGCTGGAATGAGGAAGACAGGATCGAATACAAAGTCTCGAAAGATGTTCCGAGAAGGGAAGAAGTCTTAAGGAGTCAACTATAACCAGGGAGAGACAACAACTACTTTTTCCAACCTCAGGACCCTTTCCCCCTTCTTCCTTTCTTCTCTTCCCTCTCTTTACATCTTGGGACCTTCTCAGGGCAGGTGACCAAATGTGTCGGAACCTGCGTGAGTGAGTCTCCGAAAATCTTGAATCAACTGGCACGCAAAACTCTATATCACACTATATATCCAGAAACCGTTGATTGTTGTGTACATTTAATACATCATAACCTTCGGACGGCTTGCCCCCAAGGTGCGAGGATAACCATTAATTATACCACATCAAGTAAACTAACACTCCCCTTCGCCCAATTTGAATTGTAAATTGCTGAAATTCAAATGAAGGATTACGATATAATATCAAATCAAATCAAATATCAAGTAGCCTGTAATCACGCACCGGAATATAATTCATAACTCGGATCGTTTTGAGACGATTTATATATAAAGTTCGATGATAAATTTATTGTACTCTGTGCGTACGATCAAATATTATCTGATAAATGATCGAGAAACGCAGAGCGTCCGGTAATACTACATATTGATTCGTTATTATAATCTTTATTATATTTAAAAAAAAAACAATTTATGGTTTGTATTGCAACGAAAAATGATTGAAAAAAGTCAAAATAAAATCAAACTCGGACGAGTACAAGACGATTTATATCGTTTCAAGAACCGTCGACAGGTTTATTATACTTAAGTATTAAATAATATCTTCGGAAGCACTCAAGGGAGATACATGATACAACAGATACTTAAAAGCTGTAAAAGATCGACCAACTGATTTGCAAATGATCATCCAACAACGTGTACTACTAGTCCTCTGATTCAGGTAACGACAGTTAATTACTTATTTCCGGTTATTAGTTTCGCTTTCACTCCTTATTCAAACTGGAATCATTTTTAATAATCATTCTAATGTATACATTGTTTGCTGACTTATTTTAAAAATATTTTTCACTTCTTGAATCATTCCTACAGTTTTCACTCTAATTTTCCAACCTCAAACAGAAAATACATGTAGATTCGTAAAAGTATATCAGCATAAACTCTCGAATAGCTGCGCGGAGGAGTTTTTTGCTTTTTTGTGACTCCCCTGTTAATCAAATTAGCATTGAATCGGTGGGGCACTAAACGAGAGTTGTATGCAGGAAAATATACTTCCGCTCAAGATATTTTCTAGCTTGTAAAAGTTGAATACTTTTAGATGAAATGTTTGTACTTTCATCGCAGAAAAATCCTTCGAAGAGACGTATGAATAATTCATTCAGGTTTTATTTCGAGATAAACTTCCAATTATTCCCCTGTGAATCAGGAAAATATGCATTCGATTCAAATGAGAAGAAAACAAAAACAATTTATATATCTCTTTGGTCCCTGTTGGTTTCTCAGTGTGTGGCATGGATGATTTACACTTTCGGTTTATATTCCCAGCACTTTTACCAAAATGATATATCATCAGTCAAGGAATGAGAAAAATTACATTTGAAAATATATGTGGAATAATGATATATAATAAAGAAAACACTTTGCATCGCACAAATTTATTACTTATTATGAATTACGTTACTTGTTTTCTGCTCACAACGTAATTAAATAACCATTATGCAGGACGATATCACGGAGAAATGAAACGTTGGACTGAGCAAAAGAAGTCAAATGAAGGACTGCATTGAACCTAGTTCATTACCGTAATGATCACAATTGTATGATACCGAATAAAATTATATGGCGCGTGTTATTGATGGTATTTTTCAATTGAGAATCAAAAGGTTAGAATTTGAAGTGAATTGTAAAATCATGGATAGAAATCACGATAGAAAGGATAGAAATAATATTCCCAATACAATTCAATGCTGCTAATTTGAGACAATATCAATTTTTTCGTGATAGAATACTTTACGATATGAAATACATAAGAAAATTTTATGATGTTTCTAAATCTAGTTCACCACATTGAAGTTGAATAATTTCCCACTCGAGTTTGATCATTTGATTTCTATGTAATGAACAAGTAAAAAGAAATATCTGCTCTTCGGGAAATCTATGCTGAAATCTATGATTTTCGTTCGCACCTATTTCAGTGATCTATCGTGCTTGTATCAAGGGAAAAAATCATATGCTTGAGTACTCAAGCATAAAATTACGCTACATTCAAACATAAATTTCTCAGCTCAAGCCTGTATTACATTGCAATAAGTTGGAGACATGGGTATTTCAATGTGAAAACTTGATGCAAATATTCCATGGAAATTCATTCAATTTTGTAAGAATCGGAACGTGCAAAATCAAACAAGAAGGAATTTAATGAAATGAAGAGAACTGATTGTAAGTCACACTTGCAGATATCAAAGTTCTCTTCCGCGTGTCTCGATGTAAACTATTGGATAGAATCTACAGTAAAAACATGTATATCCATTTGAGTA
Source organism: Gonatopus flavifemur (assembly GCA_018340375.1). Taxonomy (NCBI): domain Eukaryota; kingdom Metazoa; phylum Arthropoda; class Insecta; order Hymenoptera; family Dryinidae; genus Gonatopus; species Gonatopus flavifemur. Next base: position 44,779,461 of record JAFFJZ010000003.1, on the reverse strand, counting down.
TTGTACTTTCCAAGTATCACCATTAGCATGATGTTTACAATTCTCTGTCCGTCACATTCTTCTGAATCGCAGAACTCCACTCTGATGCGTGATTTGCCAATCAGCGTCTTAGCAATGGACCGCGTTGTGGCATTCGGACTACGCATAGCGAACGAGGACGCATCTTGCGTAGGAGTGGATTTGTGATTATAAAATGGTTGATCGGGTATGTATATGGAATCTTGATTACTATTATCGTTCAATAATTATTTGTCCTACATTTTGCTTATCTTTTTATGAATTTATAGTACGCATAAATAATGGTAAGTATGGGAAAGAAAAAAATTGCATTCATATACAACTAGGAATTTATTATCTGGATAATTAGGCAGAAGTAGGGCTTTTGAAAAAATGAAGGAAATTATGATTCTTTGTTTTTCCATAAATGCGTTGCACTTGATTCCACAATATGAAGCTGAAACTAGCAGCCGATTGTTGTGATTTTTTATTAAACATTTCCGGAGCTTTGTTCATATCAGAAATCGATTAAGTATCAGCCTACCAAACTTTTCAGATGTTCAAATCCTCAATAAAAATTGTGTGTCAAGAATGATGACAATCGGCTGCCAGCTTTACGACTTCCAGTTTCCGCTTTATTGCCATAATACTATGCACATTAGGAACGTTGTGAGAAGTTCCCAAGGAACTCATAAAAAGTTCATAAAAAATACCTAAGCGTGGTTTATAGAAAAATGGTGCTTCTTCCCAAATTTTTATCCACAGAAATGCGTCTCATGATTTGATTCAACATGTTCCACCTAGTTCACGTGAATATACTTGCATAAATTTTGACTCCTACGCTGAATATACTCTACCAAATTGAATCATAATTCGATGCTGACCGCATATAATTAATCCCATGTAACTAATACATATTTATATTGTATAACAACATTCAACTCGCAGACTCAATTACGTAGAATATACATAATGTACACATATAATCTATTCACAAACCTATCGTATACGAGTTATTTATTGTATGCAATCCATACATATCTTTTCCAAGAATAGATTCCATTTCCCGGTCTTGGAGCTACGATTTTTGATCCAAAGGAGAGGATTTTTCATTCTCTCCAATAAGCTCTTCTCAAAAAATGAAAAAGCAATGATACCAACACGCTGTGAAAAAACTGTCATTCGTGCAGACACTTTACTGTTACCATTTTTGAGGAAAAAATTCCCCAACTTCACTGTAGCGATGCACGATATTTCACAATATGGATATTTTTCTATAGAAATTTCATCAAGTTTTCATTCAATTTTATGGAAACTCGATAAAAATTGTATACAAAATGTATATAAAATATCAATATCGCGAAATATCATGTATCACTACTTCATTGTGAAGAATAATCGTAATTTTCGAGTATGCAGCAACCGAAAAATTTCAATCGTTGAATGGGAAATCAATTGCAACCATCTGCTGCTGGAAAGGCACGAAACAGCACCTCCCTACACGGAGAAAAAGGAATTCGCTGCGGCAGCGAAATCTACTTTTGTTGGGTTTCTTTTGCCAGAGCAGAAAATTTTTTGCTGTGACAGCAAACTATTTGCTGTTCCAGCAATCTTGTTAGCTGCGACAGCGAATTTTTAGCTGTGGCAGCAAAAAATGTTTGCTATCCCAGCAAAATTTGTTTGCTATTCTATATATAATACTGAAAATTTCCTGGCGGAGCAAACATTTTTTGCTGCCACAGCTAAAAAATTGCTGTCGTAGCTAACACGATTGCTGTTATAGCAAATTTTTAGCTGGGTCAGCAAAAAATTTTGCTATTCTATATATAATACCTCGATTTGCTGCGTCAGCAAATTTTTTCTCTCCGTGTAGTTTTCCCTAATTCAAAAAACCCATTGGTTTCCGAAAAATTTCATTCAAATTGGATGAAGATGTGATTGATCGATCAAACTTGTGTCCAATTGCAATGAGATTTGACGAGCATCGATAGGTTTCTTCAACCGGAGGTTCTTCCATATGAAAAGTAAATGGTGGGGAGAATTTCCAGCGACAAAGGGTTAATTAGAAATTTGAAATTCCATGGGTTTCTTACCAATATTCCACAGTAAGTTTCTAAATCAGTACAAGAAATTCTTAGCGTATGTATGTTTCAATTATACGTGAAATTCGCTATAGAATTTTCTTATAGTTTATGATTCAAAATTAATCTGAATTCATCTTCACAATAGGTTAGAATAACGTAACAGGGTGTCCACAGACTTTGAGAAAATAAATTCCCTGACTTTTCCCTGAATATCAAGTCCAATTTCCCTGACCAAAATGTTTTATTTCTAATATTGATATTATATGATATATTTACCCTTTCTTGGCTGTCTTATTCTATTTTTTCTCTAACTATGAGATCAAAAACCTGTAATAAATTATGCAATACTATCCCACACAGCACTTGTTGTCTAAAAGATATCTCAAGAAATAATTGAGAACAATGCAAGAAGTCTTATGCAACATGAATAGACATCTTTCAGAAGTCTCAAACTGTTCTTACTTCTAAAAGATATCTTCAAGAACGTTTTCAGAAACCTTCCAGAATTTCCTAAAAGATATCTTTCAGATAATTCCCAAAGGTTTCTGAAAACGTTCTTGAAGATATCTGTCAGAATTAAAAACAGTTTAAGACTTCTAAAAGATATCTATTCATGTTGCATAAGACTTCTTGCATTGTTCTTAATTATTTCTTGAGATATATTTTAGACAACGAGTGCTGCGTGGGATATTATGAAGATAATTCGGAAAATAATAGCCAGGCAATTATAAAATATATTGACTTTTATTTCATCACATCGATTTCATGTGAAACTTGCTAATGATATCAATTGCTTTGCAATCCATGCTTTTATAGTATTGTAGTTATAAATTCGTGTATTTGAAATAAAATAACTTGACACCGTCAAAGTACAGGAGAAAAATAAGTAATCCCAATTTTTGTTGACTGGGTATGTCACTTTTGGACGGAGCACAAATTCGAAAAAAATTCATATACTGGATTTTGATAATTCGTCGACTCTTTCCATTATTTCGACGATAACATTGAAATTTTCTACTCAAGTGAGTCCATTGTTGAAACAATGGACGATGTCAACGAATTATTGAAATCTAGTGTACGAATTTTTCTCGAATGTGAGATCCTCCCAAAAGTGACATAGTTAACGAAAATTCGGTCGACTAATTTTTTCCGTGTACGGAAAGTGTCCATGCGATTTTCGTTAGTTTTCTTTCCGTGTAGTAATAAATCTTGTATCTGGAATTCAGCCTTGAACACACAATTTTATTTCTTGACAAACTTCTGAAGTTGAAAAAATATGAATCAAAACTTTTATTTTATTGAAACACAAAACTACCAGAAAAAATGCTTCTTTTCCCACTTTTTGAATAATTCCCTGACTTTCCAGATTTTTTTGTGAATTTCCTGACTTTCCCTGACCGATTTTCACTTCCCTGACCTTTCCCTGACTTTCCCTGACTTTCCAGAATGTGGACACCCTGCGTAATTAATCAAACAATGCCTATAAAAGAAATTTGTCCCAATGTCATGACTGATTTAGTAACCTGCCAAAAGCAACAGAGTAATTTCCAGAACCAACAAAACAGTTCGTGATATCTCGAGATGACTAACGGTCTCTCAAAACTCTCTTATCAATTAACCTTTGATAATAAATTTTATCTCTATTCGTATGGAGATTCTACTTCATTTATAATGGGAAATAGTTTTTTTTCCCTGATCTAAACTGAAATTGAAAAGTACGAAATATTTTTCTTATGGAGGCTGGTTTTTTTCATAATTTGCAGGAATAATTTTTTCAATCATTTGAATTTTCGCATTTGTGAGTATTGTGCTAACTTTCTCAGAACTTGAGCCAATAAATCAATTCTCATCTTCTTTTATGAGAAATTTTTTGAATCTTGAAATGTGTATTCCCAGAAAAGTATTCCAGGACATGGAATAACTCCTTTTTACGGATGGATATTTCAAGTTTGAGAAGACAGAACTATTTTCTGCGCATTTTCATCACTTTCTCTAATTTGTTGCATTTATTTGCTGTAATTGGAATTGATAGCCAGGAATACTGGTTTTTCTTTCTCGTCAATTATTCCTAAGATAACGGTTTCTATATTTTAACAGTTTATTCAGTGATATCCCTAAATGATTATGTTACTTGGTGTTTTCTTGGCACAAATTCGGTGGCAGTTTGAATCAATAAATGAAAAACCAGTGTTATTATAGTATTGCACCGCATTGAAAGAAAGGCTAGTAACAGTTATGACTCGTGCATAAATTACGTAAAACAATTTCATGTTTGTTACTCATTCTCACCAACTCCAGAGGAATTGAGAGTAACAAAGAGGCAAATAGTAAAATATCTTACCTAATTCATGGACAATTCCTTACACTTGGAGACAAAATTTCCGGGAACAATAAAATATTTAATTGAATACCCAACAAACAGAACGTCCAAAACTTCACAAAAAATGTTGCGTAAGACGTCTTTTTAGATGTCTAATAGATATCATCTAGACAATGCTCTGAAATATATCGATTAGATATCTAAAAGACGTCTTATGCGAAATTATTCGCGAAGTTTTAGACGTTGTGTTTGTTGGGTAGTCGCCATAAAATACTTAATTGATTTGAATAAACTTTCATTGCCTCGATTAAATATTCATTCAATCAAACAAATATTTAATATGCTATGAAATATCCCACCAATGAGGATAGTTATTCAATTGAGTTAATGGAAATTTATACAAATCAATTAAGTATTTTACGGCGACTATTCAACTAAATATTTCATTGTTCCCGAAAATTTTTTCTCTCAGTGTATCAAATATATTCTTAAATGACCAATCAAATATTCAATGATATTCATAAAGTAATTGAAGACAATTATTAAATATATTATATATGTTCATAATTATTGAATATTTTATGAATATTATTGATATTTGATCAATATTATCGAACATTTGATTGATCATATTTGAGAATATATTTGATAACTGTTATCAATCCTTTCTTGCAGTGCGTGAAAACATGGTGTTCGTGAATTTTTCACTTCAATATCTTCTAATGTCTTCTCAGTGGAAAATCAGTGTGGATTCGATGAAAATTCGGTGTGATTGTACCAAATTGAGAATATTTAGAGAGAGTCCTTGAGGGGTAAAACCGATAAAATAAAGTTTGGTGTTGATTATGATGTGAAAAATTCGTAAATACACCAGAAAACCACAATTTCTGATCGATATATTTGTATAAATATTCGAAACCTGTTACAAATACATCATACATGGTTATGAAAACTGCAAAAAGTTATAAGAAAAATTGTAGCGATGAAAGTACAATAAGTGAGTGAAAATCATCATAATTACGTGACAGGCATTTTCCACAGCGTATGCCTGCTGACGTGGGATAAACTTAACAAGGCGAGAATTCTACACGGAGAAAAATGATTTTGAAATTGATAGCGATGATCACTATCTTGCCTAGGATTGAAGCTGATTTTTGAAAAATAAGCAATGAGTGCTTATGATGATAGGAATGAATAATAGAAAAATAGCAAACAGTACTAATGTGTATAGTAATGAGAAATTGTATCAATCATGCCTATACTGTGGATCATTCAGCGACAAACGTGGTTAGCAATGGTTCTCTCAGTCATTACAAAAATGTCATGAAATTGAATATGAAACGTTGTATTGCCATACCGAGGTAATGATTTTCAAGCATTGTATGCCGTACATCACCAAGATTATTCATAAAGTAAGTTGCTGAGGTGTAAGCACAAATCTACGAACGATTCATAAACTTTTAGTAAGTTGAACATCTCAATCGTGCGGTAGAGCTGAGTCGGTATAAGCGTTACTTCGGTTAAAAAATTTCTTTCTATCACAATCTTGCATCCGAATCAATGGAACGCCAAACCGTCGTGGAAGTATGAATTCTCAAAAAATTAATTTTTTTCGCGTAATATTTGAGGATAATTCACGGCATCTTTCTTTTGAACGATGGTATTGGTCACTAAGTTTTGTGAGGAATAGGAAGTATATTTGTTTAGTTCATATTGTAATAGAAACTAAATGAATTAGCAGTGATCTTCATCTGAAGATAGGAACTATTACTACTCCCTGCATAAGGAACTGGTGATAGAAAAGTTCAGTTGTCACCAATTTGCTAACCCTTTTTAGCAATGCTCCCTCGTATTTCTAGTAATCATTCACTGTTTTTTCTTCTCCGTGTAAAATGACATGCAATTTCATACACAAATCATCATCACCTAACCTGAATGTATTCCAGCATCGGCATCGGTATCTTCGAATACACACTCGTCATTATCAACCGAGGAATCCACAATAACCTCGTGATCCTTGACGACCTCGTCTCCAACGGTAGTCGAAGAGGATGCACTTGTATCATTAGCGGCATTACCAGTAGCGGTAGTAGTAGCTGTTGTAACAGTAGTATTACTACACGGACTATCGACAGAAGCATGTCTAGTAGATCGGCTATTGATCAAATTACTAGTACTTCTCGCTAATTTCGTACTATGAGTCCTTCTAATGAGAAGATTGGTGAAAGTGGTGTTACAATTATGTTTAACTTTAACATCCCCGTTATTATTGGAAACCTTAGGTGTCTCCGTAATATTATTACTTTTCCCTTGTACAGATTCCCGTTCGTTTTTTTTGCCTTCTTCTCCGTTCTCAACCTCGAAACCCGCTATAGTATTGTTCAATCGATTGTCTTTTCTATTGGGATCCTTACGACCGGTGAACCGATTTTGGAATCTCTCAATGGTCTTGAAAGATCTTGTACGTTCAACTTTTTTTCTTTGTTCGTTGTTACCCACGACCACGACCACTCCTCGTTCACACTTGGGCCCCTCGAAGATCCTCGTTAAAGATTGAACCTTACCACGAGGCTCCGGCAAACATTCGTTGTCGATCTTTTTGTTGGTGGGCGCGTTGGCGTTGGTCGAAGAGGCATCGGTCGTATTGCTCAACGTGCGAATCAGAATTTTACCACCCCCGCCGTTGCCGCTACCGCTAATAGCTTTGGTTTGATTCGATGATTTGGTCTGATTCGTAGATCCAATCGCAAACGTGGCGCACGTTAATTTATCTGCTTCAACGTTCGATGTTTTGGGAATTTTCGTTGCTGGTTGTCGAGGTTCGCCGTCCAACGACACGTAAAACGTGGATCTCCTCTTTGGGGATTCTTCGGGATTCTCCGTGGTCAACATTTCGTTGCTTCTCGAGTTCAATTTATGTTCATTATTCTCGTTCTGTGGACAACTCGTAAGTATCTCCAAGCTGTCGCTTGGAAGCTTTTCTTCCTCGAAGGGATGTGGAGCAGGCACGATCTTGTATCGAATTCATAGAAACGTATACGTGTTCTTACACGTATCGAGATAAACCTTCAAGGTCACTGACAGCAAGAATACCAAACACCGCTTTGGATTTCATTTGATTCTGTTGAGATTTGTTGTAACATCGAGATGTTTGAGTAAGAAAAGAGAGACTGGTCCACGCTGATGCTTTAGGTTACCCTTCAAAACACGAGAAAGAACGAGGATACGATAGGAACGATGATAACGGTAGCGGTATAATCAGCTAATTATGCAGAAAAAATTCTTATGACACACTTTGCGAAAAGAAAAAATTACGAATCATCACAACAATGACGAACACGTGTACTGTTAACAGTAACGCATAAGAGTATTACGATAAACGTAACGAAGGGACCAGTCGTGTGGTGTTATTCTCTCACGCAATACACAAATGCAGATAAACTAACACTCACTCACACAGACACACGTCATAACACACTTGAACCACCCACAGTCCGATGAAACGTCGTTGAACTGAATTCCTCCTATTTTTCATTCCAGGTTTAAGTTTGAAAAGTCTGTATTTGACTGTTATCAATTGAGGGTTTATGCTTTCTGATACTCGTTACACATGCTCACTTGAACCCACAAACACGCACACACCCATCCACACACATACACAGAGTGTGTAAGAGCTTCTCTTCTTGTTCTTCTTCCTCTTGTGAGTCACGTCCACGTTCTTTGCTTTCCACTGTTCACGGAGGAAAATCCTAACAATCGATTTTTCGAATTAACTCATAATTTGATGATCACTGCACAGAATCAATTGTCAATTGTCATTTGAAATGATATCACAACATGACACAACGATATCGATGAGTTCCATGGAAGTTTCATGTGAGAAACTGTATATAGTACGTACGTCCTCGTCCGGACAGCAGACGGACCCGCTGCTATCTGCACAACAAGCCAGACTTTTTCCTACTGAAAGTATAGCGCCCCTGGCGGTCGTCTCTTGGAATTACACATCTCGAGTTTGTTGGACACAAATACTCATGGACATATACGTACACAAATGAACCCATGTACACTTTTTCTCTCTCTCTCTCTCTCTCTCCCCCCCCCCCCCTCTGTTCCTCCCTTCCGTTCGATTAATCATTCTCCTTTCTCCTTCGCACTTGTACGTGAAACCAGAGAGAACCGTGGTGGCTCTGTGAGTACCAGTGCAAGAGCTCTCACATACACTGCATTCGTCCAGACTTCCATCCAGTTGGATCGGAATAGAATCCGCACCAGTCTGTGGCCGCAAATTCTCCTTTCAAATTTGAAGAGATCTGTACGGACAACGAGAGGATAAATTTAATTCACGATCGTTTCAATTGAATCGACTCCTATGTCACTTTCCCAACAGATTCGATTCGTTATTCGATTATTTCCTGGCTCGGAAGAGGTAAGAGTCGGTGGGATGAAAGAATTGGACCATAATCATCAAATTCATCATCATTATCCAAAGATTAACATTTAAGAATGTTATGCTCTCGCTCCAACTCTGTCATCTGTTCGGAAAAGTCGGTTTAATCCTATTGAATCGTCAATCGCTTTCGATCTGATTTGTGTTCTAAAACTTTCCTCCTTGATCTCGTTTGATTTCAAATTTATTTCTATTGATTGGTATCTAAGTTTCCTAAGTGTATCCTATTTGACGAAGAACTTGATTCAAATTGGTGACTACAGAAATTTCAGGGTATTTGACGATATATTTGAAAAAGTTCAATAGAAACTTGATAAGTTTTTCGATGAAAAGTATCGATAACGTCAAATATTCCAAAGGGGAAAATTTTACCAATTATATATGAATTATACAAAAATTATATTGAATTATGTAGAAATTGTTCGTTGCTATTTCAAATCGATTCCTTTTGGAATACTTTGTATGAAATGAATAAAAAAAACGTCGATGAATTAATTAACCCTCAGCTGCCACACTGGGGTCAGACTGACCCCAACATGATTCAATCTTGAATTACCATCAAGAAACTCAATAATTCGAACTCTTCGCGCAATCCTGCGCCACTTTAGAGTTTCTTCACTTTACTCCACCCTAGCGTGACATGATTGTCCATGTTTCATATAATTCTTTTCCATGATACAGTGATAATTTCATTTAAAAGCGAAAATATACCTATCGATCGATGAAAAGAAGCGATGCATGTGTGCTACGCACATAATTTTTTCACAAATTCGAAATTAATTTTCCTTTAGGGAAATCATTTGACTGAAAATGAGAATAGTTTTAGTACTCTCTAAAATTTTTCCAAGATATATTTACGCATAGCTTGGCTTTGGTGTACATTTACAGTTGAGGTCATAATCGACCCCAGTGTGGCAGCTATGTTACACTGGCGAAGTGTGGCAGCTAAGGGTTAAATTCAATTCAATTAATCAGAATTGATACGCAAAAAGATGGAAGGACGTTCGAAAGAATACAAAGCGTCTTTTGAATGAATTGAAAATGCTCGAATACCAAATGATTGTCAAACCATCACACTCGGATTTTATTTAAGCCTTCCTAGAGGTGTCATATTTATGTGCAACGACAGTTCATTGATTTTTCGAAAGTATTTGATATTATTCAAATGCCAAAGGCTACTCACGATAAATACGAGAATTCATCGAATCGGATTTTGAATGAATGAGTTCCCAACAAACACGAAAGGTCTAGGAGACATCTACAAGATATCTTTAGGAACGATATCTAAACGACATCACAAAAGAGTTGTCTTCCAGAGATATCGAAATAATATATTTTAGGTATCTTCAAGACATGTCAGGAACATGTCTTTGAAGTATTTCTGAGAGATATCTTTTAGATGTCGAATCAGCATAGTCTCAAAGACACTTTGAAAAAGTTTCTGAATGATATCTGTTACACATCTCAAAAATTGTCCAAGTAAGAAAGGCAAAAGTCACGTCATGTTCCTTTTTCAGAACTCTTCAGTGATCCTTCTGTGTGGTCTGGGATGTCTAAATGATCTCAAAAAAATATCTTGAAGACATTTTAAACATCTTCAAGATATTTGAAGCGTATCTTGAAAAAATCTAAAACATATCTTAAAAGAATCAAAAATATATCTTGAGGCATCTAAAAGATGTCTTCCACATGTCTAAAACATATCTTTGTTAGCGTGTCTAAAACATGTCTTTGGCAAGACCTTTCCGAGATATCTAAAACTTGTTGAAATTTGTTGCATAAGACATCTTTTAGATGTCGAAATGATATCTTCACAAAAGTCTTCCAAAACATCTTCCATGATTTTAAGACATCTTTGAGATACTAATAGATATCTTCTTGTTTGTTGGGTTATTGATATCATAGAAGATATCTCAAGAGACTGTAAATAGAAAGTTTGTCAAGATCGGGAATATGAATTATTTCAATTTTCATATAAAATTCCATCCATGTCCATATATTTTATTTGTATATTCAATACAAATACCCAATTACCGTCTCTTTTGCATAATTCAAAGTTTGTTCTAAAGGAAATACGTGACAGAAACAAGCAAAGTACACCCAAATGGGGAAATTGTCAAAATTATATATGATTTGCATCTAATTCAATATAGTTTGTATACAAGTTATATATAATTTTGAATTTCTTCCACTCGGGATGATACGTGCAAAATTTCAGAATTCTCGATTATAAAATTTGAATCGAAAATCTTCAATTCAAAATCGAGGATGAAATATACGAGTTAAAATATTCAAAACATATGATTCTCACTTGAAATTAGCTAAGCTTCAGATAGAACAAATGAAATATAATGTTCATTTACAGTACATATAAATCAAATATGCATCCGAATGATATATAATCTATGTACATATCACAGAGAAAAGTTTATATTAAAGATTATTAGCCACAGTATCGTAACCGTGGGATATACTCGATTATGCCGATAGGAACTATAACTTTGTATTTTCTTATTACTCTGTATATTGAACTCAAGAAGAGTTGTGGTAATCTCTCGCATACTCATGGTTCTTTCCGCCACAATAAAGTATATCCCACGGCTGCGATATAAATATATTAATTTTTACTACAAAATTTTCTGCGTGTACGTTGATACAGAATTCTACATATTTCATTTATTCTTCCAAATACAAAATAGCAGAGCTGACTGTACGCGCAGGAAGTTTTATTTATGGAACATTGACATTTGCTATTTTAAAGTGTGAATGAGGGTGAATTTTTTCGAAGGGAGCTAATGGTTTTCTACAAATTCTTTTCTGAAGTTCTATATTCATTCAAGTTCATGAAGTGATATAATGGAAATATTCCAATGAAATCCAGAAATTCTTCGATCCTGTTTCCTATTGAATTTTTTGGAAAGTTCCATTGGTCTTTTATTTTCATTATGGGATACAAAATCGTAAGTAGTTGAATAATTATTTCTGAAAACTACATTGATTATTTTGTTATCGTGATGTAATAAGTTGGATCGGCGCGATGAGTTTGGATTTTTTACCGAAGAAGCTATAGCGGATACAATTGAAGATGACTCAAGTTTCTCGTTGAATATCCGAATTTTAAGAACGAACATTGAGAGAAAAACTTAGCGTATGCCCAAGAACATATTTTCTTGGTCTGAGAATATATATTTCTTTCTTATCTAAAGAAGATATATACTTGGGGTAAGAAAATTTTCTCCATATCACGTTATACAGCTTCGAACTGAATAAATGTTTTCTTCGTTTGAAGAAAGTTTTCTTGACTTGAGAAAATATTGGATTGGACTCGATCAATTCAAGATTTTTGTCTCTCAGTGAATAAAACATTTGAAAGTTAATCATGATTCCAATATTTTATAACCTTTTCACTACTTTATCGATCACACACCCAATAAACAGATAAAATACAGTTTCAATCAACAAAGATAAAATTACATTTTTTATCTGATGAGGTGAGAAGAGAAAAAAGGATACAATGCAAAGTCTTATTGAGTGATTGAACCATTTTAATAGGGTTGCCAGCAACCAGAGCAACGATTAGGAGTAATAATTAATGTTAAAATTCAAGAATAGTGAATCATATGGGCGTTGTATTTCTTCAGAATAACGTAAAATACCTAGGGTTCCGTTACTCATTGAGACAGAATTACATATTCAAAACTGTACTCGTTTCATTTTCATTCAACAGCTTCCTTTGATTTTCGATCAGGAAACATAAAGAATTCACTTAACATAATGCACTGTTTATTGACTCCTTCATGAAGATTATAAAAACCAATCAGGGATTCTTTTAAATTCTTATAAATGCATTTTCATGAAAGATAATAAACTCTCACGACAATTCCTGACTGAATTAAACAATTCTCACCATTTTTTATTGATGATTATTTATGATTCGAAGGGTTGAGATCATGATATTCCAAATTTTCCCTATGAAAATCCTTTTAAATTGTAAATATACATCAATTAAAAATCGCGTTAATTGTTGAACTCAGTCAGTATCGTTGTTAAAGTTACTATCGCTAAGAAAAATGCATTTTCAAAAATTTACGAAAATTCCTGATCAGTTTAGAACTCTCTACAGAGAAAAACTTGAACATCGTGATTCCAACCCTATTATGAATCGTAACTAAACGTTGAAGGGATACCCGCGCGACTCCTGACGATGCAAAAGAATAAAATCAAAATATCGCCCTGTACAGACCATCTTCATTGGTTCAAAAAGGTCCAGAGCGATATTGTGATTTTATGATTCCATCTTCGAATAATTTGTCAGAATAGATTTTGTTCGTGCTCTTTTTTAACCAATAGTTCTGGTTGCATTCTCAAGGGTTGCTTGTATCGCTTCAATTAACAATAACGATGATTGTTCATTCCAGTCAAGAATTGGTTTCAGGGTTATTATCTTCCATAGAAATGCATTCGCAAGAAATTACAAAAATTTGACTGGGCGTTATAGACGAAACAAACCGCAGGTTCCTTCCACTTCTCCTGTTTTTGCGTTAAATGAGCAATCATTATTTCTATAATCTATCCATGAATCTATCCTATATTGTGCTCAGCGCTTGATATTGTTATTTATAAAAATCAAAGTTCCCGAATTATCCAAATGTCTTCGTTAAAACCTATTATTTTTATTCGGGTATAGTCTCGTTCAGAAGTAATGAAACTCACCACTAGTGAATTCACTACTAGATACGGAGGTTATGGTTCTCATAAATCAAATCACGCGCCAATTTAAACTGGGATTTAATTAAATATACCAAATGAAGTGAAAACACAACTTCGTAGCTAATTCGTATCAATCCATACTTTTCCTTAGAGCCTTGAATAGGGAAAAACCGACGGGGAGTCTTCGCGGCAAATTATGATTCACATAAAATTAATTTTACTAGAAATTTGCCAACCATCAATGCTCGATTAATACACGGAGAGAAATTTGTAGTTAAATTTACTATGTTATTATTGTTCCCGAAGAACAGACTGAACTATGACGGGTTCCCCTATGAAACATAGTAAATATGATCAGCATTCTATTGTTGTACCATAGTAAAAATATGCCCTTCATAGTAAATTCCGACAGAATTCAGTCTGTTCCTCGGGAACAATAATAACATAGTAAATTCAACTACAAATTTCTCTCCGTGTACTCGATGTAAATCTTCAAATTAGAGTGAAATTAAATAATGTTTAATCGAGTATTTAATTGATTCTACAAATGAAGTATAAGGTGTCTGTGAAGTTGGCATATCAAATGTCAGCATCGCACAAAAAAGCACCAGTTCTAGTCGCATCCACTATAGTTCTACAGTTCTTGATAAGTTACAACAATAGTTCCGGGTAAATTTGTGAAAAAAATCGATTTTGAAAAAATGATATGCTAAGTTCTTCTACAATATGACAGCATCGCAGGGAAAATGGATGGAAATGGACTGTATCTCGGAGTTCTAGGGATGATTGGGATGCGAGGATGTCAAAACAAGGGAGTTCTAATGCTAGAAGTGCTTGGGAAATTTTGTTCAGGAATTAAATGGAATGATATGCTGAGTTCTTCTACAATATGACAGCATCGCAGGGGTAATGGAAGGAAATTGACTATATCTAGGAGTTCTAAGGATGATTGGGATGCGAGGATGTCAAAACAAGGGAGTTCTGATGCTAGGAGTGCTTAAGGAATTTTTTTCGGGAATTAAATGAAAAGACATGAAGAGTTCTTCTACGATGTAGTAGCAGCGCAGGTGGAACCGCTGGAAGTGGACTATATCTCGGAGTTCTACGGCTGATTGGCATGTGAGGATGTCAAGGAACAAGAGTTCTGATGTTGGGAGTAATCAGGGAGTCAATTGGGAGTCTCAGAGGATCAGGAGTTCCGACCAGCATATCATGGAAAATGGAGAGTTCTGACCAGCATATCATGGAAAATCGATAGTTCTGACCAGCATATCATGGAAAATGGATAGTTCTGATCGGCATATCATAGAAAATCGATAGTTCTGACCAGCATATCATAGAAAATCGACAGTTCTGACCAGCATATCATAGAAAATCGATGGTTCTGACCAGCATATCATGGAAAATGGGGAGTTCTTATGAGCATATCATAGGAAATCGATAGTTCTGACCAGCATATCATGGAAAATGGGGAGTTCTGATGAGCATATCATAGAAAATCGATAGTTCTGAGCAGCATATCATAGAAAATCGATAGTTCTGACCAGCATATCATGGAAAATGGAGAGTTCTGACCAGCATATCATAGAAAATGGGGAGTTCTGATGAGCATATCAAAGAAAATTGATAGTTCTGACCAGCATCTCATGGAAAATCGATAATTCTGACCAGCATATCATGGAGAATGGAGAGTTCTGAAGAGCATATCATAGAAAATCGATAGTTCTGACCAGCATATCATGGAAAATGGAGAGTTCTGACCAGCATATCATGAAAAATCGATAGTTCTGACCAGCATATCATAGAAAATCGATAGTTCTGACCAGCATATCATGGAAAATGGAGAGTTCTGACCAGCATATCATAGAAAATGGGGAGTTCTGATGAGCATATCAAAGAAAATTGATAGTTCTGACCAGCATCTCATGGAAAATCGATAATTCTGACCAGCATATCATGGAGAATGGAGAGTTCTGAAGAGCATATCATAGAAAATCGATAGTTCTGACCAGCATATCATGGAAAATGGAGAGTTCTGACCAGCATATCATGAAAAATCGATAGTTCTGACCAGCATATCATAGGAAATCGATAGTTCTGACCAGCATATCATAGGAAATCGATAGTTCTGACCAGCATATCATGGAAAATGGGGAGTTCTGATGAGCATATCATAGAAAATCGATAGTTCTGACCAGCATATCATAGGGAATCGATAGTTCTGACCAGCATATAATGGAAAATGGAGAGTTCTGACCAGCATATCATAGAAAATCGGCAGTTCTGACCAGCATATCATAGAGAATCGATAGTTCTGACCGGCATATCATGGAAAATGGAGAGTTCTGACCAGCATATCATGGAAAATGGGGAGTTCTGATGAGCATATCAAAGAAAATCGATAGTTCTGACCAGCATCTCATGGAAAATCGATAGTTCTGACCAGCATATCATAGAAAATCGATAGTTCTGACCAGCATATCATGGGAAATCAATAGTTCTGACCAGCATATCATAGAAAATCGATAGTTCTGACCAGCATATCATAGAGAATCGATAGTTCTGACCAGCATATCATAGAAAATCGATAGTTCTGACCAGCATATCATGGAAAATGGAGAGTTCTGACCAGCATATCATGGAAAATGGAGAGTTCTGACCAGCATATCATGGAAAATCGATAGTTCTGACCAGCATATCATGGAAAATGGAGAGTTCTGACCAGCATATCATGTAGAATATGGAGTTCTGATGAGCATATCATAGAAAATCGATAGTTCTGACCAGCATATCATGGAAAATGGAGAGTTCTGACCAGCATATCATGGAAAATCGATAGTTCTGACCAGCATATCATAGGAAATCGATAGTTCTGACCAGCATATCATAGAAAATCGATAGTTCTGACCAGCATATCATGGAAAATGGAGAGTTCTGACCAGCATATCATGGAAAATTGGAAGTTCTGACCAGCATATCATGGAAAATGGAGAGTTCTGACCAGCATATCATGGAAAATCGATAGTTCTGACCAGCATATCATGGAAAATGGAGAGTTCTGACCAGCATATCATGTAGAATGGGGAGTTCTGATGAGCATATCATAGAAAATCGATAGTTCTGACCAGCATATCATGGAAAATCGATAGTTCTGACCAGCATATCATGGAAAATGGAGAGTTCTGACCAGCATATCATGGAAAATCAATAGTTCTGACCAGCATATCATAGAAAATCGATAGTTCTGACCAGCATATCATGGAAAATGGAGAGTTCTGACCAGCATATCATGGAAAATCGATAGTTCTGACCAGCATATCATAGGAAATCAATAGTTCTGACCAGCATATCATAGAAAATCGATAGTTCTGACCAGCATATCATGGAAAATGGAGAGTTCTGACCAGCATATCATGGAAAATGGGGAGTTCTGATGAGCATATCAAAGGAAATCGATAGTTCTGAGCAGCATATCATGGAAAATCGATAGTTCTGACCAGCATATCATGGAAAATGGAGAGTTCTGACCAGCATATCATGTAGAATGGGGAGTTCTGATGAGCATATCATAGAAAATCGATAGTTCTGACCAGCATATCATGGAAAATCGATAGTTCTGACCAGCATATCATAGGAAATCGATAGTTCTGACCAGCATATCATAGAAAATCGATAGTTCTGACCAGCATATCATGGAAAATGGAGAGTTCTGACCAGCATATCATGGAAAATCGGAAGTTCTGACCAGCATATCATGGAAAATGGAGAGTTCTGACCAGCATATCATGGAAAATCGATAGTTCTGACCAGCATATCATGGAAAATCGATAGTTCTGACCAGCATATAATGGAAAATGGAGAGTTCTGACCAGCATATCATAGAAAATCGACAGTTCTGACCAGCATATCATAGAAAATCGATAGTTCTGACCGGCATATCATGGAAAATCGATAGTTCTGACCGGCATATCATGGAAAATCAATAGTTCTGACCAGCATATCATAGAAAATCGATAGTTCTGACCAGCATATCATGGAAAATGGAGAGTTCTGACCAGCATATCATGGAAAATCGATAGTTCCGACCAGCATATCATAGGAAATCGATAGTTCTGACCAGCATATCATAGAAAATCGATAGTTCTGACCAGCATATCATGGAAAATGGAGAGTTCTGACCAGCATATCATGTAGAATATGGAGTTCTGATGAGCATATCATAGAAAATCGATAGTTCTGACCAGCATATCATGGAAAATTGGAAGTTCTGACCAGCATATCATGGAAAATGGAGAGTTCTGACCAGCATATCATGGAAAGTCGATAGTTCTGACCAGCATATCATGGAAAATGGAGAGTTCTGACCAGCATATCATGTAGAATGGGGAGTTCTGATGAGCATATCATAGAAAATCGATAGTTCTGACCAGCATATCATGGAAAATCGATAGTTCTGACCAGCATATCATAGGAAATCGATAGTTCTGACCAGCATATCATAGGAAATCGATAGTTCTGACCAGCATATCATAGAAAATCGATAGTTCTGACCAGCATATCATGGAAAATGGAGAGTTCTGACCAGCATATCATGGAAAATGGGGAGTTCTGATGAGCATATCAAAGAAAATCGATAGTTCTGAGCAGCATATCATGGAAAATGGAGAGTTCTGACCAGCATATCATGGAAAATGGGGAGTTCTGATGAGCATATCATAGAAAATCGATAGTTCTGAGCAGCAAATCATAGAAAATCGATAGTTCTGACCAGCATATCATAGGAAATCGATAGTTCTGACCAGCATATAATGGAAGATGGAGAGTTCTGACCAGCATATCATAGAAAATCGACAGTTCTGACCAGCATATCATAGAAAATCGATAGTTCTGACCGGCAGATCATGGAAAATGGAGAGTTCTGACCAGCATATCATGGAGAATGGGGAGTTCTGATGAGCATATCATAGAAAATCGATAGTTCTGACCAGCATATCATGGAAAATCGATAGTTCTGACCAGCATATCATGGAGAATCAATAGTTCTGACCAGCATATCATAGAGAATCGATAGTTCTGATCGGCATATTATAGAAAATCGATAGTTCTCACCAGCATATCATAGGCAATCGACAGTTCCGACCAGCAAATCATAGAAAGTGGAGAGTTCTGATGAGCATATCATAGATAATCGATAGTTCTGATCGGCATATCATAGAAAATCGATAGTTCTGATCGGCATATCATAGAAAATCGATAGTTCTGACCAGCATATCATGGAAAATCAATAGTTCTGACCAGCATATCATAGAAAATCGATAGTTTTTTTCGATAGTCGATTTTCTATGATATGCCGATCAGAACTATCAATTTTCTATGATATGCTGATCAGGACTATCGATTCTCCATGATATGTTGGTCAGAACTATCGATTTTCTATGATATGCTGGTCAGGACTATCGATTCTCCATGATATGCTTGTCAGAACTATTGATTTTCCATGATATGCTGGACAGAACTATCGATTTCCCATGATATGCTGGTCAGAACTCTCCATTTCCCATGATATGCTGGTCAGAACTATCGATTTTCTATGATATGCTGGTCAGAACTATCGATTTTCTATGATATGCCGATCAGAACTATCGATTTTCTATGATATGCTGGTCAGAACTATTGATTTTCCATGATATGCTGGTCAGAACTATCGATTTTCCATGATATGCTGGTCAGAACTCTCCATTTTCCATGATATGCTGCTCAGAACTATCGATTTTCTATGATATGCTGGTCAGAACTATCGATTTTCTATGATATGCTGCTCAGGACTATGGATTTTCTATGATATGCTGGTCAGAACTATCGATTTTCTATGGTATGCCGATCAGAACTATCGATTTTATATGATATGCTCATCAGAACTCTCCATTTTCCATGATATGCTGCTTAGAACTATCGATTTTCTATGATATGCTGGTCAGAACTATTGATTTTCCATGATATGCTGGTCAGAACTATCGATTTTCCATGATATGCTTGTCAGAACTATCGATTTTCCATGATATGCTGGTCAGAACTCTCCATTTTCCATGATATGCTGGTCAGAACTCTCCATTTTCCATGATATGCTGGTCAGAACTCTCCATTTTCCATGATATGCTGCTCAGAACTATCGATTTTCTATGATATGCTGGTCAGAACTATCGATTTTCTATGATATGCTGCTCAGGACTATGGATTTTCTATGATATGCTGGTCAGAACTATCGATTTTCTATGATATGCTGTTCAGGACTATGGATTTTCTATGATATGCTGGTCAGAACTATCGATTTTCTATGATATGCTGGTCAGAACTATCGATTTTCTATGATATGCTTGTCAGGACTATCGATTTTCTATGATATGCTGGTCAGAACTATCGATTTTCTATGGTATGCCGATCAGAACTATCGATTTTATATGATGTGCTCATCAGAACTCTCCATTTTCCATGATATGCTGCTCAGAACTATCGATTTTCTATGATATGCTGCCCAGAACTATCGATTTTCTATGATATGCTGGTCAGAACTATCGATTTTCTATGATATGCTGGTCAGAACTATCGATTTTCTATGATATGCTCATCAGAACTCCCCATTTTCCATGATATGCTGGTCAGAACTCTCCATTTTCCATGATATGCTGGTCAGAACTGTCGATTTTCTATGATATTCTGGTCGGAACTGTCGATCTCCTATGATATGCCGGTCAGAACCATTCATTTTCTATGATATGCCGATCAGAACTATCGATTTTCTATGATATGCTGGTGAGAACTATTGATTTTCCATGATATGCTGGTCAGAACTATCGATTTCCCATGATATGCTGGTCAGAACTCTCCATTTTCCATGATATGCTGGTCGGAACTCCCGATTCTCTGAGACTCCCAATTGACTCCCTGATTACTCCCAACATCAGAACTCTCGTTCCTGGACATCCTCACATGCCAATCAGCCGTAGAACTCCGAGATATAGTCCACTTCCAGCGGTTTCACCTGCGCTGCTACTACATCGTAGAAGAACTCCTCATGTCTTTTCATTTAATTCCCGAAAAAAATTCCTTAAGCACTCCTTGCATCAGAACTCCCTTGTTTTGACATCCTCGCATCCCAATCATCCTTAGAACTCCTAGATATAGTCAATTTCCTTCCATTACCCCTGCGATGCTGTCATATTGTAGAAGAACTCAGCATATCATTCCATTTAATTCCTGAGAAAAATTTCCCAAGCACTTCTAGCATTAGAACTCCCTTGTTTTGACATCCTCGCATCCCAATCATCCCTAGAACTCCGAGATACAGTCCATTTCCATCCATTTTCCATGTGATGCTGTCATATTGTAGAAGAACTTAGCATATCATTTTTTCAAAATCGATTTTTTTCACAAATTTACCCGGAACTATTGTTGTAACTTATGAAGAACTGTAGAACTATAGTGGATGCGACTAGAACTGGTGCTTTTTTGTGCGATGCTGACAATTGATATGCCAACTTCACAGACACAAGTATAAGACGATTCTCAACTTCATCGAGGTTAATAAACGCGGGATCAGATTTCGAGACTAATTTCCTTGGAAGCAGCTAATGTTGATTAAACTCGTCATGCTCGAAGTTATTACATTCCTTCAACCACTGCTTCTTTGATACATGAATTTTTCTATCTGAATAATTAATTGCAACAATAAAACCATATCTTCGCATGGAAGAAGAAAAATGTATATATTCGCAAAAATCAACATGAGAATTGTTCTATTCTTCTTGATTTATGTCGTTATAATTTGTACACTTTTCATTTTCCTTCCCCTCATCCATTACCGAACATTCGAGAAATAAAAATCCAATATCAGACCCTGAGCAAAGTTTGAAACATTCCTGAAGATACTCTCAATCCACGTTAGGGAGAATTGAAATCGAAACGAAAGATTGGAGGTACAGCCTCCACAGCAGATAAGAAAATCCGGTTTTTTGGTCATTAAGATGTAACGATTATGAGAAGATAAACATTTTATCCGTTAACCCTCGAGTTGCGCGACCAAGAGAGTCACTTACTTATATGCGAATCAAAGAAGACAAATAAAGAAGAAAACATCGTTGCTGCTCACGAAAATTGTATACGCATAGAATTCAAAAATCAATATTATATATATACATATAAAATTCGATCTTCATGAAACTTGTTCTATATTTTAGCCTCCATAAAAGTCCTTATCAGAATAATATACGAGTTTATGAATCATTAAATATCATGTACCGAGTTAATTATACACGTTAGTTATGTGTATATATATATATATATATTCCTTCTCTCTACAACTTCGTATATCAAAATAAACGATATATATTTGAATATTTTTCTTCCTCAAGTGAGTTGAGGATTTAGTTACGAAAACGGGAACTTTCTCTGTCATTAAACTTCCTAGAAACGTTGCGAAGTAATTATTAACTTGGATTTCTCGGCTGAAAATAATATCATTCTGTGACTCGACCGAGGTATTGACTTCTGTAATGAGTTTCTCTGTTTCATAGAAATTCATAAATGAGGATTGTAATGGAGAGATTATAATCCATAAATAACCTTCTACCGTATCCTCGACACGGAGTTTGTAAAGGAACGAGATGAATTGGATTTTCATAATCTCAATGACATGGGTGAATTATTCGGTTCGATCGATTCGGGTTGATGCAACGACCCGACAGCGACAGGATGTAACGAGAGAAAAATTTTCAATTAGAGATTGTAATCCCTTTAAAATCCTCGATTCGTTCTCCGAATCGTTTGTGCAGTTAACTCCATGAAATGAATGTAGTAGATCGATAATTAGACTCAATATTCGCAAGTGTTTAACCGTATCCAATCTCACGTCGTAATCGAGTCACCCACGTTTGAATTAATATTGCAAATCCTTCTCTTTTGGATCGCACTGATCGAAAGTGAGAGATCAACGTTTTATCTCGACTACTAGTGTTATGAATATAGAATTGACAAAACATATGACGTGAAGAATCATGTGATAAAGGACTTGAGTGAATTACTTATCGATTGTTGAACACAAGTATTGAATATTCCTAAATAAACAATTTTCACAATCGGAAATTACTAAAACTGCGTTTTTAATTGATATTAATTCCAATCAAAAACAATACAGGATTGTCTAATTACACTAAATTCAAAGGGGTTCTCCTTCATCCCTGAATTGAAATAACGTAAATATTTAAAACCTTCACAGTTGATCTTTTTCAAGTTCAACGAACTTTTTTCCACATTAATATGCAGTTCGATGGAGACATCCTGGATCTACGAGAATTCGTTTCTCCAACTCTCGGGGTATCGAATAAATTTCAATAGAATTACAAGATCACATCGATTCTATTACATGAAATAATATATTCTCACTTCCTCGGCATTAAAAGCCGTTATTCTAGTATATACAGGGTGTCCCATTTCAATTTGTCACTTAGAATATCTCGAAAACGAATAGATTCAGAAGAAAATGTTCCGGGAAAAAAATTGAGGAATCTGAGGGGGACATCCGATGGTGAACTTGGCTTTGACCTCAGATCCCACTTTCAAGGTCATTCTGAGGTCAACTCATGTTTTTTAAATGGAATCCCCTATTTTTTACTACCGGTTTAGATTCTACGCTAAAAACCAAGGAACTTTTGTCTCAAACGTTTTTTCGAAATCCCCATAGATGGCGCTCTAATTGATGAGAAAATGAAAATTCTCAAACCCTCGGATTGTATCCTGTCTAACATAATGCTCAACTCTTCAGTGTTTTTCATCTCCCGGAAATTGCAGTCGGCATCAGCGTTACCCAATGTGCACCACCAGGAGGTTGCGCGATCGGACTTTACACATCATTGTGGCCCTGAAAAGGGCCGATTGTCTGAACTGGAGGTGTATCTTCGGGGACGCATTAGGCATTCAAAAGATGTTCAAAATGAGCACCGTTTTGCCTTTGACAAAGCGCAATTCTTTTATGAAAGTTTTCTACAGTTGCTTGCAACGTAGCAGGTGTTATTGCTGTGCATGCTCTTCTTATTCGATCTTTCATGTCATCGCGTGTTGTTGGAGGTTCACGGAATACAACTTTTTTTATGTAACCCCACAAGAAAAAATCAGGCGACGTTACATCTGGCGACTTAGGTGGCCATCGCACAGGTCCTCCACGGCCAAACCACCTTCTGGGAAACTTCTCGTCCAGAAATTTTTGAACAATTCGCATGTAATGAGGAGGTGCTCCATCCTGTTAGAACCACATCCTTGATCTCACGTCAAGACTTACGTCTTCCATAAGAGCAGGGAGTTCAAAATGCAAAAAACGAAGATACTCCGCGCCAGTCAGGTTTCCTTAAAAAAAATACGGCCCTATGATCCTGGAATCTACAATTCCGCACCAAACGTTCACACTCCAACGGCGTTGATGATTAATTGTACGGACCCAGTAAGGATTCTGAGCACTCCAATAATGGCAATTGTGCCTATTGAGAATTCCAACATTGTGAAATATTGCCTCATCAGAGAACATAACGTGATGAGAGAAAGTAGGATCTTCTTCAATTCTCCGTTGGGCTCACGTGCAGAAGTTCAATCTTATTATGAAATCCTCAGCTGTTAGAGATTGCACCAAAGTGATATGGTACGGATGATAATCCAACGATTTCAAGATACGCTGAGCTGTGGATTGAGGAATCTCGGTCATTTTCTCAATATCCCGAAGACTGATATGGGGATTAATATGAATTAATGCCGGCACAGCCAGCGATCTCACATCAGGATCATTGTCATCCGCATAAACTTTCTTGTTCCTCTGTCGTTTGAGGAGACCTTGACGAGCACGTTGTTCAAGAAATCGGATCGTAATGCGATTTGGACACCTCCGATCCAGAAAACGACGTGGAAACGTTCTCACAGCTTCAACATGATTCCCCCGCGCTTCACCAAGACACAACAAAACGTCAACAATATCGTTTGACGCGTAATCAGACATGATATTTAGAAATGTGTTTCCTCCAAATGATAACAGAGAACTGAGCAGTTTGGGAATGCTAAATTTTTCACACGTGAATCAAAACAATAACAATTTCCAAGAACAAAACCAAAACAAAACACAACCGACGGCAATTTCCGGGAGATGAGAAACACTCAAGAGTTGAGCATTATGTTAGACAGAATACAATCCGAGGGTTTGAGAATTCTCATTTTCTCATCAATTAGACCGCCATCTATGGGGATTTCGAAAAAACGTTTGAGACAAAAGTTGCTTGGTTTTTAGCGTAGAATCTAAACCGGTAGTAAAAAATAGGGGATTCCATTTAAAAAACATGAGTTGACCTCAGAATGACCTTGAAAGTGGGATCTGAGGTCAAAGCCAAGTTCACCATCGGATGTCTCCCTCAGATTCTTAATTTTTTTTCCCGGAACATTTTCTTCTGAATCTATTCGTTTTCGAGATATTCTAAGTGACAGATTAAAATGGGACATCCTGTATATATATATAACAATATTAACCACATCATCATAATTTATCTCATACCTCTCGTCAAAATCAATTCAATAATCGTGGTTTGCTGCTATTGCATTTCTTTCCTCGGACTTACCTGCAACACAAAAACAAAAACAAATTAATAAAATTTCATCATACGAGTCGTTTTATATTTTGTACATCGAATGAAAGTTTCATATCTAGTTCAATCTTATGTTGTATTAAAAAAAAAGAGAAATATTTCAAGATGAGAGTCGAATGGAAAGAAAAAAAACTTTGAAAGGGTGAACGCACGTTGGTCTGATTGAGACTCGTTGAATTTCAATTTCAAATGGTATTCAACGCAACGAGTCTCTTTGGCAAATCGATTTGGTCTTTCCTCGGTGCCTTGAGCATCAAGAAAGCATCGGCATCTGCAACGTTGTCAGTGTCTGGGACATCGGTCAACTCATATACACTTTGTTACTTGGCGATTTTGAAATCGATATCATCACGAGAGAAGAGACGTCGGAAATCGTTGGAGATAAAAGATATATCCCCGTCCACATCATGCGGTGGCTTCGGGCTAGAGTTAAAGCTTCGAGAAACATTGTTACTCATATTCTTAGGAACGATTTATAAAATCGATCGAGCATTACCGGCTGTGACGAGAAGAGAATTCTCATGTGCGTGGAAGGGAATCTTCCGTGGAAATTCCCTTATAAGATTCGTTCCTCCTTCGAAGAGTGAGAATTTGAAACATTGTTGCGAAGAGAAGAATGAAATCGTTGGAGTTCTAGACGTCACATGCCTAGCGTACGTTGACTATGCGGTCAAGTTAACCCCATGATCGTTTGATTCCTTGTCAAACAGACAGAGGTGTTGTAAAACTCTAAATCAACTTGATAAATGGCACGCTTGGTGTAATGTTACAAATCTATATCGAAGAAACATTTCACAGGAAACGGTATGAAAATTTCTGTGATAGGGAATATCAACTCATTTGAATAGAATTGCAGATTTCAAAGTTTTATTGATTTTGCTATTTGTGTTGTATAAACGTTTCTCTCGATACTAGTCGTTCAAGGGCCGTGGAGTCCTTGTAGAAATGGGCGAAAGTTTGCTACGTACTTCCTGAACAACCGAGTAATAAACACAAATTCAAAATTTACAGTGATAAAGTAATTTGCTAATATTGAGCTTTGAATATGAAATTTGAACTGCAAATAATTTCTTAAAAACATGCAAACGATTATAAATATATTAACCTACGAATGTCAATAATATTTATGACTTGATTTCTCATGTTCAAAAATATGTTTTGGGTTTTGGATTTATATTCAGAGCGTAATCCTAGCAGTGTGAAATTGGTGATCATTACTTGGTTGTTTAAAAAGTATGTAGCAAAATCTTATCCGTTTTCTGATACTCCATGGTCTTTAAAGGAAAAGTACATCAGTACCATCTGAAACCTTCGGAATAATTTGTTTCCGTTAGGGCATTGAAGCTTTCCAACTAGAAATTTAGAAAAATGGAGTGGATTGGGTACCGATTTTCTTTAAATTGCATATTTTTTTGTTAATTAACAATTTACTGAGCAATTTTCCCGCAAAAATAGTTTTTTTTTTCAAACGGCCGCCATTTTTTTTCTAATCAAAATTTTAAAATTTCGTACGATGCCGTAATAGCCAATGAGCTCTATTTTAATAATCTTTTTGAAATTTTGATTTCAGACGTTCCCAGCTGGAGATATCCTGTCAACGCCACTTTTTCGTACCTATGCGAGCGCCATCTATAGTGCGTACAAAATAGTGCGAATAACAATAGAAAAAAATTTTTTTGTATACCTCACAATGTGTATAATAAAGATGTTAAATTTCAAAACGATTGATAAACATGCTTTTTCAAAAAAAACTCCAAAAGAAGACATAAATTTTTTGTATGCAAAGGGTGCATACCCCCTTAAGAAATCGACAAAACTCCCAAATACCTAAAAAATTTTTACTAGACTTTACTAGAATGTTTCTAAACGTCACAACTTATTTATCATGAGTTACTATCACGCAAGAACATGGAGCAATTTAATTATATTCTCAATTCACTCAAAAAAATACATTCCTATATTTTTTCGAAAGTTTGAAACTCTCTCTGTAAAACATAAAAAACTTTCGTATAAAAACTTAATTGTTCGTAAATTAAACAATATGTATTCACATTAAATGTTGGAAAAAAAGAACAGTGTGAAGCGGTCAACAACTCCGTGGTATGACGTTTTCTGAGCTCGCTGTACATGGGATACAATGAAACGCATCAGAATGCAATTAGCATTTTACGACAAACAGGCCGTCGACCTGAGAACATGATTCTTGTTGCTTGGTCCTTTATATTACATCTTCGGATGCATCGATCGGAAGTACGTACGTCGGAGTTGGAAAAGATAATTATATTACAGATCGTGAGAATGGAAATATTCAATAGAAATCTTACTTGTATCTTTTTGAACTTGAATTTTTTTATAAATATACCAATGTTCTTAGAATGAATGAAAGGAATTTATCACTGATTTTGTATTCTTATTTCAAATTTCTCAAAATGGGATTCTATTTTCGTCTGACAAGTTCACAAAATTTGATATGTATATGTGTTCTGAAAGAATAATCCAGCATCATTCTTATCCACAATACCTCTTTTCTTTATTTTCCAGGAATAAACGAGACTACTGGTTTTCTAGAGTAAACGAACAAGAGAGAATTACAATGTCTTGAATCGATGAAGTGAATGTGTTACACGTTGAACGTAATAAAACTTGTACTGTTCAAGTTTCTACACAAAGTCAAATGTCAATGGGAAGCAATAGAGATTTCACCATAATCCCAATGCGATACGAATGAATAAAGAGTTGTTTTGCAACTCTGTGATTTGGTGTGTTTCTAATCTCAAATGAGCAACGGGGTGATACGATTCCAAATGAATTTGAAATAGATAGGAGAATAAAGATACAAAAAATCGTCATAAAAATCAACTTCGTTGCAAGATCGTTAGGATTACTTTCCTCAGATCTTTTTATCAGTATGTGCGTGTCATATTCCTTATCTGTCCTTTCAACCTTTGCAGGAACGATATGTCGTCTCATGATAAATGGACTTCTGGATTTGGTTTTTGTATTTTTCTTTTCTTTCCCCCTCGCATTTGTATCCAGCAATCAAATATGTATGAGATCCCACATTTCATGGAACAACTCTTCTTTTTTTTCACCCTACAGATCAATCAGGAATGACAAAATATTATGCGCAAGTTGGATGTCTTTCAAACGTAACGTCAAAAAGCATTCAGAACTGAGCTCAAAAATACATCAATGGAGAATTCGTTGAAGCTTAATGAAAAACTGTGTCAGTTGTATGTATAATCTTATACTTTGTAATACAGACTTTGATAATGAAAATATGTTGAATTGGAGATATTTCGTATGAATGCCTCTTGACGAAGGAAGTATGGAAGTACTTTTCTATCCGGACCGTTGAATTCAAGTTGAATAGTCTTTAATCAGTAATGAAAAAACCTCATCCAATAAGAAAATATTCCTACGCTTGGGATCAATTCTATGTTCAGGCAGCCAAGGCATTTGGAAATTAATAACAAGAGACGGTGAAGAGATCGCACAAGAGGATCTCGTGAAAAAGAGAGGAATATGGATTGCGCAAAGACGAGACATTGAAGGAACACAAACGGCGCGTGGGTAGATGAAAAATGACATCGTTCGTTATGAGACGAGAGTTGTGACAGTTCAATCCTATTTCTTGAATCCCTTGATTTCTTTTCCCTCCGAAGGGAAATGATGCATTGAAGGAATATTTATGGAAAAAATTCAATTTTTATAGTTACGAGTCTTACGTTTGGAATGAACTTTTTGAAGCTGTGAGGAATTTTTATACGAAGTTATCAAGGGATAAAGATGTACAAGGAATTCCTTATACATTGATGCGCTTGATCAATCGTAATCGATTTTTCGTTTCGAATAAAGACGATAACACGATGACGGAATTGATTCGAAGTATCACGTCAAACGCGTTGAAAACTTGGTGGATAAATCCCGGTTGTGGGTAGTACATTTTCTGGTATACTCGTTTTCTTTTCATTTGGAATAGACGTAAAAGATTCTAGCAGGATCAGCGAGTGTTGCTGTAAAACTAGAAGAACGACACTCTACCTGTCGTTTTCTATACTAAGCGAGAAAAGTTCACGGGAAAGCAACTTTTTCATCGGCATCGCACTGTAAGTGCGAAGCCGCTTTTATGCTGTTCAACCGTAACGAAACCTCATATAGGTGCTGTCTGTCGCACTGTTTGAATGTGTAAACAGTTCTTCCCTTTTCCGTCTATTGCTTTACCAAGGATAAGATAAATTTACTTTTCTCCCTTGAAATAATATGGTTTCTCGAGTAAGAAAGAAAGGAAGAAAAGGGAAGCAACATATCGTAAAACTTTCTGTTATATTTGTAATCTTGAAGGTAATTTTTTGGAATGTGTATTTTTCTCTAATTGAGAGTTGTAATATCCGCTGCAACCTGCAAAATGTGGAAACTCTGGATGCGCTCAACAAGTGGTTAGAAGGTTCGGTTGATTCGGATTCTTTTTTCGAAAAAATGTTCATTTGGCTTCTTCGTTACATTCACTTTAAGGGTATCCGGTAATTCCCAGTTATGGAATTTTTGCAATCGGTTTGTTCTTCAACAGTTTTGATCCACATTACTGAAGAAGTATTGAAAGAACTTTTGACCTCAGAATGTACATGGAAATTTTTCACATTATAAAGAATCATAAAAAATTGTGCAGTTGGACTTATAGCAGCACTGCCGTTATTTCAATAGCCACTCTGCGATAGAATTGGCTGCTATTGAATCCATAGCAATGACTGTTGTTAACACTACCGTAGTAAATTCGTCACATAACCTACTACATTATCGTTTGAATTTTATCATCGATGTCATGATTATAATGGCCAAGTTTGAAGAAGAACGTGTAGGAAGTGAAAAGCGAATAGTTGTTCGATTCAAATACTGTGTCAGGTACTGGAAAACAAATTTTTATGGTCAATTCCGTTGCATCGAATGAGCAGTTTGTCAATTTATTATATTCAGCGTCAGTTTGAACATTACAAATGCAAGGAGAAACAACAATTCCTAAAGAAAAAAATCGTATGTAGCCGAGATCTATGCATAGAAGAATATATGGTTACATCTGAAGACACGTGTTCAAACATGGACTTTCTCTCACCAAATTTGAAGGAATACTATTATGTATTTATTGATGTTAAATGAATTATCATCAACTGATATCACCTTTCAAATACATTGTCTTTTGCGTTTTTGTGTGAAATCTCTGCGCTTGCCTACTGATATTTTCACGTGGAAACATACACCGTATTTTTTTTTATAAATTTTGTTTATCCTAAATAAATTATATTTCAGCCAACCAAAAAGTTTCTTTGCGTTCATTCCAACCAAAGTTTTGTTTCGCCGAAACAAACGTTTTCTCAGTGTGCACTTCGTACATGTTCTTTCAAAAATTTATTGATCATTGTGATGATCACCATCGATGATAAGATTTAAACGATCATGTAATAGGTTATGTGAAATGTGGTTATAAATATAGTTTCGCAATCTACAAATAATAAAACTTAATCTCGACGTGGAGATAGCTTGACAAAACAAAATTCCAACTGATATTGCCCAGTTTCCTGCATTATAAAATATCTCAATTCTATAATTAAATTGAAGATGTTGACATGAAATTGAATTCAAATAAACAAGACTTCACTGCAGCAGTTTTAACATCAGTCATTGCTGGGAATTCAACAGTAACCGATTCTACCACAGCGCCGCAATTGGAATAACGACAGTCCTGCTGTGAATTTAACAACACTGTTTTTTCCGTGATTGAAGAATGGAAGATTTTGAGATTCTAAATTATCTAATATGAAAGCTATACATCCTTTATTCGTTACAATCAATTTCAAATCATTCTGAAAGTATCTTTAAGTTTCACCGACATGTTTTAAAGTTCAAAACTTTTACTGAGCTTAAAACGACCTCTTCTGAGATTCTACTTTCCTGGTATTTCATCAAATTTGCAAACGAGATTATAAATGAAAACTATGAATGTTCTCAATTTCAGGATCATGGTTATAAACACTCTTACAAAAGTTTTTGGTTTTTGAATTATCAGTGAAGGTGAAAGCCAAGTAGAATTATATTATTCTCAAGTCATTGCTGGAACTATTAGTTGATATTAATGAATATCTGATTGAGTGTGACTCTATGAACCAGGTTGAAGTAATGATAGAAAAGAACGAACCTGTGGAGTGTTTCATTCCCTCGTTAGAGGGAAGCTTTGTGATCGTTTCGAGGAACCGAAAAGTGTTTTGTCTCGAAATTCAAAATCTCCTAGACCAAAACGTTCCTCAGAACTCGGGGAACAATGTTGTTACCGCGTCTGTCTGTCTGTTTGTGTGGCTGTACCCCCCCCCCCTAAGTTTCGTACGCGCATATCTCCCGTTCTGCTTATCCGATCGTTTTGAAATTTTTATCACAGTCGTGGACTGGGGTGATAGTGGTCCCATATAAGTTTCAACCTGATTCATTCAAAAGAATTGGGTGGATGAGAAGAACTCTGACGAAAAATGAATATTCTGCGTACGTCCGTATCTTTGCTTCCTATAACCCGAATCCGATCAAACTGGAACCACGTTTTAGCCATGACTCGATAGTGGCCCCATATGAGTTTCATCCAAATCGATTGAAAATTGTAGGAAATTTTTCTTCGGGATCTATATTTTTTTTTTAAAGCATGCCTTCCCTATGTCCACATTATCCGAATGTCTTGGAACTCTGAGTATATTCGATTTACGAGATGTTAGTTATATGATATAAATTTCAGGCAAATTGGAATTGGGGGGGGGGGGGGAGAGATCAGGTTCCTTCTTGTCTGTCTGTTTATCTGTGTGTATGTAATCAATTTGCGAACGTGTATATCTTCCGTTCGTATTATTCGATCGTGATAACATTCTCCCCAGAGTCGTGTGCAGTGTTGATAGTGGTTCCATATAAGTTTCAACCTCATCGTTACAGAAGAACGGGAGGGGTGAGGACAAAGTTTTCGAAAAATCGTGATTTTGCGAACGCGTATATCTCCGCTTCTTATTATCCGATTGCAATGAAACTTATACCACGTTCTAGTGATGATATGATAGTGGTCCCATATGAGTTTTATCCTAATCGATTGAAAACTGTGGAAAATTTTTGTTTCGTGATTCACATTATTTGACAATATTTTGAGAGAGCATGCCTTCCCCATGTCGGTATCATCCAAATGCCATGAAACTTGTATTATAATCAGTTCACGGGGGGTTAGTTGTATGCAGAGGGCATCAACTCACTGAATGAATTTGTAGCACCTTCCTCAGCGCCGCCGTACAGGAGATCAGTGCGAACAGGAATTCATGGTGGGGAGAATTCCAGGGAATTCCCGATTCGTTTTTGCGGGAAATTTAAAATGAACTTTGAAATTATCAAGTACAATCACAACTTTTATCAATTGAAATATTATAAAATTACATTACTGAATATAATCGAATTTATACCTATATTCATGTCAAATCGAGAGAATAATATCGTATATAATGATAAACCGTTGAAATAATATAAATTATCAACATGATTTATCATAAGATATTATTACATCATTTTCTTTCATTCAACATTATAAATTCGTTTATAATCAATAATGTACTGACTTATTGGACTTGGTAGCAGCTTCACTAAAACCATAGTACAATGGGATTTTCCATGGACTGTTTATACTTCTTAGCATAAACACTAAGGCGTGATCAGCGAAGTTTGGTCGGATTTCATCTCCCCAATCTTCAAATCCAAGAATTTTATCCAAAGTACAATCATAATCTAAATGGGGTTGTAGGCTAATTTCATCCCACATGAGAACACATAACTTATCCTCTTCTTTTTTCATATCTCTCGCTATACTTGTTAAACGGTTTATAATTTGTGTATGTAAACCAGATTCAAGGGGTATCTTTTTCAGCATTCCTCTGACTGTGGCTTCAGACGGAAGAACGAAAGAATTCGCTAAATAGCGATAGGCCTTCGGTGACTGTTTGAATAAAGCAACTGCCATTACTTTTTCTTCTGTACTAAATCTTCTACCTTTCTTTCTAACATTAGAATTATTCATTTGCATGTTGAAAAAGATTTTTTGTGCAGTGTTGAAATTTTTCATAATATAATTGCATGCATTAGATTTAGCAAACTTTTTAGCTTCACGTAAACGGGTTTTATACCTATGGAAAAGTGAAAAAAAACATGGTGATTCATTCATTTTTACGAATATATTCGGTCAACGTTCATAGAATATTACGAGACTGTTTCAAACATCCCATGAATGTTCATGGGAAATATCAGAAGAAATATCGTAAGGAAGTTGGTTGGATACTGTATTAAACATTTTGGATAGGGGAGAGGAGGCACCCTTGGGCTGGCGTATGCCTTCGGCCATTTGCATTTTTTCGAAAAGGAATAATTGGGAGATTTTGAATTCTTTACAGGAAGTGAATAGAGTGATTTCAGTGATATATATCCAAAAGTGATTGAAGGAATTGGATTTCCCTTCTTTCACAAAAAATATATTCTATATTCGGAAGACGGAAGTGAATTTTTTGTTCCAAGTTTTTCTCGATTAAAAGTAGTCAAACTGAATTTTTATTTCGAAAAAATGGCTGAGGCAATTAGAGGAAGCGTCTGAAAATACATTCCGATAAATTCAAGGATGGAATAATTATTACGAACAATTTTATTTGAACAAAATATATCAGAGTCCGAAATGGGGTGTCATGGGTCACAATGTCGTCAGGCTGCGTTTTGACTCGATGTTTTCTATTTTTTATAGAGTTTCCATGAGAAACAAGTATCTGAATGAGGATCAATCGAGATAAGCAATCAAGGTCATTGAGAATATCGATTCTTCCCACAAACCAAGTTCCACGACTCCAAAAATTCCGTTTCTTCGTCATTGAATTTTTCACTCAAGTGAAATTAACGCCAAACTAATTTGGAGTTCATAAACAACAAGCCTGACCATTTTTGCGGCAGTCCGAACAATATCGTGTAGAATAATGATTCATTTCCGTTTTTTATATGATGCTGAAAATGGTGTCCCAAGGCATCCACCAAAGAGCGTGCCTTGGGCCAAACAACTTATCTACAAGTTGAATTTGAAC
Organism: Gonatopus flavifemur; assembly: GCA_018340375.1. Lineage (NCBI taxonomy): Eukaryota > Metazoa > Arthropoda > Insecta > Hymenoptera > Dryinidae > Gonatopus > Gonatopus flavifemur. The sequence continues at coordinate 44,745,103 of JAFFJZ010000003.1, read as the reverse complement.
ACATAAATTTTTAAAAAAACCAAATGGAAAAATTTTCATAATAAAGCTGAAGATCCATACCTTGATATTGCTTCATGTATTTTCCGATCATGGTTCACTTTGCAAAAAAAAATAAGAAATGAAAAATGGCCCAAGGCTACCGACTGTCCTCTACTATGAGAACGTTTCATAGATATACATATAAAACAATCTCACTCACATTTTTTGAACCATCCTAAACATCCTATGAAATTCGTTTGCATGAACGATCCAAACCACCAACGTACTCATTAAAGAATTTTGCAGAATCAACTTTCTTGAAGAAACAATGTAAATATATATATGTTTAATATTGTTGGGCTTCGTGGTAGATTTGTGCGACAAGTGTGCAAATTTGGATCATATAGGATGTTCAATTTTTCCTCATTATCATCAAGAGAATGCCAGCAATGTATGAAATGTATTGAAATTTATGTATTTGTATCAGAGTTTATCAGAACAAAAGAAAAAGGCAGATGCGAAGGAAAGTAGACTTTTGTCTACTGTAGGTATTCAAACTATGCCCTTTGAAAAAGAAAATATTATGGCAATCATGAGTTACAGAAGATTTATTTTTGGCGGATTCATTAAAAAACTATCACCCTGGTTTTAGGAATTATGAACACAGAATTTTTCCTCGGTTTGGTTCACATTTTCATATACTTTAAAATAATTCCAAATATTTAGTGGGAATAATGTAATAACCCTAACAAAGGAATCCAACTAAGAATCTACTCGCGCATTAAAAATTCCTATGTGAGACATAAGAATCTGGTTGAAACTGCTGGGAGTCTAAGCTGGAATCAACTAAAAAAATTTCCCGCATAGAACTGCACTGAAAAAACGTATGGTGCTGATAACAATCGTATGGAAATTGCAACCAGAAGTCAGGCTGTGATACCTATATTATAACTCCAATCTGGATCTGACAACAATTCTATTGTGATTACAACTATACATTTTTTTCAGTGTGCAATCAGAATTAATCTAGGAAATCTAAAACGCCAGGTAAAACACCTGGGACTCCATCTGATTTCCACATGAAAGAACTGGGACCCAGATAGCATAAGTTCATATGAGAGTGTTTGGAAATGTACGTACTACTTGAAGTGTTACAAATCTCTCTTATAATATATATATTTTTTTTTCTACTCATACACACACATATTTTCATACATCCACACACGCGCACACACTTTATAACTGAAAGTGGTGGGTAGGAGATGGACAGGAATATTGGTAGTCAATGGTTTCCTCTTTCAATACTAAAATCAATACATATAAACATGTGTGTATATCAATATTATTTCAAATAATAACAAAATATATACAAAGATATGAATGACATATGAAAAAAATTGGAAAAAAAATGATTGAAAATCAGGAATATAATTCATTAATACACGATTTGATGAATCTACAACCCATCGGTTGAATATTCTAAGTATTATGGTATATGTTCCGGTGAAACAAACTTAATTTTTTTGAATAGCTCTCATGATTATAAATAGTTGAACCTTCGATCATTCTCCAACTCAATAAAGTTGGAGTAATGTAAATGTGTTATTTTCTCAAAACTATTCCCAGCAATTCCAGGAAACCATATTTTCCATATTTTCTCTCAATATTTCAAACATTCGTTATACTTTCCAAAAGATATCAAAAAGTTATTTGATGTGTTAGTTTTTTACATCTTTTAGGAAATAAAATGAAATAAATGTTCGAAATTTTGAGAACCAAAATCATTAGTAGGTGCAAATTCTATTATCTATTCGATTAAAAGATCCAAACCTCGTGATAGCTCTGCTGTTGTTAACTTGCTGTTTTTTTAAATAAACAGCCGTTCTATACAAACGTCGTGCTTTTGGTGGTAAATCAGCCGACTTCTTCCCTTTACCCAGGAGAATAAGTGGAATCTTCTCATTCCTAATACATTTTTCATTTGATGAAAATATTTCTGTTGAACATTCAGTTTCAATGTTCGATTGGTTTGAAGCATTCATTCCTTGTACATTTCCTTTTTCATTAGATGAGAAATAGTTCTGAAAAAAAAATGACAAGCATGTAACAAAGCATATAAATCAATATAATTTTGAGCATTATGAGGGAACGAAATTCATGTTAGACACCATTCTTCACCGTCATTCTACATGGTCAGAATTCTTCGTTGTATGATATTCACTGAGAAAAAGCGTTTAGTTCAATATCAGGCAGCTAGAAAATTTAGTCAGCCTAAATAGAAATTCCTTGAATAAATTGTTTTATTCACATTTCAGACAACTAGACTTTTATTTACGCTAACTAAAGTTTAGCTGGGACAGCTAAATTTTAGTTGCCGCAACTAAGTACCTTTCTCTCAGTGTTGGTGATCTTGAATATTAGTGGTTCACTCATTTCTATTCAGGAATTTTCCTCTGTTTTACAAATAAACACGAAAAATGAGTTTCTGAATTGATAATTATCTATTTTTCCCTGTGAAAGGTCTAAATGAGAATATTTTGAAGACATTTAAGATTGTACATATTTCAGAATAAACGTTTTTCAGGATTATAAAAAATTGAGGTGACAAATGATGTAGAAAACCATTTTCACTTGATAATAACTGATGATTGAATCGTTTTGAAAGTTTGATATGAAGTATAGAGATACGTGTAAGCAAAACTTTTCATCCTTGTGATGTCTAGGGATTTGTTAGGAAGAATTGATTTGGAAAAGTAAATATGTTTATCAGCAGGCAGTATTTTAGAAAGAAAACAGAAAAAATACAGTTTGTTTGAGGAAAACTGATAAATATTGAATCTCACCAGCTCTTCGGTTGTATTTGGATTTTCTGGGGAACCAAAAACTTCTTCCGTTGGTCGTTTAGTCAGGAAATTACAATCATTCGCATTTGATGAAACTGGATTTTCTTCATGCTCAATGACAGGGTTAACTGGGTTCATCTCAGACGTTTCCATCATTTCTTGCTGTAATCAGAATATATTATACATTTCAAAGCCACTGAGACAGAAAATAGATAAAAAATGGAATGGCTATTCTTAAGAAGTATTGTTTCACTTCATCCTACTATTGATATTCCTCAACAAAACCACACTGTAAAAAACCGGTATCAGTATTAAGACCGCGCGGATTCTATAGGAGTCCACCTCAAGATTCGGTGTTGAAATAACTCCAAATGGTGTTGGAATGACAACGATGCGATGTCAAAGTAACACCATTCGGGGTGGCCTTTTCTAACACCGCCGTTTTTTTTACATTGCAATATATTAAAAAGAAAATGGAAATAGCGCGAATGATTTCAATATAACAATTCTATTTGAAAAAGCAAGAGTATTTCTCAAATGAAAAAAATTTTTTTACAAATGAAGCTAGCAGCTCAAATCAGCAACCAAATGCTGAAACTTGTGACAGCACAGCGTTCAAGTATTTTTCATATCGAAAATCGAATCAACGTCTTATTTCGAATATGCAATTATTCAGCAGCTTGAATTTTGAATTTGGTTGAAAAATTCCACCACTTGGCTGCTAGCTTTGTTGCTTGCACTATGTGTAAAGTACATGAAATCAACTTACCAGATTGTCGTCAGATAGTTTTGGTACCATACAGTCATTCGGAAAAGGTAAATTCAAGTTGGGAATGGCCTCCGGTTTCAATTTTGCCAATTTATGTGTGCACATCCAACTATCGGCTGTGAAATGTTTGTGACATATCCTGCGATTTTGTTTGATCACCTCTTCATATGACACATTTAACAACTCAGCATTATGACTTGCCTCGATCCATAATTTTCCACGCACAGGATCTTTAGGGAATCGGTAACTTCTAACTCTCCATCCAGAGCCGCATCCAGAGACCGCACAATCTTTTTGTCCCATGTTCAAGATATTTATGATTTCTGTCAAGACGAACCAACTCAGTATGTTTGTAAAACTTGAAAAATAAGTTCTCTTTAATTCCTGTAAACAGTTCAATGTATATCTAAATTGTGTGTAACAACAATTATGTAATTTTATGTTTAAGAATTGTTGATACAAGCAGCGTGTCAAATAATGTTTTCATATGATAATAATTGGGGACAATGTTGCTATGAAACTGAAATACTGAATGGATCCAAAATTCGTATTACAAAAATGAAATAATACAATAAGAATTGAGTACAATCTTGAAAATACTTGATACATTTGGTATGATTGGATCAATTAGGATGTTAACCTCGTATTTTTTATTTTTTATTAAAAATCTTCATATTGCAATATATTATACAATTGAGTCAATTATTTAATAATAATGAATAAATAAAAATGAAGACACATACGTATTGTTTCTTCATTCTTCACATGAGACTGGATCATTAATGTTTATCAAGGAAATATGCATTGTGAAATATTTATTGGTGTAATTTATGCAATTTATTTTTCAATGAAAATACTTACCTTAGAATTTACGAACCATGTGCAACATGAATATCCTCACAATTATTCTTGAGTAGAATAACTATAAACTCATGAAACAAATTACACAATTTGATTTCCATTTTTGATTTTTTAGCATTTTCCGTTATTAGTTATACTATAAAATTCTTGAAAATGGCGGTCACGCATTATATACCCCCACCCTTGGAATTCCATCCGGTTTTGAGTGGTCTCCCGTACGGCGGCGCTGAAGGTAGTGCTAAAAATTTATTTAGTGAGTTGATGCCCCCTGGTTGTATGGTGTGAATTTCAAACAAATCGGAATTGAAGGAAGAAAGTGGTAAGCACTGAGCTCCGAAACAAAATTTGGAAATTTCGTATAAACATCGTTAACATGCGGATAACTTCGGTTCCTATCATCCAATTTCCATGAAATTTTCACCACAGCTTTATGCAGTGTGAATCGCAGTCTTATATAAATTTCAACCTGATTCTCTAAGAAAAACGGGGGAGGGAAAGAAAACCTTTTTTTTTCAACACAAACGAGGAAGCCAGGTGCCAATTGGCAGAGTTTTTTGAAATTATAAAAAAAAGAATGAATAGCATTGTCTTATAATAAGAATTCAAAAGCACTATTGACATGTACTGAGCAATAAAAAAATACCATTTCCAAGGCATGATAACTACGTCTATCAATGTTATTTATACTCTCTCAAACTCTTATCAATGTTTGTATTTCACCTAAGAATACAATTTACATTGAGTTTACAATCTAGATTATATCCAGAAGTTCATGTATTGACTCATAATGTGGAGTCTTGATCGTGAACTTGAAAACATCTCTCTGAATGATCAAAGTGATTCAACTTGTACACAATTGACTATTTAATAACAAAAGATTTGAGAATGAGAAAGCCTATGTATGGATGTTTTTATTTCCTTAAGGTTAAGTTTGATGTATCACACAAACGGAATACTGAAATTCTACTACGAAACAGATTGATTTCACAAAGATGATTACTTTCTTTAGAATATTTTGAAGTTTATGATCTCTTATCTTCATGTGAAAAATCACTCACATGGTCTTGAAGGTTATACAATTTCATGGTAGTCCAATACCTACGAATCTTAGTAATATTTAATAAAAGTCAAATAAAAGAATTGACGCCTGGTTGCTTTTGAAACACCCCGAACATTATCACTAGTGACCCATTGTTTTTGAAGATGTTGTTGCCGTATGTGTTCAATATCTAGGGTACGTTCCCTTGTTTTCACCTGGTGAATGTAGTGAAATTCATTCTGCATTAAGCCACCTGCGGAGGAAAGGAGTATCACATAGTAAAATACGTTGATTTTACCGTCCTTGAAAAGCTTGGGAAGAAATCTGTGGGGGGTGGGGGTTTTTTAAAATTGTCAACTATTCCACTATATAATCTTTAGTATCTTTTCTCCACAGATAATCCAATGATACTAAATTTCACGACATTGCCTGAGTAAAAATGAGGGAACGTGCACGAACAATGGATTCCCAGTAATAATATTGAGGGTGTTCCAGAATCAACTAGGCGTCGGTTTTTTTGTTTGGCTGTCACTAAACATAGAAACATAGAACAATGTGCGAATAAAATTTCCAAGAACGATGGAGTAGAACCTAAGAAACCATGGATAACGGAAGAAATTCTCGATTCAATTAAAAAGGAGGAAACACAAGAATAAGAGTAGCGAATAAGACCAGCAGAGATACAAGTCACTGAGGAATAAAATAATAGGAGGATCAAGGAAAGCAAAAGCACAATGATTAGAACAAGAATGTCAGGATATAGAAGTAAGATCACATTTAGGGCAAATAGATGAAGCATATAGGATTGTTAAGAGGTTTTTTGGACAAATGAAATCTAGAAGCAATAAGATTAAAAATTTTCTAGGGAGACATTTGATAAGAACAGAAGGAAAGATAGAACAATGGATTAATCATTTGGAAGATCTGTATGAAGGAAGCGATAATATAGGATTCTTAGAGAGGGAGGAAAATTACAGATTCAGGGAGGAACGTAAGCATGTTGAGATTTGCAGATGACATAGCTACACTGTAAAAAAATTTCACCGGAAAATTCCAGTACATGTACTGGAAGCAATTAACCTGTACATGTACCGGAAAATTTTAGCACATTTGTACTGCAAAAATTCAGTGCAAACGTTATGGAATTTTAGCATCAAAACTGGAAATTTTCGGAGCCTCAGTACTGGGATTTTTTAGTACACGAACTGGACTTTTCCAGGACATGTACTGGAAAATTAATGCTAAAAATATCCATGAAAATTAAAAAAAAAATTGCTCACGCAAAGTGATTTTGCAGGGTTCTTGTGTTCCAAGACAATTGAGGAACTTTATCGTTCATTTGGATGGACAGAAACTCATGTCTACCTAACGGGATTTGAACCTACACTTTTCTACCTGCCTACCAACTGAAACCTAAGATCTAACCGATGAGCTATAGCGCGACATGTTGGAAGGCTAGCTTGGGTTACTACATATGCTTCATATCTAGAATACACAAGAGAATAAGTCTTCGAAAAACCTCATATATCAATTTTATTGCCTACAATTACAATTATTATTCAAAATCTCAATCAGGAAATTTTTAATATGAAGATTTGAAATTTTTCCTGCCAGAAATGATGAAGTCCAATAGAAGTGGAAAATTTCAGTGCAACAGTGATTAAATTCTAGCATAACTGGAAAATTCCGTTGCATAGCAACTGGAAAATTCCATCACATGACCTGAAAATGGCAGTTCAAAACCTGTATAATTCAATTGCATAGCACCTGGAAAATTCCATCACACGACCTGAAAATTGCAGTTCAAAACCTGTATAATTCGAGTATACCCACGATTAGGTTTTTTTGTCTAAATTCCATATTTTTTCCCAAGTCCTTATTGAGGGGATACTTTTCCTCTGGTGCACAAGAACTGTAAAATTGTAGTACGAGCCAGTAAATTTTTCGCGAAATCATGGCAAAATTCCAGTACACAATTCCAAACTTGAAAATTCCACACTGAGAAAACAGATATCTTGAAAAATACCATAATTTATGGATTTTCAGCGCTGGTCTGACCCGAGTCGGAATATTCACTTGCATGAATCTCTAAAAGTACCATAATTTCTTGGACTTTTTGAAATAAGTATGGTACCTTCCGTATAAAAGTCCAAGACATTATGGTACTTTTAGAGGTTTTTTCAGGTCAATATTTAGACTCGGTCAGACCAGCGCAGAAAATCCATAAATTATGGTACTTTTTAAGATACCTTCTTCTCCGTGCAGTATAAGGACTGAATTTTCAGTTATGCTTGCTAAATTTCCAATACCGTACCAACAAAATTTCTGTACATGTACTGAAATATCCATATTCCAGTACTAGCACTGGAAATTTCCAGTCCAGTTGCACAGTAAATTTTCAGTTGTTCTTTACAGTGTATATAAGCTACAAGTGGTGCTGAGTTAGAAAATATTCTCAACACTATGAAAACAATATTACTAGAAAGTTGGACAATTGGAAAAACGGACCAACGAAGACTTGAAGCTGTTGAAATGTGGTGTTATAGAAGGATGCCTAGAGTGAAGTGGATAGAGAGAGTGAGAAATGAAGAAGTACTTGAGAAGGTAAATACGAAGTTTTTTACGTATCAGTGTTACGAAATTTTGTATCATGTCAATAGATGCGGCCATATGTGTTTGTATCATTGTTACAAAATTTAGGATCAGTTTTGAAAAGAAATTTCATATCATAGCTCGTTACGAAATTCAATATCTTTTCAGATACAAAATTTCGTATTATTTTCAACAGTGTAGATATGTATAAAATAAGCGTTTAGTGGATATCAGACAGGGTTGGAGGATTTCATCAAACCAACCATAAGACTGATTACTTCACGATGATGATGATGATGATGATGATGATGTCACTGAACATTATCACTAGGATTTGTAGATGTTGAACACACACGGTTGAAAAGCACAGCGGGTACGTTCAATGGTCATGTATTCGAACACGAGCATGAATAGATAATTTCACGCTATACATTTTCATCCGATAAAAATGAACATGAAAAAAAAAGAACACTACCTTCCAAATACTTCAATCCAACTCACTTCAATCTGGTATCCTGATGGAGGTTCTTTAACATCAACCTTCAAAATCAAAATTCAAAGTCAATACCATCCTCATCACACTTCTCTCACTGAAGAATTTCGGAAGAGAAAATTTGTAAGAACTTCAAAAGAATTGAATTCGTGAGTAAAAATTTGAAATTTACCGTCAACTCCTTCAAAGTTCAAACTGAAAATAGATTATCAAAAATGTGACATATAATGCGTGCTGTTAATCAAATGTGTGTTCTACTCTCTATCACGACGAACGGTAAAATGATAAGTTGTAAAGAAAAAAAAACCAAGGAAAATACATTTCTCGTTTATACGATTCAAAAAATGTTACACAGATTGATGAATCTATGATGTATCCTTTCCAATTACACTGAGAGAAAGAACTGTAGCTGAAAACGAGCCCGAGTACAGTTTTTAGTCACAGTAGCTACATTTTCACTATCACAGAGATTCTCATAGCTACTTTAATGGAAAATATTGCTACTTTGACCACAAAAATGCACTTGGGCTCGTTTTCAGGTACAGTTTTTTCTCAGTGTATCGACATCATGCCCACTTATATTAATATTTCCTATCACTGAAAGATGGAATTTTCATCAACAAGATACACAATATTGAAATCGTTCCTTTCAAGTACATACATACAGATCCATTCACAAATACGTACATATATTTTATGCCCCTAGTTAGTTCAGAATTTTCCATTTGCCTGGGTAATTAATGGACGAACCAGCTCATATGCAAATGACGTTGCAAACTTCTTGCCATTTTTTTAATTCGCGAGCAACAATGCCGTTTTTTTATGTTGTCCTTATTTATGATAAAAAAACTCCATTTGAAATTTTCCCTGAAATTGGATGCAAAACAACGATAAAAGCGCTAAGAGAATGACAACAACAAGAACGTGAGAAAAATATTTCGTAAGCACATTAACTGATATATATACATCGCCATTTGATTTTCACAGTGCACTTTTTACTGTACAACGACAAATGTAATGAAAAATCTGAATATTTTTATTCTCTTCCCCATACAAGTTGACTGGATTTGAAAATCAATGCATACTAATTATCTGAATTAATCAAAATTCATTCTCGATACTGTTTCGAATGCAAATCGTGAAAAACAATCTTTGAAAGGAGAATTTTGCAATGGATTCCAATATGAGAGGAAAAAGAGGAGATCCTCTGAACATAATCAACATAAATCCTTTTCCTGACAATAAATTCTTCCGCTTTACAGTTATAGATTAAATGTATTTCCAATCGATAAAAGTCAAGCTGTCACGCACCTTCATGAGTGCAGAAGAAAAAAAAACAGCGCAACACTGAACGTCAAATCATGATCCGTCAGAATCACGTCAAAAAATCAATCTAGAATAGAGGTGAGCAGCTGTTACGGGCCAATGTCGGTAGACTTTTCGCAGGGGAGTGGCAGATTAATTTGCATACGCTCGACATACGTACATTGACCAGCATATTTATTTCGGATATACGAATCGTCGTCGTATTTAACCGATGCACGTGGCGATTCAATGACCAATGCGAATTTCGTTACAGTCTGTGTAATAATAACAAAAATTCGACTTTGAATTCTCGTTCGACGAAGCAGTTTGAATTTATCGGCCTCGTTTTCCTTTGCATCCAATTCTCAATGCGAATTTCAATTGAAATATCCCAGCCATTGTCCCAACTACTTATGTCCTAACACGCGTTTACTGCCTATGTAGGGTTAGAGTAGTTTAGACAGCGGCATCCTATCTTGCCATTTTTTCTCAAATTTACATGTTATCAAATATTTCGTGTAGTTGTCATTTCTTCTATCAAAATAAAACAAAAATAAATTCATAGAACAAAAATAAATCGTCATAAAGAGAGTTAATAGAACGCATTAATGTTCCCAGTGATTTATAAATCACTATGTGTCGTCCTGTTTGATAAACCGACAGAAAGAACAAAAGCGGATGATGGAAACGAGGTACTTGGTCGAATTTGCTAATAGGCACAGTGTACGGAGGGAAGAAAAATAACTCTGTTGCTTCTTTTCTTCCGATTCGTGGACAAGGAACATCCGCGGGGGAAAAGAAAGAATTAGACATCATGAAAGAGGTAGTAGTTGTAGTAATAGTAGTCGTAGTATTAGCAATAGTAGTAGTAAAAGATTCTCATTATCCTTTCTCTTTTACATTGTGAGTCATTGCTCGTGAGTCTTGTATTTCCTTTCTCCTCTGACCGTCTCTGTTACTTGTTTTTTTCATATTTTCTTTTCCTTTATCTTCTCCTTGTTCTTATGCGAGCAGCTGTTCTTTCTTTATTCAACAAGAAGAGAACGATTTAGCAATTGAAATAGAGAATTAAAGGTTACTGTGTGTGTAAGTTTTGAATAGATGTAATGTTATTGTAACTGATTTGGTACGTCTTCTCTACTGAGGATGTAAATTGAATAGACAATTAGAAATATTATTTTCGGTGTGATGCTGAGGCTTGTAGGCGATAAAATTAAAATAAAACACGATCTATACGAATCTGAAATGAAAAATGTCTCCAAGATTTATTACAGAGTGAGAGTAAAATTCTCACTCCTCTGAAAATTTTTGTAGAATCTTCAAAATTTACGAGGTTATCTGGAATCAAACGTGCTTCGCTAAAGGATCTGATAAGAATTAGATGCATCGCGCGGAAAATATTGTCCTCGTGACAATACTGTTTAGCTATTTACAATGTTATTGGCATTATAGGGATATCGATATTGCTGCTCTAACTAACCGAATTTTTCTGTGAATGATATGGCAATGCTACACTGGGAAAACTGTTTAGTTGTCGTGACTAAAAATTCAGTAGAATAAGACCTCAATTAAAAAATTTAGTTGTCTCAACTGAATATTAGTTCTTTCGAGGGCCATGGCGCATTAAAAGACGGACGAAATTTTGCTACGTATTTTTTAAATAATCATGCAATAATTACAAATTTCAAATACATATCAATGAAGTGCACTGCTAGGATATGGCTCTAAATATCAATCCAAATTTCAAAACACATTCCTAAACATGAGGAAATAAGTTAAGAAAATTATTGACATTTGTAGGTTAATATGTTTATAATCGTTTGCATAATTTTGAGAAATTATTTGCAGTTCAAATTTCATATTCAAAGCTAGATTTTAGCAATGTACTTCATCACTGCGGATTTAAAATGTGCATTTATTGCTTAGTTGATCAGGAAGTACATAGCAAAATTTTGCTCATTCCGTGGAGGACTCCATGGTCCTTAACGGTCTGTCTACATAGACAGAAAAAACGGAAAACGTAAACGTAAACGGCTGCGCACAACTCATATACTGTTTCTGCGCATCCGTTCTTACGTTTACGTTGGTTATGTAGACAGACCATAACTGAAAAGTTTTGTTGCAACAAACAGTATTTTGGTTCAGACGACTTGAATTTTCTAGTTACTGAAACTGAAGAGTTTTCTTAGTATACTAAAGCTACCCGCTTTAATCATGCTTCGGATCGTTCCAATAACTGCACATTCTTTTCAGAGTGTAGATAATCTTACAAGAAAAGAACTTATTTCATTTGAATCGGAATTGCTATCTTTGCAACAGCTGTAACAATTTCGTGCCAATGACAAATGTCTTGTGGAATTCCTAAAACTTTGTGTGAATCTATTGTATTTTCCTCACCTAATCTCTACTTAATTCCTTAATTATATTCGAGTTCACCGTGCACAAAAATCCCATTCATTCTTTCTTTTGAGGAACAGCAGGCCAAAGAACTTCAGAAACCGGTTAAGAAATGAGTAATTAATTTGTAGTTGATTAACCGATGAGCTAATACTTGTTTTTTTAAAATTCAGTATTCTTATGGCTAACTTTGTTCACGCGTGTAATGATTTTTGCAATCAAATGATAAATTCAAAACATTTATATCCATCATCAATCATGGGTTTTTGTTTCACTCTTACCTTTCTATCATCTCTATTATTGTGTAAGGATAATAAAGTGAGGAGTCATTTGTGCTACCATAAACGTATATAATACGCCGCTTGAAGTTTTGATCAACCTTATTGCAACGCTTCAACCAGCGTCGTGTTCCTGTTCTTTTAAGTATCTATATAAAGTCACTCAAAGCGGTTTCTCCAGTTCATGTTAATTGCTCTTCAAATAATTATCACGTTCAGGGGGAAACGATCACCGTACTTGACGTACGTACAATTCTCGTATTTCTCTTTCTTTTTTATTTTCCTCGACATGCACGAGTTTTATCGGCATCTCGAATTCAAAGGACTGTGAGGACCGAGTAACATTATTTCCTGATAAGTTTAAAATGAATTCAAAAGAAAGAGAACAATCGTATTCTTCCAAATCCTCTGATCTGGAGTAAAACATATGATTTATAACCGATTTTTTTCTAAAAATATCCGATGAATCGATTGAAAAACGATACCCAGTTGTTCAAAATGACAAAAAAAGCAAAGGATAAATTGTGCAGCTACTAGCAACATGAAGTAAATAAACAATGAATAAATGAAAAACAACAACGAAAAGCGTGAAAGAAATAAAAGACAATTTCATGATATACGAGTCTCAATATGGATGTGTAATCCGATCCAAACAGCCTTGTGGCCTAGGACATCGAATACCCACGCTTCCAACCTGTTACACCGACTACCCTTTGGGATCTACCATCTTGGAGTGTCGTCTTGACGATGAATGTAAACCAGTGGCAAGAGTGATCCAACTACCAGCTGAGCCCCCCACGACGATCGATCACGATAAATCGTGTTTTCTCCAAAAACCTCAAAGATCATCATCCCCGTTTAGGTACTTGTCAATCCACATTTCAGGGGGATCAAATATTTATCAGAAACTCAAAGTATTTCATTCGATCGAATCAGATGCCATCGTGAGAACAAAGTCTTGGAAAATGATACGAAACCTTCCGATCGATGTACCAAGGGAAAGAACTGTTCCCCTGCTACATTGGTCGAGTGTACAGTTACAAGGGAAGGTCCTGTGGCTAGAATTATCAAACCTTCGACAACATCGACAACAACAAATTGTCTTCAAACCACATCAGACGTTCATTTAGAGACATTCGTCGATCGCGACGGCGGTTGTCCAACCGCCACAGCTGTTCATCGTTCCGCAGATGTTATTCCAACTTCTCCGTGTGAAATTCTTGAAACGTCTATCAAGGAATCGAGACCACGTGCAACCCGCATCACGATACCAGCGCACAGCAGCAATGCTTCTGATATCAAGAGCATATCATCGTTGCATCTGGAGAGATTGAAAAATTCCTCGAAAAAAGAATTACGAATACCCAAGTCTCGTAGAAACGGACTAGATCCAATATCAAATGAATTCAAGGTATTCTTCTCTTATCTGATTTCTTATTGGATTTCATTACAATAATTCACTTTTGTCATTTATAGTTGATCGCTGTACAACCTATCGAATCGGCAAAAGCTTGCGTGAACTCGACCAAAGACAAAAACACGGCGAAAGAGAGAGATAACCGTTTCCATAAATCATCTGACGTTTCTCTACCTAGTTCGCGAGAACTTTTGACTTGCTATAGAGAATATATTCCACCAGGAATTCTGTCGAAATACGAGTTGTGTAGTTCGAAGAGGAACGGTCTTCAAGATCAATGTATTCTTCCGGTGCCAAGAGCTGTCATCGAGTTGAGAAGAAAAGAGAAGAACGATAAATCAAATTTGTGGAGGGTCATCGATGTTTGTGCTGATGATGATGTATCGTTTTGTGATCATCGCATAGATGAAAGTTTATGATTTAGTTTGTGAATTAGAAATAAGTAGAGTTTTTGTAAATTTAATGTTATTATCGACCTTCAACGTCGACCAGTCAATACGTTAATACATTAATATTCCGCAATCTTCTCCACTTTGATGGTTGGAATTTTTATTTATATTTTTACCTTGAATTTTAGAAATTTGAGGGGGGTCTATTATACTATGGCGAAAAGTTTTCTATCTGATATAATGAATAGAAGAAAAAGTTCTATAAATCTTACTCTCCAGTACTCTCATCTCCATCATCCAAGAGAAAAAATGGAATAAAAAATTCTATAGAACATCAGATCGCTTTCAAATTTTCGACAGCAAAATTAACAAGAATCAAAGGATGTCTCATACAAAGAAGTGCAGCGTGAAAAGAGTGAAATCGATAGAATTACGTTCGGGTTCGTTGTACAGAGACTGTGACTGTTATCATCACAATGGTCTTCAATACGAGTGTCCGCGTGGGAGATGTGGTGGTATGACGAATCAAATATTGACTCTGAAGAAGGTACAAGTTGGTATCGGCAGAGTGTTGATACGTCAATGTTTTTCTATCGCCTTTTTCGGATAACATTTCTTTTAACAGATAGTATAAAATCTCAATACATTTTATCATTCTTAGATTTTCTCAAACAATGGGAGTCTCTCGTCGTTATTTTCTAAAATGAGATTGTTGAACGAACTTAATCCAACTTGTGCCTAATTGAACATATCAATTTTCATCACTTATCGTTTCATCAACAGGTAAACGTTGTCTAGTCAAACCTATGGCACAATGTGATTTGGCAATGCACTTCAAGGACAAATGGCGAAAAGATTCTACGGCATTGAATTCTCAAATTCAAGCCTGTGCCCCTCCAGGAACATTTTCAGAATCGGATAGAAATATAATAAAACATGATTGTTTGTCAACTAAAAAGCACGCGAAGAAAAATATCGAGGTTCCCAGATGCGGGAAACCTAGACCTCTCAGAGGGCGTTTTGTACTCCCACCAAAAATCAAAGATCCGATATTTTGATTGAATATTTCAGAATACAATTACATTAGTTATCGACGGAAATAATTCAAAAATATATTCAGAGAAGATAAAGAATCTGAGATCTTCCTCAATTCAAATTCTCGAATCTGGAAGAGTTAAATCATGCCATCGATCAAGTCGGTACCAAATCAACTCAATAGATTTCTCGCATGCCGGAAGTTTTAAAATATTAGGGTAAGAAGCAATCCTATGAATAACTTTCATTAGGGAGTAAATGATCATATACCTCCGTGAATGGGTTTAATGAATGTGAATGAGTTCTGAAAATACCGACGTACATATATTTCAATTTATTTCCTAATCTGTATCTTTTGAATTCAGTGGGTATGAGTTCTTGAGGGATCGTTTAATCCTGGCACACGCGCACGTTGATGTCGCCGGAACAACTCGTGGCCTGGCAGGAAATAACGGAGCGTGATCCATGCCCGTGATCGTTCAACTTCCGGCCACTGTCATAGAATATATTTGCATCCAAGGTATAAACCTTGGATCCTTCGGTAAGGTGGTGATGTCTTGAATATGAACGAAACTGACTGTATTCATCATAAATAAACATCGTTAATCCTAATACCAATACGCGTTACAATTGTATATGAAGAATAATCACTCGGAGAAAAAAGTATTGATTTATTTATTATTGTAGCGTCTATAAAAATATTTGCGAAATGCAGAATGCCGAATTTCGTTGATGGAATACATTCAAACGTAATTTTGATGCGATCTCGCACGCACAAGTATATATTTTCCCCATTTCATAATCAGTAACATACTTATTCTTACGAGTGGACTTCGCAGTGAAGCTTTTATACGACGCCACACGAGAAAGCGAATAGAAATAACGAAGTTCTCTATACAATTGTCCAGTGTTAAGCACCACGTAATGTCGTTCTATAATAACACGGTGCAATGTAGCATCCCTGCTGTTATACGATAATATAGCTATTATCGTTGTTATTTTCTTCTTTTGTACTGTTATGCGGTAACGTTGGACTCATACGTATCTTCACATACATACATATATATATATAGTGTCATGTTGCTCTGGTACAATATCCAAGTACTGGGCAATGATTTAACTCTCAACGTTTTACACGCGCTATGTGAATATTGTATATTTATATATACACGTATCTGCACACATTTATGATATAGCTATGAGTAGAATAGGCAAGTTATACGCCTCGGGACATAAACTTGAAGCCAACTCGACCATCTAGGTGCAAATATTTTCCCTTTTTCTCACCCTCCAAGAGTGCTCTTTCTGAAAGTAAATTCAAAGAATCTCAACACTTGCGCGAGGAATTATATGAACTTCGTACCGTATAGCATAAATAATAATGGTGTTTAAATTCGTTTCTCTATGAAAATAATGAAATTATGTTTGTTGAGAAAACTTGGTACGGGACTAGGAAAATCTCATCATAACCGTAAGAATTTGTACTGTTCGTATTTCAAGGATTTTTCTCTTTCAGTTCCTAATTGTTTAATACTCAGTGGTATGAAATTGTATATCATTTTGCAGGGAGGAATACAGATTCCCATGTGTCTTGGACGCAAGTGTACATATAATTTTTGATAACAAAGAGGTAGAGTGATTTAGAAATTATAATGATAGAATGGGGATTGAATGTTTTGTACTTTACCATTCACCGAGAGGGGGGGGGGGTAGAATTCTGATCAGTTTTTTTTTACTAAGAGAGCTTAAATTTTCATGGATTCGTCAAACGAAATTAGAAATCTGATACTGTCAATCAATTTTGATGGGTTCGGTTTGGGGGGAGGGGTGGGGAGTATGAGATGAACATTTTCAAAAATCCGTTTTCCTGAAAATTTACTTAGAAATATTCTTCCAAAATCTCAGGTCATTTGGAGTGAAATTCATTAGGAGGATGAGTCGTTATAATGAGTGAATGTTCGGTGCACTAAGAAAATTTCCTGAGGTTATTGTAACTGAAGCACCTCAACCAAATATTCCTAATAAAAGCCACTAGGAATTTAATTGATTTAACCAAGAAAGAATAGTTGATACAATCAAGTGATGAATCAACTATACTCTCTTGGTTCAATCAATCACATTTTCAGTAGCTCTGATTAGGAATTTTTAGTTGAGATGCTTCAGTTACAGTAACTATAGAAATTTCTCTCGAAAGTGAGATTGTTGTATCCAGTTGTCTGGATACAAGACAAGACAAGACGAGATTGTACACATCTTGTCTTGGTCTCGAAAATATGCAATTTCGAGTTTCGTCTCGATCTTGCTAATACGAGTCTTGGTCTTGTCTCGATCTTGTGTTGATCTCGACGGTGATAATGAAAAGGGAATGTGATTGATAAACACGATTTGGCTATTTCAATATCATAGGCGCGCACTGAGCACCTAGTTTTTTTGACTAAAAGAAACTTTTTTGCCCTTATTCTGATAAACCTTTTCTCATTGGAAACAATACTCCAGCTCAATGGGAAAATTTTTCATTGAATTCAGATTATATTTTTCAAATTTAAGAATGAATTTTTCCATGAATCCGTGTTTCAATCTGATGAAAAAAACTCTGCTAATTAGCACACGGCTTCCTCGTTCCTAATCAATCAATTATATGTTCTCGAAGTTTGAATCGTTTATAGAAACAAAACGAAAATTAAAACTCACGAAATCTGATGAATCATCGTTATATATCTTCTCGAATCAACTCTTTGTCACTGGAAACGTTGTTTAAATGATGTACGGCAAGATTTTTGGGCTGTTGAATATTATGTTATTCAATTGTTAATTAGTTTCAATAAACGATTCAAACTTCAGCAACATCCAATTATGATGAAACCTACACCATGCACGGAGAGGAGATGGTTTGCTACTACAGCGCCTACAAAGAAATTTGTTGTTCTTGCAAAAATATTTCCTCCAGCAGCTAAAACGTTAGTTTCGTTAACAAATTTGTTCATGTCGATAAATAAATTTAATGGTGTCAATCATTTTTCTTGCTCTTTCAGCTAATTTTTTTGTAGGCGCTATAGTAACAGACCTAGTTGTTATGCCAGCAATACTTTTTCAATGACTAAGGACTCTTCCTCCACATTTCTCAACCAATTGGGATGAGTCTTATATGAAACAACTATGAGACCATGACTGAACCTTGGTATAATTTTTATTACAATAGGATAACAGGAAACGAATACATTCGCAGTCGCAAAATCACAATTTTTGGTAAAATGTCTCCTTTCGTTCTCCTATTTCACTGTGAGGATCGAGTAGAAACTGGTATGCAAGCACTACTGCATGAAACTGCGGTGAAAATTTCATAACGATCGGATGGTAGGAACTGAAGTTATCCGCATGATAGCGGTATCTACGAATTTCTCAAATTTTGTTTCGAAGCATAGTGCTTACCATTTTTTTCCCTAGGTCCTAGTCTTGATCTTGGTCTCGACTCTTGGGTCCTGAAGTCTGGTCTTGATCTTCCCTTGATTTTCAAGACAAGATAAGATCAAGACAATCCTTCGTCTTGAGTCTATCCCTACTTACAATTAGTATAATTAATTCAAAAAGCCGGAGAAAAAGCTGCGCCTCAGACAAGATAGGCTAGAATAAGGAGAAGAATGGAGTAAAAGGAAGGCTTGGACATTGCGAATGCACTGAATCGATTATTCAGTGTGAGTGTGAAGAAACTTCTCTCTCTCCCAACTTCCATAGGTCAACTTTGTACGCGTTTTTCTCGAAACGTCGTATTTGAGGTCGCTTTCTACGATACGTCAATAACTTTTTTACCGATCCGATTCATGTTAAACACACCCTGATCTCTCTGAATCTCTCTGAATCTCTATAAAAATTTCGCATTTCAGAAAAATTCAGAGAGATTCAGGAAGATTCACAAAAATGCACAGACTGGTAGACAGGAAAAAAAATTGTGCGTTGAACTTTTCAAAAGAATTCAGAGGGATTCAGGAATACCCACAGAAATTCAGGGAAATTTACAGAGAAGGAAATTTAGCGAAATTTTTTGTCCAAGATTTGAGAAGCGTTCACAGGTTTTCAGAAAGATTCAGAGGTAGGTACATTGTGAAAAATTGTGCGGTGGATCGTTAAGAGGAATTCAGAGAGAATCAGAAAAGAATACAATGAGTAAAATTTTTGGTTAAAAATTTCAAAGGCATTCAGAGAGATTTGAGGAAAAATAGATTGTGAAGAATTTTCAGTCCATGATTTCAGAGACATTTTGGAAGTTTCGAAGAGATTCAGAGTCAGATAAATTGTGAAAAAATGTGCAGCAGACTTTTCAAAGGGATTCAGAGAGATTCAAAGGAATTCAGAGAGAAATAGATTAAGTGAATTTTTTGTCCATGATTCCAGAGGCGTTTTGGGGGTTCCAAAAAGATTGAGGAAAATTCAGAAAGATTCAAAGAGGAATAAATTATGGAACATTCTTGGTTCGAGATTTCAGAAACATTCAGGAAGTTTCATACAAATTGGAGACAGGTGAAGTGAGGAAAATTGAGCGTTGAACGTTTCAGAGGAATTCTGAGGGATAGATATATAGATAGACATATATTTATTCAGTCCTGAAATAGCATCCTTTGGGAACAAACCAAGAAATATAATATAGTAAGTAAGATACAATAAGTAAGTGAGTAACCATTTATGAATACAATAGTTAGAAATAGAGGAAGAAATAAAAGTAATGTTTCTCTGTGTTGTTCAGAAAAATTAAAAGAAAAATAGATTGAGCAAAATGTTTAGTCCAAAACTTCAGCAGCATTCAGAGAATTTAAGGGAGATTAAGGGCAGGTAAATCAGGGAAAACCGTGCGTTGAATTTCTCAGAGGGATTCAGAGGAATTCAGATGAAGCTTCGAAATAAGTAAACTTCTGGAGGATTCAGAGGGATTCACACAAATATACAAGAATTCAGAGAGATTTGGACAAATTCAGAGAAAGCCTTGAACCCAAGGAAGTGGAATTCTGCGAGATTCATAGAAATTTGGAGGGATTGAGAAAGATTCAGACAAACATACAGGAATCCGAAGAGATTTGCACATACTGAGAGAACAATTTAGTTATAGGTACCTGCATTTGGTAATAGTTACCAAATCTGATAGTTGGATATGGCGAAATGAATGTTCAGTTATAATTACTCTCATACAGATTCACAACTATGACCTCTGGTTATAATTACCAAATTTTAGTTATTATTACCAAATCCTGGTAAAAGTGAGCAAATCTTGGTGATGATAAATCAATTACATATTCAAGAGAACCAAATTTATTTGGTAACTATAACTCCGTTCTTGTATCAGTGCAAATTCAAAGGAAACTTCCAGATTGAATAAATAAAATTTTGAGGAACTCAGAGAAATTCAGACGGGTTCAGAGAGATTCAGAAGAATTTAAAGAAATTCAGACTAATTTAGCTGTAGCTTCAGAATTAAAGAAATAAAATTCTGAGGAATTCAGAGAAATTCAAAAATTTAGACAAATTCAGAGCAAGCTTTGAAATCAAAATAAATAGAATTTTGAAAAATTCTGAGATATTCAAAGAGATTCAGATATATTCACCTGAATTGATTGTTTCATAGTGTCAAATCTCTAACTTCCTCTGAATCACTCTGAAATTACTCTGAATCTCTCTGAAAGAATGAAATGAAATGAAAATTGTCTCAAAATATACAGAAATTTACGAAGATTTTTTCAACTGAGTAGTTTGACAATACAGCGCGACCTCTCAATAAGCTCATTTTTTCCAACCATTTGTATTTTAGATAATTTTTTGACAAGTTGTGCTGGACAGTGCGGAACCTATTTTTCCGCCAATTCCTTTCATCGAATCGTTGTCGCCGGCTTGTTTATGAGTATTTATTAATCAAAAAACTTCTGAATGTTCTTCAAATGTTGTTAAACTATGTTTCCAAATCATTTGGTAAAATTGTTGATGAAGTGATTCTGAAGATTCAAAGAATTCCAAAAACAAATTCTCCAAAAGATTGCGGGGAAAAATTTTTTTGACAGCGTTTATCAGCATATTCAGTGGAATACTCAGCTCTCAAGATTACGAAACAGCTGTTAAAATCCTCACCGTCATCATTATTTCTGAGTTTCAATTTCAAATTTCTTCACGCTGCAATTACAACAATAATACCAATAATAATAATAAATTGAAAGCAACGATTTGCGTACCCAACACATTAAATTTAATTGAGGTAATAAGCATGAATATTAATGCGAGATAATTAACGCTAGCTTATTATATTCGACAGATCGAATACAATTTCAATGAAAGAGAAATGCTGTAATTCAAATCACTTGATCGAATTCAAAACAATGGATATGACTAAACCACAGGAAATTCAATGATACACGTCATTTGATATACCAGCAAGGGATTTCAATCATCTCATCCAATTCCCTGATCAAAACAATCCGTAAAATTCAATGAAATCTGCTTTTCAACGAATCTACCAGGGCTTATTGAGTTTATTATCAAAATCTCATCAACTCGATGTACTTTGACGAGACCCAATAAGTACCTCCAACAAATATAGAATACATCATGGAAAGAATAATCACCACAAAAGATCTGATTTCATATGATTCCCTAGAAAATTTCGCTGTCATTTACCAAACAAAATTCATTCCCCCATACGCCTACTTTCATTTCCTGTTTTCCATTCATCCCTGCCCTGCGTACATCACATTATCATTCAAACTGAAATATTCAAATTCTCATCTTCAATAATAGCTCAATCATCATATTCATGTTTTCTCTCTCTGTCTCTCTCTTCCCTATTATAAAACCTAGCTGACGTGACAGTTCGTATCATACGGTTGATCAGCTTTGAAACAAAAAGCATTAATAATGGTTACGTTCATTCATCAGGACGGTATAATCATTTCAACGGTATATCGATGAATGTTGGAAAATAGTTAATAAATGCACAGGAAAATCGTTACAGTAACATCGATCATCTTCTGCAAAACGACCAGGAATTTCTCCTCTCTGTAAAATACATTCTTTTCTTATTTGTATTATAATCATTTCTTGTCTACCCCTTCCGTTTTACAATTTGATTTCTTTTCGAATTTTCTTTATTTCTACAGCTCGAGCTCAACGTGGAAAAGACCTTCCATTTCCATGTGTGGTCACAACTCATCGAGAAGGGAATGCTTCTTCCTCATCCTTGGCGAGCCAACGAGTACCATACAGCGCATAACTTATTTATCCCTTAAACTCATGCGGAGGATCGACCTTGGAAATTAATTTCGTGTCAGAAGTGTCTGAATGGAACACAGTGATGGTGGTGGTGAACTTCCAATTGCAATTTGTGTTGAAGAAAATATTGGAGAGAGAGGAGAGAATTAATGAATCATCGTGATAGGAACGTACATCGTATTGAATATATAAATATTATGCAAAGGAAAAACATGAATCTCAGCGAGTGTTGATCGATACATCTGTTCGCTATTGCTCCATTTAATTTGGATCGTAGTTTATCGATGACTTGATATCTCGCGATACCTCCTTTCATCACTTGAAAATAATTGCATCGCGCCACGCGCTAATTTTATTGTGACTCTTCGCGATAAGGAACGAAGGAGGAATGAAATGAAATGAAGCACGCTTCGGATGATTCTCGGTATAAAAATATTAAAGGATTCTTTTTTTACTTGCGTGACAAATAATTGTATCTCGGATGAAAAATAATAACGATAATAAATGTCTATCATTGTACATTGAAAATGTTCTTTGAGACGGAGTGAACTTTGAGAGGGTAAAAAGAAATGAGAACATAAAAATCTGTAAAATTACCTCTGAAATGCATGCTTATTTTCAGAGACCAGTAATTCTGGAAATGATAGTCGAGCGAAACCACTCATCATGTTCCTTGATTCAATCCCTAAGAATTCGGTATTATTGTCTTTGAAGGATAATTGTGATTTTGTTTCCTCTTGTCTGTCTCACCCTCAAGGCGGTTTCTTGTAAATTTTTAATTTTCCCAATTATATGTAACTTCTTGCAACGATTTGAGGATGATTTTCATTCGAGGTATTATCTTCCTCCTACTTTTTCTTCTTTATTTTCGATCGGAACAACAACAAATCGTCCAAGGTACAAAGAAGGAGTCTCTAACACGTATCAAAGAACACGTGGAAATATTGTTATATATAGTGGTTGTATTCTCTATCTGGTTGTATGAAAACTTGTCTTGAACTCAGGCATATCTCCGTGTATTGGCAGGCAGTTGTTTGCGCGGTCACGTATTCTCTTCTACCTAGCATCAAACCCCATTATTTGTTCCTTTTTCTCTAGTCCTTTTACTTGGTCCCCCTGGTGTATCTTCTTTGTGTATAAACATCCAAGATCTTCCCTCTTGCTCGTCGCGGCTTCGAGATTGAACAAGACATACTCCTTCTTCTCTTCCTTCCTTCCTCTTCCTCCTCTTTCTCTTTTTCTTCTTCTTCTTTCACCGATTCCCTACAAGGGTTTTTCTTTACACTAAGAAAAATAGATTGTATCCAGTACTAAACGTATGTTGAACATGGATACAGTGAAACTACATCGTACCGTGTATGATATTTATTATATCAAGGACTATATTTATTGTATGCTCTACAATTCAGATATATTATTACTTTACTTGAATTGTGGACTGTACGATACGTATCCTGGGAATAAAAAATTTACATCGAGTGCTACATGGAAAACGTTCGTCAAAATGGTGAATTGACTCTTTGAGTTACTGCAGTATTTATATGTGATGGAGGGAAAACAGAATTGATGCATAATTAACTTGAATTTATAGACTCGTACAGAAACTGTGGAACTTTTTCAATAAGGGAGTTTAATGAAGGTAAATTTCAAATATCACCTTCTATTCACCTAACCGATGAAGAACTTTTGAATAACTCACTGAAAAAAAAATCAGCGACTAGAAGTGATATTTAGGCTAAATATTTGGTAGCCTGCTTTTGAATGAATAAACAAAACAATTCTATGGATTATCAAAAATGTTATTGTTGTATAAAAATTATTTTGGTGGAGGAACTACATTATATTGGTGAATTTTTTTAGGTGCTGTATTCGTATTATTTTCACATGTTAACAAAATATTTAGCCAGCTCCTATTTATCAATAGAATTTGGTTGTACCATCCAAGTACTTCTCTGAGTGCTCAATCCACAGGATTCTTTATATAAAATGTAAATTGTAAAAAAATTGAATTTCAACTCAAAAAGTATTCATAACAAATAACATATGGACTAAGGAGAGATCAAGAGTTAGTATTTGTCTCGGCATTTGTATTGTTAAGATTCTCTGTAACTAACGAAGAAGTCAGAACTTTGCTTTTACACATGTTACGCTAAAAATATTCGCAAAATATACTTTGCCAGGATTTCTTGAGCTTTGATGATATCAAACAGTTTTATGGGATGTACCGCTATGTCTGTTCCTGAAAGTGAATAATCATGATGGTTTACAGAAACAATGGTTCCAAGTATAAAGAAGTTTCTTAGAATCGCAGGCTCTTGCATCTGATTCACCGACGATTGGGTGGAGCTTTGAAGATGATTAAGAAATATACGATATACTCGATTTATTCTTCGCTCCTGATGATGGGTTGACAAATCCATATAATTATGCGTGAAGGAAAATAGATTTCACTAGGAATTAACTAATATACTGTATGTCACGTTGAATACGAGAATAGTAATTCTATTTTCATTTTGTGGAGTGATTCTTTATAAAATTATGTAATCGATCCACCTATGAGTCATAGAAAATGTATCCAAAAAATTTTCCAAGAATTCTTGAAGAATTTTTTCACGAACTTTCGGCGGTGTGTAAAAACCTACACTCCCATTCATACAATCAAATATTGAAAAATATGTTTCATAATTCAAATCCTCATCAACCCGCTGGATAGCGTTAAACGTGTGGAACACAACTCAATTTCAGAGGAATAAATTTACCATGTGGACCCAAAGTTCAAACCGATCATCAATTACATGAAACAACGAGCCAACAATAAGGTGATGATGATGATAATTAACTCTCCTATCCTCGTTCCCGCTCATTATATGAGATAAAACACGAACGGTTTTGAGGTCAACAAGCTGATGGCCCGTCCTCGTGGCTCGTGATCATTCAAGATCATTAAGAAAATCAGGAAAATCATTTTCTCCGCGAAATCACGCGATATTATTCCGCTGCATCGTTCCTTTCTCCTCTCTTTCGATATACACGTTGAAGAACATCATCACCGAAGATATATTTGTAAGTGCACTTTAAGTGGAAATTGATTTGCTGGTGTAATCTCGACGAGAGAAAACGAAAAGAAACGGAAAGAGAAGGTACGAGGAACATACAGATATAGTATATCACCTCGCCACGGTCAACGATCCGTCGAATAGGTAAGGCCATATACGTTCGACCATGATCTTCTCTTCTCTGTTACCTTCTAGGGGGTGTATTGCGGGCATTAATGGCGGTTTCATAAGTCGACGTCACGTTCATAAACGCTTCTTCCTCCTTCAATTTCCTTCATTTGAGACCCTCTTGTTTTTTTAAAAAAAAAGTATGTATTTTATATCGAAGAATTGAATGTAAATCTATTATGTATTCAAATTATACGTCATCTAATCTAAAACAGAACGTGCACGTAACATCGTGATCGTGTACGATTTGTTTGCCGTTTTCCTTAACGCGCTATTGTTCTGTGTGATTGCTGGAACTAAAAAGCAGATAAACGCGGTTATTAAACGATTGGAATTTGATGCTACGTCATTGGTTACACCTGCAAGAAGAAGCGAGTAAAGTGTGCATGTATGTATATACGTATACACACGGATATATCCAACGCGTAGTTTTTATAGCACCTCGTACGTGTTCCGTACGATAATAAGCATAACTGGGATTAATAACCGGAAAGATTGCGCATCTTGATGACGTGATCGAACACAGTGCGATGAGGTAAAAAGATTTGGCTATTTGTAAAATAATAACAACAACACAACAACAACCGAACTTATTTGGATGATGCATTATATTTGATTATTTTCTTTCGAACAGACGAGTGAATCAAGAAACTTTAACTGCTTCCGATATTTAAGACTGAGTACAGAAAATTGTCACTGTTCTTTCTGTTTGGGAATCTTTCATCGTCAATTCTATCGAACGGGCTCTAACGAAGTTTTTGAGATTTTTCTGTGGTGGAATAAGATTCCACTTGGCATGGAATAAATAAAACAGTGATAATTGTTCTTTCAAGAGCGGTAACGCGTTCAGAATATTATAAACATATACACTGAGGAGGAATTGTACTGTGGAAGTTCCATCATTGTCAGCAAGTTCAGGATACTCTTGAAATCTAACTGAATGTAGGTTCAATTTTATGGAAACAGAAAAGCCATTACGGGCAAACATACTATAATCACCTAATAATGTACTAGGTATCATGAGAGTAAACTTCCATAAAATTAAACCTACATTCAGGTAGATTTCAAGACCATCCTGAACTTGTTGACAATGATCAATGAACAATGAATCATAAAGATTATTGCAGCAACATTTATGATCGAAGTAAAGACAATCACTGGCATCTAAGACAAATTTTTCGCATTTTCTGCTTCTACATAAACCATTAAAATAACACACCCAATAAACACACACACGTTATTTCAACGTTGAAAGAACGTTAGACTGTCAAACGGACGTCAGTCGTTGATTTCATAACGTTGATTTTTAGTTGAAATTTGATAGGGAAATAGACGACCAGGAATTACGTTTTAATGACGTGTAATTTGAACTAATATTCAAAAATAACCATCAAACGACGTCCTCAACAAACGTGTTTTGAACGGGTTTGAATCATGCGTTTAAAATGTGTTTATAACACCTTGTGTTTGAACTTCAATTGAAGATATTCTGCTAAAAATGTCGAACGAAACCGAACAATGGTTAAAATTTCAAAAAAGAGCAAGATAATAAATAGTGTGGCATACTTTCCGAATTCTGTCATACTCAGAAACACTATTGTTCTCGAGATTGGATGAAAAGTTTTCAAAATGATTTGTTGGATTCAATTCACGTTTTAGAACCATCATTAGGACACGTCAATATTTGACGTCTTTTAAACGATGTTCAAACCGTTGATATGACGTTATTTTATGGTTGAAAAACACGTGATCTGCCGCGACATTTTTACGTTGAATCAACGCAAGAATATCACTAATTCACAACGTGTGGTTATTGACTGTTTGTGACGTTTTCAAAACGTTCGTGTGTTTACTGGGCATTGGAATGTTAAATTAATACATGGCATGATTACTTTTAAATGAAATAGAAATCTATCGTTTAAATTTGATGATCAATATCGTTCATCTATGAAGAACGATACGTTCCAACTATCTCAATATAATTCGAAGATATGAAATAATTCAGTTGCAGCATCATATATACTAGGGGGTGCGGGTACCCGAGTCATCGGGTTTTTATCGGGTCGGGTCGGGTCGGGTACCCGTCGGGTCGGGTTTTTCATGACCCGAGTTTTTCGGGTACCCGATTACATTCGGGTAATTCAAATATAGCAAACGTTTTCCTCAGCAGGAAATATTGTGACAGCAACTCGATCAAGATTGCTGACAAAACATGTGGAAGAGTTGTGCTTCCTCCATTCAAATTTAAAAATATGAAAAAAGAATGATATTTATAAGAAGAATATTTTCATTGATGTTCAAGATTCTATATTGTGGTTACTAAATACGAAAATAGATAATATATTATTTATGAGATATAAATGTGATTATATTTTTTAATTGAATTAAAAAATAAATATAAACATTCCATGAAGCAATTTGGAGATTTCTTAATGCGCTGCATAATCAATTACATGGAGTAACAACCCTAATAGACTTGTAGTGAATATGGCATTCTTCATATTAGAATTGAATTCATATGAAATCCCCTTATTCCTACAATCGCTCAAGACAATTCGTCCTTAAAATATCAACGGCAATGGCAACTTCGAATGGAAGTTGAAAATATTAAATTCAAGCGATTTCATTATATTCGGGTACCCGACTTGGAAACCCCGATTTAATCGGGTACCCGACCCGACCCGAAAAGAAATACAAATACCCGGACCCGACCCGACCCGATAAAAAGTGCTACCCGCACACCCCTAATATATACCATACAAATATGACCTATATACAAAAATGATCAAAAAGTGATTATAAACGTTATACGTTTGGTACAATCGTTTCAATCATCAATTCTATTATCCAGGGCAATTTTGTTGATATTTCTGTTGCATCGCGGATTATGGAATATATTTAATATGAAATTCAATCGAGGAATGTATTTACTTCGTAGCAACGATGTAAAACCTTCATTGAAATGAATGTACTTTCAATTCGAATGAAAATTACACGCCATACGCTGGAGAAAAGAAATTGTAAAAATTGACTGTGTAGTGCGACAGCGGAGCACTTCGGGTCTTGAATCGAAAACTCCGTATTATATATTGTGATATTGTTCATAAGATCATAGAACTACTGGAGTTTTTCTCACTCGATCACTTCACTGTCAGTGTAATAAATGCTACACGGAGAGAAGTATACGGTAACGGTTACTATGAAGAATAGTAATTTGGTGACAGATATTTCAAAATTGTAATAAGTGCCATGTGAAATCGAATTGAGTACGATGAACTGTTTACGTTGCCATGGAAACAATAGATTAACATCGTAATGATCACCAAATCGCGAGCCATCACTCACTTCCTATTCTAAAGTCGCAATGAGAACTAAGGCAAATGGTAATCAATCCCATATACTTTTCTCCGTGTATAATGAAGACAATGAACTTGTAAAATTCACAATTCCCAGCGTGTATGAACTCTACACTGGGCCCACTCTGGCCCAGTCTTGGGCCCATGCTGGGCCGTGGTGGGCCCCATGGTACATACATGCTAGGAATTTCAAGCTTCAAAGCGCATCATCGTTGTGCTACGTAGAGAAATTACGATTTTTCCCCGTGTATACAGCAAGTAAGTGAATTGTCTGATTCCAATTGCACTGTTAGAAATGTCTTTAAATTTAATACATTTTTCATGTACATTTGTAAATGAAATCTCCAATTCTTGATGATTGAAATGAGAATTCATTGACACACAACTGAATTTCAAATTTTTGCTATATTATATCATACAATAATATATATTTTCAGTTACGTGAATAACTTTTGCTTCCATTACATGGAATTGGAAGTTCAATCAGAAATTTCTAACAGTGTGATGTTTTCAGAATAATAAAAATTCAAGGAGCCGTGTTAAGAATAATCGTTCTCGTAAAGCAGTATCGATTCTATCGAAAACAGCCATCAGTAATCGGAATCAAACTTTTTGTTTGTTTTTGTCGAATGTTGTGGCTGATGGATACATTAAATTTCATTGAGAACTAATTCAAACCTGTTTATTGTCGAATGACTGAATAGTTGATAGAGATAAAGAAAGGATCGAAAAATAATTTATTAATTGAAATTTTAATTGCATTAAAATGTTTCCTCCAGTGTAAAGAATTTCTTGCATAGTGAATTGATACAATTTTGATGCAATTTTATGTGTAGATGTGGATTTCAATGCAACATAAAAATGCAACACAGCTCACTTTGAGATGAAAAATTATGCACGAAATCTGAAAATAAATGCCATCGATGAGACGTAACGGGTGCGCTCCAACCCAAGTAGCACCAGAATATACTATGAACGTTCTTCGAATATTCGGAATATGTTCTATGCACATTCCGATGAGACCGTTTCATAGATGCTACGCATATTCATCGAAAGTATGTAATCGAATATACGACGGTACGTCAATCGAACGTCGATTGGATGAATATCGTACATTTCGCATGTGCTATGTACGTTCTAAGTATATTTAAAACGGTCTCATTCGAATATTCTATAAACGTTCATTATATGTTCTTCGTATCTCATTCGTACATTCTATGAACGTTTCTATTTCGTATATACTTGGAACTTCTGTTGCTGCTTGGGAACTTTCCTAAATTTGATAGCAAAAGGTGGTGGATTCGTAGGTGATATTGTGACAAGTCACTAATACCACCGACGTGACGAGTCAAAAGATAATTTCGAGCGCGTTCCAAAGAACGAAGCGCGTCAGCCAATGGGAGACAAGAGCCGTAAGACTATACTGCTTACTCGCTACGTAACACGCATGCCACTAAACCCGCCCGCAGACTCGAGCTTCGTAACGCTGACGCGAGAGCGCGCATGCCTCGACACCCGTATACGCCGCCATAGTAAACTCAAACAGAATATAAGAGAGGGTGTCGCGGCGTACCAAGGGACAGTCTTCCCGAGGCGATTTCCAGGGACAGGTGAGAGACGGACTCCACTTGTTTAAAAGATTCATCCGTGACTCCTGTCAAGGTTCTCGAGTACGGAACTCTAGACCGGTGGCTATTTCCCGCAATCTACCAAAAACATAGTACTCGATCTCCGTAGGCTATTTCCGCGGTTTCGGGTAGGGTTGGCTAGGAAAAGGGGGGAGAAGCGGCCATTTCCGTTCTCAAGGATTGTAGAGTCAATAGGAGTAGAGGGGGGGGGGGCTGGATAAGGAAAGGACCGAATTCCTCCCTTATCCAGGCGGTGACACGAGAAGTCAAAACCCGAAAATATCCCTACGACTCGTCACACACCCCGGCTAGCCGATTTCATAAACTTGGACCCGCGGAAATAACAAATTTCCGTTAGATCTAACCGTAGCATGTCTCGAATTTAGAGTCACCAATGTCTACCGTTGAGAATAGACTTTCCGTTACCGCAATTCTGTTTATTGGCGATTCTAGAAACCGCTAGATCGTTATTGATTGTTCATTTCCGTGAGATCCCGCGAGTAAATACAATATTTAAGATACATTTAACTTTATTTTCCGTATGTTCGAAAAATTGTAAAACCCACCATTGTATATAACTTAAGGCTGACCAATTTAGAATATCCTGTCTCTTATTCTGTACTAACTTTATAAGTTATATGTTACGAATTCTTTACTTTTGTTCATTTTTTTGCATTAAAACTATCATCCAATAATCAAACTTTCTTTAATAATCTGTGACCCGCGTTCCCAAAACACCTGAATCCTGGAACCGACGAGCGAGAGTCATATAGGGGCTGTTCCACAGTGGTGATTGATCGTCACCAACGCGATAAAGAGGTTTCAAACGTCACAATATTATCATTCACCCTGGTAAATTGAAACTTTTGGGAACAAGTTGGAATAAAACTATCACGACAGTAAACTTAGCTTTGCGAAAAATGTCGATATTTTTCCAGAAAAACTAATAAGGATATAGTATTCAAAATTCAAAGCAGGAGCAATGACCCATCATAATATTTCGCTGTTGCACGTGAAAAGAACGGAATCTACCACTGGGACAAGAAAGAGTTCTCCATAACTTTAAATGTTGTTGAAGTTTGAACTGTTTATTAAAACGGATTAGTAATCGAATACTGAAATATTCAGCTGTTGAAACAACACAGTGCTTAAACGATGTATTCAGTTTCAAAGAATTCATTCGCAAAGATGAATTTCTTTTCTATAAAAGATTCATATTTCAGGAACATAACTTGTACAATGTATATCAAATCACGTTTTTTTCTCTGCATTTCGAAAGTTGAGGGGGAGGGAGGAGCCTGAATTGGAGAAGCTAATGAAAAGGGTTTGTTTCAGACTTTTTAAGGTGTGGAAAAGATAATTGAATAAAGTGCACTTTTTGCAATATTTTCTAGTATATTTGAAGTTTCCAAAAAACCTTCTGTAACGTAAATTAATAGGATGAAGCACGTTTCCTCCAGTTTTCATTTTCGAAATACTCATTAACTGGTTTATAGAATTGACAGCAAGTTTTGTTTGATCCTCGATTAAAATTTAAATTTTACGATTTTTTTTGGTTTTTGTTAGTTTAGTAGAAGGATAATGTATGGAAACTACAATTTTTCTCGGTTTTTCTGTTTCAGATAAAAAATACAACATCTATCTTGCTCCCCGATAAGAGACTTCATTTGCGAGGCGCTCTACGAATGTGCACATAAATCTAGTGTATTTGATTATTTTGCGTTGGAAAAAAATCTTTTTGATAATTATAAATATACATGAAAATATCCAAAAAAATTCGTTTCATTGAATTATTTTGTGCGTACCTAAAGAAAGTCTCCAAGAAACATTATTTCAGGCCTTCTAATTCAGGTTTCTCTCTTAACCCTCTGACCACCTAAAATTTCTTCCAATTCTTTCATCGTGTAAAATGAATACAAGCAAACAATTCATTCCACACTATCAAGTCTTTATCACTGTGGAATAGCGAATCTTTCAATGATAAGTTTTGACAGTCTATAATGAAATTTGTGCGACGCGAAGAAACATGAGCATTCATTTTGAGCTTTCCTAGAGGTGGTTGGGTCGATCACAGGGCCCAAGTTTCCTAAAAAGGAAGAACAATCCCACTGTAGTATAAATTGTCACGATTTTTCAAATTCCAGTAGATTACGTAAGGCACCGTTCATTTATATTGGGTCGTGTATAGCTCGTCTATGCTGAGAAAGAATTAAGTTTGTACGTAATCGTGTTCGATTCAACTTCGCGATAAGCAGAATGACTGAGGAGACTCTTGAGGCGAAGAAGTCAAGGATGCGTAAACTCTGTTCCCTTCGTCTAACAAGATCAGCTGATAAAACTGATTTCAATGTTAAATATAAATATCTATCATGATTGTGATTGGTACCGATGAGAACGGATTTTTCAGATAGACACGGAGAACGGAGGAATTTACCTTGCAGGATGACAACGCGTCGTTTCGAATCTTTAAATGGAAATTTTTACAAAATATCTTGTCAAATAATTCATATCATGAGAAAAATATCTATTTTTGTCTTATAATGTGAATTATTTGACAATATATTTTTCAAAATTTCCATTTGAAGACTTGACACGACGCGTTGTCATCTTATACAGTGAATTTCTCCATTTTCTTTTTACCGTTGAAACATTGTTCTAACGATCTATTGAGATCAGAATGCTTCACAGAAAAATACTAATTATTCTGCACTCAGCAGAAACAACTTGCTGAAATAGTAAATCTTCAAAGTTTTCTTTACTGACGTATCGAATTAGCAAAGATTCTACTTCTTTAGCACACGCTTGCTGATTTAGCAATTCGAAATTGTAGATATACAAATCGCTAGGAAATTTGCTGAAATGGGAAACGTTTTATACTAATTCAGTAAAAATTTTCATCTGCATATTGAAATCTTTGGAGGAACCCAAAACTTGGGCATTTTCAATAAAAACAGTTTGAAAATGTAAAATTATTTTTATAAAACCTTAATGATATATACATGTTTACCCAAAGAATTATGAAACAAATTTCAATAAAAGAAAGGTAGTTAGGGATACAATACAGAATCTGTGGTTTGAACCTCATGATGGTTTATAAACCTAAACCGAGGCGCCACATGCAATAGAATCCCCTTTACCACAGCTTGGTCGGTTGAACAGTGTTCTGCATTAACTTTTCTTCAATTCTCTATTTTCCTACAGTCGGTATTACGATTTCCCATAGTTCTTTCTTGAATTTATTTAACACAACATCTCAATTGACATGACAAAAACATGGAATACAGATAATATTTCCAACTCGTTTAGAATAAATTACAATTATTACTTCAACTCATGAAACTGGCCAATGAATTAAATTATATAAAATCAAGATTCTAATTTCTAACACTCACAAAATGGCAATCATCAATCGTGAAATGCGTTTGAAAGAATAGAAGAATGAAAAAAAAATGAAAAACAACGAGCATTGGAGAACAAACAAAATTCATTTCAATAATCATTATCAATAATAGTCATTGTTATCAATGTTTTATCTTACAGGAAACTGTATTATCGAGCTATGGTGGAAACGTATCTTGATTTCTGATGATAAAATACGAGAAAACGTTCAATATTGAATTTTCGAATGGAAATTCAATGCGCGATATTCAATTTATAACAAAATGATGAAAGACAGATTCATTTCGTATTTATTCTGGTTCAGTAAATTGAAGGACGTGAAGGTTAAATTAATGGAAATTATATGGAAGTGGCAGAAAAATTTGTAGGACAAAAAATATCATATGGAATAATGTATTCACAATTCATAGAGATTTGATATGAAGCCCTTGAAACGGAAATTGTATAATTTCTGCACTGGAAAACAATTGTATAGAATTGTATGCAAGTTATATAAATAAACTATATGAAAATTATATACAAATTTTATATCAATCGGATGAAAGTATTACTGATACTGGATTTTAATATAAATGTGAGTCTATCTCTATAATTCCAAGAGGAAAAAATCATACAAATTCTTCTAATGATTGAAATCAAATCTTCAGTGACCCACGCGGAGAAGTTTTCCAAATTACAGAACTGGGTGATATTTGTGGAAATTTTATTCCAAATACTATTTTAAATGAACCGTTCTTCAGAATTTAAATTCAATAGTATTCCAAGTAAGAAAAGAAATTTCAGCAAATAAAATATTTTATTTTGATAGTAAGAAACATAAAATAAAATACTTTATCCTTATAATCTAAAGCTAAAGCATAAGACGAATACTTTATTCCCGGTCTATATCTACTTTACTGTGTTGATAAGCATAAATGAATTGAGAAAGTATTGTTGACAAGTATTATATCATATGATTTCTGGTGATCAAAAATTATATCTTTTGATAAACGATTTTATGAAGAAGTATATGGACTGTATATTTGTAATGAAAAAAAAAATACGTCGCTAAGCATTCCAATCTCCAGCACTGACATGTTTATTCTGAATCAAGCACTGTTTGAAATACTTTAAATATTTTAAACTATTTGTCCAGTAAATTGAATATTTTATTCCCAAAAGTATAATTTTTCAAACGAATGAAATATTTTATTTTTAAAAATCCATGCATAACGTCAAATAAAATATTTATTTATTATTTGAGTTAGAAGATAGTAATTCACCCTGCTCTGCCAAATTATATACAATTATTATATAAATATTGAATCATACATCAATTATACATGATTTTCAAAATTTGTTCACAAAAGGAATAATTTCAATTAGGAAAAAACACATTTTGAACTTCGTCATTGACTGTAAATCTTTGAACCAATAAACTGGCCATATTATCTTGTTGATGTAAATATAATGACTTTCATTAGAAGCTTGATTCGTTCACATATTCCAATTCAAGATTGATGTTCTTTCAATACACATCCTCAGATCCAATGATGAAAGCTCCACCCCCAATTCAGTCAAGCATAAAGATAAATCAATTACGAACATTCATCAAAAAAGCTTCATTAAGTCTGACGGAGTTATATATGAGACCATTTATGATACTGATTCTACTTGGTTATATGAAAGGAGGTGATATACAACACACTGATGAATGAGATCAAAATTATGATATGAAATATTCATACTATAAATCACAGAGAGAAATCCTACGGAATCAGGTTACAAGTATATCGGTACAAAAATGTAAGTCACTAACTCATTCAACTCTACACCAGGAATCAAATTTCCTTCTCTTCAAAACTTCTAAATAAAATTGTTTTCGAAATCTTACACTTCGGTAAGACGGTATTTCCTTCAAAATTTTTCAAATATCGATATTCCAAATGAATTATTCTTCTTGACGTTCAGGGATTCTCAACAACACAAATCGCTAATTGAATCAATACACGGTACACAGATAAATCTCAATTAAAAATCACCTTGAAGTTCTCGGCTATTCGCACAGCACATTGTTATTTGTGAGAACAGAAGAAAAAAATCACAGCGTACAGTCATTAAAAACTTTATATAATATTAAACAATGCTTCTTTTTCTTTTCTATGTTTCCACTTCCATTAAATTTGATTAGGTCACACTTGAGGTTGTAACTATTCCATACTATACATACTACTTATATATATTATACTTTGGAATCAGAAGAACATTCTCTTGATCCAAAGAAATAATGAAGTACAATCGAGAAAAAATTAGGGAGGAAAAAGAAGTGAAATCATCATATCCAAAAATTAGGGCTGTGGGAATTTCATCATGTTTTCACACCCGAGCCGAAAAATTGTAATACTTTTTAAAGCCTGGTCGACTCCGTAATACGCAACGATCCAGAGTTTAATCGGGTCGAAAAAAGGTTAACATCAGGTTGAATGAGAATGTTAAAAGCAAGATCAGGTTGAGAACAGGGCGAGATCAGGGCGAAAAATGAAATCAAACCTGATTCACTCCGTAATACGCAACGAATCAGAGTCAAATGAGGTTTCATTTTTTGACTCGGGCATATAATATGTACATAAAAACAATTTGAAATCATAAGCTTGGGAGAATAAGAGCAATTGAACGTTCCAGAAAAGATAAAACACGATAGGAGAAAAATATGTTGTTGTTTAGAACCACGATTATAAGATATCCTTAAAAACCCATTTTTCGAGAGGAAAAATAAAATTTGAAACATTCCAAGGCCAAAACGAGGCGTTAGTTGACGCTGCGTGAGAGTGTTTCTTAATAACACGAGTAGTGTATGATCGATTATCTAATTAATCAATTTTATAGTTAGTTTTTGCTCCCACAGCATTCCAATCTCGCCAACCTTGTAATTTGTATATATATTCTTATTCAAACAACCCAACTACACTCCTTCGATCGTTCCATTTCGTTGGTGCATTACACTTCATTCGATAACTTAATTTCAATTTATTCAATTCGTAACGATTTTGATGTATTTTGTTACCCGATGATTCCCTAAATCAGAAGAAATAATAAATGAAAATCTATTAAAGCTAAAGGTCTTCTGGGAGCAAAATGAAAATCTAACCACGGTCGATATAATTAAATCTTTCTCCCACCCCCGTTGTTCGTGATTCCGATACATCTCTGAACCAATCATAAACAAGCACATAAATAAATATCCCCTCGTACCGCAATCTATGAAAAACTTTCAAATTTATTACCCCCAATTTACCTCATATAATTGCATCTGGAAAAAGGGAGGAAGAAGAGAAAAAGAAATCCATTGCGCAGATCGGTTTCCTCTCAGGCGGAAGGGTGCAGAACTCCATTGTTGTTAATAAATTGCTCTCTTATCTTGCCCAACGTGTCTCATTGTTCTGGTGGAGAATTGTTACGGCAATGTTGGCGCGTGGGTTACTGGAATTCCATGTGCAAAGGATGATTTCCCTCTATGAAACATCGACGTGTTGCGAGTTCGAGAGTAATATTTATAACCTTGTTCGGTTGGCGCCCATACAAAAGATACGCCCTCTTTGATTATAAGTTCTATTCAACGTAACATTATGTGAGTTTGATGAGCATCTGACTGTGACAACAGGGGAAATATGAATGCTATGCAATTATGGGAATAAATTTTGTCTGGTAAAGACATTTGGAATTTTGCTTTTGATTTTCCCGATGGAAGTATTTGGCTCGGAATGCGAGGGAAGTATCGTAATCGCTCGTTCAAAGATCTTTTTGAAAATAATTATACTATTGAATCGAACGCGTACTATATTTCTGAAAATTTTCAAGAATTATGCGAATTTAATATTTTCGATGTCAGTGGAAGCTTTATTTCAGGAATTAAAATGCGTTTATCACGTTATCGGTCAACTAATTGATACGTCACAAGGATCAAGGTCAAAAGATAATACTTGACAATTAACAGTTCAACTCACCTCGGCCATCGCGTTTATCACGTTCTAGCCCTGCATTTCTTGGTAAGGATTTGCTTTTGGACTTACCTGGAATCAAAAGAACATAATATTTCTAACTTATTGTCAGACGTATTGAAGGAACATATTTGAAATTTATAACCTATATAAACAAGAGTCAAAACAAACCACAGTGATTTGCATCACTTGATGTAAAGGATTCCATATCTCAATTTCATCTCTGTGAATCTTAAATATGTTATCAACTAATGGCATTCAATATCAAATTGATCTGAATTTCCGCATTCTCGTTTTTAATGTTTGATTTCAACGTTGTCAATACTTTTATTGAAGTTCAATTAAATTTTTATTCGAACGTCATGACACGAATCAACCATATTGACCAACTTTTCTGAAGAGAAGAACCCCCATTGACATGAAATTCTCAGTTCGACATTTTTAAGGCCATATTTGAATAACACAATATTCATAAGCGAAACGTCATTACTTTATCGTTAATTTCACAAAAGTACTTTCCTCTCGGTATATATATATATATATATATATATATCAAATCTGTGGCGTAAAAGTGATGAAATATGGAGAAGATATATCTCTAACTATGAAGTCATATTACCACCATAGTGAATCCTGTAGTACACAGAGATAACAAATAATCGTAGAGACGAGACTTGGAAAGAAACATAGATAAGAACCTGTTTGATAAAAGCAGGAAATGTATTCGAAAAAGGGTTGATGAAGGTATAATTTCTTTGATTTGAACAGAAAAATAGCAAAATATTCTGTTTTCATAACGTATCATTGAACATAATGAAATATTTTTACATTTCATTTCATATTATAGTTTTTACCGACATCCGTTTTTACGTAACATAAAACATGTTTTGATGTATGAATAACATTATCGTGGGATATTTTTTTACAATTGGTTGCACAATGCATGAATTTCAAATCCTTGTACTGTTGACGATGTCGCGAAGTCGTAGAATTTTCCTCGAGTATGACATGAATTCACCGTGATCATGGAAATTTTTATCTAATAATAATATATTCCACATGGATCACATGATTTTACATATTTTTATATAAATTTTATATTTTTCAGTCAAAATACATGTCAAGATGATATATGAAATTCCTGTTGAGACCAAAATAATTGTCTTCGGTAAAACTTGAGCGGTACTTTCTTCGTCCAAGACCTAATCTTCTACTTTAAACGATGAATCAAAAAGTCGGAGGTACACTTCTAGAAAATGAGTTTCTGGAAACTTGTAAATTGCTGGGAATAGCTTCGCTGGCATTTTTAAGATTCTCGGTTTGCTCGCATTTCGTGATGAATCGCACTTCGATTTACGAGAAGGTGTTGGAGAAATTGTATATCTCCTTGTGTATGAAGAAGAATTGAATGGCTAACGCACGGTGATGTTTAAAAATGTTGTTTGTTTTATGAACATCTGAATGTTAACACATTCATGAATAATTCTCCTCGCGTTTATTTAACATTTAAACATCTTCGAATGAATTGTTGTTACATTGAGTATAAAAGAGTAATCATTTTACTTTCGAACGAAATACATCATTTGAGGTGAAAATAAAATCAAAGTCAGTAAAAATGGTGATTACTTTCTTAACTAGTGTTTCATGAACGGCAACATATATTAATCTATTCATCACTACCACATGCGAGAGAACCAAGCGCCAGTCAATGACTGAACGACCAAAGCGAGCAGTATTTAAATGATCAAATTGCCAGTATAAAAAATACTAATCTGAAAATTAAACCGTATAACCAAGAGATAATTGTTGAAAAATAGGTACACTGTTAGAAAATTCTTAGATTTAGTACGGAATTTCTCATAAAATATCATGTTTCCATGTTAAATTGATTCATAATCCTTAAATTTAATATTAATGATACCCATGTGTGCATGGACCAATGGCCCAATGATGGACCAAGCCTGGCACAAGAGCTGCCGAGACTTGTCTTGAACAATTTACCAAACTTGGCCCAGGCTTGGGAATGATAAGATCAGGACAAGGTGTCTGTGAAGTTGGCATATCAAATGTCAGCATCGCACAAAAAAGCACCAGTTCTAGTCGCATCCACTATAGTTCTACAGTTCTTGATAAGTTACAACAATAGTTCCGGGTAAATTGGTGAAAAAAATCGATTTTGAAAATGGGTGGAAATGGACTGTATCTCGGAGTTCTGGGAAGATTGGGATGCGAGGATGTCAAAACAAGGGAGTTCTAATGCTAGAAGTGCTTAGGAAATTTTTTTCAGGAATTAAATGGAATGATATGCTGAGTTCTTCTACAATATGACAGCATCGCAGGAAAAATGGATGGAAATTGACTATATCTCGGAGTTCTAGGGATGATTGGGATGCGAGGATGTCAAAACAAGAAAGTTCTAATGCTAGAAAGACTTAGAAAATTTTTTTCGGGGATGAAATGAAAAGATGTGCTAAGTTCTTCTACAATATGACCTCATCGTAGGGGGAATGGATGGGAATGAACTGTATCTCGGAGTTCTGGGGATGATTGGGATGCGAGGATGTCGAAACAAGGGAGTTCTAATGCTAGAAAGGCTTAGGAAATTTTTTTCGGGAATTAAATGAAGAGACATGAGGAGTTCTTCTACGATGTAGTAGCAGCGCAGGTGAAACTGCTGGAAGTGGACTTTATCTCAGAGTTCTACAGCTGATTGGCATGTGAGGATGTCAAGGAACGAGAGTTCTGATGTTGGGAGTATTGGGAGAATTTTGTTCGGAGAATGATTGAGAGCATATGCTGAGATCTTGTACGATATGGGAGGAGCGCGGGTGAGAGCTATGTGGATAGACTATATCACATAGTTCTAGAGATGATATATCCTGATAAGCATATCCTAGAGAATCGGTAGTTCTGACCAGCATACAATTGGAGATCGATAGTGCTGTCCAGCATATCATTGGAAATCAATAGTTTTGACCAGCAGATCATTGATAATCGATGGTGCTGATGAGCATATCCTAGAAAACCGATAGTTTTCATCAGCATATCTCAGAGAATCGGGAGTTCCGACCAGCATATCATTGAGAATCGAGAGTTCTGATCAGCA
Source organism: Gonatopus flavifemur (assembly GCA_018340375.1). Taxonomy (NCBI): domain Eukaryota; kingdom Metazoa; phylum Arthropoda; class Insecta; order Hymenoptera; family Dryinidae; genus Gonatopus; species Gonatopus flavifemur. Next base: position 44,703,774 of record JAFFJZ010000003.1, on the reverse strand, counting down.
TATCCTAGAGAATCGATAGTACTGACCAGCACATCATCAAAAATCGGGAGTTCTGACCAGCATATCATTGGAAATCGAGAGTTCTATTCAGCAAATCATTGATTACCGATAGTTCTGATCAGCATATCCTAGAGAATCGTGGTTCTGACCAGCATATCATTGAATATCAAGAGTTCCGATCAGCAAATCATTGAGAATCGAGAGTTCTGACCAGCATACCATGGCCGATCGAAAGTCTGATCAGCCACTCACTGGGAACCAAGAGGTCTGACCAGCATGTCGTCAGAAATGGCTAGTTCCGACCAGCAAATCATCAAAAGCCGAGGGTTCTGACCAGCATACCATTGAGAATCGAGAGTTGTGATGAGCAAATGGTTGAAAATCGATAGTTGTGATCAGCATATCCGAAGAAATCGATAGTTCAGACCAGTATATCATTGGATATCATTAGTTCTGATCAGCATATCATTGAAAATCGATAGTTCTGACCAGCGAATCATCAAAAATCGAGAGATCTGACCAGCATATCTTTAAAAATCGACAATCCTGTTCAGCAAATCATTGATTATCGATAGTTCCGGAAAACAGATCATTAGAAATCAAGAGTTCTGACCAGCATATAATTGGGGATCGATAGTGCTGACCAGCATATCTTCGAATATCGATAGTTCTGACCAACAAATCATTGGAAATCAAGAGTTCTGTTCAGCAAATCATTGATCATCGATAGTTCTGATCAGCATACCATTGGAAATCGAGAGTTCTGACCAGCAAATCATGGAAAATCGCGAGTTCTGACCAGCATATCATTGGGGATCGATAGTTCTGACCAGCATATCTTCGAATATCGATAGTTCTGACCAACAAATCGTTGGAAATCAAGAGTTCTGTTCAGCGAATCATTGATCATCCATAGATCCGAACAGCAGATCATTGAAAATCGAGAGTTCTGACCAACAAATCATTGGAAATCAGGAGTTCTGACCAACATATCATTGAAAATCGCGAGTTCTGATCAGCAAATCATTGGAAATCGAAAGTTCTGTTCAGCAAATCATTGATTATCGATAGTTCCGCACACCAGATCATTGAAAACCAAGAGTTCTAACCAGCATGTCATTGGAAATCGATAGTTCTGATCAGCATATCTCAGAGAATCGGGAGTTCTGATCAACACATCATTGAATATCGATAGTTCTGATCAGCATATCATTGGAAATCGATAGTGCTGACCAGCGATTCATCAAAAATCGAGAGTTCTGACGAGCATATCATTGAATATCGATAGTTCTGACCAGCCAATGATTGGAAATCAGGAGTCCTGACCAGCATATCATTGAATATCGATAGTTCTGACCAGCAAATGATTGGAAATCAGGAGTCCTGACCAGCATATCATTGAATATCGATAGTTCTGACCAGCAAATGATTGGAAATCAGGAGTTCTGGACAGCATATTTCGGAATATCGATAGTTCTGACCAGCAAATCATTGGAAATCAGGGGTTCTCACCAGCATATCATTGAAAATTGAGAGTTCTGATCAGCATTGATCGATGATCAATGATTTGCTGAACAGAACTCTTGATTTCCAATGATCTGCTGGTCAGAACTATCGATATTCAAAGATATGCTGGTCAGAACTATCGATTTCCATTGATATGCTGGTCAGAACTCTTGTTTTTCAATGACCTGCTGTTCGCAACTATTGATCATCAAAGATTTGCTGAACAGAACTGTCGATTTTCAAGGTCAGATATGCTGGTCAGAACTCTTCATCTCTGATGATTCGCTGGTCAGAACTATCGATTCTCTATGATATGCTGGTTAGAACTGTTGATTTTGCATTCTTTGCTGGTCAGAACTATTGATATTTAATGATTTGCTGGTCAGAACTATCGGTTTCCTAGGATATGCTGATCAGACCTATCGATAATCAATGATTTGCTGAACAGAACTCTTGATTTCCAATGATTTGCTGGTCAGAACTATCGATATTCAAAGATAAGCTGGTCAGAGCTCTCGATAATCAATGATTTGCTGAACAGAACTTTCGATCTTCAATGATATGCTGGTCAGAACTCTCGTTTTCTGATGATTCGCTGGTCAGAACTGTCGATTTCCAACAATATGCTGATGAGAACTATCGATATTCAATAATATGCTGATCAGAACTCCCTATCCTCTGAGATATGCTGATCAGAAGTGTCGATTCTCTAGGATATGCTGATCAGAACTATCGATCTCCAATGATATGCTGGTCAGAACTCTTGATTTCCAATGATCTGCTGTTCGGAACTATCGATAATCAATGATTTGTTGAACAGAACTGTTGATCTCCAATGATTTGCTGTTCAGAACTATCGATATTCAAAGTTATGCTGGTCAGAACTATCGATAATCAATGATTTTCTGAACAGAACTCTCGATTTCCAATGATATGCTGGTCAGAACTACCGATTTCCAATGATAAGCTGATCAGAACAATTGATTCTCAATGATTTGCTGGTCAGAACTGTTGATATTCAACGATATGCTGGTCAAAACTATCGATTTTCAATGATATGCTGGTCGGAACTCCCGATTCTCTGAGATATGCTGATCAAAACTATCGGTTTCCTAGGATATGCTCATCAGAACCATCGATTATTAATGATCTGCTGGTCAAAACTATTGATTTCCAATGATATGCTGGTCAGCACTATCGATTTCCAATGATATGCTGGTCAGAACTACCGATTCTCCAGGATATGCTTATCAGGATATATCATCTGTAGAACCATGTGATAAAGTCTATCTCCATAGCTCTCACCTGCCCTCTTCCATATTGTACAAGATCTCAGCATATGCTCTCAATCATTCTCCGAACAAAATTCTCCTAATACTCCCAACATCAGAACTTTCGTTCCTTCACATCCTCACATGCCAATCAGCTGTAGAACTCCGAGATATAGTCCACTTCCAGCGGTGCCACCTGCGCTGCTACTACATCGTAGAAGAACTCCTCATGTCTCTTCATTCAATTCCCGAAAAAAATTTCCTAAGCACTCCTAGCATCAAAACTCCCTTGTTTTGACATTCCCGCATCCCAATCATCCCTAGAACTCCGAGATACAGTCAATTTCCATCCATTTTCCCTGCGATGCTGTCATATTGTAGAAGAACGCAGCATATCATTCCATTTAATTCCTGAAAAAAATTTCCTAAGCACTTCTAGCATTAGAACTCCCTTGTTTTGACATCCTCGCATCCCAATCATCCCTAGAACTCCGAGATACAGTCCATTCCCATCCATCTTCCCTGCGATGCTGTCATATTGTAGAAGAACTTAGCATATCATTTTTTCCAAATCTATTTTTTTCACAGATTTACCCGGAACCATTGTTGTAACTTATCAAGAACTGTAGAACTATAGTGGATGCGACTAGAACTGGTGCTTCTCTTTGCGATGTTGACATTTGATACGCCAACTTCACAGACACCAGGACAAGCTTAGTGGTTTTGCCAGGCCCGGTCCAATTCATTTACCAAGCATCAACCAATGCTTCTTTGACCGCAGATATGGATGGAAAAAGTAATTGATTCATATTTCAGTTCATGACTTTCTCCCTCAGAATACCGTACATGAATTATCTGAAAACGATAGAAGAAATGTAAAACGACTGGGACAAGCTTGTATGATCATTGGAAAATTTGCATTCTTTAATATTCCAATCAATTTCGATTCTATTGTTGAATTATGCTCAAACTAAATTAATAACATTTTATTGAAATACCATAAAGTATCCTATTACTATTGAGTGGAGTTCTATCCTTACTTAGATTAATAAAATCTAGCTTGGTGTGTAAAACTTGTGTGTAGGATTAAATATAGCAGGAAGATCGGGCCAGCCCTGGCCCGATGGTTATCTCCAAGTCTTCAGCCATTGTAAATTCAAAATTCAGTCAATATTTATAAACATTGTGCCACTCATGTGGGCAATATTGGCACAATTGTTCTCAACGAAGGCTCGATTTTTACACTTGTGCGAAGCTTGTACCAAATGTAGTGACCATTTCAAAAATATTAACAAATGGACCATGACTGACTATCCATTGGGAACAACGGGACAATCATGGAACAATATTGGGACATTTATTCTTCACGGAGGTTTGTTTCTGACACATGGGCCAACCTTGGGGATTTTTCAGTCTTGGCAATACCTGCATGGGATGAAATTTGGAAAGTTCTTTAGAAATTGTAAAATTGAGAAATCCAATAAACTGTGTATGTAAAAAACTTCATAATATTCTTATCGAGTTTCAGGCAGATTTATTTTACAGTATAATTACTATCACCAACGCGCTAGTCGACAAAGAAATGTAATTCCCGAAGACAAACGAACTGTAAGCCGAGATGACTTCAAAAATATTAAGGGCAATTGCAACGCCAACGGTGATTGGAATACGAGCTTCATTTATCATTTTACAAACATGAAAGTGAATGTAAAAAATTTGAATTTAAATGTAAAAATTTAATATGATTTTTCGTGAGGTGCGATGCTGAATGTCATCATTCCTTCCACTGTCTAGCAAAAAGTCCATCGAAACTGCTTATTACTTGATAGAATGAATTTTTTATTGAGTTATGATTCAAATAAGATCCTCTCGATGAATTTCTATTCGGGATGTAACAGAATACAACCAAATGAATCATCAATCAATTCAACTATGAATCGTCATCATTTCACTGTAAAATCTTCAGTAATTAGAACAATTATTCTCTGAGCTTGTTCCATCAATTCACTCCTAATTAGTTACATTCTCAACGAAGATAAAATTCATTTATCGTTTCGTTCACTTTAACATTTCAAGAATAGGATTTTCTAACTATGTAACGAGTCACATATGGTCACCATCTCTACTTCTATGTATTTTATCCCCACATCTATTTTTATCTCACCCCGAATGAAGTATTTGTAGTCTACGTAAAGTGCAGAAAACCATACCTTCGCAATATATATATACAAAAATGACCAATATCGGATTAGAACAACATTTACTTGGTACAAAACACAACTCAAGTACCGCAACTCTCAACAGGGTTCCCCCAAAATTTGAAGAGTCATTTTCCCTGACTTTTCCTGACTTTCACTGACCATGTTCAAAATTTTCCCTGACTCTCAAATAAGTATACCCAGATAGCACACAAGTTGCTTCAAATTTTACCAAACCAATCAATTTGTTTCTATAACTGGAAATAGCAAATCCGAAATACTTGGAGCAAGTTGGGGTAACTTAGGACGCCACTAAGCAAACTCAGGTTATAAATGAAATTGTGGAATTGTCATGATTTATGATGGAATATTGTTACAATTTACCAGTATATCGCATCGTCACCAAATTCCTTTGAATATGAGTATGATAAGTACATACATTCTGTCAAAAAAGTACCGGGAATTGTTGAATAAAACACAAAATATTTTTTATTCTTCCAAATCTATTGTATCGCCTTCAAAGTAGTCCCCTCCCGAAATGATACATTTATGCCAACGAACAACCCAATCATCAAAACATTTTTTATACGCTTTTTCCGGAATCGATTTCAGTTCTCGCCGTGAATTCCCTTTAATATCTTCTATCGATTCAAAACGGGTGCCTCGAAGTGGTAATTCAAGATTTGGAAACAGAAAAAAGTCGGCTGGAGCCAGATCAGGTGAATACGGTGGCTGTTCGATGATATTTGTTGAGTTTCTGGCCAAAAATTGGTTCACAATGAAAGCCTTGTGAGATGGTGCATTATCGTGATGCAAAATCCATGAATTTTCTTTCCACAAATCTGGCCTTTTTCGACGAATTTGCTCTCTTGAACGCCGCATAACGCTTAGATGATATTCTTTATTCACCGTCTGACTTTCTGGCAAGAATTCCGAATGTACAACACCGCGATAATAAAAAAACACAGTCAACATTACCTTCATTTGTCGGCTTTGGCGTGGCTTTTTCGGTTTCGGCTCAGCTGGAAGCCGCCACTCCGAAGCTTGTTGACTGGTTTGCATGTCATATTCGTAAACCCATGTCTCATCACCTGTTATAATGCGTGTTATGAATGTGGAGTCGAAATTAACTCGTTCTAGCATGTCTTCAGCGACCTGTACGCGATTCAGTTTTTGGAGAAAATTCAAGTCTTTCAGAACTAATCGAGCGGCAACGCGTTTCATGTCCAAACAATCATGTAAAATAGTACGAACTGATTCGTAAGACACAGGAAGTTCACCTGCTATCTCTCTCAAACTTGAGTGACGATTTTCAGTCACCATTTCCTTCACTTTATCGATATTAACTCCAGTTAAAGACGTCGATGGACGACCAGAGCGAGGCAAATCTTCCACCACATCTCGACCACTTTTGAATGCACTGTACCGCTCATATGCACGTGTTTTTGATAGAGTCAATTCACCGTAAGCCTTCTCCAACATTTTCAGCGATTCGGCACACGAAATTCCATTTGCAACGCAAAATTTAAAACAAATTCTTTGTTCAATCTTTGTATCCATTGTGACAATCGCGGGACACACTTGAGAGAACTGAAAAGATCGAGCACTATAAACAAACTGAATGACAGATGACAGTCGAACTCCGCGTCAATATACAGGACGAATGTACCAACTTAACAACAAAAAGAATGTTGACAAACCCGTTAGCCGCACTTTTTAAATGATCAATTCCCGGTACTTTTTTGACAGAATGTATATGTATACTTCCCTATCCATATAATGGTATCAAGGGCGTATTCAGAAACTCGCTATCCTCCTTTGAGGGGACTCGAGCATAAGGAAGTGGGGGACGGGAAAATTCAAATTTGTTAATGTTTGGAGGTTAAAATTTTACAATTTTATTTTTGAGCCTTCAGAAATCACTTAGCCATTCAAGGTTTGCGGCGATGTGGAACTCTAGGCATGTAATTTATTATTATTCACTTCAAGTAAGGTAGTAAATTTTTGGATATTCCCTTGAATGGTATTACACACGGAGAAAAGTATATGTGATTGATTCCCATTCACTCTAATTCTCGTCGCAACTTTAAAACAGGAATTGAGTGGCGACGCGCGATTTGGTGATCATTACGATGTTGACCTATTGTTTCCATGGTAACGTAAACAGTTTATCGCATCGACTCCGGTTTTGAATGGTACTTGTTACAATTTTAAAATATCTGTCACCAACTTACTATTCTCCATAGTAACCATGACCGTATACTTTTCTCCGTGCACTTTACTCTAAAAAATTTGGCAGTGTTAGGTCAAGTCCACTCCGGATGGTGTTGTTTCAACACCTGACGGTGTTATTCCGACACCGTATGGTGTCATTCTAATACCATTTGGGATTATTTCAACACTGAATTCCGGAGTGGACTTTTATAGAATCCGCGCGGTGTTAATTCTGACACCGCTTTTCTTACAGTATTTTGAGACGTTTGGAGGTGATCTACGGATTGAAATAAAATAAGCACAGTCAATAGATCAATTGTGAATACTTATTCTCCTGACATCGCGTTTTGAACCAAACCAAAGGAATGGTATTTGCAAACAAAATCGCAAGGCAATTCAATGAAATTTATGCTTCACCCATACAGCACAAGAGTTCCCGTTATGCTCATGAATATGTATTTATTATGAATATTTTGAATTCAAAACGAACTCTTGATGAATAACTTAATGTTCAAAAAGAATTCGTATCAAGACTCCATAATGAATTCTGCGTGCATTCAATGCATTTTAATTTTGACTTCATTGAATTCTCATTGAATTCATTATTGGTTGCATAACGGCGACTATTCAGAGAGTCTTTGGGAAGTCTTTATGAATTCAAATTGATCATTTGTGCTGGCTGGGTAAAAAATACACAAATGGACCTTGAAAATTTTTTGCTGGAATCACATGTTGCAATTTTCCCTGACTTTTTATTAATTTCAATGGATTTCCCTGACTAATGGAGCATTTTGCAAACGTTCCCTGACTTTCCCTGATTGAATAAGAATTCCCTGACTTTCCATGACTTTCAATGTCTGGGGTGGGGAGGGGGGGGGGGGCCCTGCTCAAATTCCAATCGAGAAGAAGTTGATTGGGAAAACATTAAAAATCCTGTAAAAGATACGTCTTGAAACGCGTGATCGATGGCCATTCAAGAGAAAAATTGAGAGAACACTTGTATTTGAAACTTCAATGTATACAGGGCGTCCCATTTGAAACAGGACAGCTGAATAACTCTTCAGGGAATGGAGGAGGAAAAAAATTGTTCAGATAAAAGTTGTAGGGTTCGAAGGGGGCCATAAGATGGTGACCTTGAATTTGACCTTGAGGTCAATTTTGAGCATAATTGATGGTCAAAGTATGTTTTTTCAAATGGAAAACCCTACGTTCGACTTCAGAAATGGAACGAGCGGAAAATTTTACGTCCGAATATGTTAACATATCAGGTCATTTAGAGGTCATTTGAAGGTCAAAAAACCATTTTCTATGGATTTTCACGGAAAAGCCTCAAACGAGTTGTTTCTCTGACCAAAGTTATCAAAGTTAAAGTGAAACCCCACGTTTCGACCTTGAATTCGGCCTTGAGAACGATAATGAATGCCAAATTTGAAGCAATAATTAAAAAATTATTTATTTTTCCAGTTCGTCGTTTTATAATTACAGATGGCACAAATCCGTTGACGGGTAAGACACACTTATTGCGGGAGATGTTCGAATTGACCGCCATTTACTTCAATACATAACTCCAGTCGGCGTCGAAAGTTTCCAAGAACAGACTGAAAAACTTCTGCACGAATATTCGCAATTGCGTATCTGATGCGTTGTTGTAGATCCACAGGTGTTGTTGGTCGGTTGGTATACACGACATTTTTTACGTAACCCCACAAATAAAGGTCTAGAAAGGTGAGATCAGGAGATCTCGCCGGCCACAGTACAAATCCACCTCGACCAATCCAATGATTGGGGAAAAGGATATTTAGATAATCCCTCACGCATCGAGCCAAGTGTGGTGGTGCACCGTCTTGCTGATACCACATCCTCTGCCTAGTTGCTAATGTCACATCTTCCATGAGAACTGGTAATTCATTCTGTAAAAACTGTAGATAATTAGGACCGTTAACAGTTCCATCAAAAAAAGACGGCCCAATAACTTGATTGTCTAGAACTCCACACCAAACATTTATACTCCACCGATGCTGATGATCAACTTGTTGAGTCCAGTGCGGGTTTTGCGCTGACCAATAGTGGCTATTGTGACGATTTAACAAGCCAGTACTTTGAAACGTTGATTCATCACTGAAAAGAACATATCGAAAGAAATCGGGCGCTTCGTTCAACCTCTGTAAAGCCCAATGGCAAAAGTTAACCCGATTCTGCATATCTTGTTGAGATAATTCTTGGGTCAGTGTGATGTGGTACGGATGATTTTGAGCAGCTTGTAGAATTTTGTGTGCCGTACTGCGTGGAATACCCAAATCGCGTTCAATATCACGTAAACTAACATGAGGATTCATGTGTATTATTTCTAAAACAGCAACGCATCGAGGGTCGTTAAAGTTGAAACCTTGATTGTTTCGGCGTTGACCAATCCTTCCTTGTCGACAATTTCTTTCAACTTGGCGAATGACTTCTGGAGAAGGATGATGCTGCCGATCTCCAAACCGCTCTCTGTACAATCGTGACGCTCTTTAATACACTCCGCGACACTCACCCAAGATCATTAAAATATCAACACATTCGTTAGGAGAATAAACCATTTTGAACCCGCACTTACACCGTAAACGATGAAAACTTCTTAATGATCATTTTCGTACTGATATGAAGAATAAATTCTGAAGGTTAGTTCTGTTTACTTTCAATTCAAGGTCGAAACGTGGGGTTTCACTTTCACTTTAATAACTTTGGTCAGAGAAACAACTCGTTTGAGGCTTTTCCGTGAAAATCCATAGAAAATGGTTTTTTGACCTTCAAATGACCTCTAAATGACCTGATATGTTAACATATTCGGACGTAAAATTTTCCGCTCGTTCCATTTCTGAGGTCGAACGTGGGGTTTTCCATTTGAAAAAACATACTTTGACCATCAATTATGCTCAAAACTGACCTCAAGGTCAAATTCAAGGTCACCATCTTATGGTCCCCTTCAAACCCTACAACTTTTATCTGAACAATTTTTTTCCCCCTACATTCCCTGAAGAGTTATTCAGCTGTCCTGTTTCAAATGGGACGCCCTGTATAAACTCATCCTGCTATCTATCTCTGTTCATAATATGAAGACAATAATGAGAGTACATTGTTCATCTATTGTGCAAAAGGATACTGTTATGGGTCAAGGGTGAATACAGTCTCGCCATTGTGTATTTCCGTAGTTACAAGGTACACGATAATAGGTTTCTTTTCAATTTCGTTTCATTAACACCATTTTTTCCCATGAAAACTATGTTTAAGAACCCGATCATCAAACGATAAGAACGAATTCTCCAACCGATGGAACTTTTTTTCCTTATCATCATTATTTTGTAATTACAGTAATTCGACACGTGATACATTAAAATTACGTGTGACATTGTTTTTTTTCTCTGTTTAGATTGTGAGGTGAACTGCTGAATACCGTGATCTACATAAAATCATGGATACATTCAATTATGATAATTCGTGCAGGAACTGTGTCAGAATATAGGCGGGCATGACTATGAGAATTCACGCAAAATGTGTGAGTGAATGTAATTAAAGTATGCATATATAAAGTTTGCATGAATTATATGAACGTTTTGATTTTTTTTCGCATCTGATCAGATGATGAAATATAAATAGTTGATTCATGGAATTAAATATTATCATATCGAATGTATCATTATCATTTCATTGGATGTTTATAGTGCGTGAAATTTTAGTTGTTAAAGAGAAAGTACTAAAAAGCTCATTTTAATGATAAAGAAGATGAATATTGGCCATGGATCAAGTCTATAATTTACTTCACTTTGTTTTGTATTTTGTAACATCCTTCAATCTAGAAGCAATGAATGACACCAAGCCACCTTAACTGCTGTCAGGATCAGACCGTCTCTGAGAGAAATTGATCTGGGCGTCCCACTTACCATCATCCATGTACTAAATGGGACCCATGTGGGGGCAACTAGATAACACATTTCCGCCAATTTGATTTCAGTGCTCAAACATTCAGTTGGTTTATGTACCTCCAACTGGTCGTACAGTAACATTGATGTCCATGAGCACGGTCAGAGGAATAAGAAGAAGCCCAAACGTTTCAATTTGTAATTCGGGATTATTTTATGGAAATAAATTCAAAAGCAACGTACTTGACTTGGGATTACATTTCAAAATAAATTTTCAACTTATTCATAGGTGCGTTTTTACTTAAAAAAACATGATTTCACATTTCTAATTAGTAATTTGAACTACATTCTAGAAATTTCCCGGAACATCTGGATGGGCACAGGCTAGAAAATGCGTTACAAAACTAGCTAGAAACCAACTTAAAATCTGGGAAAACTGGCTAGAGCCCTAATAATTTTTACTAGGTGTGATTTCATTCTAGTACCTCCCGAGTAAAGTCATAGTATGTGATCGACGTAGTTAAGAACAAAATACTCTCTGGTAGGCAAGGTTATTTGTTCGAAGTTTTAATACAGCTTATATGACAAAGCTACTCCTATCTTACTTTAATTGTTGTGCTGAAATACTTTCTCTTATTTTGTTTGCCAATTATTGGCCACTCATCGATAAGATGAAAATTCAAACCCAAGAAGAAAATATGAAACATGAACCGAGTCATCTGCAAAACCACGATCGCTTGTATCGAATGACCAAGCACTGGTCTTTATTTTTTCCAACAACATTTGCGAACATCAATTTTCAACTGTCAACAAGATCGTTTTCTGTGCGGTCGGGTATTCGATTGACGAATTAACGGGGTCATAAATACGGGTAACCGCAGTCGTGCGTTACAAGGGTACGTACGTATACGCGAAACCCAGTTCGAGGTCGCCTATGGACGACTTATGTGCTTGACTGTTCAGTTACACAATCCCGTTTCGCGAGTCGCAACTTTTTCACGGGGACAACTTTTTCAAGCCAAGTATATTCAACCTGTGCATGAGTTTATAATGGACGCTCTCTGACCATATCCGCAAGATAAAGCAGTAAGAAACAGATATGCGAGAGGATGGAGAGAAAGAGGGGGAGAACACGCTCCAATTCTTATGATGACGTTTTGTTATAGGCCAACACGAACTGATCGAGGAAACATACGTACGTACGTACAACATGTGTGTAAGACGCAAGCACGCAAGCATGCACGCATCTACGTCCGCACGCACGCACGCATGCATGCACTCGTGCATCGACCTTTTAAAATCGCGTTGCACTTTTTATCTAACTGTATCTATACTTGATATATTTCTGGAAATCACATGATTACATCTATGAAAAAGAGGTTTCATTCAGCTTTTCTCTTGCAATTCATTCTTAACGGATTCAGTTGTTTTCTGACATGGTATTTGATTATGATATTCTGAGATATCTTTGACAGAAATCCAGGTGAACTTCGGAAAATTTCAATCTACAGATCAACTGCGGAGAATTTTAGTGTTATACGAAGGTATTTTGTTTGAAAAGACACTTCGATTAATAACGGAAAACCAAACTGTCCGTGTAATAATTTTCTATCAACTTTAATTCGTTGATTTAGTCGATGGTCGAGCTAAATTTCAGGTGGTTCAAATGAAAGTTCAGTTGTCCGGGATGTGGATGAAACAATTTATTCAAGAGAACGAAAAATTTAGCTGTAACCAATAAGGTTTATTGGGTTTAACTGAACTTTTATTCAAAGTGACTGAATTTCCTAGCTGTCTGATATCCATCTAAAACTTTGTTCTCATCGCACCTGTACTACTATATTCCCATACATTGAGGAAAAGGGTTGGGTTAAATATTAGAAAGCTAGTAAATTTAGTTGAACCAAGTAAACTCTATTTTTTGTAGCAACATTTTTCATTCCCATTAAATCAACTACTTCATTCATGTTTCAGACAACTAGACGTTCATTTATGGCGGCTCAAGTTTAGCTGGGATAACTCAATTTTAGTTGTCGCAGCTAGGTTGCTGTAGCCTTTCTCTCAGTATAGTTACACGGAGAAAAGTATTTGGTAAGAAGTCCTATAATTTATTGAAAAGCGGCACTATACTTTCATGTATAAAATTGTTCGTTCGAAAAGATCTCCATAAGCCTTACAATTTATGGTGCCTACATGGAGGAAATTACGTGATAAAAATTAATGTTATATTGTAGCTGTGGCATATACTTTATTGTAACGGGAAAACCGTGAGTATGCGATAGATTACCATAACTCTTTTTGAGTTCAATATGCAGAGTGATAAGGAAATACAAACTTATAGTCTCTATCGTCATAATCAAGTATATTTCATCGATCCGATAGTTTGTCTAATAATCTTTAATATAAATTTTCTTCGGTGTAAAAATCCAATGACGTATAGTACCATTTCGTAATAAATTATGAAAGTTATGGAATTAGCAGATACACTTTCTTGAGTATGTTCACTATAGTAAGTAATCTAACGGTGGCTAGGAAATTCTCTCCGAGAAGGATACAAAGAAGGTTTAGTTTGTAACCAGGGACTACAAATTTACTGTAGACCAATGATAAAATTCTACCTGGGAAGATTTGCGATGTTGCATAGCATATTCCGTTGAAAAGTCCATCATAAACTAAATTAAAAATTCACTTTCGTGTATCGTATGTTCGGAATTATAGATTCAATAGAGTAACCACATTCAATTTTGAAGCGTATCTTTTAACTAACATCCGCATTAACTTGGAATTATAATAAATGACTCTCTCCCGCATGAACTTCTATCACAATTAATATTATCCCTGTTGAATCTACTTCGAATTGAAATTATGATTATTCATGTCAACTGGTTGTCGGTTCGGAGCTGAAAAAACATGCCAGATAGTGTCCAGGTAAAAGACATTCAGAATAATTTGCTTCCAGCTTAATTCTGAATCCAATGAGATTAATCAACCAAAGTGAATTTTGTTGAAAAAAAAATTCTTTCATGCCATATAGCTGAAACTAATGGTTCAACTTTAAAAACTAGATTCAGATCTTTCTATTGAGATACATCGAGAGATCACTAATTTAGCCAATTTCAAATCCAGTCTCCCTTTCGAAGGATGACTCAACCCAACTGAAATGATTCAAAGTTGATTGCGTGGGATAAAATGTACGTATCAAAGAGATGTCAAAATTTCACATAGAAAGTGAAATTTTAAATTGCTTAAATTACCCCGGCAACGGTCTGATGCTTTTAAAACTCAGCAAGCGTCAGGTTTTGCAGTGTCATTCGTTCACAAATAACGCTTCCTCTGTGTTATCAGTTCTTTTGAACTCATTCATTTTTTAAATGCATTATATGTCACGTTTGCAGCATTTAAATCATACATTCGTGATATCGTCAAATGAGTTTATATTGATCTGTTGCTACTATTTAATCTATACTAAACCTCACACGTACAACATTCAAAGGCAGTTCAAGGGGTAACAACTCATTCAAACCTGTACAATTTTTGAAAAGTTTAATAGAGCCTTGGCAATTTAAAAGAGCAGAGCATATTTTTGACAAATCATGCTTTTCTTGATTTTTAAACAACAAAGACGTGTCGAGGAATCAAAAGAAGAGAAACATTTCATCACTTTAAAAAAATACGAAGATCAAGGGTGTAAATAAGCTGCTGTGAAATAATCTTTGCAATGATGGCACATTCATAACATTACGATGATAAATGTTTCAGAATATGTAAATAGGAACTTCACAATTCCGTATTTAAGTATTTCTGCCTAACTGTAAATCTGTTCACAAGAAAACTTCCTCAATCGTATGTTCTAAAGAATGATTTTCCAAGGTGTGTCATAAAATACTGTAAACAAGTGTTCGAATTGCAATTAAACGCCAACTTTGATCGAATGTAAAACACCTATCAATATATTTTTATATACTCCATCAAAGGGTTTATAAAAATCAATCTTATAATTCCGATCGAAGCGTGAAGAGTAAGATGAATAATCCATTTACGAATCATTCGATCGCTGGATATTTCCTTTCTTTCTATCAATTACGATAAACCCCAACTCACAGCATCGTGTATATCATCTTATTAAATGTAGGCCAAGAAGTGGTAAGCGATCCCGTATAACGTTATCGAGAAGCATATATGGAAAATTCTACTTAAATTCGAATTGTAATGGATGCTGTTATAGATCTACCACCAGCATCACCACCAAGGGGCTTGTTATAAGCTAAAAGTGCAGAACTTGTGAGTGAATCTAACCATAAATTAGTTTCCAACCGAGGAATAAAATAGCTCTCTTCCATCGCCGTGGCTGATGCTGCTGCTGCTGCTTCTGCAGCAGCACGACTTGACGCTTAACTTTTGTCCTCGTTCTATTCTCGCGTATATAACGACTTTCATTTTCTCAATGAACCGTGGATAAAGTATTTCCAAGAGAGCCGGAAATATATGGAAGATAAATTGTATTTACATATATGTGACGTTGACGATGTTCTTCACGTCTTGTTGAAATTAATCATTTCAATTGTTTTATGATCTTCTATTATTAGAGGGTAGTCAATTATAATTGGAACCATTCGATGAGGGAAACTTCTATAATTCGTATCGTGGGATCACAATGTACTGTCTTCTCTTTACAAAGGTTTCGATATTTTGATGCGTTGAGTAGTCTCCACTCGCAATGATGTATCACCTTTCTTTCAAGACATGATAATTAATCTGTTGAATAAAGGCCTGGTATTGACGACCGCAATCAAATGAATCTCTTGTTTTCTTTCATATTAGAAAGTTTTGTAAATCAGTAAAGTTGAAGAGAAACTTCACCTTTTGATGATTCTCATCACCATTGTATTGATGTATTGATGTTGGTTTCTATGGTCAGCAGGTACGAGGATTTGAAAATGTTCAATATCTCTTGGAATTGATGATATCATCTCCCCTTTAAGAGAGGGCTTTGTCAATTCAAAGTTCCATATTATTCTATGCTTATATTGAAAAATCAGAACTAGAAACTAAACATAAGAAAATCTCAACTGACAATTGAGCGGCCGGATCGTAAAACTCGCCGAGCGCTCGAACACGTCTCGGCATCTGATCCAGGAGCCCAATAGATCGAGGAAAAAAAAATTCCTCAGAATAAAAAATAAAACATATAGCCTACGAGAACTCATCGAAATACACATCTTTCTTGCGGAAAATTTCTTTCTGTCATCACTACTTTCCGAGATGAAAATTGAAATCTGAAAACTTTTGTTTCTTCAAAATCAATAGAATTCAATTTATGTTTGGCGATTACTCGACGAGAAGTCATTGGAATGGGTTGAAATTTGGCATATGGCTTCAGTAATGATCCCCGAAGACAACTAGTCAGTTGAAATTGTCAAAAGATTTCATCATCCATAGTATATTTAATAACAAATATATGCTGTTGAGAACACGCGCTTGCGAGTTTCCACGGGAAAAAGTGTCGAGGAAATTTTGGATTTGGAAAAACTCAAAGCGACAAAGTTGTTCTTCAATATTCGAAGAAGTTTTCCTGAAATTTTCAGATGATTCGAGTGAAAAATAAGGGAAATATTGAACTTTGTTTACAATGACACGTCTCTTTTACCGCTACGGCAATGCTATTCAACCACAAAACACGATGATATATGCGCGATGGTTCATAAGTGTTTCGCGGCATCGTAAACATTGTTGAATATCTTCCACAATTCTCACTTGAATGATCTGAAAATTTCAGGGAAACTTCTTCGAGTATTGACAACCAACTGTGTCGCTTTGAATTCTTCCTAATTGAAAATTCCCTCGACACTTTTTTCCGTGGAAACTCGCAAGCGCATGTTCTCAACAACATTTGTTTATTATTAAATATGCATTAGATGATGAAATCTTTTGACAATTTCAACTCACCAATTGTATTCGGTCATCATCACTGCAACTATATACCAAATTTCAACTCATTCCAATGACCTCTTGCTGAGTAATCGGAAAATATAATTTGAATTCTATTGATTTTTAAGAAATGGAAATTTTCACTTTTTAATTTTTATCTCGGAAACTAGTGGTGATAGAAAAAAATTTTCCATAAGAAAAATGTGTATTCCGATGAGTTCTCACAGGCTATATTTTTTATTTTCTATTCTGAAGAATTTTTTTTTCCTCGTTCTATTGGGCTCCCGGATCAGATGCCGAAACATGTTCGGGCGCTCGGCGAGTTTTACGATCCAGCCGCTCAATTAATCCCCTAGATGAATCCTGCTTTGGTTCTACGAAGGATTAACACATGGCTACACAGAAAAACCGAGTTCATTAATATTCAGAAAAATGACTCAATTTAGGGAAAAGGAAGCTCGCTGAAGAATATTCTTAGTGAGTTTACCAAAAATTCGTAGGAGAAATACCAAAAGTTGAAAGTCTTATTGTGATTTCTCACAGTGAAACTATCAACTTATCGTAAATTCACTGAGAACTTTTCGTAAACTTATCACAAATATTGTTCAGCGATCCTCTTTTTCCCTAAACCGACAGTCATTTTTCTGAATATTAATAAACTTGGTCTTTCCGTGTATCTCAGAATCTTCCGGCAGGAAGTAAATTTTATAGCAGTGTCTGATTTAGCATACAACATTCTCATTGTGTAATTCAATTCATCAACGCCATACTGGCTCGAGATTCACAAAGCTTTCATAGACTCTATAAGAAAGACTGAATCCACACAATATTCCAACTCAGTAGCAAAATGCATGGAAATTCTGATTCAAATCGATTGAGCTTATGCTGCTTAAGGTCATCTACCTCCAATCTTAGTTCGGTCCTTGAAAATATTCTTTGGAGCAAAGTGAAGTACACGACTTCATGTGCCGTAAATGAATTCGAGGGAAAATAATTGAAAACAATGAATTTATCGCAGTCGACTATTTAAATTAATTGTACATTACCTGTTTCCGCATCTCAAGACACAAAGGAAAAATAAAAGATTACTTATTTCACCCATATATGTCATTAGGTTGATAAGGAACACGTGAAATGATAGGTCTGCTCGAATATTCACAGTTTTTGTTTGATAAGTCTACGATGAACGGTACTATGACGTGACAAAGAATTTAATAACATGCCGTTTTACATGGAATCTTTCAGTTGTATCACGCTACTCTTTTCCAGTAGAAATTTCCTCTGGGAAATAGTGTTAAAAAGATTCAAGGAACGGTGAAAACGATCACGCGTAAAAAATAAATTACGTAATAATGTAAATGATGATATTCAACCTTCGTGTATACAGATATAAAAATTCACACGAATGACACAACGTGAATTCTTGCATGATTTTCGAATATTATTGTTGTTTTAAACTCACCTGCTTTAAGTAAAAAAGTTACTCAAAAATTCCACATAAAGATGAAATTACTGAAGACTTATTATACTTGATAATATAAGCGAGATTTGTTTGTTTTATGAACATAAGAATCCCTATATTCTCTAATGAGAATGATAGAGTGCTATCGTTCCATAATATAAAGAATAGTGGTTTCAATTATATTATTCTGTATGGACCCTCAAAATACAAGGTTAAAAAAGTAACTTGAGAAATACCATATTCTATGGAGATTCAGTCTTGATTTAAACCGAGTCAAAATATTTACATAAACAAACCTCTGAAAAGTACCATAATGACTGGGACTTTCATGAGGAAGGTACCATACTTCTTTGAAAAAGTCTGAGAAATTGATATTGTTGAAGTTCGACTCGTTTATAGAAACGAAAATTTAAACTTACAAAATCTGATGAATCATCGGCGTTTATCTCCTCGAATTAACTCCTGGGAACTGGAAACATCGTTCAAAGAATGTATCACAAGATCTTGAATCTTCAAAAACTGAGTATTTCATTATTCGATTACCAATTCGTTTCAATAAACGCTTCGAACTTTAGCAACATAGAAATTATGGGACTTTTAGAGATTTGTTTATGTAGATAATCCGACTCGGCTCACACTGGCGCTGAATTTCCATAAAACTATAGTATTTTTCAAAGTTCATTTTTTCTCTGTGTACAAAACTATATCCCCTCTGCAATGAAATATAGTAATATTTGGCATATAACTGTGCTTTACATTCATTTAATTTCCAATAACATAAAGATCAACTTTATTTCAATTTAAAATTCACTTGAATCTATATTGATCATTTAAAAATCGAATAATTTTTCAACTGAAACTCCATGAATCAAATATTTTGTTCAAGTATTTGATTGAATTCGTTAATTCCAATTCATATTTTTAAACTCAACTTGATATCCAGGTAAATGGAGTTCCGCTTGTTTTAATTATAAACTCTTCATTGAATTTTCGACTAAGTTGTGGTTGTTGTGAGTATTTCAATGAAGTCAAAAAATCAGAACATTTTTTACAATGTGCTATACACTTCTGTTCATTATGCAAACACCTACATTCAATGATCTCATACTTCCCATTACAAAGTAATGAGACATTCACATTCAATATAATTGATGTCATACTCGAAACGATACTTCTACAGAGAAAAATTACAATACAATGAATTAAAATGCACTCAGAGAAAAAAATAGTCAGAATTACCATTGAGTAGGTGTGTGCGAGTACTCGAAATTTTCGAGTATTCTCGAGTCGAGTCGAGTATTTTGTACTACTCGAAATTTTCGAGCTACTCGATAATCTTCGAGTAATTTGTCGATTTTCTTAGAATTATCATGAATTATCATTTGCCAAGGGTAGAATATTCTTAGAGAACATAAGGGATCGTTATCCACTATCACATATAGATTATATTCATATATATTATATACTTTTCGAGTACTCGAAAATCTACCAGATACTCGAAAAATTTTCGAGTACTCGGTGAATTTCGAGTACTCGGCTCGACTCGACTCGACTCGAAAAAATCACTACTCGCACACTCCTACCATTGAGATAGTTGGAAAAGGACTCTACTCAGACTGGTTATAAGTTTCACTACTTCGTAGTTTGAATAACAATTTTGATTGTAGAAATCACTATTTGGAGTAGTTACGTTTACAACGAAATAGTTAGTGTAACCATTAAACAGCTAACTATTCATAGTTGAGTCCTTTCCCAACTATTATTGTTAATTTACTATTTTCTTTTCTCTCGGTGTATCAAATTAATCTCACAATGATAAAATTAACTTCGTATTTCCTATTGCTAAACGAATACACAATCTCGAATACTGCTTCATTCGGAAGAAGAAAAGCTTTGTTCTGTTCAGTTACAAGTATATTATCATAAATTTTGTTTCTCTGAACATTGATATTTAAGAATCAATTTATGATGAATTAATGAATTGTCAGTATTTTACCCTGTTTTGGTAAAAAGGCACAGCACAACAAAAACAAATTTCGTTCCCATAGTAAATGCATTTTTTCTTGTTATTCTGGTTGTATGAAATATGTAACATTCTTATTAATCTATTCTTCAAAAATTTGGATTTTTTAGAGGATTATATAAACAGTTTGTAGGATAATTGAATTTTTCAATGTCAGCGGAGTTGATAATTGGAATTGAGCGGTTAACCAAGTTGACTTTTGATAGGAATTTTGTTTCTATTTTCACGAATCAAAAGAATTCAGTATGCAGCAAAATCTGAATTCACAGTGTATGTTTTACTAAAATAGTGAATTTTTCACTAGAATTTTGAAGTGTCACAGAGGAAATATCCAACCACCACAGCTGAATTTCTTCACTATGAAATTTAACTGCAATCGCAAGCAATTTTCACTTTCAGTAGAATTCGCTAATCCAGTAGTGCAAATGGCTGAACTATTTGCTGAGGTAGCAGATTATATGCTGGGCTAGCAAGAAATAGACAATTTTTTTCCTTCGTGTATAAAGTGGGTAATGATCACACGGTCGAGGGCTATTCAACCAATTTCCACTATGAAAAATATCTAAAGCCTGTTATCGTCGCAGATTACAACAGTCCGTCGGTAGTTTATAGCCATTAATTTCACTGTCATGATGTTTTATTGTTTGACAAGGGGGTTTGGGTGGTGCAGAGAGAAATGACTCGGTAAAATATGGACGGATTGAAGAGGTGGTGAATAGAACTAGACACGTTATTACCCTGATTTATGGTGTCATTATTTCAACCAATACGCGGAGTTTTGGTTACCACGAGGTTGCCTGTGTTTCTATCCCATGACTCGCTTGGTTGACTAAGTAATAATTTCAATTTAATTGTCGATGAAGCGTTATTAAAAATTTTTGTTTGATGAAAATGTTGAACTTCTTCAGCATAGCAGCTTCAACTGCATGATTAATTTATATGAATATGGGATGCTTATCACGTGTGCAGCGACACGAAAGTTCAGCTAGAAATTGCCCTTCTTTAAAATTGGACCATCGAAGGCCCTAAAATGACCCAGATCACGCCAACTTGGCCTAAGGCAGATCCTGAAATGCCAAAGAATTGACTCTTGATATGACATTTCTAGTTGGGGAAGTAACCGAAACAGTGCAGAGAAACTAAATTTGCTTTCGCGAGCAAAAATTAACAAAAGGGAGGATCTTTCAAACTTTCAAAGAAGTTAGTAGTTAACTTATGTGAATTTCATCTTCTTGTTTATTTCTTGATGTTTCTTCTTGTAGCAATACTGCATCAACTCTTTACTAATAACAAATTTAAAGAACTGTACACCAGCCGAATATTTTCCATCTTTTTGTTTCATACCGTTTTACGCTCTCTTTTGTGAAAACGAGCAAATATATTGCAATTAATTTTACTTCTGGATAAAAAATTCGTTTCACAAAAACCCTAATTGATTTACATCGAATAGATATTCATTTTGAACTATATTACTTTCTAATACTTTCATATTCAACAAATCATTTTTTCTTCTGCCACTGTACATAAACGACATTTCTTTTACAATAAACCTTGAGCATGTGAACTATATTACTGAAAACATTGTTCAATTATCGATCTATGCATAATTCATAAGAGAGAAAGACATTTAAATCAAATCCACTGCCGCAACAATGAATTTATGATTGACAAGGGATCTCGATGACTTGCGGAAGAAGAGACACGTTTGATTAGATAAGATTAGATCCAATTAAAATCAATCTGTTACGGAATTTAATACGCTAAATCTGATTGCATGTAATTCGAACTGATCAGTTGGGATTAGTTTTGATACTGATACCAAACAAACATTCATGCACAGGAATTTGATATGGATACCACTTCATCTACATATCAAGTAATTATAAAAATAAAACTGAATAAATTTATTGTTAACAAATGCGATTTTGTCCCATATCACTTGCATACAAATTCCAATAATTGAATAATATAATTCAAATCCACTCCGAATAAATTATTTTCCAAAAATTTGGACTCACAGCTGATAAAAGTACGTAAATATTGATTAGATAAGAAAAAGAAAAAGACTATGAATGAGATAAGGTAAAAAAAATAAATCACACATACGCCTCCTAGAATGTTCCGTATCCTGCGAAACGTATCGAATTCTCATATTGATGACGTCTTGCAACAATACCGAAGAATCACATTAAATCCCGTCCTTGAAGGAGTCTTAGCTCATCCTCTAATAAATCCACATGATGCAAGAAACAATGCTTCTCCAATTTCAATTTTCCACTCCCATCGTTCGTATCGAAATCATCCAATCGTCATTGTAATACATCCTCATGTTTGTATTCGAGTTGTCTCATTGAGGTACCGAAAAGAATCACTGTCATCACCGTTTATGATGCTTTAAGGATTGATTGAAAACTTCTTACATGTATGATAATGTATATATATATATATATATGCTTTTAGAAAGCCCACTCTTGAAGTGGCATAACAATACAAAGCAGCAGGTACTCAAATTTAACAACCACAAAGAAATATTATATTATCCCATGAAACGATTCCTCTTCTTCTTCTTCTTCTTTTTGCTTCTGGTCTTCTTTCACAACAGCTGCGATTTTTATCGATGGGATATATATTGTCAACTCATTAATATCGCATTCGGTAGCCGGTTCGTGACAATCGATAATCAAAACGAGTAAACGAATACAAAATAGACACTTCGAAAACATTGACGAACACGTTTTATCACATATCAACGCAATTTCAGAGACATTTGAAACCCGGTGTGCGTGGAACGAAAGATAGTGGTATCGATTCTCGTCGCTTATTGCCAAGATCGACACGGTGGTTCGAGCACATCGGATCGATTCTTAAAGAACCTCCTCTCGCGGTTAAATAGTGAACACCGGTTACTACAGTCAAGAATGAACTGCTTCACGCGGAGGCTGTGTAAGACGGTAAATATTGATGCGATATGTGTATATAGCGTGTGTATATGCACGCGTGTATGCTGTTTCTCAATATATTCCCATACGCGTACGATATCGAGTATACATACATAAGTCTACTCGTGTTGCCTTGAAGATGTATTGTACGTTATGTCGTACAATCCAACCGTTGTCTCGTTTTAATCAAAACACAACACGATATACCTCTTGTCACACTTTGAAATTTATTCGCCCCATTTGTGGGCCAAAATCCCATTTGTCACTTCCTCGGCTGTTCCACTTCCCACGTTTACAACCAAATCTCTGTCGATTGGTTCTCCATGAAGTAGCATAAAATAGGGGTTGTTATTCTCCCAAGTCAAATAAAGTATCATATCTCTGTCGGAGACTACATTTTCGGAATCCAATAATTCCATCTGTAGTCGGTCTCTTTGTATCAAAAGATTCAATTATGGTTGCGCTTACATTGGGAATCCCATTTCGATTTCCGGTAATGATACATCTGCGCCAGACTGAAGAGCAGATCTTTAATCGCTGCATCTTCTCGAATTGAAAGATTAATGGAATTCTGCTTTTTCGAGACTGTTTTCACCGTCTGAAAAATCATTTATACAAAACGTCCAACAAGGAAACCTCGTTCGTCTACCTCAAGTAAACAAAATTGATTGATTCAGCATAACGTAAAATATCCTAAACGTATGTGCATGGAAAAAAAGCAAAATGCATAACAAAGTATATAGGACACGAGTGTGACAAGTGTCAATGAGTACCCGAGTACGTCAGTACGCGATTGCTTTCCTATCGAAGATGGATATTTGTTGTCGACGAGATAAGTGCTATCAAGATCTCACCAAGTTCGTAATTAAACTACTAATTGACTCGGCGAATATCAATTTTTTCCAGGATTAATCGAGGTTTTTGCTTGAAGTGAGAAAAAAAACGGGAAATTCACATAAAACCAGATACTTTTCTACACTTCGCCGAGACTCTTTGTCTAGTTCTGGTTCTCTCTCTCTCGCTCATCATCGAGAAGTTGCCTACAATTTCCTACGATCCAATTAAACTCAATAGATTATTTTTTGCTGTCGCGAGAAATCAGCATATTTCTCCACGCCAGCTCTGCTGCTTTTACGTCTTCATCTTCTGATTGTAAAGATTAAGAAAATTCTTCATAAAACGACAATAAAGACGACCTTTGATGTATTAAATATGTTCGGAGAAAAATATGAAAACGGAGTGATTTTTTAGCTATTTCAACGATACATTATTGTGTGGAAATGTATATCACTGGGACATGGGCGAGTAAATTACTTTTTTCGTGTATCGGAATGTGTATGAATGGACAATATGTATATGTATAAGTGCTTTTCGCTGCCTCTTCGCAATATTTTACGTCTCATTTGTGTACAAATGGGTTCTAGAAAGAGAACGCGGAACTTGTGCTAAACTCACAAAACGAATGATACTTATTTTCAGAGTCGATAATGTGTCACGATTCAAAGAATTTATGAACGTTTTGAGTAGAGAATAGATATCGAGAATGACTAGAAATATCAAATTGACCACTTTACAACGCACGTGAACGCAGGAAAATGGTCACTCATAAATCACTGTATTTGCCATGACATTCGAAAAACGCTTGCATCGTTAAATTAATCAGTTTTTTTTCATCAGAAAAAAATTTGTCACCAAATTCCAATCTAACTGATTTTTCTGTTAAAAATCCAACACCTGATAATTTGGCAGTGAATGCGAATAATAATAATAAACTGATTGAGGGATTTTTTGTTCCTAAAGAATTCAAAAACATCTTAATCAGGATGTTCATCTTTTAAAATTGCCAATATTCTATTCAGTTTAATTCAGAAACTGGTAGACTCAGAATAGCTTGAAAATTGTTCTTGATGAAATGATACAATCTTCAGTGGGTATATAAATTATATACAATCTTCTTCTCAGAAAGTGAGCGTACAAAAAATTTATATATCTTACATTTAATCTGATATGAATCTAAATTAGATTATTATGTTCCAGCCCAATAAAATCTGAACGCAAAGAAACTTTTTGTTTGGCTGAAATAAAATTTGTTTGCAAGGAACGAAATTTTGTTAATCCCAAACAAATTTTATTCCAGCCAACCAAAAAGTTTTTTTGCGTTCCAAATTTGTTGCGCTGCAACAACTCGTGTTTTCAGTGTACACGAAGAAAATATTTCATTAAATATTACAGTGTACCATCGGATCGAGGCGCCATATCGGTTTCTTCAAGAAAAATTACTGTGTGATTGTATAAAATGATTCAATGAAATATTTTCTCCGTGTGCACATTAATTCTTGTTGATTTATTATTGATATGTACGTACACATTCTAGCAGGGTTTAAAAATTCACTAAATTTCAGGAAATTTGGAACGAACTAGAATAGATTGTGAATTAAAATAATAGAAAATTGATATACCTGATTCCAAATCATCCTGATCAGCTCCACGTAAGCAGGAATGAAAACTTCGTGAAAGCCGTCGACCACCCGGTGAGGCACTTTCCGTTGAAACGGATTGCATTTTCCACTTTGTACGTGGCACGTAAAATTATCGATGACCGACACCGAAAGACAATCATCAGTTTCGATTTTGATTTGGTTTAACGCGGAAGAGTAATTCAAGAACAAACATTATGTTTTGTTCTTCCGATTCCCTCTTACTATCACACTATACGATTCACTACAATATAATCGCAACTTCAGATCTCGTTACTCTTTTGCTTTTTCGTTGAAATGTAGATCAAGAACAAATCCCTGTCGAAACTGGTTTTTTTCACAATCCTGGATTCACCTAAAATGGAAAGTATGGAATATTGTATATACATGCGACAGTACATTACGCAGATCAACAACGAATCATTCTCCATAATAAGGTTGGTTACCATACGTGATCCATTTGCGATGATATCTATACATGAATCGAATGTAGTTGTGTAAAACAATTTTGGTTCACTTTAAATCTATCAGGTCTCGCGTGGAATTATTCTAACGATAGAAGTTGGGAGATGGAACTGTCATAAAAAATTATTCACTATATTGTTCCTGATTATGTGGCATCTGTAAGATGGCTTGTTATTGGCACACCACCGTTGCCAGAACTACCATTGTGGCAAATTTAAAAATCCAGTGCTCACTGATATATTCAAAAATTACCAGTTTTTGAACTGCCTCGCGACAATGCAAAATTTATAAAAGATTTTTTATTTGGATTTTATTGATAGCTGACGATCATCGAGGAACTTTATCCGTTCCAGTTGACGAAACGAAAATTATATTACATTCAATCCAATCTCTTCGGTCAACCACTCTGGTGGTGAATCAATTCTCAATCAACATATTCATTTATTCAATTACAAGAACGAATGTCGAATTGATTTTCGACTATTCAAAAATAAACGTATCTTCCACTTCTTCATATCTCCAACTGGGAACTGTTCAAGTGAAAAGTAGAGTAAAAATTTCGACTCGGGTGGTCATGACAAGTGATTAATTGAGTACGTCAAGTTTCATCAACAAGTCGATTACTACGACCGCATATTTTCCTTCGTGTAATAATAAAGTCTTCTATATCTGAATACTAATGAATTTAGTGTCTACTTATCGACTGGAAATTTAGTCACATTTGATTGGGTTAAAGCGGCGTTTGAGTTTCTAGTCGAGTTACAGTTTTCAATTCATTCAGAATCATACTCTCTAAATATGGAAGAGGGAAAATTCCAATCGAACGGAAAGATAGGTTCCCTTTTGACTGCTTAAAGAGTGAGATTCCACTCTTTTGGAGTGAAAATTCACTCTTCATGCAGCCAGAAGGGAACCTATCTTTCCGTTCGAGTGGAAATCTCACTCTTTCCAATTTAGAGAGTATAAAGAAGAAGCTCATTGAAAACTTAAACTACTCCAATAAAAAATAATCATCAGACCCTGAGGCTTTGAAACGGATTCAAAATGGTTTGTGTGCTAAATACGAAAACAATGACAGATTTATATAATTTCTTATGTATAAATTTTATACTAAAATTTAAATTGATCTCATCAATTCAATATACATCAAGTTGTAAAAATAGAACTAATTCAACAGATCTATCATTGTTTTCGTATTTGGTACTTCGAAATTTCTCCAAATCACTTCCCAAATCTCAGAAAACAGAACAGCTGTTGACCAATCTAATTCATTTTTTTTTGCACGAACGCTTGAGGACATTTAAATATATTGAAGAATCATCGAACGTATGAAATTCATGATGCAAAAAGTAATGATTCCGTTCTCATGCAAATGACATTATTCAAGATTTGAATCAAAACGCAATAACTATAAACTGTCCGTTTTTTGTTTTAAACCAAACAACTTTGAAAAGCCATCAATATGCATCACTCAACAAGTTCTTCTTTACATACAAAGGGATGTTTAATTTCTTTTATAAATTATATAGAATTAACGAGCGATTTATGATCGCAAGCGAGCAAATCGAACTCTCTTGAGATCACAAAGGGATACATGCGGGACGAGCACGACGGTTTGAATTAAGAAAATATGAACAAAGCAAGCGCGTGTACAACAAATATTCCGTGTTTTGAAAAAGTTTTTATGTTAAAAATACGAGAAATTTTTATGATATACATTCTCGCGTGGCGATTGAATGAAATCAATCGATGAAATAGATTTTCTAGTGGCGAAAGACCAAAGTAATCTAATAAGGAAACTGTCACGCATCACAGCGTTCAGAATAAAACGTTTTCATTAGCGTGAGCCTTGGATGGCGGTGGTACATGTACACTCACTGAATACGGCGAATTGAAAGTATAACCTATGACATAATGAAATTTTTCATCGCTTTCCTCAGTATTTATGGCAAATCACGAACCTCAAGAAAGCGTGCGAGTAGTCCACCGATCACGGGTATAAATCACTGAAAAACCTTCCGTGTACCGATTTCGTAGCACATCTGAGATCAAACGTTGCACAACATTTATGCACCCGTTCGAAAGTCGTAGATTGCACATTATCGTTTATTAGTTATATTTTATTTCCATACATACTCCACTGATTGCGCTTTTCCTTCGGTGTAAAATGAATTTAAAATTCTTCGTTCATTTCCGAAACGAACTTGTCCCAACAATTTCACTCATTACGTAGTGAAAACACACTATGCGCACGTCGGATGTGATTGAAGGATGATGCTGAATTCAATTTTAAATATTGTAAAGTTTTTATAAATCTATAAAACATATTTGGAAATTCTAAATAAATTCTATCAAATCGTACTTTGAAATAGAATCAATGATCAATATGCATTATTTATACAATTATAGTAAAATTCACGTGATGAGATGCTTTTTTTAACCTCCCTGTAGGTGAAACATGAAATTATCTCATCACTTGAATTTCTTTCTATAAAAACCGATTCGCATAAGGAAGCGCTTTCTTTTGACCCACTGCGCAATGTATTCATCAATTCTATCGTAAGATCGTTCCAGTATCATTGAATATGTAACATAAGAACCAGTAAATATTGCATTCTTAATTCCACTTGTCTTATTATAAAAACAATATGATTAGTTAAATAATGAATGCCACTTCATCTTTGTACATTCTATTGTTTAGAAGAAGTTTTTGTGCAATGTAAGTAGGGAATTTTCTAAATTTCTACAGAAAATTTATCATTCTGAAATTTCCTATACAGTTTTCTATAACTGTTGATATCATTTTTTACTTTCATCCTCAACATACAACCACCTGAACGGATGAAAGACGAGGTGCGTTTGATTATCAATCCACGATGTTCCAGAAGAGAAGCGAGCAAAAGAAGTTGATAAAACAACATAATATTTAGCTGCAATCCTCAAGTTTCCATAATGGAATACGACTTTCACTGGTTTTCACTGGTCTGCATACCGTGATGATTACAATGCACTTTTATCTCCGTTCATTATGCGGTCACCATAAAATCTATGTGGATTTTGGTTCTAACATTTCTAACTGTGATGAACAATGATGATTCTTCACATTTTCAACTTCATGTTAATAACTCAATTATAAGATCGTTGTGAGATAAAACAATCTTGAAATCATAAAACTTTGAAAACAACAAATTATGTTGGACACTTTCCAAGGAAAAACTTTCCTATTCATGAAAAATTAAAACAAGCCACCCGAGTTGTCTCAACAGTGAAATATAACTTTCTCTCTGTTAATCTTATTAAAAAGCTTGAATAATCTCTTGGTACGTGACAGAAGAAATTTATGAATCCGGAAAACAAGAATTTGATGTCAGTCCATCAACGAATGCGAATAGTTTTTCTCAGCCATCGTGAAATGATTGGATACATTCGACTAATCCCCCTTGAAAAATGTTACAATCTTTAACGGAACCCGCAAGACGTTGGGTAAATACTTTCTAGATTTGTTCGCACTCTTCCATTCACGTCCCTTTTCAACTGAAATCTAGATATATTTTTAATTGCAATTCGAACTGCATGTTCCAGTTGATATACACATGCACATAACCGTGACGCCTGCGCTCAAACCTACATGACGAACGCGTGCATGCATACGTACACGCACCTACGCACGCAAACATAAATTATGCATTAACCAGGTACATGTACGGCCACATAGACGTAATTAGAATTTTCAAAATGTGCACAGGTACGTGTATATTCACGCGAGTAAGGCACTGAAGAAAGCATCATCATCATCAACATCATCAGTATCAGCATCTTCAGCCATAAGCGCACATGTATCTTATATATAATAAATCCTATGTATCTTATATATAATAAATCCAAGTTCTTGTTTTCTTCAAGTTATGAATGCCTTCGAGTTAGAAATATACGGGTAAAAGGGGTGAGAGTTTCTATACTGAAGGTTTCAATACTCTTCTTCTTTCCCTTTCTCCGATATTCATCATTTATCATATCCATTTATAACCCGACTGAATCATTGACACTTGTGATTAACGAGCAGCGCATGAGGATTCCTTCGCATCGTGTGTTATAATTAGATCGATCGATAAAAATTCACCTCTCAATCGTGATCTAACAATCGTTCTAATCCAATTGAATTGAAATTATTATTGTTATTATAGTTATGAAACATATAATCTCTTAGAAATGATGACTTCATCGGGTTCGATATTCTATCATGAAATTCATTCTCATTGCGTTCATGGGTCTCGATATAATGAAGAGAATGATATTCGTTAGAACCACCTGTTGCTCGTAAAACGTAGGACATTGGTTTCTTTTAACGTCACTTCATTTACTTCACCTTATATTTAGGTAGAACTCGAATGTATAACGGGTTTACGTTATGAGCAAGCAGGAAGTTAAGCGGAAATTTATCGATACGCAGGATGTCTCGGAATAAGAATACAGTAAAAATGATATTAAACATATATACGGATAGTTTTGAGACAAAATATAATACTTCAATTCACACTGAATACAATTGAAAGATTTATTCCTCGATAATCAATTACGTAATTGTGATATAATCAATTGAACCTCATTTCGGATTTCAACGTCGGAAAAATTCTTTTGTTTCTTCCGAAGTAATCTGGATATTCGAGTTCGTAAGATTCTGCTCACTCAAATGGAATGAAATCACTACTTTCGATTTCACTGAATGCAGCGGTAAGTCTGATTACACCCTCGTGAATTTAAGAAATGTATTTCATGGAATTAATTGAGACTTCTTAAGCTCATGAGTCGCAGCAATGTGAAGTTAATGGACTTGATTAATCACTACTAATCACGCAGTCATTGGACCATCTCGAGTATAAGTGTTACAACGTGAATGCAATTACACATTCCCAGTTGGATTAAATATATTGAGCACGTGCTATCGTAATTTGCACTCCCTCCACATATTCATAATTAATTTATATCTTCGTTACATATTCCTGTTGATGAAATATGTCTTTTTTTCTCCAATCGGAACGTGAAATTCATTATACAATATAAATAGCTCTTGACAATTACTCTTGCTTCTATGTTGAAAATCCATTTCGATGATTGATACCACTGGTAACAGAGGAAGATAATCAACGAAAAGATATAATGCAACTTATAACGCAATCTCTTGCGTAAAAATCGCATTTTTTTCAATTCTTCTAATTTTTTCGTTAGAATTCTTGAATATACAATTTCGATGAAAATTTAACTAATCTATTACTATTAGATGTTATCATCTATTCATTCTTAAAAATGAAATATACGAAATACGTTGAATATATTCCACCTTATCGATACCTCTACTCACGGAAAATAAATGCAAAATTTATTTACAAGGCCCATTCTAGTTTAGCCTAGGGCTAAAAGAGGGATCAAGATAAGAAAAGGTTAATACCTCGATTAATTTCTATCCTTTATTTTATCACATATTTTTTTCATTTTTCACGATACTATTCCAGCTTGGAGATCCAGCAGGTAGTCAAAGTCAAAGGATGCCCGAGATTTTTCTTATTGCGCTCAATAACAGATACAAAGTATCCGTCCCCGGTACGTGATAAATCGAGATAATGTATCGACGAAATTCATCTTAATGGTACACTTCGCAGCTGTAGCTAGTCGATTATATATATTATGTGTTAATGGCATTATCTTTGTATGCAAAACCGCGGATTCAGTGCCACGATCTAGGGGTTTTCAATGTTTCGCCTCGAGTGAAACGATCATACTCTCGAGCGTTCTATCGGCTCATCGAAAAATGTTGAACGAGTCTCGCCAATCGCCCTACTCTTCCGAGACGAGATGATGTGACGGAGTGGAAAATATCGAGAAAGAAAAGCAGTATCTGGGTGTCGGGTATCGATGAATATGCCACTTCACGAGGTGATTGGAACTTGGATAAAGACCACGTATATAATCATTGTATTTTTCACGATCAAAGAAGGAATGACGTTACTATTTCTCTTTCGTTGAAATTGTCGACGCTGACCGATGTTCTCTACCGGAGCACGATCTTTCGATTCCATCTTTTTCTCTTCGGATCTTTTCTGATGAGACGAGGGAAGGGTTGGACGAGAAAAGAGTTCAATTAGAAGAGAAGTATCTTTCAAGTTCTGTTGAATTTCATTCAATTTTATTCCGATAAAGTTTCTTTTGTTGAAAATCTAAAATCATCATCTATTTGTATCCCGACTTTGCCAAACTTTGAGCTTCGCAAAGTTTTCTACTTCCTTTTCTGCGGTGTATCATGTGTTTTCAACTTCGAATTTTATCGCTTGGAAAAAAAAGAAGTAAATAATCATAAGTTGTAAAATCTTTTTGAATGGTTCTTCAACCGATGCCTCTTCGACGACCGGCTCGAATCTCAGCTATTTTGAGCTCAGCTATATGTATCTCTTCACAAAACGTCGACGAGGATATTCGTCGACCCAATGCGACATAAGACCCGAAGATTTCCAACTCGACACGAGATAAATGTCCAATTGGTTCGTTGAACTTCTAATCCAAAGTATGGAGACTATGTGCTATCAAATATAATACCACATATCTTGGAATTTTCTCATCCTCTTCACGCATATTGTAATTTTCCACATAGGAATATTCTTTTTGGTAATACGTAGAGCATTTTTCTCTTACTTTTTAGGGATTACATTTCTCTTCGGGGACAATGTTCATGTTTATTCGAAATGAAAGCGATTCTTCGCTGTATTCTGTTAATCACTGATCAAATTCTATTATATTCAAACTAATGAATTGAAGTTAGCTGCGGAAGTTAGTTTTGAGTACACTGAGAAAAAAGATAGTGGACACAACTACGCACGACAGTTGGATGTGTTCAACCACAATCCTTCAACTCAATTTAAATACAAGGTTCGTTCAATTATGCGTAGTTGAGTCTACTGCGAATCTAGCAGGCAATCAAGCAATTATTGCAGTTGAACGTATTCAACTGTTTCGCGTAGTTGGGTCCACTATTCCTTTTCCTCAGTGTAAAAAAACAGAAGCTGGTATAAAAACTGTAGTAAAGGCAACTTCAAATTAGGAGCACCATCAGAATTAAACCAAAGTGAATTTGAATGTAGTTGACCCAATATTGATTTTGTTTATCCATATATCAAAAACTGCATCTAGTTGGCAGAAGTAATTGATGGTATTAATGTGGAATAAGAGTGACTAATTATGTTTCTCAGTGCAAGAAGAACTATTGCTTTTTCAAAATATCCAAACCTGTTCAAATTTTTCAACAACTGTGCATGTAGCGTAAATACATGTACCGTACTTTTAATTTTAATAACGGCGAATGATTATGATTAATTAAAAAGAATTCTAAATTTAAGCGCTTGGTAAATTATGGCAAACTGAAGAATCAAATCGCATCTAATTCCGAAGTGATCTGTGGAAAGAGAACTTGTTTCTCGAAGTCGATACTTTTCTCCACATACCGACCATCATACAGCAGGGATTCTATTTTGAAATATTGAAACATCCACTTTACTTTCTCAACGTTGCTTCTTTGCACTACTACTTATTTCTCGACTCTCAAATACATTTACGAGAGACTTAGCTGTCTGACCAGAAGACTTCTTCTTATCGATAAGTCAACTAAGTTTGAAGAATGAAGTGAAGAGCGTGTAAATGAATTTTTCATTTCTGAATTCAACGTTTTTCTTCCAAAGGGAAAAGCTTACCAGAAATCTCTCTCAAATCTGTAGACGCTTGCAATTATAGATGTAAAAATATTCTATTACGATATGGTACAAGATTTCTCAATATAAATAAAATCTGCATGAAGATTCTGTTGTCCACTCCCCGTTTACGTATGTCACATAATCGAATTGTAGATAATATTCTGGATTTAATGGAATGAAAATCAAGGTTCTTCATGAATAATTCGCAAGATACGCAGTTCTTGGGAAAATTAATTCACACAAAAGTATACAAAATTCAGTCATACGCTAGGAGAAAACATTCTAGCTCTCATTCTGGCGCAAACAAGACATTCTAGGTAGTACTAAGTTCCACTCTCGCGCCATAGACTTGTCTAGGATGATTTCTACTACACGGAAAAAATAATTTAGCTGTAGCAGCTAAGTAGCTAGCACGGACACGGACAGCCATTAAATTGGCTCCTGCAGCTAAATTTTAGCTATTACAACAACAAAATTTGCATTTGTAGTCAATTTATTTGCGGTAACAGCTAAAATTTAGCTGCAGGAGCCAATTTAATGGCTATCCGTGTCCGTGCTAGCTACTTAGCTGCTGCAGCTAAATTATTTTTTACGTGTGGGGTAAAACCTTGAAAACTACTAGGAGTGTGCGAGTAGTGATTTTTTCAAGTCGAGTCGAGTCGAGTAATCGAAGTTTCGAGTCGAATCGAGCCGAGTACTCGAAATTCACCGAGCACTCGAAAATTTTTCGAGTATCTGGTAGATTTTCGAGTACTCGAAAAGTATATAATGTATATGAATATGAATATAATCTAGATGTGATAGTGGATAACGATCCCTTATGTTCTCTAAGAATATTCTACCCTTGGCAAATGATAATTCATGATAATTCTGAGAAAATCGACAAATTACTCGAAGATTATCGAGTAGCTCGAAAATTTCGAGTAGTACAAAATACTCGACTCGACTGGACTCGAGAATACTCGAAAATTTCGAATACTCGCACACACCTAAAAACTACAATACAAGAACCCTGCCAACCAAGTTCACAACAGCTCCCTTAGTTAAAATGATTATAGCGGTTGTCTAGCACCTTTCAAGGCGCTTGCACTGAAGCTAGTCACTAGGAAGGGCCTTGGCATTAACTATAAGGTGACTAGTGCATCTTTTATATAATAATCATCGAGGAAAATTAATAAACAGATTTCGAAAGTGAGTGAAGCTCACACAAACTACCCTGGTTTAAAGAATATATCGTATTCATTCCCATTAATTCCTATTAAATGTTTCGAATTCTGAATCAAATCTCATGGATATTAATCAGTTTGTCCCAAATGAATCCAAAATCTCCGTAAACTCAACGGTAGCCTTCCAGCAAGGATTTTCCGAAATCGTTGCCATACCAATTTTTTTTAAGCAGACTCATACATACTTTTTTCAGTATGGTAAAAATATCGTAGACTTTAGTCAAAGATTAAGAAACAACTAGTTTTCTTTGTGAAATACTGATGAAAATAGATTCATGAATAAATGAATAAGAATCATAGATCAGGGATGATGTAGTGAAGTGCGATTAATACAAATTCACTGGAAATATTAGGTACACCGAAAGAAAAAGCAAGCCCTAAACGCAAGGGAGCCCTTCGCGCCTCTAACGCTGTTGTTAAAACATAATTTTAAAGCATGGGCAATATGCTGAAAAGACATGGGACTCGGGAGCTTGCTTGTTCTCTCGGTGTATGTTGGAACATTTTCTCCATTGTACTTTTTTCTACGTCCATGATTAACTGTTAACGAAGTAACAACAAAACAACGTCTGATAGCGAAGTTATGAAAATCACATGAGTTTTGTATAGATTACAAGAATACTTGAATAATGCAATTCTAATATACCCATGTGTCTATGGACCAATGGCCCAATGATGAACGAAGCCTGGCACAAGACCTGCCGAGACTTGTCTTGAACAATTTACCAAACTTGGCCCAGGCTTGGGAATGATAAGATCAGGACAAGCTTGGGTCAGTGGTTTCGCCAGGCCCGGTCCAATTCATTTACCAAGCATCAACCAATGCTTCTTTGATCGCAGATATGGATGAAAAAAGTAATTGATTCATATTTCAGTTCATGACTTTCTTCCTCAAAATACCGTACATGAATTATCTTAAAACGATAGAAAAAATGTGACAAGACTGGGACAAGCTTGTATGATCATTGGAAAATTTGCGTTCTTTGATATTTCAATCAATTTTGATTCTATTCTTGACTTATGCTCAAACTAAACCAATAAGATCTTACTGAAATACCACAACATAAATCTTACACTGAGAAAACAGATATCTTGAAAAATACCATAATTTATGGATTTTCAGCGCTGGTCTGACCCGAGTCGGAATATTCACTTGCATGAATCTCTAAAAGTACCATGATTTCTTGGACTTTTTGAAATAAGTATGGTACCTTCCGTATAAAAGTCCAAGACATTATGGTACTTTTAGAGGTTTTTTCAGGTAAATATTTAGACTCGGTCAGACCAGCGCAGAAAATCCATAAATTATGGTACTTTTTAAGATACCTTTTTCTCCGTGTATAATGATCTGATCCCGTACGGAATCCAACATTGAAATCCCCCGAGTCACCCGAAAAATTGATAGTTTATCTTCACGTGTATATCATCCCTAGTCAGCATAACTATCGGCCCAGGCCTGACCCGAGCCTGCCCCACAGTAGGCAGCCTTCGCCCAAGCTTGCCACAATAGTTATAACTTTATAAATTTATAAACATTGTGCCACTCATGTGGGCAATATTGGCACAATTGTTCTCAACGAATGCTCGATTTTTACACTTGTGCCAAGCTTTTACCAAATGTAGTGACCATTTCAAAAATGTTAACAAACGTACCATGACTATCCATTGGGAACAACGGGACAATCATGGAACAATATTGGGCCAATTGTTCTTCATGGAGGTTTGTTTCTGACACATGTGCCAACCTTGGGACGAGCTTGGGTTTTTTTTCAGTCTTGGCAATACTTGCATGGGTACAAGAAATTAACAAAATGCTCAGTAAGAAACAGATCTTAGTAAAACACCATGATCCCTACTTTCCCTGTACAACGAAAGTAACTCTCGTAGTTGTATACTTTTCTCCCTCATCTTATTTAAATAATTCGCATTAAAAACTCTGTATTGCATCATAAATTAAACTAGTAGACACCTGCGAAACTTTAAGACAATTGGAGCATCTGTTCTTGAAATAATGCATATCATTAAAAAACCGAATCTACAGTTATTTGAAGGGGGAAAATTACACAAACAAATTGAAAACATTGACACACAATCATATTAATTGCTACCAAATAGTATTAAATAAAGAGTTAGAGAATCGAAACTATTCGTCTTGCTTTTGAAATTCCAGTATAATTTTGGATATGTGTTAAAATTGTGAGAATCCATTGGATAACACTGAATATATGTATGCCTGAAAAATTACAATTCGTATACTTAAACTTTTACATCTTCACTTTAATTCATTCCTCAGATCATCAATCACCAAATATATTCAATAAAAAATTAGTAACATCATATTCCTGATCTTATGAGATTTAATTACAACGAGTCAACAACCAAGTTAACGCCATCAATAATAACCAATCAAAGATTACATATTAATTTTTCAATTTTTTCAAATTGAAGTAGCAGCCGATGAATAGATATGATCGAAAAAAGATCAAGTTCCCTACCTCCCTCTTCTCTTCAAGTTCTGAGTTTGTTACTCTATAGATATATCCAAACGAACGTTGCATGTGCAGTGTAAATTGGTGTTATTTATGTTTCTGATTTTACACCCTCGGGCCGAAAACAAGCCTCCTCATGGACTCCTGCTTTGAAAGGAAATGGAAAAGTAGCACACGGCATGTGTCCGATCCACCATTATTGGCTATAAGTACCCAGGAGCACAACTGTGTAATTCAATGATACAAGCCCTACGATTGTTCATTAATAGCTTCACGTAAATTATACCTATTATTCTTCCGAACTGAACTGGAGAACGTATAAATTTTATACGAGAGAATCACGATACGCACAGCATCGAAAATATATGAGTTCGTTCATAGCTGTAATTTTTTTTCCTTCTTTTTATTAATATTAATTTATGAGATTATAGGATGAATTATACGTAAAGTGTAATATCCTTTATTTGTATTTCCTTTTGAATTATCCTATGGAAACAAAGATGGAAAAGAAAATATTCACCAGAAATTGGATAAAGATTGAATAATACTTCAAAAAATTTCAAATTATATCTACTTGCAGGACATTTCACACTGAGAAAGAATAAGTTCTAAAGTTCAGTTGATTGCAAATTAAAATAGAGAACGAGTATCGTTGTGTCTCTGTTGGGAGGGAAATTTTCATCTTCTGCAACGTGCATGCGAATAAGTATGTGCACGCATGAAACTGCCCGCATGGGAATTAGTTCGAACATCTTAGACAGTGTCTTGAATACATATTCATGCAGTTAGAGTGTAGATAAGATCCAATTTCCACTCCATTCCGCAATAAGAATGGTTTCTTAATAATCATCAACTTTCTGTTTTATAATTATCAATTATTCAATAATTCATTGGGTGAAATCGATCTAAAACTACCATCAATGAGGTAATAACACTGGCGCAATTCACACTATATTCCAGAAATAAACTGCTGGTCTTTTGGAATGGGAATTCCTGGTAGAAAAAATTCCAGCTTCGCTTTGGCGCGGAAGAGAGGCAAGGGAGACATTCTAAGCGATCCTAAGACTCATTGTCGTGTCACAGGAATGCTTAGAATGATTCCCACTAGAAACGGTATGGACGGGATAAAAATTCTCCTAAAAAGGACATCTTGAAATGTAAAACACCAGAGATATGAAAAATGTGGGAAAAAGTCAATCGCTATCAATTCCTAACAGGCGTCTCATATAGGAAACAGTGATCACTTCGGAACGATGGTTGCGACAGCAACAAATAAACTCTCCAACGAACCAGAAAAATATTCTGTGTGAATCTTCCACATTGCGATTCCATATTCTTTTCTCTTGAATTTTATTTCTCCTTTCAGAATTCTGTTCGTCATATAGTTCGGTGTAAGGATACCGTACAACAATACATGTACACGAAAACGCATATGGTATCATCATCGTACGTGTGAAACCAACGATCTATTCACAGCCCACGATGATATTTATTTTCACGAGAAAGAAGAGATCGCATCAGCTTCGGTGTAGTACAAAGATTACGCACACGTACGTACCAACCGATTTATGTAATAATGCGGAACTCGTGTACGCTTGTGGAAACTCGTGATGTACTTTAGATCGTCGCGAAAATCCGCGATTTCAGATTCGTAAAAAAATCTTTCTCTCATTTACATCCGAACGGGCATCAACGTGTGGTTTCGAAATCTTTGTGCGAGTAGAAATTTCGATCGAGCGTTGACCGAAACATATGAAATTGCTCTACGAA
This sequence comes from Gonatopus flavifemur, assembly GCA_018340375.1. NCBI lineage: Eukaryota > Metazoa > Arthropoda > Insecta > Hymenoptera > Dryinidae > Gonatopus > Gonatopus flavifemur. Next base: position 44,664,171 of record JAFFJZ010000003.1, on the reverse strand, counting down.
GAATACGATCCTCAACGTAGGGTCCACATTCGAGGATGAATTTATTATCATTCATTATGTATACTTCATCGCTATTACTTTTTTGTGCACGATAGTGCATGTAATTGATACCGAGATGGATGAGCATCGTGCGTATACAAATAAAGATCATGATTCCAATGAAACTCGATACTTCATAATCTTTGTTTCTACCCACTAGACACGTTTACTCGATGGAAAGCGTGATAAATCAAAAGGTGAGTTGGATCAAAGAACGATTTTGTTAAAGTCTTTGCATTCGACATTCATTTACCACCGCTGTACAAGAATACAAAGAAAAAGTGAAGATGTATGTAATTGAAAAACGAATACTATACTTTCGATATTAAAACTAGAATATTTCTCTCCTTCGCGGAAGTATCCTATAAATATGAAAAACTTATACGAAATTCTATGCATTCTCACAAACCGATAATATATGTAAAAAAGAACCTGAAGCGATGTCAAGTACACACGATAGCTTATAGGGATTTCAAAGCTTGCCAAGAGTTTTTAGCATGAAATTCGCATATGCATATCAAATATTTTTATTTTTCTCTTTCATTTCTTTTCATTTATCAGACAACTCGACTACTCAGCGGCTCTCAACGAACCTCGAAAATCGGATTCCAAAATTCTACGTGTAAGTACGTGGAAAAGAAATCCGTGGACCGAGCCAAGAATGGAAAAGAAACGATCGAAAATTGGGTCACTTCCGATCACGACGGAGAGTCGAGCCAACCACCACCACCACCACGCCAAACCACCCAATAACGATATTTTATTTTTATTTGAAGAAGGACAAAGAAGTCCATTGAAAATTGTAATATATTCAAAATAAACCGTAAGTTTTACATCAAAGCGTTAAAAAAACTTGTCCTCTTCTCAGAGAAATTCAATTGGAATATAATAAAATTGCTTATCAGAAATTCAACTAGGTCATTTCCCGAACACCTCGAGTCCTTCTCAAATACAAGCAAATGAGATTGAAGCGGGACGCATCGGGGAGGAGAAAACAACTGTTCTGAAGCAAGTTTGCCAACGAATTCAACTTCTCGACGATCATTTGATCATCCCATGGAAAGAGAAAAAGGAAGTCATTCGCTTAGAATTTATATCGCTAAACGTGAAAAAAAGTAATGGTATTATAATATCATGTTATTTCAACATTTTTGAAATACACCACGTTATATACATTCTCATATGTTACTGAAAGAAATACAGTTACACACTTTTTTTTATCTTTTTTTCAGAACGAAAGATCATACTTACAATTGAACCAACGAAAGAACGCAACTGAAAACTGACGGGAGCGAGTAGGGAAAATAACGAATTTGTGTCGAAAAATGGAATTCTTCAATAAATCAAGCTTGGAAAAATAGTTTTTTCGAAAATGATTTATGCGCACCAAGCACTTTATAATATCACTTTCGAGTCGTATATGTATACACATACTCTAATGGGCTCTAAATGAGCAGAATACACACGTGTGTACACAGAGAATCTGAGGGGTTAGCTGCTCTCCATGTCAACGAACCTAGTAGTATTTCACCATGTGGACCCCCCGGAAGAAAAGAAGAGCGTTGTTCCCCTCCCATCGCTCCTATACCACACTCTCCCAAGATTCGCCCTCGCTTTCAATGCCGAATAAATGATGAAAGAAAGCAGCAGTATCTATTTCCTTGGCACGAATAAACGGTAAAGGATAGTATACTCCTCTTTTGCTCCCTCTTCATCTGTAAAACGTCATCCACACCGGAAGTTACGTAGTCCGTTGTACCTGCCATTTCCTGTGTCGTTTGGTACTGTACCCTAAGACTCTGCTCACTTATTTTCCAGCTTCCTCCTCGATTTATCGTATTCCGCACAATATCCGAGAGATAGGATTTTCGATAAAGACGGACTCGCCGAGAAATATAAAAGAAGTCATATCTACGGGAAAATTTGGTATACGACCTTGCGTAACAATGAAATCTGGGATTCCCCATCGAGGGAGAAAAGTTTCAAGTTGATACGTGATTGTTGTATCAATAATAACTATACAAAAAATGAGATAAATAATACCAACATGGGAGGACGTATTTTCTAAATCATACCCAGCTATAACTGTTTTTAATAATCCTTCATATAATTTGTTGATTTTATTGCTCGTTTCATTGTCCGCCAAAAGGAAGTTCATTCACGACACGGAGAGGAAAGACTATGTAAGATGATTACAGTACCCGACTGCATTATTCGTTCCCGGATATATGTATATTCTCTGAAAACTCGGCAAGAGAGTTTACAACCGTCGACACACAGCACGTCTGGGACAGAAGAATAAAAAGACACGTAGAATGAGGAAAACGACGTTAAAGGAAGGAATGAAGGATATATTATAATAAGAAACAGTAGATACAACTGTTGATGTTGTGTGATCAGTATGCGAGTGCCAAATGCGAGGATCCGAACGTACGGTGCGTTTCCTTAATTATGTAACCTAGTCTCGAATCGAATTTTCCAGAATATATTATTATTCGTTCAGCCGTCTTTCTTTCCTCAACTCCATTCCTTTTTCAAATTCCTTTGAAAATACTTTGATCGAATCTTTGTTGACGTATTTCTCAAGTTGAACAACGTTTCAATATTTGTGATTTTCCGCAAGGTAACTGCATTCTGACTCGACCGAATCGAGGACACTAATTTGCGAGTGAACTTGATTAGCGGACAACAAAGTTTGCGTCTGTGGCGGCGGAGTTTCTCCATTGAAGTTTGTCCTATCGACATTTCAATCGACCATGGTGCCAGAATATTGTTAAGGGAGAAAGTAAACATTCTATTCGACGTGTCACATATATATTGGATTTTATCACAGAATGAGATGGAAGATTTGTTCCACGGCAATAACAGCGGTGGAATATCATCGTTTTTCAAATCGGAAGGGAGGAAAAAACATACATATGTGGGAATATCGTCAAATATCCCATTCAAAGTTCAATGAAAGTAGAATTGAATGTTCCAAAAGATACGTAACGGTTCGAATTAATTCGTTTGAAATATAAAAAAACGTACTGTTCGGCTTGATGTTATCTATGCATTTTAATTAGGTCATCGTACTGGAGAGAATCTCTCAATATCTGATATCCTATACAAGTTTTTTTAAAGGATCATTCTTTTAGAATGTATTCATGATCTTCTGAAGAAGTTTTCACCGAAGTTCAATTTTATGACTTGACATAGTTAAAAAAATTTCGATGATCGAATACTTCGATTGAAATTAAGAGAGGAGAGAGAACTCGAATAAAGAATTTCCTATTGTGTCTAAAGGGGAGGAGGTACGGCAGTTACTTGATATCTCATACAGCGTTGAATCAATGTCCATAAAAGATATTTATGGAGCTTTTGTTTTAGTCAGTTGAAAAAGTTTCGTACTATAATAGAAGTAATAAAATTTGGAGTATAAAAGAAGCCATCGAAGACGTGCTTCGAAGTAGAACAAATAAAATCATTTTACTTTTGTGGATACAGAATTATTTTGCGATTCGTGATATATTTTTGGCTTTTTTGAATTTTGCCGTTTTGGTAACGTGTGTGAGAAAAAATCATGAGTTGAATAAAACCTTTCTCTTATATAAACATATAAATCGTGATGAATAGAATTTCATGTATTTCAAAGCACAATTTCAATGTATATTCCGCAGATTGATATCAGCGGCAATGCAATTTCACTGTCAACTCCAAAAAGTTATAGTGAAATTTCCCCCAAAAGAATTATGTCAGCAAGATTTTTTCATGGATACAAAAAAGTTTTCTCCTTTTGGAGAACCTTGCCCCCCAAAAAATAGAATAGTTATGCAAGTGGAGAAAAAAATATCTCCTTCCCCACGATCGGAGGACGGAATCAATCATCAAAACAAGTAAAAATTCTTCATAATTTTCATAGTGTCCTTCTGTAGTCCTAAACTTTTGTATATAAAATATATAATATCTCAAAATATGAGTGGAAAGAGTGTGTATCAATATATATGTAGAATATACCAAAACAGGTTACACAATTTTCATTCAAGAAATAATTTTCTACAATATTTTAATCTATACATGAAGCTATAATGGATAAGCTATAACAGATTTGTATTATTCGTGCGGTTTGAGAATAAACTGTTTGGTTTTCAAAGAGAGATCATATATACCTCTCCTCCCTATTCAAAGGAATTGTGACAATAAATAGCGATGAGGTTAATTTGTTCGTGATATTGCAATTAAAAGGTCTACACGTCACGTGTGTTCCTAAAGATGGCCTATTTGATCTGTTTCCCTCGTTTCTGTTGAATTTCAAAGCATAAGAGAAAGATGGGCTATAAGTTATAGACCTTGGTTAGAGAGACTTTTGGTGCATATACATATATACATCTAAGGGGCCGCTGGTTGCGGTTTACTGCGCATTTTGCTACCTCCGCTGTTACCGCCGCCATAGCAATAGCCACATACAAGTTTTAATAGTCTCCTAGACTGCTAAAAAGTAATATTAATACTTTGAACGTGTTGTGGAAAAATGAACTACTATCGTTGAAAATGAAACTCATTATTCTTTTGTATAGACGCGGATATATCGTGAACGGACAAACTCAAGGGAAATTTTAATTCCTCGCAAATTACCAGGATATATTCGTTGAGAATTGTAAGTGGTATCCTGATATTCCATCTCATTACAGAGTTAATGAAAATTTGAGAAAAAAAGGCAAAAAAATACGTCAAATTCTCTGAGCTGTTGGAAGAAAATGTTGTAACACTTGGAAACTACTGGATTTATTTTGTGAGATATCAATCATGGATGTGATTTTCGTTCAATGCAAACAGTTTCAGGAATACATCGATCATTGTGCTCCCTGCGAGGGCAAAGGATATTATACATAGTTGACCGATTAAGTAAGAGGAATGGAGATTCTTGAAACCCCTCGTGTTATTCACTACTTTTTCCTAACAACTTCCTTGCGTGAGAGTAGTTGGATATCTTTTTCTAATCGCATTTGTAAAGACTGCATTTGACAAGGCGATGAATATAATAAATTCCTTTAGGCTCAATTCTATATTTTCTATACTTCTCACTACGATTCTTCATGCGCGTACCTCAAAGACAGTTTCACAAAATTGCTAAACATCAATTAGAGATTCAATACTTTTGAAATCCATGTAGAATTTGTAGCATGCTTTTGATTACAAAATAATGTGTTAGGTCTATCCACTTTGTACCATCATTTTGTTCAGAAATTCAAATGAAAAATTGTTTTCTTCGTTCCAAAAAGTGTACTCCACAAATCACTGAAATGATTTTGTACCTGCTGTTCTTGATTTTCATCAGCAAAATTGCCCAAAAGAGTCGTTTTTTCAGCTTGCAAACAGGTATAACCCTTCAAATAAATTGGACACAATGAGAAACAATTCTGACGGTATCGAGGGAATGTTTAGAATGATTTTTATTAAAAATCTTCAATGAGGAATCCAAGTAAGTATATATGTATGTATGAGTTGGATATATAATTTACAAACATCAGTGATACACAAAGTGAAGCGTTGTAACCGGATTCTTAATTGCAAGAGAAATGCATAATCGTTGAATGTGGACAATGAAATGAAAATATCACGCGAGTATTATGTGATATAATATACAAAACTAGCATTATATCGAGTAATAAGTTCAATATTATCATCCGAATTTCTCTACTACTGTGAAGAATAAACCAGAAAGTATGTGGTTATAGATATATCAAGATTGAATGGATATACAACTCGAAGAATTCGCAATAACATAGTGCGATGGTATTGATATTGGCGATACAAAGGGTAAATAAGAGAGAATTCAAACGAGAGTGTTGTAGTACTTTGAAGGAACTAATAATAACTATTCGAGAATACCTTCAGAAGATTCAATCACTAGCATGCTTTCGGGGAAATAGAACTCATGAGAATAGATTTTGCGCAAACACTTCTTCATCAATCGCTTTCGAAATATTCATGATTGGATTAAGTAGAGTACTTTCTGCATCTCTTTGAGTGGAAACATTGTAACTCTTCTATAAAAAGTGACAATTCAATCCAGATTCTAGGAAGAAATGCTTGCTACACTATTAAAACAAATTTGTGAATTCTATATACAAAATTTTGAAGCAATATTAATTCCACTACAGATTTTATGAGAATTCAAACCAATTTTTGTATGAAAACTATTTCAAAATAATAATAAACACGTGGGATCTTCAACACAAAAACATGTGTGGTAACTCCTTCCAAACTTTTCTATTAAAATCAATATAAATATTTCTTACGGTGTAGAAGAAAAGTGGAATCTTACTCTTTTATAGTTTCAGTGTGTTACTACTTCTTTGAAGAACGAACAGTCACTCCAGGAAATTTGAAGAATAAATCTATATACAATGCAATGCCATTTCGATTCGATCAACTCCAATGAGTTCAATCAAAAGTGAAAAAATTTTCCCTAGGAGAAGATCTCTATAGGCAATCACACAGTGAAAAGTTTTGTGTATTTTTAATACACGTGTATGTCCCAGGAGGTCCACTCGCAATTTATGTTAAATATTAACACAAAAAATGTATCAATTCAACGCAAAAATGTTAAATTTACACTGGAAATCTGTGAATTTCAGAATTTGATATGTTGTTTTCAACACAAACTCTAAGTGGACCTCCTGTAAGACAAAATTTGTCGCTGTGCATGAGTTATGTAAAACTGCACTAGCAAGCGTTTAAATTACTAAAAATTTGGTGTCACTAACGGTGTATTCAAAGTTTGTATTCAAACAACATATAAAATAGTTATCATCAACTGAACATTTTTTTATTGATTTGGTAAATTTTTTGTGTTAAAATAAAACTTAAATCGTGAGTGGACTGTTTCAGGCATACACGCGTGTTAAAATACATAGAATTTTCCATTGTGTAGTTTTTTCTCTAATACAGCGATACGAAACTTACTAACGCCTAGATTCATTTCCACTAAAGTATGTATCATCATTGTCATGGCGAACAGAATCCTTCATAATTTTTGTCACTGTAATAAAGACGAGATCGTAATTTGATAAAAAGAGTCTATCAAATTGATTATACTTCTTCCCTTCTAGAAGGTCACATCCCACGCAAAGATGCATGTAAGTTGAAATTGTGATAAGAAAGGAATGAAGTTAGAAACACGACGAGCGGAAAATTCGCAAACCTGTCGTAAAAAAGTCAGTCGAAAGTAAGTCACCATTGCTATTAGATTGATCGATTCCTCCAAAGATATTGAAATAAAATGTGGACTTTTTGCAGGTGTTCTTTAGGTTACCAACATTCCCTCAAAGCATTTAATCCACGAATTAATCCCACAGAACTTTCAATATCTGAATTTTTTGCGGAACATTCACTTTTTATTTTTGTCTTCTCACATAAATGATTTCCAATATTTCCTCCCAATATATCGAACAAAAATAAAAAACACAGTGGCCATTCGGTAAAGGTCTTTTGACTTTTTCTTGGGAACATTCTTCCCTTCCTAGATAAGAGTGAAAGATTGAAAAACATTTATCGAACAGTTGATACGAGGAAAAACACCGTACATAGGATAGTACTCGGAAAGTTTTCAAAATCCAATGACAATTACGTTAACATTTCTCTGTACTGAACCGTGAAATTCACAGACACATCATTGTATCGAATAATAGTAATTTTCAGAGGGCAACGAATTGTTTTTGGAACTTCAAGAATTATCTTTGTTAAAATGATATTCGAGCTATAAATTTTGGAAGGAAGCTTTTTACCATTTTTATGCTGCTCTTCAGTTCACGAAACATGAAACTACTACCCGGAATAGAAATTTATCCGCTAGACCTGGACCAGATCGAGATTTATTGACAATCAAGAAATTTCGCGAGATCTTTATGATCTAGGCAGGGCTCGTTTCACTCGCATTTTTATAATCTAATCGTTACTACGCTCGCATATTTGTGATCGCAACAGCTTCATTCGTATATGATCATAAATTGTTCTTTGGTTTTATGGAATTGATGTACACGGAGAGAAAAAATTCGCTGTCACGGCTAACTGAATTCCTGGAAGAGCAACATCATTAAGTAGGGCATGTTCTAAGTTCAAATTTAGAACTAATTGAAACATTGGATACTCAATTTCTAAAAGGAAAAATAAAATCCCCAGAATTTGAGAGCTTTTTATCCAAGTTCAAAAGCATTTGATTTATCATAAAAACATATAAAATCAGACATGATCAATCAACAAAATATTTCATCAGATTATAATGAATTGTGTATCAATTTTGTAGAGTTTCATCACTTTGATTTTATTTCATAAATTAAATTCTCATATCAAAATAAAATACGTTGAAAACAAACAAATTACGAGATTTGAGGATCTATACAACAAATCCACTTCACTCCAATCAATTTCAAAAAGCCGAAAAAATAGATACAAAATTACAACAGGTTAACTCCGTTCCAGTCACTGCTCTGAATTTCCGGTGTCGATTCTCCAATGTACTTTGTTGTCAAAGAAAAAAAAAAATATGCGTCACTACCTTTACAGTACACGAGATACATCATAAAATCACTTCTCTTTGAAATATGAAATTTCGAATAAATGTACGAGAACTCCATCAAAACCTATTCACCATATCGTGAATAAAAAAAAAAAAAAATAAAATACAGAAAACATAATATCAAAAGTGGTATAATTTATATTCTTCCTCCTTTTCAGTTTGTTTTTTTTTACATTCGCGTTCACCTTGTTCGCGATCGAGTGTGGATTATCCATTACATAAGTCTTTTGTAGTCAGCTTTATCGCTGCTGTTTTATCGAAGCCGTGAAAATCTCTCGTGGACAAATGATAAAATGTTAATAAACAGATGTGAGAATCATCAAAGTTGAAACAAGGTATATTTGTTTAACATATTGTATTTGAAAATTTAATTCGATTATGAAATGATCAACATGTGACAAATCTCACTCGAATTAGACACGTTCGATTTAGAAAACTCTTCAATAACAATGAAGGAATGAAAATTGAATTTTCATTAGGCATTATTATGATACAAAATTTGTCAACTTACTGATGAACAACTCGGATCCAACTCCCAATACATCTTCCATTATGAAATTTCAATGAAAAATCATATTATGCACTTTATAAACAATATATATTCATAGCAGAAATTATTTATTCATTCTCTAGGCTATGGCAAGGCCTTGCCAGGCCTAGAAAATCCCTCACAAGGGCCTAGAAAATGACTCAATTCATCTCAATTCATTCCTCCTTACAAAACTTCATATAATTCATATGTAACCTTCACAACTCTTTTCCCAAAATACTTTCATATAGAGTTTCTGCTCGAGAGTTCGATAGAATTTGTTTTTCAAGAATTTCTTGAGAAAACTTTCAATTTTCGATTCTTCGTTTCTTAAGAAAATCTTGAAAAAAAGTATTTATCGGATTCTAGAGCAAGAACTGTATTTTATATCGATATGTTTTACGAAAAACAGCAAAACTCAAGTACTCAACCCATGTAGCGTACAGATATCCATTAGATATCCAAGATATTTCGAATATCCAATCTGGATTCAGTAGACGTCAAATGGATATTGGATGGCCATTTGAATAGCAACAGTTCATGGAGTTTCTACAAAGATCAGCACGGTTTGCAATACGGATATACATTCGAAAATATGAGGCGTGCTGTCCTTATTTCAAGTCCACAAACTGTGGTAATCTCTTTCATATCTTGTGAACTGTGCTATTCTCCGTGAAAAGCCTCAAAAAACCTTTCTTCTCTTAATACTTTGAAAACTATTCTTCTTGAATGACAAACAACATAATAAATGTTCGAATCAGTAAAAATCTTGCAAAGAAAGATTTACGTTCGAAAGAATCAATTTCATAGACAAGAAAATGATGAGAACTCTTCTTTACTGGAGTAACTGGAAATTCACAGAAGGAAAATTCAGTCCTACGATCATTGATGTTAATGAGTCTGAACGAAGAATAGATTTAACGGACAAAACAACGTTGTTTCGTAAATGGGTGGGAGCTTGTTGTTAACCATTAAGACGCGAGAACAAGTTTAATGGGGTAAGTGGATCACGCATGGTAGAATACAATCATTAACAATTAAACGCGTCATCTTGTCGCACTCGGAAAGCTCTACTCTCTTTTCATGCAAATAACTTGAACGATGATTCCGCAACAAACATTGTAATTCTCTCCAATGAATTTCTCCAAAATTCGACAAGATAACGAGATGAAAATTATGACAATATTATTACTACGGAGAACGATTTTCATAGAAAATTATGATACGACTCGATAGTTACCTTTCCTATTATCTGATACTCTTCTGGTAATATTCTTATCCTCTCTCTAGGGATAATACCGTTTGCTTCACCGACGTGTTACATTTTGAGACTTATTTCTCACTGCTTTTTTTTTCACTGGTGTGTCGTCGGTTCACCGCACGATGTGTCTTCTTATTAAACTCTTCCCGCGGGCACAAAGAGATGGTGAATGAATAGATCTTGGTTGGTGGCTGACAACGTTGAAGAATCGTGCCAGGAGAGTTAATTTTAATGTACTTACGTACACCAGCCACTCCAAGATCAACACTTTGCTTCCTTTTCTCACCTCTCACTGATCTGTCAAAAAATTTTGTATGTCTAACACAGAAATTTCCATCGTCAACAGGAGGATATTTCAGTGTTAAACATATATAGTTGAGAATGCTTGGAAACTTCCCCTTTAAATCTCAAGACGAGCTATCAGGATAACGCGAGAAAACGAGAGACACAGGGTGGAAATTCAAGGTTGTGAGAGTTTTTAATGCTGTTGGGGATATTAAATCAAATGGATCCAAGAGATTTCTTACGTGGAGATACGAAGAAATGATGTGAAAAGATTTCATAAGGGGAAAAGTGAGAAGATGAATTATATATATTTGCATACAAAAAAGATTGTAGAAAGCCTGATGGTTGGTTTATAAGAAGTATTATTATATATCTTCATTACAGCTCTATGTTCTGGTTGTTATAATTTAATTTTTAATTGATACAGCGATTTATTTATATTTCATTATAATAGTGTACGAGGAGAAACATGGATTTCTTGTAATTTATGAATTTTATAACTAAAAAAATAAAACGAATAATAATCAATTCGAATTGTGAATTGAAAAGAATTTAGCCATCAAAAAGTGAGTAGAAAATTCAGTTACTTGGCTCAACTCAACTGCAATGATTACTTCAATGAATTTGAGCCCATCCAATCGAACTATTTGCGATTATCCAGTAATCAGTTTATCAAACAATCAATCGATCATATTAACGTGGAATGAAGCAATTCGTAACCGTTATAAACAATATGCTGTCCAATCCCCACAAAAAAGCACACAAAAATAGGACAATGATGTATATTATTCAGAAAGAATGACGTTGATTTCGCCCATGTTTATACAATATATATGTTACGTGTGTATATCATTTTTATATTTTTCATATGAACGTGCGTTTTTATTCCATTAAAAACTTATATCTCCAAAATCATTTGTATGCTCAACCTAAAATCAGTGAGGTATCAATTCAGTTCAAAGTTCGAGGCCTGAAAAACAAACAATTTTTTGAATTACTGTATAAAAATTCAAATCTATCTCTTCTCGTCACTATCTTCATATCCCATCATTTATTTTTCATTTTAATGAGTTCTGAAAGGCAATAAGTGAAATTCTCATTTGAAATTGAGGTCGTAGTATCTCATTTTATGAACACTATCTCTTGAAATTTTATTCTCTTCAACCATAGTTCAAAGTTCAAGAGAGTCAACTGTATGCGAATTTCGAAAACCCAATTTGGGAGGCTCGTTACTGTATTTCACAAGATGTGTCGCTACTATGTTGATAATAAAAATAAATCCCAAATATCTTGCTGAATTTTATACGAAATGTTCAAAATTTGTGTTTTTGACTCATTAAATTGACACAGTAAATTCTGCTATTTATTTTTGTGAAGAGGGAAGAAAATTTAATAGATGGGCTCAGTTTTCCAGCTTGAAATGTTCAACTCCTCGATTCATTGTATGAAGAAGAGATACAATTTGCAGAATTTTCTAATAAAAAATCTCAAATGCTGGATTACAGTACAACACACCAAGATTTCCAAGTTTCTCCTTTTCGTACAATTCTTCAGTACCTTCACGAAGTTAAGTACCAAAGATTTTTGTAGGAATTATTTCCACCTACCAAGAGCTGTTCGTCTTTTTGAAACAAATCCTACTATTCACTCCTGCTAGAGCGATGATGTCCCACCATCTCATGAAACAGAGATATCTTATCCCAGCTGTAATTCCGGCTGTACATTCTATCCTCTCTATCGTAACTTCGTAATACAAACTCTTTTTGTCTATCTAATTCCTTCAAATATAAGAACTTTCTGATGCGAAATAAGTTTGAAACTTGGGTCGAGAAACTATCTTCTTTCACGAATTTTCATACAATTTATAAAAATTGTATTAAATAGGAAAGTTTACGAAGAATTCCCGAATGGAAGAATTGACAACATTATATATAATTTATATATAATGGTTTTATCTAAACCATTATTCTATATAATTCATATAGAGGTTTTATACAATTTTTATAGAATTTATATAAAAGTTTTATACCATTTTTATGGACTCCATATATGTTTTATATTGAAATCGCATACCAATTTTGTGACATTGTTTTTCAAGAAGGTAGCACAATGTGAATAATTGTCATTTAGTTCGTATATGAATTCTCCAAATTTAAATAGATCATTTTTACATCCACTTCACGTGCCAGAAATTTTGAATTTCATTAAAGTTCGAGCAAAACTCCACATTATATCGAGTAAAATCGTGTATGAAGTTTTCTTATTTCTTTTCTACTAGAGCACTTGAGAGAAAAATTAATTCGATACATTCGATACATTACTCATTCATAATTTCTATGCGGGTAGGATACATTTAGTCCAACCACACGATCGGTGCATGAATTTGTATTCCAATATTAGAGGAATGTTTCAACGCTTGTCTACCTGAAGAATTTATTTCTGTTCTAACTGTACAAGGGAAGAGAAATCAAGTTTATCTCTTTTTTTTCTAACTTCTATTTTATTCGCCAAACACGTGGTTAAAAATTTCATGAATACGTTTTATTTTGCGAGTAGAGTTGAGGATGAATAATATCACCGGAAGGCATTCACAGATTAAAATGACCTTCGACCTTTTGGAATGAAGAAAAAGTGTGTTCTCCAAACAACAAAAATTGACAGCGTACTTTATGCACCAAAGGGAATAAAATCCCAACAACTCTGCTACTCACTTTGATAAAAGAAGAAAGATGCGTCTTAGGATTCATAAGCAGAAGCTTTTGCGACTATATTACTTCGTTGAGTTGTTCGAATTATAGCGACGGAAGTTCCATATAATTTAAATATCTTGTAATCGTTTCTGCAAAATGCTTGCACTGTGGGTTTGTAAATACAAAAGTATACCTGGAACTGAACTGGAACTGTTTGAGAATACACCGAATCAGTTCAATGATTTTTCAAGTTTTAGCTTTATCGCCAGAGTAAAAATTTTAATTAATATTTTGTATGTCCAGCAAGATTTTTTTACTTTTATAAATGAAACATGAAAATACAAAAGCTGCATACGAAGGCTTCGAGAATGGCTACAGTGAACTCTGACTCCGTCGAGTGCAAATCCAATCTCGATATACATTACAACTTGAATCATATATTACAAATTCACAAATTTGTTTATAAACATTGAAATTTCTGTGCGGAGAAGGAATCTTTCGACGCAGTCAATTCAAAACTAGTGAAGAGAATACAGCGAAAAGAGTACTCGGATAAAGATTAAGGCACTGTGTATCGGATTTCTCTCGGTCGTGCAGTGGATTCGTGATAACATTTAACGTCAAAGCTGTAATTCAACCGATCGTCGGTCATCTTGATCTTTTGTGGTTTGAAAAGTCCATGCGATGCACCTGCTGAAGCGTGACTCGAATTCCATTGGCCAAGGGTTTTTACACCTGCTGAGTTTTGTACGTACAGAGAAACCTAAGATCTGGAAAGGGAAAATCGTGAGGAAAAATTTAAAGATCTGACTCTCCTAATTAGAGAAGCGGTAGTAGTCGAAGAATGGAGCTTGGGATAGTCACATTGAAGATGAAAATTCGATAATTCAACGTCCGCGTGATCGATTGATCATTCGTTTTCAATTACCGCGTGGTTCAAAGTTTTCCCAAATAACGTTGAATATGAATTGCGAATGATGAATTGCCTAGATACGTCATTACGTTCTCCACGCATAATGAGGTCGACGGGAACAATTACCACGTTCATTTCATTATGCGTTCTAAAGTGATAAATCATCAACCTCTGGGGAATAAAGGATCTTTGGAAATGAATATTTAACAGGTGCAAAATCGCGACCATACCCACATACTTTTTTATCAGCCCCAACGCGATAAACTCTTCCTGAACGATGTATAAACGAGCTGCTTGTTCATAGAAACCTCACTTCCTAAACAATTCCATTCAAAGAAATGATTCTCTACTGCATATCCAAGATTTATAAAACTTCTCCAATATATTTCACCTTGATCGTGAAATGCATGTACGATAAGAGAGCATGTTTATGTTACAGCCCATAAGGCACGTGTTGTTTGTTGTTGGAACTACTACTTACGTTCCCAACAACGCGAACGTAAACATATTCGTGCAGATTCATTCGTAAGATTAATCGTATCTCGATTTCCATCATTCATCCTCATAATTATTTTTGTAAGATTTTTTGCGATCGTCACGGCGGTTGTTGCCGTTGTTGTTTTTCTATCATAAAAATGAGGAAATAAATCAGAGATTGAGAGGAATCTCGGTAGCCAAATGGCTGTCGAACGATAATTGCACGTCTCTGTAACAGCAACTCGAATTTATGTGAAATCCCTACGAGTTCTCGCCATATACGGGGATGAAGAACGTTTTCAAAGCTACGTACGATTGATAGAGAATAACAGGTTTTCACTTTCGTGCGTGTGGATCAAAAAGAAGATAAACGAAAACACGAGGAGAAGTTCCCTTGGACACGAATGATGTCCAATCAGTTGGCAAAGAAGATCGGGTTTACGAGAAAAAGAGGGGGGCAAAAACAAAAAAAATATATATATCAAGACCGACCGAGAATTCTTTTTTTCCGTTTTGCCGATCGATGTACGTGACTACTACTCGTTTTGTCTCTCGTTTCAGACCTCACTTTTGCACGGACATTTAAAATTTTTGTCGTTTTTAACTTACATATATATATATATACGTATTATACTTATTTCAAATCTTGAGAGTTTTGTATTTCAAAGTCATCGCATTGGAAATCGAAGACATTTGTTTTACGACTCCAAGTTGTCTCGTGTATATTTATGTTTGTGTATATAGATTACTTCGGATATTTCATCGAGAGTGCTGACAGCAAACGTACACTCAAAGCAAACAATCTTGAACGATTGACTCATAAATGCTCACAGACACACTTTCTCATAGACCACGGCCACGACGACGACTTCTATACAACGAAATACAAAGAGAGTAATGTCTAAATACATATACATTAACTCATACATTTGTATATCGGCGACAATATCGAGTCTCCAACGAAGAAATCTAATCGGTCTAATCTACCCGCTGTTATCTGCAGCTCGTCTTGCATGAGATATGAGCATGGTCAGTTGAGGCCAATACTCTTTGCAGTTGAGGGAACACTTTTAACTTATAACAATTATATTTTATAAAATTTCATTTTCTCAATTTTAAACCTTTCGATTACAGCCAAATTCACAAAAACCAAACGAACAATAAAATCAAATCAAATTTATTAGAATTCCACAATTATTTTTCTGTTTACTATTACATCATTCGTCACGAATTCATTCCACCTACGTGTGAAAACTCGTTTATTCGATTCATTTAGTTTTCTGTTTTGTTTTGTTTCCAAGGATCGTTCACACTCCTACACGCACGAGACTGAAAAACTCACGCAGGAGATTCCCTCAGTACCGTACCGTCTCTGAGGAACATCGGAACTGGACTGGACTCGGTTCTCCGAGGATTCCCCGCTCTCGCTCTGTCTCGCTCTTTCTCGCACTCTCTCGCTCTCTCCCACTGTATACTCTGCACCGTACTGCACACAGCGTAGGAGTTAGATTCGAGTTTCGACGTCCCACCGTGATGATGATTCTTTCAAGTTGACAAAGAGAGGCGCTACTGTGTTTCGTTGAAACGTTTTAAGTGGGGTATAAGGAAATTAAAGGTATCTTCGGTGAGAAACGGTGGATCAGCTGATTCTAGCTCGACTTTTTTTCATCTTTCTTTTTCTCATAAATGTATTATTATATCTTGATCGTTCAAACTTTTTCACTTCAGTTTTATTTCCTCTTGAATCTTCGTTAATAATTCCTGATAATTGGTGATAAAATTGTTTTGTCTGAATATTGATTGATCAACATTGAACCTCATTCTCGTGTAGAAGAAAATATAAAAATATTCAGGAATTTATGATATAATGAACAATTTCAAATCAAACAGCTATATTAGCCCTTTCCGCCCATGTGGAAAAAATGATCAAAAATGTATACAATTGTACAAAAATTGTATACAAATTGTGTGCAATTGTGTACAATTGTATACAGTTTTGGACATTATCTTCACATGGGCGACGCCAGTCTTTATTTGAGTTAATGTGTTCTAAGACTTTTCACAGTACTTTAGAGGTAAATTAACTCAATTAGCACCATTTTTCCCATTCGCTTAATGTATTTACTAGAATTTTATCAGTGGTGAAACTACTGTAAATGATTAATTCATATTCCACAGTTACAAACGCATCAAAAAACATTGTCCCATGTATGGACTGAGTGTCGGAAAGGGTTAATTCGACAACTGGACGTAAATAACACTTGTTTTCAAATTTTTTATTGAAAAGAGAAGAGGTCGAACCTCCTCATTTCAAACCAATGGTGCCCGATTTTTCCCTATTTTCTCTACCAGAATTCTCACATAATTTTATGGAAGATCATGTAGAGGTTATATTTTTTTCAACCACTTGAGCAATTAATTCAGGAATCATGATAACATTCAATAGATATCCGGATGCTCCAACTAAATAAAATATACTCATGAATTCCGAAGAAAATTCATTCAATTTATTCGAAAATCTGTCAAAAAAAAAATTATTTATTCCATATCTATAGTTATATCCTTTTGAATGTTTCAAACACTCAATCACGCGCAGAAGAAAAAAACAATATTAAATTAAAATACAATTCAAAGTAGGTGCACACTACACATTTGAAGTAAGGATTTCTTTTGATACATTGTTATTGAGGATACATCACAATAAACTATTGTATCAAGAATCACTCTTTAAAATATCGGAACAAAAGCATTCTTCCTAAAAAATAGGTCAAGACACGCGGAACATGATACACGATGAAGGTATTTTCCTATTGATCAATATATTTTTTTGTCGCGGTTAAAAGCTTATATACAAGCGATGGAGAATTCCCTGTCTCGTCAAATTAAAGCGACATCTTTTTCCTCAACACTTCCCATTTCTGGCACAATGCGTAAGAATGAATGGATGATAAATTTCTCGTGCACCGTTAATCCAACCTCACAACAACGTTTTGTGTTGAAATTTTAATTACGATTGAGAGAGTCTTCGTACATGATACGCGATGTACAAATTTCATTCACTCCTGCTGAGAGTTTTTTTGTGCGAAACTCAATGAAAATTCACTCGGGCAAAGCATGTTACTTTTATTATGTTTCGAAATAGAATTTTTTCAACCTAATAGTTTTATCTTACTTAAAGCGATTTGTCTTGTTTAAAATCTTTTCAAATTTTCTCCCGAGAGATTACAACGTAACATTCGCAATTCTGGGATGAAAAGATATTTAGAGGAGTTTAAACATAGAATAAGTGCGCGTGGTGTAGTCGGATGAGAAAAAATGTGAGTTGGGAATGTTCATATTTGTATTATTTGCCCTCGTTTCAGTTTCATCGTGTATCATTGAACAGAATTACGTAATCTGACTCAAAACCGAGCATAAAGTTGTTCTCAATGGGAGGTCCAAAATTTGTTTGGATTATACGGAGGAGAAGAACGATGAGGATCTTCCGTTTATTCCACCGGAGGTCATAATTCTATAGAATGATGGATATATCGATTATTAATTAATGATTACCCTGCTGAAAATGTCAGATACCCTTGACAATTTCATTGTCTCTTGACAAATTTTGTAGAATTTCATGTTTTTCTCCATGGGCTTCTCATGGAATTCCTATAGAAATTCCATAAAGTTTGCACAGAAAGAACCAAATCCTGACGTGCATTACATTACAATTCTATGGAATTTTTCCGTCTGGGTTAGTAGAAAGAAGTCATTCTGTGGTTATTTGTCAAGCTATTACACTGAGAGAAGAGCAATTTGGAGGTTAAGTAAATAGTATCATATTTGATCGATAGATCTGAATATTACTGAACTTTCAGCGATGTTTCATAGAATTTCAAGAAACATTACTGGAATTTTGCTTCACATTACTCAGTGTTCTACAATCGTTATTATATAATACAATATTCACGACCAAATTTGCTGCGTGTCACTTAATTCCTAAACGTTTAGTAATTGAGTGATACACAGCAAATTTGGTGATGAATATTGTATTATATGATAACGATTGGAGAACACTGAGTAATATGAAGCAAACTTTCAGTGATCCTTTCTGAAATTTCATGAAACATCGCTGAAAGTTCAGTACTATTTAGATTTATCGGACAAGTATATATCACTATTTACCCAACTTCCAAATCGCTCTTCTCTCAGTGTACTATACTTCACTAGGCCATGCTAGACCTAGATAATGACTAGTATGATTTTTGATAGAGTGGGTACTATCATTATTGTACAATAGTTTGAATCCAACCGTTTGCTACTTGTTTTTAAGAAATTAGCATAATAGCTCATATGATCTTGTTGAATAATTAATGCATCAAACTTCTTTTACACGGAAAAAAGTGCCCATATAAAAATTACATGGAAAGTCAGGTAACGATTACAGTGTGGATTTCATGTAAAATTTACTACACAATCCTGATTTACATTGTTATCAAAGTTAGTCCACAGCACCACTTCTCTCATTCACTTTGGTAACAATGTGAATATAACATTTTACTCCAATTGCATTTATGCGAGCAATTATATTAAATCAACAACAACCAATGTAGAATTTCCACGGGATTTTTTTCCGTATAATTGTGTCTCACAGCTAGTGCAACACTTTGTAAAAATACTCAGATTGAAGTTACAGTAACTAACTACTAGTTTTGTGTCACGGTCACATCACAGCCTGCTATTGAATTCACGGCACGTTATGGTTTAACGACAGTTTCACGATAAATCCAATCTCAGCGCTATTGTAAACTGAATGAAAATTGGTTTTTTGGCAGTATTGCTGTTGAAATAACAACAACAACGACGATTCATTAGAAATTATGGTATCATTCAAATTACCATTAGTGAGAAGAATCGTACAAATTCATTCATACAAACTGCAAAATTGTTCATGATATTAATCATATTTCGTAATCCCTAGCGTTGCTGGATCTCGATCTACCTTTTCCACTCAAAGATAATTGGATAAAATAGCAAAAGCTAACCAAAAGAACTCAATTTCATACTAAAAGAATGTTCCTCTGGGTCGTTTTTTCTATTTTATCAAATTACCTTCGAGTACAATGAGTAGAGAGATCTAGTAACGGAATGCCAGTAGAATCTTCGAAATCTATTCCTCTGAGTTGGAAAATTTTTGATATACACTGAGAAAAAAAGATTGTAAACTCAAAGACGGTTTATTTCTTTCAACTACATCGTGGGCTTAAATACGGCGAATCTCACGGAATAGTTCCGTCAACTACATCGTATGTTTCTAAAGATTGATTCCCATCAACTACAGATGTAGTTGACAGAACTAAATGGCAATTTGATCAAATACATCGTTCTTTTAACATAAAAATGATACTTATTACAATCAATTGTACCGTATTTCATTAGATTCAATAATTATTCCAATCAACTCAATAGAAGGATCCGTTCAAGGTTACAAGATGTTTAATGCAAGACTATTTCATTTAAAATCATAAATATATTTATGCAAAAAAAATGTGTAAATCAAAAAGTTAATCTTCATTTGTTTACTGTTCAATGTCCGAAATGCTTCGATATCTCACCATGATGATACCGGTAAGTGTATATATCAAATCTCATTTGAGGGGAATCGAACCTACCTATCTTGAGTTTACCTGCCTATCTGAGACACTAACGTCCTAACCGTTTCTCTACAGCGCGCTTCGCATTTTGCTCTTGCAAAAGTTGTTAATGTACTACATACCCTGTATTTTACCATCTCTGATCAGGTGATTTTCAAATAATTATTTCTTTATTACAACTAAAAATGCGTTCAATTAAATTTCTCCCACAATTGTTTCAACTAACGAAATGAATTGATTCAACTACAACGATAACTCCAGTGAATGACATTGATGTTTGAACAAAATGAACGTTGATGATACTATAGCAGTGTGATGTAATTGGCTGAACGACATCAGCGTAATTTTGTGTGATTGCCTCAACGAAATTATGTTTAGTTCAAATACAATTCCTTCGTGGTAACTATATACAGTTCAAATACACGCTTAAGTTGAGCTCACTTCATTTTTTTTCTCAGTGTAAATGATAAAAAATTCTAATATATTTCAACGGGAATTCAATATTAAATCTCGCGTAAACTTTTATATAATTGAATAAGGATTCTACAAAATAATATAAAAATCATATGCAACTAATTGTTAGACAGATTTTACAGATCCATCTGACCCACTGTTCTTGTAATTTACAAATGAAGCCGAATAGAAAGATTTTTCACACTGTCCTAGAAATTGTTGCATGCTTTTAAAATCGAGTTCAAAGTGCCTTCTGGAACGCATCAAGTGGCGCACGTTCTAAACGTTCGGTCGAAAAAGGAAAAAATACTAAGCAAAGAAAGAAAAGAAAGAAAGAAAGACTCCAGTCAGTCTGAAGGAGGATACGTGCAAATTCAACATCAAAAGATAAAAAAAAGTAGTATACAACACAAGTGTCAGTCAATTTTCTCTTCTTCTGTTTCTTCTTCTCCTTTTACGATCGAAGCGACACATATACCACCAATCCGTTATATATATATATATATATATATATTTTTCTTTTGAAAGAGACTTCGTTAATCAGCAACACGCATTACAAACAAAATTTACCAAGCGTCGCAAAATGAATGATCCGACGATGGGGCATGAGACAAGGACACAGCTCGAAGCCATGTTCCGCTCGATTCTATACAGATAATTTCGGGATGAGACACAGATTGACCGATGGTAAACGCACGAATAACTGAAAAAAACAATGTCACTTTTGTTGAATTTGATACAAATCCGTATACTTGGAACAAAAAAAAAGAAGAGAGATTTATCCGTCCTCTGTTTCCATAGAATATTCATTAATGTTGGTATTCGATGAATTAAGAAGATATCAATCGTGCACGGTAATTTGATTAATCATTGAAAACATGATAAGAAATTGAATTTGATTGAAAATTTTAAATGAAGAAAGTAATTTCTGCCAACACTTTGGATTAGTTTTCACGTCAATAATGAATCGGTTGTCAAATAGTTCACGACCTCGTAAAACGCAATAGTCGAAATTTACATTACATTCGCTTTTGACAGTGAAACGCGCGATTCTTTACCCTATCAAAAGCCTGTTCAATTAGTACAAATATCGATAACTTCCAAGAATTGCGCTACAACAAACACGATTCTCATAAGCCTCAATTCTCGTAAAACAGATTGTCGTGTTCATGTTATTTTCCCTCTGTAATTGGTTAAATAACTACAAGTCGGTTTTTTTCTATCGCATATCTCTCCAACAATAATGAAAAAGAAACAAAAAAACATCAGAAAAAAGTCTTTTTGCTTTGCCGTGAATTCGGAAAAGTTATTTGAGGGTATCCCATAGTCCCTATAGAGTTACTAGATCTCTCTACCCATTTTACTCACAGATAATCTAATATGATGGAAGAAACTGAGAACCCAGACCTTGTTTTGTACAAACAGAAGGTCTGGCTCCTCAGTTTTTTGCATTTTTTAATATAAAGTGCCATTTGCTTTGTCCATATAAAGTGTGGTAGAATATTCCTAACATATTTCAACAGTTCACTTTCAATAGCAATAGTTTCGTTTTATTTATATGAAATTGAGAAATTTGTGCTTGAACCAACGAATCTGATGCCAATGAAGACGAATATATATCACTATAATCAAACATTCATCATAACATTCAATTTATTTAGTGAAACGTTTACCTGTACGTAACAATTTGAAGAGATAATATACACAGACAAATTTAATAGGACTGTACGATACTTTGTAACATTTCCACGTATGCCTTCAATTCGAAAATTCAATCCTTCGCATTACATTTACAGCCCGAAAATTTTCATAACCCAAAAAGTTGAAGCAAGATACACACATAGATACATTATATTGTATTTCGTATAAATATCTCCATGCATTATTGTGATTCGATAATGAAAGTCCTCGTATTTAGAACGTTAGGATACTTTCAAATTGAGAATGATAACGAAATCACGCTTTTTTCCCCATCAAAATTTTCAATTCGTGAATTTTATATAGAGGAAAATCACATATTTCGAATATTCATTGAATGTACACGGAAAGACCGGGTCTATTGATATTTAGAAAAATGACTGTCGATTGAGGGAAAACGAGGATTGCTGAAAAATATTCGTAGTGAGTCCACTAAAAATTCATGGTCGGTGTATTAACAATTGATAGTTTCACTGTGAAAAATACCAATGAAATTATCAACTGTTAATATTTTGACTACGAATTTTTGGTAGACTCACTACGAATATTCTTCAGCAATCCTCGTTTTCCCTCAATCGATAGTAATTTTTCTAAATATTGATAGACCCGGTCTTCCCGTGTATTTTAGAGAGAAGTATTTTCGATTCCATCAAACGTGAATAGTTAACAATTAATTAATTACAACGATGGTTTGGGACAATAATCATTCATGCTGTTTAGAGAATTATCAGCAATCATCGACTCATCTCTTGAATGATGCTCTACAGCAATATGACGTATACGTTCCAACAAAGGAGGGTACGGAAATCAATTAACGCTATATCGAAGCAATTACATTCAGCGTCCATTGGATGACGAATAATGTAGGAGATCGATCGGTGAAGTTGATAGCTCTATCATAACGTTTTTCCAACCTTATTATTCAGGTGCCATTCAATTAGAAAATATCTATTCGCCGATCTCTCGTCGTTTGATCTAAATTTTCAGATAAAATTTCAAAAATCCCGTATGAATAAATTACAAACATTGCTCAATTTTCAATGCAATTGAAATGAGAACACTGAGAGATGTTGGACGTGTTACAATTCCTTCAAAGACATCACTCGCTTATTAACTTTCTAAGAACTTGCTGAACTTGTTAAACACGCTATATTATTATCACTATCATATATGCAAAATTTTCATTTATACGAACAGAATCGGTTAGTCTCGTTAATCCTCACGTTAAATGATGTTCGCATTTTTCTTACCTCACCCTTTGAAACGATTATTCTCATTATCGTCATCATTGATACGAGTCGTTTCAAGTCTTCTCACGTGTCATCTGGTCCACATTGAAACGCCACTCGATGGTTATAAATACACATTCATCAGGGTCCGGTTATTACTTTGTATCACAAATAGATAATCCATCCTTTCTAAGATGGATCGCCTTTTCTAGATTTACTTTCGTTCTGACATATCAATGCATACAGAAGGAAAATCAATTCTTCCACGTTGATTTCTCTATAATTAATGATACAATTTCAAGAAAACTGGAAACAATGATCGATACTTGAAATATTATTATTGCTTTTTGAATTCTCGATACCCGAGCCCACTTCCCGATACTCGAATAAATATATGTATATATGAACATTATGAACATGCGTTAGCACCACACGTGAGAGAGATCTCCGATGTTATGGTTATGGCGGCGAGTATTATTTTTAGAGTCACGATGCATTAGAGAGCCAGCAACCGAGTATCACGAAAGCTCCTCTTGTCGTGTGGTAAGTTGTTCTGAATTACAAGAGACAGACGTACAAAGGGTTCTGAAAATGAAGAGTTTATTCTGAACTTGCTTTATACTGACTTTGTTGTCTGTGCTCACTTGTCCTTAACAATGATTTCAATTACGTCTTGACGTAATCACCAGCAGAAGCGAAGTTCAGTGTTTTACATCTATGGCGTGTGTAAATCATTTCAACGTTAGTCTGAGTTGGACTTCATAATTTATTGTCATGTTATGACAATGTGCTGTAAAAGATCTTGATAATATGCGGTAAGGGATCGTATCTTGGATAAATTTTATTTGACCGTTGATGGGATATTATCAAATTATTTATTCAATAATACAATAAATGAATTAAAATCTTCTCCTATCCAATAAAATGAGAGTCAGGTATGTTTCTCCATAAACAGAAATTGTCTCCAGTTGGCAATGGGACACTGTGATCACTTTGCCCGCTTTAGGAACTAATCGTGGGAAGTGATGAGAACCTAGGCAGTAACTGAAGAGTAATTGATTAGCACTTCATTATAAAGTCATTGAATAACTCAGTTGAAAACTCAATTAAATTCACATTGAACTTAAATTAATTTCAATACTAAACAATTGAACGCGGGTCTTGCAAGTGATTAACTAACTCTCCACCAAACTAGCATATTTTCAAGTTATAATTGGCATATTTAAATTAGCATTAATTATTCTCGTTCTTTTGAGAATCTATAAGAGAAGTACTTTCTCAAGAAATATGACATTCACTATAGCATTTAAAAATAAAAACAATTCTATGAAACCATTCTAAAAAACTTTTAACTGCATCATCTAATCAAAAGATATTACGAATCATTTTTAGACTCCCTATTAACTGTGCTGGGATACAAAATCAAGATTTTAACCACTATGAAATCACTGCAAACAAAGTTTTTATTCGCAATTCATTCCGTATTACGAATGAAACAGATTTCTCCTTCACTTTATTCCATTTTAATTCCAGTCATTACTTGCGTAAGGCTCGAGTAATATCAAAATGATCGAGTGCCGAAGATATTTCCTGCTTTTAAATAATTAAATTACAAATCACTTGGAATTACTTCAAAAACTTGATCTCAGGTTTCGTAGAAATTCAATAAAATGATGAAGTAAAAATAAATTGCAAGGACCTTGACAAACTGTTTCTTCTCTTTTATTCATCTTTCGCAAAAGCATGCAGAATGAAACGGCATCGGAATGGCAAACCTTTTCTCACAGCGAAAGATATGGTCGATTACTTTTTCTCCCTTCACCAAGTATCCAACTTTTTTCGAATGAAAACTCAACTTTTTATAACGAAACCCAGCAACAAAACGATAATCCAACGTATACCTCGTTTTAAAAAGAGCCTGCTTCAAAAATTCTCAATCGCCGCATCGCAATCCTGAAGAAAACTATCAAATGAATACATACAACGTCTATTGAAAATAAAATATCGAGCAACTTAATTCTTCATTCTTTTACAATTTCATTCGTTTCAAAAATCGTACTCTCATCCGTATAATTGCCTCCTCCTTTATTTGCGAACGAACTACCATG
This sequence comes from Gonatopus flavifemur, assembly GCA_018340375.1. Taxonomy (NCBI): domain Eukaryota; kingdom Metazoa; phylum Arthropoda; class Insecta; order Hymenoptera; family Dryinidae; genus Gonatopus; species Gonatopus flavifemur. The sequence goes on along the minus strand of JAFFJZ010000003.1, from coordinate 44,638,296 downwards.
AACCAAGTGGAAAATGAGATCATTATGAATAGCAGTAGAGAAACTTGAAATTTTGCAGTTCGTGCAAATTGGAACTGTATGCGCGTCTCTTTCTCTTTCACTTTGAACGTGAAAAGTGGTAAGAGGAAACAAAATAGAAGATACACGGGAAAACATGTTTACACCGTGACTCTTTCTGAAATACATACGTATGTAAGTATATGAGTACATATATATTCCCGTAGATCCGTACAGAGCTGTAGACAGAGAATGTCAGAAAGTGCATTCGCAGTTACCCCAAACTTTCCACTTAAAAAGACTTCACCCGGGAAAAATGACCGTTGTTAATCGTAAGTTTGACGAGCAACAGCACCAGCACCGAGCAAGCGTTTCACTTTTCCTCTTGAATTCTCGAAAAACATAGAACAAAACTATATAAGGATTGCATCGCAGTTATCTTTATCTGATCGAATTCGATGATTGAAAGAGAATGTTTCCAAAGATCTGCGATGAATATGCAATAATTTGAGGAATTCAATTTTCTATCTACATCCTTTTATGTTCCTTTCTCGCTTTAATGGGCGAACAATGAAATATGCAGGAGATAGAAACAAGAGGAAGAAGAGATTCATTGCCGAAATTTGTACGACGACCTACATATACCAATGCATCACGATATACAACCAACTCATACGCGTGTAAATGGATATCTTTCTCTCAAGAATACATCCTCGCGATGAAATTCATCACCGTACCCGCATAAACCTACCGCTATGGAATACAATTCGACGCTACTCTGGCGCATTAAGCTGGCTTCTGGCCATACTGCATCATAAATACTGCGTGTAACCATGTCTTCAGGGATCCTCTCAATTTGTCAACAACGTAGACAAAGATGATGGAAATTTTCAGGGTATGCGATCTCTCATCTCGTCCTTCAAATTATTGTAATTGTTGATCGATATTTCTTGAATGAAACAAGCTAAACAACTTCCAAAACACAATTCAATATCAAAGTTTCATTCAAACCAAGCTTTCTCATCCTGAAACGTTCCATTATCGTGGGGATATTTTTTTCAAAATTGGAAAAGAAACTCTATTGAAATTTTAATTCAATAAAATTTCAAGTTATGTGAATTTCCCTGCATTTAAATTTGAATGTAACCTTCATTACTATTTGAATACATGAAATAAGTGAGAATGGTTTTGCGTGTACCATCGGACTGTAGACAAAACACATGAGTGTTACGATACCTCGTACAATAATTTTCACAGGGAACAATGTAATCACATTATAAGATTCTTCTTCCCCTTGTAATCTCAGAGAAATGGTTTCCGCACGACGTGGATGTGACTCTTGGATTACTGTTCATCTCACTTTCTTTTCGGATATATATTTCGTAGCCGATAGCGTGATCTCATCTTTCTCCTCTCATATTTTTCAGAGTAATTGTCATCGTGAGAGCTTGGCTTTAATACCAAATGTCATCCGCGTTGCGTGATATCCGACATCTTTGTTTTCTCCTTTTTTTCATTTCTTCAATTGCGGTATTTCCTCTCTTCTTACATTTGCGTTCATCGCTGATACGAATTCACGAGTTTCTTCTCGTACTTTTTATGTATTTCATATTTAATTGCTTACTATTTCCATTATGGAATGAGAAGTACATGACTGGGGATAAAGTGATCATTGCTCATGAGAATAGAAGAGAATGAACTTTTTTTCCCAATGCGTGCGGTTCCGAAGGGAATGAATCCACTTTTTCAAATAATTCTACGACTCAATATTCAAACAGCACATAAAATAAAATGAATAAATCTTTTCCTTCCTTTCGATATATTCCATAAAAATTTATTCTAATTCGTTGAGAGAAATATGTATTGAAATCTGAAACCTCACCAACATCATTTACTTTTATACTCAAGATAAAAAAGCGACAATTGCACTTGGCCAGCACTTGAAATTTAGAACTAGTTTAACAAGAGCGACAAAAAGGACAATTAACCGTTCCTTCTTGGTCGCGAGAAGCTAAAAGTTGGGTCGAGTGGTACTTGAGTCCCTGGCACGGCGGCAAATCGACATATCCTTCTGAACTGAACACGTAACAAACTTGTTTAACGAACGCTTTGATACTAACGGCAAACAATACTCCGTGGAAGGTTTCAATAACGGTAATATAACAGATTTAGATTGTATTACACTCAATCTTACTATTGAACATCATCGAAGAAATCAAATAGAAGTGTATAACAAATATTCTGCTACAATTGATCGATGGATGTACATTTTATTTCAATGTTCTAGCGGTAGTGAACATTTATATTGCAACTTCTTATCAATAAAAAATGTCATAATTAGAATAATTCACTTACATATACATTACGTATCAAATTACGTTCATTCAATGCTCGAAATGGAATTTCTTATTTGAAAAAAAAATGTTTCAATGATTTTATATAATTAATTCTTCAAATTGAATTATTTCAAGTGGTAGTATTATATAAAAATTATATAAAAATTATATAAAAATCACATAAGATCTTGTGAAGAACTTCAATACTAAGGTTGAGGGGTTACCCTTTAAGGTTTTCGAATGATGAGTCGAAACCTTTTTTCTAGAGTTATTAAAGCCTAAATATGTATCACCTTCAGATTTCAATATACAAAAATCAAAAAATCGAATTGTGGAAAAAAGCAACATACAATGAGTTCAAACGATTATATGAGAATACAAAATTTTGGATTGAAAATCAGTTTCCAAGTCTATTTTATAAGGAACTAATTACTTCCACGTTTCAATATCATGGAAACACATATAATGATGATATAAGGCAAACAAAATGATTAATCCAAGCAACGAGATGGAATAACTAGAGTACTTATGCTGTTATTCTACCATTTTAGTCGATCACGTTTAATTTGATGCAACCGTATTTCATTTTACACAAACATTCATGCATGTGATTAAATCATTGGCACTCCTCTTTCAGTTTATTCAACTTGATATGCTAACCCTACCGTTGCAAGGTGGTGGCGTATACGACGCGATATCAAAAAGGTGTTTCAATATTTGACGATGTATGGTCAATCAGTTTGTAACCCTTCTGTGATTTATTCGAACCCAAGAGGGAGGAATTATAAAATACCAACTCACAAATGACATTCGAGAATCATAGTATACAATACTATTCCAATACTTCACTCTGCACGTACATATAAATGAAAGTACAAAGTGGAAAGAGAACTCTGCAGCATCGAAGTTCTAGAATGCCCTGAATATTTCCTCATAAACAAAAAGGAATTAGCAACAAACATTCACATTATTTCTCCTTGTTAACCTACAAAGTCATATAGAAACGGATTACAGTCAAGAAATTCCCACAATTATGCAACGATTTCAACAGAATCTCCTTCGTAAACCCTTTGATGGAATATGAGAGCGCGAACGGAAGAAAAAACAGTCCACGTGGAAGGTTGAAGGTGTGAATTTTCACTGTTATTCATTCAATAACAGTGAGAATCTACTCTAGAACTTTGGGTCAATTTTCCATGAAATTCATTGGATCTGCCCTATGCGTTTTGTTGGAGCAAACAAACTCACACCATGTAGAAAAGAATACAAACCGTTGTTGCTTTTGTTCTTTTACGATCATTGTCAATCATTCTTTTTCAGTACGATAAACAAAATAAATGATGCTCGCTCTTTCGATCCAACAATAGACTCTTTTAATCAATCGCCAAATAGACTGGTTTGATTTTATGAGCTCATTTCAATTCAAAGGGAAAATTGGAAGAGGAAATCGGTGAGCTCACAGCCGGTGTGGCAGACGCAAGCGAATGAAAAGAAACAATGATGTGGAAGAGAAAGAGAAAATGAGGCACCAGGTGACACAAAGAAAGGTGACAGACGAGTAAAAGAGGAGAAAGAGGAGGAAAAAAATAAGGAAAAATTATTCTTGCATATCGGACACGCATGCGCGTCAAGCATAACACCGGAAGTATAGACGTTACTGTATGCGTACACTCTGTTCACACAACAGCTGCATACGTACCAGTTGAAATGATTATCATTGAACAAAACCAAACCTGTATTTTCATATTTTCTCATTTAAGATTTATTCCCATCGTTCTCAAGACTTTCTTCAATTATGCGCTCGCGTCGTTTTTCATATGAGCAAATGATATATAATTTGAAGATTTAATTCTTTAACCCACTGATCATCCGTGTAATTCAATGAGCAAAGATAAACGATGTAATGATACTTGAATAATCTCTACAGAATAACAGGAAATATTAACTGATTTTTTTCGCCTACTTCTAACAAAGAACACTTGTTTTTTATTTTAATTGCTATTCCCGATAAAATACAGACAGAATACCTAGCTTCCGAATTTTAATTGAATCGCATTGAATCCACCCCGACAATGAGTCGTCATCAGCTTTTCAGGAATTCAATGCCTCGTTTTGCTACGTTAATTTTGAAACTTAATTACCGAAATGACGAATCGGGATAATATAATTTACAAACATCAGTTTCTAGCACACGCGACAAGCTACTCCTAATTCAATCACAAAAGCTCATCATGACCTTAGTTTATTTTTACGTGAAAAATAATTAAAAGAGTTTTTTTCTAATTGATGAACATTTATTTCAACTTTTATACGTTCTGTAACTACTACTATTCACGTTCAATGACGATGCCTGAGGAAACAAGATTAGATCTAATGAGATCTATGTAGATCTCTAGAGATATATATGTAAATCTCTTCAGATCTAAATTTTGGCAAAAATCTCTGAGATTTTCGAATGTCTACCTACATCTGAAGGTTTTAATTTTGGAAGGAATTCAAAAAGGTATAAGGAGATTAAAAAAAAACTCTGGATATCTTTATGGATCTTCGTACATTTTTTGGATCTCTTGCACTGAGAGAAGAGTTGATTTGTACTCAATAAATCTTGTTTTGGATACGGCGAAATAAATATTTATTGCATACAATCATGACTCATTATCCTCAGATGAGGTTTATCAACAGTTGAAAAGTGTCACATGAAGTTTTCTCACAGTTAATAAACTTCATTTGAAGTTAATAAACCAAATTTATGGGGGAAAAGGCTTATTCCGCTGTATCCAAAGTCAGCTTTATTAAATACAAATTAACTCTTCGCTCAGTGTGCAAAATAAGAATCTTTGGATGTAAGTGGATATCAAGATATTTGTACAGATTGTAAAATTTTTGATCTGAAGAGATCTACATAGATCTCATTAGATCTAATTTTCTTTTCTCGAGTGACCAACTTGAAAATCCATGAAGCAAATACATGCAATAAGTGCAAGTAATATTTATAATCTCCAATTCCGCGAATAAAATAACGTGTCTTAGTCTGTCTCGCACGTGAAACGAAATCGATATCGATGTGGATAATGACTTTAACGTGTATTAACATCACGTACATTGCGCGTAATCTTACCTTCATGATTGCGCATCGTTACATTTTCTGGGATGAACGCTCTGGGTAATGAAAGTGACTTTGACTCACCTGTAACATAGAAAATACAAAAATGAATCCCAAAGTTTGACATGAATATGCAAGTATGTTATGTGGAATTGAGAACTTGTGCATCAAAGGGAACCATGGGATATAACTTTTCAACTTTCGAGATCTCAAAGTCACGAATTCGCTTTAAACACTTGGGAAATCCAGTCAAGGAAATAAGAAATATTGGATAGGATGGGTTTTCTTTCCAAAAGGTTCGAGGGAAAAATGTAGAATGAAAAGTAACAGTACGGATGTGTCATCAAATTTGAAATTCTGAAAAATCGTTTCAAAGTTCGCAACGTATGACCTGGTTTTCATTTAGCGTGAATTTATTTGATATTTAATGAGATCTCAGATTTATGCAACGTGATGTTTTGAAAATATTAGATCGAGAACTCCTTATAGAAAAAGAGAATGGATAAGATATGAATTCATATTAATTCTCTAAAATTCCATAATTTTAGGGACAGAAGAAATTTATTGAAGATCGCTATAGAAACGAATTGAGAGAAGGAAGAATAACATTGTAAATCACGATTTTCAACACATTTGACATTTCTTTGTGAACATTATATCATACAATCACGGAACATATTACGATATCATACGCAGTGACGGTATCCGTATCTTTGAAATATCAACCAGTGATAATCTTAGGGGCTGTTCGTGAACTACGTGACGCTGTTAAAGAAATGAAGCTAAACCGTACCGTGTCAGAGTTATGTCATTTGAGAAGAAATATTACATTATACCCTATATGAAAAGTAATTAAGGAATTTTTCTCGGATGCAATGGTAGCTGAATTTGTTCATAAACAGGAAATTTGTTTCCTACACGGAGAAAAATGATACAATAAAAATTACAACATTTTCTGGTGAATTAATACTATTGGGTCTCGTCTCTTGGAAAGTACTCTTCAAGTGTGGAATAGAATATTACAACCACAATAATTTTCACCAAATTCGATGAGAAAGTCTCTGAGACCGACAGGCAATTGTGACGACATTTGACAAAATAATCCTATTCTACTACATTATTTTTCTCCGTGTAATCAACGAACTTGATCTTTTCACACTGCGAATTTACTGAACGTTTTATTGCATTCAACTATACTGACAGTCCATATTAAACGAAAAAATATTCACTCGATTCTCGTAGATTTCATGGAATTGAATTAAAAAAAAAATAAATTTGAATCCTTTGTGGAACGAACGATATCTTCAACTGGCATTAATAAATTATGCAACGAGAATATTGCATTCTGGATTAGATATTGTCAAAAAATTTTGTATCGAAAGTTAAAGAAACTATTGACCGTCAAAATACTCTGTATTCTCGTACAATGAACGACGCTGGCTTCTGTCCAAAGCCAAAGGAATCTTCAATCTTATTTTTCAAGACTCCAATTTGAAATATTGTATGGAGTCTCGATTGAACATGTTTTTCAGAATTTAAATCAATCTGACTAGGTTTAAGGAATGAATTTCTAGCCAGGCTACCATAATTTCAGAATTTTCTACAATTTTAATCAAAGATTTTCAATATCGATGAGATACAGCTCGTTACTAATTGAGATTGTAAGAAATATCACTCCTTAGTGTTACATCAAGAATTCTCCACTTCGACAATTAATTAAAAAATTATAGCATAAATCACGATATGATTACAGTTCTTTAGGGAATATCATCCCCAACATATCTTTAATAAAAATGCTCGTGTGGAACATCCCGACAGACTTGTAATTCGATTAGTATCAATCATCACTCATAATTATCTCAACTATATCATGTAAGTTTTGATTAGAAGAGCCTTATTACGATTGCTCACGCAAGTTTTACTTCGTGTACATAATTCCTGTGCAATTCTCGTAATGGCATGATTTCATTGTTTTAACATCGTTATCGCGTCATAACAGGTTTTTTCCTTATAATAAGAAAAACGAATCATCGAATTTCATGTACAATAATTTGTATTCATAAAACCCGCGATTATCTGTATTTTCTATTGGATTTTCAAACAGTAATTATTGATTCTTAATAAACATTAAGATATCTTGACAAACAAATCTCATCCAAGTCAACGTGAGTATTCTTCCATGCTTTAACAATAACGGGATTCTTGCATTACAAGACAAATACATCACAGTAGATTTGAACAGATCTAATTCAGGACAATCCCTGGTAGAAATCGGTCTAGAAATTCTCCAAGCTGTTACCAGAAGACCTCACAGGGTCTTGCGTGGGCCTAGAAAGTGACTAGAATAATTTATACTAGAGAATACATGGATTTGTATTCGCAAAGCATAAATAGTGTTGGATATTTTTCACACAATCCGGATACACAAAATTGGTCCGATGATCCATCAGGGTGAGGTTGTAAAAAATTGCAATATCTGTTTACTGTAAAATCTACATCGAATTTATGCATAGTTTTTCAAAATGCCATACATAACAAAACTGTGGATTATTGTTGCACATTAACAGCATTGAGTCAGCATTCAACAATCTTCTGAATATAACACAATTTTATTTCCACGCGTAATATACAAACTTATGCCCGTATGATATTTAAACTGAAAAAATTTGAAACTGCAAGTTTATCATCACAACGAAAATATTTGAAACAAACATACGCGATACGAAGAAAGTTCATGCTTTCTTCTGTTGAAGTATTACAATGAAGAAACAGAGAAAGAAAGGTAGCATTGGTCGTATATTGTATAATAACATATTTTCAGTCACGTTTGAACATTTCTCACACAATTGCCATAGTTTAAGCGCTGAACTGGTGGTAAACCGAGTTCTAGCACCCAGTAGCGCATAGAGCAAATAAGGTCAGGTGGTTGATTCACCTTTGACTTTTCCTCGCCATTACTTCAATACTCTCAAACACGCGGCAGGAGTTTCATTAAAAATGTCAAAGAAGCTTTCAACGAATGCGCACTTGCAGAGTATCGTATTAACAAGATTGAAATGATTGCGTTCATAATTGCATGAAGTTTCTTTTTATTTCTATTATTTCCAATAAGATGAATTGAAAGATATTCATCTTGCGATTTCTTTTATTCCAATGACTTTATTGATTTTGATTTACCAGGGATTGTTTTTCAAATCCGATTCCGCATAGATTTCATTAGTACCGAAGACGAAAGTGGAGTTAACCTTTTCTGACCCTTTGTTATTTTATTCCGCGCTTCAATTTATAACATTTGCGCTTGAAAAAATCACAAAATGCAGAAAATGGTTGAATTTGGAATCCTTGTGCCGGTATTGCGCATTCTCCACACCATTTTCGAAATGCAAACTTCCAAACCATACCACTCAATTGCAAAAATCATGTATTTCAAATTTCATACGTTGGTAAACGAGAAGAAGAGAAGTGAGAATTTTTATTAACAGACTTATAAGAGCTTTTTATCAGAGAATTTCCAACTATAAAACTTTAATTATTATTGATAATTCATAATTGAATCTTGAAGATTCTGTATATCTCTATGAAGATTGGCTATGAATTGCAAAATATATATTTCAGCGAATGGGAAAAATTTTGGAGTTCTGAAAGGACGCACCACAATTAATTTATTCGAGGGGAAAATATTGAGAGATGGGCATAGGGTGGTTGTTTCAGAACTTATTGCAAAGTTGATTGGCATTTTTGCTTCATTCATCGCAAGGAGATATACTGAGTGAAATACTGATCGGCGAAGGTTTTCTTCTTTCTTATAATCAATTGCAACAACAACTCACGGAAACGAACTTGAAAAGTAACTACGCTGGTTTTTTGCTTTCTATTTTTTCCCTCTCTTTGCTGCCAAAAGATAAAGAAATCAATCGTTTCTTCTAATATTCGGTCAAATACTCATACTTTGTTTGAAATTTCCAGAGTTTTTATCAATTAATGCACGGAAAGAAAAAATTTGCTGACGCAGCAAATCGAGGTATTATATATAGAATAGCAAATTTTTTTGCTGACCTAGCTAAAAATTTGCTATAACAGCAATCGTGTTAGCTACGACAGCAATTTTTTAGCTGTGGCAGCAAAAAATGTTTGCTCCGCCAGAAAATTTTCAGTATTATATATAGAATAGCAAACCAATTTTGCTGGGATAGCAAACATTTTTTGCTGCCACAGCTGAAAATTCGCTGTCGCAGCTAACAAGATTGCTGGAACAGCAAATAGTTTGCTGTCACAGAAAAAAATTTGCTGCTCTGGCAAAAGGAACCCAGCGAAAGTAGATTTCGCTGCCACAGCGAATTCCTTTTTCTCCGTGTGAAAAATGTTTTGGACACGCACAATTCTAAACCCAACAAAAGAATCATTACAAAAAAATAAATTCGCTATTACAGTTAAATCTGATTTTGCTGGGTACGTTTAACTAGGGCAACAAATTTTTTGTAGGGAAAATTCGCTATTCTGTATATAATACTGAAAATTTTGCTATTTTAGTTAATCATGTTGCACTGTCAGCAATTGAGTTAGCTGTGGCAGAGAAGTTTTAGCTTAGTTTAGCAAAAATATTCAATATTCTACACATAATACCTCGAGTTACTGCGGTAGCAAATCTTATTATCCGTGTTCGTATACTTTTATAAAAAACTTTATACACCCTCACCTGAAAGTCTCCCTTCATAGATAGAGAGCATCTTTGATACGAAAAAAGATCACACTCAAACAGATGAAATTTCATCACAAACTCTATACGAAGTATTTCAAGTGTTCCTTTTTTCTTTGTGAAATTTTTCCAACCAACTCATTAATACACCTACAATACCAAAAGACATCAAACAAAACGATAAACCAACAGAGAAAATATAAGTTCAACCTACATTGCGTAGTTGGAAACTCCCTTTGGGGGATCTTATCTCAAGACGAAAAATGAATTTATCACGTTGTACGAAACCAACATTTGTACGAACATTATTCTAATCCCAAGAAGATAGCCTCGTATCCTCAATGCTTTCCCAGAGAATCTCGAATTTAGGATATACATAACACACCTCTTTTCCCGACTGCTGTATAATATACTCCTGTTACGAATGGATGAGAATCAGGAATGAAGATTGAGACCGCGACAAGTTGAATAAAGTCAAATCTGGAACGATTTACAATGTCGGTTGAGATCTGATTTTGTAAGAGACATTTTAAAATCCATCAAGGGGTCTTATGATGTACACACGCAACGATCTCCCATAAGATAACTTATCTACTTTCCTGTCTAGAGCTGAAATATCATGAATATCAGCTCACGCAGAAACTTGAGCAATTCATTATAATTCAATATTCCAGCATACATTGACATCTCATATCATCTTTCTACATGATACATATAAACTCTTATCGAATGAATCATCGTCTTTCGCTTAGAAAATTCATAAGAGGAAGAAAAAAATACATAGAATGCAAATTAATTGAAGTTTTTTAATCGTTACGTTGTGGTGAAGTGTGGGATTGATTTAAATATAGTTCACTGAAGATATGTGACTCATTGCAACTTTTCCCTCCCTTCTACTAAGTGAAAATTGAATCTCACGATACAGCTTTGGAAATAACAATTTTTTATACGTATTTGAAATTGGAGAGAAAGAAGATGGTTAAATGAAAAATCATGTGTACATTTCTTCAGCTGCTTCGAGGAAAATGATTTCTAATTTGAAAATACATTCTTTTCTAGTCGAGAGTTACATTTTTGATACAGAATTACATATTGAACACATTTTCTGGTTAAAACTTCAATCACACGCAAACAAAAGGTGAATTACTTCCCTCAGTTTATTGAAAATTTCAAACTATCAAATCGCAATTCCGTGATAATTAATTCCACTTTCAATTACGAAGAACTATGAAATTTGATGAAATCTTGATTCGTATTTGTACGTATACTGAAAGAAATTTGAAATTAATAATAAACTTATAAGATCGTTTACTAGGAAATGATAATACAATTCTTTTATATTAAATTCCATCGGTAAGTTGCTTTGTTCCCCTTTTTCTACAATTCTGCGGTGAATCGAATTACAAATTCCTCTCCATCTGCTGTTACAATCATGTATCGAGAAGTGGTTGCAAGCTTCCAAAATAAAGCTGCATCCCTTGATGTTTTGGTCCTGATAACTAAGTTATTAGTTAAAGTTAATCTTCCTACCCTAAAGAAGCAAGTTACAATATTCGGGAAATTCGAAATCGAAACGATATTCGTCCTCTTCAATTCTGAAGCTGGACGAATAAAAACAACGGATTCCCAAGGATATCTGTAATAGAGATTACCTGTTCTAGATAAAAATCTCTGAGTAGCGTCATAATTACGTTACACCAATTGTTTTAACGAATTGGTCCACCCATTCTGAATGATAAACTTCTACTGAATTTTGTGGAAGCAATTTTCAAGACTATAAATCAGAACAAACAATGTTCAAAAATGACAAAGATCATAGAGACAGAAGTCATAAACCTTTCCTCTACTGAGCGGATTTCCACGGAATAACGCAAAAGGTATTCAGTTGGAATTTCTTGATCATTGTTTCGCGCATATTTTCTTACATCGTCGTAATCCCAAAGCTTAACGCGTTTGCGTAATCCGGTGAAAGCCGGTGCGGAGCTCTTCTAATTTCCACACAGAGTCGGTCTACTTCCTATTTACAAGACTGACTAAATCTACGCACGATCTTAACGAGATCTTGCACATCGTTTCGCGCAAAACGAGGGATGAGAAACTAAACTAACGACACTCATGAGAATCAGTACTCTGTACACTCATTGTTACTGAGTTAATTCGTTCCTTTCATGATTCCAGAATCGGTAGGTGAATTCAAATCGATGGAACTTATGTAAGAGAATGTCATTGGAGGTGGTATCAAAATTTTCATTCCTTTATTCTCGTATGTTATACACGGAGAGAATTAAATAACACTCAATGCTATGTAAACATCGAAATAAGCTGCATTTTTTCAGCATAGCATTGATAACTATATTCATCATACCAACATCATGATAACTATATTCTGTAACAAATTTCAGGCTATATCGTATTCATAACAACCACAATTTACATATGACAATTGATCTAAAGATGCGTACACGGAGAAAATCCTACAATACTGAGAATTGTAGCCGACACGACTGGCTCGTGTTACGGAAAAAAATCGTTCCAACACGGCTGATTACTGTAGTAACACGAATCATTCGTGTCTCCGCAGTAGAGAGTCGTTTTTCTACACTATTATCTACTGCGGAGACACAACTGATTGACGTTACTACAAGAAACAGCAGTGTTAAAATGATTTTTTTCCATAACACGAGCCATTCGTGTCGGCTACAGTGCTCAGTATTGTAGGATTTTCTCCGTGTAGTTGTGGAAAGCCCTGTAAAAATGTAGTGGATGGGATGTACATCGTAATAAGTACGATGTTGCAATACCAACTTCATGCGGCACAATTAACACATCAGTGTGTATGATCGAAAAATGTTTGAGACAAATGAACTCGCAAAATATTCACGAAACGACGATACACCGGTATATTCCCAAAAAAAGGTGGTTTGAGAAAGAATTACGATTGAGCACATCAAATATTGTGTATTAATCATATATATTTCAATTTCTCAATTTGATGATGGTTCATCTATTTTTATGTATTTGGTAAATTCACTGCCTTGATTTTCATCGAATTTATATTATTGTAATATGCGAATGAATCATTTTCTCATGTCTCATCAAATTTGTATGCATTTCTCATTCTATATCATTTACTTGTTCGCTTTGTTTTGCGTTAATCACCATTAAGTATTGATATAATTTTTATGATTTAATAAAAATACCAGCATTGATGTGTCTTTTCTAATTCTCTTCAACATTGGGTTTTGAATTGTCTCCTGTATTCATAATATGAGGAAGAAGGTTCAAATCCCATATGTAATGTATATTAAAATAGGTCTGTCATCAAAAATAATTCCAATTCACTGAGATGAAAGTATTATTGCAATACCTAGACAATATAATAATTTTCAAAGAGGTACGAGGAATGCATTAGGAACTCTTTGAGAATGCTCATACTATCTGGGTGTAATTTGCTGGATAGGAAGTTATGTATGCTACCAAAGAAAAAATTTGAAAGAGGAATTCCGAAGAATGGACGACATTTCCGGGAAATTCGGATTTCCTTGAGGTTTCAATTTTCATTTACTCTTTCGTATGCCATGAGATGTTATATTTACCATTGGATTGTGATTTTTTTATTACTTTCTCAGTAATGAAACTTGTGAATTATAACAGATTATCATGAAGAAATTACATGTAGCATTTTGCAATTCGTTGCATAGAATTGATTTTTTCGGAATATGCAGGCCCCACCTTTTGAGCGCATATAGGATTACCATCTCGAAAAGAGAACACCATGTTCATTCGTCAAGTCTTGTGAAAGCTCAAATATGATTGGATGTGTGAGAAGGATAGACCAATAAACATCGTGTCCTCTTTTCGAGATAGTAACCCTAAGCACATACGATATACAAAATTGGATTGAAGGGTCTGTTTTATTACAAAATTGGATCACCAAGAATCCAAATTATTGGAAAAGAATCATAAAGGATGGAACAAAATTTTTCTCTCTGTTCCACATTTATTGTTAGATTAATCGCACTCTGAATACAAATTGACTTTTTCGCATCATGCACATGAACTAAGAACAGAAATTATAAAAATCCTAACTTTAAAATAACAAAATCTTTGTTGCGTTTCATTTTACAATCATTAGAAATTAGTGAAATATTCTGATTTATATTTGAGACAAATTTATTAGAGATGTAATTTATTGACGTATATTTATAAATTTATTTCAATATTCTTTGAAACATACGCCAAATTTTTCCAGATTCTTATCTGAAGGTCATTATGTAACATCGTAAACATTACGATTTAATTCCATTCACGAGTAGATTTTTTCATCATACTAATCAATATGCTTCATTGTTCATGACACTTTCTACACCTCTGTTCACATGATACAAAATACTGCAGTATGAAAATAGCAATTAATTTTTGAATTCAGTCCTATGTGAAATCAGAAACATTAGGATTTAATTCTCTCCGTGTACGAGTTTAAATGAATTTCATACAGTTATCTACCTTGGATCACATTGTTGAAAATGTTCACCTGGTCTGAATGTACGTGAAAAGGATGAAAATCCATGGCCGAAGATACAAAAATGACTATAAACACTTCATCTCTTTCAAAACTGTTGAAAATGAACATTGATTTTTCCTTTTCATAAACAACGAATTCGAAACAGGTTCTGATTTATAAAAAGATCAATTTACAATCCTCGTCAAAATTTACACAGAATATTTTTCAAATTTTGCTTTTCTCCTCAATCAGGATTTCCAATGACGCAATACAAGTTCCTGCGGGAGATTGGAATAACAAACAAAAGAATTATTCACGTAAGAAAGGAAAATCCTTGAGTTGATGAATCGAATTCTGATCGATCTTGAAGATGGAACGTAACTGCCGTATGACAAAAGAAGAATAATGTCGTTGGATTCACGTGGAATTTATATGACGTAATATTCAATGAAATGGAAACTATATTCCTGTCACGTAAACAGTTAATGAAGGGGATATTTTGTTATTTTCTTTAGATTTTCGTGAACTATTCTGTATATCGCGGTTCTATCATCACGCTGGTGGTTTCCCGTCACCCTTCTTGCCGCCCTTCTTCCTTCTATCGGTGAAACGTGTAAAAATATCGTTTGGCTTGATTCCAACCGGGCGATCTTCTCGCGTAAACATCGGGAAAGCCGTGGTTCTATTGTACATCACACATACATATGAATACACCAAGATCACCGAACGCATGCAGAATACAAATTGGTTTGTTTCCTGAAACACTTTTGCTCGCTTTCGTGTTCAATTTTTCCAACTCTTCTTTCTTCCCCACCTATCTCGTTTTGTTTGTCTCTTCCATTGATTCAGACATTTTTATTGAAATATGAGTCTGTAAAAACAATCACAAACTTCTTTTGACCGATTCGCTGATTGCTAATTTATTTGGACTTATTTCAAGAAATTTTTTCTAATATGCTTTCAAAATTGTTATTTTATCGTACTGAGAAGACTGTACACAGCGAAAAATTTTGTGTCACAGGAGGTCTACTCATAGTTTGTGTTGAAAACAACATATCGAATTCTGAAATTCACAGATTTTTAGGGTAAATTCAACATTTTTGTGTTGATTTGATACATTTTTTGTGTTTATATTGTGACGTCCAGGGGTTTCGTCGGAACGAAAAATACCTTTCCCTGACATGAGTCAGAATTGGAATTCGTGAGAATTACTTCACTGACTCTAATAGATAGATTTTTTTTTATGAACTGGGAGAAACGGAGAGTGAGATAGGTTTTTTGTAGTCTTGGAGATCTGATGCTATTTCTTTTAGGGATCGAGTCACTAAAACAATTAGAAATTTCACAATTGATTCAATTATACTCGGGGACCACTCAATTTACCGTTTTGAAAGAAAGTCGCGAGGAGGGAAAGAATTTTAAAGGGATAGTGCTATGATATTAATATCATGTTTGCGTTCGATTGAAAGGGAGATCTTAGGCGATTATTTGAATTTTTTTAGATCACGATCGCGTGTATCGTAACCAAAATTTGTAATGTCATTTACTGTCAACAATCGCAAGTATTGTTTACAGTGAAGGAATATCGCAAGTATATTCCTTTACAAATGATCACGAGTATCATAGGAATTTTTGAGATTTGATCACGAGTATCATATCTAAAATAGAGAAGGTATATTGGTATGTTCTAATAACGACCGCGAGTTTCGTTATATGTGGAAGGAATGGAAATTTGAAAGGATTAAGACTAGATCGCGAGTATCTCGTCTTAAAACAAGGAAAATTGTATGGTATGTGATAACGACCGCGAGTTTCGTTATCAGGGAAAAGGATAGAAATTTGAAGGGATTAAAACTAGATCGCGAGTATCTCGTCTTAAAACAAGGAAAATTGTATGGTACAATCTGATAACGACCGCGAGTTTCGTTATCAGGGAAAAGGATGGAAATTTGAAGGGATTAAGACTAGATCGCGAGTATCTCGTCTTAAAACAAGGAAAATTGTATGGTATGTGATAACGACCGCGAGTTTCGTTATCAGGGAAAAAGATAGAAATTTGAAGGGATTAAGACTAGATCGCGAGTATCTCGTCTTAAAACAAGGAAAATTGTATGGTATGTGATAACGACCGCGAGTTTCGTTATCAGGGAAAAAGATAGAAATTTGAAGGGATTAAGACTAGATCGCGAGTATCTCGTCTTAAAACAAGGAAAATTGTATGGTATGTTCTGATAACGACCGCGAGTTTCGTTATCAGGGAAAAGGATAGAAATTTAAAGGATTAGTAAGAAATAAAATCGCGTGTATTTTATTCTTTTGAACTTACTTTGTGGTTTCGATGAATAAAACTTCCCAATTGAATGTTGTTTGAGTATATTTGAAATAAATTTATCAAATACAATGAACTTTACTTGAGAAAAATTTGAGAGTGTGTAAAAATTGAGAGAGTGAGTAAATTGAGAGAGAGTGTCTAATCAAAGGGCACGAGGTGGCTCCTTATATACTGTTCTGAGAGCTGCCCTCCAAGTGGGGGTCAGTTGTTCAAGAAAGAAGGAAATATGTTTTCATTCTTTCTATGGCTCGACAGTTTTTTTCATATAGGTTTTCCTACGTATCAATGCTTCTTTATGTTTGCATAGCTTTTCCTCGTAGACTCGAGTTGAAAATAATAGATTTTCTCATAATAATTGTTCAGAATTACAATGATAATGATCTTATATAACATATTTGTTGGTTTTTCATAGTTTAAATAGATTTTTCCAATGAGAAGCAACATAGAAATTGTTGAATTATAATTTAAATGTTTTTGAATAGTTTCTTGAACTTTGTTATATTCTAGTTATATATTTGTTATAAATGTTATATAAAAATATCATGGTGATATTCTATTGAGCAATATTCATCAAAAATATAATCCAATACATTTGAATATTTTCAGAATTTGTTTCAATTTGTGAAGAATATGTTTCAAATATTGCTCAAGTTAGAAAAAACCATTTTCAATGTATTATATCTATCTATAGCTCCATTTTGAGAATTCTAGTCAATATTGAAAATGTAATCTGAACAATTTATATTAGATTTTATAATTCTATTGCATAGATTAATTCTTATCTAAAGTTTGGGGGTCGAGTCATATTGTTAAAGAAAATATAATAACTAATACTTAAGAATCTGAATTTGGTTATGAATATTGCCCAATAATATTGCATATTTAATAATCAAAATTATTTCTGAAAGTATACATAGAGTTAGGAATGCATGGGTTGACGTCACATAGCGAGGTATCGAAACAGCACAGGCATTGTTCTGGTCTCGAGTTTTTTATGAACGCTTTTCCGTAGCGCACAGGAGTTTCCTTCGAATCTGTCACCCAAATGTATACAGAATTTGTATATATTTCGACGTACTTTCAAAAACAATCCAAAGGCGTAGAAAAAGAATATTGTTATATCTTAAAATATTTGCATTTTTCATTGAATATTCATTGAAAATTAAAATCATATAATATATATATATATATATATATACTATATATATTATATATATATATATATATGTACATATGTATATATGAAGAAAATATGAATTATGAGAGGAAAAAGAATATATATCATGAATGAATGAAAATTACATAACGCGAAAATTTTATTGATATATTGTTTTATGAATTAATAGAAGAACTTTACATGAAAGATTGTTACTTGCATGTTATTGAATTGTTAGGATCAATTGAAATCATGATTCAACTGTAATTTCCTAAATATAAGATTGTTATTCCATGTTATGTAATTTTGATATAACATTTATATAACAATGTTATATGAGTAAAAAGTATAAATATATCTATATTCTGATAAAAGAGAGACAAAAAAATGCGAAAAAAGACGATGATGTTACAATATTTAACATAAATTGCGAGCGGACCTCCTGGAACATACACGTGTATTGAAAATACACAAAATTTTTCACTGCGTAGCAATAACAACTGATTGGATGAGTGAAAAACTTAGCACTGTTTTTCAATAGAATCTGCACTGAGAGAAGAGCAATTCGGAGGTGCAGTGAATAGTATTATATTTGATTGATAAATCTGAATATTACTGAACTTTCAGCGATGTCTCATGAAACTTGGAGAAACATTACTGAAATTTTGCTTCACATTACTCAGTGTTTTACAATTGTTATTATATGATACAATATTCACGACCAGATTCGCTGTGTGTCACTCAATTCCTGAATGTTTAGTAATTGAATGATACACAGCGAATTTGGTCGTGAATATTGTATTGTATAATAACAATTGTAGAACACTGAGTAATGTAAAGCAAAATTTCAGTAATTTTTCTCCAAGTTTCATGAGAAATCGCTGAAAGTTCAGTAATATTCAGATTTATCAATCAAATATAATACTATTTACTGAACCTCCGAATTGCTCTTCTCTCAGTGTGACTGATTCTCAGTATTTCTTACTGATTTGGATTTTTTCATGTCATTTATATAAAAAACATCCAAAATCGAATATTTAAAACTACCGGAAAAAGTTGAACGTTTCAAATTTATTCCCACCTTTAAATTATCTACTCATATAGTTTCAAATTATTGAACCCAGAGACTGTGAAGAGAATTATGCATTAGAATAATAAGAAACATAAATCTGCACTTCGTCGTCTCAGAAACATTTCAATACTGTCTCAAGTTTCCTTCAACCAGTTTAATAACATTTCATTCCATCTCTCCATTTATTCTCTCACGGATAAATCCTAGTAAAAATAATTATATCAGTTGTCTAGCAGCTTTCAAGATACTAGCAATGAAACGGCCTGGAAAAGACCTTGACATCAACTCTGAGGTGGCTAGAGTCATTTCAGCTAGGGAGTGAACGTCGGAACCCATAACGAATCCCGAAAACCTGATAAAATGATAGCGGGATGCATCCAGCAACGTTAATCTATAATTTAACACCATTCAAGAAGTATATAGCATAATTCAACAAATTATCTAGAAGACGATACGTGCACGGTATGAGTCCACCAAAACGATCATCATGTGCGGACAACTTGTAATTTAACCTGATTCACAGAACTTCGGTCCAATTCAATCGTTCATTCAGCTATAACGAATGACGACAAAAATGTTTGTTTTTTCCTCCAATCGTTACATTATCCAGTAACCCGAGGATACATAAAATCCAAAAAATTGACCCACCACTCTTGTGAAAAACCGTGTGCGTTTCATTTTGATATGAAACGATTCCACTAAGCTAGATAAATCTTTTATCCCATAGATTTCCCTCGCCATAGGCAACATTTTACTCGATGGAAACACCATTTTTCTCTCTGATAAACTACATTTCACTGGAAAATGCACGTTGCAATCTCACTCTCACAATTCTTTAATGCTCTGCACGAAAGTTTATATGTCAAGAGAGATTAATACCCGACAAGTTGATCATTAATACAGATTTATCCAGTCGGATAGGATCGAATGAATAACTGGGTTAGTCATTCATTCTAATATCAATTACACGGAGACGATTTCTTTTTCTTTCTTCTTCTACTAATTAATTTGCCTCCACTCGAGTTATGACGTTCGATTTCAAACGATGATGCTGCGCATATGTGGGACCCTAGCGAGATCATCGAATTTGGGAACTGACGTAGAATTTTCCAAGTGAGAAAGAAGCGGTGATATTTTGCATTCTGCTTACGCAGACACTCAGGCACCGAAGAACAGGAATAAACCGATAGATCGATTTTGCAACCAGCTAACTCGAACGAGAGAAACGACAGCACGTGAAACTACTTGTGAATGTGAAGTTGGCATATCAAATGCTGGCATTGCACGAAAAAGTGACAGTTCCAGTAGCATTCACCATAGTTCTATAGTTCTTGATAATTTGGAACAATAGTTCTATTCATATTACTTCGAAAAATTGAATTTGAAAAAATGGAATGCCAAGTTCTACAATGATATGATAGCATTCCAGCGATGAGAGGTTGGAACAATCAGAACTCAAGAGTTCTGGGATTGTGTGCATGCGGGGAAGTGGGAAATAGGGAGTTCCGATCATTAAAAGCGATATATGAAATTTTTTTCAATATTTATGGGAATGATATGCTGGATTCTATGACGAATCCATAGCATTGCAAGCTATATTGGAAGAAGGGATCAATATCTCAAAGTTCTGGGATGGGGTACACACGGAGGAGTTGGGAATGCAGAGTTCTGACATCAACAATGGGTGAATTCGTTTTTGCTTTCATGATGAGCCGAGTTTGGAGATGACGCGGGGAGAGGAAATATTTTGGTACGTTGAGAATCGGAGTTTTGATACAGCAGAACAATTGATACAGCTTGGACAGAGACTTTGATTACCTGACAGCCTGTCTGGTTACACGTCCGACTTTCTGTCTGAACTGGGGTTCTGACCAGCATTGCAGAGGATTCGAATGATTCTGACCAGCATTGCACGAAATTCGAACGGTTCTGACCAGCATTGCCTTGATTTGGAGCAGTTCTGGCCAGCATTGCACGGAATTCGAAAAGTTCTGCCCAGCATTGCCTTGATTTTGAGTAGTTCTGGCCAGCATTGCACGGAATTCGAATAGTTCTGACCAGCATTGCCTCGATTTCGAATAACTTTGGGCAGCATTGCACGGAATTCGAATAGTTCTGACCAGCATTGCCTTGATTTTGAGTAGTTCTGGCCAGCATTGCGCGAAATCCGAAGAGTTCTGCACAGCAATGCGTGGAATTCGAAGAGTTCTGCACAGCATTGCACGAAATTCAGGTAGTTCAGGCCGGCGTTGCCCCGATTTTGACCAGTTCTGGCCAGCATTGCACGGAATTCGAATAGTTCTGACCAGCATTGCCTCGATTTCGAATAACTTTGGGCAGCATTGCACGGAATTGAACTAGTTCTGACCAGCGTGGCCTCGATTCCAAGTAGTTCTGGCCAGCATTGCACGGGATTCGAATAGTTCTGGCCAGCATTGCACGGAATTTGGACAGTTCTCACAGCATTGCATGGAATTCGAAGAGTTCTAGACAGAATTGCACGAAATTCGAATAGTTCTGCACAGCATTGCGCGGAATTCGGAGAGTTCTGGATAGCATTGCACGGAATTCGGATAGTTCTGACCAGCATTGCCTCGATTCCGAGGAGTTCTGGCCAGCATTGCACAGAATTCGAATAGTTCTGACCAGCATTGCCTCGATTCCGAGTAGTTCTGGCCAGCATTGCACGGATCCGAAGAGTTCTGCACAGCATTGCGCGGAATTCGAAGAGTTCTGGACAGCATTGCACGGAATTCAAATAGTTCTGGCCAGCATTAGGAGGGACTCGAATAGTTCTGACCAGCTTTGCCTTGATTTCGAGTAGTTCTGGCCAGCATCGCACGAAATTCGAAGAGTTCTGCACAGCATTGCGTGGAATTCGAAGAGTTCTGCACAGCATTGCACTTCCCCAATTCCGTGCAATGCTGGCCAGAACTACTCGGAATCGAGGCAATGCTGGTCAGAACTATTCGAATTCCGTGCACTGCTGCCCAGAACTACTCGAAATCGAGGCAATGCTGGTCAGAATCATTCGAATTCCGTGCGATGCTGACGAGAACTGGTCAAAATCGGGGCATCGCCGGCCTGGACTATCTGAATTTCGTGCAATGCTGTCTAGAATTCCTCGAATCCCGCGTAATGCTGTGCAGAATTCTTCGGATTCCGTGCAATGCTGGTCAGAACTACTCGAAATCCAGGCAATGCTGGTCAGAACTATTCGAATTCCGTGCAATGCTGCCCAGAACCATCCGAATTCCGTGCAATTCTGTCCGAAACTCTTTGAATTCCGCGCAATGCTGTGCAGAAATCTCCGGATTCCATGCAATGCTGGCCAGAACTACTCGGAATCGAGGCAACGCTGGTCAGAACTGTTCGAACTCCGTGCAATGCTGGCCAGAACTACTCGAAATTCAGGCAATGCTGGTCAGAACTATCTGGATTTCGTGCAATGCTGTGCAGAACTCTCCGGAATTCATGCAATGCTGCCCAGAACTATTCGAAATCGACGCAATGCTGGTCAGAACTATTCGGAATCGAGGCAATACTGGTCAGAACTATTCGAAATCCGTGCAATGCTGTCCGGAACTCTTTGAATTCCGCGCCATGCTGTGCAGAAATCTCCGGATTCCATGCAATGCTGGCCAGAACTACTCGAAATCGAGGCAATGCTATGCAGAACTTTCCAAATCTCGTGCAATGCTGGCCAGAACTACTTGGAATCGAGGCCACGCTGGTCAGAACTAGTTCAATTCCGTGCAATGCTGCCCAAAGTTATTCGAAATCGAGGCAATGCTGGTCAGAACTATTCGAATTCCGTGCAATGCTGGCCAGAACTGATCAAAATCGGGGCAACGCCGGCCTGAACTACCTGAATTTCGTGCAATGCTGTGCAGAACTCTTCGAATTCCACGCATTGCTGTGCAGAACTCTTCGGATTTCGCGCAATGCTGGCCAGAACTACTCAAAATCAAGGCAATGCTGGTCAGAACTATTCGAATTCCGTGCAATGCTGGCGAGAACTACTTGGAATCGAGGCAATGCTGGGCAGAACTTTTCGAATTCCGTGCAATGCTGGCCAGAACTGCTCCAAATCAAGGCAATGCTGGTCAGAACCGTTCGAATTTCGTGCAATGCTGGTCAGAATCATTCGAATCCTCTGCAATGCTGGTCAGAACCCCAGTTCAGACAGAAAGTCGGACGTGTAACCAGACAGGCTGTCAGGTAATCAAAGTCTCTGTCCAAGCTGTATCAATTGTTCTGCTGTATCAAAACTCCGATTCTCAACGTAACAAAATATTTCGTCTTCCCGCGTCATCTCCAAACTCGGCTCATCATGAAAGCAAAAACGAATTCACCCATTGTTGATGTCAGAACTCTGCATTCCCAACTCCTCCGTGTGTACCCCATCCCAGAACTTTGAGATATTGATCCCTTCTTCCAATATAGCTGGCAATGCTATGGATTCGTCATAGAATCCAGCATATCATTCCCATAAATATTGAAAAAAATTTCATATATCGCTTTTAATGATTGGAACTCTCCATTCATCACTTTCCTGCATGCTTACAATCCCAGAACTCTCGAGTTCTGATTGTTCCAACCTCTCATCGCTGGAATGCTATCATATCATTGTAGAACTTGGCATTCCATTTTTTCAAATTCAATTTTTCTGAGTAATATGAATAGAACTATTGTTCCAAATTATCAAGAACTATAGAACTATGGTGAATGCTACTGGAACTGTCACTTTTTCGTGCAATGCCAGCATTTGATATGCCAACTTCACATTCACAAACTACTTAGCCCATACTTTACATAAACCTCCTCAGTCTGATGTGTGTCTATGCGTCACAATGTAATGCCACGATGTTTGTACTTCGGTTGAATTTCTTCTGAATTTTGAGAAGCTCGATACCACTAATGTTACTACTATTGCGCTCCTGCCACTCTTCCACTACTCGCACGTGTTTGGAATAAAAGAACATGTGTTCATCCCTGACGACAACATTATATCATGTGTCTCATTGAGAAGAAACAAGATTTTCTTGTCATTATTTCCATCAATTGCACTTTTTAAAACACATTCACTTTGTTTGAAAAACTATGTTTTCGAGTGCACTTGATTTCTGAAATCCTTCTAAATCGACGAAATTTCAAACATCTCGCGGAACAGGATAAGACAAAGTATCGAGTCAAAAGTTCAGTATCAAAAAATGAATTGAATCTTACGATAGTTTTGAAATGAAACGTTTAATAAGAAGAAAAACGATTCAATTAGAAATTACCGCTATCGAGTCGTGGCGTAATGTAGGCCTTTATGAAAAAGTAACAGTGTGATCACGCATGAGTTGTTACTGTATACTATAATTTTCCTTTCATAAATATCGATAGGACTTTGAAACTTGACGTTCTACAGCAATTTTTCATGGAATATGTTCTTCAATCATGAATTTCGTTACTCGAGTCAACAAAATGGAATGCTGATTAGATCCTTCGTACGACCTGATTTGGTTCGTAATATACGGGACGCGTCCAAGATAAATCAGGTTTTATTTTTTTTTCATATGGGTACAGTGTAATACATTTCACCTAGATATGGTTCTAATATTAATGCAGCAAATTTTGTAAAAAAAACTTTACGAGGAAGTTCGAGTGAAAGTAGGTGACAAATTATTTCTTATCTTATGTCTCAAATACTTCACTTGAGAAAGTGACTGAAAGTCAACGTTTGTTTTTGAAATTACTTTAAGTTCGTTTTTCGTCATTGCTGCCAGCAAGTAGCTAAATCTAACAGAATTCTTCAATCGCGTATCCTTGTTCATTAGAATAGCCAATTGGAAAAAAAAACAAAAGTAAATATTTGGTATCAGTGTTTTTCGTTGCTTTTTAAAATAAAATTTATATTTAGAAACGGGGATGATGCACTTTTTTAGAGTGGATATATCATTGTAAAAGTGTGGGGAGTTTTTCTTCACACTGTTGGTGAATTTCATTCTCTCATCGTCGGGGAATTGTTTTTTCATAAAAAATGAAGGATTTTTCCACCACTCCGAGGAATTGATTTGCTTTTGGGTTTTGAATCCTCCACAAATGAAGGAAAAGTCCACCAAATTATGGTGAAAAATTCCCCATCTGTGGGGGAACTCTGCACCATTTTTTAGGGGAAAATTCCATAATTATTTCTTACAGTGATATCTCATTTCAAGCATTTTGTTGTTTCAATGCAGTTAACCAGCATTTAATGTTTCAAATTATGAAACACTAGTGTTTTCATGCTGAACAGTGGCATCAAGTACGAAGACTGGTTCTGAAATTAGAGTAAATTACTTCTCACTTATCCAATTATGGTGATCAATCATATTTTTCCCAATCCACTTGCAAAGAACCAGAAATTCATCCGACGAGCAAGCAAAGTCGTTTATAAATATAAAAAGAATGAAATGTTATTCTATGAGATTCAGACAATATTTCCAAGACTTGATCAACCAGTAAATTTCTCAAACGATAGTACATTTTAAAACCGTAATCTGGAATGTTAATATCATACGGAAAAAAAATGACTGTTGCTGCAACAGGAGGCAGTAATGTTGCAGCAACAGGATTTTCCTGCAGCTGCAACAGGAGGCAGCCATGTCGCAGCAACAGGAAAAAGTCCTGTTGCAGCAACAGGATTACTACTGTTGTTGCAACTTAATAGTAAATTTAACCTTTAAATCGCACCTTATGACTCATTACGACGAACTTATGCTTCACAATGGACCTTGAGTTCACTTTTGGTGCATGAGATGTGAGTCAAAAAATAAAGATATAAGAATGCCTGCAGTGACGACATCTTCTACCAAAAATTTATTAGTCACTATATAGCTATTCGAGACCAATTAAAAATGATTTATGTATCGATTTCCGAAAACTTTGAAAATAATATTATCAAAGAAAAATGCGAAGAATGTGACGAAGACAAAATGAAATACTTCCCTAATACTAAAATATCCGATGTCCAAGCTTTGAAATACATCGACTATGACAGACATAGATATCAATTAGATACTGTAGTAGTAGTAGATATTGATGAAAATGAAGGACCTCAATTTGGAGAAATTTATAAAATTAACAATGTAGCAAATGATGTTTACTTTGTTTTGAATTATATATCTACTATGGCATTTGATCAACATTACCATGCGTGGAATGTTCGAATCGATAATAATCGTAATTATATTGAAAAACAAAAACTGTTACCTCATATTGGGCCTTGTCTTCTTGTGAGAAAAAAAGGATTAGATTACATTGCAACAAGACATTTACTATGATTCAATATTGGAACATTTGAGAGTGCAGTAAAGTCATAAAAAAAGTAAATAAGAGCTTTATATTTTATTCATTCTATATTTTAATCATTTTATAAAGCCTATTTATCCCATGATGAAGGATTTTGTAGCATTGCCGCAGCTACAAAACTACTCCTGTTGCTGCAACAGGATTTTTTCTTGTTGCTGCAACATGACTGCCTCCTGTTGCAGCTTCAAGAAAATCCGGTTGCCGCAACAGGATTTTTTCCTGTTGCTGCAGCATGGCTGCCTCCTGTTGCAGCTGCAGGAAAATCCTGTTGCTGTAACAGGATTTTTTCTGTTGCAGCAACAGTAAATTTTTTTCCGTGCAAAGTAACAACTCAGAACAAAGAACACAAATCTCCATGCAAATCCAATGGATTCACCTGAATATTTCGTCTAATCTTGTTGGAGATTTATGTCCTTTTAATAAATGAAATTTACTGTTAGATACAGTAATTTTAGATTGAATTGAATGCAAACCAGGAACGGTGAATCAAAAAAGTATCTCTTCATGTGAATTTTCATATAATAATTGTGAGAAATTTGGATACAATGAAAAGATTTATTCATTTGCAAAATATCAACAATGTACCATCATGGATATCCCAATTTCTGAAATTTCATATCCTTTCTTGTAATTAAAACAGATTCAACACATTATTGAAAATTGAAATTTGAATATCCTACCACATTTGTGGTCGAGTAATAGACTGATCTTAGATAAAATTGACCGTGAAATGACAATAAAATCCTGCTCAAATTTACAATCTTTCATCATAAATTCCGTTAAAAAGTCGATATGCTCCTCCACTGCTGTAACCTCATACTAAATTTCATGCTGAATTTTTTTTTTCGTGCACAATGTATGTAAAACTTTTATGTAAAATAGGAAAAAAAATATTTTAAAAAAACTCAATTCAAAATGTATAATACCGGATATCTCAAGCATTTCCTAAATGAATCAACACATTATCCTGACAGGAACATTAAATTACAATTAAACTACCCTCATTTACATATTTCATCATAAGGAAACGAAAAACCCTTATCACAGGAAAAATAAAAAACTAAGAATACAATAACTGATTCAGATCGCGCGAAAGAATATAACTTGCCTTAAAAAAAATTCAACTTACTTTCCACACGAAATTGGATGGGGCCAACCTCATTTAATGCTGCCAATTCCGGATCCAAAGTGTATCTCTGTTGAGATAGTCCTCTCGGTAGGGTAGTGACCCTTATTCTCAATAATGGGGCTAAAATATATTGATTTTCTTTTCTTCTTCCTTTTCGTATAAAAATTCGCAAGAGGGAGAGAAAGCATGGTGACACACCAAAGGAAGAAGCGATAAAATTCAATTGCATGAAAGGTATTAATGTCGAGTGATGAGTGGTTAGAACGCTACAATACATCGTCGTGTAGATACAAAGGATATGGTCCAAAACTGAGAACCTCTTTCGTTATCGCAAACACGAGATAAAACCAACAAAATAATACGGAAACACGTCCGTGAAGCCTATCTGCTTTACGCACGTCTGTACTATGAATGCAATTACAGTCACGTGCAATTTGAATACGAATGAAACGACCTCATTCATCTCGTTGGATTAACGAACAAACGAAAATTTCATTTAAACTGTGCATGTCGCGAATGGAAAAATATTATGATGTTACCTACAGATGTACGTTCATGCATTATGTATTACGAATTTCAATATGATGAAAATGAAATAATCTGTGAATCGTATGAATCTGTTATGTGTGAGAATATTCAATAAATTTCATAAACTATACTTTCAATTGAATATTGTAAAAAAGCAGCGTCAGAACAACCTCATGAGGTGTAACATAGGATCAAATCCTGATTGATTGATCATTATTATTCATCGTCATAAAATGAGAAAACCAGAGTAGTTCCACCGCTATTCAGTTTTTTTTCCAAAAATGAGACAAATTTTACACATATTTCAGAAAAGAATTTGTTCAAACCCGCTGATGAATAACCTAAATCCCATTCTTCAATGCACATTCGCTAAACCCAGATAAATATTCTATTGAATGAACGACCTTTACGACATCCAAGTAAAGCGACAAAAGAATATTTATTAGATATAAGCTTTAAGAGAATCAGCTTTGGATAAGTATTTATTACCCGAGAAGAATTCTCACAAACAGAAAACTGAATTCATTGATATAACTTTGGAATTCCCTATCACGTTTGTCGGTGACGGTTTATATAGAATTTCATTTTCTCTCGTTAACGGATACATTGAATACAACGCACAACATTCAATCTCCATAATGGATCGCATTTCGTTATATTAATTCCCATAACAACATCAATATTTCTTCCTTCTGTAGATCATAAAACTTTATTACCTCGATCTAGAAAAACAAAGGGTCATCGAAGGGGGAAAAAATCAGAGAAAAGATACAAGAAACGAGACAAGGAAAAAGAGCAGGAATTCTGAATGACGAAAGTTGAGACTATCGATGTTACACACGACTACAAACGTTGCATTTCCTGCTTGAAGAGCACAAGCCAGCAAGCAGCGAGGATATCCCCGACCGTAAAAGGAGGTTGACTCACTCAACAACGTAGGAGGAGCAAGATTGATCCAAACCCCACAGTGTCTTGGGATAAAGATGGTGTAGGTTTTACTTCCAATCGGTAAATTAAATAAAGTAAAAATCTTGTTTCTCACCGTCGGAGATACAGGTTGGTTGAAAAGTTTCTGCGCTCGAAATGGAAGAATACTGTTTTTGTTACGAAATATATTTTTTTATTCAATATAATCTCCTAAAAGCTCAATACACTTGTTCCAATGATCTTCCAATAATTTTATCCCATCCTTATAATGGTTTTCCGGAAGCTCTGCAAAATAACCGTCTACGGCTGCTATGGCCTCTTCATTCGACGAAAAATGCTTTCCACGAAGGAATTGTTTGAGATTTCTGAAGAGATAGTAGTCGCTAGGAGCCAAATCTGGCGAATACGGTGGATGTTCAAGCAATTCGTACTCGAGTTCTTTGAATTTAGCCATCGTCAAAACACTTTTGTGAGCAGGTGCATTATCTTGATGAAACATGATTTTTTTCTTCTTTAAACCAGGTCTTTTCTCACGAATTTTTTCATCCAGCTGATCCAAAAGGCTGCAGTAACATTTGGAGTTGATTGTTTTACCTTTCTGAAGATAATCAATGAAAAAAATTGCTTTTGCATCCCAAAAAACTGATGCCATAACCTTCTTTGCTGATCGTTGTGACTTCACCTGCTTTGGAGCTGAATAACCAGCTTCAGTCCACTGTAAACGTTCTTGTTTCAATTTAGGATCATGGTGATAGATCCAAGTCTCATCCATAGTTATAAAACGACGCAAGAAGTCGGTTTAATTCTGCTTAAAATGCTCCAAATTACGCTGAGAACTTTGTTTTCGATCCAGTTTTTGTTCAGTTGTTAACGTGTGCGGCACTAACTTTCCAAACAGTTTTTTCATACGTAATTCTTCATGTAAAATATGAAGTACTCGTTCGTCTAAGATGCCTATGGCATTAGCAATTTCACGCTTAGTCAAACTTGGATCTTCACTAACCATATTATGTACATGCTCAATGATTTCTGCTGTGGTTGCAGTTTTTGGTCGTCCTTCGCGTGGGTCGTCTTCAAGGCTAGTACGACCACGTTTAAATTCACCGGCCCAAAATTCAACAGTGCGTTTTGAAAGTGAGGACTCCTTATACACTTCTAACAATTGTTCATAAATTTCCTTTGCTTTTAAGCCCTTCGAATAAAAAATCTAATGACTGCACGATATTCAATTTTTTCCATATTAAGAAAAATCAATGACACGTCAACTTCAAATGGCTTGTAAACAAAGAATGAATTGACAGAATGACTTGTAACTTTGCATGTGTTCTCAGGACAGATATACCAACTTGAGAAAAAAAAAGTTTTGAGCTAGCAGTGCTATCTCTTGGTGAGCGCAGGAACTTTTCAACCAACCTGTACATCCTTATTACGGTGAAATCAAATTCATTTTCATGTAGTAGGTTCTGACGGAAGGAAGTTGTTCGTGCAAATAAATTTCTTCTCACTGTTCCTATTATATTTATTCAAGGTTTTAATTCGAATCAATTGTAAAGATTTAATTTTCGATACAACAATTGCCAATATATACAAATTCCTCAATTGTCTGAAACAGTGTAGCAGGTTCATTAAAGAATCCAATCAGTTTCTCCTGCTCAGGGACTTTCAGACAAAAAAAGTGTGACATTGCAAATCTGTCGACACTGTATATCTCCTAAAGCGTATCGTACGGATAGGGTTTAAACGTTTCCGTTGTGCAATTAAACCTACTCACTTGACGATCTGTCGCAAGAAACTTGAATACAGACATCGAAAGGACACAACAGAGACCGGTCACGGTTTTTAGAGACAAACGCATGTAATTACAGAATTGCAAGAAGAGACGTTGTCGTCGTTTGACCTCGAAAAGGGAAAGATACGCTGAAATACGAAAAGAATGAAAATTCACGGCGAAGGATATAATCGAATGTGAAAGCTCACAAATTCAAGGAACGACGATTAAGAACAAACTCGAATTTCATACCACACTAGATAAACAGTGTTCAGAATCGAAAGAGAAAATGAAGATTGTGGAAAGACAGAGAGAAACTCTCCTCTCGTCCTACAGCTGACGCAGACGAGTCGTAAAATAGTTTCAATGATTAATCAACTTGTTTATTATCATTTCATGGAATACGAATATTCTCTACAGAATGAGAAATATGTGGCTAACATGTGTCTTCGAACGGAAGTGAATTTGATTAAAATTTCCATACACATTCAGTTATATCCTCGTACATCCTCAATCCTGATGAATTTATGAGGATTGTATTCCTTCCCCTTTGTAATTCCACCGATACGTTGAAGGCAAACTAGATTCGATCAATATTAAACAACTGAGAATATGCTATCAGCTTCAAATTTACACTGAAAAAATGTTTTGTTGTGGTAACAAAATTTGGTTATTATAATTTGAATAATATTAACAAAACTATGTGATTGATGACATTTTCTGAAAATCATCACATGAAATAACTCTATTAACCCTCTATTGTTCATTTGAGTTAAATAAATTTCATTATCCTCATTCTCGATAACCAAACTTTTAGTTTTTCTAAAATGATAACTAAAATTCGAAATTCAAAGAAACTAGTGGACTGAATCAAACTGAGGTGTGAAAAAAATCTACTGGAGATGTAGCAAACATACGAAAAAAAATCATCCAACGCTATATAAAAACATTCTGAGCCGTTGTCATTTGAACTACATCGTCCCGCATAGACTAGTTTTTGTTCAACTAATGAAGATTTTAATTTTTGTTTTGTTTATGTTACCTTTCAGTGTAATATATCAAGAAGATTTATAAGAGATTCGATATGAAGCGTCTAACGCTATACTTTGTATCAGGCTGTTACGGATCCTCTCGGCGTAATATCGTACATGTCATGTCGCTTGTGTAGCAAACGAGTTTTGTTCAACGTAACAGAAAAACACTTCACGATGAAAACTCTCGGGAAGAAAAGATTCTGGTTCAAAATAAGACTCATCAATGAATTTAGTGATCGCACGTCACTAATATGAATCACCTTTTCCTCTACGAAAAGATTCTTTAGGTGAATCATTATGAATTTTTTACATTGACACGCAGAAGAAGGAAAATCTGTCACAAATATTCAGGAAAACATTAAATTCTCGTTGAAAAAGTAGAGGACCGGAGATGCATCGTGGAGGTATGCTCTGATAAAAGTGCTGTGACAATTAAGGAAAAGTACACCAATGGGTAAATTAAACCACGTGTAACCGAAGTCAGAGAGCAAGGGATTACATTTCAGAGGCACACCATTGTCTCCTTGTGTTACCCAAGTATAAAGCAACGCCTTTAGCGTACAGAGGTTTGTTTTTCTCTATTGTTGTGTTTTTTTTCCTCTCACATATTTATCTCACACGTATTTCGACCTTGGATGCAAAGTATTTTGAAACTCGACTCTTGTATTCAAAGATTGAGACGTTTTTCTGTAAAATCCGGACCTCGCTAGTTGTGAAAGATGCAGAGAAGATGATGATGATCATTATCATACCGAAGGGGTGTCTTGGGCACTCTCCAAAATTACTTTTTCGCATCACTATTCATGATATTAGATCACGTGACTCAATATTCAGCTACGAATATTCTCTACTGTTTCGGCATATCGTGGAAGCAAAGTGAAGAATAAAGGGGGATAGAATTACTGGTTTGAGAAATAAATCATTTTAACCCACATTTTTACAGACGTCATTCCATTTCAATCTATTTCATTTGTAGTTCGCCAAGACAGGAGGATTTGTCGTAGCTGGAGTCGCATGCCTCCAGGCGGACAGTGATTTTTAATTAAATGTGCGGACGTTTTTTTTAATTAAAATCGTTGAACGTCACAGCATGTTTCGCGATGTAGCAAAAATTTCTCAACTTTTTTCCCCTATATTCACTTTTCCACTAACCTTTTTCCTTCTTGCACATTGTTTATCTTTCTGTCTTTCATTTCCTCCTATTGTGATTTCCCGTCATTCCATATACGTCAAGTTCACATACCTCGTTCGTTCCCCAGTGACACTGTTCCCAACCAGATTATCTATCTTATTCTCCGTTACAAAAAAAGAAAACTTTTTCCATTAAAGACTCATGTATTTGGACATTAATTGAAATCCATTCATTTAGAACAGAAACATTAGATACGCGATGAATTATACAATGGTTTTTCATTTCACAGCGAGTTTTCAACTGATTCACGACGAATGCGTACAGAAAGACTAATGGAAATGTGTTCCAGTGTATTTGTTTCATTGAAAAACAGAAAGGGAAAAAAATCGAGGGATGTAGCGTTTTGACAATTGCTCTGTCAATAGACAAATATCAAACCTGTTCATAGAGGCGCCAATTGAATTAGTTGACTTTGAATTCCACAAAAATTGTTCAGAACAAAAATGATTCCGCATGTGATGCAAGAATCAATAATAAAATGCATTCAACAATTCCAACATGTTTTAAGAGAGGACAATCAAGCGCGCTCGTGAATACTGTATAAAAGAAGCGGCTCTCCACGATTCGATAAATTTTTCTATAATTCTTTTTCAAAAAAACACGAAGGCCCCAATAACGTGCAATGAACGTAGATTGAAGATACCGACGCATTGATTGGACCCATATCAATCTCAAACCAATTTGAAATTGACTTACGAATGGCACACGGTAACCTTCAACGGTAATGATTCTCTGCTATTCTCTAAACAATAAATATATATTCTAAGAGGATACAAGACTGTGTTTCGGTCTGTTGCACGGAAAACAGAAAACACTACTGGTTACTGTGAATGACAGCGATCGGTTGAAAAACAAATGAAAACACGCTTGAATAATGAGGATTAGCGTGATCACAGTGATGGGTATTGTAATGAAATTCGTCAATGCTGACTGGACAGTAATGAGGACTGAGAAACGCAGCACTGCATGGAGTGAATTCGAGTTCCAATGTATTTTCCTGATTCACAGTAACCATTGCTGTTTTCTTCCGTGTGCAGCAGCACAGAATTCGAGGACAAAAAAATCCCATGTTCAAACTAACTATTCTTTGCTGAGAGCTCCATATTCCAATGAATCTCTACAAGAATGATAGCTTTATCCTTCGAATTATCCTCGCCAACACAAAGAAGAATGTATATGATAACGATTACCAGAAAGGATGGTAGTTTGATGATAAGTGTTTCAGCATCGATTAGAGAATCGGTCTGAATTTCTAGAAAATTTTCCGCAGTGAGGGTTGTGGATAGAGTTATGATGGAGAAATCGTAGCTGATAGCCACACTGAGAGAAAAAATTTCCGCGAACAATAAAACATTTGGTTGAATAGTCGCCATAAAATACCTAATTGATTTGAATAAACTTTCATTGACTCAATTAAATAACTGTTTCAATTGATGAAATATTTCATAGCATATTAAATATTTGTTTGATTGAATGAACCCTACAAACAATGATTACTGGCGTTTCAATGGGCCGCTGATGGTCCGGCAATGCCGTTGAAGAACCGTCACTGGCCCTTTGAAACACCAGCAGTCGTGTTTGCTGGGAATATTTAATCGAGTCAATGAAAGTTTATTCAAATCAATTAAGTATTTTATGGTGACTATTCAACTAAATATTCCATTGTTCCCGGAAATTTGCTCTCTCAGTGCAATCGCGAAACATCAGATGTTGTTTACGGATTTTTGAAAAAAATATATATATTCGACTTGGCTCGATTAAATAGACTTCTTTATAGAAATTTTGGAATTCATTGCAATTTTATTTCGGTGTTTCTTTTGCTGAACAAAAGTAACGTTTTCCGAAAAATTATTCCCTATAATTCGTAGGAAATGTCAGTTGATCTTGTGATGATTATGACGTCCATTTCGATGAAAGCGTTGAAAGGCTAAACACTCGTTAATATGTAATTCTCTTAATGCATACACATGCATGCTCATAACCCGCTGATAACTTTTGGTTTTTAAAGTGATATTAACATCATACGCTCCATTTCTCCACAAGTCATGAGAGTTGAAAAAACATTGAAACGAATGTGATGTCATTCTGATTATCATTATCAACTGCATTGATTGAGATATGAAAAACCAGTCAATATCATGCTGATTAGAATGATAAATTTATCCAATTATATCGTATGAAGTTGAACGAATATGAAACAAATTTCATGATTGATTAATTGTTGAAAGTATCACAATGATATTGAATGAAATAGATAATTCTTCAACGAATTGAACTTTTTCTGGAAATAGATCGAAGAGAAAATGAATGGATGATGTTATGAAAGCTGTTAGTCATTGGTTATCTAAAGAAAAATTCAAATTATTTGATAAACATGATCATTCTTATTCGAAGATGTATATTATGATATTGATCATTAACAATTCTGTACAACGGTGATTCCGTGAATTGAACGACCTAACATGAATTATATTTCATTCTCAGAGTCATGTAGGCAACCTCATTGCAATAAATCTTGCATTTCTCTCTATTATACAATTTATTCAACTATCAACATTTGAAATATAAATAATCAACTACTATTCCTTGTTTGAAAATATGAATGTAATGTATATTTCAAAAAAGATGATCACATTATCAATGCGTGATTTTTAAGTTTTTTCTTGCAATGGACTGTTCAATTAACTTATTCATCACATAAACTACTCTCACAATGAGAAACTGATAATATAGGTTGACATAACAAACCAATAACATGTGTCTTGAACGTGAGTATATTTTTTTGGGTATCATCATTCAATGACTTTGAAAATATGTTCAGTTCTGTACGATTGGGTAAGAATGATGAAATAATCAAGAAATCATGGCTGAAACACGGAGAAAAATGCACATCGGAAGTATAGTAATCTTTGACAGAAAATCGGAGGATATTTCTTAATTTTTGAGAATATTTCCCCAATTTTTAGAATATTTCTTAAATTTGTAATCAAGATTAAACGATTCACATTTTTGTCCAGTTTCACTGGAAAAAGAACGAGAAACTTAACAAGCAATAGAAAAAAATATAAACTTTCCAAAAGTCGCGCATGAAATTTGAAGAAGGGAATAAAAAATTTCTAAATTTCATTATTCAGTATTACTTTGTAAAATTTTATGCGCGACTTTTGGAAAGTTGATATTTCTGATCGATTGTTTGGTAAGTATTGATGGTCTTTCATTTTTTTTCAAGTAGAATTCAACAAAAATTTGAACCGTTTTATCTTGATTACAAATTCGAGAAATATTGTAAAAATTGAGGAAATATTCTAAAAAATTAAGAAATCTTCTCAAATTTTCTATTGAAGATTAATATATTTCTGCATTTTTCTCCGTGAAGAAGGATTTCTCCTCATATCGTGTGAATAAAATTGCATTATCGTAAATTTTGACCGCACGATTTGAAAAATTGAATCTGCTAATGATGCAGAAATAATCAAATCCTCATGCTATCATTATTTCTCTTTAACGTTATGAGAAGTAAACAAGAGTGCGAGTTTAACACATTACATATGCATGAATGGGAACTCCGTGTCTAACCCAGCCGCGAAGTTGGCTCCGTTATTCTTGTTTTCTTTTTTATTTTTCAGTGTAGAATCCAGAGCAATTTTTCTCCATGACAAATAGAATCTCAAAGTACGTCGTGTTGTATATATTGACATGCCATAGAATTATTTGCCAATTCTCATGGTCTCAAAATTACAGGAAAGAAGATACTTTGAAATATCTCCGATAAAGAAAGAAATATCTCATGCGAGAAATATCACATATTCCCATAACTTAAATTTTTCGAACTGATGGGTGAAAATAAACCACTTGAGAGCAATAAAATCTCTGATCGTTTGGTTAGGTTGAAAAATAATGTATTCAACTTTATTTATAGATCTGGAACTGCGTAAGTGCCATAGCATCGTGTGAGTGTTTTTACAAGATGTTCCTCTGGCACATGTAATTTTTCTGTCCGACAGGATGAATTGCTATAAGCTATTTTTTAACTTCATCTGCTTTGCACCGATATTATAGATATAAGATAAAAAGAAATGATCAGAATGATTAAACCTTCAGTTACGTTTGATGAAACAGTTGGAACACCAAGATTTTAATTGTTACAACTAGGTACAGTGCTCTCAATATAAAATGTTATAATAACTACTCTCCTTTGATCATGAACAGACGTTCAATTAAGTACCCGCTACAGTTGATCTTTTTCTTTCTTTATTAATCATTGTCACACTCCAGCTTCATCCAGGCCGCTTCATTGTCAAGGAGTTCCCAATCAGCTTCTACTGAGGTGTGTACTCTGAAAGGACTTTGTTTAGTGGAAGTCCTTCAAAGACAAGTCAAACACTGAAAATGAGTTAAGGAAAATTCAAAAGCTACATTCTCTTCACTGTTTGAATCGTCACCGAATTTCCGAATGATTCTTTTTACTTGAAAACTTGACTGAAATTCAATCTTTTCCACTGTTTCGCCATTTGTTTTCGATGCTTACTTTCAATTGAAACAGAGCTAGTTTTGGCTGTATCTTAAAATCAGCTAACATTCAGGATGGAAGTGAATTCTACTTTTGACAGTCTAACCCTAGTAAAAAAATCGGATAGGAAACCGGATGATAATCCTGATGGTAATCCGGATGATAATCCGATTCAAATCCGAATGAAATTTCCGGGATTCCATTAGGGTGTACGCGGGCGCGTATACGGGTTTTGTGGGGATTCTTTATCCGGTTCCATTCGGATCCTATCCGGGTTTTGGGGCAAGATATTTTTCGCAATCCCAAATAAAACCCGAATAAGAAGACGAATGAATTCTATCCACATTTCGTGTGGGATTTCGAAAAATATTCAGTATTAAAATCCGGATAGGGTCCGGATGAAACCGGATACAGACTCGACGCACTCTCTAAATCCAAATCAGTGAGAAGTACTGAGAATCAGTGCTAAGTCTGCCACGGGTTGAATCAGTGGCATACTTAGCACTGATTCGCCCGTGAAATTCACTGATTCTCAGTACTTTTCACTGATTCGGATTTACAAAGCAAAAACCGTATACGCGGCCGGATGCACCCGGATGGGATCCCGGAGATTTCAACCGGGTTTGAGTCGGGTTCCCATCCGGCTTTTTTATCAGGAAATGTAGAAGAATTTCAAAATAAATTTATAGGGGAGTGTTGCCTTGATTGGACCATCGCCTTGGATGGACCACCACCTTTTATTGTCAAAGGAAAAAACTTGAATCTCTTCTAATCATGAAGTGATAATGTTCATTAATGTGACATTATCGCTGTACGATTAGAAGAAATCTAAGTTTTTTCCTTTGGCAATAAAAGGTGGTGGTCCAATCAAGGCAACTCTCCCCTACCATGAAAAAAGGATACAACACTGCAAAAATTGCCGTCAGAGATATGTCTCAAAATAAGACAAGGCGTTTTACTCGCTTAATTTCGTTGCAAAATGGGACAATATACATTTGGAATACATCGCTCCTGTTCTTCACTTTGGAATTGACGTAATAGTAATTCGAGGTTATGTTTCTACATACAACTTTCAAACACCTTTGTTTGCTAATCAAAACACGTCATGTCTTGAATCAAAACGTAATATTTTTGTGTTTCGAATATGATGACAGTAACAACTTTAACATGTTTTAAAAGTCACTACAACAGTATCTTAAAATGAGACATCGGTTTTTGCAGTGAAATGAGTCATTCGTAAGTGCGGTCAATGAATGGAGAACTCTGATACGTAAATAATATTGTCAACTGAATAATCTTTGGCTACAGAAAGTTTCGCTGAACTGACAATGAAGAGATTAAGACCCTGTTGTATTTTTTTCTAGTTCTAGTGAACTTCTTCTCTGATTTTCCTCATTTCAAATGATTCGAAACAGTTTTAATATAATCGAAAAATTGCTCTATATATGTATCAAAGGCTTCAATCAAAAACTATAATGCGCTTTCACGATTTTGAAGTATTTTTGAATAATTCATGAAAAGAGATATAGCTGCACAGCTGGTGGTCTCCACTTAATTCCTATCCATTAAACAACGATAACGATGATAACAATGATAACAAATCGGTATCGTTGCATCAAGTCTGAATGCATGTGGTGAATTACGAAATTCATTGCAGTGGAGTTCCGATAATTTGAAAAAGAAAAAAGCTGTTTATCCATCCAACAAAGACACACGTATTTCTGATCGAAATGTTACATGACATTACAAAATACCAAAAAAATTTGTATCTTTCGAATAAGATATGCATGATGTTTATCAATATCGCACACTTCTCTCCCTCTTTTCGATTGGAAATCAAAATTCCAACACTTACAAAACTTTTCGGTGGTCTCATTTTCCTTGAACCCACCTTCATCCACGTTCTTTTTTCTACGACGCACGATTGAATTCCAGACTTTTTTATGGCTCATCTTGGTAACCTCACACTATACATACACACGATCTTTCAGAGATATTATAATTACATGAATGTAATTTCACACTAATTGCTCCTCAAGGCAAAGGAAGAGAGAGGAAAAAGGCGTGTCGTTGAACGTCATTCTCAACTACAGGATTCACTTATTCTTTCTTAACTTGTCTCGTCATTACCTCAACGTGTTTTTAAGAACTAGGTCATTTCATTGACTATCATATTCACTTCATGATTGAACTTGACCTTTGAAAGTGAGAAACGAAACAGTATTCACCGATTCACTGCAACAAACTTTCACTAACAACATCATGGTGATTGTAAACAAAGCAGAAAGAGGCTGTAATCACGAAGATAACAACGCATACACCAACGACAAGATCACTGAGTACCCACGAATTTGCACGATTTTTCCAGGAAACGAAAAATCTTCGATCCCACGCATGTTTATCCATTGATTTGTTACACATGATTTCCGAGCGTTTGACTTGACGACCTGAACGCACTTATATCATCGTTTCAGGGCAGTAGCAGTGGCAGTAGTATAGCATCAACAACTACCACAGTAGTAGAAGAAGAAGACGGAATCAGAAGAAAGAAGGGGTGGAGGAGACGATGGCAGAAGAGGAGAAGACGGAGGAAGAGGAGGAGGAGGTGCTTTTATCGCATCCGGCGCCGAGGACCTTTCGATGAGAAGGATTCACGCTCATTAAACTCTACGCCAATTGGCTGCCGGACTCGGGCTAAGTCATCATGTCGATTGGTGGGGAGAGTATATGATTTTAAACAAATCTCCAGATAATTTATCCAAAACGATAAATTCTTCACCAGAGATAATGACACGTCTGATGAACTCACTTTTGAAAATATGATTCCGTGCCAGATCATCGCTGCTTGCCTTCGAATGACTAATATACTACTTCGGTTAACATCGCGTTTGTTATTCCATTTTTCTCTCTGGCATTCATTGCAACGTTCGATTCCTTAGTGACTAATCGGTGTCGCGGGAAGCATTAAAACACGGAGACTGCTTGTCCCTGTACTGTTGGCAATTCGTTCAAATCGTTTAAGGATCGTCAAAGAGGATATGCGGTCGTCGGTGACGATAAGTGTTCGGTTCAAACATCGTCAGGAAATTGCGGACACGCAAAGAGGGAAGGATTAACGATTTCATACACTTTTATGCTTTTCCTTGTGAATTCTCATTCCCATTTGTTAACTCCAAGTAGAACCAAAAACGCCCGACTCTTCTTATCATCTATTACATCTTTATATGTAATTTCTATAAAATGTATATAAAATTGTATATAATTTTCGTAAGAATGATGTGTACGTGCGTTCATGCACAGAGAAAAGTTTATATTAAAGATTACCATATTTTTATAGTACTCGTGGGATATACTTTATTATGAGGCTCAGAATTATATTTATTTTAAATTAAAACATATTTATCCTTATCCTCACGAGAGAGTATGGTGAATGCTCGTATACTTGTGGTTCATAGCGACATAATCAAATATATCCCAAAAGTACAATATAAATATGCTAATATCTAATATAAAATTTTTACTGTGTGATCTATTGAAGATTTAATGAAAAAAGTGATTGATAAATCGGACTCTTTTCATATCAAGCGAGGTACTGGAATCTTCTTACGCAGAATGCCTTAAAGTGCTAGAAATTTGCATCGCCTCAGTACATCTTGTTGCATTAAAACGATCCTTATAACTAGAGTTGTACCGAATGTTCAAAAACTCTTAGAGTACCTAGACGGTCTAGCACTTTGAGAAAATGTGATAAAAGACGAAAGGAAAACCTATCATATAGGTACAACAGAATTTATTAAAATTGACGACAATACACGGGAAAAATTGAATTCGCAGTGACAGCAAAAACTTGTGTGCTGAGTGCATTGCGCTACAGCAGCTATCATTGTAGCTATATGTACTAACATAGCTTTTGTGCACCGACAAAAAATGATCGCAGAAGAAATGTTGCTAGTGGAGCGATTTTTATAGCTGTAGTACATACCCAAAGAGAATAAGATGGCCGCTAAACATTCAATGTGAATTCAATGAACATTTGACAAATGCATAGACATTTGGAGGTTCAAAAACTGTTCAACAACCCTAATAACGAAATATTTAACCTCTAGAATAATTATTTGTTCACATGCGGTTTTGCAAAATTAAATTTGAAACATTCCGCTGAAGCTATATGTATTATTAGAACAAGAAAAATTCAATCGTTAGGGTGGCTCAAGCGCTAGCAGCTTGAGTTAGTAACCGAAAGCTTGCGGAATCGACCCTCCCCTATCCAATGAATTTTTTTTTCACTCGGTTGTTCTTTTAGTGATTCTTTCAAGCTAGTACAGCGAAACACTGATTGCAAAGAAAAATCGCTATCATAGCTATTCTTTTCGCTATCCAAATATCAACCACGAAAATTAGCTGTGGCAGCTAATTTTTAGCTGCCACAGGGAATTGTTTTTTTTCAACAGCGTACGTCATATATACAATCATTTATTATATGCATCCAATTTCAATAGAACCAACGGCTTAATTTGAGCGATACTATTCGATATAAAATCTTGACACGAAAATTGAAAGAAAAAACCTTCATAATACGGTATCGAACGTACAATAAGTTTCTCATAGGAATTTTTTTGCAGTATACCCATACGATCGTTATAAAACACTTGACAACTTCCTTCATTCTTCAACTCGAAGCAATTTATCAATTCTCACAAACAGCATCA
Organism: Gonatopus flavifemur; assembly: GCA_018340375.1. Lineage (NCBI taxonomy): Eukaryota > Metazoa > Arthropoda > Insecta > Hymenoptera > Dryinidae > Gonatopus > Gonatopus flavifemur. The sequence goes on along the minus strand of JAFFJZ010000003.1, from coordinate 44,595,965 downwards.
TTACGTAACATTACTTCACACCATTCTTCTTTCACTACAATCATTTTCTTAATAATTCAATTAGATTGAATTTTTTGAAACGCAACAACAACACGAACAATGAAACCCGAAGATCAAGATTTCTTCTAGAGAGAAAAGTTTGAATCATTGCTTCGGCGATGTTTCCTCGTTCATTAAACGTAATACTCATTCGTACGTCATGCATAAAAAAAAAACACCTTGAATTTCTCAGGAATGATTATTTTCTAACTCTTCGGGTAGTGCGATTTCAATTGCGAATACTTGGAATTTCAGAAGAAGAAGAATAAAAAGAATAGCAGCTACATATTATATGGGCATTCGTTAACGGTTCTCTTTGTAACTTATTCATACCTACGTCAAGAAGGATTTTTCACACACATCATGGTACTAGTCAATTATTATTACAGCACAAGTGGCAGGCAGCAATTAGTGGATTTTGCTAGATACATTTACAATTATCCGTAGCAAACAATGAAGTAATTAGGGTCGCGCGAGTATGACCGAGAGTGTGCGACATAACGAACCATCTTACTCGTGGCTGTTAATTCGAATTATAACGTAAGGCATTAGATAGAAAGTGCTCGACGATTTACCACGAGTTCCTTGTGTTCTCATATCACCGGTTGGTTGACAGCTAGTTTCTCACTTGTATTTTATGCATTGTATGTGATGGAGCATCTTAAGGTTCGATAAAATGAATGGTGAAGGTTTGAGGAAAGACAGAAACAACATTTCTATGTGTAAGATGCAATCTTCCGCACACATTAGATTATAAAAAGTATTTCGTTGAATCTAAGAAGTTTAGTGAATCTGTAGTGAATGAAAAGAATGAATTGAAAAGAAAGTATACTGTGGACTTATTATGCACTTTGTCGAGCCCAATTTTTAGAGCGTACCAACCGAATGACATACTTTGAAGAGCTGACGTTCAAAAATCTGACGATCTGAATTCTTATAAAATTAAGGATGTAATTGGATAATCTAAACGAATTGACCAATCAGCATTGCGTATCATAATTTCATTGGCTCTTTTCACTTCCTTCCAAGCTTTCAGTCTCAAGACTGGAAAGAGCCTGAGCTTGTAACAGGGTTGGCACATGTTTCAAAAAGAAGTTTCGGCTTGAAATAGGCGCAAGCTTGTCACAACCCGGGAAAAAAAATTTCATATATGGATTCATATATGCATTCATATATGAGCATATATGGATTTTGGCCATATATGAAAGTGGGGAATCTATCAGCATTGATCTCACTTCTCTCTCCTTTGGTTTTTCATCACATTCCATGTAAAATTGTGACATTTTTTTGTCCATATATGGATGTATATGATAATGTATAATTGAATATGATCACATATGGCCATATACAGTCTCATTCATACATGATCATATATGGCCAAAATCCATATATGCTCATATATGATCTCATATATGTTTATATATGTTCATATGTATTTCATATATGTTCATATATGATTCATATATGATTCATATACGCTCATATACGACCATAAATTAATTATTTTTTCCCGGGAAATATAAAAAAAACGAGTTATGGTTACGAATACTTGTGCCAATATTGTGTTAAATAATGTTTATAATCAGTGACCCAATTTCTTAAACTGAAAGAAAATTTTCTTTGCCCTCATTCTATTCAATTCTTTTTTCAACTGAAAAAAATTCAATTCAATGGAAAAAGTTTTTATCAGATTGGAACAACAAATTTTCATATTGAAACAGAAATATATTCCTTTTTGAATTCGAAGAATGTAATTTCAATTCAATGAAAAATTTTCTCATTGAAATGAATTTTTTTTCCGTTGGAAACAAGATTCGTCAGAATGCGGGCAAAGAAATTTTCTTCAAGTCTAAGAAATTGGGTTCTCAGTGTATGAACAGAGGCGCAACAACGGAAGGTCCAAGGGTGCCAAGGGCACTCAATCGCAGTACACACGGTTATTACGAAATATTAATTTTTCGCAGAATGCCACTAGTTGCAAAAAAAACATTAAAATGCTCAACCTTAATTTGTTTATAAAAAAATGATTTTTCAATCACTCATCAAAACTGTGTGTACCGCGGCATGAAATCTATCTAAGAAGCTGCAGTTAAAATTTCAAGTTGATCGAATAAAAACGGCTTGAATAATATTATCCATCGTTTTGTCTGTCGGAAAACAAAACGTTCGCGCTTGACCAGTAGCCACTTCGCCATTTTGAACTTGGAATAAAAATTCAAATTATTCTGTTCACCTAATTGTATGTCACATAAGCCCATTGAATGATTTTTTGATCGCTTGAAGCGTCGTTTTCCGCCAATTTCGACACATGTAACTCCTTAAATTTCATGTTGCAAAAGTTAGAATCGTTTATAGAAACAAAACGAAACTCCAAACTTACAAAATTTGTTGAGTAATCGGTATTTAACTTTTCAAATCAACTCTTCGGAACTGAAAATATGGCTTAAAAGAAGTACTACAAAATTTTGGGTCTTCAACAGTGAAGTATTTCGTCATTCAATTTCTAATCCGTTTCAATAAACGATTCAAACAGAAATTCCTTCAAAGATAGTGTAATGATGATTTTCAAACAAATCACAATTTTCTTTAGTGCTGATACGTCACAAAGATGATTATTTTTGCACAAACAAATTAAAGCATTCTAGTATCTATTTTAAACCATTGAGTGCGAATGATAAATGAGAAGAAAAGGAAGATGTACAATGCAAATTACTATCTATATTTGTTTAAAGAGAGGAACGATAATTCTACATGATTCAACTACTCTTATCTAGATTCCTTTGACGTGTTATCGTAAATTATCCATCCTCATGCATCACTCATATCTGATCGAACTACAAACAATTTAATGTAAATTTGATTAAGAGAAAAAAGAACTATCTCACATATAGGTGAATGAAAATTATTTATTTCATTTAGAAAATTCGTGATAACAATGTTGTAACAATTTGCTTGATCTCAGAGCATACGTTAACTGGAAAAATTCATCATTAACAATTCAACAACTCCCTCCTCACCTTCTTATTGAAACGATTTATGAATTTGGTTCGCCATCTTTGTTGTGCGGTAGTCGTGCGGAAGTGGTGCGGACGTGTTGAGCGTGAGAATGAAGTAAAAAGTTGCTGACACGGTGAGCGAATCTTTGTTCGACGGGCATCAATATTTACATACGAGGAGACTTTATCAGAAGTTTTGGGATTTCGAAGAAGATATTGGACGAATGAATCGTGATAAGAATAAAACGAATAAAAGTAAACGTGATGGCGTAACCGCTTCGTCCGAATTTGATTCGACAGAACTCGCAATCAAAAATGTTTACTAGGTTTTTCTTTTCGTTTCAAATATTGGGTATTCTTGTTATCAAATTTTGATTTTTACAATTGAAGAAGAATATTTTATAATCTATGTTACAGTATTCTAAAATATTGATACTTTGAAAAATGATACTATATTTCAAAAGAATCTTCAATGTTTTTTCAATATTTCATGATGCATGCGATACTTTTCTCAATTAGACTGTCTTTTTGTGACTACTCTTATGAATTCAATATACAGGGTGGGGCATTTAAAGTGTCGCGGGCGTTTTTTCCAAAAATAAAGTGAGATACGAGAAAATTTTTCGGACAAAAGTTGTAGGGTACCGAGGGGGACATCCGATGGTGGCCTTGGCTTTGACCTCAAATCTCATCTTCAAGGGCATTCTGAGATCAACTCTTGTTTTTTAAATAGCATCTCATATTTTTTACTGCAGATTTGGATTCTAGGTCAAAAACCAAGAAACTTTTGTCTGAACCATTTTCCTGAAATCCGCAAAAATGGCGCTCTAATCGATATTGTTCCATTTTGAATCTGACATTCGAATAACTCGAAAACGAAGGGTCTTGCAAAAGAATGTTTCGTACAAAAGTTGTCAATACACAACACATTTCAATCGTCTACATTACCACCATTCAGAGCTCACGCGATGTAAACAAACGACGGGGTTCAGTGAAAATTCACGATTTTGAAAGTCAGTTTGTCAGTTACATTTGATTATTACTTGGTTTATGACAAATTGAAAATCATGGATATCCGATACACGGTTTCTGAAAAGATCGATATGATCTACATTTACGGTGAAGTGCATAAGAACCCCAGACAAGCATATGACTTGTATGCAGAACGATTTCCTAAAAGAACAACGCCATCCATTAGGTATTTTCAACGCATTACAAAATTATTCTCAGAAACGGGAAGTGTTACAAGGGAAAAACGACATCGAATGAGAACTGTTAGCGGAGAAAATGCGGAAGGTAATGTACTAGCTGCAGTAGCCAATAATCTACACGTGAGCTCTCGTGAAATTGAACTCCATTCGGGAATTTCTCGAAGAAGTGTTCTTCGAATACTGAAACGTCACAAATTCCATCCGTATCACATTTGTTTGCATCAAGACCTTCACGGTGATGATTTCGAAAATCGTGTACAGTTTTGTCGATGGGGTCTAGCGCAAATGCACAATAACAACTTCATCAACATATTATTTTCTGATGAGTCGACGTTCACCAATCATGGTCAAGTAAATCGACATAATATGCATTACTGGGCGACAGAAAATCCAAGATGGTCACGTCAAGTAGAGCATCAAAGACAATGGGCTGTGAATGTTTGGTGTGGTATTTTTCGATCTTGAGTAATTGGACCGTACTTCATTGCAGATACGCTAAATGGAGAGAAGTACAGACATTTCTTAGATCAAGTACTTCCAACATTACTTGAAGACATACCTATTCAGGAACGATTGAATATGTGGTATCAACACGATGGTTGTCCATCCCATTATGCAGTCACAGCTCGAGAAATATTGGACAGAGATTATCCTGGACGATGGATAGGACGTCGCGGACCAGTTCATTGGCCTGCCCGTTCTCCGGATCTTACTTCTCCAGATTTTTTTTTATGGGGATACATAAAAGATACAGTTCATCAACAAGCACCGACTACACCTGAGAATATGCGTCAACGAATCATCAATGCATGCGCGAGCATCAATGAAGATATTTTAGCACGAGTTCAGCAATCTTTTGTAAAACGTTTTGAAATGTGTATTGAAGTCGAAGGCCATCATTTTGAGCATCTACTGCATTAAAATTATCCAAGTGATGTAGACGATTGAAATGTGTTGTGTTTTGTCTGTTATACCCCATCACCTCCGTTTCAGTTCAAGGGGTCCCCCTTGGAATCAGACAACTTTTGTGCGAAACATTCTCCTCCAAGACCCTTCGTTTTCGAGTTATTCTAATGTCAGATTCAGTATGGAACAATATCGATTAGAGCGCCATCTTTGCGGATTTCAGGAAAATGGTTCAGACAAAAGTTTCTTGGTTTTTGACCTAGAATCCAAATCTGCAGTAAAAAATATGAGATGCTATTTAAAAAACAAGAGTTGACCTCAGAATGCCCTTGAAGATGAGATTTGAGGTCAAAGCCAAGGCCACCATCGGATGTCCCCCTCGATACCCTACAATTTTTTTCCGAAAAATTTTCTCGTATCTCATTTTATTTTTGGAAAAAACGCCCGCGACACTTTAAATGCCCCACCCTGTATTTTGATCGAATATTATTACTCTCCCTCAAGTACACATTCCTTCAACAATTAATATACATTTACAGCTATAAAACCGATTTCAATCCATGAACGACACAACTGAATTCAATGCAATTCAATTGGAAATCTAACTCGATCGTATACATAAAACATCATAGAATTGAGCGCATATTCTGAAACGTCTCCTTATATATCATTACGCATTGACAACCGCGTTATTCGTCGTCGAAACTCTTATAGATGTATCTATCTAATCGCATTGGTTACGTGATAACATTATTGTTCTTTTTTTATTTCCTTCATCTGTAAACACTCACAAATCTTCCTGCCTCTGGACATACCTGTACACGTCTGTCCTGTATTACTATATACGTTTGAAGCCACGTCACGCGGTCGATAGGTATAGATGCATCGAAAGAACATTGGAAACCGCGTTTACTCACGAAGCGGCACTTAATCACGTCTCTGATGCCACTTAACGGTCTTTTGCACTTGTCAGACACGCGTACCAAAACTGGTTCTCTCCCTCGAGTCTCTGGAATTATCTGTAAACGACATTATCTGTCTCTAAGTGGCTTGTTTCTGCTGTTCAAATCGACTGTGGAGGCCGATATAAGGGGAACAGGCGAACGGACTCGGTTACAAAGGAAAAAGAAGGCCCATTGTTCTCTATGAAAGAAAATGGAACAATTGGATTAATGAATTACGGATTTAGGACAATTACCTTTGAATCGTTCAAACTCTTTTCCACATACCAAGCTGATCTGGGCTAATTTATCGCTATCTTTTGAGTCGCGAAGGCCCCTTCTTCTTTTTCGCCACGACATTTCAAATCGGTTGTTATGAAGCTGAAACTAGCGACCGAAAGCTGGCAGCCAATTTATATAATTTGTGATACAATAATTTTATCAAGCATTTCAGTTGCGAAACCACTGAATTGAAAGCCACTCAATCAATTCTTGATATGAAAAACATTCGAATCAAGTTCGATCAGAAGTTACAACAGTCAGCTGCTAGCTTCTGGCCGCTAGTTTCAGCTTCCTTCGGTTGTTAGAAATCCAGAAAATGATCGTAAATCAGTCTATTGATACGATGGAATATGATTATATTAGATATGCCGTTCAACGCTGTCATTTAAAAATACTCACTTTGACGTTTGATTACCTTCTGCACTGCACTGAGAAAAAGGATTCGTTGACTCAAATGAGATTTGTTTACAGTAAATAAATCGTATATTTGGATACGACCAAAGAATTATTTACTAATATTCATTTTATCACATAGTTGTTGAATACACCATATTTTTCTTTGAGTCAACTTCATACCGATTATGATTCGATAGATCTAAATTTGATAAGAATTCATATTCATTCACATCAACTTCAATCACTTTGAATCAAATGAATGATTTGGTTAGAGTTAATAAATATGAATTTCTTCACTCAACACAATGTTTGGTTATAATCAATATGTCTTATTTGTATGAAATGATACTTCTTGAAAATACTCAACCAAGTGCGTTGATTTGTCAGAAGAAAACCTTTTTCTCAGTGTGGGAAAAAAGATTCAGATGCACATTGGATAGCTAGGAAACTTTTTTATTCGTGTTTGAAGCAACCAAACTTGTATTCAAGTCAACTAATATTTTGAAGAAACAGTTGAATTTTGGTTGCCGCAAAAAAGTGCCTTTCTCTCAGTGTGGGGATCGAAAGACTTACACTCAATCGATGCAATTTTGAAGTTTTATGCAAGATATCGTTGATGTGAAATCTCATATATTTTTCTTTTAAATCAAAAACCACAAGTTCAATCAAACATTATGGAGCTGAATTTGGTTTCATTCAGTCAATTCACCTCGAGAATATTGAATTAAAATGACTATGATGAAGCAACTCACACAATCAACAAGTTCGTTATTTGTTAATGAAAAAGACTTAATGATTATCTATTTGTTTCCAATGTCATCATCATAATTATAGAAGTATTGATTGAATAAAAATACTCCAACTGGTTGTTTCTTTTTCATTAATATGGTAAGACACGAAGCATGTGCCGTGAACGTGCAAATGGAAAGGGATTCGTTCATTGCCACTATATAAAAACGTAAATTAAGTGGGTAGTAGACTTGAGAGTGCATTGATGCATGTTTATTCATATACATACTTATATATTTACGTACGTCTACTTGAGCTGTTCGAAAGAATACAAACAATATATGTATATACAGCGAAGAATGATACGTACAGTGACATCAATGTTTACCTCGGAATTTTACTTTCTACAATTTTATATTTTCTTTCTTCGTACGTATTGAAATTTCAAATAATACACATGATGACAGAACAGTCTATAACAAAAGAATTCTCAAAAAAACACCTAGCAGAATTCTCATTCGGAACAAGTAAACGATAAATTCTTCGCACCGCACGATTCTATTTACTATCCCTCGAATCTTTGGAACTTCATCATCCTTTTCAAGACGTCGAACTTTTCTTCCTCCTGCGGTCTAGACCTCTCGATTTTCGCCTTTCACAATAGAGAGGATGCAGTGAAATAGGCTCACGTCTCACGTCTGTGTATCACAGTTATGCGCCGTGTACACGTATACTACGAGCTTTTCAGATGGAGTTCGGAGACTAGGATGGTTCTTCCGGTGAGGGCATATCCGGTGCTTCAGACAATGCCTACAGAGAGGAAGAGGAAGAAAGAGAGAGAGAGAGAGAGAGAGAGAGAGAGAGAGAGAGAGAGAGGGAGGGAGGGAAGAAAGATTCTTTTACCAAAAAGATATCAAGTTGGTCGAGTTTGATTCAACGTTTTCTTCCTTTCGTTTCAAAGCTTCACGTTTCGATGAGGATTGAACTTGTTGAGAATCCTAATATCGATACGTTCTGAGGATCTGAGAAGAAAAGTAATACTTGTCTTGACATAAAATAGATAAACATAATTTTTATTGGATAACTTGATTATACTCAAGGAGTTGAAATACATAAGGGAGTGTACGGTAGTGTGGGACGTACGGTAGTGCGAGACACCCGTTTTTTTTTGACAGAGTGCAAATATGGCGACACCGACTACTGTCAAACTGCTCTTATGACATGGGCTAGTTTTTGAGCTAACAGTGAAGCGAATAGTCGCATTAATTTTATTGCGCCCAAAAATCGTGTGTGAAAATTAGAAAAAAAGTTTTTTTCCAAGTTCTTGTGAGTGCTACAATTCCAATGAAATCTGAAAGCATGTATGGGAAGTGTTTTCATTATATTTTATGATGGAATATCAATTCAAGCCAAAATATGCACACCCCAATTTTTTTCTGTAATGATAAAAATGGCTGTCATTCCCTAGTGCGGGTCACCGTTTGGACGGTAGTGTGGGACACCATTGTAATATTAATCGATTGTGTTTAATTCAATAGAATTGGTTTAAAAGAAGTAAGTATATAAATTAAGTACATTAAAAGTGCGCTGCCATGACATGTAAACATTGCGCTTCTGACAGTGATGAAGAAGACGACGAATAAGATGGTTCAAATGCCATTTTTTGATGTTGTTTTTGCCATTGAAGGTTTTTTCAATAAATGCAATTTGATTTTCTTTACATTTTTGGTGTTTTTACTTTATATTTTGCCAATTTTGGTGGATTTTAGTGTCCCACACTACCGTACAAATTTTTTTCTGTACAAAAATCGATGTTCCACAAAAATGGCTATAAAATTTTTCTACTCAACGTAATCAATGTAGTTACTTCAGCAAAAAGTAAGCTGAACCTTCTAGCTTTCCAATGATCCACATAAGTCTATAAAATGGACTTGATCAAAAATTATAGGGCAAAATCAAAAGCCGTCCCACACTACCGTACACTCCCTTACTAATCATGATGCGTCGAGTTTTATCCGGACCTCTGAAATACAAAAAGCAGTAAAAAAAGTTCTCTGACTTTATAGAAGAGCTAGGAGATTCAGAGCACCACATATACTACTGTGTCCAAAAAGTAAGGTGACATTTGAATTTAAACTCTGAGCGCAAATTTATGTGGGAAAGTGCTCTTATTTTTAGGATTGGTAAGACTGTCTTTGATATCCATGCCAAGGGTCACATCAAAATATTCATGAGTGTTTGAGATACGCTTCGTTTTGTAAGCTGCTGAAAATGAATTTTTCGATTTTTATAATGTCTGCATTTGTTGAGCAAAGAATTTGTATTAGACTTTTTTTGCGGAATGAATTTTTTGCTGCTGATTCGTTGAGGATGGTGCAGAAAGCCTCCGGCGATGAGGCTATGTCGAAAAAAAATGTTTACAAGTGGTATAAAGAGTTCCAAGAAGGTCGAGGACGTGTCGGAGACAAAAAACGTCCCGGTCGACCATCGACTTCAACCGACGAAGTTTACGTCCAAAAAATCGAAGATTTGGTGCTTGTGAATCGTCGATTAACAATTAGGGATCTTGCTGATGATGTTGGCATTCCAAAAGGATCGGTCGATACCATTTTGGAGAATGTTTTGGGCTGCAGACGTGTCAAATCTCGATTGGTACTGAAAACACTGAATTTCCTGGAAAAACATCGTCGCGTTGAAGTGTGTAAAACAATGCTTTCTGACTATCGGAACAAGATGAAACGCATTATTACGGAAGATGAGACGTGGATTTATGCTTACGACCCGAAAACAACCGATCAATCAAGTGAATATCGCGCTAAAGGTGAGGCAAAACCAAAAAAACTGCGCCAAAGTCGGTGAAAAATCAAAGTTATGTTGATTGTTTTCTTCGATGATTGTGGTATAGTGCATTTTGAGTTCCTTCCGCCGGGTGAAACTGTCAACAAAGAATATTATTTGAGCGTTATGCGTCGTTTACGTGAAGCTATTCGCCTAAAGAGACCGGGATTGTGGCGAGACAACTCTTGGTTTTTGCACCACGACAATGCACCGGCTCACACTGCATTGATTCTTCGTGACGATTCCGCAAATAACTCGACCCATATCGTTCCACAACCACCGTATTCACCTGATTTGGCACCGTGCGACTTCTGGCTATTCCACAAACTCAAAAGACCGCTCCGGGGACACCGTTTTGAGTCGATAGAGAAGATCCAAGCTGAATCGAAGAGAGAGCTGAAGGCCATCCCGCTAACCGACTTTAACAACTGTTTCCAGGGTACCCAAGCATTAATGGGAGCTGGAGTTTGCCGAACGAGCGCCCTTGCGCCAGAGCGCACTGATGTTCTCACTAACACAAATATGGTTTAGTATCCCTGTGTGCACACGCAAATTCAAGCTCCCTATAATGCTTGGGTACCCTGTTTCGAAGATTGAAAAATGAGTGGGCATAATTGCATTGTATCCGGGGGAGGAGGGGGGGGGAATTACTTTAAAATAAATGCTATGTCACCTTATTTCTTGGACACAGTAGTATATGCAGCTGAAACAAGCGCCCAAAAGCTGGCGGCCGATTTACTGTGAGTTTGGATGGATTGAGTGACTTTCAATCAAGTGATTTGATTACTGAAATACTCGATAAGACCTGATTCTATCAGAAATGACACCAATTCGCAGCCATTTTCAGGCCCTCAGTTTCAGCTTCATTGCATACAATCGTTCAAAACAAAAGAATTGAGGATGTTTCTCCCAGAAAAATTCAATTTCAAAAATTTGATAGATTCTCAACCATGAATTTGAATCATCTTCTACCGAATTTATATGACGGAAAACTTGAAAAATCTCATATATGGCCATTAACTAATATTAAAATTTATACTGGAAACGTTGATTTCACACCAGTAATATCTTACGACATCGTCTTTGATTTCTAAAGCACATAAAATCTCATCATTCAATATACTCCTCGAACGTGAACGTGCCGGTTTAAGCGACATACAATTTTCGCGCACACGTGTAAAAATCGTGATACGTGTTATGTCAGTTGAGAAGTATGGGAAACTTTAATAAATATCCATGTAAGACGATATTCCCAAGAGTTTCCAAAAACGTAAACTCCTGAAACGATGGTACGTTTCGCAATAACCCCTGACTTTCCTCTTCTTCTCTTCCCATTTCTCTTACTCGGATATGTCAAGATCCTATCTTACACCTCTCAGAGTTCTGAATTCTTTGTTATTGCTTTCATACGAGATCGGTCTGCCCTGATGTTTCAGGGGAGAGAGTCAAATAACTTACACGTCGAATAAAATGGCTGTTGGTACGATTGCATGAGGAATGGGAGACCCCAACGAGATTACTTTGTAGGTATAACTGTGAGTATGTGTGTTTCAAAAATGTTCACTCTCCAGTATCGAGGGGCTTGAGAGTGCTTGTTTTTCTTTTCTTTCCATTCATTTATTTTATTACACTTCAGTGAGTGTTTGAGCTTTGACGTGGAGAGAGCGATAATTGAGATTGATACTAATGCGTGAAAACTACAGGTACGTTTTTTCTGCACTCTTTATAATAGAAATTTGTCAAAGCTGTGGCGAATGAAAACATCAACACTTTTGTTTAATCCGAATTTTTCTTTTGTAATCATTTTCGTTTCTGATGATCATTGGAATATAAAAGGATTGATAACTCATTTACGGCTCTGTTCAAGTTTTTTATTGTTCTATAATGGGAAGGAAAAAAAGATTCATATGACAGCCATTTCGGAGGAATCTGAATGAAAGTCTGGCAACAAACTTGGAGCAATATTGGAATAATTCATAAGGGGTCTTGGCAAACGATCTTGTTTTTTTAGAAAGTACTGAGTTTCAAATCCTGCTATATATCTTCTAAAAAGACCAAGATTTTTCCCAAATTACTCCAATATTCTCGCAAGCTTACTGCCAAATTGTCAGTGGAATTCCTTCGAAACCGTACTGAAAAAAGAACGCGATCATAGTTAATATATTGATTTTATTGAGTCAAACGTGTGATGAGTTTATTATTACTACACGGAGGGGGATTCAGTGTTCAATTTACTATGGTACTGTGTAACCGAGTAACAGACTGAACCTACAATGAAATTTACTATGACTTGACAATAGAAGCCTGATCAAGTTTACAATTTTTTCCAGTAAATTCTATTAGAAATTCAGTCTGTCCTTCGGCTGCAATAATCCCATAGTAACTTTAACTACAAGTTGTTCTCCGTGTAAGATTTGGGAATAATGACTAAAGTTTGCTAACCATAACTAAAAGTTTTTGATGAAGCCGAAACTAGCAGTCGTGAAGCTAGCAGCTGATCATTGTAACTTTTGATTAAAATTTTGGATGAAAAGTTAGAACAATCGACTGCTAACTTTACGGCTGCCAGTTTCAGCTTCGTAAGTTTTTGATGTGAATCTGAATTCAATGTTTATTTTCTCTTATTCCAACTATAACATTTGGTATCTATCACCATATTCTGGTTACTATGTATAACTGAATTGTTATCATTGTACGCTGTCTACCAATTTTTTTTCACGTGGAATCTTATAAATACAATAACAAAGAACTGACCAGAAATGATTAGGAGTTCAACTTTATCAACCAGGAATCATGATTCTTCAATGGTCACTTAAAGCATATCCCGGTACCAGCTATTGAGTTGTACTTGACTCCGTGAGGGCAACGCTTCATATTAATTCATCACTACTATTATTACGTCAGCTATAACAATATTCCATTATATTTGTTGAGTTGAAATGATTTCTTTTTATTTCTAACACCCTATTTCAGTTAATTCAACAAAAATAGCTGCATCAAGCAAAATAATGTACCGCTATTCCCATACATAGGAAATTCTCGTCACGCTGTTATATATGATTACAAGACTTCATTTCATATACAAAGAGGAATTTAAATTAATAATTGAACTCTCCGAAGCATATATTACCGACAAAGTGTTATTTAAAAGGATTTTCAGGAAATCCCTGTTACTAGAAGAAAAAAAACGATAATTTCGATGATGTAGTAGAAAGCCATTGCAGTAATAATATCAGTGCTATGTACTGTATAGTACCTCTTCATGCGTGAGAAACCATTATTCTGCACTTATTTTTGGAATAAAAGATGAAAAAAATGATCATATTAAAAAAATCAATTTAACAAGAAGTGAACTGACGAAGGAAATTTCAAATTGCGAGCCTAATCCAATCTTGTACAAAAATAATTCATTTTCAGAACTGTACATTATAAAGAATTTGACTCGATACTTCATTCGTTTTTTCACTTCAATTCCTCGTCACTATGAGTATAATTGGTTTATGCATAAATGAAATTTGTATTCGTTATACATATATTATACACAGAGAAAAATAAAGTTTCAAAAATTACTACATTTCTATTAAATTGGCAAGATACGAGAAAATACCACTGTGATTTTTCGACAGTGTAGTAAATTTGATTTACTTAACATTCGATATTACTTAACATTACTTGACAGTGATTTGCTTAACATTCTTTAGCATGAGCGTAACAATAACAGTGGCATTTTCTTGTATCTTGCGAATTTAGTAGAAATGTAGTACTTTTTGAAGGTTCATTTTTCTTCGTATAGCGAACACCAAACTTTCTTTGAATTGATATGTCACTGATTTCCAGTGAAAAATAAATGCTGCACTATGATATCACTGCAAGACGAGGAAAATTCGAACAATCCATTACTGAGAAAAATAATAAATTGAGAAGGGAATTTCGTTAATCGATCTAGATTTAACTCGGTTAAAAGTATTGAGAATCAATGGAATTCTACTCATTCAGAGAGGAAATATCACAGATGTTTATAAGTAAGACCACCATCTACAGATGATAACTTCTTGCATTGAAAAAGAAGTTATTAGCTATGGTAAATGAAATTTAGTGACTCCAGTTAAATTTTAGCGGGCGTTTATAAAAATATAATTCTTCAAAGTAGATAAAATATAAGAATTTGCCCATGACAAATGGAAATTATTTCTTCCGATTGTATTTTTATTTACAATAATTCAATTGATGATAAATTAAATCAATTCTCTCCATGTAGGGATGAAAATGGATATTTTGATTATTTGGTTCTTCATCATAAGAGGATATCGAAGAGAAAATATACATTGTCACATAACACCATCTAACGGGCATAAACGAAATCTGTAATATCATCGTATGGTAAGCCAGTGATGTCAGTTCTTTAAGACAGTCAATTCTTGTTTTATAGAAAAAACTATTTGGTTTCATAGATTTTTGTAAGATATCGTTAACAATCTGATAAATTATATTTAAAAAAGCATCGATTCTTTTAAAAAGTGACATCACCATGGTAAATTCGATTTTCTACAATCGGTATAGTAGAAAACGCCAGGCAGATTCCATGCCGGGCTGGGATAAAGGAGATTACTGTAAGTACCATCTGAGATAAAATTCTTCATGAAATACTTATAAAAAGCACAATATCAATAGAACTACAATGAGCGAAACCAATTTGAACCTAAATATTGACGGAGAAGATTGTTTTTTTACAATATATAATAAATTAGCATATATCATCAAAAATGGAATCCACTTTATCTACAGAAGCATAAAAGATAAAGGGCGCACATTTGATTATCAGATATTGATTGGACATGGTATGAATACTTAATCTTATGGGAATGCGCATTTGCATTCTATTCATGAAAAGTGGAATGATTAGTGATTTTATATAAAGAATACGATTTTGTGAATCAGCTCTGAAAGCACAAGAATATTTTGAATATTCTATAAACATGCGTGGAGTATCCCGAGTGGGAAAATTTTCAAATTTATATATATCTATAACTCATATACGTACAATATATCATATATATTCAATACAGTTTATATGAGAAGTTGAATAAAATTCTACAAAAATTATATACAATTAGAAAAATGTGTGAATTCGCGAATTTGATGCGTTTCGAATTGTTCTATGAACTTACGAAGGATATTTGTCCACATTAAAACGCGTAAAATTATTCAAATATAATTGCACAATAGCTTGAATATGTATCTGCCCACATGAAATTCAATTTAAATAATTTATGCATACATTCCTCCCCGTGGATGATTGCGGGTCTTCCAGGGGGATATTCATGATACCTGTCCTTGATATCCTTCCCTGGTAGTATCTGCTTCCTTTACGTGGTGGGGAGGATAAGTATTTCAGAGTTGGATCTTTTTTTTGAGTGGAATGAACCACTCAAGAGAAAGAATACAAACTGAGAGAAACGAAATCATCCTAATGCCAGAAACATCGGCAGAAACGGAAGGAAAGCAAGGGGAAACTACCTTCCTTGACATGTTTCAATACTTCCTGAGGAAATGAAACCTTTTCCTAACCTGGAATATTATGTAACAAAAACAAACGAACAAATTAATAAATACATGATGGCGCTCTCTCGGGTAAAATATTCCGGAGGTAAACTAGTCTCCCGTTCGGATCTCCGGGTGGAGGCTGCTCGAGGAAGCTTCATCAGCGTAGAACAAAAACCGAAGAATAGGATAGGGAAAAGAAACAACATTCTTCGAGTCGAAGCGTGGAATGTTAGATCACTGAGGCAAGCGGGAAAATTAGAAAATTTGAAATTAGAAATGAATAGGTTGAATATAGACGTGATGGGGATTAGCGACATGAGATGGCCACAAGAGGGCGATTTCTGGAGTGGGGATTATAGAATAATTCATACAGGATCAAAGAACGGTCAAGCAGGTGTAGGAATTGTAATGCATAAAAGAGTAGGAAATAGAATAGAAAATTATTTGCAACATAATGAACGTGTGATGATGGTTAGAATCAGAACAAAACCGGTAGACACAGTCATAGTCCAAGTATACATGCCCACATCTGCATATTCGGAGGGAGATATTAAAAAAACGTACGAAGAAATAGAAGAAGTGATAGAATATGTGAAGGGAGAAGAGAATTTGATAGTGATGGGGGATTGGAATGCGGTAGTAGGACAAGGAAAAGAGGACAACATAATAGGAGATTTTGCGTTAGGGAGGAGGAACGATAGAGGACAACGTTTAGTCGAATTTTGTGAAAATCATAAGATGGTTATCACAAACATTTTATTTGAAAATCATCCAAGAAGAATCTACACTTGGAAAATGCCAGGCGATACAGCAAGATACCAAATTGATTACATATTAGTGGAACAAAGATTTAGAAACCAAGTGAAAAACTGTAAAACTTATCCCAGTGCAGATATAGATAGTGATCATAATATGTTGATGATGAAATGTTCTCTGAAATTCAAATCTCTGAAGAAGAAAAGGAAAATGCAGAAAAGATGGAATTTGAAGAACCTCAAGCAAAAACAAACACATGAGGCATTCGAGAAAATGTTGGATGAAAAATTGGGAGATCAAAAAGAGAAAGACTTGGGAATAGAGAGGAGATGGACAAAGATGAAGGGGAATATAAGAGAATGTGCGGATAAGATTTTGAAGAATAATGGAGTAGAACCTAAAAACTCATGGATAACGGGAGAAATTTTAGAATTGATAAATGAAAGAAGAAAATACAAGAATAATGATGGCTAAGAAGGCCAGCAACGATACAAATCATTGAGAAATAAAATAATAAGAGAATCAAGAAAAGCAAAAGAACAGTGGTGAGAAGAGAAATGTCAGGAAATAGAAATAACATTGCATTCAGGAAAAATAGATGAAGCATATAGGATTATTAAAAGATTTTTCGGACAAATGAAATCTAGAAGCAATAAGATTAGAAACTCTCTAGGACGACAATTGATAAAAACGGAAGAGAAAATAGAACAGTGGATCAATCATTTGGAAGACTTGTATAGAGGAAACGATGATATAGCACTTTTAGAGAAGGAAGAGGATGTAGATGAGGAAGAATTGGGAGATTCGATATTGAGATCAGAATTCGACAAGGCTTTGGAAGAATTGAAAAATAATAAAGCGCCAGGCATAGATGGCATAAGTGCGGACCTTATAAAAGCCTCCAATGAAGGAACTCGCGACGCACTGTTTGAATTGATTAGAGATATGTACGAAAAAGGAGAAGTACCGGAAGATTTTCAAAAGAATAAAATTGTCGCTATCCCGAAAAAACAAGGGGCAGACAAATGCGAGAACTACAGAACGATCAGTTTAACTTCACATGCTACGAAAATACTGACCAAAATTATATACAGGAGGATGGAAAATAAAATAGAGAGTAGATTGGTAGAAGATCAGTTTGGTTTTAGAAAAAATAGGGGAACGCGAGAAGCAATTTTAGCACTTAGGGCAGTAATAGAGAAAAGGATAGCGCTGAAGAAATCTGTGTACATAGGTTTTGTAGATATACAAAAGGCTTTCGATAATGTGGACTGGAAGAAGATGTTTGCGATCCTGAAGAAGGTGGGAATAAATTATAAAGATAGAAGAATAATATACGAATTATATAAGAATCAAAGTGCAATAATAGACATAGAGGGTCAGGAAGGGGAAGCACAAATAAGAAGAGGGGTGAGACAAGGATGCTCATTATCGCCACTGATTTTCAATTTATATATAGAAGGAGCAATGAACGAAGTGAAGGAGGAAATGCAATCGAAATGACAGATTCAGGGAGAAAATATAAGTATGTTGAAATTCGCGGATGACATAGCTATACTTGCCACGAGTAGTACTGAGTTAGAAAATATTCTCAACACTATGAGAACAATATTATTGGAGAACTATTGTATGAATATCAATAAAGACAAAACAAAATTCATGATGTGTACAGCAGCGAAAACAGCTAGAAGAACGAAAATCAAAATAGATACCGAGACAATTGAACAGGTGAAAGAATTCAAATATCTAGGAAGCATAATTACAGAAAACGGCAAAAGCGAAAGAGATATAAGAGCAAGAATAGCACAAGGGAAACTGGCTTTTTACCAAAAGAAACAGTTATTATGCTCAAAAAATATAAGCTTGGAAGTAAGGAAGAAATTCTTGAAAAGTTATGTTTGGAGCACAGCATTATATGGTTGCGAAACTTGGACAATGGGGAAAACTGATCAACGAAGACTTGAAGCTTTTGAAATGTGGTGTTATAGGAGGATGCTCAGAATAAAATGGATACACAAAGTCAAAAATGAAGAAGTACTCGAGCAGATAAATGAAGAAAGAAATCTTTTGAAACACATCGTGAAAAAGAGAAGCAATCTCATAGGACACACATTACGGCATGAGAGTTTATTGAAAACAATATTGGAAGGGAAAATGAATGGTAAAACTGGTAAAGGTAGACCTAGAGCAAGTTATATGAAGCAAATCGTACAAGACAAGGGATGTAGTAGATACACTGTAAAAAATATACTTCCTAAACTGCCAAAGAAGTTTGGCAGTTTTTCACACAAACTTTTTTTGTAAATTATCAAACAAAAGTTTGTAAACATTCAAAAAATTTTGTGATTTCACGAAGATTTTTGAAAATTCACAAACTTTTGTTTGGCAATTTACAAAAAAGGTTCGGAAATTATTTTTCCAAACCAAGTTTGTAAATTTCCAAGCATTTCTGTTTGGAATTCAACAAATTTTTTTTACAGTGTATGTAGAAATTAAACGTTTGGCGGATAATAGACAGGGGTGGAGGGTTTCATCAAACCAGTCGTAAGACTGATTACTTCATGATGATGATGCATACATTATATCAAAATTCTACAAAATTCCGTCTTGAAAAATGTTATGGAACTCATGTACAATTTCCATACAAAGTATGCAGAAAATGTAAAAAAATTCTATGTCAATCCTATGAAATCATTTCTCAAAACAGAATTATACATGTATCATACATGAATCTTCCCACGTTATGCAAGGTTTGTAAACTTGCATACAAATTTACGTACTAATATATTTTTTTTGATACACTGAATTGTGATTTCTTAATTGCAATTAAGAACCTATGCATTATGAAAATTTGTTTCGATCAATGGTATTAAATTTTTCAAAGTATACTGACCCATGTGGAAATGTACACACGGGCCGCTACTGGCGCGGTACTGTTGCCAGAGTTGCCAGTACTGGCAAATCCAACCTTGCCCTTATGGGGCCAGTGGTTTGGACGGTACTGGCAAGGAGTCGGAATGATAACATCATTTTACATAAGGGCCAGTAAAACATTTACCACCACGTCGGTAGCGATATTTGGTGTGTGCCTACTATGGTGGAACTCTGGCATTGCAACAGAATCAGTTGTTCGGCCAGTACTGGATGAGAAGTGGTAGAGGGTCAAAATAATACATCCTCCGTAGGAATTCAGACCCGACCCAGTACTGGCACAGTGCTGGTAATTAGAGATCTCCGGAGTTATATTTTAAGTAAAAAAAAAAAAATCCATTGAATTTGAACTTTCAAAACTTGGTGAATCTATTTTTCTCGTCACCGTTATCTGAGAAAGACGCTTTGGAAGTGGTTTCATGAAAGTTCATTGGGCAAGGATTGAACCCGGGACCTGCGAGTGAGAAACAGAGGCTCTATCACATCAGCTAATCTCCGAGTTGACAACGAACCACTTAAATTCCCATTTATTGCACCAATTCCCTTGAAGTCACGCAATTTACCATAGACTTCGTAGTGAAACAAGATTCTACCAATACTGGTTCATTGTTCTCTATCGAACGTATTGAATGATCATACCAACTCTGTCTTGATACTGGCGCGACTCCGGCTCACTACAAAAATCAAGTTGCCAAGATCGTGGGTTTAATGTGAATCGACTACCGATTCCGTAGTCAACCAGAGTCCCACCAATACTGGTACCATGTCGTCTATCGAACATATTGAATCATAATACCAACTCTGGCTTAATGTTGGCGCGACTCCGGCTGACCACAACAGCCGAGTTGCCAAGATCATAATTGCGACATCAATCGACTATCGATTTTGTAGTCAGCCAGAGCCATATCATTACTGGCATATTGCCTTCTGTTGTACATATGGAATGATAATACCGACTCTGGCTGAATACTGGCGCGGTACCGTTTCTCGAAATCCTGGGTATTGTCCAGACAGTATTCATTCGATACTGACCCTATACCGTCTGTCCACGCGAGCCAATACCGGCTGAAATTTTGCGAATGTTCGGCGACAGTTGAAAAACGGTAATGATTCTGAACAGGCACAGTTGTTTTTACCTAACTTAACGTAGTTCGACTACCGATTTTGTAGTTAGCCATTGCCCTACCGATCCTGGCACTCGATCACCTATTGGATATATTGAATGGTCATCCCAACTCTGGCTCAGTACTGGTGAAGTTTCGGCTCACCCCAATAGCCTGATCCCCATCGCTACGATTTTAACGACAATAAAACATCGATTTCGTAGTCAGCTAGTGCCATATTGATACTGGCATATAGTCGGCTATCAAATATATGAAATGGTAATCCCAACTCTGGCTCAGTACTGGCGCCGCTTTGGTTTACCATAACAGCCGGATTTCCATAGACATAATTTCAACGCAGTTCGACTACCGATTTTGTAGTTAGCCATTGCCCTACCGATCCTGGCACTCGAACGCTTATTGGATATATTGAATGGTTATCCCAACTCTGGCACAGTACTGGCGCGGTTCCGTTACACTACGATCCGTGTATTTTCCGGCCAGTATTGATTCATTACTGGCCCAACACTGTCTGTCCACGCCAACCAATACCGTCTCAACTCCGTCGAACATGTACAGCCAGTTGAAAAACAGTAATGGGCCTGAACAGGAACAGTTGTTTTTGCCGAAGTCTGGCAAATACAACCTTTCCAGTACTGGGCGATTTGTCAACTCCAGCAATTTCCACATGGGAATCTATCATCCGTTGAACATCTTCAAATTTCTTCCAAATAATTCATTCATTTGAAAATTTTCAATGTGCAACAGCGGTTCTCAAGAGACGAAGGATCTTCCGGTTTTCAATGCAAGCATTGTTCCAAAAAATGATTCAAATTTCAAAGACATGGATTGTACAGAAAATTTTACCATCTCGTGGGGATAAAACTGAATTGTATACTAAATAAGGCTTGCCATACGATTGGTTTTGAGAATACAGAGGCTTAAAATAGGATGAATGGAGATATTTGTGTATGAAATATATTTAAAAATACATACAAATCATATTTAGGATGGATATTGTATTAAAACAGGCGGAGAAACATCAATCCAATGAAAAAGAGTGACTCCAAAATCAAACAGTTTTTCATTTTGATCCCAGAGAATTAAGTGTCAGTTTACTAAATTTCAATCAAATTTTTTACATGTTCGATCTATCCTCATTAAAGAATTGAAAAATCATAATGGATTAACCTGGCGTGTGAAACGTAATTTTAATCAACACCGTTGAATTATAATTTCTAGCCAAAACTCGTGAACTTTTCATTCATCATTGGGTGCCTGACTGCGGTTTCATGAGCTATAAACCATATCACCATGAACTGCGTGTTTTGCGTACTTCGGCTAGACAGGAAAATAATCAACGTTAATTGTAATTGTTTTCTCTCTCTCCGAAGCTTATCAAACAATTGTCTGACGCGATTGATGCCTCTGGTTTGAAATGTCAGAGAAATAAAACATTTCCATACACTCATCTTAAATAACGGAATTCAATTCTTACAAAATTCACTCTCTACTGTTTCTTTTTTCCCTTCGGTGTCTGGACGATTTCTATCAAATAAAATTATACACAACGGGAGTAGCAACATTTTCGTCCCAAAAACATTTCTAAGATTAAATGCAGCTAAAACTAGCGGCCAAAAACCAAACCACTCACTTGAAGGATACTCAATTAATTTCTGATATGATAAATGTTCAAATCAAGTGCAATTGAAAGTCACAACAACAATCGAGTGTTCATTTTTAGCTCCATTCCCATCAATACTCCACAGAGTTGATAGTTGAAAATTGCACTGAGAGAAAAGGAAATAGTAAATTCATAGTAATAGTTGGGAAAGGACTCAACTATGGATAGTGAGCTGTTTAATGGTTACACTAACTATTTCATTGTTAACGTAACTAATCCAAATAGTAATTTCTACAATCAATATTGTCATTTAAACTACGAAGTAGTGAAACCTGGTAATCAGTCATAGTTGAGTCCTTTCCCAACTATCCCAATGGTAATTCCGACTATTTTTTTCTCTGAGTGTGGATAGGTCTTCAAATGAAATGTTAGACTGTAAATGATTTCTTATCTGAACCTTCTAAAAATATACGGGCATCAGAGAGACCGACAGGGTGTCTAGTCCCCGAAGTTTTCGTTTCTTTTATTGGTCATTCCGTTCAACCTGAATTGTTGATTGACTGATTTCCTTGACATTCCCGAATGCTAGACACCCTGGATCAAGGGATTTTTAATGGAAAAATTTTGTGATAACGGTAAAATATAATTCAGTTATTTAATGAGGATGCAATGGAAATACATTAAAATATTCAAATTTTATTTTTTGTTATCAAGTAATCCTATAGAAAAAGTTTTAACAACTGAAATTTCGTTACTTTTTCACCCACAAGAAAACCGAATGGAAGAATGAAATCCAAGACTTATTCGTGACAGTTTTAGTACAAGGGAAACTATCTCGATATCAACTCATCAGAAAGAATTATTGATACATAGAAAATAGGATAGAAATTACTACAGTGAGGAACATTAATGGAGCGAAAAAAACTAGTGCAATAATAATTGCTCTCAATTCAATCATCGTCAACGTTATCGTAGTGATATTTTTTCAATTTAATGCTGGTTTCATGTTCCTTCAAAATGGATCACTGTCCATCGAAGTAATCATCCCTGTTTTATTTTCACCGTGTAAAGTCTCACTGTAATTAATGATTAATGATGAACGAAGGTACGAATCATATAAAATAGGGCTGTGCTGCTTTTTGTTTTTTCTTCTACAAAGCAACGTCGTGGAAGAACCAGTAGCGAGCACGCAGAAAAAAGGAGAGCACATGGTTTTCTAAATACAAAGTACAGATGCTCCTTAAACGCAATAGTGAATTCCTCTCTGCCAAGACCCGTCATACACGATTTTCCATACAAATGAATTTTATTAGCAAGTTTTTACATCGATCACCTCAGTAAAAAACTTTCCACATACTCCTCCAAAACTTGGACGACGAATTCCATTCGAAAACATCGCACGAAACATTAAAAAATTCAACAGATATATAAGTGCTACAATCTTTTCCAAGAGAAGAAAGGAATTGAAGATTTGCTCGAGGATATGAAAATTAAATGAAATTTCCAAATCTGCTCACGATTGCGGAGGAACTTTTTTCTTCCCCGCGGAATAATACACTGGCTAACCAGATCCTCAAAAGTTTCAATTCTTCTTCCACAGGTTCCAAGTTCAACCATTAAGTTTTGCATGAATTTCCCGAAATAACACGCGCTTCTTTAATATTTTCCCTATCTCTTTCATACAAGTTCTTATAATGAGACAAATCTTGCCTGAGGAAAAGTACAGAGTGAATCGGCTACCAGAGCTCTTTTACACAATGTCTGCTTGTTAAGAGAACTTGCCCGCCGGTGAATATTCACCAGTAACAGCAGTCGTCACAAGCGATTAAAACAATGTGCAATTAATGCCGACCATTTCGATTCTTCCGCCATTACTCCAAAGATAAAAGATGAGGGGTTTGAACCGTTAAATGATGCTTGGCACGATTTCATTCCGGTAAATGAGAAACGAACTCTTCAACTGTGTCTTGAAACTAAAGTACTATATTGCGTTTCGTCAAAGGAGGATACTGTCAAAGAAATTCACGTTATTCCAATGAAAATTCACAGTGATCTTACTTGTGAGACGATATCAATTAGCTCCCAATGCTCGATAAAATTTCAATCCTTTTATTTCTAATTATGGAATTTATTCACTGATTCCACTGTGGGAAAATTTAACACAGATGAATTTTAATTTTCAGTGCTAGAATTTTAGTCAAGATCTAGTAAAAGTTTGATAAATTCGTATTTACATCTGGATATGGATTGAAATAGTTTTCGATTTGATCGAATAATTTCATATTTCAATAATATCAATAGTACACTGTTGAAAAAATCAGTACATACAGTACAGTTTACATCATTGTTACAAAATTTAGGATCAGTTTTGACAAACTGATACAAAATTTCATATCGTACTCGGAAGTAAAGGGTAGTTGAAACAATCAACTGAATAGGTGCATATGCGCTTACAAGTTAAATAGTTATTCCAACTAACCGGTTAGTTGAACCAACCATCATGATAGTTGAAACAACTAACTAATTAGTTGAGATAACTATTTAACTTGTAAGCGCATATGCACCCATTTAGTTAGTTGTTTTAGCTCCCCTTTTTTTCCGTGTAGCTGTTTACAAAATCTTATATCATTTCTGATACAAGATTCCGTAATAATTTGTAACAGTATAGGATTATTCATATTATGTTCTAATTTGACAGATACCTATTGGTGAAGAAATCTTATTCAAATTTCACATTAGTTTCTTAGGAAAGACAAAAGATTTTTGGATACATGCCGAAACGGAATTTCAAACCCTACTTCAGAGCTTGAATGCTGCCAACAGAAAATATCTGATACTCTACCAGCTTAAGTACGATTTATAAAGCATACTTTAGTCCTTAAGGCGATACGAACGTTCCCATAGATCTTACTCCCTGTTCCTATTGTATAGCGTTATTGTCCTCTTCTGACCGACGGTTGCCCATTCGAGAAGTTCATATCCTCCAGACAGTACCAGGTTCTTCAGTTTTTGACTCTACACAGCTCTGAAGTGGAATTAAAACCTCGATTCGAAATAAGCTTGAATCAGAATATACATCGAAAGAGATTTAAACTCGAAGAAAATTTAATGAACGTTATTATTTATTATCCTTTTCCTTTTTTTTTATTATAATTATTTTTTCAAATTATCACGTATTCCAAAATATTTTGAATTCAAAGTATTGTATTCTCCTGAACTTGAAATCGATTGTTGATTCACCCTACCGTGTGAAGTGATTATGGCGTTGTACATCGCTGAATATTCATTCTGCTCACTCGATTATGAATGAATTCATGATTTAATATAAACGAAAATGCGATGTTTCAGATTTCGAGAGCGATGAGGTGCTAAGCCAGTCGTGATTTTCGACATACGATTAAATCTGAATATTAATACGCAGCAGTTTCATCAATATAGAAAAAAGTTTCAATTGTATATAATACGTAATACTTTCGATAATCTGAAATAGGAATTCATTCCATTTGTTTTACTCAAGAGTCTCGCGTTTCAAATAACTGTACTTCTTATTAAGCTGATTGACAATTTGAATGATTTTTAAATTCCCTAATACATTGATTAAATTCCTCCTCCAAAATAGCTCCAAAAAATACCATGACTCAATAATAAATACGAGAATTCAGAATAGAAATCTTAAAATATGAACAGTTTTTGAGAATAAGTTAAGTTAAGGATAAGACACTTTATATCGGATCATCATAAACTTACAGGATTCACGAATTTCTTCAATTCTAAGCAAAGTACTTCCTCCTCTCAATCAGATCAAACTCATCTCCATTCTCCTTTATCTCTAATCATTCAAGTTTCGACTTTATGAGTAGAAGTATGTCTGGGGGGTGGGATGTTATGGATAAGCTGCTTTGCTCTGTCCGAAATTGAAATGAGGTATTATGTATATACATGTATATGTACAAAGGATTATAAACAAGGTATTGCTAGAATTGCAAGAGAACCTCTAGCTTCATCTCCCTGAATCACGTGATGGGTATTTAAAAGCTAACGGAACTGTCTTACAATATTTTGTATCACACAATATTGAAACCGTACTATTTTCATCGTTTCTAATCATTTTTCTTGAAGGAACAACTCCAGTTCACTCGGAAAATAGATGGACGTATAATAAACAAATATGTGAATGACACGACTGTGGAAAAAGAACTGCGAATTTACTGCGTTTTGGTGCTGGGAAATTTCAGGAAATGTGCTGAAAAATGAATTTACGGAGATTTTACTGAATTTGTACTGTAAAATTCCAATTTTCGCAGTAAAATTTCCAGTAAAAGTACTGGAATTCCCAGTCAAATTGATTGGTTAATGACTTCCTCCAGTGATATACTGAAATTCTCCAGTGAACATTTTTTGCAGCGTAAGTACATGAAAAGCCTTTCGTCATCAACGTATTCTATATCTACCTTGATGAACTAAGATCTAATAACAACTAAATTACACTGAAAGAATTTTGTTGTAAAAATTACCGTGAAATTTCAGTACTCGAAGGACAAGTAAGAATTCTTCAAAAAATGAATGAAGTTTTGAACAGTTGAGAGTGATGTTTTCTACAAGTTTCACAGAATGCACAGTGATATTTTAAAAAATTCCTACTGGCATTTCACGGTAATTTTTTTAATAAAATTCTTGCACTGTACTGCAATAAAATATCTATAATTTCCAGGAAATCCGGGTTTTGTGGAAAAATTATGAATTAGTCGGAGCAATTGTTAAACCTCAACAGTATCACACAATAATTATATTCATACGTAATTCAAGAACATTAAAGTTTACCAGAAAAATCTCTATATGAAGGTCAATCTTTTTGAATAAGTGTAGAAAAATTCTACATTTTTCGTGCACAATAATTTTCTGTGGAAATTTTCATCTGCAACTTTCTTTATTGCTGATCGTGATGAATGATGTACTACTTATTCGTGCGGAGAAACGTGAATTTCAGACTCACCTATTGGAGATGCGGTGTTGGCTTCCCGGAGGCTGACAGTTTCTGGTTCAATCGCTGCCTCATCTTCTTCTATGAGCGGTGGCGGAGGTATCAAAGGTCGGGCCTCGTAACCCCAATGCTGGCGGAAAGCACGTGCTCCGCCGTCCAATCGAACACGTGGTAATTCGACGAACATCGCATCGCCCAGCTAGAAGAGCAAAATTAACACGATACTTCAATTTTCTTGATTATAATAAATCGTACTGAACAATAATTTGATCAAAAATTTCTAAATCATAGTTTCGCACATGAAATTCATGAGTATCATTTCTGGTGATTGATTGATGTATTGTTTTTTGTTTGGCCAACTCCGTGGTTTGTGTATTTCTCCTTGATCGTCAAACCCATTTGAAACTACGACTCAACTCTACCCAATGAATGATTTTATCTGATGCAAGCATTCAGAAATTTAAGCGTAAAAATTTCTCTGATACCTACGTATATGTATCAAACTTGAATACCGAATAACGGTGATTAAATGTCTTTTTTGATGGATTTTAAACAAAGATTTCACATATCCCGTACAGCACAACCACCGTTCTTCCACCTAGGACTTCGGTGGAATGGAGGTGGAGAAATGGGAGCCGTGGAAATAAGGGAAAAATAAGGGAGTCTCCGTTGAGGCAACGGAGAAATGTCCGCCTCCTATATTTTCAATGAAATTCATGTTGGTGGATTAATACATTTAGATTTGGTTATGTAAATGCACTATTATGAATTTTTTCGAAAATACAGAGGGCGCCACCAATTCTCCACCTCCATTCCACCGAAGTTCTAGGTGAAGGATCGTGACTTTTCTTCCCGTACAGCACAACCACCGATCCTCCACCTAAGACTTCGGTGGACCAGAGGTGGAGAATTGGTGGAGAAATGGGAGCCGTGGAAATAAGGGAGAAATAAGGGAGAGTCTCCGTTGAGGCAACGGAGAGGCGACGGAGAAATGTCCGCCCCCTGTATTTTCAGTAAAACTTAAATTCGTGAATTCATACATTCAGATTTGGTTACGTAAATGCACCAATAAGAATTATATCGAAAATACAGGGGGCGGACATTTCTCCGTCGCCTCTCTGTTGCCTCAACGAAGACTCTCCCTTATTTCTCCCTTATTTCCACGGCTCCCATTTCTCCACCAATTCTCCACCTCCGGTCCACCGAAGTCCTAGGTGGAGGATCGGTGGTTGTGCTGTACGGGCTTATTTCCGAAACTTGTGTGTTTTTACATTCATTTACAAATAATCATAACGAGCTTTTAGTTGCACCCAAAAAATCTCAACTATCCCTGTGAAACTCGCAGAAAACTACCTCTCTCCCGTACACTGGGGATGAAATGGGTGCTGCTAACAGGGGCGAATGGAATTATATATATCATCCATGTTTTAAGAATCCGAACAATTACCCAAATTCATTCATAATCGGTGAAATATTAATTTTTTGAATCAATATTCAAACTAAATTTTATCAACGGATAATAAAAACATAACGTCAATAAAAATCAATCATCAGAAGTACTGTATCACGATGAAATATGCAAAATCACTGACATACCTAAATATCGTCAGTGCTAAAGTATGAAGCACTTGCCACTCCTATAGAGATACAGCACAACAATGAGCCATTTTTTAATCACCATAAAGGAATCGAAGAACATTCTTTCAATATAACGCGACACAAACTCGACCGAATGTCCGATCATCACGACACCCTACCATAAACTGATTCAATTTAGTATTCGTTCTACGAATGTCTACGATCCTTCATCAAAGACACGCAGGGTAAATGAACGAAAGGAAGAGAAAAGCAGACGAAAGGTTAAACTCGACTAATTGTATCATAACGCGCCTATATCAAAACACCAGCGGGGTCAACGACAATCGTGTGCATATATTTTGTCTGTATCCACACTTTACCAACAACACAAAGGAAAAACAAACACACATCGTACGTGATGTATTGATGTAGTACGTGATGCTCAAATCAAAATCTATGGAGTAACCTGGACTGACAAAGCGCTACGCAACATCATAAATTACGGTAGATTTTTTGTCAGGAATGAAATAACATTTTCAAATACCATTTACGAGATCAAATACAATGACAGTGCAAATTTATAAATGAATAACAGTGAATTTCATGGTGGACGTACGAGGAAACAAAACAAATACAACATTAGGAATTTTATGCGTTGATGATCGCCAGTGTACGTATCTTTTGTTAAGAAGAATTTCAATGAAAAATTGTGAATAATACAAATTTCTTTTCACTGCGATGAGTCGCTCAATTAACTGCGAATTCCTTTTAATTTCTTTCCCTCATGTTGAATGCGCTGAGGTTGAATAGAACGTACTTTTAATTGTTTTGAATTTTTTTCCTCTTTAACACAAAAAAAAGTGAAGATAATGCAAAATTCGTTGACAATGACTGAGAGATATTAAAAACTCCAGTTCTGATGAAAAACAAAAGTAAATTCCATACTTCTCCACGTTCAAAGAAATCTCAAGAAATTGTACAACATCGGCGGATGATGATTCCCCATACAATTTTTGATGTTTTTTGTATTCTTTTCGGTAGCTAGCATCTTAATTTGAACAATTATATCTTGTTGAAATGTAAATGTTCATTTAATTTTAATTCCAATAAGTAGAATAAAGTTGCGTTGATTCAATTTAAGCTGACAATTTCATTAACTTATTATGTTATAACCCTGAGTGTGCAAATGGGGTCATTTTGACCTCAAAATTTCAATCTACCATGAGTATTTTTCCTTTATGTAGCTTCGATTTCAGACATGTTTTTCAGAGGGAAACAAGTTTTCTGTTACAAAATATCACAAAACAACTAACCAATTTTCCAACAAAAATAAATAGCTATTCAGATATCCGATGATAAAGATAGCTAAGGATCCAATTGACCCCATGTGCACTTAATGATCTGCTACAGAAGTGTGCACACTAAGGGTTAAGAATTGAAATACGATTATAAAATTCAGTGTACTAAATTATGTAAGATTTTCAAAAATCTGTAATAAATGTTTCGATGCAATAAATGATTTCCTTCTTCTAAGAATAACTCTTATGACATTTATAACGTCTGCATATTCTATTTAAATCCAATATATGTAAATTTCACATTGAATATGAAATTTATATACCTTCCACCTACGTAAAGTATGAAATAAGCGAAACTGTTATGACCGAGAGTTGAATCAATAGAATGAAAGACAATATACTCACATATCCTCGTACAATATCCATATCTTCCATAAATCAAGCTCATGAACTCGAATCTTTTGATCATGAATAAACGTTCGTGTATCCTCGACCTCATGGATTCGTCTGAATCAATCATATCACAACTCATTCAGTACGATCAATACACTCAGAGAAGACCGTTTCTATGTCCACGTCAGAAGGAATCTATATATAGCGATGATGAGTATAAATATCCGAATAAAAGAATTATACCTCTGAACTATGTTTCAAATCTACGGAATTTCCATATTAAGTCCAGATTTATATGTTACTCTCTTATGAAGATATTCTTCAGCTATTAAATAAAGACTTCTCTTTTGTTACAATTTCAATATGGATTCAAGACTTTTAACGTGGAATGGTGAATAATCTCGATGAAAATAATTCTTGTTATGTGATAATTGAACATGTGACATCCACTGAGTATTTGGCTCCGTTTCGAAAAATGAGAAAAACGTTCCGACTAAAAATTACCAGGTGTAGACGTATGGTATCGGAGTTTCCCTATAAATGGTACTAGCCATCAGTTTAGGGACCATAAGACCACTTCTTCAGCACCATCATCCCCCCCTAACAGCTGATGAAGATTTTCAACACGAAACAATAGAAGTTCTGTACACCCGTAATTGTTTTATAACCTCAAACATGTCGAGTTTTGTGCCTACAAACTACAAACTGCGGACAGTAATGGTTTTTTGTTAGCATTTGAAGAAAACTGCTGCAGAATCACATTGAATGCTTGTCGAGGCTTACGGTGAACATGCCCTTGGTAAAACACAGTGTTTCGAGTGGTTCAAAAAATTTTAAAGTGGTGATTTTGACGTGTGAAACGGAGAGCGTGGGAAAACAACGAAAAAGTTCGCAGACGACGAATTACAAGCCTTATTGGATGAGGATGATACTCAAACTCAACAAGAACTCGCGGATCAACTGAATGCGACGCAGAAAGCCATCCCCATTCGTTTGAAAGTCACACGGACAGAAAAAATTTGCTGACGCAGCAAATCGAGGTATTATATATAGAATAGCAAAATTTTTTGCTGACCTAGCTAAAAATTTGCTATAACAGCAATCGTGTTAGCTACGACAGCAATTTTCTAGCTGTGGCAGCAAAAAATGTTTGCTCCGCCAGCGAATTTTCAGTATTATATACAGAATAGCAAACAAATTTTGCTGGAATAGCAAACATTTTTTGCTGCCACAGCTAAAAAATTGCTGTTGCAGCTAACAAGATTGCTGGAACAGCAAATAGTTTGCTGTCACAGCAAAACATTTGCTGCTATGGCAAAAGGAACCCAGCAAAAGTAGATTTCGCTGCCACAGCGAATTCCTTTTTCTCCGTCCATGGAAGAGATTGGGGAAGTGGGAAAATGGTTTCCGTATGAACTGAATGAAAGACAGCAAGAAAATCGAAAAACCACTTGTGAAATGCTGTTCGACAAATACAAAAGGAAGTCATTTCTCCATCGAATTGTGACGGGTGATGAAAAATGGATATATTTTGAGAATCCTACACAGAAAAAAAAACTATCTTGTATCAAGACAATATTGTTTTCGTTATATATGAAACACGGATTGTCTCAGTTCAATGCAATTTGCTTTGAATCAAAAACAGGAAAAAACAAAATTCTTGATTCAAAGCAAATTGCATTGAACTGAGACAATCCGTGTTTCATATATAACGAAAACAATATTTTCTTGATACAAGATAGTTTTTTTTTCTGTGTAAGCTTCGGAAATCATAGGCAAATCCAGGCGTATCATCGACATCCACTGCAACACTGAAAAAAAGATATGGCTCTCACAGCTCTACTATCTATGTGTTTTTGCTGTCAGGAGCTATACTGGCATCCTTATACCTCTTAATAGCAAGAACACATGAATAGTAGAGCTGTGAGAGCGATACCTTCTTTTTCAGTGAACACCAAATCGTTTAGAAAAGAGGACAATGCTCTGTGTTTGGTGGGATCAGAAGGTGTAATCTACTATGAGCTACTAAAACCTGGCAAACCGTCAACACTGATCGCTACCAACAGCAAATGATCGACTTGAAAAGCGACCGGAATATGGAAAAGGGCAACACGAAGTCATCTTGCTCCACGATAATGCCCCATCGCACACACCGAAACGGGTCAGGGAAACGATCGAGGCGTTCAGTTGGGAGATGTTACCGCATGCGGTTTATTTTCCAGACTTGGCTATGTCCGATTATCATCTATTCGCGTCGATGGGACACGCTCTCGCTGAACAACACTTCAATTCGTATGAAAATGTAGGAGAATGGCTCGATAACTGGTTGGCTTTAAAAGAGGAACTGTTTTTTGTCATGGCATTCATAAACTGCCGGAAAGGGGAGCAAAATGTATAAACAGCAATGGAGATTATTCCGAATAAAATATTTCTCATCATTTTCAAACAAAAAAACGTGTGATTTTTACCAAAAAATTCCAGTTTCATACTTCTAGACCTGGTATTATCAAGTTGATTTGACATTTCATGAAGACCTGACAAAGTTATCCGAAATCAGGTATACCTCTGACATATCCGTACAATGTGATTATTCTCGTACAATGCACGGAGATTGCTTCGCTCTCATTCATGTGATCTAGAAGAAGCCTGCTACGTCTGCATCTGAATGATCCAAATAGAGCTCGCTTCGCCCACATTTCGTGATAAATCGCACTTTGATTTACGACAAGTTATTGAAGAAATGAAATATCTCATTGTATATAGAATAATGCATACTCATGTTCATACATGTTGTTTATTTTATGAAGATTCAAATGTCAACACGTATTCATGATAGTCTTCTTCTTGATATGATCAACACTTGGCAATCTTTGAATATATTGGTAAATCAATGGTTATATGTGAACGTTATGATGGAACAAAGTATATAATCATTTCATTCTCATATAAGGGACAATAGTCAAGATGAAAATAATAATGAAGCAAATTAGACTGTTCAATCTTTCGAAATACACGACGTTCCTGAACATCAGTAAGGATTAATGGGTTGAATATTCCTGAATATTCCTGAATTCCTGAGTTAATTGATTTCTCCCATAAATTTATATAAAATTAAAAAGCGAGTCAATATGGAAAACATCAAGTCCAGATGAAGTATGTCAGATTCTTATCCAGGTACTGATAAAAGCCTGATAAGAATGCAACGCAGGAACAAAATAAAATCTTGATCTGGAAATAATTAAACATTCCCCAATCAGGATTCAAGCCTTCGTAGAAATCATTATAACCATTTTGTGAGGTATTACAAGATCTCACCGAGCTTGGTATCACCCTCATAAGGGCCAGGTAAAGCTTTGTAAGATCTAAGAGAAGAATTTACAGTCTATGAAACGCGTTCTTTTATCCTCAAGAGAATACGAGTGTACCGACGAAACACGGTTTCTTTTTACCAAATGACTTGAAACTGAATTCACGAAGTAATCTAAAATCAAGGATGATTCTTTGAAACTTCGTATCTAGGTCGCTAAAGAGCCCAAATTTTGAATTTCGGAAAAAGAATTTGAAAAAAAATTCGAAGAGTCGAATTTTCTGAATAGAAGTTAAAAAATCATTGAGTTAATAGGATCAATAGTCTGAATAAATACATGAATATAAAAAAACATGTTCACAATAAATATATCCACACGGAGAGAAATTTGTAGTTAAATGTATTTTAGGATTATTGCAGCCGAGGAACAGACTGAATTTTGAATGGAATTTACTATAAAACATTGTAAATTTGATCAATTTGATCATTGTAAGTTCAGTCTGTTCCTCGGTTACAAAGTACCATAATAAATTCCACTCTAAATTCCTCTTCGTGCATTCTACTCAATTTTTAGCTTTCATCGTATCAATTCTCACCCACACTAATAATTATAATCAATCAATTTCTCCAATCAAAAATGAGGGTACCAACAAATTTGTGAATATTCAACATATATCCAATTTCAGTCCCAAATTTAATAAATCAAATTATTCACAAAAAATCGGCTTGAAAACCAAAAAGAAGTGAATCCAAATCTCAATGTTCCTTTGAAAGTTCAAATACAATAATACTATTTCACCATCCTCCATTCCTTCCACTTTTCTATTTCGTACACCCTTTCTAAGCGCACAGTGACAGATAGTGAACGTATTGCTACAAACTATCAAAAAAAGTAACAAGAAATCGAAGTCGACTGAGTTCAATCCCCCCATATGCACACAAGTTTTTGATTGATAAATAAATATCACGCGAAAAGGCGAAGCCAACGAAGAACCATCCGAAAAACACTCACATGCGCGTAAACCCAACGATCAAGCAGCGACTAAAATGTCTGGACGTTTTATCTTAAAATATCGTAGATTGACCTGACGACACTCTGACGTCACTAATTAGAGCTCATTGAGCATGCCACCATGTCATTTGAAATGTAGAAGAAAGAAAGGAACGAAGAAAGAGAAGTAGAGATTTTTTACATCTCTTGGTCATCAATCTCCCGCTTCGTTCTCGCACTACGATCCATAATTCATTGATAATAGGTTGATTCACGCGATTTAATGTGCATTCCACTGTAAATAATCGGCCCCGATTGACCATTATTGATATCGGCATCTGAAAATGAACGTCGTTAATATATTATGTTGAGCCTGAATGATTTAACGATGATCATCCATTTTTTTCTCTCACTTTCAAATTTAGAACGTGATGATGATGACGATAATTAACTATTACTTGAAAGTTTTTAATTGGGATTCTTATCTCAAAATAATTGCTTATTTAATTCGCATTAAATTTTATAGATCAATCGAGGAGCAAATGAAATATTTTTTTTTAATGTACGTGTGCTTCTACCCAGTGTTGAGTTTGCACTCCAAATGAAATATTAAAATTCTACTATAAATGATGATATAAGATTGCGAAACAAATAACACCGTCATAACGATAATAATCGATTCATCGTAATAAAATATGAGATCTCTAAGTTTTCGAAATTGACTGCCATGTAATGAATTGATGAAAGAAAACAATGAAAACTTGGAGATTCTAAAACAGTGAATGAATAAATGAAAGTTAAATATAGAATAGTTGTATGAAACAGAATATAATAATGTATGAAGTATATCATACGATCCACATAAAATTCTTTCACCTGGATTGGTATTATTATCACTGTAGTATAAGATTTCATTACGTAAATAAACTACCTTGCAGCGTATATTGTAGCAATACACCTTTCCTATTATTCTATTAAAACTTGCATCATGATTTACAATTACCATACGCTCCTGTATAATAATTTTCTCCCCATTTATCATCACAACTATCTCCTGTGTCTTATTTTTTCCCCAGAGGGAAGAAACTAATTTACAATACGAAACTTTTCAATTTGCACAACATAGAAATTTACATGCTCCTTTGTATAGTTGCATTAATGTATATCAACAATGAATAGATATTTTCTATTATGCATTTTGCAATCTGTTACACTTGTCACTGAACCGATACCTTTTTTTCTTCCAACAAGCGTACCAAAGGTCGAGCATGAATAATTTAACAATATTCGTATCAACTAGGGTAACCAATGAGAATCGAAGATCCAAACCCGACGTGGCATGATGTAAAAAAACAAAATCCAAGAGAAAATCATATTATTTTCATTTGTATAACCCGGTGGATTGAGGTCTTATGAATGATTGAAGTGAAAGGGAGGGAAAATACTTGAATTTGCGTTCTCTCGATTTATATGGATGCAATTTTCAAGAATATTAAATGTTCTATATATCGCGATGTAGCGAATGAATTAATAACTATGATTGTTGGTCTCGTTGTTATCATTATTGGGGGGATAGAAATTTCAGCAGCACGAGTGTGAGTATAATTTATGTACTCGAGACACGTTACGGCAGTTCACGTGTAGATTTTTCAACGATAGCCCAACAATGTGTGCTCGATGTATATACATTGTGACCACGACTTCTTCGTAAAACTTTTATTATTCCATGGAAAATATGTAGCTACGTTTGGACATAATTTTGTTCATCAAATTATTTTGTTAAACGTCGTTCTTGAGTTCAAATTATTCATTAAAACGATTGATCGATCAAGTTCTGAAGTATAGCTTCGAAAAAAATAAGGAATACGAGAGATTGTTGTTGTTTTTCTTTCCCAATAGGACTTTTATTCAAGTGAGAAATGTGATGACAGACAAATATGACGAATATCACTGTAATTTGAAACTGTAATGCGATCGATGATTCGATCGAAACTCATGTATTGACCCACATATCACAACTGCAGTTAATGCTCCAACTGAAATTACCAGCAAACTAGCGCGAACGTACGTGTTCAATTACACAAGGCCATACACAGTACTCGAACACTGCTGAACGAACCACCACCTGTGGGGTAGCACCAATTACCATGTACATTCTTTCCAGAGTAATCGTATACACACCCACTCACACATTGCCTTGAATATCAAGCAATCTTGTTATCTAATTACTCATTATCCCTTTAATCGCTCGGTGCATCATCGCTCGAATTAATTTAAATAAAAATTCTATGAATTCGTACATTTTTTTACATTTTATCTTTTTGTAATCTGCAAGAAAATGAATATACACTTGCAAAATATTTACCTCAAAATTAAGAAATTGAATCATGTTTTTAGCTCCAGTCGCTGTTCAATTCCCGATACCGTATTTTTCAGGAGCTACAATCGAATCAATCTCTCTTTGTATGGAAAAGAATGAACCAGGATTCCTCAAGATTGATAAAATATGTTCCGAGTTTACAACACAACAACAATAAATTTTGAATTAAGAGACGGGAGGAGGAGATGAGGGGAAAAAAATTCGAGACGAGTACGTGAATAGAAAGAAAATAATGGGGTGAGATGTGGATACGATCGCCTAAGAAGCTTATCACGCACAAACCGAAGGAGGATTCTTATACTAACGAGGGTTACGGGACACAATTGTCAGAGACAAACTGAGAAAATTGTATTATCAGGGAAAGTGACGGAACTTAGAGCGAACAAGTGTCGGAGAAAGTAAGAAAGAACGTGTTGGGATAAATGCGGAGGAAGAATTTGGATTAGATGCGAGAGAGAAAAAGAGAAGATCTCTGTTCCCCGACTGAGAGAAGGAGCGAAAGAATTGAAGAAAAAGGAGAGAAATAAAGGAAGAAGAGAAGAGACAAGGGGAAATGTCGAGAGGTCGAAAAATTGCACTGACATGGGAGTCGTTCTTGTCATTCTGCCTACAAAGCATTGCACGTGTTACGATTTAATCCCAACCCTACGACATATTGGATTTGCATTTGTTTTTCTGTTCCTTTCCTCATTGCTTACCATTTGTAACTTGGATTCGGAGACATGAAATTCTAAGATCACGTTTTTTACGCAATCACTGCGACAAAAAAACTGAGTGAATATCGGTGTAATACAATTCACAATTTCTATGATTCATCCGTATTTTAATTAGCAAAATGAAAATAGATACTTTCTCTCCAAGCGTGGATTGCCTATAATGACAATGGGCCCCAGGCTGGGTCCATCCTCTTTAACCCAGTATTGGGGAATGACGATGGGGCCCATGTTAGCTTAATCTTGGCCCTTTTGTGCTTTCCCATACAATTATAGTTGAAAAAAATGGAGATAATGAATCTTAGTGCGGGCACATTTGAACTTGGCCCCAATTTGGACCAGCGTTAGGCCAAGATTGGGGTGAATTTATATCCCGAGCATGTGTGTACAATCCTCAGCGTGTAAGAATTTTGGTGCCACTCTGGCCCAGTCTTCGGCCCATATTGGCAGGATGGGGCCCATGCTGGCCCGGGGTGGGCCCCATGGTATATACATGCTAGGGATTTTCCAATTTCAAAACAAAAAGGAAGGGGCAGTATTGATTGCCTAGTCTGGGTTCATGCTGGGCCCGTGGTGTTACCAATTCTCGGGTAAAGCAATACGGCCAAGCTGGGAACCATGTCATCATCTCAGGGTTGGCCCCACGTTGGGTAGCATGGGCACCCACCCTGGGCGTAGATGGGGCCCGCCGTCAATACACACTTGGGTCTGTATATACCCAAGCGTGTATTTACTACGGGTCCAATGGGGGCCCATGCTACCTAACGTGGGACCAACTCTGGGATAATAACATCGTTTCCAGCCTGGCTGTATTGCTTTGCCCGAGAACTAGGTGATACAATGAGCCCTGACCTAAGCCGATCCTGGCTCAACTTAGGGCCGGGCCCGCACCAAAGTTCAATATTTCCATTTTCTACGAACTATAATTGTACGGGAACAAACAGTAGGGCCAAGATTACTCCAGGATGGGTCCCATTGTCATTTCCCAATACTGGATTCAAGCAAATGGACCCTGCTTGGGCCCATTGTCAATATCGGCAATACACACTTGGGTAGGAATTTAATGAATCTTCTCCACGAAATTCTTCAAAATTTTATGAGGTTTCATTGATTTATTAACAAACGTTTTTCACATGAACGATAACGTGTGAAACATTCCTATCGATTCAACCTAATTTAAACGATTTAAAATTGTGTTTGAACACGGAGGACGTTCAGATAAATTTGTAAATTATCGTGTTATTTGATAAACTTATACTTCCAAGAGATCGAATTACCATATTTCATGGTCGAATGGTTGAGAGTATGCATGTTTGGATATGTACTTTCGAACGATTAGAATTCGAATCCCTGTCAAACTACTATAGATAAACAGCGGAGGTACATCTGTACTCTAATCATCGCTGTGCTAAACTCAACCTCTCGAATTATATCAAAGCTAGTAACTAATTCCAGCTGCACATGATTGGAATTATCGCCACTCAGTTTTGTTTCCAATAAACAGGCAGATAAAGCTACTGAAATTGAGACCTACTTGTTTTTCATTCACTTTTTACATCTTTTCACATTGATTTTATGAATTTTTTGACGACCCAATAGGTTTTTCATTCATTACATTTTTATATAGAATCATTAGAGGCGAGAAAGCTATTAGGAAAGTACAAAACGTAACAGTACCTTGTTGGGAATTTACTTTCAAACAAATTTCAACGCCCTTCCGAATTCAAATGAAAGGATCGTTAAGGTTCGTTCCGCGGATTGCGGTAACATAAACAGTCGTTTCAAAGACTAAGTGCACGGAAAGCTGAGTTTGAGGATTCAAAAACACAAATTCGATCAGGAATTTCGTCTGATGCTTTGCGCTGGGTTATGTTATAATACCGCTATCAAAGATATGTCATGCTCAAAATGATTATGTTCGAATTATTAAATGATCAAAGTTTCAATGAAATTGGTTCATTAGTTTTAGACTTTATCGTGAATATAGAGACGTATGTCCTGGTAAAATGGAATAATCAAGAAAACTGTGAGAACACGATGGATTTTTCCATCTCTTTTTAGACAACATATTTCAATTTTAGGTTTGAAATCTTAATGTTACATAAATCCGCCATTAAAATAAAAAAAATTGACAATTTCTAACATTTTCGATAGCTATAAACGTTTGAATAGAACAAAAATTTCACATGGATTATATCAAAATTGATTGAAAACTACGATAATTATCACAAGGAACAAAACGAAAACCGATAAAAGTCGCGCTTAGTTACGTGAACTTTGCGTTTGCTTTCAAACATCGGTTTTTTCTGACACCTCTCATTCGTTAGGCGGTGTCAAGAGATGATCAATCATACTTCGTCCTTTATCTGTTTGTTCAGATATTTTGTTGCGTGTGGAAATGATAAATTCCCTGAACATTTATTTCGCGTGTTTATATTTTATACAATCCTCATAGAATTTCTAGACAATTTCTATAAATATTTCAGAAAAAACTTCGTGCAATCATGATCATTTGGACGATTCTTCGTTTATGTCCATGGTGAAATTGCCAGGCAAGTAGACGAAAGACAAATTGCGTGCGTTTGATCATCAATTCCGGACGTCCGGAAAAAGAAATGAGTGATAAAACTAGATCAAACAAAGTAATATTAGAAGACGATTGATGAGTTTTGATCACAAAATGCAACTTTCATCCATTTTTATTCTGTATAATATGAAGATTATAATGTTTTTCTAATACATTTTATACAATGTTTCATCAAAGTACAATTTGGATAAGGTTTCAGACCTATTCCGACGGTTGTGATCGTTACATATTATGTTCTTGAAGTTTGAATCGTTTATAGAAACGAAACAAAAATCCAAAATCACAAAATCCAATGAATTATCATTATTGGTCTTCTCGCATTAATTCTTTGTGATTTCTACAATTGAAAACATTGATCAGAGAATGCACTACAAGATTTTGAGTCTTCAACGGCTGAATATTCCGTTATTTGATTACTCATCCGTTTCAATAAACGATTCAAACTTCAGTAATATTAAATATTGTATAAATTTCAATGTAATAGATATAATTTATTCCTAATCGTTGAAAAATTTATCATCGCGACAAGATTCTAGTATGAACGCTGCATATTGCATCACTACATTGCACGGAAAAAAGAAAACACTACTGATTACTGTGAATGACAGCGATCGGTTGAAAAACAAATGAAAACACACTTGGATAATGAGGATTAGCACGATCACAGTTATGAGTATTGTAATAAAATGCCTCAACGCTGACTGGACAGTAATGAGGACTGGGAAACTCAGTACTGCATAAAATGAATTTGAGTTTCAATGTATTTTTGTGATTCACAGTAACCATTGCTGTTTTCTTTTTTCCGTGTGGGAGGAAAAAAAATTAGAAGAAAGATTTTTGAGCAAATACATTTTGAAAGCAAAAGTATTCGGTTACGAGTGGAATATAAAAGAGTATAAAATAACAAATGTCGCCTACAATTCACTCAAACTTATATATACTCATTTATAATTTTATGTAACTCTCATTCCACTTAATCATGAAATAATGAGAAGAAAGAACATCGATCCTTCAAAGAAAAACAATATGAACCGCATTACTCGGTTCAAGAATCAATAACATGAATGCTTTACGAGCTCTCGCGTGTTACACACGATCTGCTACCAAACGTTACATAAATTTCTATTTTTATTATTAAAACAGTTCTCTAAGGTTAATAATTCCCACAATACAACAGCAACAACAACCAAGTGAGTAACAAAGTGAAATGACAACCAAGTGTGCAGATATACACGAGTGAATGGCCGACCCTTTCAAAGTGCATGTGCGAATGCAAACTCCGAGTGAGCAAATATCGACTATCATATACATATCACATATACACATATCACATATACACATATATAGGCGTATACTATCAACACAATACAAGCACACGTGAAATAAATGGAAAAAGAAAAAACAAATAAAAAAGAAAGTAGTAAGTGTAAAAGGAAAACAAGAACAGAAAAGAAGGAAACCAAAGAATTCGAGACAAACCTTTGCGTGTGACTTGAACATACAGGCGGTCCCGGCGAACAGCTGCGTCCAAAGAAAAGATGGAATAATTCAATTACTAATGGTCTTTGATATTTGCGTTGAAGGAGTTATAGGGAGTGTGTGAATTTCATTTTTGTAATTTTCACTCTACACGGAAAAAAATGTTCAGCTGTATCAGCTAGATTTTAGCTATTATAGCTAGACATTTCGCTGCGGCAGCTAAAATATAGCTGGTACAGCTAAACATTTTTTTCCGTGTACGTTAAATAAAATTATGCACGGAGAGAAAAAATTTGCTGACGCAGCAAATCGGGGTATTATATATAGAATAGCAAAATTTTTTGCTGACCTAGCTAAAAATTTGCTATAACAGCAATCGTGTTAGCTACGACAGCAATTTTTCAGCTGTAGCAGCAAAAAATGTTTGCTCCGCAAACAAATTTTGCTGGAATAGCAAACATTTTTTTGCTGCCACAGCTAAAAATTCGCTGTCACAGCTAACAAGATTGCTGGAACGGCAAATAGTTTGCTGACACAGCAAAAAATTGGCTGCTCTGGCAAAAGGAACCCAGCAAAAGTAGATTTCGCTGCCACAGCGAATTCCTTTTTCTCCGTGTATATTCAAAGAATTGTTTCTTTTTGGGAGGAATAATTTATTACATATTTTTGGTGCATAAGTGACTCGAAACATCAGAAAACATTGTGTCATAGTTTCTGTGGATGATGCTGAGGAACGCAAGAAATTGAATATTTAAGGACTAAAATTGAATGTATATATAATTAGTTGCAGTAGGCATTACATTTGATTATAAAAGTCATCGCTATCTCTGGCAGGAATAATTCTAATACATCCTGCATAAAAATGCGCAAATCTGACTGCGACATTCTAGGCAGCTTTGAGGTATACTTCTACATCAAAGGAACGCCTGGAATGATTTCTGCTAGGAATGCCTATTGCGATTATAACTTTCTTTTTGTGTAACATCCAATAACGCTGAGAGTGTATGGAAAATTTGCAAGATGCAAATAGCAATTTTTGTTTATCTTTGAATGTAAACCCAGGTAGAAATATTATATTGAATCCTATTACGAATAGTGAAATTTCTGATTGAATATCATTGAATTTCATTAAAACATACTCATTTTCCTGTTCGTCAATAAGGTTTTATAGATTATTTGGAACAGGGAAGGTTTCAAAATTGCTATTATGCCTCAAGACGAGTTAATCAACATAAGTCGAAGAAAGCATGTGTCTAAATAGAAATTATTCTAGTGGTTCCCTAGACACTTCAAAGGCATTTGTGCGACTTTGTGACAATCTAAAAGATCTTCAGAGTAATTTCTATTATATCAAGCATTTCAATTATACTGTGTTGTATTACCAGCGAAATCAAATATTGCTGAAGTTTGAATCGTTTATTGAAACGGATTGGTGATCGAATAACGAAATACTCAGCTGTTAGAGCCTAAAAATCTTACAGTACATTCTTTAAACGATATTTCGAGTTCCAAGAAGTCAATTCAGGAACATAAACACCCATAAATCATAAAATTTTATGAGTTTGCGTGTTCGTCTCGTTTTTATGAATGATTCAAACTTCAAGAATATTGAAATCAATTAATCCAAGATATTTTGTTGTTGAATCTATTTCAAACTTCCGCTGCATGCTTCTCTCAGTACATTGTCTAGAATTTTAATACTGACAGAACTAATTCATTCAAGAATCTCTACTGAAGTAAGTAATTTTTCAAATTCACTCTTTAAATCCGAATCAATAAAAGTTACTGAGAATCAGTTGAAATCCACTGGAAAAACAGTGTCCAGTTCTGTTTTCATTCAAAATTGCAAAACTCAGCAATGATTATCCCAGCAGAAGAAAATTCCTGTTAAAATAGCAATTCTGAAAAATTTGCTTTGCTCTTCCAGCAAGAACACTCACTAAATCAGTATAGTTCCTGGTATTCAGTATATCTACAATGCCGAATTGCTGGCTCAACGAATTCTCATTGTAATAGCAATCTCTTTGCTGATCCAGCGAACAACTTTATTATAACCGCAAATCCAATTTTTTAGATTTACTATTCTATCTGCGCGCAGTGAAATTTCATTGGATCTCGATACTTTTTGCTAATTTGAATGCACAGTG
Organism: Gonatopus flavifemur; assembly: GCA_018340375.1. Lineage (NCBI taxonomy): Eukaryota > Metazoa > Arthropoda > Insecta > Hymenoptera > Dryinidae > Gonatopus > Gonatopus flavifemur. The sequence goes on along the minus strand of JAFFJZ010000003.1, from coordinate 44,551,815 downwards.
CAGTTTCATATTACATACATATTTCTCTTTGAAATAACCACTTTCAAAATAAACATTTGAATTATCTTTTCAAAAAAAACATTGTTAATGAAACTGATGAAGTTCTTTAATCAACTTCTGATCAACTTGAATCTTCAATAAAGAGGATTTTGTTTGTAATAGAAATTCCCACACGTAGTTCATTATAATCCAAGACAAATCGAATACTGGATGAAACATTATCTCTTCTTCCTCAAAGTCATCATATTTGTGGAGTTATCCTTGTGTTCAACTTCACTCACACCTAGTATTACATAATCGCTGAACTAAATTCATGATATTCCTATTCTAGTTTAGAACTTTGAAACCATAGACGAACACCGACATCAAAGATATATAATAATTATATGAGCCACCCTTCGGAGTAGGGATCAATTTCATTGTCTCTTAGAACTATCTTCTTAATTGATCAAAGTAATGCAGTGATTACACAGTTGAAAATTTTGTGTAAATGTGTTAAAAAATCCGTGTGTCATGAATTTTCTGTTAAATATTCAACACAACCACGTGTAACTTCTACAGACAGTCCTTGTGTAATCAGGTCTCAACTGATTTATCATGTGAAATCATTCAAACAAGTGAAAAAAAGTGTCAAAATGACACAAATCTTATTCAACTCAAGATTAAACATAAAAATTGTGTTGTTCTCAACTACCAAGGGGAGATCGCTAGTGGTGGGAGCTATTTTTTTATGAAACTTCTATGTACGTGTAACTTTAGTAGTCGTCGGAAGAACTGTTCATGCATTTTGGTTTTAGCTTTCATTGTAATGGAAATTCGTTTTCTAGATATGTGAATTTGAAGATAGAGTGCGAGTCGATATACGCAAAGAAAGTACACTCAATCAAAGGACCGGCAGTGGCTTGAGTGATACAGCTTCAACATTCGGTCCCGACGATCCATGTTCAATGCTCATTGAAGTACTGTTTTTTTTTCAATTTATTCTTATGCATTGTTTCAACACGAAAAAAGTGTGATTTTCACATTTGATTGATGTAAAAAAATCCATAAATTACACTTGTGAGCTGTTGATTCATTCCTTATTTTGGATTTCATTTGACAGTACTTAGGGATCGTACCCATACCACGTGACCTTTTTCTTACTTCCTTCTCTATCTTACTCATTATGCCTGAAGTTGGTGCAACAAGGAACGAGACAAATAAGAAGGTCACGTAGTATGGGTACGTTCCCTTATGTGTTCAATTTACACGATCGGAAATTCCAATCAAAATTTTATCAACATCCTTTTGTGTTATATTATTTACATCGAGCTTGAGTTATTAGCTAACACAAATACATTATGTGATATCGACACAAAAATATATGTGGACCGTTTGGGACATGTGAAATGTGTTGAATTTAACACAAAATTTCCAACTGTGTAATTCGTATATCATTTTACAAATTTCTAACTAACAACCTTTCGAGTAAAATTTTTATGAAAATGCATAGAGAATGATATTTAAATTGATTACCGATTTGAGTTTATTAATCGAAAAATCCCATGTGGCAAAAATGTCCTAAACTGTATACAATTGTAAAATTTTATACGATTTGTATACAATTTGTTTACGATTCTATACATTTTGGACACTTTTTCCATATAGGATGATCAGAGGAAAAATTTCTGGAATTCAAAAATCGTTGTAAAATCTGTTATAAAACGCTGTTTGGAGTGCATTTGAATGAATAAAATATAAGCTGAGCAATTCGCTTCTCTTCTCATATTGACCTTGGGAGTTGAACTTCCCCAAAGTTTCGAGAACAGAGAATTGGCAGACCCGCAAAAACTATGCGACGCGCACAGTCGGTCCAGTAGGTTTTCGTCCACATACGGTTACAAGACAAATAGCTTTCATCCTTAAAAGCACGTCATTCCGAAAATGAGATCCTTGTTGTAGTGTCTTTGGACACTACGCGAGCACGTAGGAAATAGAGAGAAAGAGGAAACATGACATAATTAATCGATCGGTGACGAGCATAATTAACATCCTTTGTCTGACGAGGGTTAGATTTATGAAGTACTGTTGTTCGAGGAACATGATTTAACGAATGTGCTAAGTATTCTTATTAGAGTACCGTGTCTAATCACGGTATTCCAAGAATGCGATAACTCATGTCCTTCAAGTTTACGAGAATAAGGGAATAAAAATCTCGTGCATTTCCTTCGATATAGGTCTTGAAAGGAGAACTACAATGAAGCAACTGTAATTTTTTCAATATTCATTCAACACCTTGGATAGAATAATGATTTTACACGGATTGAAAACTACGAGATTATTGTATTCCAAAACGCTTATGAGAAAAATGTGAGGAATCAGTTGGAAACACAGGTCACGTGCAAGTTGTTAGAAAATTCCGACATGACACGTAGTTTTGAGAGTTGGATTCGTTGTCTGAGCTGAAAAATCTACTACATATCATTTATAATACTCCAAGCCCGTTTCGTGTCATATGATGTTATCACACAGTTCTATCACGAACTAAAAGCTCAGATTTTTATCTCATTTCTCGCTAGAAACATTAAGCGTTGTTAGAAAACAACGGTTCTCAGGTTTCAGTACATTTAAAAATTTTCACGAGGAAGAAGCGTCATTCTGGTAATGGAAACCAGTTCTTCCGTGGGGAACTCGTAATAGAAAGAAATACACTTAGATTGAAGTGTTCTTCGCATCCGAGAGTATCTCAAATTGAAAATCTTATCTTGAATATTCACTTCTGCTATAATAAGGTATAATACATTCTTGCGAGAATTACTAAATAAAAAACCTGCAAGTTTTAGGATTACGACGGATAATGAGGAATGAAGAACTTAAAATGCATAACCGGAACCCCAAAGTATAGTTTCTTTTCTATGTGATTTTGTATCAAGTTATGATGCAACAATTAATTTTTCTTCATAATACTTATAATTTGATAACTCAATTACTTTATCTGCAAAATTAAGAATTATGTTAATTACTATTTTGTAACTATCTTATAGTCGAATTATTTTAGAAAAACTTCCGATGAAAAAAGACTCTTTTCAGAACATATTTCGAAAGCTTTTCGTGTTACGTCGGTGCAAGGATTCTAGGCGTTGAAATTTCGTACGGAGGTTACATACGAAAGGATATTCTACCGAATCCTTGTCTCAACTTGAAAAATGTATCATATAGCAGGGTGAGAGATATACAAGAAAAATCGGATCCTCGTGCTTCATGTAGAAAGAGAATAATATAAAGATATTCAACGATCCTCTTAAAATTTATTTATTATGACTTTGGAATATTGAAATTTTTATCAATAAAAGTTGGAAAAATTCTTGCGTTTCAACTAAAAAAATATTCACGACGATGTGGCAATTAATCGTTCCAATAATCATCTCTCTACTCAACTGAACAATACATAAACTCAAGTGATATTCGAATACCGTTGGAATATCTCACAGAAATTTTTATAATTCGCAGTTTAGAGTGCTGAAACCAAATTGTCCTCTCTATCTACTTTCAGCTTCATTTGTTTCTTTGAACGAACCTCCGATGATGGATTCAAAGGAAGGAACACTCAAACTTTCAAAGCTTTCGAAGTGAAAGTCTTTTTTTTGGTCGTGGGAAGAAAATTTGAATTATCGATTTTAGATTACTCTGATTTGCGGCACACGATCGATTCACACAGCGTGCCTCAACTCTCTCCGCTTGGAAAGGATCGCGTGAGTTCACAAGAAGATATCGTGGATATATCATTGAACGAAGATCGATTGAATCCTGACGATACAGTTGGAATCGATACGAGAATCCCGGAAGTACCCAGAGACCAAAGTATAGTATAATAGAACACGTATATGGCGTTTCACTCTTTTTCCTTTATTTTCCCTCAGTGATGTATAAGCACCCTCTTACCGGACGTCGATTAATTGAAAAAGTTTTACCACAAGCAGATGATGGTAGTGAGAAAAGAAAGATCCAAACTGGTTGGTAGGCGTCGAATGTTTCTTAAAACTTCTCCGAGTTGTTGGACAAGATAACAATTCGTGTAGAATTAAAAGTCTAAAGTAGATGTAGATAAAACACCCCTCGGCAAATCTTCGATGTACTTGAGGAATTTTATAATTTGATAATCAACGATTAACAGCGTGACGTGATTACACGAAATTATCACAAATACTTGTTCACTTTTGTACACATAAATTAATCCACCGATCTGTCTGGGTAGTACTTGTAGCTTGGGATTCCATGAATGTGGGAGTGTAAACAAGTCCAAGAACAAGTAAGTGAGTCAGGAATTTTTATTGAACCTTCCTTCCCGACGTTTCGCTTAGATACTAAGCATAATCAAGGGTATTAATCGTAGTAAAGAGATTGTAGTGTTATCGTTGAGTTCGTTTGGACCCGTTGGACCAGAGTTGGTAAGAAACCGAACTGTCTGCACAGTTGAAAATTTTGTGTAAATGTGTTAAAAAATCCGTGTATCATGAATTTTCTGTTAAATATTCAACACAACCACGTGTAACTTCTACAGACAGTCCTTTTGTAATCAGGTCTCAACTGATTTATAATGTGAAATCATTCAAACAAGTAAAATAAAGTGTCAAAATGACACAAATCTCATTCAACTCAAGATCGAACATAAAAATTGTGTTATTCTCAACTACCAAGGGGAGATCGCTAGTGGTGGGAGCTATTTTTTTATGAAACTTCTATGTACGTGTAACTTTAGTAGTCGTCGGAAGAACTATTCATTCATTTTGGTTTTAGCTTTCATTCTAATGGAAATTCGTTTTCTATATATGTGAATTTGAAGATAGAGTGCGAGTTGATATACGCAAAGAAAGTACACTCAATCAAAGGACCGGCAGTGACTTGGGTGATACAGCTTTAACATTCGGTCCATGTTCAATGCTTACTGAAGTACTGTTTTTTCAATTTATTCTTATGCGTTGTTTCAACACGAAAAAAGTGTGATTCTCACATTTGATTGATGTAAAAAAATCCATAAATTATACTTGTGAGCTGTTGATTCATTCCTTATTTTGGATTTCATTTGACAGTACTTATGTGTTGAATTTACACGATCGGAAATTCCAATCAAAATTTTATCAACATCTTTTTGTGTTATATTATTTACATCGAGCTTGAGTTATTAGCTAACACAAATACATTATGTGATATCGACACAAAAATATATGTGGACCGTTTGGGACATGTGAAATGTGTTGAATTTAACACAAAATTTCCAACTGTGTGGGTAGTACTTGCAGCTTGGGATTCCATGAATTCAACACGACATTTTCTTTACTACGATTAATACCCTTGATAATGCTCAGTATCTAAGCGAAACGTCGGGAAGGAAGGTTAAATAAAAATTCCTGACTCACTTACTTGTTCTTGGACTTGTTTACACTCCCACATTCATGTAATCCACCGATAGTTCAAGTGTTTTCAATTTTCCATTGCATTGGATTGCTTTTCACGAATCGTTGAAGAATTTCAACAACTTTCCCCAGGACTGAGATCTATAAACGACAATCGAATGTATAGTGAACGGATAAAAATGATTTTCAATTTCAAAAGCAAGAGTTCACAAGAGTGAACCAAAGTTCTTTTAGTTTATTCATACATCTCTTTCAGAGCAAAGTGAAACTCTTTCATTTCTCTTCTCATTTTTCATTCAGAAAATTGTCGTTCGGTTAAAAGGGTGACCTGTAAGTTGACTTTCGTTCCCATCACGTATTTGATGAAAATTGAAGGATACAGTTGAGAATGGTACTACACTGGAACAAGTTTTCAATAGAAAAAGAAATGGAAGGAAAGTTGACAGATAAATGGAAAAGTAAAAAGAGAGTACGAGAGTCCTAAGAATTTGTACAAGATGAAAGATGTGGAACTCACATTTCCATCGTTGATAGCCTCGATGCCGCGGGCATTCGCCGAAATTTACATCTTCTTTTTCCCTCAACGTGTGATACCCGTAAATGACAAGGGAGATGCACAAAAATGAGTATTGACGATGAAAAATTCACCATTTTAAAACGGGAGAAAAAATTTTTATTCGTTTTATTAGGCAGTGGTGGGTGTAGCATTGTATGTAGTAAAAGTTCTGGTTGGAATATTGTGGAAGGGGTTGAACACCCTCATCGTTGGAGATAATGGAACCGATTCAACTACCATCGACTCCATGATACCTCCCTGTTTTCTGTTTATCTTTACCCTCCTTTTCTCCCTAAGGCGATCTTGTCTCGACGAGACTCGATATAAATGCACCCTTCGTCCAGATCCTCTCTCCCTTTACAACAACTGGACCAACTGGATCAAGTAATCGAGTTCTTTTCGATTTTATCTACTATTCTACGAGATATCCAGTTTCATGGGAAGGAAACTATAATTATCATATTGTTCGGAGGTCGATCGAATATGATTGAATGCAAGAACATACATTCTGTTGATTCTTCGTTCTAGCTTTTTTTTGGATGCAAATATAATTCCAGCAATTATTATATTCAGTTTTATACTACACGTTTGCAGGATTAAAGAATAAGAATCTGATATTCCTATCTTCACTATTTTCCCAATCTCCACGCTCTACATTCATTATACCCCTGCTATTCAACCTCAAAGTTGAAGTACCGAAAACCTGAAAGAGATTCAGAATTCAGTAAGAGCGGAGATATCATCACGAATCCTGTTCGCTGTACTAGTTTTCATTACACCGTACTCTCCAGATTTACTTTTTCCTACAATAATCGTACCCACTAATCTATGTACATAAATACATATTAGATCGATATCGGAATCAGCGAAAACAGCTTTTTGTCTAAATCTTTTCAGTGAAAATACCTATCGTCTACCGTTCTCCCAACTTGAATCTAAATCTCCGTTAAATCATTCCCTTAATCTCAGATATTAACATAACAAAGTACTACAAGGAACATTTTATTTTTCCTTCATGATAATAATAAACGAAAAAGACTACAACTCCGCTTGAAAGAGACTTGTCAATACCGATCAAACCTATTTTTTGATTGCATCTTATTATTGATTCCCGAAGAACTTGGTATGTTTTTTTTTTTCGTCCTTTGAAATACGAATAGTCAGCTTACAATCATTTCAATGGATGAAATCGAGAGTCAGTAAAAAGAAGTGAAGAAAAGAGAGAGGGAGTCGATTTATTTGGCACTGGAAAAGAAAAAAGGAAGAGAAGAAAAGAAGGAAGAAAAAAACGTAGAAGGATTTCTTCTTCACCGAGGGATCTCCTATCTATCCTCAGACCGTACAAGCCCCCGCTTAAAGGTGGAAAGACGCGAGAAGGAACGCCTTTTGCGCTGCTTGCCAGAAGGAAATGCGTCCCCTACACCTTCGACCTTGTAAACTCGTCTCCCTCTACTCGAAAGAGAAAGAAACGAACGAGAGGAGAAAAGGGAAAAAAGCTGAGAAAAGGAAGGGAGAAAGTGGATGAGGAAGAAGATGAACAGGCACTTTTAGAAAAGCCCTTCTCTTCCGTGCGGATACACGACTCAAATCTACTCTCCGCGTGTAGTGGGTGTGTGAGTCGAGCACGAGTCTGGGTGAATCGAAGCGAGAAGAATGTAAAATAACTTCAAATTTTGCAAAAAAACAGGGACGAAGAAAAGAAAAAGAAGGGTGAAAATATTATGAAAGTAAGAGGGAATTTTTTAAATGTAATCGCCTTGATGTTGCTTCGTAATACTTTGCTCACTTTTTTCATACTTCAATTTCGACGGTAGATAGAGAAGAGAGGAACGGAAGTTGGATTTTCATAACGCCGAAGGAGAAATACAAAACGTGGAAAGCGAGGATGAATTCAAAATTAGTAATTAGATAAATTATGTTCCCTCAAATAATCAATTTCTTTACAAAAATCGAGGTGGCAGTGAAACCAACTGTCTTCAAATTCAGCAGCTCAAATCTCAACTTGATTGAAACAATGAACTTACTAATATTGAAAACGAAATAAAAAATCGTAGTCAGTGTATGATAAGAAATAGATTCGCATTGGTTGGAAGGAATAGACTACCGATATTAGATTAAAACTTGTTCACTTATTTTTTGAACAATCATCTTCACATTTTGAAGTATATTCCACGCATAATCATCTTCGAGAAGAATTTTTGAACAGTTTTCAGTTAGTTCTTGGAAGATTTCAAATTACGAGTCCTTTAGGATAAAATTATGGCTCTCTAGATACGAGAGACAACTGTAATTAACTTTGTTAGTTTTCCGTCTGGATCCAAAGAACAAGGAAAGAAGGGACGAATCGGGCGGAAGGTAGAGAGATAGGCACAGAAAGTAGATGAGGAAGAACATGAACAGACATTTCCCAGAGTAACCCTTTCGTTCGAGTCAGTGAGCTGGATCGAGGCTACGGATGTGAATGTATTTGTACGAATTTCAATGAATTCAATGGAACGCAGAACATAGAAAGGAAAATATTTGTACGGCCATGAGAGAAAGATCAAATTTCAATGAACAAGTTCTAATTAAATTGTTCAAGGTCTATTCATTCGGTGCAACTGGAATCGATTTCTGTTGAGTATATTATGCAAATGAAAGGGAAAGAACAAACTCTTTATATAGATTAATTACCAAATAAATCCATAATTTTTGTAATGATCATCCAAAGTTCGAGAAAAAATCATTGTGTGCTATTCGAAGGTGTACAAAATTAATATAAATTATATGGTTAACATTCCAGAGAATTGGTTCTGTTTTTTACATTTTCAAAATTCTTATTAACGATAATTCAACAAAAATCTCAAATTGAGGAGCAATTTCCTTTCAATTTTGAGCTAATTCATGTGCATGCAGAAATGAATAACAGAATTCGCGTGGGGATGGAATAAAATTTTATGCAATTTTGTATTAACCCTCCGTCGGTCACCCTCAAAATAGAGATATTTTTTCATCATGATCTATCGAAGGTATAACACACTTATAGACACGCAACTTGTAGTTTTTGGAGAAGGAATGAGGGGAGTTTGTGACGCACAAACCCGTAGATTTCAAAAGTTGATGGTGTAGAAATAACAATATGTTTGAAAAAACAGAAGAATCAGTATCACAATATCAATACAAGGATTCATGATTAAAAACATCATTAATAAGGATTTCTTAAATGACCGACTTCAATTTTCAAATAATAATCCAAAGTATGAAAATTTCCAAGTAAACATTGAAAAATGAACTTCCCGTGAATTTGTATGAGAAGAGGCGTGATTGGATTCTATGTCGAAGAGGAGATGTAAGGGATTGGTTCGTGGATGCATCTGGGGACCTGTTATAGAGGGATGAAAGCATAAAGAGACGAATTCTCTTCGGAGACACTTTGCGCATAATTTATCGCGTGAACGAATCAAGTTCGACCGTGCGTATCCAGTCGTCCAGCAACAGCCGTTTCCTTGAAAACTTGGAAAACAAATGATAACGTGAATGCGGGTTGAGAAACTTCATTATTCCAAGCTACTTACCAGAATTAATGCCTCACTGGTTTATTTCACAATGGGCTTGATGAGACTTTGATGTTCCATTATCGTTGACTTTGTACTTTATTTTTCCACGATATGATTATAACAATTTAGAAAAAATATTCTGTTTTATTTTGGAACTTCTTGACAAGGGATATTCATGTGACGTTCGATTACAGAGGGATTTCCTTCTAAGAGTATAGAAAATATGAGAAAAATTTCTGAAACTTTTTTTATATGAATCATATAGATCTTGTGTAGTATTTCATTAACAGTCGTGATTTTTAAGGACAGGTTCACATCCAGCGACCCCAAAATAAGGTGATTTTCTCGAATTTTTTTTTATGGAAGGAAGTGAATAAAGAACTCGGGGGTTTTCGCACTTGTTCGTCGAGTCTTTAAGTACATGGAAAAATTTTTTTCAGTGGAAAATAATGCCATGGGAATTGTTGATACGTGTTGAAGCATAACCACCTAAAAAAACAGTGATCAATCGGGCACCACTATACTTACAAAAATGATCAGAAATCAAAAATCCAAAAATTTTTACAAAATATATTATATCTATTGGAGGTTGTACCAATAAAATTAATGGAAAGTCCAAAATTAAAAAAAATGACAGGCATGCATACTTTTGGTAGCGTTTTTTCACCTTTTTTTCGCTTCTTAAAGTGCTATAAAAATAAAAAAAAGAAGGCCAATGTCATCTCCATTTAGGTTCATCCTCCATCAAATTCGATCAGCTTCAAAATAAAAAAAAAAGAGCGATCCGTTCAGTAGTTTTTGAGATATCGTGGAGCCAAACTTGAAAAAACATGGTTTCGACAAAAACACCTCCAAAGTCTCGAGATACGAATCCTTTGACTCAGGAAAACTTTTTTTCATGTACTTCAAGATTCATTTAATGAGTTTCAAATAACTCGAGTTCTTAATTTACTTCCTTCTTCAGAAAAAAAAATTCGAAAAAATCACCTTATTTCGGAATATGCTTGATGAGAACCTCCCCTTAACCCTTTGCGGCATACGTTTTGCAGATGAACGGTTTTTCATGAAACTTGGTATATATGGGTTTTTGAGGTCACTGATTACGAATCTGGACTCAGATTTGCAAAATTCAAGATGGCGGATTCAATATGGCGGCAAAAAATTTTCAAATATGGGGGATTTCGCTGAAACTCACGTGTCGGGGATTTTTCGAGTCGCTGATTACGAATCTGGACTCAGATTTCCAAAATTCGAAATGGCGGATTCAATATGGCGGTGGAGAATTTTAAAAATTGCGGAATTTTGCTAAAACTCACGTCTCGGGGATTTTTCGAGTTGCTGATTACGAATCTGAACGCAGATTTGCAAAATTCAAGATGGCGCTTTCAAGATAGCGGCGAAAAATTTTAAAAATTGGGAGATTTCGCTGAAATTCACGTGTCAGGGATTTTTCGGATCGCTGATTACGAATCTGAACTCAGATTTCCGAAATTCAAAATGGCGGATTCAATATGGCGGTGGAAAATTTCAAAAATTGCGGAATTTTGCTGAAACTTACGTGTCGGGGATTTTTCGGGTCGCTGATTACTAATCTGAACTCAGATTTCCAAAATTCAAAATGGCGGATCAAATATGGCGGCGGAAAATTAGAAAAATCGTGGAATATCGCTGAAACTTGCATGTCAGGGGTTTTTGGGTCGCTGATTACGAATCTAAACACAGATTTCCAAAATTCAGAATGGAGGATTCGTGATGGCGACGGAAAATTTGGAAAATTGCGGAATCCCGCTGAAAAATACGTGTCAGGGATTTTTCAGGTCGCCAATTACGAATCTGAACCAGATTTTGAAAATTCGAAATGTCAGATTCAAGGTGGTGACGGAAAATTTTGAAAATCGTGTAACCATGCTGAACTTAATGCACGGAGACCAACTTCTTTTTTTTGGAATTCAATATTTTTCATTCGAATAATGAACAAGGAATAAAAGAAATGAACATTCGAAGATCGAACAATTAAGAAAGAGGAATTTATTTATCAATTATTTAGAGAACCTATTTATTTTTCGACAATGAATTCTCATAGATTTAGGCTTCAATGAAAGTCACCGCGTTTGGTTGATTCCAGAGACACGAACGTGGACGTCGCGGCGATTGTCTCCATTTTTCTTTTGTTTCTTACTGTTTTTTAATTTTTTTAAATTTTTTGATTTTCAATTTTTTTGATTCTGTATTTTTGAATTTTTTTTATTATGTATTCTTTTTTCATTTCGTATCTTTGTATTTCTTTTATTTATTCCAAATTTCTCAATTTTTCATCAAAAATTCTTCAATCATTTCTCATTTTCAACTCTTCAGTTTCTACAGTTTTCTTTATAGCATAACGTTTCACAATTTTGTGTTTTCAATTTTATGGTTCTACAATTTATGTATAAGAATGTTCATGCATGGTCCTTTCGAGAACAATTTTTATCATGTTTTATGCACAATGGCACATTGCAAGTACTGCAGGTATATGCAGTCCTGCAAGGTTGACTCTTCGTACTACAAAAAGCACAACGTCTTGGAACGCTTACACATACGGGCACATGACATGATTGAGATCGTCTTGTCTCAAGAGATACTGTAGGTTTTCTGAATACGTTTGATGGAGATGTTTTTTGACATTTTCTTCCCGTAGGTGTAGGTAAACGATGGCTTGCCAATTGATCAACTGAAAATAACCTGAATTTTTTTGATGCCATTGGATGTGCCGGATTTCTGGTATTGTAAATAATCAATGCATTTATCATGGCTACCTCCAAAAAATGCCAAAATATGCGGTGCCACCATTTTTTTGATTTCCTATCAATTTTGTAAGTTGATATTAGGTGATCAGATCTATCAACATATCCCATATTTTCATGATAGTCACAGCACATAACTGGGCAAGTTACTTGTTTTAGAGAGCCATCTTTTTGTGTACGATTTGTCACAGTAACCTCACAAGGACCATGATAGTTGGATAACAAGAAAACAGCTTTTTTATCCATCCACTTGACCCAGCTAATTCCAGCACCACAAGTACGGTATTCATACTGCCCATGCGCCATTTTTTTATCAGGAATAATGCTTTTTGGTAAACCCTTTCTGTTGGAACGAACAGTTCCACAAGCAAACACTTTATCTTTTTTCAAATCTATCATAAGATCAAGACCGGTAAAAAAATGATCGAAAAATACATGATGATTTTTTCCTACTAAGTTACGCGTCAAATCTTTCACTACTCGGGCACCCAATTGCTTTTCAGCACTTTCAGCTTTACCTGTGTATACCTGAAACTCGCACACGTATCGCGATGCATCTGCGCGCGTCCAAACTTTGTATCCACGTTTTATGGGCTTGTTCGGCATGTACTGCTTCAAACTGCTACGGCCTTTGAACTTGATCATGGATTCATCAATAGACTGGTTTTGGCTGGGTTTCCAACAATTCTTGAAAGTTTCGGATAATTTATCTAAGAATGGTCTTAGCTTATACAATTCATCATAATTTTTATCTCCTTTTCTCGGTTCTTGACTGTTATCAGCCATGTGTAAATGACTCAGAAGAAATCCAAACCTATTAACCGTCATCAATTTGCATATAAATGGATCATTCAATTTTGGATCTGTCCACCAATAATCGCGGTAAGAGGGGGATTTTTTCACGCCCATCGATATATTTATAGCGAAAAACACTAGTAATTCCTCTTTGGTTATTGAATCAGCTTTAGTTTTTTTCTGTCTCAAGTACAGGTTTGTTTGTTCAACAATTAAATCTAAAAGTTCATGGGGGAACAGACATAAAAATATGTCTAAAGGTGTGGTAACATCATCTGTAATATTTGGACCGAAAGTTTCAGTATATGGGGAATCATCTTGGGTTTTTCTTTTTTCCGCCCACATAAAATCATTATCATTGAATTCTATGTTATCATCATCAAAACTTTCTGAGTCAGGATAATCTTCAGAAAGATTTCTTTCGCCATCACATTCAGTATAATCATTCTCAATATCATCATCATCACACAACCCATCGATAGATTCAGCATCACTGAGAATATCAGTTATTTCATCCATATTTCGAAGTTATATGAAGTGATATGTCTTGTGCACCGAATATAAGTGATAGATGAACTTTAGTCGTTTCCACGACTGATGGAGAAGAATGCCTTTTCACACAAAAATTTGCGGAAGACAGTTTTTCACAATCCGGTTAGCCTGCCACACAAACGCGATCTTTAACATGGATAAGTTGTCTTTACTCAATATTAAATAACAATAGACATATCTCAGTCAATACTCAATATACTACAATAATTAATATTTTGATTATAGATACAAAAAACTAGTTGCGAAGTAGCGATGAAAACCCTAAGTCTATCATGCGTAGAAAATCAATTTTGAGTGGGAAAGCTTCAAATGAATATTATAATGGTATTTTGCACAAAAATAATAATATTTTGGAATATTTGTATGGATTATGAAATCTGTACATATTATTATTTTTGCGTGAGTAATTTACGTCCCAGATAGCACAAGAGTTCTAAAAATTTTTTCAATCGCCCGTTTGCCCTCACAAACCCCTTGATGGGGGTTGAATTTGAAAAATTCGGAAAAATTCAAATTTACGTGTAATTCTATGTTTTTTGGGACGCTAAAACCAAAAATGATAGGGGAAAAGAATTCCAATCCCTCTCTCACCCGCTAGCACCCTCCTACCACCCCCTGATCGGGGTTGAATTTTAAACTTTCGTAAAGAATTCCAATGTATGTGGATTTCTATGTTCCCTGGGATGCTTGAACCGAAAATGATAACAAAATAGAAATTCAACCCCTCTCTTGCCCCCTAGCTCCCTCCCACCACCCCCTGATGGGGGCTGAATTTGAAACTCAGGTAAAAAATTTGAATGTATATGTATTTCCATGTTTTCTGGGACGTTTGAATGAGAAATGATAACAAATAACAAATTTCACCGCTTTGTTACCCGCTAAGAGTAGATATTTCTATTTCATGGAGTATTGACGTTTACAACATAGGATACTGTTTAACGTGTTGAATCAACAAGTGATTGACTTTGGATCGCCGGTATTTTGAGTATTGAGCCCATGAAAGCTTTGGTTCTTCTGTTTTATCCTGAATCGTTAACGTAATCGTTAGCGTAATTCGCTGAGAACTGACTTTCATGTGGATTCTACTAGGTTCTTTTGAATGATTGTACAGGAGTGTGAGGAGGTAATCGAGTCAGTGGATATTGTTGATTGCAGTCGTTTATGGTCTCAGCATCTCAAAGAACATAGAAATACACATACATCTCAATTTTGTGAGAAAATTTCAAATTCAACCCTCTTCAAGGGGGTAGTAAGGGGGTACTAGCGGGTAACAGAGGAGTTCAATTTGTTATTTGTTATCATTTTTGATTTAAGCGTCCCAAAAAACATGGAAATACACATAGATTTGAATTTTTTACGTGAGTTTCAAATTCAACTCTCGTCCGGGGGTGGTAAGAGGGTGCTAGCGAGTAAAAGAGGGGTCGAATTTGTTGTTTGTTATCATTTCTTATTCAAACGTCCTAGAAAACATGGAAATACATATGCATTCAAATTTTTTTACGTGAGTTTCAAGCTCAGCCCTCATCAGGGAGTGATAGGAGGGTGCTAGCGGGTGAGAGAAAGGTTGGAATTCTTTGTCCTTATCATTTTTAGTTTCAGCATCCCAAAAAACATAGAAATCCACATACATTCGCATTTTTTATGAAAATTCAAAATTCAACCCCCATCAGGAGGCGGTAGGAGGGTGCTAGCTGGTGAGAGAGGATGGAATTCATCTTTTCTTATCATTTTTGGTTACAGCATCCCAAAAAACATAAAAATCTACATGGATTTGAATTTTTTACGAAAGTTTGAACTTCAACCCCCATCAGGGGGTGGTGGCAGGGTGCTAGCGGGCAAGAGAGGGGGGGAATTTCTTGTTTGTTATCATTTTCGGTTTGAGCATCCCAAAAAACATAGAAATCCACATACATTTGAATTTTTACGAAAGTTTAAACTTCAACCCCCATCAGGGGGTGGTAGGAGGGTGCTATCGGATAAGAGAGGGGTTGGAATTCTTTTTCCTTATCATTTTTGGGTTCAGCGTCCCAAAGAACATAGAAATACACGTACATTTGAATTTGTCCGAATTTTTCAAATTCAACCCCCATCAGGGGGTTGGTGAGGGCAAACGGGCGATTGAAAAAATTTTTCATGGTCATATTCGGTTTCAGCGACCCCAAAAACGTAGGGATAGTGGGGTCTATCCTCTGGTTCATGACAATTTTTTTTGTGTGCCTGTGTTATTCAATGAATACGGCTTTTTTTCATTGTTTATTCATTTAAATCACAATTTGTACAACGATTGACAATGTATACGTGATGCCGAATACTTCCTAAGTCCTTCTCTAAATCAAATTGAAAAAAAAACTGGGGGAAAAAGCGTTATATTGTCTCTGGTTAACTGGAAACTTAAAACACATTGAGGTGGCTATTATAATAGCCACCATGCCGCAAAGGGTTAATGAGTGAAAAAAGTGTCTCTGCGATGAAATTTAATTTAATAGAATTTTTATACAAAATATATATAGAATCTATAAAATTTCCTGTTGTATTATATGCAACGCTTATAGAATTACATAAAAAATTAACATGGGAGATATTTTTGGACTACATCAAATTTTTTTTCTATTTGCAATCATTTTGTCATAAAAACAGCAGTTCCTCGTGTTGGCCCTTTCCGTATCTACACTTGAAGTAGACCTGCATCTGTCAACCTGGCGTTACCAACGTTTTGAGAATACATTTTAGAACGCATACATGGTTCTTAACCCTCCGTGGCTCAGGTGGGATCCCAGAGACATCATTGTTACTGTAAGAATAATGCATCAACCCACAAGTTCTTTTCGTAATCTTGGACACTTTCAAGTCAAATAATGCTTCAGAAACTGGATAGAGCAACTCATCTTCCAAGATACGTGACAATATTTTTTCGAAGGCGCCAAAAATAAAAAATTTCAGGTTCTTACCTGAACCACGGAAGGTCAAGTATCAAGGCGAAATCTTCAAACATAACGATGAAGAATACATTCCTATTCCAGAAGCTCAATCCCAATATCTATTGACATGTTGAATTAAATCGGATATGAATCAAGAAAATCTTGGTTACACTTGACTTTTATATGTGGAACAAAGGATGTCTCTTCTCCAATCCTTGAAGAACTCAATGCTCGAGAGAAGAAACAAAAAAAGAGTCTCCTGTCATCGAGAAATCGAATCAATAGTATAAATAAGAAATAACAACTTTTTATAAACTACCGATAAGCTTTATGATCAGATTGATTCAATCTTTCACGAGGACTTGGAAAGGTTAGTCAGAACCAAATGTACCTCTCAAGGATCTAAACTAGAATTAGAAAATGGATGAATTTATCGAAAATAAACTTTTTCGAATTACATAAGAATTTTCCAAAATTATCCTTCATTTATTCACCGAATGAATTTCTAATCAAGATAAGTTCAACCACAAGATTTCATAATTGGAGTTCATCTTTGTCTCTACAGTGGCTATTTAAATTATTCAATATTGAGATGAATTAATAACGACTAAACAACATATACTATCCGTGTTTTCAGTTCCATCGTTATTCTGCGAATTATTTAAGAAAAAATTCACAATGCATCAAAATAAATTCCACGACAAACATCCTCATTCATTATTCTTGAAGTAAAATATCTTTGCGTGTGTCAATGCTGTAACTTGATGAATATCGCACGTTCAAACTGTAAGCTCATTCAGAGGATTCGTTGAAAATGGAATTTTAACGACCAAGATTCTCGTGTTTGAAAACAAAAGTAATAATAATATTCATTCTGTGTACACAATATTACTCCACTTCGAGACGTTTATCCCTGATTTTTGTCGGTTTTTCTATGAAGTGGAGAAAAAGAATTCCCTATCCACTTCAAAGTAAAACCGTAAAGTATAATACTAAAACTACTCCAGATTCACAAAAAACTATGAGAGCTTCGACTCGGCACCGCTTTGTTATCTAAAGTCAGAACGCGATCTATCCCTGGTAGCTAAATCATCAGTTTCCTGTATTCACTTACGATTTCTAAGTAAAGTTCCACTGAACAATAAAAATTGAATTCTAAACTGCGTCGGATCATCGTTCGGATATGAAAAGAATATATCTGAAATATATTAAAATACTGAAACGAAAGAAATTGATTTATCTACAAATAAAATGACGTATTTAAGATGCCGTCATTTATCTCGCCGAGATATAAAGTATATATTTTGTCAACTTTTCTCGTACTCGTACTCGTCACGTACGCAATAGAAAGGAAACGTTACGCAAATAAAACTAAAGAAGGTTGGAAAAAGGAAATATATTTCGCTTTAACAAGAATGGTTTGCAGAGCGTTGAACGGATGAGTCGCTGTATTAAATTGTGACTCTCTGTCTGAATGTCTGTCCATCCTTCTTCCCATCCCTGTGTCGCTCCTCCTTGTTCACTTTAACACCCTTCTTCTCTCGTTCTATGAGCATCTCTCACCCCTCTTCTTCCACGTCAAAACGTGAGAGGAATGACGTAGGCGTGATTAAATCGGCTTATAGCTTCTTTTCCACTCCCTTTTGATCCAAGCTTGAAAGAGAGTGTTTTTTCCTTCGTCACACGGTCACGCGAATGAAAGAATTGTAGTAATTAAAAGTTGAACTATTGAAAATGTGCACCACGAATATGATGCACCGCGATTCATTTCCGGTCAAAGGTATTCATATCAACTACGAATACAGAAGAAGAAAAAATCCACCCGCAGCATACACATCGAACGAATAATATATCTCGCTTCAACGACTTTAAGGTCGAACTTTGCTGAAAGATGAACATTTTTCATGATTTACAAAACATTTTTCTTTTTACTTTGATGACAGGTTTGTTGCAGGTATTTACATTGTATGAATTCATTCTTTCTCTTTCTCTCGTAATAGCGGTTAGGAAGGCGAGGTAGGGCGCTAGGTTACAGACTTTAACCATTTCGTTCTCTTGAGGTGTACATATATAAAAGCTGAGACAAAAGCCTCTTAGACCTCGCTACCGTGCCTGGAAACTGATACCAATCACGTCACTGTAAGTGCACTGCTATTGCGCACAAGAGAAGAAGGAATGCTACGTTCCTTTATTTACGATGGAAAAACATTTCTTAAGGTTCTCTCGTTTGCTTTCGCCCTCTACAGCGCCAACTGAGAAAAGAGAGAGAGAAGGAGGGAGTAAAGGATGATTTTGCTGCTGATGGTACTAGTGGTGCTGCTGCTGCGTTCAGTCAAACAGGAGCGCAGAGGACATCATTGTCGCGAGAAATGGATTTCTTCTCTTCCTTCTCATCCCTCAGAAGACTAAGATTTCAAGAGTCTTTCGAGTCGTTGTGACTAATGGGCCCTTTCATTATTTCTCTCCAATTCGATCAAGTGTATTTTCAAACAAACGATTTTATCTCGTGCAGAACGACACGACTGCGTCTCGATTGTTCAATTGATGATAAAATCAAAGAAAACTTGACTCGAGTTACTTTACTTTCGTTCCTTGGAAGATTCATTGGATTGCTTTCAATCGAGATTTAGATACACTTTGAGAGCTGTGTCGTGTGAAGTGAGCTCATTGAGCACCTTGTTGTCTTTAATCCAAAAATTGAAATTATACGAGAATTCCATTGATCGACTAATCAACATTTTCCTTTATGAGATGTCTAACATGTGAACATAACTTTTCCAAAGAGTAAGAGATTCAGATGCGCAAAAATTTTTCCTTGATTGTAAATTTAATGAATTCAATCAGACTCATTGAAATTCGAAAAAAATAATCAGAATAAAATAAAATCAGTCGTTGGTATTTGTTCACGAAAGAGGAACTTGTTTCGGAAAGGAAGAGCATTCAATAATCTCTATCTACAGAAAACGATTTCTGAGATCTACCAAATTTACAATAATAGGCTTGTTGAATATTGCTGATGTAGATCTAACCGAGATGATAGTTTGATTTCAGATTCGACTGCTGTTTGGAATTAATTAAACACTGTCAAATAATTTCAAGAAATTTGAGTAAATGTTCAGGATGCATTCTGAAATAGGATTGAAGTTTCTTAAAATTCAGTAAAATTTATCTAAAAATTCAGAAAAAGGTGGCTGTGAAAAACTACAGTCATATTTTATGAATTAACAGAAGGAATTTTTTCCAAAGTGAAATTCGTAAACCAAAAATATACCACAAATATATTGATGCAAAACAATTACGAAACCAATCAGGATTCGCAACGATTCATAGAACCCCATCCTATAGATGAAGCAGAATTATTCTAGAATCCAACGGCTGTAGGGCAATCCCAGAACACGTATCTTAGATTCCTAGGGTATGATGATGTCAATTCCACATATATTGCTCAACTTATGAATACACAATGACGGATGGCAGTAAATTCTGAATCGAGCAGAATTATAATTAACAATCACAATATCCTGGTGTATCGTTCACCGTATTACACGTTAACTCTCTCTTTCTGTCTGTTTATTTGTACAAGAAATCTATTACCAACTGCAAAGCTGAAATTATCTTGGAATGGAATCAAAGTATTTACATAACAAAGAATCGATTTCGACCGAATTACATCAACATTTATGACTAGAAATTCCTTTTGTATCGTTTGTAAAAGTAGGAATGTGTAATGTATCAACTTTTACGGACTAAAATATAATTTATACAATTACTGAACATTTTATATTGAATTCGTTCATGAGTATCGTGAGAGAAAAATACTATCCCAAACAAAAAGTGTAGGCTTTCTACAAGCACGTGGGGAAATGGATCTCGAATTCAAAAAAGTTTTGTCTGAAATATTCTTCTGAAAGAAATTTTCTAAATACACACTGAGAGGAAGGTACCTAGCTGCGGTAACTAAAATTCAATTATCAACTAACACTGCGATTCAACACACTGTTACAACACACACACACACACACACACACACACACACACACACACACTGTTATATCACTTCTCATATATTTGCATTGCCGACGAAGGCTCGATATTAACCTCTATTGTTTATCAACGTTGGCCCAATATAAATCCCCTACGCTTGGCTCAACATTGCCGGAAATACTAAATTTTTACATGGGTTATATCGTCTGCAATTTTCATGTCTCGAATGCAGGATAAATATTTTTGTTTCCCGATGGAAACTCGTAATCAAGTATAATTCGATCTTTCTAAAGGTTGAATTTTCCTGTATTCATCAACAAGGAATATTCAATTCGTATCCAATCTGAATGCTTGGAAATTTTTTTGTCAACGAACACAATACTTCTCGTACGATATCAGAATGTAAAAAGCACATCGAATAAAACATTGATTTAATTGATAATCGATTTGAGAATTTCATTCTGTCCGCCACGTTTTGTGCTCGAGATGAAACCGGAAAAAGCCGCAGATTTCCACAATAATAATGAAACTGATAACAACAATAACAATAATACTGACCACATTCGAAGTGGAATATCTCTTCTATTTGTGTAGTTGAACAATTGATCATGTGGAAACAATTCAGTCCAGACAAATTGTGGTTAGAACGATTTTGACGATAGGAGAATAAGAAGTGGATTAAAGAAGATCGAAGGTCGAACAATGATAGAAATTCCATGGAATGCGACAAAAGATTGCAAGTTATATGTTGAAGAATTCTCACCAATTTCACTTTGCTGTCCCTTCTACCAATGTCATTCTTTTTCCTCTTTCTTTTTCGTCGATTATTGTACGGAACGCGTCTCAACGTGTGTGTGTGTATATATATATATATATATATATATAGGTACACGCACACACATGTGCGATCTCAATTTCTCGACGCTGGAACTCGCAATCGAGCAGAAATTGTTGAAGAAATAGAATTGATGGAAGTTCATGGATCATCGGGAGTATGATCGTTGGATAGAGATACTCCGAGTGAATATAATTTTCCGCTCATCGTGAAAATTCAAGGATGAATTGATTTGGGATGCTGAATATATAGTGATCGACACTCGCGGTATTTGCTTCTTCTCGTCTACCTTTCGAACCTCATTCGGGTATAATAATGAAATATCAATTCACATTTCTTTTATTCCGTAATATAGCAGTATTATATTTTTTTCAATCCTCAGCACTACTATGTGAATGATGGAAACTTTGTATATCTATGATTTGGGAATTTATTTTAATAATTACTTGAGAATCAAACAATCCTTAAGTTTTGAAATATAGAGAACTTTCGTTGTTAAATAATAAACGAGAAAAATATTCATTCATCAAGAGAATTTTGAATTTAAGAAATCGTCATCACTGAAAACATCAACTTGTTACGAAACAAGAAAATTGGTTAACGATGGATTGAAAGTTGTAGATCTTGAAAACCCGATTTTGAAGTACAATACTTCTTTCCAAGAGTAGCTACGATAGTAGAAATGTAGAATGTCAGAGAACGATTTGAAAAATTCAGCACTGTCAAGAAGACTGTAACGAAAAATAAATAACAATAAAATCCCTTTGGACCAATGTAAGGAAACACGATACTTCGAAATTAAGAAAAATGTAACAATAAATATTTCAATCCACAGAACAAAATCATACATCTAATTTCTTCAAAAAATCATTAAAATTGCATCTACAAACGATATCCAATAATCCACAATACCTCCTCTCCCTTTTTCTTATGTTTTTTCCTTCAAATCTATTCCACGATACTTCACAATAACTGAGATTAAATTCCCCTTCTGTCCGAAGACTTTTCTCTCTGATAAAACAAAATTATCGAGATCTCGTAGGTAGCTTTTCCTTTCATATATACATTTTCAAATAAAAACATCTCGAATGGATAAGAGATTAAAGGTAAATGAAAAGTTTTCGATCTCGTACACGTGATCGGAATCTTCGCAGCAAAGATTTTCTTTCAAGCAGAAACGAAGGGAGGAGGAACTGTGTTATCCAACATTTTCAGCGACCGTAATATAAAATAAAAAGTTTTGCGACAGCAGTTGTATTGAATTTATACTTCAACTTGTATTTGTAACAACTAAACGAAGCGTGATACATTCCAAGAAGTGCAATCGAAGAATCGGCTTGAGAAAATCTAGCGTCGACGAACCGTTCTTTGAAGTGCGTATATATTCAGAAGTGCAAGGGGAAAATATCGGAGAATACTTTGACTCATCATTGTGACGGTAAACACATCTTTCTTCATACAATGCTGTATCAATTTACAACACTTTCAATCAAATCTAATAGAATGAGAAAATACATAATATAAGAACAAACGTTCTCAAAGTATTATAGGAAATGTACTGTGTTGTATGTTGAAGGGGAAGACAATTGAAATATTTGTTGAATAGAATTCTTGTGTAATGGGGAGCAAATTCTCTCAGACGTTCATGATGTAAAAAAAACTAATTGCTTCATCATTATCATAGACGTAACTGTGAATTTGGATGTAAAAAGAAGCACTTTGTTGATTCACTCGGAGTGGAAGAATTATTCATTTGAAATGAGCTGCAGTTTGCTTGAACTTCGATCATTCTCATCGAGATGATTTTTTTCTAGTTGGCGTAGATAAAAATATAAATCAATCAGATCTTCAATGCAATCTCGTTTCCAATACTACGAGAAATTTTACTCCCAAAAAGAGAAATTTCTCTCAAAAGTGCATGAAAGCAAAACTGCCAATAATTATTCATATCAGAAGTAATTGTAGCCAAATCAAAGTCGTATTCTGCCAATTCTCGTGCGTGACTTACTCCAATCTAACTAAGCATATTTCCTTTCAAAGCAATTCGTTTTCATTTGGAATAAGAAAGCGGAATTTACCATGAAAGTTACACCATTCGTAATTTTTATAGCATAATTATCCAGAACATTTCGAGGACTCAAAATCAGTTCGGAAATAAAGTCATGATTACGCGGAAGAATGGTACCGCTAAAGAAAACGAAAACCAGTTGCTTCATTGTGCTAACATTGTAAGGTTTGCAGAACGAAATGCAAAGAGTTTCAGACTCCATGTTATGTGCTGAAGAAGCGAGCTGCAATGTTTGCAAAACATCAACAGGCAATCACTCAAACGACTCTTCATAATGGCTATTTTATGTCATTCTCGAGCATTCATTTACTCGTAAATCTTATGAGCAATTCATGTACTGAAAAAATATTGAGAGTTTTCGTAGAATTACGTCTACAGAATTTCAATACAAACTTTATACGATTCCTTATAGAAACTGTTTTGTAGCTCAATTCAAGTGGAAGAGAGTAATGGTCATTCCTTGGCACGTAAGAACTGAATAAAACTAATCAATTGATTCTGGGAACAAATAAAATTTCAGAAACGAAGAGAGAATCTGAATTTAGAGGTGCTTTGCAGCCGCAAATGTACTTCACTAACTGAGCTATATACATTCTCGATTTATTCTAGTCTTGAATTCAAAGCTCTGATAAGAAAAGACTCGAATCTTATCACGTTGCGAGAGGCCGATTCCAGCCAAAAGTGATAAAATTCAAAAAAAAGAAATTAGTTATCCGTTCGTGCGTGAGAACCAAATAAGATTGGTCCACTTGATTCTAAGAACAAATAGAATTCGAAACGAGAAAAGAATTTGTAAAGGACTTATTTTATGAGGATGATGAAACGGAAGAAACCTTTCAGACGAAGTTCATTTACAGTATCAACTGATAGCCTCACTCTCCAATAAATCTATTAGTGCAAGTTTATTGCCGAATCTGTCATGATATTGATGAATTTGAATTATATTGAATTACTTACAGCCATATCCTCGCTCCTGTAAGCCGTGAGGGTTTGCTCGTCTTGTAAAAGGACACAATAACAAGGTTCCCAACATGCTTCACTTGCTGCTTCGCCAACACAGCAATCGGCTTCTGCAAAGTAAAAAATAATATATCGTTATAGATTTTTAGATATATAGTTAGAAATAAAATTTAATACACAACAGTTCAAATTGCAATAACCTTAGTGAAATAAATCAATTGTTCAATACGCGGATTGAAATTTTCACATCTTCACAAGTTCGTTCACAAAAAAATTCCCTAACACGACAAATTGCAGTATTATACACAGCGGATAGCAAATTGCTGTGCTGAACTTGCGAAAAATTCTTTGTTACTGTCAATTGAATTGCTGAGAGAGCAACACTATTGACTGAAGAAGCAATTTAATTGCTGACTAGCCAAAAAATAACCATTCTATGTATAATATTTCGATTTGCTGCGTCAACAAGTTTTGGATTCCGTACGTAATATAATTTTTCCATTCATTCACAGTCTTTAAAAAATTAAGAAAATAAACTGGAGGGAAGATCCAACCAAATACCAACTTGATTTACATTTTGACAAACATTTGAATAATTCTGCAGGGAAAAATAATGAAGTAGTATGAAGAAAATGGAACTAATGTTTGTATTATTATGATCTTCACAATGCTTTCCACGACCTTCGCGTGGAATTGCTTTCACATAAATCAAAATAAAGTAAAACGAGGGGAGCAAGATGAATACAAAAAATTGAGTTCGGCACATAAAAATTTACAAACAAGTCTGGGAAATTGAATACCTCCCCCTTCATTTATGCTTCTTTAATAAGTAGTCACTGATGTACGAATATTTTGAACGAATTAATACTTTTCACAATGAACATTATCATATTGGACTATGGAATTTCGTGTTCGAGTACAAATATGTGAAGAATTTTTTCCCGAATTTCAATTATAAACCCTGTGCAGTCCTTTCAACTTTCTCCTTATCTTTTATTGCGATAAAATTTTACCCCCTGCCCTCGAAATTTTGCATTTTCAAACATTAATCAATTGCTCCTAACTTTTGAACTGGCTTCGTTAATAAGGACAATGATCCGCAATAATGACAATACAATGTATGACTATATCGTTTATAATTGTAAAGAAAATCGGACGTTCCGATTGAAAGAGTCAAGTACCTGTTCAGGATATCTATTTTCTCTGTATAATAACAGAAATAGCATTCGATTTGATTGAATTGATTGCCGCATTACGACATTTCACTGGTCTGAAACATTAGTACATTTAAAAGAGGCGATTTACAGTTCATGCGATAACGATCGGTTGAGTTGATTCGGGGTGAGCCGTGTTACAATGCAAATTATGTACTTTCGGGCGAAACTCGTCCATATACATTTGATTCGCTAAGAACACCTTATTTGCTAAAATGCATCGGTCCATATTATACGAAAGAATCAGCAGATCCAGACTTTTCCATTTCTGAATAAGTACTGACACAATTCACCGACTCTCCGTAACCGTAAAAATGATTGACTGAGCTTTCCAACTGCTCTTTTCCTTTCTTCAACAGTTTAGCTGCGTCCGACAGAAGACAGAATCAATTATTCGATTGAATCGAGTGTTGTTCATTTATAATTGCTTGATGCGCCTTTATTAGGTATTCAAGGAGTCGTTTTCGATTTGAATAAGAGAAATTGATCATTCAGAGAACGGGTACATGACGATAAATTACTCAATTTCACTAGAGTATTGCTTTACCACTGCGGTATTATACCGAAATTCCGTTTTGTTGATAATAATCTAAATTCATGCAAATAAACATTACTGTTTACCAAGTCTTGTTATGCAAAGTGAATGAGTTCATTGATCATTTAAATATAATAGAAAATTTGCCAAGAAGATCATTTTGAAAAGTCAAAATTATGTTGAATATTATTAGAATTATAAACAAAAAATTTGTTATGACATCTGATTTATTCAACTTTAACCAAAGCAAATTAAATATGAGCTGATAAAAGAACCCCTTTGAATCTTACTAAATTTTATTTCAACTTTGTTATCAACAATGAATAAAATTTTATTACTCATTTGAATTTTCAAAGATGCATACGAGTGAACCAAAAACAAATTCTCAACATTCTTTCCCTTCCTACTTGACTACACTTCATCGATAAATGTTAATTCCTGAAATAACTTCCATGAAAACGTTGGAAAAAACTATTTTCGAGAACGGAAATGTTTTGAACGAGGAATCCCTTTGCTCGCGCCGATGCTTCACGAGTATTGCACGTGATACCGAATAATTCTCAAACCCTTTTTTTCTCCGTTTCCTTTCTGTCTGACGGTAGAAAGGTCCGTGCGCAAAAATTACAGCCACAAAATTACGAAGCAGAAACACACGGAAAGTTGTTGTTTTTCTCTCTTTCTTCACCTTTTTTTCCATATTCCACAGTTTCTCGTTGTTTCATTTCTAGAATCTCTCGTAAAGTGATTTACTGCAAAAGATCATGATTAGGTAAAGGCGGCACGCTCTTTTCGACTGTAAACTTCCTTCATATTTGATTCATCGAATCGTCTCGAGAGTCGAAGTTGCATGGAATGTAGAAATTCCGAAAGACGGTGGCGACGACGGCAAAGCGATGATAGGATAATCGCAAATCCGGCGCTGCATTTCATTATGATTAAAAGACTCCATTCTGTAAAATTTTCATTCTGTATTTTAAAAGACGCTTGGCAAATATTGATTCGAAACTACCGCAGACGCAGAAAATTTCACTACCTGTGAAATACTCTCACACGAATGTAATACGCGAGAAACTTGCCGAGTATAACCGCAGGCGCACGTGCAAACGCATGAATGCGTAAACGAATGGGCTGCTGGTATAGTATAATAACGCCAAGAACCCCGGGAAAATCGTACCAGGTGTGTTGAGCTTGATAGTGTTGAATTTCACCCAACTTGTGTGGAACTGCGCGCCAAGTACGAATGGTACATCCGTATTTGTTTATCTCCCCATGGTTGAGACAAATTGCAAAACGTGCGCAAGTTTCTCTATTTCCACAATTCCTATGGGTGTAACGAATTTCCATAAATTCTGAAGAATTTCGCGGGTACGGAGAAAATGACATGTGATACATGACGAAACTCTGGGAATAAATACTCGATAATTCTATTTCTAATTTTGAAAAATTCGAATATCTTGATTTTTCTTTTTATGTCAGTTGAAAAAATACTCAAATTCATAGGAAGGTGATTTGAAACGTTGTGCTTTAAGGATAAGTGTAGACACCTTCCTGCAGAAGTGATCACAACAGAGTTTTCTTTCTAAAACTTTTCTTATACAAAGAAAAGAAATCAAGTCCTCTGCCACAGGATAATGGAGTTTTCTCAAATATTGAAACACAGAATATTATCATCATAGTAAGAAAAAAAAATCTGACAAACATTCCTCCAATCTTACACAGGGGTCACGACACAAGTAACTGGAACTGTTTCAAATTTCAACATAAGTTTGGTGCATCAAAAGGTTTTCAGAAAAATTTCCTGTAATTCACACATGAATTACAATAGCGAATACCTCAAACAACGAATTGAAATCAACACATTGTCTCAAGATACTCACAACGCGAATTCCACCTCTCCTACAAGTTCGTGAACTTGATTGCGCAATGGCTATATTCCATTTCGAACATCCTTCCAGTACGATGCATCGAATCTTTCTTCGTTTGGAAGTTCATATTTTTCATTTCAAAGTTTTCTTCATTCGAGTCCTTCCCAACTATTATTCATCACTCACGAACCGAAAGTTGCCTCCGTTGAGACATACAAAGTGTACGTTATTGTTATCTTCGTTCAGTTTTTTTTCCTCTTTTGCAGTCTGTTGTCTCTTCACTACAGATTTGTCTTCGCTAAAGTATGAATGAGAATATGAAGACGCACCTTCGCAACGATTTATTTACAGAATGAGGAACTGCCTTTTCCTCATTTCCCCCTCTTCACCTCTTCTCGACATTAGCCATTTCTCTATTGCGTTATTGTAACGTCTGGCACATCCATCACAAAAGCCGATCGTATTGAATTCCTCTTTTCCTTTCAAGATTCAAAATATATACATTATTCCTTGCTCACGGTACAAAAATTCTCTCGGTTACCCCGATGGATGTATAATCCACGATTCTCTTCTTCCTTCTTTTAGCATCCTGTTTTATATCTCAGAAAAGACATCTTCGTAGATATATTCTGTCACTCGGTGAAATAATCTACGAGACTAAAGTTCTCTTTGTTTCCCAATATTTCCGTATCCCTCAACGGAAACCATGTTATTTCCAAGCTTTTACGATTTCCACGGTTACCTTCTTCCCTTCCCTCCTCCTTCTCCAATCTTTTCTCTACCTCTTTCACCTCCTATGACCTGACATTTTATTTCATTTTTCATCATACCGTTTTCTCAGACGGATATACTTTTTTTCCAAAGACATTCAAGCTTTTGTATGCAATGTTGAATTGCCAGGTGTATTCAATTTTTAAATATTTCCAAATGATACTTGTCGACTCTGATACAACGTTCACGTGACATGATGAATGATGAAACTACACTCTGAGAATTTAAGAGTCATAATATTTATGTATTTTCAGATTTCCTTCCTTCGTTTTATCCTCCATCGTACGGAAAAAAGAATTTGAATCGTAACAATTGTACGTAACCGATTAATAATAGCCATCACAATGCTCTTGAATTTCTTTTCATCGATACATGGGCATTGAATAACAACGAGCGATTAAACGAGATTTT
Organism: Gonatopus flavifemur; assembly: GCA_018340375.1. Lineage (NCBI taxonomy): Eukaryota > Metazoa > Arthropoda > Insecta > Hymenoptera > Dryinidae > Gonatopus > Gonatopus flavifemur. Next base: position 44,522,639 of record JAFFJZ010000003.1, on the reverse strand, counting down.
TTAAAGCATGCAGAAAATTTCCTCGAATCAAAGGAACGTTCCTTTATGTATTTACCGAAACAGTTTAATTTTCTTCTGTTCTCGTAGTAGTAGATTATCAAATTCGAATTACATAATGGGATTTTTATTAAATAATACAACTAAAGAAATACGGAAATTTTCTTCTTCGAACGCTCACTTTCACTTTTTCACTCGAGGAACGAGAAAATGAGTGGATGTTTTTAAAAACAATCACTGTACGACTTGTAACATTAATTAAAAATATTCACCTCAATCAATTGCAAACTTCATACATTTTTCAGGGAACACGGGGATTTTTTAGAAAAAATTTTATAATAAATTTCAAAGTTTTGTGTTTGCGTCATGTGTGACGTGATACACATTTTACATAAAATCTCACTTTTCAGACTAAACATTATTGTACAACGATTTGGAAATGATTTTATCTTCGCTAAATATATTATCTATCGGTCCAGAAGTTTTCCCTATGTTCCATATGAGGTCTGCATTGAAAATATAAATCAAATTGCAGTTCTTTATTATTTTCTTTGGAATAATTCCTATTTCCAACAGCTGGAAGATGGTTTAGATTCTGGTATTCTTCATCCTCATCTTAATTCTCCGCTAATCTTATTGTTAGATCAATATGCACGGTCATAAGTATAACTTACTGCCGAATTCCTGTTTCTTAGTTATCTGATAACATTGGAATGCTGGCAAGGAGGCATAAGCGTACTGGACGAGTGTATCAGTAGAATCAGAACTTTATTGCTTCTACGGGATACATAATATTGAGGCAAAGACGATACAAAAAACAAAACATCAACCAATCATTGTTTACATTACTGCAGTGAGAAATAATCACAATCCCTGATTCCCCGAGCATCATCAAATTCTCACCGAAAATGAAGTGTGATAGTAGGTACGTACCATAAGAAATAGCTGTCACAGGTGGTAGGCCCCGATAACACCGAATTTTATTCTCTTCGCACCGAAAATTCATGTTCCAATCACTGACAGACTTTTGATTCACTTTTGAATCACTACTGTCGAATCAATCAGCCTTGTACACGGAGAAAATTTTGCAGTAAAAATTTATATATTTATACCGTAGCCGTAAGATATACCTTATCGTGGCGTAAAGAACCATAAGTGTGTGACAGATTACCACAACTCTTCCCAAATCAATATGCGGAGTTATAAGAAAATACAAAGGAATAGTCCCTATCGCCATAATCAGGTATATCCCATCCGTACGATACTGTGTCTAATAATCTTTAATATAAACTTTTCTTTTAGGTTTTGTAGATATACAAAAAGCATTCGATAATGTTGATTGGGAGAAAATGTTCACGATTTTGAAAAAGGTAGGCATTAATTTCAAGGATAGGAGAATAATATATGAATTGTATAAGAATCAAACCGCAATAATAGAAATAGAGGGTCAAAGAGGAGAAGCATAAATCAAAAGAGGGGTGAGACAAGGATGATCACTATCGCCATTGATTTTCAATTTGTATATAGAAGAAGTGATGCAAGTGCAATTGAAATTACAGATTCAAGGTGAAAGTGTAAGCATGTTGAGATTTGCGGATGACATAGCTATATTAGCTACGACTGGTGCTGAGTTAGACAATACTTTCAATACTATGAAAAAAATATTACTAGAAAACTATTGTATGAATATAAATAAGGACAAAACAAAATTCATGATTTGTACAACAGCGAAAACATCAAGAAGAACGAAAATCAAAATAGATGCAGAGACAATTCAGCAAGTGAAAGAATTTAAATATCTAGGAAACATAATTACAGAAAACGGTAAGAGCGGAAGAGATATAAGAGCAAGAATAGCACAAGGAAAACAGGCTTTCCACCAAAAGAAACAGTTACTATGTTCGAAGAACATTAGCTTAGCAGTAAGGAAGAAATTCTTGAAGAGTTACGTTTGGAGCACAGCATTATATGGTTGCGAAACTTGGACAATTGGAAAAACGGACCAACGAAGACTTGAAGGTTTGAAATGTGGTGTTATAGAAGGATGCTTAGAGTAAAGTGGATAGAGAAAGTAAAAAATGAAGAAGTACTTGAGAAGGTAAATGAAAAAAGAAGTCTTTTGAGACAGGTCGTGAAAAGAAGAAGAAGTGATCTGATAGGACATACATTAAGGCATGATAGCTTATTGAAAACAATATTGGAAGGAAAAATCAATGGTAAAACTCGGAAAGGTAGACGTAGATTGAGTTATATGAAGCGACTTATACAAGATAAGGGTTGTCCTAGATATGCAGAAATTCAACGGTTAGATAAGGCAGGGTTGGAGGATTTCATCAAACCAGTCATAAGACTGATTACTTCATGATGATGATGATGATGATGATGATGATGATGATGATGATGATGATGATGATGATGATGATGATGATGATGATGATGATGATGATCATGATGATGATGATAATGATGATGTGATGATGATAAACTTTTCTCTGTGTAATAATGGTTTAAATTCACCAACGTTGGTAACTCCCGCAACGGTAGGGTTTGTGCCAGTATGAACTTAGGTTCCAATTTCAACATGAAATGTGATGACGGTGCACTAAATAGACCTCATTCAGAGAAATGTTGATCAAAAATAATGCCACAATTCTTTTCCACAAATGAGCTCACGGAAAGCATAACCGACGATGCGTTCGAAAAGCGGTAAAAGTATTGTCCAAGCCGCCACGTGAAGGTTCGACAAAAAAATCGGAATCTTGAAAATCTAAGAATACTGGGTGATAGGATTTGAAAAATCAATCTGAGTTTCCCTCTACCATTTTTTTCTATGATCGATAGTTTTCAAGAAAAAAAATAAAAAGCACCTATTTTTTAAAATCGAAAATCAATGTTTTTCAACATTAAACTCGTCGTAACTCGGCCATTTTTCCATGTATCGTAATAAATCTTGCGTAATCCGACTCGTAAGACTTTCCCGATGACGTGTATGTTGGAAAAATTTGTGAAAGTTAAACCATCTTTTTCATGCTTTGCGTTGAAAAAGTATCGGGGGAAGTATGAGCTACGAAAAACTTCCAGCGACAAAGTTGTTCGTTAGTGTATGGAGAAACTTTGTGGAAATTTTTAGATCGATTAAACTATTAGTTTTGAAAATACAGCGATTTGAATATGAACGCGCAACGAGAATTGTTCATCATTCCGCGTCGTGTTACCGGCTGAATATTGGAGTGCATAGGAACGATTGTGTTAATTTGATTTTTCAATGCGTGTTCATGTTTTTTGAGTTAAGGAATTCAAATATTGAACTATTTTGGCACGATTCGTTATTTTTTTTCTTTACAAATAAATTCATTGTTTATAATGTTTTTATGGATAAATCATTCACTTTGAAGGAAAATTGTCCTTCGAACGAGAGAGGTTCCTTTATTCTATGAAACAAAAAACTTTGTACACATTATTTTTTACGGAATAAGAAAAGTTTTGTTGAAATAATTTTTCCATAAAACCAATATTTTGGATGTGAAATCGTTTCAAATAAATAAAATTTCTGATTACTCAGCCAAAACCGTTCGAAATTCCTTGAAAATTTGCATACGTATTCTGTATGCATTGAAAAAGTCATTGATTTGGTTATAACGATGGTAATATTAAGTATATTATTCAATCATGTTTAATAATGAATTTATACTAATCAAAACCGTGCTGTGCCATTTCATGGAGAAAAAGTATCCAAGGAAACTTCCAAGTTCGCAAAATTTCAAGCGGCAAATTTTTTCCTTCATCTTTTACGAGGTTTTGTACGGAACTTCAAATTATCCTGTGAAAAATGTAGAAGATATTGAACAAAGGGTCCGTGTCTTGGAGCAGTATCACATGGAAAGTATACGCAACAAAATTGGCACAGCACGATTTTGATTAGCATAAATTTATTATTGAACATGATTGAATAATATACTTAATACTCCCATCGTTATAACCAACCCGATTTTTTTGTCGATTTTGTCCGATTTTTTTGTCGAACCTTCACGTGGCGGCTTGGACAATACTTTTACCGCTTTTCGAACGCATCGTCGGTTATGCTTTCCGTGGGCTCAAATAGCCATTTTTTATCGTCGTGGAAGGGTTAATACACGGAAAAAAATAATTAGATATCATTTGGATAGCTCAAAATTAGCTACAGAAGCTATTTTTCAACTATTACAGCTACTCAAATATCAACCACCAATTCTGTGCAGTCACAGCCACGAATCCCTACTGTGGTAGCTAAAAAATAGCTACAGCTACAATTATTTTGGCTACAGCGGTGAAAAAAGGATGGTAAAAAAGTGAGTAGCTGTCATAGCTATTTCATTTTTTTGCATGTACCGCCACATTTAATGTCATTATGGAAAAACATCTCGGATTAACCAAAACATACGAAGAACAATGATTACTTTATTACGAAAGAGAACTCAATTTAAATCATAGATATAAATTGCAGTGGAACCGTTTTTCCATAACGCACTTAGGACAGTAAAATCAGAGACAATTGAGTACGGTACAAGAAACTCTCTGTCCAAGAAACTTGAATAATCATCTTTTTATAACTATCTTCTAAGTATCATAAATTCCAAGAGCAAATAAAATGCTCTGTAAATAATTTGAAAAAGTGCAAGTCTTTCTTGAGGATTGCTCAAATAATTTCTCACATATTTGGCCAAACCTGAAGCGTTGAATCCAGGGAAAAATAACAACCCCTAACTATTTTCGTACTAATTCAATCCAAAAATAGAATATCCTTGTCGTCGGCGTTTGACCTCGTGAGAAAATAGCCTCTCCTGGATATTTCCGTACCAATGCCCTTTGGAACTGAAATAACCCTGTCGAGAATAACTTGATTCTATTCAAATACCTGAATGAAAATCTACTGGGAATGATATGTTGATATTATATTCACAATATTTACATTGTAAATCTAATATTAACTCTTTTATATAGTAATCATGGATCATTCCTGGCCAGCTTGAAATAAAAAGTTGGTTCGAATTGATTACTTAATTTCAAGATTGGAAGTTTATAATTTTGCATTCTGATGAAAGAATTATGTAGAAGCACCTATTGTATCGTTTCACTGAATTCTTCCAACTCAAACGCGATTGAAGCAGGAAAATTAAAATATCCGAAGTTCAGTTTGAGAAATACCCTATTTTCTCTCGTTGGAATTTGATAATTTTTGTTCTATTTGACAGTAATTGAGTATTTTTTTATGGCAAGGATGAATTTTTTTATCAAAATTTTTGTTTATATAGAAATAAGTATTAATCATGCACATAAAAAACGAGAACTTCAATAATGCATCATAAAAGCATCGACGGTGCATACATCAAAATGATCGAAATATATTATACATACACTTCAATAAACATGACGAATCAATCAATTCTACCATTCGACGAGGAATATTACATCAAATCATCAAAATTTGATCAGTTCCATGTGCACCAAATATTTGATCAGGTTCATAGATTCAATGTTTGAAAACGTACTTGAATTTACACAGTAACGGCAGGAAAAATCAAATTCAGCTTCGATGTGATAAAGTTCAATGTTGTAACGTACATGAATTTTATATGAAACTCATGAATGATTCGCAATTTCATAGTATCATGGAAAATTTAAATATTGCAAATTGCATCGTGTCTAAGAGTCGGTTCTGATTCAAAAAGCTGATTACTGATTATACTTTATTCTTCATCTTTCTCGATGCTCTCTGGGTATCAAATAGCTGTTGAAATCATTTTCTTAGATACGCCGCATCCTGATTTGTTTTCCAACGCAGTTTACTCACTGATTCGTAGCAATTACTAACAGCTTCAAACGCGTGACAGAAGCCACCAACTGGCTTCATTTCTGTCCGAGAGTATCATTCATATGCAATTACTCTTTATGTAATTTCATATTATTACTCATTAATGATGTTATCAATGTTTGAAATCAATGTAAAATCAAATAAGGCGTTTTGATTCTTGAAACTGATAATACTGCAACACTTCACGGTATCATATTTGATGCATCTCGCACAAAAATAATAGGCTTCTCAAAATGTTTATTTCTCTTGAAGTGATGCACTTATAATGGTTTTAAGGGAATATCTCCATCAGGGTCGCCAGATGAATTGCAGACAATGAGCCTACACGGAAAAAATAAGTAGTCCAAATTTTCGTTGACTAGTATGCCAATTTTAAACGGAGCACAATTTTAAACGGAACTTCTCCAAATTGTGCTCCGTCCAAAAGTGACATACTAGTCAATGAAAATTTGGATCACTGATTCTTTCCGTGTATTGGCTGATTATTTGACAGATGAACATTCAATTGAGTGGTTCTAAATGAAATAGCCAATAATCTGGACGTACCGTAATTTTCTGAAAACCCTGATCTTCATGTGACAGTTCAGACAAATAATTTCACTTCATTCAACTATATATGTTTTGAAATATATATCCAATAATGTATGTACTATTCAGAATAAATTCTTCATCAGCAACAACGAAGATCGTTCCTCAACTTGCTCATTGTTCTAAACGTTCGTTATAAATTTCGCAAGATCATTATCACACTAACGATTCATCCTCTTAGCTCTTTCAATTCGATCATTGTGCTTGTTCTTTTTACAGAAATCGTCATCATCATGTACGACAGGTCGTTGTGTATTCTTCCTTTGCTTTTATGCGTCGGCTATGGAAAAGTGCGCGCATGCATCGATGGATGAGGCATTCATGCATATGCACGTGTCGTCGTCGTCATCGCAAAAGATCCCAATATGGTGGACAATGCAAAATACAGACCCGTCTGCATCGATATCGAATCGATAGGATGAGTTTTACAATGCTTTCAAGCCCACCATTGAGATTGAAAATTCGCAGAAGAACAATAATAACTAGTTTCAAGGCGATGCTCATTGTAAGGTTTATTACAAATGTCGAAGCATCATTCGCGAAAATACGATGTGATTAAAGTTATGCGTCTTACCAATAATATTTCCCAAGTTTGATACGTTTGATTGATTCGATTAAGAAGTAATACAATAGTTCACTTCATGTTACATATTTTGCATTTTGAAATTTCAAATCACAGATAAGTTCCGAAAATCGTTACTGCTTCGGGAAGAAAGGGAAAAGGAAATAGGAAAGTCTTCGAGATACGAAAGAGAGAAAGAGATAGTTCAGAGATATGGGATGGGATAGTATTCTGTGAAGTTTCTCAGGATACATAAGGGACAAGAGTAGTGCAGTGTAATGCGAAGAAGAGGAGCCTACGGGCAAGTTTTGTAAACTCTTCGTCTGGTCGTGTCGTGACGAACAAGAAACAGTGTACGAAAGGGCTCGAGTTAAGAGATACATGGGAGAAGACGATGCAAGTATTAGTAGGGAAAAAGAGGAAAGTAGAAGAGAAGAAATAATATATATACCGAGTATATTTATGCACTCAAGAATGGACTTAAAAAGTGACAGACGACGAGAAAGATTTAGTTGTGGATAAAGAACGTACAGTTTCTACGCTTCGACGCGTCGGTACAAGGGTTTGTCATCTAACAACGTTTACCTAACGGGATATATACATAAAGATATAAATAATATGTACTTTTGGAGATACGTGTCGATTATTGACAATTTATTTCACCTTGAATCTCGAGGGAAATGGTAGAGAAAATGCCGATATTTCGACACAACCAAACCTTCGCGCAGATAAGAAAGAAAATAGGAAAAGGCAATAAAATCCTCTGAAAAGAGCATTTCTGAGCATCGAGCGCATCGTCGTCGTCTTACCCCATAGGTATATTTGGCATTCGTATAGCACCCCATTGCTTCTCACGTTTCGCGTACCCATACAATAAGAATATATTTCTTCTTCCCTCGCGCCACAAAGTGCGAGGGAAGGATACGCGAATAAGCTCATATTATGCTCTTCAAGAATTCTGAGATTCTTTCCGATAAATTCCAATTTTCTAACCGTTTTACATCCGCATGTAGATATATGTGTATAAATACCGATCAATCTAAGAACACCGTCGTTGTCGTTGTTGGTGTTGTTGCGATCGTCGCTAACTGCCACAGGCGAAAAGTAGAGACCGATATAAGACAGGAGAGTTACATAGAGGGTATCCGAGAGGTACCCGGCAACAATTCGTTCTTGTATAGGAAATCGTGGTTCCGACCGATCTATCACAACGGATCTAATGCCGATGCTGTGGCTATAAATGCCAAGGGGAAGCATTCTCGTGATTCCTGCAAGACCGGATGGGTATGTATGTATACGTTTGTATGTAGGATGATATTTCATCTTATATTCGTGTTTCTTATTTTCAATTAAATGATAACAAATTATTTCTGATCAACCATGAAATTTTTTGAAACGATATTTACCAATTTCATGTGGATTTGTTGTGTCACAAAGCATTCGTTTAGGCCAAACACCTCTCTTTATCCGTTACATAATCAAAGCATTACAAGAAGAGAGACTCAAGTCGAGATTCAATGATGTAACATGAAATAACCTGCACCCACGGTGTAAACAGCGACCAAAGCCTGTTTGGACCGACAGCCTACGGTATGACCGTTATTATTCTTACTATAAAATCAAAGTGCTACGTGTATTGGTGGTATCGGAGGAGGAACGAGTGATCTTTAGGAGTGGGCGGCACGTGCTCCGCAAGAGAATATCGCATGTATTAATTAAAGGGAATGCGTATACGATGGAAGTCACCGCGCGTGAATCTTTGAGAGGAGAGGAAACGAGGTAGGTAAGAAGAGCGATGAGAGAAGCACAACGAGGAGAAGAGGAAGGAAAGAGTCTCGGGAGAGAAGGAAACAGGTCTGAGATAAGATCGTCGGTAATGAACTAGCCAAGTCCGGATAGTCTGTGCGTCTAATGAGAACCCGCAGAAATAATCTCACACCGAGGTAGAAACACGTCGTGACGTTAGGTAAATCGTATACAAAAAAAACAACTTCACAACGATGCCCTTTTCTTATCTTTCACATTTCTCTCCCTTTATACAGTTATTCGTCTCAGTTATGAAATTCTAATTATTGACTTTTGTCTGCGGCTATGAGGCGAAATTACGATAAGGAATAATCGTTACATAAAAAGGGGGTCAGCAGGGAGCGCATGTTGACGTTGCTTCATTTCAGTGGTACTTCATAAGAGATATTCATCATATATCCACTGTTCTGAGCAACGCATAGCATCGTCACCCTCTGTTTAGCGTGATAATACTAAAATATTTCATTATTAAACACAATGTGTATAAAAAATCAAACACTGTGATTACGTTCTTTTAGATTCATATAAACTGTCTATTATCCGTTATTTTTCAGCAGCTTGAACTGAACAAGTCACGCTGAGAGATAAATAACAATAGAATAACAAGAAGATTACACAGTTTCACAAGTTAAATCATAACAAAATACCATTAATATGCTGCATAACTATGTTGAACCACGATGATTTTTTCTAAATATCTGAAATACATACAATAAAATATATGTTAGTAGAGAATCTGCGTTCCATAGGCTAACTCCTTTGAAGTATTTTATTCCTTTTTATTCTTCCTCTTTTCATGTTATAACATCTAACATCTTGACACAGAATTCCCAATTCAAATATCTCAACGCAGTGTACCAAAGAGCGCACGAGTAACAGTGAGAATTTAAATGAGATATTAGGGTTCGACCTTACGTAATTTAAATACGAAATTATATGCATGAAGGTGAATCCTATAAATTTATAACACTTGAATAAGTAAAACGAGATGAGGAAAGACTCACAGACTCTTGACAAAAATATTAACACCGTATCTTAGACGCCATTCGTTATCGTTGTCCGTACATTCCGCGTAAATTAGATTGTCTTATGAAGTACTTTCTAGATTGAAATCCTTTCAATTCATACGGTATTAAGTATCATGAAAGTTATGTTCTGTACAATTATGGTAGTAGCTCTTTTCATTGGAAATGAGACCTTTTTTTCTTCTTCGTGATTCTAATGAGGGCAGAAAGTAAAATTATCTGTGAGATACGAGTTACGCGAACCTTGCGGCGATTGAGTAAAAAGTTGCAGGGAATAATATTTATTACGCATAAGAAAAGTGATTCATGGTATCGCTGTTATCTTCCTAAGATATCTTTTAATGATAATTTTATAGGAGCATATAAATACCACCTCTTCAATCAATCATCTCATAACAATTCTGTATTTAAATTTGTACACATACTTATTCTTAACACGTACAATACTATCCGATTAATTTATCTCCTGAACCCGGTCAAACTTCTACTAATCTTGGATAACATTGGAACATTGTCAAAAACATTCCGCCTGAATCAAAACTGTGAAAAAAAATCGGTAAGGAATCCTCCTGTGAATTAAACAGTAATTGACCCAAAGAAAAACTCACAAAAATGACCAGGATTCCAGTAATTCTACCGAAGAATATGATAAATTAACCAAATTTAAAGAAATTTTCACCTGTTACACTGTCAAAAAAATCTGTTTTAAACTTAACAATACTATTATGAAGTTTTTTACATAAACATTTTATGAAATTTCATACGAAATTTTTTATGAAATTTCGTATGAAATTTAATAAAATGTTTATGTAAAGAACTTCATAATAGTATTGTTGAGTTTAAGACAGATTTTTCTAACAGTGTATGATCGAGATAAATGCCTAAATTTATCGATTTTTCTTTACAGTGAAGATCTTGAGTGATCCTGAAAATTTTAATCAGTGAAATCTCATTTCTTCTACGGTCAAGGGTTGATCACTCAATACAATTAGTAAAATTTTACTGCGAAGTTCAGCCAATATTCAGAGGTTTTCCAGTGCATGAAGACTAATTTGCAATAGAAAGTGAAGTGATAGAGAGTTGGCATGGATTTATCACTCGAAGTGTGAAACAACTGATGGCACGTACATCACGCACTTCGAACTGCATTCAGCGAACTGATTTAATATGACTCAATACAAAAAGAAACACAACTGATTTCAAAACCCTCATCAAGTTCTTATGAAATATCGGATCAAGTTGATGATGAATTGTTGGAGTTAAAATTAATATAAAGATCAGTGATCAGAATGATTTTCTACTCCAATTATTCATACAAATATTTATCTCGATGTATATTCACAAAATAATTATACCAGATGAAACAATGAATATTCATTTGAATCAAAGGAACTTTTAGTCATTCCCTTGACAATCCAAATGATAATGATTTACACTCCACAGCCACCTTACCTCGCGATAAACTCTCACTTCACGTACCTCAATTAAACCGTGAGCACAAGTACGCAAATTCTTTGCATTTTTCATAATCGAGGCAAATACATTTGGAGAATCCGAGTAGAACAGAAGGAGCTAGGAATATGAATAATTTGGCTCACGTACCGATGAGAATAAAAATGTTAATTTTTCATCCGAAGTTCCGTAGGAAAATCTAGAAAAACCTGGACAGGGAACAAGGTAATGGAACGAAGTCATGCCAGGAATTAATTATTCGAAATGATCGTCGTGGGCCGATGCTGGGCTTCATTAAAACCCGGAAATTGCTCTCCCGTTCTCATCCCGACGATATTTCGACCGGCTACTTGTATATAGGTTCACGAGATTGGCTACAAAACTTCGCAAAGTGGAAACGGAGAAAGGAATAGTTGAACGACAACGGAGAGAGAGAAAGGTTGGGTGTTTTCCCTGGCATTTGCCGCACCATGCTAATTGGTGGAAATAATTGCATGTAAACAGTTGTCCGTATCGTTGGCAAATGTGAAAATGGATTTCAATGATCGATGAATTCATCGTTCAATTATTTCCTCGTCGAACTAGGATAAGCATGCGGCTGGCATGAATTTCCAGATGAAATAAATATCGTAGGATCACTTAAAAAGTCAATTTATTTTTTTATTTCGCCACTAGTCGTAAGAAGTTTGTGAATATCATTAAGTTAATAAAGACGAATCTCAACAAAGTTTGGTAATGAATGAAGAATGCTGGAAGTTGGATAATTAAAAGCATACCTTCACTCTTTCTCGGATACTTCATTTGAAACTTAAGCAAGAATCTGGCGTACCGACAATTAGTATAAAGAGACAGAATAATGTGAGAAAACTGTGCACGGAAAATGGCAACGATAGCCTTTTAATTTCTTGACAATCTGGTTTTGAAGTATGAATACATGAATGATGACATAGATGGGTATCACGTTTGATACGAAATGCGCAGGAGTATGATTGTTATAATTGAGAAATGAGGTATGAAATTTCACTGAATGAAAATACATCAGTTTCAGTGTACCATCTTGTACACGGAAGGACCGGGTCTATCAATATTTAGAAAGCATTTATCAACGTTCAGAAAAATGACTGTCAATTTAGGGAAAAAGAGGATCGCTGTCATTAGAGGTGAGAGGTCAAAATATTAACAGTTGATAGTTTCATTGGTATTTTTCCCAATGAAACTATCAATCGTTGATACATCGACTACGAATTTTTAGTAGACTCACTACGAATATTTTCCAGCGATCCTTGTTTTCCCAGAATTGACAGTCATTTTTCTAAATATTAATAGACCCGGTCTTTCCGTGTACCTTCGTGTATTTCATATGAAAGAGAAAAAAATTACCTTTTGATCTTCCTGCGTGGAAAATTAGTTTATGATACATCCACCAGAATGGATAAACATCATCTGGTTCAACCAGAAACGAAAAAATGATATTTCAATGAACTTATCGGATAGGGAATTCCCGTTGAAAGTGACAAGCCATACCAAAGGGAAAAAGGAAAACCGAATTTCAAAGGCGAATAGGCGTCTTTGTACGGAATGGTAGAAAGACCTTCCATTGAAAACCAACTTTCTTTGAACACAGAGAAAAGGCGGTGGAAGAAATCTCTTCCATATACCAGTTATCTTGAATTTTCACTTCGTCAATGGCATTGAGTTTTTTTAATTATTTCGCGACTGTTTGTTGTGAGCGGTTGTTGGTAAAACTGTAATGAGTTTTCTATTCATAATTGAAGTATTATGATTTTTTATTCGGAATACACTTATAAATTTCAGCAGCATTGTTTAATATCTCAATCAGAATAAACTGAAAAAAAATTTCAACCGCACGCTTTGAAACATAATTGCGGAATTCTCCCTTGAAGAATCGTGATCAAAAAATTCCTTCGTGGATAGACAACTTCTCACTATGACTTCATGAATTTTTTCCTCACTTTCTGGACAATATCAACACCCCAAAGGCAGAATGTAGTTCCTCAAAGTGGAAAAAAAATTCCCTATTTTGAATAAAAAAGTAAATTCCTCCTCATAATTTTTAGAGCATAAGTTTTCCTTTATTCATCATTATTATTGAGCCAGCTCAACAAGTTCCGTTCACACTGATTCATATTAAAGGAATTTCATCATTTATTGCGTGGGTGTGACTGTGTGACTTGCGACGACTTGAAAAAAGGTCATGTAGGTATTGTCATTTCATTACGCGAATATAAAATTTTACATTATTGTCTTCAAAATATTACATAAAAATTGTTTCGTAACATTCCAATTGATTGGAATAAAAAAAAAACGAGAAGAATATAAAAAATTAGAGCATGATTGTCTATCAGATTATAACGAGTTTACGAAACAATTTTCTGTATGAAAATAATGTAAACAAATAATTAAGAGACAAAATCATAAGGCGAACCACATAACAGATAAAATCTACGACATGCTAAAATGAAGGAAGACGGAATGTAAAAGTGAGGAAGGGAAGACCTAGAATAACACATAATAAGGAGATTAACGAGATGTGTAATACGCTGAGTATGAGGAAATGAAGAGGTTAACAGGGAACCATAAACATGGAAAATTGCATGAAACTAGTCTGTGAATGATGATGCCTCTTCATGATAAATAGCGTAACAATTCGCTGATATGTGGCTGGTGAATAACGCACCTTAATTGACCCTTTGCCAATACACAAGAAAGAGTTTTCTACAATGACTGTAATTGAAAAATGGTAGCATGTCAGATGATTAGAAATCTTGGGTACATATTTTTCTCTTTTTCCTAACGGCAAGGCAACAGGATTGTCTGAAGGAAATCAACAAAATCTGTTATAAGTCAATTCTACTGTGACTTTGTGCTTTGAAAGTACTGAATCCTATAATTTATTTATTGATTCAAACTCTAAATCAACATAAAACTCAAAAGAAAAGTTTGAAGGAAGCAAGCTGGAAAAGATCCAAATAAAATGTAACTTGGAATAAATCAGGATGTGACGCACTTTCCTGCTTCGCTACAGCACGAAATAACAGATAAAACCCCGTTTACTCAGAGAAAATATAAAGATTTATAATATGACTTTATATTTTCTTTGAGTGAACCAGATTTCACGTATTATTTCAAGCTGTACTGAAGTGGAAAAGTGCGTCATCTCTTCCCCACAGAAAAGAAGGATTTCTTAGAATCTAAATAGGTCCAAATAAATATTCCTTCAGCCAAAATAAATATTTTTTTGACACAAACAGATGTGTTATTTGAAAAAAGTAAAAAATCACGCATTCTTTTGAATAAACAAAATATTTATTCCTGTCGAAGAAATATTCATTTGGACAATTTCTTAGATTCAAAGAAATACTTTCCCAACGATGTGGATAATATAAACTGAAATAATTTATTTTGAACAAAATAAAATGTTATTCTCCTTTGATGAATGATAAGCACAAAATCATATTACATGAATAAATAAGTAAAGAGCAATATATTTCAAGAATGAGAGGAAATATCAACCTTATCACTGAGAACCCAATTTCTTAAACTCGAAGAAAATTTCTTTTCCCTCATTCTAATAAATCTTGTTTCCAATGGAAAAAATAATTCATTTCAATGGGAGGATTTTTCATTAAATTGAAATCAAATTCTTCGAATCCAAGAAGGAATATATTTCTGTTTCAATTTGAGAATTTTTCGTTTCAATCTGATGAAAAAATTTACCATTCAACTGAATTGTTTTTCAATTGAAAAAAAAATTTATTAAAATGAGGGCAAAGAAAAGTTCCTCTCAGTCTAAGAAATTGGGTCTTGAGTGTATACAACTGTGCATGACATTTTCATTAAATAGAAATGTGTACACTGCATGTGCAATGGCAATCTACAAAGCACAAAAAACTGACGAGTGAAATGAAAACGATAACAATGATTGAAAAATCATTTGCCTCATATCGAACTCAATCAGCGCATCAATCCATCACAAAAGCAGTTTTCACTGAATTAATGGAAATATGGAAACTACAAGCCACAGGAATATTGTTTTATGACAACAAAAACATAAATACAACTTTCTCACAACCCATTGAATCTGGAATTCGTTTAAAATAGCATTATGTAACAAATACGTTTACAATTTGTTTCCATACCACAGACCTCTTCTATAGTACAAACTATGAATTACACTTTGTTATGCACACGAGCAAGACAGAACGCTTATACAAAGATAATTGTATTTTACCATCAGTCATATTTCATCCGGTGTACGAGCATCATGATGTTGAGATGATATTAAAGCTTGCATTCAGGTTTCAACTGTACCTTGTCTATTACAATCTTGATCATTTCAATATGAAAGTTATGTGAGTAAACTATTATGATGTGAAATTAAATCTTGCAAAATGAGAATTCGTTTTTGGTAGGGTACAATTTTCTTAGTAAAAATTACTCTCTTCGTGCTCTAGAGACTTCACCAGGCCCTAGCCTAGATAATTTTCAATGTACTTCCTATTAGGGATTCTAACTGAACTCATCTCATATCGATTGTTTCTTATAATTCTTAAAAACCGACTATCATTAAACTGTAAATGAAAACGTTTGTTACAAAATCACATAATATATCATCTCAGGTATTATTTTAGTCAATGACATATTCAGTATGTAATTGAAAACCTACGTAAATTTTGTAACTCGGTTGTTTCCCAATAAAAAATTTCACAAAATTCATAATTTGTTGTTCTATCCTTGAAATTTATTAAATTCATGCACCAAATGCGAAAGGTAATTCTCTACCCAAAGAATGAATTCAAAACATGAACACGACAAAATTCACCCTATTTTTCTATTATATTACAAGCAGTACTTCGTAGAAATGACAATTTTATGACGTCTTCTTTATCTCATAAACTTGTAACGATTTTTATTCAAAAATACGGCATCAAAACCCACTTCCGATATTATCAATTATTCAAATGGAATTCAAAGCATTAAGATGCAAATTATCATGAAATTGAAATGAAAACACTCATAAAAACAGACATTCTGTAGATTACATATGTATTATACGCATGTTTTTGTCTTTCTTTCTTTCTTCAAATCTGTCATCAATTTGGTTTTTTCATTAAAACCGTAATATATTCTCTTTGTTCACCTATATTCGAATAATGTATGCAATTCAATTGAATACCTGATACCTGTCTGTTGCTGAAAAATTTTGGAAGCTCCCCATCGTTTCTATGAATACATATTCATTGTGAATAATTCATGTACACGAGCGAGTGTATCGTCAAAGATGAAAATCCAGGTCATCGAAGCAAATTGGATTTAAATGGCGAACATCGAATTGATGGGTATCGAAAATCTGTCACTCTTCAATTTCAAGTAAAACGCACGCTCCGACTAACGCGTTTGATTTTTTTTTTATTCGTGCGCAATGAAAGAAGATATCGTTACGCCCAGTATGAATCATTTCTTGAACAATCATTTCATTTTATCTCCATTCATTTGTAAAAAGGAACGTATAAATTCTAATTATTGAATTAAAGTCATTACAGAATCGTACTATTTTATTATCAGTACAAGTTTCTGGGCTCAAATGAAATTACAATACCACAGGGTGTGGGAGGATCAAATAAAATAAACGGACGGTTTCTCGTCGTACCATTCAGAAATTGAAACACACGTGGATAGTTGGTGCAAATGAAAAGATCGCATTACACGCTAATCGATTGAGCGCGGTGGTACTCATTTTTTATTTTTTTCGAATTTTCATTCTATTGTCATATCCTTTAGCTCTTACAAAATCCTTTTTACACCTACATCATAGTCGACGTCTCGGGGTATCCGTCATAGTCGACCATTCTTGTGCGAAGCACGTGAGATTATCCATACTATACCTACAATTCTAACTCGCTACACAAATCGATACGAATCTCAAGTTTCTTACTTGCAGCCCACCGACCACATCTTCAAAGAAAACCGCAGTTTAATGACTTGTAATTATATGTTGCTGTTTTAGACATAAGATTGAACAAAGATACTGTTTCCTACCTTACGATTTTGAAACATCTGAAAACAAAAGAATCAATCGATAATCCCCAATCACATTTTCTTCTAAAATTAACGGTGCGACAAGGACCGAAAGAAGTCACGTAAAGTGGGTAATGAAACGTTGAGAAAGGAGGACGAGTTGTGCGAAAACATCATTTCGTGTAGGTTGTGAGGCCAAGGAGGAACAGGAGAGGGGTGAAAATACAACATCGAGCGACTCATTTACCCACATCGATTCATTATTATACCTAAAGAGAAAGACCAGGACGAGAAGATAGGAACGTTGTGGAGATTATATCTTCAAAGGGGCCCTACTGCTCTCATCCTCTTGATACCACGAGAGGATCCGTTAACGATACACAGCGTAGGCTTGGGCTTTCTCTTGGCTTAAGTTTGTGACTTCTCTCTTGAGAAGAAAAATTTTTATGTTACGCCGTTAGGGATCAGCAATACACACGGTATATCGCTACTGGCGTTACGTCTAAGAGGATATCCCCGCACACGCTGGTGTCCGATTTAATTGGACTCTGCGCTGCGAATCGATCTCGCCAACCGCCTCCGCCTTTATCGCCCCCAAACCTTCTTCTCGCCGTACCACTGAAACCGTCGACGTTTCCTTTTCACGAGTCAGTACCTGTCTATCTTGTCTGTCTAGAAGTTCGTGCACGTTTCTTCTTTTTTTCTTCTTCTTCTTCTTCTTCTTCTTCTTCTTCTTCTTCTTCTTCTTATTCTTCTTCTTATTCTTCTTATTCTTCTCCCTGAGGAGACCAAAAGGGCTTTCTACGTGCAATCGAGTAATCCGTGAACGGCCCTATCTCGAAATACCATCGGGAACTAATTTTTCTACTCACAAAAGTGTATGAGGAATTAAATTTGAACTCATTCCTCAACTTTGATTATTACATTCCATTATAGAAGATAAACGATTCCTGTTTTCTTCTTTTTTCTCCTTTGTAATTTTCTATGTGATAAGAGTATTCAATAAACCTAACGGTATTGGGGCGACTTATCGAAATAAGACAACAAAATACAATGATGGGTAAATGATGAAATGTCTTTAAATTCAAAACAGAAAAATTTCATTTCAGGGAAATGAATGGATTTGAAAACACTCATCAGGACACCAGGAATATATAGGGTGTCCCATTTTAATTTTTATATCGGAATAACTCAGAAACGAGGAGTTTCGGAGGAAAATGTTTCGAACAAAAGTTGTGAGATTCCGAGGGGGACATCTGATGGTGACCTTGACTTTGGCCTCGGATCTCAACTTCAAGGTCATTCAGAGGTTAACTTTTGTTTCTTGAATGAAATCCCCTATTTTTGACTGCAGATTCAGATTTGACGTTGAAAAACAAGAAACTTTTGTCTGAATCATTTTTCCCAATTCCGCACAGATGGCGCTCTAATTGATAAAGAATGAGTTTTATGAAACGCTCGTATTGCTTTATGTGTAAAACGACATCCAACTCTCCAGTGTTTTTTTTCAGCTCCTGAGGATTACCGTCGCCATTAGAGTTACCCAATGTGCACCACGAGGAGGTTGAGCGATCGGATCTTGCACATCTTTGTGGCCCTGAAAATTTGATGAAACCCCATAAGTGAAAATCATCATCAAATATTGACAATTATGTCTGTTCGTAGTACCGTTACTGTGAATTGTTGCCAAACACAAGTACACAACAATACTTGTGTTTATCATGAACAAGAAAGTTCATACTAGAGCATTGTTTACAAACATAAGTGAAACGGAATGTTTAATATCCTTCATTCATTCACAAATTCTTTTCGATATACGATTCAAACTTGAAGAAGATCTTTGATCAGTGTTGTTAAGGTCTCAATACCATGGATTATCCTTGGGGTGAAATACTTGATATTCTCCTGATACTAGGAGAATGTCGACGTAATTACGCTGCAGCATCAAGATTGTATGGAGAGAGGTATCCAAATAGACACCAGCCTTCACTTCAGGCGATACGCTCAATAGAAAGACGGGTTAGAAGAATGAATCTCCCAAGAGTCAGAAAGCGTTATGATCGAAATCGTATGGATGCACGCTCAGTAGCCGTTTTAGGAATGGTGCACCTGAATCCTCACGTTATTACCAGAGAAATCCAGCACCAATTAGGTATCCCAAGATCAACGGCACACCGCATACTAAGCTCTGGTAAATATCATCCTTACCACATTACGTTGGTGCAAGCATTAAGTGAAGATGATCTTAGACGTAGGGTTGAATTCGGTCAATGGGCCTCGGAGCAACCGCCTGGTTTTTTCGATTACGTGATGTTTAGTGATGAGGCAACATTTCGCAGTAACGGTGTTAACAGACATAATTGTCATTATTGGTCAATTGAAAATCCCAGATGGCATCGACAAGTTGACAATCAACATCGCTGGACTCTGAATGTGTGGTGTGGGATTTTGAATGGTCAGATCATTGGTCCTCATTTCTTCCAACATACTGTTAGGAAGGAAAATTATCTGCAATTGATTCGAGACAAATTACCAAGGATGTTGGAAGATGTTGATCTCTACACACGTAACAGGATGTGGCTTCAAAATGATGGGGCACCACCTCATCATAACGCTGCAATTGTCAGAAATTCCTTAAACACATCTTACCCACACAGATGGATTGGTCGCGGTGGAAACATTGCCTGGCCGGCTAGGTCTCCGGATCTTACCTCTTTGGATTTTTACTCATGGGATTTCATCAAAGATGTAGTTTATGAAAGACCACCAACGACCAGAGATGACATGAAACGCCGAATACGAACTGTCTGCCGAACCATTCCACGTCATGTGCTTTTGTCGTTAGAACCACATTTTCAGAGACGAATTAGGTGATGCCAACAGGTCAACGGTGCAAATATCGAACATTTGATACAGTGAATTTTCATACATATTGCAAAGCGTTTGTCGTGAAAAATTACACACCTCTACAGTCTAGACAATCGGCCCTTTTCAGGGCCACAAAGATGTGCAAGATCCGATCGCTCAACCTCCTCGTGGTGCACATTGGGTAACTTTAATAGCGACGGTAATCCTCAGAAGCTGAAAAAAAAACACTGGAGAGTTAAATGTCGTTTTACACAGAAAGCAATACGAGCGTTTCATAAAACTCATTTTTTATCGATTAGAGCGCCATCTGTGCGGAATTCGGAAAAATGATTCAGACAAAAGTTTCTTGTTTTTCAACGTCAAATCTGAATCTGCAGTCAAAAATAGGGGATTTCATTTGAGAAACAAAATCTGACCTCTGAATGACCTTGAAGTTGAGATCCGAGGCCAAAGTCAAGGCCACCATCAGATGTCCCCCTCGGAATCTCACAACTATTGTTCGAAACATTTTCCTCCAAAACTCCTTGTTTTTGAGTTATTCCGATATAAAAATTAAAATGGGACACCCTGTATATGTATAGATCTTGGTGAATCCTTCATTTTTTTTCTTTCATCATTTTATAGAAAAAATAATAACAGTTTGAATGATTCAAACAGAAAATTTGACGTTTATTGAAATTATTGAAAGCTTGAGTGACTATAAAACAACCGAGTCAAAAAATAAATATATATTTGGGTCTGTTTACGCAATTTTTCAACCTGAAATTTTTTTTCCGTTCTATTTGAATTGATGTCATGATTTTCAATTATTATGGTTTTGAAGCTCTGGATAAAATTTTGAAGATTTATATCGAATGTCGATACCAAAACTGCATAAACAGGATCAGTACAAACGCAATCAGATTTGGGACTGATAATAAATACCAAAATCTTACTTA
This sequence comes from Gonatopus flavifemur, assembly GCA_018340375.1. NCBI lineage: Eukaryota > Metazoa > Arthropoda > Insecta > Hymenoptera > Dryinidae > Gonatopus > Gonatopus flavifemur. The sequence goes on along the minus strand of JAFFJZ010000003.1, from coordinate 44,501,513 downwards.
TATTTTGACTCAAGTAATCCAAAACTCTGTCTTCTGAAGAGATTTTCAACTAAAATCTCCATTCAAAGGTAAATAGTTCAATAAAAAAATCCTATTCTATTACACAGAAATGGCATTTGATGTGATTTGGAAACGAACAATGTTAGTTAATTCTCATTACCCTCAGAGCTACGAAGATCAGATAAGAAGGCGGGATTGTTGGTACAATAATAATCATTATTGTACCAACAATCACCTTCATGAATTATAATTCATTCTGTGTGTTCTGCCCTACTTGACAGGCAAGGAAATTTATTGTTATTTTAACCCAAGCACAAATTCGTATTATAATTGATATCATCTAAATACACACTATCGGCATAAGGATGAATATTTTCCTCACAGGAATTGAAACTTGTGACTTTAGGTAATAAAAAAAAAATGAGAGCCACTGCTTCCACATACTTGGACAAAGGTTTTACTTAAGAGTACTTGGAAATATGTTCGGATCTTCTAGTCATTTTTGAACGTTTCTAAATAAATAAAACATTCAAATTATGAAATGTTAGGTTCCCATATTTATACTTTTCCAAGCGTTTAAAAAAAGCGACAATACGATTTGAATTCTTCAACGAGGTTGAAAGATACCATTTTTTGAATGATAGTAAGTTTATTAAAGAAATGTAACAAGTACTCATAAATTCTGAATAATTTTTATTTTATGCGTATTTATAAGTGATGTCGATCCTTCAAAGAATCGATACTTCCTGTATACAGAATATATCAAATGTTTATCCATACTTAATACAAATTTATAAAAACTATATGCTACCTGTATCTGATTGTACTCTGAGATCTCATTAGAAATTGTTAAAGAAACCCCAAAACACCGATGGAAGTTTTTTCTTCTGAAATCATTTTAGAAATAAGACGTCAAGAATAAATATACACATAATTGTCTAAACGAATCCTCTTCCAGATATATTGTTGGAAATATTCAAATAAGGACTTCGCATATGTTTCAAGTTGATGTTACTCGAACATTGCCGGAAGCATCATGATTATGATTTCATAGACCCTTCCTTCTTTATTTACCTGTACCCGTGTTTTGATTCGTCCGAATTAAATCTTTCTTCCAGGTGGATTGCGATAGCCTGGAGCCAAATAAACTCATTCTCTACACGCCAATCGGGAGAAATTAATATCTGCGCGGGTATGAATTGATTACCGTAAAATGATTATACTCTGAGGATAAATTATGCTCTGTTTTCAAAACAATATTTTTCTATAGTTAGAGAATGATGTATGTGCACAAAGAAAAAATCAATATGTCAAACTGAGTTGTATGAAATTTATTTAATTGATGAGCATTCTTTGAATACTCACAGTGTCTCATATATAATTATATCAAATAAATTGTAGAATATTTGTTAATTTGTAAATCGAATACTATCGAATATAATTGAAATGAAACTCGCTGCAATTTAATTGTTTAATTGTAACCAAGCGTGAATTTATAACTTCTGATATCGGCTCCTTTCAATAATGTTTTATCTAAAGTTTATCCAAGCAAAGCACAAGGATCGCAAAAATCTGTTCATACGAAGGGAGAGAGAAACTAAAACATTGCAAATCCAAATGTTTCAGACATTAGAATCTTTGGATAAAAAAATATACTGCAATGGGAGAAGAATTTTACTGTTCGATAATTTTATACGATTATTATGTAACACACGTTTTTCTGAATGACTGTTGCTTATTGATTGAACTATACAACGGAATGAATATGTAAAAAAAAATTGAAACCAGTCATTGCATGTTGTTTCATCTCAGAGACCCGAGTATCGGGACAACTATCCAGCAGGGCACCTATCCTGTTTTTACCATAATTGCAACTCATCAAGAATGTCTTTAATACATATCGAGGATATACCTACAAAGTACAATTTGAGATAAAAATGTAAAGAACGTACCGTTAAATTGATTAAAATCAAACGTATGTGGAAAATAAAAAGAAGATTGACTTGAAGATTTATAACTTCCTTCAAACTCGTCAAGAAAACTCTCATCAAGAAATAACTTTCATATGATATTTATGGTATAATAAAGTTTATTAGATGTAGAATGCGTGAAATGTATAAGAACCGTATAATACATTCCTGATTATATAATTTGATTTTTCTGGCTCCCTATAGATAATTTATACATAATCATTCTACCTAAATAAAACTCAAGAAATACGTGTATCATCTTCACTACTGTTCAGACTCCTGAGGGTGAAAACAATAATCCACTTCTTGGGTTGAAATACTGGAACTTGAAAATAAGAGAATGGGTTTTTTGTTCCTTGAAAGTGAAATTTTGACAATTTTGGAAGCAGGATTCTTTAAAAATGAATTTTAGCGTTGTCTTTTGCAGCAATGAGCAAAGCGACTTGTGACGAATATTAGATTCCAACAAGGTCTAATTTGAAATTCAGGAAATAGGAATTGACTCGGAACTCACGATATGAATTCGGATTGGATATAGATTAATTCAAATCTTTTTCCAGCAATCATATATCAATCCGAAGTTCCATAGTGAGTTGTTTGTCTATAGAACAGAACTTCGGATTAACTTTCATGGCGAACGAAAACAAAATCTTCCAACTTAGTCAAGCTAGAATCCGAAGCTCGTTAAAAAGTTCATTCAGCAATTCATGCTGACATTACGAAAGATACACATAATGTATTTCTTTCCCTGTGGCCTCTAGTAGTCGTAAGTTGAAATTTGAAAATACTCTATTATGAATTTCTCTACTCAAACCTTTGATTCTAAAGAGGGAAAATTTATTTTCGAAATTAGGATTTATGAACGACTTCGATTTGTACATTGCAAATTTTGCTCCCTCGTTAGAGGAAAGCTTTGTGATCGTTTCGAGGTACCAAAAATCTTTTTGTCTCCTAACTCAAAATCTCTTAGACCAAAATGTTCCTCAGAGCTCACAGAGTAATCCTGGTTTCGTGTCTGTCTGTCTGTGTGTCTGTGGGGATGTGAACCATTCTGCGACCACGCGTATCTCCCGTTCCTATTATCCGATCGTCATTAAATTTTTACCACAGTTGGAACCCGAGCTGATAGTGGCCCCATATACGTTTCAACCTGATTCTTACAGAAGAACGGCAGGGGTGAAGAAAAATGTCATGAAAAAATCATGATTTTGCGACCGCGTATATCTCCGCTTCCTATTATCCGATTGCAATGAAACTTATACCACGTTCTAGTGATGATCCGATGGTGATCCCATATGAATTTCATCCTAATCGATTGAAAACTGTGGACAGTTTTTGTTTCGCGATTCACATTATTTGACAATATTTTTAAAACATGCCTTCCCCATGTCAGTATCATTCAAATACTATGGAACTTGGAGTATAATCAGTTTACGGGGGGTTAGTTGTATGGTGTTAATTTCAAACAAATCGGAATTGAACGAAGAAAGTGGTAAGCAATGAACTTCGAAACAAAATTTGAAATTTCATTTTCATGAAATTTTCACCACAGCTTCATGCAATGTGGATCGCAGACCTACATGAATTTCAACCTGATTCTCTAAGAAAAACGGGAAAGGGGAAGAAAACATGTATTTTTTTTCAACACAAACGAGGAAGCCATGTGCCAATTGGCAGAGTTTTTTTATTTCCATTCCAACGCACTGCAAGGGTTTGAAGCTTGCAGTCACTTTTGAAACACTCAAAAGGGTGTGGAAATGTCATACTGAGAGGAATTTAGAGGTCAATTTACTATGGGATTTTAGGAACGAAGAAACATACTGACTTTCAACAATGAAATTTACAGTAAAACATTATGAATTTATAAAGTTAGCTCTGAATTTCTGTCACTATGTCAGTATGAACTAATTTTGTCGTCAAAAATCTCGATCGGACGGCATGGCCCACATTGAATTCGGGTGGTATGGCCCACATTAAACAATTAGAGCGCATGCCGAAATGATGGGAGATATGGTCTCGGTTGCCGATGGAATCCTGGCAAACCCATGCTATGCCAAGTGAAGTGAGAAACGTGTGTAGAAAATTGTTTATCAATAAATTGGTCAAAGAATTGTCCACGTCCACATTGTGATCGTTCATTGTTATAAAAAAAATAACAAACCAATAAGTTTTTTTATTTTTTTTATAACAAACAATCGCAATATCGATTCAGGGTACATGTTTTCTATGTATTTTTTTTTCTTAGAATCGATTGATGGGATCAATTTTATCGAACACGTATTTTCAAAAAAATTTTTCAAACAATTTATTTATAAACAACGTTTTTATGCATACATTTCACATGAAAATTCGTTTCTTGATGCTATGTGAAGATTTCGTCAGCGACCATATCCCCCATGGTTTCACCATGAGCTCTAATGGGTTAGATTTGGACGCTCTCTGCAGATTATACGGACAAATTATATTATTATTGCGATGGATGTAAATTATCCAGTCCGCAGTCTAAGTAAGAGTTGAAAGAACCATATTCAATGTTTAAAACAAATAATTTTGTGTTTAAAAATATGTTCTCGTTTTAATTTACCGGTTCTTTGGATGGTGGACCATACCACTCGACACCTAAAAGTTTTTCATAAATTCATCTATAAACTAAAATTGTTCCTGATCTTCTATTTCACTAATGACAATTTTTTTCACGATGTATGAGGAAAATACTCCAAAAAGTTATCCCACACCGTAGCGACATTCTTTTACTCTGAAGTGATTTTATCTCATTTTTCCCTTAAGAGAGCCATACCAGCCGCCGTTCCCCTAATTATGTCGCAGTAAGACTGTTGATTCTACTGCATTGATTTTCTATTCAATTCAAGTATAAAGAATCCATAAAACTAATTTAACTATTCAACTCGATCCGCTGGGTACAGGAATTTCTTAGATAACAGACTTTAAACAAGTTATATTCACGGTCGTACCCGAGGGCTCAATCAACACTGATTGACGTCTGTTCATGTTTTTATTTCCACTGCACAAAATGCATATCAGCGTATTTAGTTTTCAGTGACTTCGGATAATTTGAAAGGAAACAACCCAGGAACCTTCATGAAAAAATTAATTCGTGAAAAAAGCTGTCGTGACCTGAGATTCAGGATTCCATCTATTGGGAAACTAGCCGCTCGTGTAAATTATTAGCCGCGAAATTTGATTAGTGGAAGTGGTTACAAGTGGAGAACTATTGTTACTAGGGGTGTGCGGGTACCCGAGTCATCGGGTTTTTATCGGGTCGGGTCGGGTCGGGTACCCGTCGGGTCGGGTTTTTCAATTACCCGAGTTTTTCGGGTACCCGATTACATTCGGGTAATTCAAATATAGCAAACGTTTTCCTCAGCAGGAAATATTGTGACAGCAACTCGATCAAGATTGCTGACAAAACATGTGGAAGAGTTGTGCTTCCTCCATTCAAATTTAAAAATATGAAAAAAGAATGATACGAGGGTGGATTGATAAGTTTCCGGCCTGACCAAGAGATGGCGCCACTAGGCCTACCTTGAGGTGGCGTTCTATAGTACCATCCTTAGATAGCTTGTAGCTATAGTTTCAGTCCGATCGCCATGTTAGTTTAGTTTTGAGAGCACGCTGACCAAGACGCCTCTGTGTTTTTCGTAAAAATGGAAAAGCTAGAAAATCGTGCTGTCATCAAATACTTTTATTTGAAGGGGTTAACGCCGAAGGAAATTAAAGAAGAGATGGACTCAACACTGGGGACATCCTCCCCATCATATTCAACCGTTAAGCAGTGGGTTTCCGAGTTTAAAAAGGGTCGTGTGAGCACCTCTGATGAGCCTCGCTCAGGACGCCCCATTGAGGTCACAACTCCAGATATGATCGAAAAAATCCATCAAATAGTGCTGAAAGATCGCAGATTAAAAGTTCGTGAGATAGCTGAGACCTGTAAGATGTCATATGAACGGGTGCAAAATATTTTGCACCAACATTTGTATATGGAAAAGCTCTGTGCAAGATGGGTGCCGCGTTTGCTAACAGTCGACCAAAAATTGATTCGAAAGAACATTTCTACCGCCAATTTGGCGTTGTATAAGCGTAATCCAAGCGAATTTTTGCGTCGATTCGTAACCGTTGACGAAACTTGGGTCCACCACTACACTCCTGAAACCAAAGAACAGTCTAAACAGTGGATTGGACCAGGGGAACCAACTCCAAAGAAGGCAAAAACAATTTTTTCGGCGAACAAGGTTATGGCTACTGTTTTTTGGGATGCAAGAGGTATTATATACATTGATTACCTTGAAAAGGGTAAAACTATCACTGGTCAATACTACGCAGACTTATTGCAACGTTTGAGCCACGAAGTGAAAATTAAACGACCTCATCTGGCGAAGAAAAAAATCTTGTTTCATCACGATAACGCACCAGCGCACACGTCAATCGTTGCGATGGCTAAAATCAACGATCTGAAGTTTGAATTAATGCCGCACCCTCCCTACTCTCCAGACCTAGCCCCGAGTGACTATTATCTGTTTCCTAACCTCAAAAAATGGCTTGGCGGTAAGAGATTTGCGGACAATGAAGAAGTAATCGAAGCTGTAAATGGGTATTTTGAGGAGCTTGACGAATCAGTCTCTAGAGATGGCATTACTAGACTAGAACACCGCTATGAGAAATGTATCAGCCTTGGAGGAGATTATGTTGAGAAATAAAAAAAAAAAAATTCTTAAAAACGTTGTTTTTCTTGGTCAGGCCGGAAACTTATCAATCCACCCTCGTATTTATAAGAAGAATATTTATTTTCATTGATGTTCAAGATTCTATATTGTGGTTACTAAATACGAAAATAGATAATATATTATTTATGAGATATAAATGTGATTATGATTTTTAATTGAATTAAAAAATAAATATAAACATTCCATGAAGCAATTTGGAGATTTCTTAATGCGCTGCATAATCAATTACATGGAGTAACAACCCTAATAGACTTGTAGTGAATATCGCATTCTTCATATTAGAATTGAATTCATATGAAATCCCCTTATTCCTACAATCGCTCAAGACAACTTGTCCTTAAAATATCAACGGCAATGGCAACTTCGAATAGAAGTTGAAAATATTAAATTCAAGCGATTTTATTATATTCGGGTACCCGACTTGGAAAACCCGATTTAATCGGGTACCCGACCCGACCCGACCCGATAAAAAGTGCTACCCGCACACCCCTAATTGTTATTATATAATGCATTGAACATCCATTTTATACTGAACAAATTCCACGTGTGCACTTTAGACAGCTTAAGAGTAACACTATAGAATTAAAAATTTACATTGGTGTCTCTTGTTATTACCTCGTTGATATACATGATATTTAATTTCTCTATACAATTATATCTTTTTTATCACGATTGTCGAGCCTTACCTGCTGTTTTTTTTCACGTCTCTTCTTCTTTTCCATTCTGAATTTTCTGAATGTCATGAACTTGACAGTTCAGAGATTTAAACACATGTTACTCTTTTATATTAACTATTATATGAACTACAAGATCTGTCCGAGCATCGATTTGAAATATTGCTTCGTATGCATTGAAGATTTATTCAGAAATTCTGCTCATAATGGAATAATTGTGTGTTCAGTGATGTAAAATCTTTTGAATCGGTTTAAAACTTTGTTCTCTACTCATCATAGTAAGGTTTACAACACATTCGAAGAAAACTTTTGTAAATGCAACCCAACGTATTGAACTTTGATATGTTTCAACAGCTAATGACTGTTGTACAGTCACGATAATCCGGTTGAATAAGTGTTCACTCAGGTAGAAGCTCTTTCTACAAATCATACGTGGGTTTATGGATCAACAACAACAATTCATGGAAAATATACCTGACCACCCTACCTAAGAATCTGATTCTCAAACTCCATCTAAAAAAAACTCAGAAAATGAGAAAAAAAGTTCTTGAGGGATAATCGGATCCGAGAGATTTTTAAATATTTGCATTTCATTGTGAGATAAGAACGATACACGTTCTTGAATGGTCAAATAATTCGAAAATAAAGTATGGTTCAACAATAAAAAGTTGAAATTCTACTGAGAACTCCTTGAAAAATATTTCTCATTTTTGTTATCCTATGAGTGCTTCTTGAATTCCAGTGTAAGTGGAATTTTTAGAATGTTCTTGAAGTTTGAATCGTTTTTAGAAACGAAATGAAAATTGAAAATCACATAATCTGATGGGCCATCGTTATTATCTACCTTGAATCAATTCCTTGCAATTGCAGTCATTGTTTGAAGGATGTAATGCAAGATTTTTAGTATCTAATAGCTGAATATCGGGTTGCTCGGGCACAAATTCGTTCCAATAAACCATTCAAGCTTCAGCAACATTTTTTAGATAGCTTTCCCAGTATTCGCTTTAGGTCTACACCGCCAGGTTACTAGATTATGTCGAGAATCTATCGAATCCCACTATAGGAACTTCATTAGTTTCATGTAATCTTCCTGATCAATCAGTTTATTGAGATTAATGGGTTTGCATCCAAGCTCTACACTGTGGATAATTTTGATAGGAAACTTCCAAAGCAAAGTTTGGAAATCTTTTTTTCAAATATTTTTTAGTAGATTTACAAACAATTTTAGTAAATTGACAAACAATTTGTGTAAACGGACAAACCTTATTTGGAAAATCGCTAAAATTGTTTGAAAATTCACTAAAATTGTTTGTAAATCTACTAAAAAATATTTGAAAAAAAGATTTCCAAACTTTGCTTTGAAAGTTTCCTATCAAAATTTTTCACAGTGTAATCTTCCTGATAAACCATATGGTAGGTTAACGTGAACAATAAAATTTCCACATATTCATTATTCAATTGATATTGCTGAGAAAAAAATGAATTCCTGCAAAACTTGCACAACCACATTATTTTCGTAGAAAACATTTGATAAATGTATACATATATTTTGTAAAGAACAAATTAGTTTCTCAATACAATGTACTGAAATTCACCATTTGTGCAGTAACGTTTGAAGATACTACTTCGAACAGATCGTTTCCAACATCTTTCACTATTATTCCCAGCTACAAACACACGTATATATCGATGCGGGAGACGGTAAATGAATTAGCACCGGTAAATCACGTCCGTCCTCTACTAACCCTTTAGACGTCGCACGAGCTGCATTGTATGTTAATCGCAATTGGCTTATGGTACAGGAATGATAGTATAGTGCAACGTATTATATGTTCGTGACGGGATCGAACCGATATACGAACACAGCTCACAGTGCACGTGAAGTCAAATAGCATAAACGTAAGAAGTCGAGTGATGTGAAAAATCATCTTTCATATGTATACGCTACGTACATAGAGTGGCGCCAAGTTATCGTTCAACGGTCTTAACCGTTGAAATGTTGATCTTATCATCTACGCTAGCTAAAAATCTGGTATAAAGGAAATGTTCTGTTCAAATAATGCACCATAAGATTCTTTTGAAATCGGTTACGCGAATGAGATGAGGGTATTTTTGTTCATTTCATGCTCTCAAGCAATACGATAAGAAAACTGCAGTAAATGCAAATGATATCGCGTATACATACAAACATTCCCTGTAATCGGAAGACATAAACCTAAAGAAGTGTGGAATACACTGGAAATTCTGCAATAGAAGATCGTATTGATATTATTGCTATTATGAATCCTCTGTACATTTCTCATCATTTCAAAATCCTAAAAAACAATGGTTCTCTCAATAAGTGATTGGATATATTGTAATTCCGTCTTTAAAGTATGTATAACAATAAACAATATTGAAGTGTGAATTTTCTTACCTCAAATGTCTTCATATAGAATTAAATAATAATGATTATGAAAAGATATCAAACTTACCGCAATAATGCACCAAAATATGAAGAGTACCCGCGTGAATTTTTGCATCGCACCACGAGGCATTATCGACTTGTGGTTCGAATAAGGAGAGATCAAGGCCCTCCATGTCACTTTCGCCACAGGAATCACTCATCGGATCGAACGTGCCTCCTGTTGTACTTGACATTACCTCATCGTCATTTGTTACTTCTTGCGAGAGGTTTTCGGCACACCCGCCACGACATCGAGACGTAAGAGCCATTCTTCCAAGTTCAATGTTCTTTTGTGCCCTTTTTTTTACGTATCACGTTTATTCACTGAATACTCGATATTCGATGTAATTTATTCTATGTCACATGATAAAACTCTTTGGTAACCTCTCTCCACTTCTCGCATCGTTCACTGAAATAATTAATTCACATGCATTCAACTTGAATTTTATTTTTCTAGAGATTCTTGTGACCAACGAAGAAGGAGGTATCGTCGAATACGTTTCTGCAAGAGAATTTCATAAACGAAAGATAGAAAGATGAAGAAGGGACAGCGAAACAACGGAATAAATAGGAGTAGTCTACAACGATGGTACTACAACTCTGTAATATAAGTGCATCCCAGACTCTCTTGTCTGGACTTGAAGATCCACTTTAATTAAGCGGACTGTTAATTAATTGCTTGTACATACTGGTCGTCATTGTCGTTTGCCAACCGACACGTCGTCGAGAGTCCTGACCCTCTGAAGAATCCTCAACCTCCGTGATATACCAACGTACACCTTAATGATCAATAAATATTATACACGGTATCAAACGTAAACGACCTACAGACCTGTTTCTATAAAATGAGATCAAGATAAATCAACATCATCTACGGGGAATAACCAATTTTTCTTCTCTCTTTCCTTTTCACTTGCTTTCTATTTCCTTATGACTCCACGTCAATGTTATCCTATCGTGAGACAAATGCATCGTCAAGTTCAAGTTCGTAACTCGAAGGGAAGCAAGAAAGAAAGAAAGGAAGAATTCACTATCGACACTTTCACGAACGCGTTCGCAAATGTAGAACGAAAGAGAACCGGAGGAAAAGAAAGACGGAAGAGAAAAAAGTCTAGAGAGGGAATACATACAAAGGGGTACCTATAAACCGTAGTCAAGAACGAGGCATTAATTATCCCGAGTAAAGTTTCTTACGAATGGAACACGAATTATGGGCCGCGAGTTGCCGCTGCTGCACTTGTGCCAATAAATTATTTGTTGGACGCGACTTCCTGTATATCCATTGAAAAGTAATCTCTACGAGTGGGTAGTAGGAAGAGAATGTGTGAGTGTTGAAAATTAGTGACGACATAAAGTTTCAACTACTTAACGAAAAATCTCGTTACTTCACTTCGACGCTTCTTTTCATTCGAATAATCGACAAAGAAGGAGGGATGGAGAGAGAAAGAAAAAGAAAATCTATCATCTAATTTAAAGTTCTATCATCCATTTCATACATCTTTTCCCTTTCTTTGTCTTCTTTTCCAAGGAAAAAGAAAGGAAGACACACGGCACACACTCACTTTGTGAGGGCAACGAATTCTACTCCGTAGTCACGAAACGATTACACGTTCGCCCGCCCGCCAACTTCGAACTCGGATGCGAACGACCTCTTCTCTGCGGTCTTTTTCCTCCTTCCATTATCTCTCTTTCTTCTTTCCTTTTCGTTTCTCCATCTTACCCTCATTCTTTCTTTTCCATCTCTGTCTCTTTCACTTGGCATCCGCGAAACCAGTTCACGTGCCATGATCTTCGGCATGATCCCTGAAGAACGTGATCTTGATCTTTGCGCCCGTGCGCACGCGTGCACACGTACTAAAACCCATAAAAAATTTGACGAATAGCAACATATTGTGAATAAAATCTACCCCAAATGTACAAAACTCTTCTCCTGAAAATAATCAAAAAGTATTTTATGAATACCATCCCTTTCGGATTATTGAAAAAAACTGGATTTGTTGGAAATTCAAAATCTTGAGTCAAGGTCACAACCTTGTGGAACATGAGCTTCAAAGGAATATCGTATAACGAGAGAACTCAGCTTAAAAATAACACGTACCTCAACAGGCTTATCAACATTCTTGGGATATGAAAATATTCTTCGATGACTGTTCATTAGTAAGTCTTGTAATTTGATTCATGAAACTTGTTAATGAGACTTAATAATTCGTTTTCGTGTATAACACTCATTTAGCGGATACTTCATCGATTCCGTTCGAATACGCGTTTGATTGAAACGAATTCTGGCAATTTGAAGAACAAGTCCATGAATTACCCAACACATTTTCTCAAATTACATCACATCGTTTACGGGCGGGCTCTTTTTTTCCTTTGTATCGTTTAATGATTGCCCTTGTACCGCACGATTAATCACTCTAATGCCTTCGATTCACATATTTTATTCATGAGTACTGCTAATTGATTATACTATCGAGCAAATTATAACATCTCAAGCGTATATTAATCGAAATGAAAAAAAGTAGAGATGTCTCACTTAATTCCACTTGAAACCGAGAAGTCCTTTTAATTTCACATATTACAGTAATCGCATATAAATTCCTTATCCTCCCTGATATATTTCGTTTCCTGATCAGGGGTGATAAAACAGTTAAAAACCTAATAATAATATAGTGAGAAGAATTTGCATAATTTATTGGTGTATTTTCCAGGGTATTAGGCACAAACTCGCATTCTGATATTAGATTCTTACTGTGCACAAAATTCTGAAAGTTAACCGGTTCTGCAAGTCCTGGAGGATCACGAACACGACAATCTAACTATTCCCGGATCCGAATCTAGGACCTCGTTCTAGCTAGGAAAATGCAATATTGATTGAATTGCACGGATGAATACTTAGATTCGAAGTAGTGATACGTAAGGGCGTGAATCCTGTAACGTCGCGTGTGATAATTTCAGTCGAACGAGATGAATTCAAACCAAGAAAAATAGTCACTCGTCTTGGGAGATCTTGAATCTGCATTCTATTTACTACATTAAGATTCTCACTTTCTTCTGTTTTTCGAATATCTTCTTTTTTCTCAGTGCACAACAGTCTCAGAACAATCTGCAAATGCTCTGCAACGTCTTCAAATAATACCTTCTTCCAAAATCCTCTACTATTTCTACAGAAATTCCTAATTCCAAAATATGAGTTTGAAAGGAAACAAAAAATTGCCTAAATAAATTGATAAAGCAAAAATTTGTAAGGAAATTTTAAACACGTGCTTGGTAGAGGTTTTCAAAAATTATTCACAATTTAATGATTAGTTTCCGCTGTTGGAAAAAGAATTCCTCCAACTTAATTTGTGCACCCAATTGTGCTCGAAATACGTTGCAATACTGCAGAGCGATTAATAAATACGAAATCGTAACACGGGTTAACAAATTGCACCATATTTATTATACCCGACCATTCATCACCTTCGCTTAATTTCGATTGATTAGGTTACCGTAGAAAATCAATAACAAATTTTATAACAAGGAACAAAAGATACTATATGAGAATCGAGTGGTTGAATATCGCGTAATAGATGCTCAGCTAACTTCACCTGAATTATAGACCTGCGAGTATTCAAACTTCGTTCTCATTGAACAGAGAAAAACTAAGATAATTTCATGACCCCACACCGCTATTCATAGCGGATAATATCAGGAATAGGTCTTTATGAATTCATAAGAATCTTTGAGATTTATCTCTACCACGCTTTCTTTTGTAAACTCTGACACAGCCACGAACAGAAGAAAATATCAAGAATAAAAAAAGTTTTGATCATATGAAAACAGCTCCATCGAGATGACCCTGAGTTGACATCATTTCACAAGTTGTAGTGCATTATATTTACAAATAAGACATACAAAAATGGAACAACAAGTGACAAGTTTGCCAGTTGGATACGAATTTGAAGAGAATCTAGAGTTAAAGTTATTCATTGAAAAAGCAATTATGCAGTAGCAAAAAATTCCGCTTCTCTACCAAACAATTTTCTACTCCGGTGAATCTGGTCTTTGAAGTATATCAGGTTTGACTGATCATTTAAATTGAATAAATGATGGTAAAAACAGGTTTTACACCAATAAATTATCAAGTGCTCACCGGAGCTGACAAATAAATATAAAATTCAAGCGAAATTTTAATATCTAGGGACCGAAACTTCTATTTATTGAATTCTATTGTGTGATAGAGGATTACGTGAATAAATTAAAAAAAGTGAACATATTCGTTGAATTTTGAAAGTTGAATTCCAAGAATCTACTGTTGAGATTATTGCGTTGGGTCGACTTTTGATCTAACTGAATGAATATCAACCAAATATGAATTCTATAAAATTATAGTATTCTGCATTGATTAAATAAGAACTGATGAACCTTGAGGAATGATTTTGTAAAACTTATATAATAATTCACTTACTTGTACAAATTTTATACAGTTGTTTTCTAGTACAAGATGTATGACATTTTGTAATACTCATTCAAGAGCCTTTTGATTTCATACATGTTTCATATAATTTCACGGAAATCTATTTGGAAAGATACTTCTTCAATCCACTGTTCCATGTAAAAGGCTTACGAAGAATGTGAATTGCATAAAGACTATGGAATTATTTTATAAAAGGATTTTATAGAATTTACATGACTTTTTATACATTATACGTACAATGCATGAAAAAAAATATATATCTCCTCGAGAGAAAAAATTTTGAAATTTAAATATAATTGAATTCAGTTCATATATGAGTTATATATAATTTTATAAAAATTATGTATAATTCTGGAAGTTTTTCCACTTGAGTTGACGTACAATTTGGTATAAAGAATTATTTAAAACCCGGTTTGACAAAATCATATTATAGAATTTATGTAATCTCGTACAAAATAGGTATAAAATCTGAGGATATTATATACAAATTATATATAAATCTTGTCAAATTATTCTTCATAAAAGATTCGAATGGAAAAATTTGTGAAATTATATATAATTTATATACAGTTGAATACAATTTTATATAAAAATTATATATAATTTTCAGAATTTTTTCACTCAAGGAATTGCAAGTAAATTATTAATAAATCTTCAAATTTTTATACAAAAATCGTATGAAATTCCACAGGTGAGAGGATACTTCCTCGATCCACCATACTCATCTTTTAGTGAGTTAATGTAACTAATGAATCAATCCATTGCAGGACTATGCTCCAATCCTACGCTTATTCCTGAACGGGGAAAACATAAATCAGTCTCCAAAGAAAATTTACATTGAATAAAAGTCATTAAAAGAAGCGAAAAAAGAAACAAGATCCAACGAACAATATAGTTCACTTTTTTTTACATTCATGAAAAAGTCCCGTACCTCCTATTATGATTTCACACGAGATTATCTTACAACTTTTTACATGTAATTCAAAGAAACTTCTTGCCCCATCTGGATGAACGAGCCATAGATCATCGGAAAGCATATTATTAAATTAAGTGAACAGTACTATAAACATTTTATCTCATTATTTTGTGGCAGTTTATTCAAGGTGCAAGGACGAACGATCGTTCTTTATAAATCATGTGAAAATAATAAATGTTGCGTAAATTATGCTTTTTCTTATTTTATTTCCTCCGTGTAGCTGTCTATCCACTGGCGCCAACAGTAACTGTTAATCGTTAATAAAACGTGCCAAGAACGTTTGTCTTCCTTCTTTTTTAGTAACTCTCAGTGTTAACCCTCAATAACGACAGAAACCCTGCAGAAAAAATATTATACTCAAGATTGACAGATAAAATACGGTACTTGTATGCCACGTTTGATTATAATTATAAAAACGATAACCCTATGTACTCCTGCTGATTTCAGTACTGCTATATATTTTACAAACAAGATTTCCTTTTTCTTTCCTCAAGTTCTGTTCTTGAATTGTGATGACAGTTTAACGTGGATGTGATTGATGTATATGATTGAATGTTCATTTAAACTTTTCAGTCGAGGAAAATTGTTCTTCTCATTGTGGCACAACATTATTACTTGCAGATTATTTCAGGATAATTGTACACTGTGAAGAATATTTGAATTTCTGTCATCTTTGAGTTTAATTTCTTCAAGAATGGAAAATAACATTTTCTTCGGGCTCTCACGGTTAATGTATTTCAGATATTCATGGAAAATTCGCTATACAGATGTATGTATTAATTATTTCACATAAAAGAATGGTAAATACAGAAACTGAATGTTAAAAACTTTGTCAAACGCAACGCAAAAAAAAAGAGGCAGATGAAACCTCGCAAGAAAGGGAAGATAATTGACTCACAGCACCACAGTTCCAGAAGAATTCTTCAAGAATTCATGAAGAATACAATCAATTCAATAAGAATCATTTATGAATTTGTGAGCTTGCTACTCAAATCTTCCAAAGGGAAGAGAAAGCCACAACGCTCATGTGATTATTCCACGGTCATGCTTAAAAGAGTTTAGATTCAAACAAATATGAACACCTTTGATTGGGGCCAGTGGGCAATTTCTTTATATACTTGCGCGAATGATTTTCAAATCAATTTGAGTTGAAATCCCGCATTTTTGAGGACATGTTTTCTTCTCATTATAAAAGAATCGGTCTTGTTCTTCAAATCCAAGTACAGCAATAAAAATTCGTATGAAAAGCTCACTTTATTCTTCAGAATTGAGTTCAGCGGATAGAACAGTATAGGAATTTATTCCTACGAAAGCGATAAATGTTTCAAGCTATCAAACTATCAAAATATATAGTTTCCGAATAAGATATGGGATTGCCTATATCATAATTTCTCAATTATTCCGAACCTAATGCGACATAAGCACCGGACTAATTCATGATTTAGGATTCAGTACTCAAATGCATATCATACTTTCATTCTTTCACAAATAGAGGAAAAACTACCTTAATATAGAAATCCTTCTATACCTAGATTCTCCAGACTGAAACGAGGCTTTAGCATGTTTTCTTCCAGAGCTTTGCAAATCCTATAATCCTACGTAAATTTTCATTTTGAAGATATTAAATTTCCTCGAATAATCATGACAACACCACCTAACAATTCTTATTCCCGTAATCACCATGCAGAATTGAAGACGAAGGTGAATCTCAATACTTCTGACACACCGTAAGCAGACTGGATACCAGCCTGCAGAACTAAACTACAAAGATCATTTCCATACGCAATTATGTTCCCTGCGGATAAACGAATCACAGTTATCGAATAAATCATTCGAACATCGAGTGCTTCATTAATGGAGCAACTATTTAACCATTCGTACACCGAGATAAAAATCAGATCAGTGAAACGAGTATTTTAATGTCAGTCGCATTCGCGCGTTACACAGATGTGTCATTGAAAGATTATGTATCTTCACATCCACGTCACTCTCGTACGACATTTTCCGTTGAATCGGAGTACTCTGTAGAAATATTTACAAGTGCATCCAATTTTTTGCACACCATCAAAGTATACCTCATGTACAACTCTACTTTATGTTTCACACGATTCATTCGACGGGGGAAAACTTTTCTCCGATTGTCGGGGAGCATAGTTATTTTATGGCGTAATCGATATTCGGAACCGTAGAAAGAAGAAAGACCATCCGCGCGCGGATGCGGTTGTCTATGGATTCGGGGAAACGAGAAAAGTCTAAAACCTTCATTGTGGAGAATAATCGATAATCCCATAGTAACAGACGCTTCATGCATAAAATATGATGTTAATATCAGTTTGTTTATAGAAGCATGGACTACCAACGCGACTGAGAATATACTGTACACGATTTATTTTTCGATAGCATAAAAAAAGATTAAACGTTATTGAGGGTATTGAGTTTATTATGATCTGTCGGTACTACTACACTATGAATGCTGTGCTTGAGAATTTATTGTGAAAATTTGAAAAGTGATGTAAATCTTGTACCATTGTGATTGCAAAAAGAGTATTCAGCTGTGCGATCGAAATTTGATTTTCAATAGTGGATTTTTCCGAAAATTTACTCAATAATTGATATCTAAAATCACTTGATAAGAATTAATCGGGGGAGTTGTTCAAGTACTGAATATACTAGTAATATAGTCAACATTCGCTTCTAGAGAGAAAGTGATGACAATTTCTTCACCTTTGAAATCTGAAATTTATATTTCAACTTTCAAATATTCATTTTCCATAATGAACAACAAATGATCAACAACATTCGAGTTACACTGACAGAAAAACGATCCGGTACAAACATCCATGCACAGTAAAAATTTTATATTAAATATTAGCATATTTATATTGTACTTTTGGGATATATTTGATTATGTCGCTATGAACCACAAGTATACGAGCATTCACCATACTCTCTCGCGAGGATGAAGATAAATATGTTATAATTTGAAATGAATATAATTCTGAGCCTCATAATAAAGTATATCCCACGATTACCATAAAAATATAGTAATCTTCAATATAAACTTTTCTCTGTGTGGTCGCAATGATTTGAAATCTGGTCCTGATAACCAGAAAATATTCGTGATTACTAGGAAGTGCAGTTGCGATGAACAGATGAAATGGTTGAAGCCAGAATTAACATTTTTGTTTGAAAAGAACCAAGTTTTTTTCCGCGGAATAATCACCAAAATATGGAGTTCAATTTGGCTGAACCATTTTATTTGATCATTTTAACCATGTTTCGCGATCATCACAAACGTTTTCTGGAAATCAGAACCAAATTACTACAAGTTATTGCACCCACAAATACTTCAACCAGGTCATTATTCTGTCAGTGTTTGAGTTAAAAATACTTTCTCATCATGTAAATTGAAATGAGATTGTTTAAATTGTTGTGTTTTTAACTTAAGAAATCCAACTTTGTTCATCCACTTTACAAAGCATATCTTATTTTTTTCATCCCAATGTTCGAAAGAAGGGTCAGAACATGAACGATACCGATGAGCTTCAAGTGGTTTCAATAATCAATAAGTTTATTTCACATTGAAAACAACAGAAATTGTTCTACTCCGGAATCCACGTTACATATTCAAATGGAACGAATAAAATCCGAAGTTTATCAATTTCTCTTTTATTTACTAACTTAGCAACCTCCGATACTTAATCAGATTTAAAAACTAAAAACTCGTGTATACGAGTTCACGAGGAAAAGAGAAAAAGTTTAACGGTGCGAACTTGCGGAGTATCTCTCTATACGATAATGTAAAAAGAGGCACATGATGGAACGACAGATCAATTTGTAATATGTAAGTATAAGCGCGATATACTATGTGTTCCCGTAGCGGCTCATCTGTGTATACGCAGCACATTAGAAACGCAGCGTGTGGTGCTTCTTCGACCAATACAACACGCAGGTGCATCATTCGAATTGAGTCGAGTCGGTTTGCTCGTAAAAAACGTCCCATCGTAAAAAGATGCAAAAGAGAAGAAGGATCAGAAGGAAAAGATGAAGAGGAAGGAAGAGAAAGGTGTAACCCCTCTGCCTCCACAGCACGTACACTGTTCGAGGTTACACAGCGGTTGAACTTTGACTTTTTCCATAGGCGCAAAATGAAGGAGGCTAATCGATGAGAGTTGAGAAGCTAAAGGACGGACGATGATGATGATGATGATGATGATGATGATGATGATGATGCTGATGATCCCAAAGACCCTTGAAGCAGCTCGGAAAAACTTTTCTGTTCCGTTCCACTCTGTTCTATTCCGGCTGCTACCATGGGAATAATCTTGCAGATACCTATACTCGCTCTTGGAATCGCTCGAAAAGAAGAGAACGAGGAGGAGGAGAAGAAGAGAGAAAGAAGGAAAGTACCTACTTACGACAAGCTTGATCCCTCGTAAACATCGAAAGATGTGAAGCTCCTGGGGAATTTGCGGCAAGAAGTAAGGTTGTAACCAGGTGCACTGACGCTGATAACGACAATCCTAAAAGGTTGCGAAACCGCAATGCCAACGCGTGTACTCGGCAATGTCGTTTTTCAAACGATCTCTCCTGTCGTGGATGTAAATGTAACACAATATGATCAAATGAATTCATTATGTATTATATTCCTTCCATGTGAATTTTGACATTCGAGTTGAACGAATAGAAATGAATGAAACCGCTGAGTTTACGTCTAGACGAGCTACAAATCAAAACACCTCACTTCACGCATTCATCGTGTTTTTCTACCGTGGAGATATAATTTTCACATCGATTTGCGGTTTTCTATCTACGGTATCTCCTATTTCATCCTATTTGATTCTACTAGGAACGATACTGACCGAAGAAAAAATAAAAAAGGAGAGAAATTTGTCATTTGACCAGTTATAAAACCAGTTCTACATCTAAACTCTCTCGACATCGCATGTTGTCGAAAATACTAGAAAAATGTACGTGTATTTCAAATGTTTGCGCTTCGAATAACAATGTAAATACCTTTGGTGATTGTATAAAAGCATTCTCACACCTTTCCCTCGCATCTTATCGTATCATATCGTATCCCGATAAAAATATCATATAATTATATCTGGCAAGCTCAAGTAAAGAGAAATATTTCTAATGAATACGTAAGATGATCAGGCAATGAAAAGGATCCTATAAGCATGGCGATGCAAATCTAGGATCGATTTAAATTCAAGGTAGAGAATGTTTCCTTGCGATGCGCGCGTTACGTCTGAATGTAAGTCGGTTATGCGGACTATGCCCTGAAGTGAATGAGCACTCGCGGTTAAAACAGCAAAGAAACTATATACGTATACACGCGGACTTGGAGATATTATGTGTACGTACAAACTTGCATACACTACATACCGCGTACTCGCTGAAAGAAAGAGGAAAGAGAAAGAGAGCATAGAAGATGAGGAGGAGGAAGAAGAAGAGAAAAAGAGAAATCGTGAACTGAGATCGAATCAGCTGAGAGGAGAAGGAAGAAGAAGAAGAAGAAGAAGAAGAAGAAGCTGCTGCCTTCTTCTGCCTTCTGCCGGACTCAACAGAATGCTTTCTTAAATCAAAGATACGACGGAGATTTGTCAAAGACGACCACCGACCTGAGAGACGGTGCACGGATGAACGAAGTCTCCTCCTTCCTTTTCCTCGACCAAAGATGGTCGTATTGAAATTGCAATTTATAATGGTAAGAAATTTGTTTGGAACGGGTATGCACGTGTTCGATACTATTTTTTTTACTGTTCCTACTTTCATTCAGGTTTACTAAGCTGACGACGATGAAGGAGAAATATATACGAAGTGCAGAATGAAAAGAAGTCGTACATATATAGGATTTGTATATTAGAGCTCATAATTGGATCATCACGACTGAAAAATAGCGATACTACTAAAACGCTCAAGTCGATAAACCTCGTTGACCGAGTAAAATAATAAGTTCATCGATCAATGATTATCTAGAAATAATTCATCTTGCCACTGTTTCGAAACTTCTTAAATCGCGAGTGGTTTCCCTTTGAATGAATATCAAGAGGATGAAGTTCTTCATTCAATATTCCCAAGAATAACAATATCATTCGAAGGAAGTGCAACGAGTTCTCAATGCAATCCATAGACAATGGAAAATCAAACTACAATGGAAACAGCATTCAGGTATAGTAAAAACAAACTGAAGTATCAATTATGTTTCTGTATACATTTGGCTTAATACCATGTGAGATCCTAATTGAGTTAGTAACTTCATGAACGTGATAATAGCACAAAGTTTTCTCCAACTCGGGTAGAGGATCAAAAGTGGATGTATCAAGACATTGCATGATATTTGAAAGCTCACAAAGAAGATTTTTCTGAAAAATTATACAATCTCACATCTGATGATTCTCAACTTCTCCATGTCCTACCAATCTGAACAGTGAATTTTCCAATTAGAATTTTATGAAACGCTCATTGAAACGAATTTCAGTTCAAAAATTATGAATGTTCCAATTCTATAAATATTTTTCGATATCTTTCTTTTGTTTCTCATGAGAACAGAATAAGATTATAATAGTGAAATCAATTAATATTTGACAACAACATTCTTAACAATCCTTACCAAGTGTATGTTTATTATAATTTTATAATAAAATGTCTGAATCAAAAGTGAATTATATTAACCGGTAATTAATAATTAATCAAATAAAATGTCTAATATACGTGAAGTAGAAACATAAAAACGAAAGTTTTTCAGAGCCAGAACCAAGGAAATATTTTCAAATACACTATCAATCAAAGAAACGAATTATTCAACAATACAGTAATTTGGAAATCTGGAGATATATTTGTTCGAACTATTATACAAACGGTTAGTGAAGCGAGGATCAGTTGTATTCCTGGATCGTCGTCTATCTAACAGTAAAAGTCCAGCTAGACGACTTGGACGATAAACTCGACCTGTCTCGTGCGTCAGGGTTGCAGCAGAGAGTGTTGGTCTGCCGCCTGTCGAACGGGAACCGTGAAACTCGAATCGCCTTGTAAAACGCCATAATTAATGTCCAAACCCCTTTTCATTCGCACAGAAATAACGACGAGGAGAGTGAGAAGCGAAGAGACCAGAGACACGTAATTTGATCATAAATAATGAGTAGATTCACGGGAGATTTTCAGAACACGGTACATTGAATTTAATCCTATCAGATTTTTTCTCCTGTTTATTGAATAAACAGACAATTCATCGATTCCATCGAATTAGAACAGAACAAGCAACCGTAAATTTATACCAGAAACATAAAAATCTGAGATGAATCACAAACCCTCGCTTTATATTTCAACATTATTTCCGCAATATGTATAAACAAGAACATAAATAATTCATTGGATATTTTCTTCTTCGATTGTAATAAAATATCACATTCGGAAATCTAATTTTAAGCTTCGAGTAACTAGGTTGGAAAGAAAATGATGTGAAAATAAACAAGGTAGCGGAGAGTATCCGTGTTCAAAGTACATTTTGACCAATTTCACTGGAACGTGTCTTAAAATAATGTATTGAAATCAGCCGAGACTGAAAACTTTATTACTATCCTATAAATACTTTACGGAGATGAACGAGGTGAATGGAAAAATCAAGATAGAGGAAGATATCGAGGATTCGCAAATGAAACAACACCAACAATTATTACCGAGAATTAACGAGGAAATCGATTGATCGTCGTCGCGCTATAGCAGACGCTTTATCGATCGCTCTCGTCTTTACGTACATTTATTCCCATTTCTAACGTGAGTGTGAATTAATTGCTCCATTGTAAATACTTTGGGAAGTTATTCACACGATAAAAGGAAAAAAACAAAATCAAAACAAAACAGGAACAAAAGTACCGTGATAAATCATTGAAACATTCTTTCGGATGTTCAAAGCGAGAGGAAGAAATGAACTACGAACACACGCACCAAATATTCATGACAAAACTAATTCGTTCGTGTTGCGTAAGTTGAACCTCGACGACGACTGCGACGACGAATAAAACTTACCTAACCTGTAAATGGTAGTATAACTTATTTTCTCTCGGGTTTTACAATGCGGTAATTACGAAGGGTCTTCTTCTTCTTCTTCTCTCTATTTCGACGCGATACCTCCTCTTCCGTCAGAACTCAAGAAAGAATCGCCGAAGCGTTGAAAAAAGATTTCCAACTTTTTATCTCATCTCACCGAGGAAAGGAATAAAACAACCGAAAAAGAAAAAGAGATCGACTCCATGTCCGTAGCGTGACGTTTTCATGGATCTTTTGATCTTTCGATTCTGAAGTGTTCCGATGCGAGATAATTTGAAAAACGTTTCTGAAAGATTTGTGGATTTAGTTTTATCACCACTCTTTCTATTTTCATTGTGGGAAGAAAAAACTTTTACGGAACAGTGATTGTCATAATGATGTAGTAAATTTTAATGAGATTCTTGTAAGGGTCAAGAATTTGTTATCACATCTAAGAAATTAAATGTTACAGAAATTTTAGTTTTATGCTTTTTTTTCTTGCCTCAACGTTTAATTTATCTTAAAACCACCTCAATTTCAGCTAACTTTCGAAAAAATAGTCGGCATTTGAATCTCTGATCAATAAAAGCTATAAACTTGGAATTTGATTACTTGTGATCTCATTCATATAAATTATATAAATGAAATAGAATCGAACTTGATAAAAGAGAATAGTCACGGTATCTAACTAACACGTGATTTTTCGATTCCCATTCGATATCATCGAACGGCAACCCACGATTCTAAATTACTCTTATTTCAATCAGCAACAGCAACACAATAACAGTTCTTCAATTATCTCGTGGGGCTATTAGATAAATAAAATTAAATAAAAGAATAATCTCTCCCACATCCAAAGTAATTCAAAACGATAAAACTCGAAAAACCAAAAACACATAAACGAGTACGAGTAATTGATTTTGCGAGAAGAACAATGGTATTGTATTACTTAATTTCTCATCGCAATAAGCCTCAACACTAAACCTTCTTCGATATAGAAATGTACAAAGGTGCCACGAGTGATTGGTTGCCCATTAATCCAAGGCACGGGTATTTCAATGATATGAAATGTTATTAAGAAGAATGGGGTTTTAAATCGAACACAAATTGAACATCCATTCGGTAATAATTTCTCTCAATAATCTTCTGGAATGATTTACTATTTTAATTTGTAAAGGTAAATGGACAGAAACAAGAGTTCAAACCAGTTGGAATTGTGAGAATATGAATTGGATTCGAATTATACGTTTCTAGATAAATAAAGCAACTATTTCTCAAAGTCCCAGACCCTCTATGTTCGAAAAAAGAAGGTGCAAACTTATCATTCGTAATTACCAAAATTAAGAATGAAAAATAATAAATATCTCTTTACAAATAATAACTTTTAGTATTATGATCATTGTGAACTTTTTTTCACGAGTGTAATGAACTCGATGGAAGGAAAAAAAATGATGAGAAATGTAGTGTGATTATGAGTATAAAAAGAGGATAGGAAAAACGGTGTATGAAATGGATATTTATTCAATTCTTTGACATTTGATATCCTGAATTTGGGATTCTAAAATATTTGTTGAATTCATCACTCATACAAATGTTTCATATCTATCTCCGAATGGTCAACCGATATTGGAATCAAATAAACTTATTGAATTGAGGAATCAAATACTGTCTCGGAGCTGTTCTTTTATCGATAGTTCTCAACGTTATCTGGAAATTATTATGAATACGCGATGCGACGTTTGACAGCAAATTAAAAGATAAACTCTAGGTTATGTGAAAGATTAATTATCTCCCTATGATATCAAATACATCATCGAGCCTCTTAAGTACAGGATTCGATCTAAATATTTCTAATAAAATATCTATTGACAAGAAATTGAGCATTTCCATATTCATCATGGTCGGTGTAATGGGTGAGCTGAATTTTGAAATGCAGTTTATCGGGGTAATTAAATGAATCACATGAACAAATCTAAACGTAGGATTCATAACGAAGGAATGCATTTAATTATTGATTCATCTGAGACCAATTCATTCAATTTGTAAAAATCCAAGTCCACTATTTAAGATCCATCAAATTAGGCTCGCGCCAACGTTGGCGATTTTTAGCTATTGTTGCCCCAGATCTCAAAATTGAGGCTTGTTAATTGCTAGAACAATATCACCATTCCAAGCCTCATATGAAACAGAATATGATTATGAATTAAAATAATTTTTAAGAAAATCTAAGAATATTTCATACATTTTTGATTAACATACAACGGTCCAGATTTTTGTCAAATTTCACACGTAAGAAATTGAGAATAATTAAAATATAACAAAAGTTAGGAAAAAATGAATTTCCGAGATTTGAGCAAGGAATTTCACCATCTATCTTTGAAAGTTCGTGAATTTCTTTTTTCAGTTCAGTTTTTGTGAGAAGAATTCCACAAAAATGCGAACTGTTGTATTATCAATATGAAACTAAGGAACATTCTAAGATTCTCCTGAAAATTACTTCATTAGATAGATATGGATATCATGATGTTCATTGATTTATTTATTTTATTGCATACTCATTGAAAACGACAGAGTAATGAATTCATCGTAACGATTACACAAGGAATATGTATAAACTTATTCATCTCAAATATAGAGACATTTTGACTTTGAGCAACATGCATTTCATATCCAAGACCGTTATTTTAATATCTCACATGAGGATCTCTCAGGATGAAGGGATAGACAAAGATTGTACCTTCAGAGTCAAGGTTGGCACAAAGTCTAGCCCAGGGGGACATTTCTACTTCAAAGTATGATTTCATAACCAAAGCATGCACCATACGTATTACGTGATATTGTAGTTCGAGTCCTATCCTCTCTACTCGCGTTTCCAGTAAAACAAGATTTTTTTGACAATGATGTTAACAACAGATTCATATGAATTATACCCATGTTAAGAAAACATGTTGAACAATGAGGTTGCATAGGGTTGTGTATAGTTTATATATAATAACTGCTGAGTTTATATATAATTAAAGATGAAATATGTACAATTTATTTGAGCTTACCTCTTTACATAAGAATATTCGTATAATTTATGCATGAATTATGTATAAGTTTTCAACCTGGATAATTTCACATAGAATTATCTTGATGTACCCATAAAATTGCATCAACAGGATTATGTGAGCAATCGCGTTTTAACTCCTCAAGATTCAAAACGATAAATTCGAAATTTATGATTAACATATTTATGAAACTTGCATTTGCTGTTATTTTAATTTCCCATTTGTTAAAGGGATTCTGGACAGATCTCTTTGATTGATCGTGAATGAATTATACTGAAACAGCCAAAATTGTATTGAGATTACCAAACTAGTGTCTAATCGAATCTGCATTGTGTGAACTAAATTTTATTTTTGAGAAATCGAAAATTCCTTTCTACATTTTTTCCAACCAAAACTCTGAAACTGATTACTGGATTGTATTTCAACCCGATGGCACAATATGGAAAGGAGTACTTTCTATTATCAACTGATGTGCATATAGTACAGGAATAATATCAGTTTTAAAATACATTATCAAAAATTATTAGATTAATAATCTTAGTCCTCTCAAAATATACATCTCTCAGTATCGAATTCAATACTATTTCGATGTTTCTGCTATTTGTTTCATGTTGAATTCTGCAATGAGAGAAGAATTTATTTGTATTGAATGAATCTCTTTGTAGATGCGATGAAATAAATATTTATTACATATAACCGTCACTAATTATTCTCAAATGAGGCTTTTTAGCAGTTGATAAACTTTATTTTCAGGTAATGTGCCAAACTTATGCGGATTAAATATTTATTCTCCCGTACTCAAAACAATATTTATTGATTACGAATACAATTTTCTCTCAGCGCACCCAATACATAATGCAATTAAAGCTCAGCACAAATACCTCAGGGATCCTTCGGGTATATATCTTTCAATAATGCATTCAACATTTGGAAATCAATTTCCAAAATATTCGGATAATTTTAGATCAACTTCAACAGCATTCATGTAGAAAGTATAAGAATGAGATTTTATCGCGAAGGAAAAGAATACAAAGGATATTTCAAGTGCTGTTGATGCTAATTACCACAGTTCAATCAAATAATACTCCTGAACTTTCATCGTCGTGGTTAAATTGAATCATAAGTATTTATAACAAGTA
This sequence comes from Gonatopus flavifemur, assembly GCA_018340375.1. Lineage (NCBI taxonomy): Eukaryota > Metazoa > Arthropoda > Insecta > Hymenoptera > Dryinidae > Gonatopus > Gonatopus flavifemur. The sequence continues at coordinate 44,474,026 of JAFFJZ010000003.1, read as the reverse complement.
TCCCAGAACTCAACACGACGCATATAGATATGGAAAAACTCATTATATCACAACATCTGACAGGATCGTACATTCAAAGTGAGTTGGTTTCATTTTAAATGACTCGACTAGACGTGTACTAAAATTTGTAGTTAGAGCCCGTCGGGCGATCTTGATGAATTTTTATTGAATAGTAGTACACAATAAAACTTAAAACATCATGAACTAGCTTATTTCAATAATACATATCATCAAAAGATAAAAAAGAATCTCTTTAGCGCCACAATTGGTTGCCCTTCCTCACATTCTGAATACGAAACTGCTTACGATATAAACAATTTTCTCAAAATGCAAACCGATTCTGTAGTTTTGCGAAGCGATGGGTCTGGATTACCGAAAAGTGATTCTACATATTTAAATTTATCTTGAAAATCATTAACAATATGGATGAATTTTGAGAATGCATCTAAATATTCTGAAGTTCCCAATAATTTGAACCTGTTGCTGTGAAAAATTACAGGATTGTTATGTACTCTCAGAAAATTGTTGACAGTGCATGAAATCCTATCACATCTCTTCACCTTTCATGAGATTTTTCAATTTATGAAGACAAAATTGAATAAAATCCTGACCATGACCCTGGCATGTGCGAGTATTGACCCCACGTCGACCTACTTTTAGGAAAAAATTAATAATCAATTATCAGAATTCATAAAAATCTAATATTCCGTTATTATAAAAAAACTGTCCCTAGTATAAATCATTATTGTACACAAGAAACTTAGAACAATCCTCACCAGGGATTTATGAAATGTTTGTATAAAATACTGAATATTAAGTTTGAATCATTCATCAACAGTCTTGAATGTTTTCTATTTTTTAATTGAATAACGTGAATTGAAAATGCTTCTGCTGGATTTTAATTATGTTTTCTTACTACCATGCGATTCTTGAAATTTTCATTAACGCATAAATAATGACAATAAGATGATGACAGCAAGTGAATAGAGATAGTGATGGAGATTCTTCGGCAGACTCGATTTTTTTTCATAAAAAAAGAAGTATGAAGTATATATGAAGAAGTTGGAAGTAGTAAGAAGTATACTTTCTATAAATTCGTTGCAAATTTTGAGGAAAATTCGATATACTTTTCATCAAAAAGAACTCATTGTGGGAACAATTTCCGCATCGCTAAATAGAAGCACATGAAGCAAAAACTCTGCTAATTGATAGGGACGAAGCTTCCTCGTTTCTATTCAAGTAGCAACTGACAGAAGCTATATTGTCCTCAAAATCAGATATTGCAGTGCAAAAGGCATGATTTGACCACTGCGGGACTATAACTGGGACGTGGCATAAGTTTCATGGCAATCGTATAATCAGAACAGGAGATATGCGCGTTCGCAAAATCACAATTTTTTAGTATACTTTTCTTTTTGGATTCCGTTCATGTGAACTGATCAACGCGAAACTGATATAAGACCAGAAGATATCCACATAATAGTGGCGTTTACGAAATTCTGTATCGAAGCTTGGTGCTCACAATTCTCTTCCCTCAATTCCGATTTGCTTGAAATTTATATCGTACAATTATCCCCAAACGTTTTTTTCTCTTCCAGCGGTTGAGCATCTCTTTATTGAAAATAATTTTAACCTAAATACTTTGGAACTGTAAACCCTGAAGAACAAAAACCATTCATAGTGAATTCAAATCCATTTAGTTTTAGATAAGACAGAGCCATTTGACATTTTCTGTGTTTTTGACATGCCTGTTCTAGGGTTAAAAAATGCAATTTTCTCAATCAATATCCCCTTGATATTTATTTCAAATTCCAGGGAAGAGGGGCAGACATCCAGACAGACAAACACGGGACCAGAGAATGTCCCCGAGGTTGGAAAAACATTTTGATCTAAGGAATTTTGAATTGCGAAACGAAAGAATGGTGGGTCCCTTGAAACGATCACAGAGCTTGCCCCCAACGAGGAAGCAAAATGAATGAATAAACTTCTTTAAACCCTTGAGTTCTATGAAATAAGAGAATTTCCTTTGAAAAATTCACGTGAAATTCCAATAATCTTAGGACGAATGGAAATTCTTCAAAGAATCATTGTGCAGTTCAACAAAATAAGTGAATTCTCACACAATTGGGAGAGATATTCCCTACAAATTTCACAGAACACAGAGTAATTTTTTCAAGAATCCCCTCTTGTCCCACGATTACTGGAATTCCACGGTGATTTTTCAAGTAAAATTTACTTATTAAAGGAAAATAATGGATATTAGCTTCTTCAGAATGCAATCTCATAATTCAAAAGTAACATTTTCAGGCGTTTTGGAATTAAGATACAGTTCAACCTCTCTTGAGTTAATTACTTTTTATTCCCTGACATTCTTCTTCACGCGTACACCTTATTTATGAAAATTATAGTGAGGATATTAAACAAAAAATGGCAAAAGAAATAACGATGAACATGTTATTACCTTAGAACGTCTCTATGTGAACATGCGCAATGACAGCAAGGAGCAAAGTGGAGGATTACAAGGAAAATTGAGTAATTAGAGGGAACCAGTCCCGACTATCAATTCATTGGAGTTCAGATGGTATTTTCATTTTATGAAAAATGAATTTTCGTAGGAAGAAGTTAGGAAACTAACTTTTACCCATCAAATAATGCTAGACTTTGAATACTGTACCCTGCGAACAATTTACAGTCGAGTTTACTTGAGACTTTGTAACCGAGAAACAGATGAATCTTACAATGAAATTTATTATCACGTGACAAATAGAAGCCTAATCTGCTTTACAATGTTTCACAGTGAATTCGATTAGAAAGTCAGTATACATATATTCCTTCATTTCTATAATCTTACAGTAAATTGAACTTTGAATCTGTATCTGTTACTAAACTTATTTGATTCCCGAGTGGACAAATTTCCGAAATTATGTATAATTTATATATAATTCAATATAGTTTCTATATAAGTGATGTATAATTATATACGAATTATATATAATTTTGAAAATATCTCCATTTTCCTCGAGCAGTTACAGAAATGTCATTTGTAAGTTGATATTCACTGAAATTTTGATTGATTCTATAAGTGGTTCTTCTATTGAACTCCAGTTAGTCATCATATACATACATATATATTTTATACATCCCCTGAACAGAGTTTCTTCTGACTTTTTCCCATTCCTTGGAAGATTTATCGAATGAAATCTTAATTGGACTTTCATTTCAAACGAAAGCAAATTTTTCTCCGGACAGTGAGATATGCAAAATTATGAGGATTCTTTACAACATTTATAAAAGTTAGAAAGTTGTTTCCCTGTAGACTGAGGCGATATCATTCATCTAACAATCACACTCTTTTCAAATCATAGAGAATTCTTTCTTCACATCTGATTTATTACAATTCCTTAGAAATAAAATAAAAATTAATACATAAAATTCACTTTAGAAAACAAAAGTTTATTTCTTCATAAATTATGTGAATTTGTCATGGCTAATAATTATCTCCTTTCATTTGAGCCCGGTTGTCTCATTCAAAATAGTGAAATCAAATTCTTCAACAATGTTCAACATAATGTTATGACAATCATCATTTGCACACGAAAAAAAGTCCCATGTAGATTCTGCATTGGTTGTTGTTAATTCGACATAACTACTTCAATGAACTGTGACATGGAGTTTACATTGGAACCAATGTTATATGTACATTGCGACTGAAGTGAATGGGAGGAATATTGCTAAGGAGTAACGATGATAACAGTGTAAATCCCACAGGACTCTGTAGTAGAATTGTATGAGATCCATACTGTAATCGTAACCTCATTTTTTATGTAACGTTTACATGGGCATTTTTTTCCGTTCAGGTAAATAATTATTTTTATCGGAACATGAATATAATAAGAATTTGGCAGAAAAATTTAAGCAAATGTTCAACTTGATTAATATAATACCGACAGAAATACAGCTGGCCACGCTAACTAAAATTTAGTTGTTTTAGCTGAGTTTTAGCAGCCGTAAATAAAAGTTCAGTGTCCTCAAATATGAATAATACAATTTATTCGATAAAAATAAAAAATTAAGCTGTGAGGAATGAAAAAACTCAACGAAAACTAACATTTAACTGGATGCATATTTGGAAGGAATAAATTTTCTAGCTATCTGGGTTTCAACTACACCCTTTTTCTCAGTGTAAACAGCTGTCCACAACCATAGTTTATTACTTTTCAAACTGTTGTTAAGGTAATTCACGTTGAATTGATGCAACGTAAACTTCTTCGCAACTTGATTTAATGCTTCGACCGATACAAAATTACACGGAATTTTTCCAGAATAAATCAAAATCTAATAACGTAATGTCGAACTTGCGCATAAATTATACAATAACATCATGATCCTTCAATGAAACATAAGTTGTGTCAATTTTGATACAGAATTCACACATCACGATATTATGACAATCACTGTTCACCGAACAGTTATATTTCCCTTTCGTATATTTCAATTTTCGTAGAAAATCCTTTCATCCATCCTCTCACACCTCTTCGTATCCTGCCCGCAACAAAAGATCGAGAGATGAGACAAAAAGTAAAGAATTAATAGAAGCAGAAAGTGAGATTTCGGACTATGGGAATATACCCATCTATAGACACAACACATACCATCACGTTTTCCAGTTTTCGAGGTGAATCTGGGATCAAGATAGCAATTGCTTCTGGCAGTAATGATATAATCTCTTTCCTGTCCCTCAATTTTTGCATTTTTTCGTTCCCTTGGCAAGAACCTTATTATACATCCTACGATGGATATATGTGATTTCTTATTCTTCGCGTGTCGTACAAAACATCATGTCAACACTTACATTAATAACATATACACAAAGCACATTCAAAATAAGAGAGAAAAACACGACACAACAAACACATCCTTCACCGCAAATCTTGAAATTTCATGACGTCGAATTACTCAAGATCACGAAAAGATCACAAACATACAAGAGTTCTTTATTCTTCCTTGAAAACAACTTCAAAATGTATAAAAAATTTTTAAATGTACAAAAAATTTACACGCTCGATTACGGTCACTGCATGTTTCTATTTTCGATCTTTCGAATCACATTTTTTTCCACGTACATCGCATGCCGGTTTATATCATAATAAACCCGCGCGCACGCGTTTGAAAACGCGATCGACGCGTATGGGTTGCTGGCTCGTAGGAAACTGACAACGCGGGACAATACCAGATGACCGAGAACAACCGAGTGTCCGCGAAAATCCTCGAATCAACACGAGAGAACGGATGGATATCGCGTGCCGATATGAAAAAATAGAAGAAAACAAGAGGGAAAAAGAGAAGGAGCTTGATCTTCCCCTTTCTCCTTCAACTCTACCCCAATTCGGAACAAATATGAATATTTGGTGGCAGGATGAGGTCTTGTTCTTTTTCTTCCTTCCTTTTTGTTGTCTCAGTCCCCCTCTGAGTGATGGTGTGCGGATTTTCAATGATCGCTACGCAATTGTTGACATGTTTAGATAAAAGTTCTCGTACGAAGAGGGTGGATTCGTAAAATCCGTGATGGAATTTATATAGAATTTTTATATAACTTTTGTGTTGACTGTATATAAGATGTGCACAAATTCTATATAAATTCGATAAAATGATTCTTCGACACAGAACTTCGTAAAATTATTATATGATTCATACATTTGAGAGAAAAATTTGTTCAGGAAGTACTTGAAATTATATTCAAAATTACTGTGTATGATGCTAACGAAATTTTTCGAGAAAAGAACTCCTTGAGTCAACATTTAATCTCTGAATTATGCACTGAAAAAACTATTTAGTCGTGCCTGAAAATTTTAGTTAAATACAACCTCAACTAAAATTTTAGTCAACTCAACTGAATATTAGTATAGTTATAGTCTCTTCAACTGAAAATTTCTGTTGTCAAACAATATTTCAGTTCAGGCGACTTAAATTTTCTACTTGATGTGGTTTTTAGTTACTCCAACTAAAGAGTTCTCTCAGTGTGGACGTTTTCAATGTTTGAATGAACAAATTTTCCAACTATATAAATATCTCCTCTTTATTTCATGAACTCCTCAAAGTGGATGTAGATGATTATCCGACGAAACATCACTAAATTGACTGATTATCTAAATCTAAATTAGAACTGGGGCTATAATCTGATTCAATGTGATTTTATATGACATTTGTGTCAAGTTTCTATAAATGTGTATAAAAACTTGATACAAATTTTATATGAAATCACATTGAATCGGATTACGGCCCCGGCCCTAATCTAAATTGAATGCAAACTGAATAAACATTTTTGAATGTACGGCAGTATTTTGGAATTAAAGGACAACGTAATGGAAATGAAATATCCAATTATTCCACAGCGAATTATAAAATTTGAATAAAAAGAAAGGAGGAGTATTCCGTACATCTGCTAGTTATTTAGAGTTATCGTATAGAATGTCACGTGAAGATGTTCACATCGATCACATAAAACAAGTTGATAAGTTTTGCAACGATTGAAAGTGCAATAATCTTGCACTAATAATATCTCACCACAACATGTCAAATGAATCACTTCCTAATGGACCTCAAGTACTCCACACTCGCACATTTTTTTGTCTTCATAATTAAACAACATTGGATACACAAAGAAGACGATTCTTTCATGATCTCGTCGTCTTGATTTTTTTCAAGATATATCGCGCCAGTTCTAATCTCGCCTCTTTTATCTCTTTGCTGCCTGCTTCTTCTTTTTCTTCTTCTTCTTCAGAGTTTCAGATGTCTTCGTGACAAATGGTGTGTGGTATATACGTACGTAACTAGTTAATGACAAACTTTCCTTTTTCAGAAGAAAATAACGAGAGAGGATAGGACGATGACGATATGCTTTCACAATTTGCGCTTTTGAGAAATTAATATCAATCAATTCTCTATTCATTTCTCCTATTTTACTTTAATTAGACATTCGACACTTGTCATTTCACCATTTATTTAAAGTCTCGAATTTCCGCCGTACAGTGAAGCGCAAATCTTGTAGTTAAATTACAATGAATATCACTTTGATTCGGATCATTGTTCCCATGCATCCGAAGGGAAAGTGGGTTATGGAAATAAATAATAAGATTTGAAGTTATCCAGATCTCGAGTTTCCAAACGAGAGCTCTCTCGTTCTCCTTGGTACTCGTTGAAACGAGAACTTTAGAGTCAAAAATAAACCAAAAATCCTCTTTCTCGACGGTTCATCTACTTCTAACTTTGATTTTCTCTCTTTTTCACGTCGGTCGCTAGAAAAGTAACGGTGCTGGATCGTTGAACTTATTCAATGTGACGCCAGAAGAGAGAAGCTGTTGTGGTTAAAGATCTGTACAGAAGTATCGTTTCATGGTGATGACGACGATGATGATAATTAGTGCAACGTGAGGGAGAATGTATTTGAGTAGATATCGAGCGTGTAGCTGGAATCGATATTCTTTGACGCGAGTATATTCATTAAAAGTAACGATGTAAATTAAAATTTTTGTTTCAGATGAAAGAAAAAATTATTCGATATTCGGAGAGATTTTTTAAAAGCATCCTGTAATTCTTCAAAAGAGAATTCCCAAAAAGAAGTCTCAATAACGTTTTTAGATTGAAATCCAAGAATCTCGAATACCAATGCTCTCAAATAATATTTGAAACGTTGCACTATCAGGGAGAAACTCATTTTTAATCTTGACAGAATGGATCAATAATTTACCCTGAAAAAAACTGTTGGTTTGGTATCAAGTAAAAGAAAACTTTCGACGCAAATGGAAGGATGAATTGTTGCAAATTCAAGCTAAAACCTTGCAGAACGAAAAAAAAATTATCATTTGTTACGAAGGATTTTGACATCTTGGGCTCTCCATACATATTTCAGAATTTAGTTTAGAATATTTTTAATCGCAAATATTTCACCATGAGTTTTAATGAGTCACCATAGTTCGTGAAAATATTTCTTCTTATTTCATCGGTCAGTAGAGGTTATGAAACCAATAGAATTTTCACTCAAGGACAAAATTTTTTTTTCGAAGAATTTTTGCAAAAATTACCTTCTGTTGTTTTATAAATGTAACGGATTGAACAAGTTGAAAAGACTTCCTCTAACTCGAATTGGTACTGTTTATCAACTGATATTCCCGCGGGAACTAACTCTGTATCTACACGCAGAAAAATATATTTTTAAAAGTCCCATAATTTATTGAGGATCAGCGCCAGTCTGTGATGAATGAAATTATTCACCTGAACATAGCTTCAAAAGTACCATAATTTCCTGTAGAAATACATCTAATTATGGGAGTTTTTGAAGATAAATTCAAGTCAAAACTCTATCTGTCACAGACTGGCGCTGATCCTCAATAAATTATGGGACTTTTCAACACATCTGTTTTCTGCGTGTAGTAGAAATACACTCCCGGCCAAAAGTTTGGAATCACCTGTCAAAAAAACCTGAATCATTGAAGTCTCATATCTCAGCCAAAAAACGTCGTAGAACAAAAACCCAAAAACCACTTCAAAGTAGGAACTTTACTCTTCAAAACACGTGTTGAGATTTCCTTCTATCGTCATTTTTTGATGAGTTACATCTAATTACACTGGACCGTTCTTTTCATTTTCCGTGTGCTGATTTAAACCGCTACTTCTTCACGAACAATCATTGTCTTGAGCAACGATGAACAATTTTGAATAGATCATTCCTTTAGCTTCAAAAAGGTTTTTTACTTTTCAATGTGCGATTTTTTCTCACTAAGTTATATTATCTTCTGTGAACGAAGTCAGTTTTTGGAAAACACACAACGTGATGTTGAGAATATAAATTGTACAAGGGGTGAAAGATTCCCTTCCAATCTATCAGAAATTTAACACCTTGGCAGGTTTTTGGGATTGTTTTTTTTTTCAAATATAATCCACCATTTTTATCTGATCCTGGAATATCAATTCCTAAGAATTGAAAATTCACTTAGAATCTGATGTCATTATGTGATATTGTAGGTAAACAAAACGTATATTCATAACAATTGTTTATTGAAAAAAACTACACATGACAATACATGCACTCAATATTCGAATAGATGATAGCAGAAGTTTTGAACAGTCTTTTCATTCAAAAAACAATATCGCATGAACCATATCGTGATTTCACATATTCCCACTTATCGTTTGCACTTTCATTCCGCATTTGCAGTAAATGAGTCTGTTTTCACCCACAAAATGGGTAGATACAACGAAATTTCTGTCGTTAATCGAAGTGCTATCGTGACCTTGCATACTAAAGGCATGTGATATCGTCGAATTTCGGGAAAATTGGGAGTATCGTTTAAAAGTGTTCAATCAACCATTGCAAGATTCATAGATACTGGGGAATATTGTGATCACCCTCGCACAGGCCGCCGAGAGTAACCATTTCTCAACAAGATGAGCATATAGTGATTGCTAGCAAAAGTAATTGGCGTCTAACAGCAGTGGAAATTTGCGCAGACGTTAATAAAACGTGGGAAATACCAGTGTAACTCACACCAGTGACAAGACATTTAATCAGTGCAAGTTTGAATGGTCGCGTTGCAGTTAGGAAACCCCTATTACGTCCAATTAATAAAAAGAAACTGCTTCAGTGGGCTTACAAACATCGCAACTGGACGAGAGATCAGTAGAGAAATGCACTCTGGTCTGACGAATCAAAATTCGAAATTTTTGGAACTTACAGACGAGTTTACGTAAGGAGAACCGACCCTGAAAAAATGTTGAATCATTGTATAGTGCCAACCGTTGAACATGGTGGTGGGGTTGTTTTTCTGGCCATGGTATCGGAAATCTTATAAAAATCGATGACATCATGAAGAAGGAGAATTATAAACAAATTCTCATCCGACATGCAATACCATCTGGTCTTAGGACAATTGGTCGTGAATTCGTGTTCCAACAAGACAATGATCCCAAGCACATTTCTGTTCTTTGCCGAACATACTTAGCGAGAAAAGAAGCTGATGGTGTTATTATTAACATGATCTGGTCATCGCAATCACCCGACCTCAACCAGATCGAGCTTTTCTGGGATGAGCTTCATAGAAAAATGAAACTCTCGTGTTCATCATTTGCTCGCAGTCTATGACAACAACTCCAAGATATCTGGTATTCTTTGCGACAAATCCAAATTGATAAACTAATCGACAGAATGCTGCGACTTGTAGAAGCTGTCATCGAACAGAAGGGTCCCTATTCCAAATGTCCGACAGATAATTTTCTGTCAGGATTTGGTCGGTTTTTGTCCCAGACATGATGATTCCCGACAGAACCAGACAGAATTTTGACCGGAATCCGTGAGGTTTTGTTTGGCTTTGTCTGGCATTCCAGTCTGTGCAGGATTTGGTCGGCTTTTGCCCCGGGCATGATGATTTCCGACGGAACTAGACAGAATTTTAACCGGAATCTGTCAGGAGCTGTCGGACATTTTTAATAGGGGTGGGTATTTTGATGAAAAACGTGTTTGAGCGTTTTACTACACATGTACATACATTCCAATTGTTTCGTACTGTTTGTATCTTCCATTCGAATATTGATTGCATGTATTGTTATGTGTAGTTTTTTTCAATAAATAATTGTCATGAATATACATGTCTTTTACCGACAAAATTACATAATAATTTGCGATTCTAAGGGAATTTTCAATTCTCAAGAATTGATATTCCAGGAATCAATCAAAATGGTGGATTGAATTTGAAAAAAAAACAATCCCAAAAATCTTCCAAGGTGTTCAAAGTTTTGATAGATTGGAAGGGAATTTTTCACCCCTTGTACAATTTTTCGATACAATTGATATTCTCAACATCACGTTGTGTGTTTTCCATAAACTGACTTCGTTCACAGAAGATACCATAATTCAGTGAGGAAGAATCGAACATCGAAAAGTAAAAAACCATTTTGAAGCTACAGAAATGATTCATTCAAAATTGTTCATCGTTACTCAAGGCAGTGATTGCTTGTGAAGAAGCAGCAGTTTGCATCAGCACACGAAAAAACGGTCCAATGAAGTTAGATGTAACTCATCGAAAAATGAAGATAGAAGAAAATTTCAAAATGCGTTTTGAAGGGTGAAGTTCTTACACGGAAAGACCGGGTCTATTAATATTCAGAAAGAAGTTATCAACGTTTAGAAAAATGACTGTCAATTTATGGAAAAAGAGGATCGCTGAAGAATATTCGTAGTGAGTCTACCAAAAATTCGTAGTCAAAGTATTAACAGCTGATAGTTTCATTAATATTGTTCACAGTGAAACTATCAATTGTTAATACATCGACTACGAATTTTCAGTAGACTCACTACGAATATTTTTCAGCGATCCTCGTTTTCCCTGAATTGACAGTCATTTTTTTTTAAATATTAATAGACCCGGTCTTTCCGTGTACTTTGAAATGGTTTTTGGATTTTTGAGAGAAATTTATAGTTAATCATAGGAATGGGGGAACGTACTGACTTCTAATGAAATTTACTATGGCATAACAATAGAAACCTGATCAAATTTACAACGTTTTATAGTCAATTTCATTAGACGTCAGTATGTTCCCCTATTCCTATAATTCCATAGTAAATTTACTATCAATTCCTCTCAGTGTACGACGTTTTTTGGTTGAGATATGAGACTTCAAAGATTCAGCTTTTTTCGACAGGTGGTTCAAAACTTTCGGCCAGGAGTGTACTCCTTGAATTACTAATGCTTGCGCTAGTGAAAAACCGAATACTCACGAGCCACTTACTACTGTTCAGTTTTAGGCAAGCGCAGGCGTTATGAACTCGTAGTGCCTGGAAGATTGTTATTTCCACTTTTTTCGAATAATTTTTCATCGAAATCGGAACTTCACTCGACCTTAGATTCTCCCTTCAAGATCGTGGAAATCCCAATCAAAAAATTGACAGGCTGTCTGTTGGCTACTTGGAGAGTGAAATCTCACTCTAAAAACCAAATGACTTTGATTACTCACCATAATGAAGTGTGAGATATATTCCCGCTTAACCAATAACCGTTAACCGTTAACCAAAATGAACACAGTTACTCGATGATACATACCTGAAACATAAAAAAAAATGGTCACGAATAGAAACAAAATATTGATACAGCAATTATTTGATACCAAGATAACACAGGCCTGCAAAAATGGGCTCATGAGATACTGTTGAGCGATTGGGAGTTATTTTCGAAGTAATTCACTTCACAAAATCCAAATCCGAAGTCAAAATTGGGCCATCACATCAGGATTTTCAGATATTTGAAGTTACATACTCGAGAAATGGGCTTTTTGACTACTTTAGAGATCATGCACAAGGCGCACGAAACTGTTTTGGCCTCTTTCTCTAATTGCATCATTTAGTACTACTCTCACTCTTCAGAATAAGCTATTGATCAGTGACCTGCTAATTTTTCATGCAAAGTTCCGACCGTCCTAAAATATCAAATATACCCTAACAACATCATCATCAGTATTCACATTAAAAATCCTTTGAGGCATATATTTTTTCACTTACTCATTTCTCTCAAACGTGTGTGCTTGGCGGTTTGTGAGGTAGCGAAGTACAAGTATCAAGTCAAAAAATTGAGGTTGTAATTCTCAAGATGGCGAATTCAAAGTGGCACATCAAAATTTACAAAAGACGACATTGATATCCATCAAATTCTACATAAAACGACATTGATATCCACCAAATTCTACAAAAGACGACATTGATGTCCACAAATTCTACTTGAGGATTTTCGCAGTCACAGATCACAAAAACCATGCCCAAAAATCGACATGTTCATTCCCACATCTGCTGGCGTTGCAGTCAGGAGATGCTGCGGTTATTCCAATCCTGAGCATATATTTCGTAGCTCACACTGGAGAGGAATTTATATTCAAATTTACTATGGAATTATAGGAATGGGGGAACCCGAGTAAAAATGAAAACTCCTGCAACACGTCTGCACTAGTCCCGCACTTATATTCACGCCCGTAACACTCCCGCAACAGATCCAAAAATTCGTGAGATTCTTGGTTCAAAATCAAAGCGCCCATAACATACCCGCACCAGACCTGTACGCATATATATGTCCGCACCACGCCCGCAACAGGTATGTACGTTTTTCCTGTTCTGACACTATATAGACGTGGTGCAAGCATATCGCAAGAGGCTTTTTTCCCATCTCCATTAAATCAGTACAATTTTTCTGAATCTCTAATAATTTTGCAATTAGTGAAATTTCAGAATAAGAATAAAGCGAAATAAAAACTTTCTAAGGCTCAAACGTAAAAGTTGTAAGAGAAATCTTCCTCATACAAAAATTCGGTGTGTTACTGCTTTCGAACGCGTGCATATTCAAAGGAACCCAAACAACGCCGTGTGTATGACACAAATAATTTTTCCCAAAATTTATATTGGTTTTCCTCTTACATCTATTACGCAAAGAGTAGGAGTTGTAATTTGGTATGAAACATTCCGACAAACTTTGAACGTGAGGACCCAGTCATTGCATGGTGTTATACACGGAGAGAAATTTATTTGGAAAGATTACCATTTTATTCGTAAACTAGAACTATTCGGAAAAATCAGACAATAATTTATAGCATAACTCCTAATCATTGCCAGCTGTGATGGTGAAAATCCAAATTAATCTCGATTTTTACCATCACAACTGGCAATGATTAGGAGTTATATTATAAATTATTGTCTGATTTTTCCGAATAGTTCTAGTTTACGAATAAAATGGTAATTTTTCCAACTAAATTTCTCTCCGTGTAGTGTATTGAAGTGAAATACAACGTGGCAGTGTGTGTGTACATCAAATTGTGTCAAACTATTGTATAAAAAATGAGTTCCTGTGGAAGGTAAGAATATTTATACGGACTTCTATTCATGTACATCTTGCTGAGTATCCCCTTAAGGGCTTTCGGACGTGGTAGAACTATAAATATGTAGGTACACAAATACAGAATATAGGTATAGTCTAAGCGAGAAAAACTTTGCGCCAAACGTTTGTGTGAAATAGAAATTGATGTGAAATTTAAAAAATTTTACCATAGTGCTTACCCGGGATTGCGCCGTGAACATAAATCTAGCAGTAAAATCACTCTCCATTCCCTATGAAAAATTCGTGAATACGCGAGATGATTTGCTTTTCGTCGTCGCCATGTTGATTTCGAAAATATCTTAAGATGCAACTGGCAGCTGCGTTTCAAAGTAACCATTTGATTATTTTTTATTATATTCAAAATTTCAAGGTTTTCGAAATAATCAATCGATTGATGGAATTTTTCAATATTGCACGTGATTTATCGTAATAGAACTTATATGTATATACGAATGAAACTATTCCGCATGGAAAAATTACATTACACTTCCCATGAACCCTTCATAAATGTGATTGAATTGAGATCGATTAGTTTGGTTATCATCCCGCATAAAATTTGATCGACAAAATTTTTATTCATTTATAAAAAAAAGGACCATTTATTTAGAGGAAGAACGATCTTTGATTATGATGAACGAATTGTACGTGTAACGGTCAATTACCGATACATCGTTTTCTCCACATTATTCTACATACGCAGGGCCGGCTCGTCCATATAGGCAGTATAGGCGGCCGCCTGGGGCGGCAAGATTCAGGGGGCGGCAAAATTTGGAAAAACAACAAAATCCTAGAAATCATGAGTAAGAACCATACTGAACATACACATACACATGACACACAAAATACTTATTAGAAACATTCTCTGTCTTCCTAAGAATTCATGGTGGTTCAATTACTGAATAAGAATTACAATTTTCCTCTAAAAAAGAGATTTTCCTCTAAAAAAAGTGTTTTGCAAAAGTCTTTATGCATAAATTTCAGTATACATTTTACAAGAAATAAGTTATTTTTTAATTCAGTTTCAGAATGGCATCAGAAAATGACCTGGTGAATAATGATAATTAGATGATGTATGCAAGACATCAAATGTCGATTGAGTGAGAACCTAGTTATCATCCGACAATAGTATTCAACATTGTCTCGCAGCAGTATTGGGAGCAGTATCCTAAACAGCACCGAAAACCAACGTATCAATGGTTTCACAGATTTTCGTTTTCAAAAGTCCGTTTTCCGAACGTTTCGAAAACATTGGTTTATCATGTTGGAATACACGTTTCGATGACGTTTTCTTACGTATGCTATGGTACGTTCTCAGAATGTTGTTGAAACATCATATGGAAACCAAGTATTTTATTCTCAACCTGCACAAATGTGTATTCATGTAGGTATTTATGGTGAATCGTAAGCAGAAATTCATACCCTGCAAAAAATTTCCCGTGGAAAACGATAAAATTTTGCCTATGGGTTTCAATGCGGTTCCTGAAACTGGAATTCCGATGCTGTATCGTGAATTATTTACGATAGAATTCTGTCGATTCTTATCGTATTCTATAGGATTTAATAAAAATTTACGTGGTTCTAAAGTGAACTTCCCATAGACAAAGTATTAATTATTTGGAGAATTATAACCTTTTTTTTTGCGAATAATTGATTTTTCTACTACAGGAATTTTACGATAGAACCAGGTACATTCCCAAATCCTGTAAGATGCGATGAGAATCAATAGAATTCTATCGTAAATGCACGATACAGCATGGGGATTCCAATTTTAGAAACCGTATTGAAACTCGTAAGAAAAATTTTATCGTCTTCTATGGGACATTTTTAGCAGAGTAGGACTTCGTGTTTTACTTATGAATATCCTATTGAAAAATCCATGAAGTTGCATAATAAGAACATTTTTTAATGAACTGCAATAAGATACCATTCAATTTTGAATCACTTCATTGGAAATTTGTAATATGTGTTTTGTTTTTCCTCCATGCAAGATTCATAGGTTAACAGAAGACTATCGTATTATCGGTGCATTCATCTTTTGTTTTATTGTGTGTCGAAGTAATATTGTATGGAGAACCGACGTCTACTCAGGGTTGATCAGCAATTTTTCATTTGAACGAGTTTTCAAATAAGGCAAGTTTTGATTATAATGAATTTTGAAGTATTTTATGTGCGTGAGAATTAGAATATAATGAAGCGTACCACCAAAAAAAGGCGAAAGTTTTCAAAACGTGTCAGTGGTGTGGATTTAAGTTTCAGAGAGTACGTGTTTTAAAATTTGTGGAAACCTGCATTTTTTATGTTACGCAAGACGTTCGGCAAATATCATTTGTGTGTGCTGAGATATTTCTTCAGAATGTTTCTGAAACATTCCATGAAAATATAGTACTTTATTCCTAATCTATACAAAATTTAATTCTTCTATTGTTCTATAGTTGACCAAATATCCTAATTTTCGAGTTCAATTGCGAATTTACGATGCGAATATACCATTCACTGTAATTGACAGGTTTTTTTACAGGGTAGTGGGCGGCGTCTTGGGATTTCGCCTAGGGCGGCAAAATACCTAGGGCCGGCCCTGTACATACGGTTATGTAAAATATTGATTTCATACATACATGCATAGTCCACGGGAAATGCAACGCAATTTTTACACTGGAATATTTGTTTATGCGGAATAAAATCAACGATATACATTATCACTTTCACAGCACATTATGGGGTGGAATTGTAGAAAATTCACGATTGAAAAAACTTTTTTTTGTTATTCTGAACATGGTAATAAAAAAAATACTTACTCCAAAACGTCGCTTTTAACTGCATTTTGCGATATTCTCAAAAGCAACACGGCGACGGCGAACTATCAAATCGTCTCACGTATTTACGAATTTTTTACAGGAAATAGAGGTAAAGCCCACACTGAGAGATATTCATTATCAAAAAATACTGGTTTTCCCATTAGTCGGGGGATATACTTGACATAACGATTTTATATACCTGGCTTGAAATCACAAATTGATGAGAAAACACAGTAATTTTTCATGCTCCGAAGTTTGAAAATTAAAACCAGAGAGAGATGAGAATTCATGTTGAAAAACAGTAATCTTTTATCATACGAGTTGTAAACGAAAATTCTTAATTGATGACACTGATATGAATTGAAAACCATCCCATTTTCAAGATTGTTGCGTGGCTTCGGGGAAATAAGCCAGGTTTGTGATCACGAACAATGATGTTCGATGCCGGTGAGGATAAAATTTTTTTTTCGATTAAAATAATGCTATAAAAAATTACTGATATTCCCCATCAATTTGTAATCACATGTCAAGTATATCCCTCGTCTACTGACAAAAACCAGTAATTTTTAATGATGAATTCTTCTCAGTGCAGGTAAACACTGGGCAATCCCAGGTAAGCACAGTGGTATAATATTTTTTCGTATCAATTACTATTCCGCACAAACGTTTGGCGCAAAATAGCAATTGAGATGAAATTTGAAAAATATTACACCATAGTGCCTGGAAGTACGCCTCGAATATGAATCCAGCGGTGGAATCCAAGGGCGTATCCAGGGAAGGGGTCCAAGAGGTCCGCCCCCCCCCCCCCCAAATGCAGCATTTTTTTCGTTTGTTATATATCTATATATTTCGTATATATAGATATACATCCTTAACATAGGCCCCTTCAAAAAAAAAATTCTGGATACGCCCTTGGTGGAATCATTCTCGATTCATATATATAAAGAAAAATTCGTACATACGTCAGACGATTTGACATTTCGTCACCACCATGTTAAATTTGGAAATATCGTGAAATAAAGTTGGAGGTTGCGTTTTGGAGAAACCTAAACATTCTTTCTATGGTCAGAATATCGAAGTTTTTTTCCATGATTATAAAGTTCTTCAAAAGTTCACACTGTAAAACAAAATATGTTGTAAAAGTGTTGTAACGGATATAATTGACATTACTTATCATAAAATACATTTCAGTATCAAAATTATGTCATATTTCTCGTGAACTATACTTTTTTGAATGGCATAAAATTTTAACATAAACGTACGTAGAATTATAATCAAAACGATGTATCGGTAATTGACCGTTACACGTATAATTCGTTCATCATAATCAAAGATCGTTCTTTCTCTAAATAAATGGTCCTTTTTTTTTATGAATGAATAAAAATTTTGTCGATCAAATCTTATGCGGGATAATAACCAAACTAATCGATCTCAATTCAATCACATTTATGAAGGGTTCATGGGAAGTGTAATGTAATTTTTCCATGCGGAATAGTTTCATTTGTATATATATATAAGTTCTATTACGATAAATCACGTGCAATATTGAAAAATTCCATCAATCGATTGATTATTTCGAAAACCTTGAAATTTTGAATATAATAAAAAATAATCAAATGGTTACTTTGAAACGCAGCTGCCAGTTGCATCTTAAGATATTTTCAATATCAACATGGTGACGACGAAATGTCAAATCGTTGCGCGTATTCACAAATTTTTTACAGAGAATGGAAAGTGATTTCACCGCTACATTTATATTTATGGCGCAATCCCAAATAAGCACTATGGTGAAATATTTTTTAAATTTCACATCAATTGCTATTTTGCACAAAAGTTTGGAGCAAAGTTTTCTTCGCTTTAACTATACCTATGTGCTATATGTGTGTACCTACACATTCACAGTTATACTGTGCTCGAGGGCCCTCAAGCACGCATTGCAACAGTAATTTCGACATTTACGGGTCTGGTGCGGACCTGGTACAGCTCTATTGCATGCATGTTCTGGGTTTGGTGCGGTCTTGGTGCGAACACGTTCCGGGATTTATCGTCCATCGTCATTCACTGTGTGCGGGTTTAGTGCAGCTATGGTGCAATCGCGTTGCGGGTGTACGTTTCGCCAAACGGCCTTGGTGCAAACGTGGTGCGGGCGTAATCATTTTTGTGTGCAGGAGTGTTGCAGATGTGGTGCAGGCATATACGGTACTGTTATGGGCGTGGTGCGGGTGCTTACAGTATTATTGCGGGTTCAGTACAGATGCACCCACAACACATCCGTAACAGTACCGTATATTTTCATTTCAGCGATTTAAAAATTTTAACTCGGGAACATACTGACTTCTAATGAAATTTACTATGGCATAACAATAGAAACCTGATCAAATTTACAATGTTTTACAGTTAATTTCATTAGAAGTCAGTATGTTCCCCCTTTCCTATGATTCCATAGTAAATTTAACTATAAATTTCTCTCAGAACAGAATGGTCGTAACTCTGCGAGAAAAAATCGTCAGTGACCAGTGATTAGCTTATTTGAAACGTAAAAGGAGTATTAAATGATGCAATTAGAGTGAAGGAACCAAAAAATTTTGGGCGTTGTGTTTGAAATCTGAAAAATAGCCGAAAACCCCATTTTCCGAAGAGATAATCACAACAATTCAAAATCTTGACGTGATGGTCCAAATCTGACTTCGGATTCGTATTTTACGCAAAATACTATGGACTTTACTCGCAGTTGCTTAACAGCAAAATCTTGTTGACCTGTGTAATTCTTATGCAGAGTATACTTGTATGTCTGTGAACAATTCCACGGAAGAGCAATTGATTAACATTAAGCGGTTAGCACCATCGTTAATCCCCAAAAATCCTCCAAATAAAAGGCGAAAAGACTGAACAATCAAATGAAAACACACCAAGCCTTCAGTTAAAATAACGCAACGTTTAGTTCTAATATCTAACTGTCAAGCCGGTCCACATATTATGAATCAGTTTTATCCTTGCAATTTATCGAATTCTATTGAAATATAAAAAATCGTATCGCAACTCGATAATAAGTACCACACACTGTATGTCACTACCATTTGATTCACCTGCAATATCGTAAATCGTGATACAGATTACACGAGTCCCCTATACTTCGTAGCACTTTTACACGACCTCATATAAAAAAAACCTCATGCATATACAGAAATTCATACGCACTCGAATTACCAAGTATCGATCGAATAAACGATTTATCACAAACCGTTAAAAACATAACGTTTTTATTGAATTTTTTACCCCACATAACTTGAAGGTGAATTTTTTTCTCTTAATGAGGTGAATAACGGTAACACGAAAGATAAAACATTGAGAATAAAGATAATGTTTTTACCAATCAACATTTCAAGGATATTTCTGAACTCTGATTTTATAAATAAATGCTTAAAAGACAATTCAGTCTTGCAAAATCCATGAAATAACAAACTAAGTATCAATTTACTGTTCTTCAATTTCATTCTCCATTATACCGAAGATGCTGCATGATTGATTCTCGATCACTCAAAGTTCCTCACTCAAAGGAGAAGAAAATAGCGTTGGCGCCATCGAATCTAGGACTCCAACGTTCAAAATCGCTAAATGCATTTATGCGTTGAAAATACACTCGACTAACGGCGTATATCACATCCATGGCAAAAACGAGGAGAGATGAAACTTCAAAGATGAGAAAACAGAAGGAGGCAAGGAGGAAAGTAAGAAAAAGAGGAAGGAGGAAGAGAATTGCATCTTCCCTTGTGTACTATAGCGACATTCGAATCTTTGTGCTCTCTGCTCCAGAGTAGATCTTGAGTGAACGAAAGAGAAAGAACGAAGGACAAGGGAATAAGAATTTATCGCCCTTCTGCTTTGTCAGTTGCTTTTATATGTCTCTTCTTTTCCACCACACACACGCATATATACGTTCACGCACGCGGTAGTAAGGGAAAATCGTGCGGGTACATAGAAACCGTTCGAGCTGTTTTGCATCCATGCACGTACTTCTTATACAATACGACAATGACTGCGGTACAGAGGCTCATTAAATTGTGAGGATTTATGCGTGGAGAAGCAAAAACTATATGAAGTAAGAAGACTTGACTAGTCGATAAAAATCATCAAGCGAATGGTTTCTCTTCAATTGCGAGGGATCAAAATTGCTGGAAACGATAAAACCATCTTCGAGAGAACCGTCGAGTCGTTTTTTTGTCACGATATAAACTGTGTAATCAAATTTGTTACTCGTGGAATATCACGTTGGCCTTTGGAATTATATATTCCACTTGGATTTCTTCATACTTTAAAACAATTGAGATATGTCATGAGGTTGAATTCTTGTTTGGAATTTTTCATTTCTCATGACA
Source organism: Gonatopus flavifemur (assembly GCA_018340375.1). NCBI lineage: Eukaryota > Metazoa > Arthropoda > Insecta > Hymenoptera > Dryinidae > Gonatopus > Gonatopus flavifemur. Next base: position 44,452,948 of record JAFFJZ010000003.1, on the reverse strand, counting down.
GTTCCAACTTCAATAAGTCACCCCACAGTATGAAGCATTTCTCCAAATGCTCTACTCGTTCTAATCAAATCTTTCCAACTTTCACCTCCATTAATGCAACCTGTGAAAACTAAACATATTATCTTAAGAAATAAGAACAATAGATACCATTCAGATGCAACGAGCCTCGACGATTGGCTCGTCTAGATACCTGTAACAGAAGAATATGATTATAAAATAGATGTAAAAGAGGGTTAATCGGAACTACCTTACCTGAGTATCGCAACAGGCCACATGACAGGTGGAATGACCAGAATGGCCCCTCCTGGGCAAAGACATTATCCGAGGAACACCTGTAAACATATAATGAATATAATAGACCATTATAATAAATAAAATCAGAACGATACATACTTACCTGCATGGCATCTGGCCTGTCGCGATATTTAGTCCGATTAGAATCACCTGTAAATAAATAAAAGACATCAATTAGAATGTTAAGTTTAATGTTAAGATGCATAGATATTATGGTCAATGATGCTTACCGATGCGAAGAAAACCCAGGTTAGTCCGCGTCAACCCTCCTGCGCACGTAAATTCACTCGCGTACCGATTTTTAATTTATTCGCGAACTCACTCGGTTAATTAACAATTACGTAATTGTTAAATAAAAAGATGCCGGTCAACATCGCGATCGGTTGACAGGACATAAACAAACACAGCAACATCGCAATCCATCGGTGACAGCTCAGACCCGTAGTCAATCATACGCAATACCGAACGCACCGCGCATGCTCGAAAATAACACGGGGCAGCATCTCTGTTAGAAAGAGACAAGATGTTGCTTCGTGACAACCGTTCATCGCCGCTAGGGGCGGTAGGTAGAATCACGGGTAGCACAGAGTTACGAATAACTCTAGCCGGATATAAGTAAGGGGTCCTGGCGACGGTCTCTTCACTTCACTGTCTCATCCAGACAGGCCGGTAAGCAGGCTATAAAGCAGCTGAAAGCATTCAACAGAAGTGAGAGAGAACCCTCCACTGACGTTGCGAAATTGAAGTCCGGCTGTGGCAGCCATAGCTTAGCGTAGGCTTTTGCATAGGGAAAGGTGGTGGAAGTCGAGCACGATACCTTCTTCCAAAGTTTAAAATCATTTTCGTTAGGGAAAGGTGGGAAGACGAGCACAAAACCGTCTTCAAGAATAAAAGCTGGTTAGGAGAAGGGGGCGGTCGAAGTCGAGCACAACACCTTCTTCACCATTAGAAGGCACCATCCAGCCTGGGTAGCTTAGAGCCAACCTCTCACGGCTTGCTATTAGGGCCAACCTCTCACGGCCAATCAACGACAAGTAGTAAAAGATCCTATGCCACAGTCGTGATTTTTCCGGTATCCCGAATCTGTTGGACTCCATCTGAGCCAATCAGAGAAGAATATTGATTTGTTTCATGAGAATCATCTGCGATTCTTTCAAAATTATCCCGACGCGTTCGTAAAGTCATCCGCATCGCGAATCTAGAAATCGGTTACGGTTTTCCGATATAACTTCCGGTACTCTCGCCTAACTATAGCCCGCGTACATTATAAGTCTCGTGTGCACACGATTAGCGATAAAAAGTCCGGACTCGTTAGCTACTTTATTTTACAATTTAACAATTTAACTTTATACCCCATGCTTTCAGCACTTCTAACTGTTTTATGTATCTTCTAAGTTTAATTTGTACGCATTACCCTGATTATTTGATCAGTTATTAAAATTTGTCAATTAGACAAATTTCTTGTGTTTTTTTCTCATTTATTAATAAATTTTCATATTTCAAACTTAATTCTGTTTCGATTTAATAATCTGTCGACCCGCGTACCCCAACCTTCAGTCAAAGGACCCTGGAAATCCGACGAGCCAGAGGCATTATCGGGGGCTAATTAATTAATTTAATTAGAGACGCTTAAAATCGTCAACGCGTCAGTTTGAAACGTCACAGATTATTTGGCGCCCGAACAGGGACCTTAATTGTCAATTTAAGGTAATTGGTCGATTATCCAAAAACATAAACGAATAACCGAAACCACTCCTGTGTTTGTTCTTCTCAGTGGTTCTTAAAGTTTTCGATTCAAGTAGAGCGCTGTCTGCTGAAAGAGTCTCTTCTTTATTTGAAGATTTTGCAAGATTGTCGCTTAGCGAAAACCACTAAACAGACAAGGAAAATTATAGTTTGAATCTGTAAGTGCTGATTGGCCAGGATATTAATTGAGGTAATAACTCTTGACCGGTGGACAATTCACTAGATTTGCGAATTCTGTCCAGACACCCGTTTAAACGATACCTTTGGGGTAACTTTCTGTTAACGTCTTTGTCCTTGTTGCGCGAATAGCTGTTGCCGGGTTTTCCCGTAGCATTGAATTCGAATACATTATGCATCGTACACCACCGCCACACAGAACCTCCTGGATTTGGTCCTTAAAAAAGGACGAGGTTATCTCCGAGTTAAATAAGAGGGGCGTAGAATTCGACCCGTCAGACGCGGTAAACACCTTAAAACGAAATTACGCGATTCAATTGTCGGCAGTCGCTCGCAACAGTCAAGTCGCAATTCAAGTATGGAGGATCTTCATGACCCTCAGGTCAGTCCTGATGACGCAACCAATCATGATAACACGGTTCCTAGTGACCCTGATCAGAACCATCCGGCCAACGTCAACCCCGACGAAACACGCAACACAATAGACAGAGACACCCTCGCTCGACAAATCGAGGATGAAATAAGACAAGAGGTACGGGCCGAACTGATACGATACGAACAGGGCATGATAGAAAGAGAACGAGCCCTGGTAGAAGAACAAAACCGAGTAGAATTGGAAAAGGAAGCCGCGGATTCCTTAGTCAGAGACTTGCGCGAGCGAATTCGCGAGTTGGAAGGAGAAAGAGCTACTCACGTACCAATCGCGGAAGTCAATCAGCCATCTCCACCTGTAGTATCCAGTTCTAACGAGGCCGAAATAAGTAGGGTATTACGAAATCTCTTGACTAACACACAGAACAGGATTCCTAACATACAGGAGCAAGTACGAAAGTGGGGAGTCACTTATAACGGAGGCTCGGGCTTAAGAACTTTCTTGGAACGCGTCGATGAATTGAGCGCTAGTTTCAATGTTCAATCTGAACAGCTTTTGGCTTGCATTCCGTTACTACTCCGTGATAAGGCCCTGCTTTGGTACCGAAATAATAAGCAAAATTGGACCAAGTGGGAAGACTTTGCCCGAGACTTGAAGATCTTTTATCTTCCCGTTGACGCTGACCGACAGTTAGAAGATGAGATACGTAACCGTACTCAGGGGCCTAAAGAGACAGCCCGTGAATATATTACTGACTTACAGACGTTAATGAGACGGTACGGAGGAATGGACCAAAAGGCACAATTAGACAGACTCTACACCAATTTACGGTGTGAGTACAAGCTGAATATTCGACGACGGGAGGTTACTTCTGTGGCTGACTTAGTTCGGTATGCTTGCGAATACGAGAAAGCCCTTAAAGAAGGCGAACTATACAAGCCTCCTCCAGGTAGTCATCATTCCACTATGCCTGAAACCGCCTACGAGGGTCCCAAGAAACCTAAACCCGGAAACGTGAACACTTTAGACTCTTCATATAACTCACGAACACACTGCTGGCGTTGTGGACAAAAGGGTCACACGCGTTTTGATTGCCGTAATAAAGCGATCAGATTTTGTTCAAGGTGCGGTAAAAAGGAAGTTTGGTCCACAGAATGTAAGTGCATTACGGTGCAACCGGTAAATAGACCTTATCGCCCGCAACCCAATAGTAATTCGTATTCTGATCGCCGCCCGCATCACGCTCCCAACTCGACGGGAAACGGTAACTTTCGGTCAAGAAGTGATGGTCCTCAACCATCCCGAAATAACTCATACACAAATCCTTCCAGACCGGCTAACTCGCGGAACAACACTCCAGCTAGGGATTCGGTGGTTCCTCCAACGAACAACCAGTCAGGGCAAACCTTAGCCACTAACCCTCCCGCAGAGGTCACGTTCGTAAATGTTCACGCGAGTGATTGCCGACCGCGATTAAAAGTCGATATCGCGGGCGAGACCTTTGGGGATTAGCCGATACCGGGGCCACCACTTCTATAATTGATAACGCGCTATTTGAAAAAGCTCAAGAACACGGTCTTTGTGTTTACTTCAACTCCGCTCCCCGCGATTTGACCGTCCTCGATGGTCGCGGAATTCAGACCCGCGGCACCGCCGTGATATTAACTAAAATCACCGACAAGCTCGTTCCATTATCATACTGTATCGTCGAAAACTATCATGACCACGTTCTCTTCGGGGTAGATAGCCTCGCGAAATTGAATTTCCAGGTAGTGTGGGGTAACCCAACAGAGAGTGCCCGCACCTCAGTGCAAACTCTAACCGAGCAATCCAAGCTAGAGAACAGGGCTCGCGATTTAATCAATCAGGAAATTGCTAAATTCGACTCCGTGAAAGGTCCAACTCCGATCGGCGAGCATGTAATTAAAGTCTTTCCAGGTACTGAACCGATTAAGTCTCGATATTGTCCGCGTAATCCTGCTATGCAGGAAGTAATTGATAACGAGGTCGATAAGATGCTGGAAGAAGGCGTTATCGAACCATCCAGTAGTCCATGGAGTTCGCCGATCGTATTGGTTAAAAAGAAGAACAAGAGTTACAGGTTTTGTATCGACTTTAGAAAAGTGAATAAAGTCTCAGAAAAGGACGCATACCCGCTTCCCCACATCAATGATACGTTGAACAAATTACGCAACGCGAAATTTATCTCAACAATAGACTTAAAGAATGGCTACTGGCAGGTACCTCTAAGTCCCGAAAGTAAACCTATTACCGCTTTTACTGTGCCTCGTAGGGGCTTGTTTCAATTCAAGGTCATGCCTTTCGGGCTTCATTCCGCATCCGCAACCTTCCAACGATTGCTAAACGATCTAATTACCCTGATCTGCAACCCTTTGTCGAAGTCTATTTGGACGATATTATCGTCATTAGCGAAACCCTAGACCATCACTTAGCTATTCTCAAGGAAATCTTTAAAAGATTGCGACACGCCCGTCTTAAAATTAATACAGAGAAAAGTCAGTTTTTACAACAAAGAATCGTGTATCTCGGTCATGTGATAGACAACGAAGGCATTAAAACCGACCCTTCGAAGGTTCAAGCCATCAATCAAATTCCGGTACCCGCAAACATCAAAGAACTACGTCAGTTCATCGGTATGGTTTCATGGTATCGGCGCTTTATACCTAATTGTTCCGAGCTAACGAAGCCGTTAACAGCTCTATTGAAAAAGCGATCGAAATGGCATTGGACGGAAGTCGAACAGGTCGCGTTTGATTCGTTGAAAAACTGTCTTGTATCCTCTCCAGTTCTCGCGCCTCCAGATTTCTCTAAAGAATTCATTTTACAAACGGATGCGAGTAAGTATGGTCTAGGCGCCGTCTTAACGCAGAATACAGATCAGGGGGAAAAGGTCATCGCTTACGCCAGCAGAACGCTGAATAAGAGCGAGGCAAACTATTCGGTGACAGAAAAGGAATGCCTTGCCGTAGTCTGGGGTATCCAGAAAATGAGACCTTATCTAGAAGGTTACAAATTTACCGTGGTGACAGACCATCAGTCTTTAAAGTGGCTGTCGACCTTAGAGAGTCCCGCAGGTCGCGTTGCTCGATGGAGTATCTACCTCCAACAATTTCGATTCGATATCGTCTATCGAAAAGGCAAGTTGAACAAGGTTGCTGACGCCTTATCCCGCAATCCGTGTAGCGGAAGTCCTGCCGAAGATTCGGAAGAAATTTTAGAAGAGACCATCATCGTAGCAAGCGTCTCAGCCGATGATCGGTGGTACCAGAATATTCTCGATAAAGTCCGCCGAGAACCTGATAGATATCCCGAATATTGCATTCGGCATGATAAACTGTATAGGCATATCTTGCATAGTCTCAATTACGAAGAACGGCAGGACGCATGGAAATTATGCGTTCCTGAGTCTGCCCGCAAACAAGTTCTCTTGGAGAACCACGACTCTCCGACCGCCGGCCATCTTGGCATTGCCAAAACAATCGCGCGGATTTCAAAATCTTACTTCTGGCCACGGATGAACAGAGACATAGCACACCATGTTCGGTCATGCAGTAAGTGTCAAGAGTTCAAGCCATCCCAGCAGCCAGTCTCAGGAACGATGGGCACTACTAACGCAACGCAACCCTGGGAGATAGTGTCTATAGACATCATCGGTCCGAAACCGAGGTCTTCCCAAGGGCATTGCTACTTGCTGGTCATGCAAGATAAATTCACAAAGTGGACTGAAATCCAGCCTTTGAGGCAACCAAAAGCTCCTGCAATCGTTAGAACATTTAAGGAAAAAGTTGTTTTAAGATACGGGTGCCCCCGTCTAGTGATTTCCGACAACGGGAGTCAATTCATAGGGAAAGATTTTACGGGCCTTATGGCACAATACGGAATCACGCATCAACGCACTCCGGCATATTCGCCTCAGTGCAATCCGGTCGAAAGAATGAACAAGGTCATAGGGACAATGATATCCCAATTTATTGAAAAAACGCAGCGGTCCTGGGACAAATACATCCCCGAGTTGTCTTTCGCGATAAACACGGCAAAACACGAGTCAACACAGTTTACGCCGTCTTTCCTCAACTACGGTCGGGAAATTTATCCGCCTAAGACATTCAAGTCGGAATTAGAATCACAGGATAGCCCACTGACGGTCGATCACGAGGATAGATTAAAAATTCTCCGGGAATCATACGACCTAGTCAGGGTTAACCTGGCAAAAGCATTTGCGAAACAAAGCCATCACTATAACAAGGACAAAGGTGATTGGGAACCCCGGATGGGGGAAATAGTTAGCAAGCGCGAGCATCATTTGTCGTCAGCCGCGGACGCGTTTTCAGCCAAACTGGCTAATAAGTTTTCCACCGGTCATAGGGTGGTTGCGAAAATAGGAAATAATGTTTTTGAGTTGGAGAAGGATGGGAAGTTTATTCGTGCACACCTCAAAGATCTTCGACCAGGTACTGTTAGTGACAGCTCAAATAATACAACTGATCAAATAAGCCAGGTCCCTTTAAGGCTTTAATCGGCTACCGAGATGTAATTTGAGTCCCGTTTTCTTATGTTATAAGTTACCATGGATAAAGTTACGGACTTGACGATGACTCAAGAAGAAACCGTGGAGGAGACCAAGGAAGAGACCAGGAAGGAAACCCAGAAGGACACCATCCGCGACAGACTTCGACGTCTGTACACCGGTGCGACACCAACCTGCCCCACCAGACACCGGGTCTCCGTGCCTACACCCAAGGATTTTAATGCGAAATCCAGAAGCGAATGGTTGATGCAGGAAACCGCGGCACCTAGATATCCACCTAGACCAACGTTATCAGTATTACGAGCGGCATCTACATCCAGATCGAGCGAGAAAGCCCCCGCGAGTTCAAAGTCCACCATAAGGGCCTCGAGCAAAAATCGTGGCATCTGTCTGATAGAGGCCGTGCCGAAACCTAAACCGAAAATCGTATCCCTGGAGGTATACGATCCTGAACGGGCTGGCTTCAGTCGTAAAAAACCAGACCCGTAGTAAAGAAGAGATCCTGCGGGAAGTCAGGCTTATCGCCAGAGCCATAACCAAACCCAGTCAAGCTGGTACCACCGAAATCACCAGGACTCAAGAGAAGGAACCAGCCAAAACGGACAAGCCTGTCCAGTCCACGGGTGTCATCAAACCACCCGCTGCAAAATCATCTGGTCCCAATGGCAACCACACCGGAAGCGTAGCCGTAGCCAACAAACCGGTCACGCGAACCCTGGCAATGGCTTCTACATCTGCGGCCATTCCAATCCGAGTATCCGCCGTCCAGGAGACTAGGGTCATTGGAAAGAAGACCAATGATCCTCTAAAGTGAAAGGGTCCAGCCGCATATCACTAATATGTTCAGCCAGGGCCACAGAGAATCTGATTGAGCAGCAACGGGAGGCACTATTGAAGGGAAGTCTCGGTCCGACACTCCAACTGGGCGTTTCTCCCAGAACCTTCAACGAAAATGGACCGTCGAATGGCTGACCTTAACCTGGAAGAAATTAGGCATCGTCCTTTCCGAACAAGAATCACCGCACGAGATGACCTCGGTCGATGGTGGCAGGTATCGGGAGGAAAGGGAAGCTAACCGTCCATCCATGTCACAAGGAAATGCCCACCGACCAAGACAGTTAGGATATAGTGTCGTTTCTCTCTATCGTTTTTTTGTTCTTTTCTTTCTTTCTACTCAATTAGTCAGTAAGGCCACCGTACAAGTATTGTTAAGGCATAACCAAAGATTTATATAGTACCCAAAAGAGGGATAGAATATTTTTTTTTTATTATTACCACGCTGATAAACAGCAGAAAATGTAAATAAAATAACGCCTAATGTGATATATTTGAGGTTGTGAAAATTTCGTCTCTTCTTATCAAGCCCAGATAGGGAATTGTTCGTTTAGTTTATTTTTGTATAAAAGTCACTAGAAAGGATTTAAGACATGTTGATACGTTTAAGCTTACAAGTGTATTTTTTTTTATTTTTATTTGTATTACCTACTGAAAGTATTAAAAACACGAGTCGGTACATTATAAACATGCTTATGAGGTCATTTGTGAGTAAAAATACCCTAGTACGAAAAAGTCCGCGAGCATCCTTTTTCTTTTTCAAGAAAGGGGGGTGCAACGAGCCTCGACGATTGGCTCGTCTAGATACCTGTAACAGAAGAATATGATTATAAAATAGATGTAAAAGAGGGTTAATCGGAACTACCTTACCTGAGTATCGCAACAGGCCACATGACAGGTGGAATGACCAGAATGGCCCCTCCTGGGCAAAGACATTATCCGAGGAACACCTGTAAACATATAATGAATATAATAGACCATTATAATAAATAAAATCAGAACGATACATACTTACCTGCATGGCATCTGGCCTGTCGCGATATTTAGTCCGATTAGAATCACCTGTAAATAAATAAAAGACATCAATTAGAATGTTAAGTTTAATGTTAAGATGCATAGATATTATGGTCAATGATGCTTACCGATGCGAAGAAAACCCAGGTTAGTCCGCGTCAACCCTCCTGCGCACGTAAATTCACTCGCGTACCGATTTTTAATTTATTCGCGAACTCACTCGGTTAATTAACAATTACGTAATTGTTAAATAAAAAGATGCCGGTCAACATCGCGATCGGTTGACAGGACATAAACAAACACAGCAACAGCGCCATCCATCGGTCACCGCTCAGACCCCGTAGTCAATCATACGCAATACCGAACGCACCGCGCATGCTCGAAAATAACACGGGGCAGCATCTCTGTTAGAAAGAGACAAGATGTTGCTTCGTGACAACCGTTCATCGCCGCTAGGGGCGGTAGGTAGAATCACGGGTAGCACAGAGTTACGAATAACTCTAGCCGGATATAAGTAGGGGGTCCTGGCGACGGTCTCTTCACTTCACTGTCTCATCCAGACAGGCCGGTAAGCAGGCTATAAAGCAGCTGAAAGCATTCAACAGAAGTGAGAGAGAACCCTCCACTGACGTTGCGAAATTGAAGTCCGGCTGTGGCAGCCATAGCTTAGCGTAGGCTTTTGCATAGGGAAAGGTGGTGGAAGTCGAGCACGATACCTTCTTCCAAAGTTTAAAATCATTTTCGTTAGGGAAAGGTGGGAAGACGAGCACAAAACCGTCTTCAAGAATAAAAGCTGGTTAGGAGAAGGGGGCGGTCGAAGTCGAGCACAACACCTTCTTCACCATTAGAAGGCACCATCCAGCCTGGGTAGCTTAGAGCCAACCTCTCACGGCTTGCTATTAGGGCCAACCTCTCACGGCCAATCAACGACAAGTAGTAAAAGATCCTATGCCACAGTCGTGATTTTTCCGGTATCCCGAATCTGTTGGACTCCATCTGAGCCAATCAGAGAAGAATATTGATTTGTTTCATGAGAATCATCTGCGATTCTTTCAAAATTATCCCGACGCGTTCGTAAAGTCATCCGCATCGCGAATCTAGAAATCGGTTACGGTTTTCCGATATAACTTCCGGTACTCTCGCCTAACTATAGCCCGCGTACATTATAAGTCTCGTGTGCACACGATTAGCGATAAAAAGTCCGGACTCGTTAGCTACTTTATTTTACAATTTAACAATTTAACTTTATACCCCATGCTTTCAGCACTTCTAACTGTTTTATGTATCTTCTAAGTTTAATTTGTACGCATTACCCTGATTATTTGATCAGTTATTAAAATTTGTCAATTAGACAAATTTCTTGTGTTTTTTTCTCATTTATTAATAAATTTTCATATTTCAAACTTAATTCTGTTTCGATTTAATAATCTGTCGACCCGCGTACCCCAACCTTCAGTCAAAGGACCCTGGAAATCCGACGAGCCAGAGGCATTATCGGGGGCTAATTAATTAATTTAATTAGAGACGCTTAAAATCGTCAACGCGTCAGTTTGAAACGTCACACAGATATGGCCCAATAGAATTTTTCTTAAATCTCTTTAACAATCAACATCAAAAAGGCTTCCAATATAAAAACCATAATCCATCTAAATTATTATATAGTTACTAATACTGCCCCAATGATATTAATCATAATAAACAATCAGCCTCGCAGTAAGAGAAATCGAGTTTGATATCTTCAATGAAGAGCGGTGAAAGTCAAATTCTTCACAGATATAAAATATTGAACTTTAATTCACCGTTTATTTTTTGTCTTCATCGAAATTGTACACGTTCCATTTCATATTAATGTTACCGCGACATTTTACATATTATTCTCTGACAGAGGAAGATGATTTGATAAGGCCTCTAAACCAATAAGAGAATGAAAAAGAGAAGGACGGTACTTTGAACACAGACTGTGATGTATGTTAACTGCGTAATGAATTCATTTATTGCACCTTCATCATATCAGTGACTCATTTATCACCTGTACTATGGTTATTTGTGTATGGGATTAAGAAGAATTGAATACATATACGCGAGAAGATAATTTGTGAACACATTGTAGGATGTCATTTGGTCTAATAAATCCAACTAGCTATAACAAATCTTCAAATAATAAAATGAAAATCAGATGTGGGTTCGAAAAGGAGGAAGTATTAAGGAAGTGCGTGCTGCAAAATTGAAAAATATGAATTGTAATTACAGAATACTTTTCAAATCGGAATTACTTTCCTCATATAAAATAAAAAAAAATCAAATCACCCACAAGCCGGATGAAGTAGCGCTGTACTTGGGAAAGAATTCAAATTGAAGAAATCATACAGTTTCACAAAATACTTATCTTTAAACTATCGCAGAAGACTTCGCTTATCGATATGGATCTTATAATCGACCGACTCGTTCGGAGGTCTAGAGGGGAGAGAGCTCTCGCTAGCTCTTCCTTCTCTTCGACGATACGTGACACATTGCCAAATTTATATATAATTCTCATTGCACGATTTGGCATATGTGCTCTGCGCGAAGCGGTAATTTCAAACCACCCTAACATAGCTAAGATAAATAACTCAATCACCGACACTGAATTCAAATTGACACACCGGTAGAATTGTACTCACAGTATGTGATGATTGATATATTTGCAATCTGACTTTCACTGCGATGAAAAAATCTCTGACTTTCCAAGATAAAAGATTGAGATGACTTCTGAAATATTTTCAATCAATCTGGCAATCACATTAGATCATCTTTTTATATCGCTTGATCGTGATCGTTCATACTTCATTTCAGGGAGGATGAATTACGAATACTTTATACACTTCATAGAATTTTTCGATGTGAAATTTTGTTTGATCGCTTCGAAAGATAATTTGTTGGAAAGTAGCAGCAGTAACATTGAGGAGTTTACTCTTCGCGCTTGGAATCAACTATATTTCACCTTTTATCAGATATCTTTGAAACCACCGAGACCGATATGTGATACGTCAGATTTTAATCCAGACTGATATTTCCGCTTTGGGAGATGACAAAAGTTTGTACGGAATTCCCTACACGTGATGTCCTTGGATGACACTTTGATAACGTGTTCACAAGGAAACAAGAAAAACTTGGGATAAACGAGGGTCATGAACCATCGAGATATCACGGGGATACGGGATTTCAAAGGAAAAATCGTTCCACTTCGAATTCAAGATGAAAATTGACCAAGAGGTTTATATTCTGTTTGAAAAAACAGTTTCGGAGCTCTAATTTAGAGATATATAAAATACATACGAATACGGGATTGATATCAGGTTTCTGCGTTTTAAGAAAAGGAGAATATTCTTTCGATTGATGAAGTCTCATTCACGGTTGGGAAGTCAAATGATATTTCATCGAATTTATCTGTTTGTTGAATTATTTTCTAAAATATTATTAGGTGTACAACTTTGCTTCCGCCGTTTACAATACATGGTTGCGTCGGTAGGTGGCGATCGAAATGAGTTAGGTAATGAATGTCACACAGTAAGGTTGGACATGTGTCAACATAAAAACATCGTCGTATTGGTGAATTTTTTATTACATCATAAATTTTCACTCGATCGAAGATGTCAGTTTTTGAGCCAAATTCTCGTCATTTGCGGGAAGTTCTGATTTTCTGCTTTCATTTGAAGAAAACTGCGGCTGAGGCTCATCGAATACTCTCAAGTACTTACACAGTTGGAAATTTTGTGTTAAATTCAACACATTTCACATGTCCCAAACAGTCCACACATATTTTTGTGTCGATATCACATAATGTGTTTGTGTTAGCTAGTAATTCAAGCTTGATGTAAATAATGTAACACAAAAGGATTATGTTGATAAAATTTTGATTGGAATTTCCGATCGTGTAAATTCAACACATAAGTACTGTCAAATAAAATCCAAAATAAAAAGTGAATCAACAGTTTGAAAGTGTAATTTTTGGATTTTTTCACATCAATCAAATGTGAAAATCACACTTTTTTCGTGTTGAAACAATGCATAAGAATAAATTGAAAAAAACAGTACTTCAATGAGCATTGAACATGGATCGTCGGGACCGAATGTTGAAGCTGTATCACTCAAGCCACTTCAAATTTACATATCTAGAAAACGAATTCCCATTAGAATGAAAGCTAGAACCAAAATGAATGAATAGTTCTTCCGACGACTACTAAAGTTACACGTACATAGAAGTTTCATAAAAAAAATAGCTCCCACCACTGACGATCTCCCCTTGGTAGTTTAGAATAACACAATTTTTATGTTCAATCTTGAGTTGAATGAGATTTGTGTCATTTTGACACTTTTTTTCACTTGTTTGAATGATTTCACATTATAAATCAGTTGAGACCTGATTACACAAGGACTGTCTGTAGAAGTTACACGTGTTTGTATTCAATATTTAACAGAAAATTCATGACACACGGATTTTTTAACACATTCACACAAAATTTTCAACTGTGTACGGTGAGGCTGCTTTGAGTGAAAGAACGTGTCGTGGATGGTTTTACCGTTTCAAGAAGGGTGATTTCAATGTCGAGGACCAACATGGCGGTGGAAGAGAGAACATTTTTGAAGATTCCGAATTGGAAGCCTCACTTGATGAAGACTCGTGCCAAACGCAAGAAGAATTGGCAGAATCATTGGGAGTAACTCAACAAACCATTCCGAAACGCCTCAGAGCCATGGGAATTATTCAGAAACAAGGGAATTGGGTTCCGTACGAATTGAAGCGAAGAGATGTTGAACGACGTTTCTTTACTTGCGAACAGCTGCTTCAAAGACAGAATCAAAAGGGGTTTTTACACCGCACTGTGACCGGCGACGAAAAATGGATCCAGTACGATGATTCCAAGCGCAGAAAATCTTGGGGAATGCCCGGACATGTCCCCACGGCGACGGCTAAACCGAATATTTATGGTGCCAAGGTTATGCTCTGCAGTCGGTGGGATCAGCTCGGTGTCGTGTATTATGAGCTATTGAAACCGAGTGAAACCATTACAGGGGATCGATATCGAATGCTGTTGATGCGTTTAAGCCGAGCATTGAAGGATAAACGGCCACAGTACCAAGAAAGACAGAATTAAGTTATCCTGCAACATGATAATGCTCGGCCACATGTCTCAAAACCAGTCAAAACATATTTGGAAACACTAAAATGGGAAGTCTTACCCTATCCGCCGTACTCTCCAGACATTGCGCCTTCCGACTACCATTTATTTCGATCGATCGCACACGGCCTGAGTGATCAGCATTTTCCTTCTTATGAAGAAGTTGAAGAATGGATCGATTCGTGGATCGTCTCAAAAGATGCATCGTTTTTCCGAGATGGGATCCGACAATTGCCAAAAAGGTGGGAAAACGTAGTGGCTAGCGACGGCCAGTACTTTGAATGATAAGTATGTATTTACTTTTTAAGAATAAAGTATTAAGTTTTTGGAAAAAACGGCGGAAGCAAAGTTGCACACCTAATATGAAGAATTTCTTTAACGAAATTAGATCCAAGGATCTGAAACGTTTAATGGGATGGTACTTGATCGATTTCTGGTATGAAGAAAGCTTCAACAACGTTCAATCAAAAGTTATAAGAACTGACTGCTAGCTTCACAGCTGCCAGTTTCAGCTCCATCAAAATGAGGAATGTAACTTAATCAAATGGTTTCAATCAAGTTCCTGAGTTGGAAAATAAATCTGCATTTTTTAGACCTAAAATTTAAGCAATTTATTAACCTGACAATTTGTTCCAAAACTCTAATTTCATTCTAACTCTATTTATTCGTCAAGTTTCTGTCAACCAAGGTGTAAATATTCTTAGATAATTATCAATTTGTAACGATAAAAAAGGAGAATAAGAATTCAATAATCCAGTATGACGAATCAAAAAACTTGTTATTACAAAAAAACGAGGAACTACAAAACAAATATATCGCCGCCATTATATTGTTGTTGTGTACTCTGAATACCAATTTTGCAACATTTACAACACAGATATCATACTAGTTTTTCAATTATACAATTTTTTATCGGATAAGTATCAATTATGAACGAAGTATCTACTTTACACCACTTTTGCTGCTCGCGTGATTATCAAATTACTGGCCTCCGTTCATAGAATGAATATTCATTTTTTTTCAACGTATTCAATCTTCATAGCTCTACACGATAAAGAAGAATCAATAAATTCTTTGTATAAAAGGAACATTATATTTGATTTCAGTATTCCTAGGAGTTATGGAATCCGGGTTAGAGATGCATTCGATATCGGTATGTTTACAACGTTTCCCAAATACTACACAGCGAGCAGCTATGAAGTTTGTTTTGATAGGAAGCATTTGAAGTTCCACTCTGATGACTTCAATTCGAAAACCAAAACTTGTGAAGCAAAGTAAATTCACGTGAAAAAAGTCTCTGGTGATCTCACAAAGATCCGTTCAGTGCTAGTGCAGCAAAAATAAGTATAATTTACTTTTGGATCGGAAAAAGATTGATATATGATCTTCTGTAGACAACTTCTGTATTACTTCTATGATATGGGGCAGCATCCAAAAGTGTCGAAACACATAAAGAATTATCTATACTTTCTTGAAACGTAAAATAAATTTATGCACTTTACTTCCCGTCTTCGAATTTCATTCCTCATACGTACTCATGACAATCTAATAAACTTATAAAAATGTTCATATCCGGGTAAAGATATCACATACCCGGGAACTCTCCAGTGCGAATTTTTCAAAACACATCCAACGTTTGCTATCTACAGCGTAGCACTTTCGTTTTATCCCATGATAAATTATAAACAATTTTACACTACGAACGATACATTATTTTCCTCTGATTTCAATCTATTTTGATTGCCGTTCATGACAGTAAACCGTACATTATTCTTTGCTCTTCCCTATCACTTCCTGTACAATTATTCTACCTTCCTATTATCGTTGCAAAGTCTTGTACATCGAAGTCATTGATAATAATCATCACCGCGTAAAGATAAAACACCCTCTCAATAAAGAATCAAAGAACGTCAACTACATAACTGTTGAGTTGTGCATGCTTTTCCGTAACCGTAATAATCCCGAGTGCAATGCACACATGCAAGGCCATCATTTATTACACGCTATAGGTGTATGCGTTAAAATCGCAGATTCCAGTCTGCAAGTGCGACAAGTGTAACGAGTAGAAGAGAGATAGAACACCTCTAATCCGGTCGGCCTCGAAAACCTCTGTATGCCGTTACTACTCCAGTCATCCGTTAGTCGAGAAGAAGGCAACACAAGACGAAAGAGAAAGAGAACTTTGACAGTAGAATATTATATGATAAGACAAAAAAAGGAATGAATCGGGAAAAAAAACGTCAATGCTAACACGCATTCAAAGTCAGTGGGTTTACGTTTACTCTTGTAGCCTCCAAGAATACTCGATTGAAGTATAGGAAATACATCGGTTGTATCTTCATAATATGATTGAGTATTATATTCCTTGCAATTTGCATACGTCGTATTCATAGAGGAAAAGACAGAAAAAAAAGCAGAAGAAGAAGAAGAAGAAGAAGAAGAAGAAAAGAGAGACAAGATTGAATAGAAATGTGCACCCGTGATAGAAAAATCGTGCTTTAGAAATAATCTTGTCTCTCGTGATGAAAAAGTTTATTTGATTGATTCATATTATTTCAATTATGTAACTGTGTGTAGAATCGATATAAATATATTTTTCGAACAATACAATACAACATTTGCCAGTAGCGATTAATTCGCAAATTGAACTACATCTGCATGTAGATCTGAAAAAATTATAAATTGAAAATACGTATGCGCTCGAGTTCAACTTGTCGTACAGTTTTCCTGGGAATTTAAAATATGCATTTATTAAATAATTCCTACAGAGTGTGGGAATAATGCAGAAGTTAATTACCAGATTCAATAATTGAGGGTTATCAATCGAAATTAACCCATGTCATATAGTTATTACATATGAATAATGTGAAACTGTTTCCGGTCTTGATTTCTGGCTCATTCAATACGTAGTGAAATGATTTCATCGAAAAATATATCAACGCTTCTACGGAATGGACATCTTTTCTTTTTTGTTTTATTTTCACTTATTAATTAGTCACTGAAATTATTTTCCCTTGTCCTTTCATTCATTCTACGTCAAGTTACTGTTAGAATTAACCTTTTAACCCTAATTGCATTTGATTTGGATTCCTTAAATGAACAGCACATACTGTAATTGAAATAGAAGATATCAGAACTCTTAAAATCTTCATTTTTTCCCAAAGCATCAAAAATTCGATCAACAGAAGGATCAGGGTATAAATTCAGGGTCAGTTTTAGCCAAAAAGTTGGCTCCAGAATGTCAAAAATGTCAGTATAATGGCACCACGCTCCCAATATGGCTTTTATATAAATCATATTCAATTACATATAAATTATATATAATTTTGAAACTTTTACCACTTGGATTCTTTTTTTTCTAAATTGAGTATTCAATGTTTCAGGTAGTTCTAGATTTTACTTAGATTATGCCATAAGAAGGATAACATGAGAATTGAAAATTTCTGTATTCAAATTCAAATTTGATACTTCCCTTTAACCGGTAGGATTTTACAAGTTTATACAAGAGATTTTTAATTTTTCCACTTTTTGAATTGATCGGATAAACATTTCAACATAAATGTGTAAGTAATATATGAAGATATTTCAACGGATGACTTCCAGTTCGAGGAAAGGGATTATCATTGGATCAAATTGTATAGAGGAATCGAAAGACTACTTCCCCGTGTAAAATCATTTGAAAAAGACTGATATAATGATTACATAAGGATTGTATGAAATTTTCAAAAGAAATATGGGGTAATAAAATATCTAATAGGATTTTTGTACAGGGTGTCTACCAAAATTCAATTTCGGAATTCCCGGCTAATTCCCGATTTTTCCCGGATATTTTTCTCAAATTCTCGACAATGAAATGATGTTTGAAAAGTGAATATCGAAGACTCTCTGGAAATACACGGAAAAAAGATCTTAAACACTCTGGGCATTATACGAGGTGTGTGCAAAAAGTAAGGTGACTTTGTATTTTTAAGAAAAAATATTTATTTATTTATCAATATTTATGTTGTCCCCTCCAAAGTAATCCCCCTCAGATACAATACACTTATGCCAACGGTTTTTCCAATCCTCAAAGCACTTCTCATAAGCACTTTTCGGTATAGCCTTGAACTCTTCCAGCGATGCAGTCTTTATCTCTTCAATCGTTGCAAATCTCCGTCCTTTCATAGGTCTCTTTAGTTTTGGGAACAAGAAAAAGTCACATGGGGCCAAATCCGGTGAATATGGTGGCTGAGGCATGATTGTGGTGTTGTTTTTGGCCAAAAAATCTCTCACAAGCAAAGATGAGTGAGCAGGGGCATTATCGTGATGCAAAAGCCATGAATTATTTTTCCACAATTCTGGAAGTTTTCTTCGTATTGCTTCTCGCAAACGGCGCATAACTTCAAGATAATACTGTTTATTGACCGTACGACCATATGGTAAGAACTCCTGATGCACCACGCCATGGTAATCGAAGAAAACAGTAAGCAAAACTTTGACATTTGATCGAACTTGGCGTGCTTTTTTCGGTCTTGGCTCATCTGGGGTCTTCCATTGGGACGATTGGACTTTGGTTTCGACATCATAACCATATACCCATGATTCGTCACCAGTTATGACCCTTTTGAGTAAATCTGGGTCGTCGTTGACGTCATTCAACAGTTCTTGAGCGATGCTCATGCGACGGTTCTTTTGGTCAAAATTTAGCAATTTCGGAACAAACTTCGCTGACACACGTCTCATGCCCAAAACGTTAGAAAAAATTTCATGGCACGAGCCAAGCGATAAACCAACATCCTCGGCAACTTCTCTGATAGTGATTCGACGATTTTCCAAAACAATTTTCTTCACTGCTTGAACGTTTTCATCAGTTGTTGACGTGCTTGGGCGTCCAGAGCGAGGCTCGTCATTGACATCTTCCCGGCCATCTTGGAAGAGTTTGTACCACTTTTAAACATTTTTTTTACTCAGAACAGTTTCACCGTATGCTACTGTCAACATTTCAAGTGTTTCGGAGCACTTTATTTTATTTTTTACACAAAATTTGATGCAAATCCTTTGATCCATATTTTTCGATAGCAAGAAATCGCCGAGCACGCAAAACACTTATAACCTTTACACCTCTCACAACCAAACAAAAAATGCTATACACTTGAAACTTGGTACAGATGTTCGGGAAGAGTGTGCCAACATAACAAAACAAAAAAATCGATAATCGAAAGTACGTTGCCCGCGAAATTTGAAAAGTCACCTTACTTTTTGAACACACCTCGTATTGCGAAAAATCATATTCTTCAATTCAGTAAAGTTTCAAAAATATTATATAAGTTCCTCAGACTATGTTGTTGAAATTCGAATCGTTTACAGAAATGAAACGAAAATTCAAACTCACAGAATCTGAGCAATCATCGGTGTTTATTTCCTTGAATTACCTCCTTAGAACTGGAAACATTGTTTAAAGAATATATCGCAAGGTTTTGGGTCAACAGCTGAGGATTTCGTTATTCAATAACCAATTCAAACTTCAACAATATCTCAGACTTTTCCTTCGTGAGTGATGGAACTTTTTAACACATCTTTTCATTCATGTGCCGAAACAATTAGTTACGAGTGAAATTGTTGAAAAAAATGTTCAAGTCCTAATGTTCCAAGATCTTGTAAAATATTTTTTCACGAATGCTGTTGATTGAGGATAATTTTAAAATGGTAAATAATAAGTGAAATAATTAATCAATCATAAAATTGAGTCTGACAATGACCAGGGATAGACAGCTGGGGAATACTTTGATAATTTTGCAATATTTTCAGTGAGAAGTATTTTTTATTAACCTTAGGAGAAAATATATTTACATGAGATTAGAAATACTTAACTAAGATACTCACTGAAACATGATCCCGAAGGGTTTCTCTGTAGAGGTAAGTGAATTCGAATTGAATCGAATTTAAAGAATCAATGTCGAATCGAATCGAATTCCAGCAGCAAAAATATCCAAGACACATCTCATAAATGTGAATAGATCCAGCGTCTGCAGAATGAGTGGAGGTTGTTACGAAATTTGACTATGTCTTTCTTTTTACCCTGACAGGGTTTTATGATCAGCCCAATAAAGGCTCATGACTGGGCTATAGTCAGAATTAATCGTACGGTAATGGCACCCATGAATGGGCCAACGGCGGCCATCAATGGTTTGATAATAACTAACTACTGGATGATAACTTGGGCCCAGCAATGGCGAAAAGTAAACCGCCAATTATCGGGGTTGAGCCGATTATCGAGGGTTCTGATGCCTGGATGACTTGTCAATTTTGACATAAGTTTTTACGTGGTTTTTCAAGTGATTTCAACGTATCACGTCACTTGATTCCTAATAGCTGCCCAACACTTCATTCATTTGAAATTCATTTGGTGAAATTTTCATGTGCTTTGCAGCATTGGTCGGAGATTCATTTCATCATGATATACCATGTGATTTTCAACATCATAAATTAGGTGAAAAATCACCTTTCCTTCACTGGGCCGTTTCAAATAACAAATTTAGTTGCCTGAACAGAATATTAGTTTCCGATAACTGAACAAGTTTGTTACAACAAACAATATTCCAATTCAGGCAACTCAAATTTCTCACTCCATGTCGGTCTTAGTTCTTACAACTAAAACCGTATGTTTTGTTAATGCATTTCAGCAAATTTCGATGAGAGTCAAAAAATTTCACAGAAATTGATTAGATCTTATGGACTATTATTGAATATCATCGAAATTTCACTATATTCCGTTAAATTTTACTGATCTCGAATGGGAAAAAACAAATGGGCGGGAATTGAGTAAGGTTCGACGAGATCCTTCACCAAGGCTTTGATTTTTTTCCTTTGCCAATTCGCAATCGAATTCTTGGGATTCGAAATCTTCGAATAATTCGTATACGAATTCCTGATGTTCGTTAACGAATCGAACGATTCACACACCTCTATTTCTCTGTAACGAAAAATTCTTGTTTTGTAGTTCTTATCCTATTTTTAGTCTTTCAATCTAAAAAATGAATCTTTTTTCAATTTTTCCCGATGGTTGAGCAAAATTCCCGGCGTTTCCCCGTTTCTTTCCGACTTCTTGAAATTCTCGGCTTTTTCCAGGATTTTCCCGAGTAGTAGATACCCTGAATTGTATCATTTTTATCAATATCAAATATAAAAATTGTACACGAGTTCTGTACAAATTTGACAAAGTTATCTATGAGCTAAGTTATCTGTTAGCGTGAGATTATGTACAATGATTATACAGTATAAATAACCTGCTCTCTAAATCTAAAAGAGTGAAAAACGTGTTTCACTCTACTAAGTCTCAAAAATGAGCCAGTCCGCTACGAGTGGAATTTTCACTCGTTTCGAGTGAGCCTTCACTCTTTTAGAGTGAAAAATTGACTCTAGAATTTGAGTGGCTGTGAGTGTCTAACCTCGAACCTTAGAATATCACTCTAAAAAAGTGGAAATTTCACTCAAAATTTCGACAGGCTCACTATTGGCTGGCTGAAGAGTGAAATCTCACTCTAAAAATTTTAGAGAGTGGGAACATTGTCAAAAACTCCTGAAGTCAAAATAATAGTGATTACCTTCATAAAAACAATACTTAAAAACTTCACTTTTCATGCACTGCTTGATGGTAGTAATGAAAAGCATGAATATGTACCCTGCACGATCGTTAGAAGATCAACAAAACCAGTGAGAGATCTGAGAGGAAAACGCAATGAATAAATCCATATAAAATTAGTATTCCATTAATCGACATCAAACATTCGATTAATTCACACTATACAGCCACCAATGGCCGATTGTGTTTGCTAAATGCTGCATTATTTTGTTGCCCCTCTTTGTTCTGTAGAAAACACATCAGGTGTAAATAAAACTATATAATGATCAATGATTATGGAATCTAGGTTTCTCAAACGATTCCCGTGATCGTAACCTATGCAAATTATATGTTGAATTCACACACAGTTTTCCAATATATTTTACATACTTTTTGTATAGGAATTGCATATGAATTGCAGAAAATTATCTTTTGATAAAGTCTTTTACATAAGAAGAACTCGTATACATGATTAAACTAACCGATTTTTGCGAAAAAAGTGCCCTGGAAAACCATTGGAGAACGATCATAATGAATTGATGAGTTAAAATAGTAATATCATTCCTTTCTGCTGTACCAAATAAACATCAGAAATCTCCTTTTAAACACCATCAAGGAATGAAATTTCTCAATCGTATCTCACCTTTCCCTTTCCTCGTCCGATTATAACGGATCTATGCACCTGTATTGAAAATTCCAAGTGGTGCTACTTGAAAGGTTGCCTTTGATACACAAGAACAACTTTTTTTTTACGTTTGTAAGCTATGTCACGTGTTGAAACTCATAACCCGAGTACACATGTGGCAACTAAATCACGGATATATATATACTCATGCAATGCCGATTATGATTATCTCAAGCAATTAGAGGACTTATTTTTCTCCCAACGAAGAAAAGAACAAATTTTTGAAAGATCCGTAAAAAGCACTTTGCCACCAAGTTGCTGTAGCCAGCTCCTTTTTTTGCATCCTCTCTATGCATCTTCGAGAAAAGATTTTACAAGTTCCATGCTGTGCTTCTTCTTTGTAGCGATTTCTTTTCCCCTTTCTTACCCTTGTTTTTCCTTTTTTATTATTCACACGACAAATATATATTTCATGTCTCAACGAAGTATCAATCGTGACAAGCATAAAAACCGGTTTATCATCATGTGAATCGCAGTGTTCCAAGATATATGGAGATATTATCCTTTTCGTATATGGCAATTATAAAATTTGAAGTGAAAAAAAAGTAACATTGAGACCACGTTATCTGTTTCATAATTCACTGTGATGAATCGTATTCGAAAATTATTATTATTTTGTTTTCTTAAATTTTAAATGATTCTCGTGAATAAAAGAAAAACAAAGTGATTTTGTACCGTTGGATCTTCATTCGAATTTGTGAAAAAAATCTTCTTTCTTCGGAAAATGAATCATCTGGAATCAATGAATTCATTACCCTACTGATTTTCCACCATCAATTTTCACGAGCGATTGGTATTCATATAATTCCACGATTCTTGATTGCACCTTCGAATTATTTGTATCCCTGAATATTCATGATGTGTAAATCCAATAATGCGTTTTATTCGATACATTTATTGAATATTCAGTGACGAATGATAAGTATTTCATCGTTATTTCGCTGCAGAGAAAAATCAACGGGCAGGGGAATTTTGATGTTCCAAATTCATTCGTTATCTGAATCTGGATTTTTTTGAATATTCCTCATTTGTTGTATCGTGCGTATTGATAAATACATCATTTCGTATTTATTCGATTTCATAGGGACGAAAGGTTGCCATCGTTTCCACATAATTCGATATGTAATAATATGAAAATCGCAATTAAAAGGTTGTTTTACAAATACGAATTTAAATAGTCTTCGATCTGTATTCCACTTCACACGCGGGAGAAAGAAATTTGTCAAAATTTACAGTAAAAATTATGAAAATCCGAACCGCGCTTTTTTAACATTTGTACGTTTTGTTGTTTCCAAGTCAAAACTTACTATTTCAAAATGTTTAAAAATAGCCCAAAAAAGGATCTCAACATTCTCTCATAAAAATCTTGAGTGAAAGTTATTTCATGGATGAGGAACTTTTACCATGTTTTGTGTGAACTTTTCCCTCATTCCGTGGAAAATTGAACCAGTAAAAGACAAAATAGTTCCTTAAGGTGAGGGAGAAATCCTCACTGTTAAAAATTTCTGCATGAAGCTTCAATCAAATGTGATGGAAGCAATTTCCACTCACGTGATTGAAAAAGTTCTTGAAATTTCAATCACATACTACTGAAAATTCAGTTACTAAACTATTCTATCATAGGTAATATAATATAGCAAAAATTGAAAATTCAATCACATGTAACTGAATTTTCAATTCAATTACCAAGAATTTTATATTTCATTTGCCAGTGTACTTGAAAAATGAATGAAATTTCCAGAAATTTTTAACAGTGCTCAATTCTCTATGGCAAAATAATTCCCTCATAATCGCCGGACGCAATCCGTCTGAAGTTGGGAAAAACTCCCATCGATTTTGAAAGTTGAAACCATGATAAATTCTTGTATTCATTAGACATGCCTAAATTCCATTTGATACTCTTTTCTAAATTTAAAAAAATCCGGAACTGGTACAGTATTAGGGTTTTATACTGACTGTATATAATTCACTTTATTACAAATACAATTTTCATGATTTTATTGATAACGATACTGCTATGTGTGCCAAATAGTGGGAACATTAAACGCTTGCTCAAGCACAGCATTTTCAATATGTTATCAAGAAAAATTATAAATCTGGATAGCCAAGATGGGAAGGGATATGCTCCAAGTAACACTGATTTCAATTTACGTATCATATTACGGATCATCTACTAAACATGAAAAGAATGTTTTTATACCATCAATAAATATTTATTCTCATAACTCCCATAACATCATGTAACAAAAAAAAAATAATCGCGATTTTATCCAGTGTATTATAACGTTGTAATTGAGGGACTTTTATCTTCATATCTTGTGCATCTGTTCTCCATGTAATACTCAGATACACTATCAGAACAGAAACCTATCTACCGTACCGACTTGTACGTTGATCTAAAAACTTCGAGCAATAAGCACCAGACGTCGCATCTTATCAAAGAATTTTTCTTCCTCCAACACACATTATCATCCAAGTGATAAAATCTTTTGCATTCGATTGTACCATTAGCGATTAGTAAAAGTCACGCAAGTTCGAAAGAGATAACTTCTCTCACGTAATTTTCTTACTGAATATACAACTGCGTGAATACATAAAATCATGGGTTTACGGTGAATTGACGTACACATGTTTACGTGATAAATTAAGAGAAAGGGAAACCGCAGGGGAGAAAAGAAAAGACAGAAATAGTAAACGTTACAATTTCCGCTTTTAGCGGACAGGAGGAAATTGCAAGATCTTTTACAATAGGTTGAATGAAATAGAACCTGGCTGGAAGAATTATTTTTTGCGCATTAATGTTGTATCATTAACAAAACGTATGCAAAATTAATGAAGCCTTGAAAACTAATCAAGCTTTTTTTCTGTATCATGAGCAGGTCTTTCCTGAGAATTTTTCTTTCCGAAGTAATGGAAAATATTGATTAGAATCCACGAAATGAGAATGTATTGAGAAATATACACTTATCTGCATTAATAAACAAAGTATCTTTTCTTTGCAGCGCCGTACAAGTCCATTTTTTATCGATCTCAAACATATTGAAACTAAAAAAGATCGGCTTTACTAATTTCAAGATAGTACACGCAGAGAAAAGTTACCTAAAAGTAACTACACTTTACAGTAAAGTAAGAACGAAATCACATCCTGGGGTTATATATTATATGTATTTTGTTATTGAAATTACTATATTTTCTATCGCTAAATAACAGAATTTGTTCACTATTCACTAGAAAGTATAGTAATTTTGATAAAAAAGTATAATACATGATTTTGTCCCTACTTTACTGTAAAGTGTAGTAATTTTTTGGGTAACTTTTCTCTGCGTGTAGGATCTATATACAATTATTGCTTACTTTTACCCTCTCCTGATCTTGATGGATTTATTATACACTTTACAACATTGCAACTGATCATATTGCAGAGGTAATTTAATGCATTGTTAGAACATTAGGTTCTAGGTTACTCTTGTAAAAGTTTCATGCCAAACTTCAGTAACACGAATTCTCCGCCTATCGTGTTTGAAAGGAAAATATTCACGTCTTCTCTTTGAAAATCCTCGCGCAAAGAAGTAGCACTTCGATACCAATTCATGTACTCTCATACTTGAACGGAAGACTCTAAACCACTAAAACTCCTGTTACATTCACAACACAAATATACTATATACCCAATTTTCATTATTCCAACATAGAATTCGATGGAACATTAGCTATAATTTACATTAGCTACCTACCACATTATATTCCTACGAGAATCATAGAAAACAATCCACTTTTCGACCCACCTCATACACGATTCTTATTCAATATCCCCTCAAGATACTGATTATGAAATGAATTGAAAAGGCAGGATCGAAAAAATTACATAATTCGCAATAAAAATCATCATCGAACAAACAGCACATCTTATAAAATATTTCTTTGAAAAAATGTTCAACTGAACAACATGAATCCATTGAACTTTCCCACGACTTTTGTATCTATTGATTTCAGAACTCTCTTCATCCTATAAATTGATTCCCAATTACGCGAATGATTTGAAAAACTCTAGCATCGAAGAATCGAATTTCAATGCTCATCTGTTTTCAATTGCTTTAACGAACGAGTGCTACATAACGTACCGTACGCGAACAATCCCAATTATCCTTAATTTCAATCATCGAAAAATTTGAATATAACTCACGATATGATATATAATATGTGACATGTGATCGAATGAACTCGATAATCACGGCTCAAGAACTTGAGAGGATACGTTAATATGACAGAATATCACATTTTCAATATCACTTGTATAGTAGATATATTGAAAACCCCCAGTGGGGAAGATAATAAAAATGATGAAAAGCAATTGCGACGAACACGAGCGTCATTCCTATCGACACAGATTCACATTTCTTTACTCAGGGTAGGTATCTTGTTCTGAATACCATTTCATTTCTCTTCACCGTCACTGATGATACATCATCATTCATTTAAGGAGATAATATAACGGTAAATATAAGAGAAAAAAGACCATTTTTCAAACACTGATATCATATTCTTGAGATGTAAGCATGTTGTATCAACACATATTACGATCGTGAGATGAAGGATTTTAGTTTTCTAGAGAAAAATCCACTGCTCCGAGTGTAAATGTGAGAAAATTGACGGTAAAAAGGAAATGGGGAAAGAGGAAAACATCTATCAAGCGTTGCAATTTCCGTAGATACACTGTTATGTATTGAGAAGTATCGTGAAGTAACTGTGCTCGCATTGACTCATGTTTTAGTACAATCTAGGAAAGTGAGAAAATGTTCAAGCTTGGAAAATCACTTTTGCAAAAAGGAAATGTATACTTTACGATATTCACCAACCTAACAAATGATTCATTAAGCGTGAGCAGGATATATGCGTGTCACGGAAAATACATAAATTTCAATCAACCATGACGATCGTGAAGAATTATTTATAATCGTACTCTTGGCACGAATTTAAAAATCATGTAAGACATCAATATCATGATAAACTCCCAACATACTTTTCTGAACTGAAAATTCTGTAGGCGATGTAAAACTACTGAATTGCGGAAGAAATACTATTCGCGATACTTCAGATTTTATCGATTTCAAAATACAATTGAAAAACAGAGACTAAAAGAATCGAGCGCAATGGGATTGAAAAAAAAACTCATCGCGATAACTCATTCTTGCATTCACTTCGAGTGAAATTTCCTTGTTATAAACCCAGACGCAAGATTCGAGACGGTCTGTTTCCAAGTGCAATTTCACTCTTATCACCCTTTCCTTGGAAACGTTTTTCAACTTCACTTTGTGAAAAAAAAGTACTTTCATATTTCCTGATAGAAGTTCGTCATTTCATACTTTTATGGAAGCGTGTATGAAGTGCTCCATACGTAACTTTAATCTGTGTTTTCAATTTTTGATATATTCCTTCTTTTATTTTTGCGCTTGGCTGTAACAAATAAAAAGATGAAAATGATTATAATCAGTATATTGACATAATATATGAAAATCAATCCTTGATACTGGAAAACAGTGGTCTAGTATATTTTGATAAAATTCTATTTCCCACTCAATTCCCTACTTTTGGGTGAAGCAACCAAAAATAGTGTGGTTCTACTACTACACTTCGTTTCTACTAAATTAGCAGGATGAGTGAAAATATCACTGTTATTATCAGACAGTATAACAAATACAAAATTTCATTTTTAGGAAATGTGTGCTTGATGATTTGAAAGGTTGTACGCTCACGCTGATAAATTACATGATATTTTAAAATGTAGTTACCTTTGAGACGTTATTTTTCTCCGTGCATAGGGAACCCTTAATCAAAGTATCAGGGCGAAGGTGAATTCATCTGTTTGGTATTTTTTCATGATTGGAACATTCATTGAACCAATTTGGATGAAATCCTTTATTTTCTTTCAGCTTTGAAAGTACCTCTAAGTAGATAATTCATTTATCAATATCATTCATGATACTATTATTAGGGATCTTGTATAGCGCATTAATCAAAACGAACATAAGAAAATTCGAATGTTTTAAAAAACAAGCTTATGACCGAATATCAGAAAATCTGGACCGATGTGTAAATAGGATTGAATGTCGGTAAAGAAATGCTTGAGTGACGGTAAACATCGAGGTTGAGAAGGATGTGTCTAAAGAAATAGAGAATAAAACTGAAGGAAAGGAACATGTCAAGGAAGCTTATTCAAGACTGGTATAATATATCGATCCGATGTTATATCAAGATAACGTGGTGCACAGACATCTCGGTTTCTACCTTGTGATCTTTCTTGACGAATCATTCAGACGTAACTTCTTCTTTTGTGTGTGTTTTGCAATGTACACAACAAATGGATCTAATCAAATCAAGTTCATAACTCAAAGATTGAAAATTCTACTGAGAAAATATATCCTGCAAACTGCGGAAGAAAAAAAATTATCTATCGTGGTTATTGGTCATTGGAATTTCATTTCTATTCACTTGAAACTTGATTCAAGGGTAAGTCTAGTTCACCCAATAAAGTGACATCCATTGATTTGCATGTGATGGCTTGATAAAGGGCAGCTATTTCGGTTAGTTTTTTGATGCACCAAAGAAGGAGGATATTGATTCGATATTTCGTCACTTGAATTACGTTTTCTTTCATAATTGAAATCAATTTATTTGGATTTATCAATGAAATTATTCACAATCGATCCTCAAAATTATATTACAAATTCCTTTGAACTTCCACACGAATGAAAACTCCATAAAAAGAGAAAAATAGTCTGCTAATGTTTCGTCACTTTGGTCTTATTCTACTCACGAAGCTCATCAGATGTTCCACACTATCTGTTACAAAACGGAAGAATTCTTTCATTTAGGAAGAAAAATTAGGCTCTCTGTTTCCCTTCTTTCGGAAAATTGAGAGACTAACTTTCTCTTCACTTGACATCGAGCGAGTGACGAACGATTCATTTTATTTAATTTCTTTGGTTTAGTCACAGAAAGTGTGTAACTCTGATAAATGGTATCAAAGAAATGACAAAAGAACATAGCATTGCAATAAGAAATTACTCCTCGCAAACAGAAAAAAGTTGATAGCAATGCGCTTATCTCTAACCATGAATGGTCACCTAGGGTTAAATAATCCCCACATTTCAAGTTTGTATGTTTTAGAGATGAAAAGTGGCGAGGGTGAGAATAAAACAAGAAGATGAGGGAGCACAAAGAAATTCTGTTTAATAAAATCGTGTCGATTTCTCGGTCCGTGTGTTCGTTTGAAACTCGCTTGGTTGAGAATCGAAGTTAATGGAAGAACCATCATCATGGAGACATGATCAGAGCATCATGTAAGTGTTCTCATACACACAGGCACTGTGAAGGCTTTTAATCACGACAGAAAGTGAGAAACGAGACGAAAGGGGTTGGTGATGCCCGTAGGGGAAAGGGAAAGGGCAAAAAGGCACAACGACGATGAAAAATCCGGGTCGTGGAGAGGGTCGACGGACTAACGAGGGGTGGAGAATAAAATCCCCAAGCCACAGGATGCGGTATTAAAATGTCAGGTCGCACTTGGCGAGGCCTAACCTATCGGGTGCATATATCGTTGTGGTATACGATAATGCGTGCCCATGGAGCACGTTGACGATGGGGAGAAAAACCACCTTCCCACACCACTACTTCCTTACTCTCTCACCGCTACCTCCTCTTTCTGTCTGATTTGATCCCGATGCATGGGTAAGGCTTACCCCTTCGTTCGATTGTTGAATTATAGATTTTTCTTGAATATCAATATAAGTATCAAGTATAATATGAATATAGATGGAAAAAGATTGATTTAATAAAAAGAGAAAAGGTACCGTTCATTCTCTGATGTTTAATTAGAATCGATGCATTTCAATTTAACTCGATTATCGAGATAGAGCGATCGAATAATACAATGCATATACGTTCAGTGTGAAAGCGAACTCGAATAAACTATCTAAAGAATATATTGATTAAATCACCATCTAAGTGTCATTGAACTACAGACAAGCTTAAAAATTTATGGAATAATTATACAGAATTTGTTTTTCAAATATATTATAACAAATGATATCAGAGAAAAATCCCAAAATCTGCAATGTTGGATTGAAATAAATTTCGATATCCTACGAACTGAGTTCACAGAAGTAATCCGTCGTACAATAAAAAGCACGAAAATTGCTCAAAGGCATGAAGAAGAGGGAGAAAAATAAATGTCACGTCGGTATTTCCAGGGGAAATCTTATCTCTGTGGAATTTGTCCAGTCTCAAGGTTGGAAGGAAATTGTTATATTTTCCGGAGGTCGGTGGGATTTGTGTGAAGTGAGCGAGATAATAACAAAGTATAAGAGTGATTTCTTGATATTTCCAAGTCACTTTTCGCCGCACTAGATGGATTTGAGTGAGTCTCGGAGTATATTTTACCTTGATTATATCCTTGGAAGGATATATTCATTCTTCCATTCAAATATTGAAACACTGGATGGGTTTTTAATTCAGAATCCTCGTACTCAACGCCAGGTGTATTTTAATTCAAATTCAAACTATGCTTCGAATTTTTGAATTTATTTTTATCGAATCAACTCTTTTTCAAATAAAAAAAAAATCAGGGAAGAACATCGTTTCTCCCGTCAAGTACAAGTCTTCTTGAAACGGAATAACAAAATGAAATACGGATGAAGGTTTAAATATCAGTACTCGATATCGGTATTCAATATACTTTCGATACATCAAACAGGAAGTCCTTATGCAAATATACAAAACTGCTATCTATGTATACGCACACACGTATATCATTGAATTGATTCAATAACCGCCCTTTTGAGAGAGAATCGATGAAACATATTCTTCGAGTTTTGCATGTAAAGTTGAAGGCAAACGAAAAGAGAAAGGAAATATCTGCTGAGGGTAAACCGTGAAATAGAATTTAGAGATTCTGCAACATCTGGAACGCGGCCGTGGTGATGTGCCAAAAGGAATACACACGTGAAGCACATGAACATGGATTATGCGAACACATAAACTGACAACCGAGTTACTACACTCGCAAAATTTTTCAAAAGAGATTAGTCGTTGATCCGTTTTCATCTGGGCCAATGTGCCTGCCGGACGTGACGCAAAACTACCGCGACGCTCGGTTTTCTGCCAACCAGAACAACAATAATCACGACGACAATACAAAAACATAACGGTTAACTTCTGGAGGATACCTGTGAATCCTATTCATTCTCAACTGCGTTAACCAAAATTTTAGCATTCGGTTGAACTCTAAAATTCCGTGTTCTTTTCACAATACTCTTCTTATCCTCTTCACTCCTCAACATGCTAAAGATAAATCAACGCTGTAAAAAAATTTGGATTTTTCCTTTACACATGGATTTCCTACTTTTCATGACATCGAAGGAAATTTTTGAATTGAAAATTCATAGAATTTTTCATTTACATGTATATATTATTGACCTAATATACATCTATACAAAGTTTCCTAAAATTAATACAAATTTCTTACAGTGAAAGTTCATGACGTATGTTTTGTTTTTTAAACTTCAGTACAATGTGATACATTCCATCGATAATTCAACGATAATTCCTCGACTGAATGTAGATAAAGTACTCTACATTAATACTGTACGTAGAGATCGTAGAGTACGTATTATTTCCAAAAAATAGTGGGACCAAAAATCATTTTGATTGATTCTGATACTTTATTCTTGTGTTATTCATGCACTGAGAGAAGAAGTTTCCACAGTTGAGAACGTATTGATTTAGCAAAGGTCAATCTAATATTTTCTCAGTTCAAGATGAACTTCTTTCGAGTAATGGAATATTTCTCAAACTGAGAACTTCATGCAATTCACCGAAGTAAGTTTTTTCCCTGCTTGCTATATGCGGTGCGTATATTTTAACTCCAGTTGCAGTTATGCATCAGACTTTTGGATCGAATTTATCAAAAAATTTGTACTGTGAAAAATAGCGATTTGATTCTGAATAAAAGTAATTGATACCACAGTGAAATCATCCATGAAACATAGCAGGAAATTCAACTCCGCTTCAAATAGAATGTCGACGAAATCCGATAACCAATAGTAACGTATAATTAATTTTCCCAAAATATATTCATCGCTTTTACATCGAAGTTTCAAATACTGTATTAAACTTCAAAATTTCTCGTTTCTAAATATAACATCATCAATCTTAGATACCAATTAACTCAATATTTCATTTCTTGTACATGATTTGCTCTAAATATCCTAATACATGTGTCATTGATCCTAAATGGGTCATTCCATCGGTACCTAAATGATCGATTATCGCTTTTACTCACGAGGTCAACGTGCTTCCTGGATGTGACGTAAGAGTAAGCGATAGCTTCAGCTTCGAATATCGCTACGGCAGTGTACGTGTACGAAACGTCCAAGCAGTACGCCTGGTTGAATCATTTAGAACCAGGCGTACAATTTCTTCAACTTTAATAGTTACCTTATACATAGAACATGCACATCGAATGCTGAATATGATTTTGAACGTAAAGATAACATCGTGAGAGAACATGGACGAAGTTCGAGAGAATCGTGCACTGAAACAACGGTTTAGCTGAACATCACACAGTTAGAAAGTTTTGTTACACCGAGAAAAAGGTTTTCTTCTGACAAATCAACGCATTTGGTTGAACATTTTTGAGAGATATTGTTACAAAAAAATTATATCTTATAAGACTTATTCATTATCGCCAAACATTGTGTTGAGTCAAGGAATTCATATTTATTAATTATAACCAAATCATTTATTTGATTCGAATTGGGCGAAATTGATTTGAATGAATATGACTTCTTCTCAAACTTAGATTTATCGAATCATCATCGGTATAAAGTTGACTCAAAGAAATATGTGCTTTATTTATCAACTATGGTGTTGACTAATATTAATAAATTTTTCTTTGGCCGTATCCAACTATACGATTTATTTACTATAAACAAATCTCATTTGAGTCAACGAATTTTTTTTCTCAGTGTACTCTGAACAAAAATTCAGTTCAATTGGGTATATTTTTCATTAATAATCCGAGACAAATACAATTCATACAACTACTGGATACTGGAATTTTCTCTTAGTGTGAATATACACATTTTCAATCGTCAATAACTATAAGTGACGCATGAATAGAAAATTATGTTGTCATTATATTATTACTTTTCATGAAACTGAAATATTATTCTCCGATGGAATGACGAATTCACAGATTTTCGTCATTTCCAACGGAAATAAATTTCTTCCTTACGGCATGAAATTAATCGAATTTTGAATCGGGTGAAATTTCATATTTCTTTGCTGAGAGGTGGATACGAACGAAAGATACATTGCTCCCGTAATTGTTTGATTGCAAACTGTTTAAAAGCTACTACTCTCACATTCTTTCTTGTTCACGTGGCGAATCGATTCACCCTCGCCAAAGTATTATTAAAGAATGAGACAATGGTACGAAACACTGATATTATATTTTAATACTGTAATTTGATCCGATCCTTTGGCAGAGCAGTCAAACGATAATTATTTCAGTAACGGAATATTTCATCGAAATTAATTCTCAATGTTTCGATTATTTCGATATTCACGTGGAATAATGATGCGTAACTTTGACATGAGTTGTGAATCAATCAATACAAACGGTACACAAATTATGTAGAAATTGTATTTGTAAGTGATTCGTATCGAGCGCTTTATGATCAAAAGTATGGTAATTGGAATTCAATCATGCTTTTACATTTGCACCCAACAATTGCAAATGTTAAAAAAATCGTCTTTCTTGCGATGATCAAAATGAATATATTGAATTTTCTGAATTTATGATTCGATCAAATAATGAACTGAACTCATTATTCCCCAAGCGAACTTTTTACACTCAATTGAGCTTCAAACTACCGTATTCTATTTTGAGTTGATAATTCCAGAATTTTTTGAGTTGAAACCAACGACTATAAAATCTTCATCTTAGAGTTGTAGCGATGAGTTTAGAAAAAAAATTTTCCCGTGCTCAAATCTCCAAAAATGGGTACAGAACGGAATAAGAGAATCAACATTTAGTTTTGACTGCAACAACACGACTCTTGTTAAACCCGGTTTAAGGTCCCCCAACTAACGTTCGTATGGAACGTGCTCCGTCTGCACAGTGTTACAGAATTGTTGCTCTATTGTTCGCGAAGCGCCAGCCGAAATTTACGGTCCAGTCTGTCGGCTAATGGCCTCTATAACGACCCTTCTATTATAGAAACCACGTGTGAGCCCACTCAGAACGATTAGTTGCCTCCCCATAATGGAATTCGCAAGGATGGGAAAAAATGTTCCCGAAAGATAAAAATACCGAAAACAAATTTTTTAGAGGAAATCTTAACGATCCGTTGAAGGGATAAAAAGGTGCTGAGATTCAACATAATAGTTTTACTCATGGAGGAAAATAATTATCGTATTTAATATCAGATCAATTGCATTCAATTTTTACGAAAGATAGAATCATGTTGTTCATTAAGAATAGTAAAGGGCAAAATATTTTCCATTCAAACAGTTTCAAAATTTAACCTATTGAATTCCAGAAAAATTTCTCTTCTCGTGTTCCCTTTGTAAGGTAAGGAATTTGACAGTTGAGCTGGAATATTCAAATGGATGTGCATCTCGCTTGGAATCAATTCCAATTTTTATACTCGGTTGCTAATAATCTTCATGATATATTGTATTTTTAATGTAAATCATCCTTAGAGTATATTATTAACCTACAGAATAAATAACAGGTATACAACAACAACAACAATGAATGAAGAATGAGAACTCATGCATTTACTGTCAATATAAAATTATATTTCACATACCTCTCTGGGCAGAAATTCGGCCTTGTGTGTCTGATCATAGGCGCAATCGATCTACTTCGATTTTGAAAACTTTCAATTTTAGTTTTTAATTAATAACATACAGAAATATTTCTTTTTCTACAATACTGGAATTTTGTGAAATAACACAAACAGTCCCAGTCGAATACGCATTATTTCTTTCCTTTTGTGCTCATTTCTTCTGAATCCTACGTTTAATAGACATTCCAAGCATACAGATGGTTTCTATTACACTTTCTGCAACGGAAACGAAATATGTGCGAATGTATCGATGAATTTTCTCCAACCGAAGATAACAACCTTATCGATATGGTTGTTCATTTCTTTTTATTTCCGGATGCACGAATGCCTGCATAAAATCTATCCACTCTCCGCGATAGATGCACGACGATCTCCCACAGTTATTTGAAATAAATAGGGGTGGAATGCTGCAGATGTGAATGTCTCATGGGTAAAAACGTCCGATAACCCATAAAATAGAGATTTATCCGTTCCCACTGAAACGCAGCCGTTGAATAGCCCGATAAATTGGACGGTCAGCCATTTTATATCAATAATCGTACTTCGATAAATTGAGAGCAAAATTTTTTCCTTTTTTTCTCTGTATCAATGTTGTACACGTCCACACGATTTCGTTGATTTTACCTAATTTCGTTGCAGAAGAATGAAATTCTCATACGTTCCCTTTCGTGTTTCTCATTAAATCGACTTCAGGAGGAGATTGATGGCGTTATTGAGGAATGAACGGAAATTTTCCCATTAACCTTAATAAATTCAGAACAAAACTCACAAGTAATTAATGATGAATATTGATTAAATATAACAAGATAGATCACAGCAAAGTTTATTGCAAAATTCTTCAATCGCCCTTTTTTTCTTATCATTATGTTGCTTTACGCATGCGATAGAAGTTTCATGTCATGAAGTATACCTTGAATATCCTAGTTTCAGAACAGTTCGATAAATGTTCCAAATTCCAGTGACATCGTGAGAATTAAGAGCAATTATTTTTCATAAATTCCGCAGCAAGTTCCATCGTACTTTGTGCAATATATTTCAAGTACAAATTTTCGCTCGTTAACGAAGAATATGGAAGATTATGAAAGAATAATAATTATTATCAAAGGAGAATTTTATGCCCTAAAAGTTCTCGACGAATATAGATGCATCATAAAGAACAAGCATGTGAGCAGAAAAATATGAAGAAAATACAGTTCTAAAATTATCGCTGCCGTTGATTATCATTTGTATTGATTGATTGTCACTTTTATGGATGAACTGAAACTAATGAAGATTGAAGCACGATTTCAACACAATCTATTTGAATAGTGATTCAAAAAATCTATATAAAAGCATATGTGTTACTGTAGAATGCGGTATAAAATATTCTCATAGATTCTTTTAACCTACTGTATACAGATAAGTTGAAATAATCGAACATCGTCATTTATTCAAACTAAACGCACTTGACATAATCAATGAAGCATTTCTCTAAGAGTGTTGAAATACAATACAACATTAATCAAGCTCAATTCGCGGTATGAATGAAGTTGAAACAAATCTTTTCTCATAATTTATAAAACTTCAATCACGTGTACAAATTATCCTCACCTTAGATCCAAGAATAATAAATTAGCTCGAAGCATACAATTTCCTTGGCGAATAAAAAATGATGAAACACAAGAGAAATTTCTATCCAGCTTCTAACTACAAAGAGGGAAAAAAGTACAAGTGAAGATCATTAGTTACGAAATAATCTTGATGAATATTTGCAGCGAAAACTTGATTACAAAGTCAAGTTACATCGATAAATTTTCACGCAACCGAAACGCTCCTCCGACATGCGATTCTAAATCATTTAAAGACTGCAACATGTAATTAAATGAAGTACCACCACCATTACTCCCACATATTTTACGTGGGAAGTTACAGTTTTGACAAGCAATTTCGTCAAGTCATTCTTATTCATGAAGGAATATTTTGTTCTATGTATAACATCGTTTCAATATTGTACAGGCATAATCAAACTTTATATTACGTTCCGTTGAAGGATACGCGAAACCTTCAGCGCTATGAGAAGATTCAACAAGGGTTGGCCTAAGAATCATTACCTGCTAACAAAAATGGAAAAAAAAACGAAGAAAAGAGAAAGGGTGCAAATTCCTGACCGTACATATCGCGCGTGGCAAAAAGGTTCAAAGTAGTAGAAAGTATGCCTTTCCTTCTTTTGTTTTTACGACTCTCTCGGTTATGCTCTTATTCTTGCTCTTGAATTCTTTGTTTTCTCTTCTTTTCCCTTCCTCCCTTTTTTTGGTGAAGTTTTCGCTTTTAAATTAAGTAAGTGCTACTTGCGTAGGCAAAACGGAACTATGAACAATAAAAGCGAGTAAAGGACGGATATGTTTCGCTGGAATTTTAGAACAATTGGAGGAAGAGAAGAATGTGCGTGCATTGTGAGGGTAATGAAATCATCCCTCTTACTTGGATGGATAAAAGTTTCAAAGCGAACCATGGATCATGCGAACCATGTTTCGAAGGGATATGGAATTTTTCAGATTTTTATGAGAAATTATTCGTGGAGGGAGTGAGGAAATGAATGATATATATTCTCGCATACGCAGAGATAATACTAACTTATAATTT
The DNA here is from genome assembly GCA_018340375.1 of Gonatopus flavifemur. NCBI lineage: Eukaryota > Metazoa > Arthropoda > Insecta > Hymenoptera > Dryinidae > Gonatopus > Gonatopus flavifemur. Next base: position 44,414,981 of record JAFFJZ010000003.1, on the reverse strand, counting down.
TGGTCGCGAAAACAAAATAATGATTTTACTTTCTTACTGAAATTCAATTTGATCCTAACACACAACAGATTGGAGGAAGTTTTGGATGAAGTTGAATTGGACAAATCAGAAAGATGATCAAAATAATTTGAGAAGGCAAAAACTCAAAAGTGCATCTCGAAGACAGTGATTGATTTACTACACGAAGGTATGATAACAGGTAGGGAAGATATCTCCATGCAGCCGTGGGAAACATTAGAACATTTAGAAACATTTCCAAAACCCTAAGAACTACCAAGATAAATTTTTCTAAAATATCTAAAAATAAGAGGCATATGAATACTGTATTACAAATTTTTGAATTGAGAAAGAAAATTGACTCATTTGATCATTTCTGAATACATATAATATCGAGTATTCAGTAAAATCAGATCCACTCAACCATGAGCGCATTATACTTGTGAGACAGAAACGTAATTTTGCAGCAAGCAAGGTATTATTTCCATTCGATGAAACCCCTACGAGAAGCTTATATATATTCAAAAAGTTAGTATACTAATTAAATTGGAATAAGTGAAAGCAGTGGTAAATTTTGAGAATGCAAAAGATAAACATACACCGTTCCATTAAATTTAATAAGAAAACTTTTCACGGTGACATTAAGCGAGAACCAACGAGACCGGGTGTTTTAATTATCTCTTTTATACAGTCCCACATTTACATGCACGACTACACATATCAGTTACATGAGATTTTCGACCCTAGAATACATCGTCAGATTTTTGAAATGTAATAAAGAACGAAAAGCTTTTTTCCGAATTAAAGACGTGAGAACAACATTTAATGAATCTCTGAAGTTTACTTATTTAATCTTCATATTCTTGAAGACGAGATAATCGAATGATCAGAGACAAATTTGGTTGATCAAATATGTAAAATATTTTTTTCATTTTTTAATTTTACGTATTTTTGAGATACTAATAAAATGAACATGGAAAAATCTAATTACGAAATTTTTGTAGATCCCTATACTCACAGAAATATATAAGAGAATAATTCCAAATTTTAGAAAAGATAAAAAAATTAGATCTCAAAAGTCACATCTTTATAATCACAAATCTTATCACTTCGCAATGCTTCGATCGTTGTTAAAACAAATCCTGGTTAAAAGAATCCATTAAATCTGACAAACGAAATTCCATGAGATTTTGTTAGAACATTGTCCGAGATTCAATGAGATTTGGCGAGATTTAATAAGATTCGTATTAAAAGAATTAACTTTTCTAACCAAATCTCATTTAAAAATCGCCGCATGAGATTCAATAAGATTTGGCGAGCTCAATGAGATTTGGTCAAAATCAATGGATTTCTTTAACCAGGGAACTTGTACCATTCTTGATATTTAAAAATTTTAGAGCTTCAAACTCATTCTGAAATTACAGACGCTAGAATCGGTTCCAGAAAATCATAAGCGATTTTAAAGAATTAAATCAAATCGTGTTTGAGAAACAGGCAATTTTGATAATGTTACATTTGAAATCCTGTTTCCTCAAAATCACATCTCACGTGATAATCTCTACAAATCAGTTTTCATAATTAAAGAATTCCAGGAACTCAAAAAAATGGTATAACAATGTTTTATGCGCTGCTGATCATATCTGATACATTCCTCACTTCTACGCCATAGAATTATTCCTCTCGCCAAAGCATGATGAAATTCAATGGAAAAATAAGAATTACAACCGCGTTAAAGGTACATTGCATACGAATTTATTGGATAGTGGGAGGTGATCTTTGTCGCCTTTGTTGCGAACAAGTCACGATCTCACTTTCTACCTGCTCGAACGTTGTCTTCTCCTTCGTGGTTCAACTGCTCTACGTTCGATCGTGACTAGCCAAAGGCTTAGGCGAAGTTATAGCGTGCACCTGTACACGGTTAACGATTAATTATTCGAATAAAGTAGGCTAAACGAAACAACCTGTCGATTCATGTGAGGCATCAAACAGCTACCAATTTGCCTTCATTAATTTGCCAAAGTAAAACATTCTGCCGCATTTGAAAACTTGACGTTGACTGACAAGAGGACTGAGTGAAATTAAAATTTCCTCGATTTACACGAACTTGGCACGTAGAGGAAAATAGATTGTGAGTAAAAGCATGGATTTCAACTAACGTGGAAAGATAAATACTTCCTGGTGAATTGATTTAATTACTTGACTTGAGATAAGCTTGTGTACATACGTGTTTACATTTTTCTGTACAATAGTTACTCTGGTATATCAGTTACATGAAGATGCATCAATGCGAACAGTCAGGAATCAGAGTTACGTATCGAGTATCAAGACAACGGAACGCATTCCAACCATAGTACAGGAATTCTCATGAGAATCAATTGCAGAACTTATTCCGTTCGTATAAATCTTGTTGGACTTTTTTCTTTTTTTCATCAAAAGAAGGATGAGTTTGTAATGATATCGAGATCACAAAAAGCAATGTCTATTTTTCGTTCAATCCCAAGATAATTGGGATGTTCGGATTTGTATTCTTCGTTTAACGTCGATATTTTCACACGAAGTAGACTAATCAAGAACATAGTAATAAGTATTGTTGCATTTCGAAAAAGTTTAACCGAATTCTATGCTATCTTTCAATAATGTGGGATTATCAACTGTGAACTATTTCCCACACTCAATAATGTAACAAAATTTTATATTCTCCCAAGTTTTTTTGAGGAATCAAATACTCTTGACAATCCCATACATCTCCATAAACATCACCGCAGACACACTGAAAGAAGAGGATTATATGTGTATATGATTAAATCTTGTTTTGGATACAGTGGAATGAATATGTTTTCCACGTAAACCTGGCTCATTACCTATAAATAAGCTTTATACGCAGCTAAGGAATGTCATTTGAGATTTTTTAACAATTAATAAACTCAATTCATACTTGATGAGCTAAGTTTATGTAGAAAAAATATTTAATACGCCGTATCTAAAACAAGAATTATCAAACACAAATAAACTCTTCTCTCAGTGTATTTTAAAGGGTTATTGAGAGGCCTTGACTGCCCAGACAGCACAACTAGTTCTCAATCAGTTCTTAAAGAATACCATTTGAATGCCACGCCTCTTGAGAGAATACTTTAAGAGTATCATTCATTTGAATTCAAAAATAATTCCAAAGTTATGCCCGTTATGCCAGTAGGAATGAAAACAAACAGAAGTTCAGAAAGAACACTTAATCTGCCCAAAAGAATTCATAATTCATTTACATCTGAATTCATTAAGTATAAATAAATCACACCACAAAACAGGCATTCTGAACTTTCTCATAATCCAATAAAGCTTTGTAATTAAATATCAAGACTTTTACAAATTTCCTATCGAAAAAGATAGAGATAACAGAGTTTCATCCGTCGTTTTCTATACTTAGAGAAAAAAAATATTGGCTCGACCGAGTCCAATCCGATATTTTCTTGAGTCAAAAAAACTTTCTTGAACGAAGGAAACATTTACTCAGTTTGAAGCTATACAGCGTCATATGGAGAAAATGTTCTTACCCCAAGTACATATCTTCTTGAGATAAGAAAAAATATATATTCTTAGACAAGAAAATATGTTCTTTGAAATAAGCTAATTTTTCTCTCAGTGTACGATGGATTTCCAACAGAGCAACCATACCATGTTTTTTCATTCGATACAATCGATTAGTTCTTCTATGTATTTTTACAGTCAATATTCACATATTTTCAGTTAATGAATAATTTACTCCATGATCCACGAACAATTCATGAATTTTCATATACTTCTCTTCTCTAGAGTTACATTACTTTGTTGTATACAAAACTTCAACCTTAAAATCGTATGATATGTCATTCATTCTCACGTATTATATATTTCTTGCACCGAAATGAATTATTAACTAACTGATTATTACATTTCATAATTCACTTCACTTTATTAATCACTCTTAAAATCTTGTACATGCACCTATTCAATCAATTTATAAGAGAAAATATACTACTAATTGTATCTTGAACATTACTTTTGTTCAAAAATGTTTACAAATTCAGGAAAAATCTGATTGAATTCTTGTTGATCGAAGTTCATAGTGTTCGTTATAAATTCTTTTGGGCAGCACAATACTACATTTAGAACGTCCATAAAAATTCATATTCACTGTCATAACGGGTAGTCTTTACGAATACTTCATGCATTTTCCATATGTATTCCAAGAACTGCCCCATGTATTCACCAAGAACTCTTCAAGAATTCTTTTGATACTCTATGTGCTTATTCAGAATACCCCATGAATTCCGTAGGTATTCTTCACTCTGAATTCTCTGCGAATTCAAGAGGGACTTGTGTGCTGTCTGGGTGGCGTTATTGAACAATCAGTGTTAATGGAATTTATTCGATAAAATAAAACTATATCTCTTGAATGAATGTATTGTAGATACTTAGATTCTCCGATTCAGCGATGTGACACCGAATTATGAATCATTGCGAATATAAGATAACGATGGTCTTAATACAAGCCACAGTTCAAATGAGATGGTAGGAAATACTTTTTTGGTGCGGTTTCAATGATAAGGAATAATTGAAATCATATGTAACGAGCGGAGCATTATTGATAATATCTGTTGGATTTTATATAAGGTATTTTTGAAACGAAGACAAGAAATTACGGATGACGATGTCCAAAGCCGGATATGCTTATTCAAAGAGAATGTTGTTCGTGTTCGAATAAATTAAAACAATACAAAGAGACATTGTTTCTAAACTCCTATTCGTCTCAGTACTGTTTTATTTTCCTGTGAAAGAAGGAAGAGAAGATCATAAAAAAAAGTAAAAACGAATTCCTAAACAATGAGGAAGAACACGTTACATAATTTTTAAATGACAAGGCAAAAGAATATGTATTCATATGGGATATTTTCTGTTGTTCAATTTTGATCGATTCAGATAATTTTGGAAGGATCATCTTAAGAAACATTGAAATATTTTCAAATAATTTCATCAAAAACAATTGTTTGAAAACATTTAAATATGTCAAAGGGTACGCCCCAGTCTCCTAAAATTCTCAACAATCTGAAAGCATGGGAAATATCGATCCTTTATAATAAAATAATGTAAAACAAATGCATTTAAGTATATACTTTAGTTGACATGTCTATCCACCCAGTGGAATTGCACAAAATTATAGTGTCAAATACTGCAATTTGTCTAATGAAAGTTATATCGTACAGAACTAAACTTTCACTACAATCACATACCTACGATTATTACCCCAGTTCTTTTTTCTCATACAATTTATATTTTCACAATTTTTTGCGCATTCTTTGAATCTCTATCAGTTACCGTACATCAATATCACAATCAATATCATTTTTTACTGGCAGTGAGTAAAACTACTCTAATCGTGGTCGTTCCACTCTCACATAAATTCGCTCAACCTAAACCATATTTGAACATAGTATCCAATTCAGGTATCCGCTAGAGACCCTCCGCTATCCCAAAAATGTACCCGAATAAAACCAGATCTATATTATATCTAATTAGATAAGAATTGAATAACGATCATCATTATTCAACTCTTATGAGAACCGTACATGATTTACATAAGCCCATTCTTTAACCGTAATACATTCGCTTGGAAAGTGAATGTCACTAGTGATTTAAATTTAGAAAGTTGTCATTTATATTTGATATAAAATTCAATAAAAATGAAACAAGAATATTATTGTGATTTTCGTAGAATGATATTACCCTGATTTCCATGAAATCATGTTGAACACACGTTCAAGACCTCGTTCTGCGTCATAATAATATCGATATTCTCTTTTTGTAATGAGTATCGTGAGAAACTTAGATCAACTCAACGACGCGGTGTATTGATTTTGTTGTGTACGTTCATATGGTGTATATGATTTTCTATATACTCAACACTGCACGTAGATGTTTTTATATAATCGTATGAACATACATGTACATATCATACATGGGAAAACAGGAAACTCTATGTAGACACCCGGTATATAACCATTCTCCACGCCCACTCGTAAAAATACAATGTGCGTTTCGACGAGGTCACCATAAGCGATGTAAATCCTCTACAGAACGTACATTTACACGTGATCATGTAAATCACAAACTCTAATCCTGTATCAACGATGATTGAAGAGCGCCAAGTACGTGGATACATCTTAGTTGTCGATATGATCGTCCTTAAAACAATGGCGAGTTTGATTTAATGTATGATAGAGATGAGATATCAGTTTTGTAACTCTTCGAATTCACTAAAGCCATATTTTATGCACCTTCACACGAAAAAAAGTTGTTGAACAACTGTTCTCCATATCAACAAACCAATGATTCGAAATATATTACTCTTATACTGAAAAAGCAAACTGCAATTAGAGATGTAATTGGATTGAGAGACTCGGATAGAGAATCTTTTTTCCTCATTTTTCCCTTTAGGATCGTTATAAAGTATATACTTGTGAAACCCCTCTCATTAAAATATGTGTTACATCACAATCACAGATCTTCAAATTAAAAAAAACCAAGAAACTTGACATAGATCGAAACGGTCCCCTCGTAAGAACATTCAACAGACTACAATAAAAGTTCGCCTCATGTAATTTTCACGAGAATCCAAATAATGATCCCTTCGAGGGAATCTCGCGAAGTTGTACATTTTACAAACATAAAAAAAATCAATAACACACTATGCGGAATATACGAAGAGAAAAATTTGCTTTTCTAGCAGCAACGTGAACCAAGGTTCCCTGGGAAATCATTCATTACTTCACGTATTGCATACATAATAATCAAACATGACAAAATAAATCATCAACGCTCAAACAGGAACCACAAGATTAATGATGTTGCACGGAAATTCGACATGAACTGTATTGATTATATTATACTTTCTCGGCACGTCAGAGTATAAGCACGCGAATCGATATCTTAAATGGATCACTTGAACTATCACAGCCTGTGAGGAATTTTAAAAGGAAAAGAAAGAACCTACAACAAGAAGAAGTGGTTTTCAATGGCGGTATTATATTAAGCCGAAATATGTTCAAAGCTTTCAAAAAGTCACAATACATAAACTGTGAACATAGCGCTATTAAAAATATCAAAATGGTTTTCTAACTACCTACAATGTCATCGACATGCAGAACAAAAGAAAGGAAAAAGTATTAAAATGGTTTGAAAGAGACTTGGAAGACGTTTATTGTCCACGAGACATTGGGATTGCAATTAAAAGTAGAAATCTCGCGACCCTTCGAATGTGCGTTCGCGCAATTAATTTTTCTCCCAGCGTTTCAATGGCGCTTGGTTAGATTTTGTTTAATTACATCCCTTAGTTCTCTCTTCAATCCTTTTTCCTTTTCTTCTATTCTTTTGATCCTTGTCTCGATTTAAATGAAGCCACGAAATCGTGATATATTTTTAAACATTCACGTTATGATTTTTTTAAAGAAGAAGAAGAAAAGAAAGGAGGAGAGGAGGAAGAAGTTGATCGCGTTGGTCGAGGTATTGCAATCATTGCTCTTACCGCTGCCATCGCTGTTTCTTCTCTTCCTCGTATTCTTCTCACATTTCGCAACATATGGAATAAAATGTTAAAGTCCTCTCTCCTTGACCTACGCTTTTATCATCCCCATACTTCCATTCTTATACGAGAATATACTTTGCACTTTTCACCCACGATTGAGTCATTCTAATACCGACTCTCTTCGCGCAGGAAGAATAAAGATACGTGATGCCATTGTTTCATGTGCCTCTAACACACGATCTCTCGTATGGGGAGAGGGATATCTGGTGTGATTCTTTTATTCTAGCTCCATAGGAGACGGCTTTGCAAGGGTTATAGAAGTAACGGTACATCGCCATCAGCTTTTCAGATTATATGGAACAGGGGCGAGAACTGGCTTTTTTCCTCGTGCCCTTTTTTTCTTCTCCTGACGACACTATCCGTTTTCATACTTTATGGTACACACGTCATTCGTCAGATTTTTTATCGTATATACACGTTGCGAGGTATATTACTTACTTACTCGATCATTTACTATTACTATTTTTAGACTGCACTTTACCGTGGCGTAAGACGAGAGATTATCGATTAACGATTTCTAGTCTGTTAATGTCACATGAGTTATATGAATAAGATATTATTCTAAATATAGAATCTTTTTGTATCGTTAACATATTTTTGTATCGGATTATTCGAACGGGTCAACGTATTCCAGATTATTTCCCAGCAAAAGTGAGTCTGGTTGTCCTTCAGGTAAGACATCTTCAAATTCTTGCGGGTATCTTCCAATTGTCTGAAGAATATTCAAAATCATTTCTACAAAGATTCTGAATATGTGTTTTTGTGTCTCTTCATGTATAATTATAAATAATTCTTGTATTCCATAAGAAGTACAAGTTGAAAAAACACTGTTTGGTGTGAACTCTTTCTAACATTGCCAATTCTTTACAGTGTAACACGAAGCTCTATAAACAGATTATGAAATTCACGTGGAAAAATAATAGTTTCACAATGAAAATTGATTTTTATGATTCTAACTGGAATGTTGCTTCACAAAAATCCACGAAATCAACTTCACATTTCCCACAGATTTTACACACAGATCTAGCATTTCATATTTATAACAATTCTATGAATAATAATTATCATACAAATATCAAAATTAAGCAGTATGCAATGAACCTAAAAAAGTACATTTTTTGTATTCTATTTTCAATGGCAGGGTATTCAAATTCCTCTCTTTCATAATTTTATCCGAAAATCAAGGTGTTCATGACAAACGAATACAGAGATTTAACGCATTTTCTGAGTAGATAATATCATTTGTACCCTGTGAATTTGAGCTTGGAAGCAATAAGAGCATTATTCTCACACTTGAGTGAATTGAATGTTTGTTAACTACTCTTGACTATGCATTTTGCTTGACTTGGTCTATTGAATAATTTGTTCGAGTCGATTAGATGTAGTCAAGTCATCCCGAGTGAAAATTTTCATTTCGGGTTCGCCAAACGGGACTGGTGCAAGAGTGTTGCGTTTTTTTGCGGTACTGTTGCGGACATCATGCACCTGCACTACATCTGCAACAGTACCGCACGAAAATGCAACAAATCTGCACCAGTCCCGTTTGGCGAACCGAAATCAACATTTTTACTCGGGATACCAGGGAATATTTAATGAACTCCAACAACCTTGAACGTATTATTTGAAAAATTTGATGTTACAGCATACAAAGAACTCGTAATTCATCACATTTATTCCTGCTTGTTCTTGAGATATGTAAAGCAATTTTAAAACACTTTTTCTTAGAAATTTCCCCTTAAAAATGAATAAATGAATACTCAAACTTGCACCCTTAGAATCTTTGTTCAAAATTTGAGCAATCAATGACGTGTCTCTACTATGGAATAAATCTCAACTGATTTTATCGATGAGGTAATGACTTTCTCACTACCTATTATGAGATGAGCCAGTTGCAATGTTGTGTGTACCGGGTATATTCCGTACGTGAGAGAACACAGTTTCCGTAGCACGTCGCGTCTGTACCACAAACTTATGGGCACCCTGGTAAATTGTACTTGGCAATTTTTAAATGGTCCCACCTGAGTGCCTACAATGGCTCGTTTATTTACGGCGGTAATAAAGATGCTGTCGAGCGTGGCAAGAGAATGCCGTCACGCCGTTTAATTTCCCATCGAACTTCATCCCCTTTCGCCTTCATGTTTATTCCTTTCCTGCATATGGTAATCATCATGTCTGCGAGTGGTATACTAATAATATTAGTCTTCTCCTTTTCCTCAATGAAATTTGAATCCTTCTGAAAATCCATGAGAGTTCGATGTATTTTTACACAATGTTGAAAAATGTAAATTTATCATCGAAGTGTGATTGGACAGATGATAATAAAAAGATATTTCATCTCAAATTATTCATTACAGCATGTATTCAAAGTACTTACCACGTTAAGACTGTTTTATAATCCTCGTCGGTAGTTTTATTTTATAGATACTTCTTCGAATAATGCAATCAAATTAAAGATTTTCATTGATAAACAGTTCGTTGGAGAATATGTAATGTTTCTTACGTCAAAAATTACGAAACTTGACAGAATTTTTCAATCTCAACTCCAAATACGAGTTTTAATTCTTGTATTTCCAAAGCGAAACTGCTTAATCAAAACAATGCAAAGGCTGTATATTAACAATAATATTATTATTAGCAATCACGAATAAAACCATTTTTCAAATTTTGGAAATCAAGAACTCGAAATCATTTTTCATTGTCTATACAAAATGAAAATCCAATTCAAAAATTCTAAAGAATCATTTTTGTTCACCGCTGTAACAAAAATTCCTCTCTCATGAAATTTGAACATTAAAATTTCTCTCTATAAACAGATTTTATTTGAATATTTGTTTTTCTTCTCAGATATGCGATTGCAATTCTGAAAAAATAAAAATACTTGAGAAACAATATCTCTGCAAAAAATTAACATTGTTCTCCATTAAGGACAATTCCCTTTGTGAAGTAAAAGCAGATCAGTCGTGATGTATGTATAAAGCTTTTTGAATAAAGGGTCAAGAGACATGAAAATGAGATACTTGACTACGAGTTTGCACCCTTAGGATAATAAGAAATATGCAAAATACTGAATCTAATTTTTCACAGAGACGTATTTGACCCAATAATTCATTGAAGAATACCCTGGAAGTACAATGGTTCTGTTTTCATTTTATTTTCATCTCTCTCTCTTCAATGAAAAAAGTAAACATGATGTGCACGGACACACAATGTAGAAAAGGAAAAGGTCAGAATAGATATACATATATCACTAAGAGCAATATAGAAGAATAATAGATATTATGATAATAATTATCAAAGGAAGTAAGATAGATATTCACAATAACATCCCGAATCACTCTATAAAATTTCGATATTAGATATTTGGTAAATAACAAAGTTTCGAATAAGGTCAACGACACGATATGCATCATGATGCTCAAGACGCATATTTTCGAATGAAAGAGTTTTTAAATGAAACATAATAAATGGGAATATTCAGGGGACTGTCCTGAACAACTTTGTTAAAAATTTAGTAATAAATGGTTGATATTTCAAAAGATAAGAGATTAGCACTGGTCTCAACTGCGGGTATATAAGAAGCGCGGTAAACGCATCAATCCATTCCACGTCTTCTCGCGGATCAGAGCAGAGCTCTGATGCGACAGTGGTTTCAAGTAAAAATTATAAGTATTGAAATAAAAAGTGATCAAAAGTGTTTTTGACGAATAAACAATATTTTGTGATAAAATATTTTTGAATAATTGAATTTTTTTCCTAAGGATAATCAACCTTTCCTTATATTTCAAAGTTAAGAAGTTAGTAGGATTGGTATAGATTAGTTTCCAAAGTCAAATTCGTTAATTTCCACGTGAAATTAAACGAAAAGGTTTGCTCGTTTACCCCTGAAAACAAGCTGGCGACCGAGGGTGGTGTTTTCGTTGTCTCATATCTATTCGGATCGAAGTTACTATTTTAAACTAAATGTGTATTTCAACGAATCTGTGAATACCACAACAAAATTATGTGAATATAATTTTGTATTGCATGGTACTATTACAATAATATGAACTCAGATACTTTTTATGAAATATGGTCCATTGAAAATATTGTGTTTATCTTCACCTCCCACGATATCACTGCGATATTTATTACGTTTGTTTCATGCATGCAACGTTGGATAAAATGTATCTGCAACGAGGGATTACTGTGAACAATAACTACTTCATTTCGTTTGTGAAAATTGGTACGATAAGTCAATTAGTGATTTGGTAATTGAGTTAAACAACTCTGTGAATATTTAATTTCTATAAAAATCCTTTACCACTCCATAAAATAGGCTGCACTTCGAAAAGGTCGACTAAAGCAAACTAGAAGGTGTTTCGTGTGAACTCAAGATTTTTTTAAATTTTAATTCAATTCCAAGAAATCAAGAGACAATTACTGGATACAACTTCAACATAATTCTCATAAAAATTGAATACAATCTGTATAGAAATTTGATAATACCTTCATGAGTTTTCTAGAGTTATTATTAGGTATGTCACATCAAATGAACAAAACCTCAAAAGCCTTGGAATTATATCAGCCAAAACTATGGAAAAACATTCTATATAAATTCCATATATTATACTGTAAACAGTATATTATACAGAACTCGTGCAGAATTTTGTCATATAAGAGGAAATAATGATGTATATATATAACAGGAAATAAATAGAACCTCTCGAATGTAAAACATAGTCGATAATAAAAGATAGCCTCAATGTCAGTAAATCTTTTTCCAATGTAATGAGAAAGCAATCATATCATACTTCGTCGTTTTTCTCTTTCAATACAAGCCTTCGCATCACTATCGTGAAATTATGCACTACTCATTTGCTGATTATTCATTTTATAATAATAACCACACTATCTTCAATGACATGACCTAAAATTCTGTTAATTTTTTCATATAGAATTTCAATCTATAAATTTAATTCGTCATTAAACGCTTTTAAATTCCCGCAGTAAATTTTTATTTTGTTTTCTCAATGTACTTCGTCGAATGAAGCCTCAAGCTTAATTACTATAATTGGAATTGGAGACACATTACGATTGATGCAATCTCATTCGAAATCGATGTTGTTACACACGCATTTTACGGGACTAAACTAAATCCTCCGTAGATGCTTTGATCGCTTTGCGTCGGGAGTAGGTTTAACTTTCATTAGTAAATTAAACGTTGAGCACAATTGAAGATAATTAACGACGAAATGTAAATCTGGGAGTGAGAGAGAAAAAGAGAACGAAGAAAGGGAAAGGAATGTTTGTTCGTGATCTGTCCGAATATCTAGGGTGTTTTGGTGTTTGACATTCACGTATTTCTGGTAATAGAGTGGGACACGGATTCTGAGTCAAGCAGATAACGTTGTATACGTGTAATCTCATTAAAGTGTTTCATACGCACGTACAAACTCATCCGTAAGTCGTTTATATGGATAAATGTTGGATCACCGCATATTCGGATATAAATCGACGTGTGAAGTGGATTACCAGTACTTGTTGATCCAATAAACTTACCTGTAACATGGAAAATTATAGAATTATTGAGGTGAAATGAACATGAATTATTCAGAAATTTTAGTACTTTTCATATTTAATTTGCATTTCAAAAACGTGAATAAAACTATGAAACCATTAAACAAAGTCAATTATGTTCAGCTGAGTCGAAGAATATTCAATCATCTGAACTGTAGAACTCCTGTTACAAGTCAGAAAATTACGATTCTGTCATTATGATTGTCTAAAAGGAAGTTACATTCAGTGCAAGGATTAATCATTCAAGTTGAATTTTTCATCCAATAAATTGGATAAAACTTACTTTGATTCGTGATGTAAACATCTGCAATGATGATTACAATCAGATATAGAGTAACTACTGATTCTGCTTCGCAAAGTGCTTTATATGGATACCACAATAAAAACATTTTATTAAAGATTTGGATAACTGAAACTCATGTTCTAACATAAGGCTATATGTAATCGGTTTCTAATGTGAAAAAAATGCCTGAACAACATTTAATGAACATGATAGCAGTTTTTGGCTGCTAACCTCAGCCTCAAATATCAGAACCGTTTCCCTTTCTTCTGAAGACATTGCTTACAATACTTATTATTTCAGCGGATTTTTTTTTTACATACATATGTGTGAAGATTTATGAATTTAATAACGAATGAGCCTCAAAGACGTATCACAATACTGCATTGAACATCAAATAATTTGAATAAATGGTCGTTTTTTTCCCTCAACCCAACACCGATCATCCAGGAAAAGTCTTTGGGAAAATAAACAATCAACCGAGAACAAATCGCACCATAGCTCTCCAACACAGTAATTCTTGTTAGCAAACGGAAAGCGGATTGCCAATATGCTACTCCATTAGCGTAATAAGAGCTGTATCGCTTTTACGATATTGGAATATGGTTCTCGAATCGTATACCCTCGCATACGATACCCGCAGCAAGTGGCAAAAACAATCCTAGTGGTATGACAATTAGTCTCTTTATTCACGATCGTAAAACAAACTTACGACTTAATTGACAGTTACGATGATTCAATGACCAGAGAACCTCGAAATTTTCCTTTCAGTAAAACAAAATTACATACTGGATGTATTATTTTATAATTCAACATCGTTCGTGTGTGCCGAAGAATCTTTTGTACATCGCTTGATTGAAAAAAATTTCATAGTATGGAATCTTATTTTTCATCGTAACCAGAGACATTGGAAGATTTCGAGTACAACTGCCACTCGTTTTCCTACACGGGAATAAAATTTAATTGTAGGAACCGGATGGTTAGCATGGCCCGAGTCGAAAAATTTGGACGGTTTTTGTCCTCATATTTCATTTTTAGACTGATTTTGTCCTGATTGTTAAATAATGCGGGTAAACACAGTATTTTCTCATGATTTTAGTCTGATTCTCTCCTCAATCATTTTCATCCGTTGGAGGAGAAATTCAGACTAAAATCATGAGAAAATACTGTTTTCATCCGCATTATTTAACAATCAGGACAAAATCAGTCTAAAAATGAAATATGTGGACATAAACCGTTCAAATTTTTCGACTCGGGGGATCCAAACAGTCATTAAATTGACTCCTGCAGCGAAATTTTTATTTCTGTGTATTATTTTTATCATTGCCGATGGTGAAAAATATCAGAAATCGAGAGCAGTTATAGTCGGAACTACACTGAAAAAAAAATTTCTTCCAACCAAGTAAATAGGTAGTTTATTTGACCTCTCTCCATAAAATATTCCTGAGGATTGTGACGTTTCGTGACAATCGGTTTGCGTTGATAATTTCAATTATCGTTAATCGACTAATTAACCCCCCCGTTAATGCCGCTTGCTCGCCGGGAAACCAAGGTTCGTTTACGGGAGTGGGGGAACGCAAGTCACAGATTATTAAATTTTGTAGACAGAGTTTAATATGAGAATAAGTTTTATTCGGGATAATTTACACACGTGTCATAAAGACTCTTCGAATAAGATTTTCAAATTCGACAAGACTCAAAGAAGTTCCAATAGAATACAATTTGACAAGAATTCCTTATGACTAGACTAGTAACTTCTAGGCTTTTAACTCTAAAGTTAAAGTTCGAACTTGAATCGCGAATATTAACGTGTGCACACGCGAAAGGTTCGAGAACCGGGAATCCGGTGAAAGTTCTAGCGGAAAGGGAACGCACTGTTGCCTACAAGAGAAATCTAGGCGTCCTCCGGACACATGCAAGTAAATCCACTTGAATATAGAGGAGTTCTGATGTCGCGTGTTCTGATTGGTCCAGGCGGGGCCAATCAGATCTAGGCAAAGGCCGAGCAAATGGGTCAGCCGAACGGGATGTCGAACCCACCAGGATGTTAAGGATAAAACCGATGAAGACCCTGGTCTGTGTGCAAGGCCGTGACAACAGCCGGACAACCTTCTCTTAGGCGGAGAAATCTTCTCACCTTCTAGGCTAGTCAAACGGTAGCACCGAGATGACTAGCCGAAGAATGAAGTGCCGAATCACTTGTCTGCACCTCCTTATAATACCCGGCAAGTTTACTCTCGTTTGCCGTGCGGGCTGTATTGCGATGCGCCGCCTGGCGGTTCGCGAAATGAATCCAGAATGGGCGATATGCGAGTTCGATTCAAACTCGCGCAGGCGCACCGAGTGTCGGCGTGGTGATCGATGCGTTCGCGATATATATATATATATATATATATATATATATATGACAGTGTTGTTTATAACCTGTCATCACGCGGCTAACCTAACCCTTTCGTTGGGTTTCCAAAATTATTATTTTATCTGTGTTTGCGTGTGTGAGTGAAGTGTGTGTTACGCGTGATTAATCTTTTGCCACGCCGAACAACTCCGAGCTGGTTTTCAAGTGAGTACTTTTTTATTCACATTATTTATAATTAAATGAATTATTTGTATAAATGACAAAAGTTTTATTCTTCTTCTTTCAGATATCATCTACGCTGAGGTTGTTCGGTGTGACAGGTATCGTTCCTTAATATCTAGTTACTTCCAACGCATTTATTCTTATTTTATTTACAGGTTTACTCCTATACGTGAGGGTGAGACGTATGTCCAAGAGGACCGAGGTAAGTTTTCTGACTTCATTTTCGTTTCCCTATCTTATTCCATCCTTATATTTACAGTTATGCCTGGACATAACCCACGCGACAAGGGATTTCCGAGTCGCACAAGGCTTTCTCCTTGCAACGACTCCTAGGTAAGAGCTATCGTTCCTTTTCTATGTATGTTTTCTCGTTTATTAATGTATTTTCAACTTCGCAGGTTGATATTTAGACGGGATCGTCACAGGATTAATGGGTATTTAATCGAATCAAATAATGGAATGCTTACCCCAAATAAATTGATCTTCTGAATAAATAATTTATTCGTCACAAATAATCAGTTTCTGCATCTCATTGAATATTTAATTTCTACAAATGAATATTTTATTGAGAGAGGACAAATAAATATTTTTTCCCGTGTAATTCATGTCCCTCGATTGCGAACAAAAAATCGAACTTGATACGATAAAACTTTTCTCAAATATAAATTTTATGGAATTTTGAGAAAAGATGAATTCATATACCCACACCGAAAAAATAATTAGCTACCCTCACTCCAAATTAGTTCCAACTAAATACAGTTGTTGATATTTGGATAAATAAAACAGGCGTTGGCTCAACTGAATTCAAATTTAATTTCTCTGACTTTAGTTGCTATTACTAATCTGAAGTTGCCTTTACTACAGCTTTTATCACCGGCTTCTATTATTTTATTACTCGGAACTAATTTTCAAAACTAACTCCAGTTCATTCGGTCAAATAAATTATTTTTTTCGGTGCATTGACGAAATCAAATGGGATTCTAGTTGAATGTTTTATCTTTTGTTTCTCATGGCGGAAAAGAGAGTGTGATTCGAGTCAATTATACACAGGAACATTTATCGCAATTTCATGTTCGTTTGGAAATATTGGAAACTGTACGGGACTTGAATTTTTCACGAAACGTTACTGTTACTTTGGGATCAGACCAAGAATAGTCGTGTCACTGATGAATCATTCAACCTGCACCAGCTCCAAATCGATTCGTTCTTGCATTCAGCTTGACCTCATACTATCACGTCTATTTGTTTCATTCAACTGTCCCTTATTCCGTTCAAGAATAAATGCACTCGTTTCTACGATCACACGCGTGTTTTGTGAGAAAAATTGAATACTAGCAACTTGACATATTTTCACAATATTTTGTCTTCACGTCCAATTATTATGCGTGGTTTTATTTTATATTCATCATGTTTTCATCACTCTCATGCCACGTAATTCTTAAAAAATTTCCTCAAAACATTCAAAATAACTCGTTGTTGCTTTTATACATGTAACACGAGTACTTGCGTGAGAAATTCCATACAATACAAGTTTTAACACATACTTCGAATTTAAGAGTGGAGGAAGCGATTTCAAAATCTACTGAGAGGGAGAGACTATTTGAAATCGCACTCGAAAAGATAAATGATCATAAACAAATGAACAAATCATCTGGTTAGTTTCTTGAAATTTGAAGTACATGTGGATAATGTTTTTGAAATTGGTACCCGTTTGAAAAAATCAATAAGCTTTCAAGTCATTCCCCGATATTTTGATTCGAAAGTGGATTATTTTTACAACAATCTAGATGATGAAATAATCAATTATCAAAACTAATAATATGCAATCTGAAAATTTGTTTTCCATTTGCTTTTTATGATGGATAATATATTCTTGGTGAACATAGAATTATTCTTATAATGGAACAACCTCGATAAACACAAAAACTCTAAAAGAACTCAACATGACAACATTTTTACATTTTTATTTGGTTTGGCCTGGATTTGTCGGGGATTTGGAGTGGTATCAGAAATCTGATGAAGATAACAGCTTCATCTCTTCTACTACAAACCAGGTGGAGTCTCATGAAGGTATTGAAGGTATAGAAAAATATTTGTGGGTTAGATCCAAGTAGAAAAATTTCTCAACGTGATTCGATAACTAAAATAAAGACTGCTCTTGCGTTAGTTGAAGATATCTTGAAGATACACTAAGAAGAAAATCGAGTTTCAGTGATTGAAGTCCCCAGTAAATTTTGGCCCAAATCAAAATACTATCATCACCACTATATTCATATGATTATGTTTTCCTGGTAATCATAACTACGTTTGATATGGAAAAAAATTCGCTGTGACAACAAAATCTCATTTTGCGGCAAGATTTTGCTCGAAAGTGAATTTTTTAGCTGTCATAGCAGGGAAATTCAACCACAGTAACTAGACTTGTAACTATTTCATAAAATAATGTAAAATTTTACTGTAGTGCTCCATGTCAGGATGCCCAAACCCTAACACATAACCCTTTTTATATCCATGAGAATCACTGTGAAAAATTCCTCCTGAAAATTCAGAAAATTTGGCTGTAATTCTTCATAGCCACTTTTTTCTAAATCTTGAGATCAATTTGGCTGGAGTTGAAGAAACATAACTGAATTTCCAGCACAGTAAAAAAATTCGCGTCATTTTTACGCAGTACACATAATTTTGTGAAATATTCAACAGTTTTGTGTGTTAATTTAACACAATTGTGACAAATTAATAAACAATGTGTTGAATATTTCACACAAAAATGTGTACTATGGAAAAATAACGCATAATTCTTGACTGTGAGAATACGCTCCGAACTTCAATTGAAGTTCCTTAAAATTCAGTAAAATTTATTTCAAGATTAAAAAAAAAAAGTGGCTGTGAAAGATGACATTCAAATTTTGGAATTTTCAGAAGGGAGTTTTTAAAATTATTCTCATGAATCTATGTATTTATTGTGAGAAGGCATGTACATTCTCATACATGTAAGGATATGTGTTACACGGAAAAAAATAATTCGCTGTGGTAGCTACTTCGTGTATTTGATATTTGGATAGCGGAAAAAATGGCTGCAAAAGCTAGATTTTAGCTCCTATAGCAATAACTTCGGTCGTCACAGCTAAAAAATAGCTACCATAGCTAGTTCCTAGCTATCCAAATATCAACCACATGATTTTTTTCCATGTAGTGGCTATGAAGTATTGCCCTCTGCAAACACGTCAAAGTTTCAAAGAGATTTAAGCAGACGTGACAGAAACCAAATCCTCTATTCCGAACTATTTGAAAATGCTTCAGTAAAATCCAAATATCACTATGTACAACAATTCTACATGCATTGAAGAACTGCATAATGAAGCAATGATTTAATTTGGATGAAATACTTCTTGGATAGTTTGGAAAGAACGATTCGGCTTATACCACGCTACAAGTATTTCCTCAATGCAAAATTGATTTATATAAAAATCATTCGTTCTCTAGAGTCATTATATCTTTCAGTTTGAATCGACTGCAGAGAAGAAGAAGGGAAAGTATAAAGTATGAATTATTTCCAACATCTTAACGTCTGTACATTATTACATGAATGATACCACTCAGACTAAACAATCTTAAATAAGTTTCCTCCAGACTCCATTTTAAATGCAAGTATAGATATATATACACACGCGCTTATATCAAGTGGTAACAACCACAGTGCGTCAGCCCTGCTCGGCGAAAACAAAAGTGGACTTATTCTGCAGTCTATTGGTATAAACATCGTTCATTGAATCACATCCTTCGAAATGTAAGTCCAAGAATAATAATGAACCCCTTTCATTATTTTGTTCTTCCTTTTTCGAGTTGCATTTCAGATTTCAATGCTGTATAAACGAATGACGAAAAATAAAAGTGTATTAACTAACAATACATAAACATTCACTACTCGATAATGTCGCATATTCCAAAGCATATAAACAGAGGTAAAAATATTATAATAATGAATAAATAATGTAGTAATAAGCGTTCATTTGAAAATGATCTATAATGTGAGATGAACGAAAATTAAAATGATTACACTAAATTAAATTCATAATTTTGAATGGATCAATGCATAACTTTGTGAATATCTACTTATAGTTCCCAATTTTCCCATCGGTAGGAGTGAGCTCGAACTTCTCGGATGATAATAAATAATAACGAAAATTATTTTCACCATTTATAATAAAAAATTGGCTCCATTAATGAATAACTTCTTCAAAGATCCAACGAAAGAGAATTGAAAAAAATATTTTCTTAATTTCAACTGATGTAGTCTCGGAATAAATCTCGTCTCAATCTCGGTCTCGAATGGAGCAATTTGTCCCATCTTCACAAACGAATCAATTGCATACCGCTGGAGTAAGGACTACCGTGTGAATTTAAATAATATCCGTCATTTTCGATTTTCGATCGAGAATTTCGAGCTCACCTCTACCCATCGGTAAAATTTATAGTTATTATATGCTCAATCACAATTCTTTGCTGGCATAACTAGAAATTTAGTGGGTTTCATCAAAATTCGACCACGTTAAACAAATGATCTTACCAAAACATGTTTGATTCCCTGAACTAATAGTGAGTTGATAAGACATTCTTTGGCATAACGAAACTTTGATTGACACCACTATACTTTTAGTTATGCCAACAACAAATTTTACTTAGGCGTCTATTAACCAAACTTTTTTTTCTCAGTGTATACACTTACTACGGTGTCCAAAAATAAGGTGGCATAGCATTTATTTTCAAAAATCTTTCCCAACCAGAAATTTACAACAGGCGCAGTACTGCACCAGTACTAGCCAAGACTGGCAGGGTACTAGCATTTGTCTGAATGATAACGCTTTTCAGTACTGGGGACTGAGTACTGATGCCATTATTCGCAATAAGTGCAGGGCCAGTACTGGGTTAGTACCTGGCCGGTAGTAAGTTCTCAGTATTGGTTTATCAGTACAGGCATATTACTGTATTGTTATGTATCCAGTACTGATCCCGTACGTGTTGACCAAGTGTTGGAGACTCAGTACTGCACCTGTTGTCAACATTGGCATATTACGGATTTTTCTGATTGGGTTATTCATTCTCCCAAATCAAGTTCATCGCCTTCAAAGTAATCCCTCCTGGATACAATGCACTCATGCCAACTCATTTTCCAATCTTCGAAACAGTTATTAAAGTCGGTTTCCAGGATGGCCTTCAGTTCTCTCTTCGATTCGGCTGGGACCTCCTCCATCGACTCAAAACGGTGTCCTCGGAGCGGTCTTTTGAGTTTGTTGGATGGCCAGACATCGCACGGTGTCGAATCAGGTAAATACTGGGGTTCTGGAACGATAGGGGTCGAGTTTTTTTGCGAAATAGTCACGAAGAACCAATGCACTGTGAGTCAGTGTATTGTCGTGGTGCAAAAACAAGAGCTGTCCGCCACAATTCCGTTATCTTTAGGCGAATAGCTCCACATAAACGACGCATAATGCTCGAATGATATTCTTTGTTGACACTTTGACACGGCGGAAAAAACTCAAAATGCACAACACCACGATCATCGAAGAAAACAATCAACATAACCTTGATTTTTGAGCGACTTTGGCGCGGTTTTTTTGGTTTTGCCTCACCTTTAGCGCGATATTCATTTGATTGATAGGTTGTTCTCGGGTCGTAAGCATAAATCCACGTCTCATCTCTCGTAATAATGCGTTCCATCTTGTCCTGATAGTCAGAAAGTATTGTTTTACACACTTCAACGCGACGATGTTTTCCCAGGAAATTCAGTGTTGTCGGTCCCAATCGAAATTTGACGCTCCTGAGGTCCAAAACATCCTTCAAAATGGTATTGACTGATCTCTAATTATTAATCGACCATTCACAAGCACCGAAATCTTTGATGTTTTGGACGTAAACTTCGTCAGTTGAAGTTGAAGGTCGACCGGGACGCTTTTCATCTTCAACGCGTTCTCGGCCTTCTTGGAACCCTTTATACGTCTTGTAAACATTGTTTTTTCGACATAGCCTCATCGCCAAAGGCTTTCTGCGCCATCCTCGCAGAATCAGCAGCAGAAAATTCATTCCGCAAACAAAATTTAATAAAAATTCTTTGCTCAACAAATGCAGACATTATAAAAATCGAAAAATTCACTTTCAGCAGCTTACAAAACGAAGCGTCTCTCAAACACTAATGAATATTTCGATGTGACCCTTGGCACGGATATCAAAGACAGTCTTACTATCCTAAGAATAAGAACGCTTCCCCAAATACATTTGCGCACAAAGTTTAAATGCAATTGTCACCTTACTTTTTGGACACAGTAGTATACTTAAGAAGATACTAACATCAGTACGGAATCTCTCTTTCCACCTTATTATCATTATTGCGTCTCTTTTTAACGAATTCTGCAAGTTCCCAATACCAGTATTCTCTTCAGAGGATACCAGTGACGTTACACTCTCCAAATCTTTGCAAATCCGTACAAATTTTACGGACTATTCTCTAAATCTGAAAGCGTGAAAAATCACGTGTTTCACTCCACTAAGTCTCAGAAGTGAGCCAGTCTGCTTCGAGTGGGATTTTCACTCGTTTCGAGTGAACCCTCACTTTTTTAGAGTGAAAAATTGGGTCTAGAATTTGAGTGGCTATGAGTTTCTAACCTCAAACCTTAGAATACCACTCTAAAAGAGTGAAAATTTCACTCAAAATTTCGACAGGCTCACTTTTGGCTGGCTGAAGAGTGAAATCTCACTCTAAAAATTTTAGAGAATATTGGGTTGGATTGAAAAAGGTACACTGAGAAAAAAGGAGTTGTAAAATTTATATCTTGCTTAGTCAATATTTGGACGATTGCAAAAATGGTGTGAGCCACCACAATTTGATTCCTCGCTGTGAAATCAACTAAAATTGTGGTAGCTCGAACTTTTTCTTGGAACTAACATCACGTCGCTCGTATCTTTCTAACGTTACAAAACATTCTCCACTTCTGAACAGTTTAAAAAAACTCGTACACTGATCAAACGTCATTAATTTCCATTGAGTGCAATTGTGGAAGATTATTAGGAGTTCAGACAAACCGAAATCAAACGACATTTTTGATAGACTTTGAAGTGATCTGATTTGTACTTATTAACAATAATTGTGAAGCATCCTATAAGCGAGTTCTGTTCATTCGACTTCAAACAAAAATTCAGAATCCAGCTTACATCACTATGTCCCCGTTCTACATAACCGTGGACAAGCTTTTATAAATATATATTCCCTCTTCGTACTTATGTATGAAGCAACGGTTCTGTTCTTGTATCTAGACCTCGACCTTGACTTTTGGCCAGTTTTCAGGGCCCCTCGCTCAGTCTACTACTCAGCAACAGGATTGTAGCCAACTCAGTCAATTCCCATGATTATTCAAATAACAATATAATAAAAATATTGCCCTGTACCTCCATTATATGTCTGTAATGAAAAGAACGGAGATACAGAACAATATTTTAATTTTATCAAAGTTTTGTCGAATAATCTGACGGGCATGATTCACCTATGATCTCGCCATTGATATTCTTTCAAGGATTCAGAAGAGATTTTCCAAGTCCACTTCGTTGAAATTTAGTTTATACACCACCACTCCGACAAAAACTACGCGAAGAATTTTGTAATCTGTTACAAACTTTCACGAGATCACAAAAGGGTGTGTGTCTTGCAAGAACCTAAAGAATACCCATAGGGTAATACAGTTGTCTCTCCACAATAATTCCTGTTTCAACAACAAGGCTTTGATCATTGCTCGAATCAAGCATAGTTTAGAGTCGATATTCATATTTTTCAAAAAAAACCTTTTTTTTCCAATAAAAACAATTCATAAAGTGCGGAGTTTCATGCACACACATCCCACATACTATTTTATACAATTATTGCCCCAAGATGAAAATTGTTGAATTCTCATCGTCTGTACAATACATTTACAACATTATCCCCATCTTCTATTTTCCTGTTTCAAACTTCAATCAGATGCAAATAGATCTATGTGTAAGCGGAATATATTTCGCTTCCGTTTTTAGTAAACGTTGTCGTCACGTCGACAATTTGAAGAGACAAAGGAGGTAAGGATAACGGTACATAACGATCTGAGAGATTAGAACCATCCAAGAGTTTTGAAATTTGCATTCGTTTACCTTTTGCAACACACGCACGTCCTCACGCACACTGTACTAACAAAATAACAATATACTAATTTGCTTTCACATATCTGGAGAGTGAAGTATTAATCGTCATCGAGGTCACAATGAATTGTGAATCACCGCGAGAGAAGAAGCTGTGAAATGTTAAGGTGAGTCATCGCTTGGATTAAACACAACAACACACACTTTAATGTATCTTGGGGCAACATACTGTTTGATTTCTACCGTTAGAAGGTATTGTACATGATCTTTCAAAGGAATGATACTTTTGATTTGTGTCCGATCGATCAAAGATATTCAAGATTTACTTTGCGTAATATGTGTTTCGTGAACTCGTGAAAACGGCATCGCGTAGAAGGGACAAAGCGTACAGAGTTCACATTGAAGAGAGTATACATTGAAAACGAGAGGTAAGAGAAAAACATTCGAATGGTGTCGGGTTTCCCACGCCTTTTCTCGGTTGATCTGGTCAGTTTATAAATGTGCACGATGAGTGATATAAATCAGTTCCAACTTACATCGTTGTCATCGTCCTCGTTGTCGTTGTCGTCGTCCTAAATAACCTTATTTGGATAAAATCATACATAATATAAATAAAATTTCATATCCGCATATCTTGACCGTCATCATTATTATCTTGTTTCTTTAAAATTCTTACCACATCCCACACCTTTAACCTTTTCATCTCAACTTTCGAGTTCTCTAATTTCCTCAAATATTCAAAAGGATTATCTGGCTGTTCCATATAAAGAAGTAGGTCATGCAATTATTTCACGAGCCAAACTCGAAACTCAAACAAACGTCGCACCACTGACTTAGGTCATGTGATATTTGGTGAAGATATACTCCAGCAATAAGAGTACTATCGTCACTAATTACGAGGGCTTCTTTAAAACGTGTCCTCGCGGAGACAGCTACATTTTTTAAATGGAAAGGATATATTTCTATCTGATTCTATGGCAATTCTACTTTATTCTCATTCTACAATTTTGAATCGACACACGAGATTATTAATACAACTGTATAAATCGTATAATTGATACCGTTCATTTCTAACTGCAACAAAAATTGTTCGAAGCACATTAATATTCATGAATGCCACGCATTTGCATTTAATCAAGACGTCCATTATAAATTCCTTTCGATACCGTATCACTCTCTATTTGTATCCAGTAAACAGTATAATTAAATTCACAACAACACGCGTGTCCATACTCGATTCTTTCCTCTTGATAGATCCGATATCGTGCCACAATAGATTTGTAACACGGTAGCAGTTTGAGTAACTTCGCGAGAAAATGGAAATACTATCGTATGGTATCGGAACGTGACATTCCCACCGTTTATAGCAATTTGCTGTCTCGACAATAGACTCATTAAGACCGTTTAACTGATGAGTTTAGACAACTGTACACATCCCCAACAAATTGCACTCTATAATACTTACTGCGTGTTCACGGAAGAAGAATGAATAATCGCATGCTCTTTTTTTCTGTGTTTCGGTATGGGAAAATATCAAGTCTTGTGTGAAGAAGAAAAAAAAATAATTATGTATACGCTTTGCAAGAACGCGTTCTCGCGATTCTTAATCATTCCGTCTTACCACTTCAAACGGCGCCAGTTAATTCCCGCTAAAAAACAAACTCTCGTCTACCGTGTACGCAAGAATGATTTCACTATCTGACGACGAAACTGAAATAACCAATTCTTCAATGAGACGGTTCAATTAATTCTCTATCCGTCAAATCGATAAAATATGATGAATAGAAGTGAGGTTGTCTAAAAAGTCGTTGTCCTTGCACAATGATTCAGATGAAAAAATCATAAATATTTAATTGCAAAATCGTTAACCTGTATGCTTCGAGTACGATTATGCAAGAATTTTTAGATCGTCGGGGAGAACGGGATACGTACGTGAACTACTTTCAAAGTGCACAGGCAATGATCTATTATCAATTACTTTTGACTTTTATGTCAGAGTTGTTCCTTATTGCGAAGCATATGTCATTGTGAGAAAAAAAATACAAAGAAAGCAACGTTACAATCAAAATCAATTCAAATATTCAATAACAAAAACAGAACCTTATTTCAAATCTTTTAAAACATTTTTATTGACCTTAACAACTAACCGAATCTATCCGCAACAATCACATCCAGAGGGACTAGCCGTGAAATTGATTTGCACAAAATGCATCGTTTGAAGAGCTGCCAAAACGGAATCCACGAGTTTGAGGCTTTTTTTTGTGCGGTAGTACATAACTGAGGATGAATTTCACAATGAAATTCAACGATTTCAAAAGTTCATTGAATCGATATTCTTTTATTGTCTCGAATAAATGGTATTATTTATCCGGGGGGAAATTGGATTAATTTTCCTCCCCTGCGAGTGTTTGTAGTAAACAGACAACGTCAATAATATTATTACTTGCTGACATATAACGGTCTGTGGCCCCATGTAAAGTATATTTGATATCAAATGTAACTGCTATCATTACGTATGCATGTACCTTTTGGGAGCACAACGCGTGCAGTTACAACCCGTCTCGGTGCAAACAGGTAGAGGTAGATACACGCGTTATGGACGATCCCTTTCACGAGTCTCTTTCTCTCGCACTCGTGTAACTGGTATGCATGTGAATGAGCCTCAATTATTCGTGAGGATGAGTAACGTCCACTATTTTGTATGCAAAACGATGCCCCCCTGTGATGTTCTGTACGATGGGCGCCATACTTGTACCTGTACCTGTACCATACGATGAATGTACGTACGTAGAGACTGCACACAAGGCCGTGACTGGACACTCAAAACAATATTAATTTATCAGTAATTCCTTGCTCCGTTAAATGCAATTAAATTTACAATTGCCTGTGGAATATCCGAACGAATCTGTTGTTGTTGCGCAACTTCGTATCGACTTATGAATATAAATACAATGAGATAATATATATTCTGATTTTCTTTTGTTAGGAGAGAGTAATAATGTTTGAGTGTGACGGATGGATGTTATATCGTATTACGTTGAATCCAGATTTTCTTCGTTTAGATTTGAATGATGAGATCGAGACAACAAAAATTGAGATAATTTAGAACAGAATAAATGTTAAAAGGAATTTGTTGAATATAATAGATCTTTATAGATTGAAGATTTGGAAGCTTAAAATATAAATACATGTCTGTTTTGAAACAGTTGAGGCTTAAGAAAAGATTAGAATTTTATTTCGTTAGGTTATTCAACACACCGAACAAAAATACTGTACATGAATTCTTATTGAAATGCCGAAGGAGAAGGAATATCTTGTCAATTGCAAACTTTTAATTCAACGTGAACAAGAATTTTCTACCCAGCCGTTTTTGCGATTTCTACATACGAATGTAACTGACTGGATTATGCTCATCAAATTTCTGGTGAACATTCACGAACTGAACAAATTCATCATAGTTTTCTATTTCAAATATTTATATCCATCACAGAGACAATCATGAACCAACAGTTCCAATGGGTACCGAACAGTGACGAAAAAAGTGTTGAACCGAGAATCAAATAATAAAACATGTTGAAAACATATATTTCTATAATTCTAACTTATGTATCCTCGTTATTAATGAGATTATATTATATCTCCTCAATCCATACACATGATAGATGTTTGCGGGATGAATTCAATTTTGAATAAGTAAATATCATTTTACCTCTTCTTATTGTGTTTATTCTGTTGGCTGTTGCTACATCGTCAGGAACGACAAAAATGAAGGAAAAAACATGGATGACGTCATTCGATCTGATTATCAGGCTTTCGTACCAGACTTTACCTTTTCTCGACTTATCATTTTACGACCCCTCTATTCTGACAAACGTGTTATAAACATCAATGGAACAGCTCTTGCTCATAAGGAGCTCGATACGGAAGTATAAACGTGTACGACGGTGGTCCCAGAGACCACCTTGTCAGCGAACAGGAGCGATATCGAACTAGGATGAAAAAGATCGTTCAATTTATGACAGACCCCCGTGGAAAAGAAGATAATCCGTCGTTTCAAAAGTCTATGACGTGAATTCTGTTACAATCCTTCGGCATAACGGCATCGTCTATACAAAATCCTTACAACTACTGATTCGTTGGAATTTTATGAAAACGCATTGTGAACGATCGGATTTCTAGTTTGATTTTCATCATTAAATTCAACGAGAGGAAAAATTTATCCATATATGTCCTATATTTCTTCCGTGAAAATATTTCAGATAATAAACTGCTGACAGTGCTGACAAGGTTGTGAAATATTCAAATGAATTCTTGATTGAGAAGAGAAAGATCCTATGTATCCAAAAAATAATTATCTCACCATCTGCTGAAAAAAGTATCTTTTTTGATCTAGAAATTATTTCGAAAATGTATAAAGACAGAGAGAAATACTGAAATATTGCTTCTCATGGAAAATTTGAAACGGTGACTTGGTTTACTCTTGATATTTCTCGCAAACTCGATCTCAATTCAGCATTATCATTAGATTAACTCAATATTTCATAAGAGTTTTAATTAGCGATATTTTATCAAGTTTTTATTCAGGCAAGAGCTTCTTGAGAAAGTGATGATCGATCTTAATCTGTCCAGACCCAGGGAATCAATTTTTAATCAATATAATTCCAAGTCTCTAGAGTTTATTTTGAAAATTTGGATGACCGTAATCGAATAACAACAGTGCATTTTCGAGAGAAAGGAACATAATGAGACAATTACGGAAAGAGCTGAGCAATTTAATCAAAATATCGCTCTCTAAAAACCTTTATCAATCAACTATGATTATCTTTACGATGCGAAATTTTCATCAAGTCGCTTCATTCTTGAATAATTTATACAACGAAATTGCATTAACGTCCCTCCGCTGTTGTGCCCTCAGTGCGGAAAGAATACTCTATTAAATGAAAAATGTTTGCATTTTTGTGTTCCATGGCTACTCCTTGACGAGCATTTGTTTGAACTGCTGTAGAAGAAAGAATTTCAAAAATCCATTCGAACGATCATGACCTGTTGAAACATCGCAATCGAAAAGAAAGAAAAATTCAAGTAGGAAAGTACACTTGACCTTCCAAATTTTTCAACTCTTTTTCATGATTATCTTCTTTTCACTTTTGTACTAGCAAAAAAATTCAGGAAGTGTCTCTTATTTTTAGGTTACTAAGACTGTTTTTGAAATCCATGCCAAGGGTCACAACAAAATATTGAATAGTGTTTGAGATACGCCTCGTTTTGTAAGCTGCTGAAAGTGAATTTTTCAATTTTTATAATGTCTGCAGTCGTTGAGCAAAGAATTTGTATTAAATTTTGTTCGCGGAATGAATTTTCTGATGCTGATTCGTTGAGAATGGTGCAGAAATCCTTTGGTGATGGGCTGTGTCGAAAAAAAATGTTCACAAGTGATATGAACAGTTCCAAGAAGGTCGAAAACATGTCGGAGACAAAAAGTCTTCCCAGTCGACCATCAACTTCAACTGACGAAGTTCACGTCCAAAAAAATGAAAGATTTGGTGCTTGTGAATCGTCAATTAACAATTAGGAATCTTGCTGATGATGTTGGCATTTCAAAATGATCGGTCGATACCATTTTGAAAGATGTTTTGGGCCGCAGCCGCGTCAAATCTCGATTGGTACTGAAAACACTGAATTTCCTGGAAAAACATCATCGCGTTGAAGTGTGTAAAACAATGCTTTCTGACTATCGGGACAAGCTGAAACGCATTATTACGGAAATGAGACGTGGATTTATGCTTAAGACCCGAAAACAACCGATCAATCAAGTGAATATCGCGCTAAAGGTGAAACAAAACAAAAAAAAACTGCGCCAAAGTCGCTCAAAAATCAAGGTTCCGTTGATTTTTTTCTTCGATGATTGTGGTGTTGTGCATTTTGAGTTCCTTCCGCCGTGTCAAAGTGTCAACAAAGAATATTATTCGAGCGTTATGCGTCGTTTACGTGGAGCTAATCGCCTAAAGATAACGGGATTGTGGCGAGACAACTCTTGGTTTTTGCACCACGACAATGCACCGGCTCACACTGCATTGATTCTTCGTGACTATTCCGCAAATAACTCGACCCATATCGTTCCACAACCCCCGTCTTCACCTAATTTGACACCGTGCAATTTCTGGCTATTCAACAAACTCAAAAAACCGCCCCGAGGACACCGTTTTGAGTCGATAGAAGAGATCCAAGCCGAATCGAAGAGAGAGCTGAAGACCATCCCGGAAACCGACTCTAACAACTGTTCCGAAGATTGGAAAATGCGTTGGCATAAGTGCATTATATCCGGTGGTGATTACTTTGACGGCGATGAACTTGATTTGGGAGAATAAATAAAGATTTTTGAGAATGAATGCTATGTCACCTTATTTTTGGACACAGTGGTACATTTCATCTATGATTACATAAACATTCATACGAGAAGATTTTTTTTGACTTATCAGACCTGCTCTGAATAAAATCTTACTTTCAAAAAACTTGCATTTTTGGAAATAAATAAATCAAATAGATTAGAAAGTTTAGGTTGAGTAAATAAAACACATACTCGATTTAATTGAGCATCAGTATATTTATTTCGATTCAATTAATTCGAATCAGAATCCTCATATAAGCTTTTGTGGCTTGATGCAGACCTTATATCAATTTCAGCTCGGTTCTTTGAATCAAAGTGATGAGTGAGAGTTCAATTGAAATTTCATGACTACCCTTGGATTTTTCAGTGGATATATATAATCAGCGCATGAACCCAACACATGAAAATACATATAATCCTCACAGGTAAAAATATTTGTATGAAACTTGTGACATTCCATACAAAATATAATTTCACTTTCGTCATTCTCTTCATTATCGTTACTTATGTCACTGATATAGTGACAGTTCTCATGTTTAAACCACAACCACTTCAGAATTCTGATATTTTCCGAACAAAAGGACTGAGTTGCTGGCAATATGGACAGTAATTAGCCTCTCGTACCTGCTACTGCTACCACCCGTGCTATTATCTTGATGGTGGATCTTGGATATTACCTTCGAGGAATGTTGGAGTTTTTATACCCAATGATCTTAAAAATAACAGAACAAATGACAACATATACTGTAACAAGATCTAGAACATTATGATATATACATATGCAATATTCATACTTCTGAATCAAGATGTGCAAAACGAAGAATCATTTGGTGTAAATTCAAAAACAACAAATTCTTATGTAATGTTTATACCCTTTATACACATTTTGTATAAACGTTATATCAAATTTCACATGAATTCAATAGTTCATTCGCATGAGACATACAGATACTAATCTGTGTACAAACATAAAGAAGTTTTTTCAATGCTCTTTCAATGTTTCACTGTATCATTTAAAAAAACTTCGAGCAAATATCTTTTGCAACATCACATATGATTCGAGGCGATAAATATAATGCATCAATTCTTGTACGTGGAAGTGTGATCAATAGAATAAGTATAGAACGTGTAGAAGCGAGGAACGGTAAATATGTCCCTACATAATATTCAATATGACAATGTGAGCTCATATTTTCCATGCGACTAACTCATTAATCTCCCAAGGGAGTTAATTACAAGTCCATATTGCAACAAACGTCGCTTTCGAGACGACCCTTAGGTTACCTAATAACTCTCGGGGTGAAAGTAGCCGCTTAATTGATAATTAATGCGAAAAAATATACACCTATAAAATATAAAATACTGATTGGGTGTTTTGAAGTTCAATCGTAACAGCGGATCGTTAAAAACTGTTGAAAATTTACTTTTCCCAACATTCGATTATAATCAAATCCAAAATAACAAGTTTCATTGATATATCGTTATAGAATAAATAAATTCCGAGAGTTTTTGTATAGAATACTTTCATTTTTAATGAATTATTTTCGTAGAATTTTGATGTAAAACATTTTGAAGCATAGTATTTGGAAGTATCGAAATATATAAACACGACGACTGTATGAATGAATATTCGATTATGATATTGGGGATATTGGAAAATAATTTCATCGCGAGGATTACAGAAAAATTGGTACCAGGAAGTTCAATCAAACATTGATCTCCACGAATAATAAATTAAATTTTATTTGATAACAATGGACAATGGAATAAATTTTCAATTTGTACCTCACGTTAACCAAATGACACAAACTCCCGAATTGGAGCTGAAAATTGATTAACTCATCGATGATCTTTTATGCAATTGCAGTCAGGGCCATATTTACGCCTAGACTGCCGAGGCTGGAGCCTGGGGCGGCACGTTTTGAGGGGACGGCACACAGGTATTATGCAATTTTCAAATTATATATCATTTATATACAATTATATTCAATTTATATATAACCCATATTTGATTGTATATAAATTATATGTGATTGTGAAAATTCTTCTACTCGGGATGTCACTCGTCCAACTTGATTAATTTTTTTTTTTTAATATTCGTTTGAAGGGTTAGGGACGGCACCTTGTGTTCCAGCTAGGGCTTCGCACGAGACTCTCGTCTTGAATGGAAAAATGATCTATATTTATCATTCTAAAAATTGAAGATATAAAACTTCTGAACGGAATCAAGCGTCTACCTCAGATGTAACAAAATCACATGGATATCGCAGAGGATAACGAAGATATTCTCTCAGTCTCGGAACTAGTCTCGGTATCGGTCTCGGTGCAGGTCTTGTTGCATATTTCGACGTATATCTCTGCTAATTTTGTTCGAATGATCAAGATTCCACCCCATTCCGTTGATTCCATTTGCACTCTCAAATTATCTTGCACGGGAAAAAAGTATTGCTGGCATAACAAGCAGGTCTGTTACTATAGCGCTTACAAAAAAATTAGCTGAAAGAGCAAGAAAAATTATTGACACAACTACACTTTTTTGCTGACATAAACACACAGAGAGAAGTTTATATCAAAGATTACGATATTTTTATGGTACTCGTGGGATATACTTTATTATGAGGCTCAGAATTATATTTATTTTAAATTACAACATATTTATTTTCATCCTCACGAGAGAGTATGGTGAATGCTCGTATACTTGTGGTTCATAGTGACATAATCAAATATATCCCAAAAGTACAATATAAATATGCTAATTTCTAATATAAAATTTTTACCGTGCAAATTTGTTAACAGAACTAACGTCTTAGCTGCCGGAGTGAATATTTTTGCAAGGACAACAATTTTCTTTGTAGGCGCTATAGTAGCAAACCATTTTTTCTCCGTGGAATCATCTTGATATTTCAAGAGATTGGAATAATTATGGGGAACTATTTTATCTTTCTTCGACGCCAGTCTCGTGCGAAGCCCTACAGTGGGTGGCCAAATTATTAGGCCACAATTGAGATTATTGAGATTACTCCAAAGTTGAATATCTCAGTGAAAAATTATCGTAAGGAAACAAATGAATACGCAATTTCAAGGGCAAAGTCTACTCTTTGAGCATCATTTGACCTCTTTGGTCTATCATGTTTGCCCGACAACCTACATCGCATTAAGTATGAGCATTTTGCTCGATATTTCCTCAGTTTTTCAAACAGAAGGAGCTCGCAGGAAGATTAAAACATGGAAACACGAAAATAAACATTTTGTAGAGAATTTCCTCAGCTCCAAAACGCTTTTTTTATTTTCCTGGTAGAGTCATTTTCAGCGGAGTTATGTCATGTTTTATGACTTGTTTTGAGACAGTTAAGGAACAAAAAATTTCCTTGGAGGAGAAAGTTTAGTTTTGCTATGTATTATACGCAGAAAATACTTTTGAAAGCAATCAAAAACCTCTCGAAGTATTTTTTTTTCGTATAATACATAGCAAAACTAAACTTTTTCCTCCAAGGAAATTTTTTGTTCCCTTAACCGTCTCAAAATTACAAGTCATAAAACATGACATAACTCCGCTGAAAATGACTCTACCAGGAAAATAAAAAAAGCGTTTTGGAGCTGAGGAAATTCTCTACAAAATGTTTATTTTCGTGTTTCCATGTTTTAATCTTCCTGCGAGCTCCTTCTGTTTGAAAAACTGAGGAAATATCGAGCAAAATGCTCATACTTAATGCGATGTAGGTTGTCGGGCAAACATGATAGACCAAAGAGGTCAAATGATGCTCAAAGAGTAGACTTTGCCCTTGAAATTGCGTATTCATTTGTTTCCTTACGATAATTTTTCACTGAGATATTCAACTTTGGAGTAATCTCAATAATCTCAATTGTGGCCTAATAATTTGGCCACCCACTGTAGTTTCAGCATTAGATAGCACCTGACCTAAATCCGGCCTTGATTGCAATAAGAGAATTTATACAGAACTCTTTTCAAATGCTCCCAACAGGAAGAAAAAAATTCGCTGTGACAGCAAAATCTGATTTTGCTGGGTACCTTTTGCTAGCACAGCAAATTCTTTGCTATGGCAGTAGAAAATGTCGACTCCCTCAGTAGAATTTGTTTCCTGTTCTGTATATGATATACCAAAAAATTTGCTGTTCCAGCAGAAAATTCGCTGTTTTAGTTAACCATGTTGCTCTCTCAGTAATTCGATTAACTGAGGCAGCGAATTTTTTTCTTCGTAAATGAGATAAAACTCTAAGAATAGTTTTATCAGATATTTCAACTTTCAAACTTCAACACTTTATTCAATATAGCACTCTCCTTGAGAAATCGAAGTTGTGAGATCTGGAAACATTAGAATGAGATTACTCGATTGATGTAAGTAAAATAATCCACCCCCCAAAAGTAAATCGATATTGAAGTATCCTGAATGCACCCTTCCTCAACATCGACTTTTCTTTTCATTTCTACAGATTCCCCTCAATATCTCCTTTTTTCATTTTCTTCCTTACAGAAGAGGAAACGAAAATGATGCAAAATATTCCCCTCTTAAATCGTTCGAGAGCGATTTGAAGTGCACCCTGAAATCTTCAATTCAGCCAAAACGATCGATCCAATGTCAATCGTCTGTGCGAACGGATAAGGCAAAGGAGATTGTGAAAGTAAATTTCATCCTAATTTTCGCAAGCTAAGAAGCCCTCTTCCGAGAAATTCAATTATTTCATCGTTATTCCGCAAAGATATACCGAAGAAAATTTATTTCATCGTTATTCCGCAAAGATATACCGAAGAAAATTTATTTCATCGATTTGGATTTCTCAGAACCGATAATTCACGTACAGCAGAATTATCATTGCACAGAGAAATGTTGCTCTTCAAGTTCATTAATGCATCCCACGCGAAGTGAGATCTAGTTGAAAATCTTTGATATTAGACCAAACATCTATGTAGAGGGCGGTCAAATAACTTGATCTTGATTCCTTGATACGGCATGAGCTTCCCCCAAGGGAGATTTAATAAAGTCACACGCAAGGACACAACTCTAACTTGAATGATAAGCAGTACAAAGCTTTTGTATTTCTCGTTCATACTGGAAAAATGGAGAAGATCCTAGCGAACGAATACGTCGATATACGATGTAAACTCTGACGGTCAAAGAAAATACGTTGAACTAAACAAAAATAATAACCTTGATGTAATTCTACAACTAAAAGAAATGAAAAGACATTTATGTATGGATTACTATTACGATTTAATTCGAAACAATATTTTGCGAAGTATCGATGGATCAGGAGAATGTGGAATTATAATCAACAATTAAAGAATTCTTTCAAGGTAATCTTGCATAATCCATAAGCTATTCCAACAGCATACCAGGTAATAACCGTAGGGTACTTTGAGCATCCTGGCTACTCAAATATGACATTAATGAGCAAATAGGTATATGGCCAATGCGAAACAGAAGGTATTTATGAACTTTGAGAAGATGTCATACACAGCTTTAACGGAGTTCAACCAAAGACGGCTATGACCCGAAGGGAAGAGATAGGTTGTTAATTTAATAGGCAAGGAGTCAAAGCGGTTCGAGCCTTCGCCCTACGAGCGAAGGACAGAGGATTGGTAAACTAAGTCCTTTGTATGTGCTTCTGTGCTTTGAGAAATTTATATTCTAGAAAATTTCCTTTGCGCGCGTACCGGTATAGGGAGATTGCAATAGAAAGTGATGCACATAACAAGATCAAAGAAAGTGAAATGAGATGAAAAGCAATATTATTTATGTATACGTCAGAGAGAATAATATAATCATTCTTATGATCTCCTTCATTTCCTTTCAATTCGAACACGTGAGCGTAATATTACGATATTGTAATCGATGAATGTAGATGGACGTACACGTGAGAATCACTCTAAGTACTTTCCACTTAGCGCATTTGCATGGATAATGCAACTTTCAACAGGAAGAGCGAAGCACTGTTACGGAGAGTACCAGAGGGCTCATAAATTTATAGATCCTTTGTAAGCGAGTATCGATCAACTGTACGCATATGTATTATCATGTCCGTACATATGACAGCTGAAACCAATTTGTTCTGAGCTCTTTTACAGTTTTTGAAGAATTTCTATAACACGTATTCTGCCGTACAAAGCAAAAAAGCCGTAACTCAATTTTTCATCGAAAATGAGATTCATGGTACCATTCCATTCAGAAAATTCCACTGCATCGAATGACATAAAAAAATTGTTTAAAAAAAAAATTGAGTTACAGCTTTTTTGCTTTGTACGGCAGTATTGTATTAAGATGGAGAAAATTTGGACAAAGATTCTAACGTAATGCATTTCCCGAATCAAATTGGAAGAGATCATACTGTTTGTTGGCTGTATATCTTGAAACGATACATGAAAATTACAATAAATTTCCAACATCGATCTTTGAATACTAAAATTAGGAGGGAATCTGAAAAAAAAACTTGTTCATAATCGATATTACTCACTTATATACTCGCATGATTCCATATCGTTGGAATTCAAGTAATCCATTCATAACGTCAACATACGTACCTGAAACAGAAACAAAAATATTTCATTTATATCAAATCATCGTTCTCAGTATTTACATTTTTTTTAAATATCAATCAAACTGCCTAACTCTATAACCATTCAAACCACTTATGATTCTTATGAAAATTAAAAATTCCGATCAAATGTTTCATAACCAATTCTTCATAAAACATTACACTCACTGTTCTAATATATAATATATCAGATTCAGTGAATATATTCACTGTTTTTTTCAAAATTAACTCAAACAACGATATACAACGAAATATTAATCTCAATCTGTGGCCAATGAGTGATTCCGAAACCCCTATTCACATAAAATTTTCACGACGACCATTAATTTATAATTAATCCTCGATGCGTGTTTTAGGTATTATCTTTGTTAGCTAATACCATTCTGCGGAACAACCACATTCGCCCTTCATCGTCAAGATAATTCTATACTATTGTTCGGAATGTCGGGGATATGCGTCATTTCATCCACGTTGGAAATTTCACGGTCCATTTTCGTACATGAACAGACCGCATTACTTCATGATGACCACATTGAAACTGCGATTCCATTATTCTGACGATTCTTAATCAATCGTTTCTAACGGTTATTACCACGAATATTCATTACTATCGCCAAACGTAAACTTGATCACATTCCATTCCATACATTCTATTCTACTTTATCATCCCTGATTATTGCAATATCCCGAATGAGTCCCTCAAGCATTCGGTCTCAATGTGTTTTCCCTCAACGCAAGGTGCAAGAATAAAGATTATATAAAAAGAAAACACCACCTTTGCGATTTTATTATCTTGCGCCTTACTCTAAGAAAGATTTCTCTTTTCTCCACTCAAGAGCTCTGTCAACCATTATTCCGGGAAAATGTAAATCCGATACAAACGGCGTTGGTCGAATAATTTCCACCCTTCTTACTCTTCCATCTACTCGTTCCTAAACCCACAGAGTCCTTGGAGCTATTGAAAATTGAGATAAATGAATTCCAGCTCGTCTTCCAGAATACCATCTAGATCGAAAAGTTCAACTGTATACGTAATCACTATGGTAACTTCATTAAAATGGGACGTAAATTTAAAATTAGTGAAAAGAAATTAGAGGAAAGAGCGAATTCCGAGGACACGAGATTAAAACTTTCGGTTCACTCGCGTAGAGTACAATAGTAACATATTTGAATGGTTTCCGCAGAATCCAAAAATTTATTCGGAAATAAAAAATGCGTTTGAATGATTCGATCGCATTGAAAATTCCTTGTATATCAAATTTTGTCACAACTTTTTCATTTTCAAGTTATTCGATCGATAGCTTGATTACGCCATCATTGAAACAGCTAACATGACAAAAATAGATGTATCCAAACTGTTTGTTTAAATAATCAACTTCACAGAAATATTCACATAAAATAATATTAAAATTTCTATATTTTGTTGTTTATATTGAAAGTGAATATGGGGATTTACGAAACACTTTTTCGCCAAACGATTCTAATTTGAAACAGTTTATGGGAGACAATACATTTGTAACTTCCATATATTCTGTGAAATCGATGATGAACGGTATCAGTATTCCCTAACACATGTTGTTATTACCAAGAATTCTATTAGCATATAACTCGCAATGTAGTTCCGTTCTCAGAGGATTTAGGGGCTTATAGCGTCCATTCTTGCCTATGCTCTTGTCATCTAATCAGATGAAAACTTGATCATCAGGCAGGAATGATCAAGTTCAACAGCAATAAGTTAGAAACCAAATGTTCGTCTACCATATAAATTGATATCTTTCGATTCACAATTGTGAAAAAAACAACAAAAAATAACCTCAAATCAATTCTGTTACAATATGTATATGTTTTATCAATGCGAGCAACACTTTATTTGAAACTTTCCATGTGGAATCAAACACAGACGTTCCTTTGTCAATTTCAATATATTTTGAAGACAAATGTCATTCAAAAGGTCTTTTCACTTGACCATTTTCAGTGATTCGAACAAAACAATATTTTCAATAACATTATCAATGAATCCCGATCTTCAAAGACTTCAATCAACAAGTACATGGTTCCAACAGGAAAAAAAACCCCATGTGCTTTCACGTTTCATACGTCTCTTGTGAATTCATTCTTTTTTTTAGATTTGTTCACGCGTGCAAAAGTGGTGACAAAGTCCAATAAAATTTTTAACAACTGGATGAATGTACGAAACGGAACGTATAGAATAAATATGCGTTTTGATCATCGATGCATTCATTCATTTGTGCGTGTAAAATCCCTCGATTCTGGAAAAATGTATATTTTTTAATGTATTTTCAAAATCTTTTTAATCTCTTCGATTTCAAATGTTCAAATAATTTTAAAATGTTGAAAATTTTATTGCTCCGAAGAATGCTATAATTTAATAATTCAATCATATACATTTATGAATGATAGAAAATGTTCATTAGAATATTCTAATACAACATGAATTACGATATAATTCGACTCGAACAACAAAGAATGGAATACAAATTGATAAAATTCAATTCAAAGGAAGGAAGGATTGAAGATCTCACAAAGGAGAAAAGATATCTGAGAACGATCTTGATTTCATTTCGATTAGGAAGCCACAAAGTCGGCATCCACATATCCGCTGAGATTACGTGGCGCATGGTTTAAGGTATTATGGGAGATTATGCAAGGCAGTTTGGTTAATGGAAAGCTCCCTTCGTTCTACGCACTATACGATTACGGCTTAATGTCCTCGGATAACAGACAAATATTTCAAACCGGACACCCTACACGACCAGACCTACCGAGTTTGCGTTGCGAAAACATTCTTCTAGCGTTCGCTTCAACACTAATGTCTCTCCAAATTCAAACTGTCAACAACACCCGAGTTCCTCTCAAGAAGGATTGGATTAATTCGGAATACTTGTTTATCTTTTGATAAACTCATGAATCTTAGAAGTAATTATCATTCCATCCTCAAATTACTGAATACATAAAGAAAGTTTGAAAAATTCTCTGTTATTCTGTTCCAGAAACGAATGTCGAGGTTGAGGAATATCATTCGAGTATAAAAACGATTCTATACAGTTCCCACAAAATTATAATTCGACCTACCCAAGTATTTGAATTGCATAAGAATAAAAAAACATATCCACCTTTTCCGAAGAGTGAATACTTTATTCCTCAACAATTTCTTTTTGTAACCTCAAATATTCTCGAGAACTTACGATGAAACTCATGGAAAGTCCGTTCTTAAGTTCAATGGCGTGTAAGGAAGCCAGGGATAGGGAACGATGGAAGGTTTCTCATCACTTCTTGCATTTTCGTACTATATAGATGCGTTCGATTGAGGAAGCGAGGGATGTTAGAAATCGATATCTACACCTACCCTCGTATATATATATGCTTCTGGACCGTACCGAATCAACTCCCTCGAGAATTTTGTACCACCATTGGTTTCGCTTCCAACCCTTGATGACTACACTATGTAGCTAGCGAGAGCAACACTGTACATTGGATACCCCAGAGTGAATCATGATGCAAAAATGCGTTCTTTTGTAACAGAACTACCTCTTTTCTCTTCGTTACATGATATTCCCATTTTCAACTCTGTCGAACACAGAACACAAAGATGAAGAATCACCAATTAACAGATGTACGGAAAAATAAATCAGTGATTCTTTGCGATGAATTTTAACCGCATTGAATTCGCGAAAATGAAATTTCTAACCTTACTACTTGCACAAAAAGTTTTCTTCGAAATGAATATATATTTATTTTTCGTGAGTTCATTGTCCTTGATCTTTCCAAGCTTCTTTTGATGTTAAGAAGAATTAACAATGAAACATTGTAACATTCCTATCTAAATCTTGGATTTTTGCAATATGAATTACCTTGTTCTTGATTCAAGCTTGAAAATAACAAATTTCATGAATTGCTTGAATTAACATTCGTTAAAAGTGTAACAGAAACAGGGATCATAAACAGTGATGCCAGGAAAGACGGTGTGGACCGAAAAATCAGC
This sequence comes from Gonatopus flavifemur, assembly GCA_018340375.1. Classification (NCBI taxonomy): domain Eukaryota; kingdom Metazoa; phylum Arthropoda; class Insecta; order Hymenoptera; family Dryinidae; genus Gonatopus; species Gonatopus flavifemur. The sequence goes on along the minus strand of JAFFJZ010000003.1, from coordinate 44,373,852 downwards.
CCCTCTACCGCGCACACGATGAAACTTTCGTATACATGTGAGTCACACGTATACGAACGTGTTATTGTGTGAACAATGGAGGGGCTGATTTTTCGGTCCGCACCGTTTTTCCTGGCATCACTGATCATAAATGTTCCATTATACAGGTTGGTTGAAAAGTTTTGAAAGCGACACCTATCAACCAGTACAGGAATCAAAATTTATACGCTATTTTTATATTTCAGCCTTCATTTGAACACACACACAATTTTATTCCGATCTGTCAATTCATTCTTCGTTTACCAGCCATTCGAAGTTGACGTGTCAGTGTATTTTGTGAAAATGGAAAAATCCGAATATCGTGCAGTGATAGAATTCTTTGTTTTGGAAGGTTTATCAGCAACAGGAATTCATACTAAAATGAAGAAAGTGTTGAAGGAATCTGCTCCTTCATTTCCAACTGTATATCGATGGGGTTTTAGAATTTAAACGTGGTTGCACAAGCGTTGAAGATCAATCACGTAGTGGACGTCCAAAACACGCAGAGAAAAATTCTTGCTGAAAAAGCGATTTCGAAAAATCTGCTTTGCTAAATTAGCAAAACGGTTGCTGTTACAGCAAAAATTCTGTTATTTTAGCAAGATATTTGCTAATTCAGCAAAATTTCCTAGTTGTCTGTATATCTACAATCTCGGATTGCTGAATGGCAAGCGCTTGTTAAAAGAGCAAGATTTTGGCTGTGACAGCAAATTATTTGCTAATTCAGCAACAAGTTTTGCCATATCAGCAAAGCAAATCTTCGAGGTTTGCTGTTTCAGCAACTTTTTTTCTCTGAGTGAAGGTGCAACGAAATCAGACATCATTGAGCAAGTCTATGATATTGTTTGTAAAGATCCGAGTTTGACTAAGCGTGAAATTGCTGATACCATAGGCATCTCGGATGAACGAGTACTCCATATTTTACACGAAGAATTACATATGAAAAAGCTTTTTGGAAAGTTAGTGCCGCATTCGTTGACAATTCAACAAAAACTGACTCGAAAACAAATTTCTCAGCGTAATTTGGAGCGTTTTAAGCAGAATAAGACCGATTTTTTGCGTCGTTTCGTAACTGTGGACGAGACTTGGATCTACCATCATGATCCTAAACTGAAACAAGAACGTTTACAGTGGATTGAAGCTAGTTGTTCAGCTCCAAAACGGGTGAAGTCAGAACGATCGGCAAAAAAGGTTTCAGCATCGGTTTTTTGGGACGCAAAAGGGTTTTGTTGATTGATTATCTCGAAAAAGGTGAAACAATCAACTCTGAATATTATTGCAACCTTTTGGACCAGTTGGATGACAAAATTCGTGAAAAAAGACCCGGTTTATGGAAGAAAAAAATCATTTTTCATCAAGACAATGCACGTGTTCACACAAGTGTTCTGGCGATGGCTAAACTGAACGAATTGAAGTACGAATTGCTTGAACACCCGCCGTATTCACCAGATTTGGCTCCCTCCGACTATTACCTCTTCAGAAATTTGAAACAATTCCTTCGTGGAAAGCGTTTTTCGTCGAATGAAGAAGCTATTGCAGCTGTGGAACAGTATTTTGCGGAACTTCCGGAAAATCATTACAAAGATGGTATAAAATTATTGGAGGATCGTTGGAATAAGTGTGTTGAAGTTGAGGGAGACTATATTGAATAAAAAAAATCAATTCATCAAAAAATACACATTCTTTCATTTTTGCTTTCAAAACTTTTCAACCAACCTGTAATTCAACCCGTAGAAGACTTTGTAGGGATAAAAATCCGTAATAAAATTTTACTGATTCTCAGTAGTTCCATTGATTTGCATTTACAAAGATGTTCGTATAGGAAAACATTTCAATCACATTAGAACCTCGATTGAGACCATGACATCATCCTTCTATCACTTCGTGGACATCCTTTTGTTCTCAATCGGGGCTTCACTGTATATTCAATTGTTCCTTACGTCACAATATCATTGCTCCTTTTCAGATGGTTTCGTTTTTCATAGTTTCCATCTAAAAATCCATACTCGCTTCAACTAGTGATTGTGCACACTTTATGACAATGCAATTACAGGGTTGCTACAGGTCAGGGAGATTCAACGGAATTGATCAATTTCATTGGTAGTCTATAAAATGGAAACGTATGATTGGTCGATTCCGTTGAATCTCCCTGACCTGTAGCAACCCTGAATTACCAGTACATCATTCCAGAAAATTCACCAGACGTATGATTAAAACTGTGATTCAAAGTCAACCACCACGAAACAAGTGGATTAGGCAATGAATGCAGTCTCGAATGAACGTTTTTCTTGACCAGTTGAGATGATGTGAAAATCATAAAAATGCAAAAAAATCTACATAAATTTACATCAAGTGGTTCGTTCAAAGTGAACGTTCAAATTCTTGTATAAGAATGTTCACATTATTCAAAATATGTAATCAAGTGTAGATTTCATAAAACTCTCGCAAAATTTCGAATGAAAAATAGATATTCTGGCGATTGAGATTCTAGAGAATATAATATGAGTTAAAATACGGATTTTGTAACTGCACGGAGAGAAATATGGTTCCAAATGTGATTTGAAAAATCGTTTAATGACACAACTTCGCATCACAAAGCATGAATTTTTACTATACTGTGTTGTAAAAATCATACTATGTCACTTATGCTGCTACCTTAGTACAAAATTTAGTAATATTTAGAACGTCTTTTTTTTCCGTGTAAAATTTTCAAGACCATAATGATGCCTTTTTTGTTTTTCACTGGAAGTTTGATTCAAACTTCTCGATACGAAATAATAAACCAACATCTATGATAAATAACCAATTATTTGAAACAAGTCGCATACGAAACAACGAGCTTTAAAGGAGAGAAGAAAGTGGGAACGAAATCAATATCCTTGGAACAATTTTGAAACCTCCTGTAAATATACGTAACGTATGCATTTGAAATATTTGTTCGGGAGCCACCCTCGCAACATGGTCCACTCTCAGCGGCATTCACAGCAGCGCTACGATACGGGATACGTCTACTAACTACCCTCTTTTCTATGCGCAAAGGGTGCGAACCATCCATCCATCCACGTTCGTGAGATATGGTTCACTCCCTACAAGACCCGTCAGAACAATGTGCAACTACCACGCCATAAACGTGGAAAAGAGTAACGAGTCCGAAAGACTGTTTGTTTTAATTCTGAACAATTAGATTTCCAATTACTCCATCGAATGACAGCAAAATAAATTACCTATGAAGGTCTCGTTTTTCACTCTTTATTCCCTTCGTGCATCTGTTTTTCGTGCTAATCTCGATACTCTCTGCACTGGAAATAAACGGGATATACACGTGGACCGAGTAATTTGAATTTTTTTTGTAAAACAGATAGATCTTGATGCACTTTTCCAAATGTACCTACGATAAAAAATTGTTTCTCATGTTCACTTGAATCGCATGTATAAATATAAAAAAAAGCTTTCCACGGGTTTCCCCACTTGTACCTCATCACATCAATACACCGGTAGTGCATATTTTAATAGAGTGTTCAAAAGATTTTCTTGCTGTCTCAAGTGGATTGTAGAGTCCATAATTTCTTAGAGTGAAGGAGTGAGAAACTCATAACTGATTTATCAATAATTCTAAGGCAATCTGCCCTCATCCTTGAAACTCTGTACACATGGTTTCGTTGTGCAAATATTATACGTCTATGAATATAATACAACAACCAAAAACAAGAACCAATCTTAGTTAACTCGTTTTATATGAACCACTCGAACTTTCCTGGTTATTCGAAGTGTTAATAATGAAAAGCGGCGCACAACGTAAAGCCGCATCTTCTTGCGTCACATAATACTCTTAGCATCTATGACGTATAGACCAGGCAATGTAGGGAACGAGCACGAAGGGAGAACGTTTTAATTTTGCACACGACGACCAATTGCACCCCTTGTTATTCGGGGTGGTACTCTACTCCTTGCAGCTGTGCATTAGAGAACGACGAAGCTTTACTCGAAACGTCTACGAAACCTCCATTTTCTTCACGTATTTTCGATCTTTTACTATATCATCTCATTTATTCATTAGGCTTCGTCTTCCTTTCCAATTCACCATTTTCGAAGGAATTATAAACCTGATGGCTATGCACTCTTCTATTAATTAAGAAAATTTCAACTGCTGTTCAACGGGCTTATAATGTTAATGAATCCTGCATGAAGAATGGTTCCGTCGAAATTTAAAATGTTAACCGAAATGGTAACGTATTATTGTAAAATTCGATAACAATTCAATACTACAGCTGAACAATCCAATGAGCTGATCAATCATTTCAGGATGTTAATTATCCGTTTGGAAAATTATGATTACAGTGTAAACAATTTCTATGGGAAACTTCACATGAATGTTCGGAAGTAATCAACACATGCCTTAGAAATTTTCCGTATTTTACCGGAAATTTACTGGAAAATGATAGTAAAAATCCCATGAAGTTCAGAATTTTTAGTTAAATTTATGGGAAATTTCATATACATTTATCGGAAATTGATTTCCTATCATATAATCGAAATTTTCCGGTTACTGCATGGAAAAAAATAATTAGCTGTCATTTGGATAGCTGAATATTAGCTACGGGAGCTGTTTTGTAGCAGCATAGCTACTTATTTAGCGGTAACAGAAAGAAATGTAGCTGCCGCAGCGAAAATTCAACAGCTCAATTGTTTGGCTATCCAAATATCAACCACAAAACCTGTGGAGTTACAGCTACGATTTCCTACTGCGGTAGCTGAAAAAAAGCTACAGCTGCAATTATTGTAGCTACAGCGGTGAAAAAAGGGTGCTGAAAAAGGGAGTAGCTGCTACAGCTATTTCCTTTGTTTTCCGTGAGCGTATAGGAAAATTCCGATTACTTTTTACAGTGTATAATAACCGCTGATATTCGATTGCTAGAGGTAAGGGTGGATATATGGGCCCCCAATTGGTTTTTTTATAATAACTTTTTTTATTTTCAGTGTGAAAATTGGAAATAAATCAGAATACTTGTCCGAACTATCTAACACTAATTGCATGAAATCCCGATGTATTCTTCGCAGCCCTCAGAGGAATATAATGGTTTTTCTAAAGTTTCCTATTTTTCCATCACCAACTTTTATGCGGTCAATATGGGCCCCAAGATATTTATGTGAGAAAAACAGGACATTAATTGAGAAAAAATGTTCATTTATTCCATAAATTCATATAAAATAGAGTTGGGTCTACAACTGTTTCAACATTAATATCTAGATACATATTGAAGACGCGCTTGGATACCGCGTTGAAATAAAAGAAAGTAACTTATTATAAACCAAACGGCAATTTTGTTCGTTTGAATTCATTTACAGAAGTTACAAATGTATACATTCTTTTCGCAACCAGCACAATCATTGTGAGCCCACATATCACAAATCACACACTTAACCCACAATTCACCTCTCGTGTTTTCAGAAAACGCCTTTTCACAAAATATGGCCCGGGGCCCATAATACCCGCAGTGCAAGGACCCCGTATATCCACCTTGCCCATCTTGGAAAATGAAATTTTCCTACAGTCAACTTGATAAGTAAACTGACATCACTTCATGTAAAACACAATCTTTATAGCATACTAAATACATACCTGAACTTGGTTTTACCGATTGAAATGAAAAAAAAAGGGGTATTATGAAGTCAAACTCTTACCTTTCAGACTTTTGATAAAGCCGACAAAATTCACTGCTTGATATATTACAAATCACAACAGCTGAACGGTCAGCGCGATCTACAGCGTCGTTTGGAAACTAGTTCTGGTAGTTATAGTGTTCACTGCTAGAATTCGTGACCTAGATAATCAGATACGGAGGGAGCCCATTATACCACCTTTGCCTCTATGTGAAAAAAATTGATAAGATCAAGCAAGCTGATTCTGAGGGGGAGAAAATTGGTAGACGCCACACGAAACGAAGTAGCTCAAATATCAATTCAATCTTGTCACAAGCTTGTATCTTCCGTTTCATGGGCAAACATATAGTTATAATTTTTTCAAAATATTTTCAATCTTAAGCTTGTTGAAAACAAGACAATGACAAGTGAGAGACAAGATTGTCATAAGCTTACATAGTATTTGGGAAGTATTTTAAGATGATCGAAAAATTAATAAGCTGCATAACACTGGAAGCAGATTTCACAAGAAAAGAGTCAAATCCCCGAGAGAACACGAAACTTCTCGATTAAATTTACGTCCATTGTACATGAATTCACGTTCATGGAACGTTCAATAGACCTTCGAATATCCGGACGTTGAATAGACCTCTATTCAACGTTCCTGGAACCATCATGTTCTCTTGGGAACGTAACACAATTCCAGAATCAAAATTTGAGACCTCCTTCCCACCTATATTTGGAAATTTTGATGACTTTGAGGGACAAAGTAACAACGATGTGTCTTTTTTCCCCAAAGTAGTACCCCTGATCTTCCAAAGGCAGTGGGAAGAAGGTTTTGAATTTTCGATTCGAGTTGTGCGATGTTTATTTAAGTTGTGTTACGTTTGATTTGTGTACTAATATTGTTCTCAGAATTTTTTTCGTGCAGTTATGAGATATTTGCTGAATCATATAAGAATAAGAATATTCTTCCATCAAACATCAGCTTTTTCGCATACTGCGCAGAATACATTCAATCCATCGTACATCGTAAGAATTGCAGGGAATTTTCCGTTACTTCAATGACGGATTCCATTCCTTGGTTATGAAGACATTCTTTTATGTTGAAAATATTTTAATTTACTTTCAGAGGATATTTATCCTTCTAGAAGTCGACTCTTTCAAAAATGAAGAAGAAATCTACAAAATCACGGTAAACAGGTGCTTATTTTTAATAATATTCTTTTGTTACGACATCCACAATAGATGATCTCAATTATTTTCGAAAATACCTTAATGTGGAAGAATAATTAAAGAATTGCCTCGTAAAAATTATGACAACAAAGTTCCTTTGCACATGAAGGATTTTTCTTCAAGATTTTTCAATCTTTCCCAAAATTTCTTGTTGAGGGACTCTACTTCCAACACAGAAAACAGCCTCCGGAAAATCCCTTAATCTTGTTCAAAACAAATTTTTTTAATGAATAGAGAATAACTATTGTTCAAGTGGAAAAATATTCACCATAATCTTCAAAGTATATATACTCAGTGTACTGAGTATTGTAAAAGTTCTCATGAAAATATGCAAATATTGATTCAATTCCATTTATAATAACATATTTTTGCTTCAATTCCCTGATTCATTTGTCCCTTGGTTGAAGAAATCAATTTGACAGTTCCATTATGACCATGTGATTTGATCAACAGACCTTTCCAAATCAAAGAAAAACCCCTCATTGAATTCTGCCAAATCTCAATCAATTTAATTTTATTGGATTCCATGGGTATGTTTACTGATAACAATTGACTCTGAAATAACTCCGAAGACTTCTTCATTATCATCGAATCCAAATGCGAAGCCCCACAAAAAACCACTTTTCACACTTTTCCCAAAGATTAATGTTCCTATAAACGATTCAAACTTCAGGAACGTACAAGAATCAATTTGCCAATACTTACAATTCCATTTCCTCTCATTTTCTCTCATCAAATAAAAGAGTAAAGAAGAGGGAAAAAGAGAAATAAAATATAGAATAGGGGTTGAGAGATTAGGGCCAATATTTTATCGTAGCTATTTCAAGAAAATGAAGATGAACAGACATAAAGTTGAAAATCACACGAAAATGAAAAAACACTCAAACTATGTGTATGCGTCCAACGACAGTCGAGGGGATTCGTCTCAAGGAGAATGGATTCCTCTTTTCCCCATTCTCTCTTTCTCGACTTCGTATTGCGACTCTCGTTATTCGAAAAGCAGAGTCCTACCTCCGTCGCGTACAGTCGCCAAGGGAAATTTTTGCGTGCTTTTAACTTGAAAGAACTTCCCACCTCACAAATACTTTTCAGTAAACAGAGTTAGAATGTCGTTAGGTCCAGGCGGGTTCGATAGATAGAATAAAATGGAGATTTATGTGCGTTGGTGCAAATGGTATCCGAAAATCTGATTAATACTTCGGTGGTGAATAACTCACGTAAAATGATTGAACTGAAGTTTCATGAAATATTGGACACAAAATGGTAAGAATCCCGTAGCTATGGAATGGCAAACATCCAAGGAACTGATGAATCTGCATATTTTTGTATATCACTCATAAACAATATAGTACACAATCACTAAAATGTGAGAATCAGTTGCATTTTGTTTTAAAAAAATTATAAATCAACAAGACTTTCGGAATAACGACTTTCCAATTAAGTTTCTTCATTCAAATCTTACAAAATATGGGATGGTAAAATACTGTCATGGGCTATCTGATTCTTCAAACTGAAATAGTCGGATCCTTCTCTTCATACAGCCAACAATTTTTATTTCACTGGAATTCGTGGACCACTCATTCGAAAGAATGGAAATTCCACTGAAATTGGATAAGCTCAGTTGTTGCTACCTCAACGAGAAAATCCTTTTTTTCACTATTCTGGATTTTGAAATTGAATTATGATATTAAAAGATGTTACAAACAATTTTACGCTACAGCTCACAATCAACAATTAGAGCGCAAAGATTGTTAATTTATAAAAAAAAATCGTATATCGTATTCCGGTTATTTTCAAAGCATATATCAGGGTGAGTTTTATCGAATAAAAAATTGAACCATTTTCTTTTCAAAACAATGAACAAGAATTCAATAATGAACAGCATTGGGCATGCCCAGTTCTGTGAAATTCATACGTTCAAAATAAAAATCTAATATATGTGATGCGATATTATAATGATATTCTACTCAATTCTATACGCGGTGGAATTCTGAATAAAGCATATATTCATCAATCTAAAATCAATTCAGTACTGAATAATCAAAACAATAATTCACAGGACTAAAAAGCATAGTCCACTGTGTAATCAACTCGACACAGGATTCTGTCACTATAAAATACTTCATCGCTTTAACATTTATTAATTGGATTGAAGTATATTTGTATTTTTTACAACGTTTACATCAAATACTATCTGATTCCTCATTCTTTAGTAAAAGAGTATGAATTAGTCTGAATATAGTAAATAATTTACGGTAAAGAGCAGAACTGTAAATATAAGAGTGATATGAACTGGGTGAAAAATTTCCATAAGCAAATTACATTCATAATTATTGTGAATCCTAAGTTTCAGTTTCAATTTTTGACAATGTGTTGCGACGTGAACCTGTCGAAAATATAAATTGACAGATTGTAAATAAACATATAGGCAGCGAAATCCGACGGTCGCAATGCGAATCTAGTAGGCCCAAACAGCATCGAAAGTTCTCAGCACGTTTTAAAAATGTGTCCAAAGTCCCACAGATGTTGGTTTCCAAAAGCACCTTCTCCAAACGTCTTAGGAACATTCATTCAATGTGTTGGGAACATGTTTTAGGGACATTGTTTACACTTGCTATGGTACGTTTTCAGAACGTTTCCGTTCTGAATTTATAGTTTTACTAGGGAAAAAAGTATCAAACAACCATAAAATATGTTTTGTATTGAATATTTGGGAAGATTCCATTCCAGAAGTTCAAAATTATTGACAGAATAGGAATTATCAAGAATTAGGTCAATACATTGAGATTCGCATAACCTCAAAATTGACGCGAAAGAAAATTTTACTACATGCAATATATCAAAGAGATGCAAATGGAATTTATCAAATCTATCGATACAGGCTTCACCGCAGTTCATTTGCATCTCCTCGAAATTAACAATATTGAAAGATTTGGCACAAGTTTGATTATCAACAAATTCTCATTTTACATGTTTCATAAACGTTCCATGGAAACCTACTACTGTGGGCAAAAAGTAAGGTGAATTTGTTTGTAAAATGGGTAATCTTCATTTATTCTTCTACATCAATTTCATCCCTTTCAAAGTAATCCCCTCTCGATAAAATACAATTATGCCAACGTTTTTTCCAATCATCGAAACATGCTAAATGGTTCCTTTCCGGTATAGCCATCAGCGCCTTCTTCGATTCAGCTTTTATCTCCTCAATCGACTCAAAACGCTTTCCCCGGAGTGGTCTCTTGAGTTTTGGGAATAGCCAGAAGTCACACGGAGCCAAATCAGGCGAATACGGTGGTTGCGGAACGATATGCGTCGAATTTTTGGCGAAATGGTCACGAAGAACGAGTGCAGTATGAGACGGTGCATTATCGTGATGCAAAAACCAAGAGTTGTTGGCCCATAATTCTGGTCTTAATATCCTTCTGATATTCCGATCATATCAGTAAGGTCTCTAACAGTCAACCGACGATTTTTGAGCACTAATTCCTTCACTTCATCGACGTGTTGGTCATCTGTTGACGTCGATGGTCGTCCGGAGCGCTCCAAGTCATCAACACGTTCTCGATCCTCTTTGAAGTCTTTGTACCACTTATAAACATTTTTCTGCGACATGGTAGAATCACCAGAGGCCTTCCGCAACATCCTCAAAGTTTCCGCAGCCGAGATTTCATTCCGCAAACAAAATTTGATTGCACTCCTCTGCTCAATTAAATCAGACATTGTAAAAATCGAAAAATGCACTCTTGGTCGTTTGGTAAACACAAGCGTAAATGTATTACTGATAATGACATTGACATGAAATTTGGCACAGATGTCATTAACAGTCCTGCCAACTTAAGAAAAAAACAACTAGCCTGAAATGTCAAGCCCGCGAAGTTTAAATTAAAAATTCACCTTACTTTTTGCCCACAGTAGTACATGAGACCAGAGAGAAAATGAGAGGGCTCACGGGCACCTTTTCACTGATAGTAAAAGTTCCACCGGCCCTCTGACGGTTGGATCATGGAAGTTGACACACTGCAATTTTATTTTTTAATACTACAAAATCGCGCATTTCTTTTGTATACTTTTCAACACGTATTTGATTAAAATAATTTTATGTACCGATGTTGAATGCATATAATTTTTCATCATCATGAATGAGAAAAATGAAAAATGAGAGGGGGGTTGATGGACCAGGTTCCGTGTTCCATCCGATAAGAGGGCACTTTAATGTTTACTATCGATGGAACCCCGGCCGTGAGCTCTCTCATCTTCTCTCTGATGAGACTATACCGGACATTTATACATCCCTAGTATATACATGCGATGTTTTCTGGACATCCCGAAACATTTTTAGAAGATTGGAATTTTTCAGAAGACGTTCCAAGGATCTTGATAGTACCTCACGGTGCTGTCTGGGGGCATGTGGAGCACACGAATCCTTACTTGGGGTGCGCACGCCCTAGATGAGAAAGAACGGAAGATGAAGGTAGCAATCATGCGAGGGTCCGCCCTAAAATCGTGAATGTGAAGTTGGCATATCAAATGCTGGCATTGCACGAAAAAGTGACAGTTCCAGTAGCATTCACCATAGTTCTATAGTTCTTGATAATTTGGAACAATAGTTCTATTCATATTACTCAGAAAAATTGAAATTGAAAAAATGGAATGCCAAGTTCTACAATGATATGATAGCATTCCAGCGATGAGAGGTTGGAACAATCAGAACTCGAGAGTTCTGGGATTGTGAGCATGCGGGAAAGTGAGAAATGGAAAGTTCCAATCATTAAAAGCGATACATGAAATTTTTTTCAATATTTATGGAAATGATATGCTGGATTCTATGACGAATCCATAGTATTGCAAGCAATATTGAAAGGAGGGATCAATATCTCAAAGTTCTGGGATGGGGTACACACGGAGGAGTTGGGAATGCAGAGTTCTAGCATCAACAATGGGTGAATTCGTTTTTGCTTTCATGATAAGCCGAGTTTGGAGATGACGCGAGGAGACGAAATATTTTGTTACGTTGAGAATCGGAGTTTTGATACAGCAGAACAATTGATACAGCTTGGACGGGGACTTCGATTACCTGACAGCCTGTCTGGTTACCCGTCCGAATTTCTGTCTGAACTGGAGTTTTGACCAGCATTGCATAGGATTCGAATGGTTCTGACCAGCATTGCACGAAATTCGAATAGTTCTAACCAGCATTGCCCCGATTCCAACCAGTTCTGGCCAGCATTGCACGGAATTCGAATAGTTCTGGCCAGCATTGCACGGAATTCGGATAGTTCTGACCAGCATTGCCCCGATAACGGAAAGTTCTGGCCAGCATTGCACGGAATTCAATGAGTTCTGCACAGGATTGCACGAAATTCGAAGGTTCTGGCCATCATTCAGACGATTTCGAACAGTTCCGGCCAGCATTGCAGGGAATTCGAATAGTTCTGGCCAGCATTGCACGGAATTCGAATAGTTCTGACCAGCATTGCACGGAATCCGAAGAGTTCTGGACAACATTGCACGCAATTCGAATAGTTGAGGCCGGCATTGCCCCGATTTCAACCAGTTCTGGCCAGCATTGCACGGAATTCGAAGAGTTCTGGACAGCATTGCACGCAATCCGAATAGTTCGCGCCGGCATTGCCCCGATTTCGACCAGTTCTGGCCAGCATTGCACGGGATTCGAATAGTTCTGACCAGCATTGCCTCGATTTCGAGTGGTTCTGGCCAGCATTGCACGGAATTTGGAAAGTTCTGCATAGCATTGCACGGAATTCTAAGAGTTCTGTACAGCATTGCGCGGAATTCGAAGAGTTCTAGACAGCATTGCGCGGAATTCGGATAGTTGTGGCTTGTATAACGAATAATTGTATAACGTTAAATACATGGTTAGTTCGCGTGTGCACACGCTTTACGATGTAAAAAAATTTTGACTGAAAATTAAGACAAAAGTGACTGTAATTTTTTACAGTCACTGAGTCTGAATATTCAGAAACATTTCTATTCTGAATTTTAAGATACTTATTTCTGGATTTTCAAACGCATGTTCCTGAGTCATCAAACATATTCACATTAAATGCAAGATTCATGTTTCTTAATTTTTAGACATGCTGTTCTGAGTTATGAGAAACATTTTTCTGAATTGTCGAAAATACTTGTTTGAATTGTAAGAAATAGTCTTCTGAATTTCAAGATGTTTTCTCTCAATCGTAAGAAACATTTTTCTGAATTGTCGAAAATATTCGTGTGAATTGTAAGAAATAGTCTTCTGAATTTCAAGATATTTTCTCTCAATCGTGAGAAACATTTTTCTGAATTGTAAGGAATATTTTTCTCAATTTTGAGAGATGCGCATTGAATTCTAAGAGGATGCGATAGTTACCATGCGCGAGCACGTTTTTTCTACCAAATTACTGGAAACTGATTTCATGAAAAAAATCCGAAATTTCAGGGATGGTTCTTCGAGATTTTATCTATGTCACTAAAGAGCCAGAATTTTCAATTCCGGAGATTCTTTGGTAAACGTATAATATGCGGTCTACGGTAGTGGGTAGTAGACCGCATACCATATCATTACCGATTTTTTTCCCAAGAATAGTGACGTAGATGAAGTCTCGAAAACCCAAGTGGAATGTATCTGGAAATTATAAACTTCCCAGATGAAAAAAATTGAAGACATTTATTTGGAACATTTATAACGTTTGTTTTGATAACATTATATAGGATTTTATGCATCTCTGTAACTTCATCTTGTATGATGAAGGTATGGAAACCCACAAAATCTATCTATTTGATTATTACCAAAACAGTGTATTGAAGAATTATGGTAAGCAGCATTACAATTTTTTTAATACATAGAACATATATCTCCAAAAAATGAAACGTAAATTTGGCTAAAAGAGAAATCAAATTAGCACGTATAAAATTATAAGAATGTATAAAGAATAATTAAAGAATGTGGTTTGAAAAACTATTTTAATTCCATTTAATTTTCCTTCAACTATTTGTGATAAGAGAAATAGAATTGTGTCTTATGGGACCAAGTCTAATGCAAGTATACAAGAATCAAGCGATGAGTATGTGAAACATGTACTAAATGCTCCAATGAAAAGTTCCACAAAGAATAACATTGAGTGATTCAACATGGAATAACTCATATAATTTCTCCCAGATCCAACTGATGCCATTAATTTCTGTATTATGTTATAGTTTAGTAAAAATCAATGTTTTTGAGATTGATATTCTGATTTATTAAAAACCAAAAAATAAATCATTTTCAAGAGATTGATTTTCACTGAATTATAACAAAATACAGAAATTAATACCATCAGTTTGATTTGGTGAAAATTATATAGGCAGGGTTGTATATTGCATCATGTAGGGTTATGCTTTCTGAAATGTTTCATCGATACCTTCAGTACCAGTCTTACACACTTATCGCTTGATTCTTTCATCAATTGAACTTTTTGTTTTAGAAGACAAAACCATCTCTTTCATCACAAATAGTTGAAAAAAAGTACATGAAGAGGATAACATATTATAGTTTCATAGCACTTTGAAACAATATTTCCTGGTATTCAAGGAATCAAAAATCAATCTCAATAATATTGATTCTCACTAAAGCATAAGAAAATACGGTAATTACTGCCATTAGTTTTATTTGGTAAAAATTATATAGGCAGAGTTGTATATTGCATCATGTAGGGTTACGCTTTGTGAAATGTTTCATCGATACCCTCAGTACAAGTCTTACATACTTATCGCTGGACTCTTACACCAATTAAATGGACATCGTAGAAGACATAACCATCTCTCTCATCACAAATAGTTAAAAAAAAGTACATGAAAAGAATATCGTTTCTATAGTTTTATGCACTTTGATTCAACTATTTGTGATGAGAGAGATAGTTTTGTCTTCTACAACATAAAGTTCAATTGATGAAAGAATCAAGCGATAAGTATGTAAGACTTGTACTGAGGGTATTGATGAAACATTTCACAAAGCGTAACCCTACATGATGCAATATACAACTCTGCCTATATAATTTTTACCAAATAAAACTAATGGCAGTAATTACTGTATTTTCTTATGCTTTAGTGAGAATCAATATTATTGAGATTGATTTTTGATTCCTTGAATACCAGAAAATATTGTTTCAAAGTGTTATGAAACTATAATGTGTTTTCCTTTTCATGTACTTTTTTTCAACTATTTGTGATGAAAGAGATGGTTTTGTCTTCTAAAACAAAAAGTTCAATTGATGAAAGAATCAAGCGATAAGTATGTGAGACTGGTACTGAGGGTATCGATGAAACATTTCACAAAGCTTTAAATCAAACTGATGAATTAATTTCTGTATTTTGTTATAATTCAGTGAAAATCAATCTCTTGAAAATGATTTATTTTTTGGTTTTTGATAAATCAGAATATCGGTCTCACAAACACTGATTTTCACTAAACTATAACATTATACAGAAATTAATGGCATCAATTGGATCTGGTAGAAATTATATAAGTTGTTCCATGTTAAATCACTCAATGTTATACTTTGTGAAACTTTTCATTGGAGCACTTATTACATGTTTGTATGTTTCACATACTCATCGCTTGTTCCTTGCCCTAATTAGACTTGGTCCCATAGCACACAGTTCTATCTCTTTCATTGCAAATAGCTGAAGACAAAGTAAATGGAAATAATGTAGTTTTTTAAACCACATTCTCTGAGTTTCAAACTAATCGCAGTAATTACTACATGTTCATGTGGTTCAGTGAATATAAATCTATTTGAAATTGATTTTATGATCCACGAAAAATCAGAACATCTGATTCAGAAATTGGATGTTTTTTTCATCATTTTCAATTCAAAAATCTCAATGTATCATCCTCCCTTTAATCATTTATTCATACCACCGTCATGAGATTTTCTGATTGTCATATTCAGAGACGATTTTTGTTCTAATGGCAAAGAGGTTAACTTCACATTTTTAACATTTTTTTTACCGAATCCCACAATACATTTCATGTCACATTATAAATTAATTTGGCTCAAATTACATTGCACAACATGTAATTACTGTTGGTGCAGTAAGTATTTGTTCATTAAAATAAATGATATTGAATTTGATTTTGCAACTCTCCTTTACTTACCGTTCATTGACCGCCATACAAAATAATGCAAGCCGATTCACTGCGCACCGATTCTGCGCATGTTTTCAGTGTAAGTTTCTTAAATTATTCAGATTCTTAATTTTCAAAGTATTGGTGATGAACATGAAGAAACTTTCTCTAATTTTTTAGAAACTTGGTATCTAAATATAATATTCTAGATATCAAATCTGAATTTTCAGAAAACCTTATCTAAATTTGCCTTTTAGAAACTCGAGTCTGAAAATTCAGACACTCCAGTATCTGAATTTTCAGAAAATTGTTTACAGTGTAGAATATCCGGACTAAGAAATAATTTCCGTTAGATTCAAGAGATCTCTTTTATAAATAGCTTCTTTGAAAGCTGTATTCAACATTTTTGGATTCTGTAATTAGTTTTAAAGGGGCATTCCAATGTGATGGGTTGGAAAATTCAAATTCTTCTTTGGAGCATTTTTCGATAGTTATTACCCATAAGATTGATATTCTACACTTGGTTGAGGTGATTTCTGTCTTGTAACGATTCAAAAAAGAGGCTCAAATGGCGCACGCTCTAGTTTTAGAACCGTTCGATGGATTACATTGCGGGGATGATTTCTCAAAAACGACCAATCGTATCAACTTCAAATTTTAACACGTTATTCAGTGCTATCATGGCTATCGTTCGTACCTCAAACATGTTGACAACTTGATTTTAACTCATAATTTCACCTGATTTATGACGCAAAGAAGGTTGTTTTTTCTCACATGTTTGCAGAACCGCCGCCATTTTGTTAATTTTTGGTAAAATAGAATCGTTGAGGTACGGACGATGAAGGCGACAACATAGATCAAGAAATTTCTTGGATTTTCTGTTCCAGATTACTAGGAGGACCGGAATCATCCCCGCAGCCGGAAATTTTTTTCAATTCGCCTTGATTATACCTTTGAGGGAAAAAAAAGTTTATTCAATAGGTCCCGAGGAAAAAAGTCTTGGAAATATGCTTTTTTTCCGACGTTCACATTGAAATATCCCTTTAACACTGAGAGAAGTTTTCAGTTGCCACAATCAAAAATTCACTAAATTTTTTAGTGAAATACGACATCAAATATATTTTTATAGTTGTGGTAACTAAAAATATATTTTCATTCAGACTTTGGAAAATAATTGAGCAAACTGAATGTTCAACTGGGTCCGTATAGTTACCACAACCATATAAATTTAATCAACCCTTCAAAGCTGTAGCAACAAAATTTGATTTTTCGAATTCACCATATTTGATTCTCACTTTTACTGAAGAAAAATAGTTGTCTATACTATATTTTTATATTTGTAACTATAAAAAAAACTCTCTGCCCTTCCTTGAGAAATTCTCTGTGACTCATCGACCGTTATTGTCTTTTTATTTCGTCGAATTTGTTCCCACAGTGACTTTAGCTAAAGCATCAACCGTCATTTTCCCTTGCACGGCGTTACCGCCGTGGAAAAAGGGTACCGAGAGGCAGGGATCGAACCCTCACGTGTGACGAACCATCGTAATTGGAAATCTGCGCGTTATCTATTCAGTCATAGCAAGCCATGGGACTGTTGGAATCATTCTTCATATTTGGTATACTCAGAGAAATAAATTAGGCAACATCGTTTCCGCATAGTTATCTTTCTTTTGTTTATGGTGCCTCTGGCATTAGTCGGAGTGTATGATATTTCGCTACAACTTTTTTCGTAAAATACGGATCCAGAAAACGAAGTGATGCCATCCCTGGCCAGGAACAACATTGAACGAAACATTTAAGTTGCCACACCTGAAATGATAGTTGTTGTGACAACAATTTTTAGTTAGAATAACTAATACTTTTACGAGACAAAAACAGTTTTTGTTCGATGTCGTATTTCATTAGGTCTCCTGCTATGACAACTGAACAGTTCTTCCAGTGTGATTGAAGGTATATAATAACATAAACCATGATAATTGAGATTAGTTGATGGGACTTATGGGTTCTGCACTGTAAAAAATAATTGTGGAATTTCCCTCCAAAAAATGGTGACGGCAAAGTTCCTCCACAGATGGGGAATCATTCACCATAATTTAGTGGATTTTTGCTTCATTCATAGAGGATTCAATACCTAAAAAACAAAATAATCCCTCAAAGTAATGAAAAAGTCCGTCATTTTTTATGAAAGAACAATTCCCCGAATATAAGGGAACGAAATCCACCAACAGTTTGAAGAAAAAAAGCTCCATATTTTTTACAGTGTGGTTCTAAAAACCAAACAATTAGCTTTGAAAATTTTTCACCCCATCAACTAAAATTTTTATTTCCCCTTACTGTAATACGAGGTGTGTTCAAAAAGTAAGGTGACTTTGTATTTTTAAGAAAAAATATTTATTTATTTATCAATATTTATGTTGTCCCCTTCAAAGTAATCCCCCTCAGATACAATACACTTATGCCAACGGTTTTTCCAATCCTCAAAGCACTTCTCATAAGCACTTTTCCTTATAGCCTTGAGCTCTTCCAGCGATGCAGTCTTTATCTCTTCAATCGTTGCAAATCTCCGTCCTTTCATAGGTCTCTTTAGTTTTGGGAACAAGAAAAAGTCACATGGGGCCAAATCCGGTGAATATGGTGGCTGAGGCATGATTGTGGTGTTGTTTTTGGCCAAAAAATCTCTCACAAGCAAAGATGAGTGAGCTGGGGCATTATCGTGATGCAAAAGCCATGGATTATTTTTCCACAATTCTGGACGTTTTCTTCGTATTGCTTCTCGCAAACGGCGCATAACTTCAAGATAATACTGTTTATTGACCGTACGACCATATGGTAAGAACTCCTGATGCACCACGCCATGGTAATCGAAGAAAACAGTGAGCAAAACTTTGACATTTGATCGAACTTGGCGTGCTTTTTTCGGTCTTGGCTCATCTGGAATCTTCCATTGGGACGATTGGACTTTGGTTTCGACATCATAACCATATACCCATGATTCGTCACCAGTTATGACCCTTTTGAGTAAATCTGGGTCGTCGTTGACGTCATTCAACAGTTCTTGAGCGATGCTCATGCGACGTTTCTTTTGGTCAAAATTTAGCAATTTCGGAACAAACTTCGCTGACACACGTCTCATGCCCAAAACGTTAGAAAAAATTTCATGGCACGAGCCAAGCGATAAACCAACATCCTCAGCAACTTCTCTGATAGTGATTCGACGATTTTCCAAAACAATTTTCTTCACTGCTTGAACGTTTTCATCAGTTGTTGACGTGCTTGGGCGTCCAGAGCGAGGCTCGTCATTGGCATCTTCCCGGCCATCTTGGAAGGGTTTGTACCACTTGTAAACATTTTTTTTACTCAGAACAGTTTCACCGTTTGCTACTGTCAACATTTTAAGTGTTCCGGAGCACTTTATTTTATTTATTACACAAAATTTGATGCAAATCCTTTGATCCATATTTTTCGATAGCAAGAAATCGCCGAGCACGTAAAACACTTATAACCTTTACGCCTCTCACAACCAAACAAAGAATGCTATACACTTGAAACTTGGTACAGATGTTCGGGAAGAGTGTGCCAACATAACAAAACAAAAAAATCGATAATCGAAAGTGCGTTGCCCGCGAAATTTGAAAAGTCACCTTACTTTTTGAACACACCTCGTATATTAGTTGATACAACTAACGGTTAATAGTTACATATTTGTAGTGCCATTAATTAAAACTTATAACTAAAACTTCTATTGTTGTCACAACTAATTATTTTATAGACATGTGACTTTATTTATAGCTCCTCGAACAAAAAAAATTTGTTGCTCCAACTATTATAAGACAACTAAAAATTTTTCAGTTTTCTCAGTGGAGTATTTCTTTGGTATAATTCTTGATCAGTGCAATTCTGAAATTGCTTTCATAATAAAATTTATTCAAACTTACAACTGTTTTCTATGTTGATTTAATAGTCTGTGACACACGTTCCCCTATCTTCTTGAAAAGAACCTTGGAATCTGATGAGCCAGAGGCATTATTGGGGACTGATCAATTCATTAATTGGGGATGAAAGGAGAAACGAATGGACACGAAGTTTATTCGGATCGAGAGGATACGAAACGGGACGATTGAAAGTTTATTCTCAACTGGTCTCGTTCTGTAACATCATTGGATGTGTAGGTCTCCGAAATTCAGAGAAAATTCGAGTTTTTCACCACTTCTCCAGAAAAGGAGAACTTCTCTGCTTGAGATTTTTTGCCATTCTTCTCAATTCTGTTGCAACGAAAAAATATTGAAGTTCTAAAACCGCAGTATTTCTACACCCAATTCGACCAGCTGTGGTGCCGTTTTCGCCATCTCTCTTTGAAGGGTTCATGAATTGATGACGTACGAAAATATCCACTATATCCAACAATTCATCAATGTGTGTTGATGAAAAATAAATCACAACAGTCCCTCAATTTATAATTCAATGTAACTCCTAGCTTCCACCCTTCATTGATGATTTAATAGAAGCTAATGAATATAAATTTTCAATACATGAAGCCATACCCCTTGATACACCGAGACAAAGATTTAATCATTACATTGCAAAAATAAATCGAAGTACTAACTCATGAAAAATACACGATTGATTATCAGCTTCTTAAGATGGAAGAGATACAGATGAAAACTTATAGATGCGTCTGTACCTACAGATCGTGCCAGAACGTGCACTATCGTTGGATTTAGGTAAAGCAGTGTACAGAGACACCGTAGACGAATGCAGAGTGCATTCGGTACAATGCACGTCAATACATAATGCACATGCGGCAAGGATCTTGGTAGCTACGTATTGCCCGACGCACATAGGAAGAGGAGAGTAAGAGATGAGAGGAGGATGAATGCACGAATTACGTGTTTAGAACAATGTTGCCCGATCCGTACAATTTTACAGAGGAGCAGGAGGAACATGTACTTGAGGATTATTTGGCAAACGTGAAATGCGTGAGTGCGTGTAGTACATTGAGAGGGAAAGAAGAAAGGGGATGATAATTAGCAAGAGCTGAAAAGGAGAGTATACAAACTTGAATCAATCCAGCAGCAGGTCCTGTTCACGCTTAAAAACAACACATATTGAACGTACAAACGCAATTTCAAAAATGATTATTTGCGTAATAACTTTTAAAGACTCTTTTTGAATTCGCTCCTGAAATTGCGTTCAACGAATAATATGTTTGATGAATTGTACACAGATTAAATGTGATGAAATTGAAAAGACAATTTATTTAAATCAAAAGAAAATTGTCAATTACAAGTCAATCAAATTCACTACCAATTAACTTTGTTACTAAAGTAAATCTATTTCTTAAATATCTTTGTCCCTCTGCTTTTAAACTCAAATAACCGCGATATGCATGGGATATTCTTCAAAATGTTACTGAAGTTTGAATTGTCTATACAAACGAAACGAAAATTCAAACCCACAAAGTTTGATGAATCATTATTATTTACGAAGAAAGTACTGCAAGATTTTGGGTCTTCAACAGGGAAGTATTTTATTTGCCGATCATCAGAAAGAATTTGAACGGATGAACCTCGGTCTTGCGCGAGACTTGCACTGTAAAAAAATAATCGGAATTTCCCATACGCAGCAACCGGTAAATATCGATTATGGGATGAGAAATCAATTTTCGGACATGTATATAAAATTTCCCATAAATTGAACTGAAAATTATAAACTGCATGAGATTTTTACGATCATTTCCCAGTAAATTCCCGGTGAAACACGGGAAATTCCTGACGCATGTACGTGTTAATGACTTCCGAACATTTATATGAAGTTTCCCATAGAAATTTTTTACAGTGTGACACAGTTTGAGGAAAACCTTATTTGAATTCAAATCTTATGCGAAATTCTAAATAGAAGTCTTGTGAGCACAATTAAGATTTAAAAAGTTCCAAGATACAATTTCGGGAAGAAATTTCTTATTCAAACAATCTATCGAATCAAAATAAGCTTTTATTGTATACTGTGCAAAATTCCTTTAAATTTCATGTATTCTTCAAATACATTTGTGAATGAAATTTTCAATTCCTAGGAATTTAATTGAGAATTTATTCACGACTCCGAATTGTTGATTTTTGCTATATCACACATTAATGTATATTTTTATAACTGAAATTTTGTTCAGATGTCATTGGATTCTCAATTTATTTTTCAGTTACGTGAATAACTTTTGCTTCTATTACTTGTAATATTTCTAATACCAGTATTATGTATGATCACAGTTATACATTTGTCTTGTACATCAACTATAACTTCTCTATGATACATTACATTATTTTCAATAAAACTACAGTAATAAATCATAATGAATCGATTACAAGAATCTTCATAAAAGTATCCCAATCAACCACACGCCACGACCTTTGAAATTTTATAGAGGTTTATCCAATTTGTAGGACTTAAGATTAAAACTACATATACCTGTTATATATATGTCTGTTTTTGAACTGCATAATTATCGAATAATGGTCGAATAATCGAATAATTCGAGCGAAACGTGTGGAGCTGAATGGGATGTAATTAGCAATGCAAGCGGAGAGGCGGAAAACTTGAATCAAACCCCACGCGCCACAAAGGTATGCCACCGGTTCTTCGCGGATTTGTATATGCTGACCCGACTCAACTCTTTACCGTCACCAGACATTGTCAACTCCTTCTTTCTCTTCCCTTGTCTTTCTTTCTCTTTCATACGTTCGCCTGCTTCGCTTTTACTCTTGTAGTCTCAAAAGTACCCATGAGACTAATTACAATTCATCGGACTATTCCTATATTGTATGTCTCGCCAAGGTCGAAAAGGGTGACGAAAAAAGAACTATTCGAGGACAAGCAGACAACGTAACGAGTGGAAGACAAATATGAACCAAGATAATACTATACACAACGCACATTGTATTGGGAGTTCACGTTCGGATGTGTATGACGCCTGAGAAAGAGTCCCTCGCTGAAGCTCACGTGATATCTTGCTCGCGTCATTCACTCCTGGTATGCGTGTGTGATATTTCGATGAATGCAACAAAACATTCTCATTTCAAACCGTAGCTGATATAGGCAATGATTTATCGAAGAATCGTAAAATTTTTATACCTATACTCATGAATAACAATAATTTATGAAAAATCGATATATACTCTTCAATAACTGTAATAAAAAATCAAATCTTCGCAAGGGAGGATCAAATACATTGTGTATCGAAGTTATTTAATAATAGATAGAAAATATATTTTTTGAAAGCAGCCAAATTTCGGTTCTGTGTACAAGACGGATATTGAACGCTTCGAATCTCCCGCCACGCACTTTCACGTGCTACGTTTGGTATCCAAGAGATGGAAGTGGGAAAATCGATTCTCTCATGACGTAAAATAAATTCAACAGGGTATATAAGACTGGTCGGGAGCATTATCAAATCGTGCCTTAAACTAATGAGTAAGGAAAATATAGAGCTTTGGTAACGCTTAGCTATGCTCAAATAAGCGACCATATTTTTGAAGAGGTTCAGGTCGTCCTGTGACCGCCGAACTACTTTTTCGTGCGGTCTGGTGAAGCGATCTACCTCACCTTTCACAATTCAAAGACGATTCTTCTGCATCACAACTTCTGATAAACGAAAATTGATGTCCTTTTACTTACTTTCGATTCTATCGAATTCTCGTGTATCCAAATACTACGATACGCACGTATATAATTATGATTCACGGATCTATTTACGTATCATTACGAGAACTCCAGACAAATCTTAATAACGTATATCGAATGAACACATCACACTCACTTTCTTGACTCATAGAAATCTCAGTTGCTATTTGATAATCTTGTATCATACGACCTTGATTTATGCTTCAGTTATTTGCGGTATACGACAATACAATGAACTTTATATCATATGATGTTATACATATAAATGCATGAATTTTTATAATCCATCGTTCTACTAGCACTCATACTACTGATTACAGTTATTAAAATGAGATACCGTTAATTTTGAATACGATTAGAATAATAATACAATTTTTTCCAATACATGAAAGGAACATATTCATTTATTTCACTCTCAATTCTATTGGATGACACAGAAAGAATATATCATGATAATCAAACATCATAACACTTTTAACTCATGATACTATAGGAGAGAATCATATAAATTCATGTATGTATATATATATTCTTACGTGCTATTTTTACAATTTCACTTATATATTATCTTTCTCAATGATTATTTCTCATCACCTTTGAAGGAAAAAATTTTATTTTCCTCGCATGTGATTGTTCACGGTTTTCCACTAACTGTTTCTTGTTTTTGAAAAAGAGAAAATCCCAAGGGATTTCAGAATTAAATTAGCAACTTGTGGAACATATAAGTATGTAATATAAATCCAATACATGTTTCAATGAATTATGTAGATGCAATGATTGATCTCCCATACACTCATAAACTTGATTCGATTATATGAATATTTTACTCCCAAACTAATTAGAATCATGGAATTCTACAATGCTTTAATGTTTTTCTGATAAAATGATAGGAATTCATAAGAATAGTTCAATGTTCTGTGATAACGTTGTGAGCAGAATACTTGTTCCATAGAAGAACAATTCAAATTATATTCATAAAAGTAAAAATGTTGGTAATATAATTTTGGGCTTTGGTTATTTCAAATTGCAAGGTACGAAAAAGAGAAAAATCAATAAACTCATTGATTACGGCATTGGAATGAACGTGTTGAGTTCAATTCTACCCCACAGAAACTTTCAACGTCGGTAATATCAGCATTTTTGTTCGTTAGACAGATGGCACTTTATAGAAGAAATGTTGGTAAAGAAGGAATCTTAATATTGTTAGAATTCCAATCAATATTCAAATGTAGTAGGTGCAAATACGACACTTTTTGGCTAGGTAAGTTATGTTGACATTTTCTCCATTCATTGATAATATTGTGAAATCTGAATCGGAATAAAGAATTTTGATAAACTCAAGATATTTACGAATACTGAATTATGCATATCTGAATTTTTTAATGTTATCATAATATTCTTCTTGAGAGGATTGATAGTAGAATTACAATAGTTTCTGACTGAAGTTATAGTTTCTGACTGAAGTTAGTTGTTAGTTTTTTAAAACAAATTTATCACCACCAGTAATTTTTTTTCTGGGTTTGATCGAATTCAATGGTCATTTATCGTAGTAGCTCTGCTTAGAGAATCTCATTGAACCGATTGATTTTTATTGATTCCGATGCAGAAAACCGATTCAAACCCATTAAAAATTCATTCTAAATGGGTTTAAATCAGTTTTCTGTAACGGAATCAATAAGAATCAATGGGTTCAATGAGGTGCTTTAAGCTGGGAAAGTTTGCATTGATTTTTGAGATTCAATGAATGTTTTTTTATTTTCTTTTGGCCAGGGGGTATGTCGCAGTATCGAAGATCTTAATGTGCAAGGCCACCAAAGCTTTTTTTGAAACGAAAATTTTATTCAAACAATATTTTCATGGGTTGTTTCATTACCTCGATTACCATTCTACTGGATCGAAGAAGATATATTTTCTTACATGAATAAGTAGTTATTGATAGAATTATAGGAAAAAAATTTAATTAAATTATTGTTTCTTTGACATTATTTGAAAGTTTATTTCATTGGTTCAAAGGGATTTTTCTCTCAGTGCAGTTAAAGAGTAGTAAATTAACTTAAATCCAAGCTCATAGTTTTTGAAGGGAATAAATTATTCAAAGGCACGCTTTACGCAAAATTAAACAAATTTCGTAAGGATGAAAAACAAAACAAAATATAAATGACCATAGCAGATATTGACTAAACAAATTAATTAATCAAAACGTTATTATTAATGAAAACTCGCATCGATGCATACGTTACAGTCGAGCTCACTTGCGACGATCAATCTCCCGAAAATTTTATTGCCAAACAGATGTCATTCATATGCAAAAATAGACGTTAACTGAACTTGTTATGAACACGCATAGTAAGTTAAAAGATTTCTTGAAAACATGATAAATTTCTTCATCACGTGAAATAACAGATAACGCGTACAGCAACTTAGAACACCCCTCGGGTCACTGCTGCTTTATAATTTATGCATCTTCACTGTTTAACGGAACTGAAATTCACGAATTTTATATTAATGACAATTCTCCGGGTAAATTCAAACCAAAATTATAATCAATTTCTCCTCAATATAATATATTATACTATTTTTGAATAGATTTCAGTCTAAAAACACACGGATAAGAGGATCACTCCAACATGGTGAAATAGTGGAAATGTTGTTTTAGAATATCAGTTCAAGCATAGAATACCTTCAGATTTGCTGATTCTACGATCTGAATGTATCTGACATAATGCGTAGTAAACGTAGCGTAGTGAAGCCCAGAGAATATCAATCCTCAGGATTAACCAAGGAACGCATTTGAACGTTCATGTATGTCCATTGATCATTCATAGATATTTGTGAGCTTTGGGAAAATGTTGTACTTCACTGCAAAGAGTATTGATTCTCGATAACAGGTTCAATTGACAAACCAAAAACTCCATTCTTTCAGAAACTTTTATAGTAAAATGTATTACTTCGTGCATTGCACTGAGAAAAAGGAATAGTGGATTCAAATGAAGCTGAAACTAGCAGCCGTGAAGTTAGCAGCCGATTGTTGTAACTCTCGATTAAACCTTGTTGAAGCTTTGTTAATATCAGAATTCGATCAAGTAGCATTCCAGTAAACATTTCAGATGCTTAAATCTTTGATAGACCTTTTGTGTAAAAAGTTACGACAATCAGCTGCTAGCTCTACGACTATCAGTTTCATTGGATTCAACGACGCAAAAACGTTGGATACGTTCAACTGCAATAATTGCTTGATTCGACTAGATTCGTAGTAGACTCAACTACGCATAATTGAACGAACTTTGTATTTAAACCGAGTTGATTGCAGTTGAACGCATCCAATTGTCGTGCGTAGTTGAATCCACTATCTTTCTTCTCAGTGTGGAAGTCAGTGTAGTATGTACATAGTCAATTTTCCAATTTTCTTTGCTCTACACTTAGAGAAGAAAATAGAATTGCTACTCTATTAATTGGAGAACAACTATTAATAATAATGAAAATATTTTCAATGTACGTCCCACAGAACAATACTAAATATAAAAATTATTGCTTGTGGTGTTTGAGTCCATTATGAAACAATATAATTGTTGATCAGTTCACTAATTATTGATGAAACTGAAACTAGCGACCGAAAGCCCTGATTTAGCTTTATTACTTTCAGCTTTATTACTTTCAGCTTAAAGTTTTCAGCTAAAAGTATATGGGACTGATGACTCATCGGGACTTTATAATAAGAAGTGAGTAATGACTCGCAGTTTAGTAATCATTAGGATGTTAACCTATCATTTTCATGGTGATGTAAATAGTTCATCTTACTCAATCCGATTTTAAATGGACTTATTACAATTTTGAAATATCTGGCACCAAATTACTATTCTTCATAGTAACTGTTACCGTATACTTTTCTCCGTGTATTAACAGCCAAGTTCACTCCCCCTCCCTGTGACAAATAATCTATAAAATCCCATTGACGAATCAGAAAATGAATGGGTTCTAATGAAATTCATTGATATTCAATCAGCAATTTCATCATTCATAATGGGATTTAATAGAATATTTCTACTTGGGCTATGAATGTTCTTTTATACTTTTTCTCTCTCAGTGCGTATAGAAACGAATTGTCATTCATTCGTCATAAAGATAACCTCTCGCAAAATGATTTGGTGGACAATCTTTTGAAATACGACCAATTCATTCCTCACTCACGAAGTGGAAGAAAAAGTGTCTTCCTTCAACAACATACTTCCCTATTCTATAAGAATATTCATTGTTATTTTTTTCATTTCAAGAAACTGTGCATTTAGCATAAGAAAAACTTTTTCATATGCAAAAAACGTGTTCCTTATGGAAAGGATATTTCCACAACACGAAAAAGCGTTAAATTCATGATATAAAAAACTAAACTTTGCCGAATTAATTTCATCGATACGTTTAATGAAACTGAAAGTACATCCATGTACGTCCAGAAAAATGGTATACCTGGATTTATTTGATTCAACGAAAATTTGTTTGAATCAACTAAAATTTATTTGACTCAACTACAATGTCTATTTATATATGAACCTACTAGAGTTTTAGTTGGATCAAATAAACGATTCATTTCATCCGAATAAATTTTCATTCATTTCAAATAACATTTACTTGAATCAAATAAAATTTTATTGAATACAAATAAATCTCTAGTAGGTTCATATTTAAGTAAACCATTTCTTTGGGTGTAGTTTGAAAGAAAAAATCGATGTTTTCTTTCTATCGCATCCACATGAATCCAAGATTGAAAATTATACGATATTACTCTAACGAACTGAAGAGGAAGAGAAAAAGCCATGTTTTCCAACAAATCTACCGTTTTCCAACTTCTACCTTACACGAAGACTTTTCGTGCACATAGAAACAGGAACTTCAAAAAAAATTTATTACAACTGAGAGAAAAAAATCTATTCAAATATTTCGTGCTTACTCTACCAAAAATACTATGAGTTTTAAAGGATTTTGTTTTGGAGATTTCGTATAATTTTCAATGTTAACAAAGCTCCGAGAAAGAATTCTAACGTTATGTATTTGAATAAAACTTGTGAATGCTTGGTTTCGTCGACATGAAACTTGTTAAATTTCAAAACAATTTTCACAACGTACATGTATCCATCACTGGAAAAAAAACTCGACACATATTGTATTAAATCTGAAAAACACATTTATACATTTATACAGTGCGAGCTTTTATCCTGGTCGTTCGCATATTGTCTGGACAGAAAAATTGCGAACAACCGAATTCATACGACTCTGGTACACGAGAAAGCTTTGTGACGTAAATGGCAAGCTCCATTACATTGTCGTATGTATATACTTGCTCTTCCTCATATATAAAATTTGACCAGTATACGAGCAGGTATCGAATTATTTTGCACATTTTTAATTTTTCTCTTCAGTAACCAAATTCCCATTCTCGTATAACATGTTATTAGAAAATTTTTTACCCCAACTCCCACATGTATCCGTTTGTATTATGTAATTCTTTGGAAATTGTATTGGCATGATCAGTGCGTACGACAATTTTGCATTGAAAAAAGATCAGACTGATACTAGCAGCCGTAAAACTAGCAGTTCATTTTTGTGACTTTTGATTATTCGTTTTCAAAGCTTTATTCGCTGCAGAAATCGATTAAATAGCATTCCAATAAACCTTTGAGATGCGTGAATTATTGATAAACATTTTGTGTAAAAAGTTATGACAATTGGCTGCTAGCTTCACGGCTGCCAATTTCAATTTCATTGAAAACAGGTAAATTCTGAAAATTTAAAATCAATCAAATTATTCCATGTTTTCGTTGAAAACAAGTTTCCCTCTCATCGTAGCACAGCTCCTAAAGTTCTTGAAACACTAGCACAGCTCGTATTCCTGAGCCCAACTGTAAACCATACAACACTGTAAAAAATGTGGAGAACTTTTCTCCACAATGTTGGTGGATTTCGTCCCCTCATCGTGGGAGAATTGTTTTTCTATAAAAAATGAGGGAATTTTCACCGCTTTGAAGAACTAGTTTGTTTTGTGGGTATTGAATCCTCTACAAATGAAAGAAAAATCTACCAAATCATGGTGAAAAATTCCCCATCTACACTCAGTGAAATTCATAGTCATGGCAACCATGTAAGAGGACAACTATACAATTATTGTTTTTCTAATTCTTTCTGTAGTTAATAAGGCAACTATGTAAATAGTTTTCATTACTATAAACAAGTTACCATAATTGTTCACATAGTTATGGTTACTGGATATGAATGATTGTCCTCAAATAGTTGATGTGACTATTTAAATTTCTTTCAGTGTATGCAGGAACTTTGCTGCCACCATTTTGTTGGAGGAAAATTTTCCAATCAATTTTAGTGTTCGTAGGAACTAGCTGTGATTGCCTTCGTAAGGGAATGGTCAGCTGCATGAATTATGCACAGAAACCCCCTTGAAAACAAAATTCTGACCCACACACTGTTTCCAACCTATCAATTTCAAGTAAGGCATACCTTACACGTCTAAAGCCACGGAATGAGCTGTTATGATAAGGATTTGGCTATCACAGTAAATGAATTTATTCCTCCTGACTCTTCCAAAAGTGACTACACCATTCAGACACTTGAAGTGTATGGAAATGAAACACTTGAATTCATAGTGCATGGAGGAACTTTGCTGCTGCCATTTTTTTGAAGTGTATTCGGCAATTTTTCTACAGTGTGTTCGATAATTGAGAGAAATCTTGTGTTGAAAACATGTAGAAGCGTTATGTAATTTACAAATTACATTGAGTCACAAAAGATTAAGAGGATATTACACAGTTGAAAATTTTGTGTAAATGTGTTAAAAAATCCGTGTGTCATGAATTTTCTGTTAAATATTCAACGCAACCACGTGTAGCTTCTACAGACAGTCCTTGTGTAATCAGGTCTCAACTGATTTATAATGTGAAATCATTCGAACAAGTGAAAAAAAGTGTCAAAATGACACAAATGTTATTCAACTCAAGATTGAACATAAAAATTGTGTTGTTCTCAACTACCAAGGGGAGATCGCCAGTGGTGGGAGCTATTTTTTTATGAAACTTCTATGTACGTGTAACTTTAGTAGTCGTCGGAAGAACTGTTCATGCATTTTGGTTTTAGCTTTCATTGTAATGGAAATTCGTTTTCTAGATATGTGAATTTGAAGATAGAGTGCGAGTCGATATACGCAAAGAAAGTACACTCAATCAAAGGACCGGCAGTGGCTTGAGTGATACAGCTGCAACATTCGGTCCCGACGATCCATGTTCAATGCTCATTGAAGTACTGTTTTTTTTCAATTTATTCTTATGCATTGTTTCAACACGAAAAAAGTGTGATTTTCACATTTGATTGATGTAAAAAAATCCATAAATTACACTTTTGAACTGTTGATTCATTCCTTATTTTGGATTTCATTTGACAGTACTTATCTGTTGAATTTACACGATCGGAAATTCCAATCAAAATTTTATCAACATCCTTTTGTGTTATATTATTTACATCGAGCTTGAGTTATTAGCTAACACAAATACATTATGTGATATCCACACAAAAATATGTGTGGACCGTTTGGGACATGTGAAATGTGTTGAATTTAACACAAAATTTCCAACTGTGTAACAACAAAACTCTATTCATTTCGTTTTTCTCCAAAAATAATGAAATAATTATACTTGAGTCTACCCATGTGGAAATTGCCGGAGTTGACAAATCGCCCAGTACTGGAAAGGTTGTATTTGCCAGACTTCGGCAAAAACAACTGTTCCTGTTCAGGCCCATTACTGTTTTTCAACTGGCTGTACATGTTCGACGGAGTTGAGACGGTATTGGTTGGCGTGGACAGACAGTGTTGGGCCAGTAATGAATCAATACTGGCCGGAAAATACACGGATCGTAGTGTAACGGAGCCGCGCCAGTACTGTGCCAGAGTTGGGATAACTATTCAATATATCCAATAGGCGATCGAGTGCCAAGATCGGTAGAGCAATGGCTAACTACAAAATCGGTAATCGAACTACGTTAAAATGATGTCCATGGAAATCCGGCTGTTATGGTAAACCAAAGCGGCGCCAGTACTGAGCCAGAGTGCGGATTACTATTTCATAGATTTGATAGCCGACTATATGCCAGTATCAATATGGCACTGGCTGACTACGAAATCGATGTTGTATTGTCGTTAAAATCAATTCATTATGACAAATGGCATGGTACTGGCGAGGTTGTATTTGCCAAAGTTCGGCAAAAACAACTGTGCCTGTTCAGAATCATTACCGTTTTTCAACTGTCGCCGAACATTCGCAAAATTTCAGCCGGTATTGGCTCGCGTGGACAGACGGTATAGGGTCAGTATCGAATGAATACTGTCTGGACAATACCCAGGATTTCGAGAAACGGTACCGCGCCAGTATTCAGCCAGAGTCGGTATTATCATTCCATATGTACAACAGACGGCAATATGCCAGTAATGATATGGCTCTGGCTGACTACAAAATCGATAGTCGATTGATGTCGCAATTATGATCTTGGCAACTCGGCTGTTGTGGTCAGCCGGAGTCGCGCCAGTATTAAGCCAGAGTTGGTATTATGATTCAATATGTTCGATAGACGACATGGTACCAGTATTCGTGGGACTCTGGTTGACTACGAAATCGGTAGTCGATTGACATTAAAATCACGATCTTGGCAACTTGATTTTTGTAGTGAGCCGGAGTCGCGCCAGTATCAAGACAGAGTTGGTATGATCATTCAATACGTTCGATAGAGAACAATGAACCAGTATTGGTAGAATCTTGTTTCACTACGGAGTCTATGGTAAATTGCGCGACTTCAAGGGAATTGGTGCAATAAATGGGAATTCAAGTGATCCGTTGCCAACTCGGAGATTAGCCGATGTGATAGAGACTCTGTTTCTCACTCGCAGGTCCCGGGTTCAATCCTTGCCCAGTGAACTTTCATGAAACCACTTCCAAAGCGTCTTTCTCAGATAACGGTGACGAGAAAAATAGATTCACAAAGTTTTAAAAGTTCAAATTCAATGTATTTTTTTTTTTTTACTTAAAATATAACTCCGGGGATCTCTAATTACCAGCACTGTGCCAGTACTGGGTCGGGTCTGAATTCCTACGTAGGATGTATTATTTTGACCCTCTACCACTTCTCATCCAGTACTGGCCGGACAACTGATTCTGTTGCAATGCTAGAGTTCCACCATAGTAGGCACACACCAAATATCGCTACCGACGTGGTGGTAAATGTTCTACTGGCCCTTATGTAAAATGATGTTATCATTCCGACTCCTTGCCAGTACCGTCCAAACCACTGGCCCCATAAGGGCAAGGTTGGATTTGCCAGTACTGGCAACTCTGGCAACTGTACCGCGCCAGTAGCGGCCCGTGTGTACATTTTCACATGGGTATATATTACTCACAGTCCACAGAATTTTTAGAATATAACATGAGCTGAATAATTCAATCACATTTTTTGAAAATAAGCTGACTGATAGAAGAAATTTCACTATGCATATTCTGATTTGTGTTTTCCATGGAATGAAAACCAAATTTGAAATTAACATGAGTGAAATTCATTCGTTCTTACGAATAGATTAGTTCTTGGTGTGACTACATCCTTTGATTATACAACTTCGACATTTTTCAAGAAAATATGCTTATTGGAAAAAGCCATGTTTTCCCTCGGCACACATCAATATCCGAGAATGCTTCAGATGAAAAGTAGACTAGGGTGGATCCAATTTTAACATAACTCTCGTAAAATCATTCGGCCCACCTTTCATTCATCTACCGCAATTTTTAATATTCATGTGAAATCGATATTGAAATTTGGACTTTTCCCGTTCAATTTTATTCAATATGATTTATTTGAAATACATTACAGTTAAGCGTAGAAAAATTCCGTCTTTTATATGAGTTATTACATTTGATAATCATTTTATCAACCTTTTCTGGACGTTACGGATGCACGGAAATGAATTTCTAGCTGTATCAGCGAAATTTTAGAATTCATAGCTAAATGTTTTAAAACTCACAGGATCGCTTATTTTTTGGCAAAATTAACTAAAATTGAGTCGATAAAACTAAAAATTTTGCTGCAGCGGCTAAAAAATAACTGTCCACTTCCCAGCCATTGAATTTTTTCTTTGTGATTCACCGGGGCAAGTTTAATTCGGAAAGTTCATATGACTATATAAGAAATAGTACGAAATCTGTAAAAAGCCTAATTATATGTATAGTATTTATATACAATTTACTTATAAGAATGTATACAAGATCTATACAAATTTTATATAAATTGTTTCCGGATACAGTACAATGTTTTATGTAACGCATTGTGAATTCGATTTGAGGTCAATTGTAATAATTTGGTAAAACTTCTATAAGTACCTTCATAGGTAATAAAATTCACTATACACTGTTCATATGCAAGAATTGACTTTCTATGCTATATAACAAATATATAATTCTGCATTTTATTTATACATATATGTTTCATTGTTGGAAAAAATCTTGAATATATTTGTTTGATATGTCACCATGACAAAAAAATACCAACGATATTCATATATAGCAATTCCATGAGAACGAATTAAACAAACCAAAATTAACTCGTAACTCTCACCACAATTTTTCATCCAAGCAAACATAGAGTACTAATCGTTCCAATTCGTGATTCGAAGGAGCGACACGAAATCATGTTCTCGTAATGTTAAAATAAACCGATATCATCCTAATGTGATGTTATTATCATTACGTGAACTATGCAAAAGGACGAGAAACGTGTGAATAGTTTCCAGATTCCCTCTATCGTATCCAATTCTACACCCTTGGTACGATTTATGAGGATCCTATCGGATGCAGACACGCCATCTGGGAGGATGGATAATAAATCTATCTAATCTAGATCTTCACGCGTGTACCGGGCGAATCCTCCATACGCAAAACAAGTATTTAGAATATTATATCCTCGTACGCCGCGAATCCCTGCGTATTGACGTGATTCACTCCGCCCTATCTTTTGTTCGACCACATATTATTAGGGAATTTGTCCCTGTAATTTATGGGGCGCGGCGTGAGACGAGATCGTATAAAAATTCATCCTCACGTGAAAATATTACTTCCCAAAATGGATTTATACAAATAACATGTAATCTGCAAGCAATTGTTCTTCATTTGGTAACTCGCTTGCGTCCGCAGATCGTATTTAATTTGAATATCATTTCAATATGAACGGATAGATTAATTTATATACAAATTTGATACATTTCAGTAGAAGAATAATGTTATCGAGGTATACAGAGGAAAGTGTAATATCATGCGCAGTAATCAAACTTTCTTTAAATGTAATTATTGTACTGGGTTTAAAATATTTTAGAAGATCACATAATATCCAATAGAAGTTTTGTCCAGAAGTTCTTCATGGCAAGAGTAATGAAAAGAAGTGGAGACATTTGAAGACATTACGTCAGGAGTCTAGAATATGCCTGAAAGATATCTGAGGACAAGAAGTGTTCATTTAATAGTGAGCAGGAACATCGGCACTCATTGCAATAGCGAACGTCTCATAACTTAGCAGTATTGACTAAGCTCTATCTCCTAATTACTAGCAAAATCATGGATGGATCAGCAGTAGGATAAGATTCTTCCGATTTCGTATTTTTTAGCAATATAAATTAGAAAGGGTATTTTCTGTGCTGATGGCGAAGAGAATTCTTCATACAAAATTGAACATTTTTTCAGCAAACATCAACCCGAGATTTTGTCTGATGTAAAGCCTTGCGCTTGAGATCTTTCTTCAGAGACATATAAAATGTCTTATATGTGATATAAGCTGTCATTTGTCATTCCTATATGCAGAACATTACTGTGTAAAATCACCATCAGTCATAGTTAATTCTATATTCAATGAAAACTTGTTTTTTCCCACACCTGCACGGAAAGTTGATGTTTTCTGACCTTTTTTTAGGGAAGAGAGTGCTGAGTTCCAAGCGAATGTGTCACAGCGGGAGGAAAATATTTTCCGCCCGCTCGCAGCGGGAGGAAAGTACTTTCTGCCCGATCGCAACGGGAGGAAAGTACTTTCTGCCCGCTTGCAGCGGGAGGAAAATACAAACTATCTTTTCGTTCTGACATATGCATATGAATATTTTATATGCAATTAAACAGATGATTTTCACTTTCCTTGCAGTTGTGGGAAAAAATAGTACGTTCACCTCGGGGAGAAGTGGGAAATTTCCACTCGTGCGATTGTCTCCCTCGCCTTCGGCTCGGGAAGTCAAACTTCACACTCGTCGAAAATTCCCCACTTTCCCCCCTTGATGAACAATATACTATTTTCTTTCATTTTTCGTAGAAAATTGCATAAACTGAGAAAAAGGATTTCTTCTTACAAATCAACGCATTTGGTCAAACCTTTTTGAGAGATATCGTTTCATACAAATGACACTCATTCATTATCACCAAACATTGTGTGGATTCAAGAAATTCATATTTATTAATTATAACTAAATCATTGATTTGACTCAAACTGATCGAAATTGATTTGAATGAATATGACTTCTTCCCAAATTTAGATTCATCGAATCATCATCGGTATGAAGTTGACTCAAAGAAACATGTGCTGTATTTATCAACTATGTGGTGAAATAAATATTAATAAATTTTTCTTTGGCCGTATCCAACTCTACGATTCATTTACTATAAACAAATCTTATTTGAGTCAACGAATCTTCTTTCTCAGTGTAATAACACTGGGCTACGAAATTAGAGTGCCCCATTGGTTCGGAGACCGGAGTTGACTTTGTCGAAGGTTTTTGGTTCGCTGAATCCGAATCCGAGGTCCAAATCCCTCGATTAACTCTGGTTTTCGAGATATCCTAACCAACAAATACAAAAAGAACGATTTTAGCATATATGAACATAATTACAAAGTATGAGCTTTGCCCTCCCAAATGCCGTTGAGTTTGCTCAAATATCTTTTGTACTCGCTGAGAGATGGCATTTTTAAATTTTTATGTTTGTGCATTCATCTAAATATAAACATTTTCAGCATGGAAATTGCAAAATGCCATATCTCGGCGAATACAAAAGATATTTGAGCAATCTCAACGGCATTTGGAAGGGCAAAGCTCATACTTTGGAATGATGTTTATAGTTTTTCGAGTAACAGAAGAAGTTCGATGCTACATAAGCCCAAATATAGGCTATAATTGCTGTTTTTGCATTTTCAGGTTAGGATATCTCGAAAACCAGAGCTAATCGAGAGACTTGGACCTCGGATTCGGATTCAGCGGATCAAAAACCTTCGGAAGAGTAAATTCCGGTTTTCGAACCAATGGGGAACCCCAATTTGGTAGCCCAGTGTTACTTATTGCTTATAAAACCTGTCACTAATCTTTTGTTCTAGATTGATTCCAACAAATATCTAAGACAAAAGCAGAAAATTTCGTCAGTGAAGTCGATAATAAGTGAATCGCTGATATAACACCGATAAAAGCTATTCTCATGTTCAAAGCATTGAAAACGATTTTGAATGGGATATAGTACAAGTCAATGAACAAAACTTTTCAACTCATACATGTCAGGATTCTTGGTTAACAATGGAATCACGAATTTTCCTCTAGTTATCAGACATTTTGAGTCTCACGATAACATTTGGATTTCCCTGGTGGTCTAGGTGATCCCAATATTCAACAGAATGCTCTCGAGACGTAAGTGATTTCAACTGTCAGAAGATCCAAAAGAAAGACAGTCTTATTCCAATTGTTTTTCCTTCCTGTCTTCTTATATTTCGAATCCAAATAATTGTAATCATAAATATCAAACTCCTCGAAATATACTGTTTTTCCCCCTGATTGTAAGGGGAATTATTTTTTCATCAAGAATCGGGAATTCATCTCCCACTTTGAGAAACCATTCAGTAGCGTAGCTGGGGGGTCGCGAAGGGGGCGATCACCCCAGGCACATAGACAGGGGGGCACCGGAATAAACAAAAAAAAATGTTTATGTATTGACTGGGTGCGGGAAGTGCGATCCGAGTAGTAAATTTTTCACAATTATGTATTAATCACACATATAATTGATGTATAAACTGTATTGAATTACATATACATTATGTATGATTGTGACAATCTTTCCTTATAGGAAACTTTGCCCCGAGCGCCAAATCACTCCGCTCATCCACTGTAACTATTCCTTTTTTTACATATCGAATCTCCCAAAAAAAATGAAGAGGAAAATTTACCAAATCATGTTAAAAAGTTTTGCTGCCATGATTTTTTGATAACAAAATTTCACAATTATTACTCAGTGTGTACTTTGAACCATTGACTTTTGATTCTATTGTTTCCAAAGTACAGAAACCAGAAAACTTGGATTGATGACAATGATAATAATAACCGAATATTATATTCAAATTCAATCCTCCTCAAACAGATCAAGTGAATCTCGTGATGACCTACGGTATTTAATTTTATTACCATATCATCATTACCGTTTTCTTTCTAATTCAAGTCGATGGTAAATATACAATATCATTTTCACCAAACAATTTCCCTTCAACATGAACCACAGTGACCACATCATAGCATTTACCGTAATTTCATACTAACACAAAATGCTTTCAAGTACAAACAATATCTATCTCTACATAATGAACCACAATTGCAGAGCTTCGTTGATGTGCTAAGCCGTTCCACATACACGTATGCAATTATGGATCAAGCTTTGGTGTATAAATGTGCATATGTAAATATATGATATTGTGTATAACCAGCAAAACACATGTGTACGTAAATCATCTGTACGTGGTTATGCGCTATCTGCCTGTCTGCAGGTTATTGCATGGAAATAAAAGAGGGAAAAACTACTCGAATGAGAAACGAAGAGAAGGGGGAGTTGTTTCCAGATCTCTGATTGGACGTTGGTCCTGTTTCCATTGTGTGAGAGTACTAGGGCCAAATCATGCCAAAGAGTCGTTGTCGTGAGTGAAATAAGTGATAGGGGCTTTACCGCAACAATGGTAGAATAGTAGTTAGATTGCAGATTTTCTCATTTGTTCGATCCTTTTCGATGTCTCTCGACAAACGATATCATTAGCCGAACTGAGAGCACTATTACACTCCTAACCAGTATTCATTTACATATTGTCATTTTGCTGTACCCAACCATCAATACACTCCAAATGATTTGCATTCATAGTTAATGATATTCATTAGGATGAAAAAATGTTTTCAAATCCCAATTGAAATAATTATCTCTGATGTGGAATTTATGGAAACCTTATTTTTCTCCCACTGAGGATTAATGTATTCCACCTCAATAAAAAGAAACGATAATCCTCCAAGAGGTTGAAATAAAATGTGGTAATAACAGATTTTATGCACCGATTAAAACATTGTACTACATATCAACGATGATGATACTCCAATTAAATTGAATATCATGTTATTCTGTTGATACTCACTTTGTATTTTAATCGACTAAGAATACAATAAGAATAAGGTAAAAAGTGAAATATAGTTAACGATTATGCTGTTAGCTTCACTATGAATATACATACTCACTATAAGTTCTTCTCACTGACTTGAGGGATTCATTTGAAATGAATAAAAGATCTTGGGCGAAGTTGCAATTTGCTCCGAAGAATTGAATGTCGGTTGGATAGTGGCTTAGTGTCGGTAGCAAAAAATCTCTTTGTTCAAGGAGATACTAGCACCGGAGCTTTAGCGAATTTTATTCTATAATTTCACTCGGAATGATGGGGTATGATTGAAATATCTCTCTTAACCGTACTTCGGTACATGTTGGGAAGCATTTTACGGAAAGATGCTTCAGCTATGTTTAATGATTTTAATGATTTTCGAGCGAAATAACAAAAAGAACTCGAGTACAGTTTCAACCGCTGTTCTCTCGGAGATTCAATTTATTAAACCTCTTCTCTAAGAGCAAGAGGAATTAACATTTTTCACGGAGAAACTTGAAAAGGCTTTTTCTGTTCAGCAAACGTTGAATGGAAAATTATTCCATCGCATATAAATACGTTAGAATTATTTTGAAAAAATTATCCCACATTAAATTAAATTATTATTTCAGATTACTGTGTTCCATAAAAATGAATTTTTTAACATGAAATCTTGATGATGATCAATTATTATTAACTCTTAGGTCTGTATACATTTTTTCTAGTATACGTAAACTGTATCCGGAGATCATTCATGTATGGAGCATACAAAAAATATGTTCAAGTATTGAAAAAAAAATATGAAACAATTTTCATGAATTTCTTTCACTTTAAACATCGAATTTATGTAAACAGGATGAAAAATGAACGAGACAACTTGTCGTCCGGTTATAAATGACTTTCTTATACAGACTAAGAGGTTAAGTTAAATTATTTTCATATGTATAAAATACATAACACGATGCTGAAATTACCCCAAAAAACTAGCCCGAGTACAAGGCCGGGACAGGA
The DNA here is from genome assembly GCA_018340375.1 of Gonatopus flavifemur. NCBI lineage: Eukaryota > Metazoa > Arthropoda > Insecta > Hymenoptera > Dryinidae > Gonatopus > Gonatopus flavifemur. The sequence continues at coordinate 44,333,684 of JAFFJZ010000003.1, read as the reverse complement.
TATAGTAATATAAATTCAAAAATGCTGTTTATGAATACAAAAATCGGGCTATATTCTCGGACTCATTTCAGTGTCGTGTGACTACGTTGAGTAAAATTTTCAAACAATTTGAATAACCAAACTGTTCTATTACTATTATAAAAATATTTTGTTACGATATTATTAATCACATTACGAAAGAAAATAGTTTTTTCAATGTAATTATTTGTAATCATTTACGAATACATTAATATATGCAAACTGTGCGTACGAATTCAATGCATCCGCGGTTGGCGTGGCTGCTGTTACATTGGATCACCATCTCGTTCACAATTATAATCAATTAATTCAACTTACAGTTTTGTCCTGAGTTCAATCATAAACATCGTATCGTATCGAAATACATACCTGAAATACACAAAACAAAAAACACTCTTTAACGCATACATAACCTTGATAAAGATTCAACTTCATTCATATAATATTTTCAATCCATATAAATTATTCGAAAGTCCTTGACATGATATGCTGAAAGTGAACATGGTCACGGTAGATAGTTATTTTGTAATTGCATGTTGGAGATTTTTAATTATGCTATCTGTGATTTCACGTACGGTTCATACTTTTGTTTAATTAATGAAATTGAGAAGAAGGAAGAGTGAGGGAGTGAAATAAAATAAGGAAATCAATGACCTTTGACCCGTCTTCCTCTATTCCTACAATTGTCACTTTCAATCACATGAGATCATTACTAATTAACTCGAATTTTATTTTTACAATTGTTTCCCAGTGAGATAATGAAGTTAAGTGCATTTCAATGATCTCCAAGGGAAGATGTAGGAAAGATTGAATTTGTCTGTCATTTTCTCAAGCAACAAATGTGAAATACAATTAAAAAGATACAAATCTGTTAATTGATTCCCAAGAATAATATCGAATTGATATACGAAGTTGACAAAAGAAATATAAGACGGATATTTCTGGTATAATATAGCGAACTCACTTCGCTCGCATCAGCATTGCCACCCTCCTGTTTTTTCCGATGGATCAGCATACCCTGGTTAAACGAACCAATTGATTCTCGTCAAATCTCATTGAATTTTGCACGATGTTCTGACCAAATCTCATGAAATTTTATTTGTCAGATTCTATGGATTTTTCCAACCAGGGTATCACGTACAGCTGTTGAATGGAACGGCCAGTGACGGAAGTTGAAACCAGAGGGTTCCGCCCCCTGACTGCTTCGCTTCGCTCAGCAGTCCGACCCCCTTCAACATCCGCTTCGCTCATTTTGAATGGATCGTAGCGCACATATGCTCGCTCCGCTCGCATTTGGAACAATTCAGGTATCTAGGGATATATGAAAAGGCACTCATCGGTTTTTCACTGAATTGAGAAACTTTGTAAATGACTTTGTAATATTCAGCAAGCCTGAAACGTATTGCCTACGATCCTTTATACCATCTCCAAATGATTCAGAAACATCTACCTGGGTAACTGCACAATTTCAACTGTCCTGGTAAAAATAAAGCCTGGAAGCGCGACGAAAGCGTGAGCTAAAAGTCATTTGAGCGTAATAAGCGTAACGAAGAGTTATTTAGGCGTAATTTAGGAATGAACTGGAATATTTTCAGGCTTCATTTGTTTCAATAGCTACTCCCTTCACTTTTGGATTCTCACTAGTGCGCAGTTGTCATAACGTCAACCAGCTCTTGAAGAGTCTTCGGATGCAGTAAAGCTTACACGGGAATCATCATTTTCTTTCAACATTGAGCCCAGATTCGAATTCAGCACCCTCGAAAACTCTTAGAACCCATACTTCATATAAGTCTGTACATGAATGCAAAATTGACTGGATTTACGTCCTCCATGTTGGATCCACCATCTGGAATTCGTTTTTCGACGTCAGATTCGAATTCCTCACCCCTCAAAACCCCTAGGACCCATGTTTCATATAAATATGTCCACAAATGAGAAATTGACTGAATTCGCGTCTGCCATCTAGAATTCGGGATTCGACTCCAGATTCGGATTTAGCGCCCTCGAAAACCCCTAGGGGCCATGTTTCATAGTAATTCATCGATTCAAGCCAAGATAACGAATATTCAAAGACTGCGGAGAAAATGAGGTATATACTCTCTAAAATCTTTGGAGTGAGATTTCACTCTTTAGCCAGCCAAAAGTGAGCCAGTTGAATTTTCGAGTGAAATTTCCACTCTTTGAGAGTGATATTCTAAGGTTTGAGGTTAGAAACACACAACCACTCCGAGGTTAGAGTGAATTTTTCACTCTAAAAGAGTGAGAGGTCACTCGAAACGAGTGAAAATTCCACTCGAAGCGGACAGGCTCACTTCTGACACTTAGTGGAGTGAAACGTGCGATTTTTCACTCTTCCAGATTTAGAGAGTATATATGTATACAGAGGGGAAAATTTTCTCCGAGATCAAGTATTTTCTCAGAAAAAATTTTTAAAGAAACAGAAGACTTGTCCGATTGCAATAAAAAAAACGGTATCTCGGAAAGGGTTTCAGGAAAGTCCCCTATAAACTTCAATCCATTTCGTCCACTTCCTCCAGAGCTATTCCATATACAGATAGACAGACACACAGACAACCCCACGGATTATCAATCAGTATTGCATGAAATGAAAACCTGTGCAACTCCCAATGGGATTGTTCAAATATTTCAAAAGATACCGTCACACGGCACGATAGCGGGTGCAATAGGCACTCTGTGCTTGATATACTATGTATACCGATGAGTGCCTAAAAAGCAGGAGCTGGCATCCCAGGCTCGCATTCATATGATCTAAATCGCAGTCGACTGCGATCGCTACGCTCGCATATCCATAAGCTAAATGGCGCTCGCTTCGCTCGCCTTTCATGATGCACTATATTTTTATTCATGAGGAATCCCGACTAGAAATTTACCCCATGGACCAGATCAGGTAAACCTTGATCCAGATCAGGTCCTGATAAGGCAACCTCATCAGGACCTAACAAGTCATGTCACGCTGCACTATTATGAGGACCCTATCAGGAAAGACTAATTAGGATTTTGTGAGGAATTCTTTACTAAAACCTCAAAAATAAATCACAACTAATCTATGAGCCTGTGTGAAAATTGCAGTTCGGTTGACAGATGTGAGGTTAAATTTATGTGATCAACAAATGGATGAATTATTTTTGTGAAATGTGTGGTGGTTATTTCTTGAATAATGTGTATCAAAAAGTCTGTTAGTAAGTGCAAAATGATTAAGTAAATCAGTCATAACTGTTGTAACGTGTCAAAAAATCGTAATTTGTTGATGCAGTGAAAATGAATTTTCTTCAAATACTTACATCAGCACTTCTGGGCAAAAACTCAGAGATCATATTGATTTTGTAAGAAATATGAGTCATGAAGAACTCATTTGATCAAAAATATGTCAAAAGAATGTTCAAAATGAATAACAAAAAACTTGAATTATTCACTTGCAGCTCGTCGGATGGTTTTATTTTTCAAATTGAAGAGCACTCTTGGAGTTGAAATTTTCAAATTTGAGAAAAAAGCCCTATTTTCTGAGTTGAATTTGTTGTTAGGATGATAATAAACTTGTAGGAAGAGTTTGAAAGTTGAGTGAAATCTATATTGATCAGGAAAGTCCAAATCGTGTAGCAAAAGTTAGAAAATCTGTCAACTTAGCTGACAGCGCATGGGTATTCTATCAGCTTTTCTTTACTAAACCAAATGCTGGCAGGAGAAATTCATCAAAATATAGTGAATTCAAAGTGATGTGAAGTAAGAGAGGACAGATACATGCATTGAATTTTATTAGTTAGTATAAAAATGTTGATAAATATGGTAAGGCTATGTATGACTCAATGTATCGTCTCTCAATATTTTTGTTTCAATGATGTGCATTTTTGAGTGTGCATTTTCGTATCTTTTCACCAGTAACTAGTGTTAGGTTGAGAAAACATGTGTATTGAACCTGTTTCATAAATATAATAACATTTATTTGTAGGAACATGACACAACATTATTGGAACAAAAATATGGGAAGACGACACTTTGGATCTTCTATAGTCTTTTCTTATTTTTGGAACGTTTATAAGAACGAATAAAATCTATTGAATATTTCGGTCCTCTCTTACTTCACATCACTTTGAATCCACTTATTATATTAATATTTTGATGAATTTCTCCTGCCAGCATTTGGTTTAGTGAAGAAAAGCCCATGCGCCGTGAGCTAAGTTGACAGGTTTTCTAACTTTTGCCACACGATTTGGACTTTCCTGATCAATATAGATTCCACTCAACTTTCAAACTCTTCTTACAAGTTTATCATCACCCTAACAACAAATTCAACTCAGAAAATGAGGCTGTTTTCTGAAATTAACAAATTTCAACTTCAAGAGTACTCTTTAATTTGAAAAGTAAAACCATCCGTCGAGCTGAAAATGAATAATTCAAGTTTTTTGCATTTCATTTTGAACATTCGCTTGAAATATTTTTGATCGAATGAGTTCTTCATGACCTTTATTATTACAAAATGATTGGGATTTCTGAGTTTTTTCCGAGAAATACTGATGTAAATTAATATTGATATAGATATTGTCGTTGTTGATATTATCGTATATTTGAATAGAATCAATTGTCACCACATCAGCAACTTATGATTTTTTACATATTACAGCAGTGATAACTGATTCAATAATTCATTTTGCACTCAATAACAGATTTTTTATGCGTATTAATCAAGAAATAACGAAAGAAGAGTACTTGTTCGAAACTTATATTTGATTATGACGAAACACATATTCATTCAGTTCATATATACTCTTTGAATAATACTCAGATGATGTGATGTGTAGGAAAGAAAAATGATGCTGAATAGTCAATAAATCAACCTTATGAGAATTGTGATAAGTTAAATGAAATACTTATTTCGCTGGTGATGGTTGAACGTTTGCTAAGCTTTTTTCGCTGTATGCATAACGTGGAAAATCTTGTGAAATTTTCATAAGTTCCGCCTAATTAAAACCCAAATAGTTAGTTTTCAATTCACATTGAGAATAGATTGAACAAATTGTTCAACAGTTTTCAGAAGTAGGTAATGTGTTCGGAATGAAGGGATTGAATTTAAAAACAGGCACAGTTGAAAATCGTTCAAACATGTTCTTCTTATTGAAGGAAAATTTGTTTAATCAAAGAGTGTACAATCTGAAATCAAGTCTGTACATTCTTGTATTCAGTTTATCAAACTATGTCCATGATCTTAGGATGACCGAACGAGGTCCTGATGCGGATACAGCGAGGAAAACCTACTTCGACCTTTTCAGGATAATTTGAGAAAATCCTGACTAGGACCAAATGAGGTCATCCATACGTGAGTCATCCACACCTAATCCCGATCAGGACCGTAACGGGTATTCCTTATTTCGGATGACCTTGTCAGGTCCTCATCATATGTTGGGTTAACCTGATGACAATTTCCAGTCGGGATTATTAAAGGAATGAAATAAACATTAATTCACGTTTATGATTAGAAGGCTTCCGAAGTGGCTGACCCAGTGACCGTGGTCGCTTTTCAACCACCAAAACAGTTGAAAAGTGACCGTGGTCGGCTTAGTCGGTTACTTCAGAAGCCTCCCAAACCTCTTTATAAACGAAAAAAATTCATAATAGCATTTTTTTTTACTAATCCAGCAAAAAGTCACTATTTTATTCGTCCGGGTTACTTTCACAGCCACCTAGTTGACTGTGAGAGCAAATTTTCGATCAAACTAGTGAGAAAATTTGCTATTCTATATTTAACACATGAATTTCCTGTATCAGCAAATTCTTTTTCGCCGTGTGTACACGGAGAAAAATAAAGGAGTATATTTCCTTTCGCACAATTAGTCAACATTTTTTGGTACCTCCTACGGTATTTTCAGTATGGCTGACTCTTTGCAAAGTGAATCTTTCTTGAACAATGGTAAAAATTACTCCAATGGAGTAACTTCTACTCCGAAAATAGTCATCCATATACTGATTGAGCGCTGGAGTAAAAGCTACCGCGATTGGAATAGCAGTTACTCTTCATTTCTCTCCGTGCATATTCAACATTTGAAAATCTTGGAATATATTGGTGACTTATTGAATTCATAAAATTTATGCACAATAAAGTAATTTTTCCATTTTCATTTACGAGTAGAAAACCTTATTCAAGATGAGGCAACCCGTACAACACTGCCACCGATGATGTACATTGCCTCCACGAAGGTGGATGTGGTTACTCTCCACGTTTAGGAAGAGAGTCGGTGGATAAGGTAGATGTCTCCCTTTTATCTACCTCGTCTCCACGGTGATGCGACGTGGATATCGGTGGGTGTGCATCGATCTGCCCACCGATTCTTGACTCAAATTCTACGTGGAGATGACGTACCCTATCGGTGGCAGTGCTGTATGGAAGGTATAAAATCTCCACTTCATGAAAATAAACTATATTTATGGACATCAATAAACTAAAAGAATTTTATTTGAAAAATCACCGTGAAATTTCAGTGATCGGGGGACAACTGGGAATTTTTTTCAATATTACTGTGCTTTCTGTAAAACTTGTAGAAAATATCACTCTTAAGGATATCCCGTAGAAGCCGAAGTTACTAGATTGTTTTTCCCAAAATACTCAAAGATGACTCAATAGAATGGAATATAACAACCAGCCAGACCTTCTTCCATATCAACAGAAGGTCTGGCTGGTTGTTTCAATTAATTTTATTCAGTCATCTTCGAATATCTTGGGTAGAGAGATCTACTAACTTCAGCTTCTACGGGATACCCTTAACTGTTCAAAACTCCACTCATTTTTACGAGCTGCACAGTAATTTTTTGCAAAATTTTTATTTGTCCTTCGATTACTGAAATTTCACTTTAATTATTCATAATCAGCGTTTTCGAGGATCTCCCCTAGCAGAAATGAATCTATCCACCTTACAGATGATGTCGAAGCCCTTTCTAGTGACTAGCTTCACTGCAAGCGGCTTGAAAGGTACTGGACAACTTCTGTAATCATTTTTACTAAAGTTATTGGAAGAAACACTCCCTGATTTTTACTTCAAAAAAATTATAATAAAATCCCCATTTTTAATCATGGATGACTTTGTATATTTGAAATACCGTCACAAAAAAAAAGAAACGCATGTGATCTGATGATTTGTGATAATTGATTCCAACGTACACCAGACAGATGTATCGCAGAGGTTTTCATTTCCTCGATAACCATACCGTCGCACGATCCCTTCTATTAGGGGATTTGTTCACCTCTATCAAATGGATAGATAGGGGTAAACGCGGGGAAAGAGTTGTCGAGCTAACCCTAGTTCATTTTTCATGGTTGACATTTGAATATCTGGTCAAGCGAAATACTCATGCCAATCATAATAAATGGATAATTCATTCACTTTATGCGATAAACCATCTATCACCTTGATCATATGGATTTCTATCTTTCTTCAGTATCAAATAATACATAAATATATGCTCTCTGAATTGAATTACCAAGAATAGGTGTAAATAGATGTAATAATTAATGAGTTTATAAAATTATTGCTGAGAACAAGTTACATTGTGGTACGGATCATTTTCTCTCAATAATGGTGGATTTGTTTAAGGATTTTTCAAGATCACCTGTTCCGGAGAAAGTAATTTTTACGCAAATGACACGCGATGAAGCAATCAGTGATTCTGACAAATTAAGAGGGTGTGGTTAGTGGGTTTGTCAGCACGAAATTTTATTCTTTCAATTGTACCGTCGCTTTCGACGTGATTTAAATAGCCTACTTCTGTTATTTTGAGGTGTATTCATAATATTCGTTTGATAACTGGGAATCACTACGTCATATAAATGTATAGTATTCCATACTATACTGTATTTTAGTCAGATGAATACTTATGAAACTCAACAAATGAATAACAATTGAAACTCATTTTGATGCAGTCAATTTAGCCCTATGTCAAAGGAAAGTAAGCACCAAAAACAAATGTCGATTAACCCTCAACATGCACACCTCTTTTTTTTTAACATAATATAACATCCACACCAGTCATTCGTTCAAAATCTGCAAAAACAATAGATTTATAGTAATAATATTTGAGGTGTTCCAGAACTTACTGGGCATCGATGTTTCTGTTTGGCTGTCACTAAACAGTATTACTAGGATTCATAGATGGTGAACACACGGCGAGATCATGATGACCCCGTCGATTGATAATTGTTCATCTTGATCACTTCAAAAAAATTTAAAGCGTGGTAAAAACATCGAAAAAGAAACACAGATAATTAAAACTCAATTTTTCTATTATTCACATTCCAAAAAAGTTATTAATTATAAACCAGGGTTATTGTGACCCTGGTGTGCATGTTGAGAGTTAAAATGAGAAAGACTGAATTTCATTCAATCTCTCAATCAAGATGCAGTCACATCAAGTCCGACTTTACAACGTTTATACATATACATACATGCATTTATTCAATTTACATCTTCTCAGACCGAGTCTTTGGAAAAAAAGAAGCATTCAAATGAACTCTCTAAACCGTTAAAGAAAATTCTAATAAATCATACTTCTCCCATATAATTATATACTCTCAAAGGAATTCAATGATGTTCAATTATCATCCCATATCCTCTCCTCCTACTTTTTTTTCGTACGTTATGGTTGAAATGATAATATACAAGAAAGTGAATATCATCGTGGGATAGATACGTGTTTGAATCGACCCACGAGAGTATATGGCTTCGTTTTCCTTAATGAGCATCACACACGAGCCTATAATAACGGCAGTAGAAACTCCCTACGCTCGGGTCAATGCCAAGCACCAGCATCATCATCGAACACAAGTAGCAATCTTTTATTAGCAGGAAGGAGGATCAAACGACGGAGCGAAAAGGGATTTCTACGCGTTTCATTCATTTTCCGTTTGTAAATTTGCTCTTTCTCTTCTTACTCGCTTCTGATAAATTAATGTACACAACGTCGGAAAAAAAGAAACACCAACCACCTTTCAATGAAGCTTCCTAACCGTGTATGTCATTGAATGTCTCAGATCTTTTTCTATTCTAAATCAAATGAAAAAATATAACCAACAATATAAAAAAAATAAGCACAAGCGACGTATTCATCGATGTAAGTTTTTTTTTTCTAATAAAACATTTTTCAACTAACATAAACATAATGATCTCACGAAGCATTGCATTCCATACGCACTTTTCTCTTTCCACATCCAGAAAAATGAATATCCTAATTACCTTCATTGTTCCTTCAGCATCTCTTTGATTTTGTAGCTGAAAAATTTCGAGTACCCTTTTCATAAGTTGAAACATTTCGTACGATATCATAGACGCTCTCATCAAAAGAATACCACCATCGTTGTTGTTTCATTTACGAAGTTCTGTACGAGGGAATTTCGTTCCTATAGACGGATGAAAATTTTTAGGGAAAATATATTCGCATACCACACTCCGGTACACGAAGCCTATACAGCTCTCAGTTTCATTTGACTTGGTGGCTCGATACATCATCGATACAGGTATAATATACGAAGATTTTAAATTCGTACGGATACGACCGCACGAGGAAAGAAAAAAAAGGACTGCGACGCTCGAATTATCGGTTCTGCGCGTTTTGCACGCCTAGCCGTGATGGCTGGGGCAAAGAGAATGAAAAAAAAATACAAGAGGACGAAATTCATCTCTTTTCTACCTACGTACGGGAACGTAATATCGCGTGTGTCCATTCGGCGCATACATTCGCATCCATCAAGCTGTACGCAAATATCAGTCGATAGACCACGAGATATCCTGAAATCGTTCGTTATCGTTTCGGTAGACTTCTGTACGAATGGTCGAATGGAGCTGTTAATTTTCTATATTCGCTCAACGATTCCCATCGAACGTAAGGATCCGAGTGAATCAAAACTGGTAAAATGAACAAGAGATGAAAACTCTCTTTGTCCATTGTATATGAATTTTCACTTCGATTTATTCTGAAAATTGAATACAACAATTTTGGGTTCGTGGATTAAAACTGTATACGAAAGACTATACAAACTAGTTTCAATGAATAACCATTGTTTTTATATAAATATAAAATCTTCCAAATGCTTTCTTATCATATTGCCTTATGATTCACTTGTGTAACGGTTCTTATATTTTATAATACTTATACACTCACGCACAATAAAATACGATAGCCCATTGGGTCATGTACGTAGTATGGTGCTACATGTGCCTATGTCGATTCGTGTCACGCACTACGAACACGTTTCCGGTACACCGTTGATACGTACAGCTGAATCAGTTGCACACCTCCGGTTAACAATACTTCTGTGATTTTATGTCATTACCACTTTTCAGGTCTGGTATTTTCACCAATTCAAACAAACCAAGAGGAAATTGGATGAAAATTTGAACACGAGTGAATAACAGTTAATAAAAAAATATATATCAAAAAGAAATGAAAAGAAATTTTTGCTATTGCAAGGAATGATGGTACTAAGCTTGAATGTTTTGTTAGGGTTAGAAATAATTGTTTTACTGATTCAATCAACCAGTATCGCAGATACTTTTATTTTTTTTTTTTGCACGGAAAGAAATAATCCACCATTATTTCACCCGGAACGATTATTTACTTGAATATGAACCTACTACACATTCCATTGTATCCAGTAAATTTTTACTCGGTTCAAGTAAATTTTATTTGAAATGACTAAAAATTTATTCGGATGAAATAAATGTTTTATTTGATCGAACTAAAACTCTAGTAGGTTCATATTTGAATAGAAATTTAGTTGATTCAAACAAAATTCAGTCAATCGAAATAAATTCTAATATGAAATTTTCTCAGTGTAACGAAGCTAAAATCAGCTATAAGAGCTTCCACGGCTATTCACTTAGCTGTAACAACAAGAATTGTAGTTGCCATAGCAAAAATATCGCTCAAGTAAGAGTTATATGAACAGTGAGGTAACGATTACAGTGTGAATCTAATGTAAAATTTACTACACAGTCCTGTTGGGTTTACATTGTTATCATAGTTCATTCACAGCAACACTAGACTAAAAAATGCGGTGTCAACGCAGTGTCAAAATTAACACACACTGAAAGAAAGGTATGGCTCTCACAGCTCTACTATTTATGTGTTCTTGCTGTCAGGAGGTATGAGGATGCCTTTGGCGGAGGAGGCTTTGAGGAGGCTATACTGGCATCCTTATATCTCCTGATAGCAAGAACACATACTACTGTGATCAAAAAGTAAGGTGAAATTGTCATTTAAAACTCTCGGGCATTAGGAAGGCAGGTGAATTTTTTTTCCTAGGTTGGTGGGATTGTCTATAACATTTGCCAAGCGTCTGTTTGTCAAAAGGTTTAATTATCTCCGAGTTACACGTGTTTTTGTAAACAACCAAAAGTGAATTTTTCGATTTTTACAATGGGTGATTTTGTTGAGCAAAGAACTTGCATCAAATTTTGTTTGCGGAACGAATATTCTTGTGCGGACACGTTGAAAATGTTGCGGAAGGCCTTTGGTGATCAAACTATGGCACAAAAAAACGTTTATAAGTGGTACAACGTGTTCAAAGCGGGCCGAGAACGCGTTGAAGACGAACCGCGCTCTGGACGACCATCAACGTCTACCGAAAAGGGCCACGTCCAAAAAATCGAAGATTTGGTGCTTGAAAATCGTCGATTGACAATTAGAAACCTCGCTGATAGTGTTGGAATATCATTTGGCTCAGCTATTCGTCTGGAAACGGCTGGAATTATGGGCGAACAACTGTTGGTTTCTTCATCACGATAATGCATCGGCTACACTGCATTGGTTCTTCGCGACTTTTTTGCCAAAAACTCGGTTCATATCGTTCCGCTACCACCGTATTCACCTGATTTGGCTCCGTGCGACTTCTGGCTATTCAGCAAACTCAAAAGACCAATGCGGGGACGCCGTTTTGACACGATTGAGGAGATAAAAACCGAATCGAAGAAGATCTTGAAGGCTATACCGAAAAAAGACTATTCCGACTGTTTCGAGGATTGGAAAAAGCGTTGGCAAAAGTGCGTTTTATCGGACGGGGATTACTTTGGAGGAGATGAGATTAATTTAGAAGAATAAATAAAGAATTTACATTTTATAAACAAATTCATCTTACTTTTTGATCACAGTAGTAAATAGTAGAGCTGTGAGAGCCATACCTTTTTCTCAGTGCAGAATCAACACGACACGAATTTTATACATGTGCACCCTGAAATCAGTGTCAAAATAACACCAAACGGTGTGAGAATGACACCATGTGGTGTTAAAAGAAGACTTTTTTCTGTGTGAACTTTTTCTAAAACCGCCAATTTTTCACAGTGCACTCCCATTTACTATGGTAACAATATAATTATAACATTGCCCTAGCAGAAATTAGCACCGAATCAACGTTGTTTCGAGCTCAGATGCCTCGGAACAACGTTGATCCGGTGTTAATTTCTACTAGAGTGGTTCCAATGTGAATTTTACTCCAATTGCATTTATGTTAGCAGTTATGTTAAATTAACAACAACCAATGTAGAATTTACATGGGAAATTTTCCCGTGTAGCAGGAAAAAGGGGAAGGTGAAAAAGTAAGTACCTGCTACAGCATCGAAGTAAGTGAAATCTCATAGGAACCGAACTATGCTTAGCTGAACTTTATGTGATTCTTTTGAAATAATTTTTTTCCGATTATACAGAAAGAAATTCCACCAATCCCCCATTGGAAGTGATAAGTGTTGTAGTCGAATCCTATTTGAGTTAATTGAATTCTATATGTTGTTCTGATCTAGACGAAAAATATCTAGTACCGAATACCCCAATTATTGTCCCATAAATGATTTTAACTCCTCCAATACAAAATTTTGTAATTTGAACGGTAGATTCTCAATTTATAGCGAAGCTGTGCAAGTTTTTTTTCAACACATTACCGAAATATTTCCTGTTTGCAAGTGTTATATGGTCAAAAACATTCTTTAAAGCATTCAAACGTCAACATTAGGGCAACTTGAACCCATTCTGCACCCAAAATTGTACTATATTTCCTGTTTAGAAAAGCGCTGTTTTTCGTATGAAAAAAAAATCATCAAAGAGACAATCCCACGAAACCCTATTGATCAGGATTTATTCGAAAACCAATTTCAGTTTGGCGCCGTAAAAATAAAACCTGAATGTGAGCACCCAATAGAAAAAAAGTTTATAACAAGGTTCTAATACGACAAAATGCGCGTGTGAATTGGAATTCCCGGTCTGAAGAAAACATTTAATTGTGAATTATCATTTAAATCCCTTAATTAACCGTTCACGCTGTGAATAAAGGTTTCTGTGTAGGACAAAAAGAACGTTGGAAGAAAACGTTAAATTATGACGGTATAAGAGAGAAAATAAAGTGAATCGATGCATTACCCGTAGCGTAAGTAAGAAGAAACAATCGGGTGCAAGTGCTACGAGTAAAGCGAGCGCGAAATTGGTCGGTACAATACGCCTCGTTTAATTGCTGTGGAATTTCTCTTCGGTCTTATGCCGTGTCTCGATCATTTCCGTTCAACATTCACCACTCTAGATTCTATAATTTTGACAATCAGCCGAAACTAAATTGTTAGTATACCAAAAAAGCCACATATGTTATAGTAATCTCAATTCGTGACTGACAATTGGTTTCAAAAAACAAAGAAAAATTGTTTGCACATGCATAATGTATTTGCAGAATTATTCGCCTTTTTTTTATATTTTCAAAAGTCAGTAACCCGAATAGGAAGTATTTCCTCACTTTTTATACAAATTAACGTGAAATCCATGAAAGAATAAGGTATTCTGTTATTGTATTGTGAGGATTCGGTCAGAGTATAAAATATGAAATTCTTGAAAATATAAAATATGAAATGTCATTAATGAAGTTTTCTGGCCTGAAGCACCATCGTCAACTCCAACCGCGCGAAACGTTGACACAATATTGAAGTTACATCCTAAAACATGATATCATTAATGGAATGATTCAAAGGAATGATTATCATTCACGTGAAATAAATTGTTGTTCATTGAAAACGATATTATAACGAGCGCGTTAATTATCACGTTTCCTTGAAATCAATAACAGAATGGACGGTAATGGTTTCTGTATTCTCCTCTTCGTCCACATGTATCCTATTCATTCTAAATATATATGTATATCTGCCATGTACAGCACACATGCTGGTTATGTGTTTAATATATGTAGTATATATATCTGATATATACATTCATCACACGTCTGGTACATTAATTGCATTCAATGTATATGATATGTGAATCCGTCAAAAACCAAGGTGTTGAAATTTCCATTAATCTCTCAGGAATTAATTTTCTTGGAATTTGAATCGTTTATGAAAACTAAACGAAAATTCAATCTCACAAAATCTGATGAATCATAATAATTCACCTTCTCGAATTAACTTCTTGAAAATAAAAATATCGTTCGAAGAATATATTATAACCCTGATAGCACATCCACCGATTTCGCCGTCGCATCTCTGTGGACTCTACGTGGATAAATTGTGGACATGGATAGAACGTGGATGAACGAAGATTCCACGTGAAGGCAACGTAAAGACAACGTAGAAATGTCCGGTGCTGTACGGGAAGATTTTGAGTCTTCAACAGTTCAATATTTCGTTATTCGATTACTAATTCGTTTCAATAAACGATTCAAACTTCAGTAACATGAGGAATTTAATGTTCCAAATGATTTTGAATTTTACAATGAAGAACGTGAATGATAATCGTATTGAAAGTGAATTAAATTTACAGTAGTTTGGAAGATGCGAAATTTGCAATATACATATACATCAACATAATGATACTTGAAATTACAAAAATTCTTATCAATTCTGACGGTCATTACCCATACAGCAAAAGAGTAGCCACAAAGAACTTCCGTTACAGCAGTAAACATGAATGTATTATTATGAATTCTTGAGGCTTAATTCAGAATTCGGAGAGAATTCATTTTCACTTTCATAACGGAAACTGTTCAAGAATTCAAACACATCATTTGTGCTGTCTAGACAAACTGACAACATAATGAACATTCATATTCCATGAATATCAATTCCCATCCAATATATCCGGCTTTAGGCATCCCCAGTTACTTTATAATTTGACGATAATATCATTCTCAAATATGAATTCTATCGTGACTAGGGTAAATCAAAATTAATTGTGAAAAGTAAATAAACGTAAACATAACCGAATAGGGTATTTCATTACAATATGTAATTATACTGAACATGAAACAAATAGCCTACCTTTCGGAGAATTGAAAACAATTCAACGCTTTCACAAGACCAAGAAGAATTTCTTTACAACAATGATCAGGTTAAGGATGAAATTTATTGAACGACCCGCACGAACAATTGATTATCGACGAAATAATGGGAATCGTTACTGAAATACGAAGATACAAGAGAATTTTGCAACTTTTGCATCGAACGAAACCAGTTGATGAGTTGATTCAGGTCAATCGAAAGTTACTATACCATCGACTCTCGTTACAACTGATTAAATGAATTGTACGATTCGAAATTCATTCGTGAGGTCCGACGGTTATCGGGTTATCAATCGATTAAATGTCAATGTGCATCAACTCGTGACGAATACTCAGCCGGCCAATGACAATTTGATTAAACGTTCAACACCAAACCTGAATCACCTGATACATTGTCACAATGATAAATACATATATCGCTATTTAAAGTATTTTGTACTGTAGCAGAAGTTCGATGACGATACGCGTGAAAGTACCAATCCGATTCGGAATTTAACGTTGTGACAATAAGGCACGGATATTTATCGAGTCGCCAATGGATATAAAAATCATTTTATGACCGTTTATAGTATCAATGATTCAGTAAAATAATTAGCGAGTTCAAATTAAAATCGGATCATATTGGAAGAACTGTAAACGGATTGTAAAAGTCAATAATAATTATATTTGTACATCAGCTATTGCGTGTAAAAGTCTATAAAGGGTATTGATCCTTTTTTTCGTATGGAAAATTACTTCACACAGTTGTTCTGGGTTTAGAAAACAGAAGAACAAACAACTGATTTGAAGTGAAAGTGAAATTATCGATGAACCACTCATGTGTATTGTAAGATTATCATTCTCGTAACA
The DNA here is from genome assembly GCA_018340375.1 of Gonatopus flavifemur. Classification (NCBI taxonomy): domain Eukaryota; kingdom Metazoa; phylum Arthropoda; class Insecta; order Hymenoptera; family Dryinidae; genus Gonatopus; species Gonatopus flavifemur. The sequence continues at coordinate 44,317,513 of JAFFJZ010000003.1, read as the reverse complement.
GTAAGAGTTGGAAAATTTGATGAGATACCGTGGAAATGAATTTGTTTGTCCATTTTCATGAATTTCTGACAAGAAATTTATCCTTTGCATCTGATATGCTTAATCTTGATTCTATTCAAGTCCCGACAAGGATTGTAACATTTACCACCATCCGAACCTCTCAGGATTCAGACACCTTTTGTCGGAATCAAGATTCAATAAATAATCTCCAATGAAAATCTAGAGAAATAAATTCAGATCCATCAGATGAAATAACGCTGTTCACTGATCAAAAATGTAGTGCGGTTCGGAAACTTGATTCCTGTTCTTGCTCTCAATCCCATCTCTTCTCTCTTGTAGCCTTGGGACACTCGTGGGGAAACTGAGGATCATTGTTACATCATTCTCATAACCAAACTAGTGAATGCACTGCTCTGTCCACATAAAAATCATTTTCCTCGAGTTACATTATTCAAGTTTTAGATTGAGCTCTGCACCCTATTTTTCCTGGAATTTCGTTTGTCGAAACTATTACACGCTTGGATCAATCGTGCATTTTGGTTCAAGGCTTCAACACACATGACTACTTCCTGAAGTTTTTAAAATTATAAGAATGAGATCAGATTCCTTATACTATCAAAGAAGAATCAATTTATTTTCCGTTTATAGGAGAAACTTGTTTGAGTTGAAAAAATCTGCAATTCAAGATGAAAATTTCATAACTATTTCAGTTTATAAGTGGACCAAAGGATTCGGTCCATAGAACTGTAACTTGACCTGAATATTTGGAATAAATAATTGATCTGAAGTGAGATCAAGAAATAAAAGAGCTTGAAGAAGCCGGAAAGTTATGTAGTTGAAGTTTAAATCGTTTATAGACGCGAAACGAAAATTCTAACTTACAAAACCCGATGAATTATCTTTATTCGTCTTTTAGAAATAATTCTTTGGAACTGGAAACATCGTTTAAAGAATGTACTACAAGATTTTGAGTCTTTAACAGCTGAGTACTTCGTTATTCGTTCACTAATTCGTTTCAATAAACGATTCAAACTTCAGCAATATGAAAAGTTTGGAATTTGACACATTTCAGAGGACCTAATTGATTGAAGATGAGAAGAAAAACGTTTACGTTTACAAGTTTTTATACTGACATGTTACCAACACGTTCATATTGACGTCTACATGAGGCTGGTGTTCGTAAATTCATTTACACGCAGAGAAAAATTCTTGCTGAAAAAGCGATTCCGAAAAATCTGCTTTGCTAAATTAGCAAAACGGTTGCTGTTACAGCAAAAATATTGCCATCCTAGCAAGATATTTGCTAATTCAGCAAAATTTTCTACAATTCCGGATTGCTGAATGGCAAGCCTTTGTTAAAAGAGCAAAATTTTTGCTGGAATAGCAAATTTTTCGCTAATTCAGCAACAATTTTTGCCATATCAGCAAAGAAAATTTTCGAGATTTACTGTTTCAGCAACTTTTTTCTCTGAGTTTATGCACCGAATCAATGAATTTCTAGTAAAAGATATAAAGAAATGTAAAAATAATGAATGGCGATAGATCCTAATTTAAGGTGGAATTATCATAATTCAAATTTTTCACACTGCACAAATAATAAACATTATTGATTTCCATGGTATGTTTTAATGGCAATGCATCTCATTGACCTAGATCTGAAGAGTACAATTTTAATTATTACGGTCGTTGCGGAGGCTATGATAGGTGTGTTTCCATTGGATCATTATATATGAATTAACTATGAATGATGTAACATACCACTCAGAAGGATTAGACGCTTCTGTCTATTGGAGAAAAAACATTTTGTTCTCGTTCATCGGTGCGTACTTGGAAATTTGCAACGAGTCAAACATAAATATTTCATTGAATTATCAATTTCTCCCATACTGAAAAAAAACTTCCATCGATCTTGATATTGGTATTGCAGATGTTTTTCATATGCTATCTTAAACAACTACCTCTAATGTACTGAATGTTCAACTTTATTTCAAACAAAAGTACGAGAACCAATCAGATCGCCATCAGACCCAAGATGATTAACAATCCAAGATGGAAAAAGAATATGAACGTATCATAATTTTATCGATAATATTAAATACATTCGTTCTGTGTCAACTGGGAATATCCGCTGAAAAGATTCGATTATGAAAACGTACTGATTCGATATGGATAATGTTATGAGAAATCATTTGATTCCCAACCGCAAACAAATCAATGGTACTTTTGAGAACTCAAGTTTATCGATCTCCCATGAAGAGTTAATGGGTTTTAGATTTTCTGAGACATAACTGTCTGATACGTCTATTCCTCACTCCCATCGATACATATGTACCTCGTATTTTGTACACATAAATGTTGATGGCGCTATTTGCATACCCATATATATTCACGTCGGTCAATATTGAAGAGGGATGAATTCCCGTATTAGTGGTTAAATTGATAGATCCTAGAGAGAAAAGACAGGAGATAAAAGATGACAACAAGATTGATCGCTCGGTGAATTGTTGACATGTTGAAAGAGTACCAAAAATGTGCGGTTCTCTGATAAAACAAAAAGGATCGAGAATGAAAGGGAATAAATGAACCATATCTTCGAATTTGACCATTCTCTGAGAAATAAAATTTCAAGTGCTCTTATCTCGAAGCATCGTAAATGATTCATTTTATGCGAGACTGACTGATAGAATAAGAACATTATTTTGAGTGGAAATAATTACGTGGAATCAGTGTTAGCTTCTGTGATCACGAATTATACATTTAGAACCACGTTGATTAGAACCTATTAATGGCTTTCAAAAAATATAGAACCATGTACGGATATTTGAGAACTCTTATTTGAATCTTGGTCAAGTCTACTAACCAGGTAGTTAACACGTGCATGCGCAACTGGTGGTTTTCATTACAGAGAATTAGCAGAGCTCATTGCCTGACGATTAAAATCCTTACGTGATAATGTTCTTTGAATTTAACAATATATTAATCATGTTTCTGTAGGGGAAACGACTTGGAACATAGAAACCAGAGAGGTGTCTGAATCAGTGACGGACAAGTTTTGATCAATACTTCATACAAAATCAACAGAAACTCGATGAGAGTATTTCATAAATAATAAAAGTATTGATGCTGTAAAGCGTTGTCACTGGAATCATATATAATTCATCACTGAGAAATTGTTATGCGTCAGTCATACGTAAATTATGTGAGCCCATTTATTGACATCACTTCGCATAAATTAGCATGATAAATCAAAAGGTATGCTTTCATATAATTTTATGAAAATCGTGTGAAGTGGAAAGATCAAAATACAAATTTTATAAGTCTCCATTGAGCACGAATTGTATAGAATTTATATCATCATCATCATGAAGTGATCCTCCAACCCTGTCTATTATCCGGTAAACGCTTAATCTCTACATATCTACGACAACGCTTATCTTGTATAATTTGCTTCATATAACTTAATCTAGGTCTACCTTTGCGAGTTTTACCATTCATTTTTCCTTCTAATATTGTTTTCAATAAATTATTATATCTTAATGTGTCCTAACAGTCCATTCAAATTCCGTAGGATGATACATAGATGGCGTTACTAGAATTTTTCCCATATGATTTTTATTTAGTACCAACCTTTAAACCATACATGTGTAATTTTGATAGCAATCATGACTATTGATTCGTGAGTTATAGCATTTTGTGTGAAGCAACTTTTGTGATTGAAAAAAAAATGGAAAAAAAATGAATTTCGAGTTTTGATAAAGCATTGCTTTTTAATGAAAAAAATACAGTGGAGACCAAACAATGGCTTGATAAACATCATCCGGACTCTGCTTCATCGAGACAAATGGTAAAGAAGTGGATTGCTGAATTTAAACGTGATCGAACAGCACAAATAATGCAGAGCGCAGTGGACGCCCAAATGAGGCTGTTATTCCAGAAAACATAGAAAAAATTCACAAATTGGTTATGAACGATCGCAAATTGAAGGTGCACGAGCTAGCTAACATTGTAAAGATATCAGATGGTAGTGTTCATCAGTGAGCTCACAGTCGACCAAAAACAACAACGAATTGATGCTTCGGAAGAGTGTTTGGCGCTGTTAAACCGCAACAAAATCGACTTCTATCATCGGTATGTGACAATGGATGAAATATGGCTTCACCATTACACACCAGAATCCAAAATACAGTCAGCTGAGTGGAAAGCAGTCGACGAATTGAATCCAAAGCGAGCAAAGACGCGACAGTCGGCCGGTAAGGTGATGGCGTCTGTATTTTGGGATGCGAAGGGAATAATATCCATCGACTATCTTCAAAAAGGAACCGCCATCAACAGCGACTATTATTGTGCACTTTCGGATCGATTAAAGGCTGAAATTGCAAAGAAACGGCCACATTTGCGAAAGAAAAAAGTGTTGTTTCACCAAGACAATGCATCGTGTCAGAAATCGATGAAAACGATGGCAAAATTAAATGAATTGGGCTTCGAATTGTTTACCCACCGTATTCTCCAGATTCGGCCCTCAGCGACTTTTTCCTGTTTTCAGATTTCAAGAGAATGCTTGCTGGAAAGAAATTTAAGTCCAATGATGAAGTAATCGCTGAAACTGAGGCCTATTTTGAAGAGAAAGAGAAATCGTACTATAAAAGTGGTATCGAAAAGTTGGAAAATCGCTCGTTGTATCGCCCTCGAAGCCAACTATGTTGGATAATAAAATCGAATTTTGTCAAACTTTTGTGTTTTCCTTACTTATCCTACGGACATATTGAATGACCTGGTATCAGATTACTTCTTCTATTCACAACATGTTTCAAAAGACTTCTCTTTTCATTTACCTTCTCAAGTACTTCTTCATTTTTTACTGCCTCTATCCACTTTATTCTAAGCATCCTTCTATAACACCACATTTCAAAAGCTTCAAGTCTTCGTTGGTCCGTTTTTCCAATTGTCTAAGTTTCGCAACCATATAATGCTGTGTTCCAAACGTAACTCTTCAACAATTTCTTCCTCACTGCTAAGCTAATATTCTTTGAGCATAGTAACTGTTTCTTTTGATGGAAAGACTGTTTTCCTTGTGCTATTCTAGCTCGTATATCTCTTTCGCTTTTACCTTTTTCTGTAATTATGCTTCCTAAATATTCAAATTCTTCCACTTGCTGAATTGTCTCTGCATCTGTTTTGATTTTCGTTCTTCTTGATGTTTTCGCTGTTGTACAAATCATGAATTTTGGTTTGTCCTTATTTATATTCATACAATACTTTTCTAGTAATATTGTTTTCATAGTGTTGAAAATATTTTCTAACTCAGCACAACTCGTAGCTAATATAGCTATGTCATCTGCAAATCTCAACAGGCTTACATCTTCTCCCTGAATCTGTAATTTCAATTGCACTTGCTCCTTCACTTCGTTCATCGATTCTTCTATATATAAATTGAAAATCAATGGTGATAGTGAACATCCTTGTCTCACCCCTCTTTTAATTTGTGCTTCTCCTTCTTGACGCTCTACTTCCATTATTGCGGTTTGATTCTTATATAATTCAAATATTGTTCTCCTATCCTTGAAATTAGTTCCTACCTTTTTCAAAATCGCAAACATTTTCTCCCAAACAACATTATCGAATACTTTTTGTATATGTACAAAACCTATATGCACAGACTTTTTTAACTCTAGTCTGTTCTCTACTACTGTTCTGAGTGCTAAAATTGCTTCTCGCGTTCCCCTATTTTTCCTAAAACCGAACTGATCTTCTGCTAATCTACTCTCTATTCTATTCCCTATCCTCCTGTATAAAATTTTTGTCAGTATTTTTGAGGCATGTGAAATGAAGCTAATCGTTCTGTAGTTCTCGCATTTATCCTCCTTGTTTTTTCGGAATGGCGACAATTTTATTCTTTTGGAAATCTTTCGGTACTCCTCCTCCATTTTTGTACGTATCTCTGACCGATTCAAACAGCGCGTCACGAGTTCTTTGACTGAAGGCTTTGATAAGGTCCACACTCATGCCATCTACTGGCGCATCCTGGCGCTTTATTATTTTTCAATTCTTTTAGAGCCCTGTCGAATTCCGATCTCAAAATCGAATCTCTCAATTCTTTTTCATCGACATCTTCCTCCCTCTCTAAGAATCTTATATTATCGGTTCCTGTATACAGATCTTCTAAATGATCAATCCATTGTTCTATCTTTTCCTCCGTTCTCATCAATTATCTCCTTAGAGAATTTTTAATCTTACTGCTTCTGGATTTCATTTGTCCAAAAAATAACAATCCTATATGCCTCATCTATTTTCCCTAAATGTAATCTTACTTCTATATTCTGACATTTTTCTTCTAACCATTGTTCTTTTGCTTTCCTTGATTCTCTTATTATTTTATTCATCAGTGACTTGTATGTCTGTTGATCTTGTTCGCTACTCTTATTCCTGTATTTCCTCCTTTCATTAATTAAATCAAGAATTTCTTCCATTATCCATGGTTTCTTAGGTTCTACTCCATCGTTCTTCAAAATTTCATTTGCACATTGTTATATGTTCCCCTTTATATTTGTTCATCCACTCTCTATCTCAAGTCTTTCTCTTGTATTAGAATTTATGTACAATATATATATAAAATATGGAAAAATTGCGAACAAATTCTATGGAACTATCCATCATTACAGGAGTTTATGCAGTTCTCATATGAATAATATGCAAGTATTTCACATGGAACTGTTGCGTCAAGACCAAACATTCAATACATAATTTAAAATTCTTAGAATCCAAAAACTCGCAAGAGATTTCAAATATTTCAACCACTTTAATCGTGAAAATCATTACTTCACATAATGTCTGCAGAATTTAAATAAATGTCAACTTCATAGAACTGATGACTGAAGTCAAGTAGTACTTAAATCTAATTCAAATATGAATCCCACTCAGAACATATAATTAGAAGATAAATTTATCGAATTTATAATGATACAGTAAGTTCAGGGGATGACGTGAAATAGCAAGACTGAATGAACTTGCCAAGATAGACGAAGTTTAATTAGACCCTAATCAGACATCCAGACGCTACAGGATCTGTGAAGATTGTTCGAGTAATGAAACACAATCAAGTACAGCGAAAACTTTCTCCAATATTATCGTTCCAAACAATTTGCTGGCAGAAGGAAAAATAACACTCCAATAGCAAGAAACTCTCTGCAAGCGCTTTGATTTCAACAATGTGGATAATCACATGAATTCGGATTTCGTTGGCAATGTATTTTACGACAATGAATACCTTGATTTTTGTATGTCAAATTGACTCAAGAATCAAATCAAAAACATTAAAATCTTTCTTAATGATTATATTGGTTTGAAAATATTCTGTAAGCCGTTTTATCGCTATACATATAAATCAATTCAGCACAAAATTCGTTCATTTAAAATACGATGCAGGATAAAATAAGAGAGAATGATCGTCGGATTATTTGAATTGTCTCTTTCCATGACAACGGACATAGAGTACTTATTTGGGAAAATAATTTCTTCTGCGTGTCACTATTTTCTTTCACAAAAAAAATAAAACGTCATTGCTGGATGATTCTACTGTACGTTTGCTATTGAAAATTCAATGAAAATGAAAGAAATGAAAAAAAAGAATATCTGGATAAATTATAAATTGTGGATATTTATGTTTATGCTTCAAATTTTCCAATGATGCACCGAGAAAAACAGATGTGCAGTATCGAAAGATCTATATTTTCATGAGTATACAGAACCAAGACACCAGGTCAAGGGCAGACTGGCTCTCAAAGCTATAAGCCTATTGTAATAGTTGACAACTTGTACTTGAAAATGTTCCAATTTCTGCTCCATACGCATTATTTTAACCAAGGAAATCCCAGTAGCCAAAAATCTGAAAATACAACGGTCATGTGGAATTTTTTACACCTGCTCGTTATTGAAGTTTTGTAATTTCCTTACATCAAATTTGAATAATTCCAAAGCTTATTTGAATATTCAAACATGTGGTTTTGAAGTTTCCATATAATTAATTCAAGTAGAATGAAAACAATCAAAATCATCGAATCGTTTGTTAATAAGAGAACAAAACTGCTCATAAAATTTGCAATTCCTTACAATGACTTACCTCTCTAACATACGATTGTTCAATGAAGATTATTACCGCAACTACCTAGTAATTATCAGTGTATTATCTGTGGATGGTAGAAAAAAATGAACAACTTGATCATGTATGAGCTCAAGTGTTATGCGGTAGCTTACTTTTTCGCATGGACCGTTGTTATTGATTATCGAACTGGGACTGGTCTTTATTAATCTAAGCGAGAAGATTATAGATATTTTAGAAGTAAATTATGTACGATAAAATTCTCCGTACGAGCATATATATACATCCACTGGCTTTTTTTACGTCAGTTTAATCAACTCCTTTGTTACCATCAACTTGCTTTACCGAGTTGCAATGAAACATGAAGTATTGATCTACTTTCAGTGCTTCTTTCTGTCGATCTTTATTAGAATATCTTTTTCTTTATGGAAAACAGGAGATTGGTAATCCATTAAAAATTTCATCACATGTTTGCTAGTGATTGTAAAAATGATTCCCACGGTTATTGGATTACTCATTTCAATCGCAAATAATTCAATGAAATGCGGAATATCAAGCAGAGCGAAGTACTTGATCAAATAAATTCAATAACTTGTATTATTTCTATCTATGAACAATCAACGTTCGTTGATGGGATATCGATCACGAGAAGCAAATTAAATTTTTTGTGAAAAATTATTCAATACAATCAAAATATCGTTCCATCGCATTTATATTTTACACGAAAGATGATGGCATAGAATAATATTTTGATCACATTGAAGAATCGAACACAAAAGATTTGACTAGCGTCACGTCGCTGGAATCCCCTTAAGCTCATTGCAAAGGTTTGTGAAGCTCTCGAGATAACGAAAGAAAACTGAAGATATTTCAACTACAGTAACAACTAAATCGATTCCATCGGATTTTTATATTATTCAAGGACAGTTCTGTCCGTGGTGATAAACACTGAATATCGTATTCAAATTCTTTCAATTTTTATAACAATTTTCTCATCTGTGGTCTGAGAATAAGCTATAGAATAAAGAGAGTGTCTGCTTGATTCGCATCGCTGTTGCATTATCCTATCGAGTAACCTCCTTCACACCTGTTCTTTTTTTAGTTTTTGTCTCTTGGAGATTTTTTTATTATTCTCTGCCTCACGTTTAAGTAACTTCCCTATTTTCTCTGTAGAAAAAATCATCAACTTGATTATGTTGTTCTCAAGTGAAGAAGATCCAGAAACTTCAAGAGGAAGAAATGTATAAATATTTGCTTGTGAAACTATTGAACTTATCACAAAACACATATCTCAAATGCTAATTCAATCTCATCATGATAATGATGCGTTTAGTAATAGGATTCATGATCAATTTCCAGCACAATTTTATGAAACTTTTCTCAACTAATTTCAGCTTTCTCATTTTTCTCAACAAAAGAATTTCAACGATACTTTAAATGGGAATCAAAACATTTGAATCATTAGTATTGGATTTCATTAACAAGGAAAAATAAAAAACGCTTCAAGCATCACAGAATACGAAAAACATAATTTGTTTGAAACTAATTGTACCAACAACATGATTGATGATCGTTCAAACTTTCAATTCTAATATTTTTCTTATGTCTAAGTGCTTGTTCAAGTGTTTATAATTTTATTGAAGCGTCATGCTCAAATGGATGTACTGTATTATCCTGAAGCAATTCATAAAATTAGCTTCGAGCATTGAACTACGTTCATACATGTATCTTCCCTCATTTTGATCCAGTCATCCGTAAAATTGGGGATTGATTCTAAGTCTCGTCGTGCAATAGTGTATTATTATGATCAGAATTATGATGATTAATTCGTTACTAGTTCATCTTGTAAGTATATGGAAGATATACCAGCTTCAATTTTGAATATACTTTGTATTCACGCTTTTCACGAGCTCCTGTATGGACATGAAACTTTATGTACATGGTATTTTTCCATATCTATTGCTATGATATTCAAAGAACATTGAGACAATGGAGAAAAGAAGGAGAAGAAGTTTTCGGAACTTCTGGTGCACGTGAAAAATTCTCGAAGTTGAGCTGGAGCATTGAAATCGTCGATTTCAGACACTGGACTGTCTGGAGAGTGGTTGGTTTGCGGAGACGAGAAAACGAGAAATGTTCCCTTGTGTTTCAAGTTTCTCCGTGTAATTATGTGTAGAAGGGTGGAGAGGTAGAATATTATACATTCGAATGCTTTCTCTCACGTTGCCCAAAGTAATACTTTGGAACTCAAAATACTATTGAGAAAACTTGCTGTCTGTTCTGTCAATCTTAATATATTTAATAATAAATCAACTTCAATAAATTTTCTTGTCCCATCAAAAAAATTGCACTCAACGAAGCTGACACAGCATGGATGAATAACCATTGGGCTTATGTTGATCTAACGTTTACACACGCTCAGTTATTACCTCATATTTCTCTTCATCGGCAAAAGTTTATTATCAAAGAAAATGAATACATGGAAGTTTCATCACTAGGTTGATTTATTACACAGCATGATGTTACCAAGTCATTGATCTTCATTCATCATAATTTTAATGATATTCATTGAACACTTCATTTTCCTTTGTAAAGTACTCTAATGTGAAGGTAATTAACTCGAACTTTGAAAACAATTGAGTCGCTAATCTATTTCTTATAAAGAAATATGATAATTTAATTACGTTTTCTCTGATGTATGTCTGATTGCATCATTCTCTCACGATTGCATATTATTTTTCACATATCGTATATACACAATAGCTAATAAGGAACCGAGTTGGATTTATAATGGCAATCCTTATTTAAAGAATCATACAGGTGGGCTGTTGTTTAGAGAAATCTTATGAAGTAGTATCAAGTCCTGAATGGTTCTGAGAGATTTATCGTAACGGTAACATGACATTGGACCCTTGATTTTATGCACACCAACAATGATTTATACCCAATTTTGTTGTTTCGTCGTTTTCTCACGATTGCATATCATATTTCACATATTACGTGATATCAGAATGCACTCGTTATGGTTGCTGTTGTTGTTGTTGTTGCTGCTGAGTACATGTTGTTCTCATGAAAAGATCTAAAATCACCCAAAGCACCTAGAGTTCGTTCTTGAAGAAATTTTTTCTTTTGGTCTGTTCTTACTATCACTACTACGACGTTGAGTATTTTTCGAAGCAAATCTACGTGAGAGAAGAGTTCATCTCCTAAGATAATTGAATCAAGTGTTGTGAGCGGAGTAGTTTACTCTGTTTACACGTTGTTAGGAAGAATGAGGTAAAACTACAACAGAATGTAGATTCAGAAGAAAATGCCTGATAATTGACACGATATTTCAATGTATGGAAGTATACTCTTACAAATATCTTGAAAATTATCATACTTTATTGAACTTTCACGATACATGATGGGGTTTCTGAAGATCTTTTATAATAAATAATTTGAGAAGTCGCAATATATTCCCGACGCGCAATAAATTTTTACACCTTTTAAAAATACTTTGCAAGAACGCGTGCTTTTATCTATAAAGTTTGAATTACTCCAGCAATAAATCACTCATGAATTCTTCTTACAAACTCATGTGACGATGCAATGCAATCAAATCACTATGGAAGCAATGGAACATTTCATCAGCATTGAGAAAGATATCTATTAGAAAAGAAAACATTGTCACATCCTGTATAATTTGAATTCTCAAGAAATGATTTTCGTTATTTCCTTTATTCGTTTGATGATATAATTGAACGTGCATGGAAAAATGTTGTTTTTGAATTAGAGAAAGTCACGTTATGCAACTGTCACGTAAAATCAATTTCGTAGGATGAATCAACACGTTCACGGGAAACAATGTGTCCTTTCACCGAAACACAGATCATCCTCCGTAAAGAATGGATAACTCATTAATACGAAACGAAAGTTCCCCTTGTTAATTACTTTGAATGAATTAGACGCCACGAATGGCACATTGTACCAAGAGTTTCAGATTATCTTCACAAATTGTATCTTCTCACCTAACTGGATTTGAAATTGCGCAATGAATTTAATCAGCAGAAAATTTACAACAAAAACCAGGTTACGGTAACTGTGCACTTTACTGGACCAGAAATAACTCTCGTGTATGAGTTTCTGCATATGTTTGATTCCAGGTGTATGAGTTGACTCGATACTTCATCTTCCGCGAACTTACTTCCTTTCCGCCAAACGCTGTATTTATTTTTGGGTTCGTAGTGTGTGACAAATCCACCTGACACATGAATGAAATTCAACATCTTGCCGTGAATTTAAAAGGCCAAGTTTTCACGGTATTTCGAAATTTTATGACATAATAAATTGATTTATAAGATGATTTGATTGCCATCTCTGCGAGGTAATTCATGTCGAAACAGATAATAAATCGGAAAAACGATATTCGTCTCGGTTCTTTTACTTATTTTTCATGATCTCCAATGATTCGCAAGAGTTCAGTGAAGACAGGTTTGAATTTTTCATTGTGTTACGAAATTGATGGATCGATCAAGTTATAAAAGCAGACTATGCTCTGAACTCTAGGAGCAGAGGAGGAAGAAGCCAATAATTGGTACTCTTTAATTAAAATTCTGGGAGCTCTTCAGAGATCAACCTATCGATCACCCGTGAATTTGAATTCATGCGAAATGCGCAGAATTTTACCATACCGCCGCTTTCTACAACTCTTTTCTTGTGAAGGTTTTCTTTTTATTCCTACAAAATGATTGTTTGTTCCATAATAAGTGGAAAAGAATGTCTGAACATTCGGATGAGGATAATTTTATTCCTTTCTGCTTTGTGGTTGGTTCATCTTTTGATGAGTTAATTCGAAGAGGACAGCATAAAATATACGGCATGAACAAGTCTCTAATTGTTCAGAAATCCTGTTGTTTGAGAATTAGATCGAAATAATTTTACAGCTGTACTTTATACATTGTTCACTTTGGAACAGTGAAGAATATCAAATTCATGAGAATGATAATAATTCAGTTGAAAAAAAAATTTTTTGCAATATAAATTATTTTTGTGAAAAATCACGTTTCACTGAAAAAATTGTATACTAGGATTAAGAATATTCCTCTAAAATATGAGGCTAGTACATATTCCTCTGAGTTTTAGAGGATTGATGTAGGAGTTCCTCTGAACGTTAGAAGAATTACCACTGATATTAGGAGGAAGATGTAGTAGGCTCATATTATAGAGTAGATTCTAATTTTTAGGATATGATTTTTTGGGTGTTGTTTGTATCATTCGATCGCATTGGATTTAGCCGCTGGCTGTTGATCATCACACTCAGAGAAAAATCTGGCCGGCACAACCACAGTACGTCGTTGATTTTTGCCTTGACCATCTTATGTAGTTGCTACAACTACCCATGTGGAAATTTTTCCGAGCTCAGACCTGGCCCAGGTTTATAATCCCTACTTAAAATGTGGCCCTGGTTAGGGCACCAGAATTGGTCCCAACTTGGGGTGTTACGCTTTTCAATCTAGGCCCCGTAATGGTTCCCAAACTTGGCCCACATCAAGAATTCAACTTGGGCCAACTTGAGGGATTCATTTTAACCCATATGAATTTTCAAATTTCATCCTGCGCTGGGCCCCTGGATATGGGTGTACATAGGTTTTGTAGATATACAAAAGGCATTCGATAATGTTGATTGGGAGAAGATTTTTACGATTTTGAAAGAGGTAGGAATTAATTTCAGGGATAGGAGAATAATATATGAATTATATAAGGATCAAACCGCAATAATAGAGAGAGAGAGGGTCAAAAAGGAGAAGCACAAGTTAGAAGAGGGGTGAGACAAGGATGCTCACTATCGCCACTGATTTTCAATTTGTATATAGAAGAAGCAATGAACGAAGTGAAGGAGCAAGTGCCATTGAAATTACAGATTCAAGGTGAAAATGTAAGCATGCTGAGATTTGCGGATGACATAGCTATATTAGCTACGAGTAGTGCTGAGTTAGAAAATACTCTCAACACTATGAAAAAAATATTACAAGACAAATATTGTATGAACATAAATACGGACAAAACAAAATTCATGATTTGTACAACAGCGAAAACATCAAGAAGAACGAACGTCAAAATAGATGCAGAGACAATTCAGCAAGTCAAAGAATTTGAATATCTAGGAAGCATAATTACAGAAAACGGTAAAAGCGAAAGAGATATAAGAGCAAGAATAGCACAAGGGAAACAGGCTTCCCACCAAAAGAAACAGTTACTATGTTCGAAGAATATTAGCTTAGCAGTAAGGAAGAAATTCTTGAAGAGTTACGTTTGGGGAACAACATTATATTGTTGCGAAACTTGGACAATTGGAAAAACGGACCAACGAAGACTCGAAGCTTTTGAAATGTGGTGTTATAGAAGGATGCTTAGAATAAAGTGGATAGAGAAAGTAAAAAATGAAGAAGTAATCTGATAGGGTACACATTAAGGCATGATAGCTTATTGAAAACAATATTGGAAGGAAAGATGAATGGTAAAACTCGAAGAGGTAGACCTAGATCAAGTTATATGAAGCAAATTATACAAGATAAGGGTTGTCGTAGATATGCAGAAATTAAGCGGTTAGCGGATAATAGACAGGGTTGGAGGATTTCATCAAACCAGTCAGAAGACTGATTACTTCATGATGATTCCTCAGATAAAAGACAAATGAATTTGCTCCAGCACAATGTTCTTTGAGGGTTAGCTTTTGATAGATCTATGCTTTATGTAAAATTACCATCAAATCAAAAACAAATTGAAATTTCCATCCGCTTTTGTATGTAAATTTTTAGAAAGGTGATCAAAATGTTTTTTCCCCAGTCAGCCAAAGGCGTATCAAACTTTTGGAATTTTGGTTTCGAGCTCATAGGTTGTTTGAAATTAGTTTCAATTATTATAACCTGAAAACTAAGAGCATTGGAAGAATCACTTTCAAAAACATAGAAATCAAGATACGTTTCAATTCATTCAGTGTCAGACATTTCCCTAGTAGGAATAAAAGACAATGGAATTCTGACCTAAGCGCATTGAGCATGCCCCGAATGTACGTCAGCTTTGATTTTCACTTTAGAGGATACGAGAATTACAATCCGAAGTATTTGGTGAAAATCTTGTTGACTATTTTGAAATACTCTATACAGGGTGATTCAAAATTCCCGCACTCTTTTTTGGGAGTAGATTCCTGATGAAATTCTAAAACGATTTGTCCTTTTGCACAATGCTCTCCGACGCATAATTTCCGAGATATAATTAATTAAAGTTGACTAATTATGAGGTGGATCCATCGGTCATTCAGGAGCGTCATAACAGAACAAGAGAGAAAGGTGCTTGCAGAGGGCGCTCATACGATCAGCTGATCGGTATAATCGATACGATTTACCAACATACAAATTGGTGAATTTTCTATGCAGAACGATTGAATTCGTCGACACTGTGGAAAAATTGATTATTGTCATGAATTCTTATCACGATATGCTGTAGGTGAAAGTTGTGATTTCAGTAATGATTTTCATTACGCAGAAAAATGTAAAATAGTGTTATTTCGTAGGGATAGGGATTCAAGTGGGAGAAAAAAGTATAACTACTCGTTTTCAATAAGAATTTTCATGTAAAGAAGAAAACATGAGAATTTTCATTCATCCGATACCCAATTTGAACGGTTTGATTAGTAAGTTTAACACAAGAGATTGGATTGCGAATCCTGTATTCTGATTGGTCGAGAATCAATGTATGTTAGATCAATCCTCAGCCGTTTCAAATGATTCTTCTGAAGAATGTGTTTTCGACTTATCCCAACCACAACATTGAACAATAATGAATTTATTCGAATTCACCCTGTTTACATCATTCGATGATTATAAAGGGTTTATCGAACGTTAATAACTTACTTCAACTTGCAGAATCCATCAATTTTGACGAAAATACAAGGTGTGACATCGTATACGACCCAATCATTGCACTTGATTAACATTGTAATCACATACGGTTTGTTTAGCTTGAATCAACCATTCGTGATACGAATCAACCAATCAGGTGACAGCTCGAAACAGTTTCATTTAAAGCACATATGGCTTCAAAGGGCATATTGTTATTCCAAATGGAAAAAGCATTGTCTTTGAAGATTAACCAAATCCGTCCTTTTTAGGACGAATACATTTTCTAAACGTAGAAACGCGCTCGAACTTGCACACAATTTGAATTAGATTTTGATTTAAACATGAATGATCTTGAGTGATCTCAAGTAAGTTATTAACGTTCGATAAACCCTTTATAATCATCAAATGATGTAAAAAGGGTGAATTCGAATAAATTCATCATTGTTCAATGTTGTGGTTGGGATAAGTCGAAAACACATTCTTCAGAAGAATCATTTGAAACGGCCGAGAATTGATCTAACATACATTGATTCTCGACCAATCAGAATACAGGATTCGCAATCCAATCTCTTGTGTCAAACTTACTAATCAAACCGTTCAAATTGGGTATCGGATGAATGAAAATTCTCATGTTTTCTTCTTTACATGAAAATTCTTATTGAAAACGAGTAGTTGTACTTTTTTCTCCCACTTGAATCCCTATCCCTACGAAATAACACTATTTTACATTTGTCTGCGTAATAAAAATCATTACTGAAATTACAACTTTTACCTACAGCATATCGTGATAAGAATTCATGACAATAATCAATTTTTCCACAGTGTCGACGAATTCAATCGTTCTACATAGAAAATTTACCAATTTGTATGTTGGTAAATCGTATCGATTATACCGATCAGCTGATCGTATGAGCGCCCTCTGCAAGCACCTTCCTCTCTTGTTCTGTTATGACGCTCCTGAATGACCGATGGATCCACCTCATAATTAATCAACTTTAATTAATTATATCTCGGAAATTATGCGTCGGGGAGCATTGTGCAAAAGGACAAATCGTTTTAGAATTTCACCAGGAATCTACTCCCAAAAAAGAGTGCGGGAATTTTGAATCACCCTGTAGGCAATTCTATCAACGTTAATGTGAAGTATTCCGTTCTTGCATGTATATAGGTTAATAACACCAAAGAAAAATTATTATTTTTTTAAAACCTCCTCCTAATGTTTGAAGAAAACTGAAGGAAAACAAAAATTTCGATACACAAAATAATGAAATAAAATTTAAATCAGACAGGATTTTGACCTGAATCTGACAGGTTCTGTTTGGCTCTGTCTGGCAGTTCCATGAGTGTTCCAACTGATGCACAAACCAAACAATGTCAGAAAAACCTGTCGGATCTGGGTCGAAATGTTGTCCGGTTCTGTCGGATATTTTTAATGGGGGAAACAATGATAGCCAACCCAGGGCCTCTATAGGGTGTGACTGAACATGCTCAAATTACAATACCTGGATGAGACAATGGTGGCTTGCCCAGAGCCTATATGAGCTTTGGATGGGCATCCCTAGATTAAAATATCCGGGGAGTACACTAGCAACCCCAACTGGGGCCCACCAGTGATGCCAGCGCCACAAGAAATGTACCCCCTCCATGAGGCCATCGTACAACACGCACACTATTGCACTCCCAATCAGTGATGCCAGCGGTACAAGAAATGAACCGGATTGGGAGTGCATTAGTGTGCGTGCTGTACGATGGCTCCATGGAGGGGATACATTTGCTGTGAGTGGGAAACTCTTATATTGAATGCCCAAGTTATACTCTTACGGGGCCCGGCCATACTTTGGGATGCCCAGGATTGATTTCCACACGGGTACATTCATGTGATTTTGTCAGGTCTATGAAGCTGGCACCCCCACCAACGAAATTGAGGGTAATAAATGCATGGGAATTAGGTGCTAATTAGGTGCTTTTTTTGTGCTCCATTCGTGATTTTTGTGCTGATCTTATTATTGTAGAAAAAACGTTTTTCATGTGGGGGTGCTGCGTTCCCGTGAAGCCAGCACCCCCACCACGTAGAATTGGTATTTCATGATTTTTCGACATATTAGAGAAGATAAGGGAAATATGTGCTATTTATGTGCTCCAGTTAAAAATTGGTTCAATGGTCCAAATCGATGACCGGAAAAAGTTATGAATGGAAACGATGTTTGAGAAGGGATTATAGCATGACTATAACTTCAGATTCATGGAGAGGTGATGATTCAGTCAATTCGGACTCACGATTGTATTGTGTACTGTTCTGTGCTTTTTTCGGCTCCATTCGTAATTGTGACGCTCATCTGATTTTCATGGGGAAAATTATTTCGTGTTGGGGCGCTGACCTCATGCGAGGCTAGCACCCCCACCACCTAGAGTTCTGATTTGATGATTTATCAACGTGTTAAAAATGATAGGGGAATTATGTGCTCTTTATGTGCTCCATCCTCTATTTATGTGCTCGATGGATTTAACCAGGAAATCTAGAATATTATCAGGAAAACGTTGTTAAAGCACCCCCTTCATATTGGAATGGGTGAATAAGATTTCCGAACCCCTCCACAATCACCAGAGAATTATGTGCTCTTTATGTGCTCGATAGATTTAACCAGGAAATCTGGAATATTATCAGGAAGACGATTTTACAGCGACCCCACCATATTGAGATGAGTGGATCGGATTTCTGAATCCCTCCACGATCATCAGAGAATCATGTGCTATTTATGTGCTCCATCCTCTATTTATGTGCTCGATGGATTCAACCATGAAATCCAGGATATTGTCAAGAGGACCCTGTTCCAGCACCCCCACCCTCATAAAATAAGTGAAAATCATTTCTGAACCCGTATATAATCATCAGGGAATTTTGTGCTATTTATGTGATCCATCCTCTATTTATGTGCTCGATGGATTTAACCAGGAAATCTGGAATATTATCAGGAAAACGTTGTTCCAGCACCCCCATCATATTGGAAAGAGTGAATAAGATTTCCGAACCCTTCCACAATGACCAGAGAATTATGTGCTATTTATGTGCTCCACCCTCTATCCATGTGCTCGATGGATTCAACCATGAAATCCAGAATATTGTCAAAAGGACCCTGTTCCAGCACCCCCACCCCAATAATATTTCGCCGCATCCGATAATCACTCGCCGTTGGGATAAATCGGCCAATTGGAACTTGACGTACACTCAAAAACGTCCAAAAATGAGAATGTTCCAGATTTCATGGTTGAATCTATCGAGCACATGACAAGAGGATGGAGCTTATGAATAGCACATAATTCTCTGGTGATTGTGGAGGAGTTCGGAAATCTTATTCACTTATTCCAATATGGTGCGGGTGCTGGAACAACGTTTTCCTGATAATATTCTAGATTTCCTGAAGAAATCCATCCAGCACATGGATAGAGGATGGAGCACATAAATAGCACATGATTCTCTGATGATTGTGGTGGGGTCTGGAAATCTTATTCACTCATTTTATTGAGGTGAGGGTCCTGGAACAGGTTGCCACCGAGAATTTTCTGGATTCTGGGGTTCGATCCATCGAGCACATTAATAGAGGATGGAGCACATAAATAGCACAAAATTCCCTGATGATTATATACAGGTTCATGAATGATTTTCACTCATTTTATTGGGGTGGGGGAGCTGGAACAGGGTCCTCTTGACAATATTCTGGATTTCATGGTTGAATCCATCGAGCACATAAATAGAGGATGGGGTACATAAATAGCGCATAATTCTCTGATGATCGTGGAGGGATCCAAAAATCCGATCCACTCATCTCAATATGGTGGGGTCGCTGGAAAAACGTCTCCCTGATAATATTCCAGATTTCCTGGTTGAATCTATCGAGCATATAAATAGAGGATGGGGCACATGAATAGCACATAAATCCCTGATGATTATATACGGGTTCAGAAATGATTTTCACTCATTTTATTGGGGTGGGGGTGCTGGAACAGGGTCCTCTTGACAATATTCTGGATTTCATAGTTGAATCCATCGAGCACATAAATAGAGGATGGAGCACATAAATAGCACATGATTCTCTGATGATCGTGGAGGGATTCAGAAATCCGATCCACTCATCTCAATATGGTGGGGTCGCTGGAAAATCGTCTTCCTGATAATATTCCAGATTTCCTGGTTAAATCTATCGAGCACATAAATATCACATAATTCTCTGGTGATTGTGGAGGGGTTCGGAAATCTCATTCATCCATCCCAATATGAAGGGGGTGCTTTAACAACGTTTTCCTGATAATATTCTAGATTTCCTGGTTAAATCCATCGAGCACATAAATAGAGGACCGAGCACATAAAGAGCACATAATTCCCCTATCATTTTTAACACGTTGATAAATCATCAAATACGAACTCTAGGTGGTGGGGGTGCTAGCCTCGCATAAGGTCAGCACCCCAACACGAAATAATTATCCCCATGAAAATCAGATGAGCGCACCAATTACGAATGGAGCCGAAAAAAGCACAGAACAGTACACAATACAGTCGTGAGTCCGAATTGACTGAAACATCACCTCTCCATGAATCTGAAGTTACAGTCATGCTATAATCCCTTCTCAAACATCGTTTCCATTCATAACTTTTTCCGGTCATCGATCTGGGCCACTGAACCAATTTGTAACTGGAGCACATAAATAGCTCATAATTCCCTTATCTTTTTTAATACGTCGAAAAATCATGAAATACCAATTCTACGTGGTGGGGGTTTGCTTCACGGGAACGCAGCACCCCCACATAAAAAACGTTTTTTCTACAATAATCAGATCAGCACAAAAATCACGAATGGAGCACAAAAAAAGCACCTAATTAGCACATAATTCCCATACATTTATTACCCTAAATTTCGTTGGTGGGTGTGCCAGCTTCATAGACCTGATTTTGTCTTGTTTTTCTCGTCATCATAAGCAAATTTCACGTCACTGCAACCGTGAATCTTTGACCATGCGAATTTCTTCCTCAGTGCAGTTTCAGCAACTTTAGTATCATATAATTTTTTTTTTTTTCATGAACCATCGGCCTTTAATAATCGAACCAGCATAATAATATTTAATATACCACAGGCTAGAAGAGATATGAGGGGGATAATAATTGCTGCCGTTTCAAATACAGTTCATGACAACAGATATTAGATTTCCAATAACTATGAAAATATATTTTGTTCCAAAGGAAATATCATTATCCTCTCCAATTTGAAAATATAAGCTGCTTAGTATAGACATCAATATTGTACTAGTTCAACGCTTCAAGCAGACTGCACATGTAGTTCCGATATCCCTAAAATTATGAAATAAATATTAATATTAAAATAAAAACAGCTAGAATAAACGGAGAAAATTTTCATGCTAGCCCAGCAAAAAATAAGCTGTTGTAATCAACCGTGTTATTCTCTCAGCAACGCGATCGGCTGTAGCAACGAATTTTCGTCTAAGTTAGCAGAAAAATTTGCTATTCAGCGAATTTTCCCTTTCCGTGCGTATGAATATTAAAAGATATGGATGGATGATCAGTAAATTTTCCATCGAGAGGACAGTTCTTAATATTTTTACTTCCTCATAGGATTTGATACAGTTCTTTCTTTTATGCTCTTCCACTTCTGCCAACCACAGATCATCTTGAAAGCCCCTGGATCTTTATGAAACACGCCAAAGCGACTATGGAATAAGGTCATATGATATTTAATTCAAACCCGCACAACACTTCTACATTTCTTGACGAGAAATTCCATACACTGAATTGGACAAGTTGTTTCGAAATATCGACTGAAGGGGAAAACCCCATCCAGCAGAATGTAATAGATTTGAACTATTTCCCAAATTCCTGGAATGCAGTTTTCCACGATGTCTGGAGTACCGTTTCATTCGATTCAGTACCTAATTCAATTTCCCTTAGAAGTAACGTCGTGTAGTCGAATTTATCGTTCTTCCGATGTAACTTCCTCGATGACAAAATGAAAAATCTATATCTCAATTCATTAAATGAAAACTTCACGATTTTTAGTATCAATCTGAGAAAAATCAATTGCAGGTCAGTTCGACATAACGACATTCTTATTTAAATTGAATTTTTCGAATCAGAGTGAAGTTCGTCCATCGGAAATCAATAATTTCTTTCTCTCACAAATACCAGAATATTGATTGATGTTGGATGAATAGCACTGTCGCTCCCAATTTCTTCTCGAAACTTCAAATATCAGAACTATGCTCTTTTGAAAAATAAATCACTTTTACCATAATATTTATATTAAATGAAATTTCAAATGAAAAAATAAAATACAAAGAAGGAACCAACGAAAATATATAATTTTATTTTCAAGTCAGTACAATACCATTATTTTGATGCGAATCGAAGTAAAAAATTTCAATTTCAATCCGTATTATCCTCCGAGACATAATCAATTTCAAACTAAGTATCGACTGGGATAAATCAAGAATAGACAATATTTGATCAGATAAACTTCATATAAAAGCATTCAATGTACAAAGTATAAAAATTTGCAATCCTTATGGAAGATAAATTGGATTGATAATTATCTATAACAGAATCGATGATGCTAAGAAGATTTACGATTTTGCGCGTCTGGATATGTGTTTAAATAATACTGGCTCTACGTTATACTTTGAATTAAAAAACAAAATATACGAAGAATGAGAACTTGATTCAGTTTATATGTAAGTCTATATACAATCACGCGCTCTCGTGGTTTGAAAGAGGAATGTAATATGTAGGTATGTAACATGTGTAACGATTTCACACACGTATGATGTTGAGATACGGTCGAGGCGATAGAGGATTAAAGAGTTATATAACATAAGATAAATTAAACATGGAGTGTCTGGAGAGAACCGCGATTTATCATTGGTAAAGGTAAACACCGCAAAGATGTATGAACGACCGTTCAAATCATTGGTAACGAACTTCATTGTGAAGAGAAATGATGGAAAAAGTCTGTGAATTTTTTAGTTATATTTTATAATGTTTTATAGAAAAACGGCCAAGAATGAAACAACAAACAAGAATTAAGAACAAACGATTGTTCAATTTCAACAACTTGAATAGATAAAAAGTTTACTAACATAAATAAAAATGTATTTTCCAACCAAATATACATTGTGGAAATTGATACTAAATCCTCGACGTTTACATCTTTATAGATTTTATAACGATCACTTTTGACAAATTTACCTGGTTCCAACAGAACCCTCAGCAAAATTGTAGTGCGTTCTTCGACTCAAATATCTGACATAAAACATCAAACTATTTTGACGATCAAATCCTCAACTTGATTAACCAGTGAAATTGACATAAAATGACCCATCAACCCACTAAAACAACACAATTCATCATCCTAAAATTGAACAAACCAAATTCACTAACCACTTCATCACAATCACTCGACCATTTCTCTCATTGCGAATGATAATTGGGAACAAAATGAAGGTAAATAGAGAGAGAACATGGATGAATAGATATAATAAAGTAAGGAAGCACAATGGATGAAATCGTATAAAAGGAAAACGAGGAAAAAAAGAAGAAAAGATTTTTACCTATAGCCGAGACACAAACGATCCACCGTACAAAAAAAGCGAATCTAATCAAAGTTAATACAAGCAAATAAAAATGTAACAAACACAATGACATTCAACGAAATGAAAATATGAAATATTCTTTTCAAAGTGAAAAAAAAAGCGAAGATAGAAAACGAGGAATTTCATGACAAATTTTATATAATATTCAACGATCGATAATCATATTACCATGTACTTTCGTATTACGAATTTATACAACGCTGGAATTTGAAGGGTAAATGATCCTGTGTAAGGGATCGTCAAGTCTATGCCAATAATTTACCGACAAATTCGTAGGGCGATGACGAGAGGGTGAAGTGAATTCGTATAAGACCTATTCCTCAACGATTAACGAAGATGTACAATATCGGTATAGCAGTTAAGATCAAAGGAGAATCGTATTACATCCCTCATTATGAACTTCACTAGGAAATTCTCAAAGGTCATTCATCATCGTTAATCTAGCATCGACAACGAGAATCCACTTTGTTGAAAGCAAACATAGCACACTTTCACATGCGTTGATCGTGATCAAAACATGTAACTTTCCCTGAACATCATCCTCGATAACAGACCTTCGCGCACCGTTCGGAATTTAGACTTCAGCAATTTGTGCAACGAACAATGGAATTTCGCTTTAATAGGATGCGAATGGATATTTTATTGATAGTCGTGTGCCACGTTCATACCATAAAACAATGATAAAGTGTCGTTCTAATCGAAGTTCTCCGAAGAAGAAAGTTGTATTACGAAATAAAACCTAGGATACACGATAAAGGAACTGTTTCATACTCTTAGAAAGAGAATTCATTCCTTTCAGACCTTGTCAAGACAAGCTACAGGGTAACCATGCAAGTATTTTTCACGCTAGTTCTATCGTGAACTCGGCAGACATGAATTGAGTTGCAAGTTTAATGTTCTTTAATCTCATCTTGATACGGTCTCGCAACAACCTTGATATTCACAAGTAAACAAGCATTGATACATTGAACTTCAATAAATCGTCGCAACATTGTGATTAAGATTACTGCACTTTATAGCAAATTTTAAACAGCTTGAGATTTATATTTCAATATTATCTATGGAGGAGTATTTTCCACGTGATCCTCAAGTTGATGTTACGAAAAAATGTCATTGTATAATTGATTCATACCAGGGATAGTAATTTTAAAAAGACTTCCAAGTAAATGTTCTTTTATAATATTTCTTAAAATGACGTCCCGGATAAAACCCTTCCAAAATTATATTCAATTTATATAGAATTATTTATGAATTATATACAAACTATACTGAATTTTATATAAATTATATATAAATTTTAAAAAATTTTCCACTCGAGGTGAAAACCATTTTTAGTGCAATCATTGCTCAATGAGTATATCAAACACAGGAGACTGAACTTATAGAGGCCAAAAGATGGCCACCCGTTGATGTAACTTTTTATAGAATCGTTCCATTGAGTACTGAAGTAGCCAGACCACTCAATTGGAAGCCACTCAATTAATTTCTCTTATGAAAAACATTCGAAGCAAGTTCGATCATGAGCTCCAACAATCGGCTGCTGAGGTTAAGCCGCTAATTTTAGCTGCATTTCAAATAACTTTAAATATTATCATACAAATGTATTGTATTTAAAGTATGTCAACTCCTTTTATGCAATACTTCCAAATATTTCTACATTTTGTAAGGTAGAAATTTCCATTACAATTGATTATATCCGTGACGTACAGGGACGTGAACTCCTATGTGGTGCAAAGAGTCGATCAATTCATCATGCGTATTTTTTATCAAATAGTTGAGAATTTGTACTGTTCACTCGATATAATACCAAAAAGGAGGAAAAATAAAAAGAAGAATTGAAGAAAAACAGGAAAAATAAGGGAATTGGAAGAAATACAAAGGAAGATCATATCAGGAGACCAATGATTTTACATCGATGTTCAGTCGTGTTCGAACTTTGCTAAAGATCGCATTCGAAAAGGTAAAGTCGAAGTGAACTTAGAGATTCTCAAATAAATTCACACCCTCCTGGAATAATACGAGGCAAACCGGAACGTAAGGATATAAAACGACCAAATACGAGTACAACAACTGATATGATTATTCAACGTGTGAACACAAGAACCAGCTATGGGTAGAATAAGGAAACTAAGAGCCAAATTAACAATTTTGGAAACAATCGGAGAAAATAGAAGGAAAATGTATAGCTGTCATTAACTTGGAAAAGAGAAAAGCAAGTATATCCTCCTTCCTTTCTATTTCTCAATTTATTTTCCAACGTTGTAATCATCCCTCAAAAAGCTTCCTACTTTCATCTAGGGAGACCGTAAAACCCAAAAGAAAAAAATTCTTCCGAAGTGAGGAAGTTATAAAACACAATGTTAAATGAAACACTTTGAAACACCAATGAATAACGTTTCCCCACTTCTATGGTATATAATTGATTCATGAATAAAAGATGTTACTACAAGAATTTCCTATGCGATACCTTGTGAACAAAATGGAACAGATTATTTACCACGAAAAAAGAAATGAAATTCATACCCAAGATCATATGATCATACTTTAATATGATATACCAACTGATAGTAAATATGACTATACACTCACTGACTTCCGACCATACATAATGTATATATATATATATATGTACATGTACATAGGAAGTAATGAGGTTGTAAAATTTCATTATGTAACTAGTCTGAAGGATGATGGGAATGACGCTTTCAGAAGAACTGTAATTCAAGTCCTTTTCAGCCAGAGGGGCAAGAAAATGATCAAAGAATTTGTTATCATTCGCTTGTGAAGAATGAAGTGAACATACGAAGTTTGTTTTTACTTCTGTTATTCTCTGTTTTGACAATGACGATCTGAATATGAAAATCATGGGTATAGAAGAAAGCAGTTTCAGTATACATCGAGGATCCATTTCGACGTATAAGATGTAATTTAGTCTCATTGAAATTGTAATTTTCATGGGAAAGTAAATTTCATTGCCGCTATTCGTTTGACTTATGACGGTGATCATCTTTCTTCCTTACACACGATTTCTTTACACACATTATTGACTTTTTCAACTCAAAGTCAAATATAAAATAGATAATAGTCTTGAAGAAATATTGTTCCTTCCTATCAGTTGATTCTTTGAAATCGCGCAAATATGTTCGGTCTCGTACAAGAACCTGTATATTTATTCGCATTATCATATTCGTATTGAACGTGCATACAAAAATTTTGTATACGTTCAAGAGCTTTATTAACATTCGATTCGCGTAAAACACGCGCCCGATTCACTTGCTTGCAGTTGACATTACATTTGCTTCGAACTGCTAGGACACGATCTGGGACGCGATCTCTTTCCCGGAGAGAAAATCGAAAAACCAGTTTATGTGATCGTACAAATAGAGTATAACAAGCACGATACGAGAGCATGTACTATTCGATGACCAGTTTACTTATGTTCATTTGCAGAAAAAAAACTGCCATCTACAAGCACTAAATACATTGATGAGTCAAGTAAACATTGTACATTTATCTCAAGAACTTCAATGAGTGATACTGGTATGCATTCTCGACTCTATCTAAAGAACTCGATGCGAGTGATTATGTGGTGATGTGTTTCATCACTCGATATCAGAGAATCAATTTAGTTAATTAATTTTCTGTTATGAAGATTGAAACTAAATTTTATACATAAACGCCCAAAGCAGTAAGATAATTCGAATTTTAATTATTTTAATTGTAATTATTCATGAGGAAGAATATGAGGTTGGTACAATGCTTACCTGAAATCAAAGAGAAAAGGAAAATTAAGGTTCGAGTGTAATTAACAAATGCACTAGATGTCAGGATTGTGTTTGATTGTGTTTTGTCTACACAGTGAAAATTCCATATTACATATTACCATATTTATATTGTACTTTTGGGATATACTTGATTATGTCGTTCTGAACCACAAGTATACGAGCATTCACCATACTCTCTCGTGAGGATGAAGATAAATATGTTATAATTTGAAATAAATATAGTTCTGAGCTTCATAATAAAGTATATCCCACGAGTACCATAAAAATATAGTAATCTTCAATATAAACTTTTCTCTGTGTAATATTCGAACAGCTCTTTCTACTCTGTTCAGGATTCTTCACTGCAACTCAAGCAGGATACAATGAGAAAAAAAATAGTGGAGCGAAATCCGCAAGCATTTGGATACGGCGAATGTCGCCGCGCGGTTGAGGTAACTTGACATCAATTGAAGTAAATCTCCGCTTAATCATCTCTATCGATGTTCAGTTGACTCAACCGCGCGGCGACATTCGCCGTATCCAAACGCTTACGGGGTTGAGCCAAATCTGGTGTTTTCTCAGTGTACACTAAATCTAAACCCATACTGAATAGTACACTATAGGAAATAATTAAAAAATCCTTTCCCCTCCCCGCCCCTAAGTATAGACAGCAAAATTTTTCCATATATGGAGAATTTTTCAGCATGTTTAGATAGACTTTTTCTTCATTTCTAGAGGACTCAACGCTCAAACAACAAGAAAGTTCTTTAAAATGAGGCAGAAATTTCCTATTTTCCAAAACAATTCTCTCCCAACCAGAAGATGAAATTCACTACTGAAGTGACGGAAAACTCTCCACATTTTTCACAATGTGAATGTAACACGAATAAAAAAAAAGTACATGTAATTGAAATCATCTCATTTTCAACTACATGCATTTTAAAAGACTATTTTTTAAATTTACAAGCACTGCTGGATTATCACGATTTGTTCAAACACCGATAATCCAAGTTTGTGGAATATTTTCGAAAATAAATCAGTCTTCAACTCATCAGTGCCGGATTTACCCATGGTGGGGCCCCTAGGCGGAATTTCGTGGGGGGGGCCATGTAAGGCGACCGATTTCCAAACATTGAGGTTTTTTGAAATAAGAATGTTCAAGTCGTGTATACGTTTATATATAAATATCAGTGCCGTCTTTAGGGGGGGGGGGGCTAAAGAGGTCTATAGCCCCGGGCCCCGTCAGCACAGGGGCACCTTCGTTTCAGATCATTATTAAAAATGATTTTTGTGAAAACTAACGAAAGCTCACGTCCCACTCGACAAAATGATCCAGTACTGGTTTGCACCATTGTATTCAGTGGTGTGTAAGCATCCATTTCCAATCCAACAACAATTAACTAATCATATCCCTTGAAATATGTATGTAACAGAAAGTCTACTAGTCAGAAATCCCAAAGGAATCAATCAATTAAACTGCATGATAGATTCTTGATCCTATCACAATACTTCCATTTCCTTATATATTATGAATATTCCATTTCCTGATAAATTAATGAGAAATTTGTTGCCGGCATCTTGATTAGTGATAATCGTAGAGTATTTCAAAATTTTTTCCACGAAACTATCTTTTATTCCTTTCACTTCATTAAAATTGGGTTGAGAAAAATTCTCTTAAACTCCAAAGTTATCACTCATTACCTAGACAGACAAATGTTTAAGAATACACATTCTTTGTTACAGTTGATATTTTGTAGGTTCAAGAGAAATTTTCTTAAATTGAGAAAATATGTTGTGAATTCGAGAAGTGGGTTCTTAGTTCCAGAAAAATTTTCTTGTATCAAGACTAGATATGGATGAGAAATCCTTGGAGAAATGGATTTCTCGAACCAAGAGAATATGTTTTTGGCAATAGTCAATATTTCTCTCTGTGTAAGGTACCTTATTTGAGATATCTTCTAGACGTACGAAACTGTTGCATCCATTTTCTTTCAAAAGTCTAAAAGAAATCTCTTGAATGTCTCAAGAATTTTGCTGTCTGGGTGAGATTCTGCGAACAGATTTCTCATTCAATTTTTCGTGTATTCAAAAACATCTCACTTGATTTGCATCTACGCTGCCTGTACATTCTTCCTACATTAGATAAAATGCATGTCAAAGTACATGTATACTTAGAGCCATACACTGAGAGAAAAAAATCTTAAACCAAGAGAATATTGGATTGACCGACCCAAATCCGATATTTTCTTGATTCAAGAAAACTTTCTTCGAAAGAAGAAATTATTTACTCAGTTTGAAACTATACAGTGTGATATGGAGAAAATTCTCTTACTCCAAGTACACATTTTCTTGAGACAAGAAAAAAATATATATTCTTCGAACAAGAAAATATGTTCTTATGATTAAGCTAATTTTTTTCTGAGTGTAGCTTGGAATTTTTATGAAGCTGAAACTAGCGGCGGCGAAGTTAGCGGCGGATTGATGTAACTTTTGATTGCACTGGATTTGAATATCTTTCATATCAAAAATTGATTGGGTGGCTTTCAATGAATGAAAAGGTTAAAGAATTGATTGGAATCTATCCTGAAGACTTGGATACAGATTTTATAATAGAAGTGAAACAGTTTGTGCCTTTGATAAAGTCACAAAGTAGAATATTTTTTTCTGAGCGAGAGAAAGAAGATAAAAAAATTCCCAATCCTCTAAGAGTTTTAAATTGGATTGTTAATAGTCAAATAATGAATATTTTCCCAAATATTTACATAGCGTACAGAATATTTATCACTATACCTATAGCGAATTGTGAATCTGAGAGGTCTTTTACTGTTTTAAAAAGAATAAAAAATATGTTCAGGTCTACAATGTTAAATGAAAGATTATCCAATTTATCAAGACTATGTATAGGAAAAGAAGTATTCGTTGGATATTAATGATTTAATTAATGATTTTGCAGCTGCGGAATGTAGAAGAAGGATGTTTAAGTAGAATTAGTTGAAAAAATGTAATTTTTTCTCAATAAAAGTGTTTGACTGTATGTATAATTTTTGCAATATTTTTATGTACAATTTATTATATTAGTTGGAGAAATATTGATTCACTTCTGAATTTTGATCCTAAAACATAGGGTCGCATAAAAAAAAGTTTTCAGATAATTTGAATTTTTGAATTCTTTAAAGGGGCCTCCGGTAAAATTTAGCCCCGAGCCCCGTTTTGCCAAAAGACGGCGCTGATATATATATATATATATATATATATATATACAGAATTTGAATCAATATTTGTATTTATTATTTTATTATTTCATATGTGACGTGACATTATAATTCATAATGAACTTCCGTTCCTTACACTGAATATAACTCATTTTAATTCAAACAATGAGGACAATATCAAAGTAAATATCAAAATAACGCTTCTTCACAAAAGTGATGTTATTGAATATAAGATTTTGTTATCAATTTTTATTTTATAATCCATTCCATTTCTGAATATGTTCATTCATTATATGAATAGAATTTTACGAGATTTTTATAAAAGAAATAATATTGATCAAGCCAATTCAAATACTCATTGCAAAAATAATACGACCAGGGAACGTTACCCTGATGGGAAAATTCCGCTGAAAATCTCTGAACATTTCACGGATTTTCACAGAACAGTTTTTAAGAGGATTTCAGAGGTGTTCATAGTTTTTCAAACAAATCTAGAGTTCTTCACATTGAGAGAACGCCAGGTTTGGGTTATTGGTAGCTACAGAAAGAATCACTAACTTCATGTCAAACATAGCGTTTTCTGAGTGTATTCAGAAGTATTATATTCCAATACTTTTAAATACATTTTGTTTACTGGAAAGTGTTGGATTCCTTTGATTTTCGAAACTGTTTCCGCAGTAAATACACTGAGAAAAGTGTATGGGATTGATTCCCATTCGCTTTAGTTCTCATCGCGACTTCAGGATAGGAATTGAGTGCTGACTCGCGATTTGGTGATCATTACGATGTTAACCTATCGTTCTGTCACGTCCAGGGATTTCGCTGGAACGAAAATTCCTTTCTCTGGCACAAATCAGAATTGAAATTCATGGGAATTTCTTTACTGATTCTAATAGATTGATTGGTAATTAATGGACCGGGAGAAATGGAAAGTGGGAGAAATTATAGAAGAAAATTTCAAATTAGGAGATTACAATGTTAATTTATCTTAAAACTACAATTTCTTCGATATTATAAATTTGACACATTTTCATACGTATCGCCGAAATATTTAATCGATAATATTTCTTTTCTCTCTCTAGATGAGAATTTAACAGAATCTATTTCTTTAATACTTAACTTACTATATAAAATACCATAATTTTTACAAGTATTACAATCTAGAAATTCTTGACCTATTTTGATGCAATCAATACATCGTTTAGGTAAACGTGGTTTAGGTGGAAAATGAGTAATTTTTGATTGATTATTAATGGTTTTATTCATAGATTCATTTTTTATTTGAGGTTTCGGATTTGCTGTTGAAAGTTCTTTATGTTCTTCTAATAACGCGGTATATTTTTCGGTTTGTCTCCTAATTCCTTTTCTAATTGAATATCAGGCATTTTTTCCTAGTTTATCCCCTTCGGTATTAATCTTCTTTTGTTTCCGCAATATGGCGTTTTTGATAATTTGTTGTTTTTTCAATATTTGTTCGATCGTTCGCGTCACTAAAAAGAAGAGATTTGGAAAGAGGTAAGAAAAACGATATTCCAAAATAGACAAAAGTTGGATTCAAGTAATTGAGGGGATATTTAATGTGATTATATAATCAGTTCAATTCAATCTGATATCAAGATATAGGTTAGGAGAGTTTGAATGTGGGTTGGCATATTGTT
Source organism: Gonatopus flavifemur (assembly GCA_018340375.1). Taxonomy (NCBI): domain Eukaryota; kingdom Metazoa; phylum Arthropoda; class Insecta; order Hymenoptera; family Dryinidae; genus Gonatopus; species Gonatopus flavifemur. The sequence continues at coordinate 44,285,248 of JAFFJZ010000003.1, read as the reverse complement.
TCAGTTGGAAGAAAAATAACGATAGAAGTGAACGTGAGATTAAGCGTCTAACGCACAAAATCTCGTTAGAATAGATTTGAAATAAAAGACACGAGATATAGTGTCTATTGCACAGTATCTCGTTTGGAAAAAATTAGAAAAGATTTTGAGATTGAGTGTCTAACGCACAAAATCTCGTTAGAATAGATTTGAAATAAAAGACACGAGATATAGTGTCTATTGCACAGTATCTCGTTTGGAAAAAATTAGAAAAGATTTTGAGATTGAGTGTCTAACGCACAAAATCTCGTTAGAATAGATTTAAAATAAAAGACACGGGATATAGTGTCTGTTGCACAGTATCTCGTTTGGAAAAAATTAGAAAAGATTTTGAGATTGAGTGCCTTACGCACAAAATCTCGTTACAATAGATGAGATATAGTGTCTATTGCACCCTATCTCTGATTTTGGATATGGTGGCTATGCACGTTATCCGGAGAGGAGTTTGAAATTTAGTTCCTACGCACAGAATTTCGATAAGAATGGGATTCTTGATATCAGATTTGGGGTTCAGTTGTTAGAAATACTTACTGGTTGTTTGTGGACTCGGTGTAAGAAGGTAAAACTGGATTACCGAAGTTTGATACTTAGAAATGAATTTGGATTTTATAAGAGAATGAAACGACAATGCGAACCTTTGAAAGACTGGAAAATTGTGTGTGTCAAAGGGCACAAACTCGGCCTTCATATACTCTTTTTGGAAGTTGGCTCTGGGAAGGAGTACAAACGTTTGAGAAAGAAGAGACAATAGTTTTCTTTCTTTCTATGTCTCAAGAGTTTTTCTTATATAGGTTTTCCTATGTATCAATTCTTCCTCAGGTTTGCATATCCTTTCCTTGTAGACTCATTGATAATAACTCATACTTGACAAATTTGGGTTTGGTTATAAATATTAACCAATAATGTTGCATATTTAAATAATCAAAATTATTTCTGAAAGTACACATAGAGTTAGGAATGCATGGGTTGACGTCACATAGCTAGGTATCGAAACAGCATAAGCATTGTTCTGGTCTCGAGTTTTTTATGAACGCTTTTCCGTAGCGCACAAGAGTTTCCTTCAAATCTGTCCCCCAGATGTATGCAGAATATGTATACATTCTGATGTACTTTCAAAAACAATTCAAAGGCGTAGGAGCAAGTTTGAAAATAGGGATGCACCGGATCAGGTTTTTGCCGGATACCGGATAATCCGGCCGGATCGCAATTGCCAGATAATCCGGCCAAGTATCCGGTGGCCGGATATTGAACATTTTTTCGTATTGATTAAGAAAAATTAAAGAAAATTTGGAATTTATATCAACAATTTCGTTTCTCTGAAAATACTAATTTCCTATACTCAGACCAAGTCATAATTCTTATCAATCAGTTCTTATTCGTAATGAAGGATTGGATATAACTCGTTTAGTCATGGATCATAACTCGTTTAGTTCTTTCATTCTTTCCAATCATTCCTAACAAATTCATACGTGACAGTTAATTTATAGTAATCCTAACGCTGCTGTCCTAGTTTCTATATTATAGACCCAGACAGCACAAGAATTGTAAAAGAGCTCATAATGAATACAATGTATTATTGAAGACCCTGGTTGGACCTCGTGTTGTATCTAGGGAATACTATGAAAGACTATACCATCTCGAACCCCCGGAATTTTTCATCACGAGTAAGGCATCAATTCCTCGACTGTGCATTGACCCGCACATTCATTTGCTCAAACTCCATTCGCCCAAATTCTATCAAACATCTCTTTCCGATTCTCAAGTTCAACAAAGGGGGGGGGGGGATAATTTTTGCACTGAAAATGTACATCAAACTTGAAATTTTCCGATAAATGAATATTCGGACAAATGAGCAGTCGGACAATTGATGCCCTGCCGGATTGCATTTATCGAAAAAACAGGAGGCCAAATGCTACTTCTGGAGAGCTACCTTCTGCAGTAATATACTTTACGAGTCGCAAGAGTTTCGAGCTGATTTCCAAAGAATCGCACGTGTACGTGTACCTTAGGCACTTTTGTGAAAAACCATTTTCATCCCAACGGAACTCAGTTTTCGAGATATTCAACTTTGAATGATGAGCGTACATGATACCCGTGAAAAAATCGTTCAGGTCTGATTGGGCGTGTTCAGGCCTGATCATGGACATTTTTTGGCAAAATTTCTCATGCTCAACACAGACTGTACGCGGTTAGGCCTGACTACGCCTGATTATTCATTTTTTAGCCTAATCGTAATTGAAAAGGCTTCAATTTTGTACCCACCTGGAAACCCGTGATCAAGCTTGATCGCGTGCGATCATGCCAGACAAACTATTCTCGCCCTTGATCATGCGAAATCGTACCAAATGACTCTGTATTGATTTTCTTATCACGGATGCTCATGCTTCCTCATGCCAAATCGGCCCCGAGCGTATTCACGTACGCCTCAGCACGCGCGATCATGTATGAAAACTGGAAACTAGAAAATGGAAACTGTGGAGCCTTCCGAAGTAGCTGATCTGATCATCTGGTCATGCCGTGATCACTTCTCAATCAATCAAAGGTGATCTGGTCATGACCAGATGACCAGGTCAGCTACTTCGGAAGGCTCCTGTTTGAGCATAATAAGTACAAATGATTGACAATAAATTAGTCTTTTATCAAATTAAAAAAAGGATGATGAAAGGAACTCTTCTTTTTGTCAGGTTATAAAACTTATCGATTCTGCATGAATTCTTCATGCATAATTGGGCATAATTAATCATGATTAGGCGTAATTGAGCGTGATTAGTCCTGATTACGTGGGTACAAAATTGAGGTATATAATTGAAACTTTCCAAATCGGCTATAACCAGATCATTGTACAGTGAGTGAAGAAAGTCCGTGTTGGTTCCAACGGTAGATTTTCGGTATTCTGTCATCATTTTCAAAATGTTGAAACATTGCTCTCATTAATTGAGTGGATAACGAGTTCTGATGTTTTTTTTATCATGCATCAGAAGGGTTACAATACTGCGAACTACAACAAAATTCCAAAAATCTGCCCGTTGGAACGGACACTGACTTTTTTACTCCCTGTACAAGATTCAATCAGATATGGCAAGATTCAACAGATTTCTTTGATTAGGGAAAACAGAAACGTTCCACTGAATATCATTTGAACAATATTCCAATAATATTAAACAAGAGATTTATCCTCTGGGATAATATGAATTTTATAGAAATTTTATTCAGTATCCGGCCGGATATGTGTCCGATCCGGCGATCCGGGCGGATCGGAAAATGAGGCCGGATAGGTTGGATACCGGATCAGGGCCGGATATCCGGTGCATCCCTATTTGAAAATCGTTATATTTTGGAATATTCGCATTTTTGCATTGAATATTGATTAAAAATTGGAATCGTATGATATATATAAAAGAAAATATGAATAATATATGAATATATTTGAATACATATATGAGGAGTAATAAGAGTATATCATGGAATGATGAAAATTACATAACATGAGAATTTCTACAGATATATCCTTTTTTATGAATTTGCAGATGAAACTTTAGATGAAAGATTGTTATTTGCATGTGACTAAATTGTTACATAGGTTTATTTAGAATCAATTTATTCTGAAAAAGATATAGTGATTCAACTGTGATTCCCAAATTACAAAATTGTCATTTCACGTTATGTAATTTTATATAACATTTATATAACATTTATAAAACATTTATATAACAATGTTATATGGGTAGTTAGTATTAATATATACGCATATATATATATTCTAAAAAGAGAAAGAAACGAACAAACAAAAGAGGTGCGAAAAAATACGAGGATGTTACAGTTCTCATGGTAACGTAAACATTTTATCGCACTCACTTCGATTTTGAATAGTACTTATTACAATTTTGGAATATCTGTCACCGAATTCCTATTCTTCTTAGTAATGGTTACCGTATACTTCTCTCCGTGTATGTGAGCAAGATTATTTTTTTCATAAGGGTTAAGAAATTGAAATTCCGATTTCTGCAAAACCTGATCGATGAATGGGGGCCCCCCAACTGTGGGGGTCCCTAGGCGGCTTCTAGTCCGCCTCTATGGTAAATCCGGCCCTGTCAACTCATTGTATCTGAAATTCTTAGCTGTTGTTCAATCAATTGATGAACGGCTGACATTCAAGTAAAAACAATAACTACATCCCTCCTTTCACACCGAAGGTATTTATGTTTGAAGTACTCTGGCACTGAAATTATATAGCTTTGTCTCAATAAGAGGACTAATTTCACATCACCATATCGAGCATTTCCAATAATGTAAACAATACAAAATTATATACATGCTGATTTGAACAAAAAGGTAATCCATATATCGAATGTAATGATAAGTCATCCCATGTAATCACAATTTATGCAATGAAATTGCATTGCACACTTAACATGCATCACCATGCATTTACACCACTCAACCGCTCACGTGCACATATAGATTTCACTTTGAATGACTCATGCATGTACTTTTTGCACAGTCTTTGAAAATGAATCACTTAAATAGAAGACCTTCAAAATTAGGACACACGAACAGCGTCAAGTTTATTGGTAGAAGGCGGAAAGATAAGAAGGGAACACAATATTTTAGTTCATTAAACCGATGAAAAAGAAAGTTCATTGAAGCATGAATGATTCTTTCGTAATCCATTGATGTGCTCCTAGACTAAGAATTTCAATTTGCAGCAAGAACGAGAAAAACCTATTTCACAGAAATGAATATTCTAAGTGAAAGGCCTCAGACGTAATCGCACGACCATAGATTTATGGACTATCATAACACGGACAGCTAAGTTTACAACCTAGAGGTGCATGCACTGTGAGTACATAAAAAGATGAGCCATAAAAACTTTCCGAAATTCATTTCCCTTCATAACAATGCGATGGTGAGAGTCCCACGAGTAACGTTGGGAATTAATTCAACATTATTCCCCCAACAATCATATAAGAGGAAAACAAGATTAAGATGGGTATTCGATCTTTCAGGGAGGGAACAAATGAAAACAACAACAAGCATGATTGATTTTTTCTATCCGGATTGCACACGATAATGTACATATGAACTGAGAATAACTGTTATTAAAACTGAACAGGTGCAATATGACGTTCGACATCGTTCTACAGTGCCATTAGTGAAATATGATGCTACATCACGGTTTTCTGGATACCTGGTGGTCGAACACCTGATAATAACTCTCGTTGTAATCCGTACGAACGTAAACCTAACAGAGGAAAAATAATGAAACATTTTTCATTGATATAAAATAACTGTGAAATTAGAAAATTGTTTGTAATCTGAAGATCGATATTCATCGTAGAAGTTATTTGAAATGTTTTTCAAATTCATTTGGGTTTGAGATTGTGTAGATTTCTCACTTTTAACTTTTCATCTCATAGAATTCAAAGACAGCTGACTTCCCGACTAGAAATTCGATCGAGTCAACCTGATCAAATGTGACTGAATTTCCGGTCGGGTTGTTGTATCTGATTGAACGATTCAATAAGAAACTATTAATTTTGTAGGTACGAATAAACATTGAATAAATTGTGAAATACAAAGGATAATATGAATTTTCTTTTCCAAGTGAAATCAAATAGATTATTATTTGTTTGCCTTTATTTTATAGGATATTGAGACTTCTTCAATTCTATGCTAAGTGATATGATGAACTAAGTGCAAGTACATGCCTGAAGAATAAGAGGAAAAACTTTATTCAATCAACTGAACTATAAACTATTTTTTCTGAAATAAAATACGTATGATAGCAAGAAACAATTTCCCAATAATAAGTTCACATGTTTCTATTCCTGTCATTGACCTATGACAACTTTTCGTAGGGATATATCGTTTTCAAATAATTAATACTATATTGAACAGAGAATACCCCGTACATTGCCATGAATTCATCACGGACATTCCATTCTACGCCAACTACCACAACCAAAAAGTTTGCCTACACTCTGACTACGGATGCCAATGTTGAGGATTTATAGGGCAATGTCAATATTAATCTTTGAAAGTTTCCGAATTTGCCACACACGCTCCACTGTCGGCAGACTCACTTCGTTCTAAATAAATTATGACTCGATGTAGTCTCAGAATTTACTTTTGTATAATTAAACTATTGCATATACGAAATTTTCATTAGATTCACAATGACTTAGATCTGAACTCAAGAATATTACAATAATCTGCTTCGGAAATTCGTCACGTTATTGAAAGTGAAATATTGAGAGATATAATTAAGAGTAATAACAAGGAAAGGCTACAACAAAAGTTGTGCTGCAAAATTTGAAACACAACTATATTTGTGATTTGTGTGCAATCTTTAATAATCATGACAAACCGCCCTCATACCTACTTTCTTTACCAACAGTAAGAGTGACTTCTCAATTCTGTAATGCATCCGATACTGTGCGAATTGATGAAATTTCTTCCTCTTTTGCGAAGATACTTTTATTTGATTCACAAACTCTCAAGCGGCTTGAAGAATTCAAATTGAAAATAAATACAAAGGTTGGCATTCTTCAACATTAACCATATAGTAATTTGTCCCATCTTAAATTTACTCTATGTTACATTTAATGCCAATACTATTCATTTGAAGTTCAAACCTTCAAATAAATCGAATCAACTGAACTTAAATATTACTCTCATGATAACTTGTTGAAAAATGTGCTAAATTATCCAATTAATGGATTCTTTGTATTCGAAAAGCACTACGAAGGCATACGCTCTGACAACAACAATCACAATTTAAAACTCATAAAAAACATTAGCGACTCGGAGAACAATCACCAAAACCTCATAAAAGAAATTACCAAAGAGAAAACGACGGATGAAAATATCAAATCCGGTTTTATAATGGACAACTACAACAACTTTGGTGAAATCAGAGAAATGTTGATATCTCAAGAACCTCGTACAGCGAAACGATTATGATACTCTTCGAATATTTTCTCAGAGGAATTTTAAAAACAAAACTACACATAATGCAAGCATTCTTGCAATCAAAAGCAATCGCTGCCGAGAGTGTTGATTCGAAGTGTTGATTTCTCACACTAATTCATATAATGCATATATAGAGATAAATAAACATTGATTCGAGGCCAAGAATTCATATCACCCTGACTTCAAGCACGGAGGTCAACACACTAATTAACTGATAATTAAATCACCTCCTCCTAGCTGTTCGAAGGTGCAATCGCGCTTGCCATTCAGAGTTCACTGTACTCCGAGACGTGATATGACTTCCGCGTTTGCCTTCATACACGCGCAGGTATATAGATCGCATATATCAGCATAACAACCAAAGTAAAACTGAAATTCTGAGGTAATTGTTACGCGATCACGTAAGAAGTTACCGATGCATTTTTATATGATGATCGACTTGTAGAGAGAAACCCTCTGGAACCTTCGGAAAAGGAAATACCGTAATGCGAATTCTGGAAAGAATTGGAAAATGCCAGTACGAGAAATACACGTTTTGGAAATTGGACGTCATATTCTGCAACGTTCATCCATCATACTGCTCTTGCTTCCTATGAAAAAAAGAAAAGGATGTAAGAGAAAATCAATATTCAACTCCCTGTTATGTTTCGTAACAAACCTTTTCAGGTGGAAATTGATAACGGGTCTCCTGCACGTGGGAATGAAAACAGAAAATGAAGAAGAAAAATGTTTTCGTCGACAGGTTTATAAAACTTAAAGATGAAAATAACTCCTTTTGTTCTAATTGATCAGCTCATTTTAATAGCACATGTTAACATAACTTACGGAAATTAAACTAAGAGAAACTTGGGTTAATGATCGATACCACCGAACTACGAACCACAAGTTTTCCAACACTTTTGGAATAAAGTTGTAATACGAGTGTTGTGACACATTCCTACAACGCAAAAGTATTTTCATTTTTACATGCATTAAACCATGACTTGTAACGTTCATAATCTATCTAAACGGTAAAACTCTGACGTGCCGAAGAACAAATAAAATACTACCGGTAAATCCAGTTATTCCGATCATTTTGTACGGATCAAAGCCCACATTTGAATTGATTAATCGATTAATTTTTTCACCCACATAGATATATCCAGACAAAATGTTATAAAAATGTATTCAACTTGAGTTACAATCTCGTGTAAATATTTACGCATTCCATGTGAACTTTTCATAGTTGAAATCTTGTTCAGTTTCGTTCGCGTGAATTACATGATTGGTTGAAAGTGTATCATTTTCCTTATCGGTTGGAAAATGAATAATTTTATGTTACCGTACACACGGAGTAGGGAGAGTAAGAATGGAACACGGTATCTTGACAGTTTGAACGTCATGAACTCGAGTTCAAAGCTTTACGATCGCATTTACAGCTGGATTCTCTGTGAGATATCGCTTCCACACTAAGAACACACTATAACTATTACACAATGAAGTCTAGTAATGGGAATCGCGGTGATAAAACAGTTCGCGTATGTCATTACCAATACCATGGAACCTATTAGCGTATGTGGGATTTGCGTGCATGAACCATTGAACTTCGAACGTGTATCAGAGAGTAGAAACGTATAGTTCGTAAAATCTGTTGTTACGATGTTCCAAATTTCCCGATGAATATCTCTAGGTGAAGAAGACTCGTTTATCGTACTCCGTGCAATGGATTTTGATCCTTTTTACTACTTTTTCTCGATAAATCATGTACGAGTTTATTTAACTCGACCCAACTCCGTCGTTATAGTTTCAGTAAAATGCAAATTATCGCATTTCAATTTTTCTAAAGCTCAACGGAAAAGAGGTAACGAGTATAAAAATTTGACTGGAAAGAAGCACCTGTTATCAAACGATTCTTCTGTTTTACAGAATTCATGCAGGTAGGTGAAATTTCATCTTTATGAAGGAAAGAAAAGTAATATAATCTGTAAACAATATCTGTTTCGAGTTCCTTGTACACTGAGAGAAGAGCCACTTGGAAGTTCAGTAAAAAGTAATACAATATTGTGTTACATGATAACGTTTGCAGAAAACTCAGTAATGAAAAGCAAAATTTCAGTAATGTTTCTTGAAGTTTCATGAAAGATCGCTGAGAGTTCAGTAATATTCAGATTCATCGAACAAATATAGTACTGTTTACTTCCAAATGGCTCTTCTCTCAGTGTATTCAATATTAAGTTTCTCCTTTAATTGAAAATTCAATGTCAATTCAGCTGATCGAATTACAAAATCTACTTTTAATATCGCAGTATATTTAAAAAATTGCAACCTACTGAAGTGAAAAAAACGCACTTTATACCCTTAACATTACATTTACACCTTGTTCAAATGAAGATACAATTTACTTCATTATATCAAAGTAAGTTTCAAATGATCCAATCGAAATCCGAGTGAAATTTTCACTTCTCACAAATCTATTTAAAAAATCATAAGAAAATTCAACTTGAAAAAACATGCTATTGGAATGAACAATGAGGTTGCCCTAAAAACAAAAGAGGACTAGAAATCCGCCCACGGAGTTGCTACTATTTTCATCAGATAAACGAAATCTTGGTAAAACTAAACCCTTATCATCCAACCTATATTCCAGTTTCAACATGATTTATTCGCGTAGATTGTATTCGAAAGGGTCACGGCAGGTTTCCACATATCTCTAGCACACACCCGAGCGTTATTTTACAAGTGCGAGTAACCTGTCTTTCGTCACGCGTCAAGGAAACACCCTCTTTATTATTACCAGAGATGGAAATGTGAACTGTCAAGAAAATATGACTGTCGCTTGTTGCAATATCGCGAGTTTATTTGATGTATTTCCCAACGATACTGCTGTTGCAACTGAAAGAGAAATTTTTCACATACCATGCGTAGGTACAGAATACGACGAGTATTGAATGAAATTAGATCTGTCTCTAGAATAATTACTGATTCTGTAACAATGAGGTACCGATACACTGTCTGGCTATCCATCGAATATTTGATTTCACATTTAATCTCTCGAACAGTGTTTTTCACAGTCTAACGAGCGATGTGAATAGTGCAGTAACGCATGTATCTCATTGGACGGGGATGCAAACTGAAGCGATTAATTAGACGCATACTGTACATCAGTGGCATGCACAATGATTTAATGAGAGAGAGAAAGAGAGAGAGAGAGAGAGAGAGAGAGTTCTGACTGGCGTATCATTGAGATTCGAAGACGTTGAAACGGCAGCGAGCAGTCTGCTACAGTTGAAAGAGGTACACATACAGTCAACATGCTCGATGAAACATAATATAAAATTAATTGTATTTTTTCCATCCATTTTTTTATACGTGGAGAGAAACGTGTATTCTCGAAGATTGAGAATTTCATATCGAAATGATACTTGAGACGAAAATTCGAAATTGCACGTATTTATTCTGTAAATAACGTTCTACCGGTAAGCGATAGACAACGGTTTTCCGTCTATTACTTTGAAAACTTCGGAGAAAAAAGAAAAACGACGGGGTCGTTAAACTGGATGGCGGTGAAAGAATCGACGAACCTGCATGAGAGTCACCCAAGAAGAAATTAAACCTTGATAGCTGCTTTGCTTTTACTGCTCTTTTCCTTGACCAAAGAATAGAAAAAAATTCATTAAGGTATGAAAATTATCATTCTTTGTTGAAGTTCAACAATAAATTAAGAGAAATATCTTCTTTCCGAATATGAAAGCTTTCAAAGTCTTAGGCGAAAAGTTGAATTAATTAATGTGGAAAGAATACTTTGTAGATAAAAGAAGTTTGAAAAGTTCGCGTGAATGCTCTTTATGAAAGACAAATGGATATACAAAATTTTATGAGGCTTTAAAGGTATACTTGAGAATTGTTTAGTGATGTGTTTTGTAAAAATCGTATATACTTTTTTTTATACGAGGGATTCAGTTCGTCAAGACTTGCTAATCTCTGGAATTTTTCAGTGGCTAATGATTTTCATTTTATACTTCCGAAGAAATTTCCAGAATTGACAGATTTCTGTAACTTATGATTTTTCAGAAGTTTTTCAAATTTAATTTGTCTGAAAAGGAGAAATTAAACATAGGCAATGAAGCAGAGGGGCTACAGTAATTAAAAATCTCAATCTAGCTTGATCCATCGTAATTCGAACGAATTATTATAATTGCTTATGCAAAAGTAATTGTCATGGGCCATTTTTTAAGCACTCATCAGGTAAACCTTTTATTACAGACATTTCAAACCTACGCAATTCATTCAAAATTTACAGTAGTACAGCTCGGTCGATTGGGATAAGGCGTAAGATCAGTGGGTTGATAAGGATATGTAAGTTCAAAATGACTTTTGAGTCGTACGGAGGTTATTTCTGAGCGTTAATTCGGGTCAAGATAATTTTCTACGTTAAAGTTCAAGTGCTACTTACAAATGTCACCCTCCTTTGTCTATAGTGAGAGAAAATTTTATTCACGGTTAATAAATTTATATTCATACATAGTGAAATAAATATTTTTCTCGTAGACTCATCAATTGTTTTACCCAACCAAAGTTCATTCAAAAGTGAAGGAAAGTGATGTGCAGAATGTGTTATGTTCCATCCAATTATATAAAGTTTAGGGTTGCGGTTATAATCTGATTCAATTTGATTTTATTTGAAATTTGTTTCAAGTTTTTATAAAAATGTATAGAAATGTATAGAATGTTCGTTTCTCAAAATTTTGACAAGTGTGAAACGTGTCAAAAATCAACTACATTCCGATACTTTGTTATCACCAGCTTCACCATTTTTTCCTGATTAAGCCTTAATTCACTTTAGAAATGCTTCTGAGCTTGATAAGAAAAGTGTAGAAAGTAAGGAGTTTCTACTTCTGCCATAAACGTCATCAGTTAGTAATCATTTTATCAAGTTGTCAATGATATGTATTCACCAATCAGTGGAATTTCTTGATGAACCAACCAGATTCATAATGTCGAAACGCTGTAATTCCAAACATTCTACTTCAATGCAACTGGGGGTATTTCAATGTTCCTACCAACGTTACTATCCGACTAGAAATTATCATCGGGTTGACTCGGTATTTTATGAGGACTTTACACGGTTTCTTTCAAAGACCTTTCGAAGACCTAACGACATTGTATAGATGTGTATGATATTTTGGAAAATAAACTTGTATCACCTAAATTAGGTTTTTCTCATCAAGTTTTCATGGAAGCTTCAAGGACCAGTTTGATGAGTGTTAAACAGGGGGTGGATTTCTTGAATCATTTTGATTTGAACGGTAAATGTGTTATTCTTTTGGATTTCATTCTATTAATAAATTACGTAAAATGATGACTTTCGTTCAAAAATATTCGATATTCCGCATCAAGACAATTTACATGAAGAAAAATGGGGGTCGAAAATTACTACAGTTTCTACTAAATTGGCAGGATGGAGAAAAAAAACCACTATGATTGTTATAAAGTGTAGTAAAGATAAATGATTCAATAAACATTCTTCAGTATGAGCGCGCAACCTTATGCATGATAAAGTACACACTTTTTCTTTTGCACACAATTTAGTAGAAATGTAGTGATTTTTGAAACTTTATTTTTCTCCGCGTATAAAATACTTTCCAACAGTTACAATGTTACCTAGTTCATGCACGTTCCTTTATCAAATGATTGAATTGCAATTATATTAACCCTTAAAAGAACACTAGCGGTGTGTCAGCAGTCAAATCGTTTATGACAAACTACAGGCAAACGCTTGGATTCAATCAAAATATCGCTTTGTATAGCACTTTTCTGATTCAAGTACAAGTGCTGTAGAGAACGATATTTTGTTCAATCCGAGTTTTTGCCCGTAATGTGTCATAAACGATTTGACTGCTGACACGCCACTAGTATTCCCTTAATATGCACACTAGGGTCACAGTGACCTTATGAATTTTTCAAGAATTAAATTGCTTGAAAAATTAGATTTTTCAACCATTATTTTTGCAATTTTAATGTCAAAAAATCCGTTTTAATTATCTAAGCCTCTCTTTTATGTTCCTACTACGCTTGAAATTTTTTCCATATTTTCATCAGTGATTTTTTCGAAATTATGAATAATCAAAAATCAACAAGTTCATCATGACCCTGATGAGCATGTCCAAGGGTTAAACGAATTACTTGATCTAAGCTCACATTGATAAACTAAAAAAACTTCTCACAATCATGTGTGAAAAAATCCATTTTGAAAGTCAAAGCTGTTCCTCGTTTTCTACATTCACCTCACATTTCACAAAAAACCATAGTGCCCTCGTACAGAAGGACGTATAACGAAGTGATCTTAAAATTCACCTCACGAAAATATCATTCTTTAAATCCTTCTTGAGCCACTCTAATAAATACCTAATTTTTCTACTTCAGAATTTCGAAAGTTGGATAATTTATCGTGACATCCTCATGGTGATATGCCTCTAAAGAAAATTTTCGTAGAATTTTTATTATTAATTTGAAAACACTGAAGGAACCCAATAAACTCGCCTTATACAATAGAAAAGAATAGAATGAAACAATTATTAGCTGAAACAAAAGATAATAACTAAACATGATTGCTGTTATAATGAAATTTTCTACTAAAACGGCAAAGATTTCGCCAACGTAGAGAAAAATTGTCTATGTTTTTAACAATGAAGCAACTTCTCACTGTAAACGGAATGTCTGTCTGTCATAAACCCGGCAAGAAAGAAACTCAATTGAGACAGATAAATCTGGCGGAACGTGAAATGAATTTGAAAAGGTATAAAATACAATCTTTGAGATGAAGAAAAAAAACTGAGATCACATAATTGATATACAAATTTCCCATGTGAAAAATTTTTGAATTTGTATATAATTTGTATATAATTTAATTTATATATAATTATATATAAATTATATGAAAATTATATATACATTTGAAAAAAAATTTTCACATTGGTTTATATAGTTTGTTTATTTATATAGTTGTGAAATACAGTTCAATTTATTAGGTTTAATGAATTTAGTTTATTTATATAGTTTTAAAATACAAATTCAAATTCGATTGAAATGTTTTTTCAAAAACAGATTTTTGGGAAAAAAATCTTGCACAAAACAGTGGGAAAAGTTGACCCTGACCTTCAAAGTATTTTATCCACACGATTTTCTTCTGGACAAATACTTCGGTAGAACTTTGAAAATATATTCAACTTGTAAGCGTAAGTTGCGCATTATACTACAGAAAAGAGACATCAATTTCATCCAATTTTTTCACCTGAAATAATTTGAAATATGTCTTCCTGTCTTCCCTGTAAATCCGAATCAGTGAAAAGTACTGAGAATCAGTGAATTCCACTGGCGAATCAATGTTAAAAGTCTGTCACTGATTCACCAGTGGAATTCACTATTTCTCAGTACTTTTCACTGATTTGGATTTAGGGAGTTGAGTAATTTTGTATTTTCCTGCACGGAAAAAATAATTTAGCTGCAGCAGCTCAGTAGCTAGCACGGACACGGACAGCCATTAAATTAGCTCTTGTAGCTGAATTTTAGCTGTTACAGCAAGAAAATTTGCATTTGTAGTTAATTTATTTGCGGCAACAGCTAAAATTTAGCGCTGTCCGTGCCCGTGCTAGTTACTGAGCTGCTGCGGCTAAATTATTTTTTTCGCGTATATAAAATTTCCCTTGCGTAGAATAGGAAAGTTATTTCTATTTCAATCACACGGAAAAAAATGAACTGTTAATTTTACCAGAATTCCGGTTACTATGTGGACAGCAAGGAATATCTGTGACTTTGACTGGAATTCTTGTTAAATTTACCGGAGCCCTTGTTAAATTTGCCGGAGACTTGATTCATTTAACTAGAATTCCGGTTAAAATGGCAGTAATTCTTGCTGTCCATATATTAACCGGAGTATTTTTTTCAGTGCAGAATGCAGTGGAAGAAAGGAATCATTACAACACGCATAATAGCTTTTTCATAAGCAAGTGTTGTATTGCTGTCATACTGATAACACGATACCACTTATAACAAAATCCTACCATAACATCATTGTTTTTGTAACAATGAGGGAGAGTCAATTTCTTATTATGACGACAAAAAATATCACTCATGCAACGATTAGGTTGCCTCATGCTACAAGAATTATAGTAGATGGTCCAACGAATTACGAAACAAATAGCAAAAAGGGTGGATCCAGTCAGCTGCGATTAGGGTAATCACCTCGCCACATTCCAATATATGTATACGTGCATTGTACAATCCTCTTCACAAAGAACACTAGATTTACCTCTGCTGACTCGTGAGAATTCTAGTTTTTGGTTTCAGTTGTATGTGAACAAACTATAAATTTGAATGAAAAACATATTCTAAGTTGAATGACTTCACGAAAGGCTATACGTCTACGATGATATTAAAATACAACTCCATTTCCTACTAAGAATTAATATTCTGTACTACTTTAAAATGTAATTACTTTGTCTTTTGAAGATTTCGAATAAAAGAGTTCTTCTTTCAATAGCAAAACTTGCTCAAGACAATATCGCGGTCTGAGAATTTATTAATGTTTCCCTTCATAATACTCGAAAATGCATTCATGGAATCGGTATTGAGAAACAATCGTTAATGAATTTCAAAAGATTTTATCAATCCACGTTGAAATATGGTTAGGGGAGTGAAGTTTTTGTCGTAGGTAGCCTACGGCATCCCTTTAATACTTTAAACCTTGGAGAACCAGTGACTCATACAATCACCACCCTTTTTTATTTTCAACTCATCTGAAGCCTTTGACGAAAAAAAACTCTCCTCTTGGGAAACCAGATCACAGTAAAAAAACAGCAATAAAATTTTATGATTAAATAATATTCCTCTCTTGAATAATGTGATGAATTTCGATATTTGTCCCTATATATTGTTTATATTAGATCAATTCATGAGGGATTTAGATTCAATCAATAGATTTCGATCAATAATGAAAACTTCAATAATATTTCAAATCTCCTCCTGTGCCTCGAGTTAATAGGTTTGTGTCTCTAATTCGAGTGCATGACCTTCGCTCGGTGATCAACTTCTTTTCCATATTTGAACAAATATAAACTTCAACTTTAGTCAATTTCGATCAGATTCATACAAATAAAACAGTTATTTTATTTCATCAAAGAGCAATTTTATTTGAAACAAAAATAGAATGATTCGAATTCATTATCCTCCCAAATAACTGTTGCAACTTGACTCTATCAGGGAACATGTGTTATATAATCCAGGAACTTGTAACGTTATTCACTTTCGTTACTCATTCTATATAAAATATATATAATAATATAAATATTGTACACAAATTGTATATTTATTATATATATATTATATATAATGAGTAACGAAAGTGAATAACGTTACAGTCCCTGATATGATCATATAACCCTTCACTCGAAAAACCATACCATAGAAACGATTTAAATTTCTTAACTTATCACTATACCAACTCAAAGAACGAGATTCAACTAGAATCTAATAACTCTCAACGTATTTCAAATGAGAACAATGCAAATCGTGATAATGTGTAATATATCAGATAGCCATAATATCGGTAGAATTTATTGTCCCAATTTCAAACAAAATGAAAGACGAAAATTGGCTGCCGTCCTAAATCTAATATCCTACCCAGGGAATATTATATAACGTTTTTAATGTTACACCAATTATTTTCAACAACATTCATTTTCGAATCAGAGCTTGATTATATAAATCACGTTCCGAATAAGGTAATGTACCGAAGTTTATTCATTCGAAAAAAATTTTCTAGGCGGAATTTCAATTCAACTGTCGTTATTACCATTTACTTAGACGCTGATTCACGATTCTCATTCGAATTTATCTTATCAAATGTGAAATAATGCTCAGTAACATCACAATTCTTTGAAATAATTATTATTCAAAATCAAATAACATTCCTTTCGAGTATGTTCAAACATTTGTTGGATGAGAAACATGTGTATTTTTGGTAACGTTCTCCTGTTCGTTCCTAACCGGTCGAGAACAGAAGAACTGTGATTGGTTAGATTTGAGTTGTTATGATGCGATTCAAATCAATCGGCGCCATCGAAGCGGATATAAATTTGAATAAAACAAGAAGAGTATGAAATCAAGACTCACCACAAACGTTCAGCCACCCCTCGACACGACAAGGATACTCCAATTTCATTTTGACTTTGATTGTTCTCCAACGAGGAAGAAAGATCCGTTGAAATATACGACGTTCGCACTGAACCTATTTTATCACGATCACCACGGTTTAGAAATTCATCATATACTATGTTCACACACTGCGCTATTATGAAATTTTAACATAACACAAAAATAATTAAAAAAAAAACATAAACAATACACTTTGAGGGTCACCACTGAAACGCGTACTCACACCAACACCAAAAAAGTTTTCACGATATTGAATATATGTATATATATATATATATATGATTATATATAAATAGTTTATATTCGTTATATAACTGGAAGGTCAAATTTCAAAAAGCGAACTACCGGTAAGAAGTACAACGAGGATTCACTTTTGGTTTTTCGTTGAAAGAATGGGACAATACCACACGATATGAATTTTTGAAAAATCTACACGATCGATCAATAATTATTGGTAAAAGCTCTCTCAATAATCATAATGATCCGAAAATCTTACATATGTATGCACTCGAATTGTGTGCGCGCACATGCATGCAAGCACATCGATGATGCGCGCGCACGCTACGCGATCCGTACACCACGACGAATAAATTCGAACTGAGGTTCCATACCGAACACCACCGGCTCTTCCCTTCTCGTCTTGACCACCTTCGTTCAATCGTTTCTTCTTCTTTGCTCTTTACGTTTTTCTCTATTCCACGCCAACTCTATTTGATATTCTTTTACACTGTATTCGCGTACTTTCTCTCTCCGAATATCAGGTGGTAATGTCCACTCGCTCTTTATCTCCTCCCGCACATGCTCCATGCTTTTTCCGACACACAGTTGGTAACGCGATACCGATGATACCAAGATTCTTTTCATTATTGCAACCGAGAAATGAAGATATTACGATGAAGGATGTTCTGCCGGATCGAGAACATGGTTTGTTTATTCATAAGCACAAAGCGTGAGCATATTCGATACTTGTTGATAGCGAGGAACAGGAAATGCTTTCATTCGGTGTTGTAAATCAGATCATCCTGACCATGGGCTTTGAAGTAGATTTATCATCCCTTGTGTGATCATGTTTCTGTGCATGGATAACTTCAAAAACTTTGAATGATGAAGCGGGCGACCAAAATCTCAAGGCTCACTCGATCTGAGACTAATTAAATCAGACCTATTGAACAGCCGATATTATACTGATTTAATGTTTCCGATGCATGAAGAGCCATAGTTTTGTTGTGTTGGCTAGATTTCGTACAATTTTGGCGCTGTTATGAAGAATCGTTTATTGCTCTAAACGATACCTAGTATTCCGTAGAATCTAATGGATTACAAACATTTCCGTGTGCAACAATTTCTAAACGATGACGATTATTCCGTACGATACAATGATCTAATAAATTGTATATAGAAGTTTTATACATTTTTTATAGAATTTTCATGATTATATAAAAATTGTATATAAATTGTATAGAATTTTTATATAATTAATATATATAACTTCGCGTGAGGGATACTTTTATGACTCACTGTTCACTGGATACTGGCACAACACGGAACTAAGTGAATAAATTGCATGTTGCATTCTCGTCCTTGTAACTTGTCACTTCATATGAAAAAAATGTATAAACTGCATGTATACGTGAAATTAAAAGGATCTCTTCATACAGTTTCATGTAACTGGTATAGAAATTACATAAAATAGATAATCATACATAAATAATGATAATAATCTAATCATATATAATTTTGTATCATAAAATTATTCGTCAAAACGTTTGAACACTTGAATACATTACGTACAACAATTGTACAAGACTTTTATATGAATCCCATAAAATTCTATTCAAATAAAAAATCGTATGCAGTTTTCACTTAATTTATACATCAAACTTACTATATAGAAATTCATGAGAGAAAAGTACTTCTCTAATCCATTCCACAAAGATTTTATTACGATTCTCACGCAGGTTTCAGAAAATAGTCTCCGCAACTGAGAAATTTGTAGGAGAGTGTCAATTTGTCAAAGGTATTATAGAACTAGCTTTTAAAAGTTCACTTGGTGCAAGTATTCGACGGAGTTCTACCGGAATCCTGAACAAATTTAACCCTTTCTTAGGTGTCCGTTAGAACGTTGAGAATGTTGCATAAGCTTGGAATGAGATATCATTCAAAGTAGGACACATCTCTCTAAATGAACTTTCATGTAATTACATCAGAATTGAATCGACCAAAATGGTTTTTATATGAATAATATAGAATTCTGTACGGAAATGGATTCTTATACAGCATAAATTATGTTCAAAATCAAGGGCTAAGAAATTGCAAGAATGATTGATATGAACTTCAGGGACATATATGTATCAACTTCTGGCAGTCTACGGTTTAGTGTTCGATTTGCTAAATTTAAATTTCACAACAAGGAACACAATTTCAAAATTATTTTCTAGATTCATTGTACGATAATTTGAAATTCATCTCGTTTCAAATGTGATTTTAAAGTTGTAAGTAATTATTAAATTATAGGGTATGTATATATTTCCTTAATTTTGATACTTACTATGAACCGTATATCGATTTCCAAGGAAGCATGGAGAAAAATTCGCTGAAGCAATGAATCGAAGATTAGATATTGAATAGCAAATTTTTCTGCTAACCCAGCCGGAAATTCGCTGCCACATTAAAGTAGGGCGTTGAAAGAACGATGCAATCAACTAAAATAGTGGATTGTTCTGCGGTGCTAGTAATATATCATACCTCAGTTTGCTGTATCAACAAATTCGTTTCTTCGTGTACCGATGCGAGATGGATTTGAAACACCTCCAAAAAGAAAACACACTCAACTGAAACAGTTAGATCTAAAAATGATGATGAAACAATGTTTTTGAAGTTTGAATCGTTTCTAAAAACGAAGCGAAAATTGAAAATCACATAATCTGATGGACCATCGTTATCTTCCACCTTGAATTAATTCCTTGCAATTGCAGACATCGTTTAAAGGATGTAATGCAATATTTTCAGTCTCTAATAGCTGAATATCGGGTTGCTCGAGTACAAATTCGTTCCAATAAACAATTCACACTCCAGCAACATGATGAAACATACATGTTTCCATTCAATGTATCATTCTCCTCTTACAATTCAATATAATGAACATCATGTAGTTTTATAACATAATCATTCCAAAAATATATCCGATTGAATTCATTGATAGCTTATTGACATTAAAAAGGGGTGACAGATAATGATATTGTCTTGAGCGTAGAGAAATACTTCAAAACCAGCCAATGATAATAACATCCAAACAACATTCATTTGTTATCACGATTATTTTTAACGAAATATATACTTTAAGAAAATCGTAGAGCATCCGCCGTACACTCTCTAAATCTGGAAGAGTGAAAAACCGCACGTTTCACTCCACTAAGTGTCAGAAGTGAGCCTGTCCGGTTCGAGTGGAATTTTCACTCGTTTCGAGTGACCTCTCACTCTTTTAGAGTGAAAAATTCACTCTAGCATCGGAGTGGTTGTGAGTTTCTAACCTCAAACCTTAGAATATCACTCTAAAAGAGTGGAAATTTCACTCAAAAATTCGACTGGCTCACTTCTGGCTGACTAAAGAGTGAAATCTCACTCCAAAGATTTTAGAGAGCAGGTTAAGTACAATAAGGAATATTGTGGGAATCTCGGGTGTAAAGTTCTTGTTGTTTTAGTCAATGATCTAGTTCACCATGAGCTTTTTCGCAGTATCCTGAGTTAATTTAAGATCACATCCGAAACAGAAATGAAAACGACTTCAGCTCTCATTTATTCCGGGAACAAAATAGGCGTCAGGTGGTGGTACGTCAACTCCCACGCGACCTCGTTGTCCATTTATACGATAGGTATGGCAGATTTGATACAGAACAAATATACTACTGTAATGCATAATTCATAGTAAACTTAGAAACCATTCAGATATTATTCGTATATAACTATCAAACTTTTCAAACAGAATATTTCATGCGGATTTTATTATTTAGAAAAAGGAGAAAATGGCCCCAGCTTCCTTTTACTATTCCCTCGAGGTCATGGGAGGGATATAAATAGAGAAATAATGAATTTGAATGATTTTGGAAAACCTCCTCTCACGTTTTGTAATCGCAAAACGCGCTTAGTATAATCGGGGTTTGAATTCCAAATCACCTTCCGAGGCATGTGGCATCCCTTATCCAATTTTCTCAATCACACTCACGACGAAATCAGAATAAAAAAACAATTCGAAAGGACAAATCCCCATTTTATATGCCGACTAAATTGGAGGAACCCAAAAAGAGAGAAACATCTACTCAATTCAAAATGAAACTCCTTACGATCCGAAGACGTAGAGTAAACCATGAACATCTGTTCGTTACATTAGAGTACATCAGGTTTGTTACATTAGAGTACATCAGAATTATATTTTTTGAGTTTGAATCATTTATAGAAACGAAATGAAAATTCAAACTCACAAAATATGATAAATCATCAATGTTTATCTGGTCGAATTAACTCTTTGGAACTGGAAACATCGTTTGAAATACGTATTGCAAGATTTTTTATCTTCAACAGCTGAGTATTCCATAATTCGATTATTGATTCGTTTCAATAAACGATTCAAACTTCAGCAACATTCAGAATTTGTATTCTATATCACGATAAAGAATGAATTATGAACATTTCAAAACAAGAATTCATCACGAAATCTGATGGATCAATAATCTAGACACATTGAAACCAACTACAATGCTGATTAGTGGTGTTATTTCTTCTTGTTCATTTTTTAATTTCGTGTCACGATCAAACCGAAGGATGTGCCCATTCTGTAACGAAGAACATTGGAGATTTTTTATGAATAAAAAAAATATCAAAGATATCAGCAGAAACGGAACGTATAATTAGTGATACGACTCAGAAAGTACTAGAAATGTTCAGAATTTCTCGGAAAAGCATCCTTGCTTTTGTAAAGTTTGGTGTCCTAAAAATGCAAACTCTCTTTCACATGAGTTGCAACATTTCCTAAAGTGGGGTTTTATGTAATTCTATATTTCTCGAATAGTCTGCATATAAATCTCAAAACAATCTTTAAAACATCCTACATCACAGTATATAGGGCGATATTCAATTTACATACAAACTATATCGAATTATATACAAATTATATATAATTTTGAAAATTTGTCCACTCGAGTTTCAAATATCACTCACCACTTCTTAACTGAAAAATATTTTAATAAAATTTATGAGTAATGGTTGAATGAAATCATTGGTTCTCGCCAAATCTCATTGCATTTTGTACAATTTTCTGCCCATATCCTGTTCAAACAATTGTCAATGAGATTTAATCAGATGAATGTATTTTTTCAATGTGATTCTGACTGAATCTTGCCAAATCTTGTATAATGTTCTGACTAAATCCGATCAAATTTCACTTCATCAGATTCTATGGATTTTTTTAACCAGAGTATTTTCATAATCTGCTATAAACTTTCTATATACTTAATATAAACATTTTATGAAAATATTCTGAACCAACCGTGGTTTCAATTCGTGAACCGGAAGTCAATATTCTCAACTGTCAGAAATTTAATCAAACTATTTCTCTTGGTATAACGAGTTATTACAAACTTTCGTAAAACGCTAACCAATTTCTAACCAAGAAGGCGATGGAGACAAGCAAACTTTCCAATAACTTATTTCTAAAACCAGATTGGTTCATAGCAAGGGAAGCTTATTATAAAGTCACTGCCCTAGGACTCTCACGTTTGCAATACATACCTACCTATTAGCACTATACTTTAACAGATTAATACGTAATTTCTTTTTTACAATTTGAATAATTGAACTCACTTTTCAAAACTTGTCGAAAATCAAACAAAATTGATATATATAACAAATTATATTGAAAATTATCTTACAACTTTGATGATCCAAATAACATCAACCAAATCTATGAATTTTCTCAATCTTTTTCTCATGAAATTAAACACGCCGCGGGAACAGTGGTACTCGAAACAAGTTTAAATCGCTTCAAACTTCAATCGAAGTTCTTTCTAACTTAATTTTATACTACAATCAAGTTACAACAGAGTTTCGTGATAGATGTCATCATTCAATTCCCTTGTACTCTTGAAGAACAGAGAATTGGATATTTAATGAAAGAGAGATACGAAAGCCACTTATAACAAGATTATACTTTATTATATTTGGAACGAAGTACGTGTAATTTATTTCTACGATGAGCTATTCTTATTTTATGTTAGAATTGAGATTCGCATGTTTGTTACGAGCTTCATAATTTAATTCCAGGGAAAATCATGCTAGAAAGGACATGGACTGAAGTTTAGAGCTATTTTCAGCACGCCGTGTGAATATTCTTCCTTTTGAGGAAATAACCACTTCACGCACACACATGTGCATTGAATGATATCAATTCATAACCGTCTATTCATTCCATTCGATAAATATCAGATCTTCCAACATGGAAATTTAATTTTATTGCTGAATCGAATTAAATTTGTCATCAATTTTTTTCAGCAATAATGATTATTTTTAATTTATTTTGGGGTTTGAATGTTTATAAATTTTCCAAATTTTGAAACTGTGATTTGAAAATACGTGATCACATATTGCGTTAGTTCGCTCATTTGCATTCGATGAAACATAACTGTTTCAGAGTTTCGAAAAATTTGATGAACTAATGCACAAAAATTTACGGATCCAGCGAATATTCAACAACTGATAAAACAGTTTTTCGATTTCCAACGCAGGTGACTCTTTGAAAAATACATTTGAAATGAGTCAAGTGAGTGTGGAACTGAAGCATCTACAGTTCATACTTAAATAAGGGCTAAGAATAGCGGCTGGATACAGTAAAATACAACTTCTCTTTGAAACGTCTTCAGAACATACTGAAACGTCTTCTATGTGTTTCAAAGATTCCCTAAATTTCGTCTGATACGTTGATATCTTAGACTGTGCATGATGATCCTGATTCTTAATCAGAATTAATTTTCTTTGAAAGAAAAGTATCGGATTTTCATAGATTTTTTAAGAACATTAGATATTTGATATCTTCTCTATGATAATGAATCTATTTTGTAAAAAATCAGCATCATTCCCAAATATTGTCCCACGTGAATGTGTGTACATATAAAAAGTTTTGAAAAACTTATATATCATAGGAGAATTTATATAAAAATAATATAAAATTCTCTACTGAAAAATAATACATATAATCCATCAGGGTGTCCAGCAGTCGGGAATTCCAACAGAATCGGTCAATCACAAATTCGAGTTGAACCGAATAATCAATAAAAAAAGCGAGAAATCCTCAGACTAGATACGCTGTCTATATAAAATTTTTACATATTTTATGTACTCTACGTACACAAATTTTATCTACATTTTATGAAATCCTTTCTCAGTAAAAGATTTTATACAATGCTGAAACTTCACACCTGAGATACTTTTTCTGACTCACTGCACAGAGGAGTGCGAGCCAGGTGGGTTTCCCTTCCGAATTCACCCCACCGTTGAAACGATTAAAAACAATAAACTCTAACTGTCAATCAGATTCACACGCGTCAAAAGTCACTATGGCGAAATCGTTTTGTCATTCCTATGGAAAGAGTCGCTGGATATTTCTTAGAAATTGAATCAAGTTTCTGCAGTACGAAGATTTTGTTCTATAAAGTTAGATCAAGGTACTTCATTCGTTTTACTCTTGTGAAGGAATGAAAAATTATATAACACTTCCAAAACTTGTATAAATTATTCTATAAAATATCCCCAATTGAAGGTTCAAATCATAAAACAGTTGGAACTTTTCACTTTTTACACGAGTAAAACTAGTGAAGTACACTGTAAGAAATGATTCTTGAATTTTCCCCCGAACATTGATAGCAGCAAAGTTCTTCCATGAATGAGGACTTCTTTACCATGATGTAGTGAATTTTTTCATTTATAATATTAAAATAATTTCTCAAAGAGGGAAAATATACACGGAAAGAAATTATGTTTCAAATATTAATACATTTTGTACTAAGGTAGTGCTATAAGTAAAGTAGTATAATGTTTACAACTGAATGTAGTAAAAATTCATGCTGGATGATGTGAACTTGCGTCAAATCAAAAGATTTTTCGAATCATTATGCATGAACTTTTACTACATTCAGGTGTAAATATTATAATAATATATTCCACTTATAGCACTACTTTTGTACAAATTATAGTATAATATTTAAACCATCATTTTTCTCCGTGTATCCTTTGGGGAGATCAAAATTTAGAAATTTTCTTATTTACTTTGTAGAATATCGTGTGCGAATTATGGAAAGTTAATATTTTTTTCTATTGTTGATTGCGTATTAATAATTTTTCATTCTTTTTCAAATAAAAGTAAAAATGTGAACCGTGTCCTCTTCATTACAAATTTAAGAAATATCATCCCTGGTGCAAATAATATTAGGCAGTTCAGTGGCCCATATCAGAGCCAAGGATACGCGTAGTTTGCCTCGATAGCGCCAGGTAAGGGGTGAAATAGGGCCTAGAATGATTTCTAGTAGGGCTCAAATACTTAGTAAGGGAACATTCCAATGTGGACGTCGGAAAAAAAGCATATTTTCAAGATTTTTTTTTTCTCGGGAATTATTGAACATAATCGGATAAACTTTTTGTCCCTTGAAGGTATAATCAAGGAAAGGAAAAAAATTTTTATTGCTCATAAAAAATATTCATTCATATACTTATAATATAAAATACGAGTGTTGAAAAGAAAAGAAATTTCTATCTGCGGGGATGATTCCGGCTCTCCTAATGATCTGAAACAGAAAATCCAAGAATTTTCTTCATCTATGTTGTCACCCTTATCGCCCGTACCTCAATTATTTTATTTTACCGAAAATTAACAAAATGGCGGCGGTTCTTGCAAAAATGTAAAAAAAACACCCCATTTGCGTCATAAATCAGGTGGAATTATAAGGTAAAATCAAAATATCAACAAGTTTAAGGTACGGACGACAGCAATGATAGTACTGAATACCGTGTTGAAATTTGAAGTTGATACGATTGGTTGTTTTTAAGAAATAATCCCCGTAAGGTAATCCATAAAGCCGTTCCAAAACTGGAACGTGCGCTGTTTGAGCCTCTTGTTTGAAGCGTTACAAGACAGAAAACACGTCAACCGAGTGTAGGATATCA
The DNA here is from genome assembly GCA_018340375.1 of Gonatopus flavifemur. Classification (NCBI taxonomy): domain Eukaryota; kingdom Metazoa; phylum Arthropoda; class Insecta; order Hymenoptera; family Dryinidae; genus Gonatopus; species Gonatopus flavifemur. Next base: position 44,258,839 of record JAFFJZ010000003.1, on the reverse strand, counting down.
ATTTTATGGGTAATAATTATCGAAAAATGCTCCAAAAAAGAATTCGAAATTTCCAACCCATCACATTGGAATGTCCACTTAAAGATTACTATATTTTCGATTTGCATTTTTCTATGTATAGGTATTACAGCCTACCAAGCCAATGATACAACAGTTCAAAACGTGTTCATAATGAATACCTTGGAATCATGAAAATTCATAACGTCTTTTTCATGAATACATCAACGACTACTGTGCTATTTTTGGGCAACGTCTGGTTGTCATCTCTATACTATGATTATCAGCACCATACATTTTTCCAGTATGATTTATTCGATCGTTCTCAATTTTAAGAGTACAGTAAACCCTCTCAATAGTGCCGAGTGGTGTGTTCCTCGCCCTATCAAAGCAAGATATTTGAGTGAGAGAGGTGCCCTGCGGCACTATATAAAGGGTTTACTGTAGAATGATTTCAATCTCCCTGAATTCAAAACATTGTAACGAGAAAACGCATTCAACACGATTGAAATTTTCTAATTCATTTCAATTCCCTTTTTCCTGCATGACACAGATTTATCCAACCTTGCCCGGTTCTTGTCACGGGATTTTTGATGGTTTTCATTTGGATTTCCAAGACATTTTCAGCGGGACTCATGTCGAAACATTCTATCTAGTTTCTATAGAAAATCAATGCACAAAATTTCAATGCAGATTTGGCTCTATACAATTTGCACACAATTTCAACAATTCCAACGAGATCTAAAAAGAAGTAGAATCAATTGCAAGATTGTGTAAGATCATGACGGAGATGATATGTATTCGGGACTCTGCTAGGAATTGTATAAAACAGGAAAAGGATTTCATGGAACTGTTGGGCGTGGAAAAGATTCGACGAATGGTTTGAGAAATTGTTTATGTCAAGTATGGGTGTATCATTTGTGGCGGAAGTTTTATAGAGAATTTGAAGAAAAGGATTGATGTATTTGGAGATAGAAATTTCGCATTGATGCTATGTGATTTGTATATGAGAATGCTTTAATCAGTACTCGTTATCGAAGAAAAATCGGATATCAAATGTTGTCATCAATTCCGAATAATATTTTGTCATAAACCGTGCTGAATTTGTTCCGACGAATGATTATAATTGCAACAAACATGGAATTTAAAATTTTTCTGAAATTCGATTTAAATAAAAATAATATTATAAATCACCATCCAAAATGATTTACATTTGATTCTCAATTTTCAAATACACGTTCGAATTTTCATCCAAATCTGTACGAGATATCATTCCAAAATATGAATTTCAGGGGTCCTTCTAAGACATAATTTATGTTAAATACCATAGAAAAGTTCAATGATATACAATATACTTTTACCATCAACCCATATCTTGGTATGGGGATATGTTTTTCTTGTGAAAATGATGACTGTTATTTTCGCACAAGGCCCAACGAGATATCGAATAACCAGTTGATACGTGAATACAACAACGTTGAAAGAGGCTTCAACGTACAAAGCGTCAATAAATCAATGGAATTCCATCATCTCTTAAACCCACACCACCCTTCGATAAGTTCTGATGAGAACAGATGATCAACGCATGAATGGAAACGTCAAGATAATTTGAAAATTATCTGATACGTCGTCGTACGCCATCTGACTGTTACAACTGCATCTACCAGTCAGTACTAGCAAAATGGCGCTCAAGGGACAAGTCGGTCAAAGTGAGTACACCAAAAATATATTAATTTCGTATAGATCTGAATTGTTTTTCCACATAATTTCAAATCCCAGTGATAAATATAAGTGACGGAAAAGATATGAGATTAAAATTACGCAACTACATTATTAAAAACTTGTATAAAAACTGTAACGATACATTCGCGTAGTGATGATTTCATCGCAAGTGGAGCGGCTGCTAGATGGAAACGTCAAATCGTGACTAATCGTGCTGTTGTTCTGAACATACAAATGGTCTTTGCCATGTATTTTTTCATCAACACAACTGTTTTCACATTCAAATTCATTTTGGATTGAATTTCTATACTCTCGCTCATCCAATTTATTCATCTCAAACTATTTTTCTCTCACAAATTTCATTCATGAAAAACAATGATTTTATTCAAACCGATCTATCGTCGAACAAAATGTAAACAATATTCTTCAGATAATTGTTATTAGGATTTATTATCGATAATATCAATCTAGAACAATGAAACAACAATCGTAGATTTTGTTTCAATTTGTGCAATCGTGCGATATGGTGATATGAATTGAATAATCAATGAATGAAATTGAAGAACGACGTATGGCTTCGAATTTCTACTACTGGCCATATAGTTATAAATGATAGATTCAAAACACAGTTATGGTATACTTTTGTATATCTATTATCGATTATCTAAACAATATTTCGAATAAGAATAACTATTATTTGTATTTAAAAACCTATTCAAAAATTACATTCATGATGATGATGATGATGACGATGACGATGACGATGACGACGATGATGATGATGATGATGATGATGATGATGATGATGATGATGATGATGATGATGATAATAATGGTGATGATAATTGAAAGGGAGGAACAGAAACTATCATTCAATTGCTGGTACGATGGTTTGAATTTTTTTGTCTCCCAACTATCAACGCACAATAGGCAGGGGATTCTCACTCAAAAGAGACGAACCTGCCTAGTAGTGTGACGTCATTCGTCCGTAAGGACGATCAATAAACGATAGAAAGTGCCAAAAGATTCCCAGAGTCAACCCGTTTTTCCTACCCCTTGGTATTATATATCTTTAGCGATGTCATTAGATGCCAACGACACTCTGATTGACGAAAGACATCGGCGCTAAAACTTCCCACGCAAACGCCATTTTACACCGTCGAGGCGGGGCAAAGATGAAAGATTTTTTTTATACCTTCACAGTGCTCAATTTTCCGACCCTTTCAAGTTTGTCGTTAAATGTCAACCAATAATGATTTACGACGTACATAAAATAAAAAAGAAGGGTAATTCAATTGAAAAACATCGAGGAAATTCAAGAATTTTTATCAGCAATTCATACAAATCTACACTTTGTCTTTAGTATTACACATTGCATATGCGGCCACGTATATAAATAAGAACCTCTCAACATGTACTATTGTTAAAACATTCTGAAACGTTCTGTAAGAAACTTGACACATTTAGAGAAAAAATCGATTTTTGTGCACATACGTATTATATTAAAGGACGAGTTGATTCAATGTTAAACTAAAATGTTCACCAAAATAGTATTTATAAATTTTATTTGCGGTAAATTGATTTGTTGGGGTAGCTGAAGTATTCGAACACTATATTATTCAATTATTTGTATTTGTAATATAAAGCGTTTAAGCATCTGTAAATGAATTGGTTTTTTTTCTTAATGTACGCAATCTGCTTTTCTAAGATTCAATATATCACAAATTTTGTGAATTTAAAACAAAGAATATATTCAAAAATCTGGTTCTGGTAACTGGAACACACAGGGAATTTTGAATGGGACGAAAATTTTACACTGCAATAGCATAGAAAAAGACTACTGTGAGAATATCCAATAAAATTCTGTCTATTAATTTCAGAATCAACTCTACATGAAAATTTATCATTTGAGAACAAGAATATCAGCGAGTTTCTATACTCTAAAAAATAATTGTGAAGTTTCCCCCTAAAAAATGGTGACAACAAAGTTCCTCCACAGATGGGGAATTTTTCACTATCATTTGGTGGACTCTTCCTCCATTTGTAGAGGATTCAACACCCAAAAAACAAAATAGTTCCTCGAAGTTCTTCATTTTTGACGGAGAAATGATTCCCCCGCCATGAAGGGACAAAATCCACCAACAATCTGAAGAAAAACTCCCTATATTTTTTACAGTGTAAGGGATAACATAATACTGAATAAAGCGAGCAGCCGATTGTTGTAACTTTTTATTGAACATTCTTGAACCTTCATCCACCCTAGAAACCGATTAAATAGCATTCCATTAAACGTTCCAGATGCTCAAATTCTTGATAAATGTTTTGTGTAAAAAGTTACGGGGATCGGCTGCTAGCTTTATGGCTGCCAGTTTCAACTTCATAATACTCACATCATGATGAATTTATAATAAAATTCTGAAGCTTGACATTACGAGCTTGAGATTCTTGATTCACGGTACTTACATTCGTAATTCATCCCTAGTAGCATAGAAAATGACAGTGTGACTTTCATGGAATTTGTTACACACATTCCAGCAGAATGATTCAATTGCTGTGCTAAAGAAATATAGCTAATTAGAAATTACCTAAAAATTTTAAACTTTAATATCATCAATGCTACTTTTTTCTGGAAGTAATCTTCCAGATACCGACAGACTCGATCTTCTCATGTAACATGAAAACAACAAATTCAGTTGAAATTACACATGTTGGATTTGGCTCAGTTGAAACGTGTGCGGTTACACAAAACCCTAAGTTGGTTCAAGCCACTATGAAGCGAATCCAACCATACGATTGATTCCGACAATCTCACACTTTTCTCCTTGTAGTACATGCTACTGAAAAATTTATCATCATCATCGAGAAAACGATTTGTCTGAACCAATGGGTATAGATTATTCAAGAGTTATAATCTCAAATTTTATTTAGAGTTTTGGAATGTGGCCAAAGTCTCTTTTAGTAAAGTTATTAAATCCAAATTTCCTAGGATTTATGATATGCATCAGTAGAAATATCGAACCAATCCATTTTCTCATTTCAATTCATTTCATCCATTTATTATTTAAAAAACTGGGTGGAGATATCTGTTAACTTTTCATTTACTGAATTTACTAGTACTGAAATACTAGTGTACTTACATGGAATTTGAATCTAAGTTGCTCGATGAATAATGAAGAATATCTAATCTAACAATCTAAATTTATGACTTTCTTTCATCATTCTTGAATAAATTTACCCATACGAAGCACGGTTGCCGTTTAGCGAGTTTTCTGGAATTCTGATTGAATATACTAATTATTCGGAACATTTGATTGATTAATTCCGTTAGAAGTTGGCGGATCGTGACAACCATGATATGAAGTAACTCTAATTCCAGCGTCAATACCCTGTATAACCAGGGTTGGCATCTGTGGGTCCAACCCAATTGGACCCAGTGGGTTTTTTCGGGTGGGTACGGATTGAAAAAACCCTCAAAAACCCAGTCAAAAACCCACATGGTGCTCAATTGAATGGTTATTTAATACAATGTATTTTTCCATGTTGTTCTTCTTTCTAAATTTGCATCAGTAGAATTTCATTGATTCTACAGTTATAAGTATCCCACTGGATAGAATTGGATGAATTTTACTACGTTATGAATTAATACTCACTATTCAGTGAGTGAAAGCTTACCTAAAGCTCGAAATGATGATTGATCGAAATGAGTCATATTTCATTGGGAAACTCAACACCGAAAAAAATAATTTATTTGATCGAATGAACTGAAGTTAGTTGTGAAAATGAGTTCCGAGTAATAAAAGAATAGAAGCCGGTCATAAAAGCTGTAGTTAAGGCAACTTCAGATTAGTAACAGCAACTAAAGTCAGAGAAATTAAATTTGAATTCAGTTGAGCCAACGCCCGTTTTAGTTATCCAAATGTCAACAACTGTATCTAGTTGCTGGAACTAATTTGGAGTAAGGGTAACTAATAATTTTTTTCGGTGAGTGGATACTCACCAATGCAGTGCATTGGAGTGAAATACTAATAATCGCGATCCAGTGGAATTCCACTGATCTAAATACAGGAAGTTATTTAATTGAGATTTTTTCAAATGTTGCTCGAATACCGTTGAAAGACTTGTTCATTGAAGTGTGATTTTTTTTATGAAAACGAATCCGTGAAAATTGCCCAGAACTTTTCATGCATATGTGGTACGACTAGCCATTGTTTTGGATCGTCGTTTTGTATTCTCGAAACCTTCCAAAGCATTGCCTAGCCAGATTATAAACGCTTGAGGAATGTTGAAAAATTTCAAAAAACACGTTTCCTCTAAAAACCACACCTCCACTTATTAGTCAATAGAATGTGATAACTTCCTTCAAGTATAGAAAAATATGGGAGATAAACATTAATAATTGAAAATGAATTCAATGGAAAACAATTTGTACAATGTAGATTTTGATTATGACGAGACAGCATTTAATATGATTCAATAAAATAGCATAAAATCATAATTTGAATATGAATGTTCATATTTCGGTACAAATACAATGGTACATATTCATTCTTAATATCTACATAATGGATGAGTTTGATAACTCTGTTTATTTTTCATACACTGAGGGAAGAAATTCATTGGGACAAAAAAATATTACATCCAATGGTATCTATAAAATATTTCTTGAGATCAATGAAATTTTACTCCAATGGATGAAATGGTTTTTCAGTTGATGAAATACTTCATGCGGTCAAAAACCATTTCATTCATTCGAATAATATTCAATTGGTTCAAAGAAATATTTTATAGTTACCATTGGATGAAATATTTTCTTGCCTCAATGACTTTTTTCCCTCAGTGTACTTATATGGGGTTTTTGTATTTTTTTTATTCAAAAAAAATATCATAATAAAAATGAGGGTGAACTACCGAGTAAATGAACGATGGCCTAATGGAATAAAGATTCATAAAAGAAGTAACTATTAAAAATTTCTACTACGTTAAAATAATTCGGTTTTTTTCAAAATAGTAACAACTTCTTATGAAAACAATCAAATTACTTTAATGTAGCAGAAATTTTTAATAATTACTTCTTTTATAAATCGTTGATCTACTGGGTAGTGCACCCTATTTTAGAAAGTCTTAGTTGTAGTTAATCATCGTGTTGTTTATTTTGATAAAATTTATATAGTTTAACTAATTTAGTGCCCCTTTCTGGAACTAGTCTATTCCTCAGACTATTCTAAATATGCCCGAATGAGGAAAAAATTCTTTCAATCCCAGCACTGCTAGGTGGACACCTTAACAATTTGGCAAGAAACATGCAAAACCACTTGGTAGAGTGTTTTGATGTGCAGTGTGGTCTTGCATCAAAAGTAGAATGGACACAAAATACAAGGATTTGTAACGTCCAATTTGAATTGTGGCGATGCTGATCGAATTGCAGTAAAGTGCGTTAACGGTTGGAGTAAATTGCACTTGGAAATTTCACTAGTTTCAAACTTGATTTCAGCTCATGTAAACACAAATCTTGGTCCAATTTCAATCTGATCGAGGCCCAACCTTGAAAGCTCAGGCCAAAGTCGAACAAAAATTTATCCCAGATTGGTGCTCACATGAGAGATTAGATGAAAAGTAACTTTTAGTTTATTCGGTATTTCCTGGTGACAATATAAAGTAGAATGGAATATGGTAGGAGTCTTTTGGCAGAATCGACATGATTTGACAATCACTAGTCGCTTTCAGAGAACACTAGGGAATGACTAGCGGTGGTCGAATCATGTTCATTCGGCCAAAAGATCCCTTACCATGGAATATACATATGTAAATGTATTATTCTATATCATCATATACGGAAAATGATAACATAGTACGATAAAAATGAAGATTAGTAGGTCATACTAAGAATCATCAGAGGAAACCAATGCCAATCAGCATTGCCAGTATTCCCTAGAAAAATCTTCAGCATCTAATGATTGGTCATTTCTTGTACAACTGGCCAATCATATTTTCAATTTGGGAAGAAATGACCAATGACAGAAAATCTGAAGATTTCTCTAGGAAATACTGGCATCACTGATGCCAATTTGATAAAACCCGAAAAAACCCGGAAAAGCCCGAAAAAACCCGAAAAAACCCGAAAAAACCTGATTGTACCCAGTGGGGCGGGTTTTGAAGAAAAAACCCGGGTTTTTTCCAACCCTGTGTATAACAAGTTCATTTGCTGTCATCTCTTTCCCACAAATAGGGAAGAGAATAGTTGGTTGGAAGGTCTGGAGAACTGACACTATTCATTGCAAAAGGTGTTTTTGTAAGAAAAATGTTAGAAGAGCGTAGTCAATACCTAACTAATATAATTTTGAACTTAAAAATTCGTGAAATAGTGAATTCATAAAAATTTTCATTTCTCAAATCTCCATTGCCAATTGTGATTACTCGATATTTTTATTGCACAATTTTAGTATAAAACTATCGTCCAGTATACTAATAACCCAAAAAACACACAGGGCCAATTCGACCATATAGGCAGACTAGATGAAGTTGAAACTAGCAGATGTGAGCTAGCAGACTCGCACTCTAATTCATTGTAGAATTGTTGTAGAATGATGAAACCGACACCAATGAGACTTATGAATCGTAATCTTTGAAAATATTAGGGGTGTGCGGGTAGCACTTTTTATCTGGTCGAGTCGGGTTCGGGTATTTGTATTTCTTTTCGGGTCGGGTCGGGTCGAGTACCCGAATATAATGAAATCGCTTGAATTTAATATTTTCAACTTCTATTCGAAGTTGCCATTGCCGTTGATATTTTAAGGACAAATTGTCTTGAGCGATTGTAGGAATAAGGGGATTTCATATGAATTCAATTCTAATATGAAGAATGCCATATTCACTACAAGTCTATTAGGGTTGTTACTCCATGTAATTGATTATGCAGCGCATTAAGAAATCTCCAAATTGCTTCATGGAATGTTTATATTTATTTTTTAATTCAATTAAAAAATATAATCACATTTATATCTCATAAATAATGTATTATCTACTTTCGTATTTAGTAATCACAATATAGAATCTTGAACATCAATGAAAATAAATATTCTCCTTATAAATATCATTCTTTTTTCATATTTTTAAATTTGAATGGAGGAAGCACAACTCTTCCACGTGTTTTGTCAGCAATCTTGATCGAGTTGCTGTCACAATATTTCCTGCTGAGGAAAACGTTTGCTATATTTGAATTACCCGTATGTAATCGGGTACCCGAAAAACTCGGGTAATTGAAAAACCCGACCCGACCCGATAAAAACTCGACCCGACGGGTACCCGACCCGACCCGATAAAAACCCGATGACTCGGGTACCCGCACACCCCTAGAAAATATGTATTTTGAAAAAATTCAAATTTACATTGGCTCGGGTGATAAAACGCGGTCTGATGCACGGAGAAAAGAGCCCTTCAAAAAATAGTAAAGTTCGCTGTCATAGGTAGCACAGCTGCCCCCGATATGTGAAATAGTAAATTATATCACGTCGCATTTTGATTTGTAAGCACATAAGATTCAAATTCAGCGATGGAAATGACAGAAATTGCTAATCCTCATGGTGATTCACAAAGATACTACGTGGCATTGCACTTTGTAATACTTTACATCACATAATCAGTACATCAAATTACATAGCTCATTCTACTGAAAACATATCAGAAACATGTGTTGCTATATTAAATAGTGAACTCTGCTATTTCCCAAAGAAGCACTTTCCTGCGTGTAGTTGACGTCTGCTGGCTTCAGCTTCATGCGAACTAGTCAGTCGTCCAGGGTGAAAGGATTTAGTGAGCGATAAGATTTGGAAGAAGAACAATTTTGAATCTTGAATATCTGAAACCATCACCGAGGTGAGTCAGTACACTGTAAAAAATATACTTCCTAAACTGCCGAAGAAGTTTGGCAGTTTTTTACACAAACTTTTTTTGTAAATTACCAAACAAAAGTTTGTAAACATTCGAAAAATTTTGTGATTTCACGAAGATTTTTGAGAATTTACAAACTTTTGTTCGGCAATTTACAAAAAAGGTTCGGAAATTATTTTTCCAAACCAAGTTTGTGAATTTCCAAGCATTTTTGTTTGAAATTCAACAAATTTTTTTTACAGTGTAGGCCTTTTTTCTTGGTTTTTGCCTGGGATATGGAAATAACTAAAGCCAGCCCTGCGAACACAGTATCTAAATATTTATGACTGTACTCCAAAGTTTGAGATAAAATAAAATACAGAAGATTTAAATTAAGGGAATATTGGAGCCGGGAATCTAATTTATCTAACATATACAACAATTCATTTGAAAACTATGTGGAGAGGAATAGATAATATTGGGCATTGAAAATTCAATACCAGAGCAGTGGTCTCAGATTGGACTCGCAAACGTTACGCACACAATTGCAACTGTACGTCAGTGTGAAAAAAGAGAGGTTATGGTTGCGCGCGCAACCCAGCATGCTTTCTCTTTTGCTCTCCCGTCAACTATCCGATGAACAATGGAGAAAGCATGCTAGGTTGCGCGCGCAACCATACCCTCTCTTTTTATACACTGACGTACAGTTGCATTTGTGTGCGTAACGTTTGCGAGTCCAATCTGAGACCACTGTACCAGAGTGCAAAAACCATGTATAAAAACAGATATCTGGTAACATCTCTTTGTATCTGTATTTCAAACAGAATTGCGTTATAATGAGTAAGAACACTTCTCTCTGCGATATCTAATATCAGCGACCATGAGTACAGCTGGTACAACTAAATTATATGCATGAAAGTGTGAAATTTAGCTATTCCAGCTATATATGCACTGAGAAAAAAAGCAAATTTATAACCAAAGAATACTTCATTCAACGAGATTTATAAAATATTTCTTCGATTCAATACACTTTTATCCCAATGGATGGAATGGTTCTCAATTTGATGAAACACTCCATTTGGTTAAAAATCATTTCATTGATTGGAATGATATTTGATTGACTCCAAGAAATATTTCATAAATGGCCTTGGATTAAATTTTTTTTCACTCAATACACTAAACTAGGAGAAATCTACTAAAAAAGATTCAATGAATACAGCTGGTTATACGAGAAATTTAAATACAGTAGTCAATTTTGTTTCAAAATAGATAACTTAGTTGCACAAGCCACATCTTCTTTGGGTACAATCAATAATAAATACTAAATACAATGATTATCCAGTCTCTAATCACTTATTTCAGAATACATGGAGAGTATGTGATTCCAATGATTATGCGATTAATTGTTAATTACATACATCAAACAATTCCACCTGAATCCACGAAAATTTATAAATCATAATTTATAAAGTAAACGATAATGTCAGTGAATGATATATTTTATCCAAATCCTAATGATTCAACATTACTTGCAGAGATTATGAATGAGGTGATCAAGCAGAAAAAGAAAACAACAGGGGGTTTAGAATGGCGGATTCTGGTGGTCGATCAATTGGCTATGAGGATGGTTTCTGCGTGTTGCAAAATGCATGATCTCAGTGCCGAGGGTATTACATTGGTCGAAGACATCAATAAGAAAAGGGAACCGCTACCGACGATGGAAGCGATTTATCTGATAACACCTTGCAATCCGTCAGTTCAAAAACTCATTGATGACTTTAGTAATCCTACGAGAACCACTTACAAAGTTGCGCACGTGTATTTCACCGAAGGTAATTCAATCAACCTCACTATTGAAAGCACATTTCACGAAATTACCCTACACAAATCAAATACATGATTATACTTATTTTATATTCAAAGGCAACGTCCTCTTACGTTTCGTTCAGAACATATCGATTAAAATAAAAAAATTGAAAAGTTGTATACACGTAGTCATACGTTCACGATATAAACTCTTTGACGAGTATTCATGGGAACAGAATTTACTTTACGGATTAAAATAAAAAAAAATATAAGGATGAACACGTCTGGATCGTGTAGATTTTTCGTCTTCAATCTACCGTTTCATCCACGTGAAACTGTCAGTATATCTCTTTACAGCATGCCCCGACGAGTTGTTCAAAGACTTGTGTCACTCCCTGGTAGCTAAGCATATAAAGACACTGAAAGAGATCAACATCGCTTTCATACCATACGAAGAACAGGTAAAACAAAAACTGAAGACGTGAACAAAAAAACGTTGGAGTATTAAATTTCTAACGTTTATATTACATATCAATTTGTTGTGTCCGTTGTATTCGTAATGGTGATGGGACTCACAACTGTTACTAACACGTACTCAATCATTCTCCACGAAGTTTTGACTCTGATTAAGAATTAATATAACTACTGATTACACAATTAACAATCATTAATATTCCATCAACAATATTCTATTCAATTTCCCTCAAATTTCATCACACATTCATTGATTCACAACTCGGAAATGTGATGGAGCTACAGCAATAATCTCAGCAGAATTTTCAGCACGAAAACCCTACCTTGGGATCTGAAGAGTTATCGACTACATACAAATATTTGTGCACTCGAATGATTTTGTAGAATTCCCACAAATTCCCACTCCGTATCTAGGTCACTTCGAGTGTGTACATTCAGAAACAGGGTCAGAACTTCTTTCAAAAGATATGTACCTCACTACAACGGAATTTCCACAAATCTGAGGAGAGAGTATACACTTCACCTTTCATACTTTTTTCTCTCTCTCTCTCTCTCTGAAATCTCTGAAACCAACATCGACGTCACTGATTCATTTCTCACGTTTCTTCCATCAAAAACGAAAACCTGTATTTTATTCATACACGAGCACCGTATATACTAACCTAAAGAATGCATTATTCGTGCTTGCACTTGAACCAACAACAACCAGTGTGCCCGGAGGAGCTGTTCAATGAACTCTGCAAGTCCCTCGCCGCTAAAAAGATCAAAACCCTCAAAGAGATCAACATCGCTTTCCTGCCTTACGAATCGCAGGTGATGATTCAAAAAGAAATATGAAAAAAAATTATATTTTTTAGATGCTTTTAATATCGCAATACACATGAGCTCACTTATTTTCATTTCAAATTCAAAGCAAATCAAAACAATCGAACTTGCATCCATAACCGATAAGCTTGATCCCCGACATGACTCATCTAATGACCATTCATTTATTTTTCTTTTTCACTTTGTAAAATAACGGAATTCGTAGAAATAGGCGACAGACTATTCATCTTACTACTTATCTTACTTTTTTTATTTTCCTGCTTCTTCGTTGTATACTTTTTTTTCATGTTGCATGTTTATTTTGTTTATGGCATGTAGTTGTGCTAGCTCAAAAAAAATAATGCTAATGATGAACAAACACTTCGAGGAGACTAATGGTTGAAAAATGTGAATATTCAGGTGTTCTCATTGGATTCGCGAGAAACTTTCTCGTGTTTTTACAATCCTTCCTTCATAAACTTGAGGAATGCGAATATGGAAAGAATTGCTGAACAGATAGCTACACTTTGTGCCACCCTCGGAGAGTATCCATCCGTTAGATACCGAAGGTTCGTATGAGGTTCATATCTGATTATAACTGTAAGTGGGACAACATTCTGTGAACATTAATATTGTATTTTTTATGTTTCGTATAGTGACTTTGACCGTAATGTGGAACTTGCACAAATGGTCCAACAGAAATTGGATGCTTACAAAGCGGATGAACCTACCATGGGAGAAGGACCTGAAAAAGCACGCTCGCAGTTGCTGATATTGGACAGAGGTTTCGATTGTGTGTCACCTTTGTTGCACGAGCTAACATTACAAGCTATGGCATATGATTTATTGGAAATCGAAAACGATGTATACAGGTATAGAATTACTGTTTCACAATATTTTTCTGGAAAACCAAATCATTTGGGGCATGATAGTTCAATTTAAAATCTTTCTCTTCTATTATTCAACAGATTTTACAAAAAAATTATCTATAAAAACATTAATTGTTTTTGCAGGTACGAAGCATCCGCTGGACAAGAAAAAGAGGTTTTACTCGATGAAAATGATGATTTATGGGTAGAACTTAGACATCAACATATTGCTGTTGTATCACAGTATGTTTATAACATAACATTCAAACAAATATAATTTGAAAAAGGAAAAAAGAACTCCCGTTGATTGAAAATGTTTTTTTATATTTCAGAAACGTTACCAAAAATTTGAAGAAATTCACAGAATCTAAGAGAATGCCTCAAGGGGATAAACAAAGTATGAGAGATTTGTCGCAAATGATTAAAAAGATGCCTCAGTATCAGAAAGAATTGAGCAAATATGCTACTCATCTGCAACTGGCTGAAGATTGTATGAAACGTTATCAAGGAAACGTGGACAAACTCTGCAAAGTAGAACAAGTGAGGAATATTTTCTTCTGATATCTCGCAGTATTGTTACTGTTATAATTAACGTTATTTGAATTTTTAGGATTTGGCTATGGGTACGGATGCCGAAGGTGAACGAATTAAAGATCAAATGAGAAATATTACTCCCGTTTTACTAGATCAAACGGTCAATCATCTGGACAAATTACGTATCATAGCTTTGTACGTTATCAGTAAAAATGGCGTCACTGAAGAAAATCTTAATCGTCTTGTGCATCATGCTCAAGTATCCGTAGATGATAAACAAACTATCGTCAATATGGCACAACTTGGTATCAACGTGGTGGTAGATGTAAGTTATCAATAGGCGTGTGCGAGTAGTGATTTTTTCGAGTCAAGTCGAGCAAATGAAGTTTCGAGTCGAGTCGAGCCGGGTACTCGAAATTTATCGAGTACTCGAAGCAACCTTGTTGCCTCGATAACGCGAATTTCATCTATATATGATGGTGGATAACGAACCCTCGTGTTTTCTAAGAATGTTCCACTTCTTAGAAATGATGATTTATGATAATTCTGAAAATATTTACAAATTACTGGAAACATTTCGAGTAGTAGAAAATACTCGACTCGACTCGTCTCGAGTACACGCACACCTCTAGTTATAAAAAAATTTACTCAGTCGGTCATTGGATGTGTGAGTAAAGTTAATACTACTCTCAACATTGTGCTTAGGGTGGAAATCGTAAAAAGCCATACACGGTACCGAGAAAAGAAAGAATTACCGAACAAACTTACCAAATGAGTCGTTGGACGCCAATTGTCAAAGATATAATGGAAGATGCCATCGAAGATAAACTCGATTCAAAACACTTTCCATTCCTGGCAGGAAGAGCAGCCAGTTCTGGATATCATGCCCCAACTAGGTAAAAAAGACATTGAATTAATTTGATTCACCCTAAGTTGGTCTTGATCATATGAAAAATAAGCTTCGATTAAAATTGATTTAAAATTCAGATCATAATATTGAAATTAACACTTTCTTGAAATTTAAAATTCTTCGTAATTCTTGGACTTTTCAATTTTTGCTATATTATGTTACTCATAACAGCATAATTTAGAAACCAAACTTTCATTCATATGAAATTGAGATTTCAAGAAATTTTCTAATCAATGGAAATTGCTCCAATCACATGTGATTGAAGCTTCAAGCAGAAATTTCTAACAGTGAATTTAATCAATAATTTGAAATTATCAAGATAATTGCTGGAATTCTATAACAGGAAAGCAAAATAATCTTAGGTGTGCAAGTTGAAACTCGGCTTTTTTTTGTCAAATTCAATTTTATTAAAAAAATACTTCTTCCAAGAATTGTCAATTAAAATATTCGCCGTTATTATCTACAGTCTTTTGCCATTTATCGGGTAGTAGATAAATGCCTTCACGATAGAAACTTGGTGATTTTGGAACAAAATAGTTATCCAGCCATTTCCGGACATCTTCGATATTCATAAAGTGCTGCTCCTTCAAATATGACGACATTGATCTCAATAAGTGATAATCAGAAGGAGCTAAGTCTGGTGAATATACCGCATGAGGTACAACTTCCCAGCCTAAATTGAAGATGAGTTCCTGGGTTGGTTTTGCTGTATGTGGACGTGCATTATCATGCATGAGCATCACTTTTCGCCTTCCTTGCCCCGTAAATGGTCTTTTTTCCTTCAGAGCATCACTTACTTTGATCAGCTGGGCCCGGTAACGCTCAGCTGTAATAATTTGGCCAGGTTCGAGAAGCTGGTAGTAAATGATTCCTTTCTAATCCCACCAGACATAGAGTAAAACTTTTTTTGCATGAATATTAGGTTTTTCAACTGATATAAATGGCTGGTCCGGATCAACCTATGCTTTTCTACGTTTAGGATTGCCGTACAAAATCCATTTTGCATCACTCGTAATGATTTTATGCAGAAAATTCTTCTTCTTGAACCGAGACAGCACTTTCCTCCCTTCTGTATTTTTCCCAATGCATGCAGTCGAAGTGAAATTGCTTGACGAGTAACTTCTAACTGTTCTGCAAGCTCTTCTTGAGTTTGACATGGATTTTCATTCGGTAAAACTTCAAGTTCTTCACCCTCAAATATTTTGATTACACCTGGACGTGGAATGTCCTCAAGACCGAAATTTCCATCACGAAATCTTGTAAACCACTTTTTCACTGTTGAATCGCTCACAGAATGTTGACCCAATGTCGTATTAATCGATGCCATAGCTTGAGCAGCATTTTTATTCATTTGAAAACAGAATAGAATACAATGGCGTAAATGTTGCTTATCGAAATCCATCTCATAAAATTGATACACAGGAAATTACTACTTGAAAATGACTGATATGACAACTGCAATGTCCACGCTACATATATCCAAAATGGCGGATGAATTGGATGCGTTCAAATATTTTGTTTCATGCAACCAACTTAAAGCCGAGTTTCAACTTGCACACCTAATATAAATGAAAGTGAATCTCTCCATAACTATGGACCGATGTTTATCATTGCAGCGATGGGAATTTCTGTATTTTCCACACATGACTAAAAGTAATCTAAACTTTTGCCTGTCTTCCGATTCTTGATGATGGCGGCATATAATTGCTAATGATAAGACATTAATCAAAAGAAAATTTCGAGTTGAATTAACTGATTGTAGAAATACGTGTGCTAACATTTCTCATTGGATTAAATTGACTAAACTTAAATACACATGGAAATATTTCTATTCTCCAATTATGAGTTTAAAAAGAATCAAAATATTCTGATGTACATTCAGTGGAGTGTAGCAAAATTTTATAACATAATGATGATCAGATACAGAAGAAGATGCGAACTTCAAAGTCCAGTATTCATAATGCCGGATTCAAATCCTCCGGGGTCTTCAGCGGCACTCTGAAAACTCCGTTCCCCTTTACAATTCTCTCTTTTTCCCTTTATCGTTCTGTTTTAGCAATCGTTAACCCCAAACGATGAAATACAGTGACTTAAAAATTTTCCGCTAGATGATGGCTCTTTGAAAAGCAGGCTGCTCGGCATCCGCCGGATTCGCCTATACGTAAATCTAGCACTGACGGTTTCTACGAATTATAAGTTCACAAGCCTGCACTGGTCCAATACGGGCCCCATCCTAACTATACGGACTCAAGACTGAGCCAGATGGGACCAGAACTCGTACACGCTAAGGATTCAATTATCCATACCAGGTGTAGAAGTATGAAACCGAAATTTCCCTATAAATGGCACTAGCCATTAGTTTAGGGACCCTAAGATCACTTCTTCAGCACCATCATCTCCTCCTAACAGCTGATGAAGATTTTCAACACAAAACGATAGAAGTTCTGTACACCTGTAATTGTTTTATAACCTTAAACATGTCGAGTTTTGTGCCTACAAACTACGATCTGCGGACGGCATTGATTTTCTGTTAATATTTGGACAAAATTGCTGCAGAATCACATCGAAAGCTTGTCGAAGCTTTCGGTGAACATGCCCTTGGTAAAACACAGTGTTTCGAATGGTTCAAAAAATTTAAAAGTGGTGATTTTGACGTGTGAAACGAAGAGCGTGGAAAACCACCGAAAAAGTTCGCAGACGACGAATTACAAGCTTTATTGGATGAAAATGATACTCAAACTGAACAAGAACTCGCGGATCAACTGAATGTGACGCAGAAAGCCGTATCCATTCGTTTGAAAGCCATGGGGAAGATTCGGAAAGTGGGAAAATGGGTTCCGCATGAACTGAATGAAAGATAGCAAGAAAATCGAAAAACCACTTGTGAAATACTGTTCGACAGATACAAAAGAAAGTCATTTCTCCATTGAATTGTGACAGGTGATGAGAACTGGATATATTTTGAGAATTCTAAGCGTCGGAAATCATGGGTGAATCCAGGCGAATCATCGACATCCACTGCAAGATCAAATCGTTTTGGAAAGGATCCAATGCTCTGTGTTTGGTGGGATCAGAAGGGTGTAATCCACTATGAGCTGCTAAAACCTGAGCAAACCTTCAACACTGATCACCACCAACAGCAAATGATCGACTTGAATCGCGCATTGCGTGTAACACGACCGGAATATGGACAAGGGCAACACAAAGTCATCTTGCTCCACGATAATGCCCCATCACACACAGCAAAACGGATCAGGGAAACAATCGAGGCATACAGTTGGGAGATGCTACCGCATGCGGCTTATTCTCCAGGCTTGGCTCCATCCGATTATCATCCATTCGCGTCAATGGGACACGCTCTTGCTGAACAACGCTTCAATTCGTATGAAAATGTAGGAGAATGGCTCGATAACTGGTTCGTTTTGAAAAAGGAACTGTTTTTTCGGCGTGGAATTCACGAACTGCCGGAAAGGTGGGAAAAATGTTCAAACAGCAATGGAGATTATTTCGAATAAAATATTTTTCATCATTTTCAAACAACAAACGTGTGATTTTCACCAAAAAAATTCCGGTTCCATACTTCTACACCTGGTACCAAATGTACCTTCAAATTAAAATTACACATGTTTAGTTCAATTCGAAGTCTTTCACAAGATTACTGCATCATTATCAGTAACCTGAAACTGAAGAAGAAATTCAACTTCAACAACAATATATACTCATTATTTAGAGTAATATTAAAATATTAATTAGATTTCTCTTGGTAATACGCTCTCTCATTCATTAGAATATCATCAAATCCAAAGCACCTTAAAAAAAAATCATTTCATGTATCAATAATTAAAATACTTCTTCCTTAGCGCAAGATATGGTCACTGGCATAAAGACAAAGGCCAGCAAACCATCAAAAATGTACCGCGACTGATCGTCTTCATAGTTGGTGGAGTATGCCTGTCAGAAATACGTTGTGCTTACGAAGTGACAAATGCTTTGAAAAATTGGGAAGTTATCATTGGTGAGTGTATATTTCATTGAGATAAAGTATTCAATGCCAAAGTAATGATCGAGTATTGGAAGTTCGATTTTTTAACCTTATTTTGAGAGGTAGTTAACTTTTTCTCGTTTGAAAAAATTATGATATTCAATTCAAGCATTTTTCAAATCAATTTTGTAGAATAGATCAATTATCAAAGATAAAGTACTTTGTAATTGAAATTGTCCATTCAAATATTGATACTCAACACAGTTACAATCACTTCATTTTTCAGGCTCTTCGCATGTAATCACGCCACAATCCTTCTTGGAAGATTTAAGTAAGCTTCACGTGTAAATTAAAGCCCATACAAAGTATATAACACGCAAATACAAACATTCCTACATCCTTATTCAATCAATCAATCAATTTTTCCCTTCATCGATGATAATAATAATAATAACCAGTCATAAACTTGTATCGCTAATTTTCACAACGTAATAATGATAATATATATAATGTATGTATATATAAAGCTACATACAAAGTCAATTTCTTCGAAAATAATAAAAGCAAAAGATTGAAAAACAAACAGCGTATGGCGATAATATGTCGTAGATAATTGATTGAAATTTGAATATATGTATTGAATTATCGTTGTTGTAGTATGGAGGATCTCAGGTTATTACAAAAGAATTACATAGACCTGAAATCAAGTGCCTGCGTGTTGAGAAATGTGTTGGCGTTCAAAAACAAACAAACAAAAAACATAAATGACGTTGGCATAAATGACTGTAGTTCAAGCGAAAGTATATAATGATCAATTTATAGATTAGCAAATAATGAAATCATGATGATCATGATGTTTTGAAACATGAGAATATATGTATTCCTGTAAAGCGTACAGCACCCTTTATCGGTAATAAGGGATTAGGATTGCGAACAAAAACTTATCCGTGGAAAATACGACGTTACGGTATTGTACTTTATTTGTAAAAGAGAGAAAAATAGTTCGTGATACTCGTATGTAAATTATAATTGTTATAGCTTTTGCGTTCCTTCTACTCGTATCATTATAATATGCATATAAAATATATTAAAATGTTATATTAATGTTATCAGTAGATTGACTTAATTAATCACTGCAATATATTTTATTCATAACAATCGATTCCATTAATTTGGATGAAAGCAGATATTACTAATCCATTGAATCCATAATTCTAAATTACTATTTTTCATTGAGATGTTACAGTAAATGTTTTATCAATATTTCGCAGTAGTATAGATGATTCAAACTGTAAATTATTTCTTCAGTAATTTATCAATTTAGATTTCTTACGAAATAATTTTTCAAATGTGTGATAGATTTCGTGTATTTGTATAAAAGCAAACAAAGTATTAATTCTCCATCGATCTGTAGCATTATTTCAACGACATAAACCTCAATCGGTTATTCCCTTCATAGGGGAAATTAGTATTTATTTTACGATAATATTTGTCAGCAAGATAAAAAAAAGTAGAATTGAATAAAATCAAAGAATTATTTTCATATAAAATACATTCAGTGTAATTTCAAATAATACTCATGTCATTGATTTCGAATGATACTTTCTTTTTACAACAAAATTGTATGTTTGTGTGGCAAATAGCGATGCTACGTGATCAATATTTCATAATACACATATGGGAAAGACGTTGGATCAGCAATAATTGTAAGCAGGGGACACGCGTGTCTTATCTTTAGAATTGACATTATATTCATGTGGTTAGAATTCTCACAATTAAGCTAATTCTAATTAGAGGATCACTTTTGGTCAGTGAAAGATTGTCTGTTATTCGATTGATCGTATTAAATAAAAGTAATCCGTGTACCTTCAACAAAAACATTACATTCATTTTCAATGACAAAAATATATTTAGTTTTATTACGCTTTGAAACAAAACTTGTATGTATGTACGTACGTACGTAGTAATTTATAGATCCAATCAAATGTTTTACCCATTATAAATGCTCGCGACGAGTTTATTTCACAAGTTTTTAATTCAAAGTATCCAATGCATGTTTTATATTCATAATATATATAAATATAGATATTGAAGGCTCATTGGAGTTGGGATTCTAACCATTTTGTTGAGATTCTGAAGTTCAATAATAATATATTCAATCTCAACATACAATACGCTAGAATATAAAGTACATTGCTTAGAACTGTCACTGTGTTCCAGCTTGTGAGCATAATTACCGCATAGAATGATTAAAATTTCCATCAATGCTTCAACATTATTATCATTAAAAGTTATCGCAATGAAAGAATATCTCACTATCACAATTAGCGAAACTCATTATAAAGAAAGTAACATGTTTTGCTCTCTTTTCTTCCCTTCACGCATCATTAAGATAGAAAAAACAAGCTTTGAATGATTTTATTCAAAGTATTTAGTTATCAATGGCGTTAGGTCAAGTGAAGATGAACTAATTTTATCCTGAGAGAAGCATCATTTGTTTCATATTAGTCGTAGACTAGAAGTAGTTAAGATACTTTACCAAGCAACATTTATGAAAACGATGTCGATGCTTCAAGAAAAAGTGATACTTGCCTACAGTGGTGGTTTGGATACATCTTGCATTTTATTATGGTTGAAAGAAAAAGGATAAAACGTTATTTGTTACTTGGTAACGTGCTATTTATAGAAATTATACAATATTATAAAAATTGTGAAAATATTCTATTAACTCATATGTACGATTAGGCGACAAGACGCAGACTTTTATGCTGCAAAACAGAAAGCTTTGGAAATTGGAGCCTCGGGAGTGTATAGTGTTTCATAATTTAATAATACCAAATGAATTGTAGTAAATTTTGTATCCAATGCCTGGGTAATTTTTTTATTGATCAGGAATATGATCACATTTCTATTGACAAATTCAAATCAACGTAACGATTGTCAGATGGATTTTCTTCAACAGAATGTTGTAATTTCAGAAGTTTAATTAACAAATCACGTTACATTTCATTTTCATTTATTCACCGATTAGGTAGTGATCGAAAATTCGAGAGAAGATTTTGTGAAATCGTACGTATGGCCTTCGATCGCTGGTGGATTATTGTATGAGGGTAGGTATTTGTTGGAAACTACTTTAGCAAGACCTTGCATCAGTCAAGGTTTAGTTAGAATAGCGAAATGTAAAGGTGCAAAAATGGAGCAACTGGCAAAGGAAATGATCAGGTACGATTTGAGCTGAGCTGTCGCAGTCTATCTCCAAAATTAAAGGTAATGTCCCCAAAAGAACACAACTCTGTCAATAATTTGTGATATAACCAGAGGGGTCCGCCCCTTAACTGCTTCGCTTCGCTCAGCAGTCCGACCCCCTTCAAAATTCGCTTCGCTCATTTTGAATGGATCGTAGCCCACATATGCTCGCTTCGCTCGCATTTGGAACAATTAAGATATCCGGGGATATATGAAAAGGCACTCATCGGTTTTTCACTCAATTGAGAAACTTTTTAAATGTAATATTCAGAAAGCCTGAAACTTATTGCCTACCATCCTTTATACCATCTCCAAATGATTTAGCAAAACATGTACCTGGAGAACTACAGAATTTCAACTGTCCTGGTAAAAATAAAGCCTGGAAGCGCGACGAAAGCGTAAGCAAAAAGTCATTTAAGCGTAATAAGCGTAACGAAGAGTTATTTAGGCGTGATTTAGGAATGAATCTGAATATTTCCAGGCTTCATTTATGTCAATAGCTACTTCCTTCACTTTTGGATTCTCATTAGGGCGCAGTTGTCATAACGTCAACCAGCTCTTGAAGAGTCTTCGGATGTAGTAAAGCTTACACGAGAAGATCGAAATCATTATTTTCTTCCAACATTTGAGTCCAGATTTTGATTCAGCACCCTTGAAAATCCCTAGAACCCGTGTTACACATAACAATATAATTTTCTCCATTAGAGCCAGAACAACTAAATTCACGTTCGCCATCTTGGATACGCTATCATGAATTCGGGATTTGACCCCAGATTCGAATTCAGCACCCTCGAAAACACCTAGGACCCATGTTTCATAATAATTCACCTATTCAAGCCAAGATAACGAATATTCAAAGACTGCGGAGAAAATGACATATATATACAGCGGAGAAAATTTTTTCCGAGATCACCTATTTTTCAGAAAAAAAATTTGAAAAAATAGAAGAACTTGTCCGATTGCAATGAAACAAAAATGGTTCTTGGAGAAGGGTTTGAAGAAGGTCCTCTATGAATTTCATCCAATTTGGTCCACTCGGTCCAGAGTTATCCCAAGTACAGACAGACATACATACAACCCCACGGATTATCAATCAGTATTGCATGAAATGAAAAACTATCCAACTTCCAATTGAATTACTCAAATATTTCAAAAGATACGGTCAGAGCGTACGATAGCGGGTGCAATAGGCACTCCGTGCTGGTATACTACGTATACCGATGAGTGCCTAAAAAGCAGAATTTCTGCATCAGAATTCTCTAAAATTGTATCATGTATTTCCGATAGAAGTTTTGGATCAGGGTCGCCAAATGAATTACAGCCCAGATAGAAAAATGTCTCAATAATGCCATCATAATGGTGACATGGACGCCAAGAAATGTTCGCATCATGGTGCCAGGGTGTTTCCGCATAAAGTATTGTTATTGATGGCAAAACGAGGTGATGGCACCATAATGCAGACATAATGTTTACATTCTATGCATCATCGCAAGCTGAGCAGAGTTCATGATAGTACGTTTACGGCACGTTATGTCACAAAATATTCAGAGCATGCTTTTCTATCTGGGAGTACAATGAGCCTATTAGCTGATTCTTTGAGAGATGACAATCCAATTGGATGGTTCCAAATGAAGTGACCAATAATCTGGGCGTCCCGTAACTTCTTGGCAACCCCATTTCAAATCTTATCCCATGTGGAAAAGATTTCAAAATTAAATATAATTAAATAAAATTACACACACAAGTTATACATAATTATATATAAACTTTATGTAATATTTTCAATTTTTTCACATGGTATGCCGATTTTTAGAACAGTCGATCCTTTTTTGTACAGAATATATAAAATTTTTATCGATATTTCATGCAAATCTATAAAAACTGAACACTTTTTCTGTAAAAAAAAACAAAGAATCTACTCTGTTTAAGGATCTGTATCGCTAGAATTTATTGTGATTTCGCGATAAAAGTAATAAGCTACATGTGTCATAAAAATAATATAATTATTCTCTGTTGGTATTACGTTGGAAAACGATAAATTTTCATACTTGAAACCAGGGACTGTAACGTTATTTACTTTCGTTACTCATTATATATAAAATCTATATAATAAATACATAATTTGTGTACAATATTTATATTATTATATATATTTTATATAGAATGAGTAACGAAAGTGAATAACGTTACAGTCCCTGCTTGAAACTCCGCAGAATGAACATGGTAGTTTTATATCGTGCGTTCTCAATAGAATTCGATGGAAACAGGGTTTCAGGATATCGTTATAAATGTTTTGTAGAAAAATACATATCTTGAGACAAATACGTGTCTATACGAAACAGTAGGAAATTGTACTTGAGGAAAATCTTGTTCCTATTATACTTCAACGATATAAATGGCGTATTTACGAAGTTATAATAAAATGTGCCTCATCGTTCATTTCCGACAAAATACGATCGACGCCATAGAAAACGATAAAGGACGATTTAGATTATACCCGATTCCTTACGATAAAATATCATTGCCATGAAAGTTCTATCGTAGACTTCATGATACGATAGAGGACAGTAAAAATCGAAACACTGAGGAAAATGAACTACCCCAAGAGAACACAAATTCCCTTCAGGAATGTTCATCGAACGTTCGCAGACGCCCAGGAAAATTCAATGAACGTTCCTGAAGGTTTGCGTTCTCTTGAAATATTGGTTTGTGCCATCAAAACAGCATGGAGCTGAAACTAGCAGCTGATTGTTGTAACTTTTAATTAAACGTTGTTGCGGCTTTTTTCACTCCAGAAATCGATTGAATGGCATCCCGCTAAACATTTCAAATGATTCAATTCTTGATAAAAAGTTATAACAATTGGCTGTGGACTTTACGGCTGCCATTTTCAGTTTCATGGACAGACATCCTAAGTAGAAGGAATTTTCAACATCGATGGAAATTCGATATGACTACGACGCCAAATCGAGATCGAAATCGACAACTCGTCGAAAGTTTGAGCTCGATTAATTCGATATCGAGTCGATCAAACTTAAAATTTCGATGTGTTCTGCTTGGGACTAGGGATGGGCGATATTTTTATATACAATTTTTGTCCAGTTTCTATCAATTTCTATAAAATTTGTATGGAAACTAGATACATATTGTATATAAAAATATCAATATTGTAAATATCGCCCATCCCTACTTGGGACGAAACAAATGAACCTTAATAGCGATAAGTAAATTCTGTAATGACACTTTTCGTATAAAAACAAGTATAAATAGTGAACATCGCCAAAACCAGTGACTAAATCCCAATCAGAAAAATCCGAATTATGCCAATGTTAACAGCAGGTGCAGTATGGTGCCAGTGTTGGGTAACACATGCCAACACGTACGGGATCAGTACTGGATATATAGAAATACAGTACTATGCATGTACTGATAAATCAGTACTGAGAGGTTAATGCCGGCCAGGTACTGATCCAGTACAGGCACTGCAATGATTGGGAATAATAGTTTTAGTACTCAATCCCCAGTACAGAAAAGCGTTATACCTCAAACAAATGCCAGTACCTGCCAATCTTGGCCAGTACTGGTGCAGTACTGCGCCTGTTGTTAATTTCTAGTTGGGATGGACACATGCGTTTCATTATTAATTATCATTTGTTCCCTGTGTATCCACGCAGTGCTGTTCAGACGGCACATATTACTGACTGATTTTTCTCAGAGCAGAAGTTTTGCTCGGATTTTATCATTCTGCATTCTAGATTATTATTAAAGCATATCCCTACTATAAAAAAGATAGATTCTTGTTGAAATTTTGCAGAAGTTTGAGATGAATAAAAAACACAGGAGTGCAGAATGTCATTAAATTAATGAATTCCAAATAAATTGGATTTTCCCGATAGATAATGGCCCCTTGGAGAGATTCTGAATTCATCTCTAAATTCCAAGGAAGACCGGATTTATTAGAATACGCCCGAATGGAGCATAGATGCTAATCTCTTGAACATCAGATGGATAACTGAATTAAAATTTGCAAGCAAGAGTTTCTTTTATGCCATATTCGGAGTTCTCAATAATTCTTTGGATTGTTTGGTGAATATTGCAAATCTTTGACCCAGTGTTTCTTCACAGTGGAGAATATTTTGGTCGTACACTTTCTAAGCTGAAGAAGTGAACTGTATTAAATTTCATCTACTCTATCCATTCCTAGTGATATACTTGCTTTATTTTTTTCCCAAAATTAGAAAGTTCACTTCCATAACGAATTTTAGATCGCCAATAGAGAGGAAATCCATTATGTGTATGTATCCACGTAATAACTTGTCTCTGATATCTCTCAATTTTCTTCATGATCATTTACTTCTTTTGAATCCTGAAAGCAAACGAAAAATCAAACATTTCAGGAAAGAAAAATGAAATAAAACTCTGAAGAAACAGAACCCTTTGACGAACCGTCGCTGAATTGAAAATCTAACTATGGACGTTTCAAGACCCATTGAACGTTTGCTGGATAAAAATTTATCTAAAATTGATTTATCCGGCTCGTACTTTTTAGAGAACAAGTTAGAGATCGATTTGACAATCATAAGATATTATTTTTGTTATGAATCAGGTATTTTAGAAGACCCTGCCAACAGCAGCCTCAAAAGAGCTCTATCAAATGACTCGTGATCCAGTGCAAGCTCCTAAAGATCCCAGTGAAATCGAAATTAATTTCAGAAACGGTATTCCAGTAAGCGTAAAGAATTATCACACTGGAGAAAGTTTTTGAAAACTCATTACTCTTTGTTAAATATCTCAATGAAATCGGAGGTGGAAATGGTATTGGTCGAATCGACATTGTCGAGAATCGGTTCATTGGT
Source organism: Gonatopus flavifemur (assembly GCA_018340375.1). Classification (NCBI taxonomy): domain Eukaryota; kingdom Metazoa; phylum Arthropoda; class Insecta; order Hymenoptera; family Dryinidae; genus Gonatopus; species Gonatopus flavifemur. The sequence continues at coordinate 44,231,773 of JAFFJZ010000003.1, read as the reverse complement.
TTGAAGGTAATATATAAAGGATATCATAAGATAAACAGAACTGAAATATTCAGTAATTTTCACTAGTATCCTACAAATTGAAATGATTATTTGAGATAATAAAAGTTATTCGGTTAATAAATCATTACAATTCTAAAATATACTCAACGTATAAATTATTTTGCTTCACGATCACGATTCAAAAAATTTAATAATAATGTTTTTTTTTTCATTTTTCAGTCTCGTACAATCTATGAATCCCCTGCAGCTAAGATTCTTTATGATGCTGATCAGGATTTAGGAATTTTCACTTTAGATCGTGAAGTTCTGCGAGTTGAATCCTTCTTGGCTAAAAAGATGTCAGATTACATTTATAATGGTAACTAAATGGAATTGAGAACAATACCAATGTCAATACATCCAACAACATTCACTCCACAGATGGGTCAGATTGAAACTCTATAGAGGAAACGGTATGTATCATTTTTAATTAAGATTGTTCATAGAACAAATACTACATCGTTTAATGAAATGAAGTCACAAACTTGGAAATATTTCGAAAATACTGAAACTGAGGATTCATAAATTCATTGCATAACACACGGAGAGAAAAAATTTGCTGACGCAGCAAATCGAGGTATTATATATAGAATAGCAAAATTTTTTGCTCACCTTGCTAAAAATTTGCAATAACAGCAATCGTGTTAGCTACGACAGCAATTTTTTAGCTGTGGCAGCAAAAAATGTTTGCTCCGCCAGCAAATTTTCAGTATTATATACAGAATAGCAAACAAATTTTGCTGGGATAGCAAACATTTTTTGCTGCCACAGCTAAAAATTCGCTGTCGCAGCTAACAAGATTGCTGGAACAGCGAATAGTTTGCTGTCACAGCAAAAAATTTGCCGCTCTGGCAAAAGGAACCCAGCAAAAGTAGATTTCGCTGCCACAGCGAATTCCTTTTTCTCCGTGCAACTGTCATCATTGTTTCATTCGAAGAAATCATTCATTTCTACGGTAATTTGGAGAATTAAACTTGAGATTATCATATTGATCATGAGACATCGGATTATATGCACTATCAAAATGCCAAGATATGCATGCAAATATGCACAAAAAAAGAATAAAATATGCACTAACGAAAAAATCACAATTTGATTCGAAATCAACATTTTATTGCTCAAATAATAAATCTAATCTTTATAAATCAAATAAATCTTCGCAAATTGCAAAATATACTTGAAAAAATAAAAATTCAACAATACCATCGTTCCCAGACCATCAATCCCAAATTATAAATTATAATTCATACAACAATATATTACTATGTATCTTTCCAAATTTTCTATTTGAAATTTGTGACGCTTGTTGCTAATTATCAATTTATAAGCTGAAAATGAGCGTTCTACATCTACTGATGTCATCGGACAGAATTTAAAATATGGTGCCAGTTCCATAAAAATCATTCTAAGCAGAATTTGATTCTTCTCGTTAATATAAGAATTCACTTGTTCGATCACTCGAAACTTGGATTTTTTGAAAGCACAGTGTCTAATTTATTTCGGATTGTAATTGAGAATAATTCTGAAAGTGCTTGTATTAATGGTGCAACTTCTATTATTTTCATTGAATGATAAAGAGGGAGATTGTTCGTTTCTAATTTTTCTACAAGATCTGGCAAAATATTGAAATGTGTTTCAATTGGTGTCAAGGTTTTTTTGGATCAAAAGCTCTTCAAAAGCTTGTTGGCAAGAAGCAATCGCTAATGCATCGGAACTTTGTTTTGTTCAACATCCACTATTCATTTCTCCAATTTCGGAAACTCTTGACATTTTACACTAAAATATGCACTATCAAGGAAAAAATATCATTATATGCAAAATTGTGTGAAAAAGTCATTATATGCATTTTGCACATGTATATATGCAAATGCATATAATCCTATGTTTAGTGATTTCAATTCAATGAAAAATTTTTCCATTGATATGAATTACCTTTTCGATCGGAAACAAGATTTATCAGAATGAGGGCAAAGAAATTTTCCTCAAGTTTGAGAAATTGGGTTCTCAGTGCAGAATAAAGTATTTTTCGACTGAAATAAATGTTGTTTCAATAGGACGAAATAAGAATTTCATTCCATTTGAATCATCATTTACTCAATGGGAAAAAAATATAGTTGGTACGCTGAAAAAATCGTATACTAGAATTAAGAATATTCCTCTGAAATATGAGGCTAGTATATATTTCTCTGGATTTGAGGGGATTGATGTGAGAGTTCCTCTGAACGTTAGAAGATCTATCACTGATATTAGGAGGAAAACGTACTGGGCTCATATTATAGAGTACACTCAGAGAAATTTGAAGTCATGGCAACTGTGAGGGGACAACTATTGAATTATAATTTTTCTAACTCTTCATCTAGTTCATGCAACTATATAAATAGTTTTCATTACTATAAACCAGTTACCCTAACTGTTTATTTAGTTGTGAATACTGAATTTAAATGATTGTCCTCAAACAGTTCATGTGACTCTTTAAATTTTTCTTAGTGTAGATTCTCATTTTTGGAATATGATTTTCTGGGTTTAGAACGATCTGGTATCCGTCCTACAACGATACGCATTTTTCGTTTATCTACACAACTCGTTATGTTAAATATGACCTTCGCTGCCACAGCAATGCGTTGCGGATGGCATAGAGTTTCGTAGTGAGGACGATAATTTTTTTTCAGTGTATTATCTGAGAAGTAAACAACCACAAAAAACGTAAAGTACGGAGTCGAAATGATCATGTAGGAGGACCAGAAAACCACCTAGATACTTATCCAAAGGGTCATTAAATTTAGCTGAAAGTTGTGTCCTTGTTCCGGTTTTTTTTTTTTTAATTACTATTGAGAACTACATTTGTCTTAATCAGATTAACTAAAAACTCCCGCCAGCTTTAAATTTACCTATATAGGGGGAAGTCTCCCAGTACCGGGCACTCAAGGTTAATGGTTCATAAAAAAATAAAATACATATGAATTTGAATATTTTTATTTTTATAATAAACTTTTGACAGTTTTTAACAATACAATAAGTATTCACATATTCATTTTATTTGGAAATAACGCTTATAGAAAAAAAGAAGAAAAGTAATTTTCAAAATTCTCTAATCTTGCAGCGATCACAAATATAATTGTCAGAGCATTCAGGAACATCCGCACACGCCTCATGAGCCCATTCATCACAATTTTGACACTGAATCCAGTCTTCATCATTATTTTCAAATATGTACATGTAAAACTTAGAAGCGACACAAAACTATATAAGGCTCAAATATGAATTGATTCTTGAGAAGGCGCGCATGCACACAGCCGCCTAGCGGTACGTTTCGTCACTTCGCTCGATGTACGCATTCAAACTATGTAACAAATATATATGCATTGTTTTCAGTTCGATGATATTCTCAGTGTCCGGTACTAAGTGCCGTCCGGCGTTACGGGACTTCCCCCTATATACATATATACACTAGAATCCCGCGATAAAGACACTCTCTTTCTCCCTTCAACGCATGACAGAAGCCGTTTGAATGAGAGAGAAGAAGAGCTTCACTATCGCGAGGTTCAAGTGTATTATGATTTGGTACATGCACGGGAAAAAAGATGATGTTGGATTTACAATGTTTCGTTCGATCACCATAGAAACATTAGGGGTTTCTATGGTGATCGAACGAAATGTTGTAAATCCAACATCATCTTTTTTTCCGTGTGAGCATTGCTTTTTCAAGGTGATACCAGCGACCCCTGAAGATGCAACCAGACCCATTGGTTAGAAAAGAACATAACTAAAACTATTCTGACAAAATACTCGAAAACAAAGAAATTATATAAAAATATCGCTCTGTACAGACCTTCTTCAATCAATAGAGATGGTCTTCTGTACAGAGCGACATTTTCTTCTTATGGCTTTATTTTCGAATAATTTGTCAGAAAAGATTTGGCTCGGATTGGCAAGTAACACGTTAGCTGCCTCAACCAACTCGATAGTTACACTAAGTAACGTAGATACCAGAGGTATTTTGAGTTATTTGAAGCAGCTAACGTGTTACTTGTTCTGATTACTAAGTAGCTGCAGCAACTACTTAAGTAGATGGTCGAAAATCGACTATTTAAGTAGTTCCTCCAACTACTCACACCGCTCTCCTCTTGTCTCGTCTCGTGCGAAGCCCTAGTTTCTTGGGATGCTACTTAATCGATTTCTGATATTGACAAAGCTTCAATAATGTTTGATCAACAATCAGCTGCTAGTTTTTCGGTTGCTAGTTTTAACTTCATGGGATTCCATCAACCAATAAAAACAATAAGTTGTATTAAATTATTCCTTATAATAACATTATTGAGTAATATTGATTGCTTTTATTAATGAATGAAATTTTATGATCTTTTTTAGAAAAAATGGCGTTCTTGCTTTTTTTTACCCAAAACGAAAACAACAAATTACAGTGGAATATTATCGTTACAACTCACCAGATTTTCCCAAATATTCACATACTGTATGAATATTCTTACCACTTTTGTTTCTAATCATTCTTTTTACTTACGACTCTTATTTTTATACTTCACCATATGACCATCCATATAGCATGAAAGAGTTCAAAATGATTCTTGAAGAATTCTTTTCAAAATATCGTGCTGCACGAGCTACTATTGTACAATATCAACTATCTACTTGAACTTCAATTGAAAATCACTTTGCATAACATATTTCTGATTATATATTCCAAAGAATATTTTCGTGTTGTATTATTGAAATTGATAGTAAACTTTTTCATTTACAGTCTCGATAATTGGTCGGAGCAGCAACGTATCGTTATACAATGGAAATCTTGTTTCAATGGATATCACAGATCATTTCAATCCTGAAGATGCATCAGGTTTTATAAAACTTCAAGCTCTAAGATTAGGAGAGCATCGTCGTTTCAAAGAAGAAATTGGAGAGCAAGTTTGATGTTGAAAAACGTTGGAAGCAAAAAATTTCCAAATATACTTGATTTGTTTTTTGTTAATCCAAATTAGTTGGTAGATACCATAATTTCAAAAACAAACATTTGAAACACGTTTTTGATCTGTATAATGCACAAAGTTTGTCATATTCATGTTTCACTGCGATACAAATTTCATGCGATACATCTCAAAACACATCACTCAACAATGTAGCGAATTATCACACACTGTATTCGAATCTATTATTATAAACATCAGGAATTTTCAGATTCATCATATGTTATGATTGGCTTTGGTACTTTAAAAAATAGAAGAGGCTCCTGCTAATGTGATACTAACCAAATCACTTCTTTTGAAGGAGCTCATTCTACCCAGCGGGTCTTTTTGCAAAATCGAAATACAGGTACAAATTATTTTATCTTCATGTTTTCAGAATGAAGCTGAAACTAGCAGCCGTAAAGCTAAGGGCCAATTGTTGTAACTTTTGATCAAACGTCATTGAAGCTTTGTTGACTCCATAAAACGATTGAGTAATATCCTACCAAACGTTTCAGTCAGGTACCTAAATTCTTGATAAAACTTTTGGATAGAAAGTTATGACAATCAGCTGCTAACTTCACAGCTGCCAATTTCAGCTTCAGGTTTTCAAATACATCTGAATGGCTGAACTGAAAAGATTTAGTATCCCTGATGTTTTGATTGTATTTGAAAAAGAAAAAGCTTTATTTTAAAATTTTGCAAGATACTAAACACAAATAACACAAAATGTGGATTTGACACATATTTCTACATTTGATGAACATAAACTTGTAGAAATTAATCTTCTGTTGACACAATTTCCTTCAATGAGTTTCATGAAAAAAAAGAATTTAATCTATTATTATTCTCAATCAATTCATATCACAATAGACGATTGTTGAGTAGATTCATATTCCTATACACGTTTCAAAAATTGTATCCTTCTCTTTATGCTCTTAATTCACTAGATATACAACGATTTGTAATGAATATCAATATTTATGCAAATAAAAAATATTTGAGGATCTCATTAATTATTACAAACTTTCTTTGTTTTTTTCAAATTTCAGAAGTAACATTGTTGATCAATAAAATTCTTACCTTCATAACATAAGAATCGCGTACATTATTCGAATTTGAAAATTCTGACAACTTCCTGACGTTAGTTTTCCTTTTAAAAATGGTGGATTTACGATAGCACCGTTTTTTTCTTCTTTTACGTGAAAATATGGATGAATAATACGCACAGTGGCGTGCCGATACAAGATAATACTAACAAAATAAAATTAATCGAAATCTATTAACAATTGATAAAAATTACCAATAATTAAAGAGAATCTATTCGAATATATCTGGTGTTCAGTGAGCGACGAATTCTAATCATTCGAAAAGACGAACTACTGTTACAAGAACGATGGACGCTATGCATCAGCATCATGGGTAAGAAACACTGCTGCATCCAAACTGAAGAGTCAGAAAATTATGTTTTTTTAAATTGTATAAGCACATAATAAATAACTGCATGCAGCTACACACATATACACTTACTTTACGAATCCACAAGGTTTAATTTTTAATTAAAAGCTTGTATGACTCATTTTGCAAGATGGCGCGCATTTTGATTTGTTAGAATCATGCATCGTTGTCAGCTATAAGAATTCAGTTGATTATGAACGCGTCAAACTTCTGATTTTAACCATAAGTTTTACTTTTGCTCTTACTTTGGAAATCACGCTTCATTCTGAAATGTTTTTATGAGAATTTGAATTCTAGATCAATTATAATAATGATAGTACTTACCACTCGAAAATTTTTCGCATCAATTACACTAGTGAATTTACCTTCAAAAAAATTTACTTGTTTCTGTAAGAACAAAGTTGATGAGGATTTGAAAAAATTTGTCATTTCTCGATAGATTTTGTTAACGAATTTATTCTTGAATGAATTAAAAAAATCAAAATCCCATTACAAACAAAATTTAAATATGAGTTTTACATTGAATTTCTGATGAAGTTGGAAGGAGACTAGAGATACTTTACAATATCTACAAAAAGTTAACTTTCAAAGCACCACATTATTTACAGACTATATTTCCCACAGGACGAATTAATAGGTGTTCAATAAAAAGTCAATTTCTTTTACTTTCAATTGATTATTATTAATTAAACCGTAGGTTAATTAGCATATTTTTAGATATTATAATCAATATACGTTAAAATTATCTTATACATTAATAGTATACACAATAACCTTCCAAAAGGTTTCTAATAAAATTACATTCTTCAAAAGTAATACATCAAATATGAAACGACAATATTTAAAGGATAATGTATTTCTCTTTCGCTCATTCTTTTCTCCTTTCAATGAATATTCCGTATATCGTAAAATTTTGTTTATTACAGAATCGTATCTTCATATTTTATCCATATAACTCATGTTCTATTTGTATTATATATTTAATATTTAACATGCAAAATTACAAACTACATAAGATGTGAGTTTGTCTGGTTTCTAATAACAAACTGTATTCTGCATTTCATTTTTCCATTCATAAATCCACACTGTTTCAGATTAAATGGTGAAATTAGAAAATACATAATTATTTGTTCTTTGCATTAGTCATGATTATTAGTGCAAACAACATCTTACTGCTCGATGTTTGTATCCTTGAGGGTGAAATAATGAACTGAACTGCTTGATGTTGGTAAGTGAAGAAATCATATAGAAAATCATTTGACATGCTATCAATTCGTATTTCCCCACATCGTTTTCATTATTACTTCACACATATATATATATATATATATATATATATATATAAATGTAAAAACGAAAACAAAAACACAAAAAATGAGGACACTTTTGAACTGAGATTTCAAAATCTAAGTTGAAATACTTGTACTAAGATGAATCAAAGAAAAAAATGAAATGTATAAATAAGACAACCATTTTCATCATGATGAGAATAGGTAGGAAATAATTAATCACGTTTGATACCCTACATATGATAAATGGAATAAAAACAACACACTTATTGTATTGAAAGATTTATTTAAATTTTCGAATGACTATGTATATATAATACGATATGAGCTTACGAAAATTATTCGTAAAACGTTTCCATTGGATTATTATATATTATCATTGGTGTGGAAAAAATGAATAATGCACATATGTCATATGAGTATGCGAATAATGTTCAATAATGTAATAAAAAAAAAATTCACTTCTACTCAACAACATCAAGCTTTTATTTATTTTACCATTTATTCTTTTGTATCTCGCTTCATACTGTTAATTATTTACAATCAATTTGATAACCATTTTCTGCTACATAATCGTTAGCCGTAAGTTCGTTAAAATTCATGTGTGCCATTGGAAATGATGTGCGCCTGTGGAAATTTATATAAAAAATTATTTTTTTGTTATAACAGAGTGATTTTGGTGTTTACTTAAATTTTATATGTATATGCGCATGAATAGAAAGATATTCACATGCATACATAATATGTCTCCATCTCTTAACTTACGCTGAGATCTAATAGGTTACACAATGTCTTCCATCTGTCTCTTATTAAATATTACAAACCTTATCACAAGTACATAGAGGTGTTTTTACCATTAGTGTTTATATTTCAATATTATTTCCTTTTCTTTTTCATTGTTAATTATCATACATTTATTTGTATTGAATTGCTGCCAATAATTCTTCCTTTGTTATATGTACAATTAAAAGTAGTTGTTTATACAATAGCAGTAGCTAATACACATACACAGTTTTTCCCTTCTTCCCATCGTTCTCACTCATTTTGTCTATTTTACTCTCATACGTACAAACATTATTTTGTCACACCGAATATTACGTGAATATTCTATTATCTTAGGATGAGCGTCTCTCACGATGCAGCATCGAAATATTTTTTGAGACCCTCACGTATTCGTATTCCTCTCATCATTGGTCTAACTATGTATATAAATAAGCGGCAAGGAACCAACCAAATATCTCATAACTATCGAATCGTTCCTTTTTTTCCTGGTGGATTGAAAATCAAAAATTCTTAAAGTAAGTTATTCATTGTAACGAACTTATAAGGAAAGTAATCCTGCTGATAGATGCAGAATTTCATTGAACTGATTGTTCTCAATTGTTGATTATTGTGTGGATAGTAAAAATTGAAATACTATTCATAAGTTTCGTAAGTGTAATCATGCTCATAAATATTATGATGTTGTAATGAGTGTGATAATCGTTAAATAAAGTACTTGTTCACATTCGTGTTAATGTGTTTTGAAAGAAATAACTGAACCAAAAAGTGTACAATTGAAAAAAGCAGTATGAATTTATTGGAAGCCAATGTAAGATTGCAAAGTTCTGCAATTTATAATTATACATCATAGATGAATTGCTTAGTGGATATTACAATATCAAGGAGTTTTAGATAATTTGAACAATGAACTATCTATAAATTATTTATTTTGAACATATCGGAGATTAGTGTTATTTCTTATACTACATTTACACGAAGATTTTTTCTTATTGCATTTTCAAACCGTGATTCGTTTTGAACAGCTATAAACAAAACTTTCTGTTTATGAAATATTTGAAACATCACATACCGCAATCCATGAAAATAAATCGTACGATAAACCTTTGACAGTCTATGTTATATTGTAAGAATAATTTTATTAAAAACTTTTTGTGAGGTTTTTTTTTATCAATAACACTCGTATATCAATATTTCATACAATAGATCGCATCTTAAAGAATAATTTTCAAAATAAAAAACAACCCTAATCACAAAATTCCGATTATATGCCTCATAAATTACCATTTACATAAAAGCATAATCGACAGTTGCTTTACTTTTCCATAATTGATTTATAATATCTTACATTCTAGATTAAAAGTGGACTATTCTCATTTTTCAAAATATTCGATGATCGTGTTCCTTTTTCTGTTCGTCCAAATCACGACTTGTCTCTTTGATGATGTGGAACAGAAGCGTAACAACCCTGCTTAAAGTGTCATATAGAATCGTATAGAATATCATAGATCATGATTCAAAAACATGATAAGATTCACAGTTTCTATCATGTTTTTGAATCATATTTTATGATATTCTATACGATTCTATATGACACTTTAAGCAGGGAATGGAGGATTCGAGGGTAACAGGGCACACCCTCAATTGTAGTGCCAGAGTGGAAAAATTTCCAAAATTATATAGAATTATATATCAATTATATATACTTTTGAAAATTTTCCCACACAACAAAAGAAACATCCAAACAAGCTAAATTATAGTAGCCGAATATATTCAAGTTCATTTTCATTTTTTTTGAATCACCGATAGTTAAATGTTATAGACACTCATTTATAGCTTTAGGTTGTTGCGCCTCTGCTGTGGAACATGCTTCATGAAATTATGAATTATAATGAATATCATTACAAACATTATTTACAAAACACGAAAGGATGAACTGTAATCAGTGCTTATTAATAATGAAATCAAAATGATTCAGTCCGAGAATTTAAAAAAGCGATGAAGCATTTTCTAACGATATGCGGATTATCACCCTTACTGAGGATATTTGGTAGAAACTGATTGACAAGTACAAAACTCAGATTCAAAATCTATCTGTTTTTATCTGTCCCTAAATGTTTTTCCTCCTTTTCAGTCAATACCTATCTGGCTTAATAAGCGGAGATGGTACAGCAAAACATCATTGAACTTTGGATTGTTTATCGAAATGAACCCCAGGTAAAAATAAAGTGTCATAAAAATTGAATGCAAATGTACACCAAAAGGAGATTTGCGCATTTTGGAGTGTAAAATGACACTTCCTTTCGCGAACGTACATGACATTTTTACCAGGGACTGATAATCGAGAGTTGGCATATCTAAGGATATAAAGGTTTGTATAAGTTTTCAATATCGTTTCTAATTGTACGTTTCAATTGGAAACACGACTTCTGCGACAGTAGTGTTCATGACACAACATATTCTTATATTTTCAGTTCAGATTCGAGGGTTGTTAATAAACAGCATTTATCGAGAAATATAAACGCTCTGTCTACAAAAACGCTAACTTGTCCCTTCATTCAATAATTAGGGACAAGGGAAATTCACCCTATTTCGAAACATAACTTGTAGATAAAGGAATTCATTGCCCTTTAGCGGGCCCTTAAGGTATCGTATAGAGACCTTCGTATAGTTAAATGTCAAATTAAATGGCAAAGATGCTTAAAATGTAATGTTTGATTCTGGTTCAACGCCATCAGTTGATCGAATTTTACATCTAAAGTGTTTCAGACGACTTTTTCATGACGGAGTCGACCGTAAACAGGTAATTTCTGTGTCTGCAAATTATACTTCGAAACAGGCTAAATTTCCCCTGTATCGAATTATTAAATTAGAGACTAGTGAGTGTGTCTGCAGACACAGCCGAACATAAAATATCTTTAGAATTCGATTTAATTATATTTACACATACTAGAACAGTTACAATTTTGATTAAATATCATTCAAGTAAATAATACAGTCCACGTTTCTCCACATCCTTTTGAGAACATGCAAGGATTTACAAACATTAGCAAGCACTCAACAATTCTAACAACGAAATTTTTGTGGAGAATTATACACGACTTCCACATTCCTTAAAGAATTTCGCTACATTGTAACCATTTGATCATTGACCTGTACTTTCATCAGTGAAAAAGAGAAGTCGAGAAATAATTATTAAGCGGCTACTATGCAACTATGGATCCAATTTCTTTCAAAACTTCATTTTCTAAGTCACTTGTTTCGTCAAATTCGTTCTCAACAAGCGGAAATCCATCGCGAATAATGTACTTCATTGAAATTAAAAAAACATTTCCATCTGGTATTTTTGCAAAATACATTATTCGTGCAATTCGATCAACCAAATATTAATGAAAAAAAATCATCTCGCTTGAAGCAATTCTACAAGATCTTAGAAACAGTAAAAAATTCGTGTCTCGCAAAATCTTTTGGACAGCTTTTAGATCTCTCGCGCAATACTTTTGGACGAATTTTCCACAAAAATTGGTTTCAACTTTATCTACAAGTGTTGTGCAAGATGTATAAAGCCTGTATGAAAGATGTCGCAAAATACAAAATATTTGCTAGAGTAGCAAGAATTTTTTTCTGGGATATTTCATACTTTGAGATTGAGATACATTAATTTTCACAAGAGTTCTAACAAATCAAATCATCAATCGTCAACAGACGAAATTTTTGTCTGTGTTATATTTGCAGAAAGCGTGTTTCGATCGAACTCAAAAATGATAGGCCTTCAATCCTCCCTGAGACGAACATATTGGTTGAAATCATAATTCGAATCAGTACATTTTGAGGTGAGTCATGGTGAACCAAAAAATCTCCACAGACGGACAGACACTCAAATAACAGAAGACACACACAAACATTGGAGGGAAACTGTTTTCGACGTTTGAAGGTACTGAAAGTTAAAATTTCCCTTCTTTCGAATCTACGTTTTTGACGATATCGCAATACTCCCATTTCTTTATAGAGGAATATTGATGTAAAATAAGAATCCAAACAAACGAATTTTAATCTTGTGTTTCGATGAAGTGAATGTTCTTTTCAGACATATGAATATTTGAAAGTGGGATTATATTATCGTAAATCATTCGATTGGTGAATTAAAAACTTTTCAAGTACCGTGTTGTCTGGAAGTTTTCGATTTATTATTGATAGAAGAATATCATTCCCTCGGAAAAGATATGCGGCGATACAGCGATTGCGACATCATATCATATTGAAAATCATATGAAATTTGAATCCTTTGAATACCAAACCCTGTTCACTCAATGAAGAACAAAGATATATAGGATGTGTTCAAATTATCCTAAATTCGCAATTTCTTGACATGATTACTTTGAAATTTTATTACAAATATTGTTTGCTGAAACAAAGAAAATATCAAAGAAAAGAAAAAAAGCATCATCGCAGGTTTGAGAAGTGCTTAAAAAAATAGAATTGCATTTCACATGAAATAATTTAATAAGCCATAATAATAATAATAATAATAATAATAATAATGATAATAATAATAATAATAATCATATCAATAATAATGATGATAATAATAATAATAATAATAATAATAATAATAATAATATATCTCACACTATAACTCTCATTACTCTTTCAATATATAATCTATCATTTGCATACCACTAAAGCCACTATCATAAGATTTGAGTCCTCATAAATTTCAATATTTCCATTACAGACGTGAGTCTGATTGTATTAACAATACGTAATATGCAAAACTTGCAGAACTTTTGAATTCGCAAAGCTTGATAATTCACTGTCATTTTTTGTACTTTTCGCCGATTAATGTTTCTTTCGCTTTTCAATTTTTATTCATCTAATCAATAATCAAATCTTAGTGATTACTAAATTTATAGTTGCCATCGTTTATTTTAAATACGTACGCGATGATAATACCTTGGCATTACAACATTCTTCTTTGTTAATCAATCTATAATAGTATGTTTTTGTCAATTGTTTTCCGTCCTTTTACCACGAATCGATCTTCCGAATCGCAGATCAATTACCGCGTACTAAATTTTGTTTCTTCTTTTATTTCTACAATTAACATCTGCAACATCATTCTATGATTTAATTTTCATCAGTGAATAAATTATCATAACAAACAAGATAATTTTTAGCAATTCAGAAAATCGATCTCCTCTCCACTTCAATAATCAAATAAATATAACTTTTTGTCGTAAGCGGTGAATATAAATTTATCGCTGCTTCATTTCATCCACTACTACGTCATCAAGCATCCCAATGATTTGAGGCGTGTATTTATGCATATACACAAATATATATCTTTGCTCTAATAGTTGGTAGGATTGTAATTTGTTGCATTTTATTCATACTTCATCTTATGGTATTACGCATAATAATTGACGGTTTTATTCTAAGGTAAATTTAAGAATATTTCTTGTAATTTTATTTATTATTTATTCATTTTTTTTTTCTTCTAATCGAATGAATCATGATCAGAGTGTTGATGAATGAAGTGAAAAATGAATAGACCGATGATAATATAGTATGAATAATAATTTTTAGTTTAAAGAATATACAATTTTATTAGACTCGCGAGCGAATCCATAAAGAGAACCCATAATGAAGAATCTGTATTTTGATTTGTTCTTGCATAATATTTAATAATTACATTCATAACTGTACATTCATCAATTACCGGCCATACTCACAATTTCCCTACTTCTTCCACCGTAAGTGATTTAACGCATCTTTTCGTTTCTTTTCATTCGATTGAATGAGATTCAATGATGCTTATCAATGGTTATTTTGACGCTCACTCCACCAGGTTAATAAGTTCGCATCAGGTAATTTATGTGTTTTTTTTCACTGCATTAGTTTCCGAAAATGAAAACTGAATTTATTTTTACTTTTACTCTTATAACATTAATAATCACCTATTAGGAAAAGTTCGAAAAAAGATTAGCAATATTTAGAAACTTATATATAAACTTATATTCACGACACAGTATCATTAATTTTATAAGAAGAAATGTTTTTCATACAGTTAATTTCGTGTTGCGAATAACGGTAGCAAAATGAGATCAAATGTCACATTCAGTTTTCATCGGGTGATTTAATTAACCTGAGAGCTGTGTGTCAATCATCTGTTTCGATGATTACGTGTCAATGTTAAATAGATTTTGAAAAATAAATGAAATTGTGAGAGAATAATATGATTAATAGCTAATAATAATTATTGATCTAAATACATTATTGATGGAAACATCATTCACGTAATAATTAATCCTACCAACGATTAATGACTGAACGTGGAAAAATATAAAACTTAACTAAATATACACAAGTTTTTTTGTTTCCCTTATGCGAACTTCTTATTCACTTCCAATACATACATACTCGAAACATACAAACACATTTACACTTTTACTCCTCATTCTCACACATACTCAGATACGTGCGTATTAGGATAATTATTCACACGCGCGAATTTCTTCTTATCCTCTTCCATGTAGCAATCATTTTTTGTCTTCTCCAAATTTACATACAGTACAAACTTATGAAAACCAGAAAAGTGTAACACTATATATATAATTAGTGTTCAATATTTATTTCCTTTTTTATTTTGTAAGTTTTATTTATCTATAATTACATAGGTCACATTTGGGTGTCCGTCGGTTTAGACAGAATTGCCTTTGGAAATCCTTCCATTTTATTATTTTGTAGTAAAAGAATGTCTCTCGTGTTGATGTTCTTTGACTGATTCTTGTGAACACCATCAAACCGAATTATATTTAACACAGGATTGTTAGTCGATGGATTTTCCCACCACTACACCGCACCGCACTACACTGTATATTATATGGATTAACAGTTTTATTTATTTACTGTACACAAGATCATATATGCATGTGTTTATAAATATATATGCGTACGAATTCATATATATTTGTAAATATACATATATGTTATGGCAGTTCATTAACTTTCTGCCATGCACTCGAACAGGTTTGTTCGGCAACTCCTCTTGCCAAAAATCTCCTCAAGTCCCAACAGGTGGAATATTATACGCAGCGTTTCGTAAGATTATAAAGATTCCTCAAATGCCGCCATCAAATCACTTTGCATGTTCATGTCAATTTGGCCAGCCATCTGAAAAGACAAATCCATGCGTTGCAAATCCACCCCGTATAAAACGTTACGCTTTTAGAGGGATCTTATATTTTCCGAACATAATTTTACTGTCAGATTTTCAATGACTACTATCAATGTAAATGTGATTAACTCGAAATTACATCATTCAAGTATTATTCAACACAATTTATCACTTGCTTCTATTTGGTACTTTCGATTGCGCTAAAATTAATCAGGGAAATACAATAACCGTGTACTATCTTACGTAATCCTCGAACGACTCCAAACGATGGGTGATTTTGTAGTATGTTTCAACTATAAAATAGATATTTGAAAACTCTCAACTCACGTAGAATGAAATTCAACCATGGAAACTGAACACAATCAACTGTGATATGGGCACACATAAAATTCAACTGCTGCAAACGAACTTTAGCTGATCTAATAAAAATATTCATCCACTCGAACTTGCAATTGGTTTTACAAACACTTCACATGCTCCCTATTTCTAATTTTTATCTAAAGAATATACACAGACTTCTCAATCTAAATTTTTTTATGGAAGCTTCCATGCGGTGTTGAATGCTGTAATTATAGCATTGGTTACAAATTAAAACCAGTTTTCCATAGTTTAATTTCTCTGAATCAAGTTAATCAAGATGGAACAGCTAAATTATTTGTAATTACGATTAAGATTCAAATGTAGCAGCTGTTTTATACCTGCGCATATCAGAATGATCGTAAAAAAAAGTGTAAGTAGATCTTCTTTTTCCATATACAATAACTAATCTATTAAAATGTATACAAATAATTGAATATTGAACTATGCCAATATTCACTTCAGAATCTGTTTATTTCATTTCATTCATTTTACTTTTCTTCTTTTATAAACAGCAAATTAGTGGCTGTTCTGTTTTTTGAACAATCACACCAAGTGATCCATGATCAAATTTGAAGATCTTTATGAACAATTCATGGATTTTTATTTGATTTTTTCAATTTCCTTGAATCCAATCACGAAACACAAATGCATTATTGCGTGAACCCTAAAGATGATTTCAAATAATCTATTTTTTTGTGTTTTATAGTACGAATCATATTCTTATGAATAATATAGTACTATTTTTACAAAAATGTATTCAATTTCAAACAGTCGACCGTTCAAAGTACAATCTTGATTGATCCAAGGTGATGTGAACTAAACTCACCCTAAATACTTGGAAACTCGAATGACAGAACACATTGTCTACTTATTTGCATTTGATTAGAAGTTATTGGTGGATACTAAAAAATAATTACGTAACCTTACATCACACATTTCTCGAATAAAAACAGATTTCAAAATTTTGCATCATGTTCCAGGCAAATGTCATATTTTTACTGGACTTCGGCAAAATTCTCGCCAGATTTGAAGTTCAACAAAAATACGTCTGTCAGGTGCATTTATTTTCTTCATTTTTATTTCAATTGCTTTCAACGCGTCAGTTATATCGACTATTCGAAACATTTGGAGCTTAATGCTTGGAACAGTTATTTCATATGACTTGAATTTTAATGGAAAACATATTTTCGAAACAACCGCAATCGAATAATCTTCCTAGATTTCTTAAAAACCCCTGAACAGTATTTATATTTATTAGCTGCCTATATCTTTTTTGAATTAGAGAAAAAATGCAAGTGCTAATTACTTTCAATTTTATCCATTGATTCTCGATAAAACTGCAGGGAAACATTGAGGGTCTCATAAATGATATAGAATGAAATTTAGCTGCCTCGCGATACCATTTTTTTTAAAAAGATAAACGAATAATCACTTTAGCTAAACGATTGTGTCGTTCCTTGCTCGTCCCAAGGGTAGTACCAAGTACCATTTCCCTTCCCATTTTTCTTTATTAAAGGAAACAATTCAATTGATTGGCATGATTTTACTTTGAAATAAATTACAGGGGAAACTTCGGATCAAGAAATTTCCCTAGATCTTACATACTTTCTTGAAATCCAGGATTTCGGGTAATCAGGAGGTGAAGGGAATATCTGCTTTGAATATAACAATGATCACCGCGGCAAAATACCAAATAATCTATATGCCCTAAAACTCAGTGAATATGATAAATTGATAAAATTTGTAAAATTTCAATTTTAAATATGTCATTTATCCTTATATGCACAGATTCATGGTAATTTTGTCCTGACACTTGACTTTTCCATAGATTGTCTTCCAATAGTTGATATGAATATTTTCTTTTCCGTATCCTTGAAGTGTATACATCGTTCTTTTGAGTCTAATCTTATTTTCAAACAACGGAACTACCAGAAGTTACGTAACACAAAATCCGCACAATTCAAATACTCCCTCTCGCCCTTATCACGCGATTCCGTATATCCCTTAATTAAGTACGTAACGTAATTACCCGACTCCCCCCCCCCCCCATCTTATGTATTCTAATTTGAATTGCTATGAATAGATCAAATCGTTCACAATTCAATAAATTAAAGCTTGCGAATATCGATTTTCGAATAAAGTTACGTAATGCTAGCTCTGTCACCTGCCTTTAAAAAATCCGCCTCCCTCTTTCAGCGTTACGTAATTTGAGGATAGCCCCAACAAGGATATTGAATAAAAAATTTGTTGAATTCATATGCCTTCATCGAACTTTCAAACTAAAAAGTAGGACAACACTTTTTTTTCAACAAATGCCTACGAATAATTCAAAAAAACACTCCAAGGAATGAATCTGTACAACAATTGCGAAGATAAACGTATCAAGAATATAATGACGATTATTAACCATCAAGTGAGGATAAATAAAGAGAAAATAATGTAAACAAATTGGTATGAAAACATAACTCACCGCTTCTCGTCGTCGACGTTCTTGTTCTCGTAACCTCTGACGTTCCCTTTCGGCGGCAGCTTTATCCTGATTAGACGAATGACTCGGACTACTGCTGTCCGTATCGATGGCTTTGACCTCTTCCGTTCGATTTGCAGAAGGTATAACCGCACTTTGCTGATCTCCGACTGTTTTTCTGACTTTATCCAAAGTATCCTCTTCTTGTTCTCTTCTTCTTTCATTTTCTTGACGCAATCTTTCCCGTTCAGCTTGTTCCTTTTGTTGTCTTCGAATTTCTTGCTGTTCAAGGAGTGCTCTTTGCTGGAATCAACGAACCAAACATCGATTATACATACCTCTTACATAAAAAAAGCATAATTGATTATTTATGTAAAATCACTAACTCTGTCTTGTTTTTCCTTGGCTTGTTTCTTAAACGCCTGAAACGAGTCTCTCGCGGCACTCTTCATACTACTTCCTGCTGCGGATTGAGGACTCGATGCTTGAGCCAAAGATGACCACGAAGATGCGTTCTTTACATTTTGTTCTACCGCCTAAAATACACGGGACATTGAACATACAAATTTGTCAGAAACTCATTATGAGAAAATATAAATTTATATACCTTGTTCTTAAAAGCCGACGCGAAATTTGCTGCGGGACATTTAGAATCCGGCGGAGTCATTTTTTTATCAGGCATAACTTGAGGAGTTGAATGATTGCTCAATGGCGGAATTACTAGAGCACTTATTTCTGCAAAAAAAGCTCCCGCTAGAGAATCAGGATCATTGTGTGAATTAGTTAAGCAGTTAGTACAGCACGTGTGGAAAGGGATAATATCTATGGCGAGTGAATTGAAACATATGCAATAATTACAAAAAAAAGCAAAATACAAAGCATACGTACATAAAATATTTCAAGAGTGATGATTAATTCACAAGGTTTTATAATGAAAAGCATCAAGGATAACGAAAAATGATCAGAATTTAGTATTTAGAATAGAAACGAAGAAATCAAATAAATGAAGTTTCTGGTCACATTTGAAAATTTATAAATGACTGAAAGATGTTTCTTTTCATCAAACTTAGTAGATGTCACAAATTATATAAAAGAAGAAAATACAAAAATCATACCATCCATCGTTGTCTTTTGGGTAATTTGCGGTTGAGATATCGACAAAGGTTTCTCTTCCTTCTTCATTGGGAGTTGTGGGATTTGCATTGGCATAGATACAATAGGAAGTGGATCAAAAATCGATCCCATTCCTCCCATGCTTGGACACATGTTCAGTCCCGGAATACCGTTGTTGTTGAGCATGTTGGGGGGAGAATTTTCTCGTTTCATGTTCGAGAAGCCATTGGAATGCTGCTGGGGTATCGTGACATTGTGTGAATTCGAAATATTCGTCATTGGTGAAGCAGTATTAATTATATTCTCCAGTTGATTATGCATTGAAAGATGTGGTGCCAACAATCCTTGCGGAAGATTCATATTCAAATTGGCCATATTTATGTTACTCAAATTCAAATTTGAAGTTGGACAACATAAATTTTTCATGTCGGACAGTAAATTCACACTTGTACTGTTACTTGTTGTAGTATTCGGTGTTTGAAGTAACGGTATATGCGCAGAGTCTTTTTTGATTGAAAGACTTTGATCCAAGGTTGCTTGAGTGCTTGGTACGGAAACTAAAAAAAACAAAACAAACAAAAAAACATAACAATCATCGTTCATACGTTTTCAATTTTTCAATTAATAAAAGGAAAGAGAAATTATTTTATACCTAAAGGATTGTATGATTGTAGAAGATCAGTCGGTGGATTCAAGTTAGTAGAATCTGATGTAACGGGTACGTTTGTATTAGGAAACGAATTAGCCGACGTGGGAGGTTGGGGTGCTTGAGGTACTACGGGCGACGTTACCAGAGAATTAGTATTTGTCGGAGTTACACTAGGTGGTGGAGTTGGTACAGAAACGGATGGAGTGGATGGATTTGAGGTAGTTGGCGGTGGCGGTGGTGGAGGAGTTGGCTTTTTCACGGGGGCAGCTGTTGCCAAAGCTGAAGGTCGTGAAGGCTGTGCTGGCATTGACGTATGACTCGCTACTGGTGCTATTGGGCCACTCGTTACCACAGGCGGTTGATTGCTATTACCTGATTATAAAAATTATTTTCAAGGCATTAGTAATTGTCGTTACTAATGCGAGTATGATATGGAAAAATCTAATCTACGCAGAATGAAAATACTCATACTTTGTGCATAACGAAAAAATATTTAAACGTGTAATCTTTATAAAGAAAAAAAATTCTATATATTCTATTTCATATTGAAGTTATTCATTGACATCGGTTAAAAAATTATATATTCATTTTTGATTTTCATTTTTACCAATAAACGATTCAAACTATCAATTTAATAACTATGAAAGCACAGAAAACAATATTCATATTTTGCAAATTAATTTTATACAAACTTTATATCCATTTTAGTTTGTGAAAAATCATGAGAACATATATTTATATCAAAATGGGGATATTTTCTTATCCCATTTATATGTAAAAGCACAAAGCATTCATACCATTTCACTAAAATGTTTTGTCAAAGTAATTGCTATCAATAAAAAGAAGATTTTAATGAATACATAATCCATGAAAGTGATCAGCAATTCTTCAAACATTGTTCCTATAAAAAATACTCCGAGAGAAGGTTTTAAATCCCGTGATAATTCTGCCGTTTTCCTATAGTGATTGGATAGTAATTGAATCAAGCATGATTTCATTTAACGAAGAAATAAGAAAATATAAGATAACCGATTCGAGAATATTCAGTCTTGTATTCAAAAACATTGAAGAAATTATTAATACGTTTTCATACATTTTTGAATGCACAATATAAATGTTCATTCTTTTCATCTATCGAAAAAAATTCCCTGCATGGCACATGATAAGGATATTTTTTAATTTTGAATGGAATATCATCAGTTATAAAATGAAAAATAATCCAATTACTAAAAGAGATATATAATGAAGTAGATTAATTCCTGTCAAAACTTCTAAGGTACAGTGGTTTCCTTTTGTTGAATCCTCATTGTTCAAAACGAGACATCATTTCCTCATTTCTTTATTAAGAGTATTTGAGTTTAAATGGTTGATTTATCGTGAGCTACTTATGATTTCCGTAGAATTAAAGTAAAAATGAGACACGTAAAGAGGCAAAATCGAAACACCAACTACTTCAATGTTCAACTCTAAACAACCTACAGTGAAGAAGAACTTGTTAATCATGAATTTATTTCCAGATGATTATATCGAATATGCATAAGAGAAATGTTGCTCACGTTATTGTCATATATTTATATCTGAAAGCATGATTATATTAATTTTAATCGAATATATATATAATCGTTAATTTCAACTTTACTTATTCCATTCGTTCAAAATATGAAGTGGATTTCTTGATGATTTTCATTCATAAATTTATGAAAGTATGGAATTGTTTGATGAAATTAACGATTCATGTAAGTTAAACAAGGTGCTACATACACACACATTTAAATGTATCAAAACAAAATAAAATTGGAAAGTATAGAAAGATATGACAAAAAATGATTTTTCAATAATTTTTATTTTTACGATATTGTGAATAATAGTGGTGTACTTTACAAAGTGGTCTTACGTTTTACGTTTGTATTACAATCATTCAGATATTTGTTCACAATGTCTCTCTTACTAGATACAATTGTTCTTTTTGTTTCTATTCACAATAGAAAGATTATAGAATTGATCATCAAGAGTCGATATTTCATTTTTGCCAGTATGTATCTCATATTTAAAGTACTTGTACTTGCATAGTAAAAATTAAATATATTCTTCATTGTTTGTTGTTTATATAAATGGTTTTTTTCATAGAATTTCTTCGTTTTATATAAAGAGAACATAGAAATATTAACAAAGAGTTTAATCTAATTTGAAACTTACAATAGACTCTATTATACGCTTTGATCATTCACTTTGATGTATAATGATAGTTATTATAGACCATAGATATACCTTGCTCTGTTGTAATATTGCTAGGTGGATTGACAGTTGGTTTTACTTGTCCAGTAGAATTCGTGGTCGGTTGATTGTTAATTAAAAGACCTCCTGTATGGTTCAATGCTGGTGCCTATATCGATTTGAGATACGTAGTTATAAGTTATTCATTGAATTTACTACGTAGTTATAGAATTTTTAGTCATTTTCAACAGTTGAGACATCGCATCTCTTACAGCGTAATTGAATCTTTCAGAATTAAGGGTATACAAGGGTACTCAACATTTCCGTTCCTCTGTTTTCTTTCAATGGCGCATTAGAACAATACAGTTTGCGGATTTGAAAAATCAAAACAAGTTATAAGAATTTCTTTTCTCTTTTTTTTTCACAAATAATTGAAAAATATCTAACATTATAAGGTACACATTGGGATGCAAGTTTTAATTACAGGCATGCCGTATTCCCTGAATTTACTGAACCGTTCTATCCATTCAACTTGAAAATAAATTCATAGAATCAACGAAGTAGAAATGAAGTAAAAATTCTTTCAGTGTTATTCGTTCATCTAAGTAAAGTGGATGGATGAAGAGGTTCAGTGACTTTGAGGACTATGGGCTGTGGAATGCTCTTAAAAGTGTTCCCGTGAAACAACGTTCACAAGTTGTTATAATTTTCACATAAATGTACGCACATACATTTAGAATCATTTATGAATTTGTTCATCTGAAAATACCTTCCAAATTTTTATGGAACAGATCAACCCTTCGAGTACCCAAAATGTCGAGTACACTTGATTAATCACATACTGCAGTCCTAAGCCAAAAGACCGTATGTCAACAACATTTTTCTCCGTTTTTTACATATTCATATTCGAATAGGTTTTTTATGTGTGTTTCAATTCCAAAAATCTATACACTATTGAAAACTACACGAAAAACTGATTTAGACATTACGACATTTGTATCATTTAATATATACAAGTTTGAATAAAACCTCGAAACATTGAAATTTTGACATACTGCCTTTTGGCTTAGGACGGCAGCATAGTCGAGATTTCTGATGAGACTATTGTCTCTTTGAATGAAATTTTGATGTATCACATAGAAAAAAGCAATATTGCTTTAATTATTTGGCTTTTCTCATTCATTTTCCTATCCACATACCGTTATATATATATTTTTTTTTATTGAATTCAAATGCACTTGCACACAATTGAATATTTTTTTTGTGAAGCAATTTAATTTATCTTGGAGAATTATTTTATTACTATGCATTCTGTACAGAACACAAAAAATGAAAAATTTTCTACGTCAAAGAACTGTAATATTTATTCGAAAAGATTGCCTCAAAATCATCCATTTCCTAACAACAACATATTTTTACACCAAAATATCAATAGTATCTGTTCGTTGCAATCAAGGTTTGCTCTTATCAAAGTATGGAAACCGAAATTCCGCGTTTTTGCGTTCAAAGGGATGAGAATAACATAATTGCAACAGAAATGGGCAAGAAAAATATATGAAATGATTTTCATTTTACATGGTGTTCAACTTTTCATGCACGGAATTTCTGAATCAATAATAATTTTCAGTTAAATGTATAATTTTACGTTGTAGTTAAGATTCTCTCGACACAACATTTGTTTAGCATCTCATTACATTTGAATACTTTTCAATAAACGTGCATTCAATAATTGATTACTTGGTACACTGAGAACAAGGAAAGTGCACTCAACTACGTGAGACTGTTAGAGACGTTCAAACACAATTAATCACTGAGTTGAATCCAATAAATAGTTATTTCAACTTGGCATAGTTAAGTCAGCTATGTATTTGAATTGATTCAATTGAAATCATATCTGAAGGTGTCCAACCTCTTCACGTAGGTGTGTATACTTTCTTGTTTCTCCATGTACCAAGTTTATTCAATCGATAATTGCATCATTAAACAGTCAATTTCCTTTTTAATATTCTTTGGGTATTCTCAATCGATTCAAGTAATGAAGTATACGTTAAATTCAAAAAGTACCCAGAATTTTTCAATAAAACACTAAATAATTTCATTTTCTTTAAAACCTGATCAAGAACTTGTCCTTTTTTATACTAAAAAAAAATGTTCGTATACTCTCACCGCGAATCCCATACACGACACCCACGTTGCATCTCCGGGGAATTCGGGGAGAAAAAAACGGATCGGTGGATAAAGCGTGGTACGACGGAAAAACAGCATAGAGACAAAGGAGAAATGTCCACCTGAAAAAACGCTCCGGACATCTCTCCTCCGTCGCCTAACGTTGTTCCACATTATATCCACCGCTCCTTTTCTTCTCCATTAATCCTACGGAGATGCGACGTATTTCACCGGCGACTGTCCTGTATGGAAGTTTGTTTTATCCATCAATTTGAAAATTGATACAAGAAATCTCAAGATTATATCAACTGAAAACAATATTTGCTGCCATGAGAAAACTGATTCGTAAAAATCATGGGCTCTCTTTTCATCAATGTGATCTTTCTCGATGAACATTCTTTTTATATCTTCTGTCAACTGTCCGACCTGTCAGTAGGATATATAAATCAATAATAGAAGAATAATCCAAGAATACTCAAGAGACTATTCAAAGTAAAACTTCAATTTTCTGAATAATTTTGATATCTTCGATGCGCAATTTTGAAAACTTCTCAAACATCACACTTGTTAACTCGTATTTTATTGTAGATGATAAATTTAATGAGTGTTGAATCACTGACGACATAAATAATTATTCCTGCAGACTTTTGTTGCAATTCCAGCAGCAAAAATTTGATTAATTAAAGAAAATTCATTTGTGTCTACATTTCATCAATTAAAATATAAACAAATTTCTAAGACTCAACCTCCAATTTGAATGATGATTTTCAAACATCACCTTTTGTTATTCTTTCATAATTCTTATGAATTTTTGACATTGATGATCAATCCAGATTTGGTAATTATAATCAAATTTGAACGTATAATGAAGTTCGTATGGTTGTGTTTGTGAAGAAAATCGAACAGGATTCTTGTAACATTTTCAACAAATCTACGGATGAAATTAAAGACGAATTCAATTGGTGCAAACATGAATCATTTACAATAGAAGACTAAAAACAAGATATGCTATAAATAAACTGATGAGTGATCTTCAAAGACAATAATATTAACTTATATTAAGAAAACATCGTTCTACACATTGAATTACGCATGTATCGAATAAAAAATTCTTGGTACTTTCCGGGGATACTATATAACAAATAAGTGATAATCAAATATCATGTTCAACAACGTATACATAGAGAATCACTTGAAACTGAATGAAAAAACTTGTTTCTGGTTGTAATATCGAGATTATAGCTACTATCTTATTTTTTCCAGTTGATCCAATTTCTGGCGATAAGTGTTGTATATTAAAATACACGTGCCAAATAATAGTTAGGTAAAAACCCGAGAAAAGAAAGGAAGAAGGAAAGAATTAGAAGCAAACGCTTGCCCATTCCTGTATCTCATATCAAAACATTAATATATTTTGATTTTAAAAATAGAAAGAAAGCAAGTAGTGCTCATGAAGCCAAGTTTATGAAATAAGAATCATTTTTTACCCATCATTCATTCCAACTCTGATTATGATTGATTTATCGATATCATCTTACCGGTGTGACTGTCGATGTGTTCGTTGGAGGCGCAGTAGTTGGAGGATTCTTCTTAGATTTCTTTCGTGGAGGACGATTTGAAGTATTTCCTGAAATTCAATATAATGTGCATCCAACAATAAAATATGCATTCAAATAGATTTTCTTTTCTGAATAGTGAAACGCAGAGTGTAGAGGATACCAGCCATCGCCAACGTAGTATTCGCCAAATGAATAAGATATAAGAATAATATACAATACGTATGTAACATACGTTAAAACAAAATCAAACAACTTCGAATATATATTTTCTAATAGATTTTATTCATATACTTATATTATAATTGTATCACTGTATACAACAATGTTAATTTAAATATCTCAATTGTATGCTTTGTTTTTTTTTGTGGACTTTCATCTTAATATTTTTATATTAAAAAATTTTTAATGCGCAGAACAATTTTCCTCCTTTCATTCTACATACATAAAATCAATTGTATTCAATTCATTTATGAATATTATATGAACATATATATATGCATAAATTCAAATCTATATATACTTTTATATATACATATATGCTCATATCATAAATACATACATACATACATAACATCCTCGCGGATATACATACATGCAAACTTGTTGCAAAATTGCTATGCATACAAACATACTTTTCATGTATGAATGTATACAAGAGCATAGAGGCTATCTTTCTTCTTCATCGAGATAGCTATATTAGTTTACCATTATTACAGTAATAATCGCAACGACGATTATGGAGAGGTGACGCTTATAAAACGTTGACTACAAAAACCATTATCTGTCATATTTTGTCCTCCTTTCGTACTGTGTTTTTAATAATAATAATAATAGATAATAGATAATAGATAATAATAATAATTCATAATATAATAATATGAATAATTAATTTCTAAATAAAAGTGACATAAATGGTACAATACGAGAGGTCAAATTAAAATGATATGTATATATATATACACACATACATACACACACATATATATACACGCACACGCACACGCACACACACACACATATATATATATATATATATATGTATGTATATATACTCCTAAGGGTGATACGTTGATACAGATGAATAAAAAAATTTGATTCAAGTCGCAGTTAGCACAAAACTGAGATCGGTGGCGAGATACTCCTGCTCGATGTTTATAATACCAATTTCCTCCTCTGTGTTCTTATATTCTCAATTGCGGATGAAAAGTCTAATGTCTCAAATCTTGGATTGTTCATGTATCTACAAAAATGTTAATATTACACAGCTGTTAATGAATAAACTTTACAGGGTCGCAAAGACATACAAATGGAATGATCGTTAATTGAATGAAAAGTCGATTATGAACACGAAACAACGAGAAAGAGTCTCAGATTATATTAAAGTTTATATAATGAATTAACTGAACCACCACATGAAACCAACTTTGACTTCGAAAAAAAATTACTATTTTCATATTCACTTGTCTTTCAATTTTAATACCTAAGGAAAAAAACATGAAGAAAAAAGAAAAAAAGTTCTTCGTAAATCGGTTTCTATCGTGGTTATGAAACTTAAGCTCTATCAATATAATTTTATGATATATTAGTTTGACTATGTACAAAACGCGTATGCTTTTACTAATGCTGATACTACTTGTGTTTTATTGTGTGATGCGCACACAATAAGATGGAGCATAATATGTAACTTTGAGAACAAAAAATATTAGGTTGCAGCAAATAGAAGAAATGGTTGTTTCTCAACGTGTATAGTAAAATATTGTGATCGTTAAATCTGTTTTTTTTCCTTATGGTATAAGAACTCTATTTGAAAAACGGAAGAAAGATATTTCAAAGTTTGGACATTAACAATAGGGAGAAGAAAAATAAGTTGCATGATCTACACCACAACGTACAGAATAAATGCTACGAAAAAATTTAGGAAGGCAAAGTGGATATTCATTATAAAATGCCCTATACCTCGTATTACAAGCTAACGGTGATTGTATTGTAATAGATGCACAGACTCTACCTAAATTCAGCACACGCTTTAATTTTAATCTCATATATTCTAACTAATTTATTCCGTTCTTTTTTATTTTCTTCTCTTCCCGTGCTCACTTTCAATATTCCGAAGGAAAAATCAAATACGATGAGCGTTTCCAATGACAATTTACATGTACTTGAAAGTATTATCAACATTTCATAACTCTCTTAGAACTTTGAACACTTTACCGATCATCAATCGCAGTTGTTCATTAATTCGAAAGAAAAATATAATAATTTACTATTGTTCTCTACAATATCAGAATGATTTGTCATTACGGAAAAGCGAAATAAAAAAATTAACAAAGAAAAAAAAACTAAGTACGTCGATGAGAATATGATTAACGATATTATTAAATTGTACTCGAGTGTATAACTTCGATCACCCTTAATTATTTCGTATTACGGTTGTGTTTCGTTATTCACTGTCTCTCTTGTTACGGATAAAATAGAAAAAAAAGAAGATAGACGACGGTAACAGCGTATACCGGAACACAGCCTCTACGCAACCTTCTTCAAAACCTAAGATGCTCTTCTCTCTTTCCATAGCTTCTTAATACATATATTCAATCATATCGGTTACGTCCATAATAATTTCTTATGTATACATTTTTTCTTTATATATAAGAACTAAATTTACATGATATTTCAACAAAAAACTCTATCATGGAGCAGACATTTACACATAGAAATATAAAAACAAAATATACCTAAAATTAATCTTGTTCAAACTCGTATAAAACGTTTCTGTCTATATGAAAAAAAAAAAAAAAAAAAAAACGAACAAAAAGAAAAAAGAACTGATGTTTTAATAGGACGGGTTAAAAGTAAAATGATAAATGAGTCATTGCGGTTTCATAATAACATAAATTCGTGCTGTGAACTATGCTCGTATGTATGCTCATACTTTATGACGAAAAAACAAAAATGAAGAGCAATGGAAACTTATTTTGAATATAATATATACCTAGGAGTTTAATAATGCGTGTTTGAGGGCATGTAAAACCACACCAATCTACATCATTATCTCTGCCAACAATACATTGTTATTCCTTTAGAATGATGAGAAAAAACAATATATCTTTCTTTTTAGATAGTTTTCACTTCAACTATGTGTCTTCAACTATGAGAGAACTGAAAATGATTATAAACTTAATTATTAATAAAATGATGAATCGACGATTAGCCAAAGCGAAGCTTAGCGGAGTGCAAACAATGTGTTTGGAGGCTAGTGCGCCTTTTTTATACTGTTGATAGATCATTTTTTACGCCTGTATCTTTTCTCCTCCTGTTCTTCTGCCCTTATCGTTTCACTCATTCTCTAATAAAGATCAATCAATAATTCTTCTTTTTTATCCCCCTCAAACGGTGTATTCAATCACTTTTTAAATCCTTTGCCTTTTCTTCCTTCTCTCCGTGATATATGCCAACAAAGATCTTGTATGCTCAAAGTCATGGTTCTCAAAGGAAACAAAAAAAAAATAAATCAACAAATGAGCGCATCAGATATCAACTATTTTTTCTGATTATATGCATCAAATATACTCCGTAGCAATATATTGCTGTATTTTATTTTACGTACTTTGAAGTTAATTAAGGAAGATAATAATTCAATCATCAACAAATCCCTTATGATTATATATCGTATCCCGCAAACAACTGTGTGTAAAAAATAAATAACTTATTTAGGGAGAACGTTAAAAATACGATTGTTTGCGAGGTAAAATATACTTTTATATAATTGACTTTACAAAGGAAGCACCATAAAATTTTGGCTTTACTACTTAAGAAATTGATTTATTTCATCGATATCTCATTGAAAGATACATCATACGTATGTGTGAGATTCTTTAACCATGAGCTCTCTTCTTCTGTTTAGTTTGAATCTCAGATTATTTATTGAAAAAATTGATGGTAATACCAGTAGTAGTTGCTCAGGAGAGCACAGTTGAGAAAGGTAATTTATAGTTGGAAAGAAATGTCATTGAACATACAACTAAATGTTGCGAATGCGCTGTTCTAAGAATCCAGCCACCAATACACATTGTCTGCATTTTTTTTCCCGTGTGTATCGCTATTTGAATGTTACCTGCTCAAATTCCCTAAAGTATCATTATTGATTGAACGCAATATGTCCACGCTGATGTTTTCAATTTGTGAACATACCAAAGAACAAAGCATCCAGGAAATTTGAAGGTCCACGATTAATGTACGTCATCGAGGTATCGGAAGCACACGTTTATATAATATATCGTTTCGTTTGTTTTTTATGAGACATGCTTTGCTGATAAATTAATACTTGATTAAATTCTGAGAAATGATACGATATTATGAATGAATTAATGCGATGGAGAAAACGTAATAATGATTCCAAACACACAGTGATACAAGTAACATTGTGTTTGTTTTGATTCTTATCGGTTAAATGTTGTAACAAACTAACGAATTGAATTTCGAAAAATTCATATGTTACATACGTCTTAAATTACATACAACAAATGTAATTCGTCAATAAATTTTATAAAATAAGTATCAAGGTACTAATATTCAACACTACAGTCTTGAAGAAATCGACGTTTCGTATCAGTGGGACCAATGGGAGGATTTTTTATATACACATCTATATTATATTCAAACAACTAGGAAGATTGATAGATAACTGAACATGACTGTAGTGCAAAAATTCAGTAACCTTGAATTGCAATTCATATTGACTTTCGAGCAACAGAGGGTATTGTCAACACCAACAGAGCAAAAGAACAATTGTTTTTTTTACGATGATGGACAATATATAATTTGTGAAATATAAGCTGGCATGGCGTATGGTATCCTCTAAACACAGTCTGCACTCCACTAGCTCATTATTATTCTTACCACTGCATATAGTCTAATAAATTAAATTTTGTTTGTGTTGTTGCAAGTGTGTCAAGTTTATAACCATCGATATCCGATTTGTCTCACTGAAAGATAATTGTAATCCTTCACACCAATGACTGAACTTAATCATCGGAAGAAAATAATATTTATAGCTTGTTGAATAATACAGTTTTGATGATAAAACTTGACACTGGATTTATACTTGCATTTAAATACAACAGAGCACTTAGGCTACACGGGTAACGCCGTCCTAATAAATACAATAATTAATAAGCAAGATTTAGCAGTTTGAGAAGATATTTGCGATGCATTTGTGCAGTTCTTATGAAATCATTTCAACTCCCACTCAATATATTTATATATATATTCATTTACATTTAAATTTTCATAAATTCAATCTTGCGCTTTTTTGTATCCCATCGATAATGCTCTGATTTCATTTTGCACAGTTGTCTTTCAATTGCCAATACAAAATTTATCAGGCACAGAAATCATGACACTTTATTTTTTAGTGTAAGTCGCCACCAAATCATGAAGCATTCGGAAAAAATTGATGAATTGTGATAATTTATGTTCAACATACTATTATTAAGGTATATTGATTGCAACAAATTTTATGGTATTTGTCTTGTATGTATATCAACATTCAACATCATCGAAATAATAAATAAATTGCAAACATCATCTGCATTGCAAAAGGCAAGCTTGTTTGTAAAAAAGAAAAAGCAAAAAATAAAACCCAAAAAAAACCTACCGCGGGGTAATGACAATGAATACTTGGTATTCAAAATAAAAAATCAATCATGGTGCTGTAGAAAATGGTGGACGACTTTTTGTCTTCAATTCTTTTGGAATTACTAGAGTAGGCAATTCTTCACTTTAAAAATTAGCAATATACCATCAGAAGTCATCAGCACACCAAAATAATCTTTGTTTAATCGAAAATGTATAAATACTAAAACTTTGAAGACAACTCAACATTCAATTGAAAAAAAAAAGAAAAAAAATCTAATTTATAATGTCACATTAGCATAATCAATATTTCCAATATTTCACAACTGTACACAGATATATTGTCTTGATAAAATTTTAGACCATGAACGTGAAACGGAAATCTGTGCTTTATGTAGTTGTATATCTATAACACACCTGAAGTAATTCCAAGGAAATTGTAGATCAACAACAAATTCCCAAGAGGGTAATTCTTTTTTCGTACAGAAAGCATCGATTCCCCGATTAATGATCAACAGTCGCAAATAACCCCGTTATTTCAAATCTCACAGAAGATTTATTTAATATTATCATCGTAACTACTTAATTAAGTAGTTTTATTGTTCCCAAGTTAGGGTCTAATATAATGACAACAGTTACATGGAGGTTTATATCTAACCTGCTTCACTGTCGCTTGAATCACTGGAGCTTGTAGAGAGTGAACTACTGCTCGAGTCACTATCACTGCTACTACTGCTCGACGCTGATAATCTTGAAGGACCACTAGCTCCACCAGTTCCAACTACGTCCACTGATTTACTACTGTCCTCTGTTAACATAAAAAAATAACCACAAATATTTATTATCTTTGAAATTTATTCTCAATCCTAATGAATTTTCTAATTTTTCTATTCTAATTACGATAATCAACAACTTTCTTTTTTGAGAAACCATTGAACGCTCAACTGGGGAGAAAATAATATTCGATACTCAAGGGAGTATCCCTGCCGGGATGCTATTCAAATCTTTTGTGTAAGATTTCTCAAAAATACTTCATATTTTCGGAATGTCGAGTATTTTCAAGTATGCCTTTAATATAAATGAAATGAATGTCATTCAAACTCCAATATTTTACATCTTCAATTACTCAACAAATGAATAATGTAATCAAAAGTGATATCACAATACTAACCCTTTTTTGTAGACTTTTTAACATTGCCCAACTGCCCTGATACATCTTGCAACCTTTTTTCGAGTTCCTGTTTCTTCTCTGCTATTTGTTCATCCTTTGATTTGCCACTAACTTTCTTATCTGTGGAAAATTAATATGAGAGTATTCTGTAAATAAATTGAAAAGCGCATATAAAACGATCAAACGCATCGTTAAAATCGAAGAAATATGATCGAAGCAATGAGGGAAGAGTATTATTCCTGTTCTCTATCATTTGTGCAAACCATGAAATTAATGAAAAATTCAAAGGACTTCATTTTCATATATTCATGTTCTCCACTCTTTGATGCCTCTTACTGTGTATTTTTCTTTATTTTATTCATCATGTATTGATATTTTTGCTATTGTTTACAGCAGCGTTTTATAGAGTTAGCTATTAATTTTTCTTTAATCATTCTTCGTGTGTATTCCTTAATATTAATGAAATGATTCCATTATTTCATTGAATTTTCAAATCATATATATATATATATATATATACTTTCCTTTTTTTCAATGCAATAAATCAAACATAATCACTCAATTGCCGAACAAAAATCTTGCTTTTAAAACAATGATATATTTTTGTGCTTATCTAATTTTCAATCTCGTGCTACGAAAAACTGTTATCTAACAGAAATTTTGTAATTGATTTCAGATTATTTTCAAGGGAGTCGTGATTTGATAATAAAATGAGTCTATCAACAAGGATGTTTATAATTCCTTTTACCCTGGACAGTGAAACAACAAATTGAAAGAAGTGGATGTTATATCTACTACAGAAAAAAGATTGGTAATGCTATTTAATTTTTGTTAATCAAAAATTCCTAGTAATCGAAACTTCAAAAAAATATTCAATTTCTTTTTTACTTCAAAAACCAAATATCATTGGTTTTCACACCACATTTTTGTCGTATACAAGTTTTTTCATACTCGTACGTAGGACTAAGGGAATTAAATATATGTATAAACTTAAAACTTGCATTTGTATTAATTATGATCAAATTAATATACGATCAATGAAAAAGGAAAGCAAATATTTCACAATGTACACCCACACACAGAAAATTTCGATTATAAGTATAGTTCCATCCATGGATGTCTACTCAAGGACCATGTGTTTTTCATATTCTCAAACATCAGTAACACTTAAAATCTTTGGAAATTCAATGTGAAATGGTACACAAATTTTACAAATTAAAATCCAATCATGCATGCACTTTGAATAACAAACAAAAATACAAGGTCCCTGGGCAACGTTAGAATGGAACTTACAATCATGCTTACGTGGTTTTTTCCTCAGACACGATGCGACGTAACTTTCCAATTCCCTCAACGTGGATGGTTTCAACGTTTCGAAATCAATTTCGATCTCATCAGGATTCGAATCCCTTAAGGATGGTTCACGAGATTGGATAATGTGTACAACACGACCTAATTTATCTCCTGAAATTGTGAATTCATCCGATTAATAATTTTGTGGATAAATATAAAAAAAAGAAAGAAAGTAATGTTCGTTGAATTTGTATTTTACCAGGAAGCTTATTGATATCCAAACTTAATTGTCTCTTTTCATCGTAAGACATAGGTTTAGCATTATCTTCATCCTCAGAGTCAAATGTAATTGGAGGGGGTTGACTGCTTGCACTTTTCTTTTTGTTCCCCGCTGACCTACTATTCGCCTTGGGCCTCTTGTTCGCGGTGTTGGCAGCAGTAGCTTTACCGGGTCCTCTTCCTTTTCCTTTGGACTTGGCGTTTGTCGCTGTTGGCAGATGATGGCTTAAACTTCCCGTCGTATGAGTTTTATTTGGTGCTACGGCTATAGCAGGATGATGAAGATCACCACCCATACCACCGGGCATT
Source organism: Gonatopus flavifemur (assembly GCA_018340375.1). Classification (NCBI taxonomy): domain Eukaryota; kingdom Metazoa; phylum Arthropoda; class Insecta; order Hymenoptera; family Dryinidae; genus Gonatopus; species Gonatopus flavifemur. The sequence continues at coordinate 44,196,861 of JAFFJZ010000003.1, read as the reverse complement.
TTCAAATCACCTGCTCCCATAGTGGCACTAGCTATACTAGCACCAACACTTTCAGAAACACTTGGAATTCCACCACTTGGTTTCATAAGTTCTTTCATGGCACCCGTATGACTTCCAACAAGGTTACTACTTCCTTTATTGCTCAATGGTTTTGATTTTGGTTTATCTGGTTTCTTCTTTTTACTCTTCTTCTTCCCACTTTCCTCGACTAATTTTCGCATTTGTTCTTGCATAGCTTTCAACTAAAACCCAATTTTTTGTGGTTAATAACGTTTAGGTGATTAATGTTTGCATACATTTGAAACATTGGATCATTACCTCTTGTTGTAGAGCAACTAATTTTTGGGTACGTTCTTCTTCAGAATCGTCACTTTCGGAAGAACTTTCAGATCCTGAACTACTGGCGCTGCTACTACTACCTTTCATACCAACCATACTACTTCCCAATGGTTCATCCGGGATTTTTGCATACCTATTAACGAATATGAAAGAAGAAAAGAAGATCAAGACAACAATTCAATCAACAACGAGATAAATCTCCAAAATCTCATCTGTGCTAACCTCATCTCAAATACGTCCTGAAGTTTTCTAGCCATTGCAACTACGTCATGATCGGGGGGATTGTATTTGTAACAGTTCGTAAATATAAGCCGCACGTCACTAGCGAATTCTTGTGCCGTTTTGTATTCTCGACTGTCCATTTTCGTCTGCATAAACGAAATGATTAAACGATTGATGTTTCACAAAAATATAATTTTGCAATACTCGCGGGTAAAGAAAAATTCACAACACATACCTTCACAGTACCAAGATCCATTGGTTTCTTAATAATGTCATGGTAATCATGAAGACCTAAGAGTTCTGCGTCAACGGGTTTATAAAATGGCCACGCGTAGCCCTATGTATCCGGGAAATGATAAATACAAATAGTCAGAACGATCACTTTTTCAATTATTCATTTATTCAACGCATCAATTAATAATTACCGAATGCTTTTTAGAGAAGAGTTCCTTAAGAATTTCATTACACGATTTCAATGCTTCCGACAATTTTTCTTTCGATTTACCGCCAGGATGTTGAGGCTGAAAATGAAAATATGGAAAGAAATGAAATTTTAATTTGAAAAAAAAAAAAAAAACCAAAACAAAAAGAGAGAAAGTAATCAGAAAACAAACAAGAAAACTCAAATAATATAACATTGCAAAAAATCATAGCCTCTTAAAATAAGCCGAATACTTTTTTCTCCGAACGATCATCGAGTCTAAACTTATTTTTCTCGAAACCCTGTTGCTTCGAAAGTTCAACATTTTGCATTTGTAATTGTGTACTTTACTAATAAATTGCACAGGAAGAACTAATCTGAAGTTCTCGGAATAATGATCACTCGGCACATCATTTTTCAATCTATTCATCGTTTGCTGTATATAAGGTGTTCGACTTATTCAGGGGCTACCACAAACAACAAAATATTTCATAACAACACAGATTATGTAGAAAGATTAAGCAATTTTTATAATTTTCATTGAGTTTTGATTTTCCGGGAGAGAATACAACAAATTCAAAGCAGTGAAGCGAATTTCTTATTGAAATTGAATAACATGAATGACGTGAAAACATGAAAAAAACAAAGCACTCCCTCAAAAGAAGAAAAAATTACAAATAAATGTACCTGTTGGGCCATGGCCCCGATCAAGGGCATGTTGGCTTGATGGAATGGCACTAGGCCGTCTTCCGCTTGCCTCGTCGGCTGAAACAGCCCCATTATGAACCCTTTGTTAGTATATCAATGAATTATGATATGATGTTCATGCGTATTAAACATACTGTGATTTCCTCAAGGCTTACTTATACATTTTTCAACATTTAATTATCAAATTTGTGAAAACAAAAAACAAAAACAAAAACAAAATAAAACAAAACGTATACATATTATATAATTGCCCGCGCCTTTTTTCTTTCAAGGATATTCAAACATCGAAAGAAGCGATCCAAATGTTGCGCCAACAGTTTTCAAAAATTATCCATGCATAATAAAAACATTCACCATCAGGATTAGACGCGAAACTTGAGGTTCATTCTTTTACTGGTTCCTGACGAGTATAGAAGAATTTTAAGAAGTCATAATCTCTAAATGTCGAAAATTCTTCATAATCTCGTTTCACAATCACATAGTTATCTATTTTGAATTCATCAAGTAATTTATGAAAAAAGTCGGCGCAAAAATTGACCCACTTTCACTGGTGCTAGATTGTCCTTAACCATAGCACATAGCGCTACTTTTTAAACAAGCAGCGGAACGTATTATGGAGCGTAATCAAAGAAACCTATGGTATGAGTTTACTGGAATCTTTCAAATCAGCGTGCAAGAAGTTTTATGGAATCAGTATCAGTTTTTACTGCGATTAGAACGGACTTGTGATTTTTTCAATTGAACCCCTCTACAAAAATTTTATAAGACAAATATTTAACGTTCTTAGCTATGAATGCAGCTAGATCCACTTTGATAATAAATGAATCGAATAATGATACTCTCACAAAGGGTGTGCTTGATTCGCTTGAGGGCTAAGTTTTTTTAAATATAAAATAAAATTCGAGTACAAAATTCATTGATGCATTCTGTAGATATCAAAATACTAATGTCAATGTGAAATTGTGATAAGAGATACATTGAAAAGTTACCTAAATGACATTGTTATACATGTTTTTTCCCCCAATATTAGATCGAAGTAACTCAGATAAATGGAAATAAGTGAAATATGAATCTTAACGTTTATAATCAAATGAAACAAATACATCACGTAACGAAAGTCCAACAAATGCGGATTCAAAAATTGTAATTCCACAAAAAATCAAATTCCCATAAAAAAAATCATCTTATTATCAAAACTTACCTTTTTAATTTGTCTGCCTGATTCTCTTCTCGTAGGTATTTTCGCATTCTTAGAATCCAGGGGAGGATATAATGGTTCAAATGAATTCGCGGTCGGAGTTGTGGTATCTGCCTTTCTTTTCACTCCTTTTTTGAGTTTGGCAGGTTGCGAAGGGGGCATAACGGTGGGTGCAGTGGGAACTTGCGGAGGAGGAGGTACAGCCGTGGCTGCTTGAGTCTCCATTGCTGGCTGGGCATGATAGCCAGTGGTTGGAGGAACCACTTGTTGTGGAAGAGAATTGTGAGTAGCCATAGGCGTGACGCTCATGGTCGCTGGGGGAGCGATAGTGGTTGTATTCGTACTTCCAGGTACAGAAGCAGGTGGTTGGGTGCCGAGAGGTGGCATAGGTATAACACCTGTCGTGTTAGCTGAAGTTGATGAGGGCGCTAGACTGTTTGGTACACTGGACGTTACCGCTGCCGCCCCCGATGATGGACGGCCTCGTCCCGTGGGCCCAGTAGGTCCTGGCACTCCACCTACCACTCCAGGAGGTCCTGGGACTCTTCCAGCTTTCTTCCCCTTTGGACCTTTGGGAACAGGCGGATCTAATTCCACCTCTTCTTTGGGCATTTGTGCAACCTAAAACCGTTGTCACTTGACTAGATCTGTTCTATCGGATATCGAATTTTTAAATCAATTCGCAACGTTTTTTTCGTACGTTCATCTTTCAATTACAACAGTTGAAGTATATAAATTTCACCTAAACGACAAAAAGCCGTAAAATACCTTTGTGAGGAACAATTTTTCGAGAGCTTGTGCCATAACCACAACATCTTCTCCTGGTTTGTTGTAAACATAACAGTTGGTAAACATAGTGTTGAAATCCTGGATACATTCTTTCCCGCTCCAGTAATATGTATTTTCCAACCTTTTTTTTATCGTTCCCAGGTCCATTGGTTGTTTTATGATTTTGTGGTAATCCTATTAAATAGAATCAATAGAAACATTTTTATTTATATCAGACATGAAAATTTCAATGTAAGAAAAAAACAAAGAAATAAAACACATACTGGCAAATTGAGCTTTTTCGCATCGACGGGTTGTTGAAAAGGCCATGCGAATTGATGCTTCCATACTGGTTTCAGGACACCCTTTTGTAGAAACTGCAATTGATTGGTAACACGACCTGGTCGGTTGGGTGGCGGTACAACGGGTGGTTGTACCACACCGTTTACAGGTTCTACGGGCGGTTCATCCCGTGGAGGTGGTTCTCTCGCAGGAACCGCTGGCGTGGTCGATGCCTTGCCAGGTGCACTTGTCTGCGTTTTTAATTTTGCGTTCGTTTTATTCACGTTAATTATTACTTTGACAAGTTAATTCTATAACTACATTTTGCAACGTTTGAATCCACCAAGAAGTGATAACATCACCTTCTACAAAGCCAAATAATACGAAAATGTTTTTATTTTTTGTTAAAAAAAAAAAAAACCAAGAAAAGAAAAGAAAAAACATTAATAAAATTTTTATGCGATTCAACTACAAATAATTTTATTTTGGAACATTATATCATGCTCTTTCTAGTGAAGAAATCAATTTTGATTAGTTATTCAAAATAATTCATGTAAGCAAAATGTAGGCCCTTTTATAAGGATTTTCATTATTTTTTTAACCAGAAAAGTGAGTATGCAGTAAGTGTTTGGTTGGTAAATTGTTTCAACCAAATTCGAAGTTCGGGATATAAATTGGAAGATGAAGAAACATATGATGTCAATTTCCTGCGATGATGATAATTATATGTACCATCATGGAGAAAAAAATGTTTTGTTCCTATAAACGTATAACTACAATAAAATTAAAAATATCTGTGCAGTTTTTTCATAATGGAAAGAGGTGTTTGATACGAAAGAGTAATAAAACAGTTGTATAATTTGTTAAAAAGAAAAATACATGCAGTTTTGCAAAAAAAATTGAAGTCCCATTCATGCAGCGAGCGAATTAGGCTGCTATGTATATATATTCAAATTCCATAACCACAGACAAGCAAATTGAATTGTCTAACTAGACATCAGGATAGAAATTAAAAAAGATCAATAAACTTGAAATGTAAGACATAAAAAGCATAATCGACTTTTTAATCGAAAAATAAAATGCCTTCTTTTTTATTATTAATTATCATCAATATCCGTAACCAACACAGGAAGATATGTGATAAAATATACACCATATTAAAATATTCATTCCGATGATATCAACAAAGTCTTCTTCTCAGTACAAAATTTCAATAAAACTTGAATGATTGTTGATCGATTCATTGACAGAAATCAGAGATACATTTTTATGTCTACATTCAAAATCATTTAATTGTGAAACTCAATAAAACGAGCACAAAATATTTTGCTTCGCAATATCATTAGAAAGTTGTCCAGTGCTTTGAGACATTTGAGTAACTCAAAAATTATATATATATATATATATATAATTTTAAAAGGGTGCACTGCAATTTGTATTGTAAAATTCTCATCTCAAAACATTGAGATAATACAACATTATGTAAACACAATACAAATAATGTAAAAAAAGATATACATTTATAATTCAATAAAAGCTACAACGTTTTGACACTGAATCAGTTTTTGATATTTCGATTTTTATTATAGTTACTGAACTTTTGATATACATGAATGAATACATCTAATAACAATAATTTACACATCGACATTGAAATAAATACAAATTCAGAAGCAAAATAATGAAATGCTCTTAATGGCAATTAAATAATTGCCAATAACATTAGTCAACAAGGGATCTCACCTTCGGTATATTACACAGCCTTTCTCGCTCCTCCACATCTAACTGTAATTCATACATTCTATTCAGTCAAACCACGTTCAGTTTTAGTACATAGAATTATGCTGAATACAACACCAACAAAACAAAAATATTTACTGTATTATATTTTGATTACAAAAAAAAAAAAAAAAGGATAAAATAGTGCAGAGGGTGGGAAATTAGAACACTGGAATAATATTGATTCAAAGTGAAAGAGGAAGATTCAAGAAAACCGATTGATAAGAAAGGTGTTGAAGTGAATTTTCAAAAATTTTTGTCACATCCTCTATAATACGATAAGTGGTAACAAAAGAGTATTAGAAATTATGCTTCAAAGAATAATTTGGCTTTTGAACAATAATTTGGATAAGGTGTAAAATATATATAAACTTTTGAAGAAAATATCTGTGAGCTTGTAAATGTGGCATTAGATAGGGTTAATAAGCAAGCTGCATCCAGCAATATCATAGTACGGTTAGTTTCTCACTCACCGAATTATTTTGTGAGATAGTGTCCACCTGCTGCATCTTGATTTCTTTTCTGAAACAGAAAAATATAAACATTAGATTATTTCACTGATTGTTCTTCTTTGTATTTCTTGTTGATACGATACTTGTTAAAAATTTCAATTAATGAGCGTAACAAATATTTTAAAAACCTATTAAATAAATTGTGAATGCTCGCATCAAAATGATGGGCTTTTCAAAGGAATTGTAAAATTTGTAACGAATAAGAAATTTGCTATCACAATGAGAAACTAGATTTTCAAATAATACTGTTACGATATCACAATATGCCACCCTAGATCTCAAATCCCTTTGCGAAGGAAGATGATTATAGTTTGCTAATCGCTATTATGCTGCATTATTCATAATATTTTTGTCTTTGGATTGAAAAATAGAAAAAATGTGCAATAGAAGGCGCTCATCTAATCGACCATAATGAGCTTCACCTACCTTTCCGACATATATGGTACATAAATGCTATGCAGCAGGTAACTGCCTTACGTTGATGCTCGATGCTATGAGGCTTCATCAACAATTGAGATGGCAAGGATATATTCTGAATTGAGCATGGTAGCTCTTTAATTGCTTGCCAAGACGATTGGGCTGCAGCAACCAGGGAGATTTGTGCCGAGGAGGCATAACACTACTCAAGCCTACCAAATGGTAGAACTTTGAATGTCAGCCCTGTACTGTACTGCTGTGAGATTCCGTGCCTCCGGCCAAGACTCGCGATACTAGCAACATCTGCATAACATAATAATAGGACCCCATGTTGTAACCCCAATATTTTTTGATTTTTCAAATATTTCTTTTGTTCAAGAGCAAATTATTATACATTGATATCTACTTCTTAAAAAACATAAATCAAAGCTTAAACGCGCGCATCAGTTGAAATACCATGCAGATCGAAATTTCATAATACATGCCATATAAAAAGAGAAGTGATTCCTTGTTTTTGATATATATATGCAAAAACAAATAGTTGAAATTCATTTTTAAAGATTCCATTCGTAATACCGTGTAATAACTTATGATAAGATAATCGATTACATAAATCTATGATCAAGTTTATGACATTGAAAATCTCAAGTATTCTTCTATCATAATTAAATAGTGTAATTGGTACACTCTAGATTTGATGCAATGTCTACAATTTGTTATAAAGAGGCATAGCTTATATCTTTATAAGTTTTATACGCACACGTGAAACAAAAAGGTGACCTACAGATTGTTTTTTCATTGTTCGACAATAACTATTCTTTTAGTGGACAAAATTTTGAAAACCGTCCCCAAAATGCATTCAGAACTTACGATCATGAAAATATGCAAATGCAATCCCTGATTGCATCAGGATTAGGTAGTTTGAAGAACTGAACACTATCCTAGGAGGCAAATAAAAATGATAATAGAAATACTCAATACCTCTTCAACTATCAACCAAATTAATCTGTCGTCTGACGATGGTGCCGTGGAATCATAAATAGAAGACACAAACACAAGTACCTCTAATAAAATAGGATCATTCGGTATGGGGTTATCTGTGCTTAAAAAGCAAATTATATGTATATATATATACCTGTATGTCACAAAATACTGAGAAATGGTACAAAAACTGATACTTTTACGTTACGAAAAGTCAACAGGGAAGACATAAAATGACAACACTAAAGTTCAGATGACAATGAAAAACTCAAATAATTATATAAGCTTTCGACAATTGGAAGCACAAATTTGTGTTTCTGGAATAACGTGTCTATGTCCCAAGAGCCAAAGAGTAAAGATGTATTCAAAAGCATATTACTGCAAAAAAAAAATGAATGAATCAAGAGAAAAGAAAGGATAGAGGAGAGAAATACAAGGATGATCGGAGAAAGGGGAAGTTTTGCATTTCATGATCCAGCGATTGAAAAGTACAACGAAGTAAAGTTCTCAAGAAAGAAGAAACAATGATTGTGACATTCTGCATTCTCAATGTTCTAGTTTTAAAATTTGTAAACATTTGCTGAAATCATTTCATCTTTAGATTCATCTTTGCTTTGCAAATAAATTGTAGGTTATGAAAATTTTTGAGAAAAATAATCACTGTAGTCCAAAACTTTTACTTGGAGACACGGTACAAATTCAATCAAAGATAAAATTTGTTGAGGATACAATAAAATATGCTTCAAATGTTGTACGTAACAATTAATGAACATAAAGAAGAATGAAATATTGATTGTTGTATTTGTTGATTTATTTGGCCTTGATTTACAAATTAATCAATGATTATTCTGAAACATTCATGTTTGATGGTAGAAAGTATATTGAAAACAAAATTGAATGATTGAATTAAGATACAGAAGATTCGAACTTCACATTTCGCAAGAATCAAATAACAAACATTGAATTTGTGAAAACAAAAAGCAGAAATTTATGCATAAATCATGTTTCTTCCTACATTTCAATTACTGACATTGATGTGATTATTTCAATGCAATACAGTGGCTGATATTTGACTGGTTGCAAATATTAATTGTTTTGACAGCTTTTGTCCCTGAAAGATGCACCAGGGGTTGAGTCATCTCGTTATCATACATCAATGAACTAACCTGATCGGTTGAAATGGGAGGAAAAAGATGAAAAAAACTGAGTTTTAACGATAAAGAATAAAATATCGGGAACCAGGATAACCGGGATGTTGAAAAATGTGGTCTTTTTGCTAGAACGATCCATGCCGCTGAGAGGCCGAGAGTCAGAGAACATTGAGAGAGAGATAAGAGAGAAATCAAGGAAATAAACAGGTGCGAGAAAATATAAGATTGAAAAAAAAAGATGAAGAAAAGGAGAAAGGTGGCAAAGGAATATTGAGGAAAGAAATAAAAGCGCGGCTTTTAGTAGAGTAGGAGAAGTGTAAAAGTGGCGGAGAGGATGAGACGAGGGCGAGGGGAAGGGTAAAGAAACCCGCGCCCAGCCGATGCACCCAGCCGACGCACAACAAACACGAGCAAGCCGCCGTGCGGGAATATCCCATTCAAGGAGTACACAACACTGTATATTCGGATTACACTTGTTCCAATACATGAAATAACTTTTCAATGCGGATATAACTGATGAAGAAGCGCCTTCTTCTCGGTCGCTCGATTTGGCTTGGTGGGTTTTATATTCAACATGGCGGGTACGGCCGCTCTTGGGAAAGAAAGCTCCCGAGGGCCCCCGTTAAGATATGAATACGCCACTTTACGCACTACCCACGGCACACACCACTATATAATCCTATCGAGGATCCATTATTTTCTTTTAATAACCTACCTGAATCACTGGAAGTCCACTTTTTCCACAGGAATTCAATCGAAAAACACTACCACTACGTCTTGAAAGACTACACTCTCGTCCACTACGCTTTCTCTCCCTGCTTCGTCGCTACTTTGGTGTTATGGCCGCCGCTAAGAGTGTGTGTGGCCCCACCGTGTCACACTCACACACTACTCACTCTCACTCGTGCGAGCATTCGACTCGGTTGGTTGTCGCATACGCGGAGGAGAACGCGTTCTCAAGCTCAAGAAAATACACTTGAAACAACAAGAATTTTTATGCGTAGAAAATCTCTCACTCAAATCAATATTGTATCAGTACGCTATGCCATGACTCGCCGACATTTTCCTGGCGTCTTGCACATTCGGATGGCATTGCGTTTTCATGACGATCTTGGATCTAGAAACTAACGATCGCAGCTACTAACAATGGCGTACGCATTCTTCCCCGACGTTCCGAATGGTTCTGTTCCTTCGTTCCCCACCTACGACCTGTCCATTCTTCTGTACCTATTCAACCGAATCGTCACGAATACGAACGAAATCGAGGCGCCACATTTGAAACTCTTTCGAATATCTTCTCCGATTTTCCTATTTCCCAAACAATTTCATCCATTATGGTGGCTATTTTAACCAGAATCGTCAACGATTGTCGATTAAAGAGATGATGCATGTGTCAAGTAGTACAAAAACAACGTGAAATGTGAAATTTGCTGCGATAGTCAGCTGTTCGAAGAAATAATCTCAATTCTCACAGAGAGGGAGTGAGAGGAGAAGAAATTACATCGATACGATTGAATACGATCGTCAGCATCAAAATCATTTTTTCAAAAGAATAAAACCTATATTGGATAAATAAGTTACCTTGAAAGTAATTCAGCTGCTATCACAGACACAAATTTGTTGCTTCCTGCTTTATATATACCTTTCATCCCACCACTCTTTATTTTCGAAGAAAATTCCATGAATTGTGCTGATGACGCAATTTTAATAATCTCAAACGTAACGACTTTGAAAAGAAATAATTTATTAATCAATGTTCGTGATTGCTGGTGATTGAAATGAAATATGTATTCGTTCATTAAAAAAAGAAAATTCTCATTTATTAAGGATAATTATAAAGTCAAATAAAAAGGTTTTAGGACGCGTTATATATAATAATTGTACACAATTATTTTACAGAGTATGATTTAGTTTTATTAGCCAATCCAAAAAATAACGGTTAATTTCCATCGTTCCATGTTCACCCATAATGCATTTTAATTTCAACAAAAATATGTAGTCCAATATTGGAAATTCTGTTACAAAGAATTATCAATGGAAATGAAAATATCAATTCTGATAATACATTACAATTATTTCTTAAATTAAAAGTTTTACATTAATTGTTATTAATCACCGCGCAAACACCGTTTCAATTCCATGATTTCGTATTCAATTTGCAATGCATTTTGGGATACGGCTCAAAATCTATAAGGATATTTCGAATGTCTAGACAACACACTTTCGATAAATACTCGAAGCTGCATCATAAATAGAATAACTGTTTTGAATAGAAAATAGATTACCCACGATGACTTCAATGCGTGAAGCGATTATCTGATTATGACGTGTGCGTTGTCATCCTTGTAGACGTTCGATTACGCATTTAAAATGGCGACTGTAAAAATCGACCCTTCGACGATGCTTTTTCTACTACATCGATGATAAACAAGCGTTATCATCAAATCTTACAACAAACTGATATATCATTTTTTCAAAATAATTTATACAAGCGATTTTGAATTCTGTACGTCTTACAAAGATTGTTGTTTCTCAATGTCGTATACTTTGTTTTATATCAAACATTAAAATGTTCCATAGACCCGTGACATGGCACCACGAGAGTCAATTCAACGATTCAAAAAAAAGCTTTTTACTTGTATATCACTGATATAATTTTGTAAAACAACACCATTTTAAGTTCCGATATATCATATGCAAAGACATTCGTACGGAATTATGACTGAAAAAATACATAAGAGCATGAGCAATCAACACTGATCACAAAATGGCGTGTCAACGAGAATGCACTTCACTTTAAAACGTTATGTAAACACTTCGTTATACAGCACTCGATATCGGAGCTACTTGATGGTACGATATTGAATTTTTGTTTTCAAACATGTTATATACCTCTGAATTTGGAATTGTAAAAAGCTCAATAATAACATTCGAACTTTCTCATACCACTTGGCATTACAATTTTCACGTAGATGACGTAATAATGAAATACTGAAGTCAAGAGAGAGTTCAGATCATTTCTTCCTAAGGTCGATATCGTAGAGATATGTTACATCTTTTCCGGTCGCCATATATTTCTTTCTTTTTGAATGATGATTGGTTGAAAGATTTTCATTATGTACAATACGAGCCAATCATTCTGAGACGAATATTGATGAGTCATGGTATTTAAGATCTATCAATAGTAAATTCTCGCGATATCGTTTGTTATTGTCTGTTATCTTCAGTCGCTTTTGTAATACGAGGGATATCAATTCTGCGTAGCATTGCAGTAATTGATATGATTGTCGATGTTTATATCCTGTATTCTGTAAGGACACTTAGGTTCTGAAAAAATTAACAAACATGCATCAAATCATACAATGAATACATTCTATTCGGTACATGAATTCGATAGATGGAGAAAAAGTATTGATTTACTTACACTTGAATTTAAAAAAATTGAAATATAATATTTGAGATTTGAAATTGATTATAAATTTTTTATTCTTTCTTCAATAATATTACATGGTGAAGATATCGAGAAATATTTCTATGTCAAAAGTATGAGAGATTGATTACAAGTATCAAGACACAAACATTTTGTTTGTTCAAAATTTCCCTGAATTTGACAACATGAAAAATTAATTTTCAAAAAAAAATTGAGTCAACCACGTTTTTAATCAGTACAGCAGAAATGATAGTTTATTGTTATGAAACACTGTTTCAATACAAAGTTTGCATTCAAAGTATTCAAAATTTAATTGAACTGATAATAGCTAATGATGATTCATTTTAAAATGAAAAAAAGTACTTTACAATGTTCGTTTTATCTTAATAAATGCGTAATTACGCAGCATTTCAAGTATATCTAATTTAAAAAAACAAATTCAAGAAAGAACAAAGGAATTTATCATCTTTTTTCCAAATTTGAACTATAATAAATTATGAAAAGTAATAAGTGATAAAGTACTATCAATGTGGTTCAAATTACTCGTTTATGAATTACAATTTTATCTAGAAAAAATTCAAATTTCCTTTATACATATTATTACATACATAATTCAATATACAATGGTTTTTCAATTGATTTCATTGTCATGTCTTTACACAAATATATTCACATAATATTCCACACTTCTTCAAATGCAGTGCATAATTTACTACACGTTAAAGCACCAGAAAGCGGATAATTGCTGATAGATATTGTATCTTCTGTATAATCCGTCTTGACCTTTTAAAAAACATCAAATGCAATATTAGTAGTACATATAATTTCATAGTTGCAAATTGCCAATTTCAAACATTAGTACAAAGAGCCTAATCTGAGTCGAAATTCAAAAAGGCATCAATTTTAAAAAGCATCTCTCTTGAGAAGAGCTTATGAAATCCATTTTGATCAGAGTCGAAAAATAAAAATATTATAAGGCTATGATTATGTGTTTAAATAAATTATCACAAAAATTCATAGATTATGTGTGATATTTCTTTGTTCTCACCAAGTACAAATGTACATCACAAAGAAATTAAATTTATGGATGAAATCTGATAATGTCGTATGGTATGATGTACACAAACTGAGCACTTTTCAAGCATGTTAGAAGAAAAATAAAAATATGATGAATATAAATTAAATTTCGACTTAATGCTGATATTTAACTCCAAGTTTAATACAAACTTTGATGTACTCAATTTCCAAATACTTACTTGACCGTGAGCCATAGCTCCCACGATAATTGCAATAGGATCTTCCGCAGGTACCAATTCTCGGGGATTTTTTACAGTTTGTGAACTAAAAGACATAGCAATTTTGTGACAACCAACTGGAAGATGAGACGTAACTGGATTTTTTATAACTTTCAGAAGTTTCATTGGCCCATCGGATGATCTAATACTAAATTTGTGTAAAAGTTGTACTGTAAAAAATGAATACGATTTATCTTGATATACTATTCATAGATGATGAGTTAAGAATCTCAAACACTTCTTGAAGATTTTAGTCAAGGTAACAAGTATCTTACATTTTGAATACTACAATTGAATGGAATAATTGAAAATAACTGGTGAAAATTTTACCTATGAGACCAGCGAAACGTTTGAAAGTCCGAGGTATCCTGGTTTGTGGGTTGATTTCAATCAATACATTTTTTTCGGTATGGACATAAACTTGTAAAAGGCCTGCTCTGTTCAATGGACTATCCATTAACATAAGTAGACATTGATGAGCTATATCAGGCCTACAAGATCCAGGTTCTCTGTTATTCTTTTTTAGAATGTTTGCATGGTCATCACAATTTAATAATTCAAAATTGTTGCCAACCTGTAAGAATGAATAACAATTTTGTTAGAAATGTTTATTTTGAAAAATAGTAAAAATATGATTTCATTCGCATTTGAATAATCAAGTAAGAGCAGAATCAATGAATGTTCAAGATCGATGCATCGTTGATAATTATATAGCATCTTTGATGCTATTTTGAGCCATAGTACAGTAGACATTAGACGTAACTTCAAATATTGTGAAAATCAAATGATGAAATATTTTATGATCTGAATCTTAAGTTCAAGATATTTTATAAAATAATTATTTGAAAAAGATTTTAAAAGTGTTCTGTAATTTTCAATTTTTCACAAGAGCGAAACGAATGGAATAACTTAAAATGTGTCCAGTGCTGAGAACATAGAGAAATAGATTGATAAAATGATTGAAATCAATCGATTAAATGTATTATTCTATTGGATTTCAACACTAACTAATCATGTGAATACAGATAGATTTATTAGAATGAGAATGAAAATTATATATAATAATATATGAAAGATTTTATGAATGATGGGATAATTGTAACACTAACAGAGTTTGTGATAGAACAGTTTTATATATCATAACATTTGAAAATTGTTGAATCAAGTATAATTCTTGTATCATTTATAATAACAAAGAAATGAGAAATCCACAACATGCATTAAACTTAATGGAAAAGTATAAAACTTCTAGTTTTTTCTTTAAGAATTTCATTAAATTTTGTCAGCATGCCACCCAAATATCACATAATGTTTGCAGAAAATTCTGTTTTTGCACAAAATATTTGTTACAAAAATCCGTTATTTATAAACTTCACTCTGAATATAATGATTGTAATTTATCAAAAGCTGTATGAATATTTTGATTATATTTTTTGGTATTCGAATAATTTGTGAAAGACGATTTTACAAGCATTGTTGCACTGGTATGACTGATATGTCCTCGAAAATTATAAAAAGAAATCATTTGAAATTTGCATGTATAGATTTTGCTTTGTGATGCAAGCTGCCAGGTATATGGAATTTCCATGAAAGATTGGTTGAAAGAATGACGATGGTTCTACAGTTTCTAAGAAAGTTACAAGATTCCAATGCTTTTATTTCCAATTTTTGAAAAGTAAATTGTGGCAAACCTCACAAAAAAGACAAGGGGATAGGTTCTGTCTGTGAAAATTGGTTGTTTTTCACTATGTTCATAGATTTTACCTCTTTCTAATTTGCTTTTCCAAGCAAAAACATATGTTTTTCGATAATCTTATGTTATTGTGTTACAGGAAATTTTGTCATGTCTCAAAGGAAATAACAATGCAAATTTAGCTGCATACCGTACTTCAACTTATATGACAAAACACATGCATGATTTATATTGCACAACAATATTTTATTCATATAGGTATCTTCAAAGATCCCTGGGCCAAAATTTGTGTGATACTAGACCACAGGCATTCCTTCTGACAGAAGAGATCTCTTTCAACGATAAACACAGCATACTGTTATTAGAAGTTAACAGAAAATTAGATGACTGAGATTCCTTTCATTGAAGGAAAAAACTTTTTTCCCACACCTGCACGGAAAGTTGATGTTTTCTGACCTCTTTTTAGGGGAGAAAGTGCTGAATTTCAAGCGAATGTGTCACAGCGGGAGGAAAATATTTTCCGCCCGATCGCAGCGGGAGGAAAATACAAACTATCTTTTCGTTCTGAAATATGCATATGAATATTTTATATGCAATTAAACAGATGATTTTCACTTTCCTTGCAGTTGTGGGAAAAAATAGTATGTTCACCTCGGGGAGAAGTGGGAAATTCACACTCGTCGGAAATTTCCCACTTTCCCCCCTTGGTGAAAAATATAATATTCTATTCTCCTTTTGTCATTGGTTTGAATTAAATTACTTCAGCATAATTTTGTGGTAATGGATGAAGAAAAAAAAGAAATGAGAAACCTGAATATTGAAAAATCTCGACCAAAAGCAATTTCATGGATTTCATCCTGTCTTTCAGGACAATTAACTATTTGATATTTTCAGTCTTCTATCCACTTCAATAAATGATTCAAACTTCTGTGATATACACTTGAAGGGATTTTTGTGCTCTTAGAAGTATTATTAGATGATGAATGATCATGAACGACATGTTGAATTGTTAAAGTCAATGAAAACATGCAATGTCTTTCTAGAGTTCCAAGTATTTGACAACGTCAACTTAACCTCACCTTCACTGACTCTAATTGAGCGTTTTCCAAGATGATAATTAAACGTTTCTCCTGATTTTTAATATGCTTGATTTGGAGGTGTTTAGGAATTGGATCAAACTCGAAGTCATCTTCTTTATTACGATGTTTTCTTTTTTGTCCCATGTTTGCTAGTCAAAACAGACGATTGCAGACGATATAGGAAATTAGCGGCTCGGCCAGCTATAATAATTTGATGGATCGCGGAGTATGTTCCAAAATCTTGTTCTGTCACTGTGAAATAGGATTCCCAACCAATGATGCCAAAAATTATGGGATCCAACAGTCTACATCCAATCAAATATTTTAGTTGATCGGAATGACCAATGTATTGCGGTCTCGGCGCTCTTGTTCCTTTGTTTCTGGCAACACACTTTCCAACAAGATTAGAATACGCGGTGTTAATTGGTCTATTATATTAGATTGGCCAAACATATCTTCCATTCTCTGAGAATTGACCAATAAATGGAGTGTACTATAATTTGGATGGGATCTGTGCTGTTTTTTCTTCCATCGATATACCAGGTGTGTAAGTATGAAACCGGAATTTGCTCATAAGTGGCGCTAGATGTCGATGCAGTCACCGACACATCACGTCAGCGGATGGGGGCCAAATCAACGAAAAGACAAATCAACGAAATCAGTGTTTGAAAAGAGAGAGTATGACGCATCTCTCTTTTCAACCAACTTTTCGTTGATTTGGTTTTTCGTTAATTTGGCCCCCATCCACGTCAGCGGTGTCTTGTTATCACGGTGACCAATCCTCAAATTCCTCAACTTTTCTCATTGGTCATTCCTTTTAATGAAACACTGTGATGGGTTGATCCAACAGAAAAAGTGCATAAATTATGCACAGTTGGTCACTCTGCTTATTATTGTATTGATATCCGACAAAGATTTCCGACTCACAATAACACGGGTTTCATTCAGTAGCATTAGTTTATTAGAGATAAACATGTCGAGTTTTGTGCCAACAAATAACGATTTGCGGACAGCACTACTTTTCTGTTTTCATCTGAAGAGAACCGCAGCCGAATCGCATCGAATGCTTGTGGAGGCGTTTGGTAAGCATGCTCTCGGTAAAACACAGAGTTTCGAGTGGTTCAAACGGTTCTAAAGTGGCGATTTTGACGTCAGGAACGAAGAACGTGGAAGACCACCGAAAAAGTTTGAAGACGCTGACCTGCAAGCCTTGTTGGACGAAGACGACGCTCAAACACAATAACAACTGGCGGATCAGTTAAAGGTGACCCGAGAAGCCCTCTTCCTTTGGTTGAGAGCCATGGGGAAGATACAAAAGGTAGGGAAATCGGTTCCACATGAAATCAACGAAAGACAGCAGGAAAACCGCAAAACATCATGCGAAATGCTGCTCGCCAGGTTCCAAAGGAAGTCATTTCTCCATCGAATTGTGACTGGCGATGAAAAGTGGATATATTTCGAGAATCCTAAGCGCAGAAAGTCATGGGTTACTCCGGGTGCACCATCAACATCGACGGCAAGACCAAACCGCTAGGGACGACAGACAATGCTGTGTGTTTGGTGGGATCAGAAGGGCGTAATTTACTACGAGCTGCTGAAACTTGGGGAAACTGTCAATACTCAACGCTACCGACAACAAATGATCGATTTGGATCGAGTTTTGCGTGAAAAACGACTAGAATACCAACAAAAACAACACAAGGTGATTTTGCTGCATGACAATGCACCAGCACACAAAGCAAAACAGGTCCAGGAAACGATAGAGTCGTTCCGTTGGGAGATTCTTCAGCACGCGCCTTACTCACCGGACCTTGCCCCATCCGATCACTACTTGTTTGCATCGATGAGACACGCACTTGCTGAGCAGCGCTTTACTTCTTACGAAGAGGTACGAAAATGGCTCGATGACTGGTTTGCCTCAAAAGAGCAACAGTTCTTTTGGCGCGGAATCCACAAATTGCCAGAAAGATGGAAAAAATGTATGGATAGCGACGGACAATACTTTGAATAAGTTACTTTGTATCATATCATTACAACCCTGGTGAAAGGGAAGCGTGTCATAAAGAGTAACGGAAGCGTAAGAATGTTTCAGATTACTTTTCTAATACTTCTTATATGCTTCCTATCCACTCTCTAACTACGCTTCCGGGCGTAAAGCCCGGTTTCTATGAAATTGGTGTTTCTTCCGATACGCTTCACACACTTCAAATATACGTTCGAACCACTCCTCATGTTCCACCTGACGCTCGGTATAATTGTTTACCATTTCAACACTCATAAATATTTATTTCATATATTCTGGATTTTGAATTTCAAGTCGGAATTATTTTTACAACGTTTTATGCATTTTCTGCATTTTCTGCGTATTCTACATGTTTTATGCATAATCCGCGCATAGTTAACGCATATTACTTATCGCACGCGCACAGAACCCATCCCTGCATGTAGGGTGTTCCAGAACCAGTGAACTCCAGGGTTGGGTTTATTACATGATTTTTCAATTTCTTACGTATCATACTTGGTTTCTGACACGTAATATATGTAAGATACTTGAACCCTCTTGTCTCCCCAAAGGCAAGGGGTTGGTTTTATGCGTAAGCAGAGATGAGTTGAAGAGATTGCTAACGAGATATGAAAACTATGGTCCAGTTTCTGATTGGCAGTATCACGTTTTCCGTTTAGCTCTTCATGCTGGTTGGCTTAGAAGGAAAATTCAACCAATCATATATTTTTCTTCAAAAGAAAAAAACTTGATACGGACCATGATTCTAACATTGCGTCAGCAATCAATCTCTGGTAAACACCCGTTGGACCGAAATTTATTTTACCGAATGACAATAATCCGAAATCTTACTATACGTTACTAGTCGTGTGCGAATAAGACGAAATGTCACCAAAACTTTTTCGGATTATTGTCATTCGGTAAAATAAATTTCGGTCCAACGGTTTTTCGGCCTAACGGGCTTTCGGTCCAACGGTTTTTCGGCCTAACGGGCTTTCGGTCCAACGGGTGTTTACCCAATCTCTGCTATTCATCTCTGGCGTTAGATACTCGGTTTCTTAGGCTGGCCCCACATGGACGGCAAAAGTGACGGAAAGCGAATTGCGGCACCAATAGATTTTCAGAATTTTTAGTGACTGTTGGATGGAACCAGATAAAACTAGGCATACTTGAAAAGTATTGGTACCACAATTCGCTTTCCGTCACTTTTTCCGTCCATGGGACGCCAGCCTTACGCGTCGTAGACTATGTAAAATACTTAGGAGTATATTACGTGCCAATCCCGGTGAACTCTATGGAGCCTTCCGAAGTAGCTGATCCAAGTGATTCGAATCACTTTTCAAGCATTTCGATTGGTTGGAAAGTGATCCGGATCACTTGGATCAGCTACTTCGGAAGACTCCATAAGGCTGCTCTCCCATGCATCGGAATGGACTACCGGAACGGAACAAAACTTTCAGTGACATTTTAGTCCCCGTTCCGTTCCTTCGAAATCGTATACCTTGTCGCACATGATCCGGAACGATTCCGACCGGAATGAAAATTGACCAATCATTACTCAGATTTCTTTTAGCAGGTTCTACCAGAAAGCTATCAACCAAGTTTCATCAGTTATGATAATATTCCGTTCCAGCACATTCCGGTCCATGGGAGAGCGGTGCGACTGAATTGAACGGAACATATAAGAAACTAGAATTCTACTGAGATCACCGTTAAGATGTAATTTCATGGGGCGTCGAGCATCAAGCGTCAACATTAGAAGGAAAGAGAAGAACTGTGTGACCTCTCTTTCATTCTAATGTTGACGCTTGATGCTCGACGCCCCATGAAATTACAGCTTTACGTTCCGATAGAATATTCCGATGCATGGGAGAGCACCCTAATATACTGGAATGGTAGCCCTTCCAATACACCGATCCATACGTCCATTGTATGGAATCCTCATTAGGGATCTTTCGATGAGGGATAAGACAATCAGCTTTTTTTCCATGCATTAATGGGATAGGGGTTAGTTTACACGTCATTCAATGAATAAAATTGAATAGTCGATTAAAACATGACGAAACAATGGGGATGAAATTATATTTTCAATGAGTTGCTCAGTTTTATTCATTGGATGATGCATAAATTAGGTATCCATTTTTTTGTCATCCTATTAAGGGGATACGAACGGCGTGGCAGCAGCCAAATCGCTTATAACAAACTATGGACAAACACTTCATATTAATTAAAATATCGCTCTGTACAGCACTTCGACTTGAATCAGAGAAAAGCTGTACAGAGCGATATTTTGATCCAAATGAAGCATCTCCCTATAGTTTGTCACAAACGATTTGGCTGCTGCCACGCCGCTCGTATCCTCTTAAGGGGATTCATTACTCCCTGCAAAAGTTACTAGATTCGAAATTTCTCCCCCCAGTTTTCTCAGAAACGAACACATAAAATGAAAAATAATCAGTAGCTGCATTTTCTTCAATAGCCTAAGAAGATGCACCTGCTCATTAGAATTGATTCTATTCTTGATTACTGAGAAAACTGGGGGGGAGAGATCTAGTAACTTTGCTTGTGGTGAATCGCCTTAATGGCGGTCGTTGACATCAGTTGACATATCCCTTACTGGAGGATCCCCAATGCTCATTGGATAAAGTGTCACAGTCCCGAAGGTTCATTTTCCCGAAAGTTTGATATATCGAAATGCAGAATTCTGAAGGTGCACAGTGCCGAAAGATTTCCAGTAATTTTGAATAGAATTGTCAGATGACTAGTAACGTCTAGGAATAATTCGGGACTGTGCACCTTCGTGATTTTGCAATTCGCTTACATCGAACTTTTGGGAAAATGAACCTTCGGGACTACGATACTCTACCTGCTCATTACACTGAAAATTTGTCGACCGAACATCAATCTCATACAGCACCGGGAGGTTTTTTGAACGTTCAGGAGACGTGCTTGATTTCACAGAGAAAGTGCAAATAACGTCTCAGGATGTTCTAAAAACGTCGCATGTATATCCCAGGGCCATGCAAATGTCTCAGTTCTATCTATGTCCCCGTGTGACTTTGTGGGTTTTCAAGGTTAGTTTTCATGAAAGTACGTTGAGAAGACATGATGAGAACGTCTGGCAGTAGATCAAAAGAACGTGCTTAGAACTAGAGAGCCTCAAGGGAGAGAGTGGACATCGGAGGTTTGCTGTGATTGGCCAAGGCCTTAAGAAGCCATATTGATGGAGCATTCTCATTATGATTATGATTATATGTGGCTTATAATCATAATCATAATAGGAATACTCCATCAATATGGCTTCTTAAGGCCTTGGCCAATCACAGCAAACCTCCGATGTCCACTCTCTCCCTTGAGGCTCTCTAGTATTGAGAGGCTACCACTGTAATTTGCATTTCTCAGTTTTCTTTAGTATGGTCCGGTCAGAAAACAATCTGAAAGAGAGTGAGAGAGAGATCCGAAAAATTGACAGGAAATATCTTTTTCTAATACACACTGTTAAAGAGAGAAACGAAAAACATGGGTTAGTTTCACTTCTTCTTGTTCGTACAATCAACTATACCACTCTGACTCAGGGGGCATAATCTCAAATGCAACATTTTCAAACGGATTTCAGCGCTGCCGTACGGTAGTACAGTGAATTATTCGCCATAGATACAACTAACACAGACAATGAACAAATCACACCGATTTCCGATTTAGTGTTAGTGTATACATGTAAAATAGTTCACTGTACTACCGTATGGCAGCGCTGAAATCCGTTTGAAAATTTTCTATTCGAGATTATGCCCCCTGCTCTGACTGCGCGGATCTAGGGAGAACTCATTCCAGTGTGTTATAGAGTTCACTGTCCAGAACAAACTAGAGGAACACTAGGAACTGGAGAAACTGCAGAAAAATTAAATTGACCAATCAGTGAATTTCAAGACAACGAACTTCGGGTAGAGGTCACTGATCTATAATATACACTGGATAGTGCGTAGTATATAGGGGATCTTTCCAATTGCAGTATTGAACTCTATACATACTGGAATGAGCAATCCCTAGATTAGCGCCGTCAGAGAGAGAAGTCATATACGCAGTAAATGTACAACAGTCATCGCCTTACCCTGCCACTTACTACCTTCGCTAAAAACATGGATGATTCCCACAATTTTTGTAGCAAAGTTAGTAAGTGGCAGGGTCAGGCGATGTCTCTTGTACATTCACTGCTTCTTCTCTCTCTGAGGAAGAATTTCTATTGAATATCTGGGGAGTGCTCATTCCAGTATGTATACAGTTTACTGGATTGCAGGCAGGGGCTAGCCCCAAGGGCTAGAATACTGGATTCCCATTGGCTGAATCATGGCCCCTGACAATCACCCATTTTCCCCTAGAATTGATCTCCATTATGTGTCCTTGGCCCGCATGGAGCGCTGGCGTGCTCGTCGCGAATAATTAGAGATAGGTACTGGATAGTAGCTAATCTTGTGAATTTTTTTACATATGAGAAATATTACTACTTTTATAAAAATGACTATTTTTGTGAATAAATATATTATTCAAGCAAAAAACTAATCTTGCAAATCGATTCTTTTACCATATATATTTTCCCGTTATCAGTAAATATTGTTTGTGTAAATCAGTAATATTGTGAAATATCCTGGTTTAAGGAATCACAAAGTATGCTGGAAGTATTCATAATATATAATATTCTGAATTTTAGAATCTTTAACAAACACATTATTCAGCAAAGTAGAATATGAAAGAAGGCGATAGTCTGTTAGCTTCTGAGCTCAATGAATAATAAGGCTTATGAAATGTAAACATCCAATTGAACATTTTACAATTTCGACTGACTTTCTAGCTTTCATAGTCTATTAGCTTCTGAGCTCAATGAATAATAAGGCTTATGAAATGGACACATCCAATTGAACATTTTACAATTTCGACTGACTTTCTAGCTTTCTTCAGGGAATCTACACTTATAAAAAATACGAGGTAAGAGAGAGCTTCTTCTACATGTAAAAACATAAAAATACTAATACGGTATATCAAATTGATGATAAAATCCATTAAATGAATGATCGCAGGTTCACAAAATAAAACATAGTAGACAAGAGTTCTGTCAAAAAAGTCAGAAGGCATAGACTCATTTTGATATCAAAGAACAATAAGGAGACAGTGCAACTTGTTCATTGAATAACACTGCAGCTTCGTCGATCATTTATGAATTTCATGAGAACTTTCATTCCTTTTACCCTTAAAGAAAATAATTATGGAGATCTGTAAAGGGATGGGGGCCAAATCAACGAAAAGACAAATCAACGAAATCAGTATTTGAAAAGAGAGAGTGTGACGTATCTCTCTTTTCCGCCAACTTTTCGTTGAATTGGTTTTTCGTTGATTTGGCCCTCATCCCTGTAAAGTTATTCGATGAACAAGTTGCACTGCTTCCTCATACTGCTCTTCGATACAATACTAGTAGTAGTAACATAGTGCATTCCCAGTATTTTGACACTGCCTTGCTATCACAGAATATAATATGATTCAATTTATAATGTAACAGTGCCTCAGCGCTGCCAGTATTACCAGGCAGTGCTACCGAGTAGTGCTCCTAGAAACATACTACTGAGTCGCTACCATTTTCACACGTAAATCAAGTCACATATGTACAAGAGACTTTTAAATATATATGTGGATGGTAGCATCATTGCAAGAAGCGCTGCCTTGATTTGGTGGACTGGGTATGTTCCATCATTCGGACCTGTAATCATTAAATTGATGAATTTTATTATCAATTTGATATACTGTGTAAGTACTTTGATTTTTTTACGTATAGAAGGATATCATTCTCACCTTGTGCTTTTTATAAGTGTAATTTTCTTGATGAGGATTGCAAAGCCAGTTGGAATGTTGGAATATTCAGTTTGAACTAGACATTAGGTGAGCCTCATTAATCATATTAATCATTGCACTGGAAAGCTAAGCGACTTGTGTTTTCTCTCATATTCTTACCCAAGCGAGTGACTACTTTATACATTGATTTCCTAACGGTGACCTATTAACTAATGATTAACTATTTGTTTACGTATTCATTTATGGAGAACAGCTTAATTCAACAACTTTATGAGCTGCTCCTTCGATTATTTTTGTTGTGGAAAAAATGTCAACATGGTAAATTTTTCCTGCGAGTGTTAATATATATGAAATATGTAACATAAGGTAATTTTTGAATTTTCACTGAAATATACAATACTTGTTGCACACAAACTTGTGTTAACATCACTGATTTTCACAATACTGAAGGATTGAAGTTTGAAGATTTCAAGTTAAGGTTATGATAAATTTTATTCTTCAACATTCAGAGATATTGATTCCAATACTGATAAGAATGAGAAAAATCTTCATAATCAATAAAAAATTTTGTCTGCAAGATTTCTCCGAATAGAACTGATGAAATTGTCTGAAATTTTCAGGAAATAATCTTTGATACTTTATCAATTGCTGTACACAGACCAAACTTAATTCTCTTTCAAGGACTGAGTAAACATTCTGTCTGCAAGATTTCTCCGAACTGAACTAATGGCACAGTATAAAATCTTCAGGGAATTATCTTTTATATTTCACAAGTTTCGGTACATAGCCCGAATTCCAAATTTTGGAAAAAAATTTTTTCTCTCATTGGGCGAAAGAGAATTTTTTAGAAATTTTAAATTCGGGCCATGTACTGCAGTTTTGAAAATATCAGAGATTATTACCAAAAAATTTTAAACTGTTTCATGAGTTCAGTTAGGAAAAATCTTGCAGACAAAATGTTTACTCGAGTGGTACGCTGGTATCCCCTTAAAAGATATCTTTTGGTGTTGCATAAGACATCTTGAACTGGTCTCGGAATATCTTCCAGACATGGGTTGTCATGTGGGATTTTATATGAAATTTTTATACACATCTCATAATTTATAGATATATTTTTTATACAAAAATTTATAACATTTTTCAAGACAGGATTGTACATAATTTCTATATAGTCCCATACGGTGCACGAATTCCCGCAAAGAGTTCCCGTTATGCCAATCAATATGTATTCATTATGAATATTTTGGATTCAAAATGAACTTTTAATGACCAACTTAATGTTCAAAAAGAACTCATATCGAGATTTCATAATGAATTGTCCGGGCATTCAAGACATTTTCATTTTGAATTCAAGATATTCATAATGAATACATATTGATTAGCATAACGGGAACTACTCAAGACATCTTCAGGAAGTCTTTATAAATTCAAATTGATTATCTGTGCTGGCTGGGATCCCAGTCACTTGCAACAAACGCTAATGATATTGAGGTAAAATAATCTGAAGATATCGTTCGAAAATCGTTCAAATTGAATTTTGGGTGGTGGGTGGAGAGATACCGCTTACTGCATTACTTGATTGGTTTTTATTGTTTTTTTTTCTTATATTGAATCACGTGTTTCCTATATTGATACTCAACCCTTCAACTCTGCATACTGACAAGCATATATGTCGACGATGAGGTGAAAGTTGCCGTTCGTAAGGCGTATTTTCCTAAAAAATTTTCTTGATAAAATGTGATTCACAGTTGTGATTTATATCGAGAACATACGAATTATTTCAATAATAATATCAAATTCTCAGATCGCACGAATTCTGCTGTATTAGGAATATGTTCACTGGATATCTTAAAGAAATTAATTTTTGCACCAGAAAACTACTCATCGTACTACTGGATCGTTTCAACCGTTGTATGTCAATAATATTCAATAAATTACTTGAAATTAATTCAGTTCCCCAAGAGAACACAGACCTTCACAAACGTTCATTAAATGTTCCTGGAAGTTCGCGAACGTTCAATGAACGTTTCCGAAGGTTTGTGTTCTCTTGGGGTTACAATCGAACTTTGAATCAAAAGATTCAAAATCAATCAAACAATCCAGTTCAGCTTTATTTGTGATTTCACAACATCTTTTCCGAAGAGAACATGAACATGAGTTCCAAAAAACGTTTAGAACAGATCAGCCTGAAGCTCCGTTGTAGCCAACTTTTACGTTTTTAAACGTTCTGCGAAGTTTAGATAAACATTAGAATGTTTGCTTGAGAATGGTTTCAAGAAAGGTTCATAGGGAGTTAATCAAAGATTCTCCGAAGATTTATTCGAATATGTTTCAGAGGAAATTATAATTATCATTATAATTGATCAATTGCTCATTCACTGTGGCATAACAATAGAAGCCTGATCAAATTTACAATGTTTCACAATAAATACTATTATACAAAGTCACACACGAAGAATTCTTTTTTAAAAACAAGAATAGAATTCTTCAAGAACTCTTTTCAAATTAATGAGTTTATAAAGAGCTCTGGAGGAGCTCAATGTTTGGGACATTAACGAATTCTTTGAGATTGCTGAAAGTGTTGTTTGAGTACTCTCAAAGAACTCGTTAATGTCCTAAACATTGAACTCCTCCAGAGCTCTATATGAATTCATTAATTCGAAGACAGTTTTTGAAAAATTCTATTCTTGTTTTTGAAAAAGAATTCTTCGCATGTTATCAGGGGAATTCAACTCTGCATTCCTTTCATGGCAACGTTCATTTTTTCGTGAACAAAATCATAACTTGGAAAAATTTTGAAAATTGCAACTCGAGTGAATTTTCGGTAAATCTTTACCCAGATAACACACAATAATCCCAAATGAATTATAAAAGAACTCTTCAAAGATTCTATTAGAATACAAAGAGTCATTAAACAGTTTCAGAAAGAATTCGATTTGTGAGACATTTACGAGTTCTCTTGAAATTCTATGAGACTTCTTTGGGAATGTTAACAGAACTCGCAAATGTCTGACAAATCGAATTTTTTTGAAACTCTTTAAGAACTCTTTGTATTCCCAGACAGCACAAATGATTAATTTGAATTCACAAAAACTTCTGAAAGATATTCTTGCCCAGTCCCCGTTATGACAGTAAAAACGAATTTAATATGAACTCAATTAATTCAAAATGCATACACGTTGGAATTTCCAAGTAATGAATGTAATACCTCATCTAATGTCGTATAGAACCCGAATTTCAGAAAAGAATTTTCTCCAAAATTTTCGTATGGAAATTATTTCGACTTCATAACTTTAAGATATCTAAGAGAGATGTTTGAGATGTACCCCAAAGATATCTCGATTAGGATGTTTTGAAGACAGGAGACATCTTGTCTCCATCTTAATTTCAATTCTCAAAGGTATCTTAAACATGTCTTTGCGATTCATCTTGAAGATACCTTTGTGAAGATGTGGAATCGCGGCATCTTCCAAGTACCTTGCAGAAGATATCTTAATTTCATAACTTTAACCCTCCAACCGTAACCCCGGTCTCACAGACCGCTATCAAAATTGTATTTGCTCGTAATTCGAACTTTTTTGGTTAAATTGTTTGACATTTCATTCCTACTCTGCACAGAATTGCTCACTAAGTTCTGTACATGAGCCCACTATCCTACCTCGTAGACATTACTAATGTTCTAAAAAATGTTTTCTTCACTTCTAACAACTTTGAATATCTAGAAGAAGGTGATATCGGTCTGTTAGACCGGGGGTTACGGTTGACGTGATTTTGAGCAGGGTTACGGTTTAAGGGTTAAGATTTCTCGAAGAGATCTTCGGGATGTATCCAGCAGGTATCTCAATTAAGATGTTGCCAAGACATCTTGTATCCCTTCTCAAATTCGACATCTCAATTCCATTTCTTGAAGTTCTCTTTAAGATATCTCTACGATACATTTTAAAGATATCTCAAATGTATCTTCAAGACATTTATGTTTATTGGGTTATATATACATTTTTATAAAATATCTAAACATGGTACAAATTTGATATGAGATCATGATTATGCACATGAGCACATTGAAATGTGCATAATAAGCCTATTTTTGGTCCAGCGCTAAACTTTTGTTTGAACCGAATTTTTCAATTCTCCTTGACTTCTATTGGAAATATTGAACAAATTTCCCACTGTCATGTACAAACTTTATTGCAGTTAGGTTGAGAAACTTTACTCTCTTCCGATTGATTTTGAACAAGGAAAGAAGAACGTCACATGAATGAGACGAACAAATTCCGTAATCATTATACTAACTCGTACTGTGAGAAAAAATTGTAATTCCAATGTCGTTGAAGTTTGAATGTATTGAAACGAATTCCGCATCGATTATGAAAATGTGTCTTATCTGATGAATACCCCTCCGCCACACCAGTTCAGAAAGAATTCATGAAGATTTCAATTGGGATTCGAAGAATTCATTACAAATTCTTAAGAATTCTCTTGGAACTTCGGTGCTGTTTGGGAATCAATGTTTGAAATAGTATTCCGTACATCCGACGTACACGAAAAAAAATGCGGCTGAAAAATATAGTAATTTTCAAGAGAATCTAAGAATATTTAGATGTTTTTCAGTAAAAATAAAACGGTTTAGAACTTTGTAAAATGTTACTAATAAGGAATAAAAAAATTAATAATACATAAAAAAAGTTAGAAACAAATATGAACTTTCCAAAAGTTGAGTATGGAATTCTAGTATTTACTTTCTGAAATTCATCAATTTCTCCTGATATTTCAGTTCTGTTAAGAAAACTTCCACAAAAATGCAGATCGTTTCGAGATTATTAAAAAAGCAAAAAAATATTCTTAGATTCTTATGAATATTATTTTATTTTCGAATTGTACTTCTCTCCATGCATATAGCAATTTCATTTCTCACACCTTTGTAATCTCATCCTCACTCTCATTCTCATTTCATCTTTATTTTTAAGTTCTTTCATTGTGCCTTTTTTGCTTTTCGGGCTGTGGGTTTAATGCTGTATATATATAAGTATTTTTGTATATAATATCTTTGTTATTGTTTATACTTCTTTCTCAATTGTTCCACAGGATTTTCATCCTAAAACATAATAAACATATATCTATCTATCTATCTATCTATCTATATTTATGAAATTAGGCGTGAAATATTAAACAGGAGTTTATCTTCTGAAACCAAATCCTTTCCGACGACTTTTCGTATCCACCAATAATTGAGCTTGTCTTTTCAGGGTATTTCTAGTGGGTACTTCTTCTTCATCTTCCGATGGTACTGTCGCAATTGGTGTTACCGTGGCTGTGAATTTTGGAAAGAGAAGAGCCATTCCTGTTCTGGTCATCTTCCCTTCTATAGAAGTTGCGATAGATACAGCTTCGAACTGTAATATCATGTGAGTAAGTATTCACTCAACAACTGATAATGAATTTTCAACTAATGAACATAAAATTTTATTCCTTATTATTCAAACATTCAACTTACTTTATCTGTTAATTCTATTTCTAGAAGCTTGTCAGATTCTTCCCATCTTTCAATACCATCTTTCAACGTTTCGGTTAGTAATTTTATTAAATCTGAAATATCTGATACTTCACTAGGATTTTCTGGTATCGGAATATTGGTTGCATCCTGGAAACATTTGAACAAATATCTGAACACATGATTATTGACTGTAAAAATCATCAGTTTACAGATCATTAGTTTGAACATATTTATATTACAGAATTTTTATAAGTAAAAGTGATAGTGAATAGTACAGAGAGTAAGGACAAGAAACTTGTATTGTATATGAGGGTGTTTCATTTTTGGGCAATATATTTTTTCTCTGTTCTATACATGAAAATTCGATATTTGATAGACAAAAAAAATATTTCCTTTGGGAAAAAATTCTAAGTTAATTAGAGACTTCGCTCTTCTTTATTATGGAGATCTCAGTTCAGCAAAAAAATTCAACGATTACAGCTGGATCTATTTGCTATTTCATATTCAATATTTGAAATTGAGCTGACTTTGCAAATAATTCGTAGATATAGCTATACTGAGAGAACACCAGATTTTCCTCAACTCCGTAAGGGTTTGCACTGTTAGAAATGTCTTCAAATTTGATATATTTTTCATTAATATACATTTTCGTACCTGACATCTCATTCAAATGTAATTGAAATTCCAATAAACTTTTCAGTTACGTGAATAACTTTTGCTTCCATTACATGTAATTGGAAGTTCAATCAGAAATTTCTAACAGTGTGGTACGGCGAATTTCGCCGTGCGTTTGAGTCAGCTGAATGTCGATTAAATTCAATCAATATTCAATTGACTCAACCCCGCGGCGAAATTTGTCGTATCCAAACGCTTACGAAGTTGGCTGCAGTATTTTTTTCTGAGTGTAAAAACACTGCTGAATCAGCTGAATAATTCGTTGAGATACAATAAGTTCTTTAGTTGCAATAAAAAAAAACGAAATCAAATACAAAAGTTGTCTGAACTGAAATATTGGTTGTTTTAAGAAAAATTTTCAATTGAAGGAACTAATACCCTGTTGAAACCATTTAATTCTTCATCTGATGCTCTATTTCACTAGAGTTGTAGTCACAAAAATTGAACAGTTCTCTCAGTGTAACCAATTATTTGCTAAGATAGCAAAATTCGCTGTACAGAGCAGTATGAGTTTGATTTCATTGTCACAGCAAATTTTTCTTGCCGTCTAATAATATTTTAGACAACTTTTTTCTGCGGTATTTGATATTCTGAGTACGTTCGTATATTCAAATTAATTTTGTATGGGGATGTATTAAATGTCGTTCACCATGTCTTGATTGATCGCTACTCCATAATTAAACAAGCAGGAACGTAATTCCTTCGCCCTAATGGTTGTAAATTTCTTTTTTAACATTATGGTTATCAAAGTATTGAAGCATTGATTCAATTCTGAAGTTTAGTCAGTAATACGTTTAGAAAACGTAAATGTTCTCAAGAGTGCGGTCACCTCGAGCGTGCTCAGAACACAAGGTGTATGATTAGACGTTGAGTTAACGAGTCATAAGAATTCCTTGGACGAGCAAGAATGAATAAAATTGAATCAAGTGTGATTTTTCCCGCTGTTCTTTTTCACATGAACCGGATATTGATAGAGAATTTATCTCTAAGACGTTAATATTGAAATGACCAATGAGATAGTAGAAAAATAATACACGAAATGATGTTAAACAGTTGAATTTGTTATGTTCTCAGAAGATGATTTCTTTCTTTGCATTCTTTTTTTTCTTTTTTCAGAAGAATGAATTCGATTTCGTAGAAGATGCTTTGGAAAAAAAATCTCAAGCCTAAGTATATGTGTGTCGAAGGTAACCAATGCGTATTAATTAAAACCCTTTCGTTTTAAGACTCAAGACAATATAATTATCGACGTCCGTGAATGTCAGTCGCCGCGCTCCAGTGATCCATTAATGCAAAGCCGCGTCGATGGAATACATACAGTATCTCTAGACACTGTAATTATCATGAACCATGGGAATTAGTCGATGACCACTTTACCTATTATTCATTCTTCAACGCTTTCTACGTAATTTGTGGTTTTTTAATCGTTTAAAATTCATATACGTTCCCTAACATCATTTATATATGGCCTATATTTGTATTCTTGATATATCACGTACAAGTTCACATTTTCTACATGTAGGCAGAAAACTTCGATAATAGCAGCTTTCTTCTTTTCTTAAATGGAGCAGCAGATTACTAAGGTATGGTATAGGGTACAGTGACATTCTGAGTTTATGTATGGATTATGTGTACGTTTTACAGGAATCGTGTCTAAAGTCCCAGCAAAAAAATTTTATGACCAGTCTCATGTTCAATATAAAAAATTCGAACGGAATCTACCAATCAAATATTTACGGCAGATGGAATGACCAATGAGAATGGAAGAAAATCCCAGTGTAGCAATCACGAATACAGGCCTGATAGGGTAAACCTTATTTCGGCTCACCAGATCTGGCCCTGGTGAAGCCATTATTTGGCACCGCCTGAGGAGGGTTAACCAGATCTGGTCCTGATGAATTTATAATTTGGCGTGCCTTACCACCGTTTTTTACCGGACTCTGATGCCATGATGTATTACAATTCATATCAGGGGATAATTTAAGATAAGGATTCCCAGATCTGGTCCTTATCGAACAGCCAATATGAATTTCTACTCGGGCGGATAAATGTAAAAGTTATATATCAGGAGGATTGTTTCATTCCTTCAAATAGAGAACTTAAATTGTAAACTCACTCGAAGTTGATCACACAATCTACATATTTTCTTAATTATTTCATCCAAAAGTTCATGAAGCATTTGATTATCAATTTCCGCTTTTTGCCGACGGGATTTCTGTCCTGTGATTTGTTGATTGAGGTTTTCCATGAGTTCCATGTTTCTGCAACAACCGGAGTTCATTACATTTCATTTGTTAGGAATTAAAATTCTTAACTACACTGAGAAAAAAGAATTTCGTTGATATATGCCCAACAAAAATTTTTTGTTGACATAACCAGAAGTTTAGTAGCTTCAACCAAAAAGGGCCCACGAAATCAATTTCAGTTCAAAGAATCAAGAGTGATTTGATCAAAAAGCATTGATCTTTGATTTGCTTGGCATAACCAAATTTTGGTGAGAGCCACAAAACCTTGTCATATCGACAAAAAATGGTGGCTGGGCATATAATAACAAATTGTTTTAGTACGGATAACAAAACAGTTTTCTCAGTGTGGACTGAATCAAACAGAATGCTAGAATGCTAGAATTGTGAAGAATAAAGGAAGATACTTGCAAAACAACCCCTAACCAAATAAATTTTTTGTGAATTTCTCAAAGCCTTTAAAGCATGCGCAAGTGCGAAAATTTTCAAAACTATATATAATTTATATATAATTCAATGTAGTTTTTATCTAAGTTTTATATAATTGGATATAAATTATATGTTATTTTGAAAATTTTGCTACTCTGGGTAAATTTTTACCGTTGAAAAGGTTTCTTGAGATAAAAGATTTATCGAAAGCTTTCAACAAGGGCTATAATCGTATTCAATGTGATTTTATATAAAATTTGTATCAAGTTTCTATAAATTTGTATAAAAATTTGATACAAATTTTATATAAAATTACATTGAATCATATTATAGATCCAGCTTTTCTTTCAACGTTTCAAATCCCCAAGTATCGCTAGTAGTTTATTGCTAAAGACTCCTTTAAAACAGAGTTTTTGGATAGAAACTCGCTTCATTGACCAGAACACAAATCTGTGTTACACACGCAAAATCCATGTTTATCAGTTTTCAATGTAACTTGGAGTTATAAAAAAAAATATACTTCATTAATTTTAATTATACTCACTGATCAGTGTTTTTAGTTTCTGAAAATTTCTGCATTTCAATTTCCCCCGTGAGTTCTTGCCTCTTGGTTTCCAGGATCATTTTTTCTTGTTCGATCGTCATTCGCATTTTCTGTAGTCTCTCCTTGGTCGAGCACTGATCCAGAAACCGGTTCAGAACTTCTTCGTTCCTGGACACCCCAGTGGCGCTGCGGAGCTTGGTAAATGCCTCCTCCAGACGTGTCACCTCCTCATTAGATCTATCTTGAGGTGCATTTTCGACACAGTTCCTCTCAGCTGCATCGAAATCGTCTCGAGGCCGAGTTGGAAATATCATTCTTTCCAATCGTTCAAGTTCAATTTTACGTTCTGCTACGCGTCTCCTGTAATTTTCATACCGTTTCACTAGGGAGCGAATTTCATGACTCGATTATAATAATGTCCGAGAATAATGGTATAATCACGTCCTCAAAACGAGATTCGAGCTGTACTTAATAATTACATAATTTTCTGTGAAATGTATTATACGGCAAAGGGTGCATCATTTCCCTAGCTGTTCTTATTTTTTGTTCTCAACACGTTTATTCTTCAACGAGAAATAATTCGTACATTTATAAAATTAAAACTTCTGCTCGAGTGGTTGTCGATTCGCTGTTATGCAGGGTGTTCCATCGACACAGAACTCAGAGTTATCTCTTGGAAGTACTCGACATGTTAAAATTTACATTTAAGTATTGACAAGGATAATTATCTTTTCCGTAAATCAATCGTCATAAGAATAATTATCTCGTTAGTTTCATTTGAATTTCAAGAAGTGTCAATTAACATCTTCTACAAACAGGGTCAATAAATCTCTTCCTTCGAGTAGAAAATTGATATTCCTCGTGATTTATGGGTTGATTGTGGAGGGGTAACATTATTGTAACGAGTTTATTAACGAGCAAATTATTACTCCTTTAGAAAATTAGAATACAGAATCAATGCTAGGGAAAAATAATTTGAAGGGAAACTAATCATTCTCTCAAACGAAATTTGTATTTGAAAAAGTTAATTTTCTTGACTTCTGATTTTTAGAAGAGAATTATTCATTCTATGAAGTTTTTGCCATTCGGAATATCTAGCAATTTTTTAAATACAGGAGAAGAAAATGCGGAAAAATTCTTACACACTCGATGAGACAGAGAAAGACAATTTCTGATGATCAGCAAATGTGATATTTGAGATCATAATCGATAAACCGGTCCAATTTTTCATTTTAATTATGACTAAATCATTTGGATAATCTGATTTCGTATATGGAAGAATATTGAAATTACATTTTCTGCAATATCGCATTGCGATACGATCATTAACTACGCTTGGCAAGATCATTAAAATAACAAAATATTCATAAAATTTCTATAAGATCAAAATAATTATTTTATGCTTATTGGTAAAAACCTGTATTCTTGGATTATGCGATCATGCTCCTTCTCGGTATTGGTGACTTCAATTTCCTGTTTTATAAGTGTTTCTTGCATACTGTCTTTAAGTTCGTTAGCCTCCTTTTTTACTTCCTGAATATATTAATATCATCTTTAATAGACAGTTAATTATTATAATCTGAAACATATTACTGTACTGCAACATATTTACGATAAAACGGAAATCTTTAGAAAGACATATGAGTATTAAGTTGATTTATCATTGTCTTTGTGCTATCTTGCCTGCATGAGTTTGATTTCATCTTCTTGTTCCTTGATACTATCTTCCAACATTTTCAATGAAGACGCATAAGACACAGATTTCTCCTTTAATCGGGCGTGGACGGATTTGTATTTTCTACGCACTATATCTGCTTTCAATTGCATCATTTTCATTCGTTCCAATTGAACTTCCAGAGTAACAATTTTCTGCCAACGGATTAAGAATACCGCAACAGTAGTGGTGAAGCGTAATTGTAAATGATTGGAAGGTAGAACATATCATACCTTTTTCACGGGATAGTCCATTTTCTTGGTCATGATTTTTTGAATGTTTCCACTTTTCAATTCTCCCAACTCATTAAGCAATGAGGAAAATCGCCGCCGTTGCTGATATATGAAAAGTTTATTTCCTTGTTTAATAACGATTGAATCGATTAATGATAAAAATCATCACGAGAAGTTCATTATCTTTGCGAACATGGCGATGCAATAAAAGTGAAAGTGAGGAATCTTATCAAGCAGTCAAGGTCAATTGTATTTAAAAGTCTGAGTACTATTTTTTTACTCCAAAATTCAATTCGAAGATGCATCTAGAAATCTGATGAATAAAGATCTTCTCATTGGAAAGGATACTCAGGAAAATCAACTGTTCTTACTTTGGATTAAGAAAATAAATTTAATTCAACATTGTGTAAAAAACTTCCTTCTAAAAATTCACAAAATGTGACTAATTTTTCAGTCACTTCCTTCTGAATTTTTCTAAATTTCATGACTTTCCAACTAAATTTCGGAACATATTCTGAAAATTTAGCACAATTTTTCTAGTTTAAATTCAGAAAGTACCGTCACATTTTTTGAATTTTTAAAAGGAACTTTTTCAGAGTGATAATCCTTTTCACCGCGATGTCAAGTACTAGTAGTAGTCTACTTTATCAAGTCATCAATGAAATCAAAATACCGCTACATACTGCAATGTAAATATATATTACCTCCAAGAGCGGGATTTTGATTTTATTAGAGCGGTTTCGAAGAGTTTGTCATAAACAAAATGATTATAGTTCCAACCTTGTGTTCCGCTAAGGAACATTGCTTTTGATCTGGGTTAATTTATGAACATTATTCTTTCAAATATGTATACACTTCAAACAGATATTCATGAAATTTACCGTGAAAAGTATTGAAGCTATTCGATAGGATTCTATGAAGAATTCAAATAAAATACGAAATTAAATGTACATGTTAATATTAAATGTACATATTAATTTTTTCACATAACTTTATGCAAAATTACAAAAGAATATTTGGACAGAGTAAGTTTTTATACAAAAGCAGAATTTGAAATCTGTGTAATTGATATAAAAATAATTGAAGTCGAGTACTCAGAACATACCTTCTGACATTAATTATTCCGAGTTTAATATCTATTTCTTTTCATAATAATATGATTTAGGAAAAACATTACACCATGGAAAATGCTGGAAAAAGGTACGTAGCATACGAGTGGAATAATTTCTGTTCAATTGAATATAGTTTATATATTAATTATATATAATCATGTATACTAGTACACTGAGAGAAAAGGAAAAAGTGAATTAATAATAATATTTGGGAAAGGATTCAGAACTATGAATAGTTAGCTGTTTAATGGTTGCACTAACTATTTCATTGTAAACGTAAATAATTCGAATAGTAATTTCTACAATCAATATTGTTATTTAAACTACGGAGTAGTGAAACTTATTATCAGTCATAGTTGAGTCCTTTCCCAGCTATCCCAATGGTAATTCTGACTATTTTCTTCTCTGAGTGTAATTTTAGAAAATTTTCTATTCAGGCACGCTTATGGATTCGCCAATAAACTTGTTTTAATTCAACGTTACCTTTTCAGACTGATATTTGAATAAGTCTAATTTTTTTCTCAAACGTAAATTATCTCCTTCAACCTTGGCAATCGCTTCCGCCAGGCTACGTTTTTTAACGTATGCAGAAACCTTCCGACTCAAACGTGCTGCTCGCTCTGCGGCTTCATCGTTCTGAAATTATCGAAATATATTCTTGTACAGTGGATTGAACGTGCCCATTGAGAGAATATATGTAGAATCATTCACAATCCATGAAATTTTATTAATTTTTTGTTGGTACCATACATCCTTATGTGGCGTTGACACAAATAATCATATATACTTACATTTTTAGCTCTAACGAATTCAACGTACAGTTCTCTAACTTCTTTTTTCAACTGGAGAATCTTTTGAGCGTTTTCACTTTTTTTCACATCAAATTCTTCGAAGTAAGCTTTCCTTTGTCCCTCTGAAAATCAAACAAAATATTAAAAAAATGAGTACTAGAAAACGCAAAGATTGATGAATAAATTGAAAATTTCTGTGGGTTGGCTTCCGTTTGAACGGAATTATTGAATAATGGTCATCTATTGATCTGTTTAAGCGAGTAGTCTGGTTAAATGAGAAGGAAAGAAAAAAAGATATAAATGCAGAAGTGCTTAAACAAGTTACTTGTTTGACGTGCTTATTCAACCGCTGTCATGGAGAATGTGAGTGCATCGACTTCGTGGAATCGTAAAACTTGACCCTTGGCTGCTAGTTAGCGGCTGTATTAGCGACGACGCTCATTCAATCGTTTGTATATATACAGTATGCAGTTCCACTACAGTTACAGTGAAATGTGCAGGATAAGTAAAAGGATATGGAACTAACGTTGCTGACTAGGCATGCACGTAATAAATTTGAAAAGACTTCTATGAACATTTATAAACATGAGAGTTGAGCTCAAAAGACGATTTTTTACGTTTTGTTTTATGAAGATATCTGGTTTGTACGTATAAGAGGAATTCTTCCACGATTCAATTAATTTGGACGATTGATTCATATTTCATCGATTTTTCAATTGATACAATCAGTGATCTAGGTAAGAAGGTTATCTAATGTGTGTCTTCTCGTTTGAATGAGCAACAAATAAATCAAAAGGGTTTAATTAACGTTTTCATGATCTCAAAGATTTCCAAAAGATTTATTTAAGTCATCTTATGCAACATTCCATTTCCTCGCAGATATATCAAATCTAGACATTCCTTCTTTAGATATTCTGAACAGAATATTCATGAATAAAATAGCTCATGATTTAATTTGCACCCTCTAAATTTGAATCGTTGGAATTTAACAAATTGTAGCGTTATTTCAAACGCGAAGAAACGCAAATTATTTGCTAATTATATCGTGATTTCGTTGTTGACCGGACATTTATTCATTAGGCACTCATTGGTATACGTAGTATACCAGCACGGAGTGCCTATTGCACCCGCTATCGAACGCTCTGACCGTATCTTCTAAAATATTTGAGTAATCCAATTGGAAGTTGGATAGTTTTTCATTTCATGCAATACTGATTGATAATCCGTGGGGTTGTCTGTATGTCTGTCTGTACTCGGGATAACTCTGGAGCGAGTGGACCAAATTGGATGAAATTTATAGAGGACCTTCTTCAAAACCTTCCCCAAGGACTATTTTTGTTTCATTGCAATCGGACAAGTCCTTCTATTTTTTTTTTTTCTGAAAAAATAGGTGATCTCGGAGAAAATTTTCTCCTATTTGTTTCGAAGCTACAGCTATTCAAAGTTGCTGAATGCTGATTGGCTAGAAGCCAAAAAATTTCAAATTGCTGTAGCTCCGAAACAAAGAATGGTAGGATAATTGAATTTTTTTTCCAGAGATCCGCCGTTTTCCAACTTAGCGAATGGTGTCAAGCTCAAGTATGTAGCATACAGTAGTCTTGAGTGATTTGGATTTGAAAAAAAATCTAAAAATGCTCATATCTCAAAAACTAAGCCTCAAAAAAAATTTTGACAAAGAAAAAAGTTGTTGCATTTTTGCTGCAGAATACGCTCCTCAAATATAATCTATCCGATTTGGGTCACCCTGTACAGGGTGAGGCATTTATCTTGAGGCAACGAAATATCTCGGTGGGATCATCTTTTATTGAAAAATGTTTTATACAAAAGTTGTAGGGTGTCAAAGGGGCTATCCAACAGTGACCTTGGAAATGTCCTTGATCTCGATCTCCAAGGTCATTTGGAGGTCAAGTTCAAAATTCCAAATGGGACCCCCCTTATTCGACCCCGGGAATGAAAAGAGCGGGAAATTTTACGTCGAGATATGACCTTGACCTCCAGGTCAGGGCAATACCAAGGTGATTCCAAGGTCAAAAGAAAAGAAATTTCGTCAAACGAGAGTTGTTGTGCAACACGGAGGCTGGAACAGGCAGGATCTTGAAATGACCTTGACCTTGAAGGTCGTTTGAAGGTCACCTTAGAAATTAAACGAGTTTGTTTTTGTCTTGTTACCGTGGGTCGGGGTGCTTGTTTTCGGTGAGTCCCCTCGCCTTTCACCGTTTTGGATGGTTTTTTTGTTTGGAATAAACTTATTCCAACAAATGCTCAAATTGGTCACCTTCAACTCCAATGCATTTATTGATCCGTAAGTTCGTTCAAGTTTACGGAATTTTGTTGAATTTCATTGAAACTCCGCTGTGCCAAAAGTGAACGTGCCAGGAATGTTCATGCCGCTGTTACACTTTATGCTGAACGTTTTCCGAACAACGTGCGATCTCGAGCATCTTTTTATCGGGTCGTTAAACAATTCATGGAAGAGGGAAGTGTGGGCAACAGAAAAAGAGTCCGTCGCAACACAGTTACTGGATTCGACAATGAAATTGCTGTATTAGTTGCAGTGAATGCTGATCCTCATGTCAGTACTCGAGAAATCGAACATGATTCTGGAATTTCGCAACCTAGTGTATGCGGGATATCGAAAAAACAAAAACATCACCCCTACCACATTCCATTGCATCAAGAACTCCATGGTAATGATTTTCAAAACCGACATATTTTTTGCCAATGGGCACGTCAACAAATCCAATTAGATCCTGATTTCTTTGCTAAAGTGCTATCTTCGGCCGAGTCCTCTTTTACCAACCATGGCACTGTTAATAGGCATAACATGCACTACTGGAGTAATGAAAATCCACATTGGTTACGTCAAGTCGAACATCAACGTCAATGGTCTGTGAACGTTTGGTGTGGGATAATTGATGACCAGGTTGTGGGTCCACACTTCATTGGGGGTTACTTGAACGGCGGAAAATACCGTGATTTTTTGGAAAACCAACTTCCGCTTTTACTTGAAGACGTAACGTTAGCTGTGAGGCAACAAATGTGGTTTCAACACGATGGATGTCTAGCGCATTAATGTCAAGTTGCTCGTCAAGTTTTAGATCGCGAGTTCAATGGACGCTGGATCGGTAGGAGTGGTCCAGTAAATTGGCCAGCAAGATCGCCAGATCTCACCTCGCCAGACTTCTTTTCATGGGGTTACTTGAAGAGCAAAGCTTACAAACAAGTGCCAACATCTCGAGGAAACATGATACAGCGGATCAAGGATGCTTGTGCCAAAATACCACCTAATATGCTTCGAAGTTGTGTACGATCTTTTGAAGTCCGGATCAATAAGTGCATTGTAGTTGAAGGTCACCAATTTGAACATTCGTTGAAATAACTTGATTTCAAATAAAACAAGCATTCAAAATTGTGAGAGGCAAGAGGACTCACCGAAAACAAGCACCCCGACCCACGGTAACAAGACAAAAACAAACTCGTTTAATTTCTAAGGTGACCTCCAAACGACCTTGAAGGTCAAGGTCATTTCAAGGTCCTGCCTGTTCCAGCCTCCGTGTTGCACAACACCTCTCGTATGACAAAATTTCTTCTCTTTTGACCTTGGAATCATCTTGGTATTGCCCCGACCTCGAGGTCAAGGTCATATCTCGACGTAAAATTTTCCGCTCTTTCCATTTCCGGGGTCAAATAGGGGGGGTCCCATTTGAAATTTTGAACTTGACCTTCAAATGACCTTGGAGATCGTGATCAAGGACATTTCCAAGGTCACTGTTGGATAGCCCCTTTGACACCCTACAACTTTTGTATAAAACATTTTTCAATAAAAGGTGATCCCACCGAGATATTTTGTTGTCTCAAGATAAATGCCTCATCCTGTATACAGGATGGGGCATTTAAAGTGTCGCGGGCGTTTTTTCCAAAAATAAAATGAGATACGAGAAAATTTTTCGGACAAAAATTGTAGGGTATCGAGGGGGACATCCGATGGTGGCCTTGGCTCTGACCTCAAATCTCATCTTCAAGGGCATTCTGAGGTCAACTCTTGTTTTTTAAATAGCATCTCATATTTTTTACTGCAGATTTGGATTCTAGGTCAAAAACCAAGAAACTTTTGTCTGAACCATTTTCCTGAAATCCGCAAAGATGGCGCTCTAATCGATATTGTTCCATACTGAATCTGACATTAGAATAACTCGAAAACGAAGGGTCTTGGAGGAGAATGTTTCGGACAAAAGTTGTCTGATTCCAAGGGGGACCCCTTGAACTGAAACGGAGGTGATGGGGTATAACAGACAAAACACAACACATTTCAATCGTCTACATCACTTGGATAATTTTAATGCAGTAGAAGCTCAAAATTACGGCCTTCGACTTCAATACACATTTCAAAACGTTTCACAAAAGATTGCTGAACTCGTGCTAAAATATCTTCATTGATGCTCGCGCATGCATTGATGATTCGTTGACGCATATTCTCAGGTGTAGTCGGTGCTTGTTGA
Organism: Gonatopus flavifemur; assembly: GCA_018340375.1. Lineage (NCBI taxonomy): Eukaryota > Metazoa > Arthropoda > Insecta > Hymenoptera > Dryinidae > Gonatopus > Gonatopus flavifemur. The sequence continues at coordinate 44,155,012 of JAFFJZ010000003.1, read as the reverse complement.
TAAACTGTATCTTTTATGTATCCCCATAAAAAAAAATCTGGAGAAGTAAGATCCGGAAAACGGGCAGGCCAATGAACTGGTCTACGACGTCCTATCCATCGTCCAGGATAATCTCTGTCCAATATTTCTCGAGCTGTGACTGCATAATGGGATGGACAACCATCGTGTTGATACCACATATTCAATCGTTCCTGAATAGGTATGTCTTCAAGTAATGTTGGAAGTACTTGATCTAAGAAATGTCTGTACTTCTCCCCATTTAGCGTATCTGCAATGAAGTACGGTCCAATTACTCGAGATCGAAAAATACCACACCAAACATTCACAGCCCATTGTCTTTGATGCTCTACTTGACGTAACCATCTTGGATTTTCTGTCGCCCAGTAATGCATATTATGTCGATTTACTTGACCATGATTGGTGAACGTCGACTCATCAGAAAATAATATGTTGATGAAGTTGTTATTGTGCATTTGCGCTAGACCCCATCGACAAAACTGTACACGATTTTCGAAATCATCACCGTGAAGGTCTTGATGCGAACAAATGTGATACGGATGGAATTTGTGACGTTTCAGTATTCGAAGAACACTTCTTCGAGAAATTCCCGAATGGAGTTCAATTTCACGAGAGCTCACGTGTGGATTATTGGCTACTGCAGCTAGTACATTAACTTCCGCATTTTCTCCGCTAACAGTTCTCATTCGATGTCGTTTTTCCCTTGTAACACTTCCCGTTTCTGAGAATAATTTTGTAATGCGTTGAAAATACCTAATGGATGGCGTTGTTCTTTCAGGAAATCGTTCTGCATACAAGTCATATGCTTGTCTGGGGTTTTTATGCACTTCACCGTAAATGTAGATCATATCGATCTTTTCAGAAACCGTGTATCGGATATCCATGATTTTCAATTTGTCAGGAACCAAGTAATAATCAAATGTAACTGACAAACTGACTTTCAAAATCGTGAATTTTCACTGAACCCCGTCGTTCGTTTACATCGCGTGAGCTCTGAATGGTGGTAATGTAGACGATTGAAATGTGTTGTGTATTGACAACTTTTGTACGAAACATTCTTTTGCAAGACCCTTCGTTTTCGAGTTATTCGAATGTCAGATTCAAAATGGAACAATATCGATTAGAGCGCCATTTTTGCGGATTTCAGGAAAATGGTTCAGACAAAAGTTTCTTGGTTTTTGACCTAGAATCCAAATCTGCAGTAAAAAATATGAGATGCTATTTAAAAAACAAGAGTTGATCTCAGAATGCCCTTGAAGATGAGATTTGAGGTCAAAGCCAAGGCCACCATCGGATGTCCCCCTCGGTACCCTACAACTTTTGTCCGAAAAATTTTCTCGTATCTCACTTTATTTTTGGAAAAAACGCCCGCGACACTTTAAATGCCCCACCCTGTATATGTCATTTTCTCCGCAGTCTTTGAATATTCGTTAATTTGGCTTGAATCGATGAATCATTATGAAATATGGGTCCCAGGGGTTTTCGCGGGTGCTGAATCCGAATCTGGGGTCAAATCCCGAATTCATGATAGCGGATCGAAGATGGCGGACGTGAATTTAGTCAATTTCGCATTTGTGAACATATTTGTATGAAACATGGGTCCCAGGGGTTTTGGAGGGTGAGGAATCCAAATCTGACGTCGAAAAAACGAATTCAAGATGGCGAATCCGATATGGCACAGGTGAATATAATGATTCTGGCTCTAATGAACAAAATTATATTATTATATGTAACACGGGTTCTAGGGATTTTCCAGGGTGCTGAATCAAAATCTGGGCTCCAGTGTTGAAAGAAAATAATAATTTCGATCTTCCTGTGTTAAGCTTTACTGCATCCGAAGACTCTTCAAGAGCTGTTTGACGTTATGGCAACCACGCACTAGTGAGAATCCAAAAGTGAAGGGAGTAGCTATTGAAATGAATGAAACCTGAAAATATTCTGATTCAGTCCTGAATTACGCCTAAATAACTCTTCGGTACGCTTATTGCGCTTGAATGACCTTTAGCTTACGCTTTCGTCGCGCTTCCAGGCTTTATTTTTACCAGGACAGTTGAAATTCTGCAGTTCTCCAGGTACATGTTCCTGAATCATTTGGAGATGGTATAAAGGATTGTAGGCAATAAGTCTCAGGTTTTCTGAATATTACATTTACAAAGTTTCTCAATTGAGTGAAAAACCGATGAGTGCCTTTTCATATACCCCCGGATATCTTAATTGTTCCAAATGCGAGCGAAGCGAGCACATTTGGGCTACGATCCATTCAAAATGAGCGAGGCAAAGTTTGAAGGGGGTCGGACTGCCGAGCGAAGCGAAGCAGTCAGGGGGCGGAGCCTTCTGGTTTTTATTTCATTTATAATTCAAATCTAAAAAATGTCCCAAAATAATATTTACAGTCTGTTCAAGACTTGATTCAAGACTTAATATATTCATTGAAAATTAAATTCTGCATCTTCAAAACTGTAATCGACTGCAATTTCAATTCTCCTTTACGTATTGTTCCATCGTATATTTCACTCTGAAATCTATCGCTTACTCTATAATACATCTTATCTGATATTGTGTGTTTTTTTGTATGAAATGAAAATGACAATATTTCTGGCGTTTTTCTTCGAAAATGGGAATAAAAAAGATTCAAATGAATTCGAAGAAATATTGAAAAAGAAAATAAAAATTTTGCTTTGTTCTATCCTATGATTGTGCAGGGGTATTCACTTCAAAGAAAAATGTTCAAAATTATACATAATTTTTTTATGTTTCCCCTCGAGATTCATCAGCTTTGCTACTATTGAAGAGAATTCACAAATGCTAATTTCATAAAGAAAATTTGGCCTGTGGAATAATTTGCCTTCCAATGAGTGATTGGCGATATTTCACAATATCGATATTTTTTTATAGAAAATTAGTCGAATTTTGATTGAATTTACCAGAATTTCGATCGAAATTTCACACAAATTGTATAAAAAATATGAATATCGTGTAATATCGCCGATCACTACTTCCAACTAGTGATGGGCGATCCTGACAAAATCGATGCCTCTTTTAATAAAATCTTCAATGAATTTTAATCGAGACTCAGGAAAAATCAATAACAACTCGATCATCTTTTTATAGAAGAGAATCAATTCTGTTAAAATCACCGATCTGTAAATTCAGCTAAAATGTTACACGTCGATTATCAATGCATACATTATTGAATTTTAATGTATCGGTTTATTCTAAAAAATTGCATTATTCTGATGATAAGAAAAGATAACTGTCGTCTATGTCCTCCTTGAAATTGGTTAACATCCATGAATTGTTCAAATACTTCTAAGAACACGTATCTCTCCGTACTTGATACTCCGAGTAGTTTTGCAACAGATATAATAACCCTACGATTACCAACATCCTGTACTTCAGCGCATCTTGTAACCTGATCATTGAATCTTCGGATAAATAATTTCTTTTTCTCTTTCTTTCAAAGAAGTAATCTCTTCGGGTGAATGTGCATCATTCAGCTTTAAATAGATGTTGCTCCTATTATGTCATTATACCAAATGATTTTTGAAAAGAATGTCCTTAAGAAAAAGATAATTATCAATTCATTCGTATTCTCAAAAATAATCATTCCTGTGGATACATTGAGAAGACAATTTTCCTGTGAGTATTTATCACTGGATACAAATGAATATTGCATCCATGATATTTACTACATTCCACAACAAGAAGAAGATTATTTATGTTGAACAAATTTTCATTTAAATATAGTGTTATCTACATTTGTTTTATGCATTCATACGAGTTTTTCTTTCATCCAAATATTTATCAATAGTTGTAACATCTGTTAATTATTGTAAGTGCATAAAATAAATGTTAATTTCAAGTGAATCAACACTCATACTGGTTTCATTGATTGTGCTGCAGAATAGAGTAACGTCCACTCATTTGAGAGAAATTTTCCTCTTCATTTAGTCGAACAATTCGAAGAACAATTTATAATCCCTATTTCGATTGAACGAAATAGAAATTTCAATCCCTAGTAAGCGATTTTGAGTCCAAACAAAGACATATTAAGGGATCTTTTTGGTCAAATTTTCAGGAAAAATTTTTGTCTTCAACATTTTTTTTTCATGGAAAGAATAGAAATATCGTTTTAAAAATTCGAAAGTATGTTTACTGAAAATCAAGTATTACAAGTATTTTCTTGACACACTAATTGTTTTTGGAGAAAACACCAAAAAATGACGGCGGGCATGATTTTGGGAGATTGGATGATCTGAAAAGAACAAAAAAAATGGCAAATCATTCCTTGTTAAAGTGGCCATCGCATGACCTAGGCGAACTATGATCTTTTTGATTGTTCAATTTCTTTCCGATTTTCCACCCTCAAAAATCGATTTTTCCGAAAAATGGCCGCTATTTTATTACTTTTTGATGAAAGAAAAATATCCTACTTCATGCGATAGCCGCTTCAACGAGAAATAATTCGCCATTATTTTTGTTTTTCCAGATCATCCAGTCGACCAAAATCATGCCCGCCGTTATTTTTGGTGTTCTCTTCAAAACGATCAGTGTACCAAGAACAATTTTTAGTCATTTCAACTGATCAGGTTGATTGAGAAACACGATAACCGCTTTTTATAGTCGATTCAACCACTTTTTTCAATTGCAATAACTAATTTTTCGGTTGATCCAATTAAAAGAATACAGTTGTCTTGATTTTGTTAATTCAATTCATGCAGGTTTTTCTCAGTGTGATCTTCAGTAAATATACTTACAGATTTTCAAAACTATATCTCTATTCTTTCTATGAGAAAATAAAATCTTCAAGAAAAAAATTGTTCGTAAAAATTTTAACCAGAAAGACCCCTTAATTTCATTTTCGATACAAAATTTTGTGTCAGTTATGTGAATTTATACATAAACTGAATGATTGTGGAATAAAAAATGTTCGGATACTTCATTTCCGTGTAAATCTTGAATAAAATACATACTTTGAATTTGTCCGTAGAGAAAATATTTTACCTGATAATTGTAATTTCTTTTTTAATTCGACAACTTTTTTATTTAAAGCATTGAGTTTACTTTCGTTTGAAGATAAAATCAAAATATCAGCCATGTTTTCACCAAATGCTTGGACACAATGCGCACAAATATATTGACTAAATAAGACTCGAGTCGTTTTGACGACGACCCGCTTCTGGAAGAACGATTAATTACAATAGCGCGCAAGCGTAAGGGATAATAATTTCTCTCCTTAATAAGAGAGCGCGATAAGAAATTATTCACTTGGTATAAACACGGTTTAGAAATTATTTTCTCAGATAGAATACGTTCTCTAGGAAATGTTTTAGTCGAGGGTAAGATTGTTCATTCAAACGTATGATTCATATTACAGTCGCAGGAATATATGACGGGTTTTGCTTCTTAATCATTATTACATAGTTGCATCGAATAGATAACCATATTTATGATTAACATAATCTTGATCAAGTAAATCATATCAACTTAATTCTTCCAACTTGATAGTTTCAATATTTTGCTATAATTTCGGAGTATTTTGATCCCTTGAATGACATTTGGATCGCAGAGTGCATGAATTGAATGTATTTTCGAGGTCATTGACCCTGTGTCGCATCCAATTATTTCCGTCGTTGAGAGTGTGTTACGATGACTTCCATGTAACTTTGAAATTCACAGACTCTATCGCAGGATGGGAATTTTGTCATCTGTTTCATGGGATTTCTATAGATATTAAGGTATTTTCTTTGTAGAGGAAAAGGATTGGGAAATATAAGAATTATTAAATTGGAAGATAAAATCTCAAGTACCCGGTTTGATCCCACAGTAACTTGTTGAGGTCAATATGGCTTAGATAGATTATGCGTTACTCTAGGCGAATTATTAAAAAATGAAAATACGCAGCAAAACATGCTAAATTGAAGTATGTGAGTGCCTCTTTCTTGAGAGACTGGTAGAGCAATTGGAACTCACTACACAAATGCAACAACTTTGATATTTTTTCCGCGGAAAACTTCAAACAACGTTCTAAGTGAGAAAGAGCGTTGCATCGATGCTGTTGTTCTCTCCAATTGCTCAAAATATCTACTGCTACCAGTCCAAGCGTTTGCTGTCAGAAAGGAGCACTAATCAGGGAGATATTGAGGTACCCGGTTTGACCCACCCACCCGGTTTTATCCGACTCTCCCCAACTGGGACACGAACAATTTCTATGAATTTTCGAAACAAGTTATGGTAATTTCAACTAAATTGAATTAGATTCAATCCCAGCTGAAAATTCTTGGATGAACAGAATTCCTAAATAATAATAATAATAATAATCTTTTTGCGGATTGTCTCACTTGAACTCGGATAAATATCCGTAAGATGTTTGAATATCGGTGCGCTGCTTACGCTGATGAAAAAGTGCATTGAAATTCGTTGATTGATGAAATTTAATGCAAGCTTTGCAACAGTCAATGACCATTCAAACCTATTCAATTCCCATTAAAACTCATTAATTCAATCGGAACAAGAAACAATTATTCACGGTTGTAAAGTTTGTATTAAATCTCAATAATCATCAATGAGATGCAATAGATTTTCTAGAGCAGGGTAGGAAGATACCTTTTTAAAGATGTTTTGTAGTTTTTTGAAATATTTCTGATCATGTTTTTTAAGATGCATTCTAGAAACTTGTACGATATCTTCAAGACCTTTTAGCCCACAAGAACACTGACACGATATGATTCAAATGTTTGGCAATATCCCATATTTCCTCAAGGAACTCTTCTCTAAAAGTACACAGACTTGATGGCTGAAGGAGGAAAAAAATGTGATTTACATTCAATGAAATACCCATATATAAGTAATGTTCATTTCATGAGCTTATCAAGAACATTTAGTACAAAGAAATCTCAAATTTAATGAATACCTACTTCATAATACGAGATAGTTATATTAAAGGTATTCTTTAAACGCTGTATCAAGTGCATTAAAAATCTCACTTGTCGGATGATGATGAGATCCAAATAAAAACTGCAAAAGACACTTCGATCAAGTCGAACGTGCACGTTAGAGTGTTTCATTTTCGGGCGATATTTTTTCTTTCTCTGTTCTACCTGAAAATTTACTATTTTATGGCGAATAAAAAATATTCCCGTAGGAAAAAAAATTCTAAATGAATTAGAGGCTCATTCAAAAATTCGACTTCCCATTTGAATAACACAGAAAACTGGTTAACTTTGGTTTCAACTCGATTTTACGGTGTTCAAAGAATTTTTTTCGAATAAATGTGTATGATGGTCTTATAGGGCATAAAATTGGCTACAAAAAAGTTCTGATGAGATAGAACTGTACGACCAATAGTTTTGGAGTTACAAAGCTTGAAAGGTGAACTTTGATAAAAATCGGCCTAAAATCCCCTATAATCTTGTATTTATTGAAATTTACGTTAAATTATTGTATTTGAATGAGTTGTTCCTAAGATTATAAACTTTAGAGCCTTGTAAAGTGTGTTATAAGTTAATTCCACTAATATAAGATCAATAAATACAAAATTATAAGAGCTTTGATGTTGATTTTTGTTCAAGTTCACTTCCCAAACTATTGGTCGTACAGTTTCATTTCATGGAAACTGTTCTTCAGTCAATTTTATGCCCTACAAGCCCATCATATTCATTTTTTCGAAAAAAATTTGTTCAATACCGAAAAACCAAATTGAAACCAAAGTTCATGAGTTTCCTGTGTTATTTAAACGGGAAACCGAATTTTTGGATGAGCTAAGCCTCTTATTCACCGGGAAGTTTTTCTCCAACGGGAATATATTTCTTTCTCTGGAAAATATCAAATTCTCAGGTAGAACAAAGAAAACAAAAATCTCGCTCAAAAATGAAACATCCTAGTGCACGTATTATGATAAATTCACCTTTCAAGTCGTGCAATGAGATTTTTTAAAATTCAATTTTTACGATCTACTGATATTAGAAAAATTGAAGAAACGTAGCTGCAAAGTATACAAGCAAACGATCGTTAACAAATCTTCACGGGCTTGATTGCGTGTAACGTAAAACTCAACTTTTAGATCTCCCACTTGGCACGACCGTTGCTTTAACGAATACAAATGTGGAATTATAATTCGGTGCCCTTCCTTAAGTCTATTCAGGAATGAAGCTTTACGAATTGCCTTCTTCTTTGTGTCCAAAGCACGCAAGATGTGCGCATAGCGCAGCACTGCACGATGAAAACACGCGCTACCCATTAATCCTTATTAATGAAACTATTAACCTTATCATCGAACTGCAAACATCTGCAGCTCACCACCGCGTAATATGATGTATGTACGTATGTATCAATGCGCGACGAACTATTACCAACGTCTGACATTCAATTCGAAAGATTTACTGTATTGAAGTACACAAAGGAACCTTTAATATGTTCCAATTAATTGCTGAAAGAAACAATGAGAAACATTTCCATTTTCAATTCTTATGTACAAAGAGAGAAATGCATAATAAAAGGGATAGCAATAATTTTTTGAATTATACTCAACAGATGTATAATGAAGAGTATTATATAGATTGTACATGTGCAATATGCATAAGTATCTCTATCATATATCTGATAACCCTCATTATAAAATTATTGCTATTCCTGTTTTTATTATTATATATTTTTCTGTGTGTATACAAATATAGTATTGGTGTGTTTTGGGTCGTTCAGAGTCATTATTTTTCTGTACCTTTTCAGTGGTACCGTACATTTTTGTTCATTATTGTTGAATATGGGATTAGATTTTGCTTTTTAAAATCAAATAATTGGGAAAAATTTAGCTCTCTTCAAGATTTTATCACATGAATGTTTCAGGGTTTTCTATGAAGAAAATCCAAGTCGAATCCAGTCCTTCTTTGTCTAAAATTCCGAGTGAAAACATGTTAAAAATTATATATAATTTACATATTTATTTAATTTATATATAATTTGATTCAGTTTACATCTAATTCTATATAAACTCAATATAATTTCGAAAATTTTTCCAATCGGGATGTTGTATGTACATCTATAAAATATTTAAAAAAATCTTATGTAGATAGCACAATGTGTCGTCGTAATGTTTTCGAAACATTCCAAAAACGTCTACACCTTCTGAGAACGTCTCGGGTACATGTTGTCCTATTGCGGTGACTGTTCAATATATGGAGAAGGATGAAGGAGTATATCTTAAGGGGTTACACTTATTTGAACGGTCTGAAAAAAGCCTTCTTTGAGAAATTTTTTTCGTTATGATAAAATAAATCAATGGAAATAAAATTTTGCAGGTTTATTATACATATATTGAAGTATACCAAATAATTGTTTTTTTCAATTCCATTCTCCAAAATGGGGGATTTACAAATACTTTAAAAGAACGTGTTTTTTTTGGAGTGGTCTGTGGCAGGACAAATCCCATCTTTATTTCTGCACCTAGGACAAAAAAAAATTTTTTCCATAATTTACATTAAATTTATCAGACAAGTACACAGGATTATTGGAAAATAATCAGTTTTTGCAATTTGACACAAGTTCAAAGTCAAAACTTTTTTTTCTACCAAAAAACCTGATCTTTAAACGTTTATAAAGCACGTAATCATCCATGAATCTCAAAAATCGTGTGTACTTCTCTGTAAAATCTATCTGAGAAGCTACAGTTGAAATTTCAAGTCGATTAAATGAAAATTGAAAGAGTTATTTGTCCTGCCGCAGACCACTACAAAAAAAACACGTTCTTTTAAAGTATTTGTAAATCCCCCATTTCAGAGAATGGAATTGAAAAACAAATTATTTTGTATACTTTAATACATGTATAATAAACCTGCAAAATTTTATTTCCATTGATTTATCCTATTACAACGAAAAAAATTTCTCAAAGAAGGCTTTTTTTCAGACCGTTCAGATAGGTGTAACCCCTTAATCCAAAAATTCAAAAAAATATTTTATAGCTTCTACGGTCTTCTACTCTCGAACAAATTCACGTCATTTTGACAAAAGCTTCGAGTTTTTCACAAAAAATTGAAGGCATCCAGATTTAAGGAGTCTTTTTGGTTAGGATTCTTAAGAGAATTTTTTTCTTTCAAACATTTTGTTTTCATAGAAAAAGTTGAGATATTTTTCGAAAATTTGCAGGTACGTTTATTAGACCTCAAATATCACAAAAATTATTTTTCAGATTCAAACAAATTTTCTTTCAGTTATACTAATTTAAACAACAAAAAAAACTAAAAAATGACGGTGGGAGTGATTTGGGACGACCGGATGATCTGAAAAAAACAAAAAAAATGGCAAATCATTCCTTGTTAAAGTGGTTATCGCATGAATTAGGATTCTTTTTATTGGACAGAAATTGTCTGATTTGTATCCGATTTTCCATCCTCAAAAATCGATTTCTTCGAAAAATGGCCGCCATTTTGTTATTTTTTGATAAAAAAAATATCATAGTTCATGCGATAGGCACTTTAAGAAGGAATGATTTGCCATTTTTTTTAGATCATCCAGTCGCCACAAATCACTCCCACCGTCATTTTTCGGTGTTTCTTTGTTTGAATTAGTATAACGAAAAAAAATTTTTTATCATCTGAAAAAAATTGCTTGTAATATTTAATGTTCAATAAACATACCTAAAAATTTTCAAAACGATGTCTCAATTTTTTCTATGAGAAAAAAATGTTTGAAAAAAAAGTTTTTCTTGAAAATTTTGACCAGAAAGACCCCTTAGTGAACTTCCTCCTCTGAAAGGAGTGTGGGTTATTCCATAAAGAATAAATCTTCCTCGAACACTTGTACAGAATACTTCAATGGAGTGTATTCTATTCCAAAAATTGACATCGTAATCACTTTTAATTTTTTACCATGTATCCCTTGGTAAAAAAATCCATAGAATTTGACAAAATGAAATTCAATGGGATTTGATCAAAACATGGTGCGAAATTCAATCAGAATCACATTGGAAAAATACTCTCATCTGATTAAATCCCATTGAACATGGTTGAATAGGATTTGGTCAGAACATTGTGCAAGATTCAATGAAATTTGGTGAGAGTCAATCGATTTGTTCAACCAAGTTCTTTCTCATGTGAAGTACTATAATCAAAAACATCGATTTTGAGGTAGTGTTTATAGAATAGCATTTGAACTTTGACTTGAATTTTGTTTCAATTGGGAATTCATATTCCAACGGCTTCAGTGAGATTTAAGACACCAGCAGCTTCACTTATTAAATCTTAATAGTACGCGAATTGGAAGAAAAATATCGTCGCTGTAGTGATTGAATTTTCCCACTGCGAGGAATGATTTCGGAGAACAATAAAATATATAATTGGATACTCTTGGAGTAATAGATAATCAAATTCAATAAATATCAGTGGAATCAATTGAATATTTATTCAATCAATCACAAATCTAACATTCTACAAAAGATTTTAACCATGAAGAGGTGAGTTAAATTGATTTAACAAAAGTTCAATTCATTATAGCTGAGACTATGACTCGATGTGATTTTACATACAATTTTTATCAAGTTTCAATCGATTTTTCAAACAAATCTACAGAAAATCGATACAAATTTTATACAAAATCACATTGGGTCACATGATAGCCTCATCCTACGATTCGTCAAACATTTTTACGAATATTTAATTAAATATTAAACTGTTGCCGAAAATTTTTTTTTCGGTGGCTTTCGAAATCATTACTGACTTATCTCGTGCATTTTTGAATATGAAATCCTCATTAAATCTTTTCACGAATTTTTCATATAATTTCATAACAATTGTACATATTACGAAGATTTATAAATAAAATACATGAAATGTTGTATGGGAACTTTTACAAAATTTATACGAATTTAATTCTGTTAGGGCTGGGACTATTGTATGGCTCAATGTGATTTTATATACAATTTTTATCGAGTTTCAATCGATATTTCAAACAAATCTACACAGAGTTTATATGAAATCACATTGAGTTGCATTATAGTCTCAGCCCTACAATTCATCAGACATTTTTGCGACTATTGAATAAAATATTATGCTGTTGCCGGAAATTTTCCTTTCAGTGCCCTTTTTGAGGGGTCTTTCTGATCAAGACTTTGAAGGAAAATTTTTTTTTCACACATTTTTTTCCCATAGAAAAACTTGAGATATCGTTTAGAAAATTTTTAGGTATGTTTATTAGAGCTTAAATATCACCAAAAAATTTTTTCAGATTTCAACAAATTGTTTTTTAGTTATATTAATTTGAACAACAAAAAAACACTAAAAAATGACGGTGGGAGTGATTTGGGACGACCGAATGATCTGAAAAAAACAAAAAAAAATGGCAAATCATTCCTTGCTGAAGTAGTTATAACATGAACTAAGATCCTTTTTATTGGATAAAAATTGTCCGATTTTTATCCGATTCTCCATCCTCAGAAATCGATTTCTTTGAAAAATGGCCGCCATTTCGTTATTTTTTGATGAAAAAAAAAATATTTCAGTTCATATGATAGGCGCTTTAACAAGGAATGATTCGCCATTTTTCTCAGATTCATCATTGAATGTTCAATAAACATACTGACAAATTTTCAAAACAATTTTTTCTGTTAGAAAAAAATTTTTCTCGAAAATCTGAACCAGAAAGACCCCTGCAATCATTATTCACTTATCTCGTGCATTTTAGAATATGAAATTCTCATTAAATCTTTTCACGGAAATTCTCATACAATTGCTCAACAATTGACATTTGATGAAGATTCATAAATAAATTGTATAAAATATTGTACAGGAAGTTTTATAGAATTTATATAGAATTCATAGAAATATAATTCTCTCAGGACTGGGACTATCCTATGACTCAATATGATTTTATATAAAATTTTTATCAAGTTTTAATCAATATTTTATACAATTCTATAGAAACTTGATACAAATTTTATATAAAAATACATTGAGTCACATTATAGCCCCTAGCCCTTAATTTTTCATACTTTATATATATTATATCTCAAAATTGGGCATTAATTCTTTCCAATCAGTTTTCCAGACCAGATTTTATACAATTTTGATCTAGTTGAAATGAAAATTGTATACAACCTTCATATATGTTCCATATTTAACCCTTCCATATGAAGTTTTTATTGGAAGATATTGTTTTCTCTCATCAAATAAAAGATTTAGACTAATTTATCAAAATAAACAGTGATGGGTACGTTATTCGTTACCGTTACTCATTGTATACAAAATATATAAGATTATATATTTTTCATATATAATAAGTAACGAGTAACGAGTAACGAGTAACGTACCCATCACTGAAAATAAGTGCAATTCGTGATTCTCAATACGTTCATTGTTGTTTACTGTTGTATCCTGCAATAAACGATGTATACATATCACATCGGTTGGAGGAAATTGAATTGAAGTTTGACAAGTTTACATATTTGATGGAGGGAAAGATTCTCGTCCCTCGCATACGATCAAAGAAATGTCACGCTAAAGAAATCATCATGCTGGGCATAGGTCCCATGTAGCTCAGTTTCCATTGGTTAAGGACGCATCGGCCATCCCGTGGCTGCTGCTCGGCGTAATAATACTTTGGATAGGACAGGTGCGCGCGCATCAGGGAACTACTTTCAGCGCGTTAAGTGAACAATAGAGGTTCCAGAAGTGTTTCGGACGCGGTCGTGTTCGTATACGGTTTATCGTGTATTTTTTTTTTACTCAAATTGTTTGGTCTGTGTCAACGTGAATGTACTGGTTGGTTAAATCGAATCGAACGGTCATGACATATGTCTAGACGTTGTGCGTGGTGGTAATGTGACTAAACGCACATAGTGTTGATTTAAAAAAAAGTGGTGTTTCTTTTTTTCAACTGTGTGTGCGTCTTTTTGATATCCTGATGAGTGTGTGCCTAACTGATGTGTGTGGATGAATTTCATGGCACCATGTCGTTGCCAAGACGAAAATTGGATTACGTATTGACGACTTGTTTCCTTCTTTTATGGGTCTGTCTGCCCGCGGTCCATGGTGAGTACTTTCTTTATCGAGAAAAAAAAACAATCATCCTCATCTTAAGAAACATTCAAGAAGATCCGCCACATGTCGCTGCTAGGCAACAGGTTTGAGACGACGCCGAGCGCCGGCGCGATGCATACAGCCGTTGCTGCTCCACATGCGCATATTTGAAAAAATGGGACTTTGATTTTTCAAATTTTTAAGCTGTCATATTTCACGGAGTATCCACTTCGACTCCTCGAATACGAGACACAGGATCCTCTCTCTTCCTGTAGAGCATTAGTATTCAGTGTACCGACATGTCGGACATTGTTGTATGGTGTTTCTACTATCCATATGAAAAATATTGACCCTCCAGTATTTTCCTCGTACCCTACGACGAACCTTGTGTCGTCCCCTCGAGTTTAACGTCTTTCCGTTCCCTCGGTTTTTTCCACCCCTCTTTCAGGGAGCTCAGGGTAAAATCCGGTTGAGCAAGGGTTCCAAGGAAATGCATAATTATTAATATATTATATATATTACGTAGAGAGGGACGGAACAATGATCATGAGATTGGATTAGTTTTTATGCAAGATGAGCGTCTTTTTATTGTTTGAAAGAAAGAAAGTGATGCACTGAGCGGAAGTTTACATTGAACGATTGGTTAAGTATCTTCATTCATACTTATTCACATGTTTATTTATTCATACATATTTTCATATCACTTTTGTGTCTCAGTTTACAAGTACGCGAAACTGTTTTCAAAGTATATGCTGTGTGAAGGAATGTGATGAATGAAAATACTTGAATTAGAGAAAGGTAAAAGGTTTATTCGATACGTACTCTTTTGTTTTCTTCGGTATTACGAGTACACGGATTTCGTACATTTCTACATGGGATGTTTACTAATACAATATCGTGTCAAAGTGTCATTGATACTGTTACCGGTTGGTCAGAGATAGACGCACGTGGTGATGATTTCAGCACAGTGGTGCTCATACATGCTATTGACCATCGAATCTCTCGATCTCGACGTACTCTTGTTGGGAACAAAGCAACAGTTTTTCAGATCAGATATCTTTTCAATTGTGAGTAATATCACAATAATGCAACATTTTTCACTCATGTACAGTGGATTGAAAAACTCGAGTGGAAACTTTTCAAAATTATATATAATTTATATATAATTATATATAAATCATATACAGATTATGTATAATTTGGAAAAATTTTCCACTCGAAAAAGTGAAACCTAAAATCAGTGGGCCGCTCGTTTTTATATGATGTATATAATACCCATCCTGTATATAATATGTGTACATTGTTCAATATATTTTATGTATAACATTTTCGCATTTCACTTCAAAATCAATTGTACCTCGAAAAGAAAGATTTCCACAATTATGCATGAATTTTCAAATTCATGTTCAATTTTATATAAATTATGTATAAGTAATATTCAATTTGATCAAACTTCAGGGTCTCCATCGGTCATGGAAATTTGACGGAATTGATCAATCATACGTTTTTATTGAACATACCGACCAATTGAAAGAAGAAGAATTTTCAAGAGTAGACACCTCGGACCTTTTCATAACTCTGAAAATGTTTTTCTTTTCATACAAAGCTGATTTAAAAACTTTTAAATTGTGTTTCAAAAAATGATATGACAGAATTCCCAAGTGGATAAATTCTGAAAATTATATATACTTTTTATATAATTGAATGAAGTTTATATACAACTTATATATAAAATTATATAAAAATTATATTTAATTCCGAAAATTTTTTCACTCGGGTTTATATTTAATTTCCATTAAGAAGGTCTGTTCAATGTATAAGACTTATATACGACTGCTATAAGAAGATTTTTCAAGGAAGGATTATACATGGAGTATACATGTATCAAACTTTTCATTATATGCAATACTTCTACAATTGTATCAGAATTCACACGCGAATATTCTTTTTTGATCCGCTGTGCTTGACATTCATCCCGTTTCAGAAAATCAACTATACGGGTATATAAAATTTATTACAAGATGTTCAGCTAAAATGTAGAAGAAACTGTCATAGTGTTGGCTTCAATACGGTATGTAAATTTGTTTTGAATGATGAATAATCGAAATTTTCAAAATATAATTCTGATAACATTTTTTACTTTTTTTTATATAGAGAATTGTATATAGTTCCTCTATAATTTTTACATTAACTCACTTGTTTGAAGTTTTATTATGTTTTCCCGTACGTAGAGAAAGTAACAAAATACGGTTACTTCATAATAACTGAAAAATGGTTCTCTGAGTTGACTACAAATGAATGTTGCTGAAGTTTGAATCGTTTATCGCACCGAATTGATTACTGAATAACGAAATCCTCAGCTGTTGAAGACCCAAAACCTTGCGATACATTCTTTAAACGATGTTTCCAATTCCAATAGGATAATTCGAGAAGATCAACACCGATGATTTCTCAAAATTTGTGAGTTTGAATTTTCGTTTCGTTTCTGTAAACGATTCGAATTTCAACAACATACAAATGAGTCACTCTCAGGTCATTTTGATGCTATTCCGACTAACCATATCACAACTGCATCGAGAATCGCTCGATTATTGATGAAACTGAAACTAGCAGCCATGAAGTTGGCAGCCGATTGTTGTAATTTTTTATTAAACATTGCCGGAACTTTGTTCATATCAGAAATCGATTGAGTATCAGCCTACCAAACTTTTCAGATATTCAAATCCTCAATAAGAATTGTGTGCAAAGAGTTATGACAATCGGATGCCAGCTTTACGACTGCCAGTTTCAGCTTCATCGATTATTGATTAGTGAACAACGCCATAATTCTAATTTATTAGAATTTGGCTGTATAAAATTTATATTGAATTTTCTGAACAAATGTTTGATAGATTTTTATACGTTTGAAGCATTCTTGACTGAATTTCCATGGAAATGAATGGTTTCGGCAATGATCTTTTAGAATTTTTGAGAAACCCTTCCTCAAAATATACCTTCGAAACTTTAATTTTCTTCAACATTTTTCCACCTTGTTCACCATGTAGAAACATTGATTTTTTCAACGCTAAATTATCAATTCACAATTTTTTCAGTTTCACGTGATTATCATAAAATCGATTTATGCAATTCCCTCAATGTATTCTATGCTTACAAAACAATAGTGACCATGTAATATATTGAAATACAAATTGCAACTGAGAAACAATGTCTAGGATTACAGTACACCCATCTTATGTTTACTGTTCTTGGAAGTGTCACGTAGGGTATTAAAGAAATATATGTAAATATTGAATTGGATATCTTGAATTCCTCAACGCCATGATCAAGTAATATACGTACCATTACAAATGGAAACTATGAACTACGTTTAAGGTTTATGAAACTTGTGAGTTCATATCGCATGCTCCAATTCATGATAATACTCATTCGATGGCACCCATGATGACATTCGCTTGTTTAAAGTCAAATGAAAATATCAAATCGTTTAGTGTTCCTTGCTTCAAAAATGATATACTAATGACAATAATAACAGAAGTTAAGTGGATTGAATGAACGCATTAACAATGAATACAAATCGCTGGATTGTTCTTCTTTCCTTTTTGCATAAACGTATGAAAGTATATTTCGCTTTTCTTGTAATTATATGTTTATGCAAAATTACAACATTCATTATTGAACTAATATTTATTGTTGAGGGAAACATATTTCTCGCATTCATGGCAGGAGTATTCACTTTTTTTTCCGTAAATTTAGATTGTAAATGACAACCATGTAACAAGCTGTTCGTAATTTGATATGAAAAATGTAAAATCAATGTTGTGAAAAGTAATTCAACAGAATTGAGTCGAAAGTTAATGTAATATTTTCTTTTTCGACTACTAGGTCCAGTTTCATTTCAGGCACCATCTTTCCCTGTTTTTCACAATGTATTTATGGAATTGAAATTCGTAAACATGTTCTTATACCTAATTGCCAAGAGTATAATGTGTCTCTAAAACGGTTTTAGAACGTTCAGAGGACTTCTGCGTTTTTTAAGGATTCAATAAACATTCCAGTGGCACGTTGTGCTGTCTCGGATGTATAGTTACGTGTTGTGTAGGTAGTGAAAACATTTCCCTTCACACTTGATGAATCGTATGGATCTCTTATACATAATTAGTACAAAAGTTATATTCAAGCGCATATGATTTTTAAACTGATCGATTATTATTTTTCTGTACAGATATTTATATAATTTTTGTATCACTCTTTCTATTCGATTTTGGATTATTGTACTAGAGTTTACAGCTTGTACAGGGTGGTGACAGAACCGGGAAATCAGGGAAATCTCAAGGATTTTTAATATTCTGGAAATCTCAGGGAAATCTCAGGGAATTTCGAAAATAAAATTGGAAACTCAGGGAAATGTGTGGGAAGTCGAGTTTCAAATTGAGATTCGGTATTGCCATTGTTTTCTTTTTACTTTCACCTAACTTTTAACTGATTCTTATGGAAATTTCACATTGGAAATAATATATATAAATATAATTTTTTGACTTTTTTTCTTATCAAAATGAAATTGAATGAAGGAAACATTTAACAATTTTCCAATACAGGAAATAGCTTATATCTGAAGGAATATGAATGAATTGTAATAATCAGTCAGATTTTTTTTAATTTTTCCAGAATATTTCGAGAATACCTAATTCTTACAGTTCATCTGTATTCCTCTAGTGAATAAATTTGAACTGTTTTCTGTGTTGGAAAATTGTTGATTGTTCATTGTTCTTTTCATTCAATTCTATTCTGATAAGGAAACAACATTCAGTGTTTTCTTCAAAAAAAATCATAATTGACAAAAATTTATCCAGTAGAACATAGAAAGTGAGTTTGTAACTTTCACTACACAAAAATTCGAAAAATCAGTCAATAACCTGATAGTACATGGAAAATTCTTTCTCAAGAACAAGGAATAGAATTGTTCAAGAACTCTTTTTGAATTTGATGAATTCAACAAAAGTTTGGAGGAGTTCAATGTTTGAGACATTAGCGAGTCCTGTGAGAGTACTGAAACAATTCTGAAAGTATTCTCACAGTACCCTCATAGTACCTATTCGTGAATGTCTCAAACATTGAACTCCTCCAGAGTTCATTATAAATTCATTAGTTCGAAAAGAGTTTTTGAAGAATTCTATTTCTTGTTCTTGAAAAAGAATCCATCGTGTTTCATCTGGGTACAGATCTCATGCAGCACGTCTACTCTGTAAATCCGAATCAGTGAAAAGTACTGAGAATCAGTGAATTTCCCTGGCGAATCAGTTCTAAGTCGTCCACAGTGGACGACTTAGCACTGGTTGGTCAGTGGAATTCACTGATTCTCAGTACTTTTCACTGATTCGGATTTACAGAGTAAATATGGCATCTATCAAGTATTCAATGGATATTCCAATATTCGTCTAATATTCATTTGACGTCCATTGGATCTGCATTGGATGTCGAAAATATCTTAGATATCCAATTTCTATCCTTGTGCCGTATGAGATTTGGCTTGGTTTGGAAGAAGAATAGAAAAAATGATGAAACAAACCTCCAGAAAACCTTTTATTTATATACAGTCACGAATCGCATTGTAGTTGTTCTCGAAAATTTTCACGAATACTTTCCCAGTAAACATTTTTGAATCCCTCTTTTGGATCACTCTAAAAGATACATTGAAGCGATCCAAAAGATGCCTTACCATGTTGCATAATACATCTTCTATATACGTTTAAGATATCTATGTCCCGTAATCATATTACCCTTCCCTTTCATCATATAAATTGGGAAATAACCCTGCTTGAAAAGACCTATTAGAACCGATTAGAAAATTTTTGCCTGAATTTGATCGGTTTACGTCAAGGAAGAGGTGATCAAAATCTCGCTAATCTTTCACCTGTATTCAAGTGGTCCTTACTCTCTTTTTAAAACCAATTAAAATCTATCAACCTTGAGCGGACGGGACTAGTCCCAAAAGGGACCACCCTGGGAAACACCATTTTTCTTGTTTCTCAGGGGGAATTTGGTGTGTTGAACACAGGAGAAATGGTAAAAAATTTTTTAAGTCACCCCGTCCTCTAAAGGTTGAGGAGATAGCCTGGTGTAAAACATCAGAAACAAGCACTTTTTTGTGGATGTATTTCAGAAATAACTGTTCAGCATATAGTTTTGCAATTTGCAGCATTTATTGTTCGCATATTGAAGAATTCAAATTAATTTTTTGGTGCAATTATGTGAAAGTTTGAGCAAGGTACAGCAGCAAATATGGAAAAAGAGTGAAAATTCACTCTTATGGAGTGAAAACTCACTCTTGTTGGACTTGCAGTATTTTCACTCTTTAGGAGTGGATTTTCACTCCAAAAAATTTGGAGAGTAATTTTTCTGAAATGAAAAACAAAAAAAGGTGTTTGTCTTTTCTTGTTCTACGCCAGGCTATCCCCTTGAGAGATATTTTCCCTCAGTATTTGGTTGGATTGTCCAAGCCACCAACATCCCCAATTTGTGAAAATCGGCGATTCGGATGATTGGAGTTCGGATAATTGGAGTTCTACTGTATTACTCTTATTTTGTCATGTGTTTTACCAGAGCTGGATTTGTTACGTAATTTTGTAATTTCTCACGTAATATACCTGGTGTCTGAAGTATAATGTATGTAAGATCCTTTAACCCTCTTCAAGAGCAAGAAGTTGATTTTGCACGTAAAATACTCAGTTTTTTTTACATCCCCATCAAAAAAATCCAGGTGAGTCCCATGGAAATCTACATGGGAATTTCTGGGAATTTCATGGGTCCCCATTGATTTTCATGTGGGTTCCTAGGCAATCTCAGGTGTAACTCGCGGTGACTTTTGACGGGGGTGTCATAAACCATATAAAATACTCGGAAGTATATTATTATATCAACTCTGCACGGAGAGATGTGTAGAATTAAATTTACTATGGTGTTTTGTAATCGAAAAGCAGGCTGAACTTACAATAAAATTTACTGTGACAAACAATACGCAGTAAAAAATTTTGTATTACAAACTGTCCACTCAATATTCGTATTGAAAGTCAACACAAAAACTAACACTTTCGCGTCAATTCCACACATTCTTTGTACCAATATTGAAAACGAATTTTGAGTGGACCGTTTGGGACATGCGCATGTGTTGAAAATACACAAAAATTTTTACTCTGTAGACACCTGATCAGATTTACAATGTTTTACAGTAAATTCCATTGGAAAGTCAGTCTGTTCCTTGGTTTCAACAATCACGTAGTAAATTTAACTATAAATATCTCTCCGTGTGCGTTCAACGATGAAAATTATCAAATTTTATGCTTATCATCAAAATTCTATTTGCTGAGTCAAAATAATTAATGCTTGAGCGTTGGAAAACATTTTATTTGTACATAATATAAAAGTTCACAAACCTCAGGGAAATTTACAAAAAGTACTCCTGGAAAACCGGGAATTCTCAGGGAATTTGAAAATTGAGATTTTTGTCGCCACCCTGATTGTATGAGACAGTACTCCTCATCTTTGATAAAATAAATTCTTTTCCATGGAGAAGATATCGAACTTTCATCAATACTCCCTAGAACTCTATAAAAATCAGACACTTATTGTATAACCTCAGCTTCCAGAATCAGGATTATTCGAATTGGGAAATTGATGAAAAATTTGTGGTTTGTTTGATAAATCAATAAGCGGTAAGTGATGGATATCAACGATTGAATAGGCAATGGATTTTCATCAATGAAATACAAATGTTTATCATTTACCTTGTAGAATAAATTTCTGTTTACCTATAGATTTCTTAATTTCGTTATTACCATCAAAGTGCTTTTTATGGTTCATCTCAGAATATTCATACTTTTGAAATAATGTGTGAAATTTAATCCAATTAACATTCAATTGCATCGTTAAATTTGCTGAAAGAGAAGGATCCTTTGTGAAGTCAATTCGAATGAACATTATTTTCTGTTGTTTTTGTACACACGATTTCTGTGAAAATCAGGAATAATTCGTTGAATCAAATTATTGGCATTCTGTAATCATCCATGTTCTAATGTATAATACCATCAAAGGTGTGTTGTTGAATAATTTAAACTTTTACCAAACAATAAATTCGATGCAAATACAAATTTTTCCACATTAAACGCGACCTATGAAGAATAGAAGATCGAGAGAAAGAGAATTTATAAAACTTCTGGTGTTTTTTCAAGTGTTCTTCACTGTTAGAAAAGTTCTTGAATTTAATACGAAATTCTTTGTGAAACATATTTTCTTATTGAACTCAATACTGATTCCTTAATTCAATATGAGTGATGAAATTTCACAATTTCTCATTGAAATATAATAATTATTCATTGAATTTCACAAATATGTTATTAAAATGAAGAAGGAAATTCTCAACATTAAGAATCAAATTCTTAGCATTATAAATTATATTATTGAATTCAATATTTTATCATGAGTCCTGTTTAATAAATTGTTCATGAAAAAAACTTCATAATCTTTCTAACAGTAGTGACTTCTCCAATCTCTTCTCTCCTAAAATGCAGGGACTTGTAACGTTATTAACTTTCGTTACTCATTATATGTAAAATATATATAATAATGTATATATTGTACACAAATTATATATTTATTATGTATATTTTATATATGCCGAGTAACGAAAGTGAATAACGTTACAAGTCCCTGCTAAAATGAAAATGCTTTCCTAAGTATCGCATCTAGAACAATCAATTGAAATCTATATTTTACGAAATTCCCACACTGTGATTCTGAGAAATGCTTTTGGATGCACGCTTTCAAGACTAGAAAGATTGTGTTCAATAAGTTTGATTTTGTCAATATTTTCATCAGTGAAACACTTCCTTTGTCACAATTTGAGAATGTCAAGCAATCAAAGCATATGTTTTGATCGCATTACTCTCATGTAGATTCACTTCTTTTGGGAACACTACGAAAATTCTTGAAGAATTTTCAGATCTTCATTATCTTATGACAATTCTGCGTCAACCATTTCACTTTGGTAACTTCAGCTTCATGACTCAAAGTTGTGAACCAATTGATATAACTTTCAATAGAAGCAATCGATCAAATAATTACTTTATGAGGACTACTGAATCAATTTTCGATGTATAGTTGAGTTGAATAAAAAATCACAACGTTCGACTCGCAGTTACCAATTCCACTAAGATATCAATTCTATTGCGATTCAGAATATTTTCAGTGATTCAAAGACCCTTACACAGTAATTAGTGCTTTTTCAAAAATCATTCTATCGTATGAAAGGATAAAGGGAAATTTTGCGTATGATTGATAGTTGAAATTAGTGATTAGTGATCGAAATAGATCCTGATTATTAACTCTTGATTTCATTTCATTCTACATTCTATGAAAGTACACATTCATTTCCCAAAAACTGGCCTCCGTTTGAATGATAAAATGATCATTAACATATCGAATTAAATCATCTATGATCAAGTCTTGCTTTGACAAACTGTCTCAAAACCTGATCATATTTTCACATATACACTGTGGAAAACAGTCTGGAATTTTCTATATCAGATGAATATGAAAATTCTGGAACTTGAAATCCGAGCTGAGACTATAATCTGATCCAATGTGATTTTATATAAGATTTTATATAAAATCAGATTGAGTCAGATTATAGCCCCAGCCCTATAAAAAAAATCATCCATATAAAAATGCATGAAAAGTCATAATTTTGTATAAGATGTCACACAATTTCATATGAAAAGTCAGGGAAAACTTTGAAAATTAATACCAAATTCATTTGTCAGTTGCTTAATAGAAATTTTGTATGAAATTTAGGAAGCAATTTTTCACAGTATAGTCTCGTTGAATATTTTTCACACAACGATCGCGCTATTGTCCGCTCAGCTTCAGATCACCTTTGTATACATAAAAATTCTAAAATGAAAATAACGAGTTACATAATCAGTCTTTACATCGATATGACAGGATGTTAGCTTTCAATGTTCGTTTGACAGGCGACTTGAACGTATTTGTCCTCTGTATAGTTGACACGATGATTATTCATCGCATACTTGTTCAAATAGATTCCGGCTTCGGTTACAATTGTTTCCACAACGGATATTGTAGTTTTTCAAACTTCTCACAACTGGTTCGTTGACCCACATAGAAATGAATAGAATGTTTATTAATATTTCGAGAGAGCTAGAATCCCATTTTTCGTTGTTTCATAAGTGCATTTCTCCTTAGATCTTCCAAAACGACAGAGAGTGGGGCTCTTTGAAAAAGATCAATCCTTTTTTAT
Source organism: Gonatopus flavifemur (assembly GCA_018340375.1). NCBI lineage: Eukaryota > Metazoa > Arthropoda > Insecta > Hymenoptera > Dryinidae > Gonatopus > Gonatopus flavifemur. Next base: position 44,130,676 of record JAFFJZ010000003.1, on the reverse strand, counting down.
ATACAAAATATATAATCTTTATAGATTTCAATACAAATTCGATACTTATATAGAAAAGGATCGTCGATCTTCTTTGAGGATCCTCATCATAAAAAAAGTGTTCAAGATGATTATGAATCAATATAAGACGTTCAATTGTTTTTTCGTGTGAGGTTACTCTTCAATTATTATAGATTCATCTAAACATTTTGATTTAATATATTGTGTTTTTGTGTTCTGCATCCGAAAAGTTATCAAATTCTCCTCCTGAGAGAACGTGAGAACTACTATCTCTTCATCTCTTATTTTCCATCGCAAGAGAGAGGCGTTGTTACATACTGTGGCGGAACACGTTATGAAGTTTTGCCATATGATTGATTAAAGTGTGCTTCTTACAGGGATTCCTTGGATTTGATAAATTGTCTCGTGGAAGGTTCAGTGCTATGTTTCAAATGAATATTATAATATTTGAATATCTCTTTATGAATTAATATTAACCGAATTCCTGAACTGATTACACAGACCCCGGTAACCGCTTCTGATTCCTGGACCCAAGGTGGTTGACGTTCGCTCTCATTTTCTCAGGCTTTCTCTTCTCTCTTTCTTGTTAAAATTCACTTGTATTCTTTGCGGTATGTATGCGTGATAATTTCTTGAATTAACGTCGTGTTGTTGATAAATCCGTATTTTTTTTCCAAGTAGTTGTGTTGAATTTATGATGAAAAAATCAATCAAATTATACTAGCGTATTATGACACCGTATTTTTCGATCAATCCGAAGGGAACAACCTTTGTTTGAATATTTTTGTCAGCGTGATTGAAGCATAAGAAGCTTTTGTTCATTTTCCGGAACGTTTCTTATAATGAATTTTATGCTTCCTCGTTAAATCAGAGAATCGCTTGAAAACTTCTGTACCTATTTGAAAATTAGAACAAGCCAGGCAATGATTTTTCCCATATACCGTTTCGCTTAACATCAAAAACGTCTAACGCTTTGCATCAATAACATGGTATATTTCAAGGTATCCTTTGGGTCGATATCACTACTCCCGTTTCGTGATCATCTCGAACCTGGCTAGCTCAGGAAGCTGATTTGATACGAGAGAATGAGAGAGTCATTAAAGGTTCTTCACCGACAGACATTGCATCCACAAGAAAAGAGCACTCTAAGCCGATAGATGCAACAAACCTCTTTTATTCCTTCAATCCTTCCCTTCTCGTTTTGATAAAACATTTGCGAGAAAGAGAAAGAAGAACAGTTGGATATCTTGCGGCATCTGCTAACTAAAAGGGTAAAATCTTTCTTTTCTTGTTCGTATTCGAGCGACCTACGAAGCTGGACATTTGCATTCGCCTTGGCCTTCTCTCTCTTGGCTTGGTATATCGTAAAACCGCATAATTAAGGACCAGAAGGCTCCCTTGCGCTACCGAACGTACATCTATCCGTCCGTCTGTCCATCCTTCCATGAACGTCCATCCAAGTTCTCTTCTTCAGCTGAAGAAAAAGATCCATGCTTCCACTCGGTATCGAAGAAAGATCGAGGATTGTGCCGTCAGTCAGTCGTGGGGACAGCCGCGCGTGGACATGGACCCTTATAAAGCAACCATAGAGTTGAAGATCTATCCGCGCGTATATGCAGATTGTAGGATTGATCCGGGAGAAAAGAAAAATCCCAGAGAAAAGTCCCCGCGGAGTCTTAGAACGTCGATTAGATGTCGTTACTCCCCTCTTTTTCCTTTACAATTTCTGCCCGGTCGTTTCAATCCAAAGAATTCAATGCCGATGTCTAGCACGCTGCTGACCGCTCAGTCCTCGGTCCTCGATTCCGATCATTCTTTTTGCTCATGAGAAATGTGAATTCCGCGGTAAAGTACGTGATTATGGTTTTATTTCCGTCCATCATCAATCGGAAAAATCACGTTTCTTGTTCCCAGCGGTCAGTTGCGTCTCTCGATAAAAATATCAGACGAAATATATAGTTTGAAATTCATTATTATAATTAATATTCTCATATGAAAGAGGGTTTCGATTCGTTCGGTGTTAAAGCACAGATTTAAAATCTGTCTCTGGATTCGAATTAGTCTAGGTTTAAACGCAATTACTTCTCGAGTTTCGAGCACGGACAAGCATCTTTGTTCAATACTAATGCATATCCATATACGTAAACGTACAGTTTAAGAGCGAATGTGTTCGTCGTTTCCCAAGAGGAACACATCAGGGGATGTTGTGTGTTGCGCCCTGTGTTCTATACCGGGTCAGTACGATCGTATCTATTAATCATTTCGTTCAGTATCTCTTTATTCTCTTTATTCGTGTTAGCACTGGTGCAGACATTCGCCTTGTGTACACAGAGAGTCACTCTTTTGCCTGATAAATGGCAATGAGTCTCACGTAAGGTAAAGGCGAATGTTATATGCCATATGAGAGGTTGATCGCCAGCTGACTAATAACCTCTCTCTTTCTTTTACGTTCTGTAAGAAATATCATTATGGGAAACTTGATTTCAACTCTACGTATAGAATTTTGTTCTGGAAATAATCTTCGCTCCAAAATGTGATTCGTTTTTGTTGTTCTTATGAGATCAAAAGTTCAAATAATAGCAACCGATCTAGATCGCAATTACGCAATTGTAACTTTGGATACGTTATTTATTATATTTTCTCAAACGTTGCTCACTTTAGATGTCAAATGGGAATGAGGAACAGATAAGTATCTTCGGCATCTTCTTTGCTCTGTGAATCCGAGTCAGTTAATTTCACTGGCGATTCCCAGTACATTTTGCTGATTTGGATTTAGAGAGAATGTAAATATATAATTTGTGCATACGCTTTAAGAAAAATGGGTAGTTTTTCTCCACACCATTGAGGGATTTCATCGCTGAATCCTGGAAAAATGAGTTTTTCATAAAAAAATAAGACATATTTTTTCAACTTTGAAGAGCCATTTTGTCCTTCGAGTCTTAAATCCTCTATGAATGAAGAAAAAGTTCACCAAATCAAGGCGAAGAATTCCTCATTCATGAAGAAACTTTGTTACCACCATTTTTTTACAGGGAAATTCCACAATTATTTTTTACAGTGTACTTATAGGTTGCTAGTCGAGAACAAAATTCTATGGAATACAAGTTCATAGTTGATTCAATTGACAATTATAATGAGAGCATCAAAATAATTCGAAAAAACCAGTAATAGTTATAAGAATTTTCTCTACTTTGAGTAGAACTAGAAATAATACGTTACATGCTGTTCAGCAACGCCATAAAATACAAACATCATCCGGGTGATTTCATGCGTCTTTTTAATGCATCCAACAACGTACAGCTGGCTTTTACTGCCATCATCCGGCCACTGTTTCCCTTTTTTTTTGTAATCACTCATTAAAATTGGTTAGCTCATTTAAAGCTGTACACGTGTAACTATTTAAAAAGAGTTTTCTAATTTCTTCTCTCTTTATTGAATTCTGGTTTCTTTGATCATACTATAGCGATAACCGCCCTGCTCAACGAAAGAATAATCAAAGGAAGACATGTGATGTGATAAAATCGTGTTGTGCTTAAAATTATATTACGTAGCTACTTTAAATAAAAATATGAACTGCTTTCTGTGTAAAAGAGGAAAATTGAAGAAAGAAAATTATACAAATCTGCAGTATTCAAAATATTTTATTCCTGTGGAGTGGGAAAAAAGTATTCCTTTGCTACTGTGGACATATTTTCTAACGTTCAGTGTCTTATTGAAAATTTGGATTTGTTAGATAGTATTCCAATTAAATAGGAATACGTTCATCCTCACACCAGTCAGTCTGTAAAAAATAATTGTGGAATTTCCTTAAAAAAAATGGTGGTAGCAAAGTTCCTTCATGGATGGGAAATTCTGCGCCATGATTTGTTTAATGGACTTTTTTCACTTCTAGAAGATTCAACACCCGAAAAGTAAAATGGTTTCTCAATGTGGGGGAAAACATTCCTCATCTTTGATTAATAAAACATGAAGCTGAAATTGTCAGCCGTAAAGCGAGCAGCCGATTGTTATAAATTTTCCCGCAAAATTTTCATTAGGGATTTGAGCATCTGAAAAGTGTAGTGGAAGGCTTCTGAATCCATTTCTAAAAGTTACAGCAGTCAGCTGCCAGTTTCAGCTTCATAAAAAAACAATCACAATACTTTCCATATTTTTGAGAGTGCAGCATGATGTTAGTCAATCAAATCAAATGTAGGAATATGTTACCTTGTAATTTTTCAATCCTCATATTCTTCTCATAAATTAATAATCGAAATATAAACTTTCCTCACAAATTATATTCACGGAACTATTTCTCTGTTCATTTTATTCACACATATGGTTGAAGTTTGTGTATATTATATCAGCCGCGAAGAAGACAGTGAGAAACAAGAGGAACCCCTTCGTAGACACGGCTTGTTGACTCATATTACATGCTCGCGCGACGGAACAATCGAAAGTCACACTCGCGTGCGACTAACGTTTTAACATGAGATGCGTTTCGTATCAAGAGTATGTGTCTTGATGAATGAGTGGCTTATATGAAATGTGAAAAAGCAGTCATGCAAAACTCTCTGATTTCTAGAATATCCACAGTGAGAAAACCGTGAGGTGGAAAGTCTCATATTTCCAGGATCAAAGAGGTACACAACAGTATTTTCAATATTTCTTTCCACCTGAAAGTTACTCAGAAAGGATTTAGAAATTCCATCGAATGTTTCTTCTTCAACACAGACGCGGCAATTTTATGTACGAGATCTTTTTGTCGAGCTTGGAATTCCATTGTAGACATTGAATGATGATTATTGAACTAAGAATAATTTTTCTTACGTAAAAAGAAATTCTCATACCGCAAGGGGAGATTAAAAAAAAAACATTATAAAATGTTTGTATGTTGGGACACAAAATTCAACAAAGTTTTTTTGAATTCTTCAAATTCAACTCATTTTCCGTTGATCAAAAATAGAATTAAAATTCAAAGAGACAGAAATTGATAAATTGGATATATCAAATTCATTCGAATTTCTATTGACTTTTGTGCAAGTTTAACGCTTTCAGGACCGTAAGATCACGGCTGTTAGGAGAGAGAAATAATGGAAATTTCCTTAATCTACACCCCACCAAGTAAGATGAATTTGTTACATTAGAATTTTTAGCTCCTGTATTTTAGCAGATACGGTAAGTCACATATTTGGGCTTATCGCCCTGGAAAAAAAGGCTTCGTCCTCAATTTGCCAAGTCGAATATCGAATATTTCATCACAAATCATTGCTGAAATTGAAAATTCAAAGGACATTTGAAAAATATCCTCTAGGTGATTTTGAGAAGAACATTTTGAGAAGAACATTTTGATATTAGTATTTTACTGATAAAATATAGATAAAATGATAATTTTCAAAATCTCATTAATTTGTTGAGTTTTTCTCATTACAAATAAATATTTTCTCAGCAACAAACAATCACAGTGCATACTGGGACCTTCTTTGAGACAAACCATAATAAGAAGAAATTCACCGGATATACTTTTCATACAAAATTTATCAACTCATGGCACATATATGTGCCCGTGGTCCTGAAAGGGTTAAAAGTGAAAAAATATTGATTATATTATCGTTCCTATCTAATTTGATTGAAATCACGATTATTTTTTGGTTGAAATTGAATTAATTTTCAGAATTTCAGAAAATATATGCTTTTATTGAACTGTATTCAATGTATTTAACGTGACAAAGTATGTCACATCGAATGTGTAAAAAGTACGCAACAAAAGGAAAACTATGTGCATTCTACGCTTCCGCATTTCAACGCATTATACAGGGTTCATCTAGACTAGGATGAATGCTCATGCCGGAGTATACTCAATGAAACGAACGAAGAAGCAGAAGGAGGATTTTCCGGAAATTACGTCAAGAACTTCTCAAGCGATCAACATGCGTGTGTCCTTAGTGTGCATTTCTTTGCGTATCCCTGTATATACGTACATGTATATATAAGGTGCAGTCTAACGAGGAAGAAAGATTTGTGCAGCAGCGTAGAGTCTGGAATAAAATCTTTCGCAATTTGTAAGTGAGAAACACCGTTCTTACCCAGTCCCATCGAGTATTATACACTCACTACGAACTCAGCTGAACTTCGTAAGTGCAAGCGCAAATCACTGTTAGTTACAAACTACGTACCGCGTGTGCGTTCCTGAGCCGTAAGATTCATTCTATGTATAGACATTTATAGCAGGTGTATGTGTTTCTATAGTTTACGTGAGTTCACAGGTACTTGCTACCACCTATCTACCTTATATATATAAGCCGACTTATCACCACCTCTCTTTTCTCTCCCACAAACTCTGGTCGCTCGCGATCTTGCCGAACGATAACGCGTGCACCTCGTTCCGCGCTTTTGCGCGGCTCACATTCGTACGTTTGACTTTAATTGGGCGTTCTTTTAGTTCAGAATGATTCGGTTCAATAATAAGTCTACGAAATCAATAGTTTATTATCATTTTTTACACGTAAGTTTTCTCTCACTTCGTTATGAATTCAATCAAATACAGATAATGCAAATTCCGATGTCGATAATTCCCGATATTTTCTCACGGTGACGAAACTATTCAAAGTATCGAAGTCCGATGAACAGAATGATGCAAATAACTAACTGTGCTTGAAAATGATCATTTCCCTTGATCTTGTTTTTTTTTCTTCGACGAGATTTTATAGAAGAGTGTAGTAATAAAAAGTTCACGCACGACCATTTACCGGGCTTCTTCACTATTCTATCTTGGCTTTTTATCACTTTTCCTCGCAACGATCACGCGACACTTGTCAATCATCGCATTCGCTCGAGCAATTCCGTCAAGCTTCGACAATCGAGCAATTGGTTTTCATACTGCGTGTGTATATTTCTATATACAATTCTTCATTATTCCTCTTCACGGAAGATCGCTGTGTGCACCGAACAATCCTATAACTCTTTGATTACAAGTGTAATTTCATCAATGGGGGTTTGCGCGTTACGCTGCTTGATTATAGTGGTTGGAGACGTTGTGTTCACCGGCGCGTCAAACCGTGTAAACTTTCTGTATGCCATGGATAAGTTTATGCTCGAATAAATGTCGGATAGATTAGAGATTGTAATTAATGTTAGGAATAGAGTAATGGTTTCAAGGAATTCCGTGGTTACGTAACCATATTCATGATCTGCCGCATTTAGTTGTACAATATTTCGCACGGGAAAAGTCTTTTTTTTTGTTATGCTCTTCAATCCATCCAAAACTTCAACGATTTTACAGATACTGACGATAGGCAATCATTTGGAGCAAACGTGGGGATTTATATTCAGCTAACGTTGATTGATAACAAAGGTATTAACGTGCCTGTCTTGATGATATAAAGATACAAAGATGGATTGTCTTATGAAACTGAAACTAGCAGTCGTAGAGCTAGCAGTCGGTTCTTATAACTTTTGATTAAACGTTGTCGAAGCTTTTTTCACAACAGAAATCGATCAAGTATCATTCCATTAAACGTTTCAGATCCTTAAATCTTCAATAAATGTTTAATGTAAACAATTATGACAATCGGCTGCTAGCTTTACGGCTGCCAGTTTCAGTTTCATAACCGCGTTCGCGCAATTTTGTGCCAGTATCGATTCAGGTTTGAACCAACATTGGTTTAATATCAAAAGTTTTGTATCGCGCAACGTCTCGGATCCATTGGATCAAATCAGCGTCGGCAATTTTTCGTAACTGTTGCCCCGGACGTCAGAATTGAGACTCGTTGATTGATGAAACAATATGTTATTATTGGAAAACTTGGTCAAGCTTCCCCTGAAAGTTCTGTCAATGTTGTTAAGGTTGGGTCAGCCTTACGTCACTGGTAAAGTTTTTAGAATGAGATTCCACTATATTTAGCCAGCTAGAGGTGAGCATGGCAATGTTTTGAGATTCTTTGAGTCAGAATTTCATAACAACTTCAGTTTTGTAGTGAATTTTTCACTTTCAAAGAGTGAAATTTCACTTATTGAAACAGGTGAAAATAGCATTCAAACTGGATTAACTCACTTCTGAGACTTAATAGACTGGAACCATTGATTTTCCATTCTTCCAGATTTGGAGAGTAAATAAAGATATATTGAGATAACACATTCATTTGGATCAAAGAAGACTTTCAAATCTGGAAATCTGGTTCCGATTGAATGAAAAATGATTAAAAAAAATTAAAATGTTTATTTCACCCCATGAAAATGACATGTTTATTTGAATTAGAAAAAACTTCTTTCCAATATGGAAAAATTCATATCATTTCTTGAAATTTTTTGAGTGAAAAGTATAGAGTAAAAATGATTCGTTAATTATGTTCTTATTCTACAGTTGAATAGCTTTATGTGAGATACACGGTTGCCTTGAACAAAAAAGATTCGCTGGCGCAGTCAATCGAAGTATTGTGTATAAAATAGCGAAGTTTTTGGCCAGCCCAGCGAAAAATTTACTAATCTACTCAAATTTTGGTCAACCACGTTGTTCTCTCTCTACGTAACCTCTTTGGTTGGGCCAGCGAATTCCAACAGAAAAAAAAATCGTTATATTCTATGTGTAATACTTTGATTTACTGCGTCATCGATTTTTTTCTCTATTCATTAATGAAAAAATCATGATTTCGTGAAAAGATTCCCTTCAAATCGATGAAACAGACATGTATCTACTTGATAACTCTCAAGTTCGAAGTACTCGTGAGTTCACACGAGTTGAAACTTCAACCATCTTAGTTGAAAATTAACGCACCATTTTGACAAACATTGAAACACAAATTTGCATCCCACAAATCTCCTCAGCTTCAGTCTTATTGGTTAAAGAAGATACTTAAAATAAACTTACAGGTAGAATTTGACGATTGCTAAATTCTCCAACGACTAACAGCACGTACTTTACTTCTTTGCCAGTTTATTAGACCTCTTCAGGCCGGCCATGATTATTTTCCATTTGTCAATTAGCATAGAACGAATCCACATGAACGACGAACCACGGCGATCGTTTTGAAAAATATCAATGTTATTGGCTGTTTTTATTTGAAGAAGTAATTATCATGATTTGTAAGAGTTCTTCCGCCTTCTTTCGTGTGCTGCTGTGATTAACTTGAATCTCTGCCTGTACCTCATAGTCCCAAAAAGACGGTATATTTCAAATGAATTTTTCTATCAATCTATGAAGTGAATATGAAACCAACCATTCTCTTCAATTGAAATCGAGTCGAATAGTATGGACCCGTCCTAGAGTATTGGTTCAATATTCGAATGTTTAATAAAACCAAATTTATGGAAAAATTGTGAATATTTATTTAAAAATTGATGGCATCGATCAGGCATGACTCCGGTTACGACCAAATATGTTGAAACTTATTTTCACATCATACTCAAGTTAGGAACCGTTACATCAATTACAATTCATCTACCATAAAATCTATTATCACACGATTTCATGTTCACTGAATAGAAGTTTCTTGCGTTTTGATTCATTTTGCTCATCTTCCGTGAAAGAAATGTGAAACGCCTCCGCAAATGGAGGAAAGGAAGTGCGTGCGTTAAGCATCTCTTGATTTATTTATCATCTTTCGTGCGTGACCAACGAATTCCAATTTACCGTTTTAATGGAAGCTTGGTTTTATTACGTTTCTGACGAATTTTGACTATCAGCTGATTCTTAACAGTATGGAAAATTGAATTGCTTGGACGATACCCTGAGAACGGCAAAATATCCTATAGAACCGTATGTTGACAACAAAATATTTATATCAGAATTTTTTGTTACAATACTTATTCGACCGAATTGTCATTAAGAATAAAAAAGTATACAATTTAATGACTATGTTCCACAACAGTATCGCTGAGTTCGATCATTAGAGTATTATCTATATATAGTATAGTATCTAATGTATAATTGAAATCTTTTCAATCTCATGATTCCTTCGTTCTCACAGTAATGTAGACTGCCTCGGTACTTCTCGAACATAAGAAAATTTTACATTATTTATATCTCATCGACAGCTCTCTTCCTTTCTTTTCCATTCTGAAAGATGAAGTTAGAAAAGATCTTCCCTCGTGGTTTCTTATTCTCATTATTTTGATAATTTGTCCCACTTTCATTATTTTCATCGGTCTATGGCACTAATATGGCGAACGTCGAATTATTGCGACAAAAGGTTGCTTCGCTGTTGTGGCGAGCGATGGTTAGGTGCCCAAGACTCTGATGATGGTTATACCACCATACGATGGAGTACAAAAACAACGTTCGCTGGTTGCCATCGCGAGAGAATACCACGGCGTCTCGCAAGGCGGCAGGTGCGAGATACGAAGGTAGTCAACGACGTTTTCACCGTGACTTGTTTGTGCAGGTAGCAGTAGTCTGCACCGTCCCCTGCGTGCTTGCTTTGATATTGCTTGTAAGAAATCACACATGTGTGATACAAGGTACACGTTGATGCCCGAGAGAGCAGCAGAGATACCGAATCTGAAAACTCGCACGTGCAATTATCAGAGCATCATCGGTCGAAGAACCGACTGACCGTTTATTAATAATACGTTAATTGGCACTTTGTAATTATAGGGTCCCTTGAATACCATCAATGATCAAGCTGAACAAATACTTGGTATGTGAGACGCTTTCGTAATTGAACACGCATTCTTTTGTGAGAAAAGTGTTTGAAGACATGATGGTGTCATTGGTGTATTTTGTGAACACTTCTATGACCGTGTATTCAAAGTGCAGATTTGAATGAGAATTCTCCAGTTTGAAACACATTGATCGAGAATATCAAGAAATTAATGATCTTTTATTTGTATTCTTTGGATTGAACGATGAATCAGTTCTGTACGGAATCACTGATAATAATTGTAAGGGTAATCAAGAAATACTTCATGTTTTTCCTCATCCCACTTTTGTGCGAATGATCAGATAAAATTTGCAGGTAGAAAAAACTTTCAATCATGCCGAAGTCTTCAATTGGACAAGGTATGCGAGATTTATAATGCTTTAATTGGCACTTATTAATTGTAGATTTATCAACTTCTTTGAGAATGAAATTAAAGAAGCTTTTTGATTTTGCTATATGTTTTTGACGTAACTCTGTGTAAGGATTAATCAACATTAGGCCCAAAACTGGGCCAAAGAGGGGCTGAAATTCATGCCCGCTGGGGTAGAATTCAAAGCAATTTTCCAATTAAAAAAAAAGGAAGGGGCAGTATTGATGGCCTAGTCTGGGTTCATGCTGGGCCCATGGTGTTACCAATCCTCGGGTAAAGCAATACAGCCAAGCTGGGAACGATGTTATCATCTCAGCCCGAGCGTGTATTGCCTATAATGACAATGGGCCCCAGGCTGGGTCCATCCTCTTCAACCCAGTATTGGGAAATGACGATGGGACCCATGTTGGCTCAATCTTGGCTCTGTTGTGCTTCCCCATACAATTATAGTTGAAAAAAATGGAGATAATGAATCTTAGTGCGGGCACATTTGAACTTGGCCGCAATTTGGACCAGCGTTAGGCCAAGATTGGGGTGAATTTATCTCCCGAGCATGTGTGTACAATCCTCAGCGTGTAAGAATTTTGGTCCCACTCTGGCCCAGTGTTGGGCCCATATCGTCAGGATGGGGCCCATGCTGGGCCGGGGTGGGCCCCATGGTATATACATGCTAGGGATTTTCCAACTTCAAAACAAAGAGGAAGGGGCAGTATTGATTGCCTAGTCTGGGTTCATGCTAGGCCCGTGGTGTTACCAATTCTCGGGCAAAGCAATACGGCCAAGCTGGAAACGATGTTATCATCCCGGGGTTGGCCCCACGTTGGGTAGCGTGGGCACCCACCCTGGGCGTAGATGGGGCCCGCCGTCAATACACACTTGGGAGGGTTGTTCCCATTTGTCTGCCCAGCTTGGCCCCACGTTGGGCAGCATGGGCACCTACCCTGGGCTTAGATTGGGTCCGCCGTTAATACACACTTGGGTATTAATGGCAATGATTTATTGATAAAAAATTTGCACTCAATTACTGTATTTAAATGAGTAGTATTATAAGTAGTATTCTTTCTTGTAAGAGTAACATTCCTTGTTATCAACATGTATACAATATTCATCCAGTTCTTATAGATTTCTATGAAATTTCGATAGAAACTAGAAACATATTATATACAAAAATAATGATACGGCCCAAGTGTGTATTGACGGCGGGCCCCATCTATGGCCAGGGTGGGTGCCCATGCTACACAACGTGGGACCAACCCTGGGATGATAACATCGTTCCCAGCTTGGCCGTATTGCTTTGCCCGAGAATTGGTAACACCACGGGTCCAGCATGAACCCAGACTAGGCAATCAATACTGCCCCTTCCTTTTTGTTTTGAAATTGGAAAATCCCCAGCACGTATATACCATGGGGCCCACCCCGCGCCAGCATGGGCTCCATCCTGCCAATATGGGCCCAAGACTGGGCCAGAGTGGGACCAAAATTCTTACACGCTGAGAATTGTACACGCATGCTCGGGAGATAAATTCACCCCAATCTTGGCCTAACGCTGGTCCAAATTGGGGCCAAGTTCAAATGTGCCCGCACTAAGATTCATCATCTCCATTTTTTTTTAACTATAATCGTATGAGAAAGCACAACAGGGCCAAGATTGAGCCAACATGGGCCTCATCGTCATTCCCCAATACTGAGTTGAAGAGGATGGACCCAGCCTGGGGCCCATTGTCATTATAGGCAATACACGCTTGGGGGTGAATATCGCGAATCCCTAATTTCAAGCTCTGTGACATTCAAACTATTTGTTGTAAGCACTTTTAGCTCATAGTATACAAACTGTATTGATTTAAATTTCAGTTCCATATGAGTTTTATAGATGTTTTTATTAAACAGAAATTACTCAGAGATTACTCAGATTCCAATATGTAGTTTATATACGATAGCTTATAGGCTCGAACTGGAATTCGGTGAATGTATTTATTTGACTTCCAGCAGACTAAATGAAAACGTAATTCAAAACCATTTATCGAACGGAACTTTATTCCAATTGTGAGAATCGATTTACATAAATTTATAAACATTAATTGATCCTCTGTGTATTCACTACAGTGAACAAACGATATTCTTGTGTCCTTTCGATCGATATGGAGATACGTGCATTTCTATAATTCAATGTTTCATTTCGAGATGAACTTTTCTACGTGGGATATAGAATGACTGTATGCGGGAGAAATGTAACCTATAACGGGTAATCGGTATAGGCAGAGCTATTCCTTATATCTAAGAACATTTATACTCGTAACACATATAACTATCCTTGGTCAGCTGCATGCAACGGTATCTCGAGAGCCCTGCTCTTCATCAAACGATACGGAAAAACGTTGGGAGAATATCGCGTGTAAATGGCTTACTGTACCCATGTCGTTTCTTTCTCTTCTCCACCTCTTTCCCCTTGTTCTCCTCCTTTTCGCTCTTTACTTCCAAATGATCATCAGGGATCTAAAGAGTCTGCGTAGTTGATAATCGAAAACGAATCCTTCGGCTAATCAAGACTCGTTGGCGCTCTTCGATTCTCAGCGCGGTTGTGCGACTCGTGGGCGGCTTTCAACTTCATTTGGCTTCATTAAGACATTCATGTGGCGTGTCTTTCGGTATTCAACAACAGCAGCGTCGAAAGAACGATCAGACGAGCAGTACTTAATTTGAGCGTTGGAATTTCGGGTTAACAAGAGGCGAAAGAGAAGAAGGGGCATCTGAAAGGGTTGAGAGGGAAAAGAAAGAGAGAGATTCAATAGTGTGCAGTTAGTAACCAACCGAATGTGTGAATTGGGCGATGTGCGGTCCTGACGAGAACACGGTGTACTTGTACACGCTGCTATTCGTCAAGAACTTCTATCAAATCGAATAAATCTCACATCCTGCAGTCATCTCTCATTCAAACGCTTCCATTACAACAGATTTGAATCCGTGTACTCAATTGGTTGAAATATAAAGAAGCAGCAAACAATTATTGGTTAGAACAATCATTTTGAAACATTACTTTTATTCAGTTGAAAAATCCATCGGATTTCCTAACGTTATAAGACCTTTTGCGTTTAGAATGAACTTTTATAATAAGTGTTATATAATTATAATGGCGAAGAAGAAAATTACGCTGACCATTTTGTGTGTTTCACCCTGTATAGGTGTATACGAATTGATCCTTGAACCGTCTCTACCTCCGATCTACGTGTTCGCATCCAACACCTTTCTCCTTCGCTTCATTCTATCAACCTTCTCTCCCTGCCTGTTGCTCATTCAAGCACCTCCCTGCTATAATAATTATCCATTCGATACTCACGGTGCAACCAAAGTCACGATATCTTTCTTTTCTTGTCATCTTTTCGTAAGGGAAAAAATTGATTGGGATATAACGTTTCAAGTATGATCTACCCCGGAAAAATGAAATCATGTTTCAAAGTGGGTGAAGCATTCTTGTACGTTATGTAGGTTTTTGCACAGTATAATATATGATTATTAAAATTTCTCAACATGTATATTATTAATAACGTGTTCTCAAATTTATGATTTGAGAATGAAAGGATATGATTAAATCTAAAAATTTGTTGTGAAATTCCATGTGTTGTTGTGAAATTATACATCTGATATGGATTCTCAGGTTCTTTTTTGCTGTCCGTGTATCATGTTTTTCAATATATTCATTAATAAATTATTGTTACATGAGTAGTAATACAAATATGAGTGTATAAATTATTATTCATTGAAATCTCAAATCGAAATTGATATGTGATGAGATATAATGAAAACATTATTTGAATTGATGTTGAGTTGGAATTTTAATACTAGAATGATTCTTCCTTTCGATAGAAAATTTGTTATACGAATTCAAAAGATCTGCATGAAAGTTCATTACATGTACATGCAATTTTGAGAGGGCTTATTGAAAAGTTTTCTCCGATTACTAGTCTAAAGTTCCTTGCTCGAAAGTATTTTATTTGAACAGAATGTGGTTAATATATGTCACATGGAAAGAAATTTTCACCCTTATTGCTCGAATGTCTGGAGAATATCTCAAAATATCGCCACGATATGACTGACATATTGTAATGTTACAACAATATTCTGGAACACTATTGAAATATTCTGTATCGCACGTATTCTATATGAATGTCTTCAATTTGCTGTCTCAGCAAATTTATTCCTCTGTGAAATAATGGACAATGATGATTCAGGGATATCAAAACGGACTGGAGCCATATTCAATGGGGCAAAGTTTGAGAATCATATATAATTCATATAGAATTTGTATATAAACTGTATTGAATTATACACAAATTATATATATAATTTTTCCAAATGGGAGCCCAAGTGAAATTTTCGTGGTTAGATCAGTTATCAAATCCTCGCTATGACTTGATGTTAGAATAAAAGTTCAACGTAACTGTGAACAACAGATAGAAATATGCTGTGAAGCTGGGTTTTACATTAAGCCTCACTCATTAATTATGGTTATAGCTAGAATTTCCGTCGTTTAACTAGTAACTAATTCAAAATTTTTTTCAGTAGCGAATAGAGCTAAATATGCGTTCATCTTGAATAAAAGCTGCATTACAGTTCTTTCATACATTGCTATACATTTAGTACATATCGTTATACCTTTTTGTCTGCGTAATAAATCTTACTCACACCCGCAGAGAAAGTTCATGCGCCCCGGCTTTAACGACAAGAATATCATGCGTAAGGAGCGCAAAGTTAACCATACTTCTAACGCACGAGTGTCATGCTTTTCGAACATAAACTTCATGCGTTCTGAAGTTCAAGCTACTCCTATTCGACTATCCCTAACCGCTCAATTCCTATGCCAAGTGTAAATTTGGAACTGTTGGATCATGGGTTCGAACGCGCTTCGATTGTTGTCTGGACATTTTTTGTTGCCTCCACGTTGCTTGTTCATTCAAGCATCTTTTTCTAAATCACCTAGATCTTACGTGAAGACGACGGAATCTTCCAGTAACGATGGTGTACGGGGATATTTAGTCAGAGCAAATAAACTCTTTTCTCAGTGCACGGAAGGAGCAGTTCGCTGAGAACAAAAACAGTCTTGCCATATAGCAAAATTGACAGCTACTGCAAAGCTGCTAGTGCTGTGACTCCATACACTCAAGCCCACATTTTATATTCTTTCCCAACTGAAAAAATTTTCAAAATTATATATAATTTATGTTATTTAAATCATGAAGATACGAGCGTAGCTTATTTAGGTCTAGGTCATCAAAATGTCGGCAAAGGTTTACTATAGGACTGGAACTATAATCTGACTCAATGTGCTTTCATATAAAGTTTGTATCAAGTTTCCATGAAATTGTATAAAAACTTGATACACATTTTATGTACAACCACATTGAATAGGATCATAGCGCTAGCCCCAGTTTACTACACTGTGAATAGTGAAAGTAAAGTTTTCCTCAAATTCAGTGGCAGCAGAAATCCCCCGCGTGGAGGGGATTCATCTCTTCTATATTTTGGAGGAATTCTCCATTCAGAAAAATTCTCTTACTCCTAAAGGGAATTTCTCTTCGACGGGAGAAAAATTTCCCCAGAATATAAGGGAAATCAATTTATCCTACGTGGTAAGCTTCGCTTACGTTAATCGTTCCTAATGCGTGTTTTTGTTGAAGTCCTACTAGTTGAATCGTTCAAACTTTCAAAGTCCAAGGTTTATTTGAATTTTAACAGTTCCGTAATTTATGGAACAATCTATAATACCTATGATCTTACATTCTTGACTTACGTAAGTAAATTCAAGAACAATGAATGAAGAAGTGATAGAATTCAGTACATTTATCAGTACTACGACACGCACCAAGTGAATTCTCGAATAACAAAGTGGGAAGGAAATGATAATGTAAGAAGAAAGAGATGAATGATAGTGAAAGTAAAAGAAAAAGAAAGTATTACAGTGAAGTGAGATTGAAAAATGTTGAGAAATGATAAAATATGATAAGAGATGACTTGACGTAGCATAAAATCATCATCAAGAGATACGAAAGGAATCAAGAAGGAAGACAAAGAAGGGGAAATAAGATCAGGGTACAGTTTGCCGGTTAGGCGTAACATAATATCATACTGATGACTTGGAAAGGATAATACTCGAAACAACGTACGGAAGAAGAATATGAGGAAAGAATAGTGAGAAATATTCATGAAAAAACTGTGTAACAAGGAGACATAAAGAAGAAGTGAAAGTCGAAGCTGATTCAAGAACATATATACCGTTATTCTTATAATTGATAAATATCTCACTATATTTGTCTTGCTAAACAAATGTATCACATACTTGATAGTTTTACGTTAGAAGCGGTTTACTCAGAACTAACTGAATAATTTTATTATTTATAATTTCTTAAAATCCTATAATGCACTCGAAGAAAAGGGGGTAGTGATAATTACTGGCCAAGTAGTTAAATTTGAACATACCAAACTTTGCATTCATGAGAACCGAATGAATCTAAAATAATTAAGATGTACTGCAGACATGGGCAATGTTTGCAAATATCGATGTCATTACATATATGTAGTAGGGTGGGCCGAAAAAACTCAACTTTTTTTTCTCGAGTCGCTATACCGCGGAAAAGTTGCGCTTTGAAATGACAAAGAATATTAAAAAAAAATAAATAAAAAATATCGATGTCTTCCGGTCGCGTAAAGCCCCCAAAGTTCTTAAAAAAATAGGTAAAAATCCACTATTTCACGTGAATTTTCGAAATAAGTGGAGATATTATGATTCGAACGCTATAGCTGTAATTAATCAATGATGAAATCATCGTAAACAATTGTGGAAAATCACCGAAATCATTCAATGCACTCAGTTTACCCATTAGCATGAAATTCATGCGGAATATTGAGGAAGCAAGTGCGTGCGTGCACTGAAAAAAACAATGTAGCTGAATTTGAGTCCGAGTCCATTCTGTAGTTACTGTAACTGTATTATGACCATAAAAATGTGCAATAGATATGACCGAACTCGTGTGGATCCCTCAGAGAGAGAAGAAAAATGGAATTAGTATTACTTTCTTTATTTAATACAATGTATAGAATAAAGAAACTTTTATTAGTCTGAGTGTTTCCTGTTAAAATATTTTATCTCTTTCCTACATGACTCTTTTCATTTCTCTTATTTATTGCCTCCAATTTACTCAATTCTAATTGATTGTCTCTGTTCTATGTCTTTATGATTATGAATGTTGCACTTACTTCCACAGTAACCTCAATAAGAACATGACTTCTGCAACTACAAACCTCAAAAATCGATTGCATTCTCTTCTCAATGTGTGATTGCCGTGTTTATTAATCTGAAAATTATAAGAAATTCCTGTTTTGTTACTACATAATATAAATATATTACTACGCGAAAAATTGAGAATATTGACCCAGCTCAGGTTGAGGATGGTAAAATACGATTAACCCCTGGGCGCCAAAAATGTACAAACGCCCTTGCTCCTGCCTTCTTTTGTTATCATTATGCCATTTTTGCTGAAGCTCTCATGCGTTCACATCTTCATGTTATTTTACGTTCAGTGTTGTGCAGTGTTGTGTTGTGAAGTTTTTGAGATACACAATGGCAGCCTCAAAGAAAATGATCACAAGAAATGTCTTTGAGTGCCCTATATTTGGTAAACCCAGAGATTTCGTGCAAAATATACTTCCCACGCATGAAGACGTGATTCGGTCCTGTTTCCAAGAACAGTATAATTTATCTGTAAAGGTTAATAACAAAAGTGTCAGTTTTTCAAACGTGGCTCATAAAGTAGCTGATAAAATAAAAAGTTTGTTTGATTCTATACTATAGATGCTTTCTCAAACAAACTTTTTATTTTATCAGCTACTTTATGAGCCACGTTTGAAAAACTGACACTTTTGCTATTAACCTTTACAGATTTTCCACAATTGTTTACGATGATTTCATCATTGATTAATTACAGCTATAGCGTTCGAATCATAATATCTCTACTTATTTCGGAAATTCACGTGAAATAATGGATTTTCACCTATTTTTATGAACTTTGGCGGCTCTGCGCGACCGGAAGACATCGATATTTTTTATTAATTTTTAAAAAATATTTTTTGTCATTTCAAAGCGCAACTTTTCCGCGGTATAGCGACTCGAGAGAAAAAAGTTGTGTTTTTTCGGCCCACCCTAATATGTAGCCGAGTAGAAACATTTTCAAAATCATATTCAATTCATATATAATTTAACATGGTTTATATTCAAGTTATATATATTTAAAAAAAGTCTTCTACTCGAGTAGTTTTTGTTAAATTTTATAATATATCGATATAAACTACACCAAAAGAAATTTACAGTTAAATTTACTATGGAATTATAGGAATGGAGGAACATACGGACTTCTAATGACATTTACTATAAAATATTGCAATTTGATCAAGTTTCTATTGTTATGCCATAGTAAATTTCATTAGAAGTCAGTATGCCCCCCTATTCCTATAATTCCATAGTAAATTTAACTATAAATTTCTCTCAGCGTAGATATTTTCAGTATGAGAAATATTGATATTTTGAAACATTGTCAATCCTTAATACTAATAATACGCTGAGTTAAAACAAAGGTAGGTATACTTCAAATGAAAATAACGATGCGTTCGATTGTAGTGACTATACGTTTGGTCTGTTCATATGGATTTCACTGGATCAATTTGTTTTCTTTTAATATCATCTTTACACCGTATTCCAAACATTCAGTTAGGAATCCAGACACCTATCGCAAATCCTCATAGGAAATCTGTGAATTCCGCTAAAACTCTTTAGAATTTGGGATTAGAATTTTCTATCTGAGAAACCAGGTAGGAATTCACCTGGGGAATCTAAACATTGCACTTCAATAAGTCCATAGGAAATTATTCGAATTTTTTTGTAGGAGAGGATAATGGTAATCTATCTGGATTCTTTCCTAAATTCTCTTTATTGGCCGAAATTGAAAATAATTTTTGTACGAAATTCCACATCCTAATATATTAAGAAATTCAATATCATTTTTCCAACAGAACATCATAACATTTTTAACAATGTGAGAAATCTTTTTTGTCCGAACTATACCTAAATAAATCTCTTTCAATTTTTCCAAAAGTTCAATGTATTGAGGGAATGCTAGTGTTTTTATGGGGCCTTTCTTTATGATGTTATAATTATGTTTTATTTTCACCAATCATACGAATTACCGATATAGAGATTCCTATTGAAAACGATTAGCGCTAGAACACTACGCATTTCGTATTGGTCGGTTTTTTTTTCAAAGCGGTTTGGGAAATTGATCTGAACCCAGTTTCTAGACATCCTGTGAATCATATTTCAACAGTTTTCAAATAAATTGACCAATACGAATTCCTGAGCGTCCTGGTGCAACGAGCCTCGACGATTGGCTCGTCTAGATGCCTGTAACAGAAGAATATGATTATAAAATAGATGTAAAAGAGGGTTAATCGGAACTACCTTACCTGAGTATCGCAACAGGCCACATGACAGGTGGAATGACCAGAATGGCCCCTCCTGGGCAAAGACATTATCCGAGTAACACCTGTAAACATATAATGAATATAATAGACCATTATAATAAATAAAATCAGAACGATACATACTTACCTGCATGGCATCTGGCCTGTCGCGATATTTAGTCCGATTAGAATCACCTGTAAATAAATAAAAGACATCAATTAGAATGTTAAGTTTAATGTTAAGATGCATAGATATTATGGTCAATGATGCTTACCGATGCGAAGAAAACCCAGGTTAGTCCGCGTCAACCCTCCTGCGCACGTAAATTCACTCGCGTACCGATTTTTAATTTATTCGCGAACTCACTCGGTTAATTAACAATTACGTAATTGTTAAATAAAAAGATGCCGGTCAACATCGCGATCGGTTGACAGGACATAAACAAACACAGCAACAGCGCCATCCATCGGTCACCGCTCAGACCCGTAGTCAATCATACGCGATACCGAACGCACCGCGCATGCTCGAAAATAACACGGGGCAGCATCTCTGTTAGAAAGAGACAAGATGTTGCTTCGTGACAACCGTTCATCGCCGCTAGGGGCGGTAGGTAGAATCACGGGTAGCACAGAGTTACGAATAACTCTAGCCGGATATAAGTAAGGGGTCCTGGCGACGGTCTCTTCACTTCACTGTCTCATCCAGACAGGCCGGTAAGCAGGCTATAAAGCAGCTGAAAGCATTCAACAGAAGTGAGAGAGAACCCTCCACTGACGTTGCGAAATTGAAGTCCGGCTGTGGCAGCCATAGCTTAGCGTAGGCTTTTGCATAGGGAAAGGTGGTGGAAGTCGAGCACGATACCTTCTTCCAAAGTTTAAAATCATTTTTGTTAGGGAAAGGTGGGAAGACGAGCACAAAACCGTCTTCAAGAATAAAAGCTGGTTAGGAGAAGGGGGCGGTCGAAGTCGAGCACAACACCTTCTTCACCATTAGAAGGCACCATCCAGCCTGGGTAGCTTAGAGCCAACCTCTCACGGCTTGCTATTAGGGCCAACCTCTCACGGCCAATCAACGACAAGTAGTAAAAGATCCTATGCCACAGTCGTGATTTTTCCGGTATCCCGAATCTGTTGGACTCCATCTGAGCCAATCAGAGAAGAATATTGATTTGTTTCATGAGAATCATCTGCGATTCTTTCAAAATTATCCCGACGCGTTCGTAAAGTCATCCGCATCGCGAATCTAGAAATCGGTTACGGTTTTCCGATATAACTTCCGGTACTCTCGCCTAACTATAGCCCGCGTACATTATAAGTCTCGTGTGCACACGATTAGCGATAAAAAGTCCGGACTCGTTAGCTACTTTATTTTACAATTTAACAATTTAACTTTATACCCCATGCTTTCAGCACTTCTAGCTGTTTTATGTATCTTCTAAGTTTAATTTGTACGCATTACCCTGATTATTTGATCAGTTATTAAAATTTGTCAATTAGACAAATTTCTTGTGTTTTTTCTCATTTATTAATAAATTTTCATATTTCAAACTTAATTCTGTTTCGATTTAATAATCTGTCGACCCGCGTACCCCAACCTTCAGTCAAAGGACCCTGGAAATCCGACGAGCCAGAGGCATTATCGGGGGCTAATTAATTAATTTAATTAGAGACGCTTAAAATCGTCAACGCGTCAGTTTGAAACGTCACAGATTATTTGGCGCCCGAACAGGGACCTTAATTGTCAATTTAAGGTAATTGGTCGATTATCCAAAAACATAAACGAATAACCGAAACCACTCCTGTGTTTGTTCTTCTCAGTGGTTCTTAAAGTTTTCGATTCAAGTAGAGCGCTGTCTGCTGAAAGAGTCTCTTCTTTATTTGAAGATTTTGCAAGATTGTCGCTTAGCGAAAACCACTAAACAGACAAGGAAAATTATAGTTTGAACCTGTAAGTGCTGATTGGCCAGGATATTAATTGAGGTAATAACTCTTGACCGGTGGACAATTCACTAGATTTGCGAATTCTGTCCAGACACCCGTTTAAACGATACCTTTGGGGTAACTTTCTGTTAACGTCTTTGTCCTTGTTGCGCGAATAGCTGTTGCCGGGTTTTCCCGTAGCATTGAATTCGAATACATTATGCATCATACACCACCGCCACACAGAACCTCCTGGATTTGGTCCTTAAAAAAGGACGAGGTTATCTCCGAGTTAAATAAGAGGGGCGTAGAATTCGACCCGTCAGACGCGGTAAACACCTTAAAAACGAAATTACGCGATTCAATTGTCGGCAGTCGCTCGCAACAGTCAAGCCGCAATTCAAGTATGGAGGATCTTCATGACCCTCAGGTCGGTCCTGATGACGCAACCAATCATGATAACACGGTTCCGAGTGACCCTGATCAGAACCATCCGGCCAACGTCAACCCCGACGAAACACGCAACACAATAGACAGAGACACCCTCGCTCGACAAATCGAGGATGAAATAAGACAAGAGGTACGGGCCGAACTGATACGATACGAACAGGGCATGATAGAAAGAGAACGAGCCCTGGTAGAAGAGCAAAACCGAGTAGAATTGGAAAAGGAAGCCGCGGATTCCTTAGTCAGAGACTTGCGCGAGCGAATTCGCGAGTTAGAAGGAGAAAGAGCTACTCACGTACCAATCGCGGAAGTCAATCAGCCATCTCCACCTGTAGTATCCAGTTCTAACGAGGCCGAAATAAGTAGGGTATTACGAAATCTCTTGACTAACACACAGAACAGGATTCCTAACATACAGGAGCAAGTACGAAAGTGGGGAGTCACTTATAACGGAGGCTCGGGCTTAAGAACTTTCTTGGAACGCGTCGATGAATTGAGCGCTAGTTTCAATGTTCAATCTGAACAGCTTTTGGCTTGCATTCCGTTACTACTCCGTGATAAGGCCCTGCTTTGGTACCGAAATAATAAGCAAAATTGGACCAAGTGGGAAGACTTTGCCCGAGACTTGAAGATCTTTTATCTTCCCGTTGACGCTGACCGACAGTTGGAAGATGAGATACGTAACCGTACTCAGGGGCCTAAAGAGACAGCCCGTGAATATATTACTAACTTACAGACGTTAATGAGACGGTACGGAGGAATGGACCAAAAGGCACAATTAGACAGACTCTACACCAATTTACGGTGTGAGTACAAGCTGAATATTCGACGACGGGAGGTTACTTCTGTGGCTGACTTAATTCGGTATGCTTGCGAATACGAGAAAGCCCTTAAAGAAGGCGAACTATACAAGCCTCCTCCAGGTAGTCATCATTCCACTATGCCTGAAACCGCCTACGAGGGTCCCAAGAAACCTAAACCCGGAAACGTGAACACTTTAGATTCTTCATATAACTCACGAACACACTGCTGGCGTTGTGGACAAAAGGGTCACACGCGTTTTGATTGCCGTAATAAAGCGATCAGATTTTGTTCAAGGTGCGGTAAAAAGGAAGTTTGGTCCACAGAATGTAAGTGCATTACGGTGCAACCGGTAAATAGACCTTATCGCCCGCAACCCAATAGTAATTCGTATTCTGATCGCCGCCCGCATCACGCTCCCAACTCGACGGGAAACGGTAACTTTCGGTCAAGAAGTGATGGTCCTCAACCATCCCGAAATAACTCATACACAAATCCTTCCAGACCGGCTAACTCGCGGAACAACACTCCAGCTAGGGATTCGGTGGTTCCTCCAACGAACAACCAGTCAGGGCAAACCTTAGCCACTAACCCTCCCGCAGAGGTCACGTTCGTAAATGTTCACGCGAGTGATTGCCGACCGCGATTAAAAGTCGATATCGCGGGCGAGACCTTTGGGGATTAGCCGATACCGGGGCCACCACTTCTATAATTGATAACGCGCTATTTGAAAAAGCTCAAGAACACGGTCTTTGTGTTTACTTCAACTCCGCTCCCCGCGATTTGACCGTCCTCGATGGTCGCGGAATTCAGACCCGCGGCACCGCCGTGATATTAACTAAAATCACCGACAAGCTCGTTCCATTATCATACTGTATCGTCGAAAACTATCATGACCACGTTCTCTTCGGGGTAGATAGCCTCGCGAAATTGAATTTCCAGGTAGTGTGGGGTAACCCAACAGAGAGTGCCCGCACCTCAGTGCAAACTCTAACCGAGCAATCCAAGCTAGAGAACAGGGCTCGCGATTTAATCAATCAGGAAATTG
Organism: Gonatopus flavifemur; assembly: GCA_018340375.1. NCBI lineage: Eukaryota > Metazoa > Arthropoda > Insecta > Hymenoptera > Dryinidae > Gonatopus > Gonatopus flavifemur. The sequence goes on along the minus strand of JAFFJZ010000003.1, from coordinate 44,105,970 downwards.
CTAAATTCGACTCCGTGAAAGGTCCAACTCCGATCGGCGAGCATGTAATTAAAGTCTTTCCAGGTACTGAACCGATTAAGTCTCGATATTATCCGCGTAATCCTGCTATGCAGGAAGTAATTGATAACGAGGTCGATAAGATGCTGGAAGAAGGCGTTATCGAACCATCCAGTAGTCCATGGAGTTCGCCGATCGTATTGGTTAAAAAGAAGAACAAGAGTTACAGGTTTTGTATCGACTTTAGAAAAGTGAATAAAGTCTCAGAAAAGGACGCATACCCGCTTCCCCACATCAATGATACGTTGAACAAATTACGCAACGCGAAATTTATCTCAACAATAGACTTAAAGAATGGCTACTGGCAGGTACCTCTAAGTCCCGAAAGTAAACCTATTACCGCTTTTACTGTGCCTCGTAGGGGCTTGTTTCAATTCAAGGTCATGCCCTTCGGGCTTCATTCCGCATCCGCAACCTTCCAACGATTGCTAAACGATCTAATTACCCCTGATCTGCAACCCTTTGTCGAAGTCTATTTGGACGATATTATCGTCATTAGCGAAACCCTAGACCATCACTTAGCTATTCTCAAGGAAATCTTTAAAAGATTGCGACACGCCCGTCTTAAAATTAATACAGAGAAAAGTCAGTTTTTACAACAAAGAATCGTGTATCTCGGTCATGTGATAGACAACGAAGGCATTAAAACCGACCCTTCGAAGGTTCAAGCCATCAATCAAATTCCGGTACCCGCAAACATCAAAGAACTACGTCAGTTCATCGGTATGGTTTCATGGTATCGGCGCTTTATACCTAATTGTTCCGAGCTAACGAAGCCGTTAACAGCTCTATTGAAAAAGCGATCGAAATGGCATTGGACGGAAGTCGAACAGGTCGCGTTTGATTCGTTGAAAAACTGTCTTGTATCCTCTCCAGTTCTCGCGCCTCCAGATTTCTCTAAAGAATTCGTTTTACAAACGGATGCGAGTAAGTATGGTCTAGGCGCCGTCTTAACGCAGAATACAGATCAGGGGGAAAAGGTCATCGCTTACGCCAGCAGAACGCTGAATAAGAGCGAGGCAAACTATTCGGTGACAGAAAAGGAATGCCTTGCCGTAGTCTGGGGTATCCAGAAAATGAGACCTTATCTAGAAGGTTACAAATTTACCGTGGTGACAGACCATCAGTCTTTAAAGTGGCTGTCGACCTTAGAGAGTCCCGCAGGTCGCGTTGCTCGATGGAGTATCTACCTCCAACAATTTCGATTCGATATCGTCTATCGAAAAGGCAAGTTGAACAAGGTTGCTGACGCCTTATCCCGCAATCCGTGTAGCGGAAGTCCTGCCGAAGATTCGGAAGAAATTTTAGAAGAGACCATCATCGTAGCAAGCGTCTCAGCCGATGATCGGTGGTACCAGAATATTCTCGATAAAGTCCGCCGAGAACCTGATAGATATCCCGAATATTGCATTCGGCATGATAAACTGTATAGGCATATCTTGCATAGTCTCAATTACGAAGAACGGCAGGACGCATGGAAATTATGCGTTCCTGAGTCTGCCCGCAAACAAGTTCTCTTGGAGAACCACGACTCTCCGACCGCCGGCCATCTTGGCATTGCCAAAACAATCGCGCGGATTTCAAAATCTTACTTCTGGCCACGGATGAACAGAGACATAGCACACCATGTTCGGTCATGCAGTAAGTGTCAAGAGTTCAAGCCATCCCAGCAGCCAGTCTCGGGAACGATGGGCACTACTAACGCAACGCAACCCTGGGAGATAGTGTCTATAGACATCATCGGTCCGAAACCGAGGTCTTCCCAAGGGCATTGCTACTTGCTGGTCATGCAAGATAAATTCACAAAGTGGACTGAAATCCAGCCTTTGAGGCAACCAAAAGCTCCTGCAATCGTTAGAACATTTAAGGAAAAAGTTATTTTAAGATACGGGTGCCCCCGTCTAGTGATTTCCGACAACGGGAGTCAATTCATAGGGAAAGATTTTACGGGCCTTATGGCACAATACGGAATCACGCATCAACGCACTCCGGCATATTCGCCTCAGTGCAATCCGGTCGAAAGAATGAACAAGGTCATAGGGACAATGATATCCCAATTTATTGAAAAACGCAGCGGTCCTGGGACAAATACATCCCCGAGTTGTCTTTCGCGATAAACACGGCAAAACACGAGTCAACACAGTTTACGCCGTCTTTCCTCAACTACGGTCGGGAAATTTATCCGCCTAAGACATTCAAGTCGGAGTTAGAATCACAGGATAGCCCACTGACGGTCGATCACGAGGATAGATTAAAAATTCTCCGGGAATCATACGACCTAGTCAGGGTTAACCTGGCAAAAGCATTTGCGAAACAAAGCCATCACTATAACAAGGACAAAGGTGATTGGGAACCCCGGATGGGGGAAATAGTTAGCAAGCGCGAGCATCATTTGTCGTCAGCCGCGGACGCGTTTTCAGCCAAACTGGCTAATAAGTTTTCTACCGGTCATAGGGTGGTTGCGAAAATAGGAAATAATGTTTTTGAGTTGGAGAAGGATGGGAAGTTTATTCGTGCACACCTCAAAGATCTTCGACCAGGTACTGTTAGTGACAGCTCAAATAATACAACTGATCAAATAAGCCAGGTCCCTTTAAGGCTTTAATCGGCTACCGAGATGTAATTTGAGTCTCGTTTTCTTATGTTATAAGTTACCATGGATAAAGTTACGGACTTGACGATGACTCAAGAAGAAATCGTGGAGGAGACCAAGGAAGAGACCAGGAAGGAAACCCAGAAGGACACCATCCGCGACAGACTTCGACGTCTGTACACCGGTGCGACACCAACCTGCCCCACCAGACACCGGGTCTCCGTGCCTACACCCAAGGATTTTAATGCGAAATCCAGAAGCGAATGGTTGATGCAGGAAACCGCGGCACCTAGATATCCACCTAGACCAACGTTATCAGTATTACGAGCGGCATCTACATCCAGATCGAGCGAGAAAGCCCCCGCGAGTTCAAAGTTCACCATAAGGGCCTCGAGCAAAAATCGTGGCATCTGTCTGATAGAGGCCGTGCCGAAACCTAAACCGAAAATCGTATCCCTGGAGGTATACGATCCTGAACGGGCTGGCTTCAGTCGTAAAAACCAGACCCGTAGTAAAGAAGAGATCCTGCGGGAAGTCAGGCTTATCGCCAGAGCCATAACCAAACCCAGTCAAGCTGGTACCACCGAAATCACCAGGACTCAAGAGAAGGAACCAGCCAAAACGGACAAGCCTGTCCAGTCCACGGGTGTCATCAAACCACCCGCTGCAAAATCATCTGGTCCCAATGGCAACCACACCGGAAGCGTAGCCGTAGCCAACAAACCGGTCACGCGAACCCTGGCAATGGCTTCTACATCTGCGGCCATTCCAATCCGAGTATCCGCCGTCCAGGAGACTAGGGTCATTGGAAAGAAGACCAATGATCCCTCTAAAGTGAAAGGGTCCAGCCGCATATCACTAATATGTTCAGCCAGGGCCACAGAGAATCTGATTGAGCAGCAACGGGAGGCACTATTGAAGGGAAGTCTCGGTCCGGACACTCCAACTGGGCGTTTCTCCCCAGAACCTTCAACGAAAATGGACCGTCGAATGGCTGACCTTAACCTGGAAGAAATTAGGCATCGTCCTTTCCGAACAAGAATCACCGCACGAGATGACCTCGGTCGATGGTGGCAGGTATCGGGAGGAAAGGGGAAGCTAACCGTCCATCCATGTCACAAGGAAATGCCCACCGACCAAGACAGTTAGGATATAGTGTCGTTTCTCTCTATCGTTTTTTTTTGTTCTTTTCTTTCTTTCTACTCAATTAGTCAGTAAGGCCACCGTACAAGTATTGTTAAGGCATAACCAAAGATTTATATAGTACCCAAAAGAGGGATAGAATATTTTTTTTTATTATTACCACGCTGATAAACAGCAGAAAATGTAAATAAAATAACGCCTAATGTGATATATTTGAGGTTGTGAAAATTTCGTCTCTTCTTATCAAGCCCAGATAGGGAATTGTTCGTTTAGTTTATTTTTGTATAAAAGTCACTAGAAAGGATTTAAGACATGTTGATACGTTTAAGCTTACAAGTGTATTTTTTTTTTATTTTTATTTGTATTACCAACTGAAAGTATTAAAAACACGAGTCGGTACATTATAAACATGCTTATGAGGTCATTTGTGAGTAAAAATACCCTAGTACGAAAAAGTCCGCGAGCATCCTTTTTCTTTTTCAAGAAAGGGGGGTGCAACGAGCCTCGACGATTGGCTCGTCTAGATGCCTGTAACAGAAGAATATGATTATAAAATAGATGTAAAAGAGGGTTAATCGGAACTACCTTACCTGAGTATCGCAACAGGCCACATGACAGGTGGAATGACCAGAATGGCCCCTCCTGGGCAAAGACATTATCCGAGTAACACCTGTAAACATATAATGAATATAATAGACCATTATAATAAATAAAATCAGAACGATACATACTTACCTGCATGGCATCTGGCCTGTCGCGATATTTAGTCCGATTAGAATCACCTGTAAATAAATAAAAGACATCAATTAGAATGTTAAGTTTAATGTTAAGATGCATAGATATTATGGTCAATGATGCTTACCGATGCGAAGAAAACCCAGGTTAGTCCGCGTCAACCCTCCTGCGCACGTAAATTCACTCGCGTACCGATTTTTAATTTATTCGCGAACTCACTCGGTTAATTAACAATTACGTAATTGTTAAATAAAAAGATGCCGGTCAACATCGCGATCGGTTGACAGGACATAAACAAACACAGCAACAGCGCCATCCATCGGTCACCGCTCAGACCCCGTAGTCAATCATACGCGATACCGAACGCACCGCGCATGCTCGAAAATAACACGGGGCAGCATCTCTGTTAGAAAGAGACAAGATGTTGCTTCGTGACAACCGTTCATCGCCGCTAGGGGCGGTAGGTAGAATCACGGGTAGCACAGAGTTACGAATAACTCTAGCCGGATATAAGTAAGGGGTCCTGGCGACGGTCTCTTCACTTCACTGTCTCATCCAGACAGGCCGGTAAGCAGGCTATAAAGCAGCTGAAAGCATTCAACAGAAGTGAGAGAGAACCCTCCACTGACGTTGCGAAATTGAAGTCCGGCTGTGGCAGCCATAGCTTAGCGTAGGCTTTTGCATAGGGAAAGGTGGTGGAAGTCGAGCACGATACCTTCTTCCAAAGTTTAAAATCATTTTTGTTAGGGAAAGGTGGGAAGACGAGCACAAAACCGTCTTCAAGAATAAAAGCTGGTTAGGAGAAGGGGGCGGTCGAAGTCGAGCACAACACCTTCTTCACCATTAGAAGGCACCATCCAGCCTGGGTAGCTTAGAGCCAACCTCTCACGGCTTGCTATTAGGGCCAACCTCTCACGGCCAATCAACGACAAGTAGTAAAAGATCCTATGCCACAGTCGTGATTTTTCCGGTATCCCGAATCTGTTGGACTCCATCTGAGCCAATCAGAGAAGAATATTGATTTGTTTCATGAGAATCATCTGCGATTCTTTCAAAATTATCCCGACGCGTTCGTAAAGTCATCCGCATCGCGAATCTAGAAATCGGTTACGGTTTTCCGATATAACTTCCGGTACTCTCGCCTAACTATAGCCCGCGTACATTATAAGTCTCGTGTGCACACGATTAGCGATAAAAAGTCCGGACTCGTTAGCTACTTTATTTTACAATTTAACAATTTAACTTTATACCCCATGCTTTCAGCACTTCTAGCTGTTTTATGTATCTTCTAAGTTTAATTTGTACGCATTACCCTGATTATTTGATCAGTTATTAAAATTTGTCAATTAGACAAATTTCTTGTGTTTTTTTCTCATTTATTAATAAATTTTCATATTTCAAACTTAATTCTGTTTCGATTTAATAATCTGTCGACCCGCGTACCCCAACCTTCAGTCAAAGGACCCTGGAAATCCGACGAGCCAGAGGCATTATCGGGGGCTAATTAATTAATTTAATTAGAGACGCTTAAAATCGTCAACGCGTCAGTTTGAAACGTCACACTGGCATTAGTATCTTCTTCAGGCCAGCAAGTTTGCTACCTTTATCTCTGCTCAGCATTCAAATATGTGGTGTTGAGAATTTTGAATTGGAAATATCCTAATTTCATATCAGGTCTTCATCAGGTTTTGTTACTGTTTCCCCTTCTTTGGTCGATTTTATGGAAATCTTATCCGAACCCTATCACACCCCTGCGTCACAACCCTATTTGAATCATATCAGGGGAATCAGGTACCCCTGGTGAAAGGGGAGCGTGTCATAAAGAGTAACCGAAGTGTAAGAATGTTTCAGATTACTTTTCTAATACTTCTCACATGCTTCCTATCCACTCTCCAATTACGCTTCCGTGCATAAAGCCTGATTTCTATGACATTGGTGTTTCTTCGGATACGCTCCACACACTTCAAATATACGTTCGAAATACTCTTGATGTTCCACTTGACGCTCTGTATACGCTTAAATCCATGTTCCACATACTTGCCAACTACGTTTTTGAACGTCCGTTACGCTGGAACAACCAAATGAGCAAAATCGAAAAAAACCTATACAGGAATTTGTCGCTAATTTGTCGCTAATTTGTAACACCAATCCCGAATTTGTCGCTCTTCGCGATTCCGAAATAATGAAGGTTGTGCTAGCGGAACTGTTCCGCTAGCACAATCTCGGTTCAGAGGGATGAGAAAAGAGAAAGAATTGCATAGGAATTTGTCGCTTTTTTGTCGCTCTCGATATACGTTGGAAAGAATTGAATTCGTTCATCGGTTGCTGAGATATTTAATATTTTGAGTTTGAGGATTGAAATATTGAATTCCAGCGAAATTCGGTGGAAGAATATGATGGTCAAAGGCATATTGACGCAATACAAAATGCAAACAGATGTGCAAGGGATGACGTTGGGACTACAATCCGAAGAAAACGGTTACATGAATGTTACATCGAGATTACGAAACGTAAAATGGAAATTACGTAACACGGTAATCAAATGCCGTCAGGATTTCCAACTGATTCACGTGACGATACGAGGAACAATATGACAATTGTGAATGAATTTGGAGGACATATTCCATATGTCACAATCATGTAACATACAGGTGATAGGCTGGTTTACAGGATTTTCTGGCATTGATATATATGTTACATATAAGAGTCACGCAAAAAAATCAAACATTCTTTGTTTACCTGTCTCTTATGGGAATATGTGAGTTTTTCATGTTTTAAAAGTTCTCTCCGAAGATCAGATCAAGAGAAATTGCTAAACAGTTGCTGAATATTTGAAAAAATTTTGAGAAATCAAAATTAATTTTTTTTTATTTTTGGATTTTTTTCCTTGTTGCGATGAAATTTAGTGTTTGAAGAATAGTAAATTTCTGTTTTTATGACACTAGATCGATTTGGATGCGATTGTGCTGGCGAAAATTCCGCGAATCGCCCTCATATACGTATTTACGGATTGTGTGGAATTTGGAGAACCGGAAACAGTCGAGCGACAAATTCTATGCGGGTTTTTCTGGTAGCGACAAATTCAAATCCACGGAAAATCGCGAATTTCGTGACACTAGATCGATTTGGATGCGATTGTGCTACCAGAAATTCCACGAATCGCCCTGGAATACGTATTTACGGATTGTGTGCCTCCCGGAGGACCAGGAACAGTCGAGCGACAAATTCTATGCAAGGATTTTCTGGTAGCGACAAATTCAAATCTACGGGAAATCGCGAATTTCATGACACTAGATCGATTTAGATGCGATTGTGCTAGCGGAAATTCCACGAATCGCCCTGGAATACGTATTTACGGATTGTGTGCCTCCCGGAGGACCAGGAACAGTCGAGCGACAAATTCTATGCAAGGTTATCTGGTAGCGAAAAATGCAGATCCACGGAAAATCGCGAATTTCGTGACACTAGATCGATTTAGATGCGATTGTGCTGGCGGAAATTCCGCGAATCGCCCTGAAATACGTATGTACGGATTGTGTGCACTCCGGAGAACGAGGAACAGTCGAGCGACAAATTCTATGCAAGGTTTTCTGGTAGCGACAAGTTCAAATTGGCGGAAAATCATGCATTCCATGAATCTGAGTGAATTCAAATGCGATTGTGCTGGCGGAAATTGCAAGGATCACTCTTATATACATGTTTACAGATTGTGTGGGATCCGGAGGACCAGGAACAGTCGGGCGGCGAATTCTATGCAAGGTTTTCTGGGAACGACAAATTCAGATCCACGAGAAATCATGAATTCCAAAACCGTGCATAGAATTTGTCGCTCGAATGTTCCTAGTCCTCCGGAGTGCACACAATCTGCAAATCCGTATATAAGGGCGATTCGCGGAATTTTCGCCAGCACAATCGCATCTAAATCGATCTAGTGTCACGAAATTCGCGATTTTCCGTGGATTTGAATTTGTCGCTACCAGAAAAACCCGCATAGAATTTGTCGCTCGACTGTTTCTGGTCCTCCGGATCACACACAATCTATAAACATGTATATGAGAGTGATCGTTGCAATTTCCGCCAGCACAATCGCATTTGAATTCACTCAGATTCATGGAATTCATGATTTTCCGTGGATTTGAATTTGTTGCTACCAGAAAAACCTCGCATAGAATTTGTCGCTCGACTGTTTCTGGTTCTCCGAATCTCACACAACCCGTAAATATGTATATAAGGGCGATTCGCAGAATGTCCGCCAGCACAATCGCATCCAAAGCGATCTAGTGTCATGAATACAGAAATTTACTATTCTTCAAACACTAAATTTCATCGCAACAAGGAAAAAAATTCAAAAATAAAAAAAAATTAATTTTGAATTCTCAAAATTTTTTCAAATTTAGCAACTGTTTAGCAATTTCTCTCGAGCTGATCTTCGGAGAGAACTTTCAAAACATGAAATACTCACATATTTCCATAAGAGACAAGTGAACAAAGAATGTTTTTTTTCTGCGTGACTCTTATATATAACATATATATCAATGCCAGAAAATCCTGTAAACCAGCCTATTACCTGTATGTTACATGATTGTGACATATGGAATATGTCCCCCAAATTCATTCACAATTGTCATATTGTTCCTCGTATCGTCACGTGAATCAGTTGGAAATCCTGACGGCATTTGATTACCGTGTTACGTAATTTCCATTTTACGTTTCGTAATCTCGATGTAACATTCATGTAACCGTTTTCTTCGGATTGTAGTCCCAACGTCATCCCTTGCACATCTGTTTGCATTTTGTATTGCGTCAATATGCCTTTGACCATCATATTCTTCCACCGAATTCCGCTGGAATTCAATATTTCAATCCTCAAACTCAAAATATTAAATATCTCAGCAACCGATGAACGAATTCAATTCTTTCCAACGTATATCGAGAGCGACAAAAAAGCGACAAATTCCTATGCAGTTCTTTTTTTTTCTCATCCCTCTGAACCTAGAATGTGCTAGCGGAACAGTTCCGCTAGCACAACCTTCATTATTTCGGAATCGCGAAGAGCGACAAATTCAGGATTGGTGTTACAAATTAGCGACAAATCAGCGACAAATTCCTATACAGGTTTTTTTCGATTTTGCTCATTTGGTTGTTCCAGCGTAACGGACGTCGTTTTTGACACTTTCTAATACACGCTTCCCTTTCACCAGGGAAAGCCCTTGTAAGAGCCTCATAAGATTTTCCTTATTCACGGTTTCCGGATTTTAACTTGATCAGGATCTTATTGAAAATAGGGAATGCCTGATTAAAGTTCTACTAAAGATTGTATATCTCATTGTATTATCAATATCATTGAGTTTCACATACGTTGATGAGCAAATTATACGCACTTTTGTTTATATGCAAAATCGATTTGCCGCTCATCCTAGGACAACGTCCGTATTGTTATATAGAACATATCACTTTCTTATCATTGGGTATAGCGTGGCACTGAATCGTTTCTTACGCATATACACGTTGTGCCTCATGGGCATGAAGTAGAATGGATATGAATATAGACAGATACATTTCTGTTGGATAGTGTGGTATGTAACATGCGTGCTCACTCATAATGCGCGCCGGCTTGAACCCATCGTCGACTTTATTATTGTGCAGCAAGAACACCGAGCCGTAGGGACGTTAAGTATAATAGCCCGAGGTATGTATGTGCATAAATACATTATATACCGAGTTGAGCCCTTTTCTAGTTCGAGACATTCTTTGCTCGTTCCATCTTCTTGCTTCGCTCACCTATTCACGGTCAGGAACGCAAATGACGATGGTGATTTGCAATTTTCAAATCATTCTTTTTTATACTCATCGATTTCAATGTCCGGTAATCATAATCTTCTGTGGATCGAGAGCTTCGGAATCATATGAGTTTTTGTTTTGTTTTTCAATTGATGTCAATAGCAAATTATTTTCAGTCGAAGAATCATTCATTTGTGGGAGTTTCAGTGGAGAGACTTGAGGAGAATTGAAATTACGTACTAAACAATTGAATTTATCATTTTTGCGTCATGTGGTCTTGTTGTTGTTTTTGTCATAGTAGTTTAGATTCTAACTCATACCAATTTTTGATAGTTTACAAGTTAAGGGTACACGAAGAATGAGGAAAGTCTTAACTAAAGACAAGGGAATAACTTTATTTTTCTTTTCCTTGGAGCGAAATTGATACTAAACTCGCTGTATTTGTTTGCCATTTGTAATTTCTTTTTGAATATCTTTTTAGAAAAATGTAATGATTTCCTCAACCTGACATTCCATGTTTTTAATTGAATATGGAGAATTTTTCTGTACGAGAAAGATTTTTATTTTATACAAAATTCTTTTTACTTTCCTCCATTTTAATTCAAATTCCGAACATGTTTAAGCTGTGCACGAACGAAAAAGATATATGTCTAGGTACTTGAGAGTTTTCAATTTATTCCTCTTTTTTACGATTTTTTGATTTTGAACGTATTTTTTACTACTAAGAATTCTTCTACCGTACTGTTTCACGAAACTCAAATATATTGTATTGAATATCGATACACGTAAAGATTGAAGAAAAGGCAATATCGAGGACCGTTTCACAGACCCAAAGCTCTTTTCCCTCTTTTAGTTTCCGGTGTTAGAGATGCACTCCACCTCTCGAGTGTTTGTGTATACACCGAGTGTATGGTTCCTTTCTAAGTGAGTCCTCGCACACACGTGCCTACGCATCCCGTTTCTATATACTTTTCCTAGATAGACAACAACGCACGCATCTACATACAAAAGACTGAGAACGTCCCTTGTCGTAAAGATAGCCTTATAGGCAGAAGACGTGAGTTAAAGATAAGATACGATGACAATATTTGACTTTTATACCACCATACAAAGACATTATCTTCGTTCATCATCAGTGTTTCTTATGTCACATACTTCGAGGAAAAGATTTCCAACAAATTTGTCCGGATGTTGGAAAGGTATTTGAACAAGAATCAGGTGATGAGAATCACAGATAAAAAGGAGTTAATAGTATTGATATTATTATTTTCTTGATTAATTTATTACCGATGATGCCGCCGGGTATAAAAATTCTACGAAATAAGATATAATATTGCATACCTTTATCGATCTGTGTGAATCTATTTCTTCACATGATTTTTTTTGTACTTCATGTAAGAAGAAGGTGGAGCATTAGACACGCGAAGGGTCTTCTTGTGTTGTATTGAGAAGAAAGCGTACAGAAAGATCGTCAAGGGATCCTTAAAAGGAATAAAAATACGTATACTCAGGCGCATATGTGAGGTTTTTTATTCCAGGTTTCACGGGAAAACGTGGTCCCTTTTCAACCGATTTCTAAGAACTTATATGAAATAGTATGGGAACGGAATACGCCTGTGTGATCAAATTTTTTCTCTGTTACAATGAGTAAGAGAAATCCATCGTAACATATATTAGGGGACAGTTGATAAGTTTTGTTTGATTTCCTTCAAATTGAGTTCATTTGGATGTAGCGTGGACCCTTTGTTTCTTAGTTTCCTAAAGAATCACCAACAAGAAGAGATGTTACGACCAGAGAGGAAAGGATGCAAACAGAAGGAATAATCTGAGCAACGGAACAAAGAAAAAGAGAGGAAAGAAATCCATACAGGGGAAAAGAAATAAAAGCGTGAAAAGGAGAAGGTTCGTCGCGAAGCACAGAGAACTGTAAAAAAGTCATGGAGTTAGGTAGGTAGGTAGATAGGTAGGTAGGTAGGTAGGTAGGTGATTCGGACGAAGGGAACTGAGAAAATCAACGGGCAAACGAACGAACGTTGAGGTAGAAGAAACGAAGAACTGCAACGGATGAAGAAGAGTAGCACGATCTTGGGAAGATAAGGTTTGTGAAGATGAAACCGGATAACCCAGCTTCCTTTTTACCAAGAGAACAAATTTCAAGCATCAGGGACGTATCCCTGCTACATGTATCCTGGATGAACTTTGATTTAATACAGTCGTGTACAGTTATTTCATTATGTAAGAATAACGATGCATAGAAGAAAGGACCGAGACTATACCGAGATAGAGGTATAGTTGAATTCAATCCCATTTAATAGAAAAATAATACTTCGTTTGAAAGCAACCTCATTGTTATTGTTGTTCTTTTATGCTTGCATAATTGATTCCTTGTTTCAAAATTGAGGTTCAGTCAATCAAACAGGAATGTTTCTTCACGGAGAGAAATTTGTAGTTAAATTTACTATGTTATTATTGTTCCCGAGGAACAGACTGAACTATGACGGGTTCCCCCATAAAACATAGTAAATATGATCAGCATTCTATTGTTGTACGATAGTAAAAATATGTCCTTCATAGTAAAATCCGACAGAATTCGGTCTGTTCCTCGGGAACAATAATAACATAGTAAATTTAACTACAAATTTCTCTCCGTGTTAACAATAAATCATGTTACGGGTATTACTATCCTTACCTTGGTAATAACATTAATGTTAGCACTGTATAGACACTATACAACCACCCTATAAGCATCGTATAGACCCTATATTGGCTTGATATAAGAACAATCGATTCGCGTTCTGAAATATCGATTGTATTTTTTGAATAAAAAAAAATGGAAGGTCGCTTGATCGGCATATCCTTGAAATAATTCTACCATTTCTAATGAAATTTTATCAGAAATGCGAAGTGGGTGTCTGGCAGGATGCTGGAGACTATACTGATGGTGCTCCCTATCCCGGACCTAGTTATTCTCCTAAGTTGACGCTAATAGGCTTCGAACGCGAGACTGAGAACACATGCATTGAGGATTGTGTGTTTATACGTGTGTGATCTGCCTCTTATCCAGCACCTCTCGCTTCACCCATTATCATGTCATTTGATCCTGAGGTGCCAGTTGCTAGGGTAGATACTTTACAAAGGGATAAACAAGAATGTTGACCGTGATGTTCGTTTCTAATAACAATATATAAAATACACTTGAAAATGCTTGTTTTTTTATACAACTATCTTTTCCTTGATTTTTTTATTTGAAAAATTCTGCTTTTTCAACCATGATGGAATAATTGGCATTTGATATAAAAAGGATAATGTTGGATGAGTTTTGATCATTCTATAGCAAGAAAATATTATAATCAAAGGGGGAAAACTTTTAACTTAATAATACTATTTTACTACAATATTGTTCTCCATGTACAAAAAAGTTCGTTGTACTTGCGAAAATGTTTACTGCAGTAGCTAAGACGTTGAGTTAGTTCTAGTAGCAAACTTTTTCATTCAAGTACAAACATTTGATTATATCAACAATTTTTCTTGCGTTTCTTAATCTTGCTTGATTGATGAAATTCTCTTCTCTACCATTTCTTCAGAACGCATTATCCAATCGATAACAAAATCACAATTATTCGAACCGGTGCATTCTGGGAGAAGTTATCTCGAACTAAAATACACGGAGAAAAAGGAATTTGCTGTGGCAGTGAAATCTACTTTTGCTGGGTTCCTTTTGCCAGAGCAGCAAATTTTTTGCTGTGACAGCCAACTATTTGCTGTTCCAGCAATCTTGTTAGCTGCGACAGCGAATTTTTAGCTGTGGCAGCAAAAAATGTTTGCTATCCCAGCAAAATTTGTTTGCTATTCTATATATAATACTGAAAATTTGCTGGCGGTGCAAACATTTTTTGCTGCCACAGCTAAAAAATTGCTGTCGTAGCTAACACGATTGCTGTTATAGCAAATTTTTAGCTAGGTCAGCAAAAAATTTTGCTATTCTATATATAATACCTCGATTTGTTGCGTCAGCAAATTTTTTCTCTCCGTGTATTTTCACCACAGACGAAGAACTCAGACATAAACAGATAGTCAGACATACATTTTCAAGAATCAATTTTTTCGAACCCTCGGAGAAAAAATTTCTTGCTTCTGTGACGTGATCGTCTATCAGTCCACGCTGAGAGGATAACATCCGCAATAGGACAGACTGGTATCCCTAGCTCAAAGACGGGACCTGGGTAAATGTGGCATCGTAGCCATCCAGTTAACCTGCAAAGGATAAATCATTTGTAGTATGCTTTATCAATAATACAATTGACACGATACTTCTTACCTCGGAGCATTGCGAAAGCAATGCTATTGATGAGTGTTCCCTCGATGGTACCAGTAAACAGTACATAGACGGGGTATCACATCCACCGTAACCTTAATCGATACCTGTAAATAAGATAGAAAGAATTAGAATTATTAAGGAAAATAATATTCAGTGTACGGATACATGTGTTACCTGGAAGTCGAAGTGTCCTCAGATTTGACTCGCAAACGTTAAACACACAGATGCGACTGTACATCCGTGTGAAAAAAGGGAGGGCACGGTTGCGCGCGCAACCTAGCATGCTTTCTCTACTGCTCATAGAATATTTGATGGGAGAGTGAAGGAGAAAGCATGCTAGGATGCGCGCGCAACCATACCCTCTCTTTTTTCACACGGATGTACAGTCGCATCTGTGTGTTTAACGTTTGCGAGTCAAATCTGAGGACACTGGCCCCACGTCGTTTAATGCTAGTTCGTCGTCTCATTTTGATTGAGCTCCGTCTGAGCCAATCAGAGAACACCATTGATCACCAATTCGTTCGGGTGAATTAGAGTCTCGCAACTTGAAGTGTTGCGGGCGGTAATTGATCGTTGAGTAGTCCAATCAAGTCGCGGGTACATCGGAATATCAAATTCTCGGTCATTTCCGTTGGATTCGGTATGATCCTGTCCGCTAAACGTCGCATATCTCCCAAATAAGTGTGCACACGTTTAGGCTTGTTCAGACAGTCGACTGATAAGCTCTCGCATATCATTTTGTATTCTTTTATTGTACTTATCTTATAATTCAAGTTTGCTTTGTGAATATCATCAGCTTCTTTGATCAATGTGGGTATACATTGGTCTAATAAAGACATTTATTCAAAATTTATCTCAGTCTTGTTCAATAACCTGTGACCCGCGTTCCTCAACCGGTCCTAATCGAACCCTGGTATCCGACGAGCCAGAGGCCTTAGCGAGGGGTAATTATTTCATTACCGATATCGTCACATATCAACGCGTAAAGTCACTGCGAAACGTCACACTTCAGCGGAAAATAATTATATAACAGGAATGCTAGTCAAAAGCGCTTGATTATTTCTGCTATATTTCATTCATTTCAACACAGGGAAGCTAGCTTTCGTCCGTACTTCCACCAAAAAAAGATCAACATCTTTTAATCCTTCATTCTTCTCTCAGAACTTTATCAACTGGCATTGAACGATCCATGAAAGATATTGTACAGCTGATAAATTTTCAATATCGAATGACAATGAATGAAATGATTAATCTATCAGGTTTCCTTTTTCACACAATTCTTCATTATTTTATATTCCATAACAAATTACAGCGAATGCAATTCATCATTGCCGGTAAATACCAAATTGGTTTCTTTCCTCGTAATTGTCGTTAAGATGAATACATCTGGCAAAAGCAGACAACCCGCCGCATATTCAAGTCGCGAGTAACTGTACTTTCATTCTAAAGATCTTCATAGATACTTTTAACGCTTCGTCGATTTGCAGTCGCGTTTAGTATACTTGTATTGGAATCAGCGGGTTACCTTACGTTCATTAGAATCCTGACCCTTGGGTAATCGATGAATCACAAATGAACGTATCATTTCTGCGACTGTGCAGCGGAGAAACATCCTACCTCGTAATACTATGTTGTGATGAAGAATTCTTGTTGATAGAATACTTGATATTGAAGACACTTTTTTGTGTTTCACTGTTTTTTGAGTTTGTTCATGTTTGCGGATAGGGCAAAAGTGTAAAGATTGCGTCAATTTTTGTATAACTTTTCAGGCAAAAGAAATGTCGAATGAATATAACACGCAGGTCTCGTGAAATTGAAGTTTTCGATAATACATGTGTTGTTGAAATTAAGGTAGAAATTTGCAAATTCCCAGTCATTGTTGAAAATGATGAATGATGGAAGAGAATTTTTAGATAATTATTAAGTTTCTGATAAATCAGTAGGACGAGTGAAAATGTTATTTTTATTTTTAGACAGTGAAGTGAAAATGATCATGTGGAGATTTGTGTACGCGCACACTGAATGTTTGGTGAATCACATATTTTTACTACCCGGAAATACCGGGTCTATTAATATTTAGAAAAATGACTGTCAATTTAGGGAAAAAGAGGATCGCTGAAAAATATTCGTAGTGAGTCTACCAAAAATTCGTACTCAAAATATCAACAGTTGATAGTTTCATTTGTATTTTTCACAGTGAAACTATCAATTGTTAATACATCGACTACGAATTCTTAGTAGACTCACTACGAATATTTTCCAGTGATCCTCTTTTTTCCTAAATTGATTCCAATGTTTTAATTCATCCTGCTAATTCGATATGAATGTAGTCATTTTATGAACGTTTTTTTCCTCTCTGTTAGAAATTTATTTTGAATCCATCACATGTGAAAAGGAAAGTAAAATTAATCAAAATCTAACAATTTCGTTGAAGTAAGATTCAAAATGTATAACAATCGGGTCTTGTTGAATTGTCATGAGAATCAAAGTTGAATCTTATTGAGTGACAAGAATTGAGTAACATTCTGAGTGAGAAAATTTCCAAAATTATACAAAATTTATTCATGATCTAATATAATAATTTGTATATAATTCGTATATAATAATTATGTATAAATTATATGTAATTAAAAACATTTTTCCACTCGGGACTTGGAAAATTTTATATGTGTTTTTTCTAATGTGATTCATTCATTTTTTTTTATAAAATGTTACAATATGTACGTACTAATATTCCACAAACATATGAGCAACCAAGCGTTCAACTCACTAGATTCGTGTGGTGATTTGAACGCTCGCATGTACAGTATGCTCTACATTATCGTATTCTAAGCTCAATAGAATATCGAATGATTTTTATCGTTTCTTGAAGATTTCAGCTTTCCACGACAACAATTTGTTGATTTTTTGTTCTTAGAAATGAAATGGAATACTGATTTATTAACACGGAAAATTGAATTGGGTTGCCAGAGAATTATGAAAATTGGTTGTGTGAACAGAAATGTTTTCACATTCAACAAAATTCCAATATGAATATAATTAAAACTAGGAATAATGAATATTTCCTAAATCTATCGAAAGGAAAATTTTCTGTCGAAGAGATAAAAATGTCAAAGTTCTCACTCCAAAAATAAGAGTAATTTTTATCCCTTAAAATGAAAGTAACTCCAAAAATCATCTGATTTTCAGATTCCAAATTTCTCGCAGAATTGTATCCCAAATCATACCTCATGATAACAAAACAAAAACCAAATGATATTTCATGTAGAGCATACGATTGGCTTCCGAAATATAAGAAGAGAGAATTGAATCGGAATGAGAGAACACACTTATATATAGAATATATACAAATATATACATATTCCATACAGGATGAATATTCCATAAGAGTGGGCGAAAAAGTACTGATTTTGGGGTAGATCTTTGAATAATGTATTGAAAAGTCAACTTCACACCTGTTCACAGAATATACAGGTGATCTATTGTTATTCATCTTCTAAAAAAAGCATATACAAAAAGAAAAAAGATTTGATTGTATTTCATAGTTTTATATACCTTTCATTTGAATTTCAATAGTTTTAATAAAAATTCATTGATTAACCGGAATATTTATTTTTGTTTCAGGTATGTATCAACAACCTGTAGAGTTCATTAATTCGTATGTAAATCAATTTCCACACATGAGTAAGTATAATTTGTGGTGATTTTTAAGTACTGAATTTATACCAAGTTTTGCCAAGTTAAGTTATACCAAGAGGATACAAGCATTCCCGTCTGAGCACGTTGCTTAGGAAAGGACACGTCTATACGATCGAAAGAGAGATACGAAACACTTGTTTCGAAACACCGAGAGAAATTTCCCCATGGGTATATTTGGATTTACTTGGATTGATTAAACTTTGTTTGAATCAACTAAATTTCTATTCAAATCTGAACCTACTAGAGTTGTAGTTGGATCAATTGAAAAATTCATTTCATCCAAATAAACTTTTATTCATTTCAAATGAAATTCACTTGAATCAAGTAACATTTGATTGGATGCAATGAAATGTCTGGTAAGTTCATATTCGAGTAAACTATTTTTCTGGCTGAATCATTTTAGTAATTTTCTAGACTATTGTCAGGCCTTTCTAGGTCTTGCAAGTTCCTCGCAAGGATCTGATGAGGCCTTGCGAGGCCTGGAGAATGACTAGAGGGATTTCTAATGGGGAAAACGTCATATTATCTTTCCTGTTGGAAATTCATGAGAGTGAAGCTAGCAGTCACGATCTAGCAGCCGATTGATGTAACTTTTGATGGAATTATTCTCCTCTATATTTAAGTATCACTGTTAGAGAAATCTGTCTTGAACTTAACAATACTATCATGAAGTTTTTTAAATAAACATTTTATTAAATTTCATAAAAAATTTTGTATGAAATTTAATAAAATGTTTATGTAAAAAACTTCATAATATTATTGTTAAGTTTGAAACAGATTTTTCTAACAGTGTAGTCAACCCGTAAATTTGAAAGCCACTGAATCAATTTTGATATGGAAAACGTTCAAATCAATCTCAATCAAAAGTTATATCAATCGGTTGCTAGTTCGTGGCTGCTAGTTTCACACTGTCAAGAATTTTTTGAATTCTCATTCATTTTTCAAGTATACTGGTAAATGAAACTTCCAATTCTCGGTGATTGAATTAAGAATTCAATCACACAGAGAAACAAGATCATGGAATGATCACTAGAAAAGATAGTGAACTGATGACAACTACAAATTTCTGTACACAGTCGCTAACAAAGACGAGTAATGGTTATCATGTTGGTATACTGTATTGTAATTGAGTATACCAAAATAGGAACCATTACTCGTCTTTGTTAGCGACTGTGTACAGAAATTCGTAGTTGTCATCAGTTTACTATCTTTTCCAGTGATCATTCCATGATCTTTTTTCTCCGTGCACATGTAATTGAATTTTCAATCTTTGCTATATTATATTACTCATAATAGTACAGTTTAATAATTGAATTATGATTTAAATGTAATTGAAATTTCAAGAACTTTCTCAATCACGTGATTGAAAATTGCTTCCATCACATGTGATTGACGCTTCATGCAGAAATTTTTAACAGTGCACTCTCATTGGCAATTCCATGAATTTGTTTGTAAATTGGGATTTAAAGGTACAACTTTAACTGTATAGATATGAGGAAGCGTTCGTGAAGGACTCAATTCGGGCGTGAAAAATTCAATAGGGATTTCCAAGAATTGTGAAATTTTTTGTCGTGTGGGAAAGTACTGCGAAGTATCATAATCTTAGCAAATTGCGTTATGAGAAAGGTCTATTCTGTGTATTCTAAAGGTGTTTGCCGTGCACTGTAAAACATTTCTGTAGGAAACTCCCCACAAATATTTGGAAGCGATTAACACATACATGCGAAATTTATTGGAAAATGATAGTAAAAATCCCATCAAGTTGGGAGTTTTGAGTTAAATTTATGGGAAATCTCATATGCATGTACCGGAAATTGATTTCTTACCCCATAGAAGTTTACGGTTGCTGCGTACAGAAGAATTTCGATTATTTGTTTACAGTGTGAACAAGACGGTGCTTCAAAGGGTGATTCAATGAAATTGCAGTAGACATTATTTATCATACCACAAGAATGAAATCTTAATGTTTATGGATATTTGGTAACTGATCCTAATGAAACGGAGTTGGATAAAAGTAACATTGGTGGCATGACACTAATTGGTTGTCAGCAAAATTATTGCTCAATTGTAAAACGAAATTCAAGTACTTCTGGATATTCTAGTAATGTTTATGATCCTCATTGCTCAATTTTACATCGTCCCACAATTATCAAAATCGAGTCTTGAAAATTTAATGAAATCTTTGTGTACATCTGAAAAGAATCTTACAAATGAGGTAGAACATTCGATAACAGATCAGTTTCGACATTTGTACAAATTCATGAAGTTCTAAGAATCATTTTTTGACCTTGAAGATTTCAATGGTTTTTTTTTATGATATGTTAAATTTTGTTATACAAAATAAGGGTTGTCGTAGATATGTAGAAATTAGACATTTGGTTGGTAATAGACAGGGTTGAAGGATTTCATCAAATCAGTCTGATATCTTCATGATGATGATGATGGTACATTTATCAAGTGCATTTGAAGTAAAAGTCATTCTAGGCGTTTCTTCGGCGAACGAGTGCATCTTGAAACTATACTGTATAAAAATCAGGAAAATGACCGAGAAATTCTGCGGTAATTTAGGCACCGATTAATCCAAAGGAAAAATCCGAATAATTACCAGGATACGGGATACGGGTAATTTTACTGGAAAATGTGTTGAATATACCAATTATTTGATGATTTTATCGAAAAATACGATGAATGTATTAAATTTTTGAATAATTTTTACCTACTCTAACCAAGTCAATTGCTTTCCGAAAAATATTGGTAAATTCACCGAAATCTTTTTTTACAAATCTCTTGGTCGTCCTTATTTCGCACTGAAATAGAAGTTCAAATAATTTTTACTGTAATAATTTCAGAAATACATATAAAATTCTTATAGAAAGTGTCAGGTTTATGAATGGGAATTTCAGGATTGAATTTCCACATTTCTATTTGAATTTTCGATAAAAATCCATAAAGGCTGACTACAACGTACAGAGGTGTGAAAATTATTAGAATAATTGTGATTTTCAAAACTGTTCCAACCCTCGCTTCAGGTCATGCAGTTATCTATGGGTCGCTAATTTTTTCCATGTTGATATAAGTAGTTTTTGATTCCTGAATTTTCTGAATGAAGTGCTGATAATCTTCTTTTTCACTCTAATGAATTGAATACCTCTGTCTCAAACTGAACAGTATGTGATGGTAGCACTGCTGAATATTCACAATAAACAGTAACAAAATATGACCAAAATTTTCAATGATTATGAAAATCATTGTAACTGAAGTGTCATCCTCTTCATACCTACAAAGGAACACAACGAAACAATAGTTCTTGAGATGCCAATAATAAATGCTGTTAGTTATTCACAGGCATATCAACATGTTTATAATAAAAAATAACTTTATGAAAATACGATTGTTACATAGCAACAATGAAACATCTCTTCATTCAAGAATTGAGGGCCCAAAAACGACTTATATCAACAAATAAAATCAGTACTTCATGAATAATTGCATTACCTAAAAGAAAAGTCGGACCAGTTTTGGAAATCACAATTATTCTAATAATTCTCACACATCTGTAATTAAATATTTGGAATGCATTGAGATTACTTCTTACGGTAAGCTCTTTCATGCTATCCAATTTATTAGTATATTTGATCAAACAGTGATTCCACTTCATTTGAAGGAATAAGATTATGAAACAATTATAGAAATTTTCTCTCGATTTTTAAGTAATTGATAAAATCACTAATAACAATAAAAACAGGACTATATTTCCGTTTAAGCAGGGAGTTCGAAATAATCGTAACCAACCGTCCATTTAAATGATAAAACTAAGTGAATTTTACCGGTCATTGGTGGATGTGGACAAATGTCAATGGAATGGTTAGTACAAACACCATGGGGTCCCCCGCTTGATGTGGCGTAAGGTGGTGCTGTTTAGGGAAGGGGCCTCGACCACCGGCAGATGTTTCTTTCGTCCTGTTCTAGCCGCTACACAAGGGCCTCTTTACAGGGTTGTACAAAGTGCGGATGCACAGAGGCATCGTAGCATACGAAGGAATCGATAGTATCGAAAGAACAGCTGCTTGCACCTTTCCATCTTCGTTCTCTGTTGCTCTCACTTTCCTTCCACAGTTCATCTTTGGAATTTTCTCTTTCGAATGGTAATAGGTTGGAATTCAGATTCATGAACGATTTCTTTTTCCCGTAATCCTTTGAAGAAAGATTCTTCAGAAATAGGGAAGAGCGGGAAACACAATATTATAACATTCAATCCCAAACAATAATATTTGTTCATAATATCAATTTTCTTGGTTGTATCGAGTAAAAGTAACAAGTGAAAATTTCAACGAAAGTGAAGTTATTTCTTGCAAATCTTACTTTCCTAGTATTTGTATAGAACCGTAGTGACGGATCATTTGCATGAAGAATATTTTTGCATTAATCTGAATATTTTGTTCATTAATGAGAATTTAAATGCATTGCACATGGCACACCTGTACTATATTTATTGTACGCTTCCTTCTAGTTACATCCTGCGATAAACACTTTGCACACCAGTTAATTGTGAGGAATAATATAAAAATATCAACTCTACGGAAGAAAGTTTATGGCATTTGTGGGATATAATTAATAATGGGGTTTGGAATTATAGTGATTCCCAACTTCATCATATTTGTTCTCCTGACGAATTAGTACGGTGAACCATCGTATACTTGTGGTTTAGAGTGATCAAATACATTCCAAGAATGCAATATAAATGTGATAATCTTTAACATAAAATTTTCACCCTGTTTATTAAATGTAGTTCCCATCAGTTCTTGTTGAATAGGGTATGTTAGTTTCGAAATGAATTTTCTTCCATTATTTTAATTCGAAGATTATAAAATATTGTTGGTAGATAAAATAGTGTTTCAAGGAGAAACTTTGATCTGGAAAGGGGTCTGGCTTTAAGGAGGTTCTTGAAAACAGTAAAGCCTATCTTCTGGCTAACGAAGAGCCATAAATTGCGCAATAGGATCGAAGTACGAAGCCACTTAGAAGGCGAAACCTCCATAATACTCATTATAATACAATGGATCCGTGGTGTTCGAGTGTTTTCTCTTTTGGGACCCGAATCTTGCTCCTTTCCCAAAAACAATGGCATCGTGGGGGTACTTCTTTCTCCGTGTTGCTGCGTTGAAAGTTTGCGCGCTTCTATGGACGTGTATTTGTATATATGGATACATCTATATACATGTACGTGTGTTGTGACGATCGTCTGGGGTCCTTGAGCCTCGCAAACTCAGGGGGACCCCGTAGGTTTAGTAAGGAAAGTCAAAACAAAAGCCAGATATACGGTCTTGAGATTTAGCTTCAACAAATTCCAACACTGTTCTTTGTATAGTATATATATGCGAACAACCTCTTCTCTCGCCAACGGATTCACCTAACTGCTAACTGAAGAACAGATATATCTTTGATAGAATGTTGTAAAGGTGTGAAAAAATATAAGCTCCGTACATTTTTCTGTGGAAATTGAAAAAATTTTTTTTGCTTGCCATTCCCAGGTAAAATTCTTGTGTAATAAAATGTAAGGAAAAGTATCTTGCCTGATCAGTTATTCGTTCCTTTACTTATCGTTGAATGCTTGGTTTATTGAAATGTAAATGTAAAGGAATTTGAAATGTAAAACATACCTCACCTGCTAGAATTAAAAAATTTTCCCTCAACTACACGTAAATATAAGTATTCTGAATTTCTCTTAAGATTAAAGAAAATTTTTAATCTTAAACGATCCTAAGACTCATTAAAATAGATAGTCAATGTTCGAATGATTACATATTGTGCAACCAGATGTGGTTTGGAAAAGATGAATCATTTCTATGCTAGTAAATACTCCATAATTTGTACAAGAAACACTTGTTTGTGCAGCTGTTAGTCTCAGCATCGGGTATCAGCATTTAGTTACGACAATGAGAAGCTGATTGGAATTAACAAAGAACTTTGACTTGACCAATTCTTCGTTGTGCCGACTAAAGAATTGGTTGGAATTTCTTTGACTCGAAAATTTTCTTGTAAATATTTATTTTTCATTGAAGATTCAGAATATTTTTACTTATAAAAGAAAGTTTCATGTATATCATTCATTCTAAAAAGTTGAAATTTTGTTTTCCAAAGAATCCCCAGTGGAAAAATTTCCAAATTTTATATAATTTATATATAATTATATTTAACTTACATACCAACTATATCGAATTATATATAAATTATATATAATTTCAGGAATTGTTCTCGGGATCTCCATATGATTTTTTATATGAAAATGACATGAGAATTGTAAAAAGTTTTTCACAGATACATAAGATATATATGTATTTCAAACGTAGAGTGGATAAAAATTGCATATAGATTATGTATCAAATTTCTAAGAATTCTAAAACCATCATCAGGAAATCATAAAAGAAGTAGTGGAATGAAAATTGAAGTGAATTTCACGAGTGGCAGATCAATATTATCGACCGAATCGAGTTAGAAAGCGGTGCTCGAGCATGAAAGTCGCCGATATATATATACCGACAGATCTTGAGAAACAGTTCCAGGATGAGGGCGCAAGTCTTGATCGAATTCTTTTACGACCACGACCAATTGAACTGTATACGAATAAAATACTCATACATACACGTATGTGTGCGGTATTCGAGACTTATTATTTGAAAAATCGTGTGTAACGAGTGTTTACCTCCCGTCGGTCGAGCGGATAAATACATCGGCGACAGAAAGGGCTTTCCGGTGGACCGGTTTCACTGTGCAGCCGATCATTTTTCTGTAGAGTTGCGTGTAGCGACCGTCATGTGTTCAATGTCCCTCCAAGCAATAGAAGGAAAAGGGATGGCGTTGAAAAATATTTTTAATGAGAATTCAGTTGAGCTATTTTTTTTGAAAACATGAAAATGTGGAATTTTGTGTTCCTAGGAAACTGTTTATTTTGCATATCATATATTTGCTTTCAAAAAGCAGCTTTGATGGGATGATTTATACACAATTTCATTCCCTGATCGTTGATAATACTGAAGAGAGACATCTAGTAATTTTGTACGCATTGGATGTTCCTGACGTGAAGAAATTTGTAATTATCTCTTTTTCTCAGGGACTGTAACATTATTCACTTTCGTTACTCATCATATATAAAATATACATAATAAATATATGATTTGCGTACAATATATACATTATTATATATACCCTAGTAGAAATATAATCAGTTTTCCCTATTACTGATGAGGCACTGATGAGGAAACGCTAATCAGGAAAAACTGATCATTTACTTATTGGGAACTGATTTGTCCAATATGATTATTAAAATCCATATGAAACTGATCAAATTCTGACAAGTTATTGCCTTTTTTCGCAAGAAATATTGATAGCGTAAATGTTCATAAAAAATATTCGGTTTAAAAAACATATTGATTGTTATTGAAGTGATATATTGCAATTGTAAAATTACACATATTTCCGATATGTCTTAACCAAAATTTGATGTATCTCAAAGAAATTGAATCGAACTGGTTCAGATTATTTGATCCTGGGTTTGCTGTATCAAATCGATGAAACCAAACCTCAATAATTATCAAGAGTATATGCACATAACAAAGCTACCTTGGGAATTGTTAGATTTTGTAAGGTTATGGTATAAAAGGAGATGAGGTTGTAACGATACCGTTATTATTTGAACAGCTAAAAAACCAAATTCGCAATATAAAGAAAACCAATATCTCAAAAGAAGCGAAAAACGAAGTGAGAATAGCAAAGATTTGAATTTTATGAAGGGAAATTATGAAATAATAACAAATCTCATTTCTTTTCTTGTCAGTCAAACATAAAATCTAAGCATATATTTCGATTAGATTATCATATTACAATGATCGTGAATTCAGATTCAAATTTAACATTTCAATTTTTTGATATCCCTATTGGATATTATGAGTTGTCGAATTAGGTACCTTTTCTTTTCAGAGAGAGAGAGAGAGGTTGGATAAGGGATGATGTGTGTAAATCGAAAGTGATGCGCTTCCTCCTCACAAATGGATGGTTTCTCGGTTTATCCCTCAACCAGACGAAAATCCGATGATAATATGTAGAAAATCTTATTCCTTATTCGAGTGCTTCTTTATTACGGGTTGTCTTCAGATCATCACTCCATTTTTATGTTAGAAGGTTCCTTTGATTTCAATTATAAAAAAAAAGAACAGCTTCTGGAGCCACGTGGTCAAAAACTTTAATATATTTCTCGAAATAAGATATTGACGAATCGTCTTTTGGTAGTCGACTGTGTCCTTTCGTCTTTCGAATCCAGGCTTCTAATCAAATCCCCACTCCTCAATGTTTCTCTCTCTCTCTCTCTCGATTTGTCTCTCTTCCTCTCTCTCTCTTTCATCAAAATCATTTACGATTTCGGCTGCAAGACTTTGGAACTCACTCCCAACCCACATTCGGAATCAGCCAATTCTTGCTTCCTTCAAAAGAGATCTACATCATCTTCTCATTAGTAGATACTCATGATTGGGTCAATAACTCGAATGATGATTTTATGTTTGAATTATGAATGGTAGTATAAAATGGAATGAATTATTTAGATCTAGAGAGCATGTGAAGTGAATTTATTAGCTTTTAATTAGTTTTATCAGTTCTTTTTATTGTTGCTAGTTATTTAAAACCGCTGTAAAATACTATACTGCATTTGCCCCATAGGTTTTCCTAGGGCATAATAATAAACTTATCTATCTATCTATCTATCTATCTATCTATTTATCTATCTATCTATCTATCTATCTCTTTCTATCTACTTGTTCGAGTTATACAAAATATACGAAAATTTATATCTCCTTTCCGTTACCTTACAAGGTGTAATATGTATACTTATATTCTTTCTTGTTGTGAAATAATATAGTTTTGTTATTTATTATGAGTAAGTATAGTAGTAACTTGAATATTATCTCATGATATCTCATGATTGAGGTGGAAACACCATACATATGGTTTGATATATTTTTTGTCCTTGGCCAAAACTCCTACATTTTATCTAAGAAAAAGTCTAGGAACATTTTTCCTACGGGTTTTGTTGAAAATTTACTTTTTAATCCTTGGAAACATCTTAAACAAAAACATAAATTATTATTTGAGTGAAGAATCATCAATTCAGTGTTATAATTTCATATCTTCATCGACATAACCTGCATTTTTGAGGGTGATAAATGCTTCGTTAGTTACTCGCAAATAACTCATCAACTAACGATCAGTCCCTCATCAGTTACTCGCTCATATCTGCTCAGTTTCTTGAATCAGTTTCTGATTAGTCAGAGTGTTACATCCCTTGTCGGAAACTTGTAAGTTTCCTGATCAGTCCCTGATCAGTGAAATGGAAAACTGATCAGTGTCTCATCATTTGCTAGAGAAAATTTCTACCAGGGTATTTTATGTATACACTGTAAAAAAATTTTGACTGAAAATTAAGAAAAAAGTGACTGTAATTTTTTACAGTCACTGAGTCTGAATATTCAGAAACATTTCTGTTCTGAATTTTAAGATACTTATTTCTGGATTTTCAAACGCATGTTTCTGAATCATCAAACATATTCACATTAGATGCAAGATTCATGTTTCTTAATTTTTAGACATGCTGTTCTGAGTTATGAGAAACATTTTTCTGAATTGTCGAAAATATTTGTTTGAATTGTAAGAAATAGTCTTCTGAATTTCACGATGTTTTCTCTCAATCGTAAGAAACATTTTTCTGAACTGTAAGGAATATTTTTCTCAATTTTGAGAGATGCGCATTGAATTCTCAGAGGATGCGATAGTTACCATGCGCGAGCACGTTTTTTCTACCAAATTACTGGAACCTGATTTCATGAAAAAAATCCGAAATTTCAGGGATGGTTCTTCGAGATTTTATCTATGTCACCAAAGAGCCAGAATTTTCAATTCCGGAGATTCTTTGGTAAACGTATAATATGCGGTCTACGGTAGTGGGTAGTAGACCGCATACCATATCATTACCGATTTTTTTTTCAAGAATAGTGACGTAGATGAAGCTTCGAAAACCCAAGTGGAATGTTTCTGGAAATTATACACTTCCCAGATGAAAAAAATTGAAGAAATTTATCTGGAACATTTATAACGTTTGTATTGATAACATTAAATAGGATTTTATGCATCTCTATAACTTCATCTTGTATGATGAAGGTATGGAAACCCACAAAATCTATCTATTTGATTATTACCAAAACAGTGTATTGAAGAATTATGGTAAGCAGCATTACAATTTTTTTAATACATAGAACATATATCTCCAAAAAATGAAACGTAAATTTGGGTGAAAGAGAAATCAAATTAGCACGTATAAAATTATAAGAATGTATAAAGAATAATTAAAGAATGTGGTTTGAAAAACTATTTTAATTCTATTTAATTTTCCTTCAACTATTTGTGATAAGAGAGATAGAATTGTGTCTTAAGGGACCAAGTCTAATGCAAGTATGCAAGAATCAAGCGATGAGTATGTGAAACATGTATTAAATGCTCCAATGAAAAGTTCCACAAAGAATAACATTGAGTGATTCAACATGGAACAACTTATATAATTTCTACCAGATCCAATTGATGCCATTAATTTCTGTATTATGTTATAGTTTAGTAAAAATCAATGTTTTTGAGATTGATATTCTGATTTATCAAAAACCAAAAAATGAACCATTTTCAAGAGATTGATTTTCACTGAATTATAACAAAATACAAAAATTAATGCCATCAGTTTGATTTGGTAAAAATTATATAGGCAGGGTTGTATATTGCATCATGTAGGGTTACGCTTTGTGAAATGTTTCATCGATACCCTCAGTACCAGTCTTACATACTTATCGCTTGATTCTTTCATCAATTGAACTTTTTGTTTTAGAAGACAAAACCATCTCTTTCATCACAAATAGTTGAAAAAGAGTACATAAAAAGGATAACATATTATAGTTTCATAACACTTTGAAACAACATTTTCTGGTATTCAAGGAATCAAAAATCAATCTCAGTAATATTGATTCTCACTAAAGCATAAGAAAATACAGTAATTACTGCTATTAGTTCTATTTGGTCAAAATTATATAGGTGGAGTTGTATATTGCATCATGTAGGGTTACGCTTTGTGAAATGTTTCATCGATACCCTCAGTACAAGTCTTACATACTTATCGCTGGACTCTTACAACAATTAAATGTACATCGCAGAAGACATAACCATCTCTCTCATCACAAATAGTTAAAAAAAAGTACATGAAAAGAATATCGTTTCTATAGTTTTATGTACTTTTATTCAACTATTTGTGATGAGAGAGATGGTTTTGTCTTCTAAAACAAAAAGTTCAATTGATGAAAGAATCAAGCGATAAGTATGTAAGACTGGTACTGAGGGTATCGATGAAACATTTCACAAAGCGTAACCCTACATGATGCAATATACAACCCTGCCTACATAATTTTTACCAAATCAAACTGATGGCATTCATTTTTGTATTTTGTTATAATTCAGTGAAAATCAATCTCTTGAAAATGATTTATTTTTTGGTTTTTAATAAATCAGAATATCAATCTCAAAAACATTGATTTTTACTAAACTATAACATAATACAGAAATTGATGGCACCAATTGGATCTGGTAGAAATTATATAAGTTGTTCCATGTTAAATCACTCAATGTTATACTTTGTGAAACTTTTCATTGGAGCACTTATTACATGTTTGTATGTTTCACATACTCATCGCTTGTTCCTTGCCCTAATTAGACTTGGTCCCATAGCACACAGTTCTATCTCTTTTATTGCAAATAGTTGAAGACAAAGTAAATGGAAATAATGTAGTTTTTTAAACCACATTCTCTGAGTTTCAAACTAATCGCAGTAATTACTACATGTTGATGTGGCTCAGTGAATATAAATCTACTTGAAATTGATTTTATGATCGACGAAAAATCAGAACATCTGATTCAGAAATTGGATGTTTTTTTCATCATTTTCAACTCAAAAATCCCAATGTATCATCCTTCCTTTAATCATTTATTCATACCACCGTCATGAGATTTTCTGATTGTCATATTCAGAGACGATTTTTGTTCCAATCGCAAAAAGGTTAACTTCACATTTTTAACATTTTTTTTACCGAATCCCACAATACATTTCATGTCACATTATAAATTAATTTGGCTCAAATTACATTGCACAACATGTAATTACTGTTGGTGCAGTAAGTATTTGTTCATTAAAATAAATGATATTGAATTTGATTTTGCAACTCATCTTTACTTACCGTTCATTGACCGTCATACAAAATAATGCAAGCCGATTCACTGCGCACCGATTCTGCGCATGTTTTCAGTGTAAGTTTCTTGAATTATTCAGATTCTTAATTTTCAAAGTATTGGTGATGAACATGAAGAAACTTTCTCCAATTTTTTAGAAACTTGGTATCTAAATATAATATTCTAGATATCAAATCTGAATTTTCAGAAAACCTTATCTAAATTTGCCTTTTAGAAACTCGAGTCTGAAAATTCAGACACTCCAGTATCTGAATTTTCAGAAAATTTTTTACCGTGTATAATCAGTAACGAAAGTGAATAACGTTACAAGTCCCTGCTTTTCCTGTACAAAATTTCCATGCCACTCCTTCTTTTGATCTCACCACTGAACGCTGTATTCACAAAGTTCATTGAAAAGTTAAAAAAATATGGCCTAATCCATGATACATACATCCCATACATTTTTGTGTGATATTTAATGTTTACAGTATTCTATGCATTATATAATCAACATGACTTCATTGGTATAAGAAACTATCAACTGTATTTCATCATAATGATCGCCATTAATTCCGTTACAAAAGTTCGCATAAAATTCTTCAGTTTTTTATTCAACTGATTCATCAAGTATCATATTCAATTTGTAACCGTACATATGATTCACGAACAAAAATTCCAATTATCAAAGGGTTGTAACGGTGTATGAAATCTAAGACGCTTTCATGTACAGAGAGAAAGAGAGAGAGGGAGAGGTAAAAATCATAATGCATACTTGTTACGATATTTCTTACTTACGGTATATTCCTATCAAGTATATTCCTTATAAGTAGTTAGTCACCCGTGTCGTGCGGTTCACGCGCATGCATAGAATTCAGAAAACGCCGTACTTACATGTGCGTGTATAAGAATTTAGAAAATATTTCGCTGAACCCATATAAATTTCGCTATTCTGAATAGAAAAATTTTCTGAAAGTATTGAAGATAAAAATAAGAATATCAGTGCCTCGGAGGATGAAATGAGGAAGGAAATAATCGCGTTGTTGGACGAAGACTTTGACATTTGAGCTTTCTTTTAAGAATTTGCGTGTCGAAATAAATTCTTTAACGACGCTTCATCCTAATGATCAACCCATTGATTGAGTTTTGAATTTCAATTCAAAATTCACTTCGTGAGTTTTTGATAATAACACGATCGGGCAACCATTCTTCTCTTCGCATCTATCTGGACGAATGCGTTCTGATGTATACATTTTTCACTGTCTTATAAATCTTGGTATGAATTTTTCTTGTTATTTTGCGTTGTTGTCCCTCTTCTTCTCTTTCTCCTTCTTTTTTTTATTCGAGCACATACACTTTCGCAGATATTGATGCTGCATGACAAGCAGTCGACAATAGCGCGGAGAGAAAGAAACGCGATGAAGGAAAGAAAGGAAAAAAGAATCTTGAACGTGTTGCACCCAAGTCTGTTACTGGTTGTGTGCACCGGAGGCATACGTCCGGACCAGTTAAGTATCGAGTGTCGAAGCACGTATCAAATACCACGTGGATAAAACGTCCACTCTTGAAAGCAAGCCATCATTTCTCCTCGACCACAAAATTTATACGGGTCTTTCTTATACGCAGACATTTATTCAATCCACATCTTTTTTTTTCAATCCGAAATATTATTTTTCAAGTTGCAATTGGATGAATGATTTGTTTTTTTATTTGAATTGCAACCCAGTCGCGGGGTGAGAACTTCTCTATCTTTCTTGAACTCGTGTAATTCTCGCCTTATATCCTTTTTTCCGGGTCAGTTGGAGAAAGGTAGAGAAGTTCTCAACCCGCTACTGATTCCCTTAACATTTCCAATCGATCTACGATCCATTGTCACTTTTTCTTCTTCTGAATTGTAAATTTAATGCAGTGAATCATTATTCTCTGACAAATTTGCATTGTTTGCACACTGTAGGTTTACTAGGGATAGGTCGAATTTATTTTTTAGGAACGAAATTTTCATATGAAGCTGAAACTAGCAGCTGTAAAGTGAACAGCCGATTGTTGTAATTTTTGATTAAAGATTGTTGGAGCCTTGTACATATCAGAAATCGATTAAGTAGCAGCCTACCTAACGCTTCAGATGTTTGAATCCTCAATAAAAATTGTGTGTGAAGAGTTATGACATTTGGCTGCTAGCTTTACAGTTTCAGCTTCATATCTCCATGAGTATGGGAGGATCATCTCATGAACCCCTGTTAAAAAATATGTAATAGTCGACTTGTATTCATTTCAATCACAAAAACGGATCCAATTTCTAATTAAACTTTATGATAGAATATTACATGAATTCTAATGAAAATGTTCTTCAATCGAGACAACGAACGACAGTACCTGTAAATAATAAATATAACTGATTCAGAAAATCAGTTCGAACAGAATATTATGGAGTGAATCAAATTCTGGTTTTGAATTTATGTTATTCCCGTTGATTCTAACATTATTCGCGTATGTTATTTGACACTGGTAATCATCTACGCAGAAGAGACAAGTTTATTTTCAATGAAAACTGCTCTTTCAAGATACTGATACGTATAAATAGGGTGTTGTGTTCTCGCACGAGCTGCATACAAGCAGCTAACCGGACCTGGTGGTTCTTGGATGGACAAGGAGATAATACATTGGAGTTATGCTAATTTTATGGCCGCCTTGGCAAAAAGGACCGAAAGCCCCCCTGGTACGTTTTTGCGCTGACGAGAGCGATTGGTTAGGTTACACCCCAGTTTTGCAGTATTTTTCCTACCGTTGGCTGTTTGAGAAAGCCATTTGAAAAATACCAGGGACCTAGAGAGGTATCGTAGACATTATACGTTATAAGAAGGACTCTTGAATGACGTTCATTCGAAGGTTGTAGCAGATGCAAAAGAAAATACTTCAAACTGCAACGATAGCAAATTTCATTTATATCATTTTTTTTTTGAGTATTTGAGAATCCAAAATTGGTCATAGAATCTGGTATGTATGTTTTAATCATGATAAGTCGATGGAAAGAAGAACCCCCTTCTTCGAATGTGAAAGACATGAGATCCAAGGGCATTTTATGAAAGTGGAGGAGCTAACGAACTGATAAAAAAATATCTCGAGGTCGGTTCATAAATCGCAATTACGCAGTCTACCAGAGATATTTCGCGATTATTTACCATACGTTCCGGATCTGGACATCACTTGTGAACCATTGGTCCTCTCGAATTCAAACTACTTGTATACTTACTGAGTTACGTGTGCCCATTCGCAGAGACCCAAAGTTAATCACATGTTTTGTTCAATTTCATTTCTTTGGTATGATCTATTGTGCAATCAAATGATTCCATACTTTCATAAGTTTGAGTTACCTCTGAATCTGTATTTGTATTAAGTACATTGTAAATCAATACTGTTTTCCATTTCTGAAGAACTGCTTACAGAAATTCTAATTTGATTAGTATTCAATCTGATTGTTCAAGAATACGAATTCAAGGTCTGTAGTTGTCAGGTTTATTGGTTGGAGAAGAAACTTCTAGAGAATACTTCTTTAATTGTCCAACAGATTCATTGGATTCGATCACGTACGTATGATGATAATTGAAACATCGCTTGAACATCCTCAGAATCGAACCTGTCACAAACAACGTTGTAAAATCCATCATAAAAAGGAATTTTCAAATTCATCGAGCGATAAAAATTCATTTTACAACTACCGTCATATCGGAAGATAAAATATCGCCCTTGATTACGTTTCTTCGTTCAATTAAAATAACTAGTAGAATGCGTAACCATAATAATAGCAGCGGGATAACAAACTGTGGTGAAAACATCTTGCGATGATAATAACAGAGTAGAGAAAGAAAAGTTGGTTCCAGTTTTTCCATATGCGACTCGATATAGGTAAAGGAAATTTTATGGTGATCCATAAAATTAAAAGCTCGAGAATGCAAGAAGGATAGAGCCATGAGACTGTGTTGCGCGGAACATAGAAGAGAGAATCGTAAGGAAAAAAAAATATATATATAATCGTTGGTGGACTTTACGAGCACGCTCGTCAAAGTAAACACCGCAAACTACCACAACTTGCGTCGTCGCATATAATGGAGAAAAAGATAGTGTACGTATGGTTTGTGGCAGCCAGACATACAGATATCCGAGTAAGAAGAATATCCACCGGTCTTTGTGTATGGAGATATAGGTATACTGTAGTACTAGACTTTACAATGGGATGTTTCAGATTATATACATCTTCTTACGCGAGAAGAGTGCTGTAGACCTGTAGAAGTATGCACAGTTCGTAGCAACAATAGCAATTGTGCCGTTTCAGTATCGCGAATATTATGCAGTGGTATATTCTTCTAGTATGAAGTATGGTAAACGTTTTCGAGAGTAGTTTGGTGTGGTTATTGTTCCTACATCTAAGATAAGAATTGAGAAACAGAATATGGATTCATCAACCGATAGTTTTTTTTTTGTTGCCTTTTGTGGTGCTTTTTGATAATGTTGTGAAGGGACAGTTAATAGGATTATATTGAGTCGACAATTTAGTGTTCGCAAGTAAATACATAGTACTCGTAATTTTTCACAAAATTTATAGAATTCGTGACTGTTATCACAATGGTTGTCACTATCAAAGAAATATAAAAAGATATTTTGGGAGGATGGAGGAAGGGGGATCGTCCAAAGCGAACCCAAGCTCGTAATGCCAAGACTGACAATTGCACCATGATCGGTGTCAAGCTTGGTATGCCATCTATGGTTAGCCTAGCCTTGGCCAATGCGTGACCCGCCATAGCTGACTAAGCGTTGATAGAGTGTTAGACACCAATGCTAAGACCAAGCATATTTTGCCGTGTTGGATTTCCGATATATATGAAAGCTGAAAGCTCAGCAGAGAACGTTATTATCGTTCTAATCATTGGCCTAGCTTGATAACATTGTTGGTAATTAGGCTACACCCGGTGATAACTAGCATTGACAACAGCTTGGCTTATTAGCTTGGTAACATCGTTGGCCATCAAGCTACACCCGGTGATGACTAGCATTGACTCGAACCTGTCACCAAGTTTGGTCAATTACTCACATGTGAATGTTCAATCAAACTTGGATGCCAATGAAAAATCTATCCTACTCATTTAGCTCAAATTAGTATTGCATATCAATAATGGCAACAATATCGATTGCAAGCATAGAACCAATATTAAATTTTAATATTGAACCAAGTTCTGATGCCAAGCATTGAACATTGTTATCATCCCAGACATTAATCTAGTTTGGTGCCAATGTTAGCAACCAAGCTAGGTCCGATGTTGACTAGCATTGACTCAAGCTTGACACCAAGTATGGTACATTTGTCGAAGGATACCTGGGAAAAAGAGATTTTTTTAAAACTCACGTTCTGTCCATACAGGTGAAGAAATACGATTCAAAATATATTAATCTTTCAATAGTTTCAATCAACTGATCGCAACGCAGAACGAAAGTTTAACACAAATAACAGAAAATATGTGGGGATATCTGAAAATTAATAAAACACCCTAGTAAAAATGAATCATATAAGAACATATAAAAATCATATGTGATCCATATAAAATCCATATATGGTCATATATGGCCATATATAATCCGTAAATGATCCATATTGAATTAATGTATGACCCATATACAATTCATATATGACAAGATTTTTTTACATATGTAAAAAGTTCTGCCATATATGAAATATGCTCCATACATTGATTGTATATGCATCATATATGGTCGAATATGGATAGTATTATGGATTATATATGATTCCACACGTTTTCATGTATGGACCATACATGGATTATATATGTATTATGTATGAATTGTGTATGGATCATATATATTTACTTTTTACTAGGGCAAATGCTCAATATATAACATGAACATGAATATCTTATTGTGTTTCGACAATCAAATTATTTATTCGTCAACTTTTGAACCCAATTGCGTGTAGATCAAATGTAATTTTGAATTAAAATCACTTTGTCTTCATGATTTTTCGTATCGTTAATTGTGCTGATGATTTTTCATGCAAATAAAGTCTATCTACGCACCGTGATCGTTTCTTTTACCTTGTGAAAATGGCAGCTGTCATTCATTGATCACTCATTGAAATATATTACGTTCATCAAGGCGAGTTATAAGCCGATCAGGAAATTTATCCTCCAATCGTCGTTGTCTTATAAGTATGCCGTCTTGTAATGGCCACCCATATCGCGCAACAAGTCCATGTTCGCTCGTTGCCATATTGGGCCGAGAGACCACGCGCTTTTCCGAGCTGCCACAAATTATTGCACCTAACAGACAGACTTACATGTGCGCTTGAATCTACGCTGCGTCTAAGTACCGAGGAAAGAAAATTGTGGAACGCAAAACACAGATTTTTATATGAGAGAGATTTTCTCTCCGGATGCGCGTAAGTTTGTACGTTGAGTATAGATTTAATAAAACCGCGGATAGATCGATGTTCTTGTCATTCGCGATTTCACAATTTATGAATATTTGGGACGTCGACGGTGATTATACATTGAAGTTCAACGAATTGTCGCGGCACGTGCACGTATTGTTAGAATATTTACACATAGTTTGTTGTGTCATTGACGTGAATTATTACATAGGAAAATGTCAATGAATTTCCGTTAGTATACAGTGAAATTCAAAGGGAATAGATTTGTTTTTTGTTGATTCGATAAATCCGAGCTTCAGAAAGCTCCATTACTGCAATCTCGTCAAGTCAATAGCTGAACTTTGAGATTGCTTTTCGTCAGTCGAAGAACACATGAAGTACAAATTTTTCAACAAAAAGTCACCTCGGCGAAACATAATGTCGCTTTTAATCTTGACCCCGCCAAAGTGCGCATCACATTAATGTAATTCATACTATCGCTATACATATATACATACCATCGATGCGCCCATAAAATCGAAGGCCATATTGTGGAATCATCTACAGACGTTCCTTTATTCAAAGTTACGTACGAACATATGTACACACATCCATAAAGTAGACATTGCGCTTCTCCG
This sequence comes from Gonatopus flavifemur, assembly GCA_018340375.1. Taxonomy (NCBI): domain Eukaryota; kingdom Metazoa; phylum Arthropoda; class Insecta; order Hymenoptera; family Dryinidae; genus Gonatopus; species Gonatopus flavifemur. Next base: position 44,068,288 of record JAFFJZ010000003.1, on the reverse strand, counting down.
ATAGACGCAATCTCGCTCGACAGTGAACGTCTAAAGATTCATTCAATACTTTCCATTGAGTTTTAAGAGTCATCATTCCCTTATAAGATTCATCTTCTATCTGTGTATATACGTGCGTTTAGTTACTTTTCTTCTTGCATCGTTAAATAAAATACAAAATCATCGATGCATCCATCTCCCATGTATTTTAAGCGTTTAATAGAAGATTTAATGTTATTTTACCCGAGTATCAGACTTTTGGTGTTTTCTTGGATCTTTTTGATTAGCAACGTTACTCGTTGAGACATTATTTGCGAATGCTGTTCAATAGTTCAATGAATTAACGTCTTGAATGGACGAAGAAGATATCTCTCACCTTTGGCGATGTTTCACGAGCAACACAGCCGATCATACGGCATCCTCTGTTGCACGTGTCTGCATTTATGTTTAGCGAATGATGGGAGGTTAAGAGAGTATCGAAGGTGGCGGGAGTCTCGTTAATATCTACATGGATGCTGATTAATATTCATGACGAGATTCCATGCTCAGGATTGGTGGTTAATGGCCGGGGAGCATATGCATATATCTCTGATGTGCTTGAATTATGACTACCGTTCGATGAAACTAAGTGTTTGTTTTCATGAATCTGTAATGCTTGTACGAGAAATCAAGTGGAATTTCAAATGGATTTGATTAAGAATATCAAGGGTGGTTTGAATGGAGGGAAATGCTCTTTGATTGTAAATAATACTTTTAAACCAGAAAAGAACTTTCAGTAATTTATTCGGAAGAGTGATTAAAATTTTTGTTACTGTTTTTGAGAATTTAATCCATGCAATAATACACGATTTTATAAAATTAAAAGACTTTGATGAGATTAAGAAAGCTACTACTGGTACCTTCACTATATATTTATGACTGTAATGAGAGGTTTCACGTTTGTAAATTGCGGCTTGTTGAAAATGCTGTTATATTGATCGTATTCAATGATTCGGTAAATAAGCAGTTGTTTTGATAAATTCTCTGCTGATTAAGCAAAACTACACCTCGTGATATCTTATTTTTTATTATTCTCGTTCCGTAGAACTTCAAGATTACGCCTAAAGACACAAAAATTTGAAAGAAAACACATTTCTCAATAATTTTCTGTAATTTGAACAATCTATAAAAAATGATCTAATCGAAACGATTAGAGGAAAAAAGAATAATAATGAACAATGTTTCATCAATCCTATTACCAACTACTGACGTAGAGAACCGTTGTGGTCGTACGTCGAAGTGTAATTGGATGGTGCGTATATGTGATTATATACCTCAACAGCTAAAGAACCGATCCATGCTGATTATTCGCAAATGATGTTGCGTGGTTCCTCGTTACGAAGCACGGTTGAAATTTCGAGATGGGAGTCTTTTTCTCTTGATGACCGATGCCAATCGAAATTCCATTGGTTGGGGGATAATCCTCTACGAATGAATCGACGACATAAGGAGATTCGTTTGCTTGCTCTGGACCCAGTGGGCGGTAGGGTTAGGTATATTTTTTTTCGTCAAGCTCTCTGTGACTCGTGCTTTTCTGCAGTGTATCTCTTCCAATTCTTTTCGAAGCTAACACACTCACGCGAGAGCGTGGAGGGACGCACGCGACGTGTACATATGCCGTGTGTGCCTGAACCGAGAACGTTCAGGACCTGAATTCACGTAATTGTGATTAATGGGCCCACTAATGCGAGCCAACCGGCTCGAATCGTGCCGGGAATGATGGTCGCGAACGATTCTGAAGTCGCCTAGACGTGATTCCGAATTATATTCGTCTTCGTGTATACGAGTAAACTGCAGAATAATATATTGCATATATGCCTTGAAACAAATTAGGAGAGTCCTTCAGTTGAATTGGTAAAAACTAAGATTGATTTGGGGTGATTTTTTTTTGTTTTGGATAAACAAGGGATCTTGTTATTGATTATAATCAACATGAAAGCTTCTTTTATGCAAAAGTATTATTAAATTCTCATTCAAGAAGACGAATCTTGAGTTGATTATTCAGGTTTCAATTTTGAAAAATCTGGATTGTTTTAGTTACAATTCCCCATCATATATGTGATATAATGAATCTATGGTCATACTATACTGCAACCTGGTTACATCATAACAATGTTAATATGGCAAATGAGTCGTCATATCGTAATCATAATACATGAAAATAAATGAATCATCATACATTGATATCTTTCCCTAGTTGAAGAGGGTTATATATTCCATGAAGTTAAAACTAGCGGCCAAAAGCTAGCCGCCGATTGTTGTAAATTTGGATTGGAGTTGATTTGAATATTTTTCATACCGAGAATTGATGAAGTAGCTTTTAAATAAGTGGTTTAGCTACTGAAATACTCGATAAAATGATTTGAAGAAAAGTTACATCAATTGGCTGCTAGTTTCAGCTTCATTTATTCCCCATACAAAATTATTGAATTTTATATAAGTATTATTGGAATTCATCTATACTTATATATAGTTATACATTTTAATGTATATGAGAAGTTATCTTCAGTATATACTACTGTGTCCAAAAAGTAAGGTGACGTTTGAACTTGAACTTCTCATGTAGAAATTATGATTGGGAATTAGATGCGCCCCAGCTAGTTTTCCCAAATTTTAAGTTGGTTTCTAGCTAGTTTTGTAACGCACTTTCTAGCCTGTGCGCATCCAGATGTCCCAGAGAATTGCTAGAATGTAGTTCAAATTGTTAATTAGAAATGTGAGATCATGTTTTTTCTGTAAGATCACACCTATGAATGAGATAATAATGTATTTTGGCATGTGATCTCAAATCGAGAACGTTGCTTTTGACTTTATTTCCATAAGATAATCCCCGAGTGACTAATTGAAACGTTTGGGCTTCCTTTTATTTCTCTGACTATCAATGTTACTGTACGATCAGTTGACGCATGAAAAATCTACATAAATCAACTAAATGTTTGAGCTCTAAAGTCAAATTGGCTGAAATGTGTTATCCAGTTATCCCCACATGAGTCCCATTTAGTATGTGGATGGTAAATGGGACGCCTTGACAAATTTCTACCGGAGTCTGTTTGCAAATGTATTTGAGGAAGTTATTTTTAGGTAAGTAAGACTGTCTTTGACATTCGTGCCAAGGGTCACATCAAAATATTCATTAGTGTTTGAGATACGCTTCGTTTTCTATGCTGCTGAAAGTGAATTTTTCGATTTTTATAATGTCTGCATTTGTTGAGCAGAGAATTTGTATTAAATTTCGTTTGCGGAATGAATGTTCTGCTGCTGATTCTTTGAGGATGGCGCAGAGAGCCTTTGGTAATGATGTCGGAAAAAACTGTTTACAAGTAGTATAAAAAGTTCCAAGAAGGTCGAAAATGTGTCGAAGACGAAAAGCGTCCCGGTCGACCATCAACTTCAACTGACGAAGTTCATGTCCAAAAAATCAAAGATTTGGTGCTCGTAAATCGTCGATTAACAATTAGAGATCTTGCTGATGATTTTGGCATTTCAAAAGGATCAGTCAATACCATTTTGAAGGATGGGCCTCAGACGCGTAAAATCTGGATTCGTACCGAAAACACTGAATTTCCTGGAAAAAGATCGTGGAGTTGAAGTGTGTGAAACAGTGCTCTCTGACTATCAGGACACGATGAAACGCATTATTACGGGAGACGAGACGTGAATTCATGCTTACAACCCGGAAACGAACCGATCAATCAAGTGAATATCGCGCTAAAGGTGAGGCAAAACCAAAAACACCGCGCTCAAGTCGCTCAAAAATCAAGGTTATGTTGACTGTTTTCTTCAATTATCGTGGTGTTGTGCATTTTGAGTTAATTTCGTCGGGTCAAACTATCAACAAAGAATATTATTTGAGCGTTTCGCGTCGTTCACGTGAAGTTATTCGCTTCAAGAGAACGGAATTGTGGCGAGACAACTCTTGGTTTTTGCACCACGACAATACACCGGCTCACACTGCATTCATTCTTCGTGACGATTTCACAAAAAACTCGACCCATATCGTTTCACAATCACCGTATTCAACTGATTTAGCGCCGTGCGACTTCTGGCTATTCAGTAAACTCAAAAGACCGCTCCGGGGACACCGTTTTGAGTCGATAGAGGAAATCCAAGCTGAATCGAAGACCCCCCCCCCCCCCGGAAACCGACTTTAACTGTTTCGAAGATTGGAAAATGCGTTGGCACACGTGCATTGTGAGCGGGGTGGGAGGGGGGGGGGGGTATTTCGAAGGTGATGAACTTGATTCGGGAGAATAAATAAAGATTTTTGAAAATAAATCCCATGTCACCTCATTTTTTAGACACAGTAGTATATAGCTCCATATATAACTATATATGACTATATTTGATTATTTTGTCCCAGGGTGAGTAAGAGAAATAATATTATTTGAGACGTCCGAGGATTATTTTATTATAACAATTTCAAATCTATAGTTGAATTAATGAGAAATCTCAATTTGTGACAGTTATATTTTTCTGAGTGTGCTGCATGAAATTATCCATAACAAGTAAGTAAAATTTCCTGCACAGAAAAATTTTCAAAATTATATATAATTTGTATATAATTCAATAAAGTTCATACGAAATTTGAATATGAATTATATATAATTTTGCAATTTTTGCAAGGTTATCAAACACTCGAGCTGTTCAGGTTCTCGTACCACTGAACAAAAATAACATTCATCTCACCATACATTTATCCATATTGTCCCCAACGTGTTTGATACATATTCTCTTTCATTCAGCAGTCAGATTTAATTGACACATTCTCATATGAAACATACAGGAGATGAAAATTTATTGCATTTGAGTGGTATTTCCATCATCGCATTCTCATCTAACAACTTCTATCTCAGTCAATTTCTCCGCGAAGAAAAGTAAATTGTGAGAATGACGTACGTGCAAAGAATGTACATTGCAACAAATAGCCTGGGGAATGACATTTTTAGATTATACTTTGATGTATGAGATTGTTGCGCTGATAAAATTACAATTTCTACTTCATAATTAAAGTAACATCGATCATTATTTAAATTCGTGAAATAGGAAGAAGTTGCAATTTAATAGGTATAATATATTCGTATATCATATAGTTGCAAGCTAAAAATTCTATACTCAAGGCGATTTGGTAGACCGTACGATTATATTCCTCTTGATGTACTGGTTTATATTGAAACTGTACTCAAAGAAGATTTATTTCATCTGAGCGTAATTTATTTCTTGCAAACAAGGGTTATTAAGTATTGAGAAATATTTGAGAGAAACTGATTCCGATACAATGAAATGAGTATTCATTTTGTGCATTCATTTGTGGCTGGTGATTATTCGTTCGGTACTGGATATATTGGAAGACGTGTAACTGTTCTATGAGTTTCATATTTCTATTTGATATATTCGAGAATGCACAAAAAATGTTGTTATTTTCACGGGGAGAAAATTCGCTGCGATCGCGGCATCTGACTTAGTGCTATCACAGCAATCTTGTCACCTACACGGAAAAAAGAAAACAGCAATGGTTACTGTGAATCGCAGTAATTCATTGAAAAAAAATGAAAAATCAAATTCACGCCGTTCATTACTGCTTCTCCCAGTAACCGTTAATGTCCAAGCAGCATTTACGAATTTCACTGCAGTACACACCACTGTGATCGCGCTAACCTCTGTCATCCTTCTTTCCACATAGGCAGCTACGGTAGCAATCCTTCAGCTGTGACAGCAGAAAATGTTGGTTTAACCAGCAAAATTTGTTACCTATTCTGTATATAAAACTGAAAATTTTGTTAGCCTAACGGAAAATTTGCTGTTTTAGTTAATCATGTTGCTCCCAGCACACCATTTAGGTGTGGCAACGAATTTTCAATCAAGTTAGCAGAAATATTTGCTATTCCGTATACAACTCTTTTTTTCCGCGTTTGTATTCAACACACTGACTGAAATGGATGAGTTTCATCGAGCTGTCAATTTCATTATCAATTTGTTTCTTTGTATCGAACATGAAGCAGAGCTACAGAAAATTGGGTACAGTGAGACACCTGTGAATCGTAGCATCATTGTAAAAGGATCGACTAGCAGCTTTGTACTCGGTATTGGGAACGAACCCAATCAATTGAGGCCAGTAACTGCTTCATATCGCCTACATAGTATATTTCATTCATCGTTAATAATCAGGTGGAACAGACTTTTGTGGAGATTTCTGTTTGAATTGGAAAAAATGATTGTTCAGAATGTGTATTGCTCGATACCAAATCTTTAGACCAGAATTGAGATTTTAGGACCGTTAGGGATTCTTTTCGCTCGTGTTTTCGAAATTTTTGATTTGTTTCATAACAATCCCACGAGTGTATTTAAAATTATTTTCAATTAAACACGTTGATTAAAAGTTTCCTAAGTTATCTTCTATCGCTTCTATCGCATGTATTTCTTCTAGTTATCATGCTCGTTTTCTTTCAATTGTTCACAATTATCCGCCTGAACTTTGGAGTGATATACACCCTGTATTCAGGAAAATGCAGTGAATTTGCATATATTACAAGGACTTAATATTTCAGTTATTCATGGATAAGTGAATACCGTTTTGTGAATAAGTCTCACTGAAAAATTAGCATACCATTACTACTTAGCTAGAAATGGGGATATCGGTATTATCTCCCTCTTTCACTGGTTCCACGATCGATTTTACAAATAATTTGAAGTACAAACACACTCATCTGATAGTTACACACACATCTCTCTCACGCCGTGATCTTCGAATTGCGACGATATTAGCATGAACATTTTAATTGGTACGTATTTCGGACAGAGACTAATTGTCGATGATCAAGTATACGTCGGCAGATAAATTCTCTCGAATTATTCTTACTTAAGCGTGTATATAGCGTGCAAGACCGCTCCTCATTCTTGTTTTCCCCTCTCTCACTGATCGTCTCGATCGCGCTGTCAAGATCATCGCGAGAATCCCTCGACAACGATGGAGGAAGGTATAGAAGAGAATCGTACACACATCGCCAGGACTCGCAGCTTCTCACACGAGTAGTGGCAAAATTTACGTGTCTACCATTGGCAGATTCGTTGATTGAAGCTGACGATAAATTCAAGAGACGATTTGCCCGCGCGCTAATGATATGTCCAAAGCCAACCGGTTGACACACCGCCAAACTTATTTTTCTCATAGTTTGTATATTATCAACAATCTACGTGAAAAATTAAGAAATTCATTTCAGAAACTATCAGTTTCTGAAATTGATTCGCTGTTATTTATACATTATCGGAAAAATGTCATTGCGATCGTGATAAGTGAAACTTGTTTGGATTGATGCATGTGGGTATTTTAATGGTTCAGAATTTATCGATGTTCATACTTCTAGCTTGATATGGGTACGATATCTTATATTGTACTCTGTATGTTAAGATTGATGTAATGTAGTACAACTTGGGTAGTTCTTCAATTAATGTCATACAAATAAAGAAGGTAATGAGAAATTCTTAATTAACTGTTGAATTATGATGAGAAGAACACTTTTCGGTAGGTGATTGTTGTTTGGAGCTAACCTGTTCCCTAGACGTTGTTTTCTTTGATTACACAAGGCAACAAAAACAAATTTTTTCTTGTGGGTTTTTGTCCTCATGCATCACTTCTGATGCTAGGCCTCGAGAAAACACAAAAATATCCAATCTCAACTTTTGAAATTTGCTTTTATGCATCTTGAGTCGATAAAACAGTTTTGAAAATTTTAATTGATTTTGAATGATTTTATATTATTTTACATTTGTATGCTATTACTAATCCTTACTCTTGAAAGCAAAAGACTCCGATGTTCAGCAAAAACTTTTCTGATTATAATCTATAGTGAAATTACACAGTTGAAAATTTTGTGTAAATGTGTTCAAAAATCCGTGTGTCATGAATTTTCTGTTGAGTATTCAGCACAAACATGTGTAACTTATACAGACAGTCCTTGTGTAATCAGGTCTCAACTGATTTATAATGTGAAATCATTCAAACAAGTAAAAAAAAGTGTAAAAATGACACAAATCTTATTCAACTCAAGATTGAACATAAAAATTGTGTTATTCTCAACTACCAAGGGGAGATCGCCAGTGGTGGGAGCTATTTTTTTATGAAACTTCCATATGCGTGTAACTTTGGTAGTCTCCGGAAGAACTATTCATCCATTTCCATTCATTTTGGTTCTGGCTTTCATTTTGATGGGAATTCGTTTTTTAGATATGTAAATTTGAAGATAGAGTGCGAGTTGATATACGCAAAGAAAGTACACTCAACCAAAGGACCGGCAGTGGCTTGAGTGATACAGCATCAACATTCTGTCCCGACGATGCATGTTCAATGCTCATTGAAGTACTGTTTTTTTCAATTTATTCTTATGCATTGTTTCAACACGAAAAAAGTGTGATTTTGACATTTGATTGATGTAAAAAAATCCATAAATTACACTTGTGAACTGTTGATTCACTTCTTATTTTGGATTTCATTTGACAGTACTTATGTGTTGAATTTACACGATCGGAAATTCCAATCAAAATTTTATCAATATCCTTCTGTGTTACATTATTCACATCAAGCTTGAGTTACTAGCTAACACAAACACATCATGTGATATCGACACAAAAATATGTGTGGACCGTTTGGGATATGTGAAATGTGTTGAATTTAACACAAAATTTCCAACTGTGTATGAAAAAATCAGTTATTTTTCTTAAAATTCAAAAACTTGCTCTAGTTTCTACAAAAGCAAACTTTGATTGAAGAAACTATTTTTCTCGCCATTAGTAACGTAGAAGATAACAAAATTCGACATTCAGAAGTGAGACCCAAAAATCGTGTTGACCGGTGTTATCATTAATTCTGATTAATATAATCGCATAGTTTGCCTGGGAAGAATTTATACAAAATAAACCTTTTTGTCACTGTGGCATCTTTTTGTTATGTGTAGAAAGGTTAAAGGATATATTCTAGTGAACCAAAACTTTGAAAATAGTTTGCTTCGTTCTCACACGTCTTCATTTTGTTAGAGATTTCCAGTATTCCACTTCTTGCATTCCTGTTTACTGACTAGTCGCATAATTAATATTATTGTAACCGCTTCACGGTAAGAATTGTGCCAAGAGTCTTAAGAATGATTGATTCGTTCCACTGATGAAGATAATTGCTTTACACACATAATGTAGTATTCTAGATATAAAAGTTATGAAAATAAATTGACGAGAGAAATTCCACTGGAATGTCGATTCAAGGGCATCTGAAAATTGATTTCATCTGATTATAAAAATTATCAAAGTAAAAAGTGATTCTAATATTTTTACACAAAACTCATCCTTGCTAAAGCTTTCTCCGCCTAAAATTTGTAATTCATACCATTGAGTTTGATAATATGTATTAACTTTGATTATACGTTACAATTATTGTACATAGTTTTAGTTGGTTATGAGGAAAGAAATCTCTCGAACAGAACTGTTACAGACAAGAGACCTATTACGGATAGAGCATAAAATTTTTCTTTCGCTAAGTCTAAGAGTACGTCTAGACAAAGTTTGAACAATCATCGAATTTACTCCCTTCGAAAGTAAATCAAATAACAACAATAACGATACGCCAAGTACCTTTGTAAGAGAGATAGTTATTCGATCACGTCGCACATTCACCGATCCACAATCGTTTGTCTATTTCACAGGACGATTATGCGAGATGATATCTCAAAACGAAATGAAAAAAATATGTTTAATAATATACTCTTAGGTGCGGCCTTTGACACAGACATTTCATTCTTTGACTCCGCCCAACATTCATTCTCTCCATGAATATATTCAAGCAGTTTTTTTCTAGTCGAAAGATCAATATACTGAGTATGTACTCGAAATTTAATGTTCAGTATTCATCTATCCGTCTGGACAAATATATATTTCAATATTCAAGATTCATGTATTATGAATTTATAGATTTTATGAATCTAGTCATTTTCGTACCAGTAAAAAATTTTGTCGTAATTAAACCATAATGAAAGTTGTTTGGTTATAACTGAAGGGGAGACATGTACGCATGCTGGTTATCTTCCACGCTGCAGCATGGTGTACAACCTAATCGTTCCACTGGTGACATCCCTTAAAGAGTCATCATTTATCGTTCATCATACTTCCTGTCGGTCAAGCACAAATGAATCGTCACGATTGTTCAGGATTAAAGTGATTGAGCACCTGTATATTTATGGTTGAAGAAGAACCGACGCGTTCAATGGTATCTCATGCACAGGGTATAAGATTTCTTTCTACGCATTCTTTTTTCACGTCTAATTATGAGAATTGAGATGGAAATGACATGATATCATCGCCAGATACAGCACCCAGGTCGTAGAATTTGGACAGTTTTTGTGTTCTTATTTGAGCTTTAGACTGAAGTCGTCCTAATTCATGGATACCACAGACAAAATGAGACTGGGATGAGATATGCTGGTTGAAGAAGTGATTCAGGGATTTATCAGTTTTATTTTGTTCACAATATTCATGAATCAGTCTGAAACTCGAGTGGAAGAACCAAAACTGTCCAAATTCTTCGACTCGGGATAAGAAAAGTATACCCATGAATTGGGGATAATGTCATGATCCTTATGTTCATTCATGAAAATTTGTAATAGATGATGAAACTATTGGTATTTAATGGCACAGTGAAATCAACGCGTCAAAGCTTGTGTGAGCCAATAAAAGAGTGAGTCGTATGGCAGAAGGGATTGTGAGGGAGGTTAGGTTATGCACGGGGATCGACACGAGGAGACAACTTATCCTTTCGTATCGCATGTCTGTTCCGGGAACGCTTCTTGCTTTTGCTGCCCACACGAGAAGCGAAACCGAGCGATGCTCCGACTTGCACAGCGTGCGAGATGACGACGACGAAGAACAATAATCGTTATTCTCTCAACAATTCGTACTTGTTTTTGAGCCACAATAATATATATCGCAGTGTCGGATTGAAAACTTTATTACAAACGGCTTTAAAAATGCCTCTGAACGTAACACGGACACTTTCGTTTTTTTACTTTAAATTTTGGTAGATAGGTGAATGGGTGGTCGTTCTTGAATATTTTTGAGAATTCCTCAACGTGATACGAGCGGCACAATTTTTTTCGAGACAAGCTACAAAAAAAATTGTGCATTAATTCAAAATATTTCTCTGTGCCGCACTTTTTTAGCGTCTCAAGAAATCCTCTACACAGAGATATTTTAGATAATTGTACGTATTTTTACGCAGTTTGTTGCGAAAAAATTGATGAAAGCCCAGCCGCTCGTATCCCTTTAAAAATGTATGGAACATTAGATGATGTATGATTGTAACACATATGGAAAAATTTTGAGAATTATGTATTATTGTAAATACAACTTATACATAAACTGTATTGGAATATACATAAATTATATACGATTTTGAAAATTTTCTCACATGGGAATTGGCTCAACAGCTGAATTCTTATCCTGAAAGAAACAGAAAAGCTGCGTCAACTAAAATTTAATGGACATGATAAAAATCTAATTATCTGAAATATGAGTGAAACGATGATTCAGTGCGAATATAAAATTTAGCTGTGGTCAATGAAATTTATTTGGTTCAATTAAATTTGCATTTGGAATGATTGAGCGCGGTATGCGGAGTCAGGTCGGAGATTAGGACCGGTCCTACGCAATGTATAAGCTCATGGGTTGGGACCAGGTCCAGTTTCAGACCTAACTGTGCATACCGTCCTAAATTCCCTAGTTGTCCAATATTCAACTCAAAAACTCCCTCCTCGGGGAGTCCTGCTCAGTGTATGAGAAATTTGTCCAATTTGAATCTTTTCATACGCAAATGTTTCAGAAAATATATAAAGAATGTGGTGTAATTCGATTGAATTCCTTTTTTTTTTGGTAATTCTTGTTTTTCAAGTCAAAGAAAGTACGTGGCGTAGCAGAAAAGTAATGAGACTGATTTGTTATTGACTAAAGTGTCTATTATTTTCAAAGGTCAATGTTATCGCCGATCGAAGTTGTTTCCTTCAGAAACTACACACCGATGGAGACGTTGTACCCCTTCTTGGTAGCAGTGAAGTCCCGAAATGACGTCCTTCGAGTTTAGGAAAAAGGAAAAAGTCACAGTGACTGAGGTCAGGTGAAAAGGGAGACTGGGGAACCACAGGAATGCCTTCTGAGGTCAAAAATTCTGTTATGGAGAGGGCAGTGTGACACGAGGCGTTATCATGATGGAGCATCCATTTGTCTGGTCTCACGAGAATTTGTTCCTCCAGGACAAACTGTTCACCAATTTTTTTTATAAAGACGTCCTTGAAAGGCTCAAGAAAAGGGTCATTCGCGTGAGATCAGACATTGCGGACAAATGGATGTTCCATCATGACAACGCCCCATATCATACTGCCCTCTCTATAACAGAATTTTTGATCTTAAAAGGCATTCACGTGGTTCCTCAGCCCCCCTATTCACCTGACTCCAGTTCCTGTGATTTTTTCCTTTTTCCTGAACTGAAAAATGCCTTCAAAGGACATCATTTTGGGACTCCAGAAAATCTCCAAAAGAATGTAACGAACATGCAGAAGACCATACCGGTTGAAGATTTCCAGCGCTGCTACCAAGAGTGGGAACAATGTCCGGTGTGTAACTGCTCAAGGGAACTACTTTGAAGGGGATAACATTAACCCAACCAAAAATTCACAACAGGAGCACTGCACCAGTACTGGCCAAGACTGGCAGGGTACTGGAATTTGTCTGGAATGATAACGCTTTTCTGTACTGGGGATTGAGTACTAATACTATTATTCGCAATCAGTGCAGTGCCTGTACTGAATCAGTACCTGGCCGGCATCAAGCTCTCAGTACTGGTTTATCAGTAAAGGCATAATACTGTATTTCTATGTATCCAGTACTGATCCCATACGTGTTGGTCAAGTGTTGAAGACCCAATACTGGCACTGTACTGCACCTGTTGTCAATATTGGCATAATTCAGATTTTTCTGCTTGGGAATGTTTGAAAACAATAAAAACTTTAGTGAATAAAAAGTCAGTCTCATTACTTTTCTGCCACACCTCGTTTTTAGTATAATAAAGCTCTTAGTTGAAACAAAAGAGATGAGAAATACTACGTTCGTTTATGTTGGTGTCATAATAAAAGTGGACTGTAATAATTACAAAGCTAGGCAAAGTTATCAGTGTGGTATTCTAGCACCGATGCATCTACCACAACCAATTGCATAATCCTCAGAGGTCATGACTTCAACTACAGTACCATCCATTAACGCATCAGTACATACCGCAACAATATGTATCTGTATGCACATCGGAAATTATACATTTCGATTACATGTGAACGCGTAACGATAGTGAGGTAGAATTTAATTAGGAACTCATCATGAAATTATATCAGAATTATATTGGGATCAGTTTTGATGTACCATGTGAACAATTCCTCAAGGAATTGCCCATACTGTTATTGAAAGTAATCAATGCATATACCTATGTAGTAAATTTTTCATAAATATCCGGAGAATTTCTATACATTTACTGTAAAAACACGAAGAAGATAAACCCCAAAAAAGTAATCTGAAAATGAGAGGGTAAATTCCTCTCAATCAAGAAGATATTACACTTTTGTTTTCTCCTTCTTGAATTGCGAATATGATTCTACGATTTTCAACAAATGAGGATTATCTCACCACGAAGACTAATTTTCTCAAATGGAAAAGAATACTTTTGATACCATATATCAGAGGAGAAGTTGCATCAAAATGAGAAGTATACTCTTATTTTGATGTAGTAATAAAAAAGTAATGAAAATCATATCCAAAAACAATCAAAGTATATAGTATAGACTAACATACATCATTTACATCATACATCATTCTTGTAACTGGATATGGAATCGATTATAATAAATTTTGATGACGACTTGAAATGTTCCCTCGGTTCTCACAACAATGCTCTATAAAGCATAGACAAAACCCTAATTTGAAAATGTACGAGTGCTTTACGAGCCACGATTATACTCTTGTGAAACTTGTGTGCTCACATCCTCAATGAGATGATCGACAGAAACTTGTAGAACTTGCGCAACCATCTAGTATCACCCTGTAGAAAATAAGAAGACGTTAAACACACGCTAAGGGCATTAAATCATGATATAACCACGCGAAGAGAGATTTATTGTTATACCAACAAAGTCCATCCTGAATTTGTGGTGTGTAATGGACATTATGCATGCGATACGAAAAATATTGGATATCGTAAAGTTTTGTTTGAAGAATTATTATCTCGTAATGGCACAAGTGTGATGAATGAATAATAATTCTTCTCGATTTCCGTATCAAGAGTATAGTTTCAAGGTGTACAATGTGTACGCTTGGAGTAATATATGTGTACACTTAAAAGCATCTGTTCCTTTTAAAGATGATAGTTCAATTTAATGATTTTATGTATCTTTGAATCTCTTTTACCTCGATTAAAGCACGGTGCTAAAACTATTGGACAAAGACTAGCCGCTAATTGATGTGACTTCTATTTTCGTATAATCAGAGACGATCTAATATTATTTTAACGATTGTGGGTCTCCGTGCAAAGGAGATATTTTGCTGTCGCGACTAGTTCTTTGGCTGGATTTAAACCATCTACTGACGGTGGGTAACGGAAATTAGCTTTAAAAATCTCTTATCATCACTGTTCATGTGAAATTAGCTGGCTTGCAATTTTTTTCAAATATTCTCAAAATACAATAGTTAATTTTTGTTCAGAGGTTCAGTAATCTGGTAGGAATCCCTATAATCAATAGCTGTCGTATTGGATTGTATATGATTGTAAATAGTTGAATATGAGAATGAGTTTTAAATTATAAGGCTGACAATTACCGTCAAACTCAAAGGAGAGGAGTTGATTATCCGGCAATTTTTTGCTATTCAACCTTCGAAGGGCTAGAAAACTTGAGTCTATTCTTGGTATTCCCTGCCCTCTGAAGGTTATATACCATTTCGAAGTTTCAGGAGTATGGGAAATAGTGACCTTAACACTTAGCCGAATTATGATTGGCAATTAGGACACTTTTTGAATCTTCTAAAAAAATTTCCATTTTGGTTCACCAAACGGGTCAAGAATTACACCTCGATTCCATTTCATACCCGCATATAGTTTGAAATATAGAAAATACTTTGAATACTTCATGCTTCGATGAATGTCATATTTCAGAAGGGAAATACCGTGAGAAATTTGGTCAAAACTATTCCTCTAAATCGTGCATTCCTCATATTCATATTCATATTCATATTCCTATTACGTTTCAAAGTTGAAAGTTCAAATATAACATGGCATAAGAATAAAGTATTTTTTCAGATATTGTATACCTTTTACGTGCAAAGTCATGTTTATCGCATATCATTTCCATCTCTTTTGAATAAAGGATTCAAGAAGTTCTGGGAGGAGAAGAAGATGAGAAAAGCTCTTAACTTATAATCTCTTCAATAATCTCCAGAATAATCTTTTTAAATATCTATTCAATATGATTATAGATTATAGGTTAAAGCGTAAAAAGATATATGTGGTATGTACGCGTGAATTGATTTTGTAATCTTGAACAAGGAGAATCATATAAACGCTCGCTCCTGTGCTACCAATAGTTTGACGTAGGCGGCGACTCGGATGAGTTCACAGGGCATTCTCTCTATGCTTGTGGCACGAGGCGCGCGAAGTTGTATCGCCCACGTTGATCGAGAGTGGATGATCCCTCAGCATCGACGTGTCCTCGCTCGAAAAGAAATGGCAAAAAGAGAAAATGTGTATTTCATGCGTTCGTTTAATAGCAACGACACGACGAGGAAATGTTCTATCGAAGAGTTCTCTTGTAATAGGATATTGTATATTTGACATTGGCATCATTGTGTTACGTACTCGCACGTAATCCATGAATCAATTCTCACTTTATTATTTTGTAAAACTTTGTTTCAACTTTGATTATGAAAATGTTATTTTCTTTTTAATTCTTCTCATAAATAAACACATTATTATATCAGGTTTCCCTTGAAATATAAATAAGTATGTAATGTAATGAATGCGAAGTCTCCACAGTGGTTATCTCTTCATAATAATATTCATACGCGCGAATCTCGTGTATGTTCATACACATACGTATACGCGTACAGCAGGTGATATTAACCATAATGATTTTTTTCTCAAAAAAACAAGCTGGTATCATTCATCGGCACGCTGACGGGTTTCGATGCATAACATTTACAAGTACATGTCTCTGTGTACACGCCGCCTTGAATTTACGTAACCTGTACGACGGCGTTTTCGCACGTTCAATATTATTTTATCCAGCGGAAAGTCACAAGAGCTCTGCTTCGAAGAGTCGTGTGTTGTAAAAGCCAAGCCGCTAACTGGCGCTAGTACAAAATGGCGACGATGCTGATATAAGTTTGCTTACACGCCACCCATGGATCATGGGATCACGCGATTCTATCGAACATGCATGGCGGTGGTAATGTTACTTTGAATTTAGTTCTTCTAAACTTCCTTTCAAACCTCGTCTCATCAATCGAAATTCATCTCGAGAATAATGTGTTCTGACGTTGAGAAAATGAAGATTTTTAATCGAAGTCAAATTTATCGAAGAAAGTTGTTTCGAAATAATATTAGACAAGAACATCCTGTTGCGCCTTGGCCGCGAGTATCATAACCACTCAGATGCGATGATGTAACCTCGACGATTCTCCCCCTTTGGATTTCGCGACAAGTTCCATTATTAGCGCGAGCGCGAATTAATTCTGCGGACGAGCAGGAAGGAAGGCGTAATTCACCGCTTGCCTTCTATCGCGTTCTGGAAATTTACTCTCAAATTAAAACAATTAAGCTCGGTGCGATCCCGTCCCTCGTCCCTTAGCACAGTACAATGAACCCCGCGAATGTTACTTTATGTGAGTTGATTCTTATTTCACTAAGAGGAACGAACGCGGTTTAATTACTTGGTACAAAGGTGATGACACGTTACGTGGTAACGTTGGTAGTAGAAACGTGTTTGGGTTTTTATAATGCATATTCGTCAAAAAATATATGTTCAAGGAAATTAAATTCAAACTTACAACTGAGAGGAAAGATTTCGTTGATATATGTCCGGCCAAATGTTTAGTCTAAGTGTTCCGACATTTTTTTGGTGAAACAAAACGTTTTAGTAGGCACAACAAAATAGTTTTCTCAGTGCAAACAGTAGTAATATAATTGGAAATAAATTTTATGTTACGGATTAATTAAGTTGAGAAGTACGTGAACTTAGAATTACGAAATGAACAAATGATTTCACAACCAAAAAAAGGAAATAACTGTGGCAGTTACTTACTTTTTTAGCACCCTTCTTTCACCGCTGTAGCTAAAATAATTGTAGCTGTAGCTACTTTTTAGCTTCCGCAGTGGGAAATCTTATCTGTAGCTGCACAGGTTTTGTGGTTGATATTTGGATAGCCAAATAATTTGGCTTTTGAATTTTCGCTGCGGCAGCAACATTTCTTGCCGCTACCGCTAAGTCAGTAGCTGTGACAGGTGAAAAAAACTCTCGTAGCTCATTTTTAGCTATCCACATAATAGCTAATTATTTTTCCCGTTTTCTTAGTTTAATGTATTGAACTCTTTTAATTGATCATATTTTAAATGTATTTAAATTCTTCTTTCGGTATCGTTGCGGCGATGCATGGCCTTTCTTGCAAAGCGGAAATCTTGAAGAATCATCCTAAAATTCAACATCCTGCTTAATGAATGAATGCTCTTCGCATTTGATATGTGTGCACAATACAAAGTAACCAACGTATATCTGTATAATAAAGCTTGTAGAAACACATACGGTATACACGCAAGTGCGTCGTCTCGACGGTTGAACGAAGCCGCGAAGCAACAGAGGAAGCGGAGGATTTGTCACGAAGGTAGTTTGGTTTAACTGATCTCATCCGTCTTATAGCGGACGTTACGAGAGATGCTGTGCTGTCGTCTTCTCGTCGTCGTCGTCGTCGTCGTCGTCGTCGTTCTCTCGTTGTGCGACACGACGAAAGGGAGACTTAATTTTGTGTACGCAGCGTGGACGAATGTGCATGTATGTGGGCGCGAATACGTCTGCGGATATTTTATACACGCGAAATGAGTTATAAATCGTTAAACGCCATGAATGATTTTTATTTCCCATTTCCATATATTATCTCGATTTAGACGATTTTAATTTTCATTAATTATTTCAAAATATAATTTTACGCTGCATCAAATAAATTTCATATATGTTTTCCCGATTTCTTATCTATTCAGCTATTCTTATTATTCTTATTATTCTTCAGTTAAATAATTATACGTTCGAGTTGATTGTGATACCGATTCTGCTATGAATAAAATCAGTGATATCGTTTAATGTTGCAGTTTTTCCACTATGACTATTTTCTTTACTTTCGAATGTGATTCGTTGTTCAAAACTATATAAAAATATGAAGATAAAAAATCAGCGTAGTTGGGCTAAAGAAATTACTCTAACACTGACTGTAATACTGACAATACCAATAAAACGATTTTCCCAAGATGCATTTGTATGTCGTCATATTAAATTGCAATTTAATGCATGCGTGTCTACGATACAGCAGCAATTGTTTTCTTGTGATAGAATTTGTTGGACCGTTTTATTACAAGGTGTCCACAGTGAAGTTGGAATATTAAGATTGATAATAATGTTCATGACTCTTTGACATTTGTAATCTGAACTTAGAGACAATTGATTTTTCGCATCTTCTCGTAGGCGTGAGGATATCGCTTCAGAGAAACTTGTATATGAATATAAGGTGAACGGAGGAAAACGGATTTAATAGCAGTGGCTGTTAAATTCCATGATTTATCGTGTGAATGGAAATGGCGAAATACGATTATACAGTTTCTAAGTATATACAAAGATGGAAATGAAGCGCGTGGTGAAATATTTCCATGAAAAGTGAATTTTTATTCATTCGTTATTCAGTTTATTTCACGAAGAAGAATTATAACATGTTTCAGTAAACCAGTACTATTATGTCTCATTTCTCGAGAAGTACTCCTCAGATGTGGAGTGAAATGTCTCAACTTCAATCATTTCTATGCCGTTGAAAAAAATGTATTCAATACCTATGAATTAATTTTTTTATCCGAAGGAATTGTATCAATATTTTGCTACATGTTTTTTAAACTACAAGGAAATAAAAGCAAATAGCTGTGGCAGTTATTCACTTTTTTAGCACTCTTTTTTCAACGCTGTAGCTAGAATAACTGCAGCTGTAGCTATTTTTTAGCTACAGTAGTAGGAAATTGTAGTTGTAACTGCACAGGTTTTGCGGTTGATATTTGGATAGCCAAATAATTCAGCTGTTGAATTTTCACTGCGACAGCTACATTTCTCACTGTTACCGCTAAGGGAGTAGCTGTGGGTTAAGAAATAGCTCTCGTAGCTAATTTTTAGCTATCCAAATAATAGCCAATTATTTTTTTGTGTGTATTAGCTCCACGGTTGCATAATTATCTATGACATCTACGAATTCTACACGTTGAAAATTTTCTAATTCAGAGTTAAAATCTGCAATCACATTTCATTGGAAAATAACTGCATTTCACGTGGATGTATAAATACGAATGCACAAAATGACTATTCATACTGAATCATCCTGTCATTTTTTCACAGTACGAGAGATGCTCACGTTGTTGTAAGAAGGTTTTATTGTTCCTCCAACTATATCAATGTAAGAGGAGATAAATTAATCCGACATACTTCGAGACACGAAGGGATATTAAAAGTAGTAATAGGTATTAAAATCAAAGGGGAGGATGAATAAAGAAAGGCCAAGGTTACGATCAAGGAGATCGTAAAGGTTGTAAAGGATGGCACCTATGAAGAAGAGATTGAATTGAATGGTGTATACGATAATGATATTTTCTTTAACATTTCTATCCGGCATTATTTCAAGGAAAAGAGCGGGATTTTCATTGAGTAACATATGATATGCGGTAGATAAAGAAATTCCTACTTCCACTCTTCGGATTCTACATGTCAAGAAGAATATAAAATACCCTGCTTTCGCATGAGTATGCAAAGAAATATCAAACATGCAGGAGAATTCGCCAGCAAAATATTCTCTGTAATGCCGTTGAACGAATTAGAAATTATTCATTTGAAGAAATAGTATTAATTTTAATTCACTGCAAATTAATTTATAAATAATATATTCATATGCAAAATAACTTCTCTTCTCCTTGTGGTTGTCTCACAAGACCCAATCAAAACTCAAGGAGCTCCTTTGATATATTCCGATATATTTCCCGATACTTGAACCGTAATCACACAACACCATCTGTCCTCCGTGCTTTACCGCCATATTCTATTTTCTTGCTTGCATACACGTGCAAAACTGACGCGCACGTGTTGCGCCGTTCCTGGTGCGTGTGAAATTATTCGAGCTGAGGTTCCGGCATCCATTAAGCAGGATGTGCGCGGGTGGTTTTGCCATTCCTTACCTCCTCCTTCTCCTCTTTCGTTCTCTTCTCCTTTTCTTGGGAAGTGCAGCTTTTACATCGATGCATTGTAGAGGGATGCGAGCATCCAATATTTGCACTCCTTTAAAGGGCTCTCTCTTTTACCTGTGAGAGACGAAACTTGGTCCTTTCTTTCTTCTCTTCCTATTTCTTATCCTTTATACACTCCTCTTCTTCGAATCTTCTTTCAAGTGATACACGAAAGTTCACTTTGCACGGCATGTCAAAGGGTCAATGCGCATATCCTTCCTCGGCATAGGTGGCAATGCACTTTAATTGATCATTATAAATCTTTTAGACTCGATATAATATTTTACAACCTTGTCAAGAAAAAATTAACTCATTTCATGCTTTGTTTTCTTACAGGATTCTTATCGTGTTCACCGAATCCGTGTAAGCATGAAGGAGTTTGCGTGTCGTCGTTACGCGGCCAGTCGTATTGCAAGTAAGTGTTCATCATGTTTCTATATTGTAATTATGGAAATCTATTGTCGTACTTGTTACGTACGTTGTATTCAATATAATATCTCAACTCGTAAATTACTGGTTAATTTAACTGCATAGTTGAATTAGTTGGTCTAACGATCATCACGTAGCGAGTAATCGTTGAACGTTAAATTGTTGCCGAACGGTGGTGATCGGCAAGTGCGAACGAATCGAATATATCCTTATATATCCTTATTGCATAATTTCATTCCGTTCTCGAATTCATAACGATAGACGATTGGGAGAAAGACTGAGCTGATACATGATGGTAGGGTATCGTACGTCATACCTTACATTTCGATGCATATTGAAGCCTTCTGGTACTTGGATCCCGAACATTAACCGAAGAAAATCAGCACGATAATTTCCCCATTATATCCGTATACAAGAACGATCCGCGAACCCTGCGGCGCTCACGTCTTTCCTTGGTTCGCGATTACGATGGCGCGGGACGAGAGCAATGTGCTAAGATGCAATGCAGGTTGTACTGGAAAGTAATGAAAGAAAAACGGCCGAGAAACCAATTCGATTCCATGTGAGTTAATACGTAGTTGGGTTTCAAACGAACGCGTGTGTATATATATATTATAAATTAGAAGCGTTTAGCAAAGCATCCGTCATAAGAATAATAATGATATTACAACAATAAGAGTACAATAACAGATATGGCGTGGGACGTAGGGACTAAATCAAAAGAAACGAATGGAACGAGTTGGACCGGGTTTCGATAATAGTCACCGGTAATAGTGGTTGACGGTCGTGACCGAACGACGCATCTAAATTACCTTTATCTCTGAAAGAGCTTCTCCTCGTATGCATTTCACTTTTGTATCGAAGAAGACGACGCTGCCACAAACACCTCCAATGTAAATCCTTTCGAAGACACATTCTTGCAACATCGCCAGAAAATATCCTCCCAAAATCATATTTTCATCACATGCTTGTGATTTTGAGGCCACACGATTTCTAAATCATTGGAAAATTGCATTCCATTTTCATAGAATAATTGTGTACGGAAATTGAGCTGAACTTTCTTTTCCAAACAAATTACATATTTTCGGAAAGAAAATGGTTAAAGGCTCATGATACTTATCTCTTATTCTTTTGCAACAAGAAATCGGTCAATTCCAATACGTTTCTTCCTTGTTATTTGTTATTATCTTTATTATATACCGCTGGATGGCCGTGATTTGCTCAAAGCGTCTTCGCAGTGGTAACAGGAACAACAGTCGATGGCCCTACTAGTGCCCACGCCCGATTACATGACCGCCCCTGAAATAATCGCTCAAGTTGTGTACGAAAGAAGATGCATGTGCATCGAAATGTAGGGAGCTTTCTACGATCACTGTGAGATGGTATTCCGTGTACCTCCTTGTGTATCTCCTTTTTCTCCATCTCCTCTCTTGTAATTGAGAGACAATATGTCTTTCAACGGCCGAGAGCTTCGTCACGACGCATAGTATTCTACCGGTAACAATAATAATGGTGATTTGCATTCTTGACCGCGCCACGAAGGATTCTCTCCCCTTTTCTTTCTTCTTACTCTCCTTCCTTGAGCTTATACTGCCGGCTTTATATTCCACCTGGTCTCTGATGATGATAATTCTAATACCGTGTATTGCGTAACTTCTTATTTTTATCTTGGTATTACTAATTTTCGTCGTTTTCTTCTGTTATTTATAAGATTCTGTACTTATTTTGAGTTATAAAAACTTGGGGAGGGTCAACAACGACGACGATAATAATGATGATGATGATGATGTTAAATATTAGACATTCCGCAAGTCATAATGACTCGGTACTTCAGATCAATCATTTCGTTTGGACGGTTAAAAATTATTCATAATTCATGGTCATCGAATTAATCTCAATAGGATTTCTAATTCATCATGTGAGGTTTTTAAATCAGTGGATAACCGTTTTTGCTGGTATTCACCGTGTTGGAAAATTATGTTAATTTCAGTTTGAAAATTCATCTCGTAAATATTAAAGGGAGGATGAAGAGAAATGTATAATATTTGGATTTTCCAGTTACTTATATTGAATATTGATAGATGGATTGGGAAATTCATACCATGTGTGTATGGACCAATGGCCCAATGATGGACCAACCCTGGCACAAGACCTGCCGAAGCTTGTCTTGAACAATTTACCAAACTTGGCCCAGGCTTGGGAATGATAAGATCAGGACAAGCTTGGGCCAGTGGTTTTGCCAGGCCCGGTCCAATTCATTTACCAAGCATCAACCAATGCTTCTTTGATCGCAGATATGAATGAAAAAAGTAATTGATTCATATTTAATGATTTTCATGACTTTCTCCCTCCTTAAAACGATCGTTTTAAGATGATTCATGTACGGTATTCTGGAAGAGAAAGTCATGAACTGAAATATGAATCAATTACTCTTTTCATCCATATCTGCGATCAAAGAAGCATTGGTTGATGGCTTGGTAAATGAATTATAGTGTGTAAGATTAATTATGACAGGAAGATCGGGCCAGCCCTGGCCCGATGGTTATTCCCAAGTCTTCAGCCATTGTAAATTCAAAATTCAGTCAATATTTATAAACATTGTGCCACCCATGTGGGCAATATTTGCACAATTGTTCTCAACGGATGCTCGATTTTTATAATTGTGCTAAGCTTGTACCAAATCTAGTGACCATTTCAAGAATATTAACAAATTTACCATGACTGACTATCCATTGGGAACAACGGGACAATCATGGAACAATATTGGGCCAATTGTGTTTCACGGGGGTTTGTTTCTGACACATGTGCCAACCTTGGGACAAGCTTGGGTTTTTTTCAGTTGTGGCAATACCTGCATGGGAAACCATTAACGCTGGTCGTGTTTAAAGTATCTTTCATCAATGTTTATTCTTTGCTATTCAACAATAGCAGAGAAAACATCAAAAAATTCTTTCTGGGTAAGTTGTCCAAACACTAAAATCTCATGATAACAAAACTCAGATTACGTCCAAAGCGTTGTAATAATAAGTAATATAAAACGATTATACGACTCGGTTGCAGTGATCGCAACCCAACGTTTCTACTTGTACAATCTTTCCGGTTTCGCGATCTCACTCCCACCTTCGCAACCCCTCGTCCCATCTCCTCGCTTGATCAACCCCCCCCCCCCGTACAGTGAGCACGTAGGTAATTATATCAACATCGACGGTAACATACGGACGCAACTTACGTAGGCGTACTCGGAGTAATTTCCTTTCTGACAATGAGCAGAAACCAAGAAGGAAGCCTGAGTTGATTCGTTCATTTCGAGATTTGAAGCTAAAGTGTGTTTAAACCGCATACGTACATTGTGTTTAATTCGACTATTATTATATTCTGAAATGAGTCGACATGTTCGTTCTTCCTTTAAATAAAACTGTTCATCACAGCAGAGAAATGTTTGTCTTACTCCCCGGCAATGTTTATTGAGATTTCTACTCCTTCAATCGATACTGATTAAAGCAACAAGAAAAACACGAAATCAGTTGATTATTTAATTAGCGAGATCTATAACGGTTTGAATGCCTCGAGATTTGCGAGATAATCGTTTCGGTTTTGATGTTTTACGGGTTTTACGTATAGTACATACATGCACGTACGTAAATTCAACCATAAAAGAAGAACGAACCCCGCTCTTCTGTTATTATTACCATTATACTTGTGGTTCTGACTGTTTTATGCGCAATATCTTTGATCCTTACACGGGACTGGAAAAGCGAGAGGGAATCTTTGTAACGCACAAAACACAGTTTCGAAATGTAATTGTTGAAAAGTAATTGTTGAAAGTATGTCTCATTAACTGAAACGATGTGTATAATGGGATCGCAAACTCTATCCGTCTTTCACTTGACAATGTTACGAGTTAAAACTGTCGCCGATGGCTAAAGGGTCAGAAACAATAAAATGTAAAGTCCTCCCTATCACACGCGTTTATGTTGCACCATCGTGTGGGAGATGCGTATTATGTATACAAGCATTGTAGGATGTGAGCTATGTACAATACTCGTACACGTGTCCATCTGCAAGTGCGTTTACGAAGATGTAGCCTTGATGTGCACTTGCGCATTTACGAGGCTATCCTGTGGGTGCATTCACACGTGTCCTCATAGTCCGTGTCACGCTTGGACACGCCACGTGTGACGCCACGTGACCCATATACTTCTCAGATTTTACTTAAACACCCTCGGGATGAAAGGGTTCGCTCACACAGAAAAACAATATTATTTTCCTCGACCCATCGCGGGGTTGTTTTTTTTTCAATTCTCTTTATCGTGATGAGATTTTGGTTGCACGCAATAACAAAATTCATGAAATTGATGGAATATACATGGATACACATCATTGCTACAATCTGCTTCGCGAAATGTGTTGGAAAATGTATACAACGAAATTTTTGATTTTATCTCACGAAATAACTTGCGGCGAAGTTTCCATCCCTTGTGTGAATTTTTCGTACTACTTCGTAGGTCGAAGATCGAGGGATATGGGCCGGCATATGTGCAATGATCGATGACGATACCGTATATAGCTATCGCCCCTCTAGACGCTTCATCGAATACAAAAAGGGTTGGAAATTTGTAGTTCACACGTGTGAAGAAATAAGCTTACGAAATATGTATCATATTATTTCTCACGTGTAATCATTGCTACATTGAATGAACAAAAGATTTTGAAATTCCGATGTTGAACGAATTCTTAATCCTAGATTGAAATCTCAAGTGTTTTGTTTTGCTGGGTTTTTTTCTCCCTCGTGGTGTATCGCGCTTAGAGATACATTAATGGTCAGCCTTGTGTTTCAAGAATCATTACCCGTCTAATGACATATCCTATGGGCATGTCTATATTATTATTCTTGTTTTTTTTCGCGTACTCCAAAGGCATAGATCGATCTTTGTTTCAAGTCTTTCGTGACTCAACAAGTAAATAGTATCGAGAGAAAACAAGTCGGCCGAATATGATGAAGGTTACAAACGCTCTGTCAAAATACATGTCTTTTTTTCTCTCTCCATTCTCTTTCTCGCTGTGCACCCCGCGGCGAGCACGTCGTCGTCCATTGTCATGCCTATATTCTTGGCGTGGCGGTATCGTGCGCTTTGCCATGTGCATACGTACATAGGTAGATAGGAGTATAAGTGTGCTAGCTAGTTTGCTTGCTTGCTTGCTTGCTTTGCACTCTCTATGCACACGTGCATACGCGGTGCCATTGTTATTGTCACCGCAACGCTGATGGTATCGCTATGGTTTGGATTATTACTTAGGAGAAAAAAAACACAGACTTTGAGAGATGTTGAATGGGAAAGAAGAGTGGGCAAAGTGTCTGATTTAATGATAGTAATCTCAAATCGCTTCCGTGTACTCGTTCGCGGGTGGTTATTTTTTGTATCGATATAATGATCAATTATATTCATTTGCTTGGTGGGTTTCTCTGTGGAAATAGGAAAAGTTTGGATATGGGATGAGTATTGAGAGAATACATGTCTTGTGATGCGGATCATCTTGCTTTGTGAACTTCTTTCCACTGCATAAGACATGAAGATATTTATCTGGTATTTCAACTGCCCTAGTAGAAATTTTGGATGGGAAAATACCAGGGCCTGAAGTGGCATGGCTGATTTCCTATCAGGTCCTCATCAGGATTTGTTACGGTTTTCTCTATTTCGCTCGATTTTATGGAAATCTCATCCAAATCCTATAGCACCTCTGCGTTGTAATCTTATTTCAATCCTATTAGGGAAATGAGATAAGTCTTTTGTAAGGGCCTCATAGAATTTTTCTTATCCACGGTTTCCAGATTCTCACCTGATCAGGACCCCATTAAAAATAGGGAATGCCTGATCAAATTTCTACTAGGGTGCGTACATCGTGTTTGAAATTGAACTCGACATTTTAAAAACTTGAATATTATTTTCGTCACTGCACTGAGAAAAGTCATCTATTATAAATTACTAGACTCGCTAGTATATTGAAGATATACTTGCATTTTGAAGTTATATCCCAAACAGTCTCTTGAAAAGTACCAGACTTTCTATTATAAAATGATATTATTCTACCATTAAGTCACAGAAAGTCTGGTAGTTTTCAAGATAATGTTTGGTATATAACTTCAAAATGCAAATATATCCTCAATATACTAGCGAGTCTAGTAATTTATAATAGATAATTTTTCTCCGTGTAGGAACATTGGACACTGAGCATCCAAAAGTTAGTTGTTTCGGCTAAACTTCAACTGGCATGAATAAAAGTTTAATTGTTCGAAGTCTTTTTGAACCTTCTTTCTCAGGGTGATAGTTATTCTATTGGTAGTATTTCTGAATTCCTGGTATGACAATTTCAAGTCTTTGCAACGGTTTTTATTCTAAATATTCTGAGATGTGGGAGGTAACTTTTGTTTCAGAGATTTTCACACACCGAACAACTTGGATGTTCGAAGAGAAATTTTTTTTGGAAATTTTATCCTCTTTATCAATTTGAAGAAGAGAATTTGCGTAAAGGTTACATTCTTCATCAAAATATGAGTTATACAACTTGGAAAAAATGCATAAGAATTTAGTAAACTTCAAACTTCTTATGAGCTTTCGCTGAACAGTTTGTATTCCGTACAGTAGCAATTCTGGTATTCGGTGTCATTAACATGTTTTTGTATCTGAAGTTCAATAGAATTCGTGTAATCATTGACAAATTGATTTTCCGCATGTAAAAATTTATTAAAATTGTCACATGATTCTCCCGTATGAAATTACTTCACATTCAAGTTTATTTATACATATCCAATGGATTTATTTGTACAATTAATTCTCAGTTAAATAAAAAATCTATAATTAGAACATTCTCACATTTTTAAATTCCAATAAGCATTTTCCTTTTCATTTGAATTTCATTTTCAAGTTCCAAAATTAGCGTCACTTTTACTTTATTCTAATTTGTACGGTTGTTGACTGTACTCTTCACTTGTCAATATGTACGTAGAATTTATGAACCGAAAGTTATACGGCGGAGGGTTTGAATTACCATCACCCCCTCTGTTCGTAATCCAAAGGGGAATTATTGTTTCAATTGTGCTTACATCAAGGATCACCTAGATATTGAGCACCTCTGTTGATTCAAGCGTGTGCCCGCGGGGGCCTTGGTATCGTCAACACTCGGCCACGATCGGCGATCCTCGGCATTCTTGGCAATCGGGTGTGCATGATACTGAGAGAGATAGACGAAGAGGGAGAAAGATCTATGGAAAGAGATAAAGAAGAAGAAAAAGAAGAGGAAGAAAGAGAAAGGGGAAGGGTGAGTCAGAGCAAGAAGAATGGTCAGAACGAAGACAGATGAATGTACGTGCAGAGCGTCCATGTATCCACGCAACATACGATTAAACATAGTGTCTTTTTAAAGCTTGAAAAATTTCCCAAGTGAATGAATGGAATGGCATGTTCATCGTATGCGGTACATTTATGAAACATAGAGTTTTCATTTAAAATTGTCTCGGCGTACTGCCTTGAATAATTGTTTAACCAAACGTATTCTTTTATCCGTGCCCGGGACTGGATCTGTGGAAAATCGATTTCGGATACAATTGGATGGTTGTATTTTGAAATAGTGATCAAAAAAGCGCTTGGAAAAGTTGAGGATGTACTTATACGTTTCCTGCCGAGTTGGAATTCATAAATTTTTGTAAGAGTTGCCTGTGAAAATTTCTCCCTGCTTGAGGTTTGGAACTCCAATTCAGAATTCTGGGATGTTGCTATGGGAAAATTTTTGAAATCAAGAAATTCAGAGTATGCACAAAAGATTTTCAAAATTACATATAATTTAATGTAGTTGATTTGTAATTGCAAATATTTTTCCACTCGGGGTGTTTTTCAGAGCTCTCGAAAGTTTAAGATTCAGACGCATCCCAGGTACTTGTCATTGAAATTTCGATTCGTGGAAGGATTTTATACAAACTTTATAGAATTTATATGAAAAATTATGTGGTGAGACCGACTGGAAGAATTTTCAAAATTATATATAACTTATGTATAAATTATATATAATTTTGAGAATTTCTTCTCCCAATATTTTATGCTGAAATATCGAAGACTTGAATCATGAAATCAGTAGCATCAACAGTCGATTAGGAAATTAGGAACATGAGATATTTGGATTCGATGGGAGAGAACCGTTGTTATAATCCGGAATGATTGCAGGAAATAGAAAATTCTGAGAAGAAATTAATGCACACGTTTGATTTTTTTTCTTCCCAATAATGGCTTTTTGTAAGACAACGGGATCTCGTGGACTTTCACACAAAAGTTACAAGTACGTCGCAATGAATAATGTAATTGTACACAATTTCGTAAGATTACGTACTAATTAATATTACTTAGTATGACGTATTATGTGAATCCAAGTATTTTCGTGAGAAGTATTCGTAGCAGTGCTTTCATCAGTATTTAAATCATATTGTTGAGAAATGGTGTGCATAATTGATAGAGTTTTCACTTAAGAGGATACCAGAGTTATCATCGAAGCACGTTTTCTTGCACCAAAATACTCGGAACTGAATTCATTAAAAAATCTGAAATTTTCAGGGATGATCCTTTGAAACCTAATCTAGGTCTGTACAAAGCCCAAATTTTGAATTTAAAAAAAAAATGTGGAAAAAAAAGTTTTCTTCGAAATCCAAAATTTGGGCTCTGTACAGACCTAGATTAGGTTTCAAAGAATCATCCTTGAAAATTTCAGATTTTTTTATGAATTCAGTTCTAAGTATTTTGGTGCAAGAAAACGTGCTCCGATGATAACTCTGGTATCCTCTTAAAACAATGAATACCTCAAACACTGAATTGCATCGAAGAAGGTTTAATCGAAATTGGATTTTGATATATATTTTGAAAATACTGAGTATTTCACTTATATAGAATTATATATAAACAAAGAAATTTTTTCACTTGGCAACTGTTCATTCCTCAGCACAATTGCCCAACAAACAGCGAAGGTCTTGAAGACATCTACAAGATATCTTTAGGAAGACATCTTGAAAGAGTTTCTGAATGATATCTGTCACACATCTTCACAATTGTCAAAGTAAGAAGAGCGAAAGTCACGCCATGTTCCTTTTTGAGGACTCATTAGTGATCCTTTTGTGCTGTCTGGGATGTCTTAAACATATCTTAGGAGAATCTAAAACGTTTCTTAAAAGAATCAAATCTTAAAGCATCTCAAAGATGTCTCCCACATATCTTTGTCAACGTGTCTCAAACATATCGTTTGCAAGATCTTTTTGAGAAATCTAAAACTTGGTGAAATTTGTTGCATTAGACATCTCTTAGATGTCGGAAAGATATCTTCACGAAAGTCTTCCAAGACATCTTCCATGATTTTAAGACATCTTTTAGATACTAATAGATATCCTTTTGCTTGTTGGGTGGTCAGAAAAGTATTTTCTCGCGTGAAATCTGCTATGGGATTCATACGAGTCTGTATGGAGTGTCTCAATAGAGAGGTTTATTATTACAGTTCTTCAAACGAATACATATCGATGCTGTAATCTTTCAACTGTGTGTGAAATTTTCTCCAAACGTTCAAAGTTGGTCAATGGAGCAACCTATGAATTGCCTCATGCAGATTGAAAATATAAAACATTCAGAAATAATAAGAGAAATTGGAGTGATTCAAATATCCGGTGTTGGGATGTTCTTTTACACTACAGAAGAGTCTGAACTTCGACTAGATTCTTATAGGATATCGCGATATCTTTTTCCATCACGTGGAAACGAGCAAAGCTACGACGGAGTCTATGTTTCGCAGTTAAGTGGACACTCGGAGTGCAGAGAAAGACGGAAAGAGGAGATTGAGAGATGGAAAAGGATAGGAGAAAAGGCTGTCTGAGCGTGAGCGCGCGCGTTCCCACGCCCAAAGCGCATGCGCCGAGTTCGGCTTCCCTCGGCTCTCTTCGTTGGTAATCGGATCAGTTTTCTTTCTCTTCCTTTCTTATTGGATTGTCGCGTATAGTTCAATCTCTCTCCTACTCCCTCGCTCCCTGTCAGCATTCTCCCACCAGTATACCCTGTGTACGCTCGATTCGTCACTATCTCCTTCTTTTCCTTGCCCCTTGTATTCTCTTCATCTTCCTCATATTAATAGATTCTTCTTTAAATAATATCATTTATCCACCGTGTATCTTTCTTCTTCTTCCCTCAATATGTTTCCCATATCATAATACCGTATACTTCGAGTGGATTAACAGGAGAAGTTTCCACAAGTATTATGTATGAAGTTAGATATCTATATTACGGAGTTTCAAAAACTACTATCAAAATGAAAATTATTATTCGACTTGGAAGATTGTGATTCGATTCTTTTTTCAGCGAATGTATTGAATGATATGAATATTTCATACAATATTTTATCAATTGTTTTGTTGATGTTGGAGTTCGGAATAATCGTTCCCAGCTAAGATTCTCCAATCTCCTGCCCAGTAAGTGTCTCCCTACGTAAATATAGATATATATACAAAAATTTGTACTGTGAATCTGTGAATTCCAAATCAACTGCTACTTCCATGGACCGAAATTGTGAGAGAACGATCGGCAACTTACTGAAATTACTCAAAACTTCTTCGGAGAAAAGCCTTGAATTCTTCACTATTTCAGTGATTAATTTTATTTTTGAATACTCCTAATTTTCAAGTAGAATAATCAATCATCGATGCAGCGTAGTGATTAAGTTTTTGCTAATTCAGATTAAAAGAATATAGCCTTTGCAAGAATCACTCTAGCCATTCTCCAGACTGTTACAAGGCCTTACAAGTGCCTCCTAAGAGCCTGGCAAGGCCTAGTTTGACCTAGAGAATGACTAGAGTGATTTTTGCTAGGGAGTGATCGCGTAAATTCTTGTCCGATTTACTTTGATGAGTTTGAAAGTATTTACTAAGTCATAATCGAAGCTAGGGTTTATCGTTGATGAGAGGACCTTCAACGGGATGCCTAGATCTTCGAATCAGTTTTTCAGCGAACATATCCCGCTTATTCATACATATTTCATCAGTGAATTTGGAATTCTATTCCAAATAGATGTGTGCATCTAAAAAGTTGACATGAATTCTATGGTCAACCAAACCATTTCGAACATGTTTAGAGTACTCCTATAATGTCAGTTGGTTGGAGAAAGAGAATGAATTCCTCCTCGTTAGTAGGTAGGTAGCCGAGAGTGAAAAAGACGGCATGTCGTCTTGGACAACGACGACGACCGACGTCGTCGCGCATAATGAAGCGTCTCTGCAAACGGAATCGTTGTCCTCTCGCACCAACGTGCTGATTGCCAACGTGAATATTGTCGCACAGTAATGGGTCTGTTCGAAGAAACCTCACACATACAGAAGGTAGGCAGGATCGACAGACCTCGAGGTCTGCAAAAAAAATGATTATTTAGCGCCAATTAGAATCGTGTGCCTAACGATCTTAACGCGAGCTGCACTTTGTTGGTCCCTCCTCTCCCCTTTTCTCCTTGTGTATCCAACTGTTTTTATTACCCGAAAGTTTTTTCTTTTGATTCCAGAAAAGACGGTGCAGCTCTTGAATTTTATGTGTTTTACCAAGGTGTGAAATTTACACGTGTTTCTCTTTCGCTGCTTGAAAAACTTCTGTACGTTTGTACACGCATTTAACTTTAATCGTCATTCTACTGTGACATTACTCGACGCATACTTGACCCAAATAACATTTTTTATTATATTAGATTCTGCATTTTTTGATAAAGGTGAAGTAGGGGAGTTTTTTGAAGTACATGGGGGATGATGAATTCAATTTGCGTTATCATTTCATTTTGCGTCGAGGTAAAATGAAGAGGGAAGCAAAGAGAAAATTTTGCGCGATTGAGAAGGCTTTTAAAGTGCGATATAAAACGTGCGCAATAAAAAAGATCATCGTTGTTCCTCGGAGGTGAAGGTGGAGGTGAGCTGCCAACGCCTTTTCGGCTTTCTTTACGAGTCTCCTTCGTTCCCTCTACAGGGCACAGGGACAAGGCCCCGTAAATGTTGTTTGGACGGTTCCTTTTATATCTCTTCAGGTCTGTCTCAAACAGGTCTCTTCCTATCTTTCTTTCTTCCCTTCTTTACTCTTTTTCATCTCAGAGAAAGAGTCTCGTTATCTCCTTGGTCGTTACGCAAATACCACGTGATATCCATCACCTGCATCGAATGTGTGCGTATATGCATGTATATACATAGATATTTTGGAACTTTTGTCCAACTTTGAAGTGGTCAACGAATCCTCGAATACAGATCATGTCTTTTATTCAATAAACTTCCAAATTATTATCGGACAATTAACAAAATTAAATCCAAACTTTGAATCATCTCTCTCCGTGAAGAGGAGAACCATTGAACCTTGAATCTCCGCTCAATCATGTCTCCGTTGAAATTCCGCATTAGTCATGCGGTAAAATATAATTGTATTCATGTGACGAAAAAGACGTGACATTTGTCACAGCGTCAAAAGTGAGAGAGGACGGAAGAAAAGAAATGATGAACGTTAGGTGGTATGTCTTGATGAAATGAATATATCGGCTGTATATTCAAAACGCGATGTACCCGTCGAAAGTTTTTTAACCGCTGGATAGCGTGAAACGATTGAATTCAAAATTCGACAATGAATTATGGAAGTTCTTATTGTGTTTACATAGAAGCACGATGTAAATTAACACGTTTTCTCTAGGTTAAACTTCAAGAGATAGAGTCCTGTTATACGATTCATTCGAACTCTCGTAACAAGTGAATGAATGTGTCTTTATTGTATTGAAGATTATATAAATTCGCAAATTTCGAAAAATCTCACAAGTCTCGGAAGTTCAATGAACCAATTCCCCGTCGTAGTAGGAGAGACCGATTAAGCGGTGAAAAAAAGAGCCGTTTTACGGTTGGCTTTCAGTCACCTGAATCTCCCGCACCATATAATTTAACAGTATCATCATCGTCCTCGGCTAGATCATTCTTAAACCTTCCAAAAATATAACAGCGATATTAGGACTTGGAAACGAAACGAACCACCCTGAAGCAATTCTATCTGTGTTTGTGTCGAAGGGTTTCTCCAGGCCATCGTTTACCATCAAGCACGGAAATAGTTGCGGAACGTTGTAAGTTCTACACCTTCTTCTCACGAGAAAACAAACGCGTCGAGCCGCCGACCCGTAGGTATTCGCAAATAACACGTTTCGTAGGGACTCAGATATTCTGCAAACATCTCTCTGTTAGAATTCCCTTTCCCTGACTTCGTTTCCTGTTATTCCTCCAGTTGTCTGTTGTTCTCTTCAACTTTGTACTCGGATATGTCACGGGACGTAATGATAATGTCCTTCCTCGAAACGTTTCAATAGGAGCCAGCCATTCGATATTGCATTTTGAGACGTTTATACTTTTGGAGAAAGTTCTCTTATGAATCCTCATATTTTCTTCTGGGTTGATATCACGTTAAATTATGTATACTCTCCTCGTACTCCTCATCCTCAAAAAGATCTGTACTGTGTATCATGGAGTAACGAGATTATTCAACGATTGAAAGTGTGAAGGACGTCATGATATAATTGGCTATCGGAAAGATGTTGAACTTTACAAACAAATTTCACATTCGTCGATGAATTTGCACAAATATAGAAACAGGCGATGAGAGGAACTTACGAGGGAAGAAGTTTTGGGATAATCTGTAGAATTCTTTTTTACAGAGTTTCGATATGGAAAATCAATCATAGTATTGTAGAAATTTAAAATAAAGAACAGAAGTTCAATTCCAAAATTTATGGAATGTTGACAATAGGAAGCGCTTTCGTAGATTTTGAAAAAAGTTTTGATTCAGGTCAAGACCTCTGTTTCTTCACGGTATACAACTAATCGTGGCCAACTATAAAAGCGTGCACTTACATTGAACCAGCGGAGTCCGCATTATTGTACACACATTGAATAGAATAAGTATGCAAAGGAACACGTATAGGAAGGATACAAAGTAAAGTGGTAGGAGAAGGTGAATGTTGTCTCTTGGGCGAAGTAAAACCTCGGTTCTTTGCCTCGGTTCAACTCGGCTCGGTCATGGCGAGAGGAGACAAGTAAAGTGGTAGAAACGAATATTGTGCGCGGGCGAGGTTTTACGGGCAAAGAACCCGAAGTATGATAAAGATAAAGAGCAGAAAAGGGGAGGGGCGAGAGCTCAACAAAAAAAAAGTTGCTAAAGTACGTATCATTCGAACCTGTACGTACGTCTGCACTCCATGGGAATTCCTGATGCAACAGAATCGTAAAATAGATGTTGTACAGCCATAAAAGTCAGTTACGAAGATTTTCTATGATGAAATTTTCAAAACAGATAATTCCAAAATTTGTTGAACAGTTCACTTTTATGTCGCTCTCCTTGAATGGTCTTTCTGATCAAGTCGTTCAATTAATCAAAACTTATTCAGAATTTCATTATAAGAATTTAGAAGTAGTTAGAATTTTGTTGGAGTAGTGTAATTATTCTCGACATATAATTAGTAAGATTAAGACCAGTATTGGATTAGAATAATATTTGGAGATAAAAGGATGAAATTGAATTCTGCAGAAGGAACTTACCGCATTATTGGTCCAGAGTCCAAGTATTTCAAAATTCTTTGAATATAATTATTTACAACAGCGAAGGTGAGCTTACAATAAGTATATGATTGCAATAATGTCGTTTATAGGATTGAATGTAAGGAGTGTGATTCTTGTTATGTCGGACAAATGGAAAGGAAATAGAATAATAATACATGATCATGCAAGAAAATTGCTTATGAATGATCTCGATACACTGATTTCATGAATTCAATTGACTTGTTCTGTTAACAAGATATTAATTTTTCTAAAAAGAAATAATAATTCTCACTATCATTTCAATAAAGAATGACTAAGGGGAATAAAATCAATTATATAATTATACGTGTCTATCTAACCGTAAAATGTCAATACAGTTTGTTGGAGTTTTATAAATCATTTTAATTAGAGGAAGATGGATTATAACTCATACTTATGTCCTTTTATCTGGTGATACTAGTAGTAACGATGATTTATCTCCCCACTTGTAAATGTATGTATATTTTATATGGAAAACTTGTTGTATCATTCAAACAAACTATTATTACAAATGATCGATATTAATTCGCATTTCCATTAATTGGATCCTGTGAAGGTGTGATAAAAATATAATCTTCTGATTGATGAATTTGAATTATTTTGAATCACGCTCAGGGTATAAAATTTTGTGAAATTTATATACGAATTATTTTTCCCACTGATTTAACTATTCAAACGGAATAGGTATATCCGTTTGTCCATTGTTTGTCTCTTGTCACGAAATTCATAGGACGACTGTATATCAGAAGAGTTTGGTCGCTCGTTTACTCAAACGAGGTCTCTCCCTCTCATGGTTGAATAAATCTATGTGCTCCACATCTCGGAATGCCCGTTACACGGCTTGGCATCTTATACGCGGTCAGTATGCAATCTACAGCTTCTCTTTAATTTGCAAATGGATGTGTACATATTGAACTTTGATACCCTGGTATGGAGTCGCTGATATACGCCTTCGTGCACGCCTAGAATTTAATTTCATTTGAATTCATTAGAAAGTTCAATCAATATAAGTAGATATTTTCTGCTGATAAGATAGAATTTTCAACGCACAGTGTAGCTCTGTACCACTATGTGAAAGCATTTCACTTCTAGATATGGGAACGTTATTGGAACCACATTAACGGGATATTCAAGTATGACAAGTATCGAACATATTATAATGTTATTCTTTCAGCTTGCGTTAATAAACGTTTCAATTGCATTAGCATAAATTCAGGAAGTCATAGATCGAATCGAACACGCAATCGACGAGATCGAATACGAAGGACAGAAACGGGTAGGTGTTGTCGTGTCCGAGAAATGATAAAGCATGCAAGAATGTGAAAAAAAACTTGTGAGAGCCGAGTACGTACCAACACTTGATCTAAAAAAACACTGTTTACGCATAATTTTTTTCCCTAGAGGGAGACAAATAGAACGAGAAATAATAATTGCATCGGTATTTGTGATATGCATATGCATGAGGATTTTCTCTTGACACTTTTAGCCTCTCTCACGTGTAGGTACAAGACATTCTTCTAGAGAAATATTCTGTACTTGTACAGGATATCGGTATCCTTGATTCGAACCTGTGTAATCTTAGGTTTAATTTCATCGTTGCATATATTTGTTGTTACGCATAGATTTGATGCAATAATTGTCGAGGTGTGAGATTGTGAGTTGGAGCGAGAAATATTATTATTTGTAACCGATTGCAATTGAAGACATATAGAGAATCATTGATATTTGTTTCACCTTAAATTATATAACGAATGGAGAAGGCTTAATGAAAAATATGGATCATTAATATCGTTCCAATTTACTGGAGGATGAACGTTAAAATATTCTAAATATTGAAAATTTATCTTGAAGATTAATAAAACTCATTTCAAGTCTTCTTAAATACTCCGTAAATTTGAGACCAAAAACGAGCATTATTTGTAATTACTTTCACGGTACCCGACCATGTTCAAAACTCAATAAATCCAGATCAAGATCTTCTTCCGATTAACCAAAATCCGACCAACTTGTCTCGAGAGTAAAGTCCATGAAAAATACAACAACGTATATACATGTACGTAATTTATATTTCCTCTGCGTAGCATTTAGTTGAAATTATGGTATTTGTTGAGCCAAATTGAATTGCGCCATGTTTCGTACATAAGTTTCCTTATTCTTATTTATATATTAAATATTCTTCCCAACCACCGATTCAATTTAATTTCCGAAACACGGAAGCTTTACCGTCGTATTGTGCTTCATTTGAATTCAGTTGCCAAGTTGATCTTACTTCTTTCCGCGAAACCGAAATGTGCGGGGAAAGAAGAAGAAGAAGATGAAGAAGAAGAAGAAGAAGAAAAAGGCGCAGAGACGTAGAGCTATCTCCACGAGAACTCCAGAGCAAAACCGGAAAAGTATTAAAATGACTAAGAGAACATCGCCATTCCGCCAATGCTTGGTCATCCTCCTTATTTCGAGCGGAGAAAGAGAAAAGAAAGGAAAGGAGATGCTCGCGGAGAACGGTAATTGAAATAAACATAAGCTTTCAGAAGGGACGGGCTCCTTTCAAATGGTAATTTTTATCCAACTTCGTTGCCCTCCTACACCCATTTTATCCGCATTTTTCTTCTCGTTTGGACACTCTTCTCGATGTTTATTCCCCTTTTACCGTCATTGCGTTCAATATATTCCAACTCTATGTCGTTCACTCCATAAGTTCCGATAGGTTGGTATAGCATAAGGTGTATTGGATTTTTTAAACAAAACTTCCCAAACCTCACCCTATTTCTTGCCCCGTACTTCGTGAAACTTTGTGTTCCATTGGAGGGTGCGATCGTTTAATAATACCCAACTTGAATTTAAGAACCCTATCATTCGGGAGTTGGAAACGATAAACACGGAGAGGAAGCGGCGAGATCGGGAGCCAACGTTAAGTTGCTTGTTTCTTTTCTGCGGGAGAACAATTATTAACGTTCGATAAAGAACGGGCCACGCCACTCTATCTGACAAGGAACGGATCTACTGAATGAATCATACTCTTAAATTTGTTTCTCACTCCTCAGTTGTTGGGTGATTTTAAAAGTCAAGCTGTAACCCACCTGCCGTATAATTGTCCAAGCATCCTTTTTTTTACCCTCTCCTCGTTTCATTCTTCTTGATCATATGTAGGTACACACATATGTATATCTTGACACATATATCTCTCGACAGGCGAGAATATAATTTCTTAGGGATAGTTTGTAGATTCAGATGGCATACATTCATTGATCTGGCCAGGAAAAACCACGCCCTCGTGATGGTAACCGATTGTGGCTCTAGAGAAAAGAAAAGAGAGAGAGAGAGAGAGAGATAGATAGAGGGTAGAAGAAGTTCTCTCTACTATTCGTTGAATAGAACTCGGAATATAATGTTCTTTTTTCCTAATGTATATATATATATATATATATATACATCTTAGCAATATGGAACCTCGCAATGTGTGGCACACACTGGTGTTCAAGAGAGAAGTAACATTGATTATATAGCATGGACTTTATACATCGCGTTTCTGAATCACTGCCCGCATGTAAAATGCCCCCTCTTCTGCCATTTCTTTCCATCTTTCTCTCTCTCCCCAATGATTAGAGAGAATACCGATCTTTGTATAATATTATATACCTATGTGTTCTGGTATCGTCTTTCGACTTCTTTGCCTTCCCTTACACTGGGAGCTTCTTTCTTCAACGTATATAATATCTTTAATCACAGAGAGATAGGTATATTATGAGAAATCGCAGAAATCATCTCGCTGTCAATGAGAACCAGTTGCAATACATTCTCATTAATGATATATTCAAGACTGATCGTAGCGTGAACGTTAATTGAAGTTGTTGCAAGTATGAATGGAACTTGCGATATGTTTTAAATATCATCTTGCTCGTTGAATTTGTATCAGTTTCTTCTTGTACATACGACTACATGAATCATGATGTTTTGAATTTTATAATTAAGCTTATCAAAGTATGAAGAGAAAAGTGTAAGGTAATTGATCTGAAAGATCATCGTGTTTGATTGCAGATACAAAGTATACCGAAGAATGCTTGCAACTAAAACCGATTTGATTATTTTTTCTAGATTTCTTTCATTCCATCATATTCGAGGTATCATCAACATCATCATGAAATAATCAGTCTTATGACTGGTCTGATGGAATCCTTCAACCTTGTTTATTATCCGCTGAACGCTTAATTTCTACATATCTGCGACAACCCTTGTCTTGTATAATTCGCTTCATATAATTTATTTTAGGTCTATCTTTTCGAGTTTCACCATTCATTTTTCCTTCTAATATTGTTTTCAATAAGCTATCATGCCTTAATGTGTGCCCTATCAGATTACTTCTTCTTTTCACGATCTGTCTCAAAAGACTTGTTTTTTCATTTACCTTCTCAAGTACGTCTTCATTTTTCATTTCCTCTATTCACTTTATTCTAAGTATCCTTCTATAACACCACATTCCAAAAGCTTCAAGTCTGAGTTGGTTTGTTTTTTCAATTGTCCAAGTTTCGCAACCATATAATGCTGTGCTCCAAACGTAACTCTTCAAGAATTTCTTCCTTACTACTAAGCTAATATTCTTCGAACATAGTAACTGTTTCTTTTGGTGGGACGCCCGTTTTCCTTGTGCTATTCTTGCTCTTATATCTCTTTCGCTTATACCATTTTCTGCGTAATTATGCTTCCTAGATGTTTAAATTCTTTAACTTGCTGAATTGTCTCTGCATCTATTTTGATTCTCGTTCTTCTTGATGTTTTCGCTGTTGTACAAATCATGAATTTTGTTTTGTCCTTATTTATATTCATACAATAGTTTTCTAGTAATATTGTTTTCATAGTGTTGAGAATATTTTCTAACTCAGCACTACTCGTAGCTAATATAGCTATGTCATCCGCAAATCTCAACATGCTTACATTTTCTCCTTGAATCTGTAATTTCAATTGCACTTGATCTTCTCTCTATTTTATTCTCTATTCTCCTGTATATAATTTTTGTCAGTATTTTAGGGACATGTGAAGTTAAACTAATCGTTCTGTAGTTCTCGCATTTGTCTGCTCCTTGTTTTTTCGGAATGGTGACAATTTTATTCTTTTGTAAATCTTTCGGTACTTCTTCATTTTCGTACATATCTCTGACCAATTCAAACAGTGCGTTACGAGTTCTCTAACTGGAGGCTTTGATAAGGTCCGCACTCATGCCATCTATTCCTGGCGCTTTATTATTTTCCAATTCCTTTAAAGCCCTGTCGAATTCTGATCTCAAAATTGAATCTCCCAATTCTTCTTCATCGACATCTTCTTCCCTCTCTAAAAATCCTATATTATCGCTTCCTTTATACAGACCTTCCAAATGATCAATCCATTGTTCTATTTTTCCTTTCGTTCTTATCAATTGTCTTCCTAGAGAATTTTCAATCTTACTGCTTCTAGATTTCATTTGTCCAAAAAATCTCTCAACAATCCTATATGCCTCATCTATTTCCCCTAAATGTAATCTTACTTCTATATCCTGACATTTTTCTTCCAACTATTGTTCTTTTGCTTTCCTTGATTCTCTTATTATTTTATTCGTTGGTGCCTTTTATGGTGGTTTTGTTCGCTACTCTTATTCTTGTATTTCCTTCTTTCATTAATTAAATCGAGAATTTCTTCCGTTATTCATGGTTTCTTAGGTTCTACTCCATCGTTTTTCAAAATTCCATCTACACATTGTTCTATGTTCCCCTTTATATTTGTCCATCTACTCTCTATTTCCAAGTCCTTCTCTTGTCGATCCTCCAATTTTTCATCCAACATCACTTTGAATGCCTCCTGTGTTTGTTCTCGTTTAAGATTTTTCAAATTCCATCTTATTTGCATTTTCCTTTTTTTCTTCAGAGTTTCGAATTTCAGAGAACATTTCATCAGCAACATATTGTCATCACTATCCATATCCGCGGCTGGATAGGTTTTACAGCTTTTCACATGATTTATAAATCTTTGTTTTACTAATATGCAATCAATTTGGTATTTGGCTGTATCTCCTGGCATTTTCCAAGTATAGATTCTCCTTAGGTGATTTTCGAATAATGTGTTGGTAATAACCATTTTATGACTTTCACAGAATTCGATTAAACGTTGTTCTCTTTCATTTCTTTTTCCTAACGCAAAATCTTCTATTATGTTGCCCTCTTTTCCTTGCCCTACTACCGCATTCCAGTCGCCTATGATCATTAAATTCTCTTCTCCCTTTACATATTTCATCACTTCTTCTATTTCATCGTACGTTTTTCCGATATCTTCCTATGAGTACGCAGATGTGGGCATGTATACTTGAACTATAACTGTGTGTACCGGCTTTGTTCTAACTCTAACCATCATTATGCGTTCGCTATGTTGCAAATAATCTTCTATTCTATTCCCTATCCTTTTATGCATTATAATCCCCACGCCTGCTTGACCATTCTTTGATCCTGTATAAATTATTCTATGATCCCCACTCCAGAAATCCCCTTCTTGCGGCCATCTCATTTCGCTAATTCCCATGACATCGATACCTAACCTGGTCATTTCTAATTTCAAATTTTCTAGTTTTCCTGTTTGTCTCAGTGATCTAACATTCCACGCTCCAACTTGAAGAATGTTCTCTTTCTCCTCTATCTTCTGTGGTTTTCTACTTGTTTGATGAGGCTCTCTCGAGCAGCCTCCACTCGGAGATCCGAACGGGAGGCGATTTTGTCTCCGAAATATTTTACTCGAGGGAACGCTATCATGTTGTTCTTGTTTTTTTTTCAATAAATTATAATTTAAAAATTCTAGGTTTGGAAAAAGATTTCATTTCCTCGGGAGTATTAAAAGATGTCAAGGAATGTAGTTTCCCCTTGCTTGCCCTCCGTTTTTGCCGATATTCCTGGCGTTGGGATTTGAGGTATCGTTTCATCAATTTGAGAATGGGAAAGGTATACCTAAATACCGTGAATAGTAAATACCTTATTTTATAGTCGAAAATTGGGACCAAATTTGTACGACAGATTGAATAACTCGTTTTAGAAAATAATATGTTTGAAAAATGCAAAAGAAGAAAGATTATACAAGATGCGCTCTTGTCGAGGAATGAAAATGAGCCATAATACGAGGGCGTATAACGATTTGAATCATAAAATGCTGTCTACATTTGTCTGTGAATACCTGTGCTACCTGATAATAAAACCTATAATACATGCGAAAGGCACCTTCGAGCATCGCGTGCCAACTTCGACACGAAGAGAAAAAATCACGTATCGACAGCGTCGTCATCGGTTTGAGAATGTTCAGAAGGAAACATTTTTGGTTGCACCAGGGCATTAGATGGAATGCAGCATTTTCAACGGATCGTCGAGACGGACGAAAAATGTGAAGTATATTCTAACAGTAATTAAAATCTTTTTGAAATGCTAACGATGTAATGTCAAATTTTGATGAAAATTTTACAATCTTATTGTATTCACAATCGGGGAATCAAGGTATTTAACCAACTATTCATTTCAATAAATATATTCTTACGTTCAAGCCTTTTACGATATAAATTTTGCGATTACACAAATTGAACACGTTCCTTCGAGAAGCAATTACACACAATGATTTTCTTTGTATCGATTGTTACAGTATTACGCGAATTTGAACACTCTCTAAATCATCGTAATACCGCTCATTAAAGTCCTACTCATATCACTTTCCGTGAGTAATTGCGCAATACTCGTAATTTTCCTCGTTAAATATGCTCCTACGGTGCACATTCAATGATTATATATCTCTTAATAGGTACTTCACCTCTAACTGACTGACACATTAACGAAGATGACCCTCGCATTCCACGATCGTTAATCAATTGTTTTACGATTAAAAAAGAATTCCCCTCTTCATATTTAATATTTTTGTATATAAAGAAAGAGAACATAAAAATGACATTTCGTTGTTCAGTTAATTGATATATTCGATCGCATCAATCAATTATTGAAGTTCGATCGGCATCGACATCTCATTCATAATATTTTGTGACCAACCCGAGCGATTCGTTCCTCTTTTTCTCCTTTCTTCTTCTAGGATGTATTTTCTTTTGCGGTAAAAAACCCTTCCAGACCGGACTCTTCTTGCGTCCAAACTCGCTCTACCGCTCACCTTATTCCACTTTTACTACCACGTGGAATTTCACGGTGTGTCTTTATACGTGAACGTATTTCATAGTTTTATTGTATTAGGTGTATTTATGAATGCTCGTGCACCGAATCGTGTAGGTATGTGTGGCTTGAATCTGAGCCTGAGGCTTATCGATTGGCTAGAATCCATCGAGATCCCTCTGTTGATGCCACAAACTCCTTTACGGGTCCAGGGAAGGACCAAAAAGTTCGAGAAAGCATTCGTATGTGTTTATGTGTGAGTTTGTATTTTCATATACGTACATGTACACGACAAGTGGTATACCGGCTAGCCCGAGGGGCCACCGATTCGCATACCTGAAGAGGAGAACCTGCGGCCCCGCCGTGTTATTAAAGAGCCAGAGGGTCAGTCTGTTCTTCATTCGTTTCTCCTTCACCTTGTCTTTTTCTCCTTTTTGTACTTCTCTACCACTACTAGTTCACTTTTATTCGGACTGCTGCTGACGATACGCCCAACATTATGCTTAGAAATCATGCGTGCGTGTCCTGGCCAACCAGCAGCTCGGCACCTTCGCTGTTTGATGAACATTGGTATATTTGAGATCACGCTTTTTGTGCTTTCGGAACAGGTATACATCTTAAAAATTCGATAGCATTCCGCAAATTGTGCACCTCCTTTCCCAATGTCTCTGAGCGGTTTTTAATTCGAATTTAATAATGGGTTGCTCTTGTTCTTTGTTTAGTTTTTCAGAATTCAGTAATGATATCAATCGAATCCTGAGTATTGTGTGTAAATGTATACGTGTAAATATGTATGGATGTACACAACAAAACATTCTTTTTTGTTCTCTCCTACGAACAAGAA
The DNA here is from genome assembly GCA_018340375.1 of Gonatopus flavifemur. NCBI lineage: Eukaryota > Metazoa > Arthropoda > Insecta > Hymenoptera > Dryinidae > Gonatopus > Gonatopus flavifemur. The sequence goes on along the minus strand of JAFFJZ010000003.1, from coordinate 44,023,622 downwards.
ATATTGAGGGAAACCGGTATGGCGAGTGAGCAATTGCTACAACACAGGGTGTTGCTTGTTTTATTGTTCCACTATCGATGTCCGACATTTATTGTATAATTAATTTTCTTCGCTGTACGACAGACGGATGTAAGAGAGATGAAGTGATTTTGTTAAGATTTTCGATTGCGTCATCGAAATCAGCACGTGTTTGATACGAAGGAACAAGAATATCTGCAATACTTTGTTTCCATCTTTTCATACTCGTACGAAGTACGTTACGGAGTACACTCGGCACAGTTTACGACGCACCTGCTCTCCTGTGGTTTTATTTGACTTTCTAACGACCCGTGGTCTCGGTATTACTAGTACTTTTCTGTTTCCTTTTTTGACATTTGGAGAATAAATCCTTCTCCTCTGATTACTCAAGGTCAAGCCACAATTTACACTGCTGTTACTGCTGCCGTTCCTGCCGTTGCTATTGCTGGTACTGTAATTTTCTACTCTTTGGTAAAACAGTTTATTTCCAGAAATACCAGTCAAGTGATTTCGCATCAATTTTTCAACTAGTTGGCAGTATCTGTGACCGCAGAGTAATTTAATCGCGTTGAGAAGATCCTTATTCGTATACATATATCGCGTTTAATACCAATTTATAGTACGAGCACGTTTGCGGTCGATAAGGTCAACATACACCTTTGGCATGATCAAATAGGTATCATAGGATATTATGGTAAGAAGGTTATAGAAATTTGGTAATCGTGACCACGTTTAAATTGTCGGGAATTTCCTTGTTACAAGATTACGTTGAAGGGGAAGTTATGTTATGTTTTTTTCTGTTTAATACGTTTTGCATGTTTGATGTTTATGTAGAGAAGAGGTTCCGGGTTTAGACGAGTATTTATAGGATAGATGGATCGTTTATTCATGTTATATATTACTTCCATGAAAAAAATTACAAAATTAAAAGATCCAATGATGTGTCAAATTATCTTAAATTTACATTAAAATTCCTATATGGAGAGAAAAGAATGATTTTTTTAAATGTATAAATCAAACAAAATACGATCACAATTTCTTTACACACAGGGTTAGTTCAGAAGCATGTGTTCAAACTGAATATTTCCGCAGTAATTCGTACATAATATCCACACATTTTCATTCACATGTCCGGAGTTGGTAAGAGAGGTTAAATCCCAAAACACACCTATACACACATACAAGAAGGAGAATGTTTCAGGTACCTGATCTGAGAGCTTAGTTGTTTAACTTCTCAGAGATCCGAGGAGAGACTCTCTTCCGTTGATTTCAGCGACCATCTAGAGTTAGGTATATCATCCATCGGCTATGTGTATCATTGTTATATGAGTTACGATACGCGGAAACGTATCATTACCATAATGGTCGTAGCACGATACGGTGAGACGAGAAGACAGAAGAAGAAGAAGAAGAAAAGGGTAGAGAGGTTTCAAGGGGCCTAATCGCGATAATGGCCCGAAATCGCCTCGTGACCGCAGAAACGGAAAATGTATAAGATACCGATGATCGAGAGAGTATAGGGTGGACAAAGGGCTGAACGAAGAAACGAAGAGACCAAAAGGGAGGAGATCAACAGTCGTTTGGTCGCCCACAACTTTTCCATCACCGACATCAGCAGCAGGCACGAACGATCGAACGAACGAAAGAATCATTCCATCGACGAACACGTACACACACGAACACGCAACATCCACACTCCCCCTCGTGTACATGTAAAATATCCTATATATGCATGTAATGTATATATTACTAGAAAGATTCAGCACGTATGAATAACGATTGAGATCGAATGCGATTAAGATACAATCTATACGTGGAAGGCCGCAAAGGAAATGATAAATTTAGAGAATCGTTGTCCATAAATGGATTTTGTTGGGTGTGTGCGCATGTGGTTATGGATATTATATTTTTTACATGGTTTTCTTTCGGTGCGCGCCTGTAGGATGATATTCATCTCACGATGCCCCAATAACCCCAACTCCTTCCTCCCTTGATAACTCAATGATTCAGTTTTCAACTTCAATTTCGAAAAATCGTTCCTCCGAATGATATCACTTTGAAGGAGAGGATTTTTTAATTCCGCCGCAAGGGAATACAAGCATTCTGTGTTGAGCTTGATTCTCTCTTCACATCGTATACGTGTGTATGCTTTCTAATACCTAATGGTGCACGCGACATGAGCGGTTTTTCATTCAAGGAACTTCGTGCGAGAGCCATTAACGAACGCGTGAGAAGGGTGAAGTCGTATCACGTTGTGTGTTTGCGATGTAATGCGGAGGGTAGGTAGCATGTTTGGTACCGAGCTCGGGAGAGTCAAGTTGTGGTGGACTCGCGCTAATTACGTCATTATGCGAGACAGGAGTACGGGCCCTCTAACGAACCTGCTCGGCCTATGAATAGTAATGCGTGCTATATACATATACATACACAAACAGATGTGTATATATATATATACATACATATACGTGACCAACCAGCAATTACGAGGATGAGGTTACCTTCATAATATCGAGTCATTGCTCCAGAGAAGGCTCTTTTGCATAATAATTAAAAATTCTAGAAGTTTATTCTCATAAAAATACCTGGCTCGCCTTTCCACTCTTTCCCTTTTTTATCTTCCGTTTTGTTCTCACTTTTCTGTTCTCTTGATCGTTGTTCGCGGCATTCACAAAGCACTTGGGCATAAAAAAAGCACCTTCGAAGCATGATTAAAAGTCGACTTACGACACCCTCGGTATTGGACTACTTTTTGCAGTGGTGAACATACGTAAATTGGCTCAACGATGAATGGATATTGAAACGCTATTGTTTACGAGCCGAGCAGAGTTATCGATTCTCTACTATCCGATTAAAATCATTATTGTACGTAATAGCAATGGTAATAGGGAGTTTCGAGAATCCATTTTGTATAGTTGTGGTAACGACAAAATCATTATTCTACTCATTGTACCAAGTATTTCCATACAGATCGTTCGACTGAATTATTATTTGGATGAAAAGAATACAAAATGGAGGATTTTATCAATCAGTTTAATATATAATGGATTCAGTCGAATCAATTTTTTAACTGAGAAGAGAAAGGTTGTAGTTGTATATATTGTAATTCAAACTGGTTGTGATATTTCGATGATGAGAGTTGGGAGGGAACAGTGGAGTGAATTACGAATAAACAAATAAATGTATTGAAAAATTGGAAGGGTTTTTCATCTACCTTTTATTGATTCTCGGTACTTTTCACTGATTCAGATATCCAAAGCAATTTCTAGAGATGCCTAATTTCTCCAATTATTTCACTCAGAGGTAATTGTATGAAAGCAACAATGTCCTTCCGATTGCCCGCCCATGTCGAAAAATAAAAAAAAATTGTGTGCAATTTATATATAAATTATATATAATTTTCAAAATGTTCCACATAGGCACGTGGAAATTGCCGAAATTATCAAATGGCCTGGTACTGGCAAGGTTGTATTGGTCAGACTCCGACAGAAACAGTTTTTTCTATACACAGCCAGTACTGTTTTCCAACGGGCACTACCTATTCGACTGACCTCTTCAAACAGTATTGGTTTGCTGTCTTGGGCCGTTATCAAGTCGGTGCTGTTTGGACAAGGTTGGAATGTCAGATTCGACCATAGCAGACGCAAATAAAAACAAACAGTACCGACCCGGTTGCAAATGTTACACAGAGAGAAGAAAAAATCGCTGTGACAGCGAAATTTGATTTTGCTAGATACCTTTTGCTGGAGTAGCAAATTCTTTGCTGTGACGGGAACCTTTTGAGCTATGATAGCGATTTTTTAGCTGTGACAGCAAAAAATGTTGACTTCTCCAGCGGAATTGGTTTGCTCTTCTATATATAATACCAAAATTTGCTGCAGGAGCAAACATTTCTCACTGCCACACTGAGAATAATCACATAATTGTTGTAACTAATTGCTACCCACAGCAGCAAAATAATTTATCCATATATCAAACAGCTAGACTTTTATTCAAATCAACGCATTTAATTGAACGCTGACGCAAACAGATTTTTATTTGTATCAAGTAAAGATTTATTCAAACGAACTAAAAGATTAACTAAGAAATTATTTTTGCCCACGCAACTAAGCGATTTCTCTCACTGCATAGCTAAAAAAAACTGTTGTTGTAGCAGACAAGATTGCTGTGATAGCAGGTAGTTCACTGTCGCAGCAAAAAATTTGCCACTCCAACAAAAGGTACCCATGGGTTGCAACAAATTTAGATTTCACTGTGCCAGCAAATTTCTTTTTTTTTCCGTGTACCGTCCCCCATGTAAGATAATGTTATCACGCTAACTTCTTGCTAGTTTTGGTAGCTTTGGTAGCTTGAGATTTGCCAGTATTAGCAACTCTGGCAGCAGTACCGAACCGGTATCGGTCCGTGTATCCCTTCCCTCATGTGTGGCAACTACAGAATTGTTCGTTTATTCCGAAAAAATTGTCATTTCTTCACATTCAGAAGTTTCACAAAATTACAGTTATTATTTACAAAATACTTCCTCATGGTACATTGAAACGCAGTGTAGAGTTGATGACCGACTTTCAAGCGTAACGAATCTATATTGAAAAACTTCTTCAAATTACATGTGATCACTTAAAACTTTGTATCGAACATATTTTGCTACATAAACAGATATGTAAGATTATACTACTTGTATCAATTCTCATAAAGATAGCTATGTATAAAATCGTCTATGGTATCGTGTTAAGAGATTAATTCGCGTACGATATCTTTTTGTATCGTTGGTCAATTAAAGACATATCAAAAATGTTGAATTTACTGTTAAAGGAAGCAAAGTCAATCGCAGTTACGGTTGAAGTTACACGCGCATGAGTAATATTTAGAGTCGGAATGAATGAAATTGAATGGAATTACAACATAGATAATCCCGGATATACTATGAAAATACCACTATCAGAATTAACAAAACACAGATTCTATGGGTATCCACCTCGAAATTTGGTGTCAGAATTACTTCAAATGGTATTGAAGTGAAATCATGAAGTTTTAAAGAAACAACACCATTTGGTGTGGATTTTTCCTATCACTATTAACTTTTTATGAAGCATAGATGGAGGGAATTTGAAACTGGTGTAGTTTTTATTTCCATTTTTGTTGGAATGATATTCAGATCTTTTATACAGTTGTTTTCCAAAAAAGCTCTGTTATACGTAAACAATGAAGCAACCATAACTGGCACAATAACAATATTCAATATGTCTACCAAACAAATCTTTCTCCTTTTCAAGTTATGGATTATGAAACGGTACCTACCTCTTTGAGGAAATCACATATATGAATAAATTTTCTCCCGGACTGGACATTGTCTCATTTATTAGGATGATAAAATAACTTGGCATTCATAAATGTCGGTAACAAATAGTGTCTAAATAACGTTCCTAATAGAAAATTGAAATGACCACGTGAGAAGATTCTCTCTCTAAGCACTTGGAGGTTCTCGAGGATTTTTATGTTTAATCTTAACTTCGAATGAAGAAGAATGGATCGGTCCACCCACACGACCAACAGTCACGCCTGCTTTTCACATTGGCAAACGTGTTGTTGGTACCTTATGATCTGCCAATGAGTTTTGTTGTTGTGGTAACAGGCCTTCGTTCGTTCGTCCGTTGGTCTGTTCATTTCTTCGTTCGTTCGAGATGTGGCAATTTGATTTATCACTTTTCTGAACCCAACAACTCGTTTCATGATAATTATCATCCTCGCACGTGTCTCGCGTTAGTCGCGGATATGTTTATATCCTGATGATTTGCACGCACAAATTTTCAGTATCGTAAACGATGGTAGTTTATTGACAATACAATTGAATTGCGATTTGTTTCTTTTTTTCACTCCTCCTCGAGTCGAACTCACTTGATCAAATAATAGAGTTTCTTTGATTGATCATGTGATCATTATTAGAAACATGTCATTAGATTGAATGTACGAGTACGTATAGTCTTTGATATAATGATGAATTTATATGTAACCTGATGTGTTAGATATCCATCATTGGTTTTGGAGCATGGCAAATTTCTATAAACTTTTACACTGAATAGTTAATTTATCCTTATTATTACTTCTTTATCTTGAGAGAACGAAACACGTCAGGGAATTGGTTCTAAAGTATAGTCAAATGACATTCATAATTTATTCATTTTTAATTCACATATCTCACACGCATTATAATAATTTCACATAACGTTATCTACATCGAGCTTTCCTCTTGGTATTTAATTTAGTACATTTACCATTATCAACGAAAAAAATCCATCTGAAATCACATTCACCTATCGTGAGATCGTACAGTCAACTACTACAGTGATTCCGGAAGTTATAACTGTACTCAATTCTCGGCCATGTCATTAATTTTCGCCTTATTTCCATTTTTCTCCTCTGGTTCCATAGAATCGGCGCATACACCTTTCTATTCTAATTGTTCCTATATGGACCCGAAGAGAGATGAAAAAAGCCTGACACTTGGTACTTGAAAATTGTTTATACATAGACACAAGTATACAACGGAATAGGAAAGATGGAAAGTAAAGCAACGAGTGTTGGCCGTTGTCACTTCGCGCATGGCTGATTCGCAAAACCGTAATAGGGTACAACAGCAGCGAGTCTCAGTATCCGTCCGAGTCACGATTTTCTTATTCTTAGAGCTGCGTGTCTTATCGATAGTCTGCTCTCAACGAGAGCGATATCTCATGGGTGAGGTTTCGGTCGGTGAAAGTTTGTGAAACTTTAGAACTTGTACGTTAATATATTATTCGCTCAAAAGAAAATCCATTATAACGAAATGAAATGAGAGGTGAGGGATTTCGTAATCTAACATTATTCGGTTTGATTCCATCTGTTCCGACGTACCGGAGAATTATAACTGATTTATTATTTATATATATATATATATATATATATTTATTCATTTATTTTTCTCTATCATAGTTTTCCTATTCAGCTTCAAGTGTGAAAACCTAAGAATCGATTGTTTTATCCTCGAATTTTATTCTTACCATACAAAATCAGATCATTGATTAGAATTCTTGACATTAAATGAAAGATCGTGTAGTTTGTTAACGTGGGAGTTGCGTATTTTAAATTCATTGATAGGTGGAGAGACTACTACGGTGCGTTTCAACAAGTTTAATCTCAGCCAATTAGTCGGTGATGTAGCGCTATCGCGTGGAGAATATACAGTTTTATGCAAAACAACTGGCGAGCGAACTTTGATTGTTGAAACTGTAAATATGTCATTAGAGTTTGTGGGAGAGAATAGGATATTGTGACTCGAAATTAAATTCGAAAATAATTATACGTGTTTTATAATAGAGGAAGGTACGAGTAAGAAATCGAGAGAACATTAAGAGATGACTTTCAGTGGATAGGATATCTTAGCCGATGGAGGGCCTAAAAAGTGACACACGGTACCATTAAGACGTTATTACGTTCGCGCCCGTGGACCGAGGCGTTATTAGATGTAATTATTACAGGGTGGCAAGAAAAAATTTCAAAGGAAAATGAGACTAGACCGCAGAAGGCTGAATAACATAATGATAATAATAATACAAGTTGGCGGATATTCGCGTGCGAGGTGACTTTCGTTCTTTTAGCAATAATGTTTTTATTCTATACGGAAGAGAAGTCATAAAAAAAATTTCATCAGCGTGTTGTGATTTATATATATCTAAAGTATATCTTCTAGGCACTTTCCAAATTTTGCATGTGTACACGAGATACCTGAAATTCTCATGTGCTACTTGCAGTTTTTTTTAGTATCTCATCTTTGCGTCGATTGGATTTTGTTGAAATATTTGTATAATTGGAAATCGTTGACATTACCGTGCTGTGACATAACATCAAGTACTATTTTTTATTCCAAACGAGTACAACGAATGTACGATTCGAGATGTTGTTCCGTCAAATGAATTAATTTTTCCTCTTTGTATCCGAGATAGAAACACACGAGAACAGGTATTTCAGAAATACTTACAAAGGTAAAAAGCATTGTTAATGTGCTTCAAACATGTGCCACTGATGAACATACGATGAATTTTAATTTTACGGTTGTGAAAGTTTCCAATGATTCTTCGAGATTTATTATTACGAAATTCTACGCACATTCTCATCGCTCGATTTACGTGTCTCCTTATGATTTCGTGTCTAGACATTGATGCTGTTCCTACATCACCAACCGGAATACATTAATACCTAATTGTTGAGTTATCGAGTTGATGGAGAACTATGCGTTTTATCGATATTGAAATGTTGTTGTTTGTGAGAATATTCAAACAGGAAGCGATTGAATTCTCGTGTGGGAATCATTTCATATACAACGCACGAGATTCGTCTATAATTATATGATGGTTTGAATACGGTTTGAATTCAATTAACTCAAACTTAAGTTTACAGTTTGGGAAGAATTATTGTAGAGAAAAATAGTATCTCATATCGAAGCGCTTTAAAATTTTGACAATGTCTCAGCGGGTATGAAGTCTGGCCTACTCTGGCCTCATTTTGGCCCAGTCTTGGGCCCATATTCGCAGAATGGGGCCCATGCTGGGCCGGGGTGGGCCCCAATAGTACATACATGCTAGGGTGTTCTAGATATCTCTTGATTGTAGTCATTTATGTCCCTTTAATGTTGCAACTTTGTACAACTATGTATATACTACCATTGCTACCAGTCTTTACACATCGCCATCGGGAAAAGCTTCTTCCTCTCCTATTTACTAAGTCATCTAGCGTGCGCAGTCACCGAGGTCACAGACACGTTAGTGTTGCGATGCTGATGACCTCTAACCATCCTCGTAACTTTCCTTTGGCTTCTGGAAAGCTTCATGATTATGTCGTTTTTTCATGTCTCGTATCACCACCTTTCCACCTCTTTTGTTTTCAAGATCGTCATTATACACCTCATTATCACATTATCTTGTCCTCTCTTGTGATTTAATATAAGTTAAAAGCATCAAAATTTATCTCTAGTGGGATTCTTGGAATCTAAATGAACAGCTTACATTTTAATCCCCAATTTCAGAGTTTAACGCGAGAAGGAAATTCTATGATTTCAACTTTATTTTATTTCTGTGTGGAAAAAATATTAGGTCGACAAGTTAATTGGAGTAGTTTCACAGGGTCTACGATTCAATTCGAATGATTTCAAATTGTAAAATATAAATATATATTTTTCAATCAATAATAAGAGAAAAAGCTCTCTGCTGGACTCATCCATTCGTGATGACGTAAGAATGCGAGAAAGGATTATAGGCATCAATCGAAGCGTAGTATACTTTTAAAAAGCAATCAACCAATGTTGTGATTACAATTCGCTCGAGGCGCCTTTTTTCCTATCAATGAAATATCTACATCATTAAAATATACTTCTTGCTTTTTGTTTCATTAGAATATCTTAGATAATTGACTTGAATGGGCATGTCCCTTTCCAATGAGCATATTTTCTTGAAACTTCATCCGTTAATGGGATCTTTTGAAATTTTAATTGAAATAGATTACTGGAAGATGAAAGAACTACGATTACCGCATAAAACGCGTTTGATAACTGGTTTGGAATGTTAGATACTTCAAGTATTAATATTGACCATGTAATTATATGCTACTTTGTTTAAATATTTTTGTCCTATGTATGTGAGATATTAGTTACGTGTATAATGAAATAACAATGCGCAAAAGTATTATTTGATTTTTCATCTCGAGTTTTTCGTTCTTGGATAAAAGAAAGAAGTCTTATGTAAAATATATCATTTTCTAGGATAATTTCGTAGCAATGATTGCGATTAATTTTATAAATTCAACATTCTTTGTCATTAAATTATCCTTTCTATGTAACTGATAATTTTTGAATTGAAAAGTTTTGCTGTATTAACAATGAAAACCAAAATTCCGCCTGTCAAATCAAGGTATTTTCTATTCACAAAGATTTTCGTCTAAGAAGAATGATGTATTATGTGAAGTTTGATGTCTTGGAGACTATAGTGTAATACCAGAAGATATTTGTACATCAGGGATCCTTTTGAAATCCAAACGCAGTTGTCTGTATTTGGTAATTTGAAGATCTTTGCTTCAAAGAGAAGTTCAACTTCTCTTGAGTGCAAAGTCCATATTTGACAAGTTTTGGTTATACCTTGTTGACTGCGGTCGTCGATATATTTGAGTATTGCGAGAATTCATGGGAGGCCCGAGTAAAATGTGACTTGGTTTGCTTGAGCGTTGCAAACGTGAATAAACATTGTAATGGCAATTCAGCTTGGCTACCGACAGTTTATTGTTGTCTTTTTTTCATGCTCCTTCCATTCTTTCACGAGCAATCCATTGCAAACCGATAGAGAGCGTACGTAAATAATGCTACAGTGTGTTGTGTGGAATAATATTTACGCATTGACTATACTGTATATCAACAGAGCACTTGCCATGCATTTGAGAGTTGTTTTACTCCTCGAGTCGAAAAGTTTAGTATGGATTGTAATACGTATAGAAATTTCCATTAGAGAATCATTATGCAGCTTGTAGAATGGGTGAATGGCGTGTAGAAGCTTTCATAGTTGTTTTCATTCATACAATAGGTTTAATAAACGACTTGACAATTCTTCTTATAGGCGAATCGGGATAAACAATTTGCTATTCCAATACAATTCTCATATGGATATAATGTGTGCAGAATTAAAATAATACTGTCTTTTAATTTGTGATTTTTTATTTAATATTATTCGCTTTTTTGTTGCAGGTAAGTGAATCAATGGAAAATTTACGAATCGAAATGAATACCGAACAAAAGGTCAGGCAAATCTAGTTTTAATTTCTCTGTTAGGAAAGATACAAAGTGAAGATTCAACGCATAGGCATTGAAATTCTTTAATCATGAATATACTTGTAATGCAGCAAGGGGGTCGCAAAGAACAGTTCAATAGTCATTCAGATTTATTCAAACTTGTGAAGGTCCTTTTGTCTCGTCTGACAAAAAGGTACTGATAAACACCCAATAAACGTAATATCTAAAACTTGTGTGGCGTAAGACATCTTTTGAATATCTATTATACATCGTTCACAGTATTGTCCAGAGTATATCTAACAGATATCTAAATTTGAGATTGTGTTGTACGCGACACTCTTAGACAAGATTTAGATGTTACGTTTACTGGGTAGGCACTTGCTCGATCGATCGTGGATGGCAAAAAAGATTTAATCATCAACTTTCTTGGAGAAATACATTCCATATCAAATCGAATTGCTTAGCAGATTAAATTATAAATATGATCGAATCGGTATTTTTCGTACTAATATCAGATAACAGAATTTGATATTTAAATTTCTACCCTGTCTGCATCATCAGAAAATTCGAATTCCATTCAAAAAAATAATCATTCATAATCACACAGAATGATTATAAATAAGAAATATTTGATTTCAAACCTCCATTCGAACATGCTCGCACTTTTTCATTCATTATAAAACATCCACTATGTAGCAGTGCTTGGTCTTTGAAACTTGAAACCCGTTGCGGTATGAAAAATTTTAATACTAAAAACAACTTGCCAGCATTTTCGTCTTTAAGTACTATCACATAGCTCCCGTTGCCTTCTACGTGTAATTGAGGAAGCAGAGCAAAAAAGTTTAAGATATGTGGCTAGTTCGTTGGCTCCGAAGGAACAGAAGACATTAATGATAGGAGCTCTCTATTCTCATTAGTGATTAGACATTAGCGATAGTGATAGTTTTCTATTATCCAAAGGATGTTGGGTACCAAAGTGTAGAACATGATAAAAATAGAATTTATATGTGAAATATGTTCATTTGGTGTGTGAATTGAAACTTCCGTTACTTCATTTGTGAAACTTGATTTTACTAACACAGTCAATTGATGTGGAATTTCTCTTCACTCGATGTATTTCAGCACCATTTCTAATGTTTTATTCTGTTGATTTTTAGGAGTAAAGTTTCATTATGGATAATTCCATAGAGTATAATTTCTGTTTCGTAAAGTGTAAATTTAAATGAATGGTTTAGAAACGAATAGAACTCTTCAGTTTTCATTATTTTGATATTTTTATAACAGTTGGTGGTGATTAGATTAATTAATGATTATTGGGTTTCATACGTGTAGGAAAAAGTAATAAATTATAGTGTTGTATAATTATGATAAAAAGCAGTTGAGGAGCAGATGTGATAATCATAACAATAAGTAAGTAACAAACTCGAATGATTATAATTTTCCCTCAACGATTGTGAATATCAAGGTCAGTTCAATAAACCACAATCTCGCTTCGTTGGGGGAAGACCATATTCTTCGTTAATTAATGATTTGATCAACCAACATGGATGAAATTTAAATAATTCCATCAAATGTTCAGTATACATATTTCATTTCATATTCATGGCGAATGAAAATAAAGAAAAAGGAAGTAATAATATTCAATTGAGATGAGAATGACAGAACTATATTCTTTTTAGTACAAACATAAGTACAGACCTTTAATCTGAAATATTTCCAAGTACTTAATGCTGCACAAGACACAGATTAACTCAGTTTCGCTGATAAAATGAGTCCAGTTCCTTCTTCTAGTGACAGCGCTACATATATTACACGATAATCTTATATTAATCTTGAAATGAAACTTGTTTCCTATACAAAACATCAAATAGTAAATTACTGTTACAAACTGCTCGCAGGCTGTAGGGGACATTATGATCCGGTTTCTGACTCCCGCTAGTAGACTCCTTTTAGAATGATAGTTGTTTAACTTTGCCATTTTACCATGCTTCATTTCTTTGAGTGCAATGATGCTTGTCATTAGGTCTATCAGTGATGTACATTCAACATTTTTCTTTCAGCTTGTGCGCGCTTTATGTCGTTTTACATTCGAGTTGTTCGACGTGGATGGTCTTCTACTTTCTTGAAATCAAATAACAAATGATGTTGTCCAGGAATCATTTCTCACATTTCCAAAGCAAAATAATTCATCCATCAGCAAAAATCAATTACCAATACCAGGTAGTTCATTGTTCTCCATTGTTTCATTGACAATAACAAGACACAAGAACAAATCATTTACTTTTCAAGAGAAGTTATACCTTTATGTGAAATTTTCGTGATTTAATAGATTAATTTGTATTGATAAGGAAAGAAGAATCTCTCAAGTATGTAATTTGTCGCTCATTATTCTTTACGTGAGTATGATGTGATGGAAGAGTGTATGAAGGTCATCAGTATTTCCGGTCATTACAAGATAATATACAATGTTGATAAAAATAAAAGAAGATAAGAAGTTAATTTATAATCTAATGCTTCGTCAATAAAATATGCAACTTGAACTTGAAACTTTCGCATACACTTATATCGTAGGTACATGTACATACCTTACGGGTGTCGTAATCATAAACGAAAGTGAAGCTACGCCACTTCGCGTGTATGTTTGTATATGTTGAGGCAGACAGTCACGTGTTAAACTGTCCTCGCCTCAGACTGCTGTGTCTTGGTCGTTGTCGTTTGTGTTACCACCTTTGAGTAAGCAGATATAACATTGGCGAATGTCATCAGTTCGCCAAGTTGCTATTAACATCTTGTTATTCGATACATTTTTCAACAGCCTGTTCACTTTCCGCGGAAGGAAGAGTATAAATAGAGGATTATGTTTCTTGTATTGATTGTTTCTTAATTTTCAAAGGCAGTTCGATGTCAATTTGTGACTGAACTAAAATCCGAATATATTTCATCAAACTTTATGAACCAAAATGAAACATTTCATATTAATTTTTTTTTTTCAAATGAGATTATCAGAATACGCGATCTGTCCAGAAAGTAATGTCACCAGCGTTCCCAGCATACGAATATTTCGGTTTCTCTCATTGGCAATTTCATTGAATGGTTTCATTTGATACGTGGATCTATGAGGAAAATCCGTAAATCTGGAAAGTCTGAATGCCACCAAGTCTGTCACTTGACAATAAAACTTATAACATTACTCTCTACACCTGGAAGAATGTAAAATTATGTGCCTCGCTACACTAAGCCTAAGAAGCGAGCGAGTCTGCTTCGAGTGGGATTTTCACTCGCTTCGAGTGAACTTCCACTTTTTTAGAGTGAAACATTCATTCTAGAATTGGAGGGGCTGTGAGTTTCTAACCTCAAACCTTAGACTATCGCTCTAAAAGAGTGGAATTTTCACTCGAAATTACGATAAGTTTACTTTTGGCTGGCTAAAGAGTGAAATCTCAGTCTCAAAATTTTAAAGAGTAGTATCCGAAAAGAGCATGTAGGGAGAGTTGCCTTGATTGGATCACCATATTTTATTGCAAGAGAAAGAAATTCAGATTTCTTTTAATCATACAGCAATGATGTCACTTTCATGAACATTAAAGTCTAAATTTCTTTCCCTTACAATATAAAGTGGTGGTCCATCCAAAGGCGATGGTCCAATCAAGGCAACTTTCCCCTATATCAGCGCTGTTCACTTCAGCCATTTTAGCACCCACACACGGAGAAAAGTACCCTGACAGCAAAAGTTGCGGAGCAACTATTACTTCAGTGTTGCTGCAGCAGTTTGTGTTTTGTTGTTGGAGGATTGTTTGATCTTACGTGTCATACACTGCAAACTGGAGTGTGTTGAAATTTACTACAAGAACACGGATAATGTGTGTTTAACACGGATAAACCGTGTATAATAACACTGTTGATCCGTGTCTACACACGTTATCCGTGTTCTTTTAGTCAATTTTGACACACTTCAGTTTGCAGTGTAGCTTCATGTATCCAAACATCTTCGTGGCATCATGACAACCACTCCCAAGTTTACTGCATGTTGCCTGCGCATTTGGCGACGCAATCTCCTAGCAAATTCCCAACAACAGTTGCTCCGTGTTGTGGGAAAGTTGTTGTGAACTTTTCTAGCACTTTGCTGTCTGGAATATATGGGATTGATTACCATTCGCTCTAGTTTTCATCGCGGCTTTAGAATAGGGAGTGAGTGATGACTGGCGATTTGGTGATCATTACGATGTTAACCTATCGTTTTCATGGTAACAGGAACAGTTCATTGTACTAACTTCTATTTTGAATGGGACTTATTAAAATTTTGGAATATCTTCACCAAATAGTCACCAAACTACTATTCTTCATAGTAACCGTTACCGTATACTTTTCTCCGTGCAGGACAACTACTTTCTTAGCAACATTAACCAAACTTTCGCTTATACAGCTAAAAATTCTGCTCCAGCAGCGAAAATTCAGTTATCCCAACGAAAATTGGCTGTTCTTCTCCCAATTCATTTTTACTCATGACAGATGAGCCACTGATGGATTATTTTAGATGACTAAACTTCTCAATGTTATCTCTCTACCTTTTGAGTTGAAATCGAAAACATTGCAGTCATTTGATTTTCAATTCATATAACGCAATGAAAGGAAAAAACTATCATTATTGCAACCTAATTGGTAGGAATCAATTGATCTTCGGCACGTTCCTTGGTACTCACCCCCCAGAGTCATCAAGAATTCAGTCCTCGAACGATCTGTTTACACACTGCTTGCCAACTAGTTTCTAGTACATCCTATAATATGCAAGGAGCACGAGGAACAAACAACACTCCTCAAGAGGTATGATCGTCGAATTCGTAACGAGTTTTCTTATTTTTGCCCTTTCCTCTAATGCGTTCAGATTTGTTTGCTTTTCGCATATGTATAAATAATCCTCAGATTCGAGTGCGGGGATACGACGCCTTCTTGACATCTGTGTACGAATGTCTGCGAAAAATAGTCTCATACGAGTCGTAAAATGCCACGCAAATGGCTGCTGCCGAGACGGTACGCGAACCTAATTAATTAAATGGACGTACATCGAGCGCAACGGACGGACGATGGCACATGGTTTCTTAACTGACTATTAATTAGAATTACACGACATCGAGTTGTCGAAGACGCATGGCATTGCCAGCCATTGCATCGCGTGATTTTCCTCTCAACTTTTGTGAGGAATTTTGAAATGTATATCGTATATTATATCTTATATAACATCCATACACAATACTTACACGAGTATTATACCTCTGCCCCCACCAACTTTCCCACGCCGTGATCCGACTGTCTCAACAGTGTTTTCTGCTTCCTCGATTGATGGTTTGTAGCGTCTCACCGTCTGGTCCGATTCAAGTATATCAAGTCTTTCTACTCCACAGCTTTCAAAGAAACATACTCGTTTCTTGTACATTACCAAGGCTGGCAAATACGACCAGTGGATTCCGGTTTTTTTCTTCCCTCCAAGTATCAGTTGTTTTTTCTTCTTCTTCATCTTTTTCTTCGTAACGATAAAGAGGCTCGCATTTCTTATTTCATAAGAATTCTTTTTTAGGCCATGAAATTAGTCTTTTCTCTTGTAAAAATTGGTGTATATACGTATAATAATGAGTAGGTAATGAGTAGATTATATACAACTGTACTATTTAGAGTTTATTCGGTGCTGACATTTCAGTGTAGAGGTCTTCCACTCGTTTTCGTCTCTCGCACCGTCTAGACGGAAAGAGGATTCTCTTTTGATCCGTCTTAGAAGATAAAGACTCACTTCTCACTTAAGGCACTCCAACCTCGCTTCCATAGAAATTTCATAAATGTTATGACACACCTCTCGCGTTTATTTGACTCCATTGTTCGTGGACTTGAATATTTCGTGTTGGATTATTTTCCTTCAATTCACGAGTATTATTGTAAGATAATTCTAATCCAATCGAGAACAGATGTGAGATCATTAACTATCCCACACGATCATGCCCTGCGCAATATATTCTTAATTACTACAAAGAAATCATATTGCTCCGTTCGTTCAGAACTCATTCATCAACTTCATTCTCGACAGCGTAATGCGATAAAAACCGTTGGTGGCTTTTGCGCTGTCGGCCTTTCCTTCATTATTTACACGGAGAAAAAGGAATTCGCTGTGGCAGCGAAATCTACTTTTGCTGGGTTCCTTTTGCCAGAGCAGCAAATTTTTTGCTGTGACAGCAAACTATTTGCTGTGCCAGCAATCTTGTTAACTGCGACAGCGAATTTTTAGCTGTGGCAGCAAAAAATGTTTGCTATCCCAGCAAAATTCGTTTGCTATTCTGTATATAATACTGAAAATTTGCTGGCGGAGCAAACATTTTCTGCTGCCACAGCTAAAAAATTGCTGTGGTAGCTAACACGATTGTTGTTATAGCAAATTTTTAGTTAGGTCAGCAAAAAATTTTGCTATTCTATATATAATACCTCGATTTGCTGCGTCAGCAAATTTTTTCTCTCCGTGTACGCAGGGAAGAAAGAGTGAATTTTATCTCCAAATGAAATGAAAGAATATCAATGACAGAGTTTCTTTTTTTGCATAAGGTGTAAACTCTGGAATCATTGTTACACAAATCTTGAGAAGAGGAAGAGAATTCAATTTTTCGTGTCTGGAATCGTATAGGATTTAAAATGTATGTAAAGAAATATTTCGTTTTTGCATCGAGTACAACAACAAAATCCTTATCACTTTCGACGATCGTGAGTAAAAGTGAATGGTATTGAACTTTAGGATACTCTAGTCGATACGAAGTTATCGGTGAAAGGCAAAATATAGAGAACTGATTCAAAAACATTGTAACTAATTTTATATGTAATGACAGGAAACGATCATAAAGTGGGACACCTTCCGATAATCCGACGTATTTGTGTGTAGAATTCCCATTCTTTTCTCGATCTAACTTTCCGAAAGAAATGATATTCTCATCACGAACTTAAATGGATTGAACTTGATAAAAACAATGAAAGAGATGGAAACATCTTGTAAAATTTCCATAAGGGATCTAGCATAAATTTCAAGTAGGCTTCTTCAAAAGGTTATAACTATACTTACAAGGAAAAAGCGTGAAATAAAAAGAAAAGAAGTGCTTTGAGTGATGCGTCAGTGGTACCACCAGTCAGTGGAACGGCAATTCCAAGTCGAGTGTACCTGCTACGAGCTTCGAAACTCTGATTTTATGGTATAACTCCATTCGTGGTATACCGGAGAACCAGTTTCCTATATGGATCGGGGTATTAAAATGCTTGTTACGACAAACGAGAAAAATTCCCTCCAATGTATTAAGTTTCAACATATTTTCGGAATCAGTTCAAGACATAAAAATATGTGAGGTGGGTTGGAATGACAAAATTTATACGATAATAAAATATGATTTACTCCCCTATTCTTCGCCTCCTCACCGTATATATGTACTAGGAAAACGTTTGTTTCAAAGAATTGAAGTTTCCGTGAATCAAGTTTTATGTGAATCATACGACCTGTTTCGAATTCATTTTCATTTATATAAAAAAACATTCCTTAAACGTATTCTTTTATGAAGTATGTCAGTTCATATTGTAGTATTTTTACTGTATAAAGTATAGATTGCAAAGTAAAATCACAGTGAGGAGAGAGCTTCAGTTGAATATTATATAGACAGTTGGAAAATTTAGTCACTTCGAGTAAAAATTTGGTTAAGCGAAGCAATTTGGGATTCATTGTCATGAAGTAATCAGTTTTACGACTGGTTTGATGGAATCCTCCAACCCTGTTTATTATCCGCTAGACGCTTAATTTCTACATATCTACGACAACCCTTGTCTTGTATAATTCGCTTCATATAACTTATTCTAGGTCCACCTTTGCGGGTTTTACCATTCATTTTTCCTTCTAATATTGTTTTCAATAAACAATCATGCCTCAATGTGTGTTCTATCAGCTTACTTCTTCTTTCCACGACAAGTTTCAAAAGACTTCTTTTTTCATTTACCTTCTCAAGTACTTCTTCATTTTTTATTTTCTCTGTCCACTTTATTCTAAGCATCCTTCTATAACACCATATTTCAAAAGCTTCAAGTCTGAGTTGGTTTGTTTTTTCAATTGTCCAAGTTTCGCAACCATATAATGCTGTGCTCCAAACGTAACTCTTCAAGAATTTCTTCCTTACTGCTCAGCTAATATTCTTCGAGCATATCAACTGTCTCTTTTGGTGGAAAGCCTGTTTTCCTTGTGCTATTCTTGCTTTTATATCTCTTTCGCTTTTACCGTTCTCTGCGGGGAAAAAATTAGTGATCCAAATTTTCGTTGACTAGTATGTCACTTTGGGACGGAGCACAAATTCCAGAAGAATTCGTACACTGGATTTTAATAATTCGTGGACTCTTTCCATTATTTCGACAATAAAAATGAAAAGTGAATTCCATCGGTGAAATCATGGACAAAGTCAAGGAATTATTAAAATCCAGTGTATGAATTCTTCTCGGATTTGTGCCTTGTCCAAAAGTGACATACTAGTCAACGAAAGTTTGGATCACCAATTTTTTCCGTGTGTAATTATGCTTCCTAGATATTTAAATTCTTTCACTTGCGGAATTGTCTCTGCATCTATTTTGATTCTCGTTCTTCTGGATGTTTTCGCTGTTGTACAAATCATGAGTTTTGTTTCGTTCTTATTTATATTCATATAATAGTGTTGAGAATATTTCCTAACTCAGCACCACTCGTAGCTAATATAGCTATGTCATCCGCAAATCTCATCATGCTTACATTTTCTCCCTGAATCTGTAATTTCAATTGCACTTGCTCCTTCACTTTGTTCATCACTTCTCATATATATATTATATATATACATTGAAAATCGAATTTTGAATTGTCACATCTAAATTTCTTATCCCCCTTAAATAAACTGTTGCATTCATATTTCAGATAACTAGACTTTTATTCAAAACAACTCAAATTCAGCAGGTGTCGGTTCTCGCTGTTAGGTACCTTTCTCTCGGCATAACCTACTCGAATTAATTACAATTTGAATCGTGGAGAAAATATTTTGTAAAAAAAGGAAATGAAAATTCAAACTCACAAAATCCAAGGAATCGGTCCATCGGTGTTTATCTTCTTGAATTAACCCTCCTTGGAACTGGAAACATTGTTTAAAGAATATTTCGCAAGATTTTGGGTCTTCAACAGCTGAGGATTTCGTTATTCAGTAAGCAATTCGTTTCATCAAACGATACAAACTTCAACAACACCTATGAATGTAACAGAGTTCAAGAACAAAAGATTTCCAAAGAATCTGAAGAGTTTGACAATTCCAAAAACAAAACAACGAGATCTTAATTTGATATCGAATTCATCATGTGATTTGTTCTCAACGTCATATAACGATATAAAGTTGATTATCCTCTCGAGTCAAATTGGATTTGGTTACGATCGAGCATCATCCAACTCTATTTTTATCATGCAAATTCGATGGTCACGATCTAGTGTCCGATGTATGGTGTTCTTGTTCTGGCAAAGTTTATGCCGCAATCTTAATTCAAAGATACTAGATGCCGATAAAGGACGATCCATCGAGTAAATAGAGTTAGAGGAAGAAGCGAGGCTTATGTACTAGGTACTCGAACACATCTCTCTCTCCCTCTCTCTCTCTCTCTCTCTCTCTCTCTCTCTCTCTCTCTCTCTTTCTCTCTGTTCCTCTGTCTTACATATTCTGATGATGAGATGATCTCACTTTAGAATGAATAATCTCGCTGCGATAATACAATCTGAAAGTATGATTTTTGTGACATTCAGAAACAGTTGGCTAGTTTCAATGAAAGGACCAACTTGCTTTCAATTTTCTTGAACAAATAAGGAGATCAAGAGTTAGAATCAAATTCAGATTCAATAGAAAGATCACGATGATGTTTTTGCGTTAATTGCCCTGTAAGTTTGAAACAAAACATATAGGAGTAAGAGAGGAAGGCAAGGTATGCACTAGACACGACCATGAGCTTTGCGGAGAGAAGCGGGATGAAGGAAGACTTGAATCTATGTGTACGTGATTGAACGTGGTCCGCGATTTACATCGCAATCGTAGTCGTAATCATCGTGAGGCGACCAAGTTGTACACGGGCGCTCAAGTGTAAATGCGTTCATGTATATGGTACGATACGATAGTGTGGGTATTCGAACCCTGTACGTACGAGATCGTTAGTAAGGGTTGAACAACCACAACGACGATGACGACAACCAAGAGAAAGAGGAAGACCAAGTCTTTCAGAGTGTATCTCCCGACAATTTAGCGTGCTCTTTTGCATCTCCCTCAATCTTTTTTTCTTTCTCCGGTCTTATCTTTTACCAATGCTCATGTATCGATCTTTTCTCTGCTCTTCTCTTCTTTTCTTTTCGCTCGATTAATACTTATTCGTTACCATTCATCAGCCGATGATTCAATGTTACATCCCTCTCGCTGATGTCTCTTGAAAATTCCTTGAAAAGCAATCGGCGTTAGGATTAATTGAAACGATAAATTCCTCCGTCGAGGAGTTCTTTATGTCGATTAGCGAACATACGAGGGAGAACAGTGAAATTTATTGAAAGTTTCGATTTGAAAAGCTGAATATCGCACTTGCCGTAAATGAAAACAAATGCATACCCTCGATGAAAGATATTCATTTATGTTTGTAGAAATAGATGCTAAAAAATGTATCATGTTTTTCATATATCTCCTTTGAATAGAGATTTGGAATAACGGTAAGTTTGAATCGTCATCCTTCTTTACGACATGTGATGCTCTTATAAAGAGTGATAGGTGTTGTGTATATTCTATAGTCTTATTGAATTTTTGTGTCTATTAAAACACGGAAGTAAAGACTGAATGTTCGTTCCTGTATCTTACCTACGTCTGTACGGTGGATTGGATACATTGCTTCAAGACTCATGTCGAAGTAGTAACCAAAACCCTCCCCGCATCCAATCTCTCGATTACTCATACGTACATTGAAACATACGCGTTCGCTCGTGAAAGGATCGATGAATCTCGCGTTTAGTTTCATTAATTTTCGTACTTGCGCTTTGAACTTGAAAGGTTGCGTAAAGTTTCGCATCGCTTTTATGAAAGGTATAAACATTCAACGACACTATATTCTTTTAAAGATGATACGTGATTTGAATTATTGAAACCTTTGAAGTAATTTCCATTCCCATCGTGGGTTATTTATTCTCTAGAAATATATGCAGAAATTAAATCGTGTAATAGTAGGAGAGTTGTTTTCTTACAAGCCTTCCAATTTAATTTAACATTAGGTGGTGAACAATCGACCACGGTACATACCGAATGTAGCTTCTACGAGTACACTTTATTTGCGCGTATTCTTACTCCGGTGACTTCGCGATAGAGAACCGTTTGAACCATTAACCACGGTTTCTACCGCATGCTTGCCTGGATTCCACGAACACAGAATTCTCGCTCACTTCTCTCCCGTTATGGAAGAATGTATACCTATGCGTTCTTTGGGACGACGCAGTGCACTACCACTAATTCCACTCACATCTCGTGAACGATGAGGATGCATCGTAACTTTTGTGCCCACTTTTTTCTCTATGGTCTTTTACCTCAATCGTACGGAATCGTTTTCTTTTACTTTACTGCTGATTTGTAAACATTCGATATAAAGCAGAAATAAAATATTCAACGTTTTCGACTGATTACACAAGATACTCCCCTAAAAGATAGAAAAGTGTTTCCTCAAAAAGTTATGATCTTTGATCGTCGGATATGAGTTTGAAATCAGATGATTCCCTCGTTTAGACTCGCACGTGTGTTGTTTCATACACGATCCGCGGGTGTATCCCATTGAATCGATACATTCATAGGTCCCTTACCGCATAGAATACCGCGTTATTGATGTATCAATGACCGTACAATTGAGAATTCTGTTCTCTCATCCTCATTCCTAATGCAAGAACAGCGGCCAAGAACCTTTTGTCTGGTGTGAAACAAAAAATAAGATAAACCACATACTACAATTCACTAGAATCTCTATGATTCGCAATCAGAAAGTGGATAGAAACTAGTTTCCCGTTTGTTCTATGATGCAAACAAAAACACAAATGTCAGGTACTTGATGCCAATTTTCATCGATGAGCGGATACTCGTTTACCGTATGTGCTGCGCCAAGTATTGAATTCGAGTTCGTATACCTCGACGTGATGTGTAGTACGTACATGTCTATACTTTTGATGCGATTATACTACCATTAACTACAACCTGAGTCGTCATTGCGATCGCTAGGTCTGGTAATATCGCTTGGTATTGTATACATTATCTCTATGAATTTCTCCACAAACCCTAAGAAAGTTGAGTGCACCGTAATATATCTTGTTCCATCTGTATCTATGTTAAATAGAGATTATTACAACCTCCTTGAGATTAAGTGGAATAAATTAGTACTCGTTTCGAATTCGAATTATAACTGAAGCGGAATCCATATACGATACAAGTTAATTCGCGATGGATAAAAAGTTTGACGATGAAAAAAAGTATCAAAGTATTTTTTATTCTTTTAAATTATTCTTCAATCCATTTTCTCATTCACAATCCTCGTACTTTTGCTTTACGAAAGCAGGTACGAGAAACGCAATCTCCAAAATGAAAAATCCACTCTTCAAGAATTGAGGTTTCACCTGTTCGTTTTTTTTTCTTTTTCGTTTTTTCCTAACATGTTAGTTGGCCTAAAAAAAAGTTTCGTGCTCCAAAAAAAATGCTAACAAAGGAGCATATCGAGCGATATATGCATATGTAGGATAAGAGGAAAAAATAGAGGAGACGTAGAAGATGGCATCGCTCTTCGTTCGCTAATAATCTTCTTTCCATTCTATTATACCGAAGAGAGCCACGAATACAAGAGAGAAAAGGGATCGCGTTTTGTTTCTGCGGTTTCAAAGACAGAAAGAGAGGAATACCTTGCCGAAAGACTCTCGTGTTCCCCTTTATCTTTTTCATTTCTTCTTGTCTCCGTGCCTACCATAGTTGTTAAGACCCCAAGGAACCTTTCGAGACTCATAAAAGTACTTACGAGGGCGCGGTTTTTATCCGCGACTCTCGCGATCCACTAACGAGTGCTCCAACCAACCCGTTCCGAGCAATGACGACGACGACGACGACGACGACGACGACGACGAGGACGACAATAACGACAACTACACTGGTGATTTTCGCGTTTCTTTACTTTTTTCCTCTCCCTTCTTCTTCTTCTCTTCCTCGATTTTTTTCCTTCTTTCTTCGAAAGTATACATTAAGTCGACCGCGAACTTACCATGAAATAACAAAGAAAGATCTTTCCTATTACGAGTTGTAAAAAAAGCGATGAGTATAAATTTGCTAACCTGTTATCATACTTTTCAATTGAAAATTGTATTAAATTTCACGGATTATTGTCGGTTGGGAATTCACTATGCGGTGCAGTGGTTTTGAGGCACCGTCAAAGAAAAATTCACTTTACGCTGTATTTCACGTGAACTTGGATTTCATATGGAAGAAAGGGGGAGAATTGAAATGGTTAGATACCCGCAAATGACAATTTCATCAGATCTGGTAAATTTTATTGCAATTCGCTTGTACTCGTAAGAGAGTCAACGATCTGTCTACTGTAAAAGACTTTTCAGTGAATTCTGAAGATGTCTTTCAGAATGTTCCATAACATGTTTCAGAAATGTTCAAAAAATATTTCTCACAAACTTCTGAAAAAGATTTTCTAGAAGATTCTTGGAGCTCAGAACTGACATAATATATTTGAGATTTTTCCAAGATATTTTTTAGTGTTGCATAAGAATCTCTAAGAAACCATGGATAACGGAAAGCATTCTCGATTTAACTAATGAAAGGAGCAAATACAAGGATAATAGGAGCGAACAAGACCAGCGGAGATACAATTCATTGAAGAATAAAATAATAAAAGCATCAAGGAAAGCGGAAGAACAATGATTAGAGGAAAAATGTCAGGATAATAGAAGTAAGATTAGATTTGTGGGAAATAGATGAGGCATATAGGATTGTTAAGAGATTTTTTGGACAAATGAAATCTAAAAGCAACAAGATTTGAGATGAGAACAGAGGAAAAGATAGATGAATGGATTAATCATTTAGAAGATCCGTATAAAGGAAACAATAATATAGGATTCTTAGAGAGGGAGGAACATGTCGATGAAGAGGAATTGGGAGATTCGGTTTTGAGATCAGAATTCGACAGGGTTTTAAAAGAATTGAAAAATAATAAAGTGCCAGGAGTGGATGGCATAAGTGCGGGCCTTATCAAAGCCTCCAGTCAGAGAACCCGTGACGCACTGTTTGAATTGGTAGGAGATATACGAAAATGCAGAAGTACCGAAAGATCTCCAAGAGAATAAAATTGTCGCCATTCCGAAAAAACAAGGAGAAGATAAATGCAAGAACTACAGAATGATTAGTTTGACTTCACAGGTCTCGAAAGTACTAACAAAAATTATATACAGGAGGATAGAAAAGAAAATAGAGAGTAGATTATCGGGAGATCAGTATGGTTTCAGGAAAAATAGGGGAACGCAAGAAGCAATTTCAGCACTTAGAACAGTAGTAAAGAAAATACTAGAGTTGAAAAAGTCTGTGTATATAGTTTTTGTAGATATACAAAAAGCATGAGATAATGTTACTTAGGAGAAGATGTTCGCGGTTTTGAGAAAAGTGAGGATTGATTTTAAGAATAGGAGAAAATATGTGAATTATATAAGAATTAAACCACAATAATAAAATAGAAGGTCCAGAGGGGGAGGACAGATTAAAAGAGGGGTGAGACAAGGATTGTCACTATCGCCAATGATTTTAAATTTATATATATACGAGGAGCGATGAACGAAGTGAAGGAGCAAGTGCAATTGAAATTACAGATTCAGGGAGAAAATGTAAGCATGATGAGATTTGCGGATGACATAGCTATATTAGCTACGAGTAGTGCTGAGTTAGAAAATATTCTCAAGACTATGGGAATAATATTACTGGAAAAGTATTGTATGAATATGAATAAGGACAAAACAAAATTCACGATTTGTACAACAGCGAAAACATCAAGAAGAACGAAAATCAAAATAGATGCAGAGACAATTTCGCAAGTGAAAGAATTTAAATATCTAGGAAGCAATAAAAACAAAATGGTCCTTGGGGAAGAGTTTGAAGAAGGTCTCCTATAAATTTCATCCAATTTGGTCCACTCGGTCCAGAGTTATCCCGAGTACAGACAGACAGACAGACAGACAGACATACAGACAACCCCACGGATCATCAATCAGTATTGGATGAAATGAAACTTCCAATTGGATTACTCAAATATTTTAGAAGATACGGTCAGAGCGTACGATAGCGGGTGCTATAGGCACTCCGTGCTGGTATACTACGTATGCCGATGAGTGCCTAAAAAATGAAGGATTGCTTGAGAAGGTGAATGAAAAAACAAGTTTTTTGAACCATGTCGTAAAAAGAAGAAGTCATCTGATAGGACACACATTGACGCATGATAGTTTATTGAAAACAATATTAGAAGGAAAAATGAATAGTAAAACTCACAAAGGTGGACCTAGATTAAGGGCTGTCGTAAATATGTAGAAATCAAGCGTTTAGCGGATAATAGACAGGGTTGGAGGATTTCATCTAACCAGTTCATAAGACTGATGACTTCATGATGAAGAATCTCTAAGTTTCTCTTGAAAACGAAGTGTTGTACAACACCGGTGACTGTTGAAATTCAAAGTAAAATTATACTTTCCCGTATAAACGAATAACTTGAAAAATAAATCTGATGTCTGATACTAAGATAAAATTCGATTCAGCCAATTTTCTACACAAAGATACATTTTTTTGGAATGTATTCAATTCCATGTATCCAGTGGGAATTTTTAAACGGATATCCATTAAGTGTATTCACCATATCATTGTGATGTACATAGTCGGATACCACGTCACTGTTTAAACGTAAATTGACATATTTGATCGTGCACTGGAATGAACCGAAAATAAATTGAATTTGTCACGTGCGTTCGTCACGATGAAACTCGATTCACGAGGAGAGTTAGTTTCAAAGAATGGTCAGCGGAAAACCGCCCTCCGTTTTCAATGTCAGAATAGGAGTATCAGTGGATCGGCGAGTTATTATTAGACGTGACATTATTATACGGGTACACGAATACATGCATACAGGAAAAAAAAGAAAGAAGAATTCTGTATCAAATACAAGGACAGGAATTTTTACATGTTATGTGGTGCTCGTTTATGTGTGTAAAACGGCAAAACAGGGCACGCAACTTATAACCGAGAACGGACGCAACAATTTATGTCAATGCGTCTCTAACACGATCGTGGTCATGATAGCCTATACTCTCGTGTAGAACAAGTTATATGTATATATATATTTCGATGACGATATTGAATAATGGAGAAAACACATAGAGTATAATGTGTACGTGTGTGGAGATATAATTCACTGTCGTTCTAATGAGTCACATAAGTATGTGCCGGTTAGAAAAAGGAAAAGGAGAAAAAAATGAATACGAAACAGTTCCATTGTAACAGTTGATTGTGTCGCGACAATAAATATTAAAATTCGTGGCATAGCATTATCTCGTGGAGAGACGAAGAAGAAGAAGAAGAAGAGGAAATATGTGTGTATATGTACGTACATAGCACGCGTGTAGAAGGAATCTACATTTTTAATGCTAGATGAATAGTACGTTCGAGTTATGATTAATATTCATGCGCGCGTGTGTCTCATAGAGTACAAACCGACCGCCGATTGTGAAGAGCGTAGAAATTTATTATAACGTGAATCGAATATGCAAAATCTTCCTTCCAAGGGAGTGTCTTACGTGTACTTGACGTACAGTTATACACACTGTTTTTTTTCCACGCTCAAAGATGACGCAATAATAATATTCTCTTATAAAACACATGTTAACCACATTTCCGTACGCATTTATTAAGAATCCCTCTCACTCTCATTCCATTCTGAGATATCCTCTCACTCTAGACGCCGAATCCGTGACATTATTGAAATGATTCTTCATACAATAAAACGATAATGTAGTACCCAGAGTATTCACCGAGGGCAAAGGTATTTTAACAGTACAGAATTTTTCGAACGTTTAACATTCGTCGGGCGCCAATACGATACTATCTCATTTCACATAGAAACGTTTTGCCTCTGTCAGATTTATAACATTTTTTGCAATACAGGTAATAGGTAATTGCCTGAGATGAAACACCCATTTATCTGTATGCGAAGAAATGTGGAAATGTTCAAATATACTTTCTAGCACATATATCTCACAATCATAAATCTGTTATTGCAACCAATGGTATTCAATAGAAAAATCTATCAGACCTTTTATGATATTTACCCTCATTACACGAGATTCTATTACCGTGTGGTGGTCTCTCCTTTTCCTTCTCATTCTTCTTTTTCTGTATTCTTTGTATACGCTTATTCGATTTGCAATTGAAATAATATTTTCACTGCTCTGACTTATCTTGCTCCTAAGATCAATAATACTTTTTGTTTCCATCTACATGACATAGATTTCGGATTAGGTTTGAGAGCAGTTTCAAATGATCTTTTCAAGTTCATTTCCCTTGATTCGATTCTGTTTATTGTTCTTCTTATTATCAAATCCTCAATATTAAGAATTCAATTCAATATTCCATTTTAGAAAACTATAAATTTATTCTATAACGTGCAGATCGAGAATACCACCCAAACTGAATGTTCTTCATATGTTCTAGGTTTAACAAAACCTTTGTGAAATTATTTTCTTATAGATGTAATTTTGTAGCAACTGATATCTATTTCAATGATTTCAATTGATGTGATGCAACACAAATGTTTATAAAATTATACCGAGTATAATGTTATATTCCACGTTTGAAATGATCAAATATTGGGATAACGTGATTCCATAGTATTCATTTAGCAATAATAGTGGTTTTTTATATAAAGAATTATGTAAACTCTCGTTTAAAATCTTTCTTAATGAGAAAACAAGATTTGATTGATCCAAGCTCAAGTAAAGTAAATTGAACCGTTGATTAAAGTAATTGAATAATGTTGAATATAATCAACGATTGTGGTAAAAGTATTCAGATGGTTATTTTTTCTTCTATTCACAAAAGCGTATATATGTTGCATTACCTTATACTTTATCTATGATTGCGATGATAGGAATAACTTAATGAGTAATCGAATTCTCATAAATTTTTATGGAATATTCAATCCTTTCGAACTCAAAAATGCGATAATCCATACTCTATATTTTGTTTACACAATACTGATTGTAGATTTTTTAATCGATTGTTTTCCGATAAAAAATGTTCAATATACGTATAACAATTCACGTGCATGTGTATACATGAGATTGCGTATACATTGATTACCGGAGAAAAAGATGAGACAGAGAGAAAGAAGAAAAAACATCGATTGTTCTAAGAGGGATAATATTCAACACGGTATTATAATATTACATCTAACCATTATTGTTGTTTATAATGGCAGGTACCATATATGATCGACCTTGACGGGATCAACGATCGTTGATCGAAGTATGATGCACGTACTTACACCTATGTGCATCTACAAACTGTTCACTTGCATGAAATCTTAGAGTGATCCACAAGAATCTCTTTTCTTCATCTCCTCCTTCTTCTTTTTCTTCTTATTCTTCTTGTTCCTCTGTTGTAACTATAGGATCGTTCACGTGTGTTTCATAAGTGGCTTGCAAATCGTTCCTTCAGGGTCTCCTTGCCTCTCTGACGTTCCCTCTGAACATTTTCTCTTCTAGATTAATATAAATATGTACATATACATAAAAATATTCATGTATAAAACTAGAGATGTTTTGCGATCTCAGTTCTAATATTGATCTAAGAATCATACAACGCTACAGGCTGCACAGGTATGATTTCCTAGTCTGATCGTGAGTCAAGTTCAGGTACAGGTACCGAGACTTTATACTAGACGCGACGTGGAGTTATCGTACATATTTTCTTGATGGTTTCCGATATCTTGTATTGGTGAAAAGTGACAAGAAATCATTAATCAATAGTTGCTAAGGTGAATTTAATTTTGAAAGTCCTCAAAGTCATGAAAGTACAGACATTCGCCGTTGGAAAAAACATTGAGAGAAGAGTTTGTTTGTGACAAAAAAGTCTTATTAATTATTACTGTGTCCAAAAAGTAAGGTGATATTTGAATTTGAACTCTGTGCGCGAATGTATTTGGGGAAGTGCTCTTATCTTTAGATTCGTAAGACTGTCTTTGATATCCATGCCAAGGGTCAAATCAAAATATTCATTAGTGTTTGAGATACGCTTCTGAAAGCTGCTGAAAGTGATTTTTTCGATTTTTATAATGTCTGCATTTGTTAAGCAAAGAATTTGTATTGAATTTTGTTTGTAGAATGAATTTTCTGCTGCTGATTCGTTGAGGATGGTACAGAAAGCCTTTGTTGATGAGGCTATGTCTAAAAGAAATGTTTACGAGTGGTTTAAACAGTTCCAAGAAGGTCGAGAACGCGTCGAAGACGAAAAGCGTCCCGGTCGACCATCAACTTCAGCTGACGAAGTTCACGTCCAAAAAATCAAAGATTTGGTGCTCGTAAATCGTCGATTAACAATTAGGGATCTTGCTGATGATGTTGGCATTTCAAAAGGATCAGTCGATACCATTTTGAAAGATGTTTTGGGCCTCAGACGCGTTGAATCTCGATTGGTATCGAAAACACTGAATTTCCTGGAAAAACATCGTCGCGTCAAAGTGTGTAAAACAGTGTTTTCTGACTATCAAGACAAGATGGAACGCATCATTACGGCAGATGAGACGTGAATTTATGATTACGATCCTGGAACAACCGATCAATCAAGTGAATATCGAGCTAAAGGTGAGGCAAAACCAAACAAAAACCGCGGTCAAGAATCAAGGTTATGTTGACTGTTTTCTTCGATTATCGTGGTGTTGTGTATTTAGAGTTCCTTCCGCCGGGTCAAACTGTCAACGAAGAATATTATTTTAGTGCTATGCGTCGTTTATGTGAAGCTACTCGCCTGAAGAGAACGGAATTGTGACGAGACAGCTCTTAGTTTTTGCACCACGACAATGCACCGGCCCACACTGCATTGATTCTTCGTGACTATTTCGCAAAAAACTCGATCCATATCGTTCCATAACCACGGTGTTCACCTGATTTGACACCGTGCGACTTCTGGCTATTCAACAAACTCAAAAAATCGCTCAGGGGACACCGTTTTGAGTCGATAGAGGAGATCCAAGCCAAACCGAAGAGACAGCTGAAGGCCATCCCGGAAACCGACTTTAACAACTGTTTCAAAGATTGGAAAATGCATTGGCATAAGTGCATTGTACTCAGGGGGGGGGGGGATTCCTTTGAAGGTGATGAACTTCATTTGGAAGAATTAATAAAGATTTTTGAAAATAAATGCCATGTCACGTTTTTTTTGGATACAGTAGTATAAACAACCATCATTTAGGCCAAATGAGATTTGTTAATAGTTCGCAAACCTTATTTGATTGAAATTAATTTGGGATACTTATTTCAAAGTGTACTTTTCGATTAAATTTTTGAACATATTCCTGACAAACCCATTGAAGTACACGGAAAGAAGAAAACAGCACTGGTTACTGTCCATAACAGCAATTAGTTGAAGAACAAATGAAAACACGCTTGGATGATAGAGGTTAGCGCGATCACAGTGGTGTGTACTGCAGTGAAATTCACCAATGCTGCTTGGACATTAACGGTTACTGGGCGACGCAGTAATGAACGGTGTGAATTTGATTTTTCATTTTTTTTTTCAATGAATTACTGCGATTCACAGTAACCATTGCTGTTTTCTTTTTTCCGTGTATTGCGGAAAGTTTTCAGCAAGTGACAGTATAATTAACTGTAACTCGAACACCTTCGTTGTATCTTTCATATATGACTGACATCTCTCATGCTTTTCAAACGGTACTTTATTAATCGTCAATATTTTCTCAATTAGTACCTCCAACGTATCTCCAACTGTCTCTCCAACATTCGTCCTCCAAATATACATATATTTTAAGTATCTCCGACGAACGCTCGTGGTAAACAAGCTCGTAAATTAGATCTATTTCACCCTCGCTCTTCAAAATTCTTAATATACATAATACGTATCCCGTTCATTTTTTTTCTGACTGGAGGAAAAAACTCCATCTCAAGAATGGAATGACAAAAGAGGGAGTATCGTTGAAAACGTATATTCCCAAAAGCGGAACATATATTAGATTCCCCAAAGTATTCTCAATTTGAATGAAGCTTATGGATTATTTCTTATGTAACTGTTCTTAGAACATCCATTTTTATATATCAGAATTGTGTTATTTAACCGCAACATTGGGTATGCCGTTAAAATTTGAATCGTTCGTAATAGGGTATGACAAAATCTGATACGAAATTGGGATTCAAATATTTGATTACAAATTTTCGATTGAAAAATGAGTCTGTTTCGTGATTGTTGAAAAATTGAATTTTTCAGAATTATTTTTACTAGCATTATCGAGCATATAAGTGATTTTCAGAGTTTGAACAATCTATATCATAAAATTTGATAACCTTTTTCAACCCGAGATTACTAAGCTACGTCCAGTTGACTTCTATCGAACCCTATTCTTGAACGCACAGTTATATTGATAAAATTTTACTCACTATTCGATACATTTTAGCTTTTATTTTATTTGACTAATAAGTGACTTCACGTCTTTTTCATTTTTTGATTCGAAATCATGAGTAATTCAACACAATCTTTCCACATCTCACCCTTGATACATTCTAAGAGAGAAGAAATAAAAACACAAAATAACACTTCTTCGACTAACAGGTCGTCGTTGTCGTAAGTCAGTAATATCAGCCAGACGGAAATGTCATTGCCACATTACTATGGCAGAAAAAAAGAGACTCGAAAGTCTTCACTTTTTTTCTCCTTCATTTTCTCAGAGAGCGGAGAGTAGAGTGAAGGGAGAGAGTCATTTTAGGGAATCTAGAGAGGAACACATGGCGCTTTGCTACGCAAACGCCACCGACGTATAAACTGTCAACGATACAACCTGTATCTTATACCAGCAGAAAATCTCCCTCTTTTTCTCTTCTTTCTCGGTTTTTTTTATTCTCTTTCTTTTTTATGTTCATTATCTTGTATACGAGAGTGGCAAACCCTTTCGTGCGAGAAAGATTCCCATATGGATAGATGTCAAACACAAAGATAATATGGAGTTCTCCATGTTCGTTACACATTTATCATGATATCTATATTTCCAAAATTATAACAGCGAGGTTGAAATTCTTATCTTTATTTTTTTTTTATACAAAATGAAAGGAAAGATTAAATCGATAATAAGAGATCAACAAACAAATAAATCAATAAATACTTCGAGGTGTTTTCTTAAAGAAGATTTATCATCCTCTTATCGAATTTAATCAAAGTGGTTCAGTATGTCGCATCGATTGCCGGAAAGAAAGATCGTGTTCCTGATCCCAAAGGAGAACCCCAACCACGGCCACTGTCGGTACTTCTTGTGTCTGAATGCTCACACGTGGCCGACAGACGTGGATCGAAGGAACTCTTCCTCCACCCGACAACGGCAAAGATCGTTCAGCCTTATTGGCACCCGTCCTCCTCCTCCTCCTTCTCTTTCTCCTGTGCGTCTCTCGTTAGCTTTCGTCGATCGCTTCGAATCCCCTCACGATTTTTTGATAATTATCTCCATCCGCTCTCCTGGCAATAACCTCGAATCGATCGAATTCCTTCATCATTTTCTTCTCTCAATTGGACATGAACTTCGCCAAAAAGTATCCGAAAGATTAATTCATTCGATCTTCCGGAATGCAATTATATGTTTTTACTCTCAAGTTTATAAAGATGCGTATCTTATCTGGGTAATAACTCAGTTTGTTCCAGGAACAAAAGTATTTTCAATTACTCTACTAAATGTTTTCTATTGATTGTTCAATATCGTATCATTTATTTAAATCCTCTTTTTTATCAGCTTAACTTTCTTGAGCGACTAAGGAGAGAGATAAGATTGTTTATAGAATAATTTCAAATTGAGACTGAAGTGGTTCGTTCTCAGAGTTTAAACGAAGTATCATGAGCCCATCAGACTTATCAAATGGGTTCGCTACCCTTTAAGTACACTAACTTGAAGGGAGTATTAAAATAAACCATTGACCCTCGTGAGAAGTAATACTCCTCTCCTCCCAGTTCACGATTCCTTCTTCTCACGCACTTGCTAACTTGGTTAAAAGAAAGTAAGAAGTAGCGAAAGCCTGTTGTTGCTGCTTGCGTTATTATTACTACTACTACTACTACTACTACTACTACTACTACTACTACTACTACTACTACTACTACTACTACTACTACTACTACAATCACCACCACTACACATGGTCTTGATCTTCCCTCTCGTCGCCACAACCCAGAACGATTAACGATGACGACGAAGACGAAGAGAAGAAGATTTTGTTTTTGCGTCAAAGCCATGGACGAAAAACTGTCTCTTTGATACACGAGCAGACCTTCAAAATACATTTATAAAACTTGGTGTCACGAATATGTGTGAGCTAATGTGTCGTATCTCATATTTTTTGTTGACATTTTTGCAGCCTTGAGAATTCGTCTTACGCTCGAAGCCCATCCGTAAAGAAGCGTCTCACTTTGTTTGTTTCTAATCAAAATTTAAATTTATATTTCAAAAAAAGTATAATAATTTTAAGCGTAAGTTTGAGATTTTTGTGAGAGATCAAAAGGGGTGGAAAAACCTTGTGAATTTGTTTGTGATTTTTATAATACTTGTACTCGGAACTTCGATGAAGAATTTTTACAGCCTTGTCGTGGGAACACTGGAAGCTCAATGTTATTTCCACGTTAAAATAAATCTAAGAAACAGACCCTCGCAACGTAAATAATTGTACACTAGGGAAGCAAAAAATCAAAGTCTTCTCCCGAAAACACATAGCACTTGGGTCGGAAGCGCCAAACTATAAGGTCTTTCTACCTACCGAGAATGACCCTGGTATTCTACACTGTAATATATAATAACAGTCACAATTAATATCCTTTCTGATTCCAGTACTCTCCAATACTTTTGAGAAAACTATGAGGAATACGAGAATTTTGCTTTACTGGCAAACACAAAAAAAAGGATGTGAACTGTTTTCTCTCAGTAATCTGTTTCTATCATTGATACATTGATCGGAGTATAAACTTTGAATTTGAAACGTTGAGTTAGGTCATACGTTGGAGTGATGCATCATGTAATGGATATTTATTCGTCTTTGGTTTGAGGATTGATTGGAAAAAATATGTTTCCGCGCACGTAGCAATTCAGATTAAGTAACGGAAGTAGAGTATTGAAATAAGATTCAATTACGAAGGGTTTTATCATTTTTTTCTCATGCTTCTTAATTCGAAATTCAAACATAGATATCATCGTGGATTATATCGCTGTACAATCTGTAACCGAGCATTTGCAGAAGAGTGCATTGATCTGCCGATACCCAGAACACAGAAGGCAGAAAAAAAGTAAATCATTTTTCAAACTCGATGAAAATCGCATTAGGGCGTGAATGAGAAGTAATCCTTGGAGAGTGGCGAAATCGATGAAAATTAATAAACCACTTACGTATTTTAGCGGTGATACGGTGTATGGCTTTGGTACACGTTGTGGATCGACAAAAAAGATCGATAGCGGAGATTCTCTGGAGAATTTATCGCAACGTACAACATCGTCCGGAAATTAACGGATCGCACACCAAAATTGCATCGTAAATCCGAGGGAACCCTCAACCTCACAACCCTCCTTCTTCACCCCACGTGTATACACATGTATATATATATATATATATATTCTTTATCTACTCTTATTTTTTTTCTCTTCCTTGGTACAGGACATGACGAATGGCCATGCACAGTTTTGCGTTGCACTCTTATCTAAACGAGCATCTGAAATTGCGCGTCTTTTTCCTTACCTCAGGCTCGTACGAGTGCGCTTTTTAACTCCGCCAGTACACACAACAAGGCTTAATTATACATGACGCTTTTATTACTCATACATCGAATGATACTTTTTTTATTTCCCACCATAATTTCTTGATCCGAATTTCATCTTGGGTTAAATGAGATGTATTTGAACAAAAGAGATCGAGCTTTTCATTCTCTTTTTATTGCGTTACGTTGTGCGTGTTTTGTAATCGATATTGCGGAAGATCATCTCTATTCTTTGAAGAATCATTATATAGAATAAAAAGAGGAGAAGAGAGAAGGATATAAGGGCAACCAATGTCATCCCTCGTCGATAATGCTCGGCACTTTAACGTTAAAATGGTAGCCTCCGGTGTCATTACGAATCGTCCACTTAGCCGGTAATAACCTGAACAGTCCCTGATGGACTCCGAACGGAAAGCAGCTAACGCGACTAGGCAATCTCTCTCACGAGAAATCTAAGAATTTGAACACGATCGAATAACTTCCACATGAGTTTTCCTTTTAAAATAACTGATCAGGTGAGGATTTTCCATTCACACGTAATGATGTGGATTGGGTAACCCGATTCTTCGATATACGGATGGATATTGCCAATAACGCCAACTGTGTACGTACTATCCGTGGTATCCGCGATTCGCGCTGAGAAAATTTAATTTCATGAGATAACTTTGATGATGAGAGCTCTGTAGTATTTCGCAATGCTTGTCCGTTGAGGAGAATTCTCCATATGTTTGCTGTGAATTATATAGCTGTTTACTTCAAATATAACGTTCCCCATCGGGCCTGTATTTTGAGTTTTTCTAAATTTTGTGAAATTCCCTGGAATCAGTTGCGAATTTTTCATTTTGAATTTCAAGTAATGTGAAAAAATCCATAATTTCGGAGGACGAATGGGACAGAAATAGGATTTTTCAGCCATGCTTTGAATTTTTGTCAGCGATCGATTGTATGTAAGAATGCGAAGAGGGCCTGAAGTTGAATCGATAACAAAATTGAATACTGAGAAAGTTTGCGGGAAATCGTTTGATGGTTATTGAACTATATTATAATAAATTGATCAACTATTGTTTCACGAAATAAATCTTTCTGGAATGAAAAATTTTTCAAAATTATGTGTAATTTGTATCGAATTATAAGTGAATTATATATAAACCGTATTGTGTTATATATGAATTATATACAACTTTGAACATTTTTCTAGTCGAGTCCTTGAATTTTACTTTTACTAGTTCATTGAATGATAATTCTTCATTATAATTGAAATTTACACGTTAGGTTATTTTGTTATACGAAATATATTGCGCAACAAAAATTTCATTTGAGGATTGATCTCTTGTTTTCCAAGTTCTGGTTTGAACACATTGTATATTGAATAATAAACCAGATCCCAATTTAAATCGAGCAAAGTCGTATGTATTTATTAGGTGTATAACTTTGCTTCCGCCGTTTTGCAATAGATGGCTGTAGCGGTAAGTGGTAGTTGAAATAAATAGATCATAGATGTCATACAATCAGCTTAGGTATTTGTCAACATAACGCCATCGAAATATTAGTCGATTCGTGTCTGCATCATAAAGTTATTCTCGATTAAACATGTCAGCTTACGAGCCAAATTCTCGTCATTTGCGGGAGGTTTTCATTTTCTGCTTTGATATGAAGAAATCTGCGGCTGAAGCTCATCGAATGCTCTCAAATACCTATGGTGAGGCCGCTATTAGTGAAAGAACGTGCCGAGAGTGGTTTCAACGCTTCAAGAACGGTGATTTTAACGTCGAAGACCAGCATGGCGGTGGAAGAGCTGCTTGCAAGGCAGATGCCGAAGGGATTTCTGCATCGCATTGTGACTGGGGACGAAAAATGGGTTCATTACGATAATCCCAAGCGCAGAAAATCATGGGGATATCCCGGCCATGCTTCCACGTCGACGGCCAAACCGAATATTCACGGTTCCAAGGTTATGCTCAGTATTTGGTGGGACCAGCTCGGCGTAGTGTATTACGAGTTTTTAAAACCGACTGAAACAATCACAGGCGATCGTTATCGAACGCAATTAATGCGTTTGAGCCGAGCATTGAAAGACAAACGGCCGCAATACAACGAGAGACATGATATAGTGATTTTACAGCATGACAATGCTCGACCCCATGTTGCGAAAGTGGTCAAGACATACTTGGAAACTTTGAAATGGGAAGTCCTACCCCACCCGCCGTATTCTCCAGACGTTGCTCCCTCGGACTATCATCACTTGTTCCGATCAATGGCACACGGCCTAGCTGACCAGCACTTCCGGTCTTATGAAGAAGTAAAAAATTGGATCGATTCGTGGATTGCTTCAAAAGATGACCAGTTTTTTCAACGCGGGATTCGTATGCTGTCCAAAAGATGAGAGAAAGTAGTGGACAGCGATGGACAATACTTTGAATCATAAATGTATAACCAGTTTTCTACAATAAAGTCTCGAATTTCGGAAAAAAACGGCGGAAGCAAAGTTATACACCTAATAGTTTCATTCCGACGTTTCGGCCAGGTTCTAGCCCTCTTCAGGGTTACAAACGTCGGAAATGAACATCTGAATTAAACTAAGTGCATCCAACTTTGCTCGATTAAAATTTGGATGTGGTTTATTATTCATTTTTTTGACGATAATCGAGTACCCATCCACTCAAAATGGAATCACTCCATCCTAATCGGAACGCAGGTCAGCACGGAGGGTCATCTACGATGATATTTTTTCGTTTGTAACCCTGAAGAGTGCCAAGAGTGGCCGAAACGTCGGAATGGAACGAAATACATACGACTTTGCTCGATTAAAATTGGAATCTGGTTTATTATTTATTGTTTTGACGATAATCGAGTATTCATTCAATCAACAATGTATATTGTTTTCCAATTAGGAATAAGTCGTTTTCTTTGCAGTAAGTTTGAATGTATAAATCATCATGTAAGGTTGTCATAAACTTGGCAGATTTGTCATTTGTTGGCGTTTGGCTAGGGCCGGGACTACAGTGTGATTCAATGTGATTTTTAATTCAAAATTTGTATCAAGATTCTATAAATCCCCGTAGAAAAGTTTTCCTTGTTCATTTCCATAATCCTGCCAAATTTCCATCTTATTTTCCATGTTGTGAGGAAAAAATGGGGAAAAGAATAAGGAAATTTGGCATGGACGAGGAAAAAGTTTTCCATGGGTTTGTATAAAATATCGGTTAAAACTTGATACAAATTTCATATAAAATCACACGGAGTCACATTATAGGCTCAGCCCTACATTTGACTTGTTATTGACAACCTTGTTAGGGTAAAATTATTGCACCTGTTGTATGAGGATTTTGTAGGGTTATGCCTTTATTGTGTGCCAACTGCTAACCTTCTCGTTCATCTGGCTATAAGGTCGTCTGACAATGTATTCACTGGTTAAATTGTTATCTGGCTATGCATCAGTGCATGATCATTCGCGTCAATGCCACTCCATTCTAGATTCAGGCTCACAAGGGTAATTTTTTATAAATCAAGAGAGTATTTTTCAGTACATTTAGAAACTGAAAGATAGTTTTGGATAAAAATTAAAACGAAATTTGCGCAAATTGTTTAGAATGACGGATTTATTGGAGTTTTTGGAATCTCGTGGAAACCTCCACTGTTAGAAAAGTTATGAAGTTTTTCACATAAACAATTCAATCAATAGAATTCATAATAAAATATTGAATTCAATAATATAAGTCTCAATGTGAAGAATTTTATTTTTAATATCAAGAATTTCCTTCAACAAAATCAGCAAACTTCAGGTGTATGGATCGTTCTTGATATGTCAAAATAATGTAGTAATGGTGATAATATAATATTTCACGATATCGATATTTTTTTACATAAAACTTTACGGGTTTATATTTAATCTTATAAGACTTGATAAAAACTGTATAAAAATTGTATGTAAAATATTGATATTGCGATATATATCACTATAATGTAGCAAGCTATTCAAATCCACTTGGCGTGGAGTCATTACGAAATTTCACAATGCCCTCTCATACAATGTCAAAAGATGTTGCGGAAATTTGAATCGTTTATAGAAACGAAACGAAACTTCAAACTCACAAAATTTGATGAATAATCGTTATTTAACTTTTCAAATCAACTCTTTGGATCTGGAAACATGGCTTAAAAGAAGTGCTACACAATTTTGGGTCTTGAACAGTAAAGTATTTCGTCATTCAATTTCTAATCCGTTTCAATAAACGATTCAAACTTCAGCAAGATGTCAAAAGTGCCCTGAATGTTTCAAAGCGAACCTTTCATTCTGCGAATTCTGGTTTCTCAAGTGCATATACTCTAAATATTCAAAGTACTTTCACTGTGCACTGCAGAAAAATTATTTTTGTTTATTATGTTGAAATGTGATCAACAAAATAATTTTTTTATCCCAAAAGAATTTCTGTTGAGTCGACAGAATTTTTTTGTTGGAATAATAACAGCTTTTTTCATAATAACAAAAAATGTTATTGTTCCAACGAAGGGATTGTGTTGACGCAATAAAGATTGTGTTAAAACAACCAAAATTTTGTTGGGATAACAAAATTCTTTTTTTGATCATATTTCAGTAAAATAATTTTTTCCAGTGTATGTATACATTTTATTTCACAACGTTTTCTTTACATCTACCCAAGACAGTCTTTGTTGCATATTCAAAACTGACTTTCACCATTATACGAAAAGTTTTAGAAAATTATTATTTGAATTCGATCTTGGAACAGGGATCATGAGTTGCACGTCTTTAAAACCTCCCCCGTTGTGTGGGCTCGCGAGTAAAGAATGTGGTCGTTCAGATTAGATCATTGAATTTTATGTGATTCGAATAAACACAGTGAAAAGATTAAGAGTATATTTTCTTCTTTGAAAATTTATGTGGCCAGTTTTTGTGGTCACCAGCCAGTTTCTGTCCAATCTAATCACCTAAAATCTTTTCCTCCAAAATCAAACATAAAGAGAATAAAAACTACCCAATTGCAGATTAGCCTAACTGCCAAAGATATGCGCATCTGAAACTGGTGAGGTACCAGACCAGAACTGGCGTTAAAAACTGGACAAAAAACGGCCAATAAACACGGATAGAGATTTTTAACTATTACAACTGAATATCTTGACACTCGCAGGACGGCTAATTTATTAGCAACATCAGCCAAATTTTTGC
This sequence comes from Gonatopus flavifemur, assembly GCA_018340375.1. NCBI lineage: Eukaryota > Metazoa > Arthropoda > Insecta > Hymenoptera > Dryinidae > Gonatopus > Gonatopus flavifemur. The sequence continues at coordinate 43,982,521 of JAFFJZ010000003.1, read as the reverse complement.
TGCGGAAGCAAAAATTTGGCTACAGCAGCTGAAAAATGTTTGTCTTTCTCAACAGCTGATTCATTTTTTTTCGTTCAAGGCCCCGAAAATTGGTTGGTAACCGAGAAATGTTAGACAACTACCGACCATTATGGTCAAATTGTTTGCTTCAAGTTTTGCTCATTAAAACTAAACAAAACATCACCATCATCTGCTTTCGGAAACTAGTCGCTCACTAATCAGAATAACATGTAGGCATGAAAAGTGCTTAGGAAATAGCCATTTTCACATGATTGTTCAGAAACAATTATGATCATCATCCAACTTCTGAGTAAGTTCCAGAAAAAATTGTTTGATTGACAATTGCTTCTTGATTGACAATTACTCACCTTATGCATCAAGGAAATAATTAAATTAATCATTATAGTAAAATTGTATTTTCACAATTGGTAATCAATTCCAGTATTGAGATCAAATAATTTTCAGGAAAATTCTCCTGGAATGGGTGAAATTCGTATAAAATATCTCTTCTCACGAGATTTCATGAACTGTACAACTAGTGAAAAAAATCTGTGTCAATTCGATGGAAAGGTTTTAGGATTTTGTTGTAGTTTATAATATGGTGACCCTTTTGATGCACAATCGAAGTGCCAAAACTCGTTATCTACTGAGTCAATAGAAAGAAAATAACATCTCATAAATAACAACAGAATACAAAAAATTTTTTTGTTAGATCAACGCGGACTTTTTTTACTGCCTGTACATTACTTTTGGAGAATTATCCATTTGCCCCCTCATTATAATAAACGAAAGAAACAATTCAAGGTGAGCCGTCAACGACACGCAGTATTCGATTAATGGCAACAAATTATTACTCGGAATCGATAATGGCCAATTTTCATTTTGACGAATGAAGATCGTGTTCTTTTTTACGAGTAAAGGTCAAAGAGGGGATGGATTGCATTCGTCGAAGCACGAACGTGATTCTCCTTACGACTACAATTCTCATCAGCACTGTCCAGACACAAATATCACCGGTCCTCCAAGTGAACGAACGTGATATTTCGCGATCGGTCTTGTACTAATCGATCACTCAACGTCAGAGTTCATGTATACCCTACTACTGCCTGGAGAGAAAAATATTTGGATAACGATGTCACTGTAGAACTTTAGAAACTACAATCAATTTTGTTTTCTAAACGCTTTATCATTGATTTCACATCGAAAAGAAAAAAGAGGAGAGAGAAAGGAAAGTGAAGTTGTGAAATTGAAATGACGACAATACGTTTTTTCATTGTCGTAAAGAGTAAAAAGCATCAAACAACCACTACTACTATCATAACCACTTGGTTGATGACCGTCGTCAAATGTCGCGGCGAACGGATGGATTATTGCCGGTTTACCACCGTTTCTCTCCTTTTTCTTGTTCTTCTTCTTGGTTCTTCGTGGAAGAAGATTCTCTTTTCGACTTCTGGTATCATGAAAACTCATCTGCAGGAAGTTGGTACCCGTTTTCAAGATGGTATATAGTAGGGAGGATCCGTGGAACATCGCCAACGCCAGGCGTCACCTCCACCCACCGTCAATGGTTGCTGGACCGCCCAGTCACCCGTGGCTTTGCCGCCGCTTTTGCTTGGGTTCCATTAGTGTGTCTCAGCTTGTAATTTGCCGCGCCGAATGTTAATGGAACTCTTTCTTCCTCCTCCTCCTCCTTCTTCTTCTTCTTTTCCTACGTCTTCTCGTTCTCTTCTTTTTTTTCCTTCTTCTTTTTGAAAAAAGAGAAAACCTCCTGTGTTCTATTCTCTTCTATTTCCATGAACGTTTAGAATATCAATGTTGAATATATCATTACGATTCGGCTAAACAAATTTTTTCTATCTTCAAACAAATCAACCCTTAATGTATAGTATCGCTCTTTCAACCATTGGCGACCTAGAAGCATGTAATTAGTTTGAAGCAACTGATTGCCGGGGCGCTCGTGAGGACTGCTAATTAAGAAACCGGTACCGTAATACGAATTAGCATCCATTAGGACTCTTGAGTGTCGTCGACAGAAAATGTTGCCGACTTCGAAAGATACAATGGTAGTAGCGTTGGTGGTGGTGGTTGAAACGGGGCGCTCTGGAGGGTAGGGGAAATCGAAGTAAGGTCGAACAACGGAGATTGTCGAATAATTAAGGGTCAGTGAACTCGTTCAATTAAGAGGGGAGATGATTATCGACAGGAAATAATGATAATAAAAAAAGGGACAAATACAAACACAAAGGAAGGAAGATACATCGTTTCAAATTTATTCCTTGTTTGAATTGAGATAAGACTTGTGATTGATAGGAAGGTTACAAAGTATCAAACGAACCTAACTGACCTATGCAAATGCCTTTAGTGCCAAGATCAAGATTCAATTGGTTAGAACGTACAAAGGACAACTCTCTTATTCGTCTGCATCGTTAAATATGATACGGAAGCTCCTAGCTGAGGAGGTATTATGCTCGAAAAGGATTGAAGAGTTCCTTTTTTTGATTCGTGTATAAATATAAAAGAAAGCGGGGAATGGTGTGAGAGGGCGAGCAAATCTTCCCACGTGGATAGTGTGACTGCGGGTGGAAGGACGGTAGCTGTTACTAACACCACTACTGTCGCTGCTACTGCTACTGCTACTGCTATTGCTGTTATTGCTCTGTCTGTGTTGTTGTTCTCTCTTCTTCTCGTCATCCTCTTCCCGCAAGGGCGTTTTTGGTCCACGTGAACACATCATCGAAGGAAAACCCTTGTTTATAAGGATATCGTATTACCTGAAGGGTTGGCGCGCTACCCTCATTAGTTCCAAATTAGAAAGCATCGCCACCTGGTCCCGGATCATCCTTTTTGGCTCTTATCGACGGAATTGAGAAGGAAGAAGGGAAGAGCGATTCTCTTAGTGTCAATCATCGAATGAATGAGACAGAGATCCCATGAAATCATGTGAAAGTCAAAGATGAAGAATTCGTTCTCATGATGGAGGAGAGAAGAACAGCAGCGGTCATCGACTGTGTCGATGCGCCCTGTGGCTTCTGAAACTTAACACTCTGCCGCCTCGTCGTCGTCGTCTTCGTCGTCGCGTTGGTAATATCTACCTACTGGCGCGTGTAGTCGACGATCGTAAATGCGAAGCATCTTTACCTTCTTCATGGCAAAGATATATGTGCATATTTTTTCCGAGCTTACGACAAGAGCGTTGCATGCGTACCTGAAACACATACTCGAGTAAAAAGATGAAAATGAAATCCATTTGTACACAGTACTCATACTGTATTTTATTTGTATTTTTCATGTGTGCTTGGTGGTTTATCCATGCATCATAGAAACAACCACAGATTTCGAGAGCACTATACGTTGCGTGGTGTATCCTCTCATATTTCTATTGCAGGTGCACGATAACAGCAGAGTGGTACAGCTACATGATCACGTGCATGTTTATAAAACTGGAAAACTCGAGTGTCGACAGTGATATTCCTCAAAGAGTTTCAAATGAGTATGAATTTATTCATATACTTCGATGGTTCTTGTTCCGATAATACGTATATAAATTCTATTCCGTGGTCTTGAAATTTATTATCCGAGTAATTTTAAATCAATAGTTTCAAGTATTAGGAGCCTCACGAAGATATTTTATACAGTCGTGTGAGAATCGTAGAAAACCATAACTATACGTGCTATAGCGATTTTTTGCTCTTAGCTGAGTTTTTGATGACTACAAATTTGAATGTCTTTCAATTAGATTAATCAGTCTTTGTTCACGCAAAACTTACAATTTTCATCCTCCTATTACACAAATCATCAGATATGATTGTGATATAACTTGATATTCCTACAATAAAGATACTCCCGTATCAGATTTGATGTTTGTTTGAACATAATATCAGATGCTCTTAGAATTTTTAACGATTCAGACGTAACGGATTACAGCGTAATGAAGTTTTCCAAATGAATCGTATCACTTTATCGATGTATCGGATTCTCACCTTTGCCTGTAATTCCAATACAAAAGCTGTAGAAATCTGATTCCATTCGTCGATTCATTCTCCATCAACAATAGATAGGTACTGTTACGCAGTACTCAATTTATTTCATGTCAAGATATTATCTCGAATACGATTCATCGGTATATTGCATTGTCTCCGGAGTAATTCATCAGATTGAAAGATAGTTTATAATCGGATTTTTTCAAGTACAATCTGCAATATTTTTCATACGAAGTTGGTGAAAGAAAAAGTAAAACGGTTTGTTTACGTTATGAATAATGTTACGTTGTTACGGGATTTTGTACAGACTTACAATTGAGATAATAGATCATTCTTTTTTGTATCATCATTGATTCAACTTAATGGAAAAATGTTATTTGTTTTGTAACAATTGGGCGGTTTCTCTGGGAGAGCTTCGGATGAAATCTTGGTATTTGTATCACTTCGAAGTGGTTTGAGGTTGTTTGAGACAAAATCGGATATTTCAACTTTTCTTGCAGTAAAATTGCACGTGTATGTAGTTCATTCTTTATTATTGTATAATTACCAGCACATGACGTGGATTGGACGAAATGTAATAGAATGATATTACGGCACATTGCTTTCTACAACATCCCACAATAATTTCATCGTGTGAACGAATTAGGAACTTGACCGCGAACTAGGAAGAGAACATAGTATGGAAATTGACATGGAACCAGCATTAACGATGTATTCCCACGTCCTCTTAAATCTAAAAAGGAGAAAAAACCAGGAAGAAAAATTAGAATTCTTGCCAGATTATTTTCTAGGGATTCAGGTATCCGAATGCATTCTCTTTTTTAATATTCTAACAGGTGTTTGAGATGTATAACTATAATTGTAATAATTTTCTTTCTTCGTCGATTGTTCTTGAAGACTTTCCACCCGATAGACCGGACGTTTGAAGCGAGATGTCGTTAATAACACGTGACGGTTTGAAGAGCGTATAACAGGCGTGGACGTTTATGAACGTGTACCAAAGACGCATATTCGTTGTTTCGTATGCGAGTAGAAGGAAAGCTCAGCTACGACGTTCGCTAATTGCACGATGCCCATCAATTATAAAGTCATTTAAGCGCCGCTGTGAACGGTGCTTTAAACTCCATCCAGGCGTGTAAGATTAGCAGTGGTCGTGTATGTATAGGATATGTAAAAGTAGCAGCAGCAGCAGTAGAAACGCGTGCTGTGTCACTTGGACACGAGAACTTGTTACAAACTACCGTAAATATGCGTTTAATCATCCTAGCTCCGTACAACCACCCACGTGTACGATGCGTCATCTCTGCAACGCTAAATAATACCCTGATCCACTTTTTCTTCCATACCGATTCTCCTGTACCCTAATTCTTTCTTCTTTTACTTTTTATTTCCATTTCTGGAAGAAGAGTGCTCAGAAGAGTGTCTTTACCTAACATTCGCGGTAGCATTCCGAGCAAGTGTTTACAGGCCAATCCGAGCATCACGTCGACACTCACCGCAGTGTGTTCAGGACAAATACAGGTCGTCCTTCCGTTCCCTCTTTCAGAAGGTAGACTCCGACTTTTTTGTACCGCTAAGGTTCCCTTATAGACCCGATGTATCGCGGATCGCCATATATAGAATAACTTATAGAGAAGATTTTCCAGAACTCGCCGAGGGCAGTCGGCGTTTCATCCTTGCACGAACCCACACTCTTGTATTTGTATTCCTATTCTCAGGAACTCTTTTCTTTTTTCTCCATTAATTGTTTCATATATCATTCTCGCATTTTGCGTGTGGTAAATCGAAAATAATGTTTTTTTCCTGTTATCATATCGCGATGAAAGGAGGGAGAAAAAAATGAAACGAATTGAAGTTGAGATTATAGAGAGAATACAGTTACAATAAGTATTGCGACCTAGATGCGAATAAATTCACCGGCAAATGTATCGACAATGAGATGTACAGTTAAATAAAATAGATGGAGCTTTGAATGTTGTGGGTTATTTTTCATTCGTTCAGTTTTTGCAATGTTGGTGAATTTCTTTACTTGCTTGTCAATTGATTGTTGCGGTCAGATCGGGAAAGCTTAGAATCCACACTTGAAAATAGAATCTTGACAATTTTCGTTAATGACAGAAAAATATGCTTGAAGCACGTATAGTAATAATTGTTACAAAACTAGCTCATGAAAGAAATTTTCATGAAATATCAATTTCCGTATGCACTCGAATTTTAATTCGAGTTGCAATTATTTTGCAACATTATAAACGATGTTCTTTCTCAAACTCCAAGTTTCATACCACAAAAAAGACCATTGAATAAGAATATAATGCCTCTCATACTTCGAATTAATTATTATAATTGTGTTGATCGATCATTCTGCTTTTGAATATTTTTTCTTCCTCTTCACTGGTCGTACCATCAGATTCGAATAATATATATATCGCGGTAAGCTCTAGTGGTTGCGTATGATAATCGATTTTATAATGCTAAGAAATATGAGGCAAGTGGAGAATAGCGATACCGAAGATGCACTACATCGAGGTTTAGACAGATACGTATTGCCTATATTGTGCTGTTGTACTGCAGCTGCCTCCTGTGTGTTCATTCGCTTGAAAATACTTTTTCGACTTCTTCTTTCTGCTTTCCCTCCGCCTCATCTTCTTTTTCCTTTTCTACCTCTTCTTCTTCTTCTTCTTCTTCTTCGGCTTCACTTTACCGCCTAGCTCTTAGGAAGGTGCAACAGGTATCTCTATAAACGGAAGCGACAATTCTACTGCCCATTACTTGTCGACAGAACCCAGAACTTCTTCTCCTTCTTATTGATCTCTACCTTCTATTCGTTGCAAACAACGACCAAGAATTGCACCACCACACTCGGTGTAAATAAATTCACGTATGTACATATAATACTAAATTTATTGACCTCCATGACGCAGATGAGAGTCGTAAAGTATTCTTTCTTTTCGGTGTCCGGTGATAACGACAAAAAATAACGAGATTTACAATAGCCCTCGTATACGTTCGAGATACTGCCACGTCTAATGTTTGACATCTGTATCGTATGTACACGTATGATGCGTATGTACGTTTGTAATCGATTATGACCATATTAATACAAACCACTTAGTTTTCTCGTAACTTAATGTCATGTATCGAATCTGCAATCTCATTTTATTCGAATTTAAAGTCTGTTTTTATTATCACACATATTTTTTTTCTTGACAGTTCATTCGATTATTCAAATATCATTGCCGCCAGAATGCAACAGCTATTTCTGTTAGCCGATTGGAATACCTGTTACAAAAGGACTCTTTTCTCTGCGTATACAAGGAAATCTTTTTTTCTATCATAGGCATTCTCCATTGTTATCTCCGTTATCAGCTTATTCAACATAAACCTCCGAAAGTCTTTTATTCACAAGATATGTTGAAATCGGGTTTTTTATGCGTAACACGTTGAACAATAATTATTCTATAGAACTTCAATACAATAATAGTCGATTCACAATCAAACTTCGATAAAAAATGTTATATAATATGAACATTGATCTTGAAACCATCCACTTCAATTAAAAAGCAATCAATGCTGCGCTCATTATCTTCTGACACTTGGGAGATTGAAATAAGCGTAATAAAATTCATTGATTAATATCTAAACAAAACCGAGCAAATTTAATTGTACCGATTTGAAATAAATCGACTAATCGACTGTCAGTTCCCTTACGTTTAAGTTTCAAACGAGAAGCAAAGAAAAATATATAGGAAAATAATTGATTTCATTCCATGGGATTACTCTTCCTCTTACTGCGATCAGATAAACTCGATAGCATCATCACCATAAGCAACCTAGAAGTCTAGAAGAAAAATCATTATATGGACGTGGTCTTTGAAGCAAGTAAGCTAGCACATGATTGTCCTTAAAGGGAGAACAGTCTCTGATCTGTCGTTTCCTATCGGCGATTCTCTTGTGGGGATTCAACCTAAGATCACAATGCTTCGTATAGCGAGTCTTCGCGACCGTGGATCATTAGGCCCCGTTAGATCAAAGTTTGTTTATTTCCATCTTCTTCTTTTTTTCGTAATTCTTTTTTGTTTTCTCTTCATTCGAAATAAAATTCACAGAATGAAGGTTGTTTACTTCCCAAGTATCATCCCTGACCCTCTCATTAGAACGGTGCTTTGTGATTTATGTAAATGTAACAACAATGTTCGACCGTTGAACGTTATTCAACCTAAGATACATCAAGGAATCTTAATTCAAGTCCAAGTTCATTCTGTTATGAAAATTATATCATTATTATCATTACCGTGAGAGATGAGCATGATACGTTCGTGAGTTTGATCGTATACAATACCCACGTAATGTTTTTTGTTTCTTCTAATGAGCCTAATATCATACGTGAAGGGGAAAGATCATTTACGTTATCGTAGATTGAAAATTGTTTTTTAAACGCAATAGTGAGTTGATAATTGACATTTAATTGGATGTATTTTGTTTCTGTTTCAGCTGTACATCGAAATACGTGGGAGAATATTGTCAACATTTGAATCCCTGTCATACTGGGCCTCGTTGTCAGAACGGTGGATCCTGTTGGGTAGTGGATTTCGGAGACAGACCACCCACGTTCACCTGTTCATGCCCCGTAGGATTCACCGCCAGTCTTTGCGAAATCAGTATCGACAATGCATGCGACTCGTCGCCGTGTTTACATGGTGCCTCCTGCATCTTGAAATCCTTGCACGAGTACACGTGCGAGTGCGCTCCTGGATACACTGGTAAATTAACAATTTATTCGATCGTTTTAATTAGTTGCGTAGAACTGATTATCTTTTACTTTTATGTTCCTTATACATAAGGAAATGGAAGTATTGTGATAGGGTTAAAAATCGATCATGCAGAAGGGGGTATTTCGTCTTTGCCAAACGCTTCAAAACGTCGAGAAAATGCGATTCCCAAAAATGTCTGTGTGTGTGTGTGTATATACCCATGCAGAAATTGACGAACGACTCAGTACTGGAATAACGTTATTTGCCAACTGCCAACTGTTCGCAGACAACGTTGGAATAAACCCGGAATGATAACGCTGATCAACACTGGTACGGCGTTGTTCACCAATACTGGGTCAACGTTAACATCAACCCTGAATCAGTACTGGTTTTTCATTGTATACCAACATTGACAATTGATTTTCAACCGGTGCGGTTATCCATTTAAGCCTTTGTACGTAGCTAATGAGAATAATTATATATTTTCAGCTAATGTCCATGGTTATATCGAAAGTGAAAAATATAACACATCTGTCCGTATGTTGCTGAAGTTTGAATCGTTTCTTGAAACGAATGAATAATCCGAAAACATGTGAAGAAGTCAATTCGAGAACATGAATAATAATTTCTTCAAAATTTTACCGTATTAAACCACACATAATGGACAACGTTGAACGAGTTTTAAATCCACGTTGGCAAACCAGCATTGACTATCGGCGTTACAACAACATTGTACTGGTTGTTAGTTCAACCACGTTACAACGTTGGCAACCAACCCTGGTAATCAGTGTTGTACACGGAAAAAAAATTATGGCTATTATAGCAATCTGAAGTATGGTTAAGAAAAGATAGCTGTAGTGACAATACTGTATCGCTATGGTGACGATACAGATGGCTATGCTGGCGATCTATATCGTTCCTCGGATGATTTGTATGATCATAGCAACGATACTGATACCACTAAACTTTAGATAGTCATTACGACTATCCAGTATCGTTATGACAGCGATATTTTTTTCTCCGTGTACCAGTACTGTTTCGATTGTTATGGTTGGTTGGAAGTATATATGCACTCGATTCTTTGGCGCACGATAACTCTCCCCAGAATACACCGATCGGAATGATTTTTTTTTTTTAATATATACGTCTTTGAGAGGCCTCGAGGCCTATTGATTCTGGTATTGATCGGATAACACGTTTTGGAAATATCTCGGGATACTGTTTCAAAAATTGTGATTTTGCGACCGCACATATCTCCGCTTCCTGTTATCAGATTCTAATGAAATTCATACCACGCTTCAGTTATGGTCACATAGAGCTCCCGTATAATTTCCATCTCAATCGGTTGAAAAATGTGGAAAACTTTTTTTCACGATTCCAATTGTTCAGTGAAAAAATATTAGAAACATGGAAGTAATGTATGGTTCTCCATACCGATTTTTTATTTCTCTGTGATGAAAACCGTGAATTGATAAACTGCCCACAGTAGAATTCCACATAGGAAATTCAAATTCAGAGGAAAAATATAGAAAGAAGTAGAATAAAATCATTTATAAAGAACAACAATCCTTGGATAAATCTTTGATTCATTTCTGCAGAAGGCGTAGGTAGCGTAGCAAGGTTATAAGGTGGGGATAGTGGAATCATAAAATGTATGTTGTAATGACGTTCAATCTACGTCTTATTGTTAATTACAAAGTAACTGTACTCTTACGTATGTGGTTTTATTTATTCAAGGCATCGGACAATAAAAATATGTCTTACTCATGTTTGGTTACACAAGCAGACACATATATGACAATTGTAAATATATACTTTGATATGCAGCAATAATCTAAATATAATTATTTTTTCTCTCGCATATGTGTGGAAGAGAGAACACGTGCTCGTTTGACAAATAAATCTAGAAACAGATGGAATTTAGAAAAAAAGAAGAGAAGAATGAAAGAGGATGAACAGAGAATCTGGGATGATACAGGAAAAGAAGAAGAGAGAAGTGTACGCCTGCCAGGTAATTGGCAGAGAGCAATGCGGTATTTCGCTACGGCGGTACCTTTGCAACAGTGGTGCTCACAATTTTATTTTTATTACTTTTTTTGTGCATTCATTTATTTCTGCTGAATATTTCTAGATATATTTCATTATTGTACCATATATCTGATTCGGAATGTATTGATTACAAGTTTGTGCATTTAATCTTGAAACGAGGATGCATCATGCTGGCGGTGGAGTTTATTAATTTGTAGATATAGATTTTATCAATGATGTTTTACATAGAATGCATCGTTGAGTGCCACTGGTTGCGGCGGGCGTAGTACGCGGATCGAAAAGCAAAGACATTTTAGATCCAAGTGAGCAAGTCTCTCGGCAGCAACTTCCAGTAATTAGTTCCACTAATCAGTACCTAGGTGGATGGGGAAAGATGGTATATACAATCTTTGGTAGAACTAATAGCGAGGTCACCATCACCGCTATCTTGAATGTATCTTTAACTTACCGGCAAACAGCTCACGAACATCATATTGCTGTCGTTATTTCGTTTCTTTTATGTATAAAATATGAATTAACCGGTTAGCAGTAAAATCATAATATTTGCATCAGTATCGATATGGCTTTTAATCAATCGACATTTCATACAAATGCATGCATTAATTTGTTTCTCAGAGTTTTCACTATTCAGTTGTAGAAGTGAATCGAATTTATTTGAAATATAAATGGTTTTTCGTTTTTTAGTTCTTGAGAGAATTCGAGTAGGTTCGTTAGGAAGAGAGGTTCAAAGACCGGTTGAATCATCTTGAAGGGAAAATATTATGATAAAATTGAAATCCCATGAATGATGGATTGATTGATCGACCAACGATTAAATGTATAAATAGTACGAATCAATAACTGATACATGAAGTCCCATACATATATACTTCCTCTAATGACAATTAACTACTTTCCATTGAACTATTTCAATTTATATAAATCGAAAAATGAAGGCCTCCATAATTAATCATCATAAAATAATACGAAATCAAGGTTTTCTTTTCTTGTAATACAATCCATCACCTTTTTACAATACGTATGAACGTCATTAATCAACATTCCAAGCGCGATATTATTACATTGGTTTTATCACATCAAGTACCATCAATCGAAAAAAATGGTAGATGCCTCGGTACAGGAACTTGAACTGGTCAAGCGTAAATGAGCAATTACTTTGTAACATACGGATAACATATAACATGTCTTTTCAAACACGACGATTCTCCTAGTATCATAAATGTATTTTTTTTACTGAAATGTAATCATTATTGTATATTTTACAGGAGAGCATTGCGAACGGCAAGATCATTGCGCCTCATCACCGTGTCGAAACGGGGCCAAGTGTCGATCACTTGATGATGGGTATGTATGTACATGCGCACCCGGCTTCACAGGCCTAAATTGTGCGGATGACATCGACGAGTGTATAAGAAACCCCTGCGTACATGGCACCTGCAAGAACATACACGGATCTTACAAGTAAGTGAACCCATTTCGTTTAACGGTTCCCTCCGGAATATTATCGTGTCATTTGTTATTCTGATTGCATGTATGAACGTTTAAATGTTTCTCGGTAAAGATTTGAATACAGATGATGTATGTGTGAGGTCCGTACAACTTGTCCAGATTTTGAGATTAATTATTCCTACGTTATTACGATTGATCTGTCGTTGAAATTTTCAACATGAAACAGAGTAGAATGTTTCGAATTTATAAATTCGAGCCTATAACAGTATACAAATTTCAAAGCTTGTTATCACTGATAAATTAATTCTCAATTACCCCACGCATTTGTTGTACATTGCAATCAACTAAATGAAGCTTTTTCCATGATCAAAAATGTACTATGGTTTTTAACCTTGATCCCTGTTCTGGTTTCAAATCGTGTCTCTACTTCACTCCTATGAACAGAACATCAGATTTTCAAACCCCTCTTGTTCCCTTTAGATCCCCGTGGAGTAACTGAGGGTTAATTCTGATCTTTGAAAAGTTAAATTGATTTATCAATCGCACTTAAGTATAGAGTTCCCCATGCAGAAATTGACGAACGACCCAGTACTGAAATAACGTTATTTGCCAACTGCCAACTGTTGGCAAACAACGTTGGAATAAACCCGGAATGATAACGCTGATCAACACTGGTACGGCGTTGTTCACCAATACTGGGTCAACGTTAACATCAACCCGGAATCAGTACTGGTTTTTCATTGGATACCAACATTGACAATTGATTTTCAACCGGTGATGGTAATCCATTTAAGCCTTTGTACGTAGCTAATGAAAATAATTTCATATTTTCAGCTAATGTCCACACCGAAAAAACCATATTCTAAGATTGAGAGGGCGCATCAAACTTTGAGAACATTGGCATCTAAAATAAGCGCCAAGAATATATTTCAAATAATTCACAAAAAAATTATTGGAATCCTTGTCAATCTCGTACTGTATGTGTAATAGATGTATGGAAACATGTTCCAATGTCAGTTGCTAGAACCACGTTCTACAGCAATCGAACTCCCTGGTGGAAATTATCTTAATGCAGATATTTAATGATCACAAGCGTTCAAACTGTGGGGGCAACAGCGAAAATCTCATAGCCCTACACGCGGAATCGAACCTAACACAAAATCCTAACCCTAATGAGAGAATGACGCTTTGACCAGTACAGCTGTACGCCAGTTATGAATTCTGACATCATAAATTAAAGTAATATTGTATAGTCGGTGTGAGGAGTCCGGTAACAGATCTAACGGGAATATTTTTGAACACGTTGTTATTGATGAATTTTAAATATTCTTCTCCGACTATATACTATCAAGAATGTTTCTCTTATCATTCTGATGAGTTACAAATTTTCAAATAACAGCAATAACATATTATATAAAGATATTTTCGTTGAAACTGTTACAGGAGTTCTTACACCGACTAGACTAGACTTGCAAATTATTCAAATTCAGTATCAGTCATAAGTTTTCTGTACCGTCAAACCGGTACCTACGCGATGCATTAGAAAAGATCAATTAAAGTGACGTGTTTATCCGATTCAATCATCCGTCGGTTGAATATAATAATCTATGAGCCTGTGTGAAAATTGCAGTTCGGTTGACAAATGTGAGGTTAAATTTATGTGATCAAAAAATGGATGAATTATTTTTGTGAAATGTGTGGTGGTTATTTCTTGAATAATGTGTATCAAAAAATCTGTTAGTAAGTGCAAGATGAATTAGTAAATCAGTCATAGCTGTTGTAACATGGCAAGAAATCGTAATTTGTTGATGCAGTGAAAATGAATTTTCTTCAAATACTTACATCAGTACTTCTAGGCAAAAACTCAGAGATCATATTGATTTTGTAATAAATATGAGTCATGAAGAACTCATTTAATCAAAAATATGTCAAAAAAATGTTCAAAATGAATTGCAAAAAACTTGGATTATTCACTTGCAGCTCGACGGATGGTTTTACTTTTCAAATTGAAGAGTACTCTTCATGTTGAAATTTTCAAATTTGAGAAAAAAGCCTTCTTTTCTGAGTTGAATTCGTTGTTAGGGTGATGATAAACTTGTGGAAAGAGTTTGAAAGTTAGGTGGAATCTATATTGATCAGGAAAGTCCAAATCGTGTGGCAAAAGTTAGAAAATCTGTCAACTTAGCTTACGGCACGTGGGTATTCTATTAGCTTTTCTTCACTAAACGAAATCTCGGCAGGAGAAATGTATCAAAATTTAGTAAAATCAAATTGGTAAAGAGTAAGAGAGGACAGATATATTCATTGAATTTTATTGGTTATTATAAAAATGTTGATAAATACGTAAAGGCTATGTATGACTCAATTCATCGTCTCTCAATATTTTTGGTCAATGATTTTGTATTGTGTGCATTTTTGTATGTTTTCACTAGTAGGTTGAGGAAACATGTGTATTGAACCTGTTTCATAAATATAATAACATTCATTTGTAGGGACAGGATACAACATTATTGGAACAAGAATATTAAAAGACGACACATTGGATCTTCTATAGCCATTCCTTATTCATCAACATTTTTATAATAACCAATAAAATTCAATGAATATATCTGTCCTCTCCTACTCTGTACCAACTTGATTTTACTGAATTTTGATACATTTCTCCTGTCTAGATTTCGTTTAGGGAAGAAAAGCTGATAGAATACCCATGTGCCGTGAGCTGAGTTGACAGATTTTCTAACTTTTGCCACACGATTTGGACTTTCCTGATCAATATAGATTCCACCCAACTTTCAAACTCTTTTCTCAACTCTTTTCAAGCTTTTTTCTCAAATTTGAAAATTTCAACTTCAAGAATACTCTTCAATTTGAAATTTTTTCATGTTTAGAATGACTTTTATACGAATATTGTGAATTTATAAGTCATTTTACATCTCAGGCTAGATAATTTACAAAATTATTTTGTACAGAGCGGTTATT
The DNA here is from genome assembly GCA_018340375.1 of Gonatopus flavifemur. Lineage (NCBI taxonomy): Eukaryota > Metazoa > Arthropoda > Insecta > Hymenoptera > Dryinidae > Gonatopus > Gonatopus flavifemur. The sequence continues at coordinate 43,967,313 of JAFFJZ010000003.1, read as the reverse complement.
TAAAATGATCTGGGAATATTCTTATTTCAAGAATTTATTCTAAAACGAAGAATATCTTATGAAGTCACTAAAAATTAGAGGGGGTTAGTCTTATAATAAAAGGATTGGTTTAGAGGAAGAGTAAAGAATAAATCCCTCTCAATCCTAGAATATCGTTTTTTCGGTGCATGGTTATATCGAAAGTAAAAAATATAACACATCTGTTCGTATGTTGCTGAAGTTTGAATCGTTTCTTGAAACGAATGAATAATCCGAAAACATGTGAAGAAGTCAATTCGAGAACATGAATAATAATTTCTTCAAAATTTTGCCGTATTAAACCACACATAATGAACAACGTTGAACGAGTTTTAAATCAACGTTGGCAAATCAGCATTGACTATCGGCGTTACAACAATATTGTACTGGTTGTTACTTCAACCACGTTACAACGTTGGCAACCAACCCTGGTAATCAGTGTTGTACTAGTACTGTTTCGATTTTTATGGTTGGTAGGAAGTCGGCATTTTCTGCATGGGTCATAATTCATTAGTTCATTAATATAAATGAACATGAACTGAGCTTATCTACTCAAAAACATTTGCAAGGTAAAAGTTGAAGCGATTGTTGCATCGGAACTTACATTTTGTCCCGTTGTCTCGTATGAGAACGTGCACTGTCACGATTGTCCTGTGTACAATCAATCTTGAGAGTTGAAGGGAATTACTCAAGAAGAAAAACTCGTGTGTGCGTGCTGTGTGTGTGGATCGTATTTATCTTCTGCATAGATTTATATAACATATTTTACGTTAAGGAGATAGCTCGTATCCTGCAGATTATGAATTACGAATAAAAGTTCTCATATTCTTTCCGCATACAAATCATTTTGATATGTAGTTCAAGTTTGAATATTATATCGTCCTTAATTCAACTGGAATCAACTTTGAAATTCAGTTAATTCAGAAAATTTGCTTTACAATCAAATTCAAATGTTGCGGAAGTTTGAATCGTTTATTGAAACGAATTGTCAATCGAATACCCAAAATCTTGTAGTAAATTCTGTGAATGATTTTTCCAATTTTAAGGAGTCCATTCAAAAACATATAAACACTAATGATTTATCAGATTCTCTGAGTTTGAATTGTTGAAACTTCAAGAACATAAATTCAGTTCATATGGATGTGGAAATTCCAAATAAAGGGCTTAATTATGTATACGTTTCAAAAGCCTCATTATAATTTGAAAAATTCAGATTCAGAAATGAATACGTTGAATGCGTCAGAGGCTCACGTTTCGAAACAAAACGACATTCTCCCCCGTCGCGAATCGACATCCTTTTATACGATCTTTGGTCGATACAAGGGTATTAGAAAAAATAAAGATTAGAGAGGGGAGAATTATTCAGCAGTGTCGCTGGTCTTGGTTGCAATTACCGATTGATCACGGACGCGTCAAGAAACGTGGAACGTTATAAACGACACTCCAAGTGATACCGAGGCGTCCCCTGATTTCCTTCCCTCTGTAGCTTTCGATCTTTTCTCTCTACAAACGTTATGCTTCAGGTGAGAACGGATAACAACGATGTTGAGATTTCTTGAACAACGAGGATTCATCAGTCCTCCTATCCCACGGCCCATTATGGATTATATCGTAATTTGACGTTCGTCCAAGCGTCGCTGAAAAATTACCTCTATTTTCAGAAGGAAAGGATACTCCCTTCGAGCAACGGTATACACACGTATAGCAATCAGATCTGTCTCCTGCTGTAATCCGGAAAGAATTAAAACGGTATCGTTGTACGTGTCGACATACAATGAGCTTTTGAAAATAAAATTACTATGACAAGAGTAAACGTATTGTACAACATATGATATACATGTATACACACGTATAAACAAATAAAATGAACAAAATTCTTTCAACTTGGATGCGAATATAGAATCAAAATGATAGAATACTTTTGTGACACAAAGTCACAAGTAGTTAGGCGGGAAATGCGGGCGTACGTATATCGTGGAAAGGGAAAAACGAATATCCCGCAAAAACTGGTTTTAGTTGGAAGAGACCTTAAGGTCGGCGCAACACGGAGACCATAAATCCGCGCTTTGTTGAGATCGAGTCGAGATTAATCGGGGGCCCAAGTCTGAGCTGACTGCACGAAGGGTCGATAATGTCGCTGGGCCCTACATTATATTGAATTATATCGGTTCGACTTCGGTGGCAATACAAAAGTCTGTACTTACATATATATACACTTACACCACCGTATTTGCTCCCTTATAAGTTTTTATTTTCATCGTTATACGATGCGGGAGTCACAGGAGATCTCTTCGTGCCTTCGAACTGTGGTTCGTTCGCTTAAGAGTCGCCCCCTTTGAATTGTTCGAAAGTTGAGGAGGAGAAGAAGAAGTCGTTTTTTTCTCTCGCTTTCGTATCCTGCCACTCCTTTTTTGTTGCTTATACACTTTTCTGTTTATCAGAATCGAGGGTATCTTTTTCTATGTTTTTTTTTTCGATCGAATCGCCAATAGCCGCTATATAGCAGTATCGATGTTGATTTATTTATTTATTTATTATACCAGAGAAGAAGGTACTTTTTTTTTCTTCTACGTACAGCACGTTCGGTCATGGTTGTTTGTTTTTATATATAGAATCCAACACACATCTATTGCGGAATTCAAATGTATGCTCGAGACTTCATCTCGCTACTAGAAAGTAATTAAACACCAGAGAATTGGATTTCTCGGGCTGTGACTGGTTGGATTTATTGTAACGGGATTTCAACATCTATCGCTTAAACTGTGAAAAATCGAGGCGTGGTTGTTTATCAATCGATAATTTCGTTGGGAAATTATATTATTAAACTCGTTTGGATGCTGTTAATGGAGTGGAAGATTTTCAATTATTCACTCACGACTTTGAGTACTCGATTGAAGTACTTGGATCTTCGTTGAATGTAATTATTGAATTCTCCATAAAGAAAAACATTCCTTCTTCGATTCAAAGTATCGGTTATTAATCAAGTCATCAGAAAATTTCAAGGATAGAGAAAAAAGGAATTCACCAAGTTTTTCTCTCATCGTCTCTGTCTTCTCTTACTAGAATTTCCATTATATGTGGAGTTTATGTGATACTTTTATACGGATGCGTATGAAACTGACGATATATGTAATTGCAACATTTATACCAGGCGTACAATTTTATGCGATTCACGTAGAACTACTTGATATTTTATGTTTTTATAGTATCTCCCCATTTTTATTCGTTTCCATGTATCCAAGTGTTACAATGTTTGAAGTAATGTATATAAGATTGTAAATTGATTTCCTTTCATGTCCTCTGCTTTTTGAAATCGAACAGAAGCGCTCTCTGAATTCCTTGGAGTGGAAAATTCACTCTTCAAGAGTGAAAATACTGCAAGTGCAACAAGAGTTAGATCTCAACGGAATCTCATTTTTGTTGGACTTGCAGTAGTTTTAATCTCAAGGAATGGGCTTTCACTCCAAGAAATTTACAGAGCGATTGTGAATATACTTAGTATACATTCCATAATTTTTGATGGATTTATGACCATTCTCACTCGGTGATTAGCTAATCAGTTGAATGAAACACGAGAAACGGAGAACGAGATGTATGCCTCAACTGGAAGTTTGAATTTTTCAGGGTGATAACGGTACTGAAACGCGGAAATGCAGACCACAGTACACGGAAAGAATATTCCAGCTGTCACAATCAGCTGATCGAATAACGTGTGTACCTCGAAAGAGTTGACCGCACATTATTGTTTACCCAATCACTCCCTTTTGGTCCTTTTAATTCACCTCCGCTCGCTTCTCACGTACCGTACAATCCTGCTTCCCCTCCTACACACAAGAATTATCATCATCATCGCCCCACCACGTACGTCATACGTGTACGTTGTCTCATCTGAAACAGTATTAGAGGAACTCGTACCTGGAAGCAAGCAGCCAGGCAATTTTCTACCCCATCATTTATGTTTTACTATTATAAGCTCTTATCTGAGAGTAGGAACATACTTTGACTTTTGATTATCATAACTAGAATTTGGTTCAACCAGTCATCAATCCTTGTTCGAGAGAATTGAAATTCAAGATCCTCGAAATAAATTTCATGCCCTTTTTTGCGCAACTACCACGCTGCTAAGGCTGAATTATGAATAGCGTAAGTGCTGCAGCAGGTATAACACGGTGACCGGTCTGTGCAAGAAGAAACGATGGATCGAAGATTCCTTCTTTCTTCCTTTCTCTCTCCGTCTCTCTTTTCCTCTCTCGTCAGAAGATGTTGAGTGAGGCCGAAGAGAGGAACGATAATGCTCAATCGGCCCTAATAAAGACTTTTGATGTGGCATGCTCGACCGCCAGGTGGTGCTGGCGTAGGAGCTACCATGTTATTAAATAGTTACGGTGAATCGGTGCCTCGAAAGCCTTGCTGCATAATACACCTGTGGCCGCGTCGTGTACGTAGGTACACTTATTCATGAATCTCTCAGGACTCTACATATGACATCGCACACATTCACGTAATTTTCCATTCAATAAATCCCAATCGGAATTCAAAAAATCCCATAAATAAGAACAGAGCTTGTTTTATGTTCAATTATTCCTCGATCGTTCGCCTCCGCTTTTTTTTCTCCCCCAGCATTGTGATTCAGCACGTTTTAAATCAACAGTAATTATTTTTGAAATTCCATTTATATTCACGAGATCAATTTTTCATCTTGATATTTTTTTTCGTACTTTACAAAGAAACTATTATATATTTTATTTTTATTTATCCAACGCTTTTTGCGCCATTTATCAATTCGGTAACAGTATTTTGCCAAGACGAGTGGGTGAAATGATTACGCGCATCATGTGCGAGCGCGCGTGTGCGTCCCGAACGTTACACCAAAATGATTTATGAAATAATCTTTCTGAAGTAGAATTTAATTGAGCGAAGGTGAAGTATGGGAGCAGAGGGAAAGAGAGCAAGCGAGAGATGGAGAGAGAGAGAGAGAGAGAGAGAGAGAGAGAGAGAGAGAGTTGTGAAAAAAGAAGGGAAGAAAAAAAGAAGAAGACTTCACCGATTCACGGGAAAAAATTCTCTCCTCTCCCTTTTTCTCTTGGGATTTTGATAAAGTGCGCAAAACCAGTCGAGTCCTCGCGGTAATTTTGGGCCTTGCAGCTATTGACCCCCCAAAGGTCAAATTCTTTCGTGCTTCTAGGTTAAACTTATACACCTGGCGTTTCTCTGATGGAATTTCATAATCCTCGTACACAATCTGCTCGCACCTGCGATCGAATTTGCTACCATCTCGTCTGATGATGATCACGATAATGATGATTGTGATGTTGATGTTGCCACGTGAACAAAGTGTAACATGGAATCAAAATGCCACCTTGTATTGAACTTTGAAAACTCCCGGTGTTCTAACTATGAAAGTTTGTGATTCTTCACAAACCACAGTATCATTCGTATTTTTTTCATTCTAAATACGATTTCGTGGTTGGGAAAAAAAGAAGAGAGTTACAACGATGGTAGAATAAAAAGTACAATAACGACAACATTTATTCAAGAAATTATACGATACGGCTTTGGATTCAAATCACGAGATGCCTTGTTTTTTTTTGGTTTCTCCGCTTGCGTTCGGTTTGACCACAATTTTGAAATGACTCCTATAACTTGAAATATGTATTTGCAATAACACATGTGTTTTTCAAAGAATACGTTGGACAAAAAATATTATACCATGACATATTCTGGACACGTAGAGGTTATCGGTGAACCAAGAAAGAAAACAAGTTGTTCGAGATCTTGGTCTTAACTTTCATAAGTCGAGTTCTTTTTGTTTTTTCTTACTCTTCTTCTTCTTCTCTTTTTTCTCCTCTCTCTTCATGGCCTGGTCCTTTTACGAAGCTGCTCTCTACCCTTATGACCCTTTTTGACCTCTTAGCTCCAGGTCTTAGACTTTTTATTGCGTGGAAACACAAGTTTTAAAAGTCGAGCGAGCACCGATCTCGTCATTTTATATACGAATTGCCTCTAGTCGTTCCAAAGGAATGTTGTCACACTTGTTATACAAACGTGAATTAGATGTCTTGGAGATATTATGACGTGAGCAAAGCCTAAGCGAAGAAGAGGAGAAGAACAACGGATCGATGTTCTTAACGTTTCCTAACAATCGATACGAATCGAACAATTTCGAGATGCTCTTTTTTTTGTTCGCATCTATGTAGGGACATCTGGAAGAGCAGGTTCCAACAACTTCCATGTAATATCTAAATTTGTATTCTGCTATGTTGTAACTTCACGGTGTGTCACGATGTACATTTCTGCGAGTGTGCAATCTCTTTTCTGGGATTAAGATTAAAGACGATTGTCACGCGACTTTGCACGGTGCGCAAACATACGCAGAACTCGTCCTTAAAGGTAAACTGCGAGATCTTGCATCTGTCAGAAGTCACGAGACTGACGTCGAAATGGATTATACGGCTTGATTCACACGCACATTCAATGGCCACGCACAACAGCGGCAGCGGCAACGGCAGCGGCAGCAACAACAACCCAGTACAAACCTGATGCGCAAGATGTGCGTATATTCAACAGGTTACACATTCGTACTCTTCTTCGTGACATCAAATAAAATCCGATCTTTTGAATCTGGCCGGTTGAATCGATTAAGATAAGAGAAAACGGTCAATGCCTTGTTGAAGTTACTTAATGATATCTTTGCTTGGCATTTAATGGAACTGAGCTATATCGAATGAGAAGGATATGATTTTGTTATGCGTAAGCTCGTTTCGATCATGATTCCATTTTTTTCTTACTTTTTCATGCCGTTCTTGCTTGCTCAGAATGCGAGGACAAAAAACGAACTTTGGCGAATGAACAACTCTGTATCCAATCGTTGTTTTTAATTTCACAACTTTACAATTCGATTATGAAATTTCGATCTTGAAATTTTGGAAACAATCAGAAATCTTATTTCTAAATAATCACACAACACCTTTGAATTTTTCTCTCAACCAGGTTTATAGCGTGTAATGAAAACTCACACAGGGTGTCTCCATGAAGGAGATTATCTTGGTCGATGATGGTATAATCTTATAATCAGTTTCCCGTCGGCTTCGCAATTATTGTTACACCATCATTTGTGTAGTTATACACGTATACATGTATTTACACTCAGATATATCGGCAGCACGCCGTCGCTATTTATAAAATTTCCTAGCCTGCTTGTATTTAAGTATCACAGTCGCGAATACACAAGATAATCGATATCCGAGCGCAAGGTCTAGTTGATTATCGATCGCTCCACCCATTCGCTTGATCTCTCTCGTGCATTTGCGCGAAAACGGAAGTATCCAATACAAACGCACAATGATTTGAAAAATAAATATCCAAGAAAGAAGTAATGATCTTTCTTCTCGATTTTAATGTTTTGAAGAGTCCATCGCCCCTTCTCGGCATTTTACGATTCCATAATATACGTGTATTTGTATGCCTTTGCTTCTGCCCTCTGACGGTTGTTGTTACGTGTGGTCAGACATTTGTGGTCACTCTCGGCGTCTGGATCATTATCTCGACAATGATCGTTCCAAGATGTGACATTAATACGTAGTTGTGCGAAACGCGAACTGGCCAGCAGTGAAAGGGAGCGTTCTTGAATGAGTTGCCATTAAACAGAAAATTTTTTGTTGTATCTCCATCTCATTCCATCCGGATTTTATACGGATGCATTATTTTATAAAGAAATACGCACGCGCATATGTATGTGCGTGCGTGTGTGTGTGTGCGTGTGGACGAGAGGTTTTCATGACTGGATATCTAATACTGGCATGTACCGGTACACGCTCCCTATTTTCATAATGAGGAAATCTCTTGTAGGGTAGGCATGTAATAAGATTTATCAGATACGTAATTCAATTTGTAATACTCATATTACAGGATTCTATGTGCATATTGCGTTTTTATGTATATATACATACGTCTGTAGATTTGAATTAACAGTTTTGATATTCTCAAAAGAAAAGAAAAGAATGAGAAGAAACGGAATATATTCACGGTGATTGTGTCGGGAGGATATTATTCCCTAGAGAAATCGGCGTTGGTCTCTTGTGGCACGTGAAGACACAATTATGCAACGGACCTTGTTATAGGCCAACGAATTATTGAGAGAATGCAAAAATGATCAAGCGAAAAAGATGTTTAATATTCCGATCGCAATGTCTCGTGATCATAAAATTGGATGGTTTCATAAATATGATGAAAACACAGTGTGGAGAGAAGTAAAAGGGAGGACCACATTTAGGAGTCCGCACCTACTACCATGGTGCACAACTACCTCCATACTACCTTCATCATTTCTTTCGAATCACGATTCCTCAGTGGCGCGAGCGCATTCTAATTTGACTTCAATGAAATCCCATAGCCCCGGGCGTTTCGACGGTAACAACTTTGCATAAATTTACAGAGCTTCGTTCCCCCTACTCTTTCTCTCTCGCCAAGCTAATGATAAAACTGCCAACCGATAAACGACGTGTAAAAACAGGTTTGATTTTATTTGCGTCCACACTTTGGCGAGTAATTTTCTCTTGGGATATCATATTCGAAAATTCTGGCGGAGCAGAGTATAGGGGACTCCTCGTAAGAATTTATTACTCGTTCCTGTTACAGAAAACACATTTTCTCACAAGTTCCTTTCTAAATTCTCAAACGCAATTCCCTCGTATTGCACGCAGATGTAAAAATGCCGAAAGGTAAATAATATTTTCCGGATGGCTGAAGCGCTGGGTATTAATTTTCCTGGTTCATGAATGTTATTTACAACATTCGGTTCGAGTAAAGTACTTGCATCCATCATCGTGAGAGCTATACTACATTGCGAAGGTAACAGAATAAAGAACTCATTCCTTTTCATTTATTTTTATCCTAATCCTCGAAATCATGTTTATCAAATCAATTTATAACAAAATCTCCTCTTCCTTTCTATTCTAAGGAGAAAAACGTGAGTTCTGGAATTAATTTCATACTATTCGTCTCGGATACAAGAAAGAAACAAATGGGAAAATTATATCGATCGTGCGTCCTGAGGCAGTTGATGTCCCTTCGATTGCAAAAAAATCTATTCGATCAGGCCGGACTAGATCTTCCAGTAACACACGTGTATTAGAAAGGAACGCCTCGTGATTTTTATTATTTCACTTTTTCGATCCACCGCTTCGTTTCTTTTCTCCCCTTCTCTTCATCTCTGTCTCGAGTCGAATATAAAAGGAATGGCCAGGTCCTGACAGATGATAACGAGGTGGACGATCGACGATCGTGACAAACTGCGGTCGATCTAACTGCGCAAAGATCTCCAATGTCCCATTAGTTTCGTTTCGATGCGTCCCTTTCTGCATTTTTTCCTCGTCTTTTTCTCCTTTTGTTCCCTCTCTAGCATTCGCGCTTATAAGATTCGCGGTTTTGCGGATTATTATTACACGTCTTATACGATTTGAATGATATCGATTTACAATTCTATGATGTAGGCATGATTACGTAGGTTATGAGCGATAACGAGTAGGGAACGAGATTCGAATCGTCATTTCTTTTCACACACAGAGAAAAGTTTATATTAAAGATTACTATATTTTTATGGTACTCGTGGGATATACTTTATTATGAGGCTCAGAACTATATTTATTTAAAATTATAACATATTTATCTTCATCCTCACGAGAGAGCGTGGTGAATGCTCGTATACTTGTGGTTCAGAACGACATAATCAAGTATATCCCAAAAGTACAATATAAATATGGTAATATGTAATATGGAATTTTTACTGTGCATGTACATTGAGATATTCCATTCGTCGTATATAAATTTGTGAGATTCAATCAGGTTCTCATGAACCAAGTAGATGCATACACTTATATCTATATTCTTCCAAGGAATGAATCAACTTTCAAACATTCAGTGAAATTCCAGTACATTCTTTAAACATTCAGAAACAACTGTTTGAAATAATGCAATGAACTAGATGTTTTTATGCTTTCTGAATTCTGACAGCAAAACGTTACATTCATGTGAGTCCTCAAACTTGTGACTTTATTTTATCGTGTAGATATCGTTCATGCCAGGCGAAAAAACTTAATTGTAAGAATAACGAGTTCCAAGTTCAACACGTTTGGGCTTCCACCTGCGTGCTGGTTTCTTCAAACGGCTATATAAGTTCTTTTTTTTTGGAAATTTCCAATCATTCTCGTCAATTATTATCGAAAATTGAAACTATACGGATTATATGTATCATACAAGAACAGAAGAGAAAATAATGAGTTCAAACAGTTACAATTCGACGGGAATGTTGGGCTTTTTTAGTCCAAAAATACTGTGAACATAAAAATGTATAGTGATCTCTTTCAATTCGTCTCTGATACTGGCAAGACTTTCAAATAAAAAACGAATGGAGCATCAATGGAAATGTCAGACGAACACATGAATAAACATACACATCTTTCGCTGTTTTGAAACTCCGATAAACACATGTGCGCAAAAGTTATCGCGGATTTCTTTCAAGTGATTCCATTATATACAAACCAACACACGATTTATGTAGGTCTTCTTTATTCTTGGACAAACTTGATTAAAATAAGAAAACAATTCTTACAATTAATTTTACAGAAAAGAATTTCTGCCAATTCCTGACACGTATTTTAATGGTATTTACTTTATAATGAGAGAAAGGCACTTAGCTGCAGCCTGTAAAATTCAGTTATCGTTCAATTATGCGAAGGAAACAGATTATTTGATAAAAATGAAAAATTGAGCTGTGAGAAATGAAATTTATCTGATTAGCATTTCCTAGCTTCCTAATATTGAACTGAACCCTCTTCCTCAAAGCAATTTCTCTGCAATTCTTTTTAAGTTTCTTATAAACAGAAATGAATACTCTAAATATACACTATAAATATTAATATTTCAGTTTCATGTACTGTATGTTGTCCGGTTTTCAATGCATTTGGAATTTTATTATTCTGGATAAAACACCATCCATTTAAATCTATTTGAATCATGTGCATAGTCCAAACATTTCCACTTCACATATTTGTATTAGTATCGCAGTAACTAATGACGAAGTACTAATAGATTTTTGGTTTTATTACGCAATTATGTATCATCATAATCGATTTTTCAATCATGCAAATCTTAAAGGAAGGTGAATTGATATTCCATACGGAAAAGTATCTCCTATAACTTGAAAGCGTGGAATAAAAACGTATACGGAGATGTTTTATCGATTACAACCGCAGAAGAGATTATAACACCTTATGTGCTTTGAGGAGCTTACAGGAACTAAGATCCTGCCTTTCACGTAATGATAAATACAACCATCCAAGAGTATTTGAATTGGAATCGAAATAAGGATGATTAAAAACACGTCCAATGTTTAAGGACACACCTACTGCAGTTTCCTGATTAATCAACGCCTTCTCAAGTCTTCCTCCTGGTCGTTGATGGAGAGTTGTTTCACAGGATTTACCTGTTTGGCAGGCACCTTGGTTATCACGAAGTGGCTACCAGCCATAAAAAGTATCTTTTTCTTTCAATTAGTCACTTTTAATATTCAAGTCATCGTATCGCATTTGCTTCACAATATTCGATCTTATCAGGATCGAGAACGAATGTTCAATTTATGTTTTTTTATTTTTAATCATCTTGCAATCCTTTTATCAACTTTTAGAATTTTCTTCTTTCGTACCTTCATAATCTTGTTCTTGACGCGTGTCTTACGTTATTAATGCTTTCCTGGCGATGATTTGAGATGGAATTCTTGGAGCCTGGCTTGTACAGTCTCTTTTCTGTCTTTTGTGGGGGATGGGTAGATTTCAATGATGTTTGGAATAGGAAATGTCTATTTATGTCGGGATCATTGCTGAGGATTCATATTTCAAACGAGTTTATGATTAATTCATGAAGTGTTACTGATTTTTGCTGCTCCTTATGCAAGATTTTTGTAGTTTCCACATTGATGATTAATTCTCTTAATATTATACAACGAGGATTCAACTCGTACATAAGTATACTCCACTAAGAAAGTAATATATCTTTTATTCGATATAAATAGGATCGAGTGTAGAAAAAATTGGTATGATAGTGATCTCAGAGAAATCTGACTAAAAATCTAGGGACAAGCTTCAAAGAATATTGGAGTCATGTGGGAAAGATCTTGATGAAAGGCTCTTCGGAAAATATGAAGTTCGTGACTGTTGCCTTCTTAAGAGGATACGAGCATTATTATCGGTGCACAAAAAAATTTATTTAGTGTTCATACTCTTTAAGAGACTGACAAAAAATGTGGCAGAGTCTCAAACAGATTCTTGCTAAGATCTTTTGAGAATTACTAAAACATTTTCGGAAGCTTGGCACCCCACACTTTCAGCCAAATTCTTCCAGTATCATTGTCATACCAATTCTGTTTATGCAGGATATAATTTTCAATTCAGTTGAAATTTATAAACATAAATTTACTTGCACTGGATGTGAATTTTGGATTCTTTGATAAATTGATTGCACTTGTGAAAAAGAGAATACATCTTAATACTAGATCTTCTCACAACTTTTCTCTCTGGTATAGTACATCAAAACAACGTACCTTTTATGAACAATGAATATTATTACTCACAGATTGTTTCCAAACCAAAGATAAATCTATCCACATCAATTTGAGTACTTCTCAACACGTACTTCGTAATTTGACTTCACTTTTAATCGCCCATGTACACGAAGTACAAATGAAGTACAACACATCATTAAGGTCACACCGAGAAAAGAAACCTCCACTTCGCGCACAGATGTTTGATTTACAAAGAATCATTATACCCTCCGTGAATTTCAATGTTTGTGGAACCATAAACACTCCTCTTGTGAAAAAAGAAAATATTCAAACACGCTTAATTACAACATCACAATTTGAATATAATTCATTTTGCGATTATTAGTTTCATTTTCATTGCGGAACTGACGATAGTTCGCATCGATAAGGCGACTTTATTGTTCTCCATTCTTTCCCTGTTAATAAAGTTAACGAATACATTACATTACAAACATTCCCGAGGAAGGATTTTTCATTAATTTTGATGACTGATGATGTAACAAAAACGAGAAAGTCGTGATCATAGAGAGAGTTTTATTTAGAGCCCAATGCATTGTCATCCGTGATTGCACGCGTGTAACCACATAAGTTATTCGCACGACGATATTATTCATTGATCAGCTAGCTAGAAGGCAGTTTTTCTTATTCTTCTTGTTGTTCTTCTTCTCCTTCTGAGATCTTAATTGGGTTTGGAGGATCTTTATTATTCATCCTGTGCCTAATTAATCAAGCCGCGAGGCCACAATTAATAATTACAGTGAAAACTCGAACACGATTCATGCGAAGCTGAATCCATTGTGCTGTTTGTTGTCGTTGATAGACGGTTAGATGATAGATTTCACACCCATGCGAAGTGCGAAGAGAACATCGAATGGGATCCAACTGTTGTCAGGGGAAACAAAATTTTTCGAGAGATATCAGCGGTATGCCAAACCTCTTTTACCGTTACCTCTTCTTTTCTTTCTCAATGTAGGTTTCTTATCGAGAATTTCTTTTGAAAGTACATCCGGCCCTGAGGGGCTTGCATGCGTGTTTGCTTTGGCGTTGACCAAACTCGAAATTCAAGACTTGCGATCTGGTTTCTGGATGATCGCTGCTGACATATTTTGTATCGAAATGGCTCAGCGTGAAACAATATGTCGTGGCTTCTCAATAAAAATATGATTATCTCCGTTGGTTTCAATGCTCCACTCGGTCGTTGTTCAAGACTTTGGTGTTCGCTTATGGCATGACAGTAAGGTATGAATCATATCGCGGAGACGCATAAACATCAACGTGTCTAAGCTTCTCATGTGCTTTGCTCTTGAGTGGTCAGAAATAAAGATATGGCTTGCGGGTATTGCGGTTTGATGTTGTGTATGAGTGGTGATTGTCTCCTCCGTAGCTTGATACAAAGTCTATCATCGGTGTACGACGAGGAGGATGTCGTTGACCCGGGCACGGGAAAAACAATATGAAAAGAAAAAAAAATTAACGTATTCAAAGGAAATAATGGACGATCATTATTATCTGCTGCACGGAGATTTAGAAGATTCTCTTTCGAGAAGGATCGAATGTATCATGTACCCCATCGTTGGTAGCAAGTCACGCGGAATAATGGATTAGGCGAGGGAGAATAATCGGTGGTATCGGTGTGTAGGTTGGGATAGGTTGAGGGTTGTGTCGTTGATCCTTTTTTTCCTTCTCTTTTCGCCTTCATTATCCCTCTCCAAAATTCACAATTCTACACTCCTGATGCCCCGTTGCGAGTTTAAGGGGGGAATTCACCCTCTGGCCGTTCCTCTCCTGCCTTTTCACATCCACGTACGAAAGAACTTTACATCTATACGTTCATCAAACAGAAGCAAGCAAGTGAAAATTAAACTTTAAAATTGCCCGTCACCTCTTTGTTGATCGAAGACTTCTAAATATTCGGGTAAATATAAGTTAATCGCTACCAATGTGCCTTGGGCACGTTTCTTCTTTTTGGATTTGACCGCGTGCACGCTCGTTCTTGCGCATACAAACATCTTTTTCAGTTTCATTGAAGACATCAGAAGAGTTTTATGACATCTATTTTGTACATCATCCGTGAATAATCATCTACACTCTCCAGTTATTATGGTTCGAATTGTGAATTCTTTACTTCATTCTTTTTTAATATTACAATTCCAATCTAATATCGGTACAAGTTCACCCTAATATTTCCTTGTCAGATCGATCTATTCCTACCATATTATTTTTTTTGAAATGTTTATTGTTGCATATATTTGATGATGTAATGATCATATCCATAATTGTTTTGAGAAATCAGTTATACTTCGATTCAAAGTGGAATTTATGATAATGTTGACGAAAAACAGATATTCACTGGTCAGTTCGTTGTAGTATTTTTTAAATATTGTAATTCGATTAAAAATACCTTTCCAGAACATCAAACGTCATGTAAATTATGCAAACTCTTGATTTTTTTAAGAGCAAAAAAAGGAACTGAAAAGAACTGTTCGGATGAGCCCTATCATCACGGATTCCACAGTAATTTGTTACCCCATTGAAAATCAGCTACTATAATCAATTCGTTCGATAAATATCACTTGGATTAATGTAATAGATATTTGAATCTTTCAAATGATGTCAGTATATTGGTTCTAGCGATTATTTGAATAGTTGATATTGACTCAACAACTAACTTTTCTTCTGTAACAAGATCCATCGGTATGTTATTTCATGGCTTTGTTATTCTAATATGAACATGAAAAAAATAGCATAGTCATGTACGCTGAGAGAAGAGATTGAACAGGCGTTACTGGAATTCGGGTTTAGTAATTGAGTGACGTATGGGGAGTATGATGATGATGATTTAGTGGGCTCTGGTATGAATTATCTAACCTTCAAAAATACTTGAACAATATTTAAATTATTCATACAGACGAGGAAAAATATCATTAACTAATGTGGATAATTGTGCGAAAATCTTACTTAATTCAAAGGTTCATGAAATACTGTATCCAAAAACAACACTGTTTACAAAAATATGTGTTAATTGCTTCCAAACTTTTATATTGAAATTAATACAAATATTTTTTACAGTGAATCTGATGTAATTTGTATAAAATTCATATGGAGTCTATGTATATTTTGTATAAAAATTGTATATAATTTTCATAAACACAACTTCCAAGAAGAGATTTTGTAGAACTTCAATACAGTTTATGTATCAATTCTTTGAATGAGATTTTACGGAGCGAGATACTTTTCTCATACGTTGTTGTATGGTGGGTCAAAAAGTGTCTCGCCACATAAATGTTCATATATTTGTATAAAATTTTAATATAATTACAAGGTTTATATATAATTCATATATAATTTTGTCTGACAATTGTATATGAACATTTCGAAACGTTATTGTTCAAGGCTGTATAATGTAAATTTTTACATCAAATTTATCAAATTCTACAGTATCGATTGAAACTTCATACAAATTATATAAAAATCATCGACCCCTTAAAATATCGTCAATCATTGCCTCGGGTGTGAAAAATGTCCGAAATGATATATAATTTATGTATAGTTCTATATATTTTTTATATAAATTATATATAATTTTGAACATTTCCACATTTGAGAGCGGAGAGACACTTTCTTCGAGCTATTGTACCATGCAGTTGAATAATTGAGGTCAATGACTTTGAGTCGATGGTTCAAGTTTTAATTTCAGCATGAACAGTGCAAAATATGTATCACACACCAAAAGGAGCAGACACATTTTCTTTCATCTTCATTCACTCTACAGATGGGCGATCTCAAAAGAATCAATCCTTTTTTATATAATTTTTATAGAATTTCAATCGAAATTATATAAAAAATTTTCAACTCTCATTAATTTGTATATAATTTGGATTGAAATTCGATAAAAATTGTATGAAAAAGAATCGATTCTTTTCAGATCGCCCATCTCTAATTCACTCCAAGGGAGGAAAATTATATAAAATCTCCTACCATAATTTAAAACGATTGAATGAAATTTCTTACGCATTCCATCTAAAATAATCATATACAAATTCAAGTATATCATGCTTGAATCTCCACATGAGAGAGATTTGAACGAGGAAATATAATTATATAAGTTACAAGGAACATAGATAAATATTTGTATCAGATATATATAAACGTGTAACAGAATTATACAGACACAACGCGAGAGCATTTCAGCCTATTTGTATTCGCATCATATAAAGTGGTGGAGAACGGGGTGAAGGGGGAAAGTGTGTGGTGATTCAAAGTGTTGGTCATACGCCGAAAGTTGACGAGTAGTAGTAGTGATAGTAGTAGTAAAGGGGGAAAAAGAAAGGAAAGTAAGATACAAGGAGAGAAAAAAAGCTTCGTGGTGTGGGGTGTGCCCCACCTCACCTTGGTGTACCCCATGACGGGTCGGAGATTAACGAAGGGTGACGGAACAAGCCGAGGGGGCCCCGCTGAAAGAATAAGAAGAACAAGAAGAAGCAGGAGAAAAAGAAAGAGATAGTCTACCGGTTCGTTCACAGAGGGGGAATGAATCGGACATAGTTGAACCCATACCACTTTATGGTGTATGTATCTGTTCTGTTCTGTTCGATGGGGGCGCCCTCTGAGCGGTCTGAACAAGGAGGTAAGGTTAGTCTGTCGCTGGCCGCTCAAGAGCGATGCACGTTACGTACATCCCTCTTTCGTATCATTTTTGTCCGCGTTACAGTAATGATTCTTAACGAAGGAGTGTGAATCGAAACAATACTCTTCTCCTTTTAATCGTGAAATAACAATAATACCCCGAACGTGAACTGTGGTGGTGAAAGAGTTGACAAAAAACATACATTTTCAAATTGACGCACGCGCGGATTTTTGCGCGCCAAGGGGAAATACACGAGAGGTAGATTTAAAAAATTGCCGAAACTCTGTTTCGATGCAAAGAACGAAATAACATCTCTGCAGCATCGTAGATGGATTTGGACCATCGTTCCTCGCGTGATTGCGAAACTTCGGATTATTGGTTGTTCGATTTCGATCAGGATTTTGGCAGAAGCGATTGGTTATACGAGAAATTGTTTCGCAAAAAACAGATCATTCTTTGGTCTTGGAAGCATAAAAAAGGAGGATCGGTGACAGGTCGTTGTTATCATCCAGACATTGAATTCGTGTGACACTTTGTTTTTCTCTCTTCTTTTTTTTTTGTTATTGCTTTAATTTCATTTATCTCGTTATCCCACTTTCATAGTTTATTTGTGTATATATTTAATATATACGAGAACGTTGTGTGTAACTCACGTCTGGAATAACTTGGAGCACCGAGCGTGAGAAAGTGAAACACTTTTTGAAGAAGCGCGCAAGAAAGAGAGAGCAAGGCACAGACACAAGTGTGAACTTTAGTGAGATTGACTGTTCATTTTGGAGCTAACGAAGATTCTAGAGAAAGAAGAAAAGAAGAAAGTTATCAAAGTGGTTTCGTTGTGGTGCATTTGATGTGATGATAATGATAATGATAATGATGATGATGATGATGTGATAAAGGTCATTTTATTGAAAAAAGTGCAATTCAAAGTACCATCTGCCGGTGGATTTTACAGTGTTGTGAACAACAGGATATAGTTATAGTGTGATCGTTAGTGATTTGAAATTATCGTCATTATATATAGTCATCGTTACTGTTTTACCAGTGATTTTTATGTGCTTCATAGAATTGAATGGGAAAGAAATGGGAGAGATAGAGAGATGATCGGAGTTGATATGGAGTAAACATTAATCAATTGAGGATTTTACATGGAATATGAGGATTACGTTCTGCGACACGCAGACAGCAATCGTTATATGTAAAAATGGAAAATCTCCTACGCCTGTTTCTGGTGCTCTCGCTGGCTGTAGGCTCGAGGTGTGTTTTGTTTTCTGTTTTTTTACATGTATTTCATATAGTGGTTGGGAAACCTGCTGCTGCACACTCTATACGCACATCTGCACTTACAACTAAACTGGACGGAATTTGTTGTTTTACGCGTGTGTAGAAAATTCTCTGAATATTCTATACATATTCCTTGATATTCTCATTTCTGAGGGGTGAATCTTGTTTCAAGTATGTTTCGAATGGGTTGGACAAATTTTTACCCCACAATGGAATAGGGATTTCTAATCTGATTAATAGGTTTGAGAATCCTCCTGATCCGAGGGGAAAAATGTTCCAGATTATATATTATTTACATACAATCCAATATATTATATATAAATTGTATATAATTTTGAAAATTCTTCCCCTTGGTGATGGAAGAAAAAATATTCAAAATATTTTAAAGAACAGATATTTGATTCTGATTTTTCAAATAAAATATGGAATTAATCGATCAGAAGTTGGGGTTGGACTAAGTTAGGGTGGTTGGTGGATAGAATACCGGCAATAAACGGTTCGGATTGAGGAAAATCTTGATTTCGTTTGTAGTGCATTTAACTCATCAGTTTGTCTGAGTAATAATTTAGATATAAAAATAATCAATAACGTTGATTCCTTCCTTATTTTGTTTATGAAATGAGAGTATGTAATTCCATGCAACTGCGGAGACGTTCAAGAATTGTAGAAAATACAAATAGTGAAGTGAAATTTTGAGAAATTTGTAATCAGTTGCGACGAATGTTTCATATCGTTTTCATCGATCTTTCTATTTTGCCGGTATATTACATAAAACATACTGGAAATTCAATACATCTGAGCGTAATTTTAACAGAATAGTACTGAATTCTGATCTTACAGTTTTTATTTTCTGTTTTTATGAAATAATATTACTTTCTGAATTCGACAGGATGAAAATTCAATTATTTCCTTCCATCTAGCAACAATGAAATTGTCTAATCCTTGGGTAACAGAGAAAAGGTCGAAGGAAGGAGGGATTTTTAACACTTCCACTCCAAATTCGTGACAATCCCACTCGTGAAGTTCATGGGCCTAGTTCAGGTTGCACTACAGAAACATATGCTCCTACTTAAAACTGCTATTAATTTGTGACAATTTATTAGATTTCTCAAAATGTTGCTACATGAACCATTAATTGAATGCATGAAATGAGCTCTATACATTCAATTTGTTTCCCCAAAATCAATCTCTACCATTTTAAGTGCCATGTCACAGTTTTCTGGAAATTTTCATCATTATATTGAAAGTTTTCAATCATTTCAAGGGTTTCAACGTTTCTAATACGATTCATTTTGGAGGGAAAAACTAGAATTTCTCAGAGTAAAAGTTATTTGTGAAGATTTCTGTTATAAATTTATGAATGTCAAGAACGCGCGTATGTTATTTTGTGGTATCTATTTCGTTCCTCGTATCAATAGAAATGTATGAAACAAACGCGCCTTTGAAGTTTTTAAAATTCACGGAACATTCAAAGCTCATAATTAACGGACACTCAATCAATGAATCCTTTGCAGGAGAAAATAAAAATTTAGTTGCAATCATCAACTTCTCAGAATGGTTCTGTTAGAACTCTTTGATTGAAAATAACGTAACTTATTAGCTATTTTTTCTGACCAATCAATTGAATCTCTTAGACGCTGGATTTCCATAAAATTGCCAGGTTATTAACTATGTTTCGATAGAAGTGAGCATTTTTCTCTGCATTACCAAGATTTTCTTGTTTCATTCGTTTAAAAACTTCTCTTTGATGATATTTTCATCGAAATCTTAATTTCAAAACAAAAGAATATTCAGAGTGTAATATTTCTCAAGAAGCATCATAATTGAATCAGCAAATTATTTGTTTCCACTTATCTACAGATTTTCATCACAATTGCACTGCTGCTTTGATGGAGGAATTCAGGTGATATGACTTTTAAACAAATATCATGAAACATTCTCGTGGCATTCAATAATGCAAGATTTTTGATTGAAAAATGACACTGTATTATATCATGTAAAATTTGTGAACCGAAATCTTTCCAAAAATGGGATTTCTATCATAAATTATCGGAAATTTTCTTCAGTTAATTGAACCTTAATTTATTTATCAGTCAACCTTCAACTTTCAAGGATCAGAAGAATTTATTTCACAGCTCACTCATGGTTCAACTCCCTTGTTATCATACATTCGGTCTCCTACAGGTTGAACTTCATGTGAAATTCTATCATCAAAGTATTTCTTTACTTTAAAGTGTATCAACTTTGGAAAATCCTTCCATTCAAATTGGAATGTATGAAACAAGTCACCTGTGTATTCCGTAGCTTTCAATCGCCGCTTTCAGCATCATACACGAAATTCGTATTGTAGAGATCGATCGATAAGATTGTAGATAGATACGCATAGATTCGATGAAAACATAGATTCAAAAGGTTTTATTCCCCGTATACCGAATCAATGATTACACAACAGTTGTTTTTACTTCCAACTCAATCAAAACACCATCATCTCCAATCGAATCTCAAACAAAACCTCATTCTACGTACTAATAGTTTACATTGAAACAAAAATTCCTTCGAAAGCATGAAAAAAATATCTCGATGGTGTCAAAGACAAACAATCCAATTAACTATTCAATTCGGTGATCACATGAAACTGATGATTTATACACTTCATATAAAATTTATATCCAATTTTTATATCAAGCTTTCTATTTCATATAGGTTTGGACAATAATTATATCAAAGTTCCAAGAACAGATATTTTAGTTATAAATAGCATTGAAACGTGTAAATTATCTTCTCACAGATTTCAAAACGATACAAATTTTGAAAAGCAGCATTCTTTTTGATTCACAAAACTCTATATTGAGAGGGAAGTTTGTACGAAAAGTCGAGAACGTGCATTACTTGTAATCGAGAAACGCAGTTCTGCTGAAAAAAAACACGCAAGATTGCAATTAATCGATACAAAGGAGAGAGTTCGCGACAAGTCAATTGGCTCGGTTCCAGTGTAAAAAAATTACGAGAGAATCGTGAGATCCATAATTCGTCAAAATGGTCCACCAAATGATCCACGATTAGTGTCCATTAACCTGGATGTCATAATTCATCTTTTCTTTGTTTTTGCCGAGCACATCAATTGATCTCCCGCAACTTTTTTGCGCATTCCACCCGACCATCACCGACAATCATAATCGCTGCACGCTATCAATTGATTCTTTTTTCTTCTTTGTTTCTCTATCGTACGTTTCTCTTTCTTTCTCTCTTTCATTGGTAAATTGATCTTCAAATGAACGCGATCCTTCTTCATCTTTCTGTCTTGAATGAAAAATTGAGAGCCGAAGAGCGGAGCTGGTCGGCGGAGTGTATTGATATCTAAGATCTACTAATTGCATAATGCGTGAGTGCAGACATGAATCGATTGATAAAGCAAAATCCGATTGATCGAGCCGGAGTCGAGTCTATCGCTGAACTTTATTGATTTGGGAGAGAGGAATCATTGAAATACTGAGATTTTGATTATTCTTTTTCAATATCATACATTTATGCCTTAATCTTTGGTTTAATTTTTCAATTCGAATGTACCAGTATCAGAAACGAATGTATTCTTGGTATCGTTTCCCAAGGGATGAATATCATTACTTCACTCAAATTTGAAAAGTAGATTTAGGGTTATTATAAGAGAAAAAAATGTCAGAGGTGAATACACAAAGAAGAAGATATTCAATAAAATGAGAGAGTCGAGTATTCATTATGCAAAATAACGGTCTTATTATATTGTGTCATTCGTGAATTTTAGTTTCATGGTAAAATGTCTTTTTCTTTTCAGAAGTCCTTTAAAGTTATTCTCAAACCAGTTTCGTTCATAAATTTGCAAACGATAATGAATTGGATATTGCATTGACATTCTTTTCTATTTAATTGGTGATTTCAAGAACAGGTATGATTGAAAATTAATGTTTTATTTCCTTTCAGAGATTTGTTCTCAAAGAATTCGGTAGTGGAATGAAATCACGATTAAGAATATTCAATCAACCTATGTTGATTTCTCATCTCTTATTTGAATCATTACAAACAGATATGATGTACAAGGTAATTTACACAAAAATTCATTGAAAATATGCACCGAGTTGTAATTTGCTTGATAATTAATAAAAATGAGTAGATTCATGATTTATGTATTCGTTCCAAGGGGTTGGAAATGAGACATGCAATCTTGATCTCAAGACATTATTTGTCTATCTAATAAAGATTTTCAACAGTGCATTCTCTCTGGAGAGTAATAACAACAAAATTTCTCCATGGATCACGACATTTTTAGCCATGATTTTTGGAAGTTTTCAATCTAGAAGGAATGAATAGTCCATAAACTGAGGGCCTGGGAAAATATAAATGTTTAAATAATTGAGGAACTGATTAGAAATGAATAGAAGAATCTTTTAGATATCTAAAACTGTTTTTACTTATAAAAGATACCTCTTCAGAAGATAAGTTTTGGATCTTCTAGGAGAACTATTCAAGACATTTGGAAGATATCTTTGACGTTGCATAACAAATTTTAAACTTGTGTTAAGATCTCTTCGGGACATGAATTGTGATGTGGGCGATTTTCACAGTAAAATATCTTTCTTTTCAGTATTTCATAACACATAATAATTATTTCCCTTCGGTAATTCATCAATAAATACAGACAATTTAATATTTATTTGCAATCGTTTTGCTTTGTACTGATTCAAAGATAGGATCGAGTTAATTGGAATCACGTTGGATATGATCTTACACCAACAGAAACGTATTTAAAATTTATTTCACCCATCAGAGATGAAAGATGGCTAGACGAAATACTGTGATGATGAGATAAAAAGATAACTTTATACATTCGTGCATATCCTAATGAGAGTTTTGATGAAATTTTTTATACTTCTGGTTTTTTCGCAGAAAACTATTGCGACCGGAATATTTTTCACTTCGAAACTGCGAGTTTTGAAGTTCAGAAAGGATCAGATGAAATTGATATGTCTCATCGATTTAAATATAAGAGCAGCATATGATTGTTGATAAATTTGAGTCTCAAATCACCCGTAGAAATAATTTTATATAGTCTATATACAATTTGGATACAAAATAGAAGTCGTTTTACGAATCTATGTAACAAGCAAACAATGTTCCAAACAGTCTTGCGTGATGAGAATGTGACTAATGAGACGATTGAAAGAAATAGATTTTCCTTTTCCCTCTTGGTATGTTCATTACTCAGTTATACTGTATCGTTGTGAAGACAGAAGAATAAATTATAATTCCTGTTGTGAATATTTTATTCAATCCGGTATGCACAGCCATCAGTACAATCTATTCCTCTCATTTAGTATATCATTATCATCATTTAACATTCAATCCTCGTCCTGGTTTGATTCGATTTTACATCACGTTCCTTGCTCTATTAAACATTTCATTTCCCTGTAACTACTAGTATCCAACACTAAAAGCAATGTTTATTTATTTTTTGTACCCACAACGCTGTATGAATTTTTTTTATATCTACTTTTTATTCATTCGTCCACAGATCGGATGTAATGGATTTTCGAAGAATTTCACAGATCGTACTTTGTAAGGAGAATAATGAGTACTCATTATTTCGTTTTTTTCCCGAGCCAGAGCATTTTTTTTTCAATTAATTCCATACTAGATTCATTTCACACTCGATCCTGTGCAAGTTACACATCGAACGTATATGAACATTGATATCATTATGAATATATTAACGCTTTTGTTTTGCTCTATATGCAAAACAAGTACTTGCTTTGCAAGTACCTGTCATTATTATAGTTTTGATTGTACGGAGTAATAATCATAGCAGGATATATAACTTTCTGATCAGTTCAATGATTGACACAACCACCTTTGCAATTGACATAGTGTAATTTTTTATATATCTATAGATGGAAGATTTTTATCTGTTTCAATATGAGAATATGAACACGGAGAGAAAAGTATTGCTGGCATAACAAGCAGGTCTGTTGATATAGCGCCTACAAAAAAAATTAGCTGAAAAAGCAAGAAAAATGATTGACGCAACTGAACTTTTTTGCTGACGTAAACAAATTTGTTAACAGAACTAACGTCTTAGCTGCTGGAGTGAATATTTTTGCAAGGACAACAAATTTCTTTGTAGGCGCTATACTAGCAAACCATTTTTTCTCCGTGAAGAATTTACTTGAGGATTACACTGTCTAAATCTGGAAGAAGTGAGACAGTTCAGCTCGAGTGGGATTTTCACTCGTTTCGAGTGAACTCTCAACTCTTTTACAGTGAAAAATTCACGAGATTTCACTCTAAATTTCGACAAATTCACTTCTGGAAAAAAATAATAATTCGCTATGATGACTAAGAAATAACTGTGGTAGCTACTTTGTGTTTTTGAAATTTGAATAGCTAAAAATATTGCTGTCATAGCGAAATTCCTATAACAATAACTTTCACTGTTACAGTTAGAAATTAGCTACCATAACTAGTTTTTAGTCATCCAAACATGAACTACATCATTCCTTCCCGTTTAGAGTAATAGCAACTATTTCGAAAGAATCGAAAAACCCTTCCTGAATTTTTTCATGAAGTCACTGAAGTAGTTACAGTCCCTTCATCGTTTAAAAATGTACTGTAATAACTTTGGAGTGAAGTGGTATATACAATCTTCAAATGGAACTGAAATTAGCAGCCAATTGTTGTCACTTCTGATTGAACGTTGTCAAAGCTTTTTTTCTACCTTAAATCGGTTGAGCAACGTTCCACAAAACGTTTCAGATGCTTGAATTCTCCATAAAGATCTCGTGTAAAAAGTTATACCAATTTGGTGCTGGTTTTATGGCTGGCAGTTTCAGATTCATCAATCTTCAGTGATGAATTTAATACCATTTCGGGTTTTCTAGCTATTTTTTTCATTCATTCGCTTCAATGCCGAAGCTGAACATCTGAAACATTTTTCGCAATCAACCATTTCTGTTGATTTAAGAGAAAAATATTCCCTTGACGAAAACGTTTCCCTGTGGATACAACGAATAGAACTGACTTCATTTTTTACACACTGCAAAACATGTTGAAAAAGTGTGAAACAAATCCCCATCGGAATGACAGTTTTGGGACACATGAGGAAAATATTCTTCGAACTCCAGTTCAAGGGTACGAATGAAACGAATGAACTTTGATATTTACAAATGAGCAGACAGTATTTTTACCAGAAAACGTAAAAAGTGAATTTCTTCGGAACTTCTTAATCATTTATTAATTCATCTCATTTGTATCCTTAAATTGCCATCCAAATGATGCTTATTGCTGCTTTATTTGCCTCAATATAATTAGACATTGAGCTAGAATTGTTGAGAATTGCTATAAATTACGAGAAAAGATACGTCTCAAAGCTATCATTATGCGATGAGAGCAGCAAGAAACTCAACAATTCCAATTAAGTAGTATTTTCAGCATTTCAGGATGTTGTTAATAGATTTAATGTACTCGAAATTCTTAGAATATATTAGAATACATTCTCGATTTCCTACTTCCGTCGTTAAGTGACGAAATATCGAATCATAACGCCGAATTTTAAGCAAAACTATAATATATCTCTATTCGATTCTTTTCCAGATGCGTGTGCACGAGCGGATACACAGGTCAGAACTGCGAGAACGAATACATTCCGTGCGATCCGTCGCCATGTCAGAATGGTGGCTCGTGTCGTCAGGTTGCTGATCTTACCTACGAATGTTTGTGCCCCGAAGGTGAGTAGTCTCGCACGAATTCTTACTTTTCTGTCCGTGATCTCTCGTAGAATCTTGTTTTCTGCATAGTGTACACCCTTGTGCGCGCGGTGACTTTACACGGACCGCTCATGGAATACGAAACTTCTTTTCTCGTATCCGCACGTACGATCTCTTCTCGCTTATATTATTATCTCCTTGTCTTTTGAGATATATATTTTTTCTCCTTCTTCTTCCGCTGTCTCCGGATTTTCAGGTCTACGAATTGTGTACCTTGGATAAAATTACCACCCTGATTACAAGGAATCGAGTATGATGTTGTTATATTATCAAAATCCAGAGCATCTAGGCTTCAATTTCGTAAGAGAAAAAAAAGGTCGTCTAGGTCAGGTGATTTATGTCGTGGGAATGTACAAATATATTGAACAAAGTCGATATAATTGCTCTGCTTTTTCTTCTTTCTCACGGTTGAAAATCAAACACCAAGACGATATAATTTTTCCCTTTGACCCCTTTCATTTTCTCGTATTTGCACGATAACTTTGACCCAAATTTGTCATTTCGAATAGAGCATAAAGAGATTATTGTCCTTTTGTTTTCTCCTTTATCAAAGGAGGTTTGCGTTGGTCGATTATACACCCGTGTTCCAGTCTGTTTATTACGACAAGAAAGTCCAAGTTACGCAACCTTGTCTCAGTAAAATGAAATGGAGAAAAAAAAGAAGAGGGAAAGAAAAGAAGAAGTAGATCTCCCTGTTGTGTGCTTGTAAGAGCACAGTGATTATTCGGAGTGAGTTTGAGCGCAACAGGTACATATCTAGAGGGACCTCGAAGGGTGTACCATTTACTTTTGCTCGTATGTATTTCTTATACGTGCACACATGGTTGCCAACAAGTGGATGCTCGGTTAAACGCAAAAGAGCGGAGTGTATGCTTAGGGTCAGCCTACCGTGGCCTTCCTCGCTCCTCGGTTCACAATGCGTGCGTGGGTCCTCCGTTTTCCCAGGCAGACCACGACCATGGCGACACCACCCCTACCTTCCTCGCATCTCCTACCTATACCTTGAAGAATATCCCTCTCTCTTAACTGGCGCACCGTTCGTCTATTTCTTGTTCTTCCTTTTCCCATTATTGTTATTATCATCATCCATTTCTTCCCCCTCTCGGCGTTAACGGAGCGTACGAAAATACACCTTCTAGCACCTTTGATAGTTCGTGTTCGTTTACTTTTAGTACAAAAGTTTCATATGTTTATTAATCCAAGTTCAAATTTAATATCATGATCGCCTGAAAGCATTCCACTTGTTGAATAGTTGGTCCGAAGGGTTATTTCATCTAACTCAGTTTATGAATATATTATATATATCTCCAATACCGCTCCTCGCTCAGTTACAACTCCTTTCGTGTATAGTTTACGACGTTACATTAGTGCCAAGTATCCAAGTTACTGTTTTATCTTTGCCCTACCACTAATAACCCCATCGCGTTTTATCTTCTCCTCCTTTTCCTTTTCCTCTTTCTACCTCTCCTCCTTTGGTCGTGTGCGTGCTAGCTCTGGGCTTTTGCTCTTAGGAAGCATCCGCTTAAGAAGCATTGCGTCTTTTTAAAGCTATAATAACACTGAGAAACTATCGTGTATAACTTCAGGGAATGGTGAATTTTATTTCTCTCCTTCCTCTCATTTTCTTCTTTCTCCTTCATCGCGGATGTTTTCCTTTTAACGAGATACCTTTGAAAATACGAGAGGAGAAACAACGCTACCAGCGATTTCCTTCTCCCGTACTATTTGTATGATATTGTTATTGTTGTTCCTCCGTTCCCGTTTGTCATTTTCAAGAAACCCCTTCAGAATTTTAATTACCATGATTTTCTCGTAAAAGTAAATGTGAGCCAAAGCTCTGTCGTCGCAATATATTATGCTTTAACGATTCTTCTTTAAAATTCTCCCGAGCACTCGGTTTGAGATCATTATTATTTTTCAAGTGTCCGTCCGAGAAGAAACTAAAATGTCGTCGGTGGTTGGATTAAAACAGAGAAAAAAAGACAACAAAATTCAACGACTTCTCATAAATGAAGAAAATGATGCTAAACAAGATCGTAACCACCTTCGAGGGACTCTTAACGATGGTTCCAAGCGATCGATTGTGATCTTAATGGTTCAATTTGCACGGCACACGATGCTTCTGTTTGATGCATTTTTTTTAGTGTTGTTGTTAACGAGGGGAAGGGAAAAAAAGGTTTTCTTACAAATTGTTTGAGAAAATACGTTGTTCAGGGATGTTTTTGTAGCGAGTTGAATATTAAATAATGTTCTAATGAGAGGGGACTGAACCTCTTCTTTATGTCATTTACGTTAATTGACGAAGGAATGCGAATGCGTATAGTGAGAGTTTTATACAAGACAATAAAAGAACGTGAAAACATTTTATTGGCTCGATCTACGATTGATATTCACGTTTCTGATATACATGTGTTTCAATTCTCTGCCTAGTCATAAACTTTTCGTTATCTGACTTCGAAACGTGCAACGTTAAAGGTCAGAGAAAATCCACGCTCCATACCTTGGATCGTATTACACGGTTCCACAGTATTGGCATAATAACGATGAATATTAATTTACTTATTTTGAAACGTTTTATCTCTTAATTCGGAGGATTCACATTCGATACGATTTGGATTTTTCCCCAATTAAAATTAAACACCGTTTTTCAAGATCATAAAATTCGACGGACATCATCGAAGTCCTCATTGAAACGTAATAAACATTCCAGTGTAAAACAAGATCTCGTTCGTGTATCTTTCCCCCACCTCGTGGGTACACGGCATCGATTTAATTTCCATATTTCCAATCTGTCCTTTTACGCCTGGGCATCGATTGCCCCTCGTTAAAAGTGGAGTACGTTATACGAGTTAGAATAGCATTAATTAAGAGAAACGATTCCCTTTAACGTAAAGGAGCAAGGAGAGGTGAAAAAGCAATCGAAATGATCCTCATAAAAGATGGATCGTTCGACGAATGAATCGATTTCTCCCCGAGCGTGTCGGCCGATCGAGTATACCAACGAGCCTATTCCCTTTACCCAGTATTTTTCCTCTATTTTTTTTGTTTTTGTTTTCTTTTTTCTTTTCACCCGACACGTCGCATTGTACGCGTTGTTCGAGTCAAAGTGTGTACGTGGTGTCCTAGAGAGGGTATATGGATACACCCTATACACGGTAGACGGTTATATATACGCTTGAGCTGATTTATACCATCGCATGATCGTAAAGTGCATAAGCACCGAACAGAAGAGAAGAGTTAGAAAGATAGAGATTGTAGGAGAGCAGTAACATTTGATGAAGAGAGATAAACGTATGTGTATGTGTGTGTGCATGCGTGGTACGTATGTATCGACTTCCCTCTTGACCATCTCCTCTTTCCCTTCTGTTCACTCTGTGTTACGCAAGCAAATTTCAAGTTGTATTTTATATTTCCATGTGTAACGTTTACGTTTTATTATCGTGACGCGATAAGCTCGATAGAGATGATTTTTGAAAAGAAGATAATAACGAACGCATCGACGTATTTCTTGAATCCCGATTGTGAGAGTTTCCGAGTTAGCAGTTACAACGGTACCCGCGAATGCTGTAAACGAATAAACTTTTCTATCTTTCCGTATCTTTTCTTTCTTTCCTGCGAATACATATATGTGTATTGACCTCGTGCATACTTTTGCCTATAACTATTTAGCATTGAGGCACCAGGAGAGTCAACCGCTATCATCACCCACTCACCAATAAATTCTATACGTACATCCTCTTCCGTGCCAAGTGCCGTGGCAATTGATTCGCGACACCAACGCCGCCTATATACAATACAATATATGTACATTCAGTCTCTTCAGAGTTTAGGCTTCATAGAACATATGTAAAAGGCAAGAAAGGAGATTAATGGACTTCTTAGACTTTTGCTTTAACATTGTTTCTATCCTCAAAGAACTCTTAACACTCTATTAAATTCTTCTTTTGTGTACTTGTATTCACCGGTGACACATCTCCAAGATCTTTTCGTTACGGCAAATCAAGGTGAATTTTTTACCATTTGTGCGACACGCGATTTTAGAAGGTTCATTTCGAATGTGCATTCATCACGGCCAAAGATTCGACGTTGATGTAAATTTTGGGCTTTCATTCGGGAGGAGGATGAGAGGATGGAATACGTTTTGTGACAAAACGAAAAAGAGGAGAGAATAATGAGCAGAAATTATGAAAATGTGTTCGATGATTGATCTTTGGAAGGGGAGAAGAAGTGGGAGGAGAGAGTATAATGATTACCGTACCGCATAACAAATGAGAACGCTCGTCTATAACGTCGATTTGAATTCAGCAAAATCAGTGTGCCATACTATGTGCCGTAGTATATTGTGATCATTATTGCGTACTGTGTCTAATCGTAATGTTTTCCTTTCTGGGTTCGCTCCTTTTCTCCCTTCTCAAAAGTTAATTAAATTCTGGTTTAGAATTCTTATGGACACAGTACCAAATCAACCTGTAATCATCTAGTTTGAAGATTATATCAGGTTTAGCAATAGCTTCATAAGTTTTTTTTCCAATTTATTTCCAATGATATTGGAATTCACTATTAAAATCTGTGAATTAACGTGGAGATTGCAAGATACATTTTTCATATTTCATTATATACAACATCATCATCATCATGAAGTAATCAGTCTTATGACTGGTTTGATGATATCCTCCAACCTTGTCTATTATTCGCGAGACGCTTAATTTCTACATATCTACGACAACCTCTATCTTGTATAATTCGCTTCATATACCTTAATCTAGGTCTACCTTTTCGAGTTTTACCATTCATTTTTCCTTCCAATATTGTTTTCAATAAACTATCATGCCTTAATGTATGTTCTATCAGCTTACTTCTTTTCACGACAAGTTTCAGAAGCCTTCGTTTTTCATTTACCTTCTCAAGTACTTCTTCATTTTTTACTTTCTCTATCCACTTTGTTCTAAGCATCCTTCTATAACACCATATTTCAAAAGCTTCAAGTCTGAGTTGGTTTGTTTTTTCAATTGTCCAAGTTTCGCAACCATATAATGCTGTGCTCCAAACGTAACTCTTCAAGAATTTCTTCCTTACTGCTCAGCTAATAATCTTCGAACAAAGTAACTGTTTCTTTTGGTGGAAAGCCTGTTTTCCTTGCGCTATTCTTGCTCTTATATCTCTCTCGCTTTTACCGTTTTCTGTAATTATGCTTTCTAGATATTTAAATTCTTTGGCTTGAAAAAGTTTTTAATCCTCTGATTTCCCATACGTTTTCATAATCATTGTCATTATCCTCATAAGTGTTTGAGGAATATTTCTGGGAGTGTGAAATACTTCCTTTTTAATGAAATAAATCGTAGTTATGATCGTCGATTCATTAGGCTATGCGAGTTTCGATTCGCTTTGATGAAGTTTCACACTTTCGATAAGCGATTTCAACAAAAATCTCGTGATTAACTCGAGTCTCGAGACATTTTTTGAACAACGTCAAGATATTTTTGAGATGTCCTATACTGTCTCTTTGTGCAGAAAATAACTAAATCTGTTAACTCATCTGGAGATCATTTCAGATTCAAATAGTTCTTCACTCGCTCTCTAAATTTCTTGGAATGAAAAATCACTCATAAAGAGTAAGTTTTCACTCCAAAAAATTTAGAGAATAGAATGTCTTATCGAGAACAGGTTTTCAAGTATAGTTCACCATCTAGCTAACTGTGCTGGATTTTCCAGACTCAAAACTAATCAAGTTTGATGTTCAACCAAAATTTCTACCTGAATCTTCGAAACATATTTTATTATAATGATTTACAAGGCAAATGTATCGACTAGATCTTTCTACTTTCGTAGACTACCCATTTATTGTTGTGATATGTGTAAAAAGAACAAAGCTATGAAATTGACGATTCCGTAACAATTCGAGGAAAAGATTCGAGATACTTTCTATCAGCGACCAATATTTTGTGTCAATCATGAAACGAGAATTCACGATCTTCCAAGGCTGGGATCGTTGAAAATGTCAGTATAGAAATTATTCTAAGGAGATTTATCGATGACGATATATATACTTGAACCAAGGAAGTGAATCGAATCCGGCAAGTGTCATTCACTCATTTTCTCATTCCTCTAGTTCTATCTCAAACTATTCACGTCGTTGTAACAGTTGGTCGTTTCCGACACTTGATTTTGCTCTGAGAAAAGATCTTTGAAACATTCCTGTTTGTTCGTAGGAGGAATATATATAGTATATGCCTGCGCACACGCATAATTAGGTAAGCGTGGGTGGGTGTACGAATAGTAAGTAAGTACGAAGTAACGTGTACTCACTTCATTCTCTCTGTTGTTGGTGGGTGTTGTAATCTACTTTTCCATCACGAGACTAGATACAAAGTGTACAATAATAAACTACGAAATAGTGTACGTTCTTTCGCTAGTCGTGAGCGTGGGTGGAGAAATATTGATTGCTTCAATCAATCCCAAGTCAAATTTGACGAGTCAATTGATATCGAATATATCGATGATATATGCGAACGATTATCATGCGTTCCTCTTGTTTTGTTCTTGCTTTTTTTTTCTTAATAAAAACGATTTCCAACCTTCTCAACTTTCTCAGAACTCTCTTTCTGATAAGTGTTGTTTCAGGACAGTGACGGATACCGGTCGTTGTTGTCCATGGCCGTTCATACGAGCCCCGTGAAAAGGTATCGGTATCCATCTACCTTCACCTCCTCCGATTCTCAGGGGGCTCTGCGCCAGTACGGCATTCACTCTGTTAACTCATATAAAGAGTAGTATGCCACCATTACTACTCTGTTAAACCATTGCCAGGGACCGGAGGATAAATGATCCTGAGAACCAGATCTAGGCAAACCGTGACTACTCCCACCGCCACCAAGTCCCACTATTTTGCGTTTTTGCTTGGTCTTCTTCTTTTCCACTCCTCGAATCCGACTCTCGATTCCTCAATTAGATGTGTCGGGAGAAAGAAAGGATTAGATTTCATATACTATACCCCTGCAAGAACGTTGATTCAAATAACGTGACGTGACCGTGAAGAATCGTGAATGTTATTGATATCCACGTTCATATCCGGGAATTGGGATCAATCGAGAGTCGTGTTTATTGTATCGATTATCTAAAATCGCGTCAAGTGAAAGAAGTCGTCGTCACCGCTTTCCCACGATTTCGTCAAGTCAACAGATGTGTTGAGAGGAGTAGTAGGGGGAAAACCCTTTTTTCCATTACATCGAGTGCCACTCGATACTCTTTCTTCTTCCCTCTTGGGAATAATTTTATCCTTCTATTCTTGGTAAGTTTTTTTGTATCATAATAGAAGGTGAGTTTGCGGGTTACACCGCGGTACGTTGGGTAGGCAGCCCTTCGGGGCTCCCTTCGTGCTCATTATCATTGTTATTATTTATCCCGGACAGACGGAGAGGAGGAGGAGAAGAAGAAAGAGAAAGACCCTGGAGTCCGACTCTACGGTGTTGTTTTGTCCGATTCCCTTGAGAGAGGAATGATAAATCCACACCCACGCTCAGCTTGTAAACCAAACCGGACTGTTGGTGGCTACTTCTCCTGCTATTGCCGTTGCCATTGCCGTTGTTGGACCATAATAAGTATAACTGTAGAGTGGTTGATACAGGGTGCGTCTCAGAACTATTCTGTCTTTACACACAACAATGTGCAAGTATTTTCAAAACGAGAGTGCAATTTTGTTACCTGATTTCTATATTTCTTGATGTATGTATGTAAAGTATGGTTGGGCTACTCGAAGAGGGGGGAATGTGTATATCATTTCCATAAAAAGAGGACCACCGACCACACCCCATAGAAGGAGAAGAATCAGAGCCTTGCGTTCATTTTTGTAGCTTTTGTAAGTGTGGAAGTCGTTCCACGAGTCTCCCGAAGGAGGAGAAGAAGAAGAAGAAGAAGAACATAGTGGAGAGTCATTGACTCGTTCGTAAAGCCGCAATAGTGCGGTGTGCCAGTACCTTCTTCGCCTTCTTCTTCTTATTTTTCCTTCTCGTTCCTTTTTCCATCGGTTCTTCTTCTTCTTCCTCTTCTTCTCTTCCCTACTTTCGATACCATCTACAAACTCTTTGCGGGGCAACCCTCTCTTCGTACTCTTCATATTTTACCATTACCATATCAGGTTCTTCCCGATTCTTCTTGCTATTCTATCCCCTACCTCCTTTTCTTATTCCCCGACGCTTTATATGCGGTCCCTTATTAAATATACTTGCGCATATATAGAACGCTATGCACGCATCATTGGCTAAATCATCCTCGATCTCCTCGATTTTCGATAATTTTCTCGACAGTATCTGTTCGTAAATAACTCTTGGTTGACCGTTGGAAATAATATATGTATCGTCGATGGAACTTGATACATCCTTATTCTCTCATCCTTCGATGACGAGATTCAGGTTTAGAAGCATCTGAATGCAATTTTAAAAATGTGGAATAAAATGATGATGTTGGATTAAAATTCTTAGAACTTCGGTGGGATGTTGAAGCAAGTACTCTGTTCAAAAAATCATTCACGTTCCAGTTTTGAAGATCAAAAGTACGAATACATGTACAACACGATGAAAAAAACTGACATCCATACAGTGTGAAAAAACAAGATTCTTCCTCTAATATTACATATCGAAGGGGGAAGGGAAGGGAAGGCGAGCGTAAACGGGACTCGAGCTGCTTGCTCTTGTCAAGGAACTCGAACTCGTTTCACTGGACTAAGCTTTTTCCGTCTAGGTATTACGACCCCGAGGAGGAGATAGTAGAGTAGAGGATACCCCGTCGCATCAGGAATAATTAAAAACAGCTGCGTTCTATACGTATAAGCAAGCTAGCGGCCAAACTGGTTCCCCTCCTTTCGCGTCGTCTTCACTCTCCAACGTATCCAAGCACATAAATGTCAACGACATTACCATTTCGTAGCATGATCGATCTTACCTAGAGCGTATACTCCACATATCTCTCGAACCTCGATTCATTAACCGGAATTTCCATATTTTTGATATTCCTTTCCTTTGGAAAAGAAAAGGAACGTGATTCGTATATGTACTTGAAGCGGCAGTACACACGAGCGTGATGAACGTCAAACGCCCGAAGCGGAGGAAAAAAGGAGAAGAAAGGGCAGCACTTCTTGGTATAATAATACGTGTGTGTCCCTATATCCATTATACAAGTGTTGGGGTGCAGAAGAAGAAGGAAGAAGAGAAGGAGGATAACACAGAGCGCGTTGTTTTCTTCGAGGTCATCCCGGTAGAAGTCGCTTGACCTCTGACTTCGGCGCCTCCGTGTTCCCATAAACGTGGCCACGCGGGGTTATTTTATGCCCCACCTCTACGTATGTGTGCGTACTTAAATACCCTGCGTTTGTGTAACCGTCCACCGTAAGCTACACAGTATAATAT
Source organism: Gonatopus flavifemur (assembly GCA_018340375.1). NCBI lineage: Eukaryota > Metazoa > Arthropoda > Insecta > Hymenoptera > Dryinidae > Gonatopus > Gonatopus flavifemur. The sequence continues at coordinate 43,931,598 of JAFFJZ010000003.1, read as the reverse complement.
CGTCTTCCTCTTTCCCCCTCCCCTCGCTTTATCTCAGACTCGAGAGCGGTCAAAAGAGTAAATGACACAGAGCTGTATTTTGTGGTGGACGGTCACAAAAACACACGTTATGTACGGTACGTCCCACGTATACGTGATTATGTGTCCACATATAATATTCCGAGGCAACTCGTTCTTTTTTCTGTCTTCATTTTTCTTGCTCCTCCTCTTTCTCTCCGCATGTAGAATTATAGAAATATACTTCAATTCGGAAAAAAGAGATAAATAGAATAGGAGTATGGTGAATCTTGGCGTTCGTTACAGTTACGATTAAGTTTGTGGCAGGTTCAAAGATGTTGTTGAGAATAATATAAAATACATTGTTGTTCCTAAAACAATAAAATCATAAAATTTACGTACATTCATTTTGTTTAATCAATCCAAAACAAAACAAGAAAGGAAATAACAAACAATTGAATTCCCCTGTTAGTGAAAGGAACAATGGCGTGATCCGGGTAATTTATTTATATAAATGCACAATGTACAAATAAGGTATATATGCTCAAAGATAGTGGGTACCTAACCGTCGTAAGTTCTGTCGCACGCGCGCATATACAAAACGCTCGTAAACTCCGAGTTACACGGAATTCTAACAGTCCTTGTGCGAGTACAATACTAAGGTCCCCACTAAGATTGTATTTTGTACGTTACGTAACAAATCGGGAGTCACATTCACAAACCGCCAGGAATGTCGCTAGTCATCGTAGCTCTTCATAATACACGTGTAAGGGAAATAAATGAATTTTCTGATCAATGGGATGCGTTTCTTCTTCTTCTTTCTTTGTTTCTTTCAATTAACATAATTCCAATTTCTGCCCGATGATTCTTCATTCGTTGAATTTTCATTGAAAATTCATTAATTCTACTCAGCACGTAAATATTTTTCGACGAAAAACTCAAGATTCCAACACAATTTTCAGTAAGATGCAATTTTCAAAATTGAATTCCTTTTACAATTTTTGTAGGGTATTTCTCAAGAAAAATTAAAAGATTTTTCACTTTATGAAACATGTTCCCGGTAGTCACTCTTCGAAATAATGAAATTCATTCATTACTATACGATGCTGTTGAAGTCAAAGCTGGAATCTCGAAGAAATAATTTGAAGAAAGAATATTTTGTAAATCGGTAGGAAAATTTTGTGAAAAGAGATTAGTTTCAAGGAGAAGAAGAAAAATAAAAGAAAAGGACCACCGCTCTAAGACAATAATGTCTTAGAAGTAAATTTCAGGTACGTTTCTCGAAACCTATCTTCCAGTTCTTTTTCTTTCGACTATTATCGGCTTCGTCATCGTGGAATGCGATTATTTGTTTCCTTACGACAACCGTAGTGCCCCTTACGGTCGGTCGGTCTCCCGCTGGGGTGCGCCTCTCTAGGCTCACTCTTCTTTTTCTCTTCCTTCTTTCATTCTAGAATTTTTAAACAATGAAACACGAGAAGAGCATAATACCAAGAGCGAAGAGTCACGTAAAAATTGCGCAGTAAAGATATCAACCTACAGTTATTTCTTTTCCCATTTCTCTCTGTTGTTATGCTTTGTCTGACGAAAATATGAGAGAGATCATTTCTTTCGATACGCGTACACATACTTTATATTAAAATAATGAATATTGAAGCATTAAAAGTGATGTGAGATTTTCACATCACGATTATCGTGACACGAGGGTATAGTTACATCTCTCTCCTTGGTACAATCGTTTTTATCATCTCTCAAACAAAATAGTCGGCACTTGGAAAACTTTGTGGTTGCAATGGTCTCTGCTGGCTGCTGGTAGTAGTTGCCCTCCATATTCTGTCCTCGTGTATACCCTTTTTCGCGTAATTTCATTATTTCGCGATACTCGAGATAGAGAGTCGTTAACTCGGGGCTCCTCGGAGAAAAGAACAACTTTGCAGCGGCAAAGAAATCCGACCCTAGGAGAAACGAACACATGTGTATGCGCAATGACCGTGTATTTACGTACGAGATTGTAGGAAGAAGTTGCAAAGATTACAAAAGAAATATCGTACACGAACATATTCTAAACGATCCGATCGGGAATTCGATTAATTCGATCGGATGTTCCGATATCTTCTGGAACGTGAGGCTGGAGGATGTCGGTAGAGAATTGTTTTTGCTTGAATTATTGTTTCACGTACACGATATTTGGTCGAATAAAAATGTAGGAGTGCAAGAATGCAACGAGCTCGTCAAAGTAATAGTTAGATTAAACCAGTGCGATTCTCTTTCCGAATGGCGGAGGGACACTTCCTGCGCGTTACCGCTTCTCGAGTACATCTTTGTATGACTCTTCTCTTTCTTCTGCAAATAAATCGTCCCATAATCATCTTCTCGCGTGATGTTATCGTAAGCGCACTATCGGCCACTCTCAACTGTTGAAGAATTTCCTGGAAATCCGTGAAATTGCCGTGTCAAAGGGATCCTACGCAACGGAACCTGGTGGCAGGGTACACAAATTATATCTCTGACGTGCTTCATCATTCTTCTTGTTACAATCCTAACGAGACGCGGGAATCTACATAGAGTAGACGCAACGAGAAATAAAAATCTAAGAATTGCATGTGATTTAAATTCACAAGAGACCGTACAAATTGTTAACAGTTAGGTCGAGGTATCGCTCATTCTTCGCACTGTTTGCTAATTTCCAATTATTGAATTATCGAATATTGATTCGAATTGATAATCATTCTACTTTTGAAATGATTTTTACTACCCATAATAACTGAATTGAAACAGTTGTAGGATTTGGTGTTTGAAAGCGTATTATAAATGTTCAACAATACGGAGAAAAAAGTATTGCCGACATAACAAAATGGTCTGTTAATATAGCATCTAAATTTGTTCGCTGACATAAATAAATTTGGTATCAAAACTAATTAATTAATATTTTTGCCAGGACAACAAGTTTTTTTGTGGGCGCTGTAGTAATAAACCATTTCTCTCCATGAAAGAATGTAAGCTGAAGTTTCCTTGCATCATCGATAACTCATGCTTTTCTATCTAAAACTGGAAATTCCATACCTCGACTTCTTTATTCAAGAAATTTCGAAAAAGAAAATTGAGAAAATTGAGGAATGTAATTACGCGTATTCAGTGCATCCTATTACCTCTATGGTGTCAGAATAAATGATAATCATCGCGACATTTAATCTCATGGTTACCATGCCTACCATAGGTATTAAATACCTTATTACCGTTCTTCGTGATTATAGACACATGTATATATGTATAAGCCGAATTAATTCCGTTTAAGCGTTCTTCCTGTTATTAATTACGCTCCTTAAAGAGAGACTCCAGCCACGACCGATACTCGGAGCTAGGGTATCGTTATTATAGCAGAATACCTGTTCTTTTACCGCAATCGAATATATTATACGTCTAATACTTATACGTAGAATCACGTTTATCGTGGTTCCTCGACCCGAGTCGAATCGAATACCATCATCGACTTTGAGTTTTATCTGGTCGTCAAATGAATTCTAGAGACGATTAGAGCAAGAACTGGGAAAAAAACCTGCCTCGATCATTGTGAGAAGAAAAATGATCAAATGGTGCTGCTACATTGTGAGCGCGTAACGACGTGTGAGAATATATTCGACGCTAGCTTCAGTGTGTTAATTGACGCATCCAATCATTAGTGGGAGTATATAATGATGAGACAATTGCAACTAAATCGTTAGATACAACAGTTCACAGGAGGAGGTGCAAACGTTCACAGATGATGTATTGCTTCGTTTGAGCACACTTCCTTCGAATATAACAACGTTGTACTCTTTTACAATATTACTTTAATTGAGTCGAAAGCAATCTCCTCTTGTATTGAGGAAACTTTGTTACAATTCGTGTGAAAAATCGTGTGAGAATGTGGTTCGTGTAGACGTGGTGAAAAGCAGTCGATTGTTTCTCATTGAAAGTCATAAAAGTCGAGGTTTCGAGTATCTATATTCAATTATCCGAGGAGATTGTTGAAAGAATTTAGAATTGTTCTTGTACGGTATGCTCTAATAAAAATTATTCCATACGCATTCTCTGAATTCCTTGAAAGCCCCCAGAGAATCACTATAGATGGAATGTATAATATCATGCATCAATTTAATCGAAGGAATGCTAAATTGACAAATTATTGGTGTTAATTGTGGATTTTAGCACGATTCCTCGAGAAATACACAAAGTACACAACTACAATTCATTCGATACGAAGCGAACCCTGAATTATACAATAGAAATCCATTGTATAGAACCTGTGATTCAACATCCCGTCTGTTATACAAACCGATCAAAGTAATGGAACTGAAACATAAAATGAAAAAAATGAAACAACAGCAGCTTCTATTACAAATAAAAGATAATTTTCTGGAATAAACTCAATTATTTCATACTCTATAATTACCATTCGTTCACGGCTCAGATTTCTTCACGATTCATTAGATAGAACAAATTCTTATTATCTTTCACCTTAATATATCCTATTATAAAGTGCGTAAAATGAAAAGATCGTTTATCTCTGGCAGTATCTCTTGGAGAAATTGTTGATTTCAGGGCGCGAGACACAACGTATTCGATTGGAAATTGGTAGCTTTCACATACACCAAACGCGTGTAGAACTTAACCCGTATATTACGTATAATAGGTGCCGCATAAAATTAATAACAAATATGCGTTCTCCGTGCATTCAAGCGTTTCGAGAGGTGTTAACGAGACCATTCTTCTTTCGTTCACATACAGAAAACCGACGCGCACATTTACGCCAACGCTTTAGCCCTTTCTCTTCTTCTTCTTCTTCTCTCATCTCTTTTGAGAACCACAGGTAGTCGTGTTCTCATTTTCCCCGCAATCTTAACGGTCGTTGGGACAAGCTCGACCCTCGATGTACAATACCTACGTACCATACGGACACATATTGTAAACTGTACAGAAGAGGATGAGGAAAAGTACGGGAACTCGTATAGGTATAGTGGAATTGTAAAAAAAAACACAATCATTTGACTGTGATGGAAAATGATAAAATGAGAAGGGAATAAAAGAAATATGCGATTATATGTTTTCGTTGATCGCGAAGCTTGCATATTCCCCTATCTTGGGTTTCAGGGTCAAAGTCGTGTTCCAATTAGATGGAACGTCGCCGTTGATTTTTCTACGACTCTTCCCTAACTCGTGTACCTCTTCCCCAACTCCTCTAAGTCCGAAGTTTTGCTTCTAATAAGGAATAGTGGAGCTTATGCATGAACGTGTGCATGTATATGAGTTTTTCATTGGTGTACAAGTATGTGTGTGTTTGTGTAATCGTGTGATAGAAAGGGTCTCGAAAGCAAATATACACACGAACACACGTACGCGTTATATAATGCATCGTTGCGCACACGTAGAAGGTTGCATTTTAGAGGTAGCCAACGGCCATTACGATCACGGGTCGGGTCTTCGCGGGGCACCAGGGTCAATTTTATACACACATAAATGTATTATATACACGAGCAAAACGTTCGAGCTCTGTACGTTCTCTGCACGTTGGAGGGATCGTTTCGGAATGAGAAATGAAGAATCGTTTTCCTTTCAACCAACAAATTGATAAACGATGAGGTATCGTTTGAACAAGTTCCAAGTTCATATTGTACGCAACGTGGATTCTAAATTCAGGAATTCGAAAGACCAAGATATTTAAGGCACGAAGATTGGAATTCCATGCATACTCTTTTGCACAAAGTATGTGAAATTATTATTCTTGTTCCGAGGACAAACTTGAAAATGAAATCAAATGTTAGAGGTACTAGTTGTCGGTGCTAGAGTACCACTACTGCTGTGGTCGCTGTTTCTAGCCACGGTCTTTTAACGATGGTTAAGACCGATTCTCGTACGATGCTAAACCACCGTGTACACGGACAGCATAAATAAAACGCTTTGGCTTAGGACTTTTGCGACGATCTGATTTATTTCCTCGTGTATATATACACACATATGTTAGCGTATGGAGTATAAGTACACGTAAGATGCAGATATCTCTTGTGAGAGGATGCAAAGAGGTACACTGTAACTTTTTTATATCTCTGTTGAGTGTAGTTACCCACGGGTCCGCAATGGAGCGGAGCGGAGGTGGACCATGTTGTTCTTCGACTCCCGGTTAAAGCGGTGGTTAATAGCGATTTAAGCGGTGATTCCTATCTCCTTTAATTACCACAGCCCTTTTTTCGCGACTCTCAATACTTGGCCTAAAGATAAGAAAAAAAGGAGAAAGGGACAAGTTACGTATGCGATCTTATATGCTGTGTTTCCTACTTTGTCATGTCGTTCTTCCCCTTCTACCTCTCTTTTCGTACACTTCTTCACTCTCTGTTTTTCCAATTGCGATTCTTGGGTGGATTTACAAGTTCATGGTACAAGAGAACACTTCATACGATGGATGTACCTTCTTTGCTGTACAGATTTGTGTTTGAAATGTACCTGCGTTTTTGAGTGATTGAATTGTATGAAATTCATATCGATTCTCTTGTTCGGTTGATTTGAATCATTTGCAAACCGATAACTTTGATCTCAAAGATATTATCATGGTAATACGGTTTCCTCTAATTATCATAATATATTTGTTCAGTATTTTCCACATTTACATATTATATACGAAAGGGAATCGAGTTACAAAAGTACGCGTGTATGAGAATCTTTAAATATTGACCGTCGTGTTGAGAATGATAGGCAGCACGGCAGTCTTATTATAATATGACTCCTTTGAGTGGACGTATAGAAGAAGAGGATAAAATTGAACCAAAAGAGAGTTGGTACGGTTAAAAGGGCTCGCGTATAACTCTTATATGTTTATCTTTTACTCGACTCCGAGTATTATGGGTGGTTTTATATTATTCCTTTTCAATAATGTACTCTATTCTGATCTTCCATAACGATTGTGCAATGGATGTGGAAAAAGGAACAAGATATCGGGAGCTTTGACTTTACATCCGTTCTTCAAGTAATTTATATTGTTGTTGAATATATATAAATGTTAATTTATGCATCCTAAGAGGTGTACAAATAGAAATAGAATAGACCGTACATATATCGTATAAAAGTTCACTTTTTCATGCCTTCTGTTGTTCTATTTCGTCTCATAGAATTTGTATAATTTTGTAAATGAAATATTCAGTGTAAATAGAATCGTTGGTTGATACTTGGAATTCACGTTGGATCTATGGACTTTGACCCTTTCCTTCGAAGATTTCTGTTTTATTGTACCGAAGGGTTGGAAGATAAGCGTTGAAACATCAGAGTTCCTGTTAGAATTCGTGAAGATGTACAAATGTATAAATAATATGAGGTCACGCGTAGTACGTGCATTGATCACGTGTTCGAGACCAGCATTAATCATGGTCATTTGACAGCGAGTAACCAAGGCACACAACGCGTTGCATAGATTTATATTTATTATGCGCGAACGCATAAGTCACTCTTAAATGCCCGCGAGCGGCACCATTAAGTACTTTTGTGGGTGGGACCAAAGACGTTCGTTCGTTCCTTCGTTCGTCCATCCTGGTATGTTTGACCTCGCGCTTCTTCTCAGTCGCTTTTTTCATGTTCTTTATTCCCTTTGTTTTTTCTTGTGGCTATAGATAATTCATCTTCTAATATTCTAAAAAAGAACGGATCTGTGATCCAATTAAAAATGAGAATTGTTTCCTTTTTAATTGTAAAATATGTAATCACATTGTACTTCCTACAGAAACTCAGTATCCAAATCGAACCACGGAAACCATTTTGATCATCTCTGCATTACGATTCATAGTTATCAACCTCACACATACCTATTAGATCTTTTAATCTCTTATCTATCGATATGTTTATATATACTTATCTATACACATAAGACCTCATTCGATAATATAGCCTCCCTTTTGCTGCTGTATACGAACGAGACAAATCCACGCCCACGGCAAGTCCTTCGTGTTCTTTATTAAAGGTTTTCGTCCCACCTCTTTGCATTTACCAGAGAATCCAGACTGGATGCTACGGTTGTGCGCTTTCTATATGAACTTGTATTTGTGCACGTGTATAGAGTTGGAGAGAAAAAAGGGCGCGGTGGTTCTATGCAAATTTATGCGGACCAAAGATCCTTACTTGCACATGCACCACCATCACCGTCGGCCAATACACACTCTCCTTCTCTTCTTAGTTTCTTTGAATATTGGGTTATCGGATACACGAGTGTCCTCGTCCTGCCTCTTTCTACGATTAATCTTGTTCTTGTGGAGTTGTAAAAGTACCCACACACAATATGTTCCGCTTGGAATTGGAACTTGGTGAAATTGTCTCTTTGAGAATCGAAATCCTTCACCTCACGTTATTATCATGATTCGTCTTTCCGTAGCAGAAAGGTAAGGAAGAAAAAGTGCGAAGAACGCAGTCAACGCGTGGCCGTACACGTCTTTCTTTCTGTTTTTCTCAATGTCGACGTACCGCGAGCAACAACAAGACCTTTCGTGACTTGCAAGACCGAACAAAAAACCACTTTGTTCTAAGGTAAACCTCACTCCCCTTCCTTCTTGCTCTTCCCCTGCGTGTACAGGTTAGTTTAGAGATGGGCGCTTTGCGTTTCTTCTTACTCACAGTCGAAAGAAGAAAGGCGTAGGGGAGATTCTTTTATACACCTCTATATACATATACAAAAGGACCACGAGATGACGAGACATCGGGAAAAAAGTATGACGAATCAACCGGAAATTGTCTTTCTCGTAGAGCTCTTCGTCTTTCGTGATAGTGTTTTTTTTGCACATTCTGTTATATTATTCGCTTTATTCACTCCACTTTGACGCTTGCAATTTATGTTTGCTCACGATTAACTTGGCTAACGAACGTGAAAGAAAGAAAATATATCTTGTAATTATCGATGTTATTAATTGAAAATCGATGATCAAATGGAAACATTTGTTTTCTGCGATAACTTTGAGCCTTGTCGTGAAACGTACAAGTCTTCTGAGAATCTATACGTGGTTTCTAACTTGTTCGTGTGTGTGTGTGTGTGTGTGTGTAAAAGTGTGTATGGGTATACGAAAGAGAAGAAGGAAAAGAGGAGGAAGATGGAGAAGTGGAAGAGGTTAGACTCTCCACATCACGAAGAAGTGGAGGACCACTATGCAGTGGGTGGGACCCTCCACTTGGAGAAGTCCAAGACTCGTGACCACCTCGGGCTGATATGTCGAACCAAAACCTTACGTTTCTTCTTCTACCCCTTCTTCTCTTTTTTATTTTCCTTCTCCTTTTCATCCTCATCTTCCTTCAACGCATTAACGAGAGAAAGAGAGAAAGATCCATTCGCGGTAACCCTCCGGGCTCTTATGCCTCTTACCTACTCTACCACGTCCTCTACTCCCAGAGATTTCTTCTCTTTTTCCTTCTCCCGCGTGTCTTCGTCTCGTTTCTCTTTCGTGGCTGCTCTCACGAATATTCTTCCCATGATTTACTCGTGCCTATGCAAAGGCATCTTTTTCTCATTGGAGAACTGAAGTTTTTTCTTTCTCCTCGTGTTTTTTGTTTCTTCTCTTTGGTATTTTTTCGTTGTTGTTGTTGCTGTTGTTCTTACGATCTTTATTGATACACACGAGTCGTACGCGTTTGCTGTAGATAGAACAGACATCGTTCGTCGTAATGTAATGTCAATCAATGATATAGCATTGTGGTTTTGGTAACAGATATATATTCGGTGCGAGGTGAACGAGATTGCTCAATCTTGACCGCGTACAGGATATGATATTTTATTACGAACGATGAAAATTCGTATTCCAAAGAGGAGAAAAAAGGAGAACGGCTTTTAGAGGCTAACGATATGCTTGCGTGCTCGCAAGATTAAGAGACCCACCACTCATCCATACCATCATCGTTTGTCCCCAACTTCCATTAGTCGAAAAGATTTTTTTATCATATCTCTCGTGTGCCACCTTGAAACACACGTGTCCGTCTCCTCCTCATGTTACGTTCCATTAAGACACTATGCGTACGAGATGAATCGTTCCTGCCTTTCTCACTTCTTTTCGTTCTTGGGTGATTAATATCCACTTTTGCCAATCACAATTCCAACTATTATCGTAGCACTCGAAAAATTACTTCGTCAATCTGTCATCGAATCGATGGATATGAATAGATATATGTCAGAGGTGAAGAGCGGACTCAATAATGATCGGATGAGATCCTACGTATCGACACGATCTTTGTCTTCTGGTACGTTGAAAGTAGTTATATAATAATTAGTATCCATTACACGTTTCTTTACGTGGGTATATAGCCAACCTCGTAGGGTACTTGGAGCGAATAACGAAGCAGAGAAAAAAGAGAGCTGATGGTCGTTGAAACGTTGATTTTCTTCATTATGTTACTCTGATTCTTTTTGAATATATAATTATTATCCTTGAAGAATATGTTTTTTTTTCATTCGCATATTAATACGTTGTGGGGATTTTTTTTGTTGCAGGTAAGAGGGCTGAAAGACGATGGAATGTCGGTAATCATATAATTTCCGCTGTACATGGGTTCGTATGTTGAGAAGATTTAGAGAGGGCTTTTTGATTTGATCGACACTTTAAGTATTGTTACTTTGAGTATTCAGAAAGTATAATACGAGAATTTACAGGGAGTCGAAAACATATCTTCCAATGTACAATTTTATGAGATTGCATGAATACATTGATTAAATTCAAATTGTTCAAAATGTTTTGTGGATTTTTTATATGTAAAATTTTATGCATGAAGATTTTCATAAGGAATCCTAATTTAAAAAGTTAATTTATCAAATTTAATACAAACTTTGCAACGGTGAATAACCATTGTACCTTTTGAATAACCCATTGGAAATGGTTGAATTGATGAGATTCAATGGGAAATCAGTAAATTTTAATGGCCATTTACCGTTAAAAAGTATTGTATTCTATTTCATCAATCAAAGGGTTTCAATAGTTTTTTTTCTTATCGAGTGATCGGCAATATTTGACGGTATCGATAATTTTCATACAAATTGTTTAAAGTTTCGATCGACGTTCTGTAAAATTCACTATAAATTCGTTAAATTTCTTCTGAAAATTAGGATATTGTTGAATATCGCTTGTAGTCAGAAAAGAGCCTTTTTTAACACACTTCATAACAAAACTTCTATTGGAGGAAGTTTGAATCTTATAGAAAAATTGGAGAATTTATCAAATCTTTTCAGGAAATGCAAAATGCATAGAAATTATGTATAATTTCTGTACAATGACTGTGGAATCATTTTTTTTTCATGATAATTCAGTGTAGATTCGGAAATGTTCTAGGGCTTCAAGAACTTCCATAAATTTTTGAAAACTATTTCTCATCTTCTGATAAAACTTTCGATATCTTTCAGAATATTGATCTTCCTCAAAATCCTTGGATGGTTAGATTCATTCAAATAATGAGATTCGCCTGAATTGTCTACGTATGTCCGCCAGAAAGAAACAAATCATTATTCATAGATGGTTAATCCTTGCGAGAAAACTTTCCTCCAGTCTGAGTGTCAAAAAGAATTAGGGTTGTCATGTCCTTTTTGTTTGCACCATAATTTCTAAGTCTTCAGGTTTGGTTGAAAGCCAAGTGTAATCACTTATAAATCCTGTTCCCTATCAATGTTTTGTTTGAATGCATTATTGATCTGTGTATTGGGTTGTTTTGAAAACTTTTGAATCTAAAGCAACCTAAAGACTGAAGTCGAATACATATTGTCAATTTCTTGATGATGTTTAGAAGATGTTCCCCAGTTCTATGCACCAGAACTATGAATTTATTATTCGAATTTTCTAAATAATTTTAATAATTTAATTCTACCCTGAGAATTGAAATCTTCACTTCCATTCGTCACAACGAAAAGATCTTGTCAAGAACAGTGTGTTCTGCAGAAATAGTATCCTCTCTTCAAGGATATCATGTATTTCGTAGTCAGAAACAGTGTATCTTACAAGACTCACCCCAGGTTCGATAATTGAAAACAATGTAAGAAAGTTTTTTCCCTCGCCGGTAATCAGAGAGAAAGCCTTTTATATTTGGTATAATCTTTGCAATTAAAAGGTTAAGGTCGTCCACTCACATGCAAGCGTCGTACACAGGATTTATTTAGTATAACACGTATGTACACGGGAACATACACATTGAGTACAGCACACGCACGCACACACACACACATGTACACACATTGGCTCAAGGAGGAAAGATAAAGTGTAGGATGATCGACGCAGTAAATAAGGTATAGAATACGCATATGTAAATCACGAAGGGCGCACCCACGCCCCCTTACTCAGCGATCCTCTACTTCTCTCGTTTCATCTTTTTCTCTCTATCCTTCCTCTCAGCAGTTTCTTCTTCTCTTTCGTTATTTTTCTTTGAATAAGAATAAATAGAGGAAGAAGGAGAAGAAGGAGTAGAAGATAAAGCAGAAGAAGTGAAAGAAGAAGGAGGAAGGGAAAGAAAGATGCGTGCATGGAGGTGGCTCCATTCCGCATACAACAATAGCCTTCTCCATTCGTGTGTACGTTGTATGAAGTGCTCTTCAACTTCTTTACAACCTTCTCAGTGCCGAGATAAAGCAACCATGATACTGCACTCTCTCTTCTCCACCCTCGTCACTTTATACCATTTTCATCTTCTTTTTCTCTTCAACGTCCCACGTTGTTCTTCACCATCATCATCATTCAGAAGAACTCTTCTCCTAAGATCCTTCTTCTAAGATCGCTAGATCCGTCAAGATATTTGAAAAAAAAGACAAAGATCGTAACAAAAAACCGTAGTGAGTCCCCACTCTGCCAAAGGATTTCGAAAATTCACTTAATTATGTGCTCTCGTACGCCGAGATAACAATCCTCGTTTAGCGTTTCAGTCTCCTTTGGAATAAATCAAGACTAATGTAAATTGATTTCTTTCTTTCTCTCTATCTTTCAATATTTTAGGATGTATTTATTGATGTTTGATGTAATGGATGTAAAAACGTTTCACACGAAGAATCCTTTTCAATCATAAAACAATTAACGAGCGTCTACGATAATCCGTTTATAGAAAGAGGAGAAGAAGAAGAAGTATTATGCAAATCCCCTTCTCGAGCTTACGAGAAAAACGCACCGTGACGAAATAAAATGTCACTATGAGATTAGCATTCGATGCTAAAATCGCAGCCACGGGCTATGTAATGTAGAAACGTGTTTCAACGGTTTATGGGAGAAAAATACATACGAGAGGAAGTTAATGATATACAACAACAGCTGTGAATCTCGTATTTGTGCATTTTTGAAGTAACTTAATGACAGTCGTTAGATTTCAAGGTTGATTTTTGAGATTTATGTTCTTGCATAGAAGTTGTCGATTAGAAATTTTGTTGAAGAGTTTTATTTATTACTGTTTCACAGAAAGTACTGTAATTGGCTAATACATTGCTTCCATTAAAATCAGGTTATAAAAAATATATATTTGTGATTGAGATTCACTTGTAATTTCAATAAGAGCGTTTATGATATTTATTTATGTTGGATGCTGTATTATAAGAATGCAGAATGCATATAAATTTTTCACAAAGAATAGAAGATAATTCGAAATTCAAATGATATAATTGCCTTAAATTGAACGATTGTATGAGGATCGTGTACCGTTATGAAAAAATTTTCTATACAATAGACGAAATTGAATTACACGAGAGGAAGAGAATTTTGTGTCGAATTTCTGAAATAACCGATTTCTAGGATATTCGATCTCCTTTTCTCTCTTTAATCTCGCTCTATAAGCGCGGTCACATTTCTTCAGAAGAGAGAAAAAGAAAAAGGAAGAAAAAGAGAAAGAGGAGAGGATTGTGAGCAAGCCCGCAGCGAACGAGCCAACTAAAATCGTAAATAAGGAGACGATTGTCCTTTTAAGCGGCAGGGGCCCTATGGTGGACAAGACGGACCAGGAGGGTGCCTTCACTGATTGTCCGTAAAGAATGGTAGCCGCATGACGGGCCCATTGTTCGAATGCCGGCGCCTCTATATGCATGCTTATATTCATCCACCCACGCGTAGATGTGTGCGTACATGTGGGATGTGTATGCACTTCATTGTACGCGTGCACACACTGTGTAAATGCATATGCATTCGTGCACGTGCAGAAACACACACGTATTTAAATTACTCTTCGTCTTTCGCTTTCTTTTATATTGAAAGATTCCTTGGATTCAGTGTCGTTTGATTTACATTTTCTAAATATTAGACTCTGATTCGAGTGATTAGATTTGACTTTACACATTATACTACACCGTACAGAAATATATTATTCCTTATTGTACGAATGGAATTGGAAGAGAAGAGAAGAAGATAAGTTTATCTCGTTGTTGGAGTGTATTCTTTCTCTCTCTCTATTCTTTCCTCTCAAGCTAATATTATCTTTTTATCCTCTTGCCTTCTTCTTTTTATCACATTCTCTTTCTGTGAACTACAAGAACCTAACGAGGACTGTTTAGAAGCAACGGCAAGTGTGTTGGCATGCGAAACAACCTGTTGATTATCTTATACCTACCTGTTGCATTGTTCAACCCTCCTTTTCAAGTGCAACCTTATAGAATTTTGTTCCAAGTGAATGAAATAGCTTAGGAACATTATCTCTTGAATTCTATTCGAAGAATGAGATTTTGATTTTAATATTTACTGTATTTTATACAAATGAAATATATAATTCTCATTAAAAACTGAACCCTGGAATATGAAATTCTGTTCTCAAGTTGAAGTGAAATCCTATTCGAAACCACGCGTAGGGATCTTGACGTATCCAGGTGGGCATCAAGGTTACCAAATATGAAATTTGAGAATCCCCAATTGTTACTTATAGGTTCTCCACGAGGAATTCAAACATTCCATTCTCATGTGAAATATTTGATGAATAGAAATTTCTCTCAACTTTGATATACACATTTTTCTATTTCACGGAAACGCATTTTCAATACTTTCTTCAATAATAATACTCATATAAATGATAGTATATAATAATTCCTTGAGAGCGCAGAGAGAAATGTGAAGGAGAGGAAAAAACGCAGCGAACGCTTGAACATTTTGAAACGATGAAAAGAATTTGTTTGTGTAAGATAAATCCTCTCTCACTCAATTCGGGTAGTACTTACGAAAGAAAGTGTGTCTGGTTAGTTTCTTGTAGCTCTGAAATGGTTTGTCATTCCAAACCATGAATACATAATGTTTTCTTTGAAGAAAAAAATATTATAAACTATAGTTCGGATCAAGGCAATTGAGTTTAGAATAAATTTCGTTTCTTTTAAAATGATTGATTAAAGTTCTAAAAAATAAATCATTTATCGAGAATATTACATCATTTTTGAAATCGGTATCACTTTATCCATGACAATAGAATTATTATCAAGACATTCGAGGGGTCATCCCTTCAACGTCTTGATACCTATCATTGCGACTAAACCTCGCTTAGTTTTCACAGATACACAACCAGTTGATTCTCTACCTTGACTCAGTGTTTTCTCCTAACCTTTTCATTATATTGTGCGTTCATGCATTTTATATTCCCATAGGTATACACACATATTCTCAAATTAGACACTCGAAGCGTTAAGGGAAAGAGATGCTCATACTTTCCGCCAGACATGCATTATTCATATAGCTATATTTCCTTCGGGGGCATCACTCGTTCGCTCACTCGCTTGTGCTTTGCGCGATCTTATAATTTCACGTATGATCATAATAATGCACAAATCAAACGCGGATGCGAGAATTCCATATATACCCGAAAAAATTCCTTTCCGTATTGATTTTTTTACACATTAGGATTCATTATCCGTGGATATTAAAAATATTTCACAGTTTTGTGTTCTTTGGATCTATCGTTACCATCCTGGTATAGCCGGTCAGTTTTATCGGCCGAAGGATGTTGTTACTTTTTTTCCGTTTATATATGTTCCTTCACTCTTGAAGAGTAGACATTTACGTATTACATCACGGTGTAATGACGGTGTAATAAAATTTGATGGCTCAAGGAGTAATTTATCATTCTTCTTGATGTAACCATTTTTCAAATTGAAGATTCATTGTCTTCTGGCCGCTCACGTGTACTTTATTCTCTTTTAACTGAAACTTGAAACTACATTAAGAGCAAACTCCGCCCTTCAAGCCATACTTGGAAATTGAATGTTTCGAAAATATAATGTGTATGGGCGAAGGGTTGCATTCGTGTGTGGTAAATTGCAAAATTGAACTTTGTTGAGATCTTCAAAATTTTAACGGAGTACAATGATTACATAAAGGAAGTCGAGAAATTCTCTTTTCGGATATACTTGAGATGTCGACAATCATTTTATCAATCTTAAAAATGGAATATTCGCAGATTTGTCGAATACATTATTTTTAAACTTGAAATAATGTTCCCCAACTGTAGTCATCATGTGATAAATGCCTCCATGGAACTGTTTAGTGATGTATAATACATGTTCCGAATTCGGTCTACAAATTGGGAGGTTGGCTACCAATTACTTCCAAAGAGGGTTCAAAACTTCTTCTGAAGTTTGTCGTAGTTACATTAATGCTTTCGAACAATTGCTGCCACGTGTCTCTTCCACAAGGCTATTCCACGATCGTTAAACATGTCAGTACCGCAGAAGTTTGAATATTAACTACCGTCGATGTACTTTTGATATATCGTTACATTGATATTTGATGCTCCAGATAAAATCCCTACAAAATTGGTTATAAATTTTTGTAATGTCATTTATTCCTTAAATCACGATGCCAATCGCCATAATTGAGTCCACGTCTATCGAAATCAACGACGAAATTTTTTTTCTCGATCATCTCGAATCGTCGATTATTGAACACGAAAAGGAGAGAGAGAGAGAGAGAGAGAAAGAGAAAAAAAGTGGATCCGGTTCAAAGGAAAAGCAAGAAGGGGAAGAAGAACGATAAGACAACACGACACGGTCTTTCGCAATTTTGGAACCCTCGAGGGGTTTCAAGAAGAGTACATTAAACCTAAATTATAAGCTCACGATCTCGATGCCCAGATCTTTTACACTCTCTTCTTCAATCCTTTCCTCATTCTCTTTTCTTCCAGGGGCCATGATTAAACGGGGATCCACCTCTCCGTAAAGCCGTTACCCATTATCCATTCAAATTACTCTTACCTCTTTTTCTGTCTTTGCTCTCCTCGATGTGTGAGTCTTTTACTACAAACCTTCAAACGACACTCCAACTATAGAGAAAGAGAGAGAGAGGGGGAGAGAGAGAGAGAGAGAGAGAGAGAGAAGAGATGGGTCATTGAATCAAAATAATTCTGTGGATTTTTCTGCGATTTCGAAGAAAATTTTTGAAAGATATTGATTTTAGAAAGCGTGATGAATCGTTCTCTCTCGTTAGAGGGCTGAATATTCCTTACAAGGATATGCGCAAACATATCATACATGGTAACTTGTCTCATTTTTCCATTCCTTAATTCCGTAAACAGTTTTCCAGTTCAAATTCTTATAGAAAAATATTTCATAATCCTAGTGAGGTCTTCAATGGTTTAGTGGTTAATTTGCAACAGAGATGATGGGAGTAATATACTAAGAATCGATTTGACAGCGGATAAAAATAATTTGTTCATCAGGATGGTTATTGTCTCTCGGTCGTTGGGTGGGTGGTTGTTATGCGTCGTCACATAGACGATCATGACAAACCACCTGATTTTCGGCGGGGAAAAAATCGAGGCACGGGCCGTCGGAGTTTGCTTTATTCGATACTGCTGCGTGCCCCGTTTTCCCCCCTGCTCTCCTCAACCCCCTTGGCTTGCCAACTGCTAACTGCTTACCGCTTCGTGCGTCAGGCCCACTGCGTCAGTCAGGGATCGCAGAGATTCTCAACTTGGTGTCGAAAAAATCATTCTAAAACCAATGGGTTTGCATTGAAAAATACTTCTCCCCGTATTCGAATCGACGCTGAATCATGAATCATTGGAACTCAAAAATATGAACATCTTCATTGATCCTGAGTTGGTAGAGAGCGGTCAAATGCCAGGGCAAGCGTGGAATGTTCGAAGAGTCGAGTATTTACTTAGTTACCTAAGAGTTGTAATGAATAATTGCAACCACTTGACACGTTTAAATAATTTGCTCCCACATATCAACGTAAATATGTACTTTTATACTTGAACGTATATATATATATATATTTATATACATTTTTTCCCAACTCAAGTGAAACTCGTCTCGTCGATGAACGTGAAAGCAGGAAGTCGTGTCGAATCTCTCCGCGTATATCGGGGAGTTGTATGTACTCCGTATCCCGAGTACAGATGGGATCCTCAGGTTGAGAATCCCTCTTGTGGCGTAGTCGGCGGCGGCATGAGAATTTTCCCACAGTCCCCACTACCACGTGGTCACCGAGACGCACACCCGCTCTCGCGACGTTGCCACACCTCTGTACCCACTGAGCATGAGAGGCACTGCACCTCCACGTGAGTTGGAAAGGAACACTGATATTGGGGTGACATTAGTTGGAATGGGACACGAGATCCAAGTGAAAGAGGGGAAAGGAAAGATCATGGTAATGGTGGTGGTATCGCTAATGATAGTGGGGAGCGAAAAGTAATGCACGAAAGAGAGAAAGAGATACGTATATAGGGATGTGTAGTTGGGTAGAAGGGAGAGGGAAATGAGAGGCTTACACGTACATGTGATGGATATGTAGAGTGATATAGAAAGGAAACGAATGGGAAGGAGATAAAAACATATACAAATATATATGTGCATATATACAGTGTGCCACGCGAGGCGTCCACGAGATAGAGGGAGATAGAGGAATGGGGTGGAAACGGTAGAGGGACATGACACCCCAAATATAATGATTATTTTTTCCTGTCGGGAAAATGAATATATTTTCGTTTGAAAGTCATAGGTTCTTGTAGGGAGAAGCAAAGAGGAGTCATTTCATGTCAAACAAAGTGAAAAAATAAAGTTTCGAGTTCAACTGAATGGATATCTTACTCCCATTTCAAACAGTAGGATATCAATTCGTGTTTTAAATATATAGCTTGAAAGTTTCGTTTCACTCATAATAATTAACATCACTGAAATCACAAATATTTTTGAGGATTTACAAATTATAATAATACAGTGAGAGAAAGGCTTCCTGCACGGAAAAAAGAAAACAGCAATGGTTACTGTGAATCATAAAAATACATTGAAACTCAAATTCATTCTATGCAGTACTGTGTTTCCCAGTCCTCATTACTGTCCAGTCAGCGTTGACGCATTTCATTACAATACCCATCACTGTGATCGCGCTAATCCTCATTATCCAAGCGTGTTTTCATTTGTTTTTCAACCGATCGCTGTCATTCACAGTAACCAGTAGTGTTTTCTTTTTTCCGTGTAGCTGCACCAACTTAAAATCTAGTTGTCTGAAATATGAATAAAACAGTTGATTCGATATAAACAACAAATTTAGCTATGGCGAATAACATTTATTTGATTCAACTAATGTTTATTCAGAGTGGGTAAATTTCTTAGCTGTCTAATATTCAACTAAAACGCTTGTTCTCAGTGTACATGTTATCTGATTGAATGTAGTTGATATTTGGAAAATATCACGGAAAAAATGATGTGATTGATATTTGGATAGTTAGAAATTAGCCGTGTAGCTATTTTTCAGCTGTGGCAATGAAAGTTATTGCTATAGGAGCCAAAATCTAGCTCTTGTAGCTATTTGTTTCGTTATCCAAACATCAAATACACGAAATAGCTAGCACAGCTAATTCCTAGCTACCACCGTGAATTATTTTTTTCCGTGTTGATGTATTACATTTGTCAAGGTATTTAATTTATGTACAATCACTAACAGCACAATTTGTCTCTGGAACGTTTTCTGAACGTTCAGAAAATTTCTCCTACGTTCTGTAAACCTTCCATAAACGTTTCAGTGGCACGTTGTGCTTGTCTGGGATATTATATCATATATTGTGCACATGATGGATGATTGATATGAATCAAATTTAACTTGCGCTCATTATGATTTATAACAATTATTCTCACTTTTTGATTTCCACTTGAGTAAAATATCTTTTATTCAGGTTTAGTTGAAATTGAGTGAATAGGACAAAGGAGTCACGAGTTAAGGGCGATTATCGGTTGTGACAGCTCAATCGATACAAATTTAACCGATTAATCTTCAATCGTGAACAGTTGAGATTCGATTCTAGTTGCGGTTTAATGCTCAGTTTCACCAAGAAATCATTGCCGCATAAACACTCGTTTCGTATATCACCTTTCAATCTTTAAGCATCAAATTTATACTCTTTTTCATTGGAATTCTTTTAAAATCAGATGTTCACTCCATAAAATGTGAAGAATCTCGTGAAACCCATCTAAAATAAAGATTGAAAAAATTCTCTCAAAGTAACATCCCCTTCGTTCCGCTTCACCGATGACAGAGGCTTCCTGCGCTTCAGCTCGCATCTGATCTGAATTTCAATCCAATGAATCCTGTTAGAGTAAAACTAATATGCGCATGAATATTAGATTCGTCGAAATTCTTAGAACTCATATTTCCTTACACTCTCTGTAAGTTATATTACGTTATTGTTATATTTCCCCTTCTGCTGCAATCATCTTAATATTTCATGAAATGGCATTAATTGGTTCTTTCGCTCCTACGATCAAATTAAATGTTTCTTCGTACAGTGTGGGAAGTTGCACCGAACGAAGAAGAGGAGTAAGCACTAAACGCGTTAATTAATCCACAACTCTCAGTGGAACGAAATATTCGAAAAAATCATTTCGATTGTCGAGACCGCGAACATCTCGGTACAGGCAAATGAGCAACGTGCGTATAAGATAATTGGACGAGTATTCAAAAAGATATACACCTATTCACAGAATGAAACGATAACATTCCATGGAATTTTTTTCCTCTCTGTATTCTCATTCTCATCGGCAGCGTGTTCGGTACGTAAGCATAAATATAAATCTCCTATTCACGGATAAATATATAATCATTGACGGTACGGATCGATATAATTGGTCTTCGTGATAATAATAATAAAAAATAACGGAGAAGCAAATTCATCGATAATAATTAATTTTTTTTGCTGGTCCTCAACAATGATTTCATCAAACTACACGGCATATAATTGGTCTTGCAAATAAATGATTATCAAAGGATGTGTGCGTCGATGATGATGTACTGGAGAAAAAATTCAAGTGATCGAATTGACGAAAAACTGGGAGCAGAGAGGAAGAAGAAGAAGAAGAAGAAGAAGAAGATGAAGATTAAGATGAAGAAGAAGAGGTTAACGTTGAGATAAGAGAGCGTGTCGTGATCGATCCAAAACGAATCGATTCCCGTTAATATCGGATAGCAAGACGCAGGGAGAACAAAAAGAATCATCTCTCCTCGGCCTTCGATCACCCTCAGAATCAACCACATATTTACGCAACGATTTGTTTCGCCGTCTTTTGTTTTTTTCTTCCCTGGTGTCAATACTCGACTTTTTATTCGAGATATTTTTATCATAAAATCTTTGTGAATTCCGCTTGTGTGATTCAACCAACACCTGTGAAGTAAAGGTTAGGTGAGGTAACGCTTATTTACATAAGATCTTAGAAAAGAAGCGAGAAAATGAACGCTTGTTGTATTCTTCCTGGAATTCTGTAAAAACCTACCCTCGAGTTTATTCTCCTCGGGCGGAACAAGCTAAAGTCATTTGTACACTTATAGAGAAAGGGTCTATTCAAATATTCGACAGCTAGGAAATTTAGTCATTGTGTAAATAAAAATTTAGTTGCGCCAGCTAAATTTTATTTGTCACAACCAAATTCTTTATTCCCATTGAATAAACCATTTTATTCATATTTCAGATAGCTAGATTATTATTTATCCCAACTAGAATCTAACTAGCGTAAATAAAAATCTTGTAGTTTCTTTGCTAAGGTAATAAGAAGAGCAAAGGGTCGTCGTTGAATAACTGAACAAGAATGAGAGGAAAGGATTTTCTTAGAATTATCGTCGTATGCTAATGCGATATCGTGGAATCTGAAAATAATAGGATCAGAGTTTCGAGTATAGTTTGATAAGCACGGTATAGTGGTTCCAATGTGAATTAATCCGATTGAATCCGGGACAATTGCAATTATTATCCGTGAATCGAACCCTAGAGGAATCGCGTTGATATCATATGTGGCGTCAGAGTGTGTAAGTGTGCACATATGCCACTGTATTCGATCGTTCAGTAGTTCCCCTATTTTGAATGGGGATACGTATCGTGTATCCGTTACGTCGTTAGGTTAACAGGGATGTACATAGTCTGCACTATAAATTGGATCTGAAAGTTGATAGGATTGAGATCATATTTTATTCATAAGTCAGGTTTATAAAAACTTGGGGGATTGATATGAATTTGAAATGTTCCGATACTTCGAACGTTCCCAATTGCAATGTACATTTTTGTTTTAAATAAATGGAAGAAGAAAAACTCTGAAATTGAGTACGGAATTGAGATTTAACTTCAAGTGTGGAAGAAGAAAAAATTCCCTTCCGTGTAAAATCAGGAGCCAGTCGACAATATGGTATATATACGGAAGCTATAGGATGGAATCGGAAGGAAACGGTGGTTGAAGGAGAGAAAAAAAACGCGATCGGCAACATCAAAGAGTATCAAGCTTGTGGTCACGAAGCCGTATCTGATCGCCATTATATTTCCAATATATCACAATTTTTTTGTGTATTCATTTGCGAGTTAGGAGAGAGTATTTATTCTTCTTTGTAACCTAACTTTGGAAGAAATTTTATTGTAATCCTGAAATCATATATTAGCAAAACAAACTCAAATCTTGAACTTGAAAGATACTGATTGCAAATTAATTTGCTTCTTCCATTAACGCTCTGGGGATACACTGGGTCAAAATGACCCATCCTTCATTTTGAAAAGTTGTATATCTCTGAGAAGGTACTTTTAAATTTCTTTGAATATTGAAAAAACTATCAACCCTAAAGCAAAACTGGGTTCGGATTCGTATTCTGCAGACTTCAGCGATGAATTAAAAAAAAAAAAATTGCTC
This sequence comes from Gonatopus flavifemur, assembly GCA_018340375.1. NCBI lineage: Eukaryota > Metazoa > Arthropoda > Insecta > Hymenoptera > Dryinidae > Gonatopus > Gonatopus flavifemur. Next base: position 43,908,521 of record JAFFJZ010000003.1, on the reverse strand, counting down.
TACGATGTTTTAAGACCGAGATATGAGCGATCCAAATACGCTTGGTTCAAACTGACCCAGTGTATCCCATGTGTGAGGAAACTATAAGTGTATTTCCACAAGGTTAATATTCCTTAATTGATACAATTTGCTTGATAGTTCAAAAAAAGTTTGATTATATGAATGGTAAAAATTTGCTTTCTCAACTTCACTGCTTCGCAGAGTGAGCAATCTTAGTGAATTCATGGACAAGAATCCAACTCAATTCTCATCTTACGTTGATGAACTTTATTTTCAAATCCTCGGGAGAGTTCCAAAGAATCATTTACAACTCTTCTCATTATATAAAATTTAGATACAATTACATAAAACTTCACGTTAGAGGATAGTTTTTTGGCCTAGCGTACTTAATTTTCCGAGTAGAAAAATCTTCTGAAATTACACATATTTTATATAGAATCATATATAAACTATATTGAATTTTATATAAGTTTTGTATATAAATTTCAAAATTAATTTCCAAACAGACATATTTGCAACCTTTGAAAATTCTGTGTAGATATTTCCCAGTTACTTTAGTCATTTTCCGAACGTCACAAGAGTTCATAAGTCCCTTGTGAGATTCTTGATAGACCTAGCGAAGCCTCAAAATAGCATAGAGAATCAATAGAGTAATTTTTGTTAGAATTTTGAGAATTTTTCTTGGATATTCGATGCATATTCAAAAGGCAGAACAAGAACTGTATTCTTTGTTTTTGTATTCCTGAAGAACAGAATCCTTAAATATCTCTATCCTCGAAGAACTGTATTTCTGAAAAATGGTATCCCTCAATATCCGTATTCTCAAATAACTGTTCTTTTACAGAACTGAATTAAATATTTTCATCCTTAAATATCAGTATTCTTGAATTCTCAAAGAACTTTATTCTGAAATATCTATATTCTCCAAGAACTGCCTCCTTGAATAACTGTATTCTAAAAAAACTGTTTTCTTCACTGAGAAAAAAAGAATTTTCAGAACAATAAAATATTGAATTGAATAATCGCAATGAAATCATGCGTTAATTTGAATAAAGTTTTATGGAATCAATTGAATATTTATTCATCTGAGCAAATATTTAGTATTCTTCAGGATATTATATCGATGAGAACAAATATTCAATTTATTCAATAAAAATTCATTCAAATTAACAAATTATTTCATTGTGCCTATTCAGTTAAATATTTTATCACTTCCGAAAATTTTTTTCTCTCAGCGTTGAGGAACTTTATTCGCCAATCTTTGTATTTTCCAAGAACTGGATTTCTGGAGAACTGTATTCTCAATCCCTATATCCAGGGGCATCATCCGCCTGAATCTAGGTATTAAAAATACAGCTCTTGAAGAAAATAGTTCTTGGAAAATACAAATATTTGAGAATTAGGTTTGGTAAGGAGACATTTCTTTGAGGAGACAGATATCGAGGGTTGGAGATATTTAGGAATACAGTTATTTTAGAGTACGGATATTCAGGGTTACAATGTTTCAAGAATACAGTCCTCGAAGAAGACTATTTTTTGAGAATACAGATATTCGAAGATACAGTTTTTGGCCTACCGGCTTATTTTGTGAGAATAGTCTTCTCTGTCCCTATCACACTTTTCCTAGAGGCTGAAATGCCATGTTTTCCTTATGAAATAGTTCAGAAATTATTTGAATGAATTCAGACTTTCCGATCACCCAGGATGAATTCATAATTCCCTCGTTATACACGTACCGACAACATCTTTCCTACTTTTACTACCACAATCAATTCTCTCTACAAGCGATTGTATATATTCAAATTTACTTGTTATCATTGAAGATATCTCCATAAAATTCTCCATTCCAAGAGGGTAAAGATGCAAAACATGACGACAAGGAATCGAAAACGAGAATTCCTATCATACCGTTATCGTATACGATAACAATCACCATTTTTCGCACTATTTCGAAATATCGATAATCACAAAGAATCATTCCTCCGCATATAATTAAAATCCACAAACACGAGACCACGTAACACGTCTATGCCGTGCGTTAAAATATGCACTCTATCATCGACTCACGAACGTACATAAACATAATTTGATGAGCCGATAACGAAGTTTGAAAGCATCGTATTATTTTGACCACTATCTCTACGTTGAAAGATGTGTTATTCACTTCGGTAGTCATCTTTGTTCTTCTTATTTTCCCTTCTTCATTCGTCTTGCGTCTAGTATGTAAATAACTCCTCGTTAGTCCACGCATTCTCACGTAAACATACACGAAATGTAAATTATAGATGAAAAAAATATCCTTCGTGCGAAAATATTTTGAAAGGACAAGACGTCGATGATAACTGTACTTGAATTTTCATTGAGGCAAATTTTCAAATGTAAAATTCGATTGTTTGAGAGTGCTATCGGAGTAGACGGGATGTATGTGATTTATGGCGAAGGAGGTGTAATGTAAAGGATGATAGTCTTGCAAATCAGCCGGAGCACAACATATGAATTCGTAATTGAGTAAAAAGGCGAAAAAACTGAACCGAAGAAGATCAGAGGGAAGAAGAACAGACAAATCATTTTCAATAGCTTTGCATAGAGAATGAGCATAGATGAAATATGTTAATATCGATCAGAAACTTATTGTCGAACTCCATAATTAATGACTCTGATCTGAATTTTAACTTCATGTAAACGTGAATTGTTCCACCTTCTGAATGAGATCAGATTTTTATAAGTATCGTGTCTCCCACGGGCCAAAGAAAGCCACAGTAAAGTTCGATTCCACGGTAATTTGAGAAGAAGCCTTCCTGAAAAATTTCAAGCATACGAAACCTTTCTTGCTCGGGTCATCCGCTGATGACCAAGAAGGAGTGCGTTCCGAGAGTAACTGATATCGAGGAATGTCGAGAAGGAGAATGTTTACAATTTTCAAACACTTTTTTGTTATCTCGCTGTCTCTTGATTCTTTTTTTTCTTTTTTTTTTCATGACTTTATCTATCGATATCCGTTGTCTACCACACAATGATGTGTGCATGCAACTCGGACCCTAGTTAGCATCTAATGGCGTACGTAATTTATGCCCGATAAAGCACCTTGGCAACATTTCCTCTGTTTGTATCGAGGAAAGCGTGTGCGGGTGCGTGTAAGTGTACATATATGTTTCGCTTGTATAGATACACATGTATATACAATGTGATGACATGAGCCAGGGCTACGGCTGTTACATAGATAAAAATTCATATGGTATACTCGTACACGTGTGTATATGTACTTGCATAGCAGATATTATACTTGGAATGGAATCGACCCTCGTCGTTGTATGTGGTTATCGTTGTCCTCGTCGTCAGTAAGAAAAGCGTAACATTAATATTAACGCGATGCAAAAGTAAAACGATCGTGCGCCGTTATCCAAGGAGGAAGACTCATATACCAAATGCATGTGTACTCGACATTTCTCAAGAGGTCCTCTTATTCAAAATCGTGCTGCTACCGTGTGTGCGCGGGCTTATATTGTTGGAGTATAAACCTCTGTTATCTGATTCCCAGTGATGATTCCATTACCTCTGGACTTGTAGTACTTTGTCCCTTTTTCTTTTTTTCGAATGTCACAACATATGTAGGACTACCACTCCCTATCGTCGTTTAATTACCGCTAAGAACCTTCCTTCTTATCTCGCTTTCACTTTGCACAGGGACCTCCGCGTATCTCGTTTGTACCCTTTTCGTTACCCGATTCGTTTTTCGAATCTTATCGATTCGTAATACGTTTTTACATCTGTTGTTCTCTTTTTAGTCTTTTTCATTCTTGTACAGAGGAACGTTTATTTTCTTTCATTTAATATTTCTTTCGAAAAGTTCGGCGAACTTTGGTTGTGTTGCGCAATCATGGCAAAATACGTGCAAGCTGAAGCAATGAAGCAAGGTCAACGCTGAGCGACCGTCGCGAATCCATTAGCCTTGCTAAGTCTAAATATTTGATTTACACCGTTCAGAGCTAAAGAAGAGATTGAAATGATAGGAGTAAATAAGAATGAAAGGAGGCTGGGGGTAAGACGATCGACAGATGCGCTGATAATCGAACGTCATGCAACGTCGATTTACTCGATCTTTTCATACCAGTTCTCATCCTGTTTCCTTCTTTTCACGACCAGGTTCAATAGCCACATCATCTTCTCTATAATAAGTTAGAGACCGGGAAGGGGTAACCGTTTATCATAGGGACTGGTAGCTAAACAATTATAAAATATCTTGTCAAATCTGATGCATCATCGTTCTTGATAACGAGTCAATGCGATTTATAAATATCTCTGGATCTGAAACATCATCTTGAAAAGTTAATGAACTCTTGTACCAATCGGTACGTAATTATTTATTATTTCACATGTGTATTTAACCTTGCAAAAGGAATCTCATGCTGCCAATTATGTCATGGACAATTTTTCTGAATGAGCGAAAAGCGTTTGCATCTCGTGTATTGACGATCCATATAGGATAAACAGATCCCTATTTATGACGTTGATTTTCTTGTTTTGTACAGTTGTATTTCATGACTAAGATCTCAGTGAATCGTTGAATTGAAAGAATGAATTGAATACTGTTATTGAATGCAGCATATGAACTGATTTACATAATCATCTTTATGATTCGAAACGTCGCACGATTGGAATATTGAGCATTCGAAATTGTACGTTTCAGAACAATGAACAGAATTATGATCATTTGAAATTGCATTATCCGTTCATAAACTTATTACATATTCCATAACTCAACCACAAATACAATACATGTCTTGTTTGAAAAATTTGCATCAATTTCCAATATTGATTAATCAAACTTTTGACCTGAACTAATCAAATACTTTTATAGGAAAATACAACAAATAAATCTAACAAATTCCACATTTTTTTCAATAGCACAAAACCTGCAATCGAATGGGAAAAAAACGTAGTAGAATTTTATAAGAATTCATCACATAAAAATTGCATGATAAGCTGTAATTTATCCCGCATAATTTCACTCATCCTGTAATCAGAGTGATATGTTTTCTTACACAGTATTCCATATTCAATTTTGTCACGAATTCCCGGTACCCCATTACCGCGTTTTTCTGAACAGTTGCACATTCCTTACGGATCCAGTTTCGAAGGGTGTTTTTTGTGAGAAGAAAGAAAGCAGAGAATTCTTAGAGGAGATACAATATTAATTCCCCCATTCTCGGTACTGGGACGTATGAAAGACCCTCCCAGAGAGGAGACAAGAAACTCTTTCTCTCCACAGGTGTTTTACCAAAGTCACAATTACAATTTGTGTTTTTTTCTCCTTTGCGGAATCGTCGATTTATCGCAGATCACTTATCCGCTATTTGCGTACCGTTTCTTTCATCGTCGGAGATTTATCGTTGACCGGAAGAAATCCATCGGTCCATGTCATATCGAGGCATCGATTTCACGGTTATCGACATCGTCGTTCACCACCACCACCACCACTACTACTGCTACGACTATCGTCCGATAGGTAGTTCAGTCTCGAGAGCGTGTCAATGGATCTATTCCTCTACGCCTCCATCGAGACTCTATCTCTTCGCTTCTTTCCATTCCAGCTTATCTACTCTTTCAGAATATATTTATTTATTCAAGTTATAAAGCCGTTGACAAAGAATCTCGAGATATCTTTCTGGCATTTGAGATTTCAAATGTATTTTAAATGTATCGGAGAGTTTATTTATACTGTATTTCTTACGATAATATCATTAATGAAATAACGTTGGAAAGCTTTTAAAAGCGATTTGAAATGTAGAAATGGAGAAACCTATTGAATGAAACATGTTGAATTGTTGCAGGTTTCCGAGGAGAAAATTGCGAGGAGAACATCGACGATTGCCCGGGTCATCTTTGCCAAAACGGTGCCACTTGCGTGGATAGAGTGAACGAGTACTCGTGTCTTTGTCCACCCGCTTTCACGGGTACGCAATGCGAATTGGACGTGGACGAGTGTTCTTTGAGACCCTCGCTCTGCCATAATGGCGCGACGTGTACGAATTCGCATGGCAGTTATTCGTGCATATGCGTGAACGGCTGGACCGGAACGGACTGCAGCATTAACATCGACGACTGTGCCGGAGCTGCTTGTTTCAATGGCGCTACGTGTATCGATCGAGTGGGCAGCTTCTACTGCCAATGCACTTATGGAAAAACTGGTAAATACCAATTATTATCTTCATTCTTTATGATTCATTTTGGACATTGGTCTCGCGGATTCTTACATTTCGACTTCCACGTATTCGTTGACCGATCAAAAACCCTTCGAGGCGTATCGAGTTTTGCCATGTGTGAGCTTTTTGCTTATTACGATCAATCTTTTTATACGATCGCAAAGCTAAAGGAACATTCTCTAACCGTGGCAGCGGGCACGAGACGATTGGTAGATAATTTTCTGCCGTTTATGGTCAACGTCGAGGGACTTATATGCTTCAATGTGTTGTATAGTTTCTCGAGAGCATGAGCTCGCATTATTATAAAGAAAGAGAGAAGAGGGAGCGAGTGGTACGTGAACGTACGCGATATCGACTGATTACCGGTATTGCAGGTGGTTGCATATGGTGCATGTACGTCTGCCAGCAACTTGCACACGTGCGTATGACGCGGCCGTGCAATCTATAGAAACAAGTAGAAGAATAAGAGGAATGAGAAGAAGAAAAAGAGGAGGATAAGAAGAAGAAGAAGAAGAAGAAGAAGAAGGAGAAGAAGAAGAAGGAGCAAAAAGTAGAAGGAGGGGTCCTTCGGAATCTCTTGAGATTCCAAAGAAGACCGAAAGAAGGGAGCTAACCGGCCTTTTGCCCGACCTTGACGAGAGCCTGAAAACGAGTTTTCAACCTCACCAACACTCACCCTTCTTCTCTGTATCTCTTTCTATGTCGATACCCCATACCACGCGAAAATAACGTCTTCTCGATGGATCGAAGGGGGGGAGGGGGCTTTTTAGATCGATCGCAAAGCCGATCACCAAATATAGGCATTCTTTTCCCCAAGTTTTTTTGCCAACTGCTCTCGCTTTCTCTCCCTCTCTCTCCCTCTCTCTCTCTCTCTCTCCCTATCTGTTCGCCATGTTTGTTTACTTGTCCAGGCAAAAGGTAGTTGCTTATCAAATACATTATTCATGAAAAGTGATAACGGGATATGAGAAACAACTTCTCTACTCCTACACCGCGACTGGAGCTTACATTATATTACAAACCGGACTAAATGTAATGAGGTGCAAAGTGTTGGGAAAAGAAAGATAGACTTGGTACACCCGCGAGTAACTGTAATTATATCTATATAAGTATAAGGAAATGAGAGCCTTAAAACCTTAACACGGTAGGCAGATGGGATACCGTCATTACGTGCGTATATACTGGTATCAAGGGAATCCGTTAACTTTTCTCTACGTCATTAAATTGCGCTGAAATAACGAGATTGTACAACAAGAAGTTTATATTTATGACGTATGGTAAACGAATTCGGTTGAACGTACAACGTTTCATTCTCTCCTCTATAGGAAACGTTTGCTACCGGTTCTTTCGACGGACACTCATCGATGACCATTCGATTTTCCGTTCCCGACTCTGGTAACCAAAGCAATTAAATCTCTCAGCCTCGTTTGTCGATCCCAGTGAATAAGGGATGGGATTTGTCCCTTCTACTCTCCACGCGTGCGTAGATCTTTACACTTGCCGTCTATCTATACCTTCCCAATCACGTCGAGTCCCTAATGATGTCCATCTTTGGCCGATGGAGATATGCCCCCAGCAGCCTTGTTTGGTTCGATCATGTTCAGTGAATAAATGTATATACTTTTGTTCTAGAAAACCTTCTAGAGCACTTACATCATAACGGGGTTTCAAATGAGCGAAAGCAAAACCATTTATTCCTCATTATTTTTCTTTTTTCAGGTCTACTTTGTCATCTGGATGACGCATGCACGTCAAATCCTTGTCACGAGGGCGCTATTTGTGACACAAGTCCTATCAACGGTTCGTTCACTTGTTCCTGTGCCACCGGTTATAAAGGATTGGATTGTTCCGAGGACATCGACGAATGCGAGCAAGGTGAGTTATAATGTTATTGTTATTAGAAAAAAATCCACATATACGTGGAAATACAATGAATCGAAGTGACCTGAATACCGTAAGAGGGTAAATTCTATCATGCGATGTACCTTATTTCTTTCTGCTCAGCCGTGTTTCAATTAGGATAATCATACCGTAATCTGTTTCTGAACGTGAACAGAATATCTGAGTATTTTCCACTTGATGTATAATTTTCTAACGTTTCGATAATACATTGATGAATACGTGAGCTGTGAGAGGAAAGTTGAAAATATAATTCCATTAATTTATGGGTTGAAAGGATTAAATTCTTCATTGATAAAGCAGTTATGATAGAAATTCCAAAACGGCTCCTAATATCTCCAAGACTTTTACTAATTCACAAATAAATGTAGACTTTCCCTGATATATTAAAATGGTTAGTTATCAAAGATTCAACCATAAATTGATCGAATAATCAACAACCATGAAAGTCCTACTCTGAAAGCTTGCCTTGAAGTTATGAACGGAATACATCCCATAAACTCGCTGCATATTAATTATAAATATAAATTTAGTGAGACACAATCCAAAAAAACAGCGTCTTCATTTCCATCGATGATTGGCTCTCAGATGAAAAACCAGAAGCCACATCGGACAATTTTTACGATTTGACATACCGAAGGGGACTATTTATCCTTCTATTTGCGGTGACAAAATTGATTATAAAGTGCCTCGTTACGCGCGAACCAGTTTTACTTGGACATTCACGGGATAGTGATAATTTTTTGATCGAATCTCCAGTCGTGCGCCCTCGCATGCATGAGCGTTCAAGTCTATTTCCGGGTATGTGTATCTTAAACACACATATTACGACAAGACGAAGATTGTGTGTCTAGCGATAACTATCTTGAAAAATATACAGTCGGGGCCGAAAGTAATTGATGTATCTGAGAAGGAGTAGAGTCGCAAGGTGGCACCAACACAACCCAATAGCCTCGACAGAAATGTATATGAAGATTATTAACGATCGATACTGATACGAAGAAGAAATTCTGATGAGGAGGCGCCGCCGCCTCTGCCTCTGCTCCCGCGCATGATCGACAAACTTACGCAGTTTCCAAGCTACCAATGGATCGAATCGATCATAGATTTTATCACTCGTGTGTCGCGCAAGGACCAGTTTCTTATACCTGTTGGAAGATCTGTTATGCGTTATGCGTGGTACGCAACTGCGAATTATCATTAACATTAGAACGATACGCAATAACTTCCAACGAAATGCCATTGATGCAAATAATAATCACCGATCGATAAATTCGAGGCGATATTTCCATTATAAATTCACTTATCGTGGTGGAATAAAAGGTATAATTGCTTATCAGTTTCAGAAAAATTCAAATTAGATGTTGATGAGATTAAATGACAGTCTCGTCTCGGTAAGGGTCAATGTGCTTGTTCAGATTTCTTTTTTTTGTACGTGGCGCGTGTTTGTGCAATTTCATGTATGGCACACCACGTATGTGTTAATACATCAGGGTGGGCGGGACGTTAATGGTGAGTCAATCAAGGTTATGCATGGCATTGTTAGGATCAATCATATAACACGATATATGCAAGTATATTTTTTTTCCTTTGATTTCAATCGACAATCGTTGTACGTATGCAAGCGCAAATTATCATTCGTTTGAGTTCAAGATCAAACCATCTACGACTCTCTCCACAGGATTATTAATTTTTGGAAATGTTTCATATCTACACATCAAATTTTATATAAATTTCATTTTTACTCTTTCCATTCTAGAGTTTTATCAGAGTAGATTATCATGACGCTCATTCGATTTGTATCATAAATATCTTTCGCTCTACACAATATCAGTTTTATGGAAAATGGATATAAGAATTCAATGGGAATTTATTGCATTTGCATTGTTAACATCATCCTCGATTCAAAAAGAAGAGAAGTAAGTGGATTAGCGGTTTATAAACGAAGTATTTCCATAAAATGTAACGTTAGTCATACATTATTCATACATCATTATCCTTACTTCTTTTATTTCCAAATATTTTTCAACCTACGTACAATCTCACGTACTTTCCCTATTCACGTATATTTCGTCTCGTGGAGATTATAGATGAAATTTACATCGTCGAGACTGAACATTGATGTTCCTTTTTTTCTTTGATTGACGATTCGAATCAGCAATAAATCTGTGAGTAAATTTTATCAGAATTCTAGTAAACACGTAAAATGAATTGAATACAAAATGTGATTCTTTGCTGGAATTGAACTATCAATTTTCGAGAGAATAAGCAGAGAATTGATGTATTATATTGGAAGATCGGCGCAAGTGAACTTAGAACAAATTGAAAATCCACACGGGGCGTATTGAAAATACGTATAAGAGGGATGGATGGATATCGATCGATTAATCGAGCCTCAAAGGATACTTTCTCTCATTCTCTTCCCATTGATGGATTCCGAATTGCATTGAGCTCTTCCTCATTGAATCATTCAGCTTTGTCTTTGCGGCTGTCATCAAACTGCACGATGATTGATTCATTCGAGATTCAACAGCATTTATCATCGCTATCGATCAAAATCTTCAATACAAAATCTCAGTGAATATGTTGGATATTGTTTCTGATAATCACTAAATTACTTATATGGATATGGAATCTTTTGTCGATCTTTTTTATATAATCAAATATATTTCCTAGATTCAAGTGAATCCAGTATCATCGAAGGCAAATCGAACGATGCTTGGAATCTGTTCCTCATAATCTTGAACTTTCTGCACATTAGTTGCCCTTCTACGTGTAAGCAAAAGCAAAAACCCACATAGCTGAGGGTAATATGTATACGTAATTACGTGAGTAGTGATGATGCTATAACAGTGGTCAGACGCTCAGCAGTAGTCACGGGTTAATTAATAGTTCGACCAGAGAATGGAGAGCGCCACATGGGGGCTTCACCCCATATACATACCTCATCGTCTATTTTCCACCTATGGATCGTAAGTTAAAACGGATCTCGTGCGGTATTATCTTGTTACATTAATGCACGACATGTATCACGAATAAAATGTTATAATATGCAGGCCAGTAAACATAGACCAAACTCGAGTATCGAAAAAAGAAAACGTAGAATCGATTTGTTCGTTTTCTTTTATGCGGCAATCAAGCAACAACAACAACAACAACAACAGCAACATCAAGAGTACAAGAGAAAGGCTCGAAGTAAATCCCTTTCAGTCGTCGTCAGTTGTACTTGGTGTGATAATAAATAATAAATACTTGGCAAGCAAGCTGGATTTGAGTGCTTGCGTTAGATACGTAGGTGAAGCAACAACTCGGTTAATACGTTTCCCTCCAGACAAAGACACTTCATTAATAATCAGAAGCACTTCTTTTGTATCCTGTGCGTACGTTTCTGCTCCGCTCCTTTCTCTACTATATATATAACATACAACAATGTGCCTCGTATATGCGGTCATGGTGCATCCATATAGTTATGCGAGATGGACGCGCCTCTAACTTGTCTGCAAGTAACTTCCTCTTCACATTAGAGAAGCTCGTTGACGTTAATCAACTGTCTTGAAATTAATTGGATTTTGGCGATAAGACGAAGATGATATCCCATTCGATGCAATAACGGATAAAAATCCGTGTACTTGTTCCCTCCGATGCGACTGATTGATGACCGAAGAACTTGTTCTCCTGACCTCTCACCTTATTTTCACACTTCTCACACTTCTTGCGACTCCAGATAGATGGGATTTAAGAAAACAAGATTTTCACGAGATGTCAAAAAGAAAATGATGACAAAATTGTGTCATGTTTTTCTTCGAGGATGTTACATGTACCCCAGGATCGTTTCATTAATGTTCTTCGTTTCTTTTTTCTCCTTCTCTTTCTGGTCATTACGGCCGTTTGATACTACAAGTCATTAAACTTGAAATAACATCCTCCTCCTTTTTTCCTTCCTCATCCTCCTCCTCAGAGTTTTTTTCCTTCTTCTATCTTGTTTTCTTTGCCGTTGCTGGTCTTTTTCTTCTGACGATTGCCCCTGGCTCTCGAAGATTCTATAGGTCGATAAAGCGACAGAGTTCTTCTTTCTGCTCCCGATTGTATATAAGGAAGCAAGAAGTCGTGGATTAGTTTATTAATGGCCACTGGGCATAATTATCAGTCCGTCCAACGTATGCAACGGTATATATTATGTCGAACCTTTTTTCATGTCTCCTCTTCATTATCTGTTATTTTTTATTCGACCTTCTTCTCCCCCTCCTCCTCCTCCTCCTCCTCCTCCTCCTCCTCTTCCTCTTTCTTTTTTTTCATCTCTTGTCATTTCGTTTTTTCGTCTTTTCAAAATATATTTATGATTTCATAAATTATATCCTGTTTGGAGTCTCTCTCTTACCATTCGGAACTGGATTTACGTTCACTGATAATTGGAATTATCAAAAATTGATGAGACGTCTGGATGAATATTTTTCTTCTTTTATCTCCATTCTTCCTCTTCTGTTTATCTCATCCTGTAAATATTGTCGTGCAAAATTCTAAAAAATGTCAGTATATTTGCAACAGAAGGACCACCGTAAACGCGGCGCGATCTCCCATCACGCGTCCGGTGTTGAATTACACCTCACAGTGTGTTCTCTCCTCCTCCTTCTTCTTCTTCTTTTTCTTTCCCTCCTCCCTCTTCCCTTCTTTTCTTTCTTTTCCTCTGAGACGGACACAGGTTAGATTGTAGTAGAAGCTGAAATCCTGAAGAAAGTGAGGGCACGCGAAGGTGACACCCGATACTACCAACAACACAATCGCTAGATCTGACGGATTGAAACAGGCCAAGCGAGAGACGAGAAATAATCACACTCAATCTCATTTTTCATCAATCACATTGATTCGTACGGCATCAGAAATGATGTTGTAAATCTCGAAAGTCTAAAAGTCTTCTCCAGAAGAATGTATTTATACACACCTTTCGAAAAGAGGATTTCACCTTCATTGTATAATATCTCTTACTTGCAAGTACAAACAATATTGTGGTAATACCAGCGTTTAACGAAATCCTTTTTCTCAAATCTTTCCTGCGATTGCTCTTGTGTTTTTTTTTTGGGCGAAAAGAGAGACAGGTTTTTGGGTTTAGAGATGCGATATTAACCCCATGCCCTTGGTTATAAGGCTGCAGAAAGGTTTACCTGCATCAGAATATCATCAGTACAACAAGGATAGATCAACAAGGTCCATTGTGTTACTTGAAAATTCGGCAACGTCGCCCTCTTTCGAAACGGTAAGCCGATACTACCCTGTAGGTAGAAGAAATCGTATTATGTTGAGTACCCGTGTATCGTACCTGAGCGATGGAATAAGTGGGTGGTAGCGAGGAAAGGTAAGAGAAAGAGGTTTATGTCGGTGGTCATAGTACCGGAGCCACAATAGAAATAGAGACTCTTCCAAAATTAGTTATTCCTCTTGTTCGAATTGAAGTGAAATGAATTTTTCATACCGCTACTATAGAGTAGCTGTTTTTTCATTATTTCGTAAAACAAGAGTACAAGGACTTGGTGCCTATGCCGCACTCATAAGCACTGCCAACTTATGTTTTTCTCATGCTGCTCCTCTTTTGCACTGCTTACCAACGGATCTAATTAAACGCTAAATTGTTATTTTAAGTTTAATAACGACCATAATGACCTCGCGCTCTCAAGAGCTTACCGCCGCGTGTAGTGCACTGTTATTATCTAGATTGCATATTTTCTGGTAGATTAAGTTCCCTCGCAAGCAAGAGGTACTTTCTCTCTTTCTTCTCTCCAATTATACGACAGAGTAGGGAAGAAAATTCAAGTAGACAAGCAAGAAACTAAGACGACCTTTCTTGAGATGTTGTTGTACCAAGATCATTGGGATACGCGATAGATAATCGATATATCTGAATTGATCTGTTCGTAGATGAATCATCTTTAATACTGTATTTTTTTATTATTATTGCGCAAGGATATTGATATAGTCCGCTCAATTCACATGTTTTTGTGTGGTTAGCGAGGAACAGAAAGACAAACCTTCCACATGTGAGAAGATTAACCGGGATGTTATTGTTAAACTGTCTCGAAGATCACATAAAAAGAGAAAGATTGATCAAAGCGGAGAAAAGAAAGTTCGATTGGATGACGAATTATACAAATTTCATTTCCATCAATAAACAGAAAAATATGGATAATAATTTTTCAGTACAATTTGTGTATAATCTTTCCACCTCGAGTTCCCTTGAACGAGAATAATATAATAAAATAAATGTTTATTCGTTCCAACGTGTACAGCAAAACCAGAGCACGCAATCGAAATATAGACTCCTCTCGGTCGTCATCGTTCTCTTTTATATCTAGATTGCTTTGACGTATCTGTAAAGGCATTGTGTATCTTCCTCCTCGAGTGGCGGCGGTCTTTTTGAAGAACTCGACCTTGAGAAAGAGGAAGAGAGAGAGAGAGAGAGAGAGAGAAGTTGGTCGTACTTAACGTGCTCCCTTGGCGTCAACTCAGAACCTCAAAGCCCCTCGGCCGTTGGTCATCGCTTTCTCAGAGGCAAAGAGACCGATGATTCGTCATTTCTCTCTCCAACGGTGAGGAGTCCACCGAGTCGTCGTTTTCTCCCGCTTTGGTCGGCTCCTATCCGATCGCAAACACGACTGTGCAATGCGTTTCTTATAGGTTCGCGGCAGGGCTGTAACACACGCACACGTGCCCCCTTCTTTCCTCCCCCTGACAGTGTACACCAGCACGATCCTCGTGCACGAATAGCGACAGCAATTACGAAGAGCTCGGAAAAACCAAGTCGGCGAATTACACGAAAGCGGTATGCGACGACGTAATGTGCGAGCTGCTGCTGCTGCTGTTGCTGCTGTCTACTTTGTTTTATACAGAAAATGTGTACGTACATGTATACGGCAAAGATTATGAACTCACGCAACAAGATTTTAAACGACAATAAATAGAGTTATGAAAAATTTTGTATTAAAAGTTTAATTAAAGCAATTTGATGTTATTGTTATTTTATGTGACCAAATAATACATGTAATTAAACGGTAAATTTATAACGCACGAGTAATAATAGTTGAGATAACGGTATGTTGCAAAGGTGAGAGCCCCGTGGAGATTCATGAAATCGACTGTCATTGGTCTATTCTCTAACCGCTTATTAGTATCTCGTAAACCAAGAATTATATTTTCTGTCGATTAAGTGTACGTTATTGAATGATCGATATATTGTTGATTGAAGTGGTGGTTTGAGAGAACTCTCCCGCCGTGGTTATATGCGCGTAAATATATATATATATATATATATATATATATATACGCTTTGTGCATCCGCGATACTCGAAGAATCTGTTCCCCAACAGACCACTATTCACAGGTTCCTTCTTATGGTCGTTGGGTTTCTTCCTCGTACCAGATCTTCGTTGGTGGAAGCCAAGCTGTTTCGCACACAAACGCACAAAGTACAAGCTCTCTAAAAAAGTCCGAGCGGTGAGTTTGCCAATTAAGGAGCACTATCCGTGCGTTTGTCGCGCGTCCCACGGGAGACGCGACTCCACTATCTGTGTACGTGAACCGGCCTTAAAGACCACTTTTGCACCCAGCTCTCTTAATTACTCATGCTGCCTGCGTAGCTGTTTTAATTATCGAACTCTCTTCACCAGTGTTCCATGTATTTTACGTGGGGTGGTATTATTTCTCGTCACGATTTTCATTTTAGGAAAATTCCTTTTGCCTTCGATTCACAATAATGATAATAATAATTATAACGATGACGACTCAAGAGATCTTTGTTTTTTCTATTTTCAGGATCACCCTGCGAACACGACGGCATCTGTGTAAACACTCCTGGTTCTTTCGCCTGTAATTGTTCTCAAGGATTCACAGGACCAAGATGCGAAACGAACGTGAACGAGTGCGAATCGCATCCGTGCCTGAACGACGGTTCCTGCCTCGACGATCCTGGAACGTTTCGATGTGTCTGCATGCCTGGTAAGTTGTGCCAAAAGATCGCTTTCACATAAGCAATTCAGTCCCAGTTACAAGACAACACCTTCTTTGTACATGCACTTCCCGATAATCGACTATACAGATTACTACCACTACCGGAGCAAGAAATTTTATTTGTGAAAGTTGCTTGCGTTGTGACAACTCGAATCGACGAAACATCCCTTATACGGATAAGTCATTTCACGTAGGATTCCGAATTCCCGAACGTGTATATTTCGTGTAACAGCTTTGAGAAATGAAATTCAAATACATCGTTTACAAGTTCTTTACAAAGTATCATTATATCATGTAAAATGAATACAGAGTGGCCTCATTAATACATTTAATTACTTGGAACTCTTCAAATCGGTAAGAAATCAAGCTCATTACAATAATCGTTACCTCCCTCCTTCTCTCGCATATCTGGATAATTGAAACGATTAAATACTCGTTTAATTGGAAGAAGAGAATAGAGGTCTCACCCCGGCATCTTCCAAGATACCGGGGTGAGATCTGAATGAATCTAATTACCGTCAGGTCTCTCGTACGATTATTGTACATTGTACGTAAATTTATAACTGTGGACTGGAATTTTTGTGTATTTTACGCGACATTAAAAGAAACAAAGAAAAAGAAGTTGTTCGTGTCTCGCATAGAGATGGGCTCGATGACGTGTTAAGAAACGTAAACCATAACTGATGTATATGCTCACAGGAAAAAATAAAATGAAGGAGAAGGAGTGTCGAGAGAGATTCGCCATGTCTGATAAAACAAACCAGGTAACTTCGTCATTGTGACCTTGCAACGATGTCTCACCTTTAAGTCCTGCCGGAATGACAACATCACGCGTACCTTATTCATTTCGAACGAGTCGTGCACTCAATCTCCCTTGTTGCGAGGACGCTACGTTATTCTTTATGATTCTTGAGAACGTCCTCGGGCTCGAATTTCTGTGTTACAATTGTCCACGTTATTCAGCATCAACTATAATCAGTTCCATCACGCTCCGGGTATGCGATGATAATTTCATTTGGACTGATTTGCTTAAAAATGTCATTATTCTTCATGGAAGTTTACAAATCTTGTTGCTGGCGTTAAGGTTATATAAAACGCGTTTCCTTAATTGGACGATGATATCCTTCGTGTCTTGGAAAATATCGATTTATCGCTAAGAGAACTCGTTGAAAACGCATATAGAGAAGAAGTAGAAACTTCTTGTATTGACATATGTATATCACGAAACGAAAAGTTGATAGGTTTTTGTTAATCCGTTACCTTCAATGTAGATTTATTTATAGCATAAATATCACCTTTCTCGTACAACAAGCACGATTTTATCGTCCACGAGAACACAGAATTCATTAACATTTAAAAAAATGACTGTGAATTTATGGAAAAAAGAGAATCATTGAAGAATATTTGTAGTGAATTTACCATGAATTGATAGTTTCACTGTGAGAAATAACAATAAGATGATCATGACCTTTGATATTTTCACTCCGAATATTTTCCAGCGATCCTATTTTTCCCTAATTGACAGTCATTTTTGTAGATATTAAAAATGAACTATTTATTATCAATAAACTCGGTCTTTCCGGGTGTATAGTTTTGGTGTATCCATCGGGAGAACAAGAACTGAATTACTGCACCTAGTTTGATACGAGGAAGGACTCTCCCAATATGTCTGTAGAATTAATTCAATCTTCGAGACAGCACAACATAGTTGGAGAAGGAGTGGAAAATGAAATTACACGGATTGACAGACGAATTTATCAGCCGATATTTTCAAGTTTTAATTATCAGAGATAATATGAGGCTCTAAAGGTTAAATCAAGAGAAGAAGAGTATTATGAATAACATTAATCATCAATCTAAACGTTTTTCCTTCTCATTCGCGTATTCCCCTATTGCTGTTAAATACATCAAGTAACAATCTTGCTATACCAATTTTCTTCATTACAACTTACAATACGGATATCGATCGGAGTAACTGTAAAAAACTATATCGTAAGCAAGAGTCTTTAAAAAGCAGATAATCTTTTTTAAATTCTATCGATCAACAAGAAATATTTACCTTCAATACGATAAGTATAATTTTCCTTTTATTACCAAAGAGATAAGAATCTGGCTATACTCTTCCAAGAGTACTTTACTCTTTATATATATAATAAAGCAGAAGAATTTTCGCGATTCTCTTCCGATATGGTTACTACTTCTGAACGAGAGAAAGAGAAGAGGCTCTCATACGTCGATTATATCTATTATCGATCGTTGAAATCTCTTTGAACGTTAAGGCCCTTAAAGGCACACGTGTGTAAAGGTGGGTGCAAAAAGGATGGGCTTACATCCCGCAGTTCTTATATACCTCTATGTGGTGTCAAACAATTAAGGCTGACTTACGCGTCCCGACGTTTGAAGCGGTAAACGAGTTGCCGCCTCCTCTTCTCCCCGTTTTATCCCTTTTTCCCTGGACCTTGGGCCGCCGACGCGTATCAGATTATATCAAGCGCTTTCTGTGCACGGGTGTGTGCAACGGCCCTGTCATCTCGGAAGAATTTAGCTACGCGACATAGCGTGGACACGTCTCAAGGTGTTCAACTGCTATTAGAAGAAGAGGGAATAGAGAAATTTGGGATTGGAAAGAAATTTTTTTCCTGGGTTAAATAGTTCGTTACATTTCGACGACACATTGAATCCTCTTGGTTTTGATACTAAGTATATTTCGTTGGAAACACGATAATGACTTTCCGCTTTAATCTTGCCCATCCTCTTTTTAATAATGCGCGTGATTTCGTGTATGTATGCATATATACGTACGTACACGTTGTATGCACGATTCTGTCCATCTGGCTGACCGCCCTAAGACACATCCGCTCGTGAACTGGACCCTCGTAATAACGAGAGAAGATTAAATTCAGGTAACGATGACCGGACCAGACACGAATTAATCGCTTGTACTTTAAAACGAAATTTAAAACAAAACTTTATTATTATGCAAAATTGATTTTGTTACGCTCCTTTTGTGGATGAATCTCGAGACGGAGGAGTAGTTCTAGCTCTAAATGGAGGAGAAATTCACGGAACATCTGTACACGGATGTAGAAAAAGAAAGAATATGAAACTTCGATGTCTCGATATATTGGGATTCGAAAAGAGAAAGAAAAAGAGAGAGGTAGAGAAAAATGTGATCAAGAGGGCCGTTAGAAAGACCGGACGTTGTCGAGGAGCCTCGAGGAGAGAGCCTCAAAACAAGAGAACGAAAAACAACTCGGTTGACGTATGTATGCGGGGCCTATAAGGGGTCTTCAAGGGCTCGGAAGATGAGAAGAAGGAAGAAAGAAAGAGGGAGAGGAGATAAAATATGATAGCGGTATCCGCGAAATATGAGATCGAGACGACGAGATCCGTTGCCCTCAGGGCCCACATGAGGCCCGACACAAAGGCTTATCTTGTCCCTTGTTGCCAGTCCCAAACACTACTGCTGCGTACAACTTTCGTTCCTTCGCCTCTTTTCTCCCTTTGTCTCTATCGAGAAGAAACTTGAGATATCCATTAAACTGTACTCAACTCTACTCAATGACAGCGTTACTATTTAATTTAAAAAATAAATAAATTGTTACAATTTGAAGAATATTCGAGTCTTCATTGTATCCTTTTTCTCTCTTCAATGACAAGAAGAACAGAAGGAGAAAAAGAAGAAGAAGAAGAAGCCCAATACACCGGCGTAAAAAGGATCTGCTAAATAGTGCTAAGAGGTTCAAAGAAAAAGGATCTCCTTCGACATTCAAGATTTTGCACGAATCACGTACATACACATACATGCGAGGGTTTGGTAATCGCTGGCAGATTTCGTGTCTCGAGTGTCTTGAAGTAATTAGAGAAGATCGTCTCTTCCTTTATAACCCTTTTTCATATACGCACATGCACGTATATGTCAAAAAGAAGAAGAAAAAAAAGGGAAAAAGAATCGAGCCTACCAAATTGGTTGTAAGAAGTTTTTTTTTCTTCCTTTCTTTCCTCTATGGTCCTTCTCAAAGACGAAGGATCGAATCTAAACAAAAAAAGTGTGAATTCTATTATAAAAATTCATTTTTCCTTGCCGAGGATCGAACAACAACTTGTCAGCGATTAACATCATCATTTTCTTCTCGAGGACAGTTGAATGATAAATGAAAGGAAAGGCGAGATCGAAGAAAAAAAAGAATGAAAAAGGAAGATCCTAACAACCGGACAATAAATGCGCGTGTCTTGTTCACTGGAGGGAGTCGTCATTCCTTGACAGAGTCGCCTTAACCCTTCTCTCTTTGCTTTCTTCACGGTTATTCTACAAAAGGTGATGCTGAAACAAAAGGGGTGTATATTATAATTTGAAAGGAAGAAAAAGAATGAGGAGTAGCGTGGTCGTTTGATGAATTATTAAATTGAAAAGAGTCAACGGTCTGCCTCAATCATGCAAATCCCTTTTCTTCTCGACCGAAGAGAGAAGTCAATTAAAGCGAGAAGTCCATATATGTATCGGTTGCCGAGGTTTCGGCGAGATGATTGTATCTGAAATGATAATTTTCATGATTTAATTTGATTTTCCCTTTATGCGTCGTCGTCGCTGCGTCATCGAGTCATTCTTTTTCGAATGAGGTGACAAAGGTTGATAATAATGACTACGTTTACGCGCAATCATGATTTCTGTAATAAAAAGCTAGAGAACGGAGGAGAGATATAAGTTGCCTACGTAACTGAGTTACGAGTTTGAAAAGTATATACCTTAAAACTTTTGAAGAATATCAGGATGGTTTAACGAAGAGAAACTGCGGTAACAGTACAAAGGGATATAAGTAAAGAATAATAATACAAAAACAAGTTCGAATAAGGGCTCGAATATACATATACATGGTACGCTTGGCGACCATTGTTTTGCGTGAACAATGCAAGGCTGCTGAGACTTACACTGAAAGGAACGATCTGCATCTTCGATAATATATCATACCGTGAACGTCCATGTGCATACCTATATACGTGCACGTAAGAGTGCCTTTAAAGCTTGTTTTCAACCACTTCTTTGGATGGTAGATGAATGTATATATCTGTGAATTTATATAGTATGTTAGCAAATGCAAACGTACGAGCCGAAGCCTATAGCGAATATAAAGATGTATATAAAGATGTTTCATCTAGAAATAGAGAGGATACTTCTCTCTTATGTACGAGTAATAAGAATATGTAGATTTATTCATCGTTTGTTACGTCCATGGATTAATTATTGAGTTGTTTGGGTGGTACAGGTTATACGATATTTTATTCGTTTCATATCAATTATTTTTCCTTCCAGCAGAGTTAGAAATAGAGGTCTTGAATCTTTCGAACCAACAAAATCGGATTTTCTTTCTTAGAAGAACGAAATGAAAGATTCAAACTCATATTCAAATGCAAGTGCGCAGAAAGTATGGGGAGAGAAAAAGACGAGAGAAAAAGAGAAGGTTCTTCGAAATGGTACCACCATTCACGCAATCACAGAGTTTTAGTCGTTTGTCACCGTTGTCGTTTGAAAGCCACGTTTGTACGCGGAGTTGTGGTTAGTTGGTTATGCACATGCGCGCATACTGATCCCGTTGTGCCCTTAAATTGGTTATTTCCACAACAGAAAAGGGGACGGCAAAAGAGAAAGAGAAAGAAGGACGAGAAGTCGCCATAGGATATTATTCGTTCCCCATTGAAATCAGGCTGCCCCTTTGTCAGGTCCGTGAACGAAGGAGAGCCAACGTGATCTCATTGGTCGAAGAGATTTAACTTTCCGAGTCCAATTTCTTGCAACAATTACACGTTTTACGCCGTGAATGAGAAATGGAAGAAAAAAAATTACAATAACAATCATGATAATACTGTACTAAGAATAATAATAATCGTGAAAGAGAACGTTCAATGTTGGGCAAAAATAAAATTTATAAAAAAGAAAACAATTGTATTGTGTACGAAGCTCTGGTAAATTTATAATCCGAATGTGTATCGATGTAGGCTTTAGATGATAAAAATTCATCATTTATTTTCAACAGAAGATAGAATCTCGTTGGTCGAATACCATTTGTTAGCAACTACCCAGGAAAATCTTTTTCAAAATTTGGAAACATCCTCGCATTTCTAAGAAGGAAAATAATCTCGCTTGATCTTGAATAGTTTCTTTGGAAATCTCGAAATCAGGCGCATCTTTTATAGCCTCTCCGAGCAAGTTGTTTCATCATTTTCATCGGATGCACCCTCATCGACTTTGATCTTTTCGAAACAAGATCTCTCAAATTAGTTCAAATCTTGACACGAAAGGATGGCAACAGAACTGAAAGGAGACTTGTTTTTTTTTCTAGAAATCATGCTCTTACGAATGGTTTTCTCGTGCAACGTGACGAGAATTTTCAGGTATCCACATAACAATCCTCGATTATATCCTCTGATGAAGGTTTTCACGTTTCCTAAAAATTATGCGTCTTGCCGTAGCATCGTCGCTGGCATCGAGGACCCTGCGTTGAATACGTAATAGAAATGGATTGCTTTTTCTCTGTGAAATAGTAGTGGTAAATTTTCCCAAAAGGATTTCTCGTTCTTGTTTCTTCCCCTCTTCGCTCGCATCTTCGTTCAATCACGAATCTTGTGCCCATTCGTCATAGGCAATCGGTGATTTATCAAGGACAAGGTACGAAGAGAAACAGAAAAACAAAACGATCATCAAGTGACGAAAAGGGAGAAAGAGGAACGTGTATATCTTTTGAACAATAAGAAAAATACAAGAAGAAGAAGAAGAAGAAGAAGAAGAAGAAGAAGAAGAAGAAGAAGACGAAGAAGAAGAAGAAGAAGAAGAGGTAGAAAAAGAGAGAAAGATCTTTCCTTAAGTGCTCATTGCTAACAATCCGGGTTGTCGCTCAGCAAGACGCCAACTCCCTTTCTCTTGCACGTCTTATTTTCCAGCATCACTCAATTCTTAAACCCCTTTCCTCTCAAGAGTAACGAAAAGAATGAAAAGTAACATTACATAACATCAATAATATTTCGAATCCATTCATTTTCTTCGGAGAAGATTATCATCGGGCTTTTATTTCTTTTCCTTCTAATTGTTTTGTTCTTGCTCTCTTTTTTTTCTCCTTTCATTGGGCCGGTCATTAGGGATTTTTATGAAGGCACAGTCATTTTTATCCGCCACTTTTTGCTCGCTATAATTATATTACCACATTAAAAATTCCTGATGACCGTAAAAATTGTTGCTACTCCAATAAATGTTTTGCCGCTCAAATATATTCTTTACTACCCACTATATTGATGAAAGTTTTTTATCTTGAGTAAAGTCTTCTTTTTGTCCTACGTTATATTTCTTCTTTACATTTTTCGTGCTTTGTTGCGTGAGTGTGTATGTCTGTCTGTGTGTGTGTGTGTGTGCTTTTTTTTATCCGTAAACATCGGTGTATGTGTGAGTGCCCTCGGTGCATGGTGATATATGACATGACCATCAAGAAAGAGATGGGTCCACCACCACGCCTTCCGTGTTGTTTCTTCTTCTTATCCTTGTACCTCTCTTGTGTTTTGTTCTTTTTGACTTTATTGCTGCCTTTTTCTTTTGATTTTCATTTCACCTCTACCTGAAAAGGATGCGAAAGAACAATCAATTAGTCAAAAAATTCGACACGGGAGAGCGAGAAGTTTCCCTCGTGTAAAAATGTGTTAGGTCGGTGATGTTCTCTAACGGTCAACCTGTGTTTCGCTATTCTGTAGATTCATTAATGATTTGTAAAATAACCAAGGGAAATAAATCTGAAGGATTTGCGAAATTTCAAAGAATATAAATTCAACGAACGTAGGGTAAGAGAGTACTGGAGAAATCATCCATCTCCATTAACTTTCTTGAATTTGAATAGAGGAGAAAGGGTTAGGAGCGATGATAGCGAAAGAACGAGAAGACGACGCCCTATTCCGTAGCCGGATTCGCATACGCTCAGAGGTATAGGAGGATGTTGAAGTAGAATAAAACAATAAAAGAAATACATGGAGAAAGAGAAAGAGACCAGAGGCGAAGAGATACAACGACACCGGACACATTGTCCTGTCTCAAGGTGTTATTTATCTCGAACTGTCTCCAAGTTCTCTCTTCTTGCTCTCTCCCCTTCTCTTGCTCTTGTCGTTGCGCATGAGTGTGCAGCTGTATGGACGCCGGGAATGAATAAAAAACAAGACACAACCGAAGATGTTGTAAAGTCAAAGATAGAGAGAACGAGAAAAACGTTACTGGATCTGTGATTTTGCTTCCAATGAAATATGTATGGATATTTATATATGTAATGTAAGTAGTAGGCGCGGTCCAGAAACTTTTTTGATTGTCAAACGAATGGAGATGCTTGGAAAGTTATTCAAGCTACTTTTTGATAATACATTCGAATTTAGGACGAAAAATCATTGGAAATCCATTGGACTTTCCATCGTTGATAGAGAAGTTCCCGTTCTGTGTTTCTTCCTCTCCCCGTGGAGAGTGTTGTTTCGTAAATTTGAAAATTACACCTCTGTTAAGTTGTAGCGTTTAAGATGACAACTAGTAGAGGGTTCTGCTTGAGATTCGAGATCTCTAAATAAGATAAGAAAGATGGCAAAGGAGAGAGATGAAGTTGAGGAGACATTTGACGAATAGACAAGCTGGATATAAATATGTATTGTCGAAGAATCCGATCTCTTGGCTACCGACTTTAAAGGAAGAGAAAGACGAAAAGAAAGAAATATGATGCAAGTCAGAATTTCTTCTCCAAGGTATCTCCTAAGAGTGATAAAGAAGAATTCGTGTCGTAAATGTGTGATACGCGTGTTCGAAACATTCCTTCGTGTCGTCGAATGTCGTACTACTTTATTGTTCATGTATGGTTTTTTTTTATTCATGTTTCTCTCCTCCGATCCTCGACTTTGATTCATTTGATAATTTTCTGTAATTCAATCATCTTGATTGAAAATCTTAGGTGAGAGACTAGGTGATTCGTTCAATGTAATAACGAGATCGCATGCAGGATAAACTTGTGTGCATTATGTATACACGTGACGTGTAGTAGTGTAGTCTCCGTAGTTTCGATTATAAGAAGGTCTCAAAGGTATACCCTGTTTGCTCATTTCTCATTGCTTATTCCTCGTTACCCGTAATGGAATCAAATGAATTCGATTTTTATTGTTTTTTATCCTTTCTATTATTCTTATCATTATCATTTCAGACATTATCTTTTATCGAGAGAACGGTAAATGCAAGAAATTGGAATGAATAAATCCATAAATGGAAATCTGTAACCATTGAAATATTTATCGAGTAGAATGTTTCTTATCATAATAAAAAAAAAAGAACAAGTATACGTTGATATGAAATATGAAGGTCGTGAAGCTCTTATTAATTAATCTGATGAAAGAGTTAAGTCTTTTACGGATAGATTCCCTTCTAGATGCGAATTGATCGATGATATGGTTATATTTATTATTCATTATCATCGTCGTGCCACCGAGCTGTGCCACAGTCACGCCGAGAAGTAATTAATATGATTAATGTCGTTTCAACGATCTCTCTTGGGAAAAAGTAATGATAGAAATCACAAAGGGATTGTTTCATTTCTCATTTGAATTAAGTATAATATTTTATACCTTGGGAAAAATTCAATTCACAAATGATTGAACTTGAATATTGGTTACTGAAGTAGAAATCAAGTATTCTTATTTTAATGTAATGAATCAATTATCCCTTGATTTTATTTAATTTGATCTTATGTTTTTGTCAATAAAATGAATAGATTTGTAGAGGATTATTGCGAGTGTACGAAAACATATCACCGAAGGCCTGTTTCCACAGACTTCAATGTACCACACTTGACCACTACGATACCACAGTTTATTACGATGAACATTGAGGTCAAGTAGCCATTTGCAGTTTGACCTCATGAACAGGTAATGGCAAGCAGCGATGATGATTTTAGGAGAATATACATGTACTTTAAAGTTCAACACTTTAATGCTTAATTCAAGTTTTTTACATTCATACCAAGTCTCATTTGATGTTGGAATGTTGGAGTATCGGTAACATATTTTTGATCTTCCAATTCTTTTTTATTTCATTTCAGAGGTTTCTATTTGATACATCAAAATATATTTACTGAAATGTTCGAGTAATAAATGGACAATAATGATGCTGGTTTAATTACACAATTGAAATTTATATCAATCTGAATATGGAACTTTCCAGTCGTCAAGTAGAAAACACTTCTGAAGAGTCATTTTCAAGCGTTTATGTCAATTTAGCTCACACACTGCAAAAACTCGTATCTTACATGAAACGTTCTCGTACACAAAATATGTCTCCCATTATAATGGCAATGACGATGATATGAAATATAATTCACGAGGGGTCTTTTAAATCATTGCGGAACGTTTTTAACGAAGACGTATGTTCTCGTTGTACATTGGGATGTTGAATCAACTCTGTTCGTAAAGATCGTTTCGAACAATTTTATGATGTTATGAATTTTTAATGGTACAATCTAATATTAGAATATTTTAGTAGCGTTTGGTAACATCTCACATCTTTTGGGGGATACGAATTCATTATTGACGGTAAATATGATCTTATTATGAATAATTCGATTCAAATCAGCTCTTGATGAACAATTAGAAAACAATGTTCAAAAAAAATTCATCTCGTGATTTCATAAAGAATCTTTTGGGCATTCAATATGTACGGATTTTTAGTTTATTGAATTTATATTGGATTCATTTTTACCGTCACAGCGGGAACTATTCAAGAATTCTTTGGGAAGTATTTGTGAATTCAAAATGATCATTTGTGCTGTCCGGATCGCATATCCCATCCCTGGAAAAGGATGGGGATTTTTAATCCATAAATTCATTAATGCTCCTGGTTAATTCTTCGAGACACTTATCAATGGGATTCAATCAAACAACGTTGCAAAACTCGGAAAAGATGATAATCCGAAAGGGTGGAGTGTAGAGATAATAATAACTGTTTATACGAAATTTTCAAACTTTTATACTAATTTTTGTGAGATTTTGAGTTTTATTGTTTTTTAAGAAGTGTTTTTGTCTCTCATTGATTTCCTCTGATTTCGTTTGTTTGTATATAATTTTTAATTCGTATTTCATATTTTATATATTTTAATTTCTATATTTTCTATATCCTATCTATGTTGTTCTGTGTCTTATTCTTCATGGAACCTTTGTTTAGTGGAAGTTCAACTCCTCGGAAGTTCATTTCTCTTCAATTTTGAACGTGCTTTCCGCAGCTCTTTTTTTCTCTACTGCATTGCTTAGTTCAAGCAATCAATGCTATTGATCCTTAGAATTAATAGATTAAACCAGATTTGATCAACTGATTGTGAATCTCGCGCTTGTGGTCTCACTGCATGCACAATAATACTTTTTTTCGCGTGAATGTTTAGTTTTGCATCGTTGGTCGATGGTTCACCCGAATGAACTCGTGATTTTCGTCTCTTAAGATTATCGCACAGTACCTATTTTTCATCACAAGTCAGTATTTTGTGCAAGAAGCCCTTTCTCTTGAATCTTGACAACAGACGCATAGCTGCGTCGAGACATCTTTTTTTGTTAGCAGACCCAAGTACATGGAGAACTTATCGAGCTTTCTTTGCGCTCATACCGAACAGATGTAGACGTTTCGAAATGGTTGGCTTGAGCAAGTCCAAGTGTATTCGAGTTCTAATTGAGTGTGACGAAGATTTTCTGTCAAAAGCTATTCCAATTCTTCGCCTTGAACTTTCATCGGTCATTTGGGGTATTCTTCGTTCTGAAGATTCAAATGGCCTTCGCAAAACTTTCAAAACTATACTTTTTGCACATCTGAGTGGAAAAATTCTCAAAATTATCACACTTTATATACAATCCAATCTGATTCTTATATAAGTTATATATGATTATATATAAATTATATATGATTTTGAAAATGTTTCCACATGGGCTTGCTATAAAATTCAGCATTTGCAACTGAAGCTGAGCAAATCATTCCCTTGGTTTGAATTGAAAAACGAAAAAGAGTGAGTTCACGTCATCACAAAACTAAAAGGCGGGCTTCAAAACAACTATATGACACACTGAGAAAAATTTTAGTAAATTTTTCAAAATTTGTTGGAAAGGAATTAATCCAATCAAAGTAGGTAGAAACTCCCCAAAATTTGCTATCTGAATTGTCGGGGAATAATTTTGAATTTGAACGAGTGTTGTAACCCCGCTGAGAATGCGAGAATAATTCCTTCATGTGAGAATAAAAAGAAATGGAAACATTCTATCGAAGACCGACAGGAATGTTGCTACCAGATAATTTGGTAATTGCGAACAAAACCGGGAAGGTAATTTGCTAATTTTTCATCGATCTTCACGCGACAAAACTAGGAAATTGGCCGAATATAGGGGCCAGAGATTGAATTATGCCTCTAATATTTTGATGAAGTTCTTGCTTTTAATTCTTTGAAGCTGAATTTGCAGGTTTCATAAGTAAAGACTCATCAATATTCTGCCAATTTCAGTTCGAATCGAATTCCTTCAGTTATTTTATGTAGAATAGATGGAAAATGAAAGTCCATTCGAGCATTACACATAAGAAGAAATAATGAAGAATGTTATAATTAAAAAGAAACGAGAGTGAATAAAATCATGACACCCCGTTGCGCGATTTCTAAGGGGGATCTCGCCATTTGACGTACCGGATAAAAAGATGTGAAGAATTGCAAAACCTTTATAAGTACCCGTTCGTTACAATCGTATAAATTGGCGAACTTACCATATTCCACCACTAAGGACAATCTGTTTCCGTAACTGTCGTGATACGATTCGCATGCTGCACAAGAGTTCTTCAAGAACCCCATACAAACGTACACAGTGTATATTTTATGCACATACACAGCTATATATATATATGCATACACGTATATATGTATACGCATCAGTCGGTGTCTTTGTGGAACAACTCGGCGATCGAACTCGCGCGCATCGCAGATCGACAGGATTCGATCATGTAGATCGAATGGTTCTCGATCACCGTATACAGCACTCAAGAGAGACACGTGCACACGTGTCACACATGCATACATACATGTGGTTCGCATAATGTTGCTCCTCGCTTACAGAAAGACCTTTCGAAGAATCCATGAATCTTTGAACGACTTCCATTCTTGGTCATCCTCGTTTTGTTGAGAGGAAAGAAACAATCTAAAGTCATTCGATTTTCGTACGTCGTTCGATCAAATACAAACATTCAAATACAGATTTGATTTTCTCAAATCCGTTGGGGAAATATCGAAACATTGACCCCAAGATTTATGCGGTACAGAGGTTTTAGAGGTACA
Source organism: Gonatopus flavifemur (assembly GCA_018340375.1). Classification (NCBI taxonomy): domain Eukaryota; kingdom Metazoa; phylum Arthropoda; class Insecta; order Hymenoptera; family Dryinidae; genus Gonatopus; species Gonatopus flavifemur. Next base: position 43,879,075 of record JAFFJZ010000003.1, on the reverse strand, counting down.
AATCATGTCAAGAAGGAGATAACAACAACTGCATTTAATTTAGCGAAAACTATTAAACGCATCGAAATCGTGTTCTGTGGTTTGCGGTGGATAGTCGCTTGGTTAGATTATGCAAACTCTCGTGCAGTTTTACCGCATAAAAGAAAATAGATGAATCCTTTCTAAATCTCGCATCGTTGCTGTCAGTCTTTCTTCGAACTTACGAAATAAGGAAAAATTCTCCCAAGGGATTCCATCTTTCTCTGAGGAGAATTCACCTTGAAATTAAAACGAAACGTGGATTTCCGTTGGCAGCCGAGAGGGGGCGGAAAAAACGAAACGGAACCCTAATCGTTCCACCGGTTTGAAAGAATCCGAGGAGAAATGCGTGTGTGCCTGTACCGCGCATACATGCAACTTGTTGTTGGAAAGATCCAAAAAAGCAGAACAACCAAGTTGAGAGAAAAAGAGGAGAAAGATAGAAGGTTATTTCATCGTTGCACGAGATATATCGGACCATATTTAAAATGCAAATGGCACTGCACGACGCTCTGGTGGTGGTAGTAGGTTCTTCCCATTTTCGAACTCGGCACCGAAACTCGATTCTTGAATACATGAGCACACCACGCATCGCAAAACCATAACATATAAGAGAGTACGTTTCGTTTCTGCGACTTCAACCGCAACAAGTTCGCCACAAGCAATGCCATTAAGATCTTGCACTCAATTTTATACATATATATATATATATATATATACGTATATACATTTTCGATCAACTCTCCATCGTGGAAGAGACACTTTATTTTCGAATGTGAACACGAATGTATATTCAAGACATAAAAAAGAAGAAGAAAAAGAAGAACAGGGAGAGACGCAACATCAAATCGTTATCTCGCCAACGTTCAAGCTTTCATCGGGATTTTACTTTGATGGCAAACGTTATAACAACCTCTCCTCTTATCTACCTTCTTCTCAATGACTCGGCTCGATACCAAAGAAGTTACCCCATTATTAAGATATTAAGTTGCTAACTTTGGTAATGATTTTTTGACTCTACCCATCATTGATGAGCTCGTTCAAATTAATAATCTTCAATATATTTTGCTTTAGTTCCTTGAATGTAAATTTAAATATCACGAGTGTATCGGGCAAACGATTCCCGAAACGTTTGAACATCATTATTCGAATCGGGCAGCACACTGATGATCGCGAGTCAATGTAATAAACTACGTTATCCTTAGAATTATCTTTCTCTTGTCTTTATATTCATCGGATAATTCAATGAGAACCACTTGATTATCCGGGAGAACAAATTATTCCGAGATTCTGAAACATGAGTCGCAAAAAGAAGGACAGAAAATACCATGATATCACGATTGATTCCGTCAATAACTCATGAACTGCCCACCGGGGTCGTTGTTGTTTTGGGGCTCCCTATGTATTTTTATATTATTATTTTCTCATTTTATCACACAATTTTTTCATGTTGTATCATTTTTTATGTTTCAGGTGAGTGGATGAATTTCAACAATTATTCTTTTTCTTATTCTCTGGTCATTCTGTACGAAATCGATTTCGAATACGTGAGTATGCAGATACTTTTCAAAACAGAGAGAAATAATGCCAATAGAAGAGGGAATAAATAATGGTAAAACAATGTCCCACACCACGACGATCCGTTCGAAGAGATCTTATGCATCGCCCTCTTCTTTCTCCTCCTCCTCCTTCTTCTCTAAATTTTCTTGTCTTGCATCCTGGAAGCATAAATCACTTGGTGTAATCGCGTGGCACGAAGTATATCGAACCGATCGAATCTCCGTTCGCTCGTTGAAAAACACAACGCAAACCGATATTCGATTTCCTCTGCGCGGATCGTTCTCACCTTTTATTCTTCTTTGCATGCGGTTTCACCGCCGATTTCTTTCCTCTTGTCTCCCTCTTCTTCTGACTTCTTCCTTCCTTCCTTCGAAATACATTTCTTCTTCTTTATAATGCTTTTTACATTAGTTTCTTCGACTTGATCTGCGGCCAAACAGTTTTCTCAATGATTGAACGCATTTGGTTATCGTCTCCTCTTGAACTTTGGTTATGGTTCGATCCTTTCATCCTCATTATTATTAAGTCATGACGCGACAATGTTTTTGTACCGATAATATACAATTGTTCTCGATGTACCGCATCGAAGAGATGACTTCGTAGCAGGAGAGAAAAAAATGAGAAAAACATTACAGAAGAGTTTATTGCGTTATTTTTTGAGGTGTCATCCGAATAAATTGATGGGATTTGAAATTTGATTATTTGAAAATGAAAATTCAGAACAGTAGTAGCATTGAAATTTTGAATTGAAAAAAAAAATATTGCGTTCATTGTACCTGCGGTCCAAACGACTATGGTATAATTAAAAATTATCCAAAAAAGCTTTAAGGATAAGAAAAAGAACACGGATAGATCGTAAACTACGATATTTAATAACCTCTTGACTTTAAACGACCATTAAATACATCATTTGTGACAGAAAATTTAAATGATTTTCAGAAGTCGATTCTCTCTTTTGGTTTCAAGGATTCTCTCGATTCCTATCGAATAAATCCGCGTCGTGTGTGTAAGGTTTCGACCACCGGACTAATAATTCTTCTCCTTCGAATATGTCGCATGCTGGTAGAACATTTGTGGATATATTTTTCAATATATTTTTTCTCTGTATAAGAAAAATTCTAGGATCGAATAGGTTTCTCTCCTCGGTAGGTGGCCTCTACGACGCTTGAACACACGATGTCGGTTCAAGAACAAATTTAGGTAGTATAGAGGCTTTCTCTTTCGAAAGAATTCCAAAATATGAAAACAAGAAAAAAGAAACCAAAACGGCACAAATTATATACAACATATGGAGATATTGAAATCTTAATGTCAAGTAAAGACCATTATTTCATCAGAAATTGTTTTATAGCTAATTATTGGATAATGTATTTCACATACATCATTGCTAAATGTCTTTCCGTATTGAAATGAATAATTAATGTATTCATTTGAAAAGGATCAATAGTTTTTCATAGAATTTACATAGATTACATGGTACGTGCACGTGAAATGAAATGTCATAGAATTGAGAGAGGAGAGAAAAGAACAGATACGAATACGTAAGTGATCATTTAAAATATTGATTCGAATTTATGATTGTTCGAGATCGTAAAATTTCATTCTCGAATTCGGAAGATTATAAAAAAAGAAAAAATACGCGTTAATGCGTCCCGTTGTCTTCTCCGCGGGACGTATATTACGGTCATATACGTGGGTACTAAGAGAATTTATTATCATTTTGTTGTTCTTCTTCTTCTGGTGAAAATAAAGAACAACCAGTTTCTGAAATCAAGTTTTTTGGTCGAATACAATGAATGAACTTTCATAAATCATTGATAGTTCAAGGTTGTATTCCACTCTGTGGTTTTAAGGTTTTTGTCCTGGCGCTTAGAAATCAATCGTTCGATCCACGTAAATTTTTTCATTCCATTACTTTATTATGTCACTCCAAATATTGATTTGATGAGAAATATATTTTCTTCCCTAAAACGTATAAGTTCTTCTTACTTATTTATATCCGAGGATCATGCGAATGAATTCATAAGTGTACCTAGTTCCTTAGACATTGTTTCACCCTTTCTCATGTTCCAAAGAAAGAACAATGTAAGACTAGGCATGAAGAGGTAGGTCACCGAACAACCCATCATACCGCAAAAGGGTTAAAAAAAACTACAGTCACCTTTGTATCGAACATCAAATTCCCTTCCCCGTTGAGTGTAGCACAGTTTTATGCGATAGGAGTGTTGTAACGTGATCTCGTATGCACCAAGAGTCAGAGTTTATGGGTACCATAAAATGTGAGCATTGAACTCAACGATTTTAATGGTTCACGATTTTTGCCAATGCAGATTTTGTTACTGATATCTAATCTTTCGTGAATACATAAATATATATTCACTTTACCTATTCGTTTGTTGTTAAATCAAAAATGAAAACTATTTGATATGAATGTTATCATAATCAGACTGGAAAAATATGGTATATGCACGTACGTACGTCCGACTAACTCTACCATCCGATGTTTTAACGAGAGCAGACCACCGGCCGATGCCAGCACGATGATCAAGTGAGCTGTGCCAGGCATTCCTTTCATATCTTGCTTCTCGGTACTGATAGAGATAGAGAGAAAGAGAAAACTACATCACCACTATGGTCTATTATTTCTCACTAAGTCGACACAATCTTATCTGCGAATAAAACTTTGCGCTATTTCATCGACCACGAAGATAGCGCCTGATTCGATGTTTTGTGCTTTTTTTTATTAAAAAAAATCTTTCTATCAAAGCACGTAATGTTGCGTTGTTACATTGATTTGAAGCACCGTCAAAGACATTTGTAATTGCATCCTTGTTCCAATGCTAACCTCCCCTTCTCTTACATCATTGTGGAGAATACACCGGAAGTGCATCGTTCTCTCGCGCATACAAGAGAGAGAGAGAGAGAGGCGATATTATCCATTATTCCGCGTACACCTGTTGTCGGTCGACTTAAAGTTCCGCACACGCACAGAGATTTTCATACCGCGCGCAAACTCATCTAATCCTGAACACTTTCAATCGATGATTGATAAATACCTTCATTCACGTTTTAAAGAAATCAAGTCATATGACATCTAAAGATTTCATACTCGGAAGATATTATCACCGCTGCCCGTGTAAGTTACAATTGACACATTTCTTTTTTTTCTTCTTCCTTTCCTTTCATCCCCTGTCGTCGAACGAGAGTAGATTTTTAATGAGCCTCCGGCTCAAAATGTGCCACATATAAACTGATATATAAGTGTTCCCGCGTACAACAACACACACGTGTCCTGTGACGTGACCAAAGATAAAATCTTCAAGTTGAAAGGACACCGAGTAAATTCCAAGCATCATCGCACGTTACGCGAGAGAGGATTCGAACGTTAACGTAAGAAAACCGGCTGCGAAAACCACAAGTGGTACAAGATACTTGCCCACCGCACACACCACCTGTAGTAACTTCTGCTCTTATTTCTCCTATTATTATTGGTAATGCTTGATCCTTTTCTCTCTTTGTTCTCTGGTATCTCGATGCAACCATCAGGATTTATCGATATCAAATCATATATTTATCAATTAGATCTATCTCAATTAAATCTCAAATCTTTTGTTTGGAATCTCTCAGTGTTTTATCGTTCGCATTCCATCCGGGAATGCTTTTGAATCTATTCTTCGAGATTCAAATCGAGAATAGAATGACATTTCAAATTACCTCATTTAATTGGGAATAATCTGAATTTCATACAAACAGGATTATTATTGCAACAAAAAATAGAATTACTCGAGATTTCTCCCCTCGTCCATTACCAATTACCATACGTGTACACGTTTTTCCATTACCCCAGGGCAATTTGTCGAATCACGTATGACATTAATTAATTGTTACACAAATAATTTTATCTACCGTGATCAGAATGATGAAGAATAATGGAACATTATTGTCTTGTTCTTTTCTTCTTGTATTTTATAAGATGAAGAAAACCGGTAAGTATAATGGTGCAGTCACCTGTGCACCGGTTCCTTCAGAGGCAATGCAATATAATGTGCCGACCAGTCATGGTACGTGATACATGCTGCTTTCTGTTCCGAGAAGATGAAAGAGGGAAAGAACAGTAAAAAAAGATGAAGAAGAAGGAGGAGATGGAGAAAAGAAAAGGGAAAAAACTAGGGAAAAAAGTGACGCGTTTGTCGGCACATACGAGAGCGAGCGAGCGAACGAGCGGGTGTTGAATTCATCTCCCGTTTCTTCGTTTCACTTCTTACATTGTTAATGGAAAATGAAGTAATACACGCCTCGAGTTTGATTATACTTAATGAAATGATGTATAAGGTGTTTGAGGATGAAATTCATATTACCGGAGTTCCTATATGGATAAAGTAAAACACAATATCAAGTTAGGTCAATGCCATTTTCATCACCATCGAAAGAAGAGTAGTTAGATGACGTTAATGACGATGAGGACATATCGCGCGAAATCAAAGACGTAAAAAGACTCCGGGAGTCGGTTAACGAGATTATAAAATCTAGATATCGAACGTCACTTTTGTTCCTAAATATGAAATTCACAAACGTTGAAAATATACGTAACATCTTCCCACGAGTTTTCATTGAATTTTATCCAGATCCCTCTAAGAATGTGCGTATTGAATTACACACTTCTTTTAATTATCTATAAATTAGATGGTTGTTTTTATATATCGATGCGTGACCCACGCGAGGGTGAGAAAATCTAGAAAAAAAAGGATGTTTGTCGGCATCGTGTGTGTAACGATGGTGTTAAACTGTTATCTTTCCCATTCCTTCCAACTTCAGTTCCGTGCGAAAGCGCAGCATTCTGTTTTATAGAGTATCTATTTACACGTATAATTTGCCTGACCAAGTGAGATTTCAATCGTGCGTTAGAGTCTCTGTTTGTTCTTGTTCATTGTAGAATTCTTCAGGAAAATGTTTTCATCATGCGAATCGCGTTTCATTCATTACTCGCGTCATGGAATTCCCATGTGTTCACACTTTTGTCCCAGTCTTCTTTCTTGGCTTTTGAAAATCTATTCGAATGTGGAACGAATTCAGGTGGAAGGATATTTTATGAATTTTTCTCACTGATTAGCGAGTTGGGAAGTATGAAAATTGATATTTATACAAATGATAATGATTATGATAATACATTCTTTTTGACTTAGCATTGGTATCTATTCATCGCGATTGGCAGAATCATGGGACTTTGGAATGGTACGTGGGTTGAGAGGGAGATTTTATCATGGTTAACCCTCACAGATGGGGTTCTAGATTATTTGGTGAATCGTTTATGGGAACTAGACGTATATATTGGAACCTTTAACCTATGAATAGTTATCATTCTGGGAGAAAAATGTGTATATGTACTTGGATGGAGTGTTAGTTCTTTTTACTTAATCGGATAATTTATTTGAAATAAAGTTAATAATAATAATGATTAGAAGAAGAATTATTATTCCTCACACTTGTTCTTCGTCATCATCATCATCGTTTTCCTTTCATCTCACCTGGCATTGGCATCATGGGTTTGCAAGATTCTATCTATGGTTAACCCTCAAGTGTATAGCCATACGCGGGACATAGCCAAGGCGGCCGGCCTCTCTCTTTCTTCTTCTTCTTCTTCTTCTTCTTCTTCTTCTTCTTCTTCTTCTCTCGGCCCATTCGACCAACGTCCGCTTGTTTATGGGGTTTTGACGTGCCGTAGAGAGAAGAGGAGTCCCTTGATCTTGGCGTCTTTCGTCGGCGATAGGATCGATCAACGTAGGAAACGAGAAAGAGAGAAATAAGGAGATGAAAGAAAAGACAACTCCTTGGTTGGTTTTTACCACAGTTTCACGCTGCCCATTCCCGATAACGACCTGCAAAGTTTCCGAAGTCATATTGTTGTTGTATAAGAATCGCATATCTCTTTCTCTATATGTATACACCTATCGAATTTCTAGATCTCTCAACGTCTTCCCCGTTATCGCCGATGTTTTTACCATATTTCAATATTTCCAATCAGATAAATGCCTATGCTGAAGTTATCGAAATCATATCTCACATGAATGTTATTGAAAAATAATAACCTAAAGGGTTCCTCGGTGAAATTTGAATACCGCAGCAGGGTCGGTATATAAGATCCTTTCTCAGGCTTGGAATTATTATATATATATATATATATATATATATATATATATACATATATACGTACCCACAAAAAAATCTGCAAGCATATTCTAATAATGATAGGTCTTGCAGAGAAAGTATGTTACTTCGAATGATACGGGCAACTTTTTTTTATTATTATTATTTCTAGGTCAGTCTTCGGTCTTTAGTCTTTGGTCTTTAGTCAGTACTTTCAAATGAACCCCTGTTTTAGAGTTCCCTCGAAGAAAATAATAATGAGGAGCGCAGTTAAATTTTCTGTCTTTTATGCACAAAGATTTTGCGTATAGTATATAACATTGGGTTATACGAGTGGTTCTTCGAACCCGTGTGTATAGAGAAAAGAGAGGAGGCTTTTTTTTCTTCTCTTCATGAGGGAGAGAGGTCACGAGGGAGTGAATAAATTCAGCGAATAATTCTGCCCCACGGAGCTTTCCCTGTAACCAACCGGTATGGGCGTGTTATATAGGATCTCTTCTCTCCTCAAGTCTATTGAAGCAAGTCTGAGGTTCCGAGCGCTTCGGTAGCCTCAGGACATCACGAGCAGAAAAGCGTATTCTCTCTCCCCTCCTTCTTCTCCTGCTCCTTCTTCTCTTCTTGAGACTCGCTTGGATAGCTTCGTCCTATTCGATTCACTTCTCTTCTTCTCTTAGAGATACCTTCTATTCTCTTCACGATATAAAATTATACCCATTACATTGATGTTTCTAATGATCTTCCGTTCGTTATATACGTATTCAAATCTCGTTCTTAAAACCGCAAAATTCTTTGTTATATTTTTATTTTGAAAGAAGGAAAGGGAAAAAGACGAATTTTACTTATACCGTGTATCGAAGTACCGTGTAATAATCGATCCTCGACTTGTATGAAATCTTATCACATCCAGCGATCTTGTTCTTCGTGGCGCAAGAGGTATGTTACCGAACATTTACAACACAGGCGTGGATGTGGTGTATACACGTAGAAAGCTACGATCACAAGTTGTGGCATGCAAATATTCGGGTACCAATTAAAGTTACGAAGCGCCATATGCGAAATCCTCCATTCTGAGAGGTCCTTTCGAGAGGAGGAGGAGGAGAAAAGTCCTGGCCTTTACCTTGCATCACATCGGTTCATCCGTTTGTTCCTTCGTTTGGCTGCTCGCTCGCTTGCTGCTCGTTAAAATTATTGAACGTTTGTCTTAAAGGAGACCGCCCTTTTTTTTGTGCCCTACGCTAAAGGAGAATCCGACGGAAGGATCGTATCCTATCGCGATCGCGCTTGCTTCTTTCTCCCGACTTCTCCTTATAATGCATGGTACGATATAACTCTCTTGGAAGAGAATAGATAGGGGAAGGAGGAGATGAGGATGATGAAAGGTGTACGTCCGAAGTGTCAGGGTCTACGGTATAAATCACGAATTTGATGTATCATATCCAGTTTGATAATTTTAGACGTGTATATGTATATATATTGTGTAGGGTAACGTGTAGTACCTTCAATCACATCCATTGTCTTCTTTTCCGGATAAAATTGTCATGATCGCCGCGGGGCTACACGATCGTCGTCGATATCTTATTTATTCGCAAAACGTGCACGCCGTTGATTTTCGATCATTCCCGATCAAGTTTCACAAAAATACGACGGGTATCTCTTCTTATAAATCAAATTCCATTCTTTCGTATTCTGACCTAGCTATTTCTGCAATGTATTCGATTCGTAGTGTTGAAACGTTTCTATGGGAATGATTTCCCATGTATAACAACTTTCATAAATTTATGCAAAAGAATTGAAATGAATTGTTCTTTCATAGCAATCAAACGAGTGAAAATCCAATTATAAGACACAATTCGCCATACGAATCCTTTCCTTCTTTTCTTGGTTGCAGGTTATTCACCGAGTCATGATTATAACATTTTAGGCGCACAATAAAATGTCACAATATCATATTTATTTTATGTTTTTCCATTAATATCATGGGATGTACTAAAAAGATAATTGAGAAAAAATAGTGCAATAAACTTCGTCATTATGATTCATTGAAATCGTTGTCTGTTCGAATTCCACTTTTACGATAATGGATCGAATGAAATATCACACGGCAAGAGAAATAAAAGTTTTAAAACCTTTTCGTTCCATGAGAGGAGTGGATTGAAACTTACACAAATGTGAGATGAGTTTTTAATAATTCACTAATTCGTCACAATAAGGGTTTTCAGTTCTTCATAACCAATCACATTCACATCTTCTTATTCTTCTCCCCTCAAAATAGAATTTTTTATCATTCTTCTATTCCTTCAATTTGAATATTATATTCATTATTGTCCTCAGCAAAAAGTAACTAGAAATCTTGTTTTCCAATTCCAAAAGTATAACAATTTAATCATCTATACTCGATAAAATTGTTGAGAATACATAAATAAATCAGCAATCGCAAGACGCAAAGAATAATTCACATGAATACAAATTTGATTAATCATTTGTGTACACACCTCACACGTTTTTGTCCGTTAATCTGAAATTACCGTTATTGTAATACACCAATTGTACAGCACCCGCATTCAAGTCGATTTTTTCGCAAACGCCAGCTGTTGAACGATAAATTCCCAATACTCCTTGTGTATGGACAACGATCATCGAAGATTAATAATATAACGAAGAAGGGAGGAGAAAAAAATCCGCACCAACTGTCAGAATCTCACGTATGTACCAAGAAAATCCTCTGGAGAATGACGCTCAATAATATTTTTTGTCCAAAGAACGCGCGTTTATGCTAATGTTCTGCGAAAAAAGGAACAGAGGTAAGAGGAGGATAAAAAAAGGAAGGGCCCGATGATGCGTCATCGTTTAATACCGCATTAAAGAACCTTAAGAGCTAAACTGCATTTCCGATTCGAAGTTTATCTCGATCCCCCCTTCTTTTATTCATTTATCTCAATAACCCGAAAAGAATCCCAATCGTGATATCGTGAAATACAGAATTATCTATTTACGTGAAAAATCGTGCTGCTGTTGCGAATGATTAGAACCCTCCTCGTTGGTTTCATTCTTTTCTCGCGTTGCCTATCATTGCCGCGGTGATAAATCATTGGCTACACCGTCGTCACGATCTTCTGGCCATTAATCTCGATAATTGAATCAATATCTGTGATATCTCCGTGTATATCCGGATTGGCCTCATGGTAATTAGTCGACCACTGTCATAAATCATGCCCCTAGGGGTCATTGTCGTTCTCCGCTTCTTCTTCTGTTCTTCCTTTCTACTCCTCGTTCCAAGAGAGGAATATCAAATAGATGAATCGAGAAATCATTGCTTTTGCGAAAAAATTGTTTTGTCCTTTGAGAAAATAGGTGCGAAAAGTGAATTCGAGTTTTCATTTTTCTTTCGTTAATTCAGTGAAGAAATAAAGATGAAAAAACATGAAAAGCGTGGGTGTTGGTCACGATTAAACTTACACGACTTTAGAGACGGATGGTTAATTAATGGTTACTATTGACTAATGATCGATAACAACCGTTATTTGGATAATTGCGACTGCTCACTAACTTGCCATAAAACCTGCGCGCTGCTGAAATGTGCAAATTTTCTACTGAACGTAGGGATTCATTATTTTGTGTACATCCACTGTTTAAAGATAATGAAGGTTTAATTATCAATTAAAATTCCGATAGAGACTGTGGTTTGACGTCCGTGGAAATTATATCTTCGATAAATATTCAATCGCGTTCGATCGGGAGGTCTTGAGAATATTCGTGATTCGGAAAAAGATTGAGGATTTTTTTTTTTTCATCATTACGAGTTCTAAAAAACTTTGCCTCAAATTTGATGACATAATTCGAGGATGAAATTGAAAACATTGAAGGATCTAACGCAGCGTTTTCGTCGAGTATCAAAATTATCCTTTTATTGCCTGGTACCAGTCCCTCCGCATCTACAATAACCTCAACATCTTCATAAAAAACCACGCTTTTTTTTCTCTCTCTCAACTCCACCGACACTTGGCGTCGATCTTCACCTAATCTTCGCGTGTGTATCGTTCTTTCCATTAAACTCCATCTAAAAGGCTAACTCGAAACTTTAAGAGAGGTCCTTCATTGCCGGGTTACATTCGACCAATCAGGTAGTCGTTAGGTGTTTCCAACGAGATTGAACCTCTGGCTCGTGGCCTTTCTCTCCTTCACCAGCGCCAGCAATTTTTACGAGCACACACGTACATATCCACCCACGTTTAAATCTCTACGACTGGCTGACTGGCTGGATGCTGCCGCCACCGTCGCCGTTGTGCCGTTGTCGCTGCTGCTTCTGCTGCTGTTGCTTATTGAGCTGAAGAATCTTCAAGTAAAAGATAACTCGTCTCTGGTGTCGCATCGATATTCACGATTACGATCTTGAATCGTACGTTTTTTTTTAAACGACCATAACTTCTTTTTACTTTGTTTTTGTTGTCTCCGTGGTGAAAAGGTGAAGAAACTTCTGAAGATTCGATAATCGATTCTAGAATTTTATTGAAGCACAAGGAGAGAGAGGATAAAGAAAGAGAAGAAAAACGAGAAGAAGAAGAAGAAGAAGAAGAAGATGACCTGACTGAATTAGTATTTTACTGAAACCAATCAAACTCCACGAAGAGGGTTTTTGAACTCTTCCCCTGAGGTCTTCGACTTTCATTTACGGAATGAACTCCCTCTCTAAGATCCTTTAACTTACCTTTACACTCTTTGGGTGCATAGCGTATGAAAGATCTGAGAAGAAAAAGAGCAGAGGGAAGGGAAGAGAAGAGATGGAAGTGGAGAGGAAGAAAGTGCCTCCCGGTACTTCCCTTCGCGCTATGCATCGCGGCACAAAGCTTCTCAGATCTCGGTATAATTTTAACACTAATTGAGATTCCACCGAAGCTCGTCCTTGATGAGTTCATCTAGATTTCCCTGTTAACTTGATTTTGCACGTGTCTTAGCAGTACCATCGAATGAATATACATTATTACTATTCACCCGTACCAAGTCGTAATGGATTTTCAAATATTTTGCATCAAGAATTCCTTGGATCTTCCGTGTGAGAAACGAAAATATCAATTTCTCATCAACGTCACGATTCATTTACGTTGGATGTACAATTTTTTCTTGAACCTTTCGCCAATTGATGTGATCAATCAGGAAGGAAGACAGGAAAGAATCATGATATTCCCTTAAAGGAACATATTCTTACTCGTACAGGTACATCGACGGAACAAACGAAAGAATTAGAGGGGTAGTAATTAAATAATTGGCTCATTAAGAGGATGATGAAGGCGGTAAATTCGTTTGAGCCGAGTCTTTCGCTTTACGTTTGTAAAGAGAAGTCTTGAGATGGCGAAGGAAGGATAAAGAAAAAGTGGTGTGGATGAGGAGAATGAGGAACAAGAGGAGGAGGAGGAAGAGGAGAGAAGGGGAATTTGGAAGACACATCGAAACTTGGACCCACAAGAGATAACGAGAAGAGCGACGAAGCGAATCGCGTATCTCGCGGCGTCAATTAGTCAGGCGGCAAACTCGCGCGATAAATCGGTCTTCCTTCTTTCTCTTTCCTTTCTGTTTCTTCTTTTTCTCTTTGGCGTGTAGTGTTTCAATGTGAAAGAAAGATGCACGAAGCCCAAGATTTATTACTCAACCGAAAAGTGCTCTCTCGCTATGAAAAAGGACGAGAAAACTCACACAGTTGCGCATGTCACTAAAGTTGCACGAACTCAACTTTCGTGATTCGTTTCTTGCTCGATATCTTCTTTTTCGTTGCTCGCTTGATTTATGGATTTCAGTCCAACCGTTGTAGAGTCAAATGCCCATCGTCATCTATTTAATCCTGCCGAATATTTTGTTGTTTATTTGATGTATCTCGATCTTCTTCGACGTGAAATTTTTTAAGACACAGATGGTGTGCGTGCGCAGGTATTTCTTATTAGTAGCTCAAAGAAAAAAATAAAAGGATGTCGATGATTGATGATTTCGAAGATAAACCGAATGACTTAAATTCTAAAGAGGGATGTATTTTTTTTTCAATTATAAATTGCAACTCTGGTCCGATGACCACCTCAGGTTTGAAATCAGATCGAATATGTTACATAAAAACTCGTACAACTCTTTCCATGGTAAATTCCAGATATCTTCATGCAACAAATGAGAAACTATCACTCCTTGCATTATTGACTCATCAAATTCTTGACGATCATGAAAGCATGAAAAAAATTCTCTGTATTCATGGAAATCCACACGCATCGACCCACGCGGTATTTCGAGATCTTGTAAAATATATCGATCCATCGTTCAATCTACAAATTACCATGGAATAACATCGATGATGGGTGAAATAATCATCTTCATTTAGTCGCCGAGGAAGAGAATAACAGATTGTCGTGTAATACTATACGCTTGAATCTGAGCTTCGCGATGTTAATGAGTATTCGGTTCTATCAGAACCCGTACGCAACACGTCGTTTACAAGCCAAATGAGATGATTTTTCTCTCTCTTACGCTTTTTGTACTCAATAACAGAAGAAGAACAGGCTACGCGTAGAGGAGACGAATAGATATTCGAGGACGGTTAATAGAAAAGTTGAAAACCGAAAGAAGAAGAAGAAGAGGAAAGAAAAGAAGGAGAAAAAAGTACGCCAGAAGAGTTGGTTACAGAAGGAGAGATTGAACATGGACATAAAAAGACCAACAACAGGTATAAAAAAAGCGCTTGACCAAACATAAATTAGGGATAACGAGCTGGTTGGAGCCCACGGGGACCGATATTCGTCCATTACCGCACGTTATAACCGACAGTCGGCATAATATGCTGTTCTGTATTATACTGTATACCGTGGCAGATAATTACAGGCACCGATGTGCCGAAGAACCTAACCTCTTTGCCACCCTCGCTTTCATCTTTTGTTGCTTCTTCTTCTTCTATTTTATTATTCAATCTCAATCTACCAAGAATCGCGACTAAGGAGTAGAAGGATTGATTTTTCAAAGATCCAAAAGAAAGGTTAGCATCCATTCCGAGTGAAAGCAAATGAATTCGGAGTTGATGCAACTGTGATCGCACTTTGATTCAAATTCGAATTATGGACTTTTTGAACATTTACAAAAGTGTATCAAAAGAGATGTAACCCGCAATTACATGAAAAGCAGTTCCAGACTCCTCAAGTACTCGCGGGTCACGTGATACTTTCGAAAACTCTTCAGAAGTTCACTCCCACACAGCACAAATATCTTAATAATATTTCCAGGATATTCTGCAGACAATATTATATTAATGAGACATTTGTGTTATGTGGGCTATGAGTCTTAATTCTGACTTCACGTGTACTTTCTTGATTTAAACCAATGAATCTGTACGCAGGGTCAAATGTTTTTCACTGTCTGAAGTTCTTCCAATAATCGTTGAGATAAGAGCCACACCTTCGACAAATCATTTGCTCGACTAAGAAGATCCCAGCATTGAATTGGAAAGAATTTCAATCTCCTCCGGTTACCAGTTATAACTTTTCCCTAGTCCATCCCAAGGAGAATGTTCTACATTTAATTTATTAAATCTTATATATATTTCATATGAATTTATTCCTTGTCTTCTATAATTTATATATTCATCAATCAGCAGTTTTGAGATCTTATCTCCCCTCCCAATATTTTTTCTTCTCATCAAACTTTCTCAACAACAAAACACGCGAATAAATGATCTACAATATTCCAATGATTAATCCCATGGATGTATCGTGCAGCAAGTTGAAACAAATTCCTATCTAATTGAAAAATTATGGTACGCAGGAATGATCATTCATCGATAATTGAGTCGATTATCGGGAAAATGATTGCATAAATCAATGACATTAGACATACATTGTATATAAATTATATAATACGTGTACGTATATTCATATATCAAGTCAATATATTTCTTATCAGAGTTCAAATATTAAAAACAATCATTCTTGATATCTGAAACAGTTAAGTTAATTAACATGGTTGCATCGTTTCTAGGGGTTTTCTGTGTGTATGTATGTACATATATATATATATATATATATATATAAGTTGTATAGCGGCTGAGGTACAGCAAGGTAGGTCGTACCTCGGGCGTGTTCATGTCCGATGCGACCTTCGGCCTTTTTCCTCTGCTACGTATCTATATTGGCCCGTTGCTTTTACTATTACACACCGTTGTGCGGCAGCTCTTAGACTGGATCTATGGGTACCGCTAGGATTCTCTCCTCTTTCTCGGTTATGTATGTTCTTCGGTGTGCCTCGCTGGGTTATAAAATGGCATTGCTACCCTACATACCTGAATCCTAACATGTTGATACATTGTCGCGGAAACAGGCGCATATGCATAATATCATACACAAAATCTCGGGGACGAGGAGGAATAAAGTTGATTAATTCGATATCCCAACAGCGACGTTACAGAGACGATGGAGACGTTACAAACAGGGTGGGGAATACGCTTTCTCTCAGGAATCGTATCACGTTTCCACGGAATTATTCTTGAATATTTTTGACGACGTGTGTATATAAAAGATGCAATACCCAAAGAGTGTATCAAGTTTCGATAAATCATTTCCACTTGGTTCGTTCGGGTATATTCAAAGATAAAATTTTCTTCTTTTTCTCTCTATGTATTCATGTATGAGTAACAATCTGTGCGCAACAGTCTCCGTATGTTATTTCATTAGTCTTTTATCGAAAGAGGGATTATAAGAAAGAAGCGTAACTCGACTTACTACTTAGTATATTTCTTTGAGACGTCATTTGTTAGCCCCCGGGCGAATCTCTGAGTTGATGATGAGACAGAGCGTGTTTCATCGTTCCGCGATACAAGAGAGATGATGATACACACAACAAGGTAGAAATTAACTTTGTTACGCAGACCGCTCGAAAAAAAAAATTATATATATATATACATCCTGACGACCTACTACACGCATCTGCGCTCCTCTCTCATCTCGGAGATTAATAGTCTGAATTTCGCATCCTTTGAATCATCTTGTCGCCTCCCTCCCTCCCTTCGTCTTCTTCAATCGCTCATCAAGCGTAGAAACGAATCGTTATAATCGAATAATTTTGAACAATCGATGATAACATTTCGTATCATTATCGCACAATTATTCACTTTTGAATAAACCGTGTGATTAAAAAACCTTGAATTATCGGGAAATTATGAGGTAGTGATATCGGGGAAATATTAAATGCCACTTGTTTCAAACATTACTTCTCATATACAATGACATTGAGATTTATGGTAGCAATGCGGCTGGTTGCCAGGACGTAATGGCATTGCAATTTATGAGTAGCAATACGGCTTACCGATATGGCATCGGTATATCATTCGAGAAAATGCCTCTTCCCCCCAGGTTCTCTCAACGATGAATAGATCAAACCCGTTTGTAGTTCGTTGGGTCTGACCCTGTTGAGATACCCTCAATCACACCGGATTTCGGAACGATAATTATCGTTTCGCCGGTATAACATGATATAAATTATCCGGGGTCTAGCATGAAATAAATAAAATGATCCTGCACTCTTAGAACTCGTGAGGAAATACACAAAATTATTCTTATTGAATTCTTACTTTCCTATCCCGGATAAGATTGTTGAACTCTTTCTCTAATCCGAGGACATATTTAGAACGCCTATACGCCGCGTGTGAACGGTAAGATAATACGCTATTCCTAAGAGAGTTGCAAAACATATGCATTTCTTTGTAGGTGCATGAAATACCACCTGTGGAGTTATGTTATATACTTTTGGTGATAAATAAAGTAATGTGATCTGAAACAATACAAACTCGAACATTTCATTCTTATCCCCAAACACAATTTTCTATTTCTCAGTTTCTTTTCTTTATACGTTAATCTCATAAATTTACGTGCCACGCGTTGCATCGATTAGCCGCGAGAGCACATATGCAACGCCAATAAACGTCTTTATCGTTCCCTTCTCTTCTTTCTCTTCGTCGTCTTCGTTTCATCGTGTGCGACAACATTCTTCCTTCTTCCCCAGTTGCAGCCGGCGTTTCTAATCGGCGATTAGTACGCCGGTTGTGTGTACATATGTGAGGTCACTGGCTTTCGCGGTGATCACGAAGAGAGTGCACATTCAGCAGAGAACCTCTGCACCATATAATCACCATACAACAACGCGCGGCATTGTTTGTACCATTTGTTCCTTCAATCAAAACATACATACACTGTAAAAAAAATTTGTTGAATTCCAAACAAAAATGCTTGGAAATTTACAAACTTGGTTTGGAAAAATAATTTCCGAACCTTTTTTGTTTGGTAATTTACAAAAAAAGTTTGTGTAAAAAACTGCCAAACTTCTTTGGCAGTTTAGGAAGTATATTTTTTACAGTGTATATCGTAATGACGAATGAATTATTATGATTATTATAGAAAACTTTTCCTTCAGCCTTGTTATTTGTCACTAATGAATCTTTATTTTCTTTTCTGTTACAGGTGAGTTTCGATTCTCTCTTTTCGTTTATTCCCTCGAACTAAGGTGGATGGACGATTTCGAATGGTAAAAGTATATCGCTGATATGGTACCTGATATGAATTCCTTCTTCAATGCAATTGAACTAGATTAATTTTATTAAAACGGACTTTGATGTCTCCTGAATGCCCATTGACGATATCTGATTGAAATCTTGTACAGCGTACGTACGATTTCTACCGGAGAAGGAAATGTATAACAAATATTAATTGTGTTAATTTAAATTCTACTTTCACAATAGCGAGACTCGATTCACCATTTGCATACATACTTGTCGAATTTAATTGGACTCCGGTTGGAAGTTCGTACGCAGGTGTTGTCTAGTCAAAGTTTTATCTACGATGAAATGTCAAAGCGAGGCGCTTGATAGACGTGGAAGATTGATTTACCGATCGATTTACTCTGCACACATTTCTTCGTTCTAAGAGTATATAAATCTTGTTTTCTCGATAACGGTGAATCGGGATAAACGAAACGGTTGGTTCCACCTTTTCCGACAAGAAACGAAAGAGAGACACAGTTGTTAACATCGCGTTCGACCTTTCGTTTACACGCCCCTAACACCCGTTATATATCGGAAGAGAGAGGAGAGACAACGTCATCCTCATTACGTCAAACTGACTACAAAGTAATATCATCGCGCGTCTACCTCCGGTAATAATTTGTATTTATCTTTCCCATAGGAGAAATGAAAAACTTGATCATTTTTACGATGACTGTACACTCGAATCATCTCCTTCGTTCGTAGTTCAAGCTCGTTCGAGTAGAGAACATGGTTTTTATAATTGGAAATTCAATCTGGTTGGTATTACTACAACACATCGAGTCACATCTTCATTATAATACCAGGTATGGAATGTATATTTGTAAATACACAATCGCGAACCTCTTCTAGTACATCATCGATGTAAATCTGTATCATCAAAGAGTGATGAAGCAACTAATCTTGTTCTCTTTCTCTCATTGTCATACATTAAATTCATGGTGTCTGAGTTGGATAATCAAGACGTAGACCGAGGAAAAGATCAACTCACCGTTGATTATCCACGCCATGGGGTCTTCGACCTTGTACCACTCTATTGTATAACTATATCATGTCTCAACTATGTTGAGATATTGCTTGGATAACTCTCTGATTCTTTTTCAATATTACTACTACCACCACCACTACTATTACCGTGATGTTTGAGATGTGGTGTTCGTTTTTTCTCAGAAACAAAAAACCAATTCAATCTTTTCGCTAATCGTTCCCATGTTAATAAATATTATCCCGTTGGTGAAGAGAGACTCGTTGTTTCCATAATCGAATAATTCTGCTTCCAATAATTATCAAAGTACAATATCATTCTCAAATCTTTAGAGAAGTTTTTTTCTGACTGTGCAGGGGATGACAGTGGCAAGAATCTTTTATATGAGATGATTGTAGAATAACTGTATATGGAAATGAAAAAGTTTTATTGTTTGGAGTCTAAAGAATTGACTGGAGTGTGTAGTTAACCTAGTAGAAATGCTTCAGCCTTTCACCAGGATTCTCTGGAAATAACGAGAATTTGGTTGAGTTAGAATTGTGGAAAATTTAGGAAATCCCCTGGCTCGATGTTTTTTCCTTGGCTAGAGTTGGAAAAAAAACCAAAGTTTGTTTCGATTTAGGGTCACTTCCATCTTTCAATACGAAATTCTTGAGATCTAGATTAGTTGTGACTTGAATTTGTTTCAAATTCTGTTCGATGTTCTAAAACAAAGCGAAAACACTCAAAACTTGTATGAAATTTGAATTATTTTCTGGAGTTCGCTTCAGTTAAAGTCTGTCTTTCGTTTTATTCCTAATTATTCAGGTCAGTTTGTCTCATTTTCACTTAAATGCTCATAATCTAGTGATTTAGGTTAGATTTCATTTCACTTCTTCAAGTGCAATGTTATTTATTTTGTTATTTGGATTTGAATTCACTTTCTAAACTGCAGTTTCTGTGGATTCCTTTTTACCACAATGTTCAACATTTATTTCGATTGCGGTTCGAGTTCAGTTAAACTTCGTTTCGCTCTTAAGTGTCAAAAGAATACCTTGGGCAGTCAAGAAAGTCTACATCTTCGTGAAATGAAGGAGAGTCGCTTCGTTTGCATCTACATGATTCAATTGGCGCTCGCTACGCTTGAAATTCTGTCACCTGAATAGCATTCGTTTTTCTTGCATTTTGTAATAAATCACACATCGTTGAAGATATTCGAATGATTAACATCACGTACATCACTTTAGAAGTGCTCTAAACGATCAGACCAAATCTTATCTTGTTCAAAAACACCCCATAAACCTTAGAATGATTGGATTTTTTTCTATTCAAAATACTCAAAAATCATCCAATGGAACCAACCAACCAACCAGATCTTGTTTCATATCAATAGAAAGTCTGGCTATAGTTAAATTTTCGCATTTTATTAGACGATCTTGAAGTATTTTGAGCAAAGAAATTCAGTAATTCTGGGATCTTAAACTGAATTTTCTCTTTGCATACAGAAGTTTCAAAGTCTGCATCATAGCATCGGATGCGGTCTGCGTTTGTAGATTTAGTATAAAAACAACGTCTACCCGAAGGTTGAGGGGAAGTTCTCATCCAGCAAAAATCAGGTGATTTTCTCTAATTTTTTTTTTTCATGGAAGGAAGTAAATAAAGAACTCGGGGATTTTCACACTTGTTGATTGGGTCTTTGAGTACATAAAAAAATTTTTTTCAGTGAAAAATAATGCCATGGGAATTGTTGATACGTGTTGAAACATAACCAGCTAAAAAAACAGTGATCAATATATACAACTTCTAGCCACTATAGCACTGACCAAAGTTATCAGAAATCAAAAATCCAAAAATTTTCATGAAATATATTATATTTGTTGGAGGTTGTACCAATGAAATCAATGAAAAGTCCGAAATTAAAAAAATTATAGACATGCAAACTTTTGGTAGCGTTTTTTCACCTTTTTTCGCTCTTTAAAGTGCTATAAAAACAAAAAAAAGGCAAATATCATCTTCATTTAGATTAATCCTCCAATAAATTCAATCAGCTTCGAGAATTCGAGAAAATCGCCTCATTTCGCAATTTGCTTAATGAGAACAACATTTTTTGTACTTTCTTGAGTAGGGATCTCTGTGGTTCCATTATTTTATTTTTGAATTTGCATCGCCACATGTTTCAAGTCCAATAAGTCGCATCGTATCAGGTAGATTCGCATCTATCGTAAATAAATATGAAAATATGATGAAAATACAAACCCTTCACAAAAATCCCTCATTCTATTGCGCCTTTAATGAAAACAGTGTCACATTCACATGATGATTATAAAAAATTATGTTCCCACGTATCATTAACTTTTGTGCAATTTTACACAACTTATCTAAAATAGAAAAAATTATATACAATGTTTATAGAATTTATATATAAAATTTCTATAGATTTGATTTACAATTTATAAAATTTACATATAATTATTATCCTCCAGTACGAAATTATACAACTGGTATACAAGAAATTTTACATGAGAAGATACATGTGAAGAACAAATTTGTTGAATTCCATTCTTCATACCGAACGAAATCAATGACTTGAAATCGAATACGTTTCTTCTCACGTGTGGAAAAATTTCCTAACTAATAAGATTACAAATTATCCTCCATTTGGTTTTGGTCTCTCCTCAATATTCACAACACACATTTCCCATACTATATAAATCCATTCATATTAACCGAGCTGTATTCGTTTTTTCCGTTTCTTCCTCTCCAATACCCGATATGAAATAATTCTCATAGCTCGATCGAAACGTAAAGATACAGAGAAAAAAATCTTGTGGTTTGAAAATAAGGTTACATTCGATGTTTCTCAGGGATCCGAAGGAGGGATTTTCTACGTACGTTGGTATCGGATATGCTTTCTTTCTTCTTTCTAACAGCGTTAACTGCCGATTCGTAGATTCGTAGATTGAAATCTCTGAGGATCAAGATCTGGTGTTAGGAACTGTCGAATTCGAACTGTATTAGATTAAAGATAGAAGTACAAGTACGTACGTATGCAGGGTATCGATAAATTCACCGACACATACTCGCGTGGGAGATTGGATTGCCGTAATGCCGGCAAAAGTCGGTCCCTCCGCTTCAACACTATCGCCACCGCACACACAGAGTACATGTAAATAGAGTTTATATGTATGTGCCACGCCCCAAACAATCACCAAGCTAGCAGAGGCGGTAAATCAGCCGTGAAACCAACTGAATTATGCAAGTTTGTGATATATTTTCCACTTATACATATATACTTGTATTAACCTTTATACCACGAGTGAGTCTTTACACACATTCGCTCGTTTTTTGCTATCTCATTCACAGGGTGTATCAAACGCGAACGCGAATGATAATTCCCCATTGAATCATGAATCGAGTATGCGGAGAAATATGATTTCTTCTTCAACAAAAAATTCGTTTGTTCTATCTCAAATTGGTATCAAACTATGTTAATATTTCAATTTAAATACAAAATCGTTGGGTCCATAGATTTACATACCAGGATGATATGATGATACAATATATATGTATATGTAAATTCATAATACACGAGTTAGCCTTTGAACGGTGACATTACCATGCGCGATATATCTACAAAGAGATGCCAATGTCGTATACGATCTTCAACTCTTCGAATAACGCTTATTCAAAATGTAAAATCAAATCGAAATGATAGAAAGAGATAGAATATATTTCTGACTATTCCCTCGTAATGAAGAAAGATGGGTGTGTCTTCTCCACAGCGATTTATATGCACTTCGCTATGAGATTTATGCGTTCTCTGTTGCCAACAGCATATATATATATATGTACAAACAATTCAAGGAATACCGCGAACCTCATTTAAACGTGCGTTGATGAAGAAATATTATTGTTCGTGAATAATCAATCGTAATAATGGAGCATTAAGTTTATGACTTTTGATTTAATTATCTAATGATAGGAGAATACAATTCACATCATCGATAACAATAGTAGCATTACGTCCGATCAAAATTCTATTACCGATTTACCGTACGAACGAGCGTATATACGTGGAGATGCAAATACAACGGGGATCTTTGTGATCTAACCCAGCAGGCCAGACGACGGTACCTGAGAACTCAAGAGAGAACCTTTTCTTTTCATAGAATCTCTTTTATATCTCGACAACGACATGTAAAGAGAACGTGGGTGTGGTCAAAGATATCTTATGTATATCACAGAAACTTGTATATGGAACGAGGATGGATCGACTGCACTCATGCGCTTCGTAACCTCCATACAAGAGTCCCTCTGTGTCTTGTGTACCTCACTCGCAACTCTTTCTGCAGCTACTCTTTCTTAGACTAACGGTCCAGCTCGCATCTTTCCTTCTTATGCCATGCGACGCCCGTTGTGTACATACATTTACTTAGAATACTCATCAAGAGCTCGTGAATCCTCAAGTATCGTACGGTAATGTGGGTGCGTGAAGCTTGTATGCAAATATCACATGCGCGATCTCAAAGTTTAGTCGATCTTTATAGATTACACGATTATCTTGACGTGCTCTTCGTTTCAACTTCGAAATGATTTTTCAAAATCTAAAATTTCACGAAGAAATCTAATTCGGGAGAAATTTTGTAATAAAATCGTGCATCAAAATCTCATCATACGTTGAACAAGTTTGTGATTCTCCTCGCTCGAACGAATCTAAAACAAAAACAACAACTTCAAGTGAATTATCATTAAATCTACCATTATTTTTCACCATGTCATATTTCTTGTTTGTTTCTGTTCTTTTTTCTCAACCTCCTGGTAATTAGGAAGTATATTTTATTGAAGTCTTGATTCTGCGGGGAAAAATTAATAGACAACGATATTTCATGGAACATCGATCTTCCTTAAAATCTCCGATATTTCATAATCTTACGCGCAAAAAATCCTTAATGCCTCGAAATTGTACGAGGACCTCCGTGGTGGACCGTCGGCATACCACGGTCCACAAATCATCATCTGCTACTCCTCGGATTCTGGCGCGGTCGTTGGGAATAGTAGTAGTTAGTAGCGGTAGTAGTAGCAGCAGCAGGAGCGGTAGCTCTAGACCAGTAGCCACTCGTGACCCGTACGAATTCGTACGAATTTATACGATTTCGTACGAACAACGTTTATTTGAACATTTAGAATACGTTTGATATATTGAAACAGTATGTATGTATATATATATATATATATATAAAAAGAGGACAGGGAGATGATTCGGCAGGGTATTCATTGAATCAAAGGTTTGCATTCGAAGAAAGAAAAAAAGGATGAAAGAGAAGTGATTCGACGATGACGAATGAAATATGAAGAATCGAGCTGGGCAGCCTAATCCAATTAGATTGGAATCCAAAGTTTAATCAACGCATACACGCATCCTACGCGCATACTACGAGAGATCTTACAAAGCGGGTTCGTTCATGTAACAAGTGAGCAAACCTCATAATTGACTGCTCTCGAAAAGAGATCCTATCGTACCAAACAAATCAAATATGAAATCATCGTCCTTTTCAGGATAACTCTTTATCTTGTTTTTCATCAATATCGTACCGTTACATTGTGTCGCGTAATCAAATCGATTTGATTTAACTCAATAAATCATTCTTCGTGGTATTATGAATGGCGATGACTGTAGTAAAAGTCACGACGTTTGAATTTAGATTCATTTTTCGTGCATTAGCGAGACAACGCTTGAAACGTTCGTTGATTGATTGATTTTTCGCACGAGGATTGAATGTGTTTCATTTGAACGATGATTTATCGTCTTCGTGTTATATTTGATTTCGTTCGATAGATTTTTAATTGGCAGGATTTTAAGAATTCGTGGTTCAACAAGTTCACAAACTTTTTCAACCTTTGTTTGATCGGAGAAATGTATCAAATTTACAATACGTTGTTTTCAGCCGCAAGATATTGAATCGGACTTTCGAAGCTGAAATGTGTGATAGAGTAATTCGAAGAATCAATTCCAACTTTTGGTATTAGAATTAAATGTAAATTTTAGACCTATTCTATTCTAATCTAGTCTCATTCTATCAGCATGTTTGCTCAATGTTTAGCCGTTCACAAAGATTCATACATTCCCTGGACTCCTACAACACTTTCCAATACATTAGTTATCTGAAGCAAGATTAGACTTATTCTGGCGTTCAGCTTATCTGCTCAATCTGGGGTGGTGAACTTCCACACGGATTTCTGTGAGACTATTGCGGAAATTTCTCAACATTTCGATGGCATCGGAGAAGTGGGTGTTGATTTAAGTCAAACTGTTGTAAAATGCAAGACCGTTACACCGTTTCAGAAAATTTTTTAGGTTTGGATTCATTCAATGAATTCAGAAAAGACAAGATTAGTCTTGAACAGTCTGCCAACAAGTCGTCTGTCTATGAATTGCAGCAAGACAAATATGGATGACTAAAACTATGAAGAAAAATTATGAAGTTTAGTCTTCTCTTTTAGAGATTTCGCTTCTGGTCGTTTATATAATTCAAATCTATGCCATTGTGTATGAGTCATCTGCAGTATCAATATAGTTCTTTGATTTCAAAAGCAGAACGTTAGATGGTAAAAGTTCAGTAGAGAGAAGGGTATCAGCATTGGTAGAAACATTGTTGAAATTCTCTGGGAATTTCAGATATTGTTTAATTTTACTCTGACATTTCAGCTCTTTATACATGAAACTGCCTTTTTGAGAAAATTTTTCTTGTGTAACTAATGAATGTATGTTCAAGAAATGTAACCTTCAGAGTATAAAATGAAACTCACTATGAAATAGATGAAATCTATTATCAAAACAAAAAAAAGTGGAATGTTGTTCAGAATTTTCAAGCCCCCATCTTCTTCTGTGTGAAATAAGATCCGAACTCCAGTATTTACGTTAATATTCATCCTACTATATCATTGAGATATCATCAAACTTATATCCGTTTCTCAAACAATGTGCGAGCAATTATCCACTTATTCCCTTATTTTCTTCCCTTATTCTAAATGCTCATGAAAATCATGATATTTCATAGTAATTTCTACGGAACATCACAATTATCTAACAGCACTTGTACTCATGTTCCAAGTACCTACTCCACATATAATTATAATCCTAATATAATATTAGAAAGAAAGAAGGAAAGAGAAAGAAAAGGATTTACCACGCAATCTCGATATATAAATACATCCTTACGTAGAGTAACAACTTTGTGTAGGTTTGCACGTACACAGGATATACGTTGTTACCCAGTTCCACACTCTCTCCGGCAAACTAGACACGACAGTGAACAGTCTCTTATACTCGCGGCTGTTAGTCTTTGCCAAAGCTTTATGCCATTAATACCTGTACACGTGTGTACCTATTTCATTCTCTCATATATATATTTATTTCCCATATGGGATCCGCACACGTCTGAAACGGCTAGCTCTCCACAGCCGCTTCGAATCGTGTGTGGCCACACCCAGGTCACACGAGTCTCCGTCGAGCGAACAGGAAAAGGTATCCCTTTTTTTTTTCCATTTGCATTACCGTGCCACGATAGATCACGATAGGATATCTATTCACTCAGCCGTCCAATCTTTAAGCGTATGACGCGTGCCATTTATAAAATCAATCAATGGGGTTCACAAAATATTTTCAATGTCTCATGATTGTACAGTAACATGATGTTTCGTCTAAATTTCATCTAGGATATCAAACATACAACCCCTCTGCCCCGTCAACTCGTTGATCTCATTTTTATCGTTCGAAAAAGCTTACGAGATTCGTCGACCAGGTGTCACCTGCACAAAGACATCAATGGTTTTTTTTCTCTCATCTTATTTTCACGTCGACGTGTAATTGGAAATAGTTGGACCTTTCCTTTTCTCTTTCTTATTCTTTTCACGCCAGTTCATCGGCTTCTCTCTTTAACGAGAAGAAGGAAAAAGAAGAAAGAGGTAAAAAGATGACCACGCAGACACATATACACATCGTCATTTTATAATAAAAATATTACGCAGGTATTATAAACGCGCACGCGATATTTCCAACCGGAATATTACTCTTCCCTTCTTTTTTTTCATCTAGTTCTTTCTTCGGTCCACACACGGGACACGCAGAGGATTTCTGCTTCCGATCATTACCCAGAGATCCTTTCGAATATTATCGTTCACGTGAAAACGAGTGATATTTCATCTTTTCTTTCCACATAAGTTTCACAAGTGGTTGCAAGATATATGTTGTATACGTACACAACAGGGATTCTCAATTTGAAAATCATTGAAGAAGATATTTTGTATCACATAAATTATATGCAGAGTATTATATAAAGTCGTCAGAGTGAAGGTTCTTGTGGTACATAACGTGTACTACATAATTGTACTTGGTACGTTGAAACTGATATTATTGCCCTCATCCCTCTTTCTTTACGCCCAAACTTTTCTTTCTATATTTCTTATCTAAGTATGTCCTTTCCGACACGTCCCATAAATCTTACGGAACCACTTGAGTGTCCGTACACGCACTCACGTTCACTCCACTCACATTGACAATCGTGAATGTATAGCATTTAACATTAGATACCTTTTGCTCGTATTAGCGGTACCAGAAGGGTACTATGGTATAGAATGACGCATTATACATAGCGCAAAGCAAGAAGCACGCTGCTGCTCGTCTTCTTCTTCTACCGTTCAGCTCACAATGTCTGCCGGTACAAGTGACGTGTCTCGTTAGAAACTTGTTAGCCATAGCTCGAAATGACTAAGGGAGAACGGAAGAAGTGAAAAGATTCAGAGGGAAAAGTCAAGAGGAAGAAGAAGAAGACGTTAACGGGCGTTCATGATCGTGAATGCACACGTTAAGATGTATCAATATTAATCATGTTAATATTCATTGAATACGTTTCTCTATATGACATATAGATTCATGACTCGGCACGTATCGGTTAATTCTGATACGCATGAGTTATTATATATTCCACAATTCTTAGTTTTATGAATTCTAAATGAAAAGCAACGAAACGAGATGAGATAACAAAAAAAAGAACAACACCACAGTAGTCGATACAGAGCGGAAAAATAAAAATGAGAAAAATTGTACGGAAGAATCCACCTGCATTATAATTAATTTTTATCGTCATGGTTTCCTTCAATTAGACCTCGCTCTCTGTTCCCTGTCGTAACTATTCTCGTTGCTTCCTTCAGCCGTATTGGTACTTTTATCCATGCGCGCAAGTAAAGTCTCTTTACAATCATCAGCGGTTATTTCAAGCATGAAGAAAGAGAAGACTCAGAGGAGTCTCAAGTGGTTAAATAAAATAAAGACTCGATCTCGCTTATCCAACTCATCCCTGAACTTGTACTCGAACTTTCATTTTATATTATTTATAGTTATTCGACTTACGGTTATCGACGGTTGAAAAATCTACTTCGAACCTCTGGAATACCTGGTAATGAGTTCGCATGAAAAATCTATGCAACGTTAGTTCGATAGTTGGAATGAAATTGGATTGGAAGATTTTATCTGATCATGTACGTTGAATCGTCTCGCAAAAACTTGTAGATATTGTTTAATGAATTCTACAAACGCATAAATTAAGGGATGCGTTGATTTTCTTTCGAAAGAGAAATATAATAATATCGTCTCCTATCGTGTCGTCGTATCTCGTTACACCACGACCCTGAATTTTCAATATGATATTTAAAATTAAAATCTCGTAAAATAGTATAAGGTTTCAACGATCTTACGATATATAAGTGTAGTCTTTCAACAAGTTTCCATCAGTTTCTTGGTGGTTTCATCGAATTGAGTGGTCAATGAATTTGAAGAGTGGATTAAACAAAATTAATGAATATTCACGAGATGCGAGATAGAAAAGACGACTAATGAACAGGAGGATGAAAAGAGGATGAGAAGAAGTTTCAAACTGGACTCGAGAGTGCTGACAGTTTCGAATGAGAAAGAATTTAATATGTATACATATATCGTACAATTCTCGATGATGTGTATATTAATAAAATCGGAACTTGAAAGAAAATTGAAAAGTAATAAAAGTCAACGTATTATCCATTTTGAATCAACCTTTCGACCTTTTCTTCTGTTCCTTCGGGCTGTGCGTAAGACATGTATATATCATTATACTCTTACATCCATCTAACTGTAAATTTCAGAGGCTTTACACTTTGCGAACAGGGCGCGGCGTCGACCAAGTGATGATTCGCTTCGCCGGAAGGGAAAAAATCCGGAAACCCTGAGAGACGCTCGTAAACTCAAATATGCAGTAGTGAACGAACGAACGAATGGCTCGAGGTAGGAGCTATTTGCAGGCCACTGCTGGAATCCCACCTTGGATTCCGCGATTTTCTACGTTCTACGTGGTTGCAGAAACTCTCAATATGGCATAAAAGAAAGAGTAGCAATCTCGTATGTTGTCGAACCTTCTTTCTTGCCTCCTCTTCTTGCTCTTCGATATCTTATGTTCGAGTAGTATGTTCAACTTGCTACGTGTTCGCTTGTTACAGTAAATAGTAATAACAGTGGAGTGGTAGAATTTCTATCTGGACTATGTACACATACGAATAGGTATATGTATTTTAATATATTATATGAAGGATCGAGTTTCTTGAAAAATTGGTATTATTTTATGGATGTATCGAGAGATATGAAATTCGATAGATTATATGATTTGTTCGCACGTGGGGTACATTTTGTGTACATTTGATGCTTGATGTATATATTCCCAACAAATAACCGTCCCCTCGGCTCATCTAAACTCCACGCCACAATGATGACTAATCTCGCATACGTTGGTTCTTTTATAGTAATTGTTTTTATAGACTTGTATAAAATCAGAAATACTGAAAATCTTACTCTTTAAGAGTGCAATCTTCAGTCCGGAAGTTTACAAGTTGCAGTATTTCAACTCTTCGAAGAGTAGTCACTCAAATGTAAATTTATTAATTCATTTATCATAAAGTAATTTCAAGTATGAAATATTTCTCACCGTTGAGTGGTAAGAACGAAACGTGATTTATCTAATGTAAATATTTCTTCTCCTCCGATGATCTTAAGATCTTTATGTCGATCATCTAATGAGTATCCGTACTCATTGATGGCATATCATCTGCAGTCAGATCCACATCGATTCCAAGACCGATATGTAACAAATGGAAATGTTATGCGATAAGATTTTATGGGGGCAATGAAGCTATTAATTCTCCACATGCCCTGTCAAATTCTGTATTATCGCTGATTAACATCTTCCGCCACTTAAATGTACATTTACATTGTTTTTAAACTTTCTCTCTCTCTCTTTCTCACTTGAAAATAGTTTGATAAATTCAATTCTGAGATTGCAAGAGCATTTCACTCTTCCTCGACTTGTGAGATGCAAAGAAAAGAAAAAATACATGATCGTCCTACATCATCACAACCCACGTATTCCTTTGACGACAAGAGAATAAAAAGACCCCTGATGAAGTGTTCTTTTACATTCGATTCGGTGAATAACAGTCGACCTGCTGTTGCGTCGATGGTGGCGATTTGACTTGTTGGCCTGTGACTCGTCATTATGCTGTTGCATATTACACGTGCAACACACGTTGCGCTCTGAAAAGAGAAAAAATCAGAATTAGATGGAATAATGAAAAATGAACGGAAACACAATGGTGGCGTGGAGAAAGACTCTGTATGAGGGAGAATGAATTTCATTAAAAGACGTTATCAGCACTGATTGGGAAAAGAGGAGGAACAAATGACGAGCAATATATCTCTCTAAACGATTCTATCGAATGAAATCTTTGAAGCATGAAAGTATACTTCTCGTACAGTTCTCTATCCGATGCTTGACAAACTAGAGACGAATTTCTTACCGATTCGTATCTGGTATATTATCCAATCTCACCATAAATCGATTTTCGTGTTCGACACGTCGGGCTGAGATCTCTTCTTTTACAAGAATATCTTTTACGAGGATATCTTCAAAGGATTCCGCGACCGCATCGTAATACGATTGTTATCTCCTTACCCGTACTGACTCTTGTCTATAACATGTTATACTCTCTCCTTCTCTTTTCTATTAATCCAAATTGCGTTCAATTATATTTATCATTTTCCTTGAGGAACTTGGAGCAAAGTTACAACGAACAATACAAATAACACAGCAAAAGTATAAAAGCAGAAAAATTTACGAATCTTTTCTTCGAGAAGATCTTTGTCCTGAGAAATTCAAACCTGTGTATGCACGGTGTGTTTACGTGGTATTATTATTGCGTGTACCGGTGTGTTGTTGCCGCGAGCCATAGGACCGTATCACATCTCTCGTTCGCCGTTCTCGATGGTGGTAGATCGTTCTTACCCTTCCTCTCTTTTATATATAAATCTCAGGTTCGCTACGTGAACGATAAGAACGAGGAATGAAAAAGTTGAAAAAATTGCCGATTAATATACCTTCCACGGTGGATATCCTACAGCGAAAGAACTATAAATCTTCCTTTGATAACCGTAAAAAGATTTTGAGATACTTATATAAATTCACTCCAACACCTACAAATCAACGGTTTACATATTCTAGGAGGATTACAGTTTTTTTTTTAATTATTATTTAAAAACCAATGACGATGTCGATGATTTACGTACAAATGGGGGATTATTATTGTTGGTCAATTTGTTGCGATATGGTTCATCGATATCGTACCAACAACCGCGTACCGACACCAAGAGTGAGCAAATGATTCATCATTCCAGTCCTCGGGCTATGGTGCACTTTCATCGATCATGTTGCATACTTCCATCTCGTATGTCCGTACCCCCGTGGCGCGGATTCAACGTCTTGGAATTATTTATATATTATTATCGCTTTTACGGAATATAATGCATCGTAAACGAATTGACGCGAAAAGAATTCAATCGCATGTAACATTGTACAGATAGAATTCTTATTATAAGATACGAGGGCACCCATTGAAAGTGCCAAGAACTGCGTGCGCGAGATAGATTAAATGGTTGGGAGAAAAGGAGGAGAAAAACGAAGGAAGAATGAACATGGATGCAAAGAAGATACCACCGAGGTTTTAACTCTTGTGTTTGTTGCATTCGCCGCTGCAACTTGAGCTTTCGCATAGTTTATCAATGCGCGTGAGGAGCCTCTTTCAAGGAACATACAAAACATATATATATATATATGTAGATGTACATGTACACGGATGTGCCACAAACACAAACTTAGACGCAATAGATTACAATTATCCGCGAACACGCTTACGACCGAACGTGGGAGTATTATACTTGGTTACCTGTATAAGCGAGTGTGTGTATAAATGTAAAACTGGTATTCCAACTTGGTCTTTCTCTATTTTATCGCTGTGCGTTACACCTCGAGGGATGATGCCGACCTTTTTTGCTTCTCTTTTTCTTATTTATCCCTCGCGAAATACGAGGATAATGAGTTGATCGAATTAACCGGTTGTGCGTGTATCAACCAAAGGGAATTGTACTTGTGAGATTTCATCCGATTATGTTGCGTATGACTACAGTGTTGTTTTTTCTTTTTCTATTCGATACATTAGCGTTCGATTAGATATTGGAATTCCTACAGAACTTCGTAGCCTGGAAATTCCAAACCTTTGAATTGAGAGGTGGAGTTTGAGATGAATTATAATATATCGAAATTATCATGAGGAGAAAAAAGTGTTGTTGGTTGTTGTGAGCTTTCCATTCTTCAACGCGTGCGACTCGCTTAAGCATGCAAGAGATATATTTTCAATTCTTTCCTCTCGCCCCCAGCAGAAGTCTCCATTGGGAAAAGAAAATCTGAAACGACTTCCACGAACCAGCAATAAAACATTCACCGAAAATAATGTGAGGAATATTTAAGATGAAGGTTATCCGTCGGATAATCTCGACCCGTCGACCGGATACCATAATATAATCACATTCAGTCGATTCTTTTTTTCCCTTGCAGTATGTGCGTATGTACGTATGTACAAAGCACAGACAATCATTCAGCCAATTCATTTGTGAATGCACGTACAAGAGGCGGCGGACCTTCATGGTTTCCTCTTGAATGGTAATAAGAGACTCCCATCGATACAATGAATTAATAAAAAGGAAAAAAAGGAGGAGAGAAAAACACACGGGCGCAAAGGGTTTTATTTCAATTAGTAAGCAGTTTGGAATTATAAAAATGAGAATGACACATTTTTCACGATATCTACGTGCAGAATCGTACACACGCATTGTTACGTGACAATGAAGATGACGATGATGAGAAAAAAAAAGAGTTTCAATCGTTTCGTATCGTACTTTGTATATTAACATAATTTATGAATACAAAAGAAGGAATGTTTGAATTATTAAAGGGAACAAAAGAGGAGGGAAGACGAGTAGGAGGGTCAGCTGACATTCATAGCTATGGACTCTCGTGATCGAACAAACTCATATGAAATTCAATGGGATTGAATTTTTTGCAAGATTTGGTAGTTTATTAACAAAGAAGTATGAATGTTTCACATACTCTTGAGAGTTATTTCACAGAAAACGAAACTCTCTCCCCATTTTGTGAGCAAGTTTAGTTGGTATCGTTACGTAAAGGGAAAATTCCCTATAATTCTTATACTTTGAAAGTATAGTGGAAAGCCACGTAACTAAATCAAAATCCTTTCACGAATATGAATCTGTTGTTTTCAATGATTTTTCATTGATACCTAAGAACTCGAATCTTCCAGATCTCATCTCACGGTAATTTGCAGTAAGATAACCAATATTCAATACGATCGCGATCGTACGGAATAACACGTAATACAGCCTGCTGGTGCTAGAAAATAACGGTCCGTTGAAAATTCTAGATTTCCGCGTGTAATGATTTTTATATCAACCAATATCATCATCATCATCATCATCATCATCATCCTCTTCTTCGCGTTATAATTCTTCAATTATACAAGATATTAACGAATCGATACAAAAATACCGTCAAAGATATCTATTATATTTATATGTGTATATAAGAATCATGACTCATGCAACACGGAGATATGATAAGTTATAGAATAAGCGAAATGCCAGTTGGCGAATGTTGCATTAGAATCGAAGGGGAGAAAGAAAGAAAGGAGAAAAAAGTGTGAGGAATGAAAGAACGAGAAAGATAAGGTATTTCCACACGAGAATACATTTTAACACCGGGCAAACGGGCAGTGACTTTCTAAAATCGTAAGAAGCAACGCTACAGTAGGTAGAGTATGTATCAAGTTTATCTCTCGTATCACATGCGAATAACGTTCGAGTTTCAAGGGAAATAAACGAATTGTTCCAAGAGAAAATATTTCCTCCGAGTTTTGTACTCAGATGTCCGTCTTCTTTCAATTATTTATTACTCTCTCTCTCTCTCTCTCTCTCTCTCGCTCTTATATGCAGTATTTTGTGGTGAAATAAAAAACGTGAGACCGGTACAGGAAACAATACGGACGCACACATATTTTGTGTAACTTTATGTATATAAGCATTCATTATTCCTCAAAGTGGGAGAGAAGAAAGAGGGGAGAGAGGAAAAAAGAAAATAAATATCCACAGATTGCTTCGTTGCCAAGAAACAATTGCGAGTACATCTTTTATGGGTCTCTAAAGAGTTCCGACTGACCATTTTTTCCTTCTCCTTCGTCGTGTATAGTAAATATTTCTTCCTTTTACGTGGCACTGTATCCCTGGAATTAGAAAATATCCAGGTGGTATAATTACGTTACACGTGTGAGAGGGGTAGATTTTTTAATGTAGTTTCCTCTTTCTTTCTTGTGGAATTGAATTTTGTTGTCCACGAATTTTG
Source organism: Gonatopus flavifemur (assembly GCA_018340375.1). NCBI lineage: Eukaryota > Metazoa > Arthropoda > Insecta > Hymenoptera > Dryinidae > Gonatopus > Gonatopus flavifemur. The sequence continues at coordinate 43,844,013 of JAFFJZ010000003.1, read as the reverse complement.
GGAAGGCTTCCTTTTATACTTTTGTGAAAATACACCTTTGTGCTGTATTATATCGAAAACTGCGCAAACGTCTATCGTTTTTTACTTTTCATATTGCAAAAATTCGAGTAACAATTCATGCAAGAATAAATTTCCGTTGAATTTTTTATATGCAAAGTGAAAATTTTGTTGAATTATATATAATTGTCACAAACCTTTATATAAGTTATGTATAAACTATATTGAATTACATACCAATTATATATAAGTCATATGTGAGTAAATTTTACACACTGTAAAAGATATGGGAAATTTTTCTCCTCTTGATTGTGGGCGAATACTTTTTTCATGAAGAACGAAGGACTTTTCACTCTTTTCGAGAAACTATTTGGCCTTCCGAGGCAAAGTCTGCTACAAACAAAGAAGAAATCCTCCAAATCATAGTGATGGCTTGCCCATCCAGGACGGAAGGAAAGGTTTTTTTTTTTTAAGAAAAATTCAACGTATGAATTCGGAATGAATGAGATTCTGGGGGATGCAAGAAGATTTATAAAGATTCCGAAGAATTCTGAAGAATTTTTAAATCTCAATCAGGAAAGTTCTGAGGGATTCAGACAGATTCAGAGAAAACAAGCCTCTGAATTTCTTTGCATTGCTTCAAATTATTCTGAATCTCTTATAAAAATGTCCTCAAACTTGCAGAGTTGCAGAGAGATTTCAGAAAAATTTGAAAAGACTCTTGTACTAGAATCTTCATATAATTTACCTGTGATACTCTCTGAATTTCTTGGAGCAAAAACCCACTCTTGAAGAGTGAAATCCCACTCCTAAAAAGTGAGTTTTCACTCCATCAGAGTGAATTCTCATTCTCTTCGAGCGATGATTTCACTCATAAAAGAAGACAAAATTTAATTTTTCAAACCGAGTTAAAATTCCATTCTGTTCGAGTGAAAAGCCACTCTTTGAGAGTGGAATCTCACTCTTCCTGGACTTGCAATATTTCCACTCTTCGAGAGTGAATTTTTCACTCCAAGGCATTTAGTGCGTGAGAATGTTAGATGTGTATCTATAGATAAAAAGTAAAACTTATCAGCTCATTTTGAGATGCAGCCAAAACTAGCCCTCTTGCAACTGAAAAACAGCACCAAAAACAAAAAACCCCTCTTTTTAAGTATGAATGCAGTCACATTTAGTCCGACTCTTCACCGTGTAGCTTTCATCCACAGGGATTGTTGTAATAGAGGAGAGTACAAAGATACGCTAATTCACACATGTTCAAGGTGAAAGATTACATATCGTTCAGGACTATGGTCTTTTACGAGCGAAGATCCAGCATGTGACACTCTAATTTCGTAATTCATCTCAAACCACCCTCACTCAAATCTGAATTAATTTTTCGTCAATAAACCTTTATCGATTGATATTATACATTATTCCTCCATTAATATTTATTCACTCTAATTTTGCTATGAAAAAATAGTTATATTGATCTTAAACCACATCCATCAGCGATATACTTTTAGCGAAAAACAAAAATCTCATCAGAAAAATAAGATTTCTGGCAAAGATAAGATAAAACGAACCGTTCCCTTATTATACCCAAAACCCCAATATTTCTGAAAACGATTCTCGCTTATCTCCCTCCCATAATTTTCATTTCAATATAAAATTTTTCATCTCGAGTAATAATGCTTTGATCTCTTATCATGCACGACCGTGAATCGATTTCTGAAACGAGGAAAGATTTCTACGAACCGATCGACAACATCTGCACGTTCCTTAATTACTCCTCGATAATTGGGCACGATTATTGGTCGCCAATGTCGAAGACGATACCCTGTCGATACTTATACATCGGTACTGGACCGTTGGAGAATATAAAAAATATCACAAATAGTAAAAGAAAGAGAAGAGAGGGGGAGAAAAAGGAGGAAGAGAAATGAACAAGTCGATCGATCAAACGTGCAATTAGCTATATGCTCTTTCGGTCGATCTCGACATTCGTCGCTTCGTGTCGTTACTGCGGACGATTTTGCTGCCTAATTAACGCTAATTATGCTCGTAATCATCGCGGTGACGGCTTTATTCCATTCACCTTAGGGTTACACAAGACATGTATACATACGTACAATACACCGTGTATATGCATGTATATTATTATGTCCTAGGTCAAAGTTGTGATACTCCATTAATGTTTAATTTTGGATTAACTATTGAATTTTGGATATTTGTCGTTTGTGCAGGTTATACCGGTACACAGTGCGAGATCGACATAGACGAGTGCGCGGCCAAACCTTGTCTGAACAACGGTGTTTGCAAGGACTTGATCAATTCCTTCAAGTGTACGTGCGCCGATGGGTTCGCCGGTTCGCATTGTCAGATCAACATCGACGATTGCGCCTCTTCGCCCTGTAAAAATGGTGGCATTTGTCAGGACGGCGTGGCTCGTTATACGTGCGAGTGTCCGCCCGGTTTTACCGGTGCCTCGTGCGAAACGAACATCAACGATTGCCAATCGAATCCATGCCACAGTGGCACATGCATCGACGGCGAAAACAGCTTTACCTGCAGTTGTTTCCCAGGTTTTACCGGCAGATTGTGTCAAACCCAGATCGACGAGTGTGAAAGCAATCCCTGCCAATTTGGCGGACGTTGCGAGGATCGTATCAACGGCTATCAATGCATTTGCAGACCTGGAACTTCTGGTATAAATTGTGAGGTCAACGTGAACGAGTGCTACAGCAATCCTTGCAGGAATGGGGCCAGATGCGTCGACGGTATCAACAGGTAATGATATCGATCTTTCTCATCTTTTCAAATATAATTCATGGAATTTTCATGAATTATCATTGATTCGTCGTTCACAGATATTCTTGCGAGTGCGAGCCCGGGTTCACAGGACAACATTGCGAGACCGATATAAACGAGTGCGCGAGTAATCCGTGTGCCAATGGAGGCCGGTGTATAGATCTAATCAATAGCTTTAGATGCGAATGCCCACGCGGTTATTACGATGCTAGATGTTTGAGCGACGTCGACGAGTGTGCGAGCAATCCTTGTGAGAACGGAGGAACTTGCGAGGATGGAGTCAATCAATTCATCTGTCATTGTTTGCCCGGTTATGGGGGAAAAAGATGCGAAGCTGATATCGATGAATGCGGTTCCAATCCTTGTCAACACGGCGGCACTTGCAACGATCACCTCAACGGGTACAGTTGTAAATGTTTGCCAGGTTACGTGGGGACCAATTGCGAGACAAATGTCGACGATTGCGCCAACAATCCCTGCCAAAATAGTGGCTCTTGCATCGATCTCGTCAATGACTACAAATGTGTTTGCGAATTGCCTCATACCGGGAGAAACTGTGAAGACAAATTGGATCCTTGTTCGCCAAACAAGTAAGATATTATTCCGATCTGTGACAAATGTAGATATTTGTGCCTTTTCAACCCATCGCTAATTATCAATTTTTCCACAGATGTCTTCATGGAGCTAAATGTTCGCCATCTTCTAATTTCCTTGATTTTGCCTGTACTTGCACCGTCGGTTACACCGGCAGACTTTGCGACGAGGATGTCGATGAATGCGTCATGACGTCCCCGTGTAGAAATGGAGCTACCTGCAGAAATACCAACGGATCTTATCACTGCGTTTGCGCTAAGGGTTACGAGGGCAGAGATTGTATCATAAATACCGATGATTGTGCATCATGTAAGTTTATATTCTCTATCTTTTCACAGTATAATTCATATTTTCATGAATCCATTTATCGTCATTGTTCCTTTTTTTTTTTTGTATTTGCAGTCCCTTGCCAAAACGGTGGTACGTGTCTGGATGGTATCGGTGATTACACTTGTCTCTGCGTCGATGGCTTTAACGGCAAACATTGCGAGACCGATGTGGACGAATGCCAATCCCAACCTTGTCAAAATGGTGCCATATGTAAAGAATACGTCAACTCTTATACCTGTCAGTGCCAGTTAGGTTTTTCGGGTATAAATTGTCAAACTAACGACGAGGATTGTACGGAGAGTAGTTGTATGAATGGTGGCAAGTGTATCGACGGGATCAACAATTATACTTGCGTTTGTAAACCCGGTTACACGGGTTCGAATTGTCAGTATCGAATCAACGAGTGCGACAGTTCTCCTTGTCTGAATGGCGCTACCTGTCACGATCATGTTCAATATTACACTTGCCATTGTCCTTATGGATACACAGGGACACGTTGCGATAAATACGTGGACTGGTGCGCCGACAATCCTTGCGAAAATCAAGCCTCTTGCGTTCAACAACAAAATAAATATTATTGCAATTGCGCTCCTGGTTGGACCGGTAAAGTTTGCGACGTGGAAATGGTGTCCTGCAAAGACGCGGCTATAAGAAAAGGAGTACCCGAGAAAGATCTATGCAATAATGGTACGTGTGAGGATATCGGCAACAGTCATCGATGTCATTGCGTAGAAGGTTACACGGGTTCTTATTGTCAAGAAGAAATAGACGAATGTGACTCGGCACCCTGTCAAAATGGTGCTACGTGTAAGAATCTCGTTGGATCCTATCAGTGTCAATGTACGAAAGGTTTTCAAGGCCAGAACTGTGAATTGAACGTCGACGACTGTAAACCGAATCCTTGTCAGAACGGTGGCACCTGTCACGATTTAATCAACAACTTCAGTTGCTCCTGTCCCCCGGGAACTCTTGGAATTATATGCGACGTTAACGTGGATGATTGCGTGATTGGAGCGTGTCATAATAATGGAACTTGCACGGATAAGGTTGGAGGATTCGAATGCAGATGTCCCCCGGGTTTCGTTGGACCCAGATGCGAAGGAGATATCAACGAATGTCTTTCGAATCCATGCGCTTCGCCCGGTACTCAAGACTGCGTACAACTCGTCAACAATTATCACTGCAACTGTAAACTGGGTTATATGGGTAGACACTGTGAAGTCAAGGTGAACTTTTGCGATAGTTCTCCGTGTCAAAATGGGGGAGTATGTACCGCGAAACAAGGAGGTCATACTTGCTTGTGTCCCAGTGACTACTATGGACAGAATTGTGAGATACCTGGTTCGTATTGCGACACGGAACCCTGTCAAAACGGTGGGACGTGTAGAGTAACGGATACCGAACTCGGATATCGTTGTCAATGTCCTCCCGGTACCGCTGGTACCCATTGCGAAATCGATGCCAGAGACGAATGCGCGAGCAATCCTTGTCAACAATCCGATGCCGTGTGCGAGAATCTCATTGGAGACTACGCTTGTTTCTGTCCGCCCAAATGGACTGGTAAAAATTGCGAGATTTATGATCCTAATTATCGCGGAGGAATATTTGGAAGACCTAATTCTAACATACCAAAAACCATGAACGCATACGATTTGGATCTGGAACGGGAGAGACAGAAATGCATCGAGAATCGTTGCGAGGAAAAATCTGGTAATCATCGGTGCGATGAGGAATGTAACAAATACGCTTGTAATTTCGATGGGAATGATTGTTCGCTCGGTATCAATCCTTGGCGTAACTGTACCGCACCGATCAACTGTTGGGACGTCTTCATGAATGATGTGTGCGACGAGGTATGCAACAACGCCCAGTGTTTGTTCGATGGACGAGATTGTGAGAGGAAGCTTGGGCCTTGCAATCCTATATACGACGCTTATTGCCGCAAACATTACGCCAACGGTTACTGTGATTACGGTTGTAATAACGAAGAATGTAACTGGGATGGTTTGGATTGCGCTCAAGAGCCCCCATCGTTAGCCGAGGGTGTTATATCGGTCGTCATAAGGATGGATATAAACGCTTTCCGTTCCAACGTAGTCGCTTTTCTGAGAGACATGGGTCATCAATTGAGAACGACATTACGTATAAAGCAAGATGAATTAGGAAACGATATGATTTATCCGTATAAAAGAGAGAGAGAACCTGGTCTGCAAACCACGTTCTTTGGAAGACCAACGACGATATACACTCATACTAAACCAAGTACGATAGTATTCTTGGAAATTGATAATAGGAAATGTACATTTGCTCAAGGAGCCGTTTGTTTCCCATCTGCTAACGAAGCTGCCGAGTATTTGGCCGCTACCGCTTCGAAGCATTCGTTATCGAGAGCTTTCCCAATCGAAGAAGTTCGAGGTGTAATGGGTCCTCAAGATCCGGAATATCCAGATACTCCGACTAACTTCAAATACGTATTTATCGGTATTATCATCGTCGTGTTGAGCGGTGGATTGGTCGGAGTTCTGGTGACGGCACAAAGAAAACGTGCCGTTGGAGTGACTTGGTTCCCAGAAGGATTTTTACGTACTACCAACAGTAGCGGTCAAAGGCGTAGATCGCGCAGACGAGGACCCGATGGACAAGAGATGAGAAATTTGAACAAACAAGCTTCGGTGAATTGTATGGATCTTGATGTCGGTACGTATTTTAATATACACATAAATTTATAGTGTTTTAGATAAATTATATCTCATACAGATGAATTATATTTATATTATATGCTATTTCTGTAGGCAATGGTCGAGCACAACAATGGTCCGACGACGAATCCGATCTTCCACCTTCGAAACGTATGAGAGCGATCGAACCTGGCTACGCGAGCGATCATACTGCCATTACCGATTACGAGGAAACCGAACCACGTATGTGGACGCAACAACATCTGGATGCCGCGGAAATACGTCGACCGGATGCCGGGGTATTGACTCCGCCGAGTCTCGAACATGGTCAAGACGTGGACGCCAGAGGACCTTGCGGTATGACACCGTTGATGGTGGCTGCGGTCAGAGGTGGAGGTCTGGATACCGGGGAAGAAGAGGATGAGAGTGACGGTACGGCTGCTGTAATAGCAGATCTTGTTGCACAAGGTGCTGATCTCAACGCAACCACGGATAAGAGCGGCGAAACCTCGCTACATCTCGCTGCCAGGTATGTTTCATGCATAGAGACTCAATAGAATCAATCAATATTTGTATTTAATCGTTTATCTCTGTCGTATAGATACGCTCGAGCTGACGCAGCGAAGAGGTTGCTGGATGCCGGAGCTGATGCTAATTCTCAAGACAACACCGGTAGAACGCCTTTACATTCCGCAGTCGCGGCTGACGCGATGGGTGTGTTCCAAATACTTTTGAGAAACAGAGCGACCAATTTGAATGCTCGAATGCACGACGGGACTACACCGTTGATTTTGGCAGCGCGTCTCGCGACGGAAGGTATGGTCGAGGACCTTATAAACGCGGACGCTGATATCAATGCCGCGGACAATAGTGGAAAAACTGCTCTGCATTGGGCAGCGGCGGTCAACAACGTTGACGCCGTCAACATATTATTAGTACACGGCGCGAATAGGGACGCGCAAGACGATAAAGACGAGACTCCGCTTTTCCTTGCTGCCAGAGAAGGCAGTTTCGAAGCCTGCAAGGCTCTCTTAGATACATTCGCCAATAGAGAAATTACCGATCACATGGATCGATTACCGCGTGACGTTGCCAGTGAAAGACTTCATCACGACATCGTCAGATTACTCGACGAACATGTACCTAGATCACCACAAATCACTGTTATTCCAAATGGCCCTCTCATGGGTGAGTACATATTTTTATTCATTCCAAAGTATTGTACCATTAAGTTCATGTGAGCTCTTTGATTAACGTGTTTTTGGAATTTTTCGTTTCAGGTTCACCGAATCATCCACAACTAATAACGCATCCAACGGTCATCGGTTCAGCGCCGAAACAGACAAAATCCAAGAAAAGGCCGAAAGCGGGTGGTGGGGGCAATCCGAACAGTCCGGATTCGGAAGGAGTGAACTCCGTCGTCGTGGTGAGGCGAAAACCTTCTGTAAAGAAGCAACCGGCAAAACGGGGGGCTCAACCTCCAAATCAAGAGATACCGCAAAGCGCCGAAGGTGCAGAGGGTAACTTGCCCAGCCCTTACGACAGCGCTAGTCTCTACAGCAATGCGTTACCGTTGGTAGGACACACGGCTACCGCCAAACAACCTCCGCCCTACGAGGATTGTATAAAAAACCAATCGATGCAACAGAATTTGCAACAACTCGGTCTGGACACGTTTACCAGCGGTGGCGGGGGATATGGGCTCCCAAATTTTCACGACCAACTGCTAGCGTCACATCAGCGACAGGCGCAGCAGGGCATAGTAAATACATTGTCGCCACCGTACAGCAATCAATCACCACCTCACTCTGTTCAATCGAACATGACACTTTCACCGCAGGCAAGTTATATGGGTTCCCCGTCGCCGGCCAAAAGCCGGCCCTCATTACCGACTTCCCCAACGCACATAGCTGCCATGAGGCAAGCGACTCATCAAAAACACGGCGGTATGCCGCCGGTGGGGTTTGACTTCGAAAACTTGCCCTATCCCTCGAGTCAGCAGCAACAACAAATGCAACAGGCTCAACAAAAAATTCAACAACACCAACAGCAACAACACCAGCAACAACAGCAACAGCAGCAACAACAACAACAACAAAGTACACAACAGCAGCAACAAACGCAACAATATTATCAATATTTGACCCCTCCGTCTCATCATTCAGGCCCCGACGTCACGCCCCAACATCTCATGCAAGCTCCGGAGAGCTTTCCCACCCCCTCCCCCGATAGCCCAGGTCACTGGTCGTCAAGTTCCCCACACTCGAACAGCGATTGGTCCGAGTGCATGGCCTCGCCCAATGCCTACGCCGCCGCTGGAGGTGGCGGAGGCAACGCTGCACACCAAAGCAATAAGGGCTCCGAAGCGATCTACATATGAAACCGATCGATCAACACGTGACTAACAATCATAAATGGATTTCTATATATTATATATACATATATGTAATTTGGGATGTACGTGAACCTGTGATTATAACTTCGTCGTGGGTAATGAACTCGCTCTTTCTTTCCTTCATCGCTCTGTAAGAGTCATGAATATCTTTACGACAAATAGAAAACAAAAGAAAGAAAAGAGTTGAAAGGGTATACGCTGAAGGTCAGCGACCAGAACATACACACACACGCACACACGTTTCATTCATAAACTCTCACAAAGTATATATATATATATATATTCAATACATTACATGTATTTTGTGATCATTCGTGCTTGTTAATGAGGCTGCTCACGAATATACTGTCCAATATATTCGATTTTATGCACAGTTTAACATTCCTCGACCCTATAATTTTTCTCATCGCGTTGCAGCTATATATTTATGCATCTAAGAATATAAATATATATGCGTGTAAAGGATCATATTACTTAACCATTGAGCTTTTACCCCGACGATAAGCTCAATAAGTTTATATAAATAGAAGCAAAAATAGGTCGTGTAAATAGAATGTGAGCCATATTTTATAATACAATCAATTTTCCTCTATCTTTTGGCTCGATAAAATAATGGTGCCCTTCGACTTGCCAAGAGTGAAGACCCGACGGACAATAATAAAATAATAATAAAGATTAAGGAACGTTGACCTTGCTAAACTAAATGCATTAGTATTTTTTTTTCTTTTGTACATAGAAAAATTTGTGAGTATAAGAAAAGAAAAGAGGAGGAAAGGGATCCCTCTTACGGGACGATCCCTCTTTTTCTATGAAATGTTTATTTCGACGGACGACGAGTTTTAGATTTTAGTACCTAAGATGTAATATTCTATTTAATATGTGTAATTCACAGCACGCGTTTATACATACTCCTCCTCACCATAGATCCCGTCTCACGTCGAAATTATCGAAACCCTGTACTGCCTATAAAATCGAAGAATCTCACGATCATTTGTTTTTGAAATACGATCTTTTTGAAAACCAAGAAGAATAAAGGGAATATTTATTATCGATTATTATTGATCATAGGAAATAGTTTTTGATAACTGTTCCCAGGAATATTTATACAAAATTATTTATTGTGATCAATGCTCATAGTAGTGCAATTATAATTTCGTATTTTTAAATAATTACAAAAACAAATGTATATGACTGTGAATGAATCGATCAATCGTGTTTTATCGAGGAGAGATGCAATGAATTTGAATAATCAATAATCGAGTAGAACAAAAATCATGAGTATCATCGAGAAACGTGTGTGAAGACGTTATCGAAGAACGAGGATCGAGATTAAATTGACAATTGTGCCTTCGAATATTGTCTTAGAGTAAATATAAATATATATATATATATATATATATATATATATATATATATATATATATATATATATACATATAAATAGGTGAATTTATTAAATTATGCGTTTCAAGAAACGCAAAAACGTTTCCAAATGGCCTTTAAATAATAACGAGTTTATGTATTACAGATTAATAGAGCGAATTTCAACGTGTAAGATAAATGAAATTTATGTATAAAAGAAAAGGGAACAACATATATATTAATATAAGAGCGTCAGAGAATCCATGTCTGATTTCGTTTTCCATACATACACATTCCATCATTTTTTCTTTTAATATTGTTTTCTTATTTTCTTGTTTTAATGCTCTCTTACTTCGCCTTTCGTTTTACTTTTTTTTAATTCCCTCCATGAATGTTCTCATCATCGCTAATTTGTAAGCTCTTCAAATCATTTTACTAGCAAGCTCTCTAGCATAATTAAAGGTAATTTTTGTCATTCTCGATTAAGAATATTCATATCGATGACACGATTCTCTGATTTCTCGTTTGGGTGGTTAAAACCAAAAGACAGTAGATTCGGACGAAGAGAAAAGAACATAGAACTTCAAACTGACGAATATATGAAGAAAAAAAACAACGCATAATTGATTATTGTTTTAGATTGTTGCGAGAGAAAAGAATAATCAATATTATATTACTTAAAATCAATGAAGAAAAGTGAGGCCAATTATAAAATACGTATGAATGTACTAGCATGTACGAATTAACAGTGATATATACGTTCAGTACGCACAAAATAATAATATTCAAAAAAGGAGTAAGTTGATACTCTGTTTAAGATAGATTTGTTTTTGTAAATATCATTCTTCCTACATCCTCTCCGCTCATTAATATTTTATATACAAACCGTCAAGTATATACATACATATTATATATATTATATATGTATACATATATATATATATATATATATATATCTTTTATATGAAATATCTTTTCTCTCTCGACTTTGTACAAACTGTTTTTACATATTTTTTATACTTTGTGAATTTAGCTATTGCTACGTTACTTCTCGTAAGGATGATTCGCATAAGATAATCATGTTCTTTCATGAATATTTTTATACCAACATGAACAAAAATCATGGTGCATTTAGAAATTTGTGATTTTTCATTGCGTCAAAGAATCATGAGATATCCGTATTATTCTTTTGCAATTGAAAATGACAATAGAGAAAAAAAGAATGTTCAACAGTGTAGAGAAATAAATTGAATCAGAGGTCCAACCTTGTATTCCAGTGCCTGAAGTACGATATTTTATGTCTACTACAATCACGATGATGTATCGATATATTAACTATATTTTTTACAATTGTTGTATCGATATGACACTTTATTCGCACACTGTTGTATTGATTATTATAGAATTTAATGCAATCGCTTTTGGAATTGTCAACGGATGATATTAATAATGATAAATGGTGCAGGATGTGCGAATGTAACAGGATAATATTGAAATTTGTATCGGAACGAACAAAAGTACAATTTTTATAATTAATCGCCGAAATTCTGTAATACGTAGACAATGTACGTAAAGTACGATGATAAATCGTTGGACGAGCGAAAGCAATTCTATCATGTGTTCAAATTTACTAAATTCAATGGCATCTTTGCTCCCTGACGCAACTATCAATTCAGACTTCTTTGGACTGATTTTGTGTTTATTGCAATATAATATACATATATTTTTCGTTTACATCAAGATTTCGCAAATTTGTTTGAATACGAGAAAAAGATTTGAGATTCTTCTTTCAATCCAATAATATTATCACATTATAAAATTTTACAATAGCATGAAGATCGTACAACAGTCTGGATAAAACACGAATTTATAACGCGATGTTTTAATGTTTTTATATCATCATCTCATCTACATACGCATAAGAGTAGTCCAGAGAAGTCTTAGATGAAAAGCTTTAGTTCTAAGAATATATTTGTAGATTAAAGTTCAATGAATCATTATTAGGCAGAACATCTTCGATCATTATGAAAAATCTTGTTATTCCTTGTATCTTGTAAAAAGTACTGAGTTTTATTAGTATTAATTATTTAGCGATTAAAATAAGAATTTGTTCTATCCTATTATATATTATCTCCCACTACACACACTGCATTATTTTTATAAATAAGTTATGTCTTTTTAAACAGATGTAATAATAAAGATTAATCTAACACTTACGTGATTTTATTTTTTTCTTCTTCTCGATCATGCATTGAAATCTGTAAAAACAATTCATGTATCCTTGTGAAATTCCTATCCATCCAAATAACATTATCTGGTTTTATTTTTATTGGATTTGATGAGAGAAATTGAAGGTACATGTTCTTCAAATCCCTGCAACAACCCGATGAATATTGTTTTCAAAAATGTAACTTGGGATTTGAATGTGAACAAGCTGAATTTTGCCACAGTTTTCACCGTGTTCATGATATTTCCTAATGGGAACAGTGATATACAAGGTGTATGACAACTTTTTTCCGTTCTTATAAAGAATCTTTACAGAAAATCTTTACAGAAACTTTATACATCTGTATAAAGTATCTTTATGTGAGAATTTCATAATACTCTTTATGAGAAATTCTTTTTGTTTGAGAAATTTATATTGAAAATTTATAAAAATTTCATGGAAGTATTTTCACCGAGGTCCCAAAGTAGAGAAAATTTTAACAAAATGTATATATATAATTTAATACAGTTTATATAAGTGATATATAATTATATCCAACTTATATATAATTTTGAAAAATTAGAATTAAAACAGGGACCGGGTCCCATTTTGCATGGAAATCTGAACATGAAAATCAATAACCACAAACGGTTCTGCGCAGAATGTTAACCTCATTTAACAATATATTGAGCAATTTAGATGGTTTTCAACTAGAAAATTGTACAATCGAAGATTATTAGAATATGTTGTAGAAGTTTGAATCGTTTATAAAATCAAAACGAAAATTCAAACTCACAAAGTATGATAAATTATCGTTATTTATCCCCTCCAATTGACTCCTTCGAATTGAAAACATCGTTGAGAGAAGGTGTTGCAAGATTTTGGGGCTTTAACCGAAGTTGGATATGAGTATTTCGTTATTCTGTTATTAATTCGTTTCAATAAACGACTCAAACTTCAGCAACATATTAGAATTACAGATTACCGATCATTGATGGATTCAAAAAGTTTATTTCTTAAGAATTTTGAAAGGATATGCTTCAAATATTCAGTTTATTGACCTCATAAGGAACTCTCTATGAAATGATCATGAACTCTTCTGAAAACCTTGGAGAATATTTTGAGAACATCATGAACTGATTATAAATACTGCGTAAGTGTTCAAGAATTATCAGGAACTCATACAAAATTCATAAAAAAAACTCTTCACAGGGCTTGATCAAAACTTTCTTCATGGAACGCTTCTTCAAATGCTTCTCAAAAATTTTGAAATTATGTATAATTTCTATAAAATTTTATATAAATTATATTGAATGATACATGAATTTGGATCATTTTTACACTCGGGTGGGCTCCCCCAATCAAGGTAAACTTTTTCGCCGATAGTTAGAGGCTTTGAATACCCATACATATCCTATTGACAATTTTGGAAGAATTCGAGAAAGATCTGGGATAAAAACCGTGACGATACAAAATACTCTGCCAATTGGCACATGGCTTCCTCATTGTTGTTGGAAAAAATACTGTTCCAAAGCTTGATGCTTACCCACATGGCACAAATGTCTCAGTAATATCTCCAGAATATTCTGGAGACATTGTAATATTGTCAGAATATTCTGGAGATATTACTGAGACATTTGTTCTATATGGGTACCCTATCCTCCCCTCGCTTGCGATTTGTTTGAAATTTACACCGTACAACTAATGCCTCCGGGATTGGATATAATATACGTTTTTCATAATGAAAATATTGTCAAATAACGCGGATGGCAAATCCCCGAAAGAAAATTTTCCCCAGTTTTCAACCCATTGGTTTTCAACTCATGTGGGAACACTATCGAATCACAATTTGAACGTGGTAAAAATTTCACTCCAACCGGATAACGGGAAGCGAAGACATGCTCGGTCGCAAAATCACAATTTGCAATAACATGTTTTCTTTCCCTCTCCCGTTCTTCTCAGAGAATCAGGTTGAAATTTGTATGGGACTGCGATCCACACTTCATAAAGCTGTGGTGAAAATTTCATGAAAATTGGATGAGAGGAACGGAAGTTATCTGCATGATAACGATGTTTACGAAATTTTAAAATTTTGTTTCGAAGCTCAGTGCTTACCACTTTCTTCCTTCAATTCCGATTTTTTTGAAATTCACACCATACAACTAGCCCCCCTAAACTGATTATACTCCAAGTGTAATTGCATTTGAATGATACCGACATGGGAAAGGCATGCTTTCAAAATATTATCAAATAATGTGAATCGCGAAACAAAAATTATCCACAGTTTTCAATCGATTAGAATAAACCTTATATGGGATCACTATCGGATCATCACTAAAACAAGTTCCATTGCAGTCGGATAATAGGAAGCGGAGATATACGCGGTCGCAGGATAGTTCACATCCCCATAGACACACAGACAGACAGACACGGAACCAGAATTTCTCCCTGAGCTCTGAGGAACATTTTGGTCTAAGAGATTTTGAGTTTGGAGACAAAAAAGTTTTTGCTCCCTCGAAACGATCACGAAGCTTCCCTCTGACGAGGAAGCAAACATATGTTTCTTCCCGTTTTATGGCAGTTTTGGTCCCACTTTCTCCCCGAAGTTTGGTCACAAAAATGGCAAAGCCCCGGGAAATGATGGAATCGGTAATGAATTCTACAGAAACATGCCTGAAAA
Source organism: Gonatopus flavifemur (assembly GCA_018340375.1). NCBI lineage: Eukaryota > Metazoa > Arthropoda > Insecta > Hymenoptera > Dryinidae > Gonatopus > Gonatopus flavifemur. Next base: position 43,828,981 of record JAFFJZ010000003.1, on the reverse strand, counting down.
TTGGATGCTTTACATAGAGTGTATGTTTAACAGGATTCTCGATGGCGGAGTAGTCTCTCTGCCTTGGATTCAGATGCAAATGACAATGATAAACACAAAAGGCGATCCTCTAATTCTCGCGAATTACCGATCAATCTCACTTGTTAATAATATTGCGAAAATTTTTACTGCAGTCATGTCTGAACGTTTAATAAGATGGGCTATGATAATCAACTCACTGTCATAGTTCCAGGCCGGATTCAGAAGAGGCAGAGGATGTGCAGACAACATATTTCCTTTAAATGCCATTGTTCAGATTCACTTAAGCCGACGAAAGAAAAGAATCTCCGCGTTTTTCGTGGATCTTACTCGAGCTTTTGATAGCATAAACCACGCTCTTCTCTGCCAAAAGCTATTCACGTTGGGAATGAGCTCGAAATTCATAAGAATCCTTCAAAGCATTTGCGATAGGGCAAAAACTGCCATAAAAACTACAGGGCACTTAACTGAGCCGGTGGAAATAACAAAAGGCGTGATGCAAGAAGAAATTTCTCAGAAAAGATTTGGCTCGGGTTGCATCGTCAGGGCTTGTATCCCCTTAAAGATCACTCATAAAAAAATCTGCGGGCACTCTTGAGATCGGAGTTTTTATTTGAAACATTCCACCAAAAAAACTTTTGTGAAAAATAGTTACAATTGGTCGGTAAACCTAAGAAAACTGGAAAATTTCTTTTTCGATCACCAATTTTGTCGAAAAACCTCCGCCAATCTTTGGACTTTCACTATTTTTCATTCTGTTCACGTTTAACGACGAATTATAAATATTTTTCACAACAGTTTTCTTGGTGGCATGTTTCAAACGAAAACTCCGACCTCCAGAGTTCCCGCAAATTTTTTTTATGGATTGTCTTTGAGCTATCCTATAACCGCAATTTTGAGATGAAAAATTACCAAAAAAAATTTATTTATATACTTCAATATTATTTTAATAAACCTACAAAGTTCCATTTCAATTGAATGAAAACTTCCTGTAGAAAGAAAATTTTTTTATAGGCGTCTTCTTGGCTCGTCTAATTTTATTGAACCCCTAAAAAAATGTTTTTCATATATATCAGAAAAATTTACTATGTTAGATTGTCATGAATGACGTTCACTATCACGATGCAATTTAATACGTTGACTATTCTGTTCTACTTTGAAACATTGTAATTTGTTCTATGTTTGGAACTTATTTCAATCGATTCTAAATTCACTATGTTCCACAGTGAATTCAACTGTAAAAACAGTCTGTTCCTCCGAAACTAGAAAACATGGTAAATTTGTGAGGAATCCTCAAATAAATAAAACTACAAATTTCTCTCCGTGTATTGACTAGATTGCTGAAAATTCAAACAAACATAATAACATAATGTATAATATAACACAAATGTGATTGTATTTTAGAAAACGCGATACTTCCCTCCTTATCACAAATTTGGATCTATCCTCCAAGTTTGGGATCAAATCAGCAAGTTCCTCTTCGTTGAGATCAAAAACTCTCTTATAGTCAATATTTCTTTCTAGAAAGGATTGGAACGAGTTATTATCAGGAAATTATTGATATTTATGTATTGATGAGATTTGTGAAGATTATGAGAGAAAATTATGTATGTCAATAATATTTGCAAGTTGATTGAATTGATACTGAAATTCCCTTGGTAGAAACTTCAATATGGAAAACATCAGTTCCACATGAGGCATGCCTGATTCCTGTCCAGGATCTAACTCTAGGATCTGATGAAGCCCTGTCCAAAATATACCGCAAGGCCAGGACGAGATCCTGATAAAGAAGACCAAACATTTCCCTATGCAAATTTGAGCCTAAGAGCCTAAAGATATGTCTCTCTTGTACGACACTAGTCTTTTTTTCCATCACGAGACGGCGTCAACATTATTCAGCATTTGCAAATCATCCTTGCTATACTAAATTCAATTATAATCACATAAAAAAACTGCTATATGGAGAAGCCAAGGACACCGCTGAAGAGGAATACTCTTTTTGGATCGCTGGTGAAGAAATCATATCCACAAAGAACAGTTTCCTGAATAGAGTCCTTATTCCCTAATAGTAAAACGTATCTGTAGGACGTTTTTTGAACGTTCAGAAAACTTCCCCCATGTTCTATAAATCTTCCATTTGCTCATTTGTTTCTCCTAACAAAGAAGACAGAAATAATTTCAATTATTCACAAAGTGAGAATCAAGAATTCAATGAAAATCAACATTAGAAAAAAGCTCTGCGTGCTGAAAAAAGGATTTTTTTTATGTTTCAGTTACACCTGGACGTGCAAAAATTTGAACAAATTTGTTTCTATACTTGTCACTTTTCTACTATTCACTCAACAGGATTGATATATCTTCGAATTTCTATAACTGATTTTATCAAATTAAGAGATTGAGAAAATGATTGGAGATGATTGAAACAATTTACATAGATAGTAGAGCATCTTTCCATTACATTTTTATCCATTCTATGAATTCAAATAGTCTGTTCTGTTGAGGTTGAGATTTTTATGTCATACTTGATCACAAATCGTTTCGTGATCGGTGTGATCAATGATAAAATGAAGTCAGTGAAATATTCATAATGAAACAAGAACTAAAGGAAAATGCTCAAATATAACCATGTGTGAATTCTGCTTACCTGCTTTTAACGTATTTCAGTTTCGGAATTTTAATTAGAATGTGCGATGCACTGCATAGGTTATCACTTAACACACACCAACGATTCGATTCGATCAAATTCGATCGGCATTTGCCGAGTCGGTGATGAAAATATAACTTCACATTTTTGTGTTTGCGCGAATGTTATGATGGATGTGATCGCAATGATTTTTTGAATTGAAATGTCTTATTCTCATTCAAGTTCATATTTTACTGGAAGATATTTTGCATGGTTCTTAAAGAAATGCATACTTCTAAACCCATCTATATATACAATGTTTGCTTCTATAGTAATGCACATCTGTAAACTCATGTTATTGGCTGTGACAAATTTTCCCCCACCTTGATAAATTATGTAATAGCATAAATTTTGAGAATGATAAGTTTTGTACTCTTATTATAAATGATGAGTGAAATTTTTTAATCATCTGAGATTGTACTTCACCAATGTGATCAAAATTATTTTGATACATAATTAGATATAAATTTTCGCGAAACCGTGCTGGATCGTTCTTATCAATCAATGTCGCGAAAAATTGTATGAAATAGAGAAAATACAGCCACAAAGTTATATTTTTGTGCAAAAATTGATATAATTAACGATGAAAATTGTATTACGTACACGATATTTAGACTTGGAATAGACGAAGGAAAGAACGCGTCTTTGGTTCGATGAATTATATAAGAACAATCTCGTAGATCTCATATATGAAAGAAAAGAAAGATGAAAATGGTTTTATTCACATGTAAAGACGAGATCACGATCAATGATGACAAATATTGAGGTATCTTTCGATTTTCGATAACTATAGCTTATAGCTATTTTAAATAATGAAAATATTAAAAATGTCAAATTAAATGATTCGATAATTTCTCATAAAATTTTCACATTAGACAGAGAATGAGAATGATAGTTTGATATATTCTTTCATATTTTTGAACATTATTTCAGAGAATCATTAACTAATGTTTTCTCGTATCGATAAGTATGATAATTTATTCCTGTTACGATTTCTGAATAGTTGAGATCAATAGCCTCTTCCAGGTTGCAGCGACTACATCATTCTAGTCATCACAAGTTAACCTCCCAAACGCATGGAGCGAGCTCCAACAGTTGAGGACATTTTCAATGATGCTTCCTAGTCATTATTACCAGAAACTTATAATATGAGTTCTATGACTACAAATCATGTTTTCGTAGCAATGATCACAGTAAGAACGACCATTTTTCCTTGCATCCAATACTCCTTTCTTCAAACTACATTTTACCTGGTCACTATAACCAGATGCTATTCTTCTCAGTGTACGAAGTCACAGTGAGTGAGCTAAAGTAATGTAGGTTTTAAGATGTAAGAGGCGAAAATAAAAACGTTGGTGGATAATAACAATATCCCACGTAAAAATTTCTTGCTTGCGCCAATACTGTCGATGAGAAATAGATAGGCGCAATGCTGACATCCAAGGCTTGGAAATCTATATCGAGCCAACGTTGACTGACAAATGGCACAATGTTGCACCAATGTTGGGAATCATAATTCCCATTGATCAATCCATCATTAGCTCAAGATTGTAATGTTACTTTACTATGAATCAATTTATTCTGAAGTATGAATTTCTTATTGATCTTGACTACCTTCAAACCTCAAGAAGAACTTTCATCCCTCTAGTGAACGGACTAATTGTTGGGATAGACAAAACCCCGAATGAAATAGCAACGACTTAAAAATTAATGATCGAGAGGGATGTGGAACCTTTCATAGGTTAATTGTAATGAACAAGGCTCATATAATATTGGAGGAAGAATTTATTTTTTTAACTATAACAGTCTTGTATCATACATAATTTCTTCTTCCTCCGTCTATCGCGATCTTTGAGAGTGTCTCTACAAACAGACAAAAATTTACAAGGTTTTGGATTGTTCTAAGCGCTCATCGTACAACTTGTGTCGAACTCGAGAAAATCTCTGAACTACACACGTAAGAAAGCAGTATGCGTAACTTGCAATATACAGGGTGGGGCATTTAAAGTGTCGCGGGCGTTTTTTCCAAAAATAAAGTGAGATACGAGAAAATTTTTCGGACAAAAGTTGTAGGGTACCGAGGGGGACATCTGATGGTGGCCTTGGCTTTGACCTCAAATCTCATCTTCAAGGGCATTCTGAGATCAACTCTTGTTTTTTAAATAGCATCTCATATTTTTTACTGCAGATTTGGATTCTAGGTCAAAAACCAAGAAACTTTTGTCTGAACCATTTTCCTGAAATCCGCAAAAATGGCGCTCTAATCGATATTGTTCCATTTTGAATCTGATATTCGAATAACTCGAAAACGAAGGGTCTTGCAAAAGAATGTTTCGTACAAAAGTTGTCAATACACAACACATTTCAATCGTCTACATTACCACCATTCAGAGCTCACGCGATGTAAACAAACGACGGGGTTCAGTGAAAATTCACGATTTTGAAAGTCAGTTTGTCAGTTACATTTGATTATTACTTGGTTTATGACAAATTGTAAATCATGGATATCCGATACACGGTTTCTGAAAAGATCGATATGATCTACATTTACGGTGGAGTGCATAAGAACCCCAGACAAGCATATGACTTGTATGCAGAACGATTTCCTGAAAGAACAACGCCATCCATTGGGTATTTTCAACGCATTACAAAATTATTCTCAGAAACGGGAAGTGTTACAAGGGAAAAACGACATCGAATGAGAACTGTTAGCGGAGAAAATGCGGAAGTTAAGGTACTAGCTGCAGTAGCCAATAATCCACACGTGAGCTCTCGTGAAATTGAACTCCATTCGGGAATTTCTCGAAGAAGTGTTCTTCGAATACTGAAACGTCACAAATTCCATCCGTATCACATTTGTTTGCATCAAGACCTTCACGGTGATAATTTCGAAAATCGTGTACAGTTTTGTCGATGGGGTCTAGCGCAAATGCACAATAACAACTTCATCAACATATCATTTTCTGATGAGTCGACGTTCACCAATCATGGTAAAGTAAATCGACATAATATGCATTACTGGGCGACAGAAAATCCAAGATGGTTACGTCAAGTAGAGCATCAAAGACAATGGGCTGTGAATGTTTGGTGTGGTATTTTTCGATCTCGAGTAATTGGACCGTACTTCATTGCAGATACGCTAAATGGAGAGAAGTACAGACATTTCTTAGATCAAGTACTTCCAACATTACTTGAAGACATACCTATTCAGGAACGATTGAATATGTGGTATCGACACGATGGTTGTCCATCCCATTATGCAGTCACAGCTCGAGAAATATTGGACAGAGATTATCCTGGACGATGGATAGGACGTCGTGGACCAGTTCATTGGCCTGCCCGTTCTCCGGATCTTACTTCTCCAGATTTTTTTTTATGGGGATACATAAAAGATACAGTTTACCAACAAGCACCGACTACACCTGAGAATTTGCGTCAACGAATCATCAATGCATGCGCGAGCATCAATGAAGATATTTTAGCACGAGTTCAGCAATCTTTTGTAAAACGTTTTGAAATGTGTATTGAAGTCGAAGGCCATCATTTTAAGCATCTACTGCATTAAAATTATCCAAGTGATGTAGACGATTGAAATGTGTTGTGTTTTGTCTGTTATACCCCATCACCTCCGTTTCAGTTCAAGGGGTCCCCCTTGGAATCAGACAACTTTTGTCCGAAACATTCTTTTGCAAGACCCTTCGTTTTCGAGTTATTCTAATGTCAGATTCAGTATGGAACAATATCGATTAGAGCGCCATCTTTGCGGATTTCAGGAAAATGGTTCAGACAAAAGTTTCTTGGTTTTTCACCTAGAATCCAAATCTGCAGTAAAAAATATGAGATGCCATTTAAAAAACAAGAGTTGACCTCAGAATGCCCTTGAAGATGAGATTTGAGGTCAAAGCCAAGGCCACCATCGGATGTCCCCCTCGATACCCTACAATTTTTGTCCGAAAAATTTTCTCGTATCTCATTTTATTTTTGGAAAAAACGCCCGCGACACTTTAAATGCCCCACCCTGTATACGGTAACTGTCCCTCAGGTATGCGTATATAAATTTGATTTGCAATGAACCCACCTATACGTTCCGCTCGCAAAAAGAAGAAGTCGAGGGGACTCAGCTGAAAGAAATCTCTGGGGTAAACCTCTTATTCGAATTCTCGTGTAACGAGGATGTGTATGCGACTTGATTTAGTAATCGTGAAGATATTCTCAACTTCGATTTGACATTGATTTTTACTCATATTTATATCATGGAATGTTTATTTTGAATCACGTGCGAATTCAACACCTGTCGGTTTTGTTTATAAGTTTTGTAATCGATTTATCGGATGATTTGATAACGCGTGTTGTCTCTCATCATTGGTGATTACGTGATAATATTATATCTCGATTATAGATCGATTACTTGTCGAATTTGAATCGCGAAAAAGTGCACAAGATCTTTAACAGTTTTTGTATTTCAGTTTTATTTTCACGCGCTCTTTAATTCTTTCTTAGAATCTTGTCTGGGGCATTCGTATGTGATTCTCCATTCTCTTTCCATGTTTTTCGTCGATCGAACGCTATTATGTCATCACTTGTACACTAGTTACGAGTGTAGGTGCGTGAATACATTTATTGTTCATGTGCCGACTATGTTGAGATTTTTTCATAACGCGTTCGCTCGACGACTTTTCGTTCGCTTCTCATCTCTCGATGCTTTGCGTATATACAATATTCTTATCGAGTTTCTATTACTCTTCCTTTCTGTATGAATTAATTATTACTCTTTTTCTTTTCTTTGAATTATTTTACTATCGCGCGGTGTTGTAACTGCACGAATGCCCTATGACACATTCGTACCGTTACAAGATTGTGCCAATCATGGTTCATCGTTGTCCCAATATCGTTTGGACAAAAGAAATTAACTTCATACGAACCACTTCATGGCCCGACTGTATATTAATCCAAACGTTGACAACGTTCAGAAGAAATGAGTACCCACTGTAGTGCCAAGCCTGGTCAAAGCTTGGCTCAGGCTAGCCACGATCCTCAATTATACGTTTCCATACAGAAATTACCGCCTCCAATGTCAAAGCGTCACCCTTCGGTATCCCACCAAACACAGTTTGTCACCGCATCATCGGTGTAATGTAATTTCAAAATCACATGCAATGTAACCTGCTCGTTGCATGCAATGGACAGGTAACTTGTAATTTCACACTCAAGAAAAGTAGCCGCTACGACACTATCACAAAACATTCTCTGTGTTGGTTACGTGGTTGTTGCATGCAATTGTGATGACCTTTCTATTTTGGAAAATATGCATCGTAGACACTTTTTGACCTTATATTCGAGGTCACCCGCATATATATACATATATATATGTGTGTGTTCAACCTCAAAACTGGCGTGAAAAGAATATATCGGGTTTAATGGTATAACTTATAACAGATCGATGAACCCACGATGTTGCTAAAATGAAACATGTCATGTTTTGGTTACATTGGTGGTGTGCAACTTTTGATGAGTGTGAAATTACAAGTTACCAGCCCATTGCATGTAACGAACAGGTGATATTGCGTGCGATCTGAAGTTACATTGTAGTTATGATACGGTAACAAATTGTGTTCGGTGGAATTGTTTCCAACGCTCAGTTCGTTTCTTGCAAGCGCTCAACAAAGGATGCGGTTGATATATAAGCATCCTATAACCTTCTGATTTGAAAATTGTTGTCTTCATCACAGGTCCTTCATCGAAGGAGAGATTTCAGCTGTGCAGACCCATGGACTGGCGGACATCAGAATTTGAATTATAATTGATGTAATTGATTTGTAAGGTAACCAGTAATCATTGAGTTATATTAAAGCTTATAAACACATCTTGTATTGAATTAATCAAATAAGTTTCCTCGTTTCAATGTATACAGATATTCTCTGGCCCTGGTTGTATAAAATATTTCAAATTCGGGCTGTTGTACTCTTTAACATGTGTGGAGGGGAAGCAACCGATGTCGGAAATATATGACTCTGAATTTGTATTATATTTTTGCAATCGTTCAACATCGAGTTGAACATCGGCGCAACATTGGCTCAACGTTGGCGCGAGATTGACGCAATGTTGAATCAATTTTGGCTGAATATTGACTCAGTACTATTATAGTGTTGACTCAAATCTAGCAGTCAACATCATTTATGTGTAATAAATGATGGTACCTCCTTTAAATGCATAAAACATCTGACCATTGGCAGACCATACAAAAATTCGTCTATCAGTCTTGGTTCGTAATGAGTACAAGCATGATCCAATCTTGGATTTAGATCGAGCGACAAATTTTTTCATGGGTTGCCAATGATGGCTGATTTGACTGCCATAATCGTATCAATGTTGGTCCGTAATTGGCAGAATACATCAATGGAGCCTGTAACGATGTTATAATTTCAAGCTTGCACCTTGCTAACCGTCAAGGCTCGGCCAATCTTTGTCAGTGTTGCGGCATCCTAGTGCCAATCGTCAATTTTCACCTGGGTATATGTATTAAACAAACAACGGAGTTCCTTTGATGGAGGCACTCGAGGCATGAGTGCTTCAACACCCCTTTGCGGGACTCGTGTAGGCCTGGAGTGCGTCCACTGGAGACATTTGTACGGATCATATGTACCTAAACGAATTGATAAACGATTACAATTACAATTATATAATTTTGACAATTTTGACAGTTGGGTAGGCTCCCCCAATCAAGGTAATATTTTTAATTCATTCAACCAAGCTAAATTCTAGCAGACAAATGTATTGGGTTTGTTTTTTTTTTAGTCACCGATAGTTAGATGCTTTGGACACCCATACATATCCTATTAAAGTTGTTGGGGAAATTCGAAAAGAATCTGGGACAAAAGCCGTGATGAAACAAAAAAATTAGGTTTCTTCCCGTTTCGTGGTAGTTTTTGTCCCACTTTCTCCCCGAATTTCCCCGACATTTTTAGCAGGATAGCGTTAGGTTGTTGCTTCCCTCCTTATCTCGCATGGAAATATTTCGCTGGGAAATTCCTGGAGATCTCTGTAGAATTTCTGAAATATTCTGATTTCCCTCTGCAAAAGTCTGATGAGGTCTGAGAGACTGAGATTTCGATAAAAAATCTGAAATTTTTCGGACATTGATCTCAAAGTTTTTTCAGATTTTATCAGAGATTTTTCATTCAAATTTCAAATAGATGATTATGAATTTACTCCTGATACAACTCTGTAAAGAATATGACAAATGTTCGGGTTTTCTCCGACAGCTATGAAAAAATCATGAGTGTGAGTAATCGTCAGAATTCTCTTGGAACTTTTTCCGAGTTCATCAGAGATTTGAGATTTGATAAATCCCTGTTTTCCTGGACAAATGAGTAAAAATTATCAGAAGCGAGTAATGTTTAGAATTTGTCTCGTAGTTTTCTAGTTGAAACTGGCAGCCGTAAATCTAGCAGACGACTGTTCTGACTCTGTATTAACCCGTACAGCACAACCACCGATCCTCGGACATTTCTCCGTCGCCTCTACGTCGCTTCTCCGTCCATTCGCCTTGTATCCACGTCTCCCTTTTCTCCACCTAGCTTCCACGGAGATGCGACGTGGACATCGGTTGGTGTGCTGTTAGGGGAATTACGTCAAATGTCACTCATGTTTCGTGGTTTTGTTATAGCTTTCGGGGGAAACACAGACATTGATCATACTTTTTTCAGTTTTATCAGGAATAAATTCATAATCACCAATTTGAAATTTCGATGAAAAATCTCTGATAGACTCGGAAAAAAAGCCGAGAAAATTCTGACAATTACTCATATGTCATGATTTTTTTATAGCTCCCGGAAAAAACACGAAAATTTGTCATCATTTTTTCAGTGTTTTATCAGGAATAAATTCGTGATCATCTATGTGGAATTTTAACGGAACATTTCTGATATATTCTGAAAAAACTCTCTGAGAAAAATGTCCCAAGAATATTAAATTTTTCATCAGAATCTCAGTTTCTCACACTTTTGCCGAGGGAAATCAGAGTTTTTCAGAGATTTCCAGAAATTTCTCATCAAAATATTTCCATATGGGTTGCCAAGGAACTTCCCATCAAACACAATGATCTGACCCTAATAGCATTTTGCGCGCAAATGTAAGCGATTCACGTGAAAATCGAGTTACAGAATCGCTAGCAAAGTCGGATCTATGTGCGTCGCTTTCCGTTGACAGAACTGCAAGCCATCGCGCTCATACGTGAGCATGATTGCTATTTGCGTGCATATGGCGAGTGATAGTATTATTTGCTAGCAAAACACTGGCGAACTGCGCGCATAAAGACGCGGCTCTCGAGGCTCAAACTTTGCGCGCACAGAATGTTATCTGGGGATATTTGATTTCTAGACTGATGTCGTCTTTATTGTTAAATAATGCTCTGCTGGAATCAAATACACCAATTACACGACGTGGTTTTCTAGAGTATTTGTGTAAAACAAAAACTAAAAGATAATGGTGTGAAAAGTTCAAAGATACACCAGAAAACCACGGTATTGAATCAGTGTATTTGATTCCATTAGGTTTTCATGGTGAAATACCAGAATACCACTGAAGCTCAACTTGATTTACATTGACAACAAATTGACACCAAAAAGACGCGGTGTAATATTTTCATTAGGGTGCAAACAAAATCAATCTAAAAATTAAACATGAGGACAAAAATTGTTTACATTTTTCAACCCGGAAAATTCTTTATGGTGTTTTAGAGAGTTTCAGTAATTTTAAGAGAAAATTTAGTTTTTAGAAGGGAAATTCCTGAATATTCAGAGGAATTTTCAATGGAAAAACATGTCCAGTAAGAAAGAGTTTTTCAGTGAGATTCAGAGAAATTTTTATCACCATGGAAGTCATCATGCTTACGTGGGGCATTCTACCGATGGTGATTTACCATAAAAACCTCTGATCCAAAGTTGAACTCATCCAACTCAATTGAACGTTAACATCATACTCTATGAAGTATATTTTGTGAATATTTATAATATTATTTCTTGAGGGCCACACGAAGGTTCCGAACTCCCGACCATCGTTTGTAACCAGAGTAAGTGAAGATAAGATTACAGAAAAATTTGACATTCCCACAATTTTATCAATATTTAGGTTCAAAATCGAAACCCATATGAATTCCAATCAATTTCCTCAGTTTGGACATAATAATTCTGTAATTCAACACGAATCAGATTATTTGGTTCTCATTATAAAGAAAAACATGGGATTTATAATGACTACATGTATCATTTATTATTCCTTTTTTTACAATAATAGTTTTCCAATCGTTATTCAATGATGTTGTATGAATTTTAATTTTCCTTTTGTACGTAATTGTCTTCACGTGTGCTTAAGAATCGCAGGATGATTGTGTTACAATAATAACAATGACGATGAGGATATAACGGATAATGAAAATGAAGAAAAGACAAAAAGAAACATAGACGAGAGGGAATTTTTATGCATCAGTCTCATTTACATAATATATATAATATATATAATAAGCTGAGTAATAAAACAACAATATGAACACGAAGAACGATTTTCCACAACGAGTGATTCGTTGTTCGTCATCGGACACCAAATCGCGAACAGATGTCAAAAATATTCATCGACGATCCATTTGAACTCGTTGCGAGGACAACGAATCGCTCGTTAGAAACAACGTTAGCTTTAAGGAAGAAAAACAGAACATACGTGTGGTTTATCATCATTATTAATCATAAACTTAAGTAAAACTGTTTTATATATTTATAAAACATAAAAATACTTCCATCGTTCTCTTCTTTCCTTTCAGCAATTTCAATCGTTTTTCTTTCCCAGAGTTGGGGATTCGAAATCACCAGGAAAGACAATCTTCGACGTTCGATTTTTATCATCATCGTTGGTGTTTCAATATCCGGACATAATTTTTAATCAGAAAATCCAAAAAATTTGTGCATACGATTGTTTGATGCGATGGAAAGGAAATAAGAGAGAAATCAGAAAGATCACAATATTATAATTAATAATCAATAATAATAATAATTCTAAAATTAAAGTGTATTTATATACATATTTTCGCTACTCCCATACAGTTCACAAATGAAAATATACGCTTTTAACGCATAATCGAATGCAATGAGAGATCCTCGATACACACGTCTCTTTTATCACACAAAGCTCCGAATATTTTTCTTGTAAAAAAAAAAGACAGGGTTTTCAACGTGGTGAGGATTATACGATTCGAATTTCACTGAACTGAAATTCGTCGAAGGAAAATAAATTCAACGATTGAGTGTCTAATAAATTTCACTAATTGAATCGTCTCTACGAGATTCGAGATAATATTGAGACATCGAGTTAAATTCGCATCTTCATTTTAACATCCCATTCTTTCCTTTTTTCTTTTTTTACAAAATTGCATGATTATCATGCTTTTAGCGTTCCTATAAATTTCGTTTAGGATCAACTAAACAATAAAACAGACAGTGACGAAGCTGGGAAGCTTTCCTCTTTGATAACAATTTACATATTTTTTCCTAATAATTTTCATTTCATCATCTTCGTATTCGAGAAATTATCATCGAAATTTCATCCACCTCAATTTCAAATAATAAATTTCGTTCGAATGTCCCTTTGCATGGATTCATATTCTTTTCTCACTCATTAAGAAAATAATTATAGCGGAAGATATCACATGTACATCAACAGTTCATCAAGTATATATTCCCTTAATCGCGCGTCACACTTCCATTGTTAGAATATTTATCAATTGATGAACAAATAAAAATGTCATCGATTTGATTTTGGAATGGAAGCAATAACAACATATGCTTCTCCCTTTGTTCGATTCTAATTCAATTTCACGATGTATGAAAATGTTACGGAATCAAATGATATACATTATGATACATAATAAAATATAATTTTCTCCGTTTCTCTTCATTGCTATTAAAAAAAAGAATCATGAAAGCAATTATTATTGATGATAGAAATTTGTAATCTCGATTCTTCTACACATCTTGACACTTGACGAGGACATTCTATTCGTATTTTATATATAAAATGTTATATGTTGTTCACATAAATACCGTGGAATGAATTTGATTTTCAATCGACATTGGTTTGTCGGGAATCTTCAACGTTACATTATTTTTATACGAGGAATAGTACTGCGCGTAACATCGAAGATTTACAACGTATAAAGAAAAAATATTGTACATTCATTATTATCGATGTGTTTTTCTACGCATAATTCATTTCGTCAAAAGAGGATCAGAATAAAAGAACATTCAATAATAGATTTGATAAAAGTCAAGATCAATCTTATCGGATCCAATCGTAACAAACATATTCTTCATTGATGCTTTCTTGTATTTTAGTTGGATTCACATCTTCACTGATGAAAAATCAAATTGGTTTGTCTTCGGTTGATGCACTTAATATCATTTTTACACACATATTCGTATATTCCGATGTACGAGATATTCGTATGAAACGAAAAACATATGAAAAAATAATGAATTATGATATTTACATACGATACTGGCAGTTTTTCGCTTTCTACTTTTTTTTCTTCTGCCACTCACAAGAAAATGTTTTTAACTAATCTTAATATTCAAACAAATATTCTAACTACATAAAATTCATCAACATTCCATTGTAAAATGAATAATTAAAAATACATGCTTGGAATTTACTGAACACAATGAATAAATACATGAAAATCATCTTTTGTAAAAAAAGAAAGTGAATTAAGATTTTTTATTGGGAACAGTGATGGGTACGTTACTCGTTACTCATTATATATAAAATATATTTTATATATAATGAGTAACGTACCCATCACTGATTGGGAACTATTCGTTTTTGTACATGAAATAATTGTTTTCAACATAAATTCTCGTCTGATTGCAGATACGTTATCGCAAATGGATTGTTCAACATCAAATACAGTCGTTTGGAATTTGTTGTCCATCACAAATTAAATTTATCAAATATGAATTCAAAGTTGGACGCTCAAAGTGGATATTCTACGTCAATCAGGAGTTATGGGGAACGGTAATTATCAGTTTCTCTATCAGCAAAACCACCGATTTCCATGTCGCATCTTTGTGGATTCAAAAATGTCACGCAGAGTTAACGTAGAAATGTCTGGTGCTGTGCTGATTAAGGGTTGAAAATATTGAATTCAAAGTCACCTTAGCAAAAAGAAACTGTCGATTTGTGTACTGTTTCAAACTTCTGCTCAAAACTAGTAGCAATTGAGGTTCAAATCTAATCACGGATCAGAAACTTTCGTGAAATTTATGGGAGAGATACGATGAATACATAGTGAACGTTTATAGAATGTTCGAATAAGATCGTTTTAAATATACTTGGTACGCACAAAGGACATTCAAAATATATAATATCTGTTTAATCGACGTTCGATTGACAATACCATCATAATTATTTGCATTGAGAAGACTTCACAGTTGCAATAACCAGGAAATGATATCAAATAAAAAAGTTCAGCTGGCTGAACTGAAATATTGGTTGTTTCGTCGAAATTTTATAGTCGAAGCAACTAAATCGCATATTTGATCCTATATTTCACTTAAATTTTAGTCCCAATAATTTTCTCTCAGAATTTGAATGAAATAGATTTTGGATATTCGTGGAATGTTTATTATCTGTTTATGCATAATGAGAAATTGAGAAGACCAGCGTTCTCAATTTACACCGTTTGAAAAAACACGTTAGTAAAAAATATAAAACTCAAAATATTTGCATGGTTCCATCTTCTTTAAACGAATTATTCAAATTTGATTGAACTAAGAATACTGATTCTCCATATTTTGTACAGACTTGAATTTACGAAGAATATGACCGATTTTGAATATATCGTTCACTACATTTCATCCAATATCATTGGTTTACCTTAGAAGACTACAAATACTGTTTCATCCAAACACATGTGTCGGTTAATGATAACTTCTTGATTTTAAATGACTCCAAAAATAAATGTTATTCGTCAGAATATCCTTTCAACATTCAACGAAAATAAATATGTGATGTGATCGAACACCGAATGTTCTGAACAAGAAGTACTATATCGCAAATGGTTATCCACACTTTGGATTTCTCGTTTTCTACAAGATTCATTTTAGGAAAAAATTGCTTGAATTCTTAATTCATTTCCTCTTTATACATTGATTTATTTCATACGAATGGAATATTGACATTCGGTAACACCACAGTGATACGGAAGCCACACGGAGAAAAGTTCTGATAACGTTAACTACAAGTCAAGCTAATTGCGAACCATTTTTTCGAAGATACAAATGGATTTTGATACAGCTTTAGAGTATAAGGTACATTAGATTAATCGGCATGACAATGCTATGCCTCTCCGTGTAGTGTCGAGTTACTTGCATAATACGCAGCAAAAACAAATAAGGAACATATCAACAAATGTATCAATTAAAAAAATGAATTATTCATCACGTAGATAAGGAAACAAATTCAATTGGCAGTGTTCATTATTTTTTCGTCTTCATTCCTATACATTATCAGCAATATAACACTGTGATATGAATGAAGAAAGATGGAATACAAAACTGGTGTATTACAATAACCATGCATCATACAACTCTCGTTATTCGTCTTTCTATTCGCTATTTCTGTTTTACCAAGGTATTCAGAGAAAATAAGTCATATTTTATAGTGCATTGGTTAAAACATACACATACACATACAAGTACAGGCGCGCAAACGGACGCACACACGTCATACATTCAAGCTGTACACGCACACACATACACACAACAAATGTCCCAATTTTCTAGAAAGTAAGTTTCCTTTTGCAGTACCCTGTTTACTATATACAATTAATGAATATCTGACGAAAATTGTATATAAATTATATATTTATCCTCCGTTCTGCTATTTATGATGAAATTCTAATAATGCCTTTAAATAGAAATTTACGAGTTAAAAGATAAATTCGATTATACATAATATGTATAGATAAAATAGAATATTCATGCCTGCAAAAGAATTGTTCGAGACAATTGAATTGATATATTTGTACATAAACATGCCAGTAACTGATATATTCTGTTGTATGAATTGTATTCTATCATTATTATTTTAGATTGTATGAAATACATATACGGTTTCGTTTCTGTTTAGTCTTGTATTACAGTGAGCAAAGTCAAATTAGAATTCGCATCTTCTTCGATCGTACCTCGAAGAGTAAAAATATAGAACAAATGACTTTGATTTATTCCACGCAAAGTCTCTCTATCCTGTCAATTCCAATCGAAAAAATTGATTCCGAATATAAATATTTTTTTTTTCAACAAATCATGCCACAAATATGGTATTTCGGAATACGTTACGATACGATTCGAGAAGATGGAATCACAGAATTTGAAAACTATTTCTACAATCGTATTGAAAAATAACCTCTGTGTAGGTTTAATCTATTTCGTTTCGCATTTTATTCATTCTTCCACGTAAAAATCACTAAAGGTTAGCTAACATATTAGCTCTAATGAAAGCAACAATTCTCAATTCATAATTGTCAATAATATATAATATCTCACGATGTTGAATACACCTACTCGTCGAATTCATCATACTTCGTCAACATAGCTGAAAATTCACAGATCAGTTTGCAAAATCTACTATGCTACATTATTTACAATTCATAAAGCAACGCGTTTGAATGTTTTTGATAAATCCACGTATCGTAATTTTAGTTCATGTACCTTGTTTTTTTTTTTTTGGTTTTTTAAATTCAAGTATGGACGGTAGATCTTTCGAATACGGAATAAAGCACTGATACGAAATTTATTCGAGGTTATTGTAAAAATATATATATATATATATATATGATGTTATGTATATATATGTATATGAAATGTGAAGAGACAGAGAAAAAAGAAATCTACAAATTTCATTGTCCAGCAATGAGATTTTTTTCAAAATGAAACAACAGAAAATCCATTTGAAAATGGAATGATGCGAAATCATGATTGTTTTCCTCAAGTTTGACAGTTATTGATGCGATACGATTATTCATGAAAAAAACATTCAAACATTGTGCATCCATGAATACATGGATATTAAATTTAATGTATACATAGATACATATTTATGATAATAATATACCTATATAATGGCAGTGCACGTGACGGTATCGCTTTTGTCACGACTCTCCCTCGGTTTTTTTCTTTTTCCGCTTGAGGGAAAAAGATGAAAAAAGAAATGATTGAGGAACACCGAAACTTTGAAAGAGATTCACGCGATCGGTGACTCGATGTTTCATGATGTTGTTCTTGTTATCGTTGAAGAGTGAGGACGATGATGAAAAAAAATATATTTATATATATATATTGATATAATTGTACACATCGATCCTTTACCGTTAAGTGTTGAGACCTTCCCATTCGATGAGGTATTGTAATTGACCGTTGGGTCCTATCCTCTTCGCTTTGATAGTGAATTTTTCACCGGCAGCTATTCGATTGGCAGCTCCGAAATAGATATTCACAGACGATTTCAAATCGTCCAAAGATATGTCTGGAGCATTTTGTTTGACGGGTGAACACTTTGGGGACGAAAGGTGATTCCCTTTCTTTTGAGGCAGAGGATCCGGCGGGGCAAGTTTTTCATTGCTTTGGCGTTGTCTCAATCTTCTACCGTTCAAAGCGTAGTCCACGCAATTACCTATTTGACTGCTCGAGGCACCGTTGAAAGAACTTCTCAAATTCCTCACGAATTCCCCTTTAACTTCATTGTTACGCGCTGGAAGTATCGTGGCTGTTTTACTAGCGCTGTGTTGGAATTGTTGTTGTTGGGCCGACGGCCGACCTCTCCGATGTTGCCGTCTGCGTTTCACCTGACCATTCCTGTCGATGATTATATCTTTTTCGGATAATTGACGCTTCGCTGGCCGTACTATCGGTGGTTGTGATATCACTGGGGTCAATGGAAGAGGTAATGTGATGGGACATGGATTGTAAGATATCGGAGTACTCGATGTATTTTGATTGATACTACTGCAAGGAGTGGTGCCTAACAATTCACTTAGGTTTCTGAAAGGATTATTCTTGCCCTCGAAATCTTTCGGCGGGGGAATGAAAGAATCAAGGGTTCCTCTCGAACTAGTTTCGTCACCACTGGTGTCAGCAGGTGTCGATGGTGGTAGAGGATGCATCAAATCCACGGAACTTGGCACGGACAGTTCTGACATGCCAGATGTGGTAGCGGGTGGAGTCGGTGGACCGGACACGGAAGTCGGAGGGGTCGGTGGTAAGTCCGACACTTCCGAATTTCGAGATTTACTCTGAAAAGTTGAGTTTAAATTCATCCAATTATAATATATATCTTTGAACAGTAAACGAATGTCTACATTAGCGTTTGTTTTGTGTAATGTCTTCATTAACTTGGAAGCAACACTTGATTCAAGATGCATGTGTGATTGAAAAACAGTTGTGAGGTTGAAGTCTCGATCTAGGTTTTATAAAGCGAGGAATTTGTGATTAACAGTCAAAATAACAATCAGAAACTTTGTTTGTACTCAAATACTACGGGAGGCAGAACGACACGTTCATTTATAAAAAGGATCTTCAACGTTCTAATTTTTGAACAGACAAACTATTTCTCAAGTATTGCAAGAACTCGAAGATCACTTTCCATAGCATTTTGTTTGAAATTCATCTATCTAGAAATATTTTCAAATAGAGTGGAATTTTGAGTTTTACACTTTCATTCCCCTGATATAAAATTTGTGGACTAAAATATCTGGAATGATTGATTTCAGTTCCAAACATATCTTCAACCAAATCTTGTAATTGTTTCTTTGATGCTGTAGAAGTGTCGATTGAATTGAATAGGTTATTTTGAATCGTAATCCGTGACTGGTTACTCGAACGCGTAACTCAACTGTGTATAAAATAAAACCATGCTTAGCAAAAAAAAAAACATTTCAAAATACCTTTGCAATAGCATTTTTCAGAAGTTTTCTCGCTTTCCTGTATCTGGCCTCTCTAACCCCTTGTAATTTATTCAACGAATTATCGCTACAGCCTTTCTCTCTTTTCTTATGTTTGCGTAGCATTCTTTCTCGAGAACTACCTAACGCCATTAAACGTCTCCTCCTTTGTAAACTTAATTTAGGAAATGGGAATGATTTTTTTACAAAACCACCTCCGCTATATCTGCGAATAACAAAAAAAAATATTCGTTGAGTTATGGTAGATGAACGAATCGGATGATTTTTTCTTTACGATACACATATAAATTACCTCTCTCTTAAAGATTGAGTTGATTGACTGGGTGGGCTCGGACAAGAACTTTGTTCTGCTTCAGAATTTTGGTAAATCGTACCTCTCGAAATTACGTCTGACGGATTTACAGGAATTTCCAAATTTTCTGCTGGTCTTTGATTAAGCACGTTCAATTGTTTTGTACTATCTAATGAAGATACGGATCTAAAAATAGACAAGAAAAACAAAACATCATCAATCTGTCAAAAATATAGGAACTGTAAAGTCTGATACAACTTACCCTTCCGTCGTCGTTGGGAGATATTGCAGTCTTTTATTGTTACCCCAACATCGCCGTAATACAGAATCATCAATGACTCCGGTGGCTGGGAGATTGACGATAGGGCATGGAGGTGGCAATCTTACTCGAAGACCCCATATTGTTGTACGTTTTTTTATTTCTCTACCGCATTTGAATCTATTTCTATTATTAGTTAGTATAGCCAATATCGAATCTCTACGTATTTGGCCATTGACTTCGCGAATCTGGAAGAGTTCGTTTTATTTTTCATATTCAAAACTGTTCCTCGATTCACATTGTTTTGTTTACTTACTCGTTGAGGCAATTGGAGGTTATGCCAATTTTCATTAGCGTATGGTACAATGACGGTATCCAAATCATAATATTTTTTAGCATTATAAACAGTTAGATTGTACAACATCAGGTGCACTAAATCTACCCATTTCAATTCCAAACGTCGTACAAATTCTTTTCCATAATTGCACATTGAACAAACAAATACATAAAACCTGTAAAACAAATTATTTGCATTATAATGAATAATTTTTGTAATTTCCACAATGCTGGGTAAATTTTGCATCAATAACGAATAATCATGTATCGATTCGTTCAAATCTATTTCGTTCCGGTCAATCATTATTAACGTAAAAAACTAATCGAAAACGTTTGAATTGTTTATCGAAACGAAACGAAAATTCCAAGTCACAAAATCTGATAAATCATTGGCGTTTATCTTCTCGAATTAACTCTTCAGAACTAGAAACATCGCTTGAAGAATATACTGCAAAATTTTGGGTCTGCAACAGTTGAGTATGTCGTTATTCAATCCTTGATTCGTTTCAATAAACGATTCAAACTCCAGCAACATGAAAATATGAAAAAAGTAAAACAAACAGTACAGGAGAAGTAAGAGAAATATTGCTGTTGGGTGGAGAATAGTTCTATAATCCGTTCATGGTATTTTAACGAAGAATGTGAGCATGGAAAGTGTCGCAATACGACGATTTCAACTACCGACAATCATTAACTGCATCATGATTCATGGAGCATAGATTTATATACATTTATGGATGTAAACAAGTCAACAGCAATAAAACCATGTTAAAGTCATTTGTAAATCAGTTTTGATTACAGTTTTCTGCAATTATCGTCGCAATGGGTACTACATTCATTGCAATTTTTATCAGGAAAGATTAGATACATGGAGAGAGAATTTTATTCATAGAGCAAAAATAATTTCAGTAGAAGGAAAGTGCTTTCGGACTTGCTTTGAAGCGAATAAAATTAAATCAATGAGCGATGATCAAACATTTCAAATATACAGCAATGAGGGACACTGCTAGAATTATGCTCCAAATTACTGACATTCGTAGACTGATATTTTTACAATAGTTTGCATGATTTTCGGGAATTATTTTCAGTTCCAGTTTGATATTTAGAGTTCAATCTTAGCAATTGTATGTAGAGAAATTTCTCTCATTTCTTCAAGAGCTCCAGGCGCCCAAATTCGAATCTCACACTATTTAAAAAATAAATAAATTCCCCAACTTACCTGTCTCCGCTATAAAGAGGATAAGTGAGACAACTAACACATTTTTCGTGGAACCACTGTTTGCAACGAGCGCATTGTAACATTTGTGTATACCACTCTCCATTGAGTCCACAATAGCAATAAATTTGTTCAGCATTAACTCTGTGATGTGCATCCCAACTCAACATATCCGGCTGAAATGAGATAAGATTTCGGATAAAAAGAAATAGCTTTAGCAGGAAAATGAAAATAAAGCGATGTAAACGTACATCATAAGGTAATTTTGTCATGTCTTCTGGAGGTGGTTGAGGTTGGTCCCTTCCACTGCAAACTTTTCTAATGTTCGCTTTAACCATGGAATTTTTAGGCTCTCCTGGTTCACGATTACGTGGTTGACTTTCAATACATCTTTTACACCTCCAATGCGCCTCGGGTGCCGTTTCCTCTTTTGGTATCTGAGGCTATAAAACATTTATTTCAACATTGATGTGTATTTTCCTTTGTGTATTGTATGTAAATTACCTGATGGCAATGTTGGTGATAGCCACGACCACATCTGTCACAAACAATAATATCATTATCAGTCTTGGGCTGAGATTTTTTGCAGAGAACACACATGACATCCGCGTCAGGCATCGACAGTTTCGTAAGTTCTTTAACCGATGACCAAGAAGATGTATTGTCCAAAAATTTGACAAGACAACGTTCTCTTGCCAAATCCACCTGTGCAAGCAATTTTTCGAATGAGTATTTGAGTATTGTTATCTTATACTTTTGGTTCATTTCACCGAGGGAACAATTTATCAAATTACAAGTAAAAAGAAAATTGATAACGTACCTCGACAACGGTACCAAGATAAAATTTCCCATCTTTATGTTGAAGAAGCACATCATCGCCATGAGAGAAACCAAGTTTCTGTTCTTTAGTGGTACTATCTGGCGCTGCCAGACTCTCTTCTGGCTCGGCCATTTTCCAACCTGTTTATGTGAAGAGAAAAAGTGTTTTATTTTCATTTCAAAAAATATGAATCCTGTGTGAACCAGAAATTCCACGTTTTGGTACCTAATGTTAATTTGGTCAACAAGAAAAGTTAACCACCCTACCGTAGAAATCTGAAATTTGGTTACAAAAAATGCCATTTGTAAAAACTTGTAAAAGTTCTAAAAAGTCTGCACAACTTGTTCTCATCGAATGTAGAAGTTTAGTGGATTCAACCGAGCGCTCGAAACTTTGATAATCTTTCACATAAAAAAAAATCTGAATCATAAATCACTCCAAAAACATATCCAGGACATTCCATATAGAAAAAACATGATTTCCATGACAAACCAAGCCATCCGTTCTTAATCCGAGCAACTTTTATTTCCGGGCAATTTAAAGAAAACTGACTTGGACCTCAAGTTTATTGCGAGGGGTAAAAATATTTATTGGAGTCAATGGAGTTCTATTGTGTGAACTACAGTTTTATTGGCGCCAATAAACGTTTGACTCGTCTACGTTGCTACTTTCACCGCTCGAAATTGTCCCACCTAGTTGGTTTCAGGTAAATTTTCACTATACAAGTTTTTCAAATCTACAGATTCAGGCTTTCTAATCAGTCATCTCAAAAGTGCATATAAACATAATCTTCTACGATATCCTTTCGATGGGAATCGCGTATGAATGGTTTTCCTGGTCTCATGACCTAAATTCTTTTTGGTTTTATCAAAACCTGATCTCTTCGCTCGAGCATCACACCACCAGACTAACGAAATTTCAATTTTCTATGATTTTGAGAAGCAAATCGGTTAATTTTATAAGCGAATAAATTGTTGACTCAACCTCAGAAACCCTTTGAGTTCTCAATGTTTCTAATTCATGTGAGATTTATTCATTCATTTTTCGTAAATGAAGAATGTTATATTTCATCCATATGATCTTCAAGCGATTGAACGAATCCATTAGCAGCAACAAAAATATTCATTCGGCATAAGTTTTTTCCAAGTTAACACGTAGTCCTCCATTAATGGAAGTGCCAATTAAGAACTCGTCTAAGTTGCTGACACTTGATTATTCCCATGTACAATTACTGGTGTCTTGTACTGTGCGTAAAATGCAAAAAACAAAGACAGACGAGAAAAAGAAAAGAATAAAAGAGTGGAGAATAAAGATTTGTGATTAATTGCGATATCTGACATCAGCATCTTTTCTTGGTGGATAATTAGAATATTAAGACTGAAATTAATTAAATTCAAAGGCGCAACTTCAAAGATTACTGTGAATTGAATTTATAAGAGAATATCCGAGAAAATACACTGTTAAAAAAATGTTCTCTGGAAGTTCAGGAAATTATAAACACTGTTGAAAAGAGAAAAATTGTGAATTTCACACACAAAATTTGGAAGCAATTGATACATACT
Organism: Gonatopus flavifemur; assembly: GCA_018340375.1. NCBI lineage: Eukaryota > Metazoa > Arthropoda > Insecta > Hymenoptera > Dryinidae > Gonatopus > Gonatopus flavifemur. Next base: position 43,804,790 of record JAFFJZ010000003.1, on the reverse strand, counting down.
TTCGTGTATTAAATTCTCCAATTTTTGCATGAAAATCATTTCAAGATGATATTGTGTTTGAATTTCAATAAAAGTGTGGGAGATTCAATACAAAAATATATGTGTTAATTGTTCCCAAACTTTGGTATTGAAATTTTAATGAAGCTGAAACTACACGGAGGAAAATGAAACTCGAAAAGGTTTGGAAGATGAATTTTTGCATGAAAATACGAAAGGTTACGAATACTGTATGGGAAGTAACAAATATGATTGGAATTCAAAACGGTGAACGTTGAATTTTATAAAGCGTGAAGAAAAATAACCATGTCTGTTACTTTTCAGTTCGTATTCAATTCATAATCTTTAATATTTTGGTGTAAAAACCCATTTCCTACATTGCACCGTTTCTGGTTTATTGGAAAACTAACAACAAGTCTCAGATTTATATAAAATGTGATGTAATTTTGTATAGAATTATTTTATCGAATATTTCATTAGCTAGCCATCAAATTAATTCTTGATATGAAAAATATTGGAATGGAGTTCAAAGTTACATCAATTCACTACTAATTCGCTGCTATTAATTTCATCTGTATCAGAAAATGAGACCGACTACAACTCTTCATAGCTCATTTTTTCTGAATTTCCAAAAAGATTCAGGAGAAAGTGGCTGTGGAGAATTCCAGTTACATTTCCTGAATTTTAGGAAGCAATTCTTTCACAGTGCAATGAATAATATGGTGAATAATGAAGCGATTGAGGCGTTTGAAATTTTGCCTGAAATACATTATTCCTTTATTTGCTATTCACTTAGAGAGATGAAGGAGTTTTCACCGAGTCTACGAGAAGAGGGTTCGTTTAGAGAGGGACCCAGATAGTTTTGATAATCGTGAATCGAAAAGAAATCCCCGCTGAAGATACACAAATATGTTCTCATGAACACTGATATCGCAAAATTGATTTGTCGAGATGAAACGTATTATTTAAGAATGATATTGAGAAATTAGAGATGTTTATAGTAGCAGATTCGTCAACGAGCGATTATCAATTAATTATATTTATATTTTATACGCGGCTAATGATGACACTTTGTCAGCAGGTGTGGAATAACGTAGCATATTCACCTGAGAAAAAGGTGGGCAATTTCGACTCGTGTTCGCCTCCGGCTCGAAAGAGCGAACTTCACATTCGTCAGAAATTGTCTGCTTTGTTCCCTTAACGAACAATATATACTATTTTGTCCCACAGTATCAAGTATATCAAGAATATATCAAAAATAATACAGGAAGCAGTCAATGCAACTAAAAATATTCATCATTAAGGAGATGCCAGCGGCGTGACAGTAGCCACCAAATTTTCATCTTTCAAAACAAACTATGTACTAAATTACTTCGATTGAATTTAAGTATCGTTTTATAAAGATGTTCTTGAAGTTTGAATCGTTGATAGAAACGAAACGAAAATTCAAAACCACAAAATCTGATGAATTATCGTTATTCATCTTCTCGCATGAATTCTTTGTGATTTTTACAACTGAAAACATTCATCAGAGAATGTACTGCAAAATTTTGGGTCTTCAACAGCTGAATATTCCGTTATTTGATTACTAATTCGTTTCAATAAACGATTCAAACTTCAGTAATATTTATAAAGCATATTTTTGTATAAAATATGTATCTGGTTTCTATAAATTTTTGTAAAATTTCAATTGAAACTTGAAACATATTTCATACAAAAGTATCGATACTGTAAATATCGGGCATCTCGACTTTCGAGTCTCGAATTGATGTTCTTCCACTGAGGGGAAATTCGTAGTCCAAAAATGGATTTGTGGTCCAAAGAAAGAATTAAATGGGAAATAAAATATAAAGTAATTGAATTCTCGATGTCGCCTAGCAGGAAATCATTGTTTATATGGAGTGTTCATATCGTTGAAATTTGCATTATTTATTGAAACGAATTTATAATTGAATACGAAAACTCTGGAGTGTTGATTTCTCTCATAACACGTGTAACCTTCATATTTTATTGGAGAACCTTGATTTTTATGGTAGAAAATGAGTGATGTTTTCTTGTCGGGTCTAGAAGGGCTTCTTAAGTAAATCAAGACTCGAAAAAGCAAAACAGTGAAACTTGAGTGGTTATATAATGATCCTGTATTGTAAAATATACAGGTTAACAATGAAATTTCAATAAAAAGTTTTATGAATGTAGTTGAAATATACTAAAAATTGAAGGGGTAACGAGATGAATCGATGCCATATCTACAAAACTTCGATTGTAAACCCTTTCTCAATTCACGAGTCAATTCCCTATGACGATTTTTCATAAAAATCATCAACGAATCTTGAATTACTGGAAAGATGATCCGGGTTTGATACATAAAATATTTAGAAAAATAAGTATGGATTTAGGAAATAACAGCATTGAAATATCAAAAGAATATTCTTAGTGCATTCACTCAAAATGGATAATTCTATTTTTAAAAAAATAAGGACACTATCAATTGTTATTACTTTCACTACAAATCTTGGTAAACTTACTACGGATGTTATTCATCAATGCTCTTTTCTTCCTGAATTGACAGTCATTCTTCTAAATAATAATCTCAGTTCTTTTCATGTGATTTTAGTATATTTTAAATACATGAACCCAAGAAGAATTGATATACAAATCAAACTCTGCAATAATAGTTGTGATTCATTGTAACAGGAAATACTCAGTCAAATCAGTGGTATTGATCTGCTTGATAATTCTGAATTTCTTTCCATATAATAGCAACTGGTTTGCTCTTTCATCAAATCTTCCCCTCTATGTATACTGTGCGAAAATTTTAAAAGTTCGATTGAATTTTTGTCAACATTTCAAAACACTTTGAAGTACATCTGAATTAAGGGTGTCCCCCTGGTCGATTTTTTCCCCAGAAAACTGTTGTTAGATCGTTTCAACCGTTTCACATCATTAATATTCGATTAATTACAATGATCTTTAGATAAAAAAATTCAGAATAGATAAGAGAAGTCGGTTCTGGTGTCAAAATAATTGTACATGAGTTATATTCGTTATAAAATAAAAAAATAAAAACTCAATTGAAGTTTCTAATTGGCTGATAATGAAATTTCGCTCTAATTAATTATAATGATTTAGTTCGACAACAAACTGACCAGCCTCGGATTGTTTGATTAACTCTGAATGTTTTGATCCAAAGTTTGATGTATTTAATTGAATATTGAGTAGTAGTTATCTAGTGGAAAAATTTATCAGAGCACTCCCTTGAGAACGTAATATAGTTATTAAACTGCTCACAGTTGAAGATTCATAGTGAACTATCGATTTCTGTATATCAACTATTGATTCTTTCTAAATCTCGTCGAATCGTATGAAATATTCCTGTTAAAGTTAATATGTTAATTCCTAATGAAATTGAATGGAAAAATGATCTTGCCAAATCTCGTTAAAACCTAAACACAATTTTATGTAATCATATTCGGTTTGATTGAATTTCACGGGTCTGTCTTGTTAGGGATTTGAAACATTTCTATTTAGTCATGATGAATAATCCAAGTGAAAAGACAAATGTTAAATTTCTTGATGAAGATGAGCTGATGAAATGTTTAATGCATTTTATTGAATATCTGTTTTATCCTTCAGCAAATATATATTGTGAATCAGATGAGTAGAACTGTATTTCATATTTAGAATATGAAACATATGTAAAATACAAAAGTACTTGAAGATAAACATTCATGTGATAAACAGTGCATATTACAAGGAATAGAATTCGAATTCCTACATTTTACAATTTCTTAAAACAAAATGAGTAGGGTGGATTGAAAAAGCATTTTTTTCCGATTCCGAAATCGGCTGGGGGTAGAAAAGTTGCGTTTTGTTATTGCAATCGAACAGTTCCAATACCATTTACAAAAATGTCGACATCTTGAGGTTCCCCCGAGAAGTTGAAGATCTAAAAATGCAGGAAAACGTAATTTCTTTGCTGTTATGTATTTCTTTTTATAAATTAATAATTAATAACAATATTCAAGAATGTTTAACAAACGTTTACAATCTTTTAGGAAGGTTTGATCAATGTTTCTACAGATGTTTGTTCTCTTGGAGTATGATATTGAAACCATCAACTCAAAGTAAAATGTAGGAGAAAAATCCATCTTATAATTTCGAATTTGTATGTTTTTCATCGAGGAGAATCGTTTCAAAATGTACAAATTCAAAATTATAAGATCGACTTTTCTCCTACACTTTACTTTGAGTTGATGGTTTTAATGAGATACTCCAAGAGAACAAAAATCTGTACAAACGTTGCTCAAACCTTCCTTTAAGGTCGTAAACGTTCGTTGAACATTCTTGAATATTGTTATTAGTCATTAATTTATCCAAAAAAATACATTAAAGCAAAGAGATCACGTTTTCCTGCATTTTTAGATCTTCAATCGCTCGGGGGAACCTCAAGACGTCGAATTTTTTTGCAAATGATATTAGAACTTTTTGATTGTTATAACAAAACGCAACTTTTCCACCCTTAGTCGATTTCGAAATCGGAAAAAACGATTTTTCGAATCACCCTAACAATGAGTCAAATTATCTTAATGCTGTTGCAATAAGTTTATAAATTTTTATGATCAGCGATGAACAATAAATACTGATGATCAATTAGTATTCGCTGGAGCGCATTGTACATTCCATTAGATTTGTGTCAATATATTTGGCTCCACAATACCAATGATTATCTCGATGCATAAATTATATCTAAAATGTTTTCCTTATATGATATTTTCAAATGAGTTTGCCAAAAGTATGGAATAATTTTCGATTATTCAACTAAAATATCACATTTCATGAATCAGAGCAACAAAAACATCCATAGCAATGCGGGAAATAGATATTAGTTCTGAGAAATTAAAACAGTTTTCATGAATCCATCGAATCGTAACCTCACTTATGAGACTATCAAAGTATGCATTTTCAAGAATGAAATTTGAAATTTCTTGCCCATTATACATTTGCATTTGCACGCAGATTTGAATTCTCTCAACTACTTATTCATTGAAAAAGAATTTTCTATCAATCCGTCATTGATTATTGATATAAATTTACTGTCATTGCGAGCACAAAGATGAATTATCATTCCTACAATTTGAGTATCATTTTAATTTTGTGGAGCTGACTTGTTTTCTAAGAGCGACAAATGAAGAATTTGAATTCAAATGAGATAAAAGGATAAATATTTACAAAATTTGAGTACAAACTGCTGAATATCTTTTTAAAAGTTGAAAGATGTTCACTTGCTTCGAAGAACTGAAAAATAACATGGTTTCTCATACACGTAACTGTAAGCAGAAAACTTTCATCCGACTCTTCTCATAGCCAACCCTCCTCATTTTGCTCTGCAATGCAATTGACGATTTAGAGACAATAATTCTATATCCGAATAGATGCAACATAATATTGAAATTAGAATTTTATGAATATGACAATGTGTAAAAATTCTTTTCTACACTTCAAATGTTCACTCGTATACTTTATGAGTATGAGAATGAATATTTCATTTTATCACAGTCTAGCACCACAACAATCTTTATGGGTAATCCAATATATCTTGGAAATAACATTAATCACACAAAGATATTATTTCAAAATACTCCCAGATGTCAATGACTCTTGTCAAATGCTTTTCTTGACATGATTAATGCATCATTGAATAAAATCACAAGAACAAGAAATTCAAGTATAAGATAGAAAAGCTTCATCACCACACTATTCATCACTATTGCAAAATGAGAGAAAAAAACACAAGTTGATAAGCAGACCGTGAAAGCTTCGACCTAATCATTAACTGTACAAGTTATTATATCCCATAACAGTGTATGTGTACGTGTTATTGTACACAAACGGTATTTTGTTTATGTGATTGCAACTGTAAGAAACACTCCAAAGACGATGCAAGTAATGGGAAATGTACAGAAGATATTGACAGGAATGAAATTATAATCACCACGATTGTTTATAATCGTATGTAAAAAAAAATGAAAGAAAGTAACCCCCAGGGATTCCAAGCACCGGGCGGTGTTTGGATCCGGTGGTGGATATTCGTACCCTGAAAGAAAAAACATCGCCAACCGAATCAAATGTTCACAGTACTTATTTTTATTGCTGGTTTCCGTACCTCAACTTGGCCGGGCGATAATGAAATCACACACGACAATCACTTTCGGTCTTCATTATTTTCCTGACTCCCGTCAGCAACGATTTACAGCCATGATGATGGGGGACCCGCCACGGTTCAATCACTTTTTCTTGTTTTTCGAGAGAGAGATACGAGACGGACACACACCTCGTCGCAGCACTCGGCGGCGGCGACGACGGCGGTGGTGGCGGCGGCGCGATCGGTATCTCGTGAATTTTTGCTTAATTCTATCAAAAATGATGATTCGCGGTATCGTAATGGTGTCACGATGTGCCAAGAGCACCCTCGAGATCACCACGCGCCCTCAAATACCGAGGACATGACCGTAGCGAACTCGGTGCACTCTTTCATTGTGTGTCCACTGTAAATTCGAATGAACACTGTCCGCCATGTTAGGAAAAACACTTGCTGGGTACTACGAGAGTCAAATCGACGTAACGGCAATGGCCCCCGCGCGCAGGGACGAATCGATTTGTGTAAGCTCCCTAAACCTTTCGATTATACCATTAAAGGACTCTTCCCTAACAACTTATTGAAGATCTCGATTCATGTTTTACAATCGAAACTTTTTCATGAATTTATTCAAATTTTCAATATCGATTGTTCATAGGGTTGTTGTATAGTGTCATTGTAATTTGGGTATTCATGTAGGTACGGATCAATGTAATCCTTGAACAACCAGCGTGCAAGTCATACGTATGAAATCAATTGATTATGTCATTGAAATTGAATATGTACGGTTTTTTCATATTCGGAATATTGAATAAAATGCACGCGAGTATGCATCAAAAACAACTTTTTTGCATTCAAAATGAATTTGCGATCAAAACCAATACGGTACAGGAAACTGATTTTCGTGATAACGATGGGGATCCCTGCAAAAGATCGATCCTTTTTTTATATAAAAAATATCGAATTTTTATTTAAATCTATAAAAATTATATATTTTCTTATATAAAAAAGGATCGATCTTTGTCAAAGATTTCCATCACTAATTTGTGAATTATTGAAAAATAATTTTTCTGTTGCACGAGTCGAAAGCAAACGTGCATTGAGAATCATTTTGCAGTTCTCAAGTGTAAAATCGCGTTAAAAAATGTACCCAGTAAAAAGTAAAACTCACTTTCAACCTGAATATCGGCTTATTCTAAGCTGCAGCCACCCAGAAGCAACAGGATTTCAAAGTATATACGAAATAGAAACGTCCCTGGTTTAAAAAAACCATTGATTCTCGCCAAATCTCACTAAATTACAGTTGAACTTGGACAATGTTCTGGCCGAATCTCATCCAGCAAATGTCAATGAGATTTGGTCAGAAAGAACAGTCGATTCTCGCCAAATCTCACTGAATCTGGCCAAATCTCATTGATTCTCGGACAATGTTCTGGCCAAATCTCATTTAATTTCATTTGTCAGAAGTAATGGATTCTTTTAACCAGGGGTTCGTAGAATGTACGAATGAGATACGAAAAACATATAATGAACGTTCATAGAATGTTCGAATGAGACTGTTTCAAATATACTTATAACGTACATAGTACATTCAAAATGTACGATATTTATTCATTCGACGTTCAATTAACGTATCGTCGTATATTCGATCCTATACAGCACCGAAGATTTCATTAAGATTGTATGTCACACCGAAGTTTCAAAGTCTCTTCAGAAATATTGCAATGTCCGCTAATCTTACATTTCAATCCAATATTTCTGGATTATTTCTGCAATGTTTCGAGAATGTTCATAGAATATTTCATTGTGATGTTGCTCTCGTAATATATCTGAGACATTGCAAATAGGTAACATTTCAATTGGAAGGTTTTTGACATATTTCTGTGAAAGTATACTGAAATGTAATGAGTGTGAAAGATTGAAATGTAATTGAGACATCACTGAAATCTGTGGTGCTGTATGGGATTACATAGCCCACAAACAATCATCAACGGCGTTTCAATGGGCCGCTTATGGCCCTGCAATGCCAGTAAAGAGCCGTCATTGGCCCTTTGGAACATCAGCAGTCGTGTTTGCTGGGTACGTTCGATGAATATGCATAGCACCTATGAAACGGTCTCATTCGAATGTGCATAGAACATATTTCGAATATTCGAAGAACGTTCATACCCTAATAACACCAAGGTCCCTGGACGTTTTGAAAACATTCTGAGAATGTTTTAAACACGTCCCAACGTTCTTGGAACGTTTTAAAAACCTCCCAGTGCTGTTAGGGTAGTATATTCTGGTGCTGCTTGGGCAAAACCAATCCTGTTGAAACTGAAAGTAAGCATCGAAAGAGAATGCCGACACAAAGACAAAGACTAAATTACAGTCAAGTTTTCAAGTAAGATGCAACCACATTCAGTCGAACTTTTTACAGTGTGAATTTTCACATTCAGAAAACGTGAAATGAACACTTCATTTTCGCCAACCTCAGATAATATGAAAGAATCACTGATGGATTCTGGAAAAAAAAAAATTTCCTAAACTTTTAGAGTTTGAAGAAATTCTAAAGATTCTTGGAGAATTATTCATGAAATTGTATACCCTGATAATACACGAGGAATTCTTTTTGAAAAACAAGAATAAAGTTCTTCAAGAACTCTTTTCGAACTAATGAATCCATAAAGAGTCAATGACAAGAGTTAAGACTCTAGAGGAGTTCAATGTTTGGGACATTAACGAGTTCTTTGAGAGTACTAAAACAATACTTTCAACATTCTCAAAGAACTCGTTAACGTCCCAAACAATGAATTCCTCCAAAGCTCTTTATAAATTCATTAGTTTGAAAAGAGTTCTTGAAGAATTCTATTCTTGTTTTTGAGAAAGAATTCTTCGTGTGTTATCTGGGTAGACTATTCAAGAATCCTACACGGAGAAAAATGTATGGTTGCAATAACCAATTCGTTGGTTAAATAAGGTCCATATAGAATTAATAGATTGGTTATCATGACCAATTATGTGGTTGTAACAACCAATTTCGTTGGTTGCTCCAACTGCATTTTTTGACGTGGTTATCATAACCAACAAAATTGATTGTGACACTCACATAATTGGTTGTGACAACCAATTAATTGGCTAGACCATATTTAACCAACGAATTGGTTACCGCAACCATCCATTTTTCTCAGTGTAAAGTACACCTAGAAAAATGTTTCACTTGAATACCCTAACAGCACTGGGAGGTTTTTAAAACGTTCCAAGAACGTTGGGACGTTTTTAAAACATTCTCAGAACGTTTTCAAAACGTCCAGGGACCTTGGTGCTATTAGGGTATTAACCTCCTGGAAATTTCATTGCATCCAATATTTTTAATTTTATTTGGATGAAATAAATTTTGTATTTGGTGCGATTAAAACTTTAGTATATTCATATTTAAATAGGAATTGAGTTGATTCAAATGAAGTTCAATTAACCCAAATAAATCCAAATGTAAAATTCTTTCGATGTAATGAGAATTATTCTGTTGATCTTTGTATCCAGTCTTGAATAATAAATCTCATAAAAGCTGATAAACAGAAGAATTTACAGTAAAATTCTTAGACTGGTTTTGAAGTCGTCAAGAGATTTTATAAAATATTCCAAAGAAATTGATAAATGTCTATAAGAAACAACTTTTTTCGAACCATCCCAACACCGTTTGTCACCGTATCATAATTATGATATAACTGGAAAATTACATGCAATGTAACCTGCTCGTTACATGCAATGGACTGGAAACGTATAATTTAACACTCATGAAAAGTAGTCGCAACGTCACTATAACATAACATTCTTTGTGTTGGTTACGTGGTTGTTGCATGCAATTGTTATGACCTCTTTATTTTGGAAAATATGCATCGTAGACACTTTTTGAACTTAGATTCGAGGTCTCGCGCATGTATATTAATACATATATGTGTGTGTTCAACCTCAAAACTGGAGTTAAAGAATTTTATCAGGTGTAATAGCTCGAAGAGAACATGAAGCTTCAGCGAACGTTCAGATTAGATCTGTATAGATCGGAGGTTCATGAAAGCTAACTTTTAGATTCATAAACGTTTGACAAAGGTTCTACGGAGGTTGAAATGTCCGCCTCGAAATACGTTCAGGATGGAACGTTCGCTGAAGATTCGTCGAAGGTTTGACGAAGCTTCACAAACATATCTATACTTATATTAATTTTGATCAATTTATATGACAAATAAATTAAATAATAAACATAAATTATTATAAATTAATCTAAGTATAGATATTTTTGTGAAGCTTCCGCAAACCTTCGATGAACCTTCAATGAACGTTCCATCTATGTTTCCTGAAAGTATTTTGAGGCGGACATTTCAACGTTCGTAGTACCTTTGACAACCGTTTGTGAATCTAAAAGTTAGCTTTCATGAACCTGTGATCCGATCTATACAGATCTGATTTGAACGTTTGCTGAAGCTTCATGTTCTCTTCGGGAGTATCACTTATAACAGACGGATGAAGCCACCGTGTTGCTTACATTAGAAAATGCAATATTGTAGTTACATTGTAGCAACTTGTATGTGTATGTGAAATTATCCAAGCGGCACACGGATGTTTCAGATGTGATATGAACATGCTTAGAACCTCCAAATGAGACTGTTTTGGATAATCACCTTCTATGCATGTCCATAGGATACTACACGCATCGTAATTTCTCCTGTTGCTGCTTGGGTACACGTTATCAGTCCATTGCCTGTAACAAACAAGTGGTATTGCGTGTGATTTTGAGTTACATTGTAGTTATGATGCGGTAACAAACTGTTTTGTGTGGGAACTCTCTATGAATTTGAACACGAGTTTAGATTGGAATATTTCCCAAGAATTCTTCAATATCTTTTTTACACAACTTTTCCCATGAGAGCTTTGAAAGAGTTCAATCTGAATTCTCGAGTGTTCGTTATAGAAACATTCTGGTTGACAAGATATTTTTTCGGTGTTTTATTACAGCACATGGCTCGGAACATTTCAGAGATTTCCAATATTTGCTCATTTGAGAGTTTCAAATGCAATCTTTTTTATTTGAAAGTCCACAGAAAAAGGAAAACGCTCAACCGTTTTAAACACGTTTTGAGACATTTTGTGAATTGAGATTAAAGATTTTGATTATCCATATCTCGGAAACAGCCTTGGATTAGTATCTGCCAAAACAGGGATGGATAGCTTCAATTACTCGTACTTTAAGTCCTTTGTTATTCCCACAAAATAGGGATTTTCAAGATCAAATTCAGAAGTCCTTACCAAAAAAAAAGTACTTCAAGTACAAGGAGTAATTGAGCTTGCCCATTCCTATGCTAAAAAAACCTTTCTTGTGTTTTCAAACGAGAACATCATATGATTATCCACACGGAGAGAAAAGTATTGCTGGCATAACAAGCAGGTCTGTTACTATAGGGCCTATAAAAAAAATTAGCTGTAAGAGCAAGAAAAATGACTGACACAACTACATTTTTTTGCTGACATGAACACATTTGTTAACAGAACTAACGTCTCAGTTGCCGTAGTGAATATTTTTGCAAGGACAACAAATTTCTTTGTAGGCGCTATAGTAGCGAACCATTTTTTTTCCGTACATGTACACAGTACAAAATTACGCGTAAGGGAATGCTTTTCCTCCTTTCCCTAGAATGAAGTGCCAACGATGCAATGGAGTGTTGTAGAAATGAAAAGCAAATGTAAATTAAGAGTCATTTTGTGTTTTTTTAGCGTGAAAGTAACACCTCCGTGCATGCTTTGCGGAAAATTCAAAGTAAATCCGGGTGAAAACCAGCAGATCCTATGTGATACCCGCACCCGTCCCTGCCCGACTCTACTCGGTTTCTACCGTAAGATCTGCTGGTGCCCAAGCAGCACCAGAATATACTATGAACGTTCTTTGATTATTCGGAATATGTTCTATGCACATGAGACCGTTTCATAGGTGCTATGCATATTCATCGAACGTATATAATCGAATATACGACGGTACGTCAATCGAACGTCGATTGAATGGATGACGTACATTTCGGATGCACTATGTACGTTCTAAGTATATTTAAAACAGTCTCATTCGAATATTCTATGAACGTTCATTATATGTTTTTCGTATCTCATTCGTACATTCTATGAACGTTTCTATTTCATATATACTTTGAACTTCTGTTGCTGCTTGGGTGCACTTACACCATATTCTCACCCACCAAACACAATTTCAAAATCACATGCAATGTAACCTGATTGTTACATGCAATGGACGGGTAACTTGTAATTTCAGTCTCATGAAAAATAATCGTAACGTCGCTATAACGTAATATTTTTTGTTGCCCGCAATTGTTATGGCCTCTTTATTTTGAAAAACCTGCATCCTAGAGACTTTTTGACCTCAGATTCGAGGTCACGTGCATATATATATATATGTATATATATGTGTGTGTGTATTCAACCTAAAAACTGGCGTTAAAAAAATTTACCCGATTTATTAGTGTAACTGAAACACTGAGAGAACAAATTTCCGGGAACAATAAAATATTTAGTTGAATAGTCGCCATCAAATACTTAATTGATTTGAATAAACTTTCATTAAGTCGATTCAATATTCAATCAAACAAATATTTAATATGCTATGAAATATTTCATCGATGGGCACAGTTATTTAATTGAGTCAATAAATAAAAGTTTATTCGAATCAATGAAATATTTCATGGCGACTATTCAACTAAATATTTGATTGTTTCCGGAAATTTTTTCTTTCAGCGTCACAGATGCATAAAACCACGACGTGCTAAAACGAAACATGTTATATTGTTGTTACATTGTAGCAACTTTTGATGAGTGTGAAATTACAAGTCAACAGTCCATTGTATGCAACGAATAGGTGATATTGCGTGTGATCTTGAGTCACATTGTAGTTATGATGCGATGGCAAAACTGTGTTCGGTGGGCACCAGGAATCGTATACGGAGAAGAATGGATTTGTTGAGACAATTACTCACTTTTTTACTTTGCTTCTTTTGCTATAACAGCTCAAATCATTGCACTTATAAAAATTTATTAGTTGCTACAACAAGAATTCGTAATCTTCATATTACAAATAATTCAGTGATTGATATTTGGATAGCGACAAAATTGAACTGAAATATTTTTGCTATGACAGCTCCGTCTCTCGCTGTTATAATTGAAACAGAACCTGTGACATTCAAAAAACAGCTCCCAAGTTGAACAATGTTGAAACTTATATACAATTCATATAGTCATGTATGGATAATATTGAATTATATATAAATCAAATATAATTCTAAATAATTTTCCACTCGGGCTTCTATGGCCAGTTTTCAACTGTCCAAATTATTCTTTTCTCGTTGAAGTTTTCTTAATGTCATCCAAATATCCCCAGACATATTGTGATGGTCGAAATCAAGTTTTCTGACGTAAAACTGTACTCTGAGAAAAAATTTTCAGTATTATATAAATTTTATGTAGAAATTATATATAAACTATACTAGGTTATATACAAATTACATATAACTTATATACAATCCAATCAACATTCCTTGTCAAACGATATGTTTTGAACACAAAATGTTCATTAGAAAGACAAGCTTGAACATAAACCGAATTAAAATTTTGTTAAATTATCGGTGAAAAATGGTATTACTGAATTCAAATATAGTGAATTGCTATACATTTTATATATAATCAGCATGAAAATTGTATGTCCATTCTATAAAATCATTTTGCAGCAGCAAAAGGTTTTATATAATTTTCTATATAGTTGATGTATCAGCTTTCTAAACGGCATTCTACACAAAGATATAACTGTTTGAGTCGTTTAGGTCATTGCTTGCTGCTTGTTCTTCTGCGATCTGGCGTTAATGAAATAATCTAAACTTCCGGATTAGGTTCGGATGTTTGCAGCTTACCATTCAAGGCAAAACGTGCAGCCTGACGTAAGAAGCACTTCATATATCCGAATATGTGAAGAAAACTCGTTGTTGACCGGAACGCTGGCAATTAAGTACTTAAGGGCTAATATCACCTTGTATCCACGAAATTTTGTGCCATTTTCTAAGACTTACCACAAACGATAGAAACATTTTTGAAATATGGGGTTTTTCGTATATGGAAATACTAGTCTTTGAGTACCAGAAACACATTTTATCATTTTTTTACATCACAAAATGGCGGCATATCAGCACATTCAAAATGAGTCTGTTAATTTACATGGGCGTCCCGCTACAGGTCACAAGTATAAATGGAGAACAAATAAAACAAAAAGTTTCTCAAAATATAGTCCAAAATCTAGCGAACATCGCAGGGTTTTTCTGAAAAACTGGAAAGAAAATGGCATTGATTTGAATTTTTTTTCTCGATTTTTTCTTTGTTAAGCCGATTGAAAATTCCTCATAAAATCTGGCGTATTCAATTTATCGAAAAAATCGTACGATGTTCGCCAGATTTTGGACTATATTTTGAGAAACTCTTTGTTTTTTTCTTCTCTATTTATTCTTGTGACGTGTAGCGGGGTGCCCATGTGAAAATTAACAGATTTATTTTTAATGTACTGATATGCCGCCATTTTGTGATGTAAAGATATGATGAAATTTATTTCTGGTACTCAAAGACGAGTACTTTCATATGCACAAAATCCCATATTTCAAAAATGTTTCTATCGTTTATGGTAAATCTTAGAAAATGGCAACAAATTTCGCGCACACAAGGTGATATTACCCTTTAATTAATCACATTTATGTGGGTGTACTGTTCGGACGGCTGATCTATCTTACCTTTTATTGAGATTATTAGCGTCGATGAGGAAATATTTCAGGGGTTTGTCAAAACTTTACAGCGAAAATGTATAGAGAATATCCAAAATATCTGTATCAATGATGCCATAATGCGGGAGTTGACGAATCCCACTATGCGAGCCTTTGAGGCAACTACAATCTCATCGCGTGTTTGGGTGGAGGAAAAACTACAATATAGCCTAAGTGTAATCACTCAGTCCAATGAAGTCTTACTGTTTTCTCACATTGACACGCGGTAAGATTGTAGTGATCTCTAAAGAGCGTATGGTGGGAGCCGTTAGCTTCCTCATGGATGCACAATTATCGGAGTAAGCTTAGGGCGTGCTTCGGCCAAGCCTGCCAACACTGGACCGATGGTTATGCTCACTGGAGCCGTATTATGAAAATGTAAAGACACTGGGGCAAAAACTACCACAGAGCAGAACGAAACGACTATTTTCTTCCGTTTCGAGGCGGTTTTTGTCCCACTTTCTTCTGAATCTTTGAGGCATTTCCAACAGGAAGCCCTGTTTAAAAAGTCCGATAGATTCCAATAAATTCCAATAGGTGCTGTGATAAAAACTGCATAGAAACCGATGAGTTCTTTTGTTCCTATCAGTATTCATTAAGTTTTGTCGGCCATACCGATAAAAACCAATAGAACATTGAATTCCACATAAAATCTCATGTAAACCCTTGAGTACTGTGACAAAACCGCATAGAAACCGATAAAATATCATTAATTCTGACAGGATATGACCTATCGGTTTGTGTTGGTTCTTTTGAATTAGGAGGGAAATACATTGTATTGACACGGAAATAAATTGCCGATAACAATACTTAATATTATTGAATATTATTAATATTTGTGAATCCTTCCTTTCCATCAGGAATTGAATGAGCTATAACTGCAATCTACTTGAAAAGCAGCTAAATGTAATGAGGTGTTATCATATATGGGATAACACAAAAAAATTTATAAATAGTAGTTGAATAAAATTGCTATTAAAATGATCAAATTCTTGTCATAGAGAAAATTTTCGAGAAATGCGAAATCAGATTTGCTGTCATATTGAATTCTTTCCCCGTGTATAAATTCTGTTCCAGGTTTGAAATATATGGAAAAACGAGAATTGTAAAAATTGACTGCGTAGTACGACAACGAAGTGTTCCGGGCCTTCGAATCGAAAATTTCACAGTACATTGAAAAAAAGTCTAGTGGTTATGAAGACGCGGTATGGTCGAAACAAGTATTCGAAACAAACAATGAACGGTAAGGTTGTAACAACGGTAATACAGTTGGTAGAACGATCTGCTGTCCGTCTTACAACGATATCCCACCCAACACACCACACACGGAAAAAATTAGTGATCCAAATTTTTGTTGACTAGTATGTCACTTTGGGACGGAGCACAAATTCCAGAAGAATTCGTACACTGGATTTGTGCCTCGTCCAAAAGTGACATACTAGTCAACGAAAATTTGGATCACCAATTTTTTTCGTGCAGTTTTTGTAACGAGCACGTTACTGCAGCAAGCTGGTTGCGAGTAATTTCACACTCAAGCATGTAACAGGTTACATTACAAAAACTATGATGTGTTATGTGGGATGCATCTTTTCTCTATCCATACGGCTCGTTGTATTAAATATGCTTTTCGCTGCCATAGCAATGCGTTGCAAATAGCATGAAGTTTCGTAGGAAGAACGATAATTTTTTCTTCAGTGTATATAATATGATACTGTTCATAAAATAATACAATTGTTGAATTTACGTTAGAAAATTGCAATTTTTCTCATCCGTTTCACTTCCGATGTGATGCCCCCTGTGAAAATGATTATCTGGAAAACTCTTTAAACGTCTCCAGAACTCTGAATCAGACTTTCTGAGAATCTTATTATCCCTAACTATGTCAAGAAAAGCGTTAATAAGCCTTGGTAACTCTGTAAAACTCTTGAGAAATCTTATTTTCCCTGAAGAACAAGACAGATGACTTCATAAGAGTTTTGATGGTTCAAAAAGACTCATATAGTAATAATAGTTAAATTTGTAAGGAATGCTTGAATAACAAATTCGATTCTTATTATGAAGCAGAATATTTTATTGAGAATATTTTTCTGGAACACAATATAATTTGAAAATAAATGGGAGTTAACCCTGGTTAGAGTCCATTGAATCTGAGGAATGAAATTTCATGAGATTTGGTCAGAACATTGTCCGAGATTCAATGAGATTTGGCGAGATTCAATCAGATTCATATTGAAATAATTTATTCTTCTGACCCAATCTCATTGAAATGTCGCTGGATTAGATTCAATCAGAACATTGTCCGAGATTCAATGAGAATCAATCGGATATGGCGAGAATCAATGGGGTTTTTCAACCAGGGTAAACAAACATCGAAATTTCTTGTACAGATCATCAATTTATACATATTGTTTTCTGTAAAACTCTGGATAAGTCTCATTAACTCTTAACAACTCTTGCGGAATGTCCGAAATTCCAGGGAACATAAGACTTTTCAAAAGTTTCACATATTTACCAAGACGTATTAACGCTTTTCTTGACATAGTTAGGGATATTAAGACTTCCAAAAAGTCTTATTCAGAGTTCTGAAGACTTTTGAAGAGTTTTTCAGAGAATTATTTACACAAGGGGCACGTTGTCATGAAAACAACGAACTTATGCTATGCGGGGAAATGAAAAATTGTCTTCTACTTTCAATAAAATTACCAGTCCTTCCGGGATTTATATTTTGCAGTTTTTGGAAAAATAGATCGACAAAGCCTGAACAAAAATTATTTCTTATCTAATTTCTGAACCATTAAAATGATGTGGCAACTTGTATTCATCAATTCCACGCTTTTGTTCCTGAGAAAATTGTAAGAGAGTTGTAGTGATTTGAAGTGTAAAGATTTAAATGAATTGGTCTTCTAAATAAATAATTTATCCAACACAAGTAATCAGTTTTTGCATCTAATTGAATATTTAATTTCTACAAATAAATATTTTATGGAGAGAGGACAAATAAATATTTTTCCCAGTGTGATTCCTTCAAGATCCGTTTGTTTTTATTTCTGGTCTTTGATTCCTTCACAGAATAACTCATCTTTTGGACGCTTTTCGAACATTCAGAAAACCTACCCAGCGTTTTATGAACATGCCATAAATGTTCCAGTGTCACATTGTATCGTTTCAGTTCGTTTATTCGAGGTGTACATTAAACTCATGTCGAATCATATGAATTATGATTTTAATCTTTTGTTTCTCCCAAACAGACCTCATACTCTTAGACATGACTCCATCTTTCCAATCGATGAGTTCTTGTTTCATGCTTAAACGAAGCAACCTTTTGACAATAATTTTATGTTCTTTGTTGAAGCCTATTACAGTTTCCCTGAATTTTATATTGAATTCTATGCACTGAGAAAAAAGTATTCCAAATAGTATTGCCGCGATATTATTGTCGATAATTCAAAATAATCGATTATTTTAATTCCTACGTGTTTCGATGAAACATTGAACGCATGGATTTTCGACTTCTCACATAATGAAACGGAATAATGAATCATCTTGGTCTTGTACACGAAATAAACCAGGGTATGCTTCCATTATCGTTTTATATCGTCACGATACATCAAAACAACAATGGGAGTAATCTTGGTTAATAAGCCTTCTTTGTCACAGAAGCTCGCGTTTCATCAATTCCGTTTAAAATAGTTACTAAACTCTCATACCTACCTAGTGAAAACACATCAGTGTTAGAAATTATCTTATTTTGTTGCGATATTGTCTTATAGGACAGAAAATTAAACTGAACAAATTAGCTCAAATTCTAATTTCCAGTCTTCTATTTTCATTACAAAAATTTATGAATGCTTTTTGATTCTCCTTCCCCTTCTAACATTCAAAATTATGGTGAAACAAAATTGATAAGATAATTTTGTTATTTCGAAGTTTGACGTATTCATTCAGTCTTCAGATAGCACAAAAAAATAACCAATAAATTCTTGGAAGAATAATGATTTTTAAAATTTTTAAATTCCTCAAGAATTTGAGAAAAGCCACTCTCTATGAAAATTCGCGAGTTTGTATGTTGAATATTCAAGAACTATTTTGAAAATTCCAAATAAACTCGCAAATTTATTGAAAATACAACGCTTTTTCAAATATTTTAAGAATTTCCAAATTCCAAAAGAATTGAAAGATTCTAAATTGAATTGAAATTTAAAGATTTGATGAGAATTTCAGATTCTTTCGACACACTTCCAAACATTTACACAATTATTACATATTCATCATATTTCATGGGTGGTGTGACAGCCAATGTGACAAAACTAATCTATTCTTATTCGTTAAAAAAATACTGACGAAAGGATCTCTCATTCCAGGTATGAAGTCGAGCGTGAAGCAGGTATGTTGAAGTTTGGGTTTCATTTTCCGTCATCGTTTCTTGAATAGTGTATACGTATAGGGTCTTCCTTCTGCTCGTTATTCGGAAATGGCGGTGATTAGTGGTTTCGTATTCGTGGTACTCTTTGAGATTCAAATCGTAACAATAATCTCAATTTTAAAACTCAATATTACTGACAGACTCCTCGAGTCAACCAAGATGATTGAATACTCAAATTCAGGATTTAAACTTTCAAAGTTGATTGGTCGTTTCTACATTTGAATCTCATTTAACGTTCAACTTGAGTCCATAAAACTGGTACCTGTTGTGTTTATAGGCAGGATTGTAGCGGTCAACTTGAAATATTATGCAATAAAAAATATAATATCCTGATTCTTTATGATGTGGGAAATGTTGATTTTGGAAGGTTAGAATTTGTTGAATTTGGAATAGATTTATTTGTACTTTTCAAACTATCCGCAAGTAACTACACGCAAGAACGAACTGATGGGAAAATTATATACAATTTGTATAGAAATCATATTAAATGAATAGAAATTCAATTATTTCCTCTCCCTTGATATTTTATGAAATTTTATATATTTGCACATAATATGCATAAGAGATGAATTAGCAGGGATTACTTTGGGATGCTTCAAAATAATGATGGATAAAGGTGCACGATATTTCAAGGCATCGATATTTTTTATAGAAACTTTGTTGAAATCATATTGAATTTTATAAAATATCGATGAAAACTTGATAAAAATTGTATATAAAATATCGATACCGTGAGATATCCTGCACCTCTGATGATGGATCTGCTTGAATAGTTTCTAATCTTTTTGTTCATAAAGAATATATCGATTTTCCCATTAATATTCCATGTACATCTATAGGAACTAGATATTTTATCTATGAAAAGGAACAGATTCTGTTCTGAAATGTAGTTCACTTTATTCAGTAATCCTATCATGCAAAAATCAAACAACAAACAAAGCTGACTATAACATCATAGAGATTACGAGTGAAGTTGAATTCAGCGTTAGTTGGGTTTAATTACCCCATGGTGGCGCTAGTCAGGAAACTCAACCACATTCACAGCGTCCACCATCAATCTTTGCGAATTCGTCTGTCTACATGTGTATGTTCCATATATTTTACACCAAATTTGTTTGCAAATTGTTTGAGATGATTTTTAAATGAAGTATTGCGATATCATAAAAAATTCATCATCTATATGTAACAATCCACTGTTTTAATAATATTTGCGAACAATTATATGAGACAAGAATTTTCTTCCAAACGATAGAATTATACAATTTCCTCAAGAATTTTATATGAGTGTACATATTTCCATATCACCATTGTATTCAATCAAATCTGTTCATTTGTTGTTTATTTGGAAGATTTTTAATAGGAAATTCCTATAACATTGTACGGAATTTTCCCAACCAACAATTGGAAGTTCCATGTGGGATTTTTTTACATACATACTACTGCAATTCCTCAATGCAATTCAATGCAAATTGTTTGAGAGAGAATTGAAAAATAAATGTCTCTTGATTCACGAATTTGCTATGAAATGTTGTACGGTTAAGTAATAGTAACGTACCAACATAGCGTACTTATGTCAATTTTCAGTTTTCCATGTACCTTTTTTCATCCGTCAACAATTATCATCGCGCCAAGCTGTATCCATGATTCCATAAAGCATGAAGCAGAGAAAATGATACGGTATGGTTGGTGTATTATCAGTGTTCGGTAATTTCCATGAGTCGATGGCCAATAGGCGTTGACCTACCGTTACTTACAGAGTGTTTCCGAAGTGGCTGACCTGGGTTCCCGGGGCGTGGAATAGGCAGCTTCTATTGGCTGATTCCACGCCCCAGGCGTCCAGGTTAGCCGCTTTGGAAACACATACTCCGTCAAGGAAACAGAACAACCAGAATAGTCGGTAACATTGATCCGTCACCAACTTTTTCAATGATTCCCAGCGCATGTTGGGATAAAGTATAACGCCCTTCAATGATTTTTTTTATGAACGCACGGAGAAAAAAGTATTGCTGGCATAGCAAGTAGGTACGTTACTATAGCGCCTACAAAAAAAATTAGCTGGAAGAGCAAGAAAAATGATTGACACAACTACGTTTTTTTTGCTGAGATTAACAAATTTGTTAACAGAACTAACGTCTTAGCTGCTGGAGTGAATATTTTTGCAAGGACAACAAATTTCTTTGTAAGCGCTATAGTAGCAAACCATTTTTTTCTCCGTGCGTTGATCCAATTCAATACATCAGTCATTATTGTAATGCAATATAATGTGTAAAAAAGTTTGATCGTTCCTTAACATACTTTCATCTCCACAAATTTCAGTTGTATGGTTATATAAAATTTCTATATAATTTTTAAAGAGAATATATACCAGTTTTATATGAATGTATACAGATGCTTTTGGGAGCTTCCCATTTCATATGGTTTTTGAACAATTACTTTTCTTGCTAAACAGATTTGCTGTGATGAAACTTTAAATGTACCATGTGTGTTTCCACATGCAAAGCTGTATGTTGATTGTAAATTTGAATATTTATTTCAATTTCCTTTGAAGCATGGATAAGAAAACCCTTGAATTTCTTGAAACTTAGTGAAGTATGGGTAAAATATGTATTTATCAATCAAGGATAATATTACTCTTAGTTCATGTCTATCCATGGTGCGTTCATATTTGCTTATTTGGGGATCGAATATTCCAATGCATTGAGAGGAAAGAGGCAGTTGGATATAGACTTTGTTGGACAGACGAAGAGGTTGGTTTTTGAATTGAAGCAGCAGTGGCAGAAGTTGATTGATGACTCCAACTCTCAATGAATCTAACAAAGGTACCGAACTTTTCTGTGTCGCATTTCCATGACTCACTTCCTTTTGGTAGAACAAGCCTCGAGTCCTTTTGAAAGAGTTTCACTGCTCTTATTCTACACGGAAAGAAGAAAACAGCACTGGTTACTGTCCATAACAGCAATCAGTTGAAAAACAAATGAAAACACGCTTGGATGATAGAGGTTAGTGCGATCACAGTGATGTGTACTGCGATTAAATTCGTCAATGCTGCTTGGACATTAACGGTTACTGGGAGAGGCAGTAATGAGCGGCGTGAATTTGATTTTTCATTATTTTTCAATGAATTAATGCGATTCACAGTAACCATTGCTGTTTTCTTTTTTCCGTGTGGTTGAAATATTTTGGTTTCCACGGAAAATTTATATATATCCTGATATCAAGCATCTGGGAATATGAAACACACGTTCAATTATATGAAGTTTATTACAGACTGCATGTAATAAATTTGTGGAGATAGTTTTTTGTCAAAATTTTAAATTTACAGTACACTGAGAAAAAGGTTTATTCGTGACAAAGAAGTCTGGAACAAAACAAACTAACAGAAATGGAAACAGTTCTGAAATTATTTGTTTAGATTTCAAATAAAACTAAACGATTTATCTCCGTTCATTATACGTTTTTGTCTAGATTTTCCTTAGGAAGGTTTATTAATTATAAAAAACCCATCTTTGGGTCAAATGAGATTTGTTAACAATTCACAAACCTTATTTGATTGGAATAAATTTAAAATACTTTTTTCTAAATTTATTTGTCCATTTGTAAGTTTTCATGCATGTCATGTACAATATGATATACATATGTTCCGTTCGAATAGTATGAAATTGAACTGAACAGAAAAGTAAAATGTACAAAGCCACGGGGCCTTGAAAATTATGCGAACGGCTCTGAGTTACCCAGCCCTCCTATCGTATTGCAGACATAACATAAACAATTGATAATTCAGCTTTTAAGAAATTCAAAAATTTCATATTAATTCCATTCGCGTCGATTTATTATTTAATGATTCGTTCAAAGTTTCATAAATGAGGTCTGCGTAAAAAAAAGAAACGTTAAAACCTTAGCGCTGTGGATTTTTTTGTGACACCACTCGTGTATATTTCCCCATCGTTTCTGGTATCAGAATGATTCTTTATGTTTTTCTTTATTTTATAAGCATTTTGCAATTCAGTTTGGTTTTTTCCTCAAATATTCGATAAACATTTATCTTAATTTTCAGTATGATTTGCTGCAATAATGTTGGGCAAACAAATACATTTCGAACAATTAAAATCCATAATTCATGTAGGAAATTTACAGTACTGGTATTGTAATTCAAATAACATCGACGGAAAGATTGTGTTCGATTGCATATGCATGAATTCTATGATACTCTATATTTAGCCTAACACAGAGTTGATTAAGAATTATGTTCCGACGGAAAGAGATTTATTTAACTCAATAAATATTTCAAGATCACTCTTTCGGAACGCTCTGATATTCAGATATGTTGTAAATGTTTCATGACAGAACACTAGAGAATATCTTGAGAACATTTGAGGATTTGTTTGGGCAAAGAAATATGCAAAATATGTCTTAGAGTTGTGGAAGGTATCCCTTGGAGTGGCTAGAAGAATTCTTTGAAAAATTTTCATCGGGGGGTCATTTGTAAAATGATTTTACATACTAGCTGAATGGTAACAGGGAATCGATATAACTTGTTGAAAAAAATTTTATATCGAATAATTAGTAGATGCACAAATTCTTAAAAATTCCATGCTTAACTCAATTTGAAGAAAAGTGTCTCTTTTACTCGCTATCTATCCTGGTAAAACTCTCTCAATTTCTTGGAGGAAAATGAGTGAAAAATACTGCAAGTGCGGATAGAGTGAGAGTTCCATTCCATAAGAGTGAGTTAACTATTTGAAGCACCATGAAATTTCATTCTTTTGGATTCGAATTCTCACTTTTGCCGGATTTGCAGTATTTTCACTCTAAGAAATTCATAAAGGAGACAAGCATGTACTGAAAGTATCAGAAGGGTATTGTGAATGTGATGTTTGAATCATTTTAACCCTCAGTTACCCCACGTATTTTTGTGTGTTTTCGTTAACCTCTCGTTGTGCGTTGCAATCAACTCAATGCAGCATTCTCCATTATCAAAGAAATACCATGGTTCTTAAACTTTATCCCCGTTCCGGTTTCAAATCATCCCTCTTCACCCTTATAAACAGAACATCAGATTTTCTAAAACCTCTTGTTCCCTTTACACCCCCGTGGGGTAACTACCCAAGTAGCACCAGAATATGCTATGAATGTTTTTCGAATATTGGAAATATGTTCTATGCACATTCGAATGATTTCATAGATGCTATGCATATCGATCGAACGTATGTAATCGAATATACGACGGTAAGTTAATTGAACGTCGATTGAATGAATATCGTACATTTCGAATGTACTATGTACGTTCTAAGTATATTTAAAACAGTCTCATTCGAATATTCTATGAACGTTCATTATATGTTTTTCGTATCTCATTCGTACATTCTATGAACGTTTCTATTTCGTATATACTTTGAACTTCTATTGCTGCTTGGGTAAGGGTTAAAAAACGAAACGAAAATTCAAACTTACAAAATCTGATGAATTATCGTTATTTACCTCCTCGAATTGATTCTTCGGAACTGGAAACAGCGTTTAAACAAGGCATTGAAAGATTCTCAGCCTTTAACTACTGAGTATCTCGTTATTTAATCACTAATTCGTTTGAATAAATGATCCAAACTTCGAACATATTATTTCAATGCTAATCAAGTGTCCAGTGATCTGTTACTACAAGAACCCAAGTGAAAAAAGTTTCAAAATTATATATAATTCATATATAATTCAACATGATTCATATGTGTTATGTATAATTATACATAATTTATACATAAACTATATTGAATTGTATATGAATCAATTTTGAAAATGAAATTTTGAAAAGTTGTCTACTTGAACATTTGAAAGATTTTTACGCATCTACCATCTCCCAATGCTCACTTTCCTCCCATCAACACGTATAATAAGTTATGACTCGAGAGCGGTTGTCCTGTGTCTTTCGAACAGTGACGAGGATCTTTAAAAAGGTATAGTTTGTTGGATTTTCATAAAAATTCGATACTCCTTATATTAAAAAGGATTGATCTTCTTCAAGAATCCCCATTATTGCTTTTGAGGGCCCTGTAGTGAAGTTAATCACTAGAAAGAGCTACCCCATTTATGCCAGGATGTTTAGATATCTTGTGCATATTCTAAGCACTTTTCACGTCTAGTAGATCTCTCAAAGACAGACATTATTTTAGAACGATTGAAGTGCCGCCAACGCAGCTGTCTACCTTAACCCATACTTCAGATCGATAGAATAAACAAAAATCATTTTCCGTGCAATCCATTTCTGCAAAAGAATCAACTCTCAATCTGTTCTTCATTTGCTCTAGATTCTGAGGAGTAAAATTTCAACGATCGGAATAAAAAGTGGGTCACTGTAAATCTGCATAATAAGTAAATATTATGACTTTTGCAGGAAAATGGCTTGGATTCAATCGGTTAGGAGCTTTCATGATTGCACAATTGAAGTTTATTCAATGAGAATTTATTATGCAATAAGATTCAACTGTTTCCATTTGATTTTTGATTAACAGGGGAATATAAGCGTGTTGAATTGTTGCATGAGACATTTCTTAGTTTTATCTGTCATTTCATTTGGAAATTGTGGACAAAAAAAATCTAAATAATCTATGATTAATAATTGATTTCGTATCGAATTACAAAATTTAATTCACATTCTATGAATAATGCACGGAAAAAAATGCAGGTCGAAAATACAGTAATCTCTGATAAAAATTTAAGTATTTCTTAAATGTATAGTAAAGACAAAACGGTTCACATTTCTGTCGGATTCTATTCGAAAAACAATGAGAAATTTTCAACACTCAACAAATAATAGAAAATAATATGAATTTCCCGAAAGTCGCGCATGAAATTGTATAAAGTGAATAACAAAATTTCGAAATCTTATTATTCACTTTGTAAAATTGCATGCGCGACTTTTATGGAATTCTGATTATTTTCTATTGTTTGTTAAGTATTGATAATTTTTCATTGTCTTTCAAATAAAATTCAACAGAAATGTGAACTGTTTGATCTTTATTATACATTTAAGAAATACTCTCAGATTTTGAGAGATATTTTCAAATTTTTGTTAAAGATTACTACATTTGTGTAACACAAATTTCATGATTTTTCATTGAGAATGAGATTTTTGTTTATGTCAAAATTTAAACTTCAAACATGAAAATCTGAGGATTGTTTTCAATTAAAAACTTATAAACCACGTTCAAATAACAATAATTGAGATATTCCGCATGCAGTGGAACTCTATGTCCATTGTAGCCCCTGGAGCACTTGGAAGTGGTGGTTTTGAAGGGTAATTGTATGAAGAACTCATTTTGAATCGATTCAATACCAAGGAATTTAATTCTTTATCCCTATCATGAAACAAATGAACCATTGATATTCCAGGATAAACCTGTTCAGTTGATATCATTAATATAGTTCAATTGGTTAAGTGTTATATTTATGCTCGAGTGAATTTTCAAATGATGAAGAAAGAATATTTTTTGAAAAAAAGTCAACTGTAAAAACTCTCAACTTACAAAAATGGTTATGTAGGGACCCCAGGCTAAGTCAAATACGTGTCAATTGAATTCAATATTCTACCATGACATATTTGATAA
The DNA here is from genome assembly GCA_018340375.1 of Gonatopus flavifemur. NCBI lineage: Eukaryota > Metazoa > Arthropoda > Insecta > Hymenoptera > Dryinidae > Gonatopus > Gonatopus flavifemur. Next base: position 43,777,802 of record JAFFJZ010000003.1, on the reverse strand, counting down.
TTGAGTATGTAAAGTAATTGCAAATCCGCGTGAAACAGCGAAACAACCAGTAAATCGTATATTTTAACGACAGAAACGAGCTATCGTTGATGGTAATACCGGCGTTCGGTGCTCATCAGGGTTCAGAATTTCATCAGCAGATGGCATTTGCAATCTATTCGAAGAATTGAAAATTTAAACTTGCAAATCCTCCAGTACGGATAAGGATTCTTCAATAGAATCAGTTCATTTTTATGAACAAAGTATTTAATTTGTACATATTTACATAAAATATTGATGAGAATTTGATATAATCTCTATATCAAATAATTCTGAACAACAAAATATGTGTCTCTAGGATTTTTTTTCAGAACGTTCAGAAAACCTTCCTCACATGTTTTAAACACTCTATGAAGTGTTTCACATTCCTGTTCAAACCCAAGCAGCAACAGAAGTTCACAGTATATAAGAAATAGAAACGTTCGTAGAACGTACGAATGAGATACGAAGAAAATATGATGAAAGTTCATGGAATATTCGAATAGGGCTGTTTTAAATATACTTGGAACGTACATAGTACATTCGAAATGTACGACATTCATTCAATCGACGTTCAATTAACGTACCGTCGTATATTCGATTACATACGTTCGATCGATATGCATAGCATCTATGAAATCATTCGAATGTGCATAGAACATATTTCCAATATTCTAAGAACGTTCATAGTATATTCAGGTACTACTTGGGAAATGTCGAAAAGATTCATTCTGTTTTTTGGTGGATTTACACTTTTAGAAATTTCTGATTGAACTTCTGTTATTCACGTAACTGAAAAATTTATTGAAATTTCAGTTACGAAAACCCATATTTATCGAACGTATGTAATCGAATATACGACGATACGTTAATTGAGCGTCGGTTGAATGAATATCGTACATTCCGAATGTACTGTGCACGTTCTAAGTATATTTGAAATAGTCTCATTCGAACATTCTATGAACGTTCATTATATGTTCTTCGTATCTCATTCGTACATTCTACGAACGTTTCTAATTCGTATATACTTGGAAATTATGTTGCTACCTGAGAATATATATTAATGTATGATATAATATAGCAAAAATTAAGAATTCAGTTGCGCGTAAATGAACTCTCATTTCAATCATCAAAAATTGGGAATCTCATTTACAAATGTACATGAGAAATATATTGAATTTAAATGTTGCTGAAGTTTGAATCGTTTATTGAAACGAATAAGTGCTCGAATAAGATAATATTCAGCTATCACACAGTTGGAAATTTTTTGTTAAATTCAACACATTCCACATATCCCAAACGGTCAACACAAATTTTTGTGTCGATCCAACATAGTGTATTTATGTTAGCTAATAACCGAAGCTTGATGGAAATAATATGACACAAAAGGAAACTGATTGAGTTTTTATTGGAATTTCTGATCGTGTAAATTCAACACATAAGTATTGTCAAATGACATTCAACATAAGTACTGAGTTAACAGTTGAAAAGTGTGATTTATGGATTTTTTAACGTAAATTCAATGTGAAAATAGTACTTTTGTTTATGTTAAAACAATGCATAAGAATGAATTGAAAAAAATAGTCTTCAATGAGAATTGAACACGGATTGTTGAGAGCAGAAGTTGAAGCTCTATCACTTGGATGGGAGTACTTTCTTACCGTATATCAACTTGCACTCGATCTTCAGATTTGCATATTTAAAAAACTCAGCCCCATTGGAATGGAAGCCGGAACCAAAATGAATGACGAGTACCAAAGTTACGCATATATGGATCTTTCATCAAAAAGTAGCACCCACCACTGGCGATCTCCCCTGGGTAATTGAGGATAACACAATTTTTATGTTCAATCTTGAGTTGAATAAAATTTGACACTTTGTCATTTTGACACTTTTTTCCACTTTTTTTAATGATTTTACATTATAAATCAGTTGAGAGCTGATTACACAAGGAGCGTCTGTAGAAGTTACATATGTTTGTGTCGAATATTTGACAGAAAATTCATGACACATGGATTTTGTAACACCTTTACACAAAATTTCCAACTGTGTAGGGACCAAAAATCTTTCAGTACATTCTTGAAATAATATTTTCCAGTTCCAACGGGTTAATTCGAGGTAAAAAATGATGATGTTCATCAGATTTTGTGAGTTCAAAATCTCGGTCCGTTTCGATAAACGATTCAAACTTCAAGAACATAAATTTAAAGACATTCCTAACAGTGTAGGTCCGATTGCTTCCTGAAATTTCTAATCAGTAGCGTGGTGAGAACATTTCTATCCTCTTTCAATTCGCGTGAAAACAAGGATAAGAGGCGGGATTTTCCCGCCTCTCATCCTTTGTTCTGTGTCAGTTGAAGAAAGACAGACAAGCTCTCACCCCGCCACTGTTTCTAATATTCCTAAACGTTTAGGAATTGGATGACATCTCGCGAATTCGGGCATAAATATTGTATTATATGATAACGGTTGCAGAAAACTCAGTAATGAAAAGCAAAATTTCAGGAATGTTTCTTGAAGTTTCATGAAAGATCGCTGGAAATTCAGTAATATTCAGATTCATCGAACAAATATAACACTGTTTACTGAACTTCCAAATGCCTCTTCTCTCAGTGTAGGGGGTCCCAATGGCACGTTGCGCTGTCTGAAATCGATTCTTCAAGGACCCCTCATGTTTTTCCTGACTATTTTATCTTATTTACTCAAATGATTCATTCATTCAATAAGATACTTGTATTATTCAGATCCAATACATACGTTGGATTTTTCTACTCATTTCCTTTATAAAATCATTTGATGAAATACGATAAATTGACTCGAGAGGAATGCTTTGAATCGAATTCGATTCATTCGGTTCATTAACTTGTAAAAGTTCAATCGAACAATACAAAAATTGATTATCTGTGAGGACGATGGAATGGGTTGAGATATATTACAATTCTAGTAATTTGTTGTATTTCCCGTAATTTCTTTCATTACTCAACACATCTCTTCTTCTGATTACTTCTTGTAGAAATCTGAAGACCACCTTTTTAGCACCATAAAGTTTTTTATTTGTTTACGTATCAACTTTCCAACGATACAATCGCGTGATACCTCTTCAAAAATGATGAAACTAGATAAAGCGTGCGATGTCATATTTACGTCATAGATTCACCCCTTGTGATTAGTTTCATATATCGTTATTCTATCGCAAAAGTGTAGGACGCAAGAATATGGAGCTAAAATTAATTGGATGTATTATAGGAGACATAAAATTTTATGTTTTCGTTCTATTTTACTAAGTTGTCATGATATTTTATGTTATCGAACATACTCATACAATCACATAGAATTCGTATGACAAATTAAAAAAAAAACATATTATAAACTTTCTCAATTAGATGAAGTGGTTCAAGGATCAATACTGGAATATAAACACGTTTTAATGATATCAGAAATTCATTTGTACTATTAGGTGCAATCGACAAGAAGTTCAACATACATCCTCTGAATATAGTTTACTCTGTACGCCAATCAGACAGAAACAAGTCATGCGGGAATGAGAAACGCGTATGGCATTGACAACTTGCAAAATTCATAACTTCCAAATCGTTCCCATATTTAAGCGTGATTTGTTCTAGTTTGTTTGCAATGAAGGTAGGTGAAAATAACAATAATCGATGTATTCATGTACATTTTTCGATAAAATATCTACAAAAACTTGATACATATTTCATATAAAAGTAAAGATTACGAGAATGTTCGGCCATCTTCAGTTAAAAGTAGAGGAGACCAACGGAACTATTGATGAAATTCTTGTAAAATTTTCCATGAAAAATTTATACACAAATTGAAAAAAAATTTTATATAAATTACATGTAATTCAATAACTTTTTGTATGAGCAGAAAAAATTTGCAAACGCAGCAAATCAAGGTATTATATACAGAATAACAAATTTTATTTTTTAGCCCAACGAGAAAGTTGTTACTTCGGTTAATCGCTTTAATCTCTCAGCAACCCAATTTACCGAAATAGTGAATTTTTGGCATTTTGTGTGTAATACCTGGATTTGTTGCGTTGCCAAATTTTTTGATTACATGTATACATAAAATTGAATATAACTTTTTAATAATTCATGTAAAAGCATTCTCCATGAAATTCAACACAAAATTTAGTGTTTCATGACGAAGTGCACATTGGAATATCTTCAAAAATGCTTTCTTTTAATCTTCCAAGCTTGTTTTGTACTATAGAATATGAAGTCTTTTCACAGCTAAGACGGGAGGTAAGGCCAGGTGAAGCTCCCCTTTAAATCCACCACTGGTTATACAATGATACAATCCGCTGCAACAACTTTTTGTTATGTTTCTTCAATTCAAAAATGTTACATGAAGATTCCAGGCTTTTCCGTATGATGAGCCTGGATTTGCATTCTGCATCACTCGGAAGTTTCAAGTTATTGTATGAAGTGACTTTTATACTATTCACATTTTACTTTTGATATAAGCAAGATAAATCAGAAATAAAAATATAGACGAGTTTATACTATTCTAGAGGAATACAGCTTTGAAACTTCGTAAAATTCACAGTTCACAGTTTAGAAATTTTCCACGATTCACGGCCTTGGCTTTGCTCGCATTTCGTGATAGATCGTACTTTGATTTACAAAAAATTGTGATATAAAGAAAACTCAATGTACAGTGATATTCATTGGAATCTTAACACACATTCATAATCAAATTTCTTCCTATATACTGGTAAAATATGAAATCCTTGAAATTTAGAATGCAAAGGAGTGATGATTCCACTTTCATGCAGAATACATTACTTGATATTAAAATAAGAATGCAGCAATTGTGAACTCTTCGCCTTTTCAAAATAAACGAGGATCGTAGACGTCAATATGCAATTAGTTGACTGGATTTTCTTTATTTTTTATTATGCTTAATGTCATCAATGAATCCTACCCGAAGAGAACATGAAGCTTCAGTGAATGTTTAGATTAGATCTGCACTGTAAAAAAAAACTGGAAATCTACTGTGCAACTGGACTGGAAATTTCCAGTGCTAGTACTGGAATATGGATATTCCAGTACATGTACAGAGATTTTGTTGTTACGTTACTGAAAATGTACCAAGCATAACTGAAAATTCAGTCATTGTACTGGAATTTTCAAGTTTGAGATGATGTACTGAAATTTTGCCATGATTTCGCGAAAATTTTACCGGCTCGTACTACAATTTTATAGTTCTTGTGCACCAAAAAAAAATATTCCCTCAAAAAGGACTTGAGAAAAAATTTGGAATTTAGAAAAAAAAACCTAATCGTTGGTATACTGGAATTATACAGGTTTTTAACTGCAATTCTCAGGTTTTGTGATGGAATTTTCCAGTTACTATGCAATTGAATTATACAGGTTTTGAACTGCAATTTTCAGGTCGTGTGATGGAATTTTCCAGTTGCTATGCAACGGAATTTAATCACTGTTGCACTGAAATTTTCCACTTCTATTGGACTTCGTCATTTCTGGCAGGAAAAATTTCAAGTCTTTATATTAAAAATTTCCTGATTGAGATTTTGAATAATAATTGTAATTGTAGCCAATGAAATTGATATATGAGGTTTTTCCAAGACTTATCCTCTTGTGTTCTAGATATGAAGCATATGTAGTAACCCAAGCTGGCCTTCCAACATGTCGCGCTATAGCTCATCGGTTAGGTCTTAGGTTTCAGTTGGTAGGCAGGTAGAAAAGTGTGGGTTCAAATCCTGTTAGGTAGACATGAGTTTCTGTCCATCCAAATGAACGATCAAAAGTTTCTCAATCATCTTGGAACACAAGGACCCTGCAAAATCACTTTGCGTGAGCAATTTTTTTTCAATTTTCATGGATATTTTCAGCATTAATTTTCCAGTACATGTCCTGGAAAAGTCCAGCTCGTGTACTGAAAAATTCCAGTACCGAGGCTCAGAAAATTTCCAGTTTTGATGCGGAAATTCCATAACGTTTGCACTGAATTTTTGCAGTACAAATGTGCTGAAATTTTCCGGTACATGTACAGGTTAATGACTTCCAGTACATGTACTGGAATTTTCCGGTGAAATTTATAGATCGAGCCGAAGGTTCATGAGGGCTAACTTCGAAATTCACAAACGTTTGACAAAGGTTCTGTGGATGTTGACATGTCCGCCTCGAAATACTTTCAGGAAACATAGATGAAACGTTTGTTGAAGGTTCATCGAAGGTTTGATGAAACTTCAACGAACGTTCTCCATGTTTCCTGAAAGCATTTCGAGACGGACATTTCAACGTTCATAGAACCTTTGTCAAATGTTTGTGGATGTGAAAGTTAGCTTTTATGAACCTTCGGCCCGATCTACATATACAGATCTAATCTGAACGTTTGTTGAAGCTTCATGGTCCCTTCGGACGTGAAATTACGAGTTACTCATCACCAAATGCAAGCGAAGCGAGTGTCTTTGAAATTACAAAGATATGAGCATAGCGACCGTTATTTTGGGTATAAATATGCGAGCGAAGCGTGTTAACTCATTTCACAAAAATGCGAAATTCATGCGAACTTTCCATCATTTAATTTGACTTTTCAAGAACTTGTTCCAACATTTCTTTGGATTTCCTAGGGTGCAAATTCCCTTTGGAAGAGTGAAAATAATGCAACTCCGGTAAGAGTGAAAATTTCACTCCCTAAGAATGAATGTTCTCTTTATTGGAATAAAATTTTGATTCGCTTGAAAGATTGAACTTTCCAATCTTTTATAAGAGTGAGATTCTCATTCCATTAGAGTGAAAATGCATTTTTATGGGATGGAATTCCCACTCTAATTAGAGCTAGCTGCCATATTTTCATTTCTTCAGAGTGGATTTTCACTCCAAGAAATTAAGAAAGATATTTTAGTGAGTTCCGATTTGACCCTAGAACTGCACGCTATTCGAATGAAACAAAAACGTCTCACTTTGTCTCACATACTCATTGTTGAAACCACCGTTAGTCCCTTCATTTTCATCGTTAGAACATCTGGTTTTTTTTAAACTATGCGTACAACTGCTCAAAAAACTAATATGTACTCAGATTAATTAAAATATCCAAACTATCTGGGGTGTGCTACACCTCAGAAGCTGAACAGGTTTCGTTGAAACTTGACTTTTTTACATGTTCAATCAATTTATTTAAATCCTTTCAATTAATTTATTCAAATCCTTCCGGAATTCAAATGAGTGGTATTGGAACAAAGTCCACAAGCTTATTTTACATGTGTACATCAACACTAATTCGAAGATCAGTGATTTGTTCATTATTTGTGTTGATGTATCTATATAAACTATTTTGAATGTACTTCTAAACGGAGGCACTGGAATCCCTCTGAAAATTATTCCTCCAAATTTATGCCCTCTGAGAAAGGATGAAGAATTATATGGGGATTTTAAATATGAGGTAGGGAAATTTGGAGTTGCTGAGTGGGGATATGATGGCTCATGCACCTGGCAACCCTGCACCATACCTGGATTTTAAGCATGATATTTCCGGCAAGTTCCTGACGGTAGCCAAGCGTTAGAATCCTTGTCAAGACCTAATGAGATCAAGGGAGTATAACAAATATAAATTGTTCGTCGGCAGTTCATTTGCTTGCGATTTGTCAAAAATTGTTGTTGTATTTGACAGATTGTATCATATGTTTGCTCATCCCACTTCCATTGTATTTTTTCTTTTACGTTCGCTTTGTTAAATCCTATGATCTTATTGTCCCTCCGAATTCACTTGAATTCCGCATTGATCATTGAGCACCTGAGTGATTTAACAACAACAAACATGCATTAGACGAGGGTCTTGGAAACGCATTCTTGCTTTTAAACTGTTTACGAACATAATTGACACAGAGAAAAATTCTTGTTGAAAAACCGATTCCGAAAAATCTGCTTTGCTGAATTAGCAAAACGGTTGCTGTTATAGCAAAAATATTGCTATTTTAGCAAGAAATTTACTAATTCAGCAGAATTTTCTAGACGTCTGTATATCTACAATTTCAGATTGCTGAATGGCAAACGCTTGTTGGAAGAGCAAGATTTTTGCTGTAATAGCAAATTTTTTGCTAATTCAGCCACGAGTTTTGCCATATCAGCAAAGCGAATTTTCGAGGTGTGCTGTTTCAGCAACTTTTTTTCTCTGAGTGCAAAATGAAGGACATAAAAATCACGTGAATTATGAGATTCAGAAATGATCGAAAATCTTGACAGGATTGATTCTACGCTATAAAATATTAAATAGAACAGTTTTTCAGTTTTCTCCTAGGACTATGCTAGTGGAAGGCTCGAAATTTGTTCTGGGACACCCTGTATACGATTTATATATGCCTATCCATAATTTTTTTTGTAAAACATACGTTAATTACGTATCATATATGGACAGTATACGAATCATTTTTATTAGGGATGTATAATAGTAGTGTTGAAATGTTATTCCAATTCTATAAAATCATTTTTTTGTAGTGTTGTCGCGATCTTCGATCCAGATCGACGATCGTCTCGAATTGGCTCGAAATTTCAAGCCAATTTTCGAGCCAACCTCAATAATTCTCAATCCAATCTTCGAGCAGAGCTGAAAAAATTTCAGTCGATCCGAGTTTCGAGCTAAGCCAGAACTATGAGATCGACAAGCTAGATCGTCACTGGAGAAATTTCCCTCCAGACGAGGAAACAGAGAAAACATGTGATGAAAAACTGCTTGATTTTACGCATGAAACAATATTGAGATTATAATTATTATGATATTGAGATTGAATATTAAGGTTATCATGGAATAAGTCAGAGGGTACTTTTTTTCATATTTACCACAGTTTACGAAACAATATTGTGTTCAATTGGTAGCAAAGTCAGGAATTTTGTAAAAATATGTTTACAAAGATATTTTTCTATTATAAAGTTGGTTTTTCTTCACCAATCTTCTGAAGATACATTTGATGATGTATTTACCCACCTACTCATTAAAAGATGCATTCATTGAGTTATTATAATTAACACATTTGTAAAATTTGATTCAATCAGTCATGAACATTTCGAGAAAGCGTTGATTCATACTACAGCTTCAAGAGTTTCAGAAATATATTCCATTCCAAAGAGCTTTTGAATGCAGAAATTTTGTATTAGCATGTATTTTGGATGGAGATCGTAAGATCGTCGATCTAGCTCGACGATCTCCGAGCCAATCCGAGCTCCGATCCAAGCAGTTGAGCGATCGATCCGATCTCCAAGCCGATCCACACTGTAAAACACAAGAGCCAAGCAGACCTCATGCTCAAAACTCGGATTAGCTCGGATCGCCGCAACACTATTTTTTGTACAGAATTTGATGGGAGCATAAACAAATTTCCAAAATTATACATGATTTATATATAATTCTATACCATCATATGCCATTAGGGAAATTTTTTCATGTAGGATGAGATGGAACAATGTCTATTGATAATAAATTTTCACTGTTCATGTTTTGATGATGGGAATTTGTTAAGGGGGTATTCTAGTGTAGAAGCACGAATTTCGGATCGTTTTTCGAGCTCCCTACAAATAAAACAAATAATATTTTTCCTATCTATTATTTCAACATTTTTTCATTGATCTCTTGAGAATACAAAACAAATTACTGGAAAAAAAAAATATTCAAAATTAACAAAGTAATATGTTGGTGAAGTGGGGCTTCAAAAAAAAAAATACTGCTCTGGTGTGCGTGACCTTAGCCCTTCTGGTGATCTGAAACGAAAAAATCCAATAGGATCTTAATCAGTAAAGATGCCTCTATGGTATGAACCTCGGACAAGTAAAAAAAAAATTTTCAACAAAATAGCGGCCATTTGAAAAAAAAAATTTTTTCACGTCTCATATGACCATTTCAGATTTTTGAAAAATTTCCCATTTTTGTTGGTCCATACGATAGAGAGATGTATAAAGAATGTTCATACCAAATTTGAAATAAATCGGTTCAGTAGAACTTGAGATATCGTGCACGCCAGCTCGAAAAACGTAGTTTCCGGAAAAACGCGTTTGAAGTTTTGGGTCAAGATTCCGGAAATTTTACTCATTGAATAGTGCGGTATACTTACAGATTGTTCATCGGCGATTCCTGTTCCATATGATGTACCTTCCTCAACTTCAAAATGCTCATTCTCCGAAGCTCGATCGACAGTATGTCAAATCCTGACAAAATCTGACCGGTTTTTGGAACAAAATGTGATGGTATTTGTCTGGTCGTATCAGAATCAATGCCGCGTCATTAAAATGGCTATAACTCTGTAAATAATGAGAATTTCACAAAATCCTTCCAAGGGCATATCCTTGAATGTCTAAACTTCAAAAATATGAAACAAAAAATTTCGATTTTTTCAAATTTCTATCCTAGAATACCCCCTTAACAGACTTGATTCTTTTTTTATAGAAAAATAGGAGGATCATCTCATTCCCATATACTTATTATATAAAATATTTGAATCCAATTTGATATAATTTCTAAAAAAAATTATTCACCTTGTATATACAATTGTCTGTTGTGCCAGAATTTCCTGTATTTGACCCTGTAGAGCACATTAGTTCAAGGAGAGAGAGAGAGAGAGAGAGAGACAGAGTTCATGGAGACTTCAATTGGAATTCAAGGAATCCATAAAAAATCTTTGAGAATTTTTTTAGAATTGTTGTGCTGTGTAGGACATTAAATTTTATGTTTATCACTTGAATTTCCCAGCATGAACACAATTTTCCGGTATATGACCAAAAATTTTCATGATCCATCTGAAAAGAATCCTTTATTTTGTATACAATTTATATCTAATTCAAATCGAGATTATTTAAAAATCAATAAAAGTCCAGAAAATTTTATATAATTTTGATTTAAATTTAATAAAAATTATATAAAAAATAATCGATTTTTCTCAGATCACCCATCTTAAACAGGGTGATTGCTCCCAGTTGGATACTTGAAGTTTTCGGTAGATTTTTCTACAGTGTATCGTTTCACACATTTGGATACAATTTTGATACAAAAAGTATATAAACATTTCATATACACATTCTATATAATTACTTTCCAATATAAAAAGACATGTGAATAATGAGTAAACGTCCGTATTTCATATGATTTTTATACCATCATATAAAAACTTCCTTGATCGGGACAACAGGGTGACCAAAGTTGATAATGAGAATAATGCATCCTTCTCAAATTTGTGTACGACTCGGACTGTATCCGAGTAGAAAAATGCTTGAAATTATATATAATTTATATATAAACTGTATTTAATTGTATAGAAATTGAACATGAATGTAGATGAAGTTCTATCTATATCAATAAGGAAGTAACAATGCTTTTATTGCGTATACATTTGTTAATTTGCCAAAAGTATATATAAATATCAAGCATTTGTTGATCATTCCCTTTAAAATTCGTGAAAGGGAAAAGGAACATTGACACGCGTACGTTTTTGTTTTTCTTTACCACGCTTATCTGAATTTGTTCTCATAAACATTAATCAACAATACTATTCTATTATGCTCTTAAATTTGTTCACACTATAAAATTCCTCTTGACATTGATCATTCGATAAAAAAACAGCCTAACACACAATGAACTGGCCAACCGACCGACGTAAAGGATTTCGTGATTCTAATCCAATAATATTCTGTCAAAGCATCCAATATCCGATATCTCTTTACGTTGTCTGTTTCAGAGAGAGAGGAGAGAAATGGTGGTGAACCCAGTGACGATGTGAAATATACCGGTGATTAGAGGATAAAGTGTCATCCACCATATTGGTTTCCGATGTTTACGAGCGCGCTTTACGGTTTCAGTCTTGGCCTGCAGATAGCAGGTCGAATGCTCGCGCCCCGAAAGATGGCCGACAAGCAAAGATGTAGCGGTGCACGTCGGGTTTACATCAGACTAAAAACGCCGCGGCAGCCACCAGTGCATTGTTATTGTTTTTGTTTACGTTACGAAAGTTCAGAAAAATGGTGAGATAGTGATCGTGTGATTGTTAGTGAAACAGATACAAATCAACCATGGCCTCCTCGACGTCCAAGTCGGAAAAGCATGCAGGTAAGTGGTACTTCTGTGTGTGATTGACGTCGAGAGAAAGAGAGAGAGATAGAAAGAAAGAGGGAGTGGAGTGTATATTCGAGTATCTTTAAAGTACACCAACGACCACCACCACGACCACTACCACCGGGTTTTTTCCTCCTCGGACCCTTATCCACGAATGTTATTATACTTTTCTCCACATTTTCTTCTTTTCTATTTTTCTTACCGCATTAAGTACTCGCTGCTTACTCGTGGTCCACTCGTCAGGAGAATCTCATGAGACCTTCTTATCTCGAGGGTGTATATCTTCAATCCCCCGTGACAAGACTCGCACTATTTTGTGTACACGTATCGTACATTTGTATATATCGCAACCTCACATTTGTGTGTAAATCCGATCCCGTTATCATATGTGACAAATGTCAAAAACATATGCTCCCAGTATGTTTTTCCACTCTCACGTACGGATTCTACTTCAATCGCCAGTGTGAAACGTCAAAAGCGGATTTCAACGGGAATCGTTTCTTGTAAAATTTCTTCTGCGTAATGTAACCGATGTTGGCGCATTTCTCCTGCTCGATCGTTCGTAGAAGCGGGAGATGCGTCTTTGAATTGATTCAAGTTATTAGTGTACTTAACTTGGAACTCATTGTAGAATTAATAGCGTTTATCGGGTTGTGAATTGTGTTTCTCGTGGATATGCTGAAGATAAATTTTTCCCCAGTGGTCTATGGATATACTCTATGTATCTATTTTAGAAATGTATAGAAGGATATATGTATATACATGTGTATACATATAACCATCCTATGGAGACTCTTTCGTCATCTATGTTTAGAACAGCGATGGTATTCATTAATCTTGGTACTGTAGGATTATATACAAGTGTCATCTTCTGTGTAAGAAAAAAGATTATAAATTTGCACTGGGAAAATAAAATTCACAATGCACATTGTCTGAATACTATACGTGTATTTTCATTGTGCAAACGAAAAAAACGAGGTTTCACTGGATGTTTCATTTCTTATATTCTTTATGGAGAAAATACATTACAACAATACGTTATCTTATGACGAGAAGGATTTAAACTTTGAGTAATTGAGAATATTTTATTGTCTTCTCGAGTGGACAAATGTTCGAAATTGTATATAATTTATATATAAATTCTATTGAATTGTATATTCATTTGTTCTATGGTATTTTATAAAATTATACACGAATATTGTAAAAAACATCAAGAATGTAGTTTGTTTAAAATTGATAGAGCTAAATCCCTGGATTTTATCTTGCCATCTGACACATATATTAAAACAAGTGGTTGAATGAAAATCAATAACTGTCATTGCACTCTTTTTCAACAAACCAAAAGACAGGATGTTGCGATATTAGACACGAAAACGTTTCACTAAAAATTTTCTATGTATCGATCCACGTAGAATCCATAAACGTTGCCAATATTGAGATTTCTAATCAACATTGTAATAAATTTTCATGGAAGAATAGCGAAAGAGTACGTACAACTCTACACAATTACGTGCATCATTTTATCAGATCTTTATAAAGCATTATTGAAGCACGATCAAGTAGGCCATACTCGATTCCGCCTTTATCAAAAGTGTATCAGGCCACCCTTATGAATGAATCATAAATTTTTCCGACAAGACAATTTAATAAAGCATTGAATCCTCTTAAGAGGACTCGATGAAAATCGTTCATAATTTAATTAGGACGTTTTTTCTTCACTTTGAAGTGAGTTATTTGTGTCTTGATAATATAAAACTAATTTGAATCCGATGTTCCTGCCTCAACTTTGAAATATCTCTTTGGGGTCTGACGAGGGCTTGTTTGATCGAGTATTCGGGTTACATGAATATCTAATTACGAAAAGGGAATGAATTGAAAAAGTCGAACGTTTGAGGTGAGATCACAAGCTGTTTTTCATGATTATTTTGTGGTGTAAGAATTTTAAAACGTATACGTATGTTTGAGTATCGATTTGAGAGATAATTCTGTTTGTAGCAAAATGTGTCACTATCGAAACTAGTTTCACAGTTGTGGATTAGTTCGAATTTGTTGCACGTGTTTTTTCCTGCGGTTATATTGAGAAAAAATATTCTTGTGTGATAGAATTGGATCATATGCTTCATCTTCGATATTATATCAGCAGAGAAGTGTTTGTTTTTTTTTATTAGGTTTCAATTTGGAAACTACTTTGAAGATCGTCTTGATTCGATCGTAATACAAATTTTTGTTTAAAAATTCTGATTCAAAATTTGAACATTTCAATGACGTACAGTTTGAAATGATGCACTGGTTATCATCATTCAGATTCATTGCAATAAGTTTGAGAATAGTCCACTCCAAGGTAGTTATACTGTTAAAACTATACCAGTACTGTTGTTTCTTCTAGAAAAAAGTAGATTGAACTTAGTATTGAATTTCAGCAAAGAGTTTAACCAGTGAGCATAGTTTGGGAAACAAAATAAAGAATCGTAATCATTCGAATTTGGTATTCAGTTGGATAACACTGAAAAAAATTTTCAGCAAGTGTCATAAATCGTACAGTTCTGTTACTGTTATTAAAATATTTCGTTATGACCACTAGAGATGGGCGATTTAAAAAGAATCGATGCTTTTTTATACAATTTTTATCGAATTTCAATCAAAATTACATGAAAATTTCTTGACTTTTATTGATTTTTATATAATTTCGATTGGAATTTGATATAAATTGTATGGAAAGGACTTGATACTCTTCAGATCGCTCATCTTTAATGACACCCCACTTTTGTGAACTGAACAAAACTTCCCACACAGCACTCGTTGTCTAAAAGATATCTTCAGAAAGAATTAAGAACAATGCAAGGAGTCTTATGTAACACGAATAGACATCTTTTGGAAGTCTTAAATTGGTCTTAATTCTAAAAGATATCTTATAGAAGTAAGAACAGTTCAAGAGTTCTGTAAGATCTCTATTCGTTTTGCATAAGACTTTTTAATTATTTCTGAAGATACCTTTTGGACAATGTGTGCTGTGTGGGTTTTGTTCTGATCAAAGAATTTTTTTGGGCACATTCCAAACAATAAAAATTTTGTCACTTCAACAAAGCATTTCTTTCAGTTTTGTTTTAGATTACACGGAGAGCATTGGTCACTGGAAATAATGGTAAACTGGTGAAAACTACGGATTTCTATATCCAGTCGCTCACAGAGACAAATAATGATTCCAATTATGGTATACTAAATTCTATTTGAATATATACCAAAATAGGAACCCTTACTCGACTCTAATAGCGACTGTGTACAAAATCCGTAGTTGTCACCAATTTACTATCATTTCTAGTAATCATTCCATGGTTTATTTTTTCCGTGTATAAAAAAATGTACTTTGAGGGCATACATTGTTTTTAAAATACCTGTTCAGATTCCATGTATTGAAATATCATCGATTATTTCTTCATGTTGTTGTTTTTATATCTCATATATCTGTACAACGTGTTCATTAAAATTGATGGATCGATATTCTCTGAAGTAATCTAAGTCATAGGAAATTTAATATAAAATATATGTGTATATATATATATAGAAAAATCTCTCATAAAATTATGTTACATAAGTTGCTTGAAAAAGTAGTGTATGATGAAAAAATTCAAATAAGGTGTATCTTATTTTATTTTCTTTCTAAATCCAAAGCATTTTTTGTTATCGGTGAACTCGAGGAGTTCATCTCTGTTTTCAGTCTATTAA
The DNA here is from genome assembly GCA_018340375.1 of Gonatopus flavifemur. Taxonomy (NCBI): domain Eukaryota; kingdom Metazoa; phylum Arthropoda; class Insecta; order Hymenoptera; family Dryinidae; genus Gonatopus; species Gonatopus flavifemur. The sequence continues at coordinate 43,761,977 of JAFFJZ010000003.1, read as the reverse complement.
TTCATTCCTATTTCATGCATCGGTCGGTTGTTAATGGAGAAGGTGAAATAGTGGAACTTATTAATAAACACGGAACTATGAATGAGTGCGTCTGATTGAAAATGTTGATTGAACGTTCAATATCTAATGTTGGTTGTAAACAGATGGACAAACGAGGAAACTATATTCAGAAACGATCTGACTATTGTATCAGAAATTAGTTCAATACTGTGGGATTACCGAAGTCAGTAGGGAAACGTTTGAGACATGCAAGAGATCGATAGACGCATTTGAAATGTTCCGAATACGTTCCGTTGAGATAACAAACTGTGTGAGGTCATACCAAGATCACATATTTTATCAACAGATGCGAGAGTTTCGTTACGTAATACGTGATATATTGTTAACATTAAATACTAATGTGAAAGGGATTTATTGAGCTTACCAATGAAAATTGTACGTAAACAATCAAATCTCCAAGAATTCGAGTAGCCTTGCAAAATTAGGGTGAGTTTTTTCCCCACGTCAGTAGTGGATTTTATCCTCTGATTGTGAAGGAATCGTTTCTTATCAAAAAATTAAGGGACTTCTCTCTCACTTTGAGGAACGGGATTGGAGCAGATTGACCATCCGAGGGATTATGGTCGATTTTGAAAGAATTGATTCTTTTTCATAGAATTTTAATCAAATTTTGATCAATATTATATCAAAATCAATGAAAAATTTCAATGAAAAAGAATCGATTCTCCAAGATCGGCCACCACTACTTCCGGGCGGAAAAACTTACATAATTACAGCCAGAAAAATAGTTTACTTAAATATGAACCTACTAGACATTTCATTGCATCCAATAAAATTTTACTCGATTCAAGTGAATTTTATTTGGAATGAATAAAAGTTCATTTGGATGGAATAAATTTTTTATTTGTTTCAACCAAAACTCTAGTAGGTTCATATTTAAATAGAAATTCAGTTGATTCAAACAAAGTTTAGTCAATCCAAATAAATGCAAACATAATTTTCTCTCGGTGCATATACATTCGTTTATGAATTATATACAAATTATATCGAATCATATATAAATGATATGTAATTTTGAAAATTTTTCCATCTGAGCCGTCAAAATTCTCATTTTTGAAATGGTTTGAGATCTAATTTCCCTGTCAATATATCGCGGGGTTTGTTGGCCCCATTAAATATATCTCCAAATATCGCCTTCTTGCGAGACAAATTTTCAAAATAGTATATGAAATTTCCAGTTTCTTCATTTTTGTTTTCATAAAAAATTGGGCATTCATTGTGAAAGAGCGGAACCTTATGTTTTATTATGTTCTGGAAGTTTGAATCGTTTATAGGAACAAAAAGGAAATTAAAACTCAGGTAATCTGATAAATCATCCGTACATATCTTCTTGAATCAACTCTTTGCCGCTGGAAACATCGTTTAAATAATCTACTGCAAGATTTTTGGGCTTCGATAGTTGAATATTATGTTATTCGATTGGTAATTAGTTTCAATAAACGATTCAAACTTCAGCAACCTGTCTTATTCGAAGTATTTTCCATCGCTTGCCACGACTTTTTCCATCTTTCTGTTAGAATACAGATACCGCGTCATCATTTCTTTTACGTCGTGTATGGTTTGAATTATGTTTCTACATATATTTTAGTTTTAAGTCAAACGGTTAACACGTAGACAACCAAAATAAAGATAAATAACATATCAAGTGATGATCATATGAATTGATGTTATCGTAAGACACTTGAGCTGTTTGCTTTCACACAAATTCTTGCTTCCAAAAACGGCTATCGAATAACAGAGACATGTCACTCATAAAAATTTCCCACTGACCTACGTTTACTGTATAAACAAAACCATATGTGTGAAATACCTACATTCTTCAATTCATCGTCCTCAGTGAAATGGATGCACCGTAGTAAAACAATATAATAATAATAAACAAATAAATGAATAAAAAATACGAAATTTTCTCATACGTATGTGTGGAGTGATCAACACACACGCTGTATAACAAATTTCTGATAAATACCCGAAATATTCTTATACATTCATCGGAAAAACGTCGAAAAAACAGTGCTTCTCATAAGTTTTTAGGGGGAGGTTCTTATTTAGCGACCACAAAATGAGGTGATTTTCTCGAATTTTTTTTCATGGAAGGAAGTGACTAAAAAAATTCGGGGGTCTTCACACTTGTTTATTGAGTCTTTAAGTAAATGAAGAAATTTTTTTCAATAAAAAATAATGCCATGGGCATTGTTGGTACGTGTTGGAACATAACCACCTAAAAAAACAGTGATCAATCGGGCGCCACTATAGCAATTACAAAAATGATCAGAAATCAAAAATCCAAGAATTTTTATGAAATATATTATATTTGTTGGAGATTGTACCAATAAAACCAATGAAAAGTGCGAGATTAAAAAAATGACAAACATGCAAACTTTTGGTAGCGTTTTTTCACCTTTTTTCGCTCTTTAAAGTGCTATAAAAAGAAAAAAAAGGCGAATGCCATCTCCATTTAGGTTCATCCTCCGATAAATTTAATCAGCTCCAGAATAAAAAAAAGAGCGATACGTTCAGTAGTTTTTGAGATATCGTGGAGTCAAACTTGAGAAACATGGTTTCGAGAAAAACACCTTTAAAGTTTCGGGATACGAATCCTTTAACTTGAGAAAACTTTTTTCATGTACTTTAAGACGCATTTAATCAGTTTCAAATAACTCGAGTTCTTAATTTACTTCCTTCTTAAGGAAAAAAATTCGAGAAAATCACTTGATTCCGGAATTCGTTTGATGAAACCCCCCCCCCCCCCCCAGGGAAATTTATTTCCACACGAGAATTGGAAATTTTCCCATACTAGTGAATGGGAAAGATCCGAATATTTTTTACAGTGCGAATTCAATCCGTTTCCTTCCTATTTCATACACTTAACAACACCTGCAAATAAATTCTGATGCAATTTTCCAATTACATCAACGATTAACATGAATAATTGCATGAGTACTGAAGTGGGTATAATTCGATTTTTATCAGGAATTTGTGGGTTATGATATACTTTCTTTTTCATAACACATCAAAATTAGAAGGGAACAGATTTAATCCACCCACTACAACTCACAATGTACGTTTGAATCCAGAATGAAATGAAACACAATTCATTCCAGATTTAATAACCTGTATTGAGCACAAATTATGATAGAGGGGAAATAAATTCCGTTTTGAAGTTATTTAAAGCATAATAAAGCTATTTCTGCACAGTTCTCGTAATCTGGTGCATACCAAAACGTCGTCAACCTTCTGGAATTTGAAACTGTAAAGTATTCGAGTCATGAGTGAGGTGTGAAATACAGTAACTTTGAAGCCATTCGAGGCAATGAAATGTATTCATTATATTCATAGATTCATTTAAAATTAAAATTTTCATAATTCGACAAATTTTGTTCTCGACTTGTAAGAACTGCAACCTTGCATTCGCGGACAGTGGAAAGAGAATAAATTATTGAAAAAATAATTCTCAATATTCTTTACCGCGTATTTCATTTCGAGTATTCTGTACAATCACGGGGAACCTTCGTCTCGTTTTATTCTATACGATTTGCATTAACAGTTAATTAACCAATGGGGAAGCATATGTTTTGAATTTCATCCACTGTTCAGACTAAAATGTGGCTTTTGGTCCGCAAAATAGACATGGGGCAATGTCATGCGGTTGCACGCACATTGAGCAAGGGGTTTACATTACGATTCATGTCACGTCCGTTTGGTGCATCAAAATGAACACTTTAGTTCGAATATATTCAGTCCTAAAGTCTCAGATCGATACGAACAGACAAAAAATAATAATACTTCTGACTAATTGAATTCTATAAAAAACACACAACAAATAGATGCCTTAATAAGAAGAAAATATACTTGTAATGTATGTTGTGCTAACGAGCATTAATTGCAACTCGGGATAAATTAATGTAGCAAGGTTTTACATTCGCATAATTAGAATTTTCGTATACAAAACTTTTTGAAATCATTGCAAGTCATGTAGGTAACTACAACTTTTGAAAACATATCTGTTAATTAGGTATTCAAACATAAATACTGAGGATTCTACAAGAGCACTTATTCACTACGAATGAATACTAATTCATTTAAATATCCGTTTATTTGATAACGTTATAATCATCAAACTACAATGCCGTTGATTGTTAGCGTATGCTGCAAGATCACTATGAATTGCGTAGTTATTTGTTCTAGCGCAACATTTTAGCATCATCACAATGCTATAAAAGCAAGTTTCAAATGTCTTTTTTGTTTTGAATTAGGAGAAAAACTGGTGATGTTGGTGTTTTTTCTTATTATTGTCTGATGTAAACATCATCCATTTCAGATTTTCAGTTCCAAGTTGAATTCGTAATGATGCATTATAAAAGTGGTCATGCTGTGAAAGAGAAGCATGCTTGTAAATCTGAGTTACAGGGAACTGCGAGTTTATGTGTCCCCTTTACAACTCTCTTCACTGTACCTGATATAAAAAAACTCATAACTTTTCAGTAAAAAATCAAACCGCTTGAAATCTACTAGGGGAACACCATGGGAACTTGTTTTATGAAACGAAAAAGAAGGTTCAGTCAAAAGGTCTACTCAAAACATATACGAGGTAATTGATTCATCCTCAATTACTCGAATATTCAAGAGTTTGAGAATGCTTGTGAACACTTTCAGGTCATTAGAAAAAGCCTAGGATATCGAATATACATCGAACGGGAGTAAACCTTCAAACGTGAAGCGTCCCCGATAATTCATCATATGAAATTTCCTATTCGTATTATTTCCATGGAAATGAATTGTTCCAAAAGCAGAAACATTTTAATTAGTTGGAAATAAACATGAGAAATTCCTCTGATCGATTACACGCTTTTTTCCATTTAATTGGATATTTAGATCATTCCAACTGTTACACGTTTTAATTTTTTCAAATTCAAATCAAACGACACGGAAATCGAAGTGGAAAAAATTTGCGCGATGAAAACGCGTTGACAGAAATCACTTGTTTGTTTTTTCTTCATCGCTATATTATATCGTTATATAACGCATTGAGAGTACAATCAACGTAATGAATGTGAACTCTTTAATCGTGGGTGTGTAAATAATAGGAATTGTTATATCTGAAAATAGGACATTGATTCTTATTTTCAAATTTCCACTTCAAGGATTCTTATAAACGAAACGAAGAGAAATAATTGATTCCGTTGTATACACACATGTGGAACGTGGTGCATAATTTTCATTCGAGGGTAAGGAAATCAATGAAAGAATGAAAAATCATATAACCGAAATTTCGTTGGTGTACAATTTGAATTAATAATATCTCAATTACGTGGTGAATAAATGTTTCAAAATTAGCGCAATCGTTTTACCACGGATTGATGATCGAAAAAATATTTTATGGAACGATGTTGCGAATAACATCATTGTAGTTTTCATGTTTATGTGCTAATGGAATTGTTTCAGCAAGCTTCACGATTTATAAAAGATGTACATAAAGATGAAAATAACTGTTCACGTAGTTCAGGCTTTGAACAAGAAGAAAGAATTTTTCATAGAAAATATATGTTCGAAGCGAAGTGATGTGCCTCGGTGAAGTGACAACGATAGAAAAGATGAATGAGAGATAAATGAAAGTGTTAGATGTGTGACACTGTATCCTATGGGAGAATATTCTAGAATTGGATAGAATGGATGAAATAAAAACATTATGAAAAGTTTCAATACAAAAGACTATGACATAAACTTGTTTGAAAATTTGAGTTGAATATAAAAATTCTGAAATCGACGTGTATCGACTGCGAGGATAAAATAGTTGTTTTTCGATTTAGAATTCTGCACGACTGATGACATTCCTTTGTATCCTTTTCAATCGTATTTCTCACTCCCCGTTTGACTTGAATTTAAAGGAAAATCTTTCATTTTGCAGTAAAACTTGAACTCAACAGTAATAAACGATTGTGAGTGAGCCTGGTGAGTGTGTCAATAAACCATGCACGCGCCAGGGGCAAATCGAGCGTAATTCGAACAGCTGCCGTGTCACGAGTTTTCTACTTCAAGTTCTCTCGCACCCTCCAAACAAAGAATAGAATTCCCACTTTTCAAACGACATACTACGACATACAGTATGTGCACATCTGAATCGATTTTTCTTCCTATTTATTTCGAATTTTTTTCGTTTTATTTTTCATTTGTATATTCGCATATACATGTACATGTGTATTTAAAGTTTCATTGGTATTGAAATGAAGAATCGATGGGATGCTGTGAATTAAACTTCAATCAATCGGGAAAAGTGTTTTAATGAATACAAAAACATCTGCTGTGAGAGTGGAAATTCATTGAATTTTAATGAAATTTTATTGTGTAACGTTCAATGCAGGAAAGAGTTGTATTGTGATGAAAAGTTGGAAAGAATTTACGTAGAAATAATTGTTTATTGCTGATCGTATGATTGTCATTCAATTCAGCATTGTGTAGTAAAAAATTAAGTCCGCATTATCTCTTTTTAAACAGAAAGTAATTGTGACTTTTGTTTCTTTGTAATTGGATTCATTGTTTCATTGATTCAGAAATACACCATGATACCATCATTCGAAAGTATAAGAAAGTATATTTGTTGAGAAGAATGAGGAGTGGAAAATAGAATATAATGCACCTTGAATTGTTCGATTAGGAATTAGAAGACGAATTTTACACTGACAAAACAGATTGCCAATGTTAAACAAATAAATTATCTTAATTATCACAATAAGGAACTTCGCATTCATGGTTGATCGATTTGTTATAATAATTAAGCTATGGAGCTAATTTGATGGCCCATACTGCGAACGAAAAAAACGAAGCGTCATTGTGATGTAAGATAGTAATGCACGATATTCCATGTTATCGATTGTTTCAATGGAAATGTTGTCGAGTTTATATGGAATGTTATAAAATATTAATGAAAACTATATAAAAATTGCATATAAAATATTGATATCGTGAAATATCGTGCATCACTAATATAAGGCATCCGAGTGTAGCGAGTTCTCCTCTTACTTTTCATACCGAATTTTTAATGGCGATAATTTTCAATCCAGTATGCAAAATTCTCATTGTGTAAAATTCATTTTATCAGCGTCAAAATTGGTATAATATTTTTTGAACTTTTGTAAAGAGTGTTGATACGAAAAATTGAATTGAAAAAATTATCTGACTGAAACCCTCTGCATTGACTGAATTCTAGGGTTCGATTTGAGAAGTATTTCTACTTCCGCATCATTTCGTTAAATTCTCATCCAATATCGGGTCAACCTGATAATTCCTAGTATAGTTCAAGGTAAAGGACATCACATGTCACATAATCCAGCAAATAAATCCTTGGTCACGTCAACATTGTCCTTCACAACGAGGATTTAAAACAGAATTGTCAACAATTAGGTAGAACCATTTAGCTTCGCCACTTTAAATTATGACAATGAGAACAATATGCGAATACATTTTTTCACTGGTCCATTACTTAATATATCTCAACACAACGAAGTCATTGCTCGAATGGCAGTGAAAACACAATGTGTTGTTGACGACAAGTAACACTACTAATTTAATCGGTTGCAGCTGGATTGTGGAATATCTTTTATAAAATATGTGATTAGCGTTACCCTTCACTGTAAAAAATATTTGTATTAATTTTAATACAAAAGTTTGGAAGCAATTAACACACATATTTTTGTATTGAATCTCCCACACTTTCATTGAAATTCAAACACAATATCATCTTGAAATGGTTTTCATACAAAAATTGGTTTGAATTTCATAAAATCTGTAATGAATTTAATACACAAAAGTGTGTGTTAATTGCTTCCAAATTTTGTGTGTGAAATTCACAAATTTTTTCTAGCAGTGTATATAATCATGTGTGCTGTTAATACTACTAATTTCATGAATAATCATGCATTATTATCATATTATTGATATTTTTGACAAACACTTCGCTCATATTTCTAATAAAGTTTTTAATTCAATTTCGATAGTTAGTGGAAAGAAAGAGTTTTTTTTCACCTCACTGCAGTTCCCAAGAATCTTACACAAGAGACAGAATGTACTCAACGATGTATGTGTGTTTGTTTAGGTTGAAATTTTTCTTTTCTACTAAACATCTAAACAGGAGATGAAAGTTGATCATCGTTCCGGTTAAATGAACTTTTTGAATAATTTTTCAACTGTGTATCGTAATTGAAAGTATAAACCTTGTCATAAATCCAACTACCCTTCATTCTCAGGAACAACACATATAGCATTTAGACGCATTCATGCACACACATACAGCAGGCGGTTATATTGATTGAAATTCAGTTGACCCATTTATTAATGGTCAAATGCTTCTTCCGCATAATTGCTCACAGATCTGTTTGCGAAGAGAAATGAAAATCAACAGGTCTGTAAGAAAAACACCTTTGTGTATACGTTCAATACATGAACCTTTTATTTCATCATTCACGGTGTCGTATCTCGATTTATTGTGATATTCTTCTCGCTGTTTCTGTTTTAATACAAATAGTTCATTTCAACTCGGAGCTGAGTTCAACTATCTTCATCTTCTACACGAAGGAAAATATACAGCTCGGAAATAAAGTATTTTTTCATAAAATTCAAAAGACTTTTTCTTAGTTTTTTGAGAATCGAATAATGGGAAAATTTTGAAAATGGGTTCTCACATGAGAATATGGAGGATTACGAATACCATGCAAAAATTAACGGATGTAATCAAAATCTAAAACTTTGAACGCTGAATTTTATGGAGCACATATAGTAAATGAACACATTTTTAATCTTAAGATTAAAGATTTTTATAAAAATGATTATATCTTCGAGCTATATTTTCCTTCGTGCAAACATTCCACCGATCCATTCGCTTGTATTCTGAATATAACGTGTGATTCTTCCCCGACTCCTCCAATTTACGCTGATTGAACTTTTCGCTGTTTCAAACGTCTCGAAATGTTGCTGAAGCTGCAACATTTTTCATACAGTTTTTCCACACACTTTTTCTGTGATTTCCTCCTTAATTGACTGTAGTTAAGCAGGAGAGATTTATCCCGCGAATCGGGTTCTTACCCAGTTTTTAAAAGTCAAATAATAAGAAAGATGATTGTGGCTGATCTCCCTCGACGGTTGAAAAAGAAACTTTGATCTGGATATTATTACTTCTTTTTCGATCTATCCGTGTGAATTAGATGATCCTTTCTTCGTACATCTCCATTTTTTTATATCCTTTTCTTTGTTCGCAGCTCATATAACGTGTAATTTTGATAAATCAACGCATAGTGAATAATACAAAGTCCTAAACGCGTAACACGAACAACATTAGGTTGTCTGGTTTCCTCTTGAAACACCCTAACGTACACTCTCTACAGTGAATGACTCTCCTGAATACAAGTGGAAATTAGAGTACCGATATCACCATTAGGGTGTTGTGGAACGTTGTATTCGAAATGAAGTGATTTAAATTCTCGTTGGAAATTCCAAGTAGGTAAGAACATCGAGAATTAGATTCGAATCCTAGTATCGATTTTCGAGATTAAACGTCTGTTATTTGCGAAGAAAACTTATTGTCTAAAGCTTTTGAAAGTTCATACGTATGGTCTTAATTCAATTTTGATAATGCTGAGCTTAACAGGTGCAGCTTATCAAAACCGATACGCGTGTCTTTTCAGTCGACCTCGAAAGGACAGCGATAGACGAAGATTGAAGTAAAAGCAGTTTGATCAATTTGTCGAGTATAACCACTGACTGACTGGGTACCCCACGTCATCTGTCCTGAGTAATTGCGTTTAATTCGAGTTGATTTGTTGGCGGCTGAAATCATAGTGTATTCACCGCTGAGGGTGACGCTTCGTGAAACAAAATCCTCCACCGTATTTAATATCTAAAGAGGTTCACACGAATAAATTTCTCTTCTGTCTTCTCATGATCGAATATCCGGATCAACATTGCATTGATAAAGGTGTTCAAATATTCGGTACGAAAAGTTCTCACGTGGTTACAGTAATTATTGATTATTCGAAGAGTTTTCGAGACGAGAAAGAATTGGAGTTTTTAATTAGAGAATTGTGGTTTTCGTTTCAAGTTCTCCAAGTGTGGTACAATTTATGTGCATATATTATTAATTTTCTTACACCAATCAAAGGGAAAGTTATGGTTATTTTTTTCTATATGGTGTATGTATTGTATCAGGAATATGTATCCTCCGCGTGTAAATCACTTTCACGAGGGTTGACTGCTATGACCAATTGTTTCGATCAATATAGTTCAATTAGATGATTGCATGTCATAACTGTACATTGAATATCACATTCAACGCAATTTGTCACAGCAAACAAATTGTTATCAAAAATTCAATGTTTATGATGAATTTTAGAACGTATATTGCAAATTGGATTGTTATCGAGAGAACGAATGTATACTCTCCTATAATCGACGAACGTAATCAATTCCTTGATCAAATGTGTACCAATTAATTGGATACCATTACCACCAATCTTGAGATCAATATTCTCTTGTGGTATCCCATTATTTGACTCGATCGTATACGGCAGGTGAATTATAGTATTAAGGTGTTGTAGTACGATGTTGGAATGGATTTTTATTTAATTGATACAATGAAATGCCAAATGTACCTGAATGTAGAATCAAAATGAAATTTGACAAATTTTGAACAAGAAGGTCTTTTGCTTCTTCTTTTTAAATAAATTATATTCATGAAAATATGACTGTTGAAGTACCGACTAAAGCAGACTAGAAACGTACTGTTCAACCTCCTGAGTAATTAATTTCACGGGTATTTGCAGAATTACGCAGTCAGCTGGCTGTACAATATACATCATTCGATTTTATCCTATCTCATTCTGTCTCACTCAACTTTTGTTTATGGTATATACAGAAAATTTTTAATTATCCTTTTCAATGGTGTTCCTACGCTATTGAATCGATTGGAAGCTTGATAAAGAGTTCATATTGTATATAGTGGAAATTATAATCCGGAATTCCATGTTCTATCGGTGAAGCAGAACATGGAATTTCACGCTTTCGATAAACGACTCTCCACCTCGAAATTGAATTGTTTGCTGAAATTCTTAAATGTTCATTATGTTATCTCCCCATAGTTTAAAGCTTTATATCATTTTTTTCCATCCAATTTTCAATTTTATTGTTTCCAATAGTGATACAATATTAATCAATCTTACTGTCCCGACTAGAAATTTTCACCCTGAATCTGGTCATGTTGACCTCGTTCTTGCTAGGGTTCTGACAAAAATTATGTTGATTCGCCGCTCCCTCAGAAACTTGTTAGGAAAATCTTGTCTGGACTCAGAAAAAAGACATTGCTGAAGTTTGAAGCGTTTATTGAGAGGAATTAGTTATCGAATAACAGAATAATCCACTACTCAAGACCCAAAGGATTCCAGTACATTCGAGCAATCGTCTCAGTTTTAAGGAGACGAAGGAGGAGTTTCAAGAAGATAAATAACGATAAATCGTCAAATTTTGTGAGTTAGAACTTCCGTTCTGTTTCTATAAACGATTCAAACTTCTGTAACATAAAAAAAAGATAGTCGGAATTACCATTGAATAACAATATTGATTGTGGAAATTACTATTTGGATTAGTTACGTTCACAATGAAATAATTAGTGTAACCATCATTCAGCTGACTATTTATACTTAAGTCTTTGAGAGATTTTGAAAAATAAAATAAAATATTCAGATCGATTCATCGGCTTGAATCTGGGAAAAATAATGACCTAACCAACCATCCATTGGTTCAAATCATTGGTCAATTTGATTGAGTCCAATGACATTTGCTAATAATGGATCAATTATTTGGGAATTATTTAGGATCTTCATGGGCATGTTCATCCATTGTATAATAATTGATCGAAAATTGATCATTTTTGAAGGACCGATTGTTGGTCGCCAATGCGGGCATAGAAATGGACAATTATTGATCAATTTCGTGATTCATAGAATTGACCAAAAATTGATCATTCGACATACGTCGATAATCGAAAATCTGAAATGTAGATCACTTGGTTTCTATCGGTAATATGGAATTTTGCATTGTCGATGTCATATTAATAAGATAGAATTATGTATTATGTATTGTTTATTACGAAAAAATTTTGTGGTCTATCGATTTATTGATCTTCGTCGTATTAGTGATTGCAACTTATTCGAATTTTATATTATTCGTGGCGCGGTATAATTGTCGCGATGAATTGAGGTTATTCATAACCTCAATTTTGGTTTGAATTTCAATTTCGGAGCATGGATGTAAACCCCGATTAAAAAAATCCATAGAATCTGATGACATCACATTTAATGGGATTTGGTCAGAACATTGTACACGATTAAATCAGATTTGGCAAGATTCAATCACAATCACATTGAAAAAATACTTGCATCTGATTAAATCTGATTGAAAAATGTTTGAATAGGATTTGGTCAGAACATTGTACAAGATTCAATGAGTTTTGGCGAGAGGTAATGGTTTTTTTTAACCAGGGAATTCCTATTATAACTGAGTGAACTGATTGAACTTTATTTGATTATAATTTCCATTTAAATTAGCTATACGCGAATTGCAGATAATTTTCGATCATTCTCAAACCAAAATAATTGTCCAATAATTGCCAAATTATGGGTCACATTATTTCACAGGTGACGGTAGCACCTATGCCCATCCCGGATAGCATCGGGAGGTTTTCTGAACGTTCATAAAACGTACTTGCTCTCACAGAAAACGTCCAAATAAAATCCCAGGACGTTCTAAAAACGTCGCATGTACGTCCCAGGGACATTCAAATGTTCTGTGATATTCAATTCATGTCCCCCATGCGACGTTCTGGGGACGTGTTCAATGAAGATGTCAATGACGTTCTGCGATACTACGCGTATGTTTGTATAGGTTAGTTTTCATGAAAGTACGTTTGGGAAACGTAACGAGAACGTCCCGTGGTAGATGAAAAAGACGTACTGGGAACGTATTCAGTTGCATAAAAAATGAACGTTCTCTGAACGTATTTAAACCTACTCCACGGAGACGAAGCGCGCAAAACTAAGGTTATGTTTCTAAAACGTCCACAGGACATTCAATGCTGTCTGGGATGTCATTAGCCTACACGGAGAAAACTGGTATAGTAAAATATGGACGGACTGAACATTTGGGCACTACAATCAATCGCATCTTTATTCGAACTAGCCGTATTAGTTCAACGTAATCGTAACGTAAATTGTATCGTCATTTCGATTGAGCCGTTTAGTTCTTATAATTACGCAGTTTGGTCTGTTCATATTCTACTATTCGCTTAGTGATTATCATTACTTTTTTTTCTCCGTGTAAGATTGTCCTACAATTGGGAAATCCATGTGACGAGCCCGTCAAAGTTGAAGTATTGTGACGGACTCGTCAGGAAACCCAGTAACCTGCAACAAATAAACAAGATTAATGCAACGCTCTTTATAAGGGTCAGAATGGAATCGACACAACCTTACCGTAACCATATTACTGTTGGTAGGGTACAATCCTGCTCCCTCGTCTCACCAGTCGTTGAAGGTAAAACCTGTAAATAATTAGCGGTTAGAAAAAACAAGGATTCGATAATTCAAAGTGAATAAATAAAGATAGAGATGGCATACCGTCTGTAGTCGCCATCTAGTCCAGCGCTGGTGACCCGAGGGAAATTTAGTCTGTAAAATAAAGAAAGTTAGTAAAGGTCAATAAAAAGCGAGCAAAAGGACGATACATTGCTTACCACACGGAGGCCCAAATAGTCACCTGTAAGTAAGAACATTATTAGATAATAAGAAGAAATAAGAGAATGCAAATTGTACATATAAACTATAGGTTACCTGAGTATAAACTGAGCTAGATGATCGCGAGGGGAGTTTCCGGGTAATTTTAACTCTCGAGAACACTTCTCACCACTGGAAGATGGTTTTTCACTTCACACTCGCGAATAAATAATTATTAACAACGTGACGCGGAAAGGATGACAGGTTGTGAACAAACCTAGTCATCCATGTTGTGTTTCACGGAAACTCACCGCGCATGAGCAGGGTGTGCTCAATGCGATCCTCAAGCGAGACAATCGATAGTATCGAGGTCGACCCTGGTTTACGCGGCAACCGATAGGTGTCGGAGTCGCCCGTGACTCGAAAATAATTCAAGCCGGGAATAAGAGGAGGTACCCGAGAGGTATTCTTCACTTCACTATCCCGATCGAAAATTCGCAACAAACGGTGATCTTGCGAGGTGAGAGAATTGCTTCACTAAGCAAAGCGATAGCTAAAGTCCGTTGGGTGCTTGCATCCAACGTTAGCTAGGCTTTGATTTAGGGCCGGGGGTGGTCAGCTGGGAAGAAACCGCTGCCTCAGAGTAAACGCTGGTTAGGGCACTACATGACGGGGATGGTAATAATACTCCTACGTCATTAGGGGCAAAATCCAGCCCATGGGGTTAGATAGCAGCCACCCTCTCACGGCTGAAAATACTGTTGAACTCGCCCTTACGAGGCAAATTGCTTGAACTTTCCGTCAGATCTTGGACGGAGTCCTTCCGAATCCCTCAGGGCACTCGGTAGCCAATTAGCTTTCAGGATCTCTAGATCTGTGACGTGATTGGTCTCCTTCCGAGACGCACGTTCGCCTTGTCATTGGCCGAAGTCTAGTTTGTCGCTAGGATAACTCTAGATTTTCGAGCCACGCGATTGGTCCGCGAGTAATCGGTCGTTTACAATCGCGGTGCGCATTATTCCGTTGGAACCGCGCCTTGTCATGCTATGTAGAGTCACCGCGTAATAGTCTATACGCCTTGTTTCCGTTGGATCCGGTCGAATTTCCAACCATTCAACGTCTTCGCGCAGAACGTGTGCACACGTTAGGAATTGTCGACTCAGGGTTCTTGAACTGTAAAAATTCCTAGTCTGTATGATATTGTCGAAATATTACTTTAATTTTGCCCTTGTTTATTCGCGAACTGACCAGTTCGAATCTTTTATAATGAAAAAGTGCTTCAATAAATGTCAATTTGGTTTATTAATATTTAAAACTTGTCTTGTTATTTTAATGTTAATAATCTGTGACCAGCGTTCCTCAACCTAGAGAACCCAAACCTTGGTCTTCCGACGAGCGAAAGGCATATTTGGGGGTAAATTCTTCAATTTACGATATCGTCATATATCAACGCGATAGGGTCTTTGAAACGAAACATCACATCCAATGGTTCACAGAAATTGATCAATTATCGGTCGCCAATGCGGACACATTATTGGATGGACAAGTATTGATCAACCCCCCAGTCTCATTGGGTAATAATTGACCCGTTATTTATGAGCTTTGGTTAGCTGAGGAGATTTAGATCACCAGTTCTGCATTACAGTTGGCTACAAAATTTTATGTGAAGTGTCAGAAGCATCATTTACACCCAAGAAATTTCATATTGTCGTATAATAAACGGAGCTCGCTGCGTTCGCATTCTGATAAATAATCTAAATATCGCTCGCTCCGCTCTTTATGACTTGAATTCAAACAGCACTCGCTACTTCATACCCCATAAGCCGCTCGCTCCGCTTGCATATGTTGATAAATCCATCAGTAATTTTATAGAATCAATAAAAGAAATTAAACATTTTGTTGTGTATAAGGGAAATGGTAACGCTGAATGCGGATTAATATTTATTTTTGTTTTGAATAATGTATTTCAATGATTTGCCAATATATTCAAAAATGGCCAATTATTGGATATATACAGAGATTATTTGTTATGAATGTGTGTTGATACAGGTTTTCACAAATAAGCAAAATTCATAAACATCATTCATGCATTGCCCACTTGAATCTACCCTCTACATAACGAAATATCATTTTTGTATTAGACACATAAAGTAAAGTACGATTCATAATGAAATGCGAACGCAGTAAGCACCACACGGAAAGACCGCCCTGGTTGAAAAATCCTATAGGACCCGATAGAAACCGATCAAAAATTAATCGAAATGAATAGGGTTAATCGGAAAGCCGCAAGTACCGATTCAAAATGAATAGGACACAATTGAAATTTGTTATCTATAGGATTGCAGCAAGGATTTACCCATTAAAAAATATGTGTTTTATTGGAATTGAAAGGACTTACTGCGATCTATCGGTTTATACAAGATATATCTGGTTAGATCTGTGAAATTTTTTCCATCTCATTCGGCAAACGGTTTTCATCGGAAGTTTCTTTAACTTCGAACTATTGGAACTGAAGGGGAAATTTCTGAAATTGAACCGATAATGGATTTGTATGGGGAATATCCAATCCAATCTAGAATATATGGATTTTATTCATTAATGGGTTTCAGTTGGATCATTTCAACATTTGAATTTATTCGAAGTAATAGTGGTACAGTTTGTAAGTTCGAATATTCAACAAATGTGTATGACAAATATGCAATTCGATTTTAGAATGTATGCATTTTCTGGATCAGTTGATTTTGATTGGATTGTTTCGGAATTAAAATCTACTGGAAATAATAGGAAAGTTCTTAAATCTAAATTTCCAATCCGTTTGTGTACGATATATTCAATCCAAATTGAGAATCTATTCATTTGGTGAATTGGTTTTTATTGGAATGTTTCATGATGTCTATTTACAGAGACGAATGAAAACAAAGTTTGTAGATTTCAAATTGGATGTTTTGTATAGGAAATACCTGATGCACTCTCAGAATTGTTCCATTCCAATCATCAATTGGTTTTTATTAGAATTTGCCTTAACCCTCAGTTACCCCAGGTATTCTTGCATGTTTTTGTTAATCTCTCGTTGTGCGTTGCAAACAACTAAATGGAGCTTTTTCCATTATCAAAAATGTACACTGAGAGAAGTGGAATCTAATGATTACCATGTACAAATCGTAATTGGGGGACGGCTTCGCGAATTTGGTTCCGGATACTATGGAGAGTCGTGGCAATGTTCATGCACATGGGAATGGTTACCATTTACATGGAGATGGATACCAAATAACGTACACGGAAAACAGAAAATACTACTGGTTACTGTGAATGACAGCGATCGGTTGAAAAACAAATGAAAACACGCTTGGATAATGAGGATTAGCGCGATCACAGTTATGAGTATTGTAATAAAATGCCTCAACGCTGACTGGACAGTAATGAGGACTGGGAAACGCAGTACTGCATAGAATGAATTTGAGTTTCAATGTATTTTTGTGATTCACAGTAACCATTGCTGTTTTCTTTTTTCCGTGTAGTCGTCATCTTCAACTTGAAGATTCTGTCATTCAACTACCATTTTCGCATGGTAATAGTTACAGTTCACTTTTCTCAGTGTACTATGTTTCTTGAACTTCATCCGTGTTTTGGTTTCAAATCGTCCCTCTTCATCCCTGTAAACAAAACATCAGGTTTCCTAAAACTTCTTCTTCCCTTTAGACCCCCGTGGGGTGACTGAGGGTTAATGTCAATCTGAACATGCGCATGCTCGATGAACTCTGAAGCTTTTGTTATGAGTCACAAGATGGCCTTCTTGCTGTGTCGTAACATGAAAATGAGAACAATTGATCAATCGATTATAAAGGGCTTCACATCAAGGTTTGATCGAGTTTACAGATGAGTTCTTACCGTAATAGCATTTTACGGAAATTGAACTATCTAAGTTTTTGTCACGGGGTGCGGAATCATTGTGTTAACCTGCACGAGATGCTTCTGATGAGGATTCTCCTGATTCGATAGACACACCTATCGAATCCTATTACCAAAAAAAAATTCATCGGATGAGGAACGATTGCTCTTGTCACATCACCGATGATATCCAATACTTGTTTTTTGGAAACAGGATTTCATAGGTATTGGTTTTCAATGCTATTCTAAGAATATACTCGAGCCAGTTAAAAGAATTCTAATCGGAACCAATAGAACATTCCCTATACAGGAACTGAATTCATTCCGATAGCATATTTTTCATCAAATTCAATGGGAATATTAATTCTTAATGGAAAAGAACCGATTTGATCCAGTTGAGAAAATTTTCATTGGTATCAGTTGGAAATCTCCGATGCGAAAACTCAATTCATTCCGACAGAATTTTGTTTATCGGATTCAATTGGAATTTTCATTATTGATGAAAAACCGATTCAATCCGATTAACAAACATTTTATTGGGATCAATAGGAAATGTCCGATGCAGGAACTCAATTCATTCCGGTAGGATCCTTCTTTATCGGATTTTTAACCAAGGCGAGTCTATTAACAATAAGAAGTTCATTTATAATATTTAAAAAAATGATTGTCAATTTAGGGAAGAGGAGGATGGCTGAAAGATATTCGTAATGAGCTTACCGAAAATTCGTAGTAATATCAAAGAAATATCGTAGAAAATATCAAAGGTTGATCGTCTTACTGCTTTTTTTCACAGTGAAAATATCAACTTATAATAAATTCACTACGATTATTTTTCAATGATTCTCTTTTTCTCTAAATTGACAGTCATTTTTCTGAATATTAATGAACTCGGTCTTTTCGTGCATGTATTATCAGAAATCATAAAAATGCGAGCGAAGCAGAAGCTCTATTTAGATTATGGAGATATGAACGTAGCGAGCGCCATCTTGATAATTCAAATACGAGTTCCGTTCATTGTAGGCAAATGCAAAATCTTCAATATTTCTTTCATTGATGATTATTCTCAAACGAAAAGATACGCGATTCAACTAGTCTTTCACCCGCTGTTAACGATCATCATTGAAAGCACCTTACTAATATCTCCCAACGAATTTCATCCAGTACCATTTGGTGAAAACTTATAGCTTTCTTCATCAACTTTATTTCCACAAAATAATAAAATATCAATGAATGTGAAAACGATGTATCTTCAATAATTTCTTTGAAATTTCAAATTTGATCGAAGTTCAACGAAAATGTTTTTTATTCTTTCCCGTTCCGCGTACCCTATTCTTTTGCGGCATGTATTGGGAATATCTCGTTACCGAGAAGTGCTAGGGCTTGTAGGAGGCTAGATCATTGAGTTTTGAGAGACGACACTGATGTCGTAGTCGGTGTCGTTGTTGTCGTCGTCGAAAGGCGGTGTTTCAAAAGTAAAACGAAGAGAAAAGGATGATGCAGAACATGTGCGTTAAGAGAAAGAGAGAGAGAAGGAGAGTGAAAGAGGACGAGAACTCAAGGATGAAATAAATAGACAGAAAGGAGACCAGGAGAAATATAAAAGAAGTGAGTTTGAGTTTGAGTTTGAGAGAAAGACGATGGAAGGTAGACACGAGCAAAAATCATGTCGCATCCGAACGTTGACGTACAGAATTACAAATTCGGTCAATAATAAATCGGTTTGAAGAAGAGGGAGAGGTGGAGTTCCCTTGGGGATGCGAATCTGTGAAAAGCGAACTCATTAAATTCTCAACTAAGCAGGTAGCGTAGAGTTCATTGAAATAATTCTGTGGTGGTGAATTACCGCTGCTGATGTCGGCGTATCGAAAAGGTTGTATAAGTTTTCACAGACTGTACGTACATAAAGAAAGGTTGTTGAAGCATATCGAAGACCGAAGATGAAGGAGATGAGAAAACCTGTATAAAGCATTGAAGTAAAGTTTTTGAGCAGTTATCTAGTGTTTTGAAGAATCTTTTTCTTTTTTGTTTTTGTAAAATTGAGTTGGAACAAATTATTCCTATGTTTAATTTCAATACTTATTCATTAATTTTTTATATTTCTATGTCGTGATCAAATGTTCGTAGAGAATTGAAGATGGGAATTACTCTTATGATTCCAAGTGAATAATGAATGCATAATTTGCATGGAATTTCTATTAACACAATAACTTGAGAACTGTTGAATGTGACTTGGTGAAATTTGATATGAGACTTAGTATTCGAGGTTCTCACAAACTTGTTGAGTTTGAACATAATCTACAAGGAGGAAAGGTTATGGAAGAGTAAATGAGTTCTATGAACGAATTCTAACTCGTCATTGTAAGTTATATAACTTGAGATGCATACGTTTGAAAGGGGTGTAACGTTAAAGATGATATTCTCGTTGTTATTATTATTGATTTTCCTCTTAAAATATAAGGGAAATAGTTTGTCTTTCGATTTTTCTGTTTTAATTTGATCATTTTATTGTCTTCTGATACAATGTTCCAAACATGTTGAAATCACTTCATCGGTTATCCTATTCCTATTACAGTTATATTTTTCTGATGATGAGAATAACTTAATGTACACTATTAATTATAGAAAGGCTTTCTAGCACACATTTATAAAATGTAAAGTGTGACAACATTATCTTGAGCAAGGTGAATTTCCATCCAATTCTTGTAAGAAACTGTTCCCCGAGAAGAAAATTTAGAACATCTATTAAATCACAAGCTCTCATGAATAAATTACCGGAGAATTACTTCTTACCGTATTGCAGTCCGTGAGTGTTGTTCGAGCTTTTATATTCGAGACACTACAAAAATTACAATCAAGTAACCGTAGTTCACAGTGAGGAAATCGGAGAACGGTTTTTATTAGAATCTATATTCACTTCATTCACGATGGAGATTACAAATTCAATTTCCACGAGAAAACTTGAATCATTTTTCAATCTTCAGTTTTGTATTGTTCATCCAACTTTCAATCTACTTTGACACTTGAAATTCCTTTCGATATAAAAGAATTCGTTACATTACAATTTTCATGACATGTTATTCCAAAGTTCTCTATTTTCTGAATATAAATAAATGTTTCGCATTAGTGATTGTATTCTCGTCTAATTGACTTTCCATGTATTGCAAATGGAAGTCGAATAAACCAGAAATATTAGTCACTCGAACGCATTCTCTAGAAAACAGAACAGAAAATTTTCATTAAACACAATGAAAACTTGACAATTTTATTCACATGAGAAATCTGTGCAAGAACTGATACAATCATTCCAAAGTACAAACGAACCATAGCTCTGAAAGGTTTTATCCAGAAGTAATTCAGTTGTTATACCATACTTCGTTCTTTTTCTATTCATCATTTGGTGCTATATATTCTTCTGAATTAGCTCACAGCATATTATGAAAAAAACTTTTACAGTGAAAAAGTTTGTTCCTGAATGGTATACGTACAAACATCGTCCAATGTAAGTCGAACGGCAGATAGTTTGCGCTGACAACTGGGAGTATTATACGTGCAACATATTCCATTTCCATCGTCAGTGCCTTTCATATTACCTTTTATTATTCGTTGAATACACAATGCAAAAAGAAAAGTTATACCACTCTTTGAATCTATACCGAACCAAAGAGGCAATATTTATTAAAACCTCATTCGAAAGAGAGAAAAGATTAATTTTTTTGTAGTATAATTTATGCTTGAAAAAATCATTGAAGCATGAATCGAGTACGAGATACTTCATTCCCTCATTCGAGCATGAGAATAACGTGAATCCCTGGAGATTGAGACAAACTACGTTATGAGATTTTTCATCGTTTGAAATTATGAGAGAGAATGCATTCCAAAAGATTTTCTAGTATTCTTAATGTATCTACCTACTTATTCTCCTTAAAGGCACTTCGATTGTTATGACAATTATTTTTCACCGTGGAATGGAACTTATTGAAGGATGGAATGATCGAATCATTTGTCTTCATTTTTTGACGGAGTATATAAAAATTAACACAGAAAACACGGATTTAGCAATTAATCAAAGTATAATAGGTGTTTCAGGATTCATCATTCGGATTTCTGTGGTGTATTCTGTAGCCAAAATGCAATAATTTCCTGTTTGAAAAAAATTTTTTGGAGGCTTAGTTTTTGACCTATCAACAATTTAGATTTTCTTTTCAAATCCAAATAACTTAACAGCATTATGTTCTACATTCTTAACCCTAACGCGTTGGAAAACGCCGGGTCTCTGGAAATAAGCCAATTATCTTATCATTATTTGTATCGGAGCTATAGTAATTTAAAGTTGCTGAATTCTGATTGGCTAAAAGCAAAGAAAATTCAAATCGCTGTAGCTCAGAAAGAAAGAATGATAGGATCATTGAATTTTCTTCCAGAGATCCGGCGTTTTCCAACTTGGAGAATGATGTTAGGGTCAAGAATGTAGAACACAATCCTGTTGAGTTATTTGGATTTGGAAAAAAATCTAAAAATGCTCATAGATCAAAAACTAAGCCTCAAAAAATTTGTTTCAAACGGGAAATTATTGCATTTTGGCTGCAGAATACACCACAGAAATCCGAATGGTAAATTCTGAAACACCCAGTATTATTATCCGTTAAAAGAATAGTTTTTGTCACAGAAATATAGGTGTGATTTGTACTACCGCTTCTTTACATATGTATATATTCATCGATTCATGCAAGTCCCATGGTTCATACGTTCTTTCTACCTAGAAACTATCCTTGGTAAACTTCTTCTAAAGTGAATGTATCATGATCTCACGCGACACAGTTTTAGCATCAGAAAGTCAAGTTCAAGTACTTGTTTGAATGAGAAATTCCACCTCGTGTATATTATTTCCGCTATCATCCAGTCTTTCATTTTTTCACATTGTTTCGCTGATATTGATAACCCTAAACGTTCAGCCTGTGGTGCGTAACAGGTCAAGGTACTTTGATTCGTAATTATTATTTCGATATAAATTTTCGCAGTTTATGAACTTTTTCCCGTGTATTTGATGAAATCCTTCGGCAATCGTTATTTTTAAACTATAGCGTAACTAAACATAGATAAACGATAATCTGTTTATTATTGTGGTTTGTCTCTTCATTCCTGATTGAAGAAAGATACATTTTTACCCACACTGAGAAAACGTTTCTTCCAGTCAAACAAAATTTTGGTTGAAATGAACGCGAAGAAACTTTTTGGTTGGCTGAAATGAAATTTGTTTAGGGTAAATAAAATTTACTTGTCTGTAAGAAAGGCTTAATTATTGTGAACCAAATTTTGTTCATCCCAAACAAATTTTATTTCAGCCAAACAAAAAGTTTCTTTGCGTTCATTTCAACCAAAATTTTGTTTGGCTGGAACAAACTGTGTTTTCAGTGCACCAGTTTAAGACTGTTTTTAATGAATTTTTGCATAGTACCCCGCGCGGAAATTCAGTATCTTGCACACAATCTCGCATAGTCCCTCAAACAGTCTCGTGAATAGTCTCGCAAATAATCTCGGATAGTCTTGGAAATTATCTTGCAAAAATAGTCTCGGTTATAAAACAATCTGAGA
This sequence comes from Gonatopus flavifemur, assembly GCA_018340375.1. Classification (NCBI taxonomy): domain Eukaryota; kingdom Metazoa; phylum Arthropoda; class Insecta; order Hymenoptera; family Dryinidae; genus Gonatopus; species Gonatopus flavifemur. Next base: position 43,738,683 of record JAFFJZ010000003.1, on the reverse strand, counting down.
TATGAATGAAATCTCGTAAAATTACTGAAAAATTTTGAGATTCTGACTCAAAATTAAGGAATTACATTCCAAGGTCCGACTTTCTTGTCGCCCACCTATGTTACTATATGAATATAGCAGGCCTTTAAAATTTATATGAATTTGACTTGATTAAAAATGATTTATAGATAAAATAATTATCCTAAAATGATTACTTTTCACCAACCGGTAAATCTTCTATACGATGCAAAAAATGTTGTTACTGGAATTGTGTTGACAGTATGTATTAAATCTTTATTATACATCTGAAATGTGAAATGTTCATCCGATGAATTCAACCATAGGAATTTTCATATATCTCCGAATAATTTAGGTTCATGCTCTATCAAATGAAAAACCAGAATAATAAAAAAAGTCATTCCATGAATTAACTAAAATACAATGAAATACAATATCATTTGATCGCTTCCCATTAATTTATCACGGAATAGGTCGAGTCAACTTCAAGTGATTATGACTTATCTAAAACTCATCTGAGATGATTATTTTCAGAAAAACTTTAAGAATTATTCGAGAATGAGATTTTTCTGAATAATTGCTCATAATTCATCAGGTTATAGCCTTACAACTTAACTATAGTTTTCGTTAACAACGTTGTCGCCAAGAACAATCCAGTCTCTTCCTAACCAATAATATAAATCACCGATGGTAGTTAATGGTCGTAATTCCAAATCCTCAATTAATTATTGAATTATCGATCCTATTACCTTCTCAAGAAATTATCGTAATATTCAAAAGTGGAAATGTATTTTGAAGGAAATGTCTTTTCTATAGCGGAAAACTGCACGATCGATTAGTCAAAGATGAAAAATTAATGCATGCATCAATAAAAATTCAATGAGAAAATAAAATATTTTATACGTTCGGAAAAAAGGATTAAAATTTGAAGTGATGTAACTACGTTTGTACTATTTTTTTCTGAGAATCAAAGCAATACTATGCGAGACTTCAAGCGAGATTATTAGCGAGATCTTGCAAAGGTATTGGATTGTTTCATAAGCGAGACACTTGAAAGACAACTATTTATAAAGACTATTTGCGAGACTGTTGCGAGACTCTGAATTTCCGCACGGGACACCCCGCACCACGGTGGATTGAAAAGGTATCTCCCTATGTGAATTTTTGTACAATTGTTTTGCAATTGATAATAATGGGTATTGCACCTTGGCTTTATGCATAGTTTATACACAATTTTTATGAATTTGTTGATTTTTTTGTATACTAATTTAATGTAAGTCCTGTAAAAGTATTTCTAAGACAAGATTTCGTATAATTTTTATATGGTTTGCATCCCATCGGGATATACTTTTTTTGTACAGATATAGTATCGAGTGAATGAATTCATGTACTGACCTCTATGATAAACAACTGAGAAAAATTTATCTGTAACTTCCTCTTGTACTTCAAGTGCAGGAAGTTAATAATTTAAAAATAATTTGAACGATAGAAGTTACGTAAAGGGACTTCAAATACTCTATTGGTGCTGTAATGATTTACTGGTGTGGTGAAATTCATTCAGAGGAGAGAGTGCAACATTCAAAATTCTGAACGTTGAAAAAGTTATGTTATAAGGGCCCAATATTTCTCTATCAGGTACGGATAAATATATTAACATGATATCATATTTGTTGATTAAATGCTTTTAGTGATAAAAGTTATGGAGTATTGATTAATCCTTAGAACATTTTTCCTCTCTAGTACTCAATAAACATTCCGTCTTAAGACAGATCTTATAGTCATCGCATAGTTTACTTTCAGATTTAAGGAGAGTTTAAGAAATCCAAAAGATACAGATGGGCGATCTTGACAAACCCAATTCTTTTCTATAAAAAATTTATCAAGTTTTTATTAATTTTTATATCATGTTGATCAAAATTCAATAAAAATCCTATGAAAAAAGAATCGATTCTCTTAAGACGTCCATCGCTAATTACTATATTTACTTCTTTGATACTCATTGTGGGGTCAAGACTAGCACCATGAACATGTTTTGAATCGGGTCTCGTCAACTCTGTCAACCTTGAAATTTACGAAAAGTTTCATGTTGAACGGAAATCAATGTAAATTCAACTGTAACATTGCTACGTCCGTTGCTTTACTTATTGCTACCTTCAGTGATAACCTTTTCGTCTCCCAAGTGAAGCAAGGAAACTTATCCTCGTGTAGATGTACTTATTTACCTTCAAATACATGTAAAATTATCTTCAACTGGAGGTGGGTCTTTTCTTCAATTTTTATGATTTTTAAATCATTTAGTGGATCCTTTGGTGAGTTGTATTTCACATACAATTCTAAAAGAATGTTCGTCCGTTTTCCACGTAGGTCACAACACAGAGAAAAGTTTATATTCAAAATTATTAGACACAGTATCGTACCGGTGGGATACACGGAGAAAATAATATATTAGAAAACATTAGACGGTATTATAGTTTGAGGATATATGTTTTAGTGTGACGAAGAGTGACGATCAGTATAAAACCGTTTACCATACCCCTCACAAAGATCACGATACACACTGATGAAGAATGACATGAGAATAGTATCTGTTGACATAATGGAACATACCTATATCCTCCAGTTACAATACTGTATATGATTCTCTATCACATTGATTTTCTCCGTGTATACACTGAGAAAAAAACTAGCTCATTGCTAAGAACAAATTGGATGTTTCATAATTCACTGAAAAAACTTTACATGCGTTATTCTGTGGTCAAAATGCAATAACTTCCCGTATTGAAAATTTTTTTGAGCCTTAGTTATAAGATATAAGAATTTTGAGATTTTTTTTATAAATTCAAATCACTCGAAAGCACTGTATGCTACATACTTGAGCCTGATACCATTCGCTGAGTTAAAGAACCGCGGATCTCTTGAGAAAAATTGAAGTATCCTATTATTTTTCAACCCAAAGTTATAGCGATTTGAAATTTTTGGGCTTCCATCCAATCAGAATCTTGCAACTTCAAATCATCATAGCTCCCAAACAAAGGATACCAGGATAGTTCAATCTTTTCTCTACACATCCGCCGCTTTCCAACTTAGCAAATGGCATTAGGCTGAAATATGTACTACACTGTTAGAAATGTCTTTAAATTTAATATATTTTTCATGTACATTTGTAAATGAAACTTCCAATTCTTGGTAATTGAAATGATAATTCATTTACACGCAACTGAATTCAAAATTTTTGCTGAAATTATATCATACATTAATATACATTTTCTTAACTGAAATCTCATTCAAATGTCATTGAAATTCCAATAAATTTTTCAGTTACGTGAATAACTTTTGCTTCCACTACATGTAATTGGAAATTTGATCAGGAATTTTTAACAGTGTACACAATGTTTTTGAGTGATTTGGATTTGAAAAAAAATCTAAAGATGCTTATATCTGAAAAACTAAGGCTCAATAAAAATTTTCAACACGGGCAATTATTGCATTTTGACTGCAGAACGATGTATGTGAAGTTTTTTTCAGCGAATTCTGAAACACCCGGTATTTTCTTGGTCTGAAAATATGAATTTTTTTCTTATGTAAAAAAGATAGGTACTTGGGGTAAGAAAATTTTCTCTATATCACGCTACACTGTAAAAAAAAACTGGAAATTTACTGTGCAACTGGACTGGAAATTTCCAGTGCTAGTACTGGAATATGGATATTCCAGTACATGTACAGAGATTTTGTTGTTACGTTACTGAAAACTTACCAAGCATAACTGAAAATTCAGTCATTGTACTGGAATTTTCAAGTTTGAGATGATGTACTGAAATTTTGCCATGATTTCGCGAAAATTTTACTGGCTCGTACTACAATTTTATAGTTCTTGTGCACCAAAAAAAAATATTCCCTCAAAAAGGACTTGAGAAAAAATTTGGAATTTAGAAAAAAAAACCTAATCGTTGGTATACTGGAATTATACAGGTTTTTAACTGCAATTCTCAGGTTTTGTGATGGAATTTTCCAGTTACTATGCAATTGAATTATACAGGTTTTGAACTGCAATTTTCAGGTCGTGTGATGGAATTTTCCAGTTGCTATGCAACGGAATTTAATCACTGTTGCACTGAAATTTTCCACTTCTATTGGACTTCGTCATTTCTGGCAGGAAAAATTTCAAGTCTTTATATTAAAAATTTCCTGATTGAGATTTTGAATAATAATTGTAATTGTAGCCAATGAAATTGATATATGAGGTTTTTCCAAGACTTATCCTCTTGTGTTCTAGATATGAAGCATATGTAGTAACCCAAGCTGGCCTTCCAACATGTCGCGCTATAGCTCATCGGTTAGGTCTTAGGTTTCAGTTGGTAGGCAGGTAGAAAAGTGTGGGTTCAAATCCTGTTAGGTAGACATGAGTTTCTGTCCATCCAAATGAACGATCAAAAGTTTCTCAATCATCTTGGAACACAAGGACCCTGCAAAATCACTTTGCGTGAGCAATTTTTTTTCAATTTTCATGGATATTTTCAGCATTAATTTTCCAGTACATGTCCTGGAAAAGTCCAGCTCGTGTACTGAAAAATTCCAGTACCGAGGCTCAGAAAATTTCCAGTTTTGATGCGGGAATTCCATAACGTTTGCACTGAATTTTTGCAGTACAAATGTGCTGAAATTTTCCGGTACATGTACAGGTTAATGACTTCCAGTACATGTACTGGAATTTTCCGGTGAAATTTTTTTACAGTGTATGTCCGACTGGAAATTTGATGAGGTAAAAGCAGGGGCCTTATAAAGTAACATAAGGCCCTGAGGTTTGCCCGACCAAATTTCTAGTCGGATGTAGCTTCAAACTGAGTAAACGTTTTCTTCGTTCGAAGAAAGTTTTCTTGACTCAAGAAAATATCGGATTGGACTCGGTCAATCCAATATTTTCTTTGTTGAAGATTTTTTTCTCTCGGTGTACCCGATGAGGACGATGGAAACTATAACCCTGTATTTTCTCATTACTCCACATATTAACTTCAAGAAGAGTGTGGTAATCTGGCGCATACTCGTGGTTCTTTCCGCCACAATAAAGTAGATCCCACGGCTACGATATAAATATATTAATTTTTACTACAAAGTTTCCTCTGTAAATTTACAGTGCATCGAAGATATAAACATATCATCTCGCTGCATGCATGTATATCGAATCTGTTCCAAAGGTCAAATAACATTTGTTGGATATTTTTGAAGGTTTCTTGTCTTTTGTAGTGACTACGAAAGTCCGAGACAAACAGGTAATGATAAAATTAATATCACACCAGGGAAAATATGACCAAAGCGTAGATTCTAGGGGAGACTGAGCGCAGTTCAAACAGTGGGGTTGATTGAAACATCGCAAATAATTGACGATTGGCTGATAATATGGTATAAATAATTGGCAAATAATTATCTACATGCCAGGAGTTCTCCGCCCCCTTTGAGCGAGTTGAGCTATTGCGAGCTAATGGTTCGTTATTCGCGATGTTTTAACCGTACCTAGTCTTCCTCCCTATCGCTTCGATTCGAGTCTTTAAATAAAGACAAAAGTTTCATAAAGTACATTGTCAAATAATTCACATTACAAGATCAAACTAGATTTCCATCTTATGATGAGAATTATTTGACAATATATTTTATAAAAACTTCTATTTCAAGACTCGAAGCGACACACTATCATCCTAGGTGGTAACTTTATCCATTTTTTTTGTCGTATTGGATTGAGATTTCAAAACTGAAGAGATTTTGTTGATTTAAATTTAGAACCAAAACTTCTGGGAGTTTCAATTTCATTTGAAATATATATTCGGTGAAATTCAACGATGATGAGAAATATTTCCTAACATCCGATACATCGATATGCGACGAATTCAGTCGAAATTATTTTGAAGAAACCCTACCGAAAATAGGAGCGTAAGAAGGGTATGAAGCGACGCGGGAGAGTAAATGAAACAGTATCTAAGCGCGAAAGGAGCGGAAATTGAAACATTTTTACGCTTCATTTGTTTCAAAGTTTGCTTCCGGCGAGAGGAAATTTTGACCAGGGAACAACAGACATGTCTGTCCACCTTCTGGACGTGGTCAAATTAATCTTGGTCCTGCAGTGCCCAACCAGAATTCTACAATTGCACGGAAAGAAATTCGATTAGAAAGATTACCATTTCATTCGTAAAATAGAACTATTGGAAAACATCGACAATGATATATAACATAGGTACACGGAGAAAAGAATGTACTACTTTTTTCTATTTTGTTAGCTGCGCCTGAAACAGGGAGGTTTTTAAAGGATTTTTACATAAAAATACGGGAGATTACGAATGAATAATTAAATTTCACTATACGCTTTATGAAATTCAACGTTTAGCGTTTGAAATTTCAATCCCACCTACTATTTTTTCTACAATATTCGTAATTTTCCATATTTTTGAGTAAAAATTCATTTTACAAACCTTCCTGTTTCTAGGACGCCAAGAAAAATAACAAAAATTCTTATATTTTCGAGCCGCATTTTTCTCCGTGTATTTATTTCAATATTTTGTACAATATTTCAAGATATCGATATTTTATATGCAATGTTTACATAGTATTCAACGATATTTTATAAACTTCAATATAAAATCTGCAAAATTTCTTTAAAAAATATTGATATCGTGAAATATCGTGCACAATTGAACATAAGCATATTATTTAACATACACGTAATGGATTATCGCCATCTGATCAAAATTAACTTTGAATTAGTGCCATGAACCTCTTGAAAATCTGAGCATGTAGCATATAACATATATAGAATTTTCTGTGATTCAAATAAAATTGCCATTTCAATAGGATGAAATACGTGTTTAATCATAACGAAGAAATATAAGTTTTTCTGTGCACTTTTGTACAATAGTCACGAGGCTTGCAACTTCCAAACCTTCCTCGTCCACGATGAATTTTCATGGGTTTACGATATTTTACGCATCAATGATATTTAAATATACTTCAAAAGGGGTGTTTCAAAAAATATGTTTGATAAAATATGTCAGTTTCTCAGAACTTTTATGGCAAGAAACTTTCATAGTTTAGGTACCATAAAGTCGGTAAAATTGCAGTAAACATTGATCATACACTTTCTGCACCACATCTCAATTCTTGACAAACTTATACTACACTTGCGGTAAAGGAGAAGTAAAAAATTTGTACGAATATTACGACTTCTTCAGAAGAAGTTCATATTTCTTACAAGGGAGATGTGCTTTTCAGATGCACAGAGAGAAGTTTATATTAAAGATTATTAGACACAGTATCGTACCCGTGGGATATACCTGATTATGACGATAGGAACTTCAACTCTGTATTTTCTTATTACTCCGCATATTGACTTCAAGAAGAGTTGTGGTAATCTGTCGCATACTCATGGTTTTTTCCGCTACAATAAAGTATATCCCACAGTTACAATGTAAATATACTAATCTTTACTACAAAATTTTCTCCGTGTGAAAAAACATCACTGTATTGGAGTACAGAATATTGAAACTAGAGGAAAAGATCTAATTCATTCTGTTCGATTTTTCGAAAATTGTTCTTCGTAAAAAGAATCTAAGATGAGGTTGAGATCTCAAACGAACAGACTCAAATTATTTTGTATACAAGTCCACTATCAGTGAGTTTTGATAAAAATCTCATTCAACCATCTTAGTTTATATCATCCTAATCATTTCAGTATATTGAGCTAGCAGCATACTTGGCATATTCAACAAAAGTTTACACGTTCGGTTTATAGTATATAGACATTTTAAGAGGTTCAAATGACAGTTTGGAATAGTTTGGTCAGCTCTGAAGTTTACCCGACTACGGCTGTGGTGTCGTTTCCGAGTTCCGTTGTTGGGCATTTAGCTTAGTTGCAAGATGACGGGCTTACTTATCAGTGTACATATTTTAAAGTTAGCGACTATGTATAATACGAGTTCCATGTATTAATAACGAAATTATAAGATTCAATCATTCATTTTTTAATATCATAATCGTCCTTAAATTGAAGAATATTCTCAAATTTAATGACGGTTTATGAAACATAGAACGGATTGATTAAACGGATTTTCTCAATTCAATTAGTCTTTATCCAATCTTTCAAAATTCTAGGATTGCTTGAACATTATTTCGCTCTATTTTTTGTGTATAAAATTCTCATATCACGAGAGAAATTCAACTAAAACGATGTCGTTTTCTCTGAAACGAAAAATTCTCCATGAAGGCATAATAACTGTACCCCCCTTCTCCTCAGAATCTATTACATAATTTTTGAACCTCTCTCTCCTTCTTTCACAGTACTACGTTCAACGTCACAAAACAAAAGTTAAAAGGTATTCTTTCAAATGTTGCACATCACTGACCCAGTTCACTCGCAAAAGGGTCTACAAATAAATTCCACCTTCCGTTTTTACCTTTCGGTCTTTACATTCCTCTTGTGTTCATACATTGTCGGGAACAAAAAAAGAGTATGTAAAGAAAGAAGAGAAAGAGAGAATGAAAAAAAAAGAGCGGGCGTAAGAGTCAGCTTTTCTCGGCTTACAAGGTCTTTTGTCCCTCTTCTCTCTGTCTCTTTTATTATTATTTACAAGCGTGCACAATGATACACATATTTACGCGTACACATACATACACATGCGCGTCTTGTTCTTTCGCGCTATCCCTCTCTCTGACCCGTTAAAATAGACAAGGCTTCCTTCCCGGCCAAAGTCAGAGATATTACCGGCCAATCCTGCAGTGGCCGGTCCACGAGTCCGACAGTCAACCTCCGATTCGCGACGAAGTTAGTTGTACTAAAAATCACAACTCGGTCAACATAAACATTCATGTAGACAACGACGACGTGGTGTTCCGTTGCGCGTGGAGGTGGTGACGTTGATCAGGTTCACAAAATACCATGTAACAATCATGGTTCACCGTAATATTACAACACAAGTGTACTACCGTCGACAAAAGCGTTACGTACACACGGCTGTCACCGATGGATCTTTCCATCTGATATCGTTGATCGAAAATCAATAACCTCGATCCGCAATCAGTGATACAATGAATTCGATGTCATGAAAAATCAATGATTTTTCCCAACGTACTTCTCTTAGAATCGAGTGTATAACTCAATTTGTTTGTGATTATCAACAAGATCGTATCGATGATGATTAGTTATAACTGCACGTTTGACTTTGTCATTGAGAAAATACAATAACGGTGACGGAGAGAAGACACGTCGTAGATCCCAATACCAATAACGAATGGGATCATTTTTTTTTCCTGAAAATTCAAAAGAGCATTTTATAGATTTCCCTAGGGTTCATGAAATATATCTCATAGTGTTTTTTCTTCTTTGTTGTATGAAAATTGTATTTCTTGAGAAAAAGATTCATTTCAAAAGCAAGAGTAGAAGAGAATGAATGAATGGAATATGAGAATTCAAGGGGAAAATCTGATAATCTCAGATAAGAGAAAGAAATCTCAAATTCATATATGTATGATGCCATGGCAACTGAATTCAATTCAAAACGTGAAGCGTAGGATTTTATATAACGTTAAACTTATCTCATTCCTGGGATTTTGTATATTTATATTCATATGAATATTCCCTCAAATTTCATTTCGCGTCCTCCGCGCGAAAAAATCTTCTCTTCACTGCCGCTCGGAGAAATTAGTCGGAAAAAGTGTGGAAATGCTACGTCAATAGTCATGCGTAAGGCTTTTCATGAATTCTGAATATGAATTGCATAACATTTCTGAGATTCGAGTCTGTTTACGTTGGTTTCGTGAATATAGAAATGTAATGAATGCTATATTCTCAAATAGTACTCATCGTGTATCTTGTTTTCTTATTTTGGCGCACTCCAAAAGAGGGAGTTTAAATCCTACTTCAAAGTTCCAATGCTCTATAGAGAAATATTTCTCAAATTGAAGGTTCAAGTGAAACTTATGAAGTCTACTTTGGATTTCAAAATCAACAATCCAAATTAGAACCGGCACTTTGGTTTGAATTGTATTTTTAATGAATTCCAAAGAAAATAAGTATCCGGAGGAAAATGCTGCGAAAAAATACCTACAGGACTTTAGCTCACACGGGGAATTGTAGTTAAATTTACTATGTGATTTTTACGACCAAGGAACAGACTGAACTTCCAATCGAATTTACTGTAAAACATTGTACATTTAATCAGGGGTCTATTGTCTCGTCATAATAAATTTCATCGTAAGTTCAGCCTGTTCCTTAATTACACAGTACCATAGTGAATTTAACTCTAAATTTCTCTCCGTATAGGTTTTCAGTAAACAAGAAGGTTTAGAAAATTAATTTTTACACAAACATATGGAAGATGACGAATATCATAGAAAATGCTGAACGTTGAATTTGATCCTGCATCAATATCTATAATCTTCCGTATTTCATGTAAAAATTGTTTATTCCAAACCTTTATGTTCTATAAAAAAAAACTAAGAAAGAATACTGTATTTCTAAGCGGTATTTATTCTCCGTGTATACTCAGGAGAAAGGAATTTCTTGAATCAGGAAAATAGCTAGTTATTACTCATTCACTGCGTACAGCACAGTTATATTAGCAAATCGAGGAAGCCACATGATGAAGTATTTCAGTAATACGATTTTGCTTCATGTTGATGTATTACAAAATATCATTAGATATCGATTTTTCCAATAAATACAATCTCATTATAAGTGATGTAAGGAAAATAGTAATTGCATTAAACCTCAACTTATTACATACTTCGTATGTATATATAAATAAAAACAACTGCCTGGGAAACGTTTCCACGGGTCACTGAATCCAAATCTCAAGTCTAAATTTTAAAATCTAAAGATTCAATTCAAGATTCAAAATAGCGCAATAGTACACTACTGCCAGTCAAAATTCTGTTTGGACAATTCCAATTCGATTTCTCTGTATCACATTTTGGTCTCTTACAAATTTAATAGGGAATTCCTTATCAGGAGGATAGCCCTGGCAAAGCTGCAATAGAAAAATCTTAAGTACAAAAAACTGCGAACTACCTCATCAGGTTTCGCAATGACGTTCTGTTTAGGACTTCACAATATTGTTGTAAGGTCCCAGTCTGGCTTCTCTTGTAAACTCAGAGAAAAATCTGGCTCTTACCAACAAGCGATATAGTTAATTTTGACTCTGACCATTTCATCTAATTGCCACAACTAGATTTACGTGATTTTACTTTGTTTTCCTAGTTATCATAATCAGTTTTCAGGTTACTGCAACCATAAATCTTTAACCATGCAAAGATGGTTTTTGTGACCATGTCGCTTTTTTCTCAGTCCAGTAATTCTGGTATAGTATCCTATTGAAAACCTCATCAGGATTGCTTGGACTCATCCGTTCTGAATCGTGTGATAACTATGAAGATAACTGAAGAGCCGGATCTGAGGAGGGTCAAAAAGGGACACGTGCCCCGGGCGACGATGAAAAGGGGGCTCTCTCGCGACAGAATCCAAATAATACCCTAGAATTAGAAATGAATTTTGGGGAGAGAACTCTCCTTGAAGTTTATAGAATTCAAAGAATCCCGAGTCGAAAAATTTGGATTTTTTATCCCCATATTTCGTTTTTAGACTGATTTTCTGAAAGAAAATTTTTTAGACTGATCAGTCTAAAAACGAAATATGAGGATAAAAACCGTCCAAACTTGTCTTCATTAAATGCTTTCAAAGCTCTTTGATATAATTTTTTGTATACACGGAAAGACCGGGTCTATTAATATTTAGAGGGAATTTATCAATGTTTAGAAAAATGACTGTCAATTTAGGGAAAAAGAGGATCGCTGAAGAATATTCGTAGTAAGTCTACCAAAAATTCGTAGTCAAAGTATTAACAGTTGATAGTTTCATTGGTATTCTCCACAGTGAAACTATCAATTGGTAATACATCGACTACGAATTTTCAGTAGACTCACTACGAATATTTTTCAGCGATCCTCGTTTTCCCTAAATTGACAGTCAATCTTTTTAAATATTAATAGACCCGGTCTTTCCGTGTATAATTTAATGTACTTCATGTACAACGTATATAGAATTATTTACATAATTTATTGTACATAATTTGTTCAATTTTCCCCACTCTAGAGAGCGTTTCAATCGGGTTGTGCCCCCTTAATGAATTTCCTAGATCCGGCTCTGGATAACTGTGTGGTAATTGGTCAAGGCATGATGAGAATTTTACCTAGAAAATCGTTCTTCGCAGATATATAATTCCTTCATTAGTAACCCAACACAATCTTATCACATTCAGAGGTGTGTTTGGCTTATCCATATATAAGTTCTTCATTCGATTAAAATCAAATTCAGTATAAACAAGAATAATTTACAAGTACTGAAATATGTTAACGTCATCTTGTAACATAAAATAAAGACATCAAAAATAGATGTAATCGAATACATTCATGCTCCATACAAGAGTGATATAGATTTTCTCTTAAAAGATTCTTGTTTAATACAGTTTTTATACAGTTACGTACAAGTTTACGTAGAGGGATACTTGTTAAACCCATTGTACAAATCGATATTGTGCACTGAAGCATCTTTGAATAATTCCAAACAAAAAAGTTACTAGCTGGAGCAAAGTGGTTAGAGTGTCTCTTTTGGTGTCACTCTAAGTACTTACGAAGTCCGAGCACCGTCATGGGTAGTTCGTTAATTTGGATCCAGAAATTTAAGCGTCATTCTAGTATATGACGTGCTTAGAGACTTGAGAATGCTGAGATCCTAGAATTCCTTGATTGGGAATTTTGTTTTTTGTATTTTGCTGAAGAGAAGTCCTATGTCTAAAGATGTTGAGCGATTACTGATTAACCAGTTTCCAGTAGCATACTTATAACACATGGTCGTCGTTCTGAACTTAAAGTGCAGATATTTTAACTTACTGAACTCTTCGACAATGTCAGTCTTGGGATTTTTTTTTGTTTCCTCGAATTGTATAAGAAGATTCATCCTGTTGTAGAATTTGAACACGAGTTTCATCGTTTTAATATTTCGTGCCGTAACCACTCTGCTACAATAATTCCTCGATTCATAGTGTCTAGTTAACATCCCTAGTAGAAATTACTTTAGGATTTTGTGTCTTGCGATATATTTTAGATAGGTTTCAGACCAATTCTTGGCTGAAAATCGTCCAAAATTCATTTCAAAGTACTGTGCAAGGAATCTAAAACCTGTCTAAAAGATATCGCAAGATAAAAAATGTTTATGAGGTAGATTAGATGTTTTTGGGGACACTGTAAGATGTTTTGACACACAGCAGTCCATAAAAATCGGACCCTTGAGCACCCTCTTGTTCATTGACTATGTAAAGATCTGTTCTTCTGTTAAAAAACCACAACCCTTTTACATAAACCAGTTATAATCTCTTCCAATGAGCAGCTTGGCTTCTCAAAGTATTTGGTCCTCTTCGTGTTGTGTCTTGTATACTTACAGAGTGTATGATGCGATAAGGAGTTTCTTCCTCTTTAAGATACGCTTCTGATCTCGAGTCTGTTTCCAATCCCAATGATTCCACGATCAATATTCAAAGTTGTTTAGGTTCTTCCTAAAAAGATAGCGATCGGGTAAAAGAGTCAGTTGCACGTTGTCGATTGAAGAAAATCATTTCCGACAGTTCATTCAAAAACTTCTTAGACTGTGTTGTCCCAGAAATAGACGATATTTGAAAAATTGATGCTTTTCAATCTAGGTATGGAATTCCATGAAAACTAGATATTCTTTTTATAAAGCAATACGTTTATGTTTACGTACATCGCTTATCTCTAATCGGCTCTTTTGTTTCCTAGGATTCCAGTGTGATTCGAAACTCACATTGCGTACAGGTCGTTATCTTTGCTTAACCAGTTGAATCGTGTTTCAGTACCCTAGGATCACCTTCTAAGAAACTGTTTAGCTTCGCAAAGTTCTCAATGTTCGTGTATATACAGATCTTTTGGTTCTAGTATCAGTCACGTACCATTCCTTCGGCGCAGGCCATGATAGCATGTACATTCTCATGGAATACTATATACCGCATTTCCTCAAGATTCCCCTCATTCCTAGATAAAATAAAATGTATCCCCCAAACTGGGCGATGAATTTTTGTTTATTTCTCGCAATAGAAAAAGCAAAAAACAATTGAAGAATCAATGGAGATTGCAAAGAAAGGACTGATCGTATAAACCCTTAAAAGATGTGTGCAATAAAAATGTTCTAGAAGTACTAAAAACTGGTGATGCACCAAAAGGAACATTACACAAACGAGTAGTCTTGATGAGAATTTATGTATCGTAACTTATTCTCGTATTACTTTTACGGTTACGTAATAACATGATATTGAAACAAAACACCAAAAGGCTCCTCATTACGACTGCGAACACATGTTACTACTGTTTTATAATATCGAACAATAATTCTTGATTCTACTTGATGACTAATTTCCTTTGATTCGCGTGTAGATATTTGATGGTTAGCCAACAACAATGAAACTTCGATTCACGACGTGCTCAGTTATTACCGAACATCAAACAGGGTGATATAAAAACGTACACGACGAGGATACGACGTCGTTTGAGGGAAATCCAACAATCCTTGTACTCGCGGCGGTAGTGATCGCACATACGAAGAATGTAAATATCCTCCCTGCTATTGTACTCGGGTTGTAAAATCTCTTGTTCAGAAAGAAACCATTTCCATGGTTGTTGGTTTCTCATTCTATTTGGTTTTTTGAGGAATCGTTGCCAATGATAGCGTGTTGAAATTAAATTTTCTTTATGATATATCGTTCAATAAATACGTCACGAGGCAAGAAGGAAAGGATGAAGGGGGTAGAAATAAATGTGACTGGGTATGATAATTTGGTAAGGATGATCGTAGTTTTTAGAGAATGTCAGACGTATAAATTTATATTTTATTGTAGAACGTAGTGTGGTTAGAATGAAAATAACATCACATGGAGATTAGAAATTCGTGAGTTAAAAAAGAAAAATCATTTCATAAACGTGTTCAAAGTAAAATCATCCACGGAGATCTTACGTCATGTTTTTATGTATCTGTTTTATCGAGCGTGTTTTATCGGAAATTACAAGTATCATGAAAACTATTGGTAACGGTCAGTTGATCCGCGTTAATTAATTATGCAATTAAATCTCGTGCCAGGCGCGCGTATCACATTCTGGGTACCAAATGCACGAATACGATTTTAATTTGATCCAAGTAACCGGTTCCCTGCACGTGTTCAGTAGCGGTGGATGATCGCTATGCGTTGTAGGAAATCTTTAATGAATTCCACAGTTCAATTTTCGTTCTAGTAATCAAAATGCGATAGAACATATCGAAAATGTATCCTATGAAACTATTTATACGAGGAATCGATTTGACGAATTAATCGTGACGAAGAAAATATAGAACAAATAACACTATATGAGCAAAATTGTTGTGAGTTGCAACAATTGATCTTACCAACGATCTAGTGTAAACTCGAGGCAGATGTGACTTAATAGATGATCAAGGACTGTTCGGTTAATAGATCCATTGAATGTGTATCAACACACAACAGCTAATGACGATATATACTCACTACTTTATTGTTCAAGTACGTTTACGCGCCAGTCAAGTTCCACGCAATGCTAGTAAATTCCTCAATTTTTATTTCATCGTTTCTTTCTACAATATTCGTTCCGTTTGAAGTTGTTATTTTCTTTGTTTTTTTTCAATGGATAGAAAAATATTTTGAAGTTTCATTCCAGTTTTACAAGGAAAACCAAGGAATCCCCCCAAAAAATCATATCGAAGAATAAGTTACTGTAACGAGTGCAAATTAAAAAAACGACATTAATATTCACACTCTCTTGAAAATCTCCGCTCGAATTTGAGGGATTATTTCTTTCGTCCCTTGTATTAGATTTTATTGCATTCAAAGAATGAATGAGGTTTCAATTCGTTTCCTTCTCTATGTACTGGAATGTAAAATCACTCACAGAAATTGATCAAATTACACCCTATCAGCTTTTTAACCCTCCCTCTTTTGAAAAGAAAAACTTCATAAACGTCGTTGTACGGAGAACTGCTTAGAGGAAATACAGATTGTACAGAAACTATACTCAATGCTTTGCGAGAAAACATGATTGTACAGAATTTGTGTATAATTTTTGTATAACTAATGCATATGAAAAATAGTTCTAAATTGCATATAATCATACTTCATTAGAATCGTTTCACGTAAATACTTCTCTTAAGGACTTTCACAGCTCATGACTCGTTTCTTTTATCTCAAAATGGTACATATAACAGGATTATAAAAATATCTTTGTTCACATGTTTTTCAAATATGAACTGCACATAATTGCCGTGAGATTATTCTACGTATCAAAACTTTCACAATATATGTTCCGGCTTGCGATGAGATTTTGTTCCGTATAGTATATAATGTTGTATCATCATATTTTGGTCCCGTCTCAATGATTTTTATGGATTATTTGCTTCATTATTCATCATTATTCTGTTATTGACCAAGCGTCTAAACATTTCGATCATCATATTGTGCTTCGGAAGCCTATAAATAGCCTTCTTTCCGTCAGCTTCAAGGTGTTATTTGAATTTATAAATACCACCTTTGCAAAGATGCAACCGCGGTCCATCGAACTCCGAAAATAACGAATGGCTTGAGGCGCGACAGGAAGTAGACTTTAAATTAGGTCGCAAGTTCATCTTCTCTAATTATTATTAATCGAGGTTCTCAGGGAGATTCCCTTGTGATTTACTTGGAAGCTTCATAACTTTATACCTTGTGTGCGTAATTACAAACGCATACATACGCTAATAATAATTCATTTAAATAAATTATGATATACTATTATCATTGGTAATCATACTCTAATGTAATTAGGGTTCCATTATTGTTTAATTGAATAACGTTACCGATTCAGTGATTTAATTATATAAATCGCACTGAGAAAACAGATATCCTGAAAATTACCATAATTTATGGATTTTCAGCGCTGGTCTGACCCGAGTCGGAATATTTACTTGCACGAATATCTAAAAGTACCATAATTTCTTGGACTTTTCAGAATAAGTATGGTACCTTCCTTATAAAAGTCCCAGATATTATGGTACTTTTAGAGGTTTGTTCAGGTAAATATTGAGATTCGGGTCAGACCAGCGCTAAAAATCCATAAATTATGGTACTTTTTAAGATACCTTTTTCTCCGTGCGAGAATATCATGATATTCTATTAAATCATTTGGATTGTTTTATTTTTAATACTAATCGAGAAGATACCGGGTGTTCCATAATTCACTGAAAAAACTTCACAGGCGTTATTCCGCGATCAAAATGCAATAATTTCCCGTATTGAAAAATTTCTTTTGAGCCTTAGTTTTTGAGATATAAGCATTCTTAGATTCTTTTCAAATCCAAATCACTCGAAAGCACTGTATGCGACATACTTGAGCCTGTGACTACAAAATTGAGATATCCTATCATTTTTCAGTCCAAAATTAAAGCGATTTGAAATTTTTTTGCCTCCAGCCAATCAGAATTCAACAACTTCAAACTATTATAGCTCCTAAACAAAGAATACCAGGATAGTTCCATTTTTTCCTACACGAAAAAAAAAGAATAGTTGCAGCAACTCCTTAAATAGTCGATTTTTCGACCATCTACATAAGTAATTGCTGCATCTACTTAGTAGTCAGGACAAGTAACTCGATAGTTGCACTAACTAACGTAAATACTTGAAGTATTTTGAATTAGTTGAGACAGCTAACGTGTTACTTGTCCTGACTACTAAGTAGCTGCAGCAACTGCTTAAGTAGATGGTCGAAAATCGATTATTTAAGTAGTTGCTGCAACTATTCCTTTTTCTCCGCGTATTTGAATTTATCAAAAACGTCAAAGTATTTATGTATCACTGGAAGGTATACATAATGTTCCATTATACTCAAATAACTTTTTCGCCACATCAATCGACAAGCTTCAATGTATCGGATTAAAGAGATTTCCAAGTTACAGTGCTTTACACGCGTTCAAACTATCGGTCCTTTATTTATCTTTGTGCACACGATGTGTTCAGGAATATTGTATGATTTTGTAAAAAGAGACGAGGTTGGAAAACAAACTTGGGTACCTACAATGATGTACCTCCTTCCCTGTGTTCATCGTACCGTACCCATTATACGTATACAAATTTATACGACCGATCTAACATTCGTTTCTCAATCGGGTCGTATGGAGAGGATATATGGTTTGAAGAGTTGTAAAAGCAATGTGGAAAACCTTGGTATATGGCCGAAGGTGAAGAAGAGGTCGAGTTTTCGCTCCAGTAATCACGAATCGTTCGTCATACACTAGTCGATAAAAGCCCAAAAGCTTTTCCATCCTTTTTATAGTTGATAGATCTAGCCACAAAGGTCGTAAAGGTAAAAGGTCTTTGTTAATTCCCAATTGATTCCTAATTCGGTACCCGAAAATTGGGTTCTAAATGTTTTCTGAGTGACTAATGCGTTGATGCTAATCGAACGAATGTCGCATGGTGGATTGGAAATTGATACAAAATTTGGTTTCGGAAGTTGAAGAATTATTCACAATCAAAAAAAGTTTGTAATCTTGTATTATTGAATGGGGCGTGCTTTGTTCCCATTCATATGATTCAGACGGTGCTCGGGGTCCTCGCATCTCTGGGAGCCAAATGGAACTTGATTTGCTTACATTTCGTGATAAATCGTACTTTGATTCACGAGAAGTCATTAAAGAAATCGAATAAGTTATTCAGAGAGATTGTTTAACCGGTTGATAGTTATTGATATTTATGAATGTTATTTATTCTATTAAGATCTGAATCTTATCGAATATTCATCATTGATTCTCTTTGTATTCATAAGAATATGAGAATTTTTGAATACATGAAATTTATTATGTAAGACGGAGAAAAAGAAATAGCTGTAGCAACTACTTAGTAGTCAGGACAAGTATCACGTTAGCTGCCTCAACTAACTAAAAAACTTCGTAAGTTGCCAGGTATTTATGTTAGTTAGGGCAACTATCGAGTTAGTTGAGGCAGCCAACGTGATACTCATGCTAACTACTAAGACTTGCAGCAACCATTTGAGTACACAGATAAAACTGTTTCTTTAATTCTAGAATTTACAATTATTTGGTTCCGATGTATTTGATTCAAATAAATTTTCTTCCAGTGAAGTATGAATTTTTTGTGTCAAATAATCGGAGTTGTTTGAAAATTTTTCTTCAAATATTTCAATTTGAACAATTCAATATATTATTGATGAATAAATAATATTTTGAAGTAAGAGAATCGGAAACACGTTATGTGGATTTCGAAGTGAATATATTCTCACCTTGAGTCAAGTGTATATTTGTTTGGATGATATTAAGAATTATTCACTTCAAGTAATTATAAATTCAATCGAAAAACACCTATCAGTGTGTATCGCGCCATGGTTCCCGTCAGTTAATTGTACTCGATTGAGCCAGAGAAAAGCACATCGTTTTGACGGTTCGTTCGCCATTCTAGATTTTCGATTTCTCAATGACCACGATTTTCAAAGAAGGAATTCTATCGACTGAAACTCCATGAATTGAATTCTAACTTGATAACCAAAGATTTTAGAACAGTTTATGGGTGATGAAATTGATGGGCTCTTTCCTACCTATTTGTATAATATAAATATACATATGTCTAAAATTTTTAAGTACCCTGTTTTAAAACCTTTTTTGGATCATTTGTATCTTGGCAATTATACTTCAAATAAAATTTTGTGAGTAGAAACGTCAGAAGCCGAAAGTATGTTCTTGAATGAGCGTTTCGTCTATACTAACCAAAGAGAGCGGTGTAAAGAGCATCAATTTTTGCCTATTGATGCAAAAGCGAATAGAGTGTGAATTTTTATAGTTTTTGAGGTCCTGAATTAGATAATTAGTGGCATCAAAAAGTCCGAAAATCTATAGTGAAAGTGGGAAAAACCTGTGATAATCATATGAAATTCACACGTGACAGGATACGTATGCACTAAGTCTTATGTATCAATGTGATGTTTAATACCAGCTATACATAATCCACTATCAAATTCAGCTACTCTAATGCTATGAGCGATGTTCCGCCCAGGTCGGTGTGGACCGCTACACAGTGACATACACGGAGAAAAATTTGTAGTTAAATTGACTATGGGACTTTGTAACCGAGGAACAGACTGAATATACGATGGAATTTACTATGACGAGACAATAGAAACATGATCAAATTTACTATGTTTTACAGTAAATGCCATCGGAAAGTCAGTCTGTTCCTCGGGCACAATAATGACATAGTAAATTTAACTACAAATTTCTCTCCGTGTACAAGACTCAGTGACATGTGTTCTATGAAATATGAACTTCATAAGATTATCACAAGGTTTTTCCATTTTTTCATGGATTTTCGAGCTTCTCATTCTCAGTATCGAATTCCGCGTCTCAAAAACTATAAAAATGTACACTTCATTCACTTTTGCATCAATTTGCAGGAATTGACACTTTTCACAGCCTCTCCTTTTACGTTGAAATCAAGCAAACAATATCTTCTGATCAAAATAATATTTATTTGATTGGAAACCAAGATATGTTCCACTTGAATGCATCAATGCAGCTTTCTGAATAAATATTCCATGCTCTCTTACAGAATTCTATATGCGAAACAAATAAATGTATGTTTGAACCAAAGAATCATTTGTTCAATCGAAGGAAATCATATCTTCCTTTCAATCTAAAACAACAGTTCATCGAAGTATCGTATTTATTTAGATGAATGAATTTCAGAATTTAGATATTCAAATAAATCCAAAAAAGTTATTGAATAAATATTTATTTCGCTCTATTGAAATAACATATTTATTCGAATGACTCAAAATTTATTCGATCCAACAAAACACTTCTATCTGTGTAGATGGTCGAAAATCGACTATTTGAGTAGTTGCTGCACTGTAAAAAAATTTCACCGGAAAATTCCAGTACATGTACTGGAAGTCATTAACCTGTACATGTACCGGAAAATTTCAGCACATTTGTACTGCAAAAATTCAGTGCAAACGTTATGGAATTCCCGCATCAAAACTGGAAATTTTCTGAGCCTCGGTACTGGAATTTTTCAGTACACGAGCTGGACTTTTCCAGGACATGTACTGGAAAATTAATGCTGAAAATATCCATGAAAATTGAAAAAAAATTGCTCACGCAAAGTGATTTTGCAGGATCCTTGTGTTCCAAGATGATTGAGAAACTTTTGATCGTTCATTTGGATGGACAGAAACTCATGTCTACCTAACAGGATTTGAACCCACACTTTTCTACCTGCCTACCAACTGAAACCTAAGACCTAACCGATGAGCTATAGCGCGACATGTTGGAAGGCCAGCTTGGGTTACTACATATGCTTCATATCTAGAACACAAGAGGATAAGTCTTGGAAAAACCTCATATATCAATTTCATTGGCTACAATTACAATTATTATTCAAAATCTCAATCAGGAAATTTTTAATATAAAGACTTGAAATTTTTCCTGCCAGAAATGACGAAGTCCAATAGAAGTGGAAAATTTCAGTGCAACAGTGATTAAATTCCGTTGCATAGCAACTGGAAAATTCCATCACAAGACCTGAAAATTGCAGTTCAAAACCTGTATAATTCAATTGCATAGTAACTGGAAAATTCCATCACAAAACCTGAGAATTGCAGTTAAAAACCTGTATAATTCCAGTATACCAACGATTAGGTTTTTTTTTCTAAATTCCAAATTTTTTCTCAAGTCCTTTTTGAGGGAATATTTTTTTTTGGTGCACAAGAACTATAAAATTGTAGTACGAGCCGGTAAAATTTTCGCGAAATCATGGCAAAATTTCAGTACATCATCTCAAACTTGAAAATTCCAGTACAATGACTGAATTTTCAGTTATGCTTGGTAAATTTTCAGTAACGTAACAACAAAATCTCTGTACATGTACTGGAATATCCATATTCCAGTACTAGCACTGGAAATTTCCAGTCCAGTTGCACAGTAAATTTCCAGTTTTTTTTTACAGTGTGCAACTATTCCTTTTTCTCCGTGAACAAAGTAATTATTCTATTTTCGTGTAAGAGACGTTGTTGAAGATGAAACCAAAGACGAAGCAATAAGTATGAATTTCATTTTTGTAATTCCTTTAAACTAAACGGAGGGTAGAAATATTCATTTGCATTAGTTGACTAGACTTTCCGTACAAATTATGAGATAAAATCAAGTTCGATTTATTCCATAAATTCTAAAAAATTATCGAACGAAGCAGACGTTATTGAAATTACAGAATTTCGAAATTTTCACTCAAAACAGATAAAAGCTCACTCCTGAGACTCAATGAAGTAGAACCATCGATTTTTCATTCTTCCCGATTTAACGATTTCCTCCTGATGAATTTATGCAAACTTTCTGACACTGTTCTGATGATGGGCAAGGATTAGCATCCTTGTTAGGATCCAAGCAAGATTAAGATCAACCTGATAAATTCTCAGTCGGGTTTTGATTTTGTTTGAATTTTGTATTCTCAATATTCATGTCAAGATTATGCTATCATTTGATCCTTCGTTGTAACAGTATTAGGGAGAAATAGTACGTTATCGTAAAGGAAACGTAAAATTCACTGGAAAACAAATATTCTTTACTATCCCACGTAAAATATCGATTTATTTGACGTGACAGCTACACTGTAAAAAAAATTTGTTGGAATCCAAACAAAAATGCTTGGAAATTTACAAACTTGGTTTGGAAAAATAATTTCCGAACCTTTTTTGAAAATTGCCGAACAAAAGTTTGTGGATTCTCAAAAATCTTCGTGAAATCACAAAATTTTTTGAATGTTCACAAACTTTTGTTTGGTAATTTACAAAAAAAGTTTGTGTAAAAAACTGCTAAACTTCTTTGGCAGTTTAGGAAGTATATTTTTTACAGTGTACGTAATCAGTTGTTAAGGTGAAAGATTTCGTGATAGCTACCCTCGGAAAAACGCAATTTATTTTCAACCTCTTGAGGGATTGAATACGGCAAATCTCACTGTGAAGTTGAGTCAATCTATGTCACAGGTCGATCAGTCACACGTAATTGACTATATCTAATACGAAATTGATTCCGTAGTAAATTTTCTCACAAACAATTTCGTAATAGATTTGTATTCGGAATCATCTTTCTAGTTCGCATTAATGGAATTTTTCTAATTCACAGTTGAGAGTTAATCATTGAAATCCACTGTACATCAGTTGCAGTATCGAAGAGTATTTTATAACCCTCCGCGGTATAAAAGTTCCAATTTTCAAAATAATATATAAGCAAAATTCGAGTCATTATGTGTCGAAATTTTCTTATGGTATGAGTAACAAGTATGATGAGAATTGATGATTCTATTGAATTTGTTTACCGACATAATATAGTTTTTTAATAAAATGACCGTCTCAGTTGCCGGAACAAATATTCTCTTTCAAGTACATCAAATTTTGTCGTAGAGGCTATATCAACCCTAGCGTGTATGAACTCTGGCCCACCCTGGCCCCATTCTGGCCCAGTCTTAGCGCCGTATTAGCAGGATGGGGCTCAAGCTGGGCCGGGGTGGGCCCCATGGTACATACATGCTAGGGAATAAATCATTCTACTTCGTTTTGAAAAGTTTCTTGTTCAAATGCCGTTGAACTAATCTCACAATACAATCCCACCAACTCTAAAGTTTCAAACGCAGTATATAAACCTAATAGAAATTCAATACCAATTGTTTCTCATTTATAAAACATAATAAATTCCTTTTGAATCATTTTTTCTTTTTCGTTCATTCGATTTTTCGCTCCATTTAATGGAACACCCAGAGGTATTCAACTGCTAATAACATCTTACAACCTTGTGAGGAGAGGTATGAAATTTGTACATCTCTCTACTTTTAATCTTATCGGTAGGAAGGGTGATGACATTCCGCTGTTACGAAAAGCTTGGTCGAGTCCGAAGAATCGTTACGATAGTCACCCACCCCTCGACACTTGCCGACTCTAGAAAATGACTGTAATCACCGAACCGAACGTTTCATTCGCAGTTTCGTTCTTTACAGAAGAGTATCGACCTTTACACTTTTTTTTGGTCGAACTTTGCTGTACTGGAGAATTCAGTCAATTATAATCGATGATAGAACCTCGAAACTGTAAAGGCAAGGTCACAAAATTCAAATATTAACCTTCTATAAAAGGTATATTCTCACGCTCATCATTAGGAATTGATTACTATCACTGTTGAAAATTTCTATATGAAGCTCCAATCACATGTAATGGAAGCAATTTCCACTCACGTGATCGAAACAGTTCTTGAAATTTCAATCACATACGAATGAAAATTCAGTTACCAAACTATATTCATGTAGGTAATATAATGTAGCAAAAATTGAATTCCTAATTTAATCATCAAGAATTGGAAATTTCATTCACAAGTGTACTTGGAAAATGAATGAAATTTCAAGAAATTTTTAACAGTGTAAAATAAGGAAAAAGATTTGGAAGACTTATTTGTGAATTTGCCATAAAGATTACTAGATGGTGGACATTTGTTTTAACTTTATTCTTATTCTTCACATAAAATCGAAACCAGGGACAAATATTTAAAATTAGTTTTGCAACGAGTTCAGATACTGATCACTTCGGGCTAAATAGTAGAGCTAAAGTCTGGAAGTTGTCTCTTGTCTGAATTCTAGACTTCAGTCTTGTAAAATCATGTTTTGGAGAAATGAATTTTCGGTTGTACAACTTGCGGAAAGATGGTTTTGGAATTTTTGCTGTCACTTGAAGATTATGGGCCCAATTTTTCGCTGAGTCGAATTGCTGTCTTTATGAATAACATAATTTTTACGTGGAATGTCAAAAGGATTCAACTTCATCACACTGAGAAAAGGATTTAGTTATAGTTACCAGCATTTGGTAATAGTTACCAAATCTCATAGTTGAATATGGCGAAATAAATATTTAGTCATAATTACCGACATACAGATCCATAACTAATGTCTTTGGTTATAGTTATCAAACTTGAGTTATCATTACCAAATCCTGGTAATAGTCACCAAATCGTGGTAATAATGAACCAATCACATATTTGAGGCAACCAAATCAATTTGGTAACTATAACTAGGTTCTTTTCTCAGTGCAGAAATTTTGTAGTCCCCACATAGCACAAATGTCTCAATAATATCAGAATCACTGTAAAAAGTCCGACTGAAAGTGGCTGCATCTGACTCAAAAACTTGACTGAAATTCAGTCTTTTCCATTGCGTCGGCATTTGTTTTCGATTCCTACCTCCAGCTGAAATCGGGTTAGTTTTGGCTGCATCTTAACCCTACAACGGGCATGTGGGGTCTTTTAGGACCCCAGAACATTTTTTTCTACCTCAGCATCTGAGCCTCTCTTTATCTCTGTAGTTTCTCACCCAAATATTTTCAAAGTTTACATCCTGACGAACAAAAACCGCCCATAGTGAGTTGGAATTCGTTTAGTTTCAAAGAGTTGCAGCCATTTGAAATTTCCTGTGTTTTTCACGTGCCCGTTCTAGGGTTAAAATAAGCTGATATTAAGGTTGAAAGTAAGTTTCACTTTCTACACGGAGAAAAAGGAATAGTTGCAGCGACTACTTAAATAGTCGATTTTCGACCATCTACTTAAATAGTTGCTGCAACTACTTAGTAGTCAGGACAAGTCCCACGTTAGCTGCCTCAGCTAACTCGATAGTTGCACTAACTAACGTAAATACTTGGCAACTTACGGAGTATTTTAGTCAGTTCAGGCAGCTAACGTGATACTTTTCCTGACTACTAAGTAGTTGCAGCAACTATTTAAGTAGATGGTCGAAACTCGACTATTTAAGTAGTTGCTACAACTATTCCTTTTTCTCCGTTTACTGTGATATTCTGCAACAGTCTGGAGACATTGTAATATCGTGAGAATGTCCTGGAGATATTACTGAGAGACATTTGTGCTATGTGGGTCATAATGATAAATTTTCCGTGTGTCACTATGGTGGCATGTTATTTATTCATGAATAAAATATAGAATTCTATGTGAATTCTCTTTATCCTTCCGAATGGAACAATCAATAATTTATCTCCAATTCTAGGGTATACAAGCTATTTCTTCAAACTTCTTTTAGAATTTGAATATCACGTGGTAAAAATAAAGCAATCTGCTCATAATTTCACGAATGAACGATAAAATCATTAACGAAAGACGAGTTAGGATTGAAAAATCGATGTCTAACACCCTGTACAAACTTTGTACCCAATTAGCATTACATGGATGTCATTTCGTGATACACGAACATCACGAGGAAGTGGTACAGGCTTAGCCTCACAAACAGTAACGGAACATCCGTTGCGTTAAAATAGACACCCTAGAAACTGGCAACACGATTACTAGTACCGTCTAGTCTACAGTTGGAATCCTTATACATGAGGTCACGTAAAATATAGATATCACTGTATTTATATTTAGCCACCCCCTGTCATCGGTTTCAATCCATCCAACGAATTTCCATTTCACAGTTCTATTTGATCAATCGAAGAATTTTTATTTGTTTTAAAAACAAAAATAAAATAAATATAAAAGCTCTTTGCGTCTCCATTGGGGTTTGATTATTATTTTCATTTTTCGTTTGTCAAGCGGTTACCGCAAACAGATTCGGATTTCACTATGATTTTATCGTGAAAAATACGAGTGATAGAAGACGATTGTTTTTTTCATTTTATTTGGATTCAGCGTGAATCATATAGGAAACGAAGATACGGGAAAAAGACATGGACCCGAGCAAGCGTTATATCAGCATTCGCTAGGCCCTTACAAGTTCCCCGCTAGCCACTAGACTCTTCCGAGCCCTCGGCTAGATTCTCGCGAGGCCCTAGACACTTCCATGGGTGATGTTGCTGGGGGAATATTTCATGATGGAATGGATAATAATATAATAACTTGTAAAATGATCATATTTCCGAGTATCCGACATAAATGTTATAAGGCAAAGTTCAACGTGCATTAAGATCATCATCATCAACGAATTGCATGACGTCTTTCACGTATATAATAGGAATAAAACGTTTATCTCTCAATCCCTCGTCGATCAATTCAGATCACGGATTTCAACGATAGCCGAAGATAAGCACATATGCATCGGTGAATGTCCATCCTTACGTCGAACAAGAATCGTCATCAGAATTGAAAAGGAGAGAGAAATTCTTGTTACTCTACCAAACGTGTTATTGTTCAGTGGAGATTTGTTAGTGGGTGAATGTATTTAAAAATGATAAGTGATTGTTGACTTTGTAGTGAAATGCCGCAGTACGACGATTCATTTCTCGATTCCCCAATTTTTCGACGACGAACACGCAGTTATACAGTTCAACCAAAACGTTTTGTACCAAAGTCAAAATCTTTTCAAATCGCAACTACGCCGTTGCTGTTGGCCGTGACAAATCATGCGAGAACGCTCACCGCATCTACATCGGCTTGTAGTTTACAAGGTAACGATGTACAAAAATCAATCAACGCGTAATAGAATTTCCCACATGGGAAACATTGATTTCTTCATTAACGTACACATACATTATTAAACTAATTATACTGTTTTACGGGAGTTTACCTCGTGTGATGGTCCTTCCCTCTTGTCACCTGCATGAATTGCACACGCGAATGCATCTCACTTAATAATTACTCATCCGTGCTGTCAATCATATTAAACACAAACATTCGCGTCGGTATATGTCTGGCCATTAACACCTTCCTCGCACTATGCATTCCGTGCATCATCTTCACCACCGCTGCTATACGTAGCGTATACATACAACATACAACGTCTCGTGATTTCCCTCTGGGTTAGCAACTCAATGCAAATTGCTGCAGAGGCGGCTCGCTCGTACACACGCGTCCAACACCTCTTCTTTAACCATGTTATAGTACTACTGACCAAAATTGTTTTTATATTCCCTCGTACCGTGTACTTTTTTCACGACCAACTTCCCTTCTGTGAATTGCTGCGAATCGAAATATTGTCTCGTACGGAAGAGAAGAAGAATAATGTGTATTCTCGATAGAGAGAATTTTAATGAATCATTAAAAGTGAAGGGTACTTTTTCAGAGGATGAAGGGATAATGTAGGATGATGGATCTCTTCTTACCCAAAGGAATATCCGAAAGACAATGTAATATACTCGAATAGAGTGTAAATATTCAACTTGCAGACGAAATATATTTTGAGGTATTGAATTATATTTGTTAGACTTTGTATGGCGATTGGATTATTTTTGAATAACACGTAAATGGTATGAAAATACATTTTCACGAGTTTTAATCTTCTATAAAACTTCATCGTCCCGGGGGCTTTTATGGACCTACGATGGTGCGTCTTACTCGTCATTGCATGTATTTTCAGAGAATGTATATCTCACGAAACTGTTCCCCGGGGATGGGAAGAGAGCAGGGAAAGTATAGTTTTAATTGACGAATCTTCTTTGTTATGAATTGTAAATGTATGTAGTTTACTCGGTATAATTTTACTGTGATTTTCAATCCTAATCATAAAGGTCATGTGATTTAGGTATAACGAAATGGTATGCAAAATGACCTCAGCTGTAGCCAGGGAGATATATGATTCGATTCTATCTATGAATATCTGTCTGTAACCGTAGATCAGATTGATTACATTATCAAAAGGATATCTTATAGATTATCATAAACGATTCCAAGTCTTCGATCGATTATTACATCTTTTCAATGAATCGTTAGTGCATCAATCACCGGTTTTTCAACTTTTCCTATTATTATCCTCCCGGACCAAAAAACACGTCTGTATTAATCTCATTTTTGTATTTCCTGAACCGATGTCATCGTGATTTTCATTCATTGCGGGTGTAGTGTATAGACTATAGTTTCTCAGACTTATATCGAATGTTGATATAGGGGTTGCACAAACAGGTCTAAATCAGTACCAATGCAGTCAGATTTGATATTAATAATCAGTTACAAATTTGTACTTATATTTTGAGTTAAGCTCACTGTTCAAACACATGTTAGTTCAAAATCAATTGTTTTACACTGTTTTTGAATTTCTAACGCGTTTTAGAATCATATTCTTCGAAACGAAAAATTTCAGATTTTCTTATGCATTCAATTTCGAGTATTTTATTGCAAGAAACGTGCCCGAATGGCTACGTTTGTATCCCTTCTAAAATCCTCTTTGAAGCATACAGGGTTTTCTTGAAAAGAAGGATCTTCTCGCTTTCAATTTCGGTAGATTTCGGAATTGCTTCGTTCACCTTTTTTTTTTTAATATACACTTCTCTTTGAAACATACAACCTTCTTATAACAGATCATATTTGGAAGTGATTGGTAGTTGATTGATTGATTACAAAGTTCTGTGCATAATTGAAATAGAAGATGTTTGTCAAGAAATGTTTTTCGAATCAACTCATATAGATATTTCAAGATATCTTGTAAATAAATGAAGCTGAAACTGGCAGTCGCAAAGCTAGCAGCTGATTGTTACAACTTTCGACACAAAATTTTTATTAAGAATTTGAGCATCTAAAAAATGTAGTAGAATGCTGCGTAATCGATTTCTGGTATAAAAAAAGCTTCAATAATCTTCAATCAGAAGTTACAACAATCGGCTGCCAGCTTTATGACTGCTAGTTTCAGCTTCATTGTAAATAGGAAATCTGAAAGATACACTGTAAAAAATAATCAGAATTTTCATATACGCAGCAACCGAAAAATTCCGATCACGCGATAGGGAATCAATTCCCAATGAATGTATGTGAAATTTGTCATGAATTTATCTAAAAATTCCAAACTTTATATGATTTTTACTATCATTTTCCAGTAAACTTCCGATAAAATACAGGAAATTTCCAACGCATGTATGTGTTACTTCCGAACATTCATGTGAAGTGTCCCATAGAAATTTTTACGGTGATATTAACAATATTCAAAAACACGTCTTTTAGAATTCTTTTTCTGCAAGAAATTGGTGGTGTATAGGAACTGTATTTATGTACTGTGAGGAAGACATGAAAGATCCTTCTTCTAAGAATAACTCACGTCCGTTTAAAATAATGACGAATGAATTCAAAGCCTGATTTAAATTCTACTCAATGAAATGTCTTCTACTATTTTTTTTGTGATTCAATCGAATAATTGTAAGTGACCTTTGAATGGATCCAATTTATCATTTCGTTATTCGATCCTCAGATTACCTGAGTTCATAATTTCTTTTCAATAATTTATCTTCATTGAAAAGACATTTGAAGATTACATCGGAGTGAAGTCTTCTTACTTCTCGTTGAAATCAATTAATCATGAAACTGCGGTATTGTGGATTAGAACTTATTGCGTTAGCCTCTGGGAAATAATGTTGCGAAAGTGTCGGGAGTACGAATCCTCTTTAGGTCGCAATTACTCTCCTTGGCTGGCATATAGGGGTTTTCTCACTTGCTGGATCAAGTTTGAGGAAGTAAGATAGATGAATGGCAGGCTTAGAGAGCGGATATCATTTGATTACTTTGTAGAAAAAAATTATGTTGCTTGAATTTTATAATCTTCAACTCGATGCCTTCTTTATTATCCTCACCAATCACGTGAATTTCAGAAGCTCCTTGTGATGGTATTGAACAGAATTTTATTATTAGTTTGTCATCTACACCAAAAGTACTCCATTTGATGAAATTTCAAAGACGCCATATAGCTTGATAGGATGTTGGAATAAATTCTGTTGCAATTTGATAATAGAGTATAAAATGATTGACACCTGCGTACCCTTGATTTGGCTATGCTAAGATGATTATGTTCTATGGATAACAATCACTATTGGGAATCAACAAACTTCTACTAATTAGGTCTTGATTTATTTCACAGATTCCTCTAATTCTGGTAAGAGAATCGGACTCATTTTCTACTGAGTAGATTTCATAGGAATTTTGTAAGGTATTCCACCCTAAGGAGATACCAGCGATCCCCGCTGATGGAACGCGCCATACAAGCGTACCGATTGAGTAACCATTTTCTCGGCAAAAAATACTCTGAACTGAATTTATGAAGAAGTGTAAAATTTTCAGGAATCAATCTTCAATCTTTTATCTATCGTGGTACATCGCCCGAATTTTGAATGTCGAAGAAAAAGTTTGTGTTACCGACTGAGAAAAAAGTGTTTCTTCGAAATTCAAAATTCGGGCGATGTACCGTGATAGATCAAGAATTGAAGATTGATTCCTGAAAATTTCATACTTCTTCACGGAGAAAAAGAAATAGTTACAGCAACTACTTGAATAGTCGATTTTCGACCATCCACTAAAGTAGTTGCTGCGGCTACTTAGTAGTCAGGACAAGTGAGACGATAGTTGCACTAACTAACATAAATACCTGAGGTATTTTGAATTAGTTGAGACAGCTAACGTGTTACTTGTCCTGACTACTAAGTAGCTGCAGCAACTACTTAAGTAGATGGTCGAAAGTCGACTATTCAAGTAGTTGCTGCAACTATTCTGTTTTTTCCGTGTTTATGAATTCAGTTCAGAGTATTCTTGACAAGAAAATGTTTACTCAGTCGGTACGCTTGTATGGCAGGTTGTATTAGCGGGAATCGCTGGTATCCCCTCAAATACACGGAAAGATTGAGTTTATTGATATGTCAAAAAATGACTTTCAATTCAGAGAAAGAGAGCATAGCTGAAAAATCTTCGTAATGAATCTACCAAGAATTCGTAGTTGAAATACTGAAAGTTGATAATCTCGTCGTTATTTTTCACAGTGAAACTATCAAGTATGACAAATTTTTTATAAATTCACTACGAAAATTCTTCAACTATCTTCTTTTTCCTCAATTCACAATCATTTTTCCACGGAGAAAAAAGAATTCGCTACGACAGCGAAACTTGATTTTGCTGGGTACCTTTTGCTACAGTAGCAAACCTCTTGCTGTGACAACAATCTATTTGCTACCACAACAATCTTGTTAGCTACAACAGAAATTTTTTTAGCTCTCTCAGCAATTCACTCTAGTAGAAATTTTGGATGGAAAAATACCAGGCACGAGGCACGCCTGATTTCCTATCAGGTCTTCAACAGGTTTCGTTACGGTTTTTCCTATTTCGCTCGATTTTATGGACTCTCATCCGAACCCTATTGTACCCCTGCGTTACAACCCTATTTGAATCCTATTAGGGAAATCAGATAAGTTCCTTGTAAGGGCCTCATAAGATTTTCTCATTCAAGGTCTCCGGATTCTAACCTGATCAGGACCTTATTAAAAATAGGGAATGCCTGATCAAATTTCTACTAGGGCAGTTAGATGTGGTAGCCGAGTTTTATATAAATACCCATAATATTTCATTACCTTTCAAATCCCGAAGCATGAGAATTTCACTCCAACGCAAAGACAGGTCCATTTCTTGGTATCTTAAGAGTGAATTGTCACTCTCCAGAAGTGAAATTTCAATTTGCAAAAGTAGGAGTTCGATTATTGGAAAATTTGATCTACTCTCATAAGTTCAACCATCGATATCTATGTTTTACCACCGTAAACTGTATAATAATAAACATAAGAAACGTGGAGGTCACAGAAATGTATCCTAAAAATCGGTGAATTTGCTGTAATATAACCTTCACTTGAAAATTCGTGAGAAAATCAATAAACCTCGATTCAAAAAATCTTTTTTTTTTATGTTTCAGGTACGTACTTCCAAATCAATGATCATCATCACCCTCATTATTCTCAGAATCCAAGTGAGTGCAAAGATAAAAATGATTCATCGTAATGTTCCAAATGGTAAGCTAAGAAAGAGGAAGTTCGATATTTTGAAAACTTCTTTACAAAACTCGAAAAGAAATTCGTATGACTATGAATATGTATTCCAGCGACTGAGTAATTACTTTGTCTCGAATATTTTTTTCTTCTTCACATTTTAATTGCAACAAGTTTCAGAGTCCTTTCACGTGAGTTTTTAAAAACATTTTTAAATCTTTCCGTATTATCTTTTTCTCCCCATCTCGAAGTAAAAGCTTTTCCATTCTTTTTTCTACCTAGGGAAAATCCCTTGGAGCGATTTAATTCCTTGATCCTAGAGAGAAGCAGCTTCTTCTTGCGTCGGCCAGGGATTTTCATGAATAATTTTTTCAAAGAGATAAACGCGGGCCAGTAAATGTGAGGATATACAAAAAGAAATTAGCATTCATCTCGGTATTTGTTAATTTTTTTTCATTTGTGAATCACATCGTCTTGGCTGTTAACAGATTACTTCTCTGTTACCGGATGATGAAATCCCATTATTGTGAAGAATATTAAATATTTTCTCAATATTCTCATGAATAAATTAATTGTGTAGAGAAATGTATAATAAACATTTTACGTCTTTACGGATGGAGCTTTGAACGCTGATAGGTGAAATTTGAATTCAAGCGACAGAGCCAACAACAATTACATTGAAAAACTCAAGTATTAGAAATATATGAAAAGTATTGAATGTAATCATTCTAATATCCCAAATGACTAACATTTGATCTGTTCACATTTTCCTTTCATGATGTGGTGGGGAATTTTTCTACTCAGAAAATTTCATTCCAAAAAGGACGAATAATATGGGAGAAAAAGGAGAAAAGCAACTCTCGTGGTAGTTTATAGCATAAGTCCCTTCGCAGAAGGAAGGTATAATCCATCATCTAAGAGGAAGGAAAATCTTCATGATTCTAAAAGTGTGATATAAATTTCAAATAAATGTTTAGTTCGTTCAAAAATCTATAGAACGTGATGAAAAGAATCAAACGATAACGATAAAATGTTTGAAACATTAATTTCCGTGTGAACGCACGAGAATGTGGGATACATGAAAGAATTATTCATCAAAACGATTGAATAAAAAAAAATGGCATGCGTGAAATAAAAAATATCAATATCGGGTGTAAATCAAATGTTGATACATTTGATTTGTACCTATACGTTTCTTCGAATCGAATGAATATTTCATGGAACGATTTTAACGAATCTGGTTTTCCATCAAATTCAAGTATGTCGTGGGCGCACGTATATGTATGCATAGAGGAAAGAGAATGATGGCAAGGATTTGATGCGTCAAATCGAAACGTAGGGACACGGACTTGTATTTTATAAGGATGAGAGGTTGGCGAATGTGGTTGGAATAGTGGTGTGGTCTTAGTACCGCGCTCGAGGGTGTGAACCACCACTTAATCAAGATGTTACATGAGCCTCCTCCTATTCCTCCACCTCTTCTTCTTCTTCTCTGTTCAAGTCCTTGGATCCTTTTTCTCAAGA
The DNA here is from genome assembly GCA_018340375.1 of Gonatopus flavifemur. Taxonomy (NCBI): domain Eukaryota; kingdom Metazoa; phylum Arthropoda; class Insecta; order Hymenoptera; family Dryinidae; genus Gonatopus; species Gonatopus flavifemur. Next base: position 43,704,318 of record JAFFJZ010000003.1, on the reverse strand, counting down.
GAGATGGGATGGTCATCTTTTGCATTTCATCGATCAACGACTCGGAAGCGCTTCTTTTTCTCTTACGAAAGGTATTCTGTGAGGGAGATTTGAATGGAATAAAATATGGTGTAATTATTGTAAGAAGCGTTCGCTTGTTCTTATCTATTGAAGAAAATGCATTATTAATTGTAATGCCTTTGTTTAATTCAAGGGGAGGTTCTCATCAAGCGAATTCCGAAATAAGGTGATTTTCTCGAATTTTTTTTCTTAAGAAGGAAGTAAATTAAGAACTCGAGTTATTTGAGACTCATTGAATGGGTCTTGAAGGATATGAAAAAAATTTTCTCAAATGTTTTTCAAGTTTGGCTCCACGATATCTCAAAAACTATTGAACGGATCGTCCATTCTTTTTTATTTTGAAGCTAATTGAATTTATTGGAGGATGAACCTAAATGAAGATGACATTTGCCTATATTTGCTTCCCCGTTAGAGGAAAGCTTTGTGATCGTTTCCGAGGACCGAAAAGTTTTTTGTCTTCAAACTTAAAATCTCTTAGGCCAAAATGTTGCTCCAAACTCGGAGAACATTTTTGGTTTTGTGTCTGTCTGTCTGTCTGGATGTGTGTGAGTGTGTGTGTGTGTGTGTGTGTGTGTGAACAGAATTGCGACCGCGCATATCTTCGGTTCCTATTATCCGATCGTTATGAAATTTTCACCACAGTTATATGCAGTGTCAATAGTGGTCCCATATGAGTTTAAACCTGATCGTTACAGGAGAACGGGAGGGATGAGGGAAAATGTTCTGCAAATTGGTGATTTTTGCGACCGCACAGATTTCCGCTTCCTGTTATCCGATTGCAATTTTTATAATCTATGTGGTATTCGATATGCTCGCATCTATATTATTGGAATGGCGCTCATTTCATGCACTAGTATGTGATGTTAAATTGTTTTTCAATTTTATGGCGTCTATGAAACAAATCGAATATATTTCCCTACACGGAAAAAAAAGTATGGCTATTATAACGATCTGAAGTATGGTTAAGAAGAGATAGCTGTAGTGAGAATACTGTATCGCTATGGTGACGATACAGATGGCTATGCTGGCGATCTATATCGTTCCTCGGATGATTTGTATGATCATAGCAACGATACTGATACCACCAAACTTTGGATAGTAATCACAACTATCCAGTATCGTTATGACAGCGATATTTTTTTCTCCGTGTAGATATATCTAGTTGTGGGTACGGAAGATCCAGTTGGAAAAAGACATGGCTAAAACCATTCTGACAAATTATCAGTGCCGTCTTTCTGCATAGGCTTTGTAGGCTCGGGCCTAGGGCCCCACGCTGATGGGGGCCCCCGACTCCTTGAATCACAATTTTTTTTCAATTCTACAAGAAAATAATTTTTGATAATAAGAAAAGTAAAACATGAGCTATGGTGATTCAAATTGCACGGCCAAACGAACATATTGATATATTCACAATTGATTAAAATTTCCAAAAAGATATTACTATATATAAGTAAAAAAATTCCCTTACATGGGCCCGCAAGCATTCTGAGCCTAGGGCCCCTTACTTATGAAAGACGGCACTCCCAATTATTGTTTTATTTTTCCATTATTCTGTTAGAAAAGATGTGGATTGGGTTGCATCGTCAAGGATCGCTGATATTCCCTTGATAACTTCTCATGAATCGAACTGTAGATTCTAAAGATGCGAGCGTATGAGAGTTTTGATTGTTGATAATCTTCCTGATATCTACTACAACTTTTTGATGTGGAGAAATCGATCAAAAAAGGTACAATTCATTAGCATAATGTATGGAAATCCTAATTCAGATCGAATAAATTTACTTCCACCAAGGTAATCCAGATTTATTCCTAGTCAGTTCTTAGATATGTACATCTGATTTTGAATAAGCTCGTCAGCTTCTCACGAAATATCGGGTCGGTCAGGTTTAGAGAGATACTTTATTGAATCGAACAAATGATTTTCATTCCAATATCAAGGACAAGTTTGTTGGAACAATAAAATAAATACAAAACATATTCTGCCCAACTGAGACAAATTTTGTTTCAGTCACACATAAATAAACTTCAATAATGAAAAGCTTGGGAATGCCACAAAAAGTTCATACACAGTAGCTAATATGACAAAACGTTTGAAAACATTGAGTGTATTATTTCTTTTTATGATCGATATTTACAATTGGATAATAGAAATTAAACGTATAATGGTCTCTGTTTTTTCAATAAACTCGAGTACAGCACAATCGAGCAAGGATATTGAGTAGATCGAATAAAAATGAAAAAAAAGTTCAACAACTATTTAATTGATTGAAAAATATGAAAAAAGTGTGTTCAATTCATACATATTGTATGGGAAGTTGGCATCACGTTATCTATACGGGAAGAGAAAATTTTTCAACTATTCACTCTGCATTCAATTAGCGGTTCGATGGATGCGATAGAACGGGGAAGAAAGTGAGACAGAAATATCAGCACAATGCCATATATCGCTTTGTTTATATACGCTCTTCAACGCGTTGCATATTTGCCGCCAGCCACAATGGGTTGGAAATGAAATGGGTATCTGGATGTCTATTGTTTATGTTGGTGACGTTATTATTGATAGGAAAGGGACAAAGATAAAAAAGAGATATTCAAAGGTATCTGTATTCTGAAAGCGTATTTGTGTGTATATATTTTTCGAAAGAACAAAGCTGTCCGTATAAATACAATCATTCAGTTTTTTCTCAATCTGTGTGGGTTCCGTACAAAAGGGATTTTAGGCAATTTCTTGCGAACCGTGAGTGAGGAAGGTTCGCGAAATTTCATTTTTGTCGTTTCATTTGAATATTAAATCATTTTTGATCCAGGTTTATGAGAAGTATATCACTTGGTAGAATTTATAAATCATTCTTATTAATAAACAAAGTTCTCTGCGTTACAAGAAGCCGCACAGAATTTGAAATACATATTTCTCCCTCTCACGTGAAATCAGGATCACTTTTTCTTCTTTCGGAAACGAGGGAAAAAAAGTCGAAGAGAAAAAACTGACGAGTGAAGATGAAGAGAAATCCTCTTCCGATATGAAAAAGCAGCTTAATGTCTCGTCGATAAATTCAGTAACATAGAGAGGAAAATCTCTTGTTTTGGTAAAGTGCACTGGTGGCTGCTATATTTCTTGAAGACAGGTAACTGCAATCTAAAAAGCATCTCAACGGTATTAAGAGAAGAAAAACAAAAAGCACGTATCGTACAGTGCACACGAATGATGTATATCTCAACAAATTACAGATTTTAAAAACCTTATAATGCTTTATTTCTTTCCGAATGGAAAGAAATATGCGAGGAATCTTGTTTTCCCCTACCATTTAATCATCATCTCGTAACGTAGTCGAAATTTATCAAAAAATATTTTCTATAAGATTATCAAACGCTTTTTCGTAACCTCATGAGAACTATTCATTCAACGTTTTTTATTTCCAAAAGACATAATTTTGCATAGAAAAGAAGGTGGAAGTATAGAACAATGATATGAGTAAACAAAACAGAAAGGAAAACTACATGCAGAGGTCCCTTTTGCATCAAACCAACAGCAGCATCTGCTCGCAACTACTCCGTTTCTTTATTTTTGTTTGATATTTCTATTTTATTTTTATTTTGTATTTCCTTTGATTCTTCTTTTTTCGTTTCTTCCTTCTTCCTTTACTCTCCCATTGATTCTTTGCTCGTCGATCTCCATTCATGCGATAACTTCCGCTCAAGTGAGTATTGCGCCGGAATGACGCAGAACGAGATGTAGACTCGCAGAACTGCATAAAGGTGAAAGAATTTCTTAAGCACGACAAAATGAACAGACTCTTACGTAGAAAAAAGAAATACGAGTTTCCGTAGAAGAGATCTTGTAGACATTTTCATAATTAATACGATAAAGCAAACGTTCCATTTTGCGTATATAGTATCGTGATGTACAGAAGGAAGAAATTTCGATGTTACGTTCCTGATGTGTTCTCGTGTGGATAAAGTGATTCTTGTATTGTATCAAGGTGAATTAGCTTTATACAGCCCGACGAATTATGTGGGTAAAATGAACCAAAAACTTGGTAACGATGAGCGGTTGGACTTTGTAATCAGATGGATGCTACGTTTATCGTACAATCGATAACGGGGAGAAACATTGCTTGTATGTATTTGGCATTACTGCAGGGCATTCTGCAGAATATTGCTTGGTTGCAGTACCGTATAACATCGGTGAATACCTTGTTTGCTCGTTTATATGTACGGACATCAATAATGACAATGACCCCCAACCGTTGCACACCGATTCCTGTTCGCATCATTTGCACAATTCGACTGCAGCGTAGTCATACATTACGTTGAAATCCTCACGCTGATGGAAGAAGAAAAACAGATGTGCTGATCAGCGTGATATTCCATCACATGAGAAGCATGTTACAAGAACAGTTATTTTCAGTGTATCTTCATTGTACAGTATTATGATTTATTATCCGCTATAACAGGATCAAATGGAAAAAACAATTCTTGCGTATGTAAGAGCTTCTTTAACGTCATATTACCTTTAATGATATATATTTTGATGGTTCGCAGAGAGACCAAATAATGTATCTTATAATTATAAATAAAACTAACGCAATCCGTGCTTGATTTGTATCGCGCTTATTCGATGTTCCAAAAGTAATTGCCATTGAAACTAGTCAATTGCAATTCTATGGGAGTTTCTTTTCCAATATCGTTAAAACTTTTCAATAGGATTCTTGAGTACTTGAACATGTTGATCTCTGCAGATGATGAAACTAACGGTAAAAAGTTAGCGACCAATTGGTAGAACTTTTGCCTGTATTCGAGTATTGTACCTTCAATCAGGAGTTAGTGGCAATGGCCAGGTTACGATCAATCTTCAAATCCATGCTCTCTCACTGTCTTGATAACAGTTTTGATATTTCTTTCCTCACAATCTTTCAATTACTGTCCATTACATACCAATCATCCAAGTAGCTAAGCATATTCTAAGAGACCAATTTTGTTCCTATTAACAAATATCTATTTTGTTTGCTTAGGAATCCTACACTATTCTCTCGTTTTCGCTGGTGGAAATTTTGTTTGCTGGTGGAATAGAAGATTCATATTTTGAATACTTTTTAAATCTTGATCAGTGGCGTGGTGAGAACATTTCTATCCCCTTCCAAATTGTATTGAAACAAAGATAAGAGGCGGGATTTTCCCTTTGTTTCGTGTCATTGGGAGAAAAATATAGGAGGTCTCACCCTGCCACTGATCTTGATTTGCTCCATAATACTACTGTGTCCAAAAAATAAGATGACATAGCATTTATTTTCAAAAATCTACACCGAGAGAAAAAGCATGCTTTAGAAGCATGACACACTTCAATGCTTCTAACGCACTTGTTACAACGTACTTTTAACGCTCGGGACTCATGCAGTTAACGCACGAGACCATGCTTTTGGGGTATGTGTCACATGCTTTCTAAGCATGGGTACCGAGCATTGGAAGCACGTTATGACAAATGCATTAGAAACTTTAGTGCGTCAATACTTCTGCAGTATGCTTTTTCTCTCGGTGTATATTTATTCTCCCAAATCAAGTTCATCACCTTCAAAGTAACTCCCCCCCCCTCCCCTCCGGATACAATGCACTTACGCCAACGCATTTTCCAATCTTCGAAACAGTTGTTAAAGTCAGTTTCCGGAATGGCCTTCAGCTCTTTCTTCGATTCGGCTTGGATCTCCTCCATCGACTAAAAACGGTGTCCCCAGAGCGGTCTTTCGAGTTTGTTGAATAGCCAGAAGTCGCACGGTGCCAAATCAGGCGAATACGGTGGTTGTGGAACGACATGGGTCGAGCCTTTTTGCGAAGTAGTCATGAAGCATCGATGCAGTGTGAGACGGTGCATTGTCGTGGTGAAAAAACCAAGAGTTGTCTCGCCACAATTCCGTTCTCTTTAGGCGAATAGCTTCACGTAAACGACGTATAACGCTCGAATAATATTTTTTGTCGACAGTTTGACCCGGCGGAAAGAACTCAAAATGTACCACATGACGATAATCGGAGAACACAGTCAACATAACCTTGATTTTTGAGCGACTTTGGCGCGGTTTTTTTGGTTTTGCCTCACCTTGAGCGCGATATTCACTTAATTGATCGGTTGTTTCCGGGTCGTAAGCATGAATCCACATCTCATCTCCCGTAATAATGCGTTTCATCTTGTCCTGATAGTCAGAAAGTATTGTTGTACGCACTCCACACTGTAGAATATCTGACCGAAAGTGGCTGCATCTTACACTGAGAGAAGATCAATTGGGAAGTTCAATAAATAGTAATATACTCGTTTGATGAATCTAAATATTACTGAACTTTTAGCGATGTTTCATGGAATTTTCAGAAACATCAATGAAATTTTGCTTTACATTACTCAGTATTCTTCAATCGTTATCATATAATACAATATTAATGTCCAAATTCGCTAAGTGTTACTCAATTACTAACCGTTCAGGAATTGAGTGACATACAGTGAGTTTGGACATAAATATTGTATTATATGATAACGATTGAAGAACACTGAGGAATGTGAAGCAAAACTTCAGTAATGTTCCTTGAAATTTCATGGAAGATCGTTGAAAGCTCAGTAATATTCAGATTTATCGATCAAATATATCACTACCCCAATAAAAATATTTCTCTTCAAAACTTCAACAATTTCTCTGCAAAACTTCATTATCGCAATTCTCAGAGAAAGAAAGAATTTTTTCAACAGATTCATCTTCCAAAACTCTGTGAAATTCTGCATATTTCTAAAAATTTCTATTGCCAGTAAAGGTTTCTCTGTACATTTCCAACTTATTGGTCAAAGTTGTTTTGTTGAGAAATGTTGAATTTCCTCAACATTTTTCATACTTGATAAATGGTGGAAACATTTGATGAGGAAAGGAATTTTCTCCACGAATTCATATATTTCTCTGCACACTACATTTGCAGAAAAAAATTTGAATTTTCTCTTCATTTGTCTATTCCAAGAATATTACGACTTGTGGCGGAGACTTGAGTTTTCTATACAAATTCATACATTTTTCTCAAATCGCATTTGCGGAGATAAAGTGAATTCTTTCAAATTTTTCAATCGACTCAAAACAACTTAAGTAAAATTCACAAGTAGGCCTCGAAAAAACCTCTCTCCCACGACCCACTCATTTTTCCTTTCGGAGGATTCTGAATCGATTAGTCTATATCTGACGGGAACGAATTTTTTAAAATTTTCTATCGATTTGACCCAGCACTTGGAAAAATTTACAAGTTGAGGTCAAAAAAATCCCCTCTCCCACGACCTATTCATTTCTCGTTTCAGAAGATTCTGAATTGATTGGTCTATACCTCACGAAAACGAATTTTTCAAAATTTTCCATTGCGATGATTCCCATAAGTGGTACTTTAAGATTACTGTAGTCATCTCGGAGATCCGCTGATGTGATAGAGGCTTTGCTTCTCACTCGCAGGACCCGGGTTCAATCCTCACTGAGGAAAGTTCCTAAAAATGGACTTTCAATGTGGTGTCTCTTCCGTAATGTCATTCAAGTCGAACTGGAAGGAGATTTGTAGAGATAAACTCTGAACAAAAATTTTTTTTCTCAAGCAAAAGTGAATAGATAAAACAGAGATTTGTAGAGTAATGCAGGAATATGCAGAGAAGTATTTAATGTAATATGGAGATTTGGCGAGTTTTGTACGAATTTTGTGGAGAAATTCATAAAATATTACGAAGATTGGAAGAATTATGTACAATTTTGCAGAGTAATGCAGAAATTTGTAGAGTAATATTTATGGTTAAAAATTCTGCAAATTTCTCAAAGCGTCCGAAATCTGACAGTTATGTAGAAAAATCTGAAGAGTTTTGAAGAATTTTGAAGAGAAATATTTTTATTGGGGTATTTACCGAACCTCCAAATTGCTTTTATCTCAGTGTACCTGAAAACTTGACTAAAGTTCAGTCTTTTCTATTGTGTCGGCATTTGTTTTTGATGCTTACTTTCAGTTGAAATAGGGCTAGTTTTGGCTGCATCTCAAAATAAGCCGATATTAAGGTTGGAAGTAAGTTTTACTTTTTACTGTGCAACGCGACGATGTTTTTCCACGAAATTCAGTGTTTTCGGTACCAAGCGAGATTTGACACATCTGAGGCCCAAAAAATCCTTCAAAATGTTATTGACTGATCCTTTTGAAATGCCAACTTCATCAGCAAGATCTCTAATTGTTGACTTGTAAACATTTTTTTTCGACATAGCCTCATCACCAAAGGCTTTCTGCGCCATCCTCAACGAATCAGCAGCAGGAAAATCCTTCCGTAAACGAAATTTAATACCATTTCTTTGCTCAACAAATGCAGACAATCTAAAAATCGAAAAATTCACTTTGAGCAGCTTACATAACGAAGCGTATCTCAAACACTAATGAATATTTTGATGTGACCCTAGGCACGGATATCAAAGACAGTCTTACTAACCTAAAAATAAGACCACTTCCTGAAATACATTTCCGCACAGAGTTTGAATTCAAATGTCACATTACTTTTTGGACACAGTAGTATGCAGTGACAGGCATGTTCCTCGTTACTCATTATATATAATATATATTTTGTATACATATTATATATTTATCATATATATTTTAAATATAATTAGTAACGGTAGCGAGCAACGTACCCATCACTGATAATATCCAACAAACCGGTGTAGAATTAGGTCGAAAAAAAGGTGGAAATCAGGTTGGATAAGAATTTCAAGAGTACACTAAGAGAAATTTCTCTAGTCTCTGTAACTTAAACAAACTAAACATTCCTATTGGGAGCTACTAAAAATTTGGTTGATTCAACCAAGATAGTAGCGTTGATTCATCACTTGGTTGTATCAACTATATTTTCTAGGTTAAATTAATCAAATTTCCAGTAGCTTTTACTAAGAATATTTGGTTGGGGCATTTTAGTCACAGTGATCTCAAAAATTTCTCTCAGTATAAAAACAGGGTCAGAGCAGAGTGATACATATCAGGGTGAAAAATCAAATCAAACTCAATTTACTCCGTAATACGAGAGCAATCAGAATCGGAACAGGCTTCACTCTTTGTTTCAGATCCACGATGTAATTTTGGACACGAAATTTGTCAAAATTCATAATAACTGAGCATTGTGATCGAAAGGAACTCGAGACGGAATCAATGCAAAATTCACAACTTTATCATACCTTGAATTCTCATGTGAAAAGATTTTCAAATTTATATACAAGTATAAGTATATAAATTTGAAAATTCTTTCACACGAGTTTTTTTTGAACATCTTCAAATAAATTATTACACTCTGAAAAAAATTTCGGTAAATTTACAAAATTTGTCGAGAAAGAATTGATAAATTTACCAAAATTTGTCGAGAAAGAATTGATAAATTTATCGTATTTTTTGGTAGAATTACCGAAAAATCGTTTTAATTATCACATTTTGTTTACATAACTACCCGAAAAATCCTGATGATTTGTTGAAGCTTTCCTTCGCATTAATTGCTTCCTGAATGACCGAAGAATTTCTTGGTGAATTTATCCATTTTTGTTACAGTGTGTATATAAGAGATGGCTATCCTATTTATGTTTAAGCGAAAAGTACTGTTGTTCAGAGATTTCTTCTCTATGCATCAGACCAATTTTTTTTGTGAATCGTAATCATATTTCTTCCCACGCACTTTTAGAAATTTCTTGAAATTCCATACATTGTTCAAGTACATTTGTAAGTGAAATTTTCAGTTCTTGGTAACTGAATTGTGAGCTCATTCACATGTAACTACATTTTAAATTTCCGGTATACTATATTACACCGTAATATATATATTTGCAACTGCTATTCCATCCAGATGTAATTGAAATGTCAATAAACTTTTCAGTTACGTACATAACTCTTGCTTCCACTACATGTAATTGAAAATTCAATGAGAAATTTCTCACAGCGTGCTTTTAACTTTCTTCTTTTATCAGATTTCGTAATTAAATCTTCTGTGCAGGTGAGAGTATAAAATCCGCAAGATTGCATTGTGCCATTAAATATATAAATGTGCTCCAGATGTAAAACTTGGAGGATGTAACGTTTAATTCAGAGAATAAAAAGAAACAACCTAAAAGCAGATGTTATTACTTCCTACATTTCCTGTCTCCATAATCATTGATGAATCGTGAATTTGGTTTTAGGAGATAAAATAACAACTGTTACGATCCAGTCGTAAATGCTTCAGTGAGAATATAATATTATTCCGATAATTCGGTTACATGTATGCACCTGTGTGCATGTATTTACCCGTCAGGATTGTAACTCGGGAGAACCAATTGCAGGGTGAATAGATGAAATTCGGTATCATGTTTGTTTACGAGCTCTCGAGTATCCTTGTTGATTTTCAACCAAATTCATACGGAATAACAAATTGAATACATCCTCTCAAGATTTTATGAGAGCTGTCTGTATTCTAGAATTTCTCACATTATTCTATAATAATAACAACAGGTTATGGAGAATATGTAATAAATCTTCTCCGTTAACTGTTTGTGGAAATTCGATGTAAGGTAACTTGATGTTTCAAAAACAAGGCTCTGATGGAGTATTTACTCTTTGGAAATAAACGATGTTTACGTAGATCAATATGCATTAGCTGGCTGATTCTCCGTTATATACAGCGAGGTACTCGATGTCTTCCATTCATGTGTATAAGATCAACGAAAAAATTATCAGCGTATGCAACTGCTCTTTAGGGCCAGTTTTACCAGTTACCTAAGTGGACATTGAAACTCAGCCTTGTCAGGCCATGCGCTTGTCAGTTCTAGCACTGCTATTCCTGTTGAAAATCTCAGGCAGAACGGGGCAAAACATTTTTTTGAGGCTTTGAGCAGAGAAATTTTCGCTGACTGTTGTTTCAATAGAACTTATTTGTTCTATTTCGTAGTAGAAGTGAGAATAATATCCAGAGACCAAATGAAGGCAGTCAAATCCACAGGAGTATCCTGCGACCCAATTCTGGGTGGTTAAAGTACTTATAGCAGATGAGGTGACATAGTCAGATGACCCAAGTGACATCATTAACGTATAGAGAGAACCAGATCAGGGTTTCTCAGGGTTTTTACAGCGTAATAGCGCCCCGTTAAATATGATCGGATTCAATACAGAACAGAAGACGAGTGAGAAGCTGAGTTTCTTGATAAAAAGCTCATAATCAAAGCTCGTGGATTTTTCAAGCTTCTTCATCACTGATACTCAGTACCAAATCTCACTCCACGCTCCGCTTCTCTAATGCCTGGAACAATGCGATCCCTAGGCTATTGACATCTGATATGTTATCAACATTATGTTGAGAACTCTGAACCAGACCACCCTGCGTAATATTTCGCTTCCGTGTAAGTGCCAGCAGAGCGGGATTCAAGTATAGCCAAGCAAGTTCAAAGTTGACCTGATCAGGTCCAGGAAATGAATTTCTAGTCTGGCACTCAATAACACCTTTTGTGGTGCTAAAAATGGGTCTTTAATTATCCCTACAAACAATGATTGTACACGGAGAGAAATTTGTAGTTAAATTTACTATGTTATTATTGTTTCCGAGGAACAGACTGAATTCTGTCGGATTTTACTATGAAGGGCATATTTTTACTATGGTACAACAATAGAATGCTGATCATATTTACTATGTTTTATGGGGGAACCCGTCATAGTTCAGTCTGTTCCTCGGGAACAATAATAACATAGTAAATTTAACTCCAAATTTCTCTCCGTGTAGGCATTTTAATAGATCGCTGAAGGCCCTGCAATGCTGGCGAAGAGCCGTTACTGGATCTCTAAAACGCTGGCAGTCGTGTTTGCTGGGATTTCTATTCTCTAAATCAAAAAGAGTGAGATTTCCGCTCGAAAAAAAAGATAGGTTTCCTTCTGACTGTCTGAAGAGTGAAATCTCACTCCAACAGAGTGGAATTTCACTCTTAAGGCAGCCAGAAGGGAACCTATCCCAGTACACAATTTTTCGGGCAACATTGAAAACTGTCATAATGTTATCTGCAAGATTCCATGAAGAAAGGGAAACACGGGCCGATACTGACTCAGTACTGCTGTCAAAGTTGCCAGCACTGGCAAATCTGAAGCTGTCAAAGCTATCAGAACTGGCAAGAAGTCGGCATGATAATACCGTTTGAAATTCGTTGAATAGGTCGTGCCGATTGGAGAATAATAATGATCCTGCACCGAGAGAAAAAGCATGCTCTAAACGCAAGGGAACACTTCACGCTTCTAACGCATTTGTTATAACGTGCATTAAATGCACGAGCCCATGCTTTTTGTGCATGAGTCCCCATGCCTTCTAAGCATGTTGCCATGCGTTGAAAGCACGTTATAGCAACAGCGTTAGAAGCGTGAAGGGCTCCTTTGCATTTGGAGCATGCTTTTTTTCTCGGTGTGGATAGAAACAATTGTTCCCGCCAAAGTTTAGCAAATTTAACCTTGCCAGTATCGGGCCATTCGTCGATTTCTGCAATTTCCACATAGAATGTCAAAATGATCTTTAATGTTCCGAATTTTGCCACCTTTTTGATGCATACGAGATTATTTTGACATCTTTCAGATCACATTATGAAGGTTTCGGATGACTGTTTATACTGCTTTCCTTTCGAGTGGGATTTGCACTTTTCCGTATTTAGAGAGTAAATGGTATGAAATCGAGAACTCGTAATTGATCGAGAGTCTTTTGAATTCATTGTTAAAATCTCCATCGTTCTACTTGGGAGCCCATAAATGCTCATAATGCAAATTCCTTTTATACAGATTTCTTCGATTTCTTTCCTCAGAATCCATAATGTCATCTACAATTGAACTCTTGTAATTAAAGAAAAATCTTTATTCCTGCCCTGGGAATACATATTACAACTTGATTTGAAAGTTTCCTGTACAACAACGTCGTGGTTGATTCATAAAGAAGAACAATTTGGCATGAGATTTACTTGAATGAAGTTTTGACTCCACAAAAAAGATATGAAAATAGATGAACACATAAAAGAAGAGTAAAAGAAAATGACAAGTCGTTTTTTACTCCGCATTAAAATGAAATTCCATTTCAAATAATGCTGGGAATACTCATACAATGCAATGCACGTGAGAGAATAGGATAAAACTATAATACATGGTATGTGTGGTCAGGGAAACTTAGGGTATGTATGAACACGCACACGCCCCAACACGTATGTATATATCGTTCTGTTTCAATGAAACAAGAACACAGGCGCGGCGTTATAACCTGAACACTGGCTAAAATTGCACCTGACTATTGCAGAATACGTTGGTCTGTATACCGTGTGTGTGTGTATGAGACCAGCCAAAATTAGCAAGTTCTTCTCTCTGACGAGATCGGACCGGACCAAATCCAACTTGTATCACACATACACTCGAGTTTCCTGCTCTCACTGCTGTATATAAGTATAATTCTAGCAGGAAATCACGTTGTTGTATAAAATCTACGCTTGTTTACTTTCTCCGATTCATCTTTATAAACAAAAAATATATTCTTATTTTTAATGTTCACAAATTGTTGTTCAAAGTTCTTCTGGATCGGGAGAATTTTAGATAGTATATCAGAATGCCTAGGAATTTTATAATATCATGAAATTATTTGGATTTTGGTGAAAGATAATTAAGGATTCTGCATGAATATTTCAAATCAAATGCATGAAACGTGTAGATTCAAGAGGTATGGATAAAAGTTTCTGAAAAAAGAACACATCCTATAGAGAGCGACTTTTCAATGAAATCAAGCGAATGTAAAAATGAGTTGAATAAATGGATGAATAGAATGTTTTATGTTCGAGGTATTTCACGATCTCGTAATATAAAACAAGTTTTATAGTTATGAAAGATTAAATTACGGACAATATTTGCTGCAAGTATCTAATAAAATATGTATGACATCAAGAAATTTAGATAAAACTCAGGGTTTTCACTGTTCCCTTTCAATGCACACTCATTGGAAAGTGATACCAATCTTCTTAAAAGTTCCTTTTGCGATGAATATGATCTCCCTACAGATTACACAATTAGAATTTAGATTTTTGCTATAATTCCATGGTAACGTATTCCAATTTGAAACAATCTTCATTCTGCTTATCTGGCTAATACGTACAATCCAGAGCGTTCAATATTTTGATTGTGCAATGTTCCGAATAACAGATTATGGATCATTATATGGAGCATTGCACAACCAAAATATTGAACTTCTTTCGATAATGTACACTGCAGACAAATAAGTATACACAGTGCGGCTACAAAATTCAAAGTTTTATGTTGGTTAGAGGAAATTTGTTTTGAAAATAATTTCAAATACCAAATTTTCTTTGAATATTTTATCCAAGTATATGTAAGTTGAGTCCCCTCAGAATTTATATTTTCGTATATCAGTACTCAGAGGACACTTCACATGAAAAATACGTATATTTTGCTCACCATCGAATGCAATGTACACTCATGTTCGAAGATTTTCCCCGTTGTAGTATCAGCAAAGAGATTCTACAATAATAACAGTTCCTTTCATCCCCTCATTGTATGGATATTTACAAAATACTCACGGTTACAGCTATGGGTATCGAAATACAAAGACTTGTACTCACAGTTGAGACCATTCCCCCTTTGTTTCTTTTAACGTACATGATGTTTTATTACTGTTGTTAGAACTGTGAGTCCCACACGATATTGTAAAATAATGTTAACTAAATTTCGGAACGTATTCTAAAAATTCAGTCAAATTGCTTAAAATTCCTCCGTTTGGTATGATTGTGCCGATTGTGATATTTTTTAATGTCATTCGAGACGATCTGTTGAGTTTAGATTTCCTTATGCGGTCTTCGAATATAAATTCTAAACAATAAATTTTCCAGTGCGAGCATAGCTAAGCGGCTTCAAGTTTAAGCTTTTATGACGGGTATTCTTAGATTTCTCAAATTCAAATTCTTTTTTTCGGTATAACCATACTCGTAAATCTATTAACAGAATATTAATATTAATACAATGAAAAATATATTGGTACCAACTCGGAGAATCTGTATGATTTGAAAATTAACATTTTAATCGATTATGTATTTTATCGGAAAGGAGTGAAAAGCAATTAACGAACAGAAAGAAAAAAAATGAATTGTTTTTCGAACCTTTTCAACGTACATAATGCATAATAATTTTCTTCAAACAATTAGAACTCTACTTCCAAACGGTACTCTTCGTATGTTAAATTCTGATTTAACACGTTCTTCATCTGTCGTGTGACTCTGTTCGAGTCAAAGACTAACACCGCAACTACCCAGACATCTCTTTTGTTTCTGAAAAATTCTCTTTTTTCCCATTGGAAAAAGCCAACTTTGACTTCGTTAGAATCAAGAGAGAACCCTTGAAGTTTACTCCAAGAAATAAGTATTCTTGAAACTTTAAATTATGTAACATGGAAAGCAAGTTGTTGAGACATCATTGACGAGGAACCGTACGATGCGAATGTAATATATTCTTTCATCGATCAAATACACATTCCTGTATGTTTTGACAGAACCGATACTCGAGAGAAAAAAATATTGTTACGTTTTGATAATATTTTATGATTATCGTCAGTAGCTGGCGTACGAAATTGAAAACCATCAGTTCTTGTGCATTGATCTTTTTTTCTCTGTTCTTTTCTCTTCGGTGAATAAAAAGCCAGAGGGATACAACTACCGTGACATGGGAACTATCTCGTATCTCGACAGCAATATTTTTTAGAAGATATCGTCTTCTATTATCTTTCCTTTTCTCTCTATACCGGTAGCACAGTAGTATGCTGCAACCCTTCTATATAGGACGTATCTACTGTACATACCAACGGTGGTGGTACCCACGTTCCATCCTCACGGTACGTTATACAGGTATACGTATGAACTTCGTCTCTACTCGGTAATGGCTTTCCATTCGATGAAATATCCCGTGAAATGTGGGTGGCTATACATTGCTGCATAAATGGATTGGAGAA
The DNA here is from genome assembly GCA_018340375.1 of Gonatopus flavifemur. Classification (NCBI taxonomy): domain Eukaryota; kingdom Metazoa; phylum Arthropoda; class Insecta; order Hymenoptera; family Dryinidae; genus Gonatopus; species Gonatopus flavifemur. The sequence goes on along the minus strand of JAFFJZ010000003.1, from coordinate 43,688,252 downwards.
TGTTGAAGAGGCTTCAGCAATTCTGACTCATCCTCGTGTTCGTTCTTTTTTCCACTTCATTTCTCGGTGCTTTGGTAAATTGGTGCTGGTTGCAGTCCAATACGCAGTACCATTTGATGACTCAATTATTAATATATAGTATATATAGACACACACACAAAGGGAAAAGATTAATTCCCTTTATCAGTCGAGTTTTCTGATCGAATGAGGTATTATCAATCATTCAATGCGGTGTCCCGTGTGAATGAATCGAATGAGAGGATTTTTGTTTCGTTTGGATTATGATATTTCGATTGATGCATATATGAACTTTTTTTTATATCATTTTTCTTCCCTCTAGTTTTTTTCAATGGGGAATATGAACGGGGAATAGATTTTTGTATGAATACGATGGACAGAACGGTCCAGTGCTCGCGTATTGAATTTCCAGAGAAAAAATTACACTTCGAGTGAAATTAAGAGGAATATTGAAAATTTGCGAAACATTTTCTTTTTTACTTGTGTATAAATGTGCAACAATTATCAATACTTTCCTTTGAACAATGAGAATATTGTACGGCCATTGTGCGACCGCCCCCGGCTTCGGAATATAACATTCTACGTCCACCGTGGGTTGCAAGATCGATAATTGGTCGTCACCCGATTGTTCCTTATTAGCGAGGAAATGAAAGGGGGAAATATCTCTGGATGTTTGATATAACAATTCGTAAGAGCGGACAAGAGAAGATTTATTGCCCCTTTCGAAAAACATAGAAATTAGTTAGACTCTCAACATCATTTTACGAAAGATTAACACAATAATATTCTTCAATGGGTTTATAAACTTCCACACATTTCTGATTTCACACACATGAAGAAAACATTTCTTGCTGGAGTTCTGTATCGTTTAACCGTTCAATTCAAAGTGAAGAAATGTCGCGTTTGTTATTTTTGTTTTCTTTGGTCTCGCTAAGAACAAGTGAAAGAGCTCTATACGCTATGACAACTACACGGAGAGAAATTTGTAATTATATTTATTTGAGGATTCCTCACAAATTTACTATGTTTTCTAGTTTCGGAGGAACAGACTGTTTTTACAGTTGAATTCACTGTGGAACATAGTGAATTCAGAATCGATTGAAATAAGTTCCAAACATAGAACAAATTACAATGTTTCAAAGTAGAACAGAATAGTCAACGTATTAAATTGCATCGTGATCGTTAACGTCATTCATGACAATCTAACATAGTAAATTTTTCTGATATATATGAAAAACATTTTTTTAGGGGTTCAATAAAATTAGACGAGCCAAGAAGACGCCTATAAAAAAATTTTCTTTCTACAGGAAGTTTTCATTCAATTGAAATGGAACTTTGTAGGTTTATTAGAATAATATTGAAGTATATAAATAAATTTTTTTTGGTAATTTTTCATCTCAAAATTGCGGTTATAGGATAGCTCAAAGACAATCCATACAAAAAATTTGCGGGAACTCTGGAGGTCGGAGTTTTTGTTTGAAACATGTCACCAAGAAAACTGTTGTGAAAAATATTTATAATTTGTCGTTAAACGTGAACAGAATGAAAAATAGTGAAAGTCCAAAGATTGGCGGAGGTTTTTCGACAAAATTGGTGATCGAAAAAGAAATTTTCCAGTTTTCTTAGGTTTACCGACCAATTGTAACTATTTTTCACAAAAGTTTTTTTGGTGGAATGTTTCAAATAAAAACTCCGATCTCAAGAGTGCCCGCAGATTTTTTTACGAGTGATCTTTAAGGGGATACAAGCCCTGACGATGCAACCCGAGCCAAATCTTTTCTGAGAAATTATTCGAAGATAAAGCAATAAGAGGCGAATATTACTGTTCACAGACCATCTTGATTGATTAAAGAAGGTCTGTACAGAGCGATATCTCCATTTCGTTCCTACGTTTTCGAGTAGTTTGTCAGAATAGTTTTTGTCGTGTCCTTTTCTAATCAATGCTTCTGGTTGCATCTGCAGAAGTTGCTGGTATCACCTTAAGCTATCCTATTTTGCGATAAAAAATTAGAGAAAATATTTATTTATATATTTTGATATTATGTTAACAAACTTACAAACTTCCAGTTCAATTGAATAAGAATTTCCTGATGAAAAAAATTTTTTTAATACGTCTTTTTGGCTTGTCTGATTCTAATGACCCCCTTAAATGCTTCATAGTACTATGTGTCTAATCGTTTGGGATATTTCAGAATTGTATGTATGTACAGGGCGTCCAAGAAAATATTCTGAACCTTCCAAGGAGTAATTCCTGAGACAAAACTAAGATTCTTTTTCCTTTTTCAATAAAATAATTTCTGGAAATGCTCCTACATGATTGATTGAAATCAGCTCTGAAACTAAGGATTTCGTTCAGAGGGAAAACTGTCTTTGATTTTTCTGAGAAATCACGCCTTGAAAGGTTTAGGAATTTTTTTGGGACATCTAGCATACATAAACATATGCATATACGATATATGATTGTATACATTAATTAAAAAATTTTTTAATAATTACATACGCATGCATATGGGGATGTTCCAGGGCTCTTGGACATTCTTCAGCGAGCATAACCTTCAATTGATTCTGAGTAGATGTAACTCAATCTTTTACAGAATTCGCGTCAATTCAACTGCCGGCTCGCGTCGGCGCAGTACTACTGTATTCTTTTTCATATCATGGAATTTACTACGCCCTCTATGCGAATTACAATGTTCGTATCGTAAGATTTGAACGAATTTGAAATAATATTTTCAAATATTCACTTTCGCCATGAAACATAGGAATTTTATATTACAACATAGTAAAACCTTTCATGGAAATTGTGAAATCAACAAAGGTTCCATTTCCAATTTGTGACAAGTTTCCTGTGAAATTTATTTTGATATTGATTACATTGAGATGATTGAAAAATTGCTATGTGCTTGTAGTAGAAGTAACAATTTATATAGCATTGATGGAAATATAGCCTTGTGAAATTCATTAGAAAGTCAGTCTGTTCCTCGGAAACAATACTGACATAGTAAATTTGACTACAAATTTCTCTCCGTGTAGACTTGCCAGAAAGAACCGCCCAACTCTGATGATTGGCTGCTTCTTGTATGACCAACCAATCGTATTTTTGATTTCAAAAGAATTCACCAATGAACAAAGTTTGGGCGGTTTTTCTGGCAACAATTCGTCGGGGATTCACACGAAACTCGATTTATCAATTTTGAATTGCGCGGTTATACTACTGAGGATTTTAGCCTCATTGCGCAAATAGCTCACAAAGGTCGAAGTGCCTCTAAATTTCATATCAAATCATCGCTATATTATCAGAGATGAATTCCAGTCAATTCAAACCCATATGTATATTTGTATAACTCTTTGATGTTTCATCAATATTTTTTGTATTAAATAACCGTGTGTCATGCCATTACTGTTGGTCTTGCATTCATTAACAGTTGCAGTTCAATTAGGATCGAGTATGCTCCGAGTATGTGCAATATCAATCATTTTCATCACAGTAATGTATTAATTGCCAGATCACTTCACGTGAATACCTCAATTCCATCAAAGTTGACATGAAGTTAGTTTCTGTTATTTATAAAAGATGAATTAGATTATTTTAATCGCCAAATTGACAGCACGATGAAAGGTGTGATGATAAATTTTACTACCAATCCAATTAAAAAATAGAAATTCCGAGTGTTTTATAACACGGTGATGTATAAAATCTACAATTTCGTAACTTTATTATCCTTGAATACTTTCATGCACTTTATAATATTCATAATCTTATACACACCACGCCTTAATGTACGTAGATGAGGTAGATAAAATTCAAAATTCTCTAAATAAAAGCGCATTTGCTTGGTATTTATTTCAGGGTTTTATATCAAGCGAGGGACTACTATCTTTACGTGAACATTTCGAATCGCCATAAATTCAGTTCTATATATTAAATATACCAGACATTTGCATAAAATTCGCATCGAAACGGAATGAAATAAAACACCCGACATCAGATCATTCTATCTGTCATTCTTATCTTTAAAGTATTGTTCTCTCATTCTTCTTCCTCCTTGGATATCTTTCGTTACGATCAAAGCGAAATTCAATTACTTCAGATCGTTTCATTTATCGGTGAGAGAAGTAAGCTCATCGTAGTGATTCAAGAGGAACAATATATCCTTTTAGCTACTTGGAGAGAAACTTTACGATATCGTTGTTTCACAACCCACATGTACCAATATATATATATCTATATATATATATATATATATAATATCAAAGGATATTCGTGAGATATCAACATAGTAATTCTATTATTCTCAACGATATGAAAAATCTATCGTTCTGTTTTCTCTGTGAAATGTTCTCTCACCCTGTTATCGGATACCCTGGGTTTATCTCCATCTTTAGTTGACATGACAGATCCAGTTGGATTTACAACTCGATTAACCGAAATCTTAGATCCGAGATATCCTCCTTCCCAACGCGAAATCTTTAGACCCGAAGTGGAATGCGATTGGATACTGGGGACGGTAGTGCAGGTCGGTGCAATGGAACCAGGAAAATCGATTTTCACCCCTTTCTCAGGTCCAATGCTCCTGCACCCCATCTGCCCAACCCATTCTCAATAGAGGGATTTGGATCTTTCTTACGTAAGAAAAAATACAATCGAAATCCAACTTTACGTTTCAATGTATCACTTGCGAAGAGTGATGATGATTTTGAGAAGGAAGTGTAACCGCAAGGTGAGATTGGATTTTCGAATTCGATGAAATATTCTTCAATTCGATACTTCGTTTCATTATGAATTGGTTTTCTTTAGAAAAAATAATAGAGGAATTTTTTTATTCAGGAGTAGAGAATTTCATGAATTTTCAAATTCATCGGTAATCATTTCAAGCACAAAACAAAAAAGTTTATCGCTGTGGGATCGTTCGGTTTGGTTCATTGAACTACCCACAATATTGAGATAATCAAGTTTCTAGCTTGATTGGATATGCACACGTGCTGTGTTTATTCAAGGTAGAGAGATCACAGTTGATTGGAAATTTCATCAAATTAATAGATTAATTTATTATGCATGGCAAAAAATTAGGTTTACTTTCCAACATCAAGATCAAATATCACTTTTATTCTCGATTTTTATAGCTGTTCAGAGGTCGAGTGTAAACATTCTTTTTATATCAGTCGCATTCAACAGAATTTTATGCATACACGCGTACCGTGTGTGAATTTTTCACTGATTTTTCTATGGAATTTGAGCGCGTGGAAGAGAAAATGAATTTGCTATGACAATTACTCATATTTTATATAAATTTTTTCAATGCTATTGCTCAAATAATTACAATTATAGCTATTCGTCAGTTGTCACAATCATAATTTTTATAGTTATCACAGTAATTTCAATGATTATTATTTGGATGCGCTGTTAACGAAAACTGGAATTTTCCAGTACCCAGGAACTGGAAAATTCCTGTTCATGCCGAATTTTTCAGTTTACGTACAAGAAAATTCCTGTTCTACCGAAATTTTTCCGTATTCTACATAGAATTTCATGTTTTTTACTCCAATTTTCCAGTATAAGTACAGCAAAAGTAGCGATTTTGACGCCAGGAATGAAGAACGTGGAAGACCACCGAAAAAGTTTGAAGATGCTGACCTGCAAGCCTTGTCGGACGAAGACGACGCTCACCCTGGTGGAAGGGAAGCGTGTAATAGAAAGTGTCAGGAACGTAGTTGAAAAGTATTTGGAACGTGGATTTAAGCGTATACCGAGCGTCAGGTGGAACATGAGGAGTGGTTCGAACGTATATTTGAAGTGTGTGAAGCGTATCGGAAGAAACACCAATTTCATGGAAACCGGGCTTTACGCACGGAAGCGTAGTTGGAGAGTGGATAGGAAGCATATAAGAAGTATTAGAAAAGTAATCTGAAACATTCTTACGCTTCCGTTACTCTTTATGACACGCTTCCCTTTCACCAGGGCAAACACAACAACAACTGGCGGATCAGTTAAAGGTGACCCGAGAAGCCATCTCCCTTCGGTTGAAAGCCATGGGAAAGATACAAAAGGTGGGGAAATGGGTTCCACATGAATTCAACGAAAGACAGCAGGAAAACCGCAAAACATCATCCAAAATGCTGCTCGCCAGGTTCCAAAGAAAGTCATTTCTCCATCGAATTGTGACTGGCGATGAAAAGTGGATATATTTCGAGAATCCTAAGCGCAAAAAGTCATGGGTTACTTCGGGTGAACCATCAACATCGACGGTAAGACCAAACCGCTACGGACGAAAGACAATGCTGTGTGTTTGGTGGGATCAGAAGGGTGTAATCTACTACGAGCTGCTGAAACCTGGGGAAACTGTCAATACTAAACGCTACCGACAACAAATGATCGATTTGGGTCGAGTTTTGCGTGAAAAACGACCAGAATACCAACAAAGATAACACAAGGTGATTTTGCTGCATGACAGTGCACTAGCACACAAAGCAAAACAGGTCCAGGAAACGATAGAGTCGTTTCGTTGGGAGATTCTTCAGCACGCGCCTTACTCACCGAACCTTGCCCCATCCGATTACTACTTGTTTGCATCGATGGGACACGCACTTGCTGAGCAGCGCTTCACTTCTTACGAAGATGTACTGGTTTGCCTCAAAAGAGTAACAGTTCTTTTGGCGCGGAATCCATAAATTGCCAGAAAGATGGAAAAAATGTATAGATAGCGACGGACAATACTTTGAATAAGTTACTTTGTATCATATCATTACAATAAACGTGTTTTGTCTGTACAAAAATTCCGGTTTCATACTTACACACCTGGTAATACGAGGTGTGTTCAAGAAGTAAGGTGACTTTGTATTTTTAAGAAAAAATATTTATTTATTTATCAATATTTATGTTGTCCCCTTTAAAGTAATCCCCCTCAGATACAATACACTTATGCCAACGGTTTTTCCAATCCTCAAAGCACTTCTCATAAGCACTTTTCGGTATAGCCTTGAGCTCTTCCAGCGATGCAGTCTTTATCTCTTCAATCGTTGCAAATCTACGTGCTTTCATAGGTCTCTTTAGTTTTGGGAACAAGAAAAAGTCACATGGGGCCAAATCCGGTGAATATGGTGGCTGAGGCATGATTGTGGTGTTGTTTTTGGCCAAAAAATCTCTCACAAGCAAAGATGAGTGAGCAGGGGCATTATCGTGATGCAAAAGCCATGAATTATTTTTCCACAATTCTGGACGTTTTCTTCGTATTGCTTCTTGCAAACGGCGCATAACTTCGAGATAATACTGTTTATTGACCGTACGACCATATGGTAAGAACTCCTGATGCACCACGCCATGGTAATCGAAGAAAACAGTGAGCAAAACTTTGACATTTGATCGAACTTGGCGTGCTTTTTTCGGTCTTGGCTCATCTGGGGTCTTCCATCGGGACGATTGGACTTTGGTTTCGACATCATAACCATATACCCATGATTCGTCACCAGTTATGACCCTTTTGAGTAAATCTGGGTCGTCGTTGACGTCATTCAACATTTCTTGAGCGATACTCATGCGACGGTTCTTTTGGTCAAAATTTAGCAATTTCGGAACAAACTTCGCTGACACACGTCTCATGCCCAAAACGTTAGAAAAAATTTCATGGCACGAGCCAAGCGATAAACCAACATCCTCAGCAACTTCTCTGATAGTGATTCAACGATTTTCCAAAACAATTTTCTTCACTGCTTGAACGTTTTCATCAGGTGTTGACGTGCTTGGGCGTCCAGAGCGAGGCTCGTCATTGGCATCTTCCCGGCCATCTTGGAAGAGTTTGTACCACTTGTAAACATTTTTGTTACTCAGAACAGTTTCACCGTATGCTACTGTCAACATTTTAAGTGTTTCGGAGCACTTTATTTCATTTTTTACACAAAATTTGATGCAAATCCTTTGATCCATATTTTTCGATAGCAAGAAATCGCCTAGCACGCAAAACACTTATAACCTTTACGCCTCTCACAACCAAACAAAAAATGCTATACACTTGAAACTTGGTACAGATGTTCGGGAAGAGTGTGCCAACATAACAAAACAAAAAAATCGATAATCGAAAGTACGTTGCCCGCGAAATTTGAAAAGTCACCTTACTTTTTGAACACACCTCGTACATCAACAATGATTATTCAGTAAAATATGCATGCTTTGGCCCGAAATGTTTTTGAAAATAAAAAATTGAATTTTGAGCAAAAATCATGTTTCAGAGGAGACACTTGCAGATTACCACCAACGTTCACTTCGTGCTCAATGCGATGGAGAGAATATTGGAAAGCAACCTCGGAGAGAATCGAACCTACCTAAACCAATTCCTGCCTAATGTTGCGCGATCTACTATCCTAACGCCCTAACGATCTAAGCTAAACCGGCACCTACGCGATGCATTAGAAAAGATCAATCAAAGTGATGTGTTCATCCGATTCAATCATCCGTCGGTTGAATATAATAATCTATGAGCCTGTGTGAAAATTGCAGTTTGGTTGACAGATGTGAGGTTAAATTTATGTGATCAAAAAATGGATGAATTATTTTTGTGAAATGTGTGGTGGTTATTTCTTGAATAATGTGTATCAAAAAATCTGTTAGTGAATGCAGAATGAATTAGTAAATCAGTCATAGCTGTTGTAACATGTCAAAAAATCGTAATTTGTTGATGCAGTGAAAATGAATTTCCTTCAAATACTTACATCAGTACTTCTACGCAAAAACTCAGAGATCATATTAATTTTGTAATAAACAAGTCATGAAGAACTCATTTGATCAAAGATATGTCAAAAGAATGTTCAAAATGAATTGCAAAAAACTTGGATTATTTACTTGCAGCTCGACGGATGGTTTTACTTTTCAAATTGAAGAGTACTCTTCATGTTGAAATTTTAAAATTTGAGGAAAAAGCCTGATTTTCTGAGTTGAATTCGTTGTTAGGGTGATGATAAACTTGTAGGAAGAGTTTGAGAGTTGGGTGGAATCTATATTGATCAGGAAAGTCCAAATCGTGTAGCAAAAGTTAGAAAATCTGTCAACTTAGCTTACGGCACATGGGTATTCTATCAGCTTTTCTTCATTAGACGAAATCTAGGCAGGAGAAATGTATCAAAATTCAGTAAAATCAAGTTGGTACAGAGTAAGAGAGGATAGATATATTCATTGAATTTTATTGGTTATTATAAAAATGTTGATAAATAAGTAAAGGCTATGTATGACTCAATTTATCGTCTCTCAATATTTTTGTTTCAATGATTTTGTATTGTGCGCATTTTTGTATCTTTTCACTAGTAGGTTGAGAAAACATGTTCATTGAACCTGTTTCATAAATATAATAACATTTATTTGTAGGAACATGATACAACATTATTGGAACAAAATGCTAAAAGACGACACATTGGATCTTCTATAGCCTTTCCTTATTTATCAACATTTTTATAATAACCAATAAAATTCAATGAATATATCTGTCCTCTCTTACTCTGTACCAACTTGATTTTACTAAATTTTGATACATTTCTCCTGCCTAGATTTCGTTTAGTGAAGAAAAGCTGATAGAATACCCATGTGCCGTGAGCTAAGTTGACAGATTTTCTAACTTTTGCCCCACAATTTGGACTTTCCTAATCAATATAGATTCCACCCAACTTTCAAACTCTTCCGACAAGTTTATCATCACCCTAACAACAAATTCAACTCAGAACATAAGGCTTTTTTCTCAAATTTGAAAATTTCAACTTCAAGAATACTCTTCAATTTGAAGAGTAAAATCATCCAACTCGCTTCAAGTAAATAATTCAAACTTTTTGAAATTCATTTTAAACATTCGCTTGAAATATTTTTGATCAAATGAGTTCTTCATGACTCATATTATCACAAAATTAATGTGAGCTTTTTGAGAAATGTGAGTTCTGAGAAATTTAATGTGAGATTTTTTTCCGAGAAATATTGATGTAAATCAATATTGATATTGATTGATATTGGTATTGTTGTTGTTGATATTGTCGTGTATTTGAATAGAATTCATTTTCATCACATCAGCAAATTACGATTTTTTACATATTACAACACTGATGACTGATTCAATCATTCATTCTTCACTCAATAACAGATTTTTTATGCATATTAATCAAGAAATGACGAAAGAAGAGTACTTGGTTGAAACTTATATTTGATTATGACGAAACACATATTCATTCAGTTCATGCCCTTTGAATAATACTCAAATGATGTGTGTGATGATGTGTTGTGTAGAAAAGAAAAATGATGCTGAATAGTTAATAAATCAACCTCATGAGAATTGTGATAAGTTATATGAAATACTTATTTCGCTGGTGATGGTTGAACGTTTGTCAAGTGTTTTTCTGTATGCATAACGTGGAAAATCTTGTGAAATCCTCATAAGTTCCGCCTAATTATAACCCAAATAGTTAGTTGAGTTAAACTTATCACTTACTGACCAGTAATTCACCAGTTTTACTTAACTAGTTCTCCCTCACTAGTGCCTCACGAGTTGTGGGGAAAAACTTATGATATTTCTACCAGGGAGTGGCATAAACAAACCATGTAGCACCGTAAGTTCTCGAAATGTTGCAGACATTGAATCTGACTGCACACCGAGATGGGTTTCATGCTTATAGCTTGTTGGAAGTTACACTTCTTTGCATGAATGTACATTATATTGTTATCAGGGATAGAACAGTCTAGCGTGTTTTTAATGCCTAGTCGCCACATCTATGCATGTTTTCTAATTGAAGTTAAGATTGTTTCATATTTTGTCTAAAAGTATTCTTCCAAACATAGATCATATTTTGTTTCAAATTTGTCTATGAGAATCATGTTTTTTTCAAATATCTTACTCAAAACCTTCTTCTTCAAAATAGTGATCAGGTAACATTGTTTTAACCATCAATAAGGCCATATTGTTTTCATGTTGTAGGTTCCCATTTATATTATAATTGCATTTGAAAATGCCTATATTAAATTAGAAACTCTTGTCTCGGATTTCAATTCAGAGAAAAAATTTGGTATGAAATAGTACTCGAAAGTTGGAAAAAAAAACAAAAATTCACAGCTGGAAATGTCATTATTGAGTAATATAATTCTGCAATTTTGCAGTATGTTAAATGAATTAATTCAAGTATGAAACTGAGTGAACGGAAGAAAAATCGAGCACGAAAATCACTGCACTCGAACAGCTAGTCAAAGATACACGTAAAATAACAAAGCAAGTCAGTGAAATTATTACGGAATCAGTGCGGACTCAGCGGGCTCAGGGAGAATCAGACCGTTTTCCCGTACTCGCGTCAACTTTAGCTCGAAACCGATGGAATAACTTTCATTGATGCTTTGAATTCGCACCTTGATTCCTGTCTACTTTATTGAGTGGAATCATCGTTTGAATCAGAATTACAGGTAATCAACAAGAATCGCCGGATAAGTTGTTTGAGGGGTAATAACACTTTGTGGACGGAAAAATTGACGTTATTTTCAAAGTGTTGCCATGAAGTCAAAAAAAATTATAAATGTATGGGGTCTTTTGCATATGAAAGTACTAGTCTTTGTCTACAAAAAACACTTTTTATTCAATTTTTGAAATCCAAAATGGCGGCATGGTAGTACGGTCAAAAAAACATTTTGTTTTCTCATTATTAAAACGGGCGTACCGCTACAGGTCACAATTTTCAATCGAGAACAAAAAATAAAAAAGTTCCTTCAAATATAGCTCAAAATCTAGCTATCTACGTAGGATGTTTTTTATATCACCTTTTTTACCGATTTTATACCCCATTTTCGGACGATTTTTTCAAATAAATCGAAAAATAAAATTTCAGAATGAGGCCATTTTCTTCAAAATTTGTTTGAAAAAAAACCTACGTGGATAGCTAGATTTTAAGCTGTATTTTAAAGAACTTTTTTATTTTTTGTTCTCGATTGAAAATTATGACCTGTAACCGGTACTTCCGTTTTAACCATGAGAAAAAAATTTTTGTTGACCGTATTACTATGCCGCCATTTTGGAATAAAAAAATGGAATAAGAAGTGTTTTTTGTACCCAAAGAATAGTACTTTCATATGCAAAAGACCCCATACATTTATAATTTTTTTTGACTTCATGGCAACACTTTGAAAATAACATCGATTCTTCCGTCCACGAATTGATATTACCCCTTAATATGGAATCGATTCCAGAGTGAAAGGCCCCTCAGTGAAGGTAGTAAAAATGTGCGCTTAATCACGTGGAAGATTGCATATTCACACTGAACCATGTCTGATAATAACAGTGATATTTTCACTAATTCTCCTAATTTAGTAGAAGCGCAGTAATTTTTTTGATGTTCTTGCTTTATGTGTATACAATAAAAAATTAAATTTTCTTTTTTTTTGTTTTAGGTATGTAACTGGAAATATGAACGTTTTATTGGAACTGATATCGTAAGTGGAGAATGTTTATCCCTAATAGAATTCGTTAAATTATCATAATAATTTTGAGAACAATTCCTGTTGTTTTAGGTATTGATTTGGAAAATTCAGTTACTCAATCATAAAAGCGATATGAAAGGATCTTCCATATCTCAAGAAAAACCTCTATGGGAATATTAAAACCATTCATCCTTGTGATCATTTATTCAAAATAAAATCTATCGAACTTATAGATTATTTGAGTTCACAGTGGCGTGTTTTAGTGTGAGTTAAAAGTTTAATCCCATAACCATTGCATCTTAAACGTAGCATTACGGGACGTGACATTGCACTCATCTCACTGTTCCCAAGTACGTATATACGTATGCACACGTACATTCACCAAAGTACAGAAGGTTTCTTCGTGTTTGTACAAACTAGTCTTGGGTACTTTCGCTCCAACATTTGCCCCCAGGAAGGGAAGCTTTCAAAGCTCTCGTTCGATGGCTTTGGTACAATCTACTACGCGCAATTGACCCTCAAATAAGAAACAAAAGGAAAAGAATATTTTTATTGTCAGATCGTAAATGTAATAAATAAAAGGAGTATCCAATCGAATAATGCAATTCTACATATATATATTCCCAATCACTTGTGTCGAAAATGTAATGCTTTACACTCAATGTTTTTGGTGAAGAAAAATCGGTTGTTTTATTTCAGAAGTTAAACCAATTCAATGAATTGAATCTTCGTGGAAAAAGCGTTGTTCAAAATAAAATTACTACTCTTCATATAAAGGTAGATGAGTTAACGAAAATTATACAATCCACGATAATTAAACGTGATCAAAGAAAAAACTTGATATACTATATTGCATCTCATCTTGATATTTTTCACAAAATTCCTCATCAAAAATTTAAACATATAATATTAATACATTTTCATGAAAATTTTGCTGTCTTGTTGAGGTATTCATGGATATAGAGGGGTAATAATAATTTCAATAATGCAAAGGTACAATACAAAATTTCACAATTCATAAAACTGTTTCTCCCCATGCGGTAGCTAACAATCGAACCGCGTCTCTAATGAATTTTTCACCGTATGAATAATAAAAGATCTCATACATCGGGTTATTTTCCGAATAATCGATAAGGAATATTACACACGAATGACCATTTGATATAATCAAACGTTTAGATACAAATGGAACCTCATACCTCTTTTTCTCTCGGGGCTTTGCTGCTGCTGAATCAGACTTATTGTCGAAACCAAGCCGAGCGTATTGTTCAAACTTTTTCGATTAAAACTTACTTCGATTCCTTTTCTTTTCTCTTTTCTTTTTTTTTGTGTATCTGCATCGTGAAATGCGTCTCGCCGATTATTTATCATCATCGTAGAAGTAAAGTGCACCAATTTTCCAGGACAAAAAGTGTATCTCCAAAATAAACTTTTAAACGTTTCTCATAGCAATGTGATATCTTCTTCTTATTCTTCTCTTCTAACGGAGTACAGCAGCTTTCAGGAACTTTGCAGATACAACAAAACAAATATCTCTTCTCCTACTTTGATTAATAATGATGATAATTCATGTTAAAATTAAATACAGTTTTGTACTCAGAATTTCGTATTATTTTACGAGTCGGAGTCAAACATTCAACATCTCTTTTCGGAGTTTTCGCTCGAGTGGGTTACGTTCCGCTATTTGGATTCCATGTTTTATGTTTCTCATGAAACAAGCTTCGCGTATCATAATATGACTCGTAATTCAGTCTTTTTGATTGGCAAGGATAATAATTTTATCAAATTTTCATATATTTCTTCGTTGCAATTCAAATTTGAAGTACAATCATTTCAATGATATATTAGATATTATGTTTTTCTTGTTTGGGAAATTTGAGTCATATTTTATATATTATTCCATGCAGAAAATGAACTGGCTGGGGAATAGAATTAATCAATGTCACGTTGTTGTAACAAAAGGAAAGAGAGCTCTTTCAAACTTCTAAGAGTTTAATAACTGTGCATCTTAATCGACTCCGCGTTCTTTGGTCGTTGTTGCGGGTATCGGACTGGAAAGAATTACGCGATATTTGAATAAAGCAGTTCCGGGATTGAATATTCAAAGAGGTCTCGAGGTCTTAATTATATGCTGATATTTGAAATCTTTGTATTTTGGTATAATATTTTCATTCCTTCGGAATTGTATGTTTGTTGAATGTCACTGTGCTAGGATTTGATACGCATTTATGACTTTTTCTCATAGCAGTTTTATGAATTCATCTCGGGGTTTCAATGTGTTGCTTTGAAATTTCTAGCAAGGTTTTTTTTCCTCAGCCAGAAGCTGAATACCATGAGATCGGTTTTCAAAAGTTTGAAGAAAGTTGGGGGAATCGGAAGTTGAGTCACAAACAGTTCTATTTTATTTAAATTCTGTACAAAACTTCAATGTGAAGCGAAAGTTTCTATTCTGTTCCTTATCCTTCGATCATTTGGTGTTCATATGAAATCTCGAAATTCAACGTATTTTTTCATTTCGATTGAAGAAAAATGTAAATTTTGCAATTCGAAAGAAACGTTACCTATCTTGATTTATCTAGAACCATTCAACATGGATCGAAATACCATTAAATTACATTTGAAGCTCTGAATACTCAAATGACTTACCTGCTGAGAAAGCGAATTCCCAGTTACTTTTCTCACTTCGTCACTCAGTTGATTTCGTATTCCCATTGGAACAAAAGACATCATTTTCCGAGCTTGGAAAAGAAGATTTCTCTTTTTTTATTCATTTTCCCTCCCTCATAAACTAGAATTCAAAAATTTACATTTTTAACTGTTTGTAATTTCTCAATCATTCGATGTTGAACAATTATCACCTCTGAATTGAACTTACGGAAGGAGAATTTGTTTTCACACAGAAAAATATTTACCACTCGTGTTCTTCAAAACTCCAGTGCAGTGACAGACAATGTTTTTTTTGGAAATCGTATCAAGTTTTTGAAAGATATTTTATAAAAATCAACAAAAATCGGAAAATTGTGTTTCATAAAATCACAATTCATATTGTTAAACATCGACTATATCAAATATAGCTTGATGTTTTTAAATCAAAGGATTTTCTCTTTATTTCTGTGTCAAGACAATGAAATTTGTTATTCAACAATTTCAGTGATGAGTACATCACTCGTTACCGTTACTCAATATACATAAAATATATATAATAAATATATAAATTGTATACAAAATATATCTCATATATATAATAAGTAACGAGTAACAAGAAACTTGACTATCACTGAACAATTTTGAGATTCAGATCGACAGAGTCAGAATGGTTAGAAAAAAAAAGGAATAAATATTGGAAGTTCCTCTCCGAATTCGTATAATGAATAAAACCACAGAATGTGGTGATTTATTTTGTGTCTTGTTTGTTCTACATCAATCATCAACATCGTCTGAAAAAGATGTACTGTTAAATTGAAATCAATGATTCAAATCTGATAACCAAACAACAAAAGATTGTGACTTCGTGTACCATAAAAAGAAGACGACTTGGTTGTTATTGTAACGTCATACACAGAAAAGAATGAATGACTATACCCACCACTCCAATAATTCACAAGTTTGTAAAGGTTTTGGATTGATTTAATTGGTTTTATCGTAAGTTCTTCTCTAGAAAACCATTACAAGCAGCGTTGTCAAGTATTAGTACATCATCACCATTAATTCTGGTCCTTCAATTGCATTTCGAATTGAACTCAATTTGCGAATTTTCAATAAGATTTGTTTAGATTCAATAAACTTCTTCAATGACAAATTCATCACTTCTTATCAAACTTCATTGAAAATTGTACGATGTTCTTCCCAAATTCCATTTGATTTGATTTGAGTGAATTTTATAGGCTTGTTTAACCAGGGGAAAAACGTATTAGGATTCCTTCCCAAGGATAAACTTGCACAGGGGAAAACTCCGGTCTGTCAAGTGGCAAAAATCTCTTGATAACTGAAATCCGAATCGAATGATTTTTTTCCACAACAGGTTTCTTCTTGTGAGACTCCACTCTACATTAAATGTATTATGCAGAAGGGGGAAGTTTTCCTCTTTGTTCGGATATTGAATTCAAACTCTCGTGGGTTTTATTATGATTTCATGGTATTTTTTAAAGATTCCACTCAACTTGATGAGAGATTCTTTATGTTTTCGTCAATTGAAACTATCAGACAATGTTATAATACGATTGATTCAAATAGAATAACCACAAAAAATTTTTATATCAACCTTTTTGAGGTTTTTTCAATGATTTATTCATCAAAACTATATATATTTTCTCATTATAATATTTTATAAATTCTAGAACATATTTCATTCAAATATTATTAATTATATGATGTGCTTATATCCAGATAACAATTCAGGCTCGCTGCAATATTGTCAGGCAAGATTGTGACGCGGTTGACATAAGAGCTTCCTAGTTCATACATGACAAGGGTACAAGCTCACAAAACCTTTGTAGCAGATTTGTAACAACCTTACACTGACGAGATTGTTGAATCAAAAGTCAAAAACAATCGAATGACAAATCTGACAAGCTTATGATAAGCTCACATGTTATCTGGGTATCCTTTCAAATATACTATCATTGAAAGTAAAGCGGAATCCATATTCATAAATCGCACAATGAAGAAACCACTGAATGGTGGAAGTATTTTTTATTCCATGATTCCAAAACAGAGTTTTGATTCTGATCACTCGTCGAATCGAGTATTTTGAAGTAAAAAAACATCGCTTCCCGATGAATAGTCAGTAGTATTCTCTCATAAATTCGACCAGTGAAGGAGAAGATACTTGAAACTCGAGTTTTTAAATATGATGAATGTGCACTGGCGGATGAATATTACCATCTTTTTCCTCTATGGATTGGATAATAATATTGGAGGAATAAATAATTGAGATTTATGATAATTTCTAGAAATTCTTCGTAGTCTTCTCAAGTAGCATTTCATCGGTTATCGTACAAAAACAAAACAAAAAACGTTCATTAGAATGAAAAATGTGAAATAACTTTTGAAAATTATTAAGTATATTGAGGAGAAAAATACCAATAGATTCAGTGATAATTGTTATAAGTACTGGAAATAACTTTTATCAATTCTCAGTGAATAACGTGGCTTAGTAAGTGAGATTGAAAAATTTAATAATTCCAATAAGAAAAAAACAGAATTCGACCCAGTTAAACGAAAATCACCGATTTTTTCTAAGAATTAAACATTCAATATTATGTACATGGAGAGAAATTGGATGATAAAAAGCACCGTTTCCCTGTTGCTATCATATCAGCCAGTTCACTGGCCCATATCAGGGCCAGGGATACGCCCTAGTCTGCCTCGGTACATGAAGAGAAAAGAATAGTGATATTTACCATGCTAAGATGTTATTCAGTCTTATTTTATATAAAATCGTGATTGTTGCTACGTGAGAATAGAATTCTTCACCATTTTTCTGGTAATAATACATAGTAACGATAACGATTTTATATAAAATAAGACCGAATACTATGTTAGCGTGGTAAATATTACCATTCTTTTTTCTTCGTGTAGCGCCAGGTAAGGGACGAAGGAGGACCTAGAATGATTTAAAAGAAGTTGGAGTAATTTGTAACAGTAGTATATTATTTAACATGTACGCTAAATGTCAAGTTTGTTTGTCAATTGTGAAAATTAAAAAATGGGTATGAGAGAATACATTTGAGTATAAACAGAGGGATTAAATAACTCCTCTATTCAAATAATTATCATTTCGAATTTTGAAATTAGCAAGTTACATTTGATGCGGAAATTTACTGGAGGTGAAAACATTTTTTCGCGGCCACAGCTAAAAAAATCACTATCTTAGCCAACAATATTGCTGTGATAGCAAATAGTTTGCAGTCACAACAAAAAATTGGCTGCTCCAACAAGAGAGAAACAGCAAAATGAGATTTCGCTATCACAACGAGTTTCTTTTTTCTCCGTGTAATACTACACAGAAAAAAAATGAACTGGTAATTTTATTTGAACTCCAATTACTATATGGATAGCAAGGAATATCAGTCACTTGTACCGAAACTTTTGTAGAATTGGTCAAGTTTCCGGTGAATTTAACAAGAATTCTGGTACAGGTCACACATATTCCAGTTCATATAATGAGCGGAGCGCTGGTGAATTAAACAGTTCATTTTCTTCCGAGTGTAATTACAGATGGTGAAACTTATCACTCCTGCTTGGATTTTTGAAGCTCTTTGCGAGAATATTGGGGTACATGGTAACGAAATAATATTACGAATACCATGCCACTGCCGTGAATTTTGAATACTGTTCTTGTCAACTTTTTGTAAACGTACCACGAAATTTTTAACGAAGTGAAATTCACCTACCATTGTGATAGTTTTGTTTGCCAGTTATTCTCACTAGTTCCAGTCTACCAGTGTGGATGATAAAATAACCTACTTTTTGATACCAACATTTGCCTTTGCGTAATTCTATGTATATTTTTCTCACGGGTACAAATATTGGCAAATATCAAGCTCGATGAATTATCATCATATATGAAAAATTTGAATGATCGTCAGACATTACACTCAAGTATCATCATGTTTCAGTATTGAAGGTGTGATTGATTTCAAGAGATTCGTGAAAAATATTATATACACAAGGAGAAGAATCCCCAGCTTTTCCAATACCACAATTTTATTCAAACATATTCATCATTTCATCCATTCTCGTGTATAAACTTTCATCCCACGTAAAGATTCTCATTATCTCAAATTTACAGTGCACATTCATCCCTGATTGTATATGAATCAGAGAAGAGAAAAAGTAATTATAATCCGCAGTTGGAAAATATCAATTGCATCATCATGATCATCATTATCATCATCCCTTTTGATTCCTCATCATATTACGATATGCATCCACTTCCTCTTTTAGAAAGAGAAACAAATGGAGAAAAAAACATGCGCATACGCAAAAGCAACAACATTCTTCTCCATGCCACGATTATGTTTTAGATAAAAATAATAATGAGATGTATCTTTTGTTTTGTAACCTGAAACACGTCTCTGAGTTGGAAAAACAAGCGCGAGCCTAGAACACAATTACGATGCTCAAAATGCATTGATTATTTTGACAAAGGGATCTTCATTTCCATAATCGTTTACCCAAGATGAGC
The DNA here is from genome assembly GCA_018340375.1 of Gonatopus flavifemur. Taxonomy (NCBI): domain Eukaryota; kingdom Metazoa; phylum Arthropoda; class Insecta; order Hymenoptera; family Dryinidae; genus Gonatopus; species Gonatopus flavifemur. The sequence continues at coordinate 43,668,621 of JAFFJZ010000003.1, read as the reverse complement.
TAAAATTACTTTACTCTCTCATTGATGTCGCGCTTCAGATAAACGTATAAACGTTGTCCTGAGAAATTTGTGGCTGCAATTTGCGTATTAATGGGGTTCCATAGAGGTAGCGCAGACACGATTTCAGGGTGTGATACATGTATTTTATGAAGGCGACACGCCGCGGTTTCTCCGCGACTGCAATTAACGAGAAAACGTGTGTATGGGAGTACACATACAAATAAATACAGACACTTTATAAATATACATATTCGTACTCCAGTATAAACGATACGTTACGGTAGTACAGGTACAGTAAATAAAACTCCATACTCGGACCGGTTTTATAAGGGAGATAACGTTTAATATCATTTCCCATTTTCTCATAGTAATTCAACGTTGAATTTTAAACAAACGCAAAACAATTATTTTTCTTTCAACTTGTGAAATTATTAACATATTAATATCATAGTCATGGAGATTACATACAACAAAATTGTTCCTGCTTTTTTTTCATATGAAAATAGTATATAGTTCTTATGGAATCACATAAAATATTGATTTTACTATTTTATCATGAAATGAATTAATATTTCATTATGCGTTATGAAATATGTGGGCAACATTGTTTGGAACACTGTAAAAAATAATTGTGGAATTTTCCCCCAAGAAATGGTGACAGCAAAGTTCCACCATAGATGGGGAATTTTTTACCATAATTGGGTAAAATGCTTCAGCACCCAAAAAACAAAATAATTTCTCGAAGTGGTGGAAAAATCCCTCATTTTTGATGGAAGAACAATCCCCCTGACGATGAAGGGACGAAATTCACCAACAGTATCAAGGAAAACTCCCCACATTTTTCACAGTGAAGAATGAATTAGAGTCAATAATATGGTGTTTCAAATCATCGCGTTTTGAGGAACCCATCTCCTGTCTTTCATTAAGAGAACATTGTGAAATTCTGCTGTCAATTGCTTCCTCAATATTAGCAGACAAAACGGCAAAACTCTACACTGAGACACTCGAGAACTACTCACTCCAATGCTGAAAAGGTGGATAGTAATAAGAAAATCGAATGGAAATAGGAAAGCTTGATATCTTCGCTCATACTCACTGTTAAAAATTTCGGAAGCGAAATTCAATCACATCTAATAGAAACAACGTTCACTCATGCAAATGAAAAATTTGTTTGAATTTCAATGACATACGTTTAAAAATTCAATTACCAAACTAAACTATCATGGTTAATATAACATAGCAAAAATTTGAAATTCAATCACCGAGAATTTGAACTTTCATCTACAAGTGCACGAAAAAAAGTGTATTGAAAAATAAATGAAGTTTCAAGGAATTGTTAACAGTACTACAAGTGTTTTCTATTGCCCCAAGCAAAGGTGCCTAGTTTTGTATGAGATGTGTAACCTTCTACTAAAAAAAATGTTTATACACTTGCTCATTATTGTATTCATCAATCTTTTTTATCTTCATCAATTTTCCTTTGATTGTCGATTTTATAATTCTTCGCATAAAGTGTAGAAAAACAAATCAACGTTGAGTATTTTCCCGGAGATGAGTTTTTCACGGTTCAGTTCATATCGATTTATGAATCACATATCCTGTGACCTAATAAATGACATGTCGTATATTTACGGTTTAATTTTCTCGTACATCAGAGTCCCCATGGACCAGCCGACAGAGGTAAATTAACAGGATATTATTTTTTAAAAATAAATACACCTTGAACTGGTTTTTTATCATGAAAAGTTTTACTCGGATATTCCTATCCGTTTGTAACTTCGTCGAAGATGGGCAAATCTACCAAAACCAGGATTTTTCAGTGTCCATGCCACTTGGTACAGTTTTGTACAGGTCACCGATTACCACCCCATCCTCAAAATCTTTACGTGTCAGCACTTTCCTGAGTTCTCTATCCATCTCTTTCATACGCTCCTCCGTTGAAGAACGTAGATTTTTTACTCTAGAGGAATCAGCTTTCCGAAGGATCCAACTTTACGGTCCTGAGGAAAAAAAACCATTTTCGGTTGAAATGATGTACATAATTCAGTATCTTCGCGTATAAATTTTCTATATGAATTTTTCAGAATATCACTTTACTTTTCACTCTCTGTCTTCAAGTTTATACAAAAAGCCGACAATATTCTATGCATACATCCATACAAAATTGGATACATATAGGATTTCAAACCAATGGAGAGAGTTTTCGTTACGATTCTACTTTCAAGAAAGAAAATTGAAAAATATCTCTTGAATGCTGCGATCGATATGAAAGAGGTGTTTTTATTGTCCACTGGTACGAAATGGGCGGTCGTTTTGAGAAAACATTCTCACGTGTAACCGTATCGTACTGGAAAAGAAGATTTCGCGAGAACGCTTAAAAAGAGATTTCATGGTCTGATGTGCTCAGTTGACTGAGATCATAAACCTACAAGATTGAAATATAAAACGAAATTCGGAATCGTCTGAAACAAGTTCTAATGGATTATCATTCGACTCAATTATTTCATCAATTCATTTGAATACTTTCGAAGCTAAGGTTGATGAAACATTTCCCTCCCAACATAGAACATTATATGTTCAAGTGAAGTAATTTTTAAGAATAATCTTGGAATAGTTTTCAGGTTTTTTGTGAGAGAATTATTAAAATGATTTCTATAAAAGTATATTTTCCAATCGTAATTTTCTCCGTGCATTTCATCTTATACTCATTTGATTCACACCTCTCTTCGTTCATTTCATTCCTAAATGTTATGAAGAAAAACTTCCAAAACCTCGCGATATACAACGGATAAATCAATCAATAATCGATTAATTTGATATCGCAATAATTGATGGAATTCAAAGAGAAACCGCTTCTTCATAACGCAAAGTTCGTTTGTATTCTATTCACCAATCGTTATTTCACATTCGTCCTGTTGGGAATTAATGAAATTATTTGTTCTCTGGTAATCCAATTAATAATATCATATAAATAATGAGAATATAATTATTTTATAATAATAACACGATGGTGAGATTTTTTCCATTTTTTTCAATTGCTCTTCGTTTTATACTTCAAACAATTTATAATCAATTACATTGTAAAAAATGTGGGGAGTTTTCCTCCACACGGTTGGGGGATTGTGGAGGAATTGTTTTTCCATAAAAATGAGGGGTTTTTCCAACACTTTGAGGAATTATTTTGTTTTTTAGGTGTTGAATCCTTTACAAATGAAGGAAAAGTCCACCAAACCATTTTTTACAGTGTATATATTCGAATCCAACTTCGATACTCCAATTATTATCGATATTCGTATATGTATTCCTATTGATCTTTGTAAAATGATTTTCAAATATCACCACACCGGTTTATACTTTTTTACAGACTGAAACGTTCATTTCCGAACGAAATGGAAGAATAAATCAATAATCCATTTTAATTCTTTGATTCCCATTCACTTCTTTCTTTCTTCCTTTTTTTCCTTTCTTCTACTATTTAAAAGTGGAAACTTGAAAAGTCCACCGTTATCACAAACACGTGCACATAGTGTATTGATTTCTGGAATATATTCTTGAGACTACAATATTCTTTCAACATATGCGACGGCGAAAAATTCACAAAGTTTTAGTCTCAACTGCCACGAAATCTAATCGGAAAAGAAATGGGGGGGAAATGGGAGAGTCACGTTCAAGAATCGAATGTCAAGAAACCGGAGAAGGCGCCGGAACGATTGCAAAAGAGGTAAAGGTTTTTTTTTTAACATGAGAGAAGAGAGAGGACTTGTGAAGTTTACAAATCGTTCGTGTTTTCAACTACATTGCATTCCAAATGAAATGCCATGATCACGAGTTCAAGTTGCGTCAGGTATTTCAGAATGAAACATTTCACGGGAAATGCAATTTCAAATATTTTTCTTCCATTCGGCACTTCTTTTCCCTCTCTCTCTCTCTCTCTCTCTCTCTTTCTCTTGTCCTTTTCTCCCTGTTGAAAAACTTCCGATGGTTTCGTTTTGATCTCCTCGATCATTTCAAACGTATAAACGAATTGTTTGAATAATTTATCGAGGAAACGTTGCGCTGTTTATTTAGGAATCCTCTGATGTGATTATTCGAGAATGAATTTTCCTTTTACTCGTGTCCCGTATGAGAATTTATTTCTTGGAAATTCTAAAACTCTAAGTGGGCGTGGGTTTTTGAAAAATGGCAGTTATTTTGGGGAAATATGAGAAAGCAATCACGAGAAGTAGATGATTGAAGGTAAAGTCAAGAACAGTGATAGAAGTGAAGGGGATTCACTTTAAATATGATGCAGTAGTAGAAACTAATGAAAATAGTCAGACATGTATATTTATAATTCATCTGAAGAGGAAGTAATTTTTGTTATCTCTTTGTTGGATTGTTTGAAAATTCTCTGGGAATTCAGAAATGACATTTATTGTTCTCTCTTAAATTCAAATTGAAAAATACTTTTCCTTAAACATGATAGAAAAAAGTGTGGGAACTCATGAAAATATAATTGTTAAATGAATACTATTTCAGATAATGAAACAATAAAAAAAAAGAAAAGAAAAAAGTAGACCGGGACTGCATCCAATTCTCACTAGTAGCGATAAGATGGAGAATAGCTTACGACTATTTTACGAATTCCTTTCCGGGTGGATAAATAATGGTCGCAGGCTGAGGTTTTCACCTGATTAGTTTGAATCTGATGGCCAGTTTCCAGATTTCGTTCCGCTACAGATGATCTTTCTTCCTGTTTTCCCACGAGTGCATTTCATCTCACAAAGAAGGAATTTTATGAATTCAGTTTATGTGCAGGACAGAGTGTATCTCCGAGGAAGAGGCATGAAAAATATATTGTTCATTCATAGAATTATAATTTCAGGTATATGTACATGAGTTATTCTGCACGAGTTAATCGCTGATGCTTAGTTTTGATTTTTATTTGCTTTTTCGAAGTTTTCTTCCAACCCTTTAATAAATTTAGCTTTGATTTTTTTTCAATTATTATCATTCATTGAGGTAAGGAAAATAATTCGACGAGTCGAGAATATGATCATGCAATTTCAGTTTGTTTTCAGAGTTTCCAAGTACTTGAAAGATATCTTTTCCATAAATTCTGAGAAAACTGCATGATATTCCTCGCCAACCGAATTTTCGTTCTCTCCGTGCGGGTTCAAAAATTCATTACATCGATCCATCGAAATAATTCAACTCTGTTGGAAAGAACACAGTAGGAATAATTTTTCCGTTGTACGTTACCATATTCCTTTCAACAATATAAATCATTTTATTTATTACATTGCAGCTGGATATATAGCGCACAATGTATAAATAATTTATTGGCCATTCTGGCTTTTCATCTTGAGTTTTTGACGTGGTTTTGTATTGCCATTTCGTTGAATTGTGAGGGAAAGTTTTGCAAACGATCCAGCAAGATTGATATGAAATTCAGCTGCAAATAATTACAATCTTCCTGCTAAATCTCTTCATTAAAATTCGTTCAAAGTCTGTATTCGCAAATTTTATACTTCAAAGCAAAAAGAGTTGAGAGTGAGAAAAAGTTTTAGCTCGCTGTGTTTTTACTCAACTTGACCTGCACACTTTATTTTCATGCCATACTTCATCACTTCGGTAATGTTTGTGTATTAGGTGGGAGGTGTAGGGGTTGGAAATAGGTCAAAAAATCTCTTTCATTTCATTGTGAATTTAATTCTTTCAAATGAAATTTCAGTTGTAAGTGATAGGGAATTAAAATTTCTCGAATTTCGCAGGAAAGTGCATAAAAGGTGTATTATGTTTAAACCATTAATCTTTTTTTGCTACAACAGTGGAGAGTTTAGAACAGTGTTCAGAGGGAGACAATAGAGGTAGCTGTTTGAAGTAGTTACACTTATAATAGTCCATGCATGATAAGCTGCCTCTAGCAAAACCAGAAATTATCATCCAGTTGGCCCGATATTCCATAACGATCTGACAGGATTGTCCGGTCTCAGACGTAACTAGAATCACATGTGGATGATCTTAGTGAGAATTAACTGCTTCGATCTAAATCAGGGTTTCCATATGCTTTATTCTAATTAATTTGAACGTTTCCTAGGTTGAATTTTTCTGGTCTGGAAAGTCTGAGAATTTGATGGCGTGAATTACTCAATGAGAATGTTGTATCCCTAGCACTAGACCGTTGTACATATACTATGTACGTTCAAAGTATATCTAGCTGTATTATGAACGTTCAGAAAACGTATACATCGTTTCAGTGGTATGTCAGGAGTGTCATTGTCATACATTTTTGAAGGAGAAATTGGTTGCTCGGTCGCATTTTGTAATGAATCGCACCTGGATTTACGAGCGATTATAAAAGAAATCAGATATCTCAATGTGTACAAAAAGGCTTAACCGACTGAGCATATTGATATTTGTAAATTTCAATTATTTGATGAGAATTTGAATACCCACACGAACACGAAAATAAAAGAAATTCACTAACGCAACACAGTTTCACGTTAGGGCAGAAATTAAACAATCGAAGAGTACCATATTCGAAGAATATATAGACATCAATTTTCCAATTCCAATATCCAATGTTTTGGAGAAAAAATGAAGTGTTTTTGGCCAAAGTGGAGTAAATTTTCCTAAGGGATGCCAACTATAAGATCAAAAGATCGACAACGCAATGAAATTAACAGCACTCTTGTTGTTATTTTAACTACCATCAAGTTTACAACAGTACCAGCTGTTGAATTTACTGCACATAATGGTCCAACCACATTGTTGTGGTAAGTAGTTCGTCCGCTGAACGACAGCGCTGCTGTTAAAACTATTCAGTACTAATGTTAGTTTACCGCACTATTTTGCCTATGTGGACTCAAAAATTTCTCCTCATAACTCTACGTCATTCGTAAATACACAGAAAATTACAATCTGATTTCATTTGGCCTTGAAATTTAATTTTGTTCATTTCGCGTGAAAAGTTCATCAAGATTAATTATATATGGTTTTCGCGTACGTAAAAGTTCACTTGAAAAAGAATACATCCAGATATAGAACTCTACGAAATGGAATCTATATATACGCCCCTCCTATATATTCTCTCTCACGTGTAATGCCTCGTTTCATTATCAGACAGGATAAAAATACATGACCTCTTAAATAAGATTCCTTTAAATACTAATTCGAATAATTAAAATCATCGGAATTCCATTCTTATCTTAACTACTTTTCGTATACACTCGTGAAAGTGGAGTATCTATAATTGGAATTCTATAAATGTCGATGAATGATTAATGAAGAAAGAAAAGAAGAGTTCCACTGATTTTACGTCCGTATTCAAGTATATATGTGACTCCGTTACATCATATGTCAGTGTTGCGTATTGTTTGATAATATACAATGATGTAATTCGTATTATTACAAACATGACGATAGAAATATACTCAAGGAAACAAATAAAAAACAAAGGAACATTGTAAAGAAATGGAAAAGTATCTCTTGGAAAATATATTTCAGGCTTTTCCTTTATCGAATTATGAAATCCTGTCCTTCGGAGAGTTCAGAAATCTCGTTCTTTTTCCAACAATAGATAATACGAAATGATAATACGAATGGATCAGGGTGTGTTGTGCTGCCACTACTACCACACTCCCAAATCAATATCGTCTTGAACAAAAATCTCGATACCGGTTTGGACATGGTATTATTCAAATCCGGAGGAAAACGTAATATTATCAGGAACTTATCTGGTTTACTTTTATTGCTTTATCATATTCCTTTTCCTTGAAATCTTCAAGAATTTTATAATATCATTGCTTTCAATGCTGTTATTCAGTTGAAGTTATTCGAGATCATTTAAAATTTCCTTCTCATCTATTTTCTACGTATAACAAGTATTGATCAGTACTGGCAAAATTCCAACGTATACAACTACCTACGGGCCTCCGCGGTGGGATCAAACTCTCGTAGCTTTTGATAATAAAACGACTAGTTAGTTTTCGAATGTTTTCTTTTCTTTCTGCATTGACCGATGATGGTAGGAGGAAATAAATCAACGGATAAATAAATAAATAAATATATAAATATCTTTCAAGTTGCGAAGAAGTATGGATTGATATATTTTGAGACTAGAATATTATTTCCGTCTCGGTTTCTTTATTAGAGAGATATCCTTCGTTCATAAAACAGTGCTGACCAGCTGACAAATAATTGAGCAAAAAAAGTTGAAAGAAGCAAGGATTCAAGAATAATACACCCAGAAAACGATAAGCTTGAAAACAGCATGAGATTATGCTTAACAGTTAAAAATCCCAAAAATGCTTATTTTTACTCTACTATGCTCATTTTAAAACTATGTTAGTTGCAAAAGAAATATAAAATATCTTCGGAACTAAATTAGGAGATATAGATATTCTTAAATTCAGCATAAAATATTCTATGAGAAACGATATTTGATTTCAAACTATTAAGCGCAACGCAAGTTGACGTTATTCTTATTTTCACGTTTAAACATTCATTACGTTCTTCTCAAGAATGTGACATTTGGTTCAAACGTACGTTATGCTTGACCTATGAAATAAACATAACAGATGACGCGCGAGGGGGGACGTGAGAAAATTGTTGCATAGGGATCGCTACTTAAGAAAAAGAAAGGCAAAATGGATGTAATCCATTCGGTGTTGACAGCAAAGAATTCGCGAAAGACTTCTTAAAGGACTCTGTGGGAACTCTTCAGTTCTCAAAGAGTTCTTGAACAATTCTTAAGTGATCTTTCGTTGTTTGGGATCAGAGTATTCACGACGCATTTCTTACAACCAATTTTCCTTATTTGGGGTGTATATTGAGTCTACACTCCAGGCAGCATATGGCTTCAGAAAGAGTTTAGAGTGACATAATGTCAAATTCACGGAATTCAACTGAATTCTCTCTCAACTTTTTTTTCACAAATGGATCAAAATATACCATTAAAAGTTGTTTTCATCATCCATCTCGGAATATACTTCATGTAAATGTGATGATTACAATTGAAAGGTGCGTTTTTTCATATATCATTTAATTCCACTATATTGTTCCGAAAAATGACTACTTCTAATTGCAATAACACGCAAATGTCAAGTATATTCAGATTTTGATGATAAAAACAATAGCATTTGTGGTATTTTTTTCTGAATGTAAGAATATCCCTGAATTTTATTTCAATGATATCTAAGATTGATTCAAAAATACTATTAAACTTGATATGAAAACAATTTTAAGCTAAAGCTGAACTGAAAAGGAACATTCGAAACAAGAATATCGTGTTTGAGCGAAGATTAACATATCCTCTTTTACAGTGTGAACAAATTTGTTTGATTCTAGCATAAAATATATTTGAAGTGAGTGCAATATGTTTGGGGACATAGAAAGGATAAATTACGCTTGAATGAAGCTTACTACGCTGAAAACAAGCATAACGTTTTCTGGGTGTAGCTTTTGTTAGGGGGCTTCTATATCTTGCACACCTTGAAAAGAATCATTTTCATTTTCTTTTAAATCAACATTATTATTTCTGTAGAATAAGTTCTTTAGACCTTGAATTGAAATTCATGTGTGAAAAGTTTGAAAACATGCTTTCGTTTTGAATAATAACTTATTTTAAGGTACAATCGAAACTACCCGAGTCGAAAAATCATCCCTCCTTTTCCACGTACGTATGGAAGATCAGGAAGAAATTATATCTATATTAATTATAGATAATTAATGTTCTTCCATATTTAGGAGGAAAGGAGGAATCACTTTTTGATTCAGGTAAGCTCTGTTTCAACTGAAAGTTAGTGTCAAAAATAATTGTCTTGACAATAAGAAAGGTTGAATTTTGGTCAATTTTTCGAATAAGATTTAGTCACATTCCATCGACCTTTCTAAACCATTGAAGCTCGATTATCCCAGAATTACATTTTTCAATACAGCAGGCAGGAATAGAAAAAAATTACCGAATGGATCCACTTAATGTTTATTTCAAATTGAAGAATATCAAACTGCTTCCAAAAAGGCTATTGTGTCAATTTTTTTCTGAACTCACGTGCTCATAAACTTCACAGGACTTGTTGATTGTTTTTTTATTCAGACGATTCCATTAGATGCTAAAATGCATGCGACGGACGGAGGGTTTTTCCAAGCATCTCCTTATTCGAGCATTCGATTTGTATTTAATTTGAATCAATAACTTCAAAAAGTTAATTTGAACACTTCGATGTATTTATACTACACTGAGGAAAAGGATTGAATACTGAGTTCAATATTAGACAGCAAGGAAACTCAGACACTCTAAATAAAAATTGACTTGAACTGAATAAATTTTATTTTTCATAGCCAAATTTTTTATTCATATTTCAGACAAACAGACTTTTATTTACGCCAACTAAAATTTAACTGGGATGTGTCATACAGTGTTTTAGGAAAAAATGAATGAAAAATGCTTATTCTCGACTCTTCAATATAGAAGCGCCACTTAAATTCATATCGTAAATTAATCAAATCAACATATCATATTTATTATACGTATATCAGCTGATAACTATACAAACGTTTATCCTGGATAAGTTCGCAATCTGATGACGAACTTTGATCAATCGATTTCGTCCCGTTCTTTGACAGACCATTGCTCTCATACCTTAAACAGTGACGTACATAACGTGGAAGAATATATAAGCTTTTCAAGAGTATCGCAAACTATGCTGATATAGAAACTATCATAAATCAGAGCTTGTTCCTTTCTAAATTTACTTTCGCATTAAGATTTCATAGCGTGACGAATCAAATGTGTTATAACCGTTCCTCGATATTATCGATATTTCAGGAATAAATGCTTTTTCATTACGTTTATCGATTTAATCCCGTGATTTTCATTATCGTACATTTCACACGTCGTCCAATTTCTGAGCTAGACGTACAAGATGTATTGCAATTGCATTCCAAATTCGAATATAGTATCTTATTCGAACACACACTTGAGTGTTCGATGCTAGAATATTAATGATATCATCAATGCGCATGTTACTAAATGATTGTCTTTCCAACTATTCTCTTGGAAACACTGCGATTCACTTCATGTAATGATATTTTGTGGTAAAAATGATTTCATACCTATTATATCTAGTAACTTTTCATTATTTCATCGTTGGAAACCATTTTTCTCTTTTTTGTTTAATGATAAAATGCCTATTTGAAGTCTTGCAGTTTTTTCTTTTTGTCCAATCTGATGAATCAAAAACACATTGTGCATTTTGAGGAAGCAAAATAATGAAGAGCGCTGACTCTGATAGAATGCGTCAGTTATCCACTTGATGCGAAATGACTGAAAACAAAAATGATTGTTCAGTCGCTTCGAATAATTCGCAAACGTAGCTATGTTACAAATATCGAGAGAAACTATATTATCTCACCATTGCAACCGAAAAATTAGCGTAGAAGTCGGGTTTTTCAATATTCTGCGTCAAATGATACATTTTTCCAGATGTCATGGAATATTTTCAATTGAAATATCGATGCATTATTTTTTTTATCCTCCGGAAATTTCGTAGTTGGATATGATATTTTTCTTATTATTCTTTTTGTCAGTTCCCCTAATATTTTTCTCATCAACAGAAAAATCTGATCCTTTTGAATCATTTGACAAAAAGTAAATTGAATATTTATCCCTTCGGCATTTGTTATTCCAACAGATGCTCCCTCCGTTCGCATTTTTACAGTTTTTGATGGCATATGGGGCTCGCTTTGCTCGCATATCATGATGAATCACACTTCAGTTGACGAGAAGGTTTGAGAGAAATGAAATATCTTGTTGCGTATGAAGCAGATCGCACATTGATGTTTACAAATGTTGTTCTTCCATGAAGAATCTAAATTTTAATACACACATTCATAATTTTATATCGATTACGAAGTTATGAAGTGTTCAATGGTCGATAATCAGTTGTAAATTGAAATTCGTATGGTATTCGACAATTGAAAACGTGATAGCCAATCCGGAGTCTCACAATAGGTTCATGTATTGAACGCCATTTGATCGAAATATATGATAATAATCACGAAACACAAGGTAAAAATGAGTAAAAGTCACATTTGTTACGTAAACTTCGTGTTCATGTCTAAATAGTATTCTGTTCCATCGATTTTTTTTCACTCACCTCATTTCTAGGACACCCTAGATTGATGGTCAAACGTATTTTGTGCTCTTTCCGTCTCTCCATTTATGTGTCGTCTATCTGTTCAGGTGTTCTTCAGGGGAAGAGTGACAAGAACCGCGAATATTCATGACTACATAAAAACTGCATATAATTCTTATAAAAATTAATTTGAAATACCAGAGGAATTAGGTATTGCATAGAATTTTTTATCAAATCCCTAAATATTTGGAACTAAATCTGTTCTGCGACTGCAAGAAGATTAATTCTCTCTCACTCTACACGGAAAGACCGGGTCTGTTAATATTTAGAAAGAATTTATCAACGTTTAGAAAAATGACTGTCAATTCAGGGAAAAAGAGGATCGCTGAAAAATATTCGTAGTCAGTCTACAAAAAATTCGTAGTTAAAATATTAACAGTTGATAGTTTCATTGATATTTTTCACAGTGGAACTATCAATTGTTCATACATCGACTACGAATTTTTAGTAAACTCACTACGAATATTTTTCAGCGATCCTCGTTTTCCCTAAATTTTCTAAATATTAATAGACCCGGTCTTTTTGTGTAGGGGCTAAGGGCAGTCAGGAATGAGTTGAGTATCGACGCTTATCTCAATCCCATATTTGTTTGTTTATAAGGTAATCGAAGCACTTCGCCTTCAATTTCAATAGTTGAAATTCGTCGGTAATTGAACTAGTCGACAGCCATTTTGGTTCTTGAGGTTTGAAATCTGATTCAAAGTGATTATGATTTGCAGATCGTGAAAATAATATCACATTCCTTGAATTAGCTCTTGTTTGTAAATTTTATATACATAAAATTTGTCAATTATGTAGATTACATATCAAAATTTTATATAAAAAATTTGTTTTCGTATTTGAAACACCAAAATTTCTCTGAATGAACCCCTAAACCTCAGCAAACAGGAAAACATGGTTGTTATTCTGTGTTATATCACATTGATTTTGGAGAATACCATATGTTGTATCTTTTCCCTTGGAACGCACGGCGTAAATCAGAAACAATAACTTCAAACATCATGATAAAATGTGCATGAAACGGTACTGGAATAAAGTATACTCCGAACTAACAGCGATGAGAAGCTGCGCTCATACAAATTCTGAATCGAAGTAGACAAAATATTGACACTGTATATAGTATAGTTCTCGCATCTTCTCCTCCGAGGCAAAAGCTGAAGAATACAAACACGCACAGCCATGTGAAATCTTTTACTCTGAATATGTTGTCTTGAATATTCAAATAATGATTATACATGCATTCGAAGTTAGCGCTACTGTTATTTCACTGCTAGCGGCATAATAATCATATAGACCCTCTTTTATTTTCTCGAAAGATTTATCGTGCAGATGGGCCGATGTGAAAGAAATACTCTGAAATTTATGACTGTTATATCGTTTTGTCATCAGAATTACAATTTATTTATCAGTTTAGTTTTTTTCATTTAATAGCACGGATGAGATATGGAGTTAATATTATTCGATCGATGAAAATATGTTACCGGAGAGATTCTCATGATAAACTTCATATTTCTCAGGTTTGTCGGTATCCGTAAGAAATAAAAACCTCGAATAAGACTTTACAGGAGTAGAAATTTCTTCGTTTTTGCCTGAGGACTATACCATTTTCGTCTGGTACACAAATTCTGAGACAGGGCTTACAGTGGGAGCAGGGAACGCGAACTACGTTACATGATTTCGAACTCTTCGATATATTGGTTATGGTATATTTCTTTGAAAAAGAAGAGATATGTGGACAAGAGTCTAAGATACTTTTTCATCTACGATTGACTTGAAGTAATAAAAGTATAATGTGTGTTGAAATAAAATCGTCATGATTCATCCCGATATCTCAATTGCACTATTCAAAAGTTGGATATTTGTTTTCAGTTTGATTATAGAATTATTGATTGAAACGTGCTTTTCACTTCTATTTGTGAAATTTCATCAGTTTTATTATTATTGATTTCACAGGTCAACAAAATAAAATTTTTCCTCTGGTGTCCGAGGTTTGGTGATTGATTCGGAGTGCTTTTGCTGCATTGAATGCGAAACGAATATCAGATTTCTTTCCATCGTTTATACATAATTTTCATATATAACCTATATAATTGATGAATTTTATATATAAAAGATTAAAAAAACGAGCTGATCTAACAAATCTGATGTTGTTTTTGTATTCAGTGCCTTAAAACTACCCCGAATCAGTTCTCAAACTTCAGGCACCAAAATGGTTGTTCACCAGTGTTATAATTCTCCTTCAATTCCTTATAACATTGCTAAAAATCATTTGCTCGCAAAATTTGTTTCGACAAATCTTGTGTAAACAGAGTCATTGAATTTGCGAACTGCTTCCATTTTATCATAGTTGTGTTGAATTTTTACATAGATTTGAAGCATCATTTTTCTCTTTACGAATACTTGACACACGCCTTGTAGCTTAAACTGTGTTTGGAACCTCACAGATGAGGATACGTCCGCTTGAAACTAGTTGAAGATGAATGTGAAATAATACAATTCGGACGATTCTGTATATAAGACATCCCAGTGAGGGTTGAAAAGATGAAAACGTTGGTGAATAACTAAAAAGTTTCTTTCAAATTAAATTCGTAAGACTGAGAGTCTACTCATCCTTTATTCTTCATCACCGAGCAAGCGAGTACTTTCCATTCATTCGAGGATGAATTTAAGTTTGAAATTTCGTTTCGGATATTATGAAGAATATGGGAGTCGTGTGTGGTTTTTACAACCCTTGTGCGAATGAGGAAAAAAGGGAGAACGTTACTCACCTCTCGAGACAACAAATACATAAGTAAACAGATGGAAATCGGTGATTTCAGAATATTACGTAGTATTGTCTGGGAAGATCAATAAAGTTCTCGTGAACTTTGTTTCATTATTAATATGAACGATATGAACATGTATTATACAATATCTACGGCTTTTCCTCCTCTCAAAGAAGATTCTGCCTGCATTATAAATGCTCAATCCATATTTTCCGAACTTGAATTCACGGTGATTTGAAATTTGTGCCCTTTGGCTGATCAGAATTCTCCATCTTGGAACGGTAGAGGACGGGAGAATTGTAATTACACGGTTTAGTGGCTCCATATGGAGTCACCCGTTCTCAATGGGTTAAATTGCTACAATCTCGCTACTAGGAAGTCTAGAGTAACTTTCATGTATAGAAATCGATGCACTTTTCTCCACTTAATCGAATTGCACTCTAAGAATATGCCTTTAAGGCGTAGAACACCTGTTACTCCAGAAGATTGTGATGGGATGGAAGTTTCTAGTGAAATTTTTCAAAAAATCGATCCTCCCAAAGAATTTTACTTTGTGAATTACCGTCAGATTCCAATTACGAGAAGACAAATGGTTGAGCTTCGAACGAAATATTTTTTTTTCAGACTACATAGTTCGTTCTTGTCTAGAATTCTTTTTTCACTTTTCGAGTGGAATTATCTATTTAGTGTTCTCCAAAGGTATTATATGTACAATAGCTAATCCCTTTGCCAAACTAGCTAAAAATCCGCTGCCACATCTAACTGAATTACTGAGACCGCAACATGATCAACTGGAATAGCAAATTTTTCGCTGGCTCAGTACAATGTTCAGTATTATATGCAGAATAGCAAACAAAATTTTCCTAGAAAAGTGGACACTTTTCGCTACCATAACTAAAAAATTGCTGTTGTATGTAGTTAACAAGATCGCTGTCACAGTTAAAACTACCCAGGTGAAAATTGACGATTGGCACTAGGATGGTGCAACACTGACAAAGATTGGCCGAGCCTTGGCGGTTAGCAAAGTGCAAGCTTAAAATGATAACATCGTTACAGGCTCCATTGATGTATTCTGCCAATCACGGATCAACATTGGTACGATTATGGCAGTCAAATCAGCCATCATTGGCAACCCATGAAAAAATTTGTCGTTCGATCTAAATCCAAGATTGGATCATGCTTGTACTCATTACGAACCAAGACTGATAGACGAATTTTTTTATGGTCTGCCAATGGTCAGATGTTTTATGTATTTAAAGGAGGTACCATCATTTATTACACATAAATGATATTGACTGCTAAATTTGAGTCAATACTATAATAGTACTGAGTCAATATTCGGCCAACATTGATTCAACGTTGCGACAATCCCGCGCCAACGTTGAGCCAATGTTGTGCCGATGTTCAACTCTATGTTGAACGATTGCAAAAATATAATAAAAATTCAGAGTCATATATCTCTGACATCGATTGCTTCCCCTCCACACATGTTAAGAAGTACAGCCCGAACCTGAATATTTTATACAACCAGGGCCACAGAATATCTGAATACATTGAAACGAAGAAACTTATTTGATTAATCCAATACAAGATGTGTTATAAGTTTAATATAACTCAATGATTACTGGTTACCTTACAAATCAATTACATCAAGTATAATTCAGATTCTGATGTCCACGAGTCCATGGGTCTGCACAGCTAAAATCTCTCCTTCGATGAAGGACCTATGATGAAGACAACAATTTTCAAACCAGAAGGTTATATGATGCTTATATATCAACCGCATAGTTCGTTGAGCGCTTGCGAGAAACGGACCGCGCGTTGGAAACAAACCGAAGGGTGGCGCTTTGACATTGGACGCGGGAATTTTTGTATGGAGACGTATAATTGAGGATCGTGGCTAGCCTGAGCCAAGCTTTGACCCGGCTTAGCACTGCATTGGGTACTCATTTCTTCTGAACGTTGTCAACGTTTGGATTAATATTCAGCCGTGCTATGAAATTGTTCGTATGAAGTTAATTTCTTTTGTCCAAACGATATTGGGACAACGATGAACCATGATTGGCACAATCTTGAGCCAATGATGGATTGATAATTGGAAATTATGATTCCCAACATTGGTGCAACATTGTGCCACTTGTCAGTCAACGTTGGCTCGATATAGATTTCCAAGCCTTGGATGTCAGCATTGCGCCTATCTATTTTCCATCGTCAGTATTGGCGCAAGGAAGAAATTTTCACGTGGGTATGCTGCTCTGACGAGGGATACCAAGGAAAATCAGATTTCGCTGTTACAACGAATTTTTTTGTCTTCGTGTCCATTTTACACTATAAATTTTTTTTCACTCCACTATACAGTGTACTTTCTAAGCGCATTGAATGTGAAGAACACACGTCGTATTGTAATGAGTTTATATATTTACTCCGAACAGTTCCTTACCGAATTTCTCTTGGAAAAGTAAGAGAAATTTAGGAAAATAAGTTTCGCTGAGATATGAAGCACACTCGAATCCTTTTATCAGCATCCTCCACTTGCAGATGTTATTCCTCGCGACAATTTCCCTGGAACATCGTTTATTGCAAAAAATTCAACAAATCGAAATCAGTTTCGCGAAGAAATGAAAATCCAGGAACAAATACGCAAAAATTGTTTCAGCATTTATTTGAAAATGCAATTACAAGTTCAACATCCGCAGGTACGTTTGATTCTCGCAAATAAGCTTCCGAATAAGATTTTCTCAAATAAACGGAAGTCGAATGAACGTCTTCCCGAAGTCTTAGGAAGTTCAGAACACGGGATGAATATTATTTACTATTTCGATGAATGAAAATTCAATGCAAGTCTTGCGGGGATTTCCATTGGAAGTATAGATGAAAATTCTCTACATTGAAACGAAACGCTGTCCATGAGGAATTTTGTTTAAATTGAAATTTGAGGTTGTCAAATCTTGTTGAACGATTCGGATAAGAAATGTTTAATTGAACAGTACTTGACATACCAAAAAAAAGAACACATTCTGAATTGGATGAATTATAAATTTTCTTTGGAGGAAAATAGTATGAAAGTTTTCTTGTGCGTGTTTTGTAACTCTGCACGGAAAAAAGAAAATGGCAGGGTTGCGAAAAACCCAGGGTGTTTTAAAAAACCCGACCCACCTGGGTTTTTCTCGGTTTTATTGCACTGAAAAAAAATGTAGTGGAGCCAACCTCGCGGCGAGTTTAAATACGGCGAATCTCACCGCGAAGTTCAGTTAACTGGATATCGATTGAAGTAAATGCTTATTCGGTCAATTCAATCAATATTCAGTTGACTCAACTTCGCGGCGAGATTTGCCGTATTTAAACTCGCCGCGAGGTTGGCTCCACTACATTTTTTTTCAGTATGGGTTTTGCCGGTTTTTTGGGGTTTTATGGAATTTATTCAGATTAATTGCGTCACAATAATAACATTATCAGAAAAATTCTTGAATTCAATACGAAATTCCTTATGAAATGTCAAATTTCCACATCAAATTGAATAATTCATACATTCAATGTTAGCGATGAAATTCCAAAATTTATTACTGAAATTCAACATTCATTCATCAAATTCCACAAATGTTTATGTTATTAAAATTAAGGGAAAAACATTGATATATGATCCATTTTCCGAAAAATCATATTTATCTATCGGTTAATTCTTACTTTCTTTTAAAAAAATGGGCAATATACGGAATTTGATTACCCATTACACGGAGAGAAGAAAATGATAATATTCGCCATATGAATAGAATTCTCTCCTCTCCTTGTACTTGAATTACTTTTTCAAATACATTATCCATTATTTAAGTAATCAAATTCCGTATACTGCCCACTTTTTGAGAAATGAATAATGAACGGATAGATGAATATGATCATTTGGAAATGGATAATATATGTATGTTAATTACACATTATCAAAGAATCAAAGAATGGAAAATCGAACTTTCTTTCTTACCGATCTCTGCTTATACGAAATTAAACTGAATGTATTTGATAGTTTGGGAAAAAATTTTACTATTTTCACACGAGTAATAATAATCTATAAGCAGCAAAAAATGCAGCAAGCGGAGATGAAACAATTCACATTGCTAATTTTAATTGTTTCTCGATAGTTCGGTAGAGCAGGGCTGTACATTTTGGTTTGGAAAATTTGGAAATTTGAAGCATTAAGAATCCTCAGTTGGAAAAAGGAATTATAAACGGAAAAGTACAAATAAGTACTTTTTCGAACAGATTTGTGTAAAGAAAAGTGAAAATATTTTGATTTGTGATAATTGTTATAATTCTATTCCAAATAAAATTCACCTAGTGTCCCTAGTAGAAATCCAAAAGGGAAGGAAGCGGATATCGAAACAAATAGAGCGTGGAAATGTTTCAATTCCCTCCTAAATCACACCTAGATGACTGTTTGTTACGCTTTCATCGCGGTTCAACACTTCATTTTCACCAAAGGTACACTATCTTTTCAACAAAGAAACGATTGAGTACAAAAAATCAATGACAATTAATTATCACACTAAAATTGATAAACCCAAAGTTTAATTCGATTTTCTGAAGAAAAAATACTGTAGTTTTAATTTGATCTCATAGCGTGTCAGTGAATAATAGAAACTTGTTTTTTTTTGTGATAATATGAGTCTTTTTAGCTGAGTTTTATTGAAAAAACCCGAGAGGGTTTTTCTGGGTCCGGGAAAATCGTTGGAAACCTGGAGAATGGAGAAATTTACCTTGTAGGATGACACCGCGCCACTTCAAGGCTTCAAATGGAAATTTTTGGAAGACAAAAATAGATTTTTCTCTTGTCGTGTGAATTATTTGACAATATATTTTGTAAAAATTTCCATTTGAAGACTCGAAGCGACGCGTCGTCATCCTACAAGGTGAATTTCTTCATTTTCTTTTTTCCGTGTGCGCTAAACGCGCACGTTTTTGGTGAAGCACTGGGACGGAAAAAATGGATTATCTGTGAAAGAGATCTATTTTGTAACTATTGCAACTGAATGTTTAGCTTTTTCATTGAAATGTTAGCTGGTGTTGTTGAAAAACTGACTGTTCATAGTCGCTAAAAGATTCTGCTGAAATAGCTGATGCAGCTGGAATTGTTTTCCGCGAAGGAACAAGTTTTTTTCTGGGACAGCGATACAAAACTCGAAAAATTCCGGGAGCATTTCCAAGTCAAAAAATGAAACCTGATTAAGCTCCAATTCGTTGCGTATTACGGAGTGAATCAGGTTTGATTTCATTTTTCTCCCTGATCTCGCTCTGTTCTCAACCTGATCTTGCTTTTAACATTCTCATTCAACCTGAGGCTTCAAAAAGTATTACAATTTTTCGACTCGGGTTATTCAGGATCGCTAGAACCGGAAATCTCCAATGGAATTCACCAATCATGTATTCACATTAGATCGCATGACCAATAGAAATGGAAGAGAATCCCCAATGAATTAATGAATTTAAACCAATAGAATTCATCTCCAAATTGCAACAATGTTCTGAAAACAGAGTTTGAAATTTTGAAGGACTCTGAATACGGGAATGAAAATTTCTAGATGAAAATCCACATGAACAGGCGATATTCGGATGCAAATTTTTATATTTCCTTGATTACGTTGGAAGATTCTAGTTTATGCACGGAAATAAACTACACGAAGAAAATGAATCCACTCCCACGTGAGAAAGTTTTTAGAATTATATATAATTTATATACAATTATATATAATTGAGAAAATTTTTCCATATAAGCTGTAAAGAAGGATACCCATTTTTTACTCACAAAGATTAAATATTTGCTGCTGTAATAAGATTTTTGTCTCCATCAGCAAAAGTTTAGTTAGTAGTGCTGAGATATTTAGCCGCAATAGACTAAAATTCTGCTGATGTAGTTAAGAATTTTTTCCGTGTAACATTATTTGAAAACCAAACGTATACACCTTCATTAATTTTCGCTCATACAAAAAAAGGAAAAATTCAACTCCTTTGCATCGCTGTTTTCAGTATCATACTTCGGGTCTGAATGAAACCCTGTATTATAACATGCATTATCACAGATTTAAAAGTTTACAGTTTTGAACGTGTTAGTTGCGTTCAACGTAATCCAATTGGAATTGTTAAAACTCTTGGCACCTGGGCTTAACCCAACTCATTTCCGATGACAGGCATTAGCGAAAGCCTGAAATTTCATACACGAGATGAGATCGATACCGTCTCTAACGCAAATCCACCGATGGCTTTGTCATCCAAACGCCAGAATCGTGTGTACCTGTATCGTCAACATCCAATAGAGTTCCTTGACCTCAAATTCATCAAACCGACAAAACACGAAAACGTAATGATAATATTTTGAGAGAGGATGAATCAACGAAACGAACGTTCAGTCACCAAAATTGCGTTTCCACGTATATCCAAAACGTTATCCATTCTTAATGTGCGTTTTTCTTTTGTCTTCCTTTAATTCTTCCCGGTAGGATAAAGAGACAAATATACCTATGCGATAAGCGAGTATAAGAAAGATAGTCCGATATGATACCAATATCGGAACAAGAGACAAAGAGAGAAACAGATAGAGGGGATCGCGCACCAAGCTCAGAGAGGCCAAGTTAGTTAGCAGTCGATGCGCACACGCCACGCGATCCGGACGTTCGTCCTCGTCGTCGTCGCCGTCATCGTCTTCTTGTTCTTCGTTGGTGTCAGTTCCTCTTGTCTTCAATTTATCGTGTGTCTGTTTTGAATATATATATACACATATACGAATATATACATACACGGTAGTGCGTTGTGTTGCTTATGTCACACAAGCAACGACATATCCGGCTCTGAGAGCGGAGAAATCTGCGGTTTCTGCTGGCAAAGTGAGTTGCACCCCACAAATAATCCTATAAATCACATCCAAAACAATTAGTACGAACTATCTCATTTATAATGTATAAACAATCCTACATATATATATATATATATGTATCGTCATATATGCGAATATACGAAGGAAAGTACGAAGAAACTTCCGCGTGTTATGTCTGTGCATGAAACTCGATCGCATAATGTACTGTCGCCTATATGTCTATATACATTGTCCATGCACCTCGGATTTTGTTTTCTCGTTAAAACTTGAGAAAGACGAGACGGCACGATGTTAGTCACCGCTATCAGTTTCATGAAACCATTTTTATTTTTCGTCACTCTTTTCAATAGTAATAGCAACGGCAGCGGCATTACTGGTGAATTTATGTAAATTGATGTTTTATATTTTGACTTCATTGTGTTTGCGGGAAAGAAAAATATAATGAGACAAACTTTTGTTAGGTTGCTATTCGTTATCGCATATGTATGTACGGGGTATAATAAAATGTGAAAAGAAAGAGGAAAGGGACAAATTCAATTGGATATGTCGTCATAAAAGTTGAAAGATTTTAAAAGCCGTGTGTGCAGGGTTCAATATGTATAGGGCTTCGAACGTGTGTATGCGTTTCGTCATTATACTCGGTTTTATGTAATGTATATTTTAAAACACCACGTTGTGTGTTTTATCCTGATGAGCAACGCAATATATTTTATATTTTCAAAATAAAATTTCATATTATTAATCATTTTACTCGTTGACAAATTGGAAATTCACGTTACGAGATTATTATACCTTGTATAAACGAAAGTAATGAGCACTTTGTTTGAATTTCACATACTTTGCATTCGATGCGCTTGAAATATTTGACATACTTCATTCGGAGTTCGATGTATTGGAATCACACGTATGAATGAATTTCATTTGAACACTTGGAGCGTATTAAAAATAGGGACACGAGGTGTTTGAAATTTAAATGCAATCGCTTCATCCAGTACGAAAGTGTAATATTTCATCTTTTACCACCTTACAACTTTTCTATTGATGACATTTTTAGTTTAGTCGGTAGTTTCTTATCTTCTTACTCGGCAAAAGTGGTTTCGATCGCGATAAGTTCAAACGATCGATCTGTTTGATGTAGTTATTGTGAGGAATCAAAAATTGATTCAACGAAGAAAATAGTTGATTTTTGATTTTATAGGTTGCAGTTCGTTGTTCATTAATAAAGCGTACCTTCCGATGCAGTATAGAATAAATATTGGTATCATATCACTGTAAAAAATGGTCGGAATTTTCCTATTCGCAGCAAAAGGAAATCAAATTCTGATAAATGCATGTAAAATTCCCTTCAAATTTAACTGAAAATTCCAAATTCTACGGAATTTTTACACAGAAAATTCCAAACGCATGTATTTGTTAATTATTTGCCAACATTTATGTGGAGTATCCCCTAGAAATTTTCCACAGTGTGGAATTATAATTCATTTTCCTTCAAGGAAAGTACCGTATGCTGTAAGAACTGGTAAAACTTTTTTGGAAAGGATGAATCATAACCCTACAGAAGAAGTATTTACTGCGTCGTGTTTAGATCAATATTTCTCAACTATGAATCACCTGTTTTCCGTAGGAAAGGCGATTTTCTCTCTGTACTATTCGAAAATTTGTTAGAATCATGAAACAGAGTAGACTTTATCGTAAAACAATCTTCTACGCTGTAAAAAATTTCCCGGTGTTGGAAGAAGTCCGCCCCGAATAGTGTTGGTTATTTCGTTCACTGTGTTATTTCGTCACCGTAAGGTGTCATCCCAACACTATTTATAATTATTTTAACACCGAATTCCGAAGTGGACTTTTATAGAATCCTTGCGGTGTTAATTCTGACACCGCTTTTCTCACAGTGTAGGATTGATCTAGGAGTTCAGGATTTGTATCATCACAAAGCATTAAACCTTTAGGAGTTTGGATGAGTATTCACTATTAATATTGAAGAAAAAATCAAACTTCCATCAACAAATTGGGAATAAAAAGAAATCTATCAGGAGTAGTACTGTACTTAGGATTTATATCTAAAAGTACATGCATTTGATGTGAAATTCTTTGAGAAATTGAAGTATTCTACTATGATTGAGAAATTTCAATTGGGATATTCGAAAAATTTGACAAAAATTGAAAAAATAAAAGAAAGAACTACATCATTTGGAATCTGAAAGCGCTTCCTGTTTTTTTTGTTGCTGTAAAAAATAATCTGACATTCGCTGCATCAGATGAATATGCAAAATTTGGAACTTGCCATCGAAATCCAGCTCAATCATGAATTCGTGGAATTTAATGCAAAATATATTGAAATTCATATGCAAGGTTAAAGTCATTCCTTTACATAAATTTATATGGAAATTTTGAGGCAATTTTTCATCGTGTTAATTTTGATTCTTCATGAGATTCAGAAAGCACAATATGAAAAATAAAACTGAAAGTAGACTGGCTCTTGGTACCACAAAATTTCAGTACATTTGCGGAAATTTCAAGGATTTTAACTGCACAATTTCAACTTTTGTAGTAGAGTCACATTGGATGTGCTTGAATAATCCTGCAATTATACTGAAATTTTTGATTCAATGTACTGGTTATCAACTTCCAGTAAAATACAGAAAATTGAAACAGCAATTGATTTGGGAAAATGACCGAGATTCTAGTAATTGCATCGAAGAATGTGATGGATATATCAAATATCCAAGAATTTTCACCAGCTGAGATTGATTGAATTTCTTCCTGAAAACTTCCGTGCGATCTACCAGAGGTTTGTTTATAGTATACTGAGAGAAATAATTACTATCACCAATAACATATTGTGACGATTCAAGAAATCCATTTCTTAAAAAATCTGTACTCTTGATACAAGAAAATTTTCTTAGAACTAAGGATGTATTTCTTGAGTTGAAAAAATATTGTCTTGATCCAAGGGAATTCCACTTGAGCTTGCAACATATCAGCTGCAATCAAGGATATATATTCTTAAAAATATTCAAGAATATGTTTTCTTGGTATTAGTAATTATTTTTCTCACAGTGCAAAGAACTCCAAAAAAAATACTACAAAAAGACTGATATTATTGGTATTTGAAAATATGATTGTTAATTCAGGGAAAACGAGTATTGATTGGAGAATCTTTGCAGTAAATTTACCAAAAATTTGTAGTGAAAATACTCAAAATTGATAGTCTCGTTGTTGTTTTTCACTATAAAAACAATTTTTATAGGAAACTTCACATGAATCTCCGAAAGTAATTAACACATACACGCGTTAGGAATTTTCCGTATTTTACCGGAGATTTACTGTAGAATAATAGTAAAAATCCCATAAAGTTTCACTGACCGAATCATATTCTAAAAATGAGAAACATTCTTCCACACAGAAAAAAAAGCTATCTTGTATCAAGACAATATTGTTTTCGTTATATATGAAACACGGATTGTCTCAGTTCAATGCAATTTGCTTTGAATCAAGAATTTTGTTTTTTCCTGTGTTTGATTCAAAGCAAATTACATTGAACTGAGACAATCCGTGTTTCATATATAACGAAAACAATATTGTCTTGATACAAGATAGTTTTTTTTTCTGTGCAATATTCAAATGAAAATCTGCATATTAGAATATCCTCCACTGATGTTAAGAGGAAGATATTCTTGGCACGGTGTTGGCATTTTTTGTTAAATTTATGAAATTGATTTCCTATCGCATGATCGGAATTTTCCGGTTGCTGCGTATAGGAAAATTCCGATTATTTTTTACAATGTTCCTAGCGAAAGCATCTACTCTTGGGAAATTCACTTCGAATTTGTGGTTCATTGTTCAGCGATGCTCTTTTTCCCTGAATTGATACTAATTTTTCAAAATAATCATAGTCTTAGTCTCTCGATGCATCAGATATAAATATATGTATTACAAACATAGCAATAAAGTAAATTATCAACTCACATGTATGCGATAGATCTCCTTCTTGTCAGCGTATCGAAGGACGTGGGAAATTTTTCTCCAGACTTTTGTAATAAATTGCCATTATGAAGGAAAATTCTATGATGAAATTGCACTATTGTTAGGAGAGTACACATTCACCATCTTTTACGTTACAGAAAAATCCAAGACCACTGACGTTCTTTCGGAATAAAGTTCCTCCTGGGTAGTGGAAGAAATTGACAAAGTGGGAAAGAAGTGCAGTTGTTCGTTGAATTCAGAAGGATTCAACTACAAATCTGCTCCAAAACTAACTGGAATAGTCCGTGATAGTTTGAAGAACAATTTTATTCTGAAGTTTGTTGAATAATTTTTCATGGAAATGATTTCCAAGGTTGTATTCTCATAGATAAATCATTCATCATTGGAGTAAATCAACTAAAACCAGTGCCGTCTTTGAGCAGAAGTTTCAGAAGTGCGAGCTTAGAGTCCAATGCTATTAGGGACCTTTTTCTATTGTTGAATTTTCATGACGAAAAATTTAAACGAAAAAAAGAGTTTCATAATTATACATGGTTCATTTATGGCATTATCATTCATAGAAAATAAATATTTTCAGTACATTTGTGATATGTGAGAGATTAATATGGACGGGTTTTTTTTCTAAGAAGTATGTTTTGGAATGAATTGATTTGGGGGTTTAGTTATAAAGAAGTCTGAAATGTATAGCACATATGTATGTGCGCGTCGTTGTGTTGTTTTTCTTTACCCTGGTAGAAATAATGAACAGTTTTTCTGGCCACCAGCCAGTTTCTGTCCAATTCAATCACTCAAAAACTTTCCTCCAAAAACCAGACAGATGGAGGATATATGCGTTGTTTCATTGTTGTTTAGTTTGACCGCTCAAAATACCAGGTTCAATATGAGACATGTTTCTTTATATATTCTACATTGAGGTATCGATCTGCCTTTTGGATCTTAGATTCTCCAAAATTCATTTTGCTGATATGAAAAATCTTTCCACTGGAATTCCGTTTGCTCTTTTAACAAGTGCTTGCCGGTCTAACAATCCATATGAACTACTAGGAAATTGGCTGATTCAACAAACATCTGGCTAATTTTTCAAATTCGCTATCCCACCAAGAATTTTTCTCTGCTTGCATGGAAAAAAATGTACCGAATTGCGGTGAGAATCCTTTTATCCATGAAGGAACTTAACTGTCAACATGTTCTGGGAAGAAAGTCCACGATTATTTCTTATAGTACAGAAAAGACGAACATAAAAGATTTTCTCAGTTACATTATGAAAGGGACATATTTGGAACTATTCTGGATTATTTTCCATGGATTTCCTTTCATAAGTTCCGTTCGATTCACCGAAAACATAAAGTTTTCTTACGGAAAACTTCATTCGAGTATTTTTTATATCCAAGATTAATTGAGTGATTCTTAAGGGTGTATTTTTCAAACTTCAAATACTTGATAAAATATTCACATCCGGAGATTAATCGATCGACTGTGCTTGGCTTTGGTCGCTAATTTCAGCCCCATTTGAAAATTTATAATTTTCACGACAAATACAATTTTCCCAAGCTCTTAAATCTATAGAAGGTTGGCTCAAATGAAATTGTTGTTCGAAAAGAAAAATGTCCGTACGTCTTTTTCAGGCAGTTTGTATCAAAAGCTTATGGTAATATACCGAAATGAACAGATGAAAAACTTTCTCG
The DNA here is from genome assembly GCA_018340375.1 of Gonatopus flavifemur. Lineage (NCBI taxonomy): Eukaryota > Metazoa > Arthropoda > Insecta > Hymenoptera > Dryinidae > Gonatopus > Gonatopus flavifemur. The sequence continues at coordinate 43,641,143 of JAFFJZ010000003.1, read as the reverse complement.
AGAGTGGTTTCGAATGTAGGGAATTGTAAAAACTTTTGAAACCACTTTCAACAAAGTTGTTTATCTGCTCATCTCTTCGTATTATGATGAGTTTGTCTTACGTCGTATCAATCGCTAGACTAAAATACATAAGAATGTCAATAATTCATCCGTCGATGTATGCATCAGGTTATGCAGTGACGTATGATGCTTTGTTGAAATGCATTTATTTTCAGTAGTTATCAATCACAGTCTGCAGAGGTATTAAAATTGTGAATCCAATTTTTTACAGCGCAGGCATATTTTTTAATTTCCCAATGACGCTGAACCTGTCGGTCAAAACTTGTGGTAGAACATTCGATCAACAATTTCAAATGAAAATTCTTACACACTGACACAAAAACTGTTCAACTCAAGTTGATTAAGAACAGGAATAATCGACCGGGAGCTTTAGCGTTCTAATTCACCGTTCTCATCACACAAAATAGAAATACAAATCTATTTAGGAATCAGCTATGAATCAATGATATAGCAGAAACGTTGATGGTTTATAATCATGAAATAGCATGAATGATTTTTCATTAGAGAAAGTCTTCACAAGTCTCAAATTTGATTAAAGTAATGCCAATTTTATCAGATCGATGGAATCTGTGAAATATTCATGATTCATCCAAATTCAATCCTCATAAAGCGTAGAAGAATTTCAATACATTTCAATATATACATTCTCTACGAAGTCAATGATTAACAAAGTCCTTCCAAATTGGGTAATAGTACAATAGATTGATACTTCCACATCGGTTTTACATTTCCACAGCTTTGTATTTTTCCATTGGACAGATTCTTTTTCTTCCCTGTTCTTTTTACACAATGAGAACACGGAGCTGTGAAAACAATAAACCAAGAATCAAGCCCTAAGGATCACAATGATCTTTTTTTGAAAATTGTTCATGATTCTAATTGAATTCCATGTGATTTTTTCGCTACGCATGTGTATTTTCAATGGAAAAAGTTGTTAGCATCAACGAGAGATTCAATTAGAAAAGAATAATTGGTTTCATAGATTACTATCCGTTAATAATTAACTACCGAAATAAGTCTCAAATTTCCAATGAAACACTATCGTCCATATTGGTCTATATTCCCTTACAAGTTTATATCTTCACGTACATGGTTGTATTGACCTCACACAATTGTTTCCAAATATGTTCGCTTTTCTAATAGTCGAAAATCCAGTCTGTGAGAGAAAATAATGCGGCAACCACACCTGTAGCAGTAAAGATAATAAATTACGATTTTCCGATAATTGCACATGGAATATCGAAAGAAGATTGGACGCGCCATTCGTATGGTGCACGATAAACTCAGTATTATCAAGAAAGAAATTCCTACTAAAATTTTACTACGGTATCATTTCAACGGAGGGATATACTCACTTTCTTATAAAATCGACTAGGCTTAATAATATATAAATTTTGATTTTTATGAGATTTCTTAGTATCGGTATCAGTGGAATATAGTTGGAGTCGTTTCAAACTCACCATGACTTTGTTATCTTAACATCAATTTTTCTGCATGATCAAGATGATACATAAACTTTGGAAATCCACTCCAAACTTTTTGTGCAGTTTCATTTTAAATTCTTCCACGATAATCGTAACATCTCTGTTTACAGTGTTTTAATTTGGTATACACAGAGGGATTGTACAGGGAGGTATTTCTATTATCTTCAAGCATTTTCGAGTAAAATTACACGGAAATTCGAGTGGATTCTTGGTGATGCTTTCCACTTCAATGAAAATTATGACGAAAGAGAATCTTTTAATTATATCTTGGTAATTTTGTTAATGTTGCACTGTCAGAAATATCTGAAAGTTTTTTTTCTAATCACGTACATGAATTCAAGTTCATACACATTCTACATTACATTTAATGTACAAAGACATGAAACAACTACAGATAATACTATAGTTCACATCAAATGTTGTGATGTGAAATGCGTATATGAAGCTGAAATCATGCGTGTACTTGAAAACAAATAATTAATCAAGAAGAGGAAAAAAGAGGTGATTGCGAAAATAAATAAAATCTAAAACTACATTGAGTTTTTATTCAAATTGATTTGTGCCAAGTTTCCATTCGATACCACTTCATTCACTTATATTTAATAATAGAATTTTTTGCTCGAATGAACTATGCAAATGCTTCGAGTGTAACGTTCGAGAAAAAAGTAAAAGAAGTAATTTTTTTCTCATCGCAGTGTATATTTATCACTGCATTTATTACGACTCAATTCTTTTTGTGTAATTCCAATCGAGTCTGCAAAATACGTGATGATAGCTGCTCGATTCTCGATAAGAATAGCACAGTACGATATCGTCCAGACATTTAACCTTAGGGCTTATAGAGGAGAAAAGGAATTCTCCTCCTTTAGGTTTGAACAAGTTATCATATCTTCTGTATTCCAATGTACACATTTCAGTCAATTCAATTCCGTGGTTGTCATTGTAATGAATAGAATACTAGAAATGTTGAGAAATATAATATTTAAAACAAATATTTAACCGAATATGAATCGAATTGCGTTTATTTCCTTTGTCTCGCCCAATAACGAACTGATCCTCGTGTTTCCAAGAAGTTGAAATCTTCTCTAGTATTCATAAAATCCCACCATTCATACAATTTCTATTACCTCTTCGTATTTCAAATGCTTCATTCTCAACACGAGAAAAACAGAGGATCCAATATATATACCTGGTACAATCGATTCGATCAAATACGATGGAATTCAATTCAAATTTGAGTTCGTTACACAATGACGAAATGCGTTGAACGTGGTGAATCCTTTGTCATAAAAGATACATTACACGATAAAAACGATGCAAAACAATATAAAACACCGACAATGGTACACTCGAACCCTATTTTTCTCTATCAGGGATTTTTACCAAGAGTATCACTTCATTTGAAATTTCAATTCTTCTTCGTTCCACCCTTCCCTCCCTCGTATTCCCCTTCCTGTTAAGTTTGTAATGGAAATTTAGACTTAGGGCTGCACAAAAGGCCGATTCTTGTGCTTTTACAGGATTACATAATGTATGTACCCTGCTACGATTTGGAATAAAAGTCAATGAAAGTGGTACAAAACTATAGGATATCTTTATACGTGCGCCTCTTGTTGAATGGAATTGTATCAAATCCATCTTATCTCATTCGACGTTGTATTCGATATTCGTAACAAAGTTACGTTCCTACCATTGGGTCGAATCTACGAAAGCAATAGCGGTAGAAATAATGCTGTCGTTGCGATTTTTCACCGCTCCACTTTCGTTGGAACCATAGAAAATTGTATTTCCCTGAAAAATTTCTGGATTTCATTCGAAGAGTTTCGTTGGGAGTATCTAAAGAATTCTTGAAAGAAAAAGGAAATACTATAGGAGAATGGAATGTTCTGGAATGGGGGATACATTGGTTTAGTTTATTCTCATCTAGCAATATTCAAGGAAGGTTTGGTAACGGAGTTTCTCCCTTTGATATCACTTTCTTACATCTCATGTGAATTCATAGAACGTTTATTTTATTTCAGAAAATTAAATACATTCGTAAGGAATTCGGATTATTTGATGAATATATATTATAGTGTGATGAAATTAGCTTCAGATGATTCAGATTCTAACGAATGGAGATCATTTGAATTGTATTCGACTTCTACGATAAACATCGCTGAACATGTTTTTTTTACACAGCAATCGTTTTTCTACTCTATATTTCAGTGGAAGAATTGTCAGATATAAGCAAGAATGTTGTTATTTCAAAAAGATTTCTCGATACATAGTAAGGAAGTGGCCACTTCCTTCATGGTTGAAAAACACATATTTGTTTATGGCTTGTGATTTACTTGTTTATTATTGACCACTTTATATACTCTTTTATCGATACTATTAATTATTTCCCTTTCAATTCTTTATTTTCAGACCTCAATATCTTTCGAGCAGGATAAGTGAATTGCCCTTGAAATGAGAATCGCTGTAAAAAAAAAGAAGAGAAACCATTGTTCGTTTAAGAGAATGAGTCACTTCAAGCTAAGAGAATTAGATCGAGGTGACCACAATTTTTCATCACGGATAATTATCGTTGATGTTATATTTATACGAATATCTCGTTCTCGAGGAATTTCAAACGTGTTCAAAAGGAGCTCGTCATTAAATCATACCTTTTCACGACGTTAAGTAGACAAAACAGCGGAAGTCTCTGACCAGATGAAATTTATGATTGAATATTTTAATTTTAGGGAAAAAAAATTGCAAGTAATTTAAAGCGGACATTAAATAATTCGTTTCCTTCTCGCTTTAGAATTTGACAAGTTGTTATTCGATTAGTTTCCGAATTCCTCTTTCGCGATTAATAAATGCCTTTTTGGGATACGACAGAAGTAGTCTCGGATCGACGTGAGTTGCGAATCAATCATAGCCTACGCACTGGCGGTGACAGGGTGGCGTTTATTAATAACTTTGCCAAAGAGGAGAGTGACATGTGGCTTGGAAATCCTATGAGCTTTGAAGAAGAAAACCCATATAATACTTCATGCAGAAACCTTTTCTGTATCCGTGACATCGTTATATAAATCATAACACGCGTTTGTAAAGTCGACGGTCTCTAAAACGTCCTATGTTTTGATTTTCCTTTTCATTTCAATTTCGGTTCACAAAAAAGTGCATTCGATCGTGGTTGAATTGAATGACAAGAATGTAGTTTCAGCGTCACAATAATGGTCAGTCATAAATTTCAAATGATAATAACAACTATGTTCGAGGTTTCGGAATATTGTGTTCGAATTGTTTGGTGGTTGGCAAGAGCTATAAACGAATTCTGTCACAGAATTCTGTCTTGGTCTGACAGAATATCCTTTCGATGACACAAATCTTCTTCGATGAATTTTGAACAGGTGTTGAGGTATTTCGATTAAACATGAATTCGTCCGAATTGATGCGGAGTATGTTCAATTTGCAAGAGGCTTTTTTAGCCTGGAGAAAAAATGCCTCTGAGAAAATATTCTGTTCCAAGAAATTGAAAACAGTATTCCTGAATATGATTTCCTTGAATTTGACGATCGGAAACACGAAGTTTCTACGAATTCTCAATTCTTTTATGAATGTCAGTTGACAATTTCAGACGTTAAAAATGAATTCTCCGCAATTTTAATTTCTCCTGAATTCCTGTCGATGATAATATGATGCTGAAATGGGTGTGACTTGTGCGTTTTGCGTGAAAGTTAACAGGTTTGCTGAATAAGAAATGATTCTTTAATTGAGAGTTGTGTCATGATTATTTTGAGAAATTTAGGGACTTTGTAGTTGTCTACTAACAGGAACAATTTTCATCTACGATGAGTTCATGTTTCACTGGTTTCCAATCGACAAAAGTGAAGATGAAAGAATGCGCTTTTAGGAAACTACAAAAGCATAGGGTGGTACATTGTAGTTCTGAGTTTTGAGAACAATCAAAGAACGAACTCGGCTTGAAATTAGTCTCATGTGCTTGAAATGAAAGGTTTTCAATATTTTTTTGTCGAAGAGTTACTTATGCGCAATTCATAAGAATAATGAATCATTGCGTTGACCTACTTGTTAATATAAAATCAAATCTTCCATTCGTAGGGTAGAAAAAAATTGGCTGGCAAAAATAAAGTATTGCATATGAAACGGTTAAGCATTATCATAAAATATTGAATCTTTTTGAGATTGAGTAGGAAAATTGCATAAACATAACGAAAACTTCCATTTCCGCGTATGTTTTCTCGTATTGTGACGGCGAGACAGGAAGGAATTTCAGGGATGAGATCATACGTAGTACAAGAAAGTAGGCGGTCTAGTGATCCAATGAAGAAAAGAGCGAAGGTCGTATTTAAGTCATCGCCGGTGTTCATATGAATACGTCGGTTTGTTCTTACGAGCATTTATTTTCAACGGTGTAAAAATGCGTAATTGCCATTTCTGTCATCCGCCACGAATGTTTAGTCATCAAGATTAACGCGATACGTTGACATAATTATGCCCATAAGAAATTGAATAAATTCCATTTGGATATTAATACCACTAATTACCTAATACTAATTACCAGTAGCAACAAGAAAATTGCCCGATGCTAGAAACATCGGGTATTGTTGTTTTGGTATTGGATAACGAGACTCTTGGTTTTGCTATCGTGTTGTCGATATAATACAGTACACCTTAACGAGTCCTACTAATCTACTGGAGAAGAAAAAAGAAGCGTTGTAATAAAAAGAATTAATGACACATTCTTTGACCCATCATGCATTTTTGTAACTTTTTTGTGTGTCGTATATACTAGTAATGTCTTGTTTGAATTGCAAAGAGGATCGTATCTTGAATTCCTCTTCTTTGACACGTTCGAAAGAGAATAGCGTGGTTTTTATAACCTCTTTCCGACATAGACTATTTCTTCTTCATTTTTTCTCATCAGAAATCTCTATGGAAATCTGTCGAATGAATTTTTATGAATTTCATGTAAATTTCGATTCTTGAACTTTACTCTCTTTGCAAAGAAGTAAAATATCGTCGGATGAAAAAAATTGAATTTTTTAACCAACTTTATATCTTGAATACGTGTTTTAATGGAAAAAAAACTTTGAATCGAAACTATAAATGCTTCATATTTCTATACATATGATTTGAAAAATATCTCTTGCACAGAGAGAGAGAGAGAGAGAGAGAGGGATTTACAAATCTGGTACGAACAAATAAACGATCCCTTAATTTTTTATCAAGTACATAGTACATCATACGTACATTATCCGAAATAAAATTCTCAGAACGATTTTGTCAGGGAGAGAAAACCCGGAGACTAAATGTCCAAAACATACATACTAAATTCACGAAAAATCACATTAAACTACTACATGATACCTTCTAAGTACAGGTGCGGTAGTATCTCTCATTTAATTTTACCTTTCATTTTTGTCTTCCACCTCTTCTGTATGTTCTTCTCCTTCTGTTCTAGTTGTTCAAACATCATACACTTCATTCAGTGTTATAGAATGTTTCTCAACATCAAAATAAACGCCAGCGGGTTCCAATTTCTTTTTGTTTAATGGAATATATATAATATTTTCCGTTGATTCGGCACATTAAAAGTGTTTGAGAATACAAAAGCGACAAAGAACTCCAGGATGAAAATAATTCCACTACTTTGAATTGAGATTTTCAAAGCACAATTTACAACGCTTCGAGAAGAATGGGAGAAAGAAAGGAAAGTAATGTTCATCCAATATTTATTTTAATAAATTCTTCCTTTATTCCAATGTTATCGTTCTTTGATTCTCCTTGATTGAATAATTGATTCACCGAGTACGAAAATCTGTTCCATTACATATCAAACGGAATATGGAATTTTGAAAAACGGTGAAAAGTGAAGTGAGTGGGTATTTAATAATTTTGAAGGGGATGAATTAAAACGAGAAGGCGTATTCGTGTTTATGCATAAAAAGGAAATTTCATGCGGTGTGAGGTTTTTGAATTACATTATGAACTTCCGGTTTCTCCATAATATCTTGGTTTCAAAAGAAATCAACGTTCATGTAGGTCAACTTCGCGGGAATCTCTCGAGACCAGATTTTTAAAAGTTTGTAATTTTTTCTCTTACTCACGTTACAATTTGTAGTTTTCAGGAGAATTGATTTTTTTCATACCCGGAAGGAGTTATTGAGTTAATTTTTTTTCGTCTGGAATAAGAAAAATATCAATTAATTTATGATTGCCGTAGCTACTCTTCTACCATGAAGAATATGAGTTGATTTTAGTATTGTAAATTCAATTACCAGCTTGGAGTCCTCTTTAAAAGCAAGATGATTTAAATTTTACGCTTCTTGGTATTGAAAAAGTCAACCAACACCAACAATTTCATTTGAAAACATTGAGCATTCAGTTTTTCTCTTTCAACGTTTTCCCCTACTTTCGAAAGAATTTAATTAAATCCTTATTCAGTTTAGTCAGTAAAAATCCGTGTGAGAGCTTTTACCGTTTCCATCATTCCTTCCTCTGTTCTTTTTTTTTGCGTTTTATTAGACCATTAGAACGCACTCTATCATATTTTGGTTCGAGAGGAGAAAAACACAAAGAACAGGTAATCGATTGGATCAACATATACTCGCATAACCCTCTAAGTTCCTGTGCAGTTCTATTGAATCAGACTACTTGCAAACCGGGAGTTATCAAACTGGCAATTTCCCTTCCGGCCGAACTTCCACTTCTACATTCATCGTTCAGTGTAATAGTCTTTGATGTAGAAATCATATTCACTCGTCGTTGAACTTCATTACCATTGCTACACATTATGATCCACGAGGAAACCAAGAGCATATTTATATGATCATAAACAAATATGGATGGAAATGAACGAATGATTCCAAAATCAAGCAGAAAAAACATTCTTTTTTTCGCTTACATAGCACGAGAGTTCATTACTTTGATAAAAGTTTGGCTAGAACAGCGAATTTCCCTCGTAAAATAGATGTGCCTCGTGTAATTCATGGTAATTGAAAGTTTTTCTTCATCTCTTCTCATGGCGTTTTCTTATTTCTCGTAATTTGTGTGTATGGGATCATTAGAAATTTGTAGAATATTTTTCGTAGAGATATGAAAATAAGAAAAAGTCAACATGATGATTCCGCGAAAAAGCAGTATCGTAAATTTGTCTCCAAACTATGGGGTACGGCAAATAAAACTTTACGATTCGATCAAATGCGAAAAAATATACATCGTGTGGAATTGATGAAACACAAAACGAGAAAACAAACAAACCAACAAACAAATATAGAGGATGAGTTTTTTCGCCACGATATGAAATATCCCCAATCGAAATAATGATATTTCGGTCCTCTGAGCACAATACAGTTCATATATATGTATACTTGTGTATGCCATGAAATAAAACGAGTCAAATAATTTTGAACAAATTGAACATCAGTTGGAAGAGTCTTAAAAAAACCAATCGCCTCAAGCAATTTGGGGGTTGAATTCAGTATTGCCGTTGAAACAAATAATACAAAATTCCTCATGCAATATTGATATTTCACAAACATATTTTATGCGTAATATTGTTTTCAAACTCAGTATGTTTTAGCTTTTATCAAATTAACTCGTGGGATTTGAGTTTTTGTAATTTTACAAGCGTAACAAATTGCATGACTAACTTTTATAATAAATATCCTACTTCGTGCACGATGGAATCGGAAAAATGAATCATCACCGCGCCAACTCCCGTACGTAGTGGTATATTTGAGTTCAACTTCTGTGAAATACTTGACTTCATTTGAGGAAAGAGTTGAGAATCGTTTTGTGTCTTATCTAATATCGCGGACGGTATTCGTGGATTCAACTGGATCTCGTATTTGATGTCAACAACCAGATGATATACGTCATCGGGACTAGTTTACGGGAAGACCTTGTAACAGGTTGCATATATACGTTACAATTCCAGCATAAATTACATGTAGATACTATTTTGATATTCATTATATACATTCCTTCTTCGACGTGACTGGTTTATTATTTCTTTGATGACTAACGTAATGCGAATCATTGTGGATTGAACAGAAATACATGAGAATTGAGTGTGACACGTCTTCAAATGAATCCATTCGATGATTGCATGAATAAATATAGAATTTTCATTTCATATATCGACAGAAATTTTTGGTAACAACAGTTGATTTTTGAAGAATACATTTTTGGTGAACTTGGAATATTTGAGATCGTGATTTGCGGAACGTCCTACACGGAATAAGGAAAAAACATTTTTTTCTGATTCGTGATTTCAGTGTGCTGAATGCAACAGGATGGCAGATTTCTTGGATTTCATACATTTTAGATATAATCTATATAATTTGTAACTTGTATATATAAAAATTTGTAAGATGATAGAGGTCCAATCTAATCCAATAAATCTACAAATTTATTCTATGAAGATCTGAATATTAACAAACAACACTTATAACTCCTTTTTTTTTTTGTATATCCAACCCTTGGTAATCTTTGAATATATTTGTGAATGATTCAGTATGAAATTTACGATACAAATAAAGGAACAGTTTCACTTTGGTACGAAAGACATTATTTAAGAGGAGAACAAAACCGCAGCACGTATAAGCTATTCGCTTTGTGGAAATAAACAGCGGATATAAACATCAGTATGCATCAGCCGATTCAACTTTCGTATACACAACAACATCTTTAATTTTTTTTTATGAAATTCTATACAACTGGCAAGCCATTTATTAACACATGTGAACTTTCCCGCGAGCGAAAATGTGAGCTTTGCAAGCTCTATTTATATTATTAAGATGCAAGCACTGTTCAAATTATAAACATGGAAGCGCAACAAGCGATGTTTCAGATTATAAAAATGCGAATGAAATTTTTCATCTTCACTAATGGTTGTAACACATGATATCAAGTTTTGTAGTCAGGTGTAGTTCAAAGCGCGTCATCTACATTTTCATGAGTTCCCCCATATTCCAGTTGATTAATCTACGCAATCTCCTCCCATTCCCTCGTAAATTTAATTCCATTCTACAAAATCTGAATTTGAGATCTTCCATTGAGTCCTGATTTATGCAAAGTTTTTCTGAAAATGTTCTGACGGTACTCCAGGTGTTACAATCCTTATTGGAAATCGAAGTTAAACTGACCACACTATAAAAAATTCCTATATATTTATGTGAAGTAATTAACACATATATGTATTGAGAATTTTCCAAACTAGTCCGGAAATTTACTGTAAAATGTTGGGAAAAATCCCATAGAGTTTGGAATTTTCAGATAAATTTATTAATTCCACACAAATGTACCGGAAATTGATGTCCTAATTAGTGATTGGAATTTTCCGGTATATAGGAAAATTCAGATTATTTCTTACAGTGCAGGCACAGAAAATAAATTCCTAGTTTGAATAATCTACAACGTTTTTTAATATCCTGTTACAGTACAATCTCTCATAATTATTACCTTCAAATGTGCATTCCGGAGAAATCATCATCGCACAGTGATTTCTCACTCCGTATTCCCAAATCCACATTTACTCAAATTGGAAATTTTAATCTCGTGTATCGTAAACCGATAACCGCCGATGTTTTTGATATTTTATACTGACAGAATTGAAAATAATGTTTATGAGAATCGTTATCCAGAGATAAAAGTAATATTCAATGGTTTGAATAATATCTTCATTGCGAATCGAATTGAAAAAAAATCTCTGCGATTTTGCGGAAAAATCAGTTTACTTATTCGTATGAACTATCAATTTTCCATGATAACTTCAAAACGCTCGTCATTTGCACATGGTTATCGCATTAACGAGAGAGCTGGCATATTTATAAAATAAAAATCCAAAAACTGAAGAGAAATCTTGATTTGATCGGTTTATTGCCAGATCAATAAACAAAAGCATAACTGAACAACGCGAATTACATGTTATGATGAGTCACTGATAACATCAGAGAATTCAACATCGTTTGTCATGTGCAGGTCTCGATACTACACGAAAATTCATTACTGTGTAAAGATAATTCGTCTTTTCCTCTCAATCTCTCTTCCTGAATCGACATTGGAATTCAATAATTGTTCTGTATTGATTTGAATTTTAATACAAAAGAAGTGTTACTTCACTGAGAGTGGAGTTTAAACACAGGTATTTTAGGCATGATTCGATGCAACTATAATCATCAAATATTTATTGATTATTACACATTTAGAATTCATGGATAATATTCGGTATATAAATGTATTATTGAGATTTGATTGATAAAATATTCGATTGGTTTTTTTAATCCATTTTATCCACAATAATCGATTTTGGAGTTTTTTTTCGGAATCAGTTATTTGAAATTTGTCAAGTACTGAGAGAATATTGAAGCACTATGGTCAAATGATAATCAAGGGAATGAATTAATAATTCAATTGATTTGAACTCTTCAAAATATATTGGTTTGACAACATGAAATCTGTTTTTACATGCGGATCTCACGTTGTAAAATTTTTGTCGTGGATATCATCGGGAGATGAACGTAGACGTGGTAACATAAAATAAATGTATATTCACTCAACCAATGTCACAGAGAAATTATTATGCGCATCATTGAAAATTCAGCATTGGAAATTGAATCTCCCTATCCAGCTAGTTTCTAAACGCACGCCAAATTAATTTTCCAAAAACTTTATAAGAATCCGTGGGGCGGGAGTGAGTGGGTAGAATATTTTTTACGTGAGCATAATTCTGAAAGACTTGAAATATGTGATCGAAATTGTATATTAATTGAATTATTTTTCAATAAACGATAATCTCTTGTCTCCATTCTTCACAATTAAATTATATTATATTTTCCTCGTAATATCACTTTAATAAAGTTCAACACGATTTTATGTTGCAGGTACGTAACATGAGATAACTGGAATTGTTTTACGATCAACAAATTAATGAAATTCGTAAGTGAAGAAGACTTTAAACATATATATATATATACCTACAAAGTTTGAAATCATGTATCAAAGCCATACGCATACGTACAACGAATTTTCTTTGATGAAAAGAAAACTCGCGTTGTTTCAATCAAATACTCCCTCTTTCGAGCGATGAATGTTCATTAGGTATGACGTTTGGTTCAAAGGTATCTCTTATACTTCTATTTGCTTGAAAGTGTTAATTGAGTCACTTTCATTACCCGACAGATGAAAGATCCAACAAAGTGTTCTCCATCATGTTGTGTTAGATTTTCCTCTTTCTAATAACGAAATCGAGTTATTTCCCCATTCTCCAATTTTATACGCTGTGGAAAACTATTCAACAAAGCGATACCGTCTCTTCGAACGAGTTTCTCTGTATTACTATTCATCAAAATTATTCGGACGAATCTTTTGATAGGAGTATTTCATTTCACGTATTTTTATCATTCCTGCAGCATGCGTGTGTATATATGGATATGTCATACGTTATCCGAACCAACACCACTCAACGTATTTCCCACACGTGTTACTTTCATTAACGACAATCGTTACCACGTGCATAAACTCAGTGGAAAGATGAATAGCTTTTCATTCTCAATATTATCTTTGAATTTATATATATATATATATATATATCGCGTATGGAATATACGATCCTTAAAAAGCAGTAGTAGTGGATTGGTTTTTTTTTGTTTCTCATAATTTTAATAATAGTTTCTCCGCATCGTCCAGGCAATTTCTTGGAACGCGAAAAAGAGACAAAAAAATCAACTCCGTCATCGCCGCTCTTCATCGATTTCATTTCTTTTGATTTCCGTTTCTTTTTCTCTCCCCCCACCCCCCCTTCTTTCCTATATAGTTTTCCTTTGTCTCTTTAATTTACTTTGTATATAAAAGAAAGCTCTTCTCTTTTGTAAACCCATAGAATGGGAATCGGATTCTTGTTTGCGAAGTTTTATTTGATTATCGGGCAAAGCGATTTTCAATGACTTTTCTTCTCCTTTACATTACCAATTTCTTTGAACCCCAAAGAAGAGTAGAAAGCTTCGAAATCGCATGCTCATGATTATTATAATTACGATAACGTGGATTATTTTATGACAAATTTGTTTAAGTAATGACGAGAATCGGAGATATAGGAATTGAGTGTCTACTTAACGTGTCGTTTTTTTCTGTGGTGATTGCCGGTGCTGGTGTTTTTCAAGTTTTTCCAAAGATCTCGCCTGGATCGAGATAGAGAGAAGAGTACACAGGAGTAGGAGTTTCATTCAGTATACGTGATAGTATGGTTTTTTCCTCCTTGTGCTTTCGTTTTTCGTATCTCTTTCTTTATTTTACTACTCGCAGTCGTTAAAAGCCCTCTCGTCGAGGCTATATCTAAACATTGTAAGGGTTGGGACTTGGGATTCTTAATGGATCCACTGTTTGCATCCCGAAGAACATCGGAGAATAGTCAGAGTTTCGTATATCTTCAGCTACCACCACACACGCTTATTGTGTATAGCTCCTTCGGAAATCAATTCCCTTCACTTGGCCAATTCTATTCAGACCCGCATTTCCTGTACGAACGGACCGTGTGGTATATTTGGACATACTCCTCCCTCTTCTCTCTGTTTCTTCTTCTTCTTCTTCCGTTTGACGTATCGGTGCAACGCAAACGAGATTTTGGTTTTGGGAAATTTCATTTTTCCAAATCAAGCAATTTTATTGTTATCCATTGCCCGTATCTTTGTACTTAAAAATTAATTGCCCGTAAAAGATTTATGAATTTCCCTGCTGCCTCCCTTCGGTGTATCGGAAACTTCAAACTTGCTACAGCTCGGAAACTTCTTGATCAACATACGCCAAAGTCAATGAAATCCTGCTGCTGCTTTTCCAGGATCAAAGTTTTCAAGCGCACTGCAGGACTGAAGTGTAATACATCACATTTGACGAAGTAAATATTGGGAAAAGTGGAAACGGTATTAACGAAGTCTCGATCTCCAAAAACGGCTTCCTTCAACTTGAAATATATGAAAAGAAAAGTGGGCGATGGTGAATGCTTTCACTCCAGAGAGGGGTCGGAGGAAAACCATTAAGAATGTGGAGTTTCGTTCGGTGAAACATCGATTTGTCCTTTTCTTAATTCAAAAAATATTACTTCTCTCGTTCCTACGTAGCCGAGGCACCACGTGGCCGCTAATGCCATTGGTGAACCGTGAAATTTCCAACTGGAAACGGTTCACAGCATTCCTCGGACATTAAAGTCTCGTAATTGCATCTCGGCGAGCCAAATGCAAGAAAACGATTGCATCGGGTCGGAGTCGTTGGAATCGTGAAGCAGCAGGCAACTTTTCACGTTTCACATCTTCTTGGAAAGATGGTAGAAGAAAATTGGAATATTTATTTTCCTTTTTCGTTCATCCCGGTGAAAGAAATATGAATCATTTGCGATAGTTGAAAAAGAGGAAAGCGAAGGTAGAGAAAGGTATTCGCGTGTACGCGCGTATCGTTACCTTTGCGAAATTTAGTGTCTTAATCCACTGAGCGAGGGTTATAATGCTTATTTATGTCATCGTATATTTTTGATGAAAAAAATTCGAGGGTGGAAAATTCCATCTCGCAAGTGGAAGTTTTCATTGCATGCAAATATTTGGAATTGTCATGGAATTATTTGATTCGGAAATATACGCAAAGAGAAATATTATTGGGAAGATCACCATCTTATTCGTAAACCAGAACTATTCGGAAAAGTCAGACAATAACTTGTAACATAAGTCTTTGTTTACCTTTTCCGAATAGTTCTGGTTTACGAATGAAATGGTAATTTTTCCAATTAAATTCTTCTCCGTGTACATTTGATATTGAATGAGAACTTGGTTGACATGTTAGGCATCGCTCGTAGCAAAAAGGAACATCGATTAATCGTATCATTTCGATGGTTTTGTACTTTACTCTGTGCGCCGATTCTAGTTTTATCTGCTATATGTACTATCCGCATGAAGGAAAAAAACTTGGTACCAGTCCAAAAGTTTACATTGCAGAGAGGAGGTTGACCTATATCATAATACCGTGACCCGAGAAATGTAGAAAACTATTGAATGATACATTTATATGCATGTATCGGTAAAGTTGGAAAGTTGTTTTCTGAAAGGGGGAGACATTTCGTAAATTTGAGTTGTAAATAATTCAATTTGTTTTGCTGTTCTCAGAACTAACGAAATTTTGATCAAATAAATCAAGAATTTCACATTGCTGTAGAATGAATTGGCTCAATGCGCTCACGTTTCAATGGTGTAAATAATGTTCGTCACGCTCGCATATCGCGATAACTTGCTCGTTGATTTTATAGGATTCACGAAGAAATTTAAACACCTCTCCTTGTGTGTGAAGAAGGCCCAGCCGCGACTGAGAAAATGAATGTTTATAAAATCCTGTTATATGGATATCGAACAATTACTGTTCGTAACATAAGATTCATGTTATTCAAAAACCAATATCGCATTACTTTATCCTCATCAAGATCATTCGCATCTAGTCCCAGGCAACCCCTAAAAGATCCCAAGCAACATAAGAAGTCAAAACTGCTGAGAACGTGTTTGGAAAATCCTGCGAACATGCTCAGAACCTCCAAATGAGACTGTTTCAAATAATTATCTGCTATGCACCTGCATAGAATATCTGGACGAATTTATCCAAAATAGTCTCATTTGTGCATTCTTGTCACATCCACTGAATAATTATATCATATCTGAGAAGTTCTTGTGTTACTTGGGGTATAACTGATTCCAAATAATCTTATCAAGCGTTCTCATGAAATATCAGCCAACTCGATAAAAATTCAAGAACGTGAAATATTTATAAGGTAAATTGCAAAATACTCGTGTATTTCCCGAAGCATCCCCAGTAGGAATTCCTCTAGTAATTCTCCGATTGTAACACCCACCCCAACGAAAAACTAAAAACCCAAATCAGTCAATTTCCAGTTGCTAGTCAGATTAGAGTAACTCATAAGTGAGCTAGGGATCCGAAAGAAGTTTTTCTTCTGGTCTTGAATTACAAGAAGTATTGCACTAATAAATTTACAAACACAGCATTTATATCAAATTCTACCGCTCGCGGCTAAATTCTACAATTAAAGGAGTAAGTCATTCCTTTTCGAATTATTTTCACATTAAAACCGACGTATCTGTTCATTTGATTCCGATTCTGCTTTGTAAATCACGCAACCTTCTTATTTTGTGCAATTGGCGTTGAATGAATGAAATTCTAAGGGGACGAATTTAGTCGCCAGAAGAGAAGGATGAGGAGGATGAGGAGAAGAAGGTGGCGCTTGTAGTGATTCTGAAAGTGACGTCCCCATAGTAGCAGCACAATTACAAGGAGGGTGGAGTGACCGAGGTGTCGAAACGAGACTTACTACTATTATTAAGGGGCAGAAAAAACTTTTATTGATAGAATAATTTATCTCCAAGCGTAGTGAAGTTCGGGCCTTATAAAGTACCTTGTACGATGTATTCACGTGCAGGGTGTATTGTATTCGGAAAGGGGTATATAATTCACTTACGATGGTGAAGATGAAAGTTTCGTGAGACTTCGAGTCTTCCTTTTTCTCATTTTCCTGTGAAATATTATCGTATTCTTGTATACGAGATTTGGTCACGAACATAGGAGAGTAACTGTAACCGCTTTGTTGCATAGAATGTTGTTATTACGTTGTCACTGAATTGAAGTTTTTAAATGTGAGAGGAGTGAAGAAAATATATCATTTCGATGTGGATGTTTTTCCCAAACGTGTTTCGAATATTTTCTTCTAATTCAGAATTCAGAGTCTGAAAAACAATCTAGACACACCTGGAATTTTTTTATATCTTTGGAATATCGAAAAATGTTTTGTCATTCAAATTGATCTCTGATCCTTCGTGTATTCGTTGAGGAGTACGGACATTCTACCACAGAAAAAATTGGTGAAATTCAGGATTCATCTTATCGGAATCATAGAATGAATCCAAATTTTGTAAACAAACTTTCATCATGTCACTAATTACCTGTCAATATTTATCTACATCGATATGTTTTTATAAAATGTATATCTAACAGAGTGAAAAAATTTACAAAATCATATATAATTTATATATAATTATACATAAATTATATATAATGTTCAAATTTTCCTACTCGATTAGTTTCTATACGTTTTTATAAAATCCTGATAGAAATTTGATGAATATTTGATACGAAAGTATCGATAATATCGATACCTTGCCCGTCTCTAAATCAAAAAACTATTTTTTTTGCAAGAAGATTTACGCACGGAGAGAAAAGTATTGCTGGTGTAACAAGCAGGTCTGTTCTCATAGCGCCTACAAAAAAAATTAGCTGTAAGAGCAAGAAGAATGATTGACACAACTACATTTTTTTGCTGACTTAAACAGATTTGTTAATAGAACTAACGTCTTAGCTGCTGTAGTGAATATTCTTGCAAGGACAACAAATTTCTTTGTAGGCGCTATAGTAGCAAACCATTTTTTCTCCGCACGGGTGCACCAGTAGCTCTAACAATTCTTGACCCAAACCAAAAATCAAATTTATTTCGGTTCCTTTTAGATCTTATTTCAAATGAGAAACGTTGCCCTTATACTTATTTCTGTAGTTTGATTTTGATACATAATGCATTTTCGCTGCAAAAATTATATTATGAATTCTGAAACAATCAGTCATGGAGAATTTCTTATCAAATCAATGTATTTATTAACATGGAAATAAGATCCTTCAAGGATAGTTAACAGAATGATGAAAAATTTCGTAACATGTAATACGTACAGCACTTCATATCAACGTTACTTTTGAAGTTCCTCTAACAGTACAGACATACAATTTATGCATTCGCAATGAATAGCGTATTCTGAAAACTCTTTCGAGATCGCGTTACATGATTCATCCGACGTACAAATATTAATAATTCATAGACTGCAATCGTAAGGAAAATGTAAACTGGAAACCACTTTCATGAATGTACTTCATGTAAATATGATAATAAAACACAATAAATTCCTAGAAAAGCTTCACAACATTGATACGTTACATAATTTGATACTATCGTGAACGATTCAATTACACAAACAACCGTTCCATGTTTAAAAATTATCTACCTTCTCAATTATTCTCTCGAGAGAGTAAAACAAATGTAATTGTTTTTTCTACTTCGTAAATTCAATGATGAACATTTTCAGTTCTTTGTGTCCTCTCACCCGTGTATCAGCATCATTGTTTCCACACCAAGTATTCTCGTCTCTTCTCGTACAGGCCGCTGCCGCATTTCGTGGCGTTTCTTCGTCTTTTGGCGGTTGGTTTCAGCTTCTCTTACTAAATTTAGTTACTCGCCCGAAATCGCCATTCTGGAATAATCCCTCTTTCGGTGTTTAAGCTATTTCGAAAGCTCCTTAAATTCTAATACGCTCTTTCATGTATTTCTCGAGGTTTCTCACACACATCTCTCTTCCCCTTCCAAGCTCTCTCAACTGCGAGAACGTTTTTTCTTCCTCTCGTAACATTTGTTTTTTTTTATGGCGCTTAGAGACAAAAAAGAGATACAATATGTTATCTTTTGAAGTGAAAGTGCTTTAAAAGAGGGAGGGAAGAGAGAATAAAGGATGAATATTTATATGTTTCTGGTACGATTCTTTCGACGTGTTAGGAGAACAAAAAAAGTACGGTCGAGTTGGATTTGTCGATACGAATTTATTCCACCGTGGCGTACCGAAAATTTGCGTCGTTGCATTTCTATCAGTTTGACAGTTCACGTCAAGAATATTAGGTTATCCGGTCTGCTTCATCGTTGGTGTTTTCGAATAGTTTTATGATCCATCCGTCGAACACGCGCGGTTTCTAGATTTTCAACAATTCCATTACCGTGAAATCGTATGGTCAGAAAAATGTATAATGCTAATGGCTTGGAATTGCGATATGGGAGAAATTTTGCACGATTCGAGGGGAAGTAATCGAATTCAGTCATAAGAGTTATATGCTCGCGCTGTTACAGCCAGAAGTTTCGTAAAATGTGTAGTTTGAAAATCGTACAATCCTAGAAAAATTCAGGAGTAGTATTTTTTTGGTTAAATCTGTTGGAAAGAGTCAACTATAATTTCATAGCTTAACCTTTTAAAAACTGGTTATGACGTCGTTGCAGATGTCGGCGTTTGAGATATTTAACAAACAGATACAAATAGAACTGTGATTAAATGCAAATACAGTTGAATTTCAATATTATACGTCTTTTATATCCAATAATCTGCATAACCAAGGGAAAATTGAAGTTTCACTGAGTGTTCTTGATTGGAAGTGAAATCAATTGATCAAACTATCAAGATAGTCTGGTATGCAAATGGAACTTCACGTTACTAGAGTTAGTTCAACTTCACAATGTACTGTAACTAGACAGGTGCGCCACGTTAAGCTCTTCCTTTTGTGCAAAGTTATATACATAAAATAGACGGTTGTATGAAATTGTTCTCTGATAGCAAAAACCTGAGTCAAAGAATTGTAATATCTTTTGAAGCCCAGCAAAGCAGGAAGCTTTTGGGGGCAAGATTAGGATGAGAGCAGGGCGAGATCAGGATGAAAAATAAAATCCACTTCGATTTACTCCGTAATACACAACGAATCGTATAGCTAAACCAAGTTTCACTTTTGGACTCAGAAATCATTCCTGGTGATATTCAACAATCCCAGTTATATAGCAACTAGCATTGATTTTAAAAAGTCTGCCTCCAATCTCTTGAATCTAAAAACTTATATTTTGCTGATTCAGTATAATAAATTCGATGTAATACAAAAAATTTGATTAATCATGGCGCAACACCTATGTCACGTAATCGTTGTTAAATGTTTGATTATGAAACCAATGAGACTACAGTGATCAAAATCACGTAAATCTTTTGATTTTATAACACCAGGGGAAGAAAATCAAACCCTCAACAACCGAACCTTCTCCAAGAAGAGCATCCAAAAATTCATCGAAATGCAGTTCGAATACCTCTCGAATCATCGAGTGTTTACACATTTAATTGTTCCAAATTAAGAACCGGGAACGATAAAATGAAATCTCATCAACTGCATAAACTGTAATTTTCTCCCGACGAACGATCGAGATCTAATTGATTTAATTATCAAGAGTTTTCTCCGTCGACTTATTGCAACGAATAAATACAAAATAATAATCGATTTGGTGACGATGAGGCGACCGTTCGAAGTAGGACAACAACCTTTTACAGCGGAGAAGCAAATCGAATTTGAAATACATATTTCGTTATTTTTGTAACAGACTGTTACCACATGTGATTTCTTTCTCTTGGTTTCACTATATAAACGATTCGAGACAGATTCGAGAGTTATAGCTAACGTTGCTCCAGCTTTTTAGAGGTTGAACGCATAGTCCATATATTACGGGGCGAGTGGTGCAACAACCTCCTGGTTATTTTAGGGTGGAGGATCGTGTCACGGAATGCATTCGGGCAAACCGCTGACTCTCTTTTTCTCTCTTTCTGTCTTTCTCTCCCTCTCTCGTCCAAATACCCATGGGACACACGAGAGTATCCTGGAAAATTAACGGATTATTTGCTCGCGATACACAAAGACATGTATATATGTATGTACGTTCTGATCTATAACGTTCGATCCACCGAAGCCATAAAATTGCAATTTGATTGCGATCGTTCCAACTCAAATATTGTCTGACTGGATTTAGAAAAACAATTTCAGAGGATCCTCATGAGAGAGAAAGAGAAGGACTAGATCACATCAATGACGAAGAAGAAAATCAAAAAATTTTCGGTGAGTAACTGATATACGCGTGAGGTAATTGTGAGTTTCTTGTATTATGAATTTTACTACAGTATGCTTGGGAGGTTGGATAATTAGGTTGTATTTTTTGTTCTTTGTCCTCTCGTTCGGTGGAGAATTTTCTAGAGATTTATTGTAACGTGATAAATGAAAATTGTTGACATTTCATTAATGTCGTATAGAGTTTCACTTTGTTTACTTTCCCGATAATGATCGCGTACTAATGAGACATCGTTGAATTCGGAATTGTATTTCTCTGATCTGAAATTACATGCTTTTTTTCCCTGTGTAAAATTACAACTTGTAATTTTATAATCTATTGATTTATGATCGAGAATTTATAAAAATTTCTTATAGTTTTTATGTATTCAAAGTATTTGATGACTATGATAACGCAAATTTTGATGCATGAACGCCCTGTTTGTTGAATCAACTACACAGAGAAACATAATGCACTCAAAATTACAAGATATTTTCTAGTAGAATAGTACTATTACGCGTCTTATCTCTTGAAAAGAGACTTCTTCTCAGATGTGGCATAAAATTTTACAACTCCAATGATTTTTACCACATTCCGTGAGAAAGCTTCTGAGAGCGTTAGATACTTGCGACGACATTTTATAGGAAGAATGTTACTGCAGTACATCATTCTTCTCCCTGTAAAGTTCAAAGTTCTAAAACTGACTACTGTGTATGGAAAATTATCCCGAGTCAAAAAATGAAATCTGATTCAGCTCTGATTTGGTGCGTATTACGGAGGGAATCAGGGTGGATTTCATTTTTCGCCCTGCTCTCAACCTGATCTTGCTTTCAAAATTCTCATTGAACCTGATGTCAATCTTTTTCCGACCTGGTTCAACTCTGGATCGTTGCGTATTACGGAGTTGATCAGGTTTCAACAGGTATTAAAATTTTTTTCCTCGGGATCAACTTGAAATTGATTAATTTGCAAAACTTGATTGAGAAATATGAGTTTATTGTTTGGGGGTTCCTAATTTTTCATTAAATGTTACATTTGTAACATTATTCCACGCGTAAACAGTGAAACTTGCTTCTAACCTGATGAATATAAGCTCATTCCAAGCTGTAACCAAAACTAGCCCTCTCTCAATTGAAATCAAGCACCAAAAATAAATGCCGATACAATGAAAAAGGCTGAATTTCAGTCGATTTTCCAAATAAGCTGCAGCTATAGATGTAGATTGAGTCAAACTTCTTACAGCGTAGTGATACTAATCTATATTTGATCAAAAAACGTTTTATTGTGAGAATTAGGACCGAATGCAAATAAAAACACACTGAAACCAATATGATACAAAATTGAAGTACACTGAGGGGAAAAGTCATTGAGACAAAATAATATTCCATCCAATGGTATACGCATATAAAATACTTTTGAACCAAATCAATATCATTTCAATTAATAAAATGATTTTCGACCGCATGGAGTATTGTTTCATCAAGTGAGAAAACCATTCCATCTATCAAAATGAAACCTAATTGATCTAAAGAAATATTTCATAGATATTCCATTGAATGAAATACATATTATTTTGTTTCAATGACTTTCCCCCCTCAATGTATATCCTATTCTTTATTTATATGATAAACCGCGATGAATAATGGATTTAAAAAATGGAAAAAAAAGAGCGAGTACATGTATTTTTTGTATGTCTCTTTTGGAAAAGTATCGAATATATTCCGGTTTCGTACTTCAATGTGGAAAACTATGGAAATAAAATTCTGTCTCTTACTTCGTATTGTAAATATCAAAGTATTCGAAGTTGTCCTTTGAAATGAACAGTAAAGTTCTGGATATAATTTATTTCATGCCAAACACAACACTAATTAAACTGTTGAGTCATATGACGAAGTTAGTTTTAGTTTATTGTAAAGTCAACGGTAACTTATTCGTTATATCTGATGTAAAATTTAACACATTGTCGATGTGAAATGGAAATTGTTTCCAGTGAAGTGCTGGATTCTCGTAATTAATTGATCAATTAATCATAAAATGTGCTCATTTATTTATGATCGCAACAGAGGATTTTGAAACTAGCATTTAAAGGAGAAAATTATTAATTTGTTTCAATTATTTCTGCATAGTACTGCGTGACCGCAAATAGATTTTAGGTCGTCCATTAGGAATCTGAAAATGATGTTTTCGTATTGCATTCAAGTTTTGAAATTAAGAATTTAGTATATTGATATATAAACTCTTTTAGATGACGAGAAAAGTCTAAACGCGTGAAATGATATGATTGTAACACCTTGTTACAGTGAAATTATATCAAACAAACTGTGCGCTCGGATTCCACTAAGTTGAACACGTTTCACGTTGAAAAGGAAGTAAAGTTGCAATTACGACTCATGTTGATACAAGCGAAATTTTGAGATTAATGCAACTTCACTGGACTCATTTACGTGAGGAGTTTTGTTGATTGTACGGTTACTTCCATACAGTTGGAATGATATCTTGTTCAACGTAACAGATTGATACAACAATATTCCTTTCAAAATCATTGAAAATGACAATCGAGAAGGGCCTGTGAATTGGAGAATTATACGGGAAATCTTTGATAATTAGGATAAATGATAAGTCGATCTGTTGCGTCGTCGTTAACCGGTATTATTGCCACAGGTTGTATGGTCAATTTCATAGATTGCATTGTGCTAACGACAAGCTTGACGATTATCCTGATTTACCTGGTCCCTGGCTGTTGGTTGCGTACCTGGAAAATCCGTATTACCTAGACACGTTTCAACGAATATTCTCACCACGTATGTATATATGTACACCGAACGTATCCGATAACCGCAGACCACGATAACCATTGTATTTCGTGTGTCGGGACGTGTGTTTTTGCGTGCACGTGACATGTGAGCGATAGATGGCTCGACACCTACCTATACCCACGGTAAGAGATTTTTTCTCTATTTTCTCATCCCATCGCGACAATGGTATCAAATTAAACCAACGGAATCACGTACCGAACATTGTGATTTCATTTATTTTCTCTGATTATTTTGATTTGCATTATTGAAAATACGTGTAATTAAGCGATCGGGTGGGGTGAAAAGAAACTGATTACGCGTAGAAGGTGTATTTGCAAAGCAATTCTGAACTTTTTGTAGACACAAATAATTCGTGCGTTAGATCGTATGGAGTGTAAATCGAAGAAATAGTTGGATTTACAGAAATTAGATGCCAGACTTGATTTAGTGAATAAAATTTAAAATAGTTGAAAGTTGAACTTGGAATACGAAGGTTGCCACAGTTCCGATTGCTGAAAAAAGGCAGAAATTTTCGAATTCAATCGATTACGAACTTAAATTTAATTTCCGCCTTGTCAATATCATTACTCAACATTATTTACATTTTCTGAAAAATTCAGTCACCCATCAGTTTTGTTTTATTTCGTTTGGCGAGAAAGGAAAATTCAAATATCAGCGTATGTCGAGAACATTCATTTGACAACCCATTGAAAAACATTGATCAACGTTCGAAAACATAATTATTCAAATAACGAATAATGTCATCACAGAGATTGGAAAAGCAAATACTGTAACGTTTTGGGTATATAAATCATTGGCATTAACTAATTACACAAATTTGTATCCCTTTTTCCGCTGCAGTGGCAAATTTTTGTATCTCGTGTACATCCGGGTGATAATCAATAATATTAAAAATGGTTATCCCCTTTCAAATAATGGCATTAAATTAATCTTTCACCATCGCACAGGCGTGTGAGACGATTTCATTCATCCTCTTACCCCTTTTTCCTCTCGTATAATCCAAATCGAATATACGTAATATTTAACCGCATTGAAGAGCTCTCTTGCCGAATGCACACAAAAATACTTTCCCTTGATTAAAACGAATATTCTCATCCGAGTAAGATGTGGATTCATCGAAACGAATTCCTATATTCATCCAGATGTTGAACAATATTGAATCAAATGGATTGAAATTTCATTCGTTCTCTTCAACGATTATCCACCAATTTTCTATACAATTTTTTCTCCTGATTACAAACACTTCTCTCTCTTTCATGATCTCAAAACTGTGGTATCTCTTCGTTTTTCTGCAACAGAAAGAGGAATGAAAATCAATATCTTCATCTTTGAAGATAAATTTTCAATTCTTTCGAAGAGGAAAGAACTCTCTTTTATCATTTATTCCGCCATCTTTCACTTTACTCGAACTTGAATTATTGATTGAGAAATATTTAAAAATCTACCTACAACTCCGGGTAAATGTTCAAAGTACATTCCGTAATCTTCAACTCTACTTTTTCCTCTTCTTACTGCAACGGTGTCTATCATTATTATCTCACCGGTTGTTTTCGAGTCCCTTTTTTTTTCTCTCTTTCCCTTTTTGAATTCAGATTTCAGTACATTCTTCTGTAACAATGATGAATAATTCAAACACTGTACCTTGTGACGTGATTTGAAATGGATAAACTCGTTATCGTTCACGAGTCATTTCATAAGAGGAGAAGACAAAAAAACAGTTCGAATCAAATACTCTAACGAACCTGCAATCAAGCAAAACCCGCTACGATTCCATGAATTTTTTCATTTTTATCTGTTTGAGCATATAAAATCCTTTGTAGAATTTTAACGATAAGTTAACGGGGTTAACTTATTGCACGGGGAATCGAACGAGATCCGATCCATCGGACTGTCACAATTCACGATCAACGTACATCGCATACGCGTACGAATATTGTGCTATATTCCGTGACATAAACCTTCAAAAGAATTGACATTTCCAATGAAATTTCTCCATCCCTCCGATCGTATAGTTCCATTTCCAACTTGTAGTCAACGTGAAATATTATCGAAGACAATGGATCTTTGACGGTTACACGATGATAACAGGTGCGTGCATGTACATATACGTTTATATATAATATATATATAAATTGTGGGATTCAAACTGTATGATCGAGTGATGGTGGTGGTGGTGACGTGGTGGTCGTGGCAAGAGCAAGTTCAACCTCGGTAGCGAGGGCCACATTTCCATAAAACAATTAAGCCCAGTTCACCCGTTGTTTACCATATGCAATAACGTCGTTCTGTTTCTCGTACAAATTTTCTACCCTCCCTGGATGGAACGAGCAAGAAGACGAGCGTGAACGGACAAGCAGCAAAAGCAGCACGCGCATCGATAAACGCTTTGAACTGTGTAAACGCTTCTAAATGCGAATCCGGTACCTATTAACACAACAGAGAAGAGATGCATCATTTTCCCTTAGTTTTCATTGGTTAAATCAACAATATACGAATATATCACAAACTTTTCTGTATACATTTGCATAAAAATTATACGTGTTATTGAATAATTCATATTACAGTTTTCGGAAAACTGAAAAATCACGTACTTCAATGCTTGTTTACAATATAATAATTCATTTTAGGACTTTACTGGATAACGAGGATAACGTGAAATTTCATTCAAATACATGTACATACATACCTCAATCGCCGATAATTGAATTTGAATTGAAATGACTTGATCACCATGAATAATATGATTTCTGAAGTGTGTTTTACATACTACTACCTTTGCGGTTACAAACCGAGGTCGTTCGATCTTTCCCTAAGAGATTCACTTTGAAATTACATTTCAACTTCATCGATTCTATGCGTCATGCACTTGAATGAAGTCATGAATGCAATACTTATAGTTAGCATAATATACCTCGGGTGTGTTCGAGAAACTTTGACTATTACGACGAAGGGTTAAAGTTGCGACATTACAGTGGTGTTCGTAATAAAAAGTTCTTTCGCTCGCTGTTGAACGGTGCTGAAGACTAACCGTGGTTGTTGTTTACTTCGGAAAAACGACTTTGTCCTGATAGGAAAATATTCTGTTTGTACTCTTTTATATGAAGTAATGAGAAAAACATCATATTGTCGGTGGAAAACTTCATTAAAACAATAAAGTGGTTTGAGGTACAATCATCATTATCGCTGGAACTTTTGAAAATTTTCTTTCATCATCATTCTCGTTTGTAAATTTGAATGTCATTTAAAATGAATTTCATATTACCTGGCATTTGAGGCTCCAAATATACGTTTTGAAATTTATAGCAGGACGAATTCATTCATAGAAATCGTATTATTGAAATAAATCATTTGACAGATCGTATAAATTGCGCCGGATCCCATTGAATCCAGCAATTCGTGATAAATAATAGAGAATTTTATCGATCCTCTCGAGTTATCACTTCACATTAAGTGGCTTGTACAATGAAATCACACCCCCATATAATATATAATATAATTTATCACTTACACCGCATACACCCATTCACCAAGTTTATGATAGTTTGTAGTTCGGTAATGAGATTGTGTATAACAATGGTGGGTAGATGAATCCTTAATATCCCATAGTTTTCTAAGCGTACGTGTATACGTACGCGTTTGGGGCGCTACAAATCAAATATCTCGATATTGTGGGGTTCAAGAGAGGTGAGAGTCAGAGAGATACCTTTTCGTCGTTATCGGCATGCTGCAGTGAGCTTTAGAATAGGTGTCCGCTCAATGTGATAACTTTCAGGGCGTATGTTCCTTTAATCGTTATTCACTGGCGCCTATTCATCATGATGAAAGCATCTCATCAATATAGATACACGGGCATACGTGCGCCGACGTACACTCTATTTAATCAGGAGAAAGTATAGACAATCACAAGGCATGGAGATGGTCGATCATCAAACGAGAGACAATTATTGTCAGGGACTGTTATTGTACATCATACCTCTTTGTAATCGAATTGCTTAAATGAGGGGATTAATTAACTTCATTCGCAGGAGTATTCATATTTTCGAGAAAAACGTAGGAATTAAGGTCTTTTTGTTTTAATATACGACAAAAAAGAAGGGGATTCAAGATAAGAAGAAGGAAATTTTGTCTTACGTTCACTGCGTTAAATATATTAATAGTATTACTACCTGCTGAAAATATTCGATGAGTTTATGCTAATTTCCTCACGATTTACAATATTTGATAATTGAATTGTAATAATTCTCTCCAATAACATTGCAAACCATCCACATATACAATATTCGAACTACCGAATAATTTAAATTCCAATGACGTAAATTGGGTTATCAGCTGTGAGAAGGAGTATGATTTTCGGTATCATAGAAAAAGATAAACCAAAAGTTACATCTCATTGAACTCACGTGCACGTTGACAATGATCGACGCATATATAATGCACAAAGATACGGCCGTGGTTCAATCTGGAATACTAAGCGCATATTATGGATATTAAATGCACGCATAGCTGATCTAATGGAGCATACGGCTTAGGAAACCATATAACTTTTCTCAATGAAAAGCGGAGTCGTATCGTAGGTATTCAATACAATGCAATGTGCAGATGCAATTGCATTGTTGAACGGTATATGAACTCGTCGAATGACAACGACAGACGTTAACGCGAATAGCTATACGTATAACAGTTCTCGATGGATCGTGTGTAGTAGATTGTAGGTGGGTACTCGAATCACGATCGAATGCGGTTGAAATAACCACACGAATTCCAACGTTTTGGCGAGAGAACGTGAAGGACGGAGCGAAACAGAGGGAATACATCTAACAATCTTGTAAAGGCATCAAAACTTTATCCCGATATAGACGGTACGTATGGGGATCCCATTTGAAACTCAAAATACTCTTCATAGAAGTCAGATGTACCTACTCGAGAACGACTTCATCCCCCTCCACGGAAATTCAATTCGGACTCTCAGACACGAGAGCTTCAGCGTCTCGTTGGAAATATTCTTTGTTAATTTTTGTAACCATTCTTTTGTTTCTATACGAATCGATAAACCCATAGGAATCAAAGTCCCGTGCGTCGTGAATCCAGCCAATCACTACAAATTTGCATCTCCAAGCATCATTCCTCGTATTATTTTTCCATCTCTCTCCTTCCCTCTGTTACGTTTCCTCTTCTCCCGGTATCCATGAGTTCTCTCCCGTTTCTATTATCCCTATGGGTTGCCGGTAGTATATACGATGCCTTTGGCGCCAATCACGCCTGATTGGGGTTTCAATTTGAATTCATGAATGGGACTTGATTTCATATTTGCAACCTGTTTTCCACATGAGTTTCGTCTGATTCCCTTGGTTTTTTTTTCACGACTAAGAGCGGAACAGGCGTATGAATTATAATATTAACGCGAGTCGTGTTTGATACAACTGACTCTCGCTGTGGTATAAGGGGGGTAGAATCGCGCGAGCATTAAAAGTTTGCTCTCAAGAGTCCTCGAGGGGGATATATTGTCCCGATTGCGGTTAAAACTTTCCTACGATTCGTGTCATAATCCGAAATGGCGAAAGTCGGAACATTCAATAACTTTGTGAGATGAATTTGAACTTTAATGAAAATTCATACATTCTTCTTGTACCGTCACTGTTTGTGTATTGCATTTTATCATGAAATTTTGGATAACATACTCGCTATCGTTGATCCAAATGTCACATTATCAAACCTGTATAAGTCTCAATTATATGAAAATCGGGTGACAGGAGACTATAACATTTGACACGAAATGTGCATATGTATCCATAAACGGCAAGCGTAACATGAATGTAAAGACCGAATGTATCAGGAGTTAAAATGTATACGACACAATTTATGCGGCACAATAATTCACCAGGTTCATTTTGACGATCTTTATCGTTCCATTAGTTTAGCGCCGAACGAAATGGCTCGCCAGAAATTTCCATAGAGCTACTACTACTGCACCAACTGAGCTCGATGATGTATAGTATAGTTACGCGATGGAACCCAAAGGAAAAAAAGAGGAAGAAAAATTAAATTAACACCGTTGATTATATTGAATTCAACGCGGCATCGTTGTACTCTCCAAAGATTTCACGCGATATTTCATCGGTTGGAAAAGTAGCGTAGCATGATAAAATTCTTTTTCCATATCAAAGATCTTTTCCACGCATATATATATATATATATATATATATACTCTTGATGAAATTTTATTGGAATTCGATTTTCAATTAACTCCTTTGAATGAAATCAATGAGAATAATTTTGCAGCTTTGAGATATCAAACAGAAACGTCTAGGAAATCGTCCTTGAACGTCTATCTAGGTTTTAACTGTGAACAACAGTGACTGTGAGAAATTCTTATTTTTCTTATCATCTCCAGCGTTTCTTATTACCTCGTCGTACTCTCACAGTTGATGATTGTACTCACGTAATGTCACAAGAACACTTGCGATGAAGTCCGCGTAAATTATTCTTTATCCATTCCTTTTCTTCTATCGATCTCCCTCACGTGTTGTCTTGAGGGATGAGAGGGATAATAATTCAATCTTTGGATGAAAATAGAATAGAAAAATATATCGAGAGGACTTAAGATTGTTCATATATGTTTCTGAGGGATGAAATTATCGTAGAATAGGAGTGGTTTAGTCATGAGAATGCTGAGAATGCTGTATGTCAACGCTGCTGATAGTAATAGCCTTACTATAATTGAAAACGGAGCACGATTTTGAAATTCAAGCAGCATTCTGTATTCGAAATGTCATTCTGTGAAGCTGACTCGACAAGAATGCGTCGGGATAATGACATAATTTCTTCAATACTTTCTTCCTTGAAAACAAAAATATCTCGTCTATATAATTTTGTTAATAAGGGGAGTAATGTGAGTCAATAGTTCCAAACTATCTTGAAATTTCCAGTGAATTAGAAATAAATAGATCCGTATAATCCAGTGTGATAATACAGAAACTTCAACACCCATCGATAGTGAAGAACAGAAGAAAACTCCATTACAAAATAAGCCGTTAATCACCGCTTCAATTTGTCTGTTCACCATGGTAGAAATGTCGAATCAAATTATGTTTGCGAAAGGTTATATACCATCGCGATGTCACATTTTAATAGGATTTTCACGATCCTGTACACACTTTGCAATTTGCGACTCCAGTGACTGAAGGCTGACAGCCGGTTTAATTAACGCATCCAATTGAATTGTTGTAAATATTTGCATTCACGCTTTGTACGCTCACAGATTCCGATCGGTACATTCGGTATTGTTTATAGAAATCAGTAGATGTTTCGGTATTATTTTTTGACATTGTTTTGAAAATTTCGGTAATTCATCTTTGCACGGATTGACAGGGAATGAAAAATATTATATAAAAAGCTGGACGTTGGTACATCCATCAAACTGTTGTATACAATTTCATTTGTTCCTATTTGCTTGACGGAAATTACTACGAATAACGCATTCATGAAACGAGATACGCCAGGGTCATGCGTGTATGCCTCGTACCAGAGGTGGTGCGTTGATTCCTATAGGGCATATGGCTACATCTCTGATTGAGAATTGGAAGTAAATTTAGAAAACACATTTTGCTAAGGAGGGTACTTCTCCTATTTTTACCTTGGAACCATCCAAGTACAATTCCACAACGGCTATTAGAAGAATTATGGTATCTAGGTACTGCCAGTGCGCATTGGTTTTATCTTTCCTCTTTAATTGGAACGTTCTCACATAAATCACGAGCAGCACAGCACCGAGAGAATATAATTCAATGGATACGAAATAAACATTTCACTTCGTTTACCATATCTTCGTAATAAATTATTTTTTTCGTTTATTCTCTTACAAGAATATCATTTTTGAAAGAATGAGAAGTTTTAGAAGTGATGAAACTCTCAACAACCTCGGTGAAAATTTTATTTCGTGCGCGGAAGTTGGAGGATTTCATAATTTAGTTCAAGCTATTTTCCAAAGCTACGCTGGTTCATCCGAAGTTACTTGATAAATCTCTTGGAGCAGAGGGAAGTATGCAACATAATGGATACGCGTGGATGGTATGGATACAACAAATGTGCTTATATTTTTAGCAGAGGAGGTTGGAATTCGTCGCGATCGTTTCAACGTTTTTTTGTTTCTCACCTCTAATTAAAGTGAAGTCAGGCTGATGAGGCGGCGGTGGTGTTAACAACGCGAAAAGGGGTAGCCTCGACATTATGAAGAACAAGAAAACCAAGTTGTGTGTGTGTATGTGTAAGTCGTCTGGTTGCGCTTTTACGGGCATCGCTAGCGTGTAGGATGCTTTCTCGTATATGCAATACAATAGCGACCAAAGGAAAAACCCTGGGGAAAGTCGTGTGTCTAGTCTTGAAGAGAGGATTCAGTCTCGCGATGCGAACTTCCGTTCTCTTCTGTTCTCTGTTCTATTCTCGGTTTCCCCTTTGGGGAGTTATCTATCGTTTATTACGTCTCAACGAGAACACGTAGGCCACGTCCGTTACACCCGGCGTTTGTTTCACTGTCAATGCCATCCTCGTCTTCTCTTCAGGTGAGATTGAAGGTTTTAGTTTTCAACTCCCAAACAGCTGGTTCCATTGGAACGAAAAGTGTGTATGGATACTTATATGTATACGTATACGATTACGTCTATGGTAGCGTCACTTTTCTTGTACAATTTATCATTGTAATTTTGATTCTGCGAGGAAAGTTTGTTGAAAAGTAAGTTCGTACAGCGGCATATGTGCTTTCTCTTCATAATATTTGATAAACGGCGGCGATGGAGTGTTTTGAAGTTTGACGTTATAATCATTGTGTGAATGAGATGTTTGATTTTTTCGAAGTACTATACCCTAGTGAAAAACGAACATATATGACCCATACATAATTCATACATAATACATATAAAATTCATATATGATTCATATATGAAAATGCATAGAATCATATACACTGTTAAAAATTTCTGCATGAATTTTAATGTAAATCTACCGGAAGTTTTTTTCAAGTACGTAACTGAAAATTCATGTACAGGTTCCACAAATTTCAAGTCTACATACATTAAATTTAATGTACATGGATTTGAAGAAATTTGTATATGAATTTTCATTCGTCCCAGTAAAGATGTGAAATTATAATAATACATCGACAATGATTATTCAGTAAAATATTTATGCTTTGGCCCAAAATGTCTTTAAAAATGAAAAACTGAATATTTTAAGCAAAAAACATGTTTCGGAGAAGAACACTTGCAGATTGATGACCACGTTGTTTGCTACGTTCTCATGTCATGGAGAGAAAATTGGAACCCTCGAAGAGAATCGAACCACCTAAACCAATCCCTACCTAATGTCGCGCGATGTACTATCCTAACGCCCTAACGACCTAAGCTAAACCGGTACTTACGTGGTATGTTAAAAAAGATCAATGTAAATGACGTGGATATCTGATTCAATCCATCGGTTGAGTATAATAATCTATTGACCTATGTGAAAATTGCAATTCGGTTGACAGATGTGAGGTTAAGTTTATGTGATGAAAAACAATGAATGAATTATTTTTGTGGAATGTGTGGTCGTTATTGTTTAATTATTATGTATTAAAAATCTTTTCAAGCGAAAGTTTAAAATGAATTTTCAAAAACTTGGATTATTCACATAAAGCTCGTTGGATGGTTTTACTCTTGAAGAGTACTGTCAAAGTTGACATTTGCAAATTGGAGAAAAAAGTCTTATTTTCTGTCTTGAATTTGTTATTAGAGTGGTGATAAACTTGTAGAAAGAGTTTGAAGGTTGGGTGAAATCCATATTGATCAGGAAAGTCGAAACCGTATTGCAAAACTTGGAAAATCTGTTAACGTAGCTGACAATACTGGGGTATCGAGTCAGCTTTTCCTTACTACATGAAATCTAGGCAGGAGAAATGTATCAAAATTCAGTGAATTCAAGTTGGTGTTGAGTGAGAGAAGACAGAAATATTCATTTGATTTTATTGGTTACTATAAAAATGTCAACTAATAAGGAAAGGCTATGTAGGACTCACTGTATCGTCTTTCATTATTTTTGTTTCAATAATGTTGTATCATGCTGCTACGAATGAATGTTATTATATTTGTGAAACAGGTTCAATACACTTGTTTCTTCAACTTATTAGTAAGAAAATACAAAAATGTCCACAATACAAAATTATTGAAACAAAAATAATGAAAGACGATACAGTGAGTCCTACATAGCCTTTCCTTATTTGTTGACATTTTTATAGTAACCAATAAAATCCAATGAATATTTCTGTCTTCTCTCACTCAACACCAACTTGAATTCACTGAATTTTGATACATTTCTCCTGCCTAGATTTCATGTAGTAAGGAAAAGCTGACTCGATACCCCAGTATTGTCAGCCACGTTAACAGATTTTCCAAGTTTTGCAATACGGTTTTGACTTTCCTGATCAATATGGATTCCACCTAACCTTCAAACTCTTCCTACAAGTTTGTCACCACTCTAATAACAAATTCAAGACAGAAAATAAGACTTTCTTCTCCAATTTGCAAATGTCAACTTTGACGGTACTCTTCAAGAGTAAAACAATCCAACGAGCTTCATGTGAATAATCCAAGTTTCTGGAAATTTATTTTAAACATTCGCTTAAAATAGTTTTGATTCAATTAGTTCTTCATGACTCATATTACTACAAAAATGATTTGATCTCTGAGTTTTTTCTGAGAAATATTGATGTAAGTATTTGAATAAAACTCTTTCTCACTGCATCAACAAATTATGATTTTTCACATACTACAACAGCTATGACTGATTCAATAATTCATGTTGCACTGAATAATAGATTTTTTTAATACATATTAATTAAGAACTAACGATCACACATTTCACGAAAATAATTAATTTTTATTTTTCAATTCAAAGAAGCCAACCTCATGTCCGTAAACTATACTTCAATTCTAAAATACAAACAGATTTGTTACATTTTCTTCCTCATTTATATCACCTGTAATTATATGTAAAAATTAATGGAAAAACCTGTTCAGCTGTTTAAAAATCTTTATAAAATACGTGCTGTATGGGTACTGACATTTCCGATATCAAGTGTGAACAATATTTTATTCATTTTAGAATTGAAAAGTTCATTCTTCTCCATTTTATATATATTTTAGTAAGCACTTGTATAATTATTAGAGATGGTTTTACTCCACATTATCAATTAGTTCAACTTATTACATACTAATAAGTAGCTCACTAGTTTTGACCAACCAACGCTAGTTAGATTCAACTTATCAGTAATTGACCAGTACCTCGCTAGTTTTTTGTGCTCAGTTTTTCCTCTCTAGCGCCTCATCAGTCGTAGGAAAAAATTTGTGAAATTTCTACCAGGGGACAGACGAAACATATGATATTTTTCGCATCCTTCTTTCATAAAATATGTAAGAATTACAAATTTCAAATATGTGATAATAAAATACATGCATGGGATTGCGCACTGTGAATGCAAATTCTCATTCCATATTGGTTCTGAAATATAGGAAGCCAAATTTTCTGAATTATAACCTTCAATCGTAAGAATTTTCCATCGATCCCATAATGTTTCAGAACCACTTTGAAATTAAAATCCTCAATCCCAAGCACGTATTTTATCATCGTATTCATAAAATTTTTATTTCTCACGTGGTTCACGAAAATATTTCGCGCAAAATTTCGTACCCTTCCCCAACAGAACCTCAAATTTGTGTACGTCCAGGAAACGCCCAAATACGTTTCTCGGACGTCCTTCGGAGGTTTCCTGGACGTACACAAATTTTAGGTTCTGTTAGGGTTCACTGTCGTTCAAGCACTCTCAACGACAAGACTCGTAGAGTGTAACCTTATGCGATTGAGAATCATAATTTCAAAATTTATAATCACAAAAAGATTATAATTATTCAATTTATTCACTCAATTTCAAACATTATTGATGGTTATGTTATTTTCTCAAATCTCTATCGATTTAGCCCAAGTTAATTTTTAATGTACTGATATGTGAAATTGTAATTCAATTCCACATGATTTGAAAATCAATGTAATAATACTTGAATATCATTTCATGTCCCTTCAAGTTGAAATTTCATGTACACTGGTACATTAAGAGTGCATTAAAATTCAAGAAATTTTTAACAGTGTACAATCCATATTTAATGCATATGTGATCCATATATGATCATATATGACTCATATATAATCCATATGAAATCCATGTACGAAAAATATTCCATATGTGACAGAATTTTTTCACATGTATGGGAAAGTCTTGCATCGAAAGCTCATATATGGATTCTATATGGGCCATATATGATCATATACGGATTCAATATGGATTGCGTATGAATTATATATGGTCGTATATGACCATGTATGGTTTCTATATGCTTTATGTATGTTCTTACATGATTCATTTTTACTAGGGATGTTGAGCAAAAATGATTCCAGGCATTTGTATGGTCTGTCGAAACTTGGTATAAGAATAAAAATATCCTATCTTCATGAAGAGTTTCTGTTGGGTGGTTTTCAATCGATACCGTATCAGAGAATGATCAGAAACGCTTGAAACGTTTTTAGAATAATGTTTTTCTTCCCCAGTAGAAGAATCTTCAAAATTAAATATAACTTATATAGAATTGTATATAAATTATATATAAATTTTATATACTTCTGTACATTTTCCTATTCGGGTCTGTTAATGGATGAGATGGCTGAATTAAATTTTGTATTTTAAGGACTTTTGCTATCCAGTATGTTTTTCTCGTGGAGTTAAAATGATATTGTACATCAGAGTACGAAAGTATTTGACCAAGAAATTATTATTTTCCCAAATACATGTAGAATTCCCAGTAGAAATATTCTAGGCATTCAGGAATTTCGTAACGCTGCACTAGATAAAAACTGAATGCTCGCAAGTTTCTCACGAGTATTCGGGGAGATACTTGCAAGGGTTTTTTTTCTAGTCCAACGTTCCAAAACTCGTAAATACCTAGAGGCATTACTACTACGGTAGTATTTTCTATAATCATATAATATTCTAATTCTTGTCCTCTAATATCACTGCCAGATATTTGACAAATGAGTGCGACGTGCAGAGATGGAGCCAATTTCACTGTCATTCAATTTGCGAGGCATGTCATGAAATAAGAAGTAACTTGATCTTCCTTCGAGACAATTTGATCCTCAGATCTTTTCCCGAGAAAGGGAGGAATCATTATATTTTCTTTATATTTCCATAGTATCATTCAATTCTTTTTTTTCCTTTTCTGATTGAAGGATTTAATACATCCCATATCGAATTCTGATATTTATTTTTTGGTTCTTTATTGCTTTCAGGAAGAATACAAATATTTTTGTCATAATATTCTGCATTGCTATAACAAGTAACAAGAATAAATGTGTTGTATTGTAATGTGCATGGTTTTTCCCCTCAAATTTTTTTGTTCTCTTTGTATAAATAAAAAAATATGCCGATGTTTATTATTTTTGAAACCGAAATCTTTTTTTATTGTGGAAAGCAAATTTTCAATATCAAATTCTGATATTCCATCCCTTTACATTGACTTCTCTTTCATTATCCTATCTGTTGTTTCAGCAATTCCTTGATACATGGAAAACAGCTGAAAATATCTACCATAACTCTCATTTTTGTGTTATTTCAACAGGAAATAAGAGTGAATTATATTTAATCGTTTGATTCCCTTTCCAATTGATTCGATCCTTATACTACCCCGCAGAAATGTTGAAATTGTTTAATTCAATATCCTGCATTTGTTCTCACTTTTTTTTGTATAAGCGATTCGATCCTTAGATCGTATTTCTTAAGAAAGGACTTATTCATTCTTAACCGAATTATTCAAATAATGCGTACACTTTTATGATTTTATTCATTCATGTTTAATGTAGTAAAATAATGTATTTCCCGTATAAAGTCAATTTTTTTCATACGTCTCTCTGATCATTCCATTATTTTTGTTTTATTTGTAGGAAAATATTTTGTACAGGTAGAAATGATTTGTTTTCCAAGAATAAAGGAATAGTTTCATTTCCTTGATTAGATTCTTCCACTGGGATCATATAAATACATGTATATACATTGAAATAATTATACCTCCTCTTTTCGTACTTGTACTTTTGTGGCTTTATATTTTTTTTTTTAAATAAAAAATGAATGATTAATCGAATACGCTCGAGGTTTCAGATCACTAAATTCTCATTTCCACATCTAGACATGTAATACAATATGTTATCGTGTTATACGGTTACCACCGCAGCTGCATCCAACGAACTGAAATTATTTTTGTGTTGAAAGCGTATATGCAATTTCTCTATACGCGGCAGTTTGTTGTTACATTATACAGGTACCGATTTCATACAATTCATGTAAAAATATCAGAGAGGAAAAAATTCAAGCGAAGAAAAAGTATTATGTATACCAATGTATCGGTTACATTTGATATGGAGATATTTATAATTGAGAAGATTGGGAGAATGAAATTACAACATATTTGGTTGAATTTTCGATATTTCAATTGTTGGATTCGAGGTATTGCATTGAAAT
The DNA here is from genome assembly GCA_018340375.1 of Gonatopus flavifemur. Classification (NCBI taxonomy): domain Eukaryota; kingdom Metazoa; phylum Arthropoda; class Insecta; order Hymenoptera; family Dryinidae; genus Gonatopus; species Gonatopus flavifemur. The sequence continues at coordinate 43,602,437 of JAFFJZ010000003.1, read as the reverse complement.
TGGAAATGTTTCTTAGATTCCCATGGGAATCCTCGCTGCTCTGGAAACGTGTTGTCGTAATTACAAAAATTTATCAAAAATCTTGCTAAATTTGATTGAATCTTGTACCGTATGTACTCTGATTTGCGCTGATTTGGTAACTTGCAATTAAATTTCATTAGATTCGATGAATTTCTTTAATATTATGGATTTGTTCAAATGGGGTCAGTAGTGTTTTACTATTGTGGACTCAGATCTTGATAATCCAGGGTGAGATACATGGATGAAGCTGAAACTGGCAACCGTAAAGTGAGCAGCTCATTGTCATAACTCTTTATATCAAACTTTGATTGAGGATTTGAGTATCTGAAACCTTTAGTGGAATGTTCCTCACTTAATAACGTTGAATCAAAAGTTACAACAATCGACTGCCAGCTTTATGATACATGGCTCTATCTTCCTCCTCGAATATTATAAAATTGATCAATCAATCTAGACTGAGAGAAAGGGTCTATTCAAATATTCAACAGCTAGAAAATTTAGTCACTGTAAATAAAAATTTAGTTGCGCCAGCTAAATTTTATTTGTCACAACTAAATTTTTTATTCCAATTGAATAAACCATTTTATTCATATTTCAGCCAGCTAGACTTTCATTTACCCCAACTAGAGTCTAGCTAGCATAAATAAACATCTAGCTGCGGTAACTAACATTTAGTTGTCCCAACTAGGTACCTTTCTCTCAGTGTACTGTAGATAAGTCGTAAATTTTTATGCGGAACATACTTTATTTGTTCACAATTGCTTGATTATCAATTTGACTTTGTTGAAATAATATCTAATAACGAAAATGTAGGTATTTACCTTGGTGGTTAAAATATGGGAAGTTTCATCTATGGTAATCGCCAGAAAAGATGCGTTTTTCTCATCAGATTTGCATGAACGTACATCTCATTGTTGTTGAATATTGATGAAGTGATCCGCACTTCAGCAGTACATATGCAAAAAGTCAATTATTCAAACATCTTGCGAAGGCGCTTAGAATATCTGAATACTTTATCGACATCATTTTCGCACCTGCGCTACCGAAGTATGCATACGCACGCGATAACACTACGGCATACGTTCATGTCTATTTGATGGAGGAGAGCATTTTTTCCCGCTATTACCGTGTATAATATTTTCATTATATTGAACCCACTATTTCGAATTTACAACACTTTTATTTGAATTCTCAACCAGCGGCTTGAAAAATTTACTAATAGCAGTTTTCACGGAAAGTTAACAGGGTTTGAACAAAATAATCCACCCCAATTCTACCCACCGGGTTTTTTTTTTGGAAAAAGCCCTCTTGGAATAACTCCAAAAAACCCTGAAAAAGGGAAAAAGGTATCGAAGAAGCTGTTATTTCCAATTACAATGAATTATTCAAAACTTACCTCTATAATTATAGACATGAGAAATTACTTCTGAAAGAAGCAAATCCAAGGGATAGCCATGAATACTGAATCATAATGGAATAAAACGCATTTCCAATCAATCTTACAGTTCATAAATAGAATATAATTAATGATCAGTATCAAAATATTTTGAGATCATTTAAAGAACAATGTTGAATTGAAATGCAAAGTATAATTGTAGAATTTCAATTACGTATTTAACTTGTCATATCAAATGTACGTGATATAAACCACAATTTATCCTATATGACACACAAAAAATTCTCTTTCAAGAATGTGAATAGAATCCTTGTCGAACTCTTTTCAAACTGATGAATTTATCAAGAACTCTGAAAGGGTGAACTCTATTTTACTGACATTAACGAGTTCTTTGAGAGCAATGAAACGATCTAAAAAGCATTCCAGAAGAACTGGTTGATGTTAGTGGAATAGAAAATTTTCAGAATTCTTCATGAATTCATAACTCCGAAAAGAGTTCCACAAGAATTCTATTTATATTCTTGAAAAAGAATTCTTCGTATGTTATATGGGATGTCGGACCGTGATATAAACGAACAATCAATCCGGATTTCAAATCAACAGAGCTACAAAATGATTAAAACCTACGAAACACATAAATCTGATAATAACCAAAATGCCAAATTACAAAAAAGCCATAAGACCCAAAAAACCCAGAAAAGCCCCAAAAATCCACTTAATTGTAATGAAAAACCCGAAAAAACGACGTCGGTCGGGTTTTTTCAAACCCTGAAAATCACAGAAAATTCCTAATCTATTATCCTTCATTTATTATATTGATGATTGTCATAAATTATTTCCATGGACATTTATAAATTATCTGCTTCTTTCAGTTAAGTTTTTCTTCTTCAATGAATTTATAGAAAATTTCTATTCGATTCGCAAATATTTATAATTGTAACGGAATTTATCATTTCGCAGATTTGAAAGCTACATCGGTTTCCATAATTTATAGAATTTTCTATCTTCCACTCGTTGCAGAAACTGTATTATATTTTGCTCCCTACAATTATGACTCAATGAGTATATAGTTTCATATACGGAAATGTTCCATGTGGATTGTGATTATTCATATGGGATAGAATGATTCCTCTTCCAACTACAGAAATAATCAAACGTGCTTTTGATTCTTTGAGGGTAAACACATTGTTCATAATGTCGAATACTGGAAGCTCCAAAATGTATCTCGATTTCAGGAAACAAGATTTGTTACATCTTATCCAATAATATATTTTGAAAATAGAAGAGAAAACTCTCCATTATGTCACATCAAAATTGGAAAACAATGTTTTAACTTTCAAATCAGAATCCCGTTTTCGTGGGATACTCTAAGATACAATGAACTTATGTATAACTGATGGATTTCACAATGACGTGACTATCTTTGAACAACAAGGACGTATGAAACGGAAGAATTTATGGACAGTGCACGTCATCAAATACTGTTACGGTAAAGATCTAAATCGTTGACATTTTCCTCCAGCGGTACGATAGAACGTGATACGAATTACGATTCAGATTCATGAATTAATACATAAATAGCATGTAACATTCATAAAAGCAACTGTATTGGAGAAAATAAGCGGTATGAGATGGAGTTCAATCCAAATGGTGACGGATTCACCACCGAATTGTGTCAATTCGACTCTAAGTGCAGTTATTTCAACACCAAAGCCCGGATTGAACTTCTTGGGAACATTTCCGGTGTTGTTTTCAATATATTCGATTGACAACTGAACAGAGTTGGGCAGCCTGAATTGTTATTTGTACTTCGGTTACTTTTCCTCATTAATAGTTCATTATTCAATATCTTCAACAAAAATGCTTGAAGAATAAAAATTAATTGAGACTTATCATTCGTGAGATTAAGTAATTGTAGATTCCACTAATAAACTCCCCAATTTTGTGTGATATGAAATTTCCTGCATGTTCTTCAAATAGAATCAATGATAATTAATAAATAAAAAAAGTCGTCGACGTCGTTCAAAGATCAAATTTCTTTCTTTTCACCGAGTTTTTTATCAAATCAAGCCTCATGTTGATATAAAAAGAGCAAAAGTTAACGACACTACTGTAAAATACTCATGGATCGTTGTGAAAAAAAATTCATTAGTTGAATTTGTCATTACTTAGTTGCTAAACCAAAAGACTCAAAGCTCAATAAAGAAGATTGATAAGACGATCGAAGGGAGATTTTGAAATGCAGAAAAATAATAATTCATTCTTCATTTTTGTTTCCAGAAGTCGAGGAGCGGTCCGGGGGCAAGGGACGCGGTGGCAAATTAGCGCGTCGAGCGCGCTCCTTCAAGGAAGACTTCCTGGAGAAGCTTTCCCACATGCGTTCTCCGGGTAGTGGTAGCGGAGGCGGCGGTAGCGGAGCGGCAACGAGGGCGGCCTCGCCGTCGTCGCCAAGGACGCCCCGCGACAAGAGTACTCCCGGTTGCAACAATGACGTCACCACTGCCACCGGCACCACCAACGTAAACTCTGTCACCAATACCAGCAATACCAACAATTCGATCTCAACTAACGCCGCTGCTACGACGACCCTGGATAAGAATCCCCTCCGTGATTTACATATACACGTTCGTCAAGTTCAATTGGCGTTACTGCACTTTCGCGATGTCGTATCCAAGAAAAAGTTGGAGATGTTACCGGGGAATGGCACCATTGTTCTCGATACCGTAACCACGATACACACCGTATTGAAATCGTATCTTCTTTACGAAAACAGGTAAAACAACCTTGTTCTCATATCCCAACGTGTTTTCATTCGCTTCTTTTTCTTACGATGCGATCTTAATGCATTTGTGTCGAACGTGGGCGCTTTAATGTCAAGATTTCATTGCCTTTTTTTTCGTTCGCGTATTCTCATTCGTATCGAATTTTATCTTAGTGAAAAACGAATGTCTCTTTCAGCTCCACTTTAGGGTCAGCTACGAATCAAGTGTATCAAGCACTCGCACAATTGTTGAAACTTTGCGATGACGTATTGTTGCACGGCGATCAATCTTCCGCTCTGGACACGGACAATGTGACACACGTTATCGGCTTAGTCGAGGAAGCCGTGAAGAATTTAGTCGGTCTCGCGCAAGAAAAGATCTCTAATCGACAAAAACCTCCACCGGTCACGTCTAGCAATAGGTATGGATTTTCTCTTTTATCGATAGTTGAGGTTGAAGGAACGATTTGTTAATTTTTGATGAATTCAGAACCTCAGGATATGGATCGGAGTTGACACCGCAAAGAAATTCTTTACCTGATATACCATTGACGCCCAGAGAAAGACAGATTTTGGAACAGACTGCCACGGCCAACAGTCTTGTTCGAAGTTCACACAGTTCGGAGTCCATTTTAAGAGATTCCAGTCCGCCTCCAAAGCCCCCTCTTCCAGATAGGTAATTTCAATGCCATAGCTGTTCTTTTTTTATGTGTTTGTCACCATGACAAAGTTATATTTAGCCGATGTAATGAGAATGGTTAGAAGAGGGGTGACTTTTCCTTTTTATATTATACATTGGAGAAATTAAGATAATTGCTTGATATAATACACAGGACAAATATCAGTGTAACAGAGGAGAATGGTTCGTCTAGTACTCCTCCTCCTTTGCCCCCGAAAAGAAGAACAAGAGCGCAACAATTGCTCGACGAATCCGATGGTCTTTTAGTGACAAATCTTGATCGAGTATCGTTGAGAAGTCGTTCTCCCGAAGATTCGTCTTCCCTTCTAAGTGCGTCAGCGGGTAGCTTGGATTCTGCTCTGAATCATTCCAGAGACGAGGATGAGATACGAGCTATCATGGGACCAAACGATGAGTCATTGAACGATAGTATGGATTTAAGTCTTATGGCAACCATTCAAGGTGGGTTTCTTTATTTTATTAAAAAAAATCAAAGTATGAAAGATCCTAATCCATTTTTAGAAGCGTTTAGTTTATCGATATTCGTATAATGATATACATCAGGTGTTAAGGTGATATTCTTGGAAAGGTAGTTCGAGAGAGAATTGTACCATTACAACTCCATATGTGTCAAACGAACGATGTTGTGTGGTTGGATGCTGCTTACTCAGCAGAACCAGCTCGCTACTCTGTTTGCCTTGATCAGTATGTCAGTCTACCTACAGATGTGCTAAAGAACTCAACCGACATTCTGAATTCGCGTAAAATACCGTAAATAATTTTTGGAGTGTTGGATTTTCAATTCTCTCTCATGGATTCCAATTATTATAAAATATTCAATCATCCTTTTTTTAAATGGAGCGAAGCTTGCTTAGGTAATTATCATAGTGACAAATAGTGATCGTGATTAATTTGAATTATATTTTTTTTCGTGGTTTTAGGTATGCAAGTTAATGGAAGTTCCAATTGCGGTTGTTGGGATGGTTCTGAAAGTAGTATTCCCAGTACTATGCTGTTGGGTCAGCAAACACCACAAGAAATGCTTAGTCCTTTTATTGGTAAGAGAAACATCTATTATATACCTTGAAGGATCAAATAACCGCTTATTGTAAATTCGTCACTCCTTAACCGCAACGCTTATAATAATTTTTGAATCACTGTGCAATATTTAAATGTTTCTTCTGGCACAGAGGATAGGAAGTCCCTATGCATATCTTGTGGCGTCTCCAGAAGTGAAAATTTTCATATTCTGCTGAAATACATCCATCCCAACAAACGAAAAATGATTTGAATGGATTTAAATATCAAGTGTCATCGATTTCAAATCGATTACGAAATTATTTCTATTGGGTATATTTAATTTGTCTCAATGTCCCACGAACCCTGATTGTTAGCATTTTAACGATATAGATTCGTTAAATAGGTCTCTAAAAGATCGCAGTCGTGTTTACAGGGTTCGTTTATAGTTCTATCACGTACAGTACGAATTAAGATGATCCCTCATGTCTAGAAGTTTCTGTAAGTCAACGAGGGGAAACCATGGATTTGATTCTTGAGGTGAACAATTTTCATGCTCAGGTTAATCCTTACAGACAAAATTTTCTCTAAAATAAAAACACTGGCTACTCATTTCACTGAGAATCTTTATTTTTTTTGTTCCGAACAAGAACAAAACATTTTTATTAAAAATAAATTAAATAATAATTTCGAAGCGATTTGAGGCGATGCATAATCCTAAAAAAATCATTTTTGAAAAATTTGGTTTCATTTTAGGGAATGATTTGTTTTTGTTAATTCAAACATTGCGTAAAGTGAGCCTTTCTTGGAACTTGATGTCTGTTTCATTTGTCATTTTCAAGGTATTGAAGGAAAAATGGAACGATTGTCAACGCAGACTCAAGAATCTGGTTTCGTATCCATGCATTCACAAAGAAGTTCGTCTCAAAGCTACACGACAGCATCCAGCATGATGTCTAAAAGATCGTCACAGCAGAGCAGTATAAGCTATAATTCTCAGTCTTCGAATTCTCAGCAACAATCGTTTTCTCAACAAAAAATACGCACAGACAGCAATGGTTCGATTTTTACACAGAAGATGTCGTCTTCGAAAAGTACCATAAGTACAACAAATATCACTGCAACTGGAGACCCCGTTATGTTAGAAAAATTGGTAAATGTAGGTGTTGTGTCTGTGTATATGTTCTGTTTTTCTATGTATCCAACATTTTCAAACATTCCTAACAACTTCCATTGACGTTTTTGTATTCCAAGTTGTTCAATTAACAAATCATCCCCTCTCATCTGTCCGATAACAGCATTTGATAATTGCAATTACCCTATCCATTTTATTTTACTGTTGAAAAGTAAAATGAGTGAAGTTTGGAATGAATCAATACATCGAGGACAAAAATCCAATCCTTTCATGAGAGTGAAAGGAACGGATTTTTGTCTTTCGTAATAACCAGATCATACGTATTCCACGTTAACATAATTTATCGATATCCCAGGAACTCGAATCATTATCATCTGAAACGAATGGTATACCTCCCGCATTGCCAGAGAAAAGATCGAAACAGAGGAAAGAACGGCAACCATCGCAGTATGACAATGTACCTGAAAACGAGCACTTGTCGACCTGTAGTTTACATACTAGTAATGGTGGAAGTCCGGACACTAATAGGCCACCACCTCTTCCACTCAAGAAAAGACACAGTTAGTATAAATTTCCTTTACTTAAACAACACAGTCACATCAATTGATTAAATTATCAAATCTTGTTTTATTTGTTTTGTTTGAACTTTGATCCAGTAAACTCAATTGTTTATAATTTTATATCACATATATATATATATATATATATTCGTTATGAAAGAATATACTATTCTGATAACAATAAATCGATAAAACATATAACACAAAATGATAATATTCTCTCGTAATACCTTTGTCAACACTCACACGATATTTTGTATCCCTCAGTGTTCCAATCAGTGGCATACTCTGGTAAGTGGGATCCCGCCCACACAATCTACAACAAACACTCTTACGTTAAGTTAATAAAAAAAATGAAAGTTCTTTATTACGTTTTACAATGTTTTTCACATAAACAATTAAAAATTCGTGCTTTCTTTGATTGCGGCATGTTCACCGTCACCTTTGTGATTTTTCTTGTTACTTTCGTCAAAGGAGATGATACTACTTTCATCGTATCACATTGTTTGATTTTTTTCTTTTGTTAATTGATGTATTTATTAAGCTTTCATCATTGCTTCATACATACCTTCAGATCATCACCTCCATTTCTATCGAATTGTTCCTACGGTAAAAAGAATAATCATTATCATTGGCGTTTCATTTCGATATATACTTTGGCCGATACAATGCCGATTGATGAAAGAGATATTAACTTCAAAGATGCGTTATATTAACAGTCTATGTGGGAGTCGTGATCCTAATTAAACTGACCTTTTCTGTACCAACAGCCAGTAAACGGTTACGATGACTTTATTTGCTTTTTAAACAAATGACGGCTTTAGTTCTTATTCCGATGACAAGTAGAGACGACTAGTAGAAATTTGATGTATTTTTCATATCAAAATATATATGGTGCGCTCGCAATGGTCTAATATTTCTAATACACAGTAAATAACCGAATTATCTTGAAACATGTTGTTAGTAAGACTACACAGATATTCCAGTAAGTTTCATGTTTCTCATATATAATAATATGCAAGAAAATCGCTTGTGCATCGATGTTGGCACCTACAATATCCATACAATTTTCATATCCGCTTCAATGTTTTTATTAATTGCGGCATATATTATGCTTGCACTCGTCGATTCTATTATTTTGTTTTGGTTTATGAATATCATGGTATGTTCTTTCTTCATTTATTCTAATTCAATGGGATTCTCAAGAGAAATATAAAACAAAAGGGGAAAAACTATGCTGTATTTTATGTATGAAAAGTGTTGGAAATCAAACATCGAATATGTTTCCTTTCAGTTATGGCGTACATGGAAATGTTTGGTAATTGTTCGCACAGTAATAATGACTTCATTTCGGGGCTCGGTACGCGGCATTCGGTCGCTGCCTACAATTCTATGCAAGCAGAATGGCAGCAGCACGAAATGGCTCTCACTACGACACAGTCGTGTTCTTTTATGGCACACACCATGACCAGTTTACATGATTCTTCAAAGTACGTATGAGAATTGAGAATTATATCATTCCTGCAGACAATCATTATTGGCATTCCAATAGGCGATTGATAGCCTACACTCGTGTCCGCTGGGACAAGTTTCATTGTTACAGTTTATACACATTTTTCCCTTGATTTATCGAATGTAACAGAACTTTTGTGAGTTTCGCAGAACAGTACACAACGATTTTTTTTTAGATTTCAGAATACGATATATCACAGTGAAAGGTTGCATTTAAACTATCAAGATTTGAGTTTCTTGAGTTTCTATCTCCACGTGTTATCTAAACTGATTACCGATTAGTTATCATCTGACGATTTTAAGAAATTGGATCAATGATATACTTCTAAGTTTTTGCCTTTGAATCAATACATCGGTAACACTCATCGAGTTGCTGTTGTTTTTTCTTTAACCATCAGCATTGATAGTTGAATTTGCAATGAAAATATTAGGAACAATATATGATAATCCGTATGCATCGTCGATTTATGTGCTATATTTTGTTCAGTATTTCAACAACGGTGACTCCAACTATGATCGACACAACAAACAACTCTAGTCTACCTCCCGCGTTACCACCAAAGAGATCTCGTTCTATTAAAGCAAATGTAACGCCACCTCCCATATCGCCAAAACCCACCATCAGTATGCAAAGTGTAAATATTATGGATAATGTTGTGACGTCGACACCCGTGAAGTCCGAAGAACCCGTGATTCGAGATAAGAAAGACCTGGCACCTGCGACACCCGTTAAACTAGTGAGTGCGATAACTATGAGATATCAAGTATATAAAACTCAGATAAGTTGTAAAATACGTAAATTGAATTTCAGAATAATAACGTTACCCTGGATACCATATCTTCACCAACCAGACCTTCGAGTAATGCTCTCTCTTTAGTATCAGTTGACGAAAATACTCTCGAGTTGCGAGATATCGATCAAGACGATAGTATATTGGATGAATTGGATATCAGTAAATATTTGGTGTTCAAAAAACCAGATGAAGATGGTCCCGATATACGTGGAGGACATCCTGATGCGTTGTTGATTCACGCTACCAAAGCCAACAAACATGGTAAGTTATTTAAACCTTGTATCGAATATTATTATTGAAATAAAACAAGAAAACATATCACATGATTGTTTCATTTTATTTCACGCAATTCAGACGAGAAAGAATCAGGTAAGTTTCTCATACGAACAGTAATACACAACAAGAATCAGTGGTTCCTTTTTATTTTCAAAACAGTGATAACAGAACAAAAAATATATTTATATGTTGTACAGATTTCCTGTATCAGGAGGCCTTCCTGACCACCTACAGAACATTCATGCAGCCTCTAGAGTTGATTCAAAAATTACACAGACGGCATCAACGATTCTCATGTTCTCCGGATGTTATCAAACAACGAGCAGCGCGGGAAGCTTTCTCTCTCTTGGTGAGAGTAGTCAGCGATCTCACGTAAGTATTAAAGCACACCCTTCTGCTTGTTTCTTCTTTATGACACGCTAATTCATGATTTCTTCGATATTGTGTTCACAGTATGTCCGATTTAGACGATGTCCTGTTACAAACGCTCATGGATTTTGTACAGCAATTGGTATGTGGCGGAGATTTGACGATGGCCAAGGCGTTGAGAGTGAAAATTCTAGAAAAACACGCTATGAAGCAATTACAGGCCACTCAACCTATCTTATCATCTCTCAGCGTCACAACAAAACAAGCATCTCTGTTAGACTTTAAGAGCGAACAAATAGCCGAACAGATGACTCTATTGGATGCGGATCTGTTCATGAAAATAGAAATACCAGAAGTACTCATTTGGGCACAAGAACAAAACGAAGAAAGGAGTCCCAATTTGACGAGGTTTACCGAACATTTCAATAAAATGTCCTATTGGGCGAGGTCTAGGATATTGGAGCATCGTTTGGAAAACGAGGCAAAAGATAGGGAAAAATACGTTGTTAAATTTATAAAAATAATGAAACATCTTAGGAAGATAAATAATTTCAATAGTTATCTCGCGCTTCTTTCCGCTCTCGATAGCGCACCCATTAGGAGACTCGAATGGCAAAAGCATATTACCGAAGGGTTGAAAGAATACTGTGCTCTCATTGACAGTTCTAGCAGTTTTAGAGCGTATCGACAAGCTTTGGCGGACACTCAACCACCTTGTATTCCTTACATGTAAGTGAATTGATTCATAAATGTTTATATAATACACAAATAACGGATTATGAGTCCATTTTTCATTCACAGTGGGCTTGTATTGCAAGATTTGACATTCGTACACATTGGAAATAGCGACTTACTACCAGATGGTACCATCAACTTTTCCAAAAGATGGCAACAATTCAATATTGTTGAAAATATGAAAAGGTTCAAGAAAGGGTGAGTGATTTATATATATAAGGTATACTTGTATCAAACGTACCTTATATCTTTTCTCATGTTACAGAACGTATTCTTTCAAAAAGAACGAACGTATAATAACATTCTTCAACAACTTCAGCGACTTCCTTTGCGAGGAAGCGATGTGGCAGATATCAGAAAGCATCAAACCACGCGGCGGCAAGAAAACACAGTCACAAAACTAGAATATATCTAACCCTTTCACTGCCTGCGTTTCTAAATCGAAAGGCTGAAAACAAACAAAAATCAACAAATGAATTAGGATATTTATATATTCTAGCGAGTATATATGCTTTGCAGAACGTTACATATGTATAATATATATCGTGGCGTGGTGGAAGGGTTAGCAATGATATTGATTATCCATTATTTCAACCTCTGTGAGGTTGCTTCTTTATTATTAGAATTTTAATTTTAATATAAGTCATATTAATTATAAGGTTTACTTGAATGTACGTAATAAGGTTCAATATCAATTAATTGGACAAGAAATCGCTTTCGTAATGATATATCATGCGAATTGAACCCATTGTTAATTATTCCATATACGCGCGTGACGTTCTCGAACGTCGAATTCGAGAATATTGAAAAAAAAAGAAGAGATTTTTCCAATTGCATTTTTTCATAACATTTTTCCGTTGATTAGATATAAATATGATGAAAAAGAAAAACATATAGTATGCTTAGCATAGTGTTCAGAAGACGTAAAAACCCCAACGCTATTGTCACTTTATACGTATATATATAACATAATTGATGATAATCATTTATTTATTTGCTTCCCGCAAACGGATTGTGAAAAAAAGCAAACCAAAACAAGACAACCACGAACACAGCAACAACAACACAACACATATGTTAGATGTATTCCTCTTTTGATCTTATTTAGATGTATGTGAACGTCCATTATCTAGCTTTACATAGTTTCTCAATAGTCAACAGATAAATGTTGATGAACAAGGAAGAACACCAATTACGTTAAATAATGTAGAACCATGATGTTCTCGCGTTAGCGCCTTTTCACAATGTGCGCTTCCTTGGAACTCATGGTATGACTGAGCGCAACTGTTACATATACTATTGTATATGATTATAGAGAAAACACTTTTTTTTTGTTGGAAGAAACTTGTTGATGGTTATCCAAGCTTTCAGCTTTAAATCGAGTCATTATCTAGAAATATTATTATTAGGGAAACAAAACAATAATGAATGTGAGAATATAATCGCGTAGCTTAACACAACAGGAATTAGTCATGAAGCTAAATCAAAAATAATATCAACTTTGGAATTTTTATAACGAAGAAAAAAAATAAGAACGATTTATCAGAATAATTGATTTCGTTTCACATTCCAAATATATTGCAAAGTATTTGGTGAAATTTGTACAAAAGTACAATTATTTAGATGTTTTTGTCTATTTGAAAAATAGATATTCCAACAAAAAATATTATTGTATCTTAAAATTCAATTGATTTGCATAAAAAAAGAATTCTCTATGGAAATTCAATCTTATCGCGCGTTACTGAACTTTCCAAAATTTGTGCCTGGAATTTGACGCATGTTTCGTGTTCCGTAATACGTTATTGGCAGTCGTTTTTAAAGTGTCGTGAATGAGTAAAATTTTTGAGTCGTCAATGATATCCCTTTTATTTTTGTAATCATTATTTTAGATCACGGAGTGTGTATGCGTTTGAATGCAAGTTGAACGTGTTCCATTATGATAACCATTTCGAAAAGGCCTAATCCATAAATCATGTGGGAAAATGTGGTGGCTTTGCATCATTTTATCGCTGCTTGACTCATGTAGAGTTTCTTTTAGTCATAGAAACGGTAATGAATGATTTTGAATGGGTGAAAAGAATAAACAGGTAGAAACAGGAATAAGCGTTAGAGAATGAGTATTTCGAATAGAAAGCAGTTGTATCGCGATCAAAGGGACGAGACTGTTCCCAAAATTCAATTATCATACAAATTATGTTGTGTTTCTGTATGAAAATCGTCAAAAACTTATATCTAACGCGATTTTGTGAATTTTGATCATGTTTTTGAGGATGAAAGTACTTCTCTCCTTCCAGATTCTCACTTCTTATAATTTTATGATTGATTTACTGTATTTTACAATTTAATTATTTTATTTGTCATGATATTGAATAAGTTCGTTTGCAAACCTCCCTCTGTTTTAAATGTTCACCGTGTCAAGCACGATTATTATTCAACATCTCATCCCGTTTTAATTATTATTTTTATTATAAAATTACAAAATTTTGGTCAGTATGAAATCCATCGATTGGTTGAGATATGTAACAATTAAGTCTATGCTTATTTAAACAAGAAACGTTATCCATAGTGTGTAAATATTTGAATAATAATTTTATGATCATATACCTTACACTACTACACAAATATAATTTCGATCATTATTTTGATTAAAGTGTATAAATATAGACAGTATATTAACATGATATGACATTTAGGATCATCGTAAGCTCTTGAATAATGAAATGATTTTACGATAATTTAAGAGAAAGAGAAATGGAATTGATAATCCTTCAATACTCATCATTTCGATTCATTTGAATATAATTTTTCCATTCGTACGATCGTATAATATATTCATGTTAAGAAAATATCTCTCAATGGGTTTATAATATATTCTTGTGTATAAAACTTGTTGATATGTGAATATCAAAATTTGTTAATGGCTGTGGAAATTCTATTGGTAGCTGTAAGTTTCTTTCAATCGAAAAAAAGAAATATTCGAGTAGTAGGTAAATCAGTTTTTATTTTAACGCTGAGAGGTAATTATAAGTATAGTATTTATGGTATCTCTTTTTTTATCTATCATTATTTGATACCTGTGTAATGTATATATCAGGATTTTGTTTTATTAACGCTATTAGCAAATTCCCTTGTCAATATTTTCCTGGAGATAAAGTAATAATGTAATGTAATTGCTAGTGTAATATCGTATAAGATGAAATAAAATAAAACAAATGAGTGAGATACAACCGTGAATGCGCAACGAAAATATTAGACTCAATTTATTGATTTAATAGTTAGATAATTGATAAGATACGACACTTTTTGCTGTAGGTAAAAATACGCTCACATACATTAATACACGTACACAAAAAAAAGCATTAAGAAAGTGAACGATTATTGTGATTGCTTTTTTGGATTTCATTCAACATTTCATCGTTCAAATACACGAAAAAGCCGAATATTTCAAACTTAATGATTTATGAAAAATATTTCATTGAATTTTTCAAAATATAACCGTAAACTTGAAAATTTTGAATATTATTGAACCAACAAATTCTCGAATGGAGAAACATATATGAAACATTGATAGGAAAAAAGTAAAGAATAAAAACACATGCATAGTACATAAGATATACAAAAAACAATTCATCGCAACACCAATAAACGTTTGCAATCTTGAAGTGAATTCTCTTATATCATAGGAAGAAGAGGTTTGATATCAAAATGAGAAGATATTCTTTTTACATTGAATTCAAAATTAATACATTAGGTATGGAGTTTCGTATACCTTATATCAGTTTTAATAACATTGAAGATTAAATATACAGTAACATATTTTTCAATTATATGTGTCAGGTAATGAATCTTCCTTTTCTTTTTATAAGATCCTGTTAGAAGGAAAAAATGTCGAATTACCTTCTAAATGTACCGAAATACACAAGAAAAAGAGCACATAATTAGCAAAGCATAGATATCGTTAATGTCTTACCAATCTATAAAGCGATAAAAAAATAAATGAATAAATAAATCCATTGTACGTGTAACTTTACATTTATGCATAAAATGAACAAAAATACTTCGATATTGTTCATATGTAATTCAGTGACTTTGAAAAATGTAAAAATTGTGACTGTATTACATTGAACGCACTTCGATTCAATATCAAAGAATACATCTCGATGACAATCGATACTTCATTCATTCTTCAATGATTCAATGAAGTATTTTGCTCATCTTAACAAAAACGACATATCCAAGAGTTGCTGTTTCTGTATTCACGATATAAACAGTACCTCAATCAATAGGAAGATAGTAATTTGGCTTGTAATAAAAATTATTAACCGAATTGCTTCACATTGAAATCCGTTCACGCACAATAGAAGATTTAATATGATGTACAATCCTTGTTGATACTGGTTGTTCAAATTGTTCGGAATAATTTTGTGTCTTTTTTTTACAATTGAACATTCTGCAAATACAATGTTGTAGATGAGAAATAGACTATTACGAATATTCATATTCAAGATACTCATGTTAAACGTCGGTAAATTATTATTTTGTTTTAAATTTGAATACAAATTACTGTGAGGAAAGATATTTTTGATTATTGCAGAATGTTTCAATTTTCGAAAAAATTTCATTAATACGTAAAACAATTGAAAGTTGTATTTTAATCGCAGTTCTCACAATCTCAAAAAGCAATTGTAGGGAATATTATACACTGATTTTCCTGGTTTTCATGTTATTTCGTAGTAATTAAACTCGTAGGAGAGAGTAAACAGCAGGGTCACGCAGATCTTTCAATTTTTGCATATATTTAGGACAATTCGAACACTGACGTCCAAGGAAAAGGATAATTGCCTTGAGCATGAATATGTAGGGTCTGGAACGTTAGAGTGCAGCATGGACGCGCGGGCAGGATTCTGAACAAGGTCTTTATCAACTCACGCTAAAATTATCGAGTTGAAAAAGATGATCCGCAATTAAAACTAATAAAATTTCTCCAAATACGAAAGATAGTACTATGCAATCCTTGGTTAAAATATTCTTTATATAATTAGAGTATCATACAGATAAAAAATTCTTCAAGCATCATTTCATTGTAGCATGAAAGTGTGGTTTTGAATCGAGTTTCAGATTTGGGATAATATTAAAGAACTATATTTTCATGTAATCATGAATGCTCGCTGACTTTATCAGTTTTCTTCATCCAAGTGATAGACATTTTGAGATGTAAATATTCAAAAATACTCATTCGAAGCATGTGAAGAGGAAAATTGACTATTCCTTTTTCACACTTTGGAAAAAAATTTTTTACTTCTTATTCATGCGATTCTACAAGAAACAATCAACTCTCCTTTCAAAAATTTTGACATCATTCTTTGATACGACCCTTACGCGGTAAATGAATACCTACGCTAGAAAAAGTAGAACATAAATGGAGATTTCAATTTTATACGATTGCGAAATTTTTTAATCGAATAATTGAGGAAACATCAATATACCACTATTGAATTCAAATTATTCCCCTCACATTTAATCTCTCGACCTGAATATTTTATATCATTTCCATTATTTTCGCAAGATACTATTTACAATCGCATAGAATTGACATGTCTATTAGTAAAATTCGAATTTCCAATCAATTTTGATAAGATAACGAGAACATGTAAAAATTCAATGCGGAAACTATTGCATATATAAATCGAAATTCGATCAGTGATCTTCATGCTACATTCCTAAATTAATTTCGTAAGGGTAGTAAAATGATCTTACAAAAGGAATTGTAAAAATACTAACTACTATCTTTCGTTTAAAGAATTTGCACGAAGAATAGAACCAAAACAGAAATGTAAGAGATTCTCGAATACAATTTCATTGAAAAAATTGAACTAACAGAATAATTCTGTGTGCAATTTGTTAAGAAAACAGACCATTAATCATTAAGAAGCATATCAATATGAACGAGCGATAATACTTGTTATATTATAATTGAAGGATCTTTTTGTCTCCCGCCATGCTATTTTAACGATACCCGGGATGATATTACTAATGAATAATAATAACAATAATAATAATAACGAATTTTGGAAGGGAAATAAAAATGGAGTGACAAACGAAAAGGTATCGTATCTGTGCGATTTTCAATTTCTTGCATACCTCATCATCTATTTTTCTATGTGTACATATATTTTTATTAAATTCATATGAAATTCCGTCACGATGGAATCGTCGTCGTTATCATCATCGTGTCATTATCATCATGTAATATTTCACAAAATTCTTACGGACGACAATTTTTAAGCACGTTTTTCATTCTTAAATAATTATATAATTGCCATACAATGTGCAATAATGAAACACTTCTACGATAAGTATACTTTAGCGCTCTTGTGTATATTATAATAAATTATTATAATATGAATACATGAATACATTTGTATGCGTATGAAATCCTGATTAAATGTTAATGCTTTTTCTTTTGTATTGAATGTATAAAACAAAACAACTGCTTAATAAAAGTGTGTTAGAGATAATTAAATGTATTCAGTTTGGAACACATTTTGAGGGTAACATCCCACATAGCAACAGAGGTTATGTCGTTCCAAAAGTATTCTAAAAGATATCTTTAAGATGTCTTATGCAACATGAAAAGAACGATTTGAGAAAGATTTGTTCTTGAGAAAGGATCTTTCTTAAATTCTTCTTTTTATGTTGCATCAGACATCTTGAAGATATCTTTTAGAATACTTTTGGAACGACATAGCCTCTGTTCCTATGTGGGATGCACATGGGATTTGAGATTTACTTGTTTTCAGTTTGAAGGATTTTATCGTAACTCGAGGTGAGTTTTTTTCTTACTTTCAAAGATGATGTAATATGTTGATAGATATCGGATTCCCTGGTGGAAATCATATGCCAGAATATGTAAGATTATTATAGAATCCAACAAAATCTGTTGGAATCTGAAAATATGCGACAGAATCTGAAGGAATAGGATATAATATGATAAATTATGTTGTAAAAATTAACATACTGTGTCATACATTCTGAGAGAATATCAGATTTTTTGTTCAAAATCTGATGAAAATAAATTTTCAGAAATGAAAACAAATCAAAATATATTGGGTGTGTGAATATGATTCCGCCCTATCCTAACACACCCGTACAGCACAACCACCGATCCTCCACCTAGGACTTCGGTGGACCAGAGGTGGAGGATTGGTGGAGAAATGGGAGCCGTGGAAATAAGGGAGAAATAAGGGAGAGTCTCCGTTGAGGCGACGGAGAAATGTCCGCCCCCCCTGTATTTTCGATATAATTCTTATTGGTGCATTTACGTAACCAAATCTGAATGTATGAATTCACGAATTCAAGTTTTACTGAAAATACAGGGGGCGGACATTTCTCCGTCGCCTCTCCGTTGCCTCAACGGAAACTCTCCCTTATTTCTCCCTTATTTCCACGGCTCCCATTTCTCCACCAATCCTCCAACTCTAGTCCACCGAAGTCTTAGGTGGAGGATCGGTGGTTGTGCTGTACGGGCATGTCGTTGTTAATATTGCTTACGTGTACTAATGGA
The DNA here is from genome assembly GCA_018340375.1 of Gonatopus flavifemur. NCBI lineage: Eukaryota > Metazoa > Arthropoda > Insecta > Hymenoptera > Dryinidae > Gonatopus > Gonatopus flavifemur. Next base: position 43,583,618 of record JAFFJZ010000003.1, on the reverse strand, counting down.
TAGCAACACTTGTATTCGATAGTACTTCTTGTCAGCTATCAAACGCGCTACGCGACATTTGGTTTGGTTTGTGAGCAACAAATTTTTACCTCCTTGAACATGTCGGTTTTCGTTCCAAATAAACATCATTCGCGGGAAGTGTTGTTACACTGTTTTATCGCAAAGAAAAGGGCAGCGGAAACGTGTCGTTTGCTTGTGGAGATTTACGGTGAGCATGCTCCATCTAATACAATTTGCAAGGAATGATTTCGACGATTTCGAAATAATGATTTTGGCACTGAGGACAAAGAATACAGAAAACCGCAAAAACATTTGAAGATGCTGATTTGGAAGCATTATTGACAGAGGATTCTTGCCAGACTCAAGCGGAACTGGCTGCAGCATTGAATGTTGAACGATTAACTGTTGCGGAGGGTTTCAAAGCAATGGGAATGGTTCAAAAACTCAATAACTGGGTCCCTCATGAATTGAGAGAAAAAGACATGGAACGTCGAAAAACAATCTGTGAAATACTACTTCAAAGACAGCAACGACAAAGATTTTTGCATTGAATAGTCACAGGAAATGAAAAATGGCTACACTATGAGAATCTAAACTGCCAAAAATCTTTGGTGAAGCCAGGTGAACCGAGCCCATCACATCCAAAAAGAAATATTCACTCTGCCAAGGTTATGCTCTGCATTTGGTGGGATCAGAGAGGTGTTGTATATTATGAGTTGCTTGAACCCTCTCAAGCTATCAATGGAGAACTTTACCGACGACAACTAATGCATTTAAAGCAAGTCATAGAAAAGAAACGACCAGAATGGATGAATAGGCACAGTCAATTAATTCTGCAACATGACAATGCCAAACCGCACACAGCACGTCATGAACAAACATTTAGATGGACAGAACTGGGGGGTACTATTCCACCCGCTATATTCGCCAGACATAGCTCCGTCGGATTACCACTTATTTCGGACAATGCATTCAGATCTTACAAGAGAACGGTTCACTAAATACGAAAGTATCAAAATTTGACTCAATAATTGAATCAGCTCAAAAGATCAGGATTTCTTCAGGCAAGGAATACATAAATTACCTGAAAGATGTGCAAAGGTTGTAGCTGCAGATGGAGCATACTTTGAATAAACTGTTCTTCAATTTTCTAAACAAGCAAATTATGTGTTTTATTTAAAAAAAAAAGGGCGGAGTCATATTCACAAACCCAATAACATAATAAGAAGGGATTTTTCATCACGGAGAGAAAAAATTTGCTGACGCAGCAAATCGAGGTATTATATATAGAATAGTAAAATTTTTTGCTGACGTAGCTAAAAATTGGCTATAAGAGCAATCGTGTGAGCTACGACAGCAATTTTTTAGCTGTGGCAGCAAAAAATGTTTGCTCCGCCAGCAAATTTTCAGTATTATATACAGAATAGCAAACAAATTTTGCTGGGATAGCAAACATTTTTTGCTGCCACAGCTAAAAATTTGCTGCTCTGGCAAAAGGAACCCAGCAAAAGTAGATTTCGCTGCCACAGCGAATTCCTTTTTCTCCGTGATAATATGTTATATTCTGTAGTCCAGCGTTACATGCTTTGCCAATGTCTCAAACATTTCTACCCTAGTTCAAATTGCCGATAAATTCATACATGGAGAGAAATGCAGATCGAGAATATAGTAATCTTTGATAGAAAATTGGAGAGTGTTTCTTAAAATCGGAGAATATTTCTCAAAATTTGAGAATATGTCTTCAATTTATAATGAAAATCAAACGGTTCACATTTCTGTTGAATTTTGCTTGAAAAACACCCCAAAAAAAGGTAATATGTGAATGAGAGGAAAAATTCCCCTCAATCAAAAAAGATATTCCACTTTCGTTTTTTTCTTCAATTGAGAATATCCTTCTTCGATTTTGAATAAATAAATATCGAACAAATGAAAGTTCTTTCAACACAAAGACTAATCATCTCAAATGAAGAGGAATACTTTTGATATCATACATTAGATGAGAAGTTGCATCAAAACGAGAGGAATACTCTTATTCTGATATTAATTCTTTTTTGGGTGAAGAATGAAAAATCATCAATACTTGACAAACAATAAAAATATCAACTTTTCAAAAGTCGTGCAGGCAATGTTACAAAATGGATAATACAATTTAGAAATTTTGTTACTCACTCCGTAAAATTTCATGCGTGGCTTTTGGAAAATTCATACCCCTTCTTATTGTTTGTTGAATATTCTTCATTTTTCATTCAAGTAATATCCCAGCGAACACGACTGCTGGTGTTTCAAAGGGCCAATGATGGCTCTTTATTGGCATTGCAGGGCCATCAGTGGCCCATTGGAACGCCGTTGATCATTGTTTATAGGGATGCAGCAAAAATGTGAATCGTTTTATCTTTATTACGAATCTAAGAAATATTCTCAAATTTTAAGAAACATCCTCCAATTTTCTATTAAAGATTACTATATTCTCGATCTGCATTCTTCCCCGTGTACAAAAATGGATAGAAATTTGCAAAAATCGCATAAAAACGGATGAACAGAGATGACCCTGCTATTCGTTTTAGTTCTATTTCCGATCATTTTATCCGCTTTTATTAGTGATTTCAACCCACAACCAGAAAAATACTCCCCTTTCCTGTCACTGTTATGTCACTGCGATACCGCTGTGACGAACGTGGTGCTTGAGATGCCAAGAAATGTTTGCCATCATGTTGCCGAGGTGTTCCCGTATAAAGAATTATTGGTAGCAAACCGAGGTGATGACACCATACACTGAGAGCCTAATTTCTTAGACTGGAAGAAACTTTTCTTTGCCCTCATTCTAATAAATCTTATTTTCAATTCAAGAAAATTCAGTCAAAGGGAAAAAGTCTTCATCAGATTGAAACGAAAAATTCTCAAATTGAAACAAAAATATAATCCTTTTTGGATTTGAAAAATGTAATTTCAATTAAACGACAAATTCCTCCATTGGAATGGATTATTTCTCCTATCGGAAACAAGATTTATCAGAATGAGGGCGAAGAAATTTTCTTCGAATTGAGGAAATTAGGTTCTCAGTGTAGTGAAGGAATCATGCCTACATTCCATGCGGTATCGCAGGCTGAGCAAATTTCATGGTAGTGTGTTTACGGCACGTTATTTTACAAAATATTCACACGGAGAAAAAGAAATTCGCTGTGTCAGCGGAATCTCAATTTGTTCCATTGTTTTGCCGGAGCAGCAAATTTTTGGCAATGAAAACTAGCAAACTATTGCTATCACAGCAATCTTGTTAGGGGAGACAGCGATTTTTTAGCTTTGGCAGCGAAAGATGTTTGCTCCTTCAGCAAAATTTGTGTGCTATTCTATACAGGGTATCCCAAAAAATACCTTCCTCCTTTTACAGGTGAGATCTGCAGATGTGACCGAAATTTAATAATTTCTCGTTTGAAAAAATGTTTTTGAGGCTTGGTTCTCGAGATATGAGCATTTTTAGATTTTTTCTGAAATCCAGATCATTCGGGAGCATTGTATGATACATTCTTGAGCTCAACACCATTCGCTGAATTAAAAACGGTGGATCTCTGGAAAAAAAATGGGACTACCCTATCATTTTTTATTTCGCAGCTTAAATTTTCTGAATCCTAATTGGGTGGGAGTCAAAGAATTTCAGATTGCTATAACTTCGAATTGAAGGATCATACGATGGTTCAATTTTTTTTCCAGAGATCTGCCGTTTCCCAACTTGAGGGGGACATACCTTTTACGGTTTGAAAAAATCGACGTTTTTTTACTCTTGAAATCTATTCAAGAATATATTCCCAAAATTTCAAAGCGAAATTCGAAAAATTACGAAAGTTACAACGGTTATAAGACGACAAGGCCTGAGAGCTGGTGTAAGTGGAATAGAGCCGAAGCTTTAGGTGACAATCCAACAACAATAACCCACTGAGCATTTCTGTTAGAACCTTGCATTAATATTGCAGCGATATTGATGCGATCTTGAGAGCACCTGTCATGAGAATTACAACATTAATATTACAGAATTCAATTACAAGTGCATTACAGCGATGTTACGTTGTCAAGTGATATTCCAACGATATTTTTGTGAGTTACTTTTGTAATACTGCATTTGTAAATTGAAAAACAGGCACTTCCAAGATCGCATCAATATTGCTGCAATATTAAAACGAGGTTCTAACGGAAATGCTCAGTAGGAAAGCACCCTTCCCCACTCCACCTTGACGTGCAAAAACACATTTTGTGCACCCACGGCACCCACCGTAGGCACGTCTATGTTTCCTTATACATAAGGAACATGGAAGTGAAAATGTCCATAGAACGTTCGAGCTAGACTGTTCTGCATAGGATATTCATACAACTTTCTGACAACACCTACGGTATTGTATAGAGTATCTATCGAACATCTTTAGAATCTTCTCCTTTAACATATACTATGCTTGGAAAAGAATTTTCAAAATTATATATAATGTTTATATAATCAAAATATGTTACAAATAATTATATATAAATTATATATAGTTTCGAAAATTTTCCTACTCGGGCGTTGTGACAGCTCCTTCCCTAGTAGAAATGCTCTAGTCACTGACAAAGTATGTAACGTTGATCTAGGGAAAAACTAAATGACTTGCAAGACCCTTGTGAGACACTTCCCTAGTAAAAAACGAACATATATGACCCATGCATAATCCATACATAATACATATAAAATTCATATATGATTCATATATGAAAATACATAGAATCATATACAATCCATATTTAATGCATATGTGATCCATATATGATCATATATGACTCATATATAATCCATATAAAATCCATATACGAAAAATATTTCATATGTGACAGAATGTTTTCACATGTATGGGAAAGTCTTGCATCGAAAGGTCATATATGGATTCTGTATGGGCCATATATGATCATATACGGATTCATTATGGATTGCGTATGAATTATATATGGTCATATATGACCATGTATGGTTTCTATATGCTTTATGTATGTCCTTATATGATTCATTTTTACTAGGGTTGCAAATCGTCTAGTTTCTCTCTAGCCCACCGTTACATGTCTTGGCAATGCCAATGGCATTTCTGCTAGAGTTTTTCCACCTGACTTTTCGCGACCAAAGCTAAAATAATCGCAGTTATAGTTATTTATTAGCTGCCACATCGATAATTCATATGTGTCTCAGCACAATTTTGAGAGTTAATGATTAAATAGTGGAACCATTCAGCTGTGATATTTTTACTGTGATGACTATATTCCTTGCTATTACAGTTGGGAATTCTCGTGTGGACTCTCGTACCAATTCCGAAGCAACTTACGAGACTATGAAATTCTATTCAAATGGTAAAAAATAAGGCAACAAATAAAACTCTCGGTCGTTGTTGTAATATTTAATATTTATTAATGTCTAGTTATAATTCTTGGCTTACAAAATATACGGTTTAACGTAATTCTTAAGCAATAAAATATAATTATTACATGATAAAATATTATCATTACGAATGATTATTTGATCGAATAAATTCAATATTTTAATTTTTTATGGATGTATTATAATTCTGTTTTCATTACGACAGTATTCCTAAAAATTCCATAATCTTATCGATAAAACTTTCTCAATTACGTGTAGTTGAACGGTAATGGAAATACACGCGTTGTAATTCCATTTCTCCATCGCAGAACTCTAACCCTTTCCTTCATTTTTCTTCTCTTGATCGAAGAAAAAATGTACAAAAGGAAAGAAGGAAGGAAACAATTCTTCATCCTTACATATAGATTCGCTTCACAGTCAACATCACATGACCTCGTTTTCAACGAGACATTTTATTTGAAATAATAATAAATTCACTTGACGGTCACTCGATCGTTTCCGACCTCCTAAATAATAATTATCACTAAAATTCTCACTGGCATATGTCCAATCGATATTCCTTCAATTATAATCTCTCTTAATTAACTCTACAAAAATTTATCCTTACCTTTATTCTAAGAATTTTATTTACAAAATATTTCTGGCATTGTATCATGATGCCCCATGAAAGTCCTTTTGGTGGAAGTTTTTGGAATCTTTGAAAGAGCAGAACAATTTTTCAGAAAAATTTTCACGTTTTCTGATATAAGGAACGCTGCGTTCATGTTACTATATCTACACAAAGAATTCAATTTTGTAATATATATCCAATGATCCATTCCATAGAGCATCATTATAAAAAAACTTCTTACGTCTATACGTGTGCGTTGAATGACTTACAAATTATCTTACAAATTCGATCGGACAACAAGGAATTATTTGTTTCTCATATTTCTTTCAATTTTAATCCGCTTTATATCTCTCGTAATATTTGATTGAATCGGTTGAATAAAGATTGAAAAATTAGTATTTATATTATATGTATGTAATATATTTATAGAATATAATTATCAGAATTATAAGGATGCCCTTTAGGCACTTGAATTTTGTTCTTTATTCCATTCATACAGTACCCTAGATCAGAAAAAGTTCATAGAGAATTTTTAATGAACTTTTGTGCTGTGTGAGTAACCATGAATAATTGGGGTCACGTGGATTGAATATTCGAAGGAATACGAGCTGATACCCAAGTAGAGATTAGATTAATTATAAGATATGATAGTAACTTTGAATAATACTAATAATATGAAAATATACACATAGGGCATTCTAACATTCAATTACAGGAATTTCAACTTTTTTTTTTCATTGGTTTCTACTTGGGCAAGCTGTGATTCGATATCATAGATCAATGAATTTAATGTTACATACAATCGATTCTTTGTTGCATATTCCGATAATATTAGATTAAAATCCTCCACGCGTATTGTTGTTGCAATGGACTTTTTGCGCTGAAAATTTAGTTTCATCGAGCGCTTCATTCGAATAATGGAGTTCCGCGGGTCGGATATCACCGTCACTGATTTCCTCTTGCGCATGGACATTCGATCATGTATTCGAATATTAAATGCGCGATCGTGATAAATCGAGTAACTTTTCCTTACGAATATTCTGAAAGCTTAGCTGATGACAAATCTTTTTATTACAATATTAGTGTAGTATATGATCTTCGGTACACAGTATGTATGATTTATATCCGCATATAAACTCCTCTGTGTAATTTATACCCTTCTTTCCACGTGAATCAGTGTCATACACTCAACATACCAATATACATTGAACATATACTTCAACAAACATCGTTGATCATCACGATGTAACATTGAATGTCATAACGATGTAACGAATACAGATGCGCATTTGCAATTCAAGAATTATAATTCTGTAATTGAAATTACTATATAGTTACATAGATGATTGTGATTTATGGTTGAAATTAAAGATTCAAATTTTGTTGAATTTGAATATCGAAGTCATTGGATTTGCTTGCTGAAGATTTAGAACTCGCAGAGCACAAAAAATATATCGCGTATCTGATAATACAATTACGAGAACAGAGGATATTCTCTTCATCGATAACGCGATCACAATTGAGGCAATCATTCCTATATTCCTGTTTCTTTTTCTCAGCGAGCCATGGATAAATATATTTCACGATATCGTCAGGGTCTTGAAATGGATACGTTGTTTCCACTGAATGACGTGATTTAAGCCTCAATTTCAACAAACTAAATAATTACAGCTGCTAATTATTCCGTTTTACATGTATGATTAATTTTAGTTCTTTGCTATTGATATTCTTTGTTCCTTTAAGGAATATTTTCTCTCGGATCAGAAATTGGTGATAATTCGTCACAAATTATATAAATCTCTAATAATTTGATACACTCTCATTGGGCTCCTTCAATTTGTTTTTATTTCGATTTCACCTGAAAACGTGAATCAAAATCACTCACAAACAACATTCTTCGGTATCAGTCAAGAATTGAACACAACTGCAATGTATGGATTGGTCTAGTTTAATTAAATTTGACTACCGCATCGATCATCTCAGACAAGGTACGCAATATGCACTCTGCATATTTCGCATACCGCTCTCAATTGAAGTATAACAACTTTTTAACTGAATCATAACGTGTCAGCACTCAACGACGCAAAGAAAACCTTGGTTAAACAAATCCATTAAATTCCGCTGGACATTTCTTCGCCAAATCCCATTCTATTTGATTTGACCAGATTCTATGGATTTGTTTAATCAGGGAAGACACATTCCAGGGAGCACCAGGAATAAGATCGTGGTGAGGCTTTGAACGGCTTTCATCCCAGAAAATTCGGTTTTTTCCAGAATCAAAAATCCGAATATCTGTTGAAAGATGACAGTAATTTTTGAGGACGGTTTTGTTTGAAATTCACGAAATGTGATATCCAGTCGAAAACTGAAGGAAAATTGCCTGTGAGTTGTCAGTGTTTCAATTTGGTGATTTCGAACAAAACTAGGTCGAAAGTTTGTCAATTTTTGATAGGATATCCAGGGACGAAGAACCGTCAAAGCCTAGTTTTTGCCCAGTCCTGCTTGGTTTACTTTGAATATATCCACAATCATATATTGGAATTACATAAACATTTCAGCCTAGTTGAAAAAAAAAGGTTCATTTAATTCCTTTGATTCATGAGATTTAATAAAAACTTGGCAACGGGAAATTATCATTTAAACTCCTTCAAATCTATACACTGTTAGAAATGTCTTTCAATTTAATATACTTTCCATGTACATGTAAACGAAATTTCCAATTCTTGGTGATTGAAATGAGAATTCATTTACACGCAACTGAATTTTAAATTTTTGTTATATTAAATCATACATTAATATATATTTTTGTAATTGGAATTTCATTTAAATGTAATTGAAATTTCAATAAATTTTTCAGTTACGTGAATAACTTTTGCTTCCATTACATGTAATTGGAAGTTCGATCAGAAATTTCTAACAATGTAATCAAAACCGGATTTCAAATGGTTTCAATAAGTTTTAATGGTTATCACTCATTGCAAAGTTTGTATAAATCATCAATCGCCTTTTTGAAATCACCCATTCAATCTTTCCAATCGATAAATCTCCACACGAAAGTGTAGCATAGCAATCGAATCATCAAATTTCTCGCTCTCTTTTTTGTAACTCATTTTTACTCGAGTGCTTAATTTCAATCCCTTTATCTTTAGTTTGACACTGGTATATTCGATTCGATTAAGAGTATGGAGACCAGCAATGAGAAGAAATGACATACCTCAATAACGTTACAATTATAATATTTATAATTATATTTTAATTCTCCTCAATTATTCTCTTAAGATAAAACACCATTTTTCCTTTTATATTTAAACATTAACTTTATATGTTTCACATAATGAAGCACATTTTATCGGTATGTTTCAAGCTTTGGGGGATTCTTTATTATTCTTTCTACCATCCTCATATAAGTATGTTCATATTTGGAATAGGTATCTTAAAATCCTCTAGAAATCGAAATAATTGCGATAGCAAAAGAAAATATGAGAAAAAATACTTATATATAAATATATATGTATATATGTATATATCTCGACGTATGCAAAATAAAATAGAATTATTTATTACAAGTTATTCAAATTTATGCGATAGGTGAATAAAAAATGTGTTTTCCTTCTCTTTATATTTATAACACATAATCAAATCGTGATGAACGGATTTATTTCTAGTAATGAAATACAATTTTTCATTTAATCATTCATCGATTCGCCATATGTGTACATCATATTTATATATATATATATTTTTTTTTATCTTTGATTTTTTCATTTATAAATATTTATTATTATTTGTATCGACAACGACATTGTTCGATATTATTTTGTATCTTACTTCAACATTTAATATAAATATCTTCAATTTGATTTCTCATTATTTCTGATTATCAGAAAATCGAAATCTGCCATTATCTCATGGATTTGTTCGTTACAAATTACAAGAATGGATCGGTTCATTGTGTGATATTGTTATAGGAATATTTCGAAGAATCGAGCGGATTGAAGTTCCATTCAATCATCATTGTGGATGCTAATTGTTTTCTGTTGGCGTTTTTTCCTCAGGATGTACGGAAATGAAAAACGATCAACAGTCATAGTTGGGTATGGTACCACGTTCACCGAACTTAGTCAATATACCCAGTGAATCTATATCTGTAAGTCCCAGAATTGAACGCTTTGGAGCCCAACCAACGAATATTGACTGACCCCCTGCACCCATCAGGTGAAACTCCCGAAGCCATCGTGACCCCTCCAGGAAGACTTGAATCAGAACTCGATAAAGTAGTTGAGAGTATGGTAAGCAACTGTAATCCTGACTGGATTGAGAGAATTTATTCTCCCTAAGCACTATTCAAAATGTCTCTTAGAATGTATTCAAAAATGTCTACTCAATTTTTGCAATGGAAAATGCGGTCAAAACCTGGTCGATTCTCATCTGCTCTCGCCTGGCATTTTAAATTATGGAATTGGTAATTGATGAAAATTTTATACACGATTCTGCTTGATTTTTGTATTGGCTTGGACAATCCGATTAAATGTCGAAAAAAATGTTTTTCAACGGATTTTAACCGGATCTGAGAGGATAGTTAGGACCATTGGAATAGGGACAGAAGATCTGGCAGATTTGTACCGCTTTCTCCATGACAAAAGTTTGCCAATAGATTCTAACAGGCAGATCATGCACATCGAATTCTAATCAAATTTTCTAAAAGTCTTGAAACAATTGGGACCAAAAGTGCTGAGGAATGGGAGGAAATGATCGTTGTTTCTTGTCCTTAAGTGGTTCTCGTTCTAGTTTATCTCGAACCTTTCCGGCCTTAGAACTGATAATTTTATCAATCTTCCGCTAATCCGTTTTTGTGCAAACGCTAATAAAATGATTCATTGCATATTTTCCATCAGAATACAACCGATAGCTTTTGCCTCTAGTCAATAGACAACCTTTCCCAATGGGAAAAAGAAAGAAAATCTTGCCTTTCCTGCAGGAAAAAGATGATTGAATCCAATTAATATGTCTGCATGGATTTGATTTTGAACTAACCCAATCAAATGACGTCTAATCAAATCTCAATAGATCTGGGTAGATTTAAACACATCTTTCCAACTCTAATTGAATCTAGATCGATCACTACATTGATTTAAAATTTACAACCTGCTGTTCACTTGTCATACGTTTTGGGTGTACCATTCCATAGTCAAACAAATACAGATAAAGCTTCCCTGGTAGAAATCATATGAGGCAGTTCACTGGCCTATATCAGGGCCAGGGATACGCCTAGTTTGCCTCGCCAGGTAAGGGGTGAAGGAGGGTTTTACCTCCTATATATAGATAGATCTGTTTCGATCTGTTCAAATTCAATCATTTTCTGCCGAATTCACAATATATTTGGCTATTGCAAGAGGTGTTTGATAGTTTGTAATCAAGTCGTACACATTGAGGAATTACGCTCTTTCAAGATCGAATTAACATAAAATGTCCTTTCAGTAAAACCTTTCAAAGGTATCGTAAAGTGTCACTGAGATATACTTAGCATACAACTGACCTCCATGGTTCTTGGAACATTTTCATTCACCCAATCAAATGATATGTCCAGTGCGAAGTGAACGATTGTTTCTGAGTAACTGATGAAGTATTTGTTGAGAGAACTGTTTGTCAATCTTCAGCAATGGTTTTTTTGATATGCGAACAGAGTTTGCATACTGATTTATCACGACATTATTCTCATCCTAGGACGTATCACTTGTGCTACGCGCTTATGCCTGGTTCATGCGAAAATTGAAAGTAACCCCAGCAGTTCGATTCACGGAATTGTTGAGGTCCTTGCTAGAACCTCACTACCCCTAGAGAACACGAGTCGAATAGGGTGAAATACCCAGTGGAGGAACGATAATTAGTAGATGAACGATGTATAAAAGAAGTAACTGTTGAACAGTGCTGTCTTTCATAGTTAAGGGGCCCTAGGCTCAGAATGCTTGGGGGCCCTGTAAGGGAATTTTTTTACTTACATATAGTAATGTCTTTTTGGAAATTTTAATCAATTATGAATATATCAATATGTTCGTTTGGCCGTGCAATTTGAATAACCATAGCTCATGTTTTACTTTTCTTATTATCAAAAATTATTTTCTTGTAGATTTGAAAAAAAATGGTGATTCAAGGAGTCGGGGGCCCCCATCAGCGTGGGGCCCTAGGCCCGAGCCTACAAAGCCTATGCAGAAAGACGGCACTGCTGTTAAAAATTTTTGGTACATTGAAATAATTCGAGTGTTGTTACAAGAAGTTACTTCTATTGTAAATTATTATTTTAATGTAGCAGAAATTTTTAGTAGGTACTTCTTTTATGAATCGTTCCTCTATGGATAATTCACCCTAGGTCAGTTTTAAGTCAATGTGGACCACGTCATTCACACATGCTGGATGTTGGAATGTTGCTGTTCTCCGAGAGAACCATAAAAATTCGACATGTAAAGTCTTGTTAGGTTTACAAATATTTTTCGCGAATTCAGATGTAAACAGCCCTGGTTTTAATTTTGATTAATAATTAATCGAGGCTAACGAAGGGTCAGAAAAAATTTTCTTCAATCTACACACTGAGAGAAATGTATAGTTAAATTTACTATGGAATTAAAGGAATGGCAAGGACGTATCCAGAATTTTTTTTTCTGGAAGGGGACTACGTTGGAGATGTATATCTATATATATACGAAATATATATTTTCGGACCCCCTGGATCCCCCTGGATACACCCTTGAGGAATGGGGGGTATACTGAATTCTAATGAAATTTACTATAATATAATGAACTTCACTATGGCATAACAATAGAAACCTAATCAAATTTACAATGTTTTATAGTAAATTTCATTAGAAGTCAGTATGTTCCCCCATTCCTATAATTTTAATTTCTCTCAGTACAGGGAAAAATGCATCCCCATAAAAATTTCATGTCTCGCGATATCTTTCAGAACTCTTCCACATGTCTTACGCATAATTTCAGATATCTTTGAGGAATCTAAAACTTTTGTTTCACCCAAAATATATCCAAAAAACATTAAAAATTTCTGTTCGCTGATGATGTTTGAAGAGATCTTTTGGATGTCAAAAACTGATCCATTAGATATCTTTTAGATTGAAGACAAGTTTTAGACGTTCAAAATACACATAAAACTGTTGTTCAAGACATTTTAAAGACGTCTAAAAGATATCGCCAGACATGGAATTTTTATTGGGATATTACAGTAATCAAAACGTTGATTCAATATGGTTTAGGTAATCGATTGTCACGACCAATTCTATGGTTACCATAATTAATTTTGTCAGTTGTTTCAGCTTTGTGAAAATAAAGCTTAAATAAGTGATCGTGGTGATCAATCAACTGCTCAGACCACATTGAACTAACGAATTGATCACTGCAGCCATTCATTGTTTCTCTCGTGAACATGTGAGTTCTTCATCAGACAGTTCAGACTTCCAGTGGTGAGCAAATGTATTTTAATACTTTCAACACTGCCCAAGCTACAAAAATATCAGGTATCTGGAATAGAATTGGATATCCTATTTCTGTGAAAATTTCAATTGCATTAATATTTAGTGATGGGTAAGTTACTCGTTACTGCTATTCATTGTATATAAAATATAATGAGTAACGAGTAACGAGTAAAATACCCATCCCTGTTGATATTCAGCACTCTGCTGAAAATAGCATACAAATCTAGTGAAAAACTGACAAAGTTCTATTCGTTTCTATCCGCAATTATTGAATTGAAACAATTTTTTAAGATGGTTCTGTTTGGAACTCACATACTTTGATATCGAGCTGAGGACCGACCAGAATATCATATTCCTGCCAGATTTTGCACAAAAACTGGTGGAAAGTTTCCCAGACAGCACAAAGCTCTGAAAGATAACGTATATGTTATTTTCAAAAGCTTTGCGTTGTCTGGGTTGTCAGTTTTCGACCAGATTCCCCGGGATATATCCGGTTCTGCCAAGGCATTTTCAGCAGAGCATCAACAAACAGTTTTCTCAACGTAGGTAAAAGCTCTCAGTTCGAAGAGAGCACTTACACGTTCAAAATTTCATGAAGCATCTCGATATTATTCTTAAAACAATACATCTTTCGTATTATTTTCGTCCCACTATTCTTGATCATAACAGCATATATTCTTATCAATTGTAACATCACAGCGATATTAAATGAGTGCTATACGAGTGACACAAGCATTGTCACCATTCAAAAAATAAGGACTTGTAATGACATCAAGCACGCATGTAACACACATATGATATCCTTGCGACGAGGATAAACAATCGTTAAACATTGGAAACTGTGCACCACGAGGAATAAATTCGCTTGAACACAGTGTAAATTTGACACTTTCAAATAACTGAACACAATTCATTGAAAGTCGAAACCATTCCATGTTAATCGCAAAAGAATTGAAATTTCACCCAAATGGTGCCCAAAATGATCTATCGAAACGGAAATGTAATGTTTCTCTTTGGCAGCGACAAGTAAATCTTCAATACATATATCCTCTTTGATCATATCATCATAGAATTTGTCGAAGTAAGTTATATTTTGTATTCTTGAGAAACATTCAATATTCAGTAACATTGAGGGATATGTCATCAATAGTTTGATAATTTTTATATAGCAACATATTTGTGTGTTTCGTTCGATCGTAAAATTATGTGTACAGGTAAGTACATACCCATACTTGTATTCGGAATATAATTCTCATTTTCAGCGATTTAAAAGCATATTTTTACCCGCGGTACATCAATTTTATGCGAAAAATATATGGAGGAACGAATACAGAACGTGTTTGAAGAGAAAGGAGAACAGAAATGATTTATAAATTCAGTTATCAAATATATAATACATATCTGTATTCATCATGTATATTTCTATAGGATATATTGATGTATATATAAAATACAACGATTATAATTGGCAGGCTTGTAACTATGGATTCTCTTACTAATATTTGAATAGAATGCAGTCTCAAACAAAACAATCTCTTTTTTTTTCAACTTCTTCTCCGTGCTTTTTTGTCTTTTTTTTTCCATATTTTAAATTCTATTGTGACAATAAAACAATGAGAAAAAAACAACGTATAATTTTCAATCATTAAGAATGAAATCGTAAGCAATATTCTTGGGTTTCAATGGATTCAAATGGCAGAACATTGGCGATTGTAGATTTTTTAAACCGCTGAATTTGTTGTAGCACATAAATCTTATTATCTAATTACTATCTGGTGTGCTTATAATAGGAAATATGTTCAAAATTCGTGTGAATCAATTATATTATCCTCTCGAGTGGCGATATTATATTTGTATAATATTTTTATTCGTACATATAAAAATGACGTTATTGAAATTTACGAATTTACAAAAATTGTGAATCGAGAAAAGAAGAGAGACTGGAAAGGAAAGAGCCTAAATTGAAACGAAGTTCCAAATATCCAACAATTATTTGCAAAAGTTTAGAAAAATCGTCAACTATTATGATCATACTGCTATTTAATGTAATTTTCTTTTCTTTTTCATAATGATTCGGAATCGTTTACACGTCACGCAACGCGGTATCAATGGGGTCGGTCTCAATTTTATTTTACAATTTATCACAATTCTTATTCGAAAATCATATCTAGATTTCTCGCAATATGAGAATCGAGGGTTGTGGTTTTTTATATGAATGATGGTTAAGGGTTAAAACCTAATGAACACTTCTTACGTTTGTTCTATTTGAAGGTTTTCTCGTGTTACATATTGGACCCGAAACCATAATGAGAACGCCAATTGTGTCCTTGATGCATGATACAACAATTTTTCATCAGAATTTTTCGTAACTGATTAATATACAGAATAGTTTTATAGGTTTCGTAATGCTATCTACAATGAATTGAAATCGACGAAGAATTTTTTCGAAATTTAAAAGGGAAGTTTTAATTCATTCATTTCGGACGAAAAACGTGATCAAAGTTGCATTTTTGTACCTTCCTTTTAATCGAAATTCCAAATATATCGTTTGAGTCAGGAATCCGGGGATCGAAAAGATAGAAAGTGTGTGGGAAAAATCTTGCCGATTATTTCACTTGTCATTACGTTTTTGGTACAACAATTTCATCAAATTTGGATCAAATGAAGAGAATAATTGATATTTCGAATGTAATGATCTCGTTGTAACTTTGAATTCACGAAATAACAAAATTGAGACACATTTATCGTCAAATGTATAAAATAAAAAGCTGAGAGAAATTGATATGGGAATAGATTTACGATCTACATATCAAATCTAATTCCAAAGAGAAGAAGAATAAGAACAGGAAGAAATAATACCGAATGGTTATTTTTTTCTGCCGTTGCGTGTACGTGTGTGTTTATCCGCGTTATAAATTAGTCTCTATATAAAAGTCTTAAGATATATGTATGTATTATAGCCTATATGATTGATTTGATGATGAATCGTCCTCGTAGAAATAGCCAGCCTCAAACCAGACTGTGCTCGCGCGAATCATAACGATGCGTATACAGGATGGTGGAGTTCGTTCCTGGCGACGTTGATGAGGAAGGTGGCGTGTTCGAGCAAGGTGGTGAAGAGGGTTGGCATTTCTTCGAGGCCGGCAATACCTAGGTATTGTGACCCTGTTTACGTAATTTGTTGTCAACGGTTGATGTCGGCCGCCCAACTAGGTTCTCCAATTCCTCTGGTGTCAGTACGGTAAAGTCTCTGAAACGTTACCACGTGATCAATCATTTCTCTGTCTGTTCCTATCGTGCGAGAACAATAGTGCATTGTTAGAAGATTTTTCGTTCAAACTTTATAATTCGACAGTCTAGAATCTAAAGTTTGGTACAGTTCGTTTCCCAGCTATCACAATAAGACATCCGTATAGAGAATAACGGAGGAGTGTAAAACTTTTATCTTTGTGTTGATAATTACACGGATTCGAGTTCACATGTCTGACTATGTTTGATATTTTCTACTGGTTTCTCTTATTTAAACTAGCATAAATTACGTTTTTATGAAAATTGGAACCGTTGAGAGCTTCTGCTGGAGACTAGAAAATGCGATAACGTACAGAGCAAGGGAAGAAAAATATACAACTGTACGAAAACAAAACTGAAAATTCATGTTAGCAAGAATCGAAAACTAACAGGACCAGGCAAAAAGTGCAACAGGATCCAGTAGGATTACGCAACTGTAAGAGAGAAAAAACATCAGAGCTGGGCAAATAGGAGACAAGAAGGAAGAATCACGCTCATAGCTGATATGACAGAAAGGGAGGAAAGAAGTGAAAGAGAATGGCCCGTGAAGCAGTTAAGCGATAATCACCAGCAGCGGGGAAATCAAGAACAGAAACATCAAAAAGAACCTCTGATTAAAACAGTGAAAATGACATGGAGGAGAGTCAGAGATGGAAAGGCGAAACTTCGAAAGAGGAATTGAAACATAAAAAAAATGCAAAAATACAAAACATGATGGAGCAGAGTGAAGAAGGAAAATGAGGAGAGCAATAACAGGACCCCAATTATTTTTATGGCAGATAATTTTCTGACAAAAAAAGAAAGCGGATAAAGATATTCGTGAAAAACTAGGCTTTAATGAAATTCTTGTGCAGCAATTGCGAGCAAAGTACAATATAACAGTAACCGTTATGAAGAGCAGCAAGTTATACAAAAAATTATACGTGGGCGGGTTATGAAAAAGCATCGCAAGCTTGGGCAGTGTGGTACAATTCCTCCTCGTGAATCGCTGTATTCAAATAATGAGAATATGGACTCGTCGAATAGCTTTTCAACTTGTACTCGAAGAAGCAACAAAGGAGTCATACGAGGAACCAACAAAATATGGTGGTGAAATTTTTTCAAGATAACCAAAATAGTTGATTGTGTCCTGGAAAAAAATTGTATAACTCAAGGAGAGGTATAAGAAAAAAAGAATAGGTATTTGAAAGCATCACTGAGAATTTGTGGCTTTTTTTACGTTTAAACTTAATTATTCTAGTTTCATCGCACTTCGACCATTCTGGGTGGTTGAACCTAAGGTTGCTGAGAGAGACTTACGAAACTTCTCACCCAATCGTTACATGCATCACACATCATTAAAAAGGATTCCATCGGGACTATTTTAAAATCCTACTCGTTGTGAAAATAGGACTTAAAAATTGCTTGAAAAGATCTTGCCCAAATTTTGCTCTCCCGGTCACTGAATATAAATTAAAGGATGAAAAAGAAAAACACGTTTTTTCATATACAAAGAAGGAAATTACTGTACAAAGAACAGTTGGAGAAGGATTTTATTCAACTGTTGGGGAAATTCATTTTGATACAACACACTTTTCGTTTCGAACATCAGTACAATGTCGTGTTCTTCAGCACCCTGGAAGAAGTCTATCAATCAATAAAGCAACGCTATATGTGGATTTTAGTGAAGTTAACGCATGGAAGTATGCAAGTGAGTAGCACTCTGTTCATTTTGGAGCTTTTCGAGAACAGGTAAGACCACACAAGAGAATATTGTGCATCAAAGATCTTGCGCAAGGATTTGCCAGCATCTCGCCAAGTTTTTGACACGATCCTTCGGTATGCCTGTTTTGCCAAATTTCCAGAGGCAACTCTCATTGATCAAAGTTTTTCATTTCCTCAGCAGCATCCCTTCAATCGAAACGCGAAACAAACCTATATGTTTTCACTTGTACCAATTAAAATAGAAAAATGTTTATGCGGAAGTTACACAAAATTTGACTCCTTAAAAATTCTCAACTCTCTCAAGATGAATATCTAAAACTTCCAGTGAAATTTATAAAATGTAGGGTTGGACTCGAGACTTTCGAGTGAAACTAACAAAACTCAATTTTACCAGTTCTGATGGAAAATTTGTTGGGTCAATGTATAAATATTCGAAGAATGAAATGGGAGGGAATTTTTGAAAATATTTTTTTGATTTTGAACATCAAGGTTTATTCAAAACTGTTACAGTCTCGAAAAAGGTCTCGTTTTGTCTTGTCTTGGTCTTGAGTGGAGAAAAAGTGCTTTATATCCTGGATGCAATCAATTTCAGCCTCTCAGACGTGTTATTTCCAACTATTACATGCTTACACTTGACTTGGAGTAGAAATTTGTCTTCGATGATCGTAAAATTGAATCATATTTTACTATTTTTGAATTTTGCTCAAGAGTCTCGTGTCCACCTCTAATGAAGTGGTTGAGAAAAATTTGCATTTACAAAAATGACGTTTCTACTCCTTCCTGAGAATTTCAATTTCTCCCACTCGTGAGTTTAATTTTGTGAAGAAATTTCCAAGGATTGGAGCAATGTGGAGAGATAATTGCTATGTTCCAAACGATTACAAAGATGGAATATCGAATTTTAACTCACCTATGTTGAGCCAAGAGCATATCTATGCTGGTGACGCTCCGTTGATGCGTTCCATCTTTTTGTTTGGCAGTTTGCCTTCTGATGCATAACGTTCTCAACGGTGCGAGAATGGTACCAACTACGAGAAGCCCACATCCTGTGGCAATCAAAACCGCTGAATATTGTGCAGCTTCCGCACCCGGTGCTAGTTGGACCAAACCAACGATCAGTATTATAGCTCCGAGAAGTAACGAACCTACAACGATGTGCAGGGAATTCACCTGAAACAGAAAAGTTCATTTCATTGATATTTATATACACGTTTTTCAACTGCTATCAAGAAAAGTACGTGTATTTCAACGCGGTATTCCACAGTCGGAAATAAGAAGATTGTCTCATATTTATAGGGATTCAATTCTTAAAACATAGTTTGAACTCAATAACCGTACACGGAGAAAAAGGTATCTTAAAAAGTACCATAATTCATGGATTTTCTGCGCTGGTCTGACCGAGTCTAAATATTTACCTGAAAAAACCTCTAAAAGTACCATAATGTCTTGGACTTTTATACGGAAGGTACCATACTTATTTCAAAAAGTCCAAGAAATTCTGGTACTTTTAGAGATTCATGCAAGTGAATATTCCGACTCGGGTCAGACCAGCGCTGAGAATCCATAAATTATGGTATTTTTCAAGATATCTGTTTTCTCAGTGTATAACACACCTGTTGGTTAAATAGCGAGAAATTTTTACCGTTGTTCAATCTCTCATATTGAGTAGACAAACATATGTGAATTGGTTTTGTAATAGGTACTGTTGTTTTTTGGAATATCCTGCAATTTCCTTTTGTAACCTCACATCAGTGGTGATTGAGAAATCATTTTTTCGGAGCGCATATAAAAAACTACGTTCTTATTCATTATATAAATTGCAGGAAATGCTGCGGAATGATTCAAGTGAATTCTCGTTAAGTGGGAATATATCGACGATGTTGCAGAGAATTACTTTGCCTGATGGGAAAAGTTCATTCAATCGCATTATTCATTTAAACTTGATACAAACTTTGTAATGGGAAATGATTCCTTTAACCCATCGAATTCCACTGAAACATGCATATACGGTACATGCCTTGAATGGGTTTCAGGAGATTACGGTAGTATTTACAAGTCATTTACCATTGCACAGTTTGCAGCGGTCAATGGAATGGATTAGAATTCTTCTAGTGGAATTTATTGTTTTATGATAAAATATGGTATATCCGATGGTATATAATACTACCCATACAGAAATTTACCATTGGCGCTAGCATGGCGCAATGTAGATGAAGTATGGCCGAGGATTGGTAACCAAGCACGGTGCAACAATGAAATGATAACATCATTTTATAATTTATCAATGTGTTTTTCCAATGGCGCCCCATCATTGGTGCAGAAATGGCAATAGACCATCATTGGCAAACAATAGAAAAATTTGTTCTTTTCGAATTCTATACGTGTTTCATAAGACATCTTTGAGAATTTGTTTTGGTATCTCTCAGAAAGTTTTTCAAGACTTCTTACAAACGCATTGAGATTACTTAAAGATATCTTCAAGATATCCGAATGTTAGTTGGGATATTCGTTGTTAATCAACATTGAATATTTATAGATTGCAAACCATTGCCTGTCAACATCGCTCTAAGCTATAATCTATTGTCAGCATTGACGGACCCTAAAAATTTCTAATCGTAAATAGCTGAAGAAAATAAAAAACGATAGAAATTATGTGTGCGTAGATGAATTCGAATGGTATCTTGTTTTTGTTCTTTTGAACTCCTCCTCTTTATTTAGTTTGTCAAATTGAAATGCCATTACGATGGAGTCGATCTATTAAATATTTAACTTATCTCTCCTTCGCCCACTCCTCCCACTCATAAAAATCGACTCTAAACTGTACGCGCCCGCTCAAACGTAGAGCGATCGTCATTTGATCCCACGGATTTGTCCCACTGACCTGCGAAAATTATGATAACGCAAGTTGTTTTTTTTATTTCATTGCTCAAGAGATTTAACTTCCAATATTTCATCTTGAATCATTGTTGTCGGAGGGAAGGTGAAGTGAAAAAAAAGAAAGAAAGTCCTACATAAAAAGAACACGGTCGAGTTGAAGAGAATGTCTGCTGTATTGATTACCCTGAGGTGGATTTGAGGGTAATTTACATTTTTGATCGGATATCGAAAAGAGATAGGACGTTTTCATTTCGTATTTTGTTTTCTTTCATCTCAGTCCATTTGGAATATTGATATGACGTATACTTTATAAAGAACGTTCTTTATTATGCTACGAAACTCAGGTCTCGAATGCACGTAGAGTGATCGAAAACTGCAATATAGTCTGAAATAGATGAAATCTAAACAATGTGAGTATGTTTTTGGATTTTTTTTGGAAAGGTGACTCATGAGGTTTCGATAGAAATTCATTCTTATTGTAGTTTTATTAGAGATATCATAGGGAGTCATATTCTTCAAGCATGATCGATAAAACAATTCCCATACGTCAGTCAGAATAGAATACGTCACGCGTGAGTATGGGCCAAGTACGGCTTCTACGATTCATCGAATTATCAGCCCATTAAATACCAGGAATCAGTGTTTTTAGAGAAATCGAAGTTATATAATCGTACGGAGAATCCATCACACTTCGCTAAGCAGCACCATATTTTCTCCGCTTCTTGTCTTGAGAGGAAAAATATAGTGCTTCTGATTCATGACGAGAAAAATTTCCTCGGCACATCTTTTCATATGAATCTGGATTCCCCTCAAAAAGTATACATTGAGAAATGATATTTTTCATACTGCTCCAATCAACTCGATGTCATTTTTTGGTAAAAGAATTTTCTCTCTCTTTTTCTGATTCGCATAAATTAGAGAAAATACAATTGGAAATCCAATTTTTACTTCGCCAATGTATTTCTTTATAAATTACAACTTTATTTCCAATATTCTTTACCTCGACATCTACAGTGAACAAGAATGTGTAGGATTAATATTGTTATTCGAGTACTGCATGCTCTAGGGAATGCAACTATGATGCAATTTTGATGTGAGCCAAGCTCGATGCTTGTAACATGATTAGAATATTCTAGTAACGAATTCAAGATGATTTCCCGCATCATGTAATAAGTCATTCTTGTGGAAAATTATGTTCGTCCCTCACTTTTGTTTCCCGAACAATGTTAGGCTATTATTATTACTTAAATCACCCTACCATCGTCATTTTTCTCACTTTACGGACGTTCTCTGTTTCATCGTCAGCTTTAATATTTGTCTTGAATATCATCTTTAAACTAGAATGAGCTAGCTCATCCAAGCGAAACTCGACTTATAGACACGATATTTCAAGGTTACCTCGGCTTTTGTGGGAAATGTATTACACTTATCGTTTTCAATTAAAACTTACATGGCTGTAATCATTCAATTTTCAAAGCTGAGAGAAGAGTTTGTTTGTGCCAAAGAAGGCTTATTCGTGATAAACAAACCAGCCTTGGGTTAAATACAATTTGTTAATAGTTAATACATGTTATTTGATTTAAATAAATTTTTTCTCAAGTTCAGATAACTTATTAATTGATGTCAATTAATTGTTCAGTTAGGATTACGTTAGAGATTTATATGTTGGTTCATTCAAATGTTCAGAAACTCTTAAAATAAAAAATGCGCCAGGTGAGACCCAATTTTGCGTGATGCCCCAAAATCGGGCCTTATCTGGCCCATTTTTTATTTCATATTTGATATGGTTTTGATTCATTGTTCCCTTTGGGCTGTAAATTAAATCAGTCAGAAGCTTGGAATTTATATTAAAATTTCTTTGTTAAATTCTAAAACGGGGTCAAATGGATTGAATATCAATCAGATGATATCTTAGGAATTATGATATGGTATATGATGAATGGATATATAAATCTGGAAGAGTGAGAATTTCACTCGAACAAAACTTTTTAGAGTGAAATTTAAATTTTCAGGTAATCAAAAAGAGAACCTATCATCACTGATGTCATTTTAGCGCTTGGTAGTTGTTTTTCTCATTGGTCATTCTTACTCACAAGGAGACGTGATTGAACAATTCCGTTGGATCTAGCGCCAAGATGGCAACAGTATCCATCATTTCGATTGAGTGGAATCCTGACTCTTTCAGATTGAAAGACCTGATATCACATGTAAAGAATCAATTTTTTTGTAATGAAACAGTTTTTCAAATGCATTAAAACAATCTTCCTGAATCGATCTTTTGAGTACAGATTTGGTTTGGATTTAACAATACAATTCTTGTAACAGGACGAATTGATCGTATGTTAAATGTGGAAAATCTTACATGGGTTTTGTGTTTTCATATTTTGGGTTTGTCCAAATTGAACTTCAAGAGCCACCGCGTCTCTGCTTTGGTAAAACTCTTTGAAGTCTCCAGAATATCAGATAAATTTGGATATATTTCATTGAATTTCGATCCATTAGGAAATCTAACTGGTCCTATTGAACACAATTTGACATTGACAATAAGGTTGTATAATCTCCTGCTATGATAGACATGTACATTAACAAATTCCGAATGAAAATTCACACATTGGAAGAATTTTGTTATAAAAATTAATGTGATATTTTAGTAATCGAAGGACAAGTGAAAATTCTTCAAAAAATTACTGTGCAGCTTGTAAAAACGAGTGAATTTATGAACAGCTGAGAGTGATATTTTCCACAAATTTCACAGTATGCGCAGTCATATTTGAACAAATGTCTACTTGTCCCTCGATCACTGAAATTTCACGGTAGTTTTCAAATCAAAATTCTCTCAGTGCATACCCAAGTAAAAATTTTCATTTCGGGTTCGCCAAACAGGGCTGGCACAGGCGTGTTGCATTTTTCTACGGTACTGTTGCGGACGAGATGTGCCCGCACTGGATCTGCAACAGTACTGCACAAAAATGCAACACGTCTGCACCAGTCCCGTTTGGCGAACCGAAATTAACATTTTCACTCGGGTAATTTCAATTGATCTACCTAATAGATTAATTTTTATACAATTCCATCTTGAATTTCATATTGAATTATGTTCCTAAAGTTCAAATCGTTTTTTGTAACGGATTAATAATCGAATAACAGATTACTCAGACCCAACTTCAGTTAAAGACCCAAAATATTGCGGCGCATTCTTTAAACGATGTTTTCAATTTCAAGAAGTCAATTTCAGGAGATAAATAACTATGATTCGTCATATTTTGTGAGTTTGAGTCTTCGTTTCGTTTTTATCAACGATTCAAACTTCTACAACATATTGAATATGTGAAATCATTGTCAGCATTCTTCTTGGATTCAATGAAACGTCATTACTTTAATTAATATATTCTCAATGTTAAGAACAAATTCTCTGAATTTAAAAAATATGTTCTGAGCGTTGACGACTAGTTCATCTTCCGAATGCACGGAAAAAATAATTTAGTTGCAGCAGCTGAGTAGCTAGCACGGACACGGACAGCCATTAAATTTAGCTGCTGCAGCTAAATTATTTTTTCCGTGTGTTCTCAAGATTCAGCTTCATATATATTTCTCAATAGAAAAAATAGTATACAGAATTCCTAGACATCAAAATGACAACACGACTTCCATGGACATTTTTCATACTTCTGACGATGAACATTCCGAATCTCATCAAATCTTTCCATAGGAACCAATTCTCTTAAAAGAAACGTCGATGAATAATCCATTATTTGACCGCTAGACAGATCGATTTAGAAATGAACGGTAACAAATTTTTCATCACTTTTTTCGTCCATGTACTTCTTCTCTTGCTCATCTCTTCCATTATCTTCTACAAAATAGTAATTTATTATTTTCCGCTTTTTATTCTTCTAAGAAAATGAAAATTTCAAGTTTGTTACAGTTGTTTCATCTGTGATTATGTAAAAATATTTGCAGATAATTACAGTTCTCTTGTACAATCAATAAAAGAAGAAATCCTTTCGTCTCGTTGAAGTAATATGTTATTAAAATTACTATAAGAAGAAGCATTATTGAGGACGAAATAACTTTTCACGATTCAATAACTCTAATATTTGTCTTTCGATGAAGATCGTTTGAAGAAGGACAAATGTTTTTATTCCTCGTGTGGTACTTTTCACAGCGACGAGTAAATTTTCCTTCATAGAAAACTTGAGCATGCTAGTCTATTTTTTTAACACAAAAGAAATGAGAGTTGATCCAGTAGTTTAGGATTTTGAATTTTTTGTCATCTAAGTCTATTTCCTGTAATGGATAATGGTAGTGATGTATCTTCTTTCCTCCATCTTTCAATGGAGCCTATTTTTATGAGGAATATTGATTTCTCTTTGATATCGACAGTAAATGAAATGAAACCAACATGCTCGTCGAACTGTGTGATCTCCAAATGATTCTCACGGTAAACTTGTACCGCGTACTCCCTTTATTCATTGAAATCAAATTCTAAGAAAATGACGATTCGTAATAGAATCAGAGCACCATTCATCAAAAATTGACTCTCGTTTCGCTTTGAAAATCGATCAAGTATAAATCACAAACTCATAAAAGGTATTCAATTTTTCATATTTACTACGATGAGCTGAAAATAACGTCGCTTTGAACTTTTTATTGTAATTTTCGTATTCTCGCATTCCAACCTTTGACATCAGATATATTCAACTGAAGCTTTATTATTTCGTTAAAAGACACTATATTTTATATTACTTTTTCTTCCCTTTTTTGTTTATAAATAGCACAGGAAATCTATTCATGTTTTGTATTCCTTCTAACTTCAGATCAATGGAAATTCATTAGTTCTGATGGAATCAATTACAATGCGCTCTCCGACCCACACACTGAGAGAAATCTGCATTGTAGAAATCATGTTTCAATATAGCAATGTATTTGACGGTGAAAAATACATTATTTTGGTTATTATTACCATGAGTTACCCATACAGGAAACCCCGATAATGTAAACACAGCCAATAATCGGCCTATGTATGGCTACCATTGAATGGCCAACAATGGATTCATATCATTGGCACAAGTGTGGCCCACCACTGGCTGATAAGAAAGGTCAGCAATGAAAACAGCCGATAATCAGCCGATGTACGGCTATGGTAAACGGCCAACAATTGATTCCCCGTTACTGGCTGAAATATGGTCTATTACTAAGTGAAATGGATTTCAAAGTTGAATGTATTGTGTTCGTAATCACCCGTGAAAAAGGTTTGTTTTGGCCTTATTCCTATTACGCTGAATGAATAATTCACATCCATTAAATACTTTTTACTTCATTCAAATGAATTCTTATTTATATAGATAATCAATTACTTTCTCATGTAAATAACACAAAATTTGTAGGAATAAACAACCGAATTCAACTGATTTATCGAGTGTGCTTTTGACTCGTATAATTTTACATTTGAGATTGTGGAAATGACGGGCATGCAAATCTATTTAGGAAAAAAAACAACCATTTCTGATCTTGTGAAAAC
The DNA here is from genome assembly GCA_018340375.1 of Gonatopus flavifemur. Lineage (NCBI taxonomy): Eukaryota > Metazoa > Arthropoda > Insecta > Hymenoptera > Dryinidae > Gonatopus > Gonatopus flavifemur. The sequence goes on along the minus strand of JAFFJZ010000003.1, from coordinate 43,556,751 downwards.
TGGAATGACAAATTTCCCTAAAACAAAAACAAAAAAGTGTTTTGGGTCACACTTAACCACTCATTTGAACTAATACTGAACCAATTATTCTGGAACGCACTCATATCGCCATTGGATATCATTATTATTATGCCCCAGTAATCTGCCATTGATGGCTGACATTCGAACATTATACCGAAATTTCTGGCCATAAATCGGGATCATTTAGCCCCATTGCCGGGCCAATCAATACACGGAGAAAAAGGTATCTTGAAAAATACCATAATTTATGGAGTTTTGGCGTTGGTCTAACCCGAGTCAAAATATTTACTTGAAGATACCTCTGAAAGTACCATAATGGCTGGGAATTTTATGAAGAAGGTACCATACTTCTTTATAAAAGTCCAAGAAATTATGGGACTTTCAGAGGTTCGTTCACGTAAATATTTTGACTTGGGTCAGACTAACGCCAAAAATCCATAAATTATGGTATTTTTCAAGATATCTGTTTTCTCAGTGTAATTTCATACATGGTCCATTATTGCCATTACTGGACCCACGTTATCATCCAGTAATTAACCATTGATGAGCCATTAATTGGCGCCATTAAGGGGCGAAGGACACCGTTTGTGGTCCAGTAACGTGCCATTAATGGGCCAATTGATGAACCCTGTATGGGTAGGTGATGAATACTATCTCTTTAGTTATTATTACCATGAGCTAGGTGATAAATACCATCTTTTTGGTGAATCAAACCGAATGTACGGTGAAATTCAACACTGAAAAGGTACTTTTCACTTTTGAAAGGCTGGCTTCAGTATTCATTATTTGACGGGTGAAAAATATACCAAATAGAGGTTATTTTTACATTTCATTTTTCTCAGCGCATAGCACAAATGTCTCAGTAATATTCCCAGGGTATTCTGACAATATTGTAATGGCTCCAGAACGTTGCAGAATATTCTAGAGATATTACTGAGACATTTGTGCTATGTGGGGAATAGTGCCGAATATTGTCTTCCTCACTCTATCAAGGGTGGGCGTTGGACCGAGAAAACGGTCTGCGGCACTATTCAAAGAGCGCACTGTAATTGCTCATGAGTTTTGAGTAATTGTATAATTTAAAAGATGAGTAGATCAATTTTGCCACATTCTTCCACGAAATTCAAGAAATTGTATGCTCTTCTTTTTTTTTTATTTTATCATTAAATGGAACAGTAAACATTTGATGGATTTATCTTATTCAATGATATCAAATGATGCTATATGTGAGTTCTTAGTTATTAATCAATTATCTTTCCATCAGTTATTATACTTAGTTTCTGATCAATTCCAGTGAAATATGAATGCATTTTTCTACTAAGCACGTAAGAATATCCAAACTAAATCAAATCCTAGCCCAAAGAATGGCAAAAACTTGAATTTACAGTGAAATTTTGGTGCATTTATGAAAAAAAATTCGTGTTCGACTCAATTTTCATCTGATGTCGATGAATTTTCTTCTTGAATACTTAGAAAGATTTCCACTATCATGTATCACCACAACATTTCTGTTTGCTGCAATCAACATTTTATGAAGTTCAATGAGAACTCGATAAATTTTTAATGAAAACAGAAAAATATTGATATTGGCTAACTGGCAATTCACTAGACTTTTTGTTTCAACTTCAATTCAAATTTTTTTTTCACGATAAGTTGAGTATTACAAGAATGGTGCAGTGATGCATTAAACTGGAACTTTTTCTGAGTACTCAGAAACAAAATTCATCAACGTCGGTTGATAATTGAATCGAAGGTGGATATTTGTTCATAAATGTACAAAAATTTCCCATTCTGCAAAGGGAAAATCTTTCAAAATTATATATAATTCATATACAATTCAATACAGCTTACACAAAAGTTATTATATATGATTATAAAAAATTTTGAACATTTTTTTACTCACGATATTGACAAATAATTCAAGACAATTTACAAATATCAATACAAATTACTTGTCTCCAATAAGAAGCGAACAATGCGGGACACAATTACAATGAATTTGTTTTCCGTCACTGTCCGCGCATCAACAGGAAAACCGAATCAATGCGCAAATGCTATTTCCCTCGTTGATTACATGGATGAACTTTTGAATTTTCTATCTCTCTCTTTTTCTCATATTTGAGTTGAGAGAACAACTCGTTGCGACGATGTACGTTTCAAATTCATTAAGTTCGAACCGGATAAAAAAGTGTTCTTTTTTTCAATTTCATTTCTGACGAACCATCAATTATTCAACGAAAAATTTCAACGATTTGAAATAAGGAAAGACAAATAAAAGAGAATTTTCTGGGGAAATAATTTGTCGAACCGATAATAGGGGATGAGGATGGTGATGTCGGCGGAAAAGCCGATGGTCCGCGGTGTTCTGCGCATTATTTATTTTCGACTCATCGATTATTCGGTAAAGCGAGAGGAAACTGCTTCAGAGACAAGGGTCATATATTTCGATGATCATAGCACATCGGGGACGAAGATTATCGAATAAATTTTTCAAAGATTCCATGAATATGGATTTGAATTCTTGTCATATTTCAGTTCATGAAAATTCTCTCATTCTTCCGAAAAGAGGGGAATTAATTTCATTTTCGGTGCGGGTATGTATAAATAATGTATAAATAATAATTTTATTCTTTGTTTTAACTCTTTTCAAGACTTTCCCAGTGATATAGAGATACTTTACAGGTATTTTGACATATCCAACTCTACGTATATCCCTTGTTTTTTAGCTAGGATAAAATCAATGTTCCTATCATCTCTAATGCACTCATTCACGATATATCAGATACAGATCAATACAGGTTCCAGATGAATCTATCTTTACTCGGGAATTCGATACTCTTGTTAATTTTGGAATTGTGACGTCTGAGTGTTTAAGTGAAATACCGATCTTTGGAGTCATTCATTTTCTACCACACATGATACAACACACGATCTTCAATTGTTTGAATTTCAGATGATGAAAACCACACAAATCGTGGAATGAAATCATGAACTTGATCAAGTTCAATTTCCTAATCAACGAGTGAAAGGAGATCAATCAAATGTGGTTCAATAACTATTATTGATTATAATCAATTAATCACCTTGTTCAACTCATTTTATGATGAACGTGAATTTTATTCGATTATCATGACAATCGGCATGTCAATCAATGGGGTGAGTCATATTTAAATTGCTATGTTACGGATTATTGTATTCCATGTTTATCCTTTTTGTGGAATAATTTCCATAAACGCGGAACATGAATTTCTCAAACAGTGGCACGGTAGAGCGAGTAATTCGGATTTTCTAGATATATAATACATGAAAGACCTTATCTAAATTTTCCATGAATCGTAAAAGCTATCACGTTGTTGTGATGCTAATGAGAATGGTGTTTTCTCGTGACCTATATTGATTCGTCCTTTAGAGTACATCACGCTTCAATGAATGTTTTCATATCAATATTCCCTAACATGAAACTATGAAACACGTGTATGTATTATGCCTGTATAGAACATTAGATATAATAAGGGAATGAGATAAATATTTGAATTTGATATAATTGGGATAGTGAAATCCTGGTCATTTTCATTCAAGGGGAGAGTTATTTTTCCGATTTCAACTTGAAAATGTATCTTGGAAATTGTGGGTGTGGATAATACGTGGATAAGGATGAGAGATTATCATAAAATCAAACAACAGATTTTATTTTTCGATAAAATTCGTCCTAATCTGTGGCTCATATGTTACGAAAGAAATAAATAACCGTTTCGATCGCTTTTACGTAGGCGGTTGATTATTAAGTGGTCGATTCACCATATATAATAAGATTAAAGACTCCAAGAGAAGGGTTTTACGTTTAATAATAGGTCTTATCATGAATATTCATCGACTGACAATGGACATTTTATTCATAAACAGTCTACTATTTCCCATCAGGATCGTTGTGGCCACGTACGTCACTGCAAAGGTGAAAGGTGTACTATACGTTATTTCTAGGAATACCGTTATCGTAGGGTAACATTTATGTTTCCAAAGGAATTCTAATTCTTTTCGCAGATTTTGGTTATCGAATCGGCTGATAAAATATGCACTTCAAAATTTTCTTTCTTTTTTCGGTATTTGATTTACAATGCAAATTTTTCAATATGTTCACCGAGAGAAAACATTTCCGGAAACAATAAAATATTTAGTTGAATAGTCGCCATAAAATACTTAATCGAATTGAATAAACTTTTATTAACTCAATTGATTAACTGTTTCCATTGATGAAATATTTCATAGCACCTCGAATATTTGTTTGATTGAATGAATATTTAATCGAGTCTATAAAAGCTTATTTCTGGAAATTTTTTCTCTCAGTGTTCCCGCACGTGAAAACTGAAAATACCATTGTCATTGTTAAACATTATAGTGGAAATATGTATTGGATCATCTGTAACTGAAGAATGAAAAAAGAATACCGAAGGTCTGTTCTTTCTCAATATTCAAACAAATTTGGTGTCCCTTGTACCTGACGAAAACCAATCAACACAAAAATGATTGATCAAACATCAGTGAGTTGAATCTGAATAGATCTCGTGACATGAATTTGAATCATTTGATAAAATATTTTATATTATTCCAATAAGTTATTCAATCAAAGTTTTCATGAAGTGAGAAGTTTTATTGAAAGTTGATTGATTCACAGCTTTTGTTTTCGACCTTCAGCGGTATTCAATTTTAAACATTCATTCATAAGCAGATATCAAAATGCGGAATATCAATCAAGAGACGATGTACCCTGAATGAAGATTGAATTGGATTTTACAATAAATTATTATTCGTGTACACGGTTTTTATTTTGAGCACAAAGATCTACTCCTTGTTTGGTATTTCAAAGTGATTCGACAACAATTTCTCATCTTCACATTCTAATCATCCGAGCATTTATTCATGAATTCATGTATTTTATTGATTATTCATATCCGTCGAATCATAATTCGGAAATGTAAAGAAAAACAATTGATTCAAGTGTAGGCTGATTCGTGAATATGCATTGCGGTCGTAATTAATGTTTAATAACATTTTACTAAAAATATTGTAAACATTGTTGAAATAATAAAATTTTTATAGCACAAAAGGATTTGAAGGAATAAGAAAATCAACTTTGTGACAAGGTTTTCAGTTTTCAACAATTATGGTATGTTGTAGTTTTGAACACACCCTACGTTTTTATATCGCTTTTGCGTTGTATTCATCCCTCAGTAGAAATTTTGGACGGGAAAATACCAGGGCCTGACGAGGCATGCCTGCTTTTCTGCCAGCTCCTCATCAGGTTCCGCAACGGTTTTCTCTATTTCGCTCGATTTTATGAAAATGTCATCCGAACCCTATTTTACCCCAGCGTTACTATTAGAGAAAGCAGATCAGTCCCTTGTAAGGGCCTCTTAGGTTTTCCTTATTTATGGTTTCCGGATTCTAACCTGATCAGGACTTTATTATAATTAGAGAATGCCTGATCACATTTCTACTACAAGGAGAAAAAAATCTAGGAACTAGCGCATGAGCACCGATGACGTATCAATCGCAAGAAGTTTCACCAGTTCATTCCGTGGAACTCCTTGAAATAAGAATATGAACCTATGCACTTATCGCATTGCTGCCAGTGCATAGGCGTGCCTACGGTGGGTGCCGTGGGTGCACTGGCACCCACAACTCAGAGTCCGATATCTATTCCTTTCCACAACAATATTATTTAGACGAAACAATACAGCATAGGAAATGCTAATTCAACAAAAACAAGGGTACTGACAACAGAGTGGAAAAATTTTCAAAATTATACACGGAGGAAAAAGTATTGCTGGCATAACAAGTAGGTTTGTTACTACAAAAAAAACTAGTTTCAAGAGCAAGAAAAATGATTGACACAACTACATTTTTTAGCTGACATAAACAAATTTATTAACAGAAATAACGTCTCAGCTGCCGGAGTGAATATTTTTGCAAGGACAACAAATTTCTTTGTAGGCGCTATAGAAGCAAACCATTTTTCTCCGTGTATGTATCACTCATGCATAATTCAATATAGTTTATATATAATTTCTATATAATTTTGAAAAATTTATCACTTGGGCACCCACAATTTGGCTAACCTGGGCACGCCTAAGATTGCCGCATAGGATGAGCAGATAGGTTCATGCTTTTATTTCAAGAACGATTCCTTACGATAGATGCGTGATCGGTGCTCATGCGCTAATTCCTAGATTTTTTCTCCGTGTAGGGTCGATCTCTCCCATCCGTTTTAAGTCTACGTAGCGCGACGTTGAGACGACGTGTTTCATTGGTGGCAATGCTGTAAGGTGATTCTTCCAAATCCCCATAGAGTTGTATATAGAGTTTTCATACTTTGAACACCCAATTGCACTACACAAAAACTAGAAATTCCGGTGAAACAAAAAAGGAATCTAGGAAATCATTTGCCTTCATCGACGATTCTGAAATGAATTTCAAATATAACTGACACATTTCAATCGCATTCGATGCCGTACGATATATAAATTCATTGCAAATATCATCGATTGATTAAAATTTTTACATGATTATATTTGCAGGTTAATGGAGTTTCCTTATCGCTATATGTATGGTGATGAGCGAGGCATCGATTCACATGTCCCAATTCAATATCCTTGTTTATGAATCGAGGTATTTGTTCTCAATCATGCGTTCCGCTTTTTCGTGTACGTACACATCACTCGTTTCGAGAATAATCGTATCATCGAATAATGGAATTCAAATAAAAATTCCTGATCAATAGGTCAACTGTTGTTCTGGTTTCAATATTTTAGATGACACCATTCACATATATGAGTGAAGTTTGATTCGTTTATTAAAACGAACTGATAATCGAAAGTTGGTACACGGAGAAAAAATGTGAGACTTTTTATTATGTTGCTTGCTAAACCAGAAACAGGAAGGTTTGTGAAATGAATTTCACTCTACACAGCACCAGAGTCCCAGAAAAATTCATGAAGAATTTTTATTAGACTGATTGTGTTCTTTAGGAATTCTATAAGGATTCTCTTGGAACTATGGTGCTGTGTGGGATTGCGCGCTTTGAAAAAATTCAACGCTCAACGTTTAAAATTTCAATTCTACCAATGACTTTTTCTACAGTATTTGTAACTCCATAACCTTCCATATTTTCATGTGAAAATCCATTCTAAAGACCTGCTTGTTTCTGGTTTATTAGAAAAAATAAGGAAACGTCTTAAATTTTCGAGCGACATTCTTCTCCGTGAGTTCTCACCGTGGCTGTAAGGTGGGAATTGAGTGATGACTCGAGTGTTGGTGATCATTACGATTTCAGCCTATCGTTTACATGGTAACGTGAACAGTTCATCGTACTTACTCAGATTCTGAATGTTACACTGTTATAAATTTCTGCATGGAGCTTCAATCACATGTGATGGAAGCAATTTCCACTCACGTGATTGAGAAAGTTGTTGAAATTTCAATGACATTTGAATGCAAATTCAACTATTTGACTGTACTATTATGAGTAATATAATATAGCAAAAATTGAAAATTCAATTACATGTGATTGAATTCTTAATTCAATCACCGAAAATTGGAAATTTCATTTACCAGTGTACTTGAAAGATAAATGAAAATTCAAGGAATTTTTAACAGTGTACTTACTGAAATTTTGAAATCTGTCACCAAATTATTATTCTTTATAGTAACCGTTACCGTATACTCCCTCCGTGTGTATCTATTGATACAATGGTCTATAGTTTCTTAATATCGTTTATGAATATACTTTATGATTAGGAAAAATGCGAAGGCAATCCGTAGAGACAATTCCTTACTGAAATAACGTTTGTTCAAAATTTGCTTTGCTGAATTTGCAAAGAATTTGCTGTGACAGCTAAAATCTTGCTGTTTTGGCAAAGTGTTTGCTAAATCAACGAATTTCCTAGCGTTCCACAGATCCGCGAAAAAATTACTATAATCATATATCCCGATAAACATTTCATTTCTCAAGATATGTTTCAGACATGTTTCTGAAGTTTGAATAGTTGACAGAATCGAAGCAAACATTCAAACGCACGAAATCTGATATATCACACGAAAGAAAATGTTGAGCTGTTTCAGCTATATTTTAGCTATCATAGCTACATATTTCGCTGCAGTAGTTAAAATTTAGCTGGTCCAGCTGAACACGTTTTTCCGTGCATAGTTATTTGTCTTCTTGAATCAACTATTTGAAACTAGAGACATCGTTTGAAGGATTTCCTGCAAGACTTTTCATCTTTAACAGTGAAATATTGTGTTATTCGATTACTATTTTGTTTTAATAAACGATTCAAACCTTATTAACATGTTTTAGACATCTCAGGCAAACGTTTTAAAGGATCAGTAACAGTCCTTCATCGGTATTGCAGAACCATTAGTGGTCCACTGAAACGTCAGCGATCATCGTTTGTAAGTAGTCTACAACGATTTTTTGAGGATTTTATTTGAAAAATCTCTATTTATAATCCCTTTGAGAATGGAAGAAGAGTCTTAATCTCCAATTCATTCCAATGAATGGAATAAAAACATTCAACTTTTAAAATCCGGAATTGAGAAACTTTCAACAGCGATTAAATTCCCTGGAGTAAAAATTTATTAATTCATAAAAAATTAATATACTGCAACTCCAAGATAAGTGAACAGTTCAATCTTGGCAGGAAGTCAAAATTTCATTCCGGTAAATTGACTTTTTTTTTTACGAAACATTGTTACTCTGCAGGAGTGAATATTCAGTTCAAGAAATTTATAGAGTGGAAATTGAGTATTCCGTGTCCCACGAATCGAGGACTTGAACGCATTGCTTAATCTGATACGCATAACCAATAGATATTCTCTTGACATAATTCAATGTTCGCTTGACAAAAGATGGGACCAAGTACATTTCAGTGCGATGGTCTTATTTGAAAGGCTTTTTGAAATTACATAAATGAAGGAGAGGAAGAATAGATTCGACGCATTATGGGGAAACGGACCGGGGAGGTCACATCTGTTGTTATGTAACTCCATTGCCTGTGATTCGTTCTTTTAATCCTTATTAAATCGATGGAGGAAGGTATCAGAACGCAGTGTTCCGTGATAATTGATCAAAGTTTGAATTACCGTTACAAATGTGTATAATAGGGAACACAAATAGTTCTGCACGGTAAAAAATAATTCGCTATGATAGCTAGGAATTAGTGTGGTAGCTAATTCATGTGTTTGATATTTGAATAGCCAAAAATATAGCTGCAGTAGCTAAATTTTAGCTACTAATAGTCATCACTTTTGTTGCCACAGCTAAAAAATAGCTACCATAGCTAGTAACCACATCATTTTTTGTCGGGTGGGAACAAATTTCATAATACGCAGTCAATAAAAAAAAAATAACAATAATAAGTGCTCACAAGACGAATCCATTCGAAAAGTTGAGTAAAGTAATATAAATTCCAGGACAAATGTAACAGAATCAAACAATTTTCCTGAATGTTCAAATACGCTTGGTTCGCGGAAAAAAGGAATAATAAAATAATCACAGTGTCTTGAAACCGAAACGATAGACAAGAAAATATCCAAAGAGAAGCAAACTGTTTGCAGAAAAAAAACAGATCGAGACACTCCAGTTTCCGGCCAACTCTCTCCACCTTCAATATATTCAAAGTAAACTTATGACGAATTTAGAAATTCTCATATATCGAATCGATGGTTGAATGAATTTTTTTTAGTTGTCAATTGCACGTACATCGTATCCCTCACTCCATAGAAACGATTGAATTATTAGAATCGATTATCAGACGAAAGCTTTGTAATCTTGATATACGCGTTAGATTTATTACAGTATTCTTCAATAGATTGCGTTTTCCTTCAATTGCATTTCTCTGGCATGGAAAAAACAAGAACGAGCTTAGAGCTTTGATTCCAATAATAGACTTTGCGTTAAGAAAACAGCACAGGTTCTCTAAAATCGCGTGATTGCGAAACAAATTCACGTTTTAATACATATACACGCGATGGTTCGGTGCTGGAAATAACTTTTGCGTCGGAGAGATTACGGTTACCGATCATGATGATGATGATGATGATGATGATGATGATGATGATGATGAAGATGACGATGAGGACGGTGGTAATGTAATGAATTTCCTGATAGTTTTCTAATGAGAACGGTATTGAAACTCGACTTGAAGTACCTGAACAAAACTTCCGAATCTTCCGAATGAAAGTTTTGTTCGTCTGGAATGAAGATTTATGTGAGGTTCATGGTTCCAGAAAAGGAGTAGAGTCTTTCAAAGGATGAGAAAAGGGTAATCTTGAGAAATTTAAGATCGAATTTATCGAGAGAAATAAAGGAGGTAGAGCAAAACGGAATATGATTCTCAAAGGATTTATCCTTCGGAAAGTGCGCTACTGTTATGATATTATAATTTTGTAATTAATTAGGTACCATGAACATTGTATGACGATATTCCGAACTAACAGCCATAGGCGTGGTTAATCAGCTTTAATATACCACAAAAGCATTCCACTAATTGAAGATAGAAATAATTGATGCGATATTCGAAATGAGAAGATTCCTAAAATATTACAATCTTTTCGGATTTGAGTCAACACCGTGTTTTACGTATTTGTTTTATACAATAATCGGGCACTGGAGAAACTGTTCAATTGCAGTAACCAAAAACAACATCAAATAAAAAATTCAAGTTGCCTGAACTGGAGTATTGTTTGTTTGAACAACAATTTTCAGTTGGAGAAACTAATATTTTGTCGCGACAACTAAATTTTTACTCGATGTCGTATTCACTAAATTTTCAGTCACGACAACTAAACAGTTTTCTCAGTGATTTTCATTTTTGATTCACCACCACAGTAGAAATTCCTCTAATAATTCTTTAGTTTTATAATCTTAAGTAAGATTTTTGAAACTTCTCAAATATTTGTTTGCCAATCTACAAAGAAAGTTTGGAAATTATTTCTCTCAAACAAGGTTCTGAATTCTCAAGTATTTTTGTTTGGAATTCAACAACTTTTTCCACAGTGATTGTGAAATTTATCCTCGAAAGTAGTAGCAGCGGGGTGGACTAAGAACTTTTCATCGTAATTTATTGGAATTTTTCCTCACTTTTTGAAGCATTTGACACTCCAAAGTCAAAATACTCCCCCAAAGCGAAGGAAAAACTTCTTCCTTCTTCTATACATATATGAACAAAAAAACAAAAAAAAAACATTGCCACACGATCAGGCAGTGGAATTCACCATTGAAAAGACGAAAAACCTCAGAGCTTTGTGTGTTTGAATGTTGTTTTAGACTAACCGATGTGCACAGTTTCAGAGTAATTACATCTGGTCAGATATATCATGTTTTACTACTTTTTTCATCTTTTTGTTATAAGATATAATATAATTAGAATGAATTTCTAATTTTTTTTTGTTTTTTTAAAAATGTTATAGTGTTTCAAAAATACACTTTGAAGAATGATTGTGAAATTTCTCCTCAAAATTCCTCCATTGATCTGGTGAATTTTTCCTTCATTTGTAGAAGATTTAAAAGCTACAAGACAAAATAGTTCCTCAAAGCAGAGGGAAAATTCCTTATTTTCGAGGGGAAAAGAATTCCCCTGCAATCAGGAGACGAAATCCACTACCGATGTGGATATAATTCACTATATTTTGTGCAGTCAATGATTCAATCAATCAATCATTAGGTTAAAAGCACGCGAACTTATATACAATCTTCAATTGGATATTTGTTTTATTTTTACCACAACTTGAGAACCGGAGAAAGACTTTTCTTTAAATAGACACTCAAGTTGAAGGTAAATTATCTTAATATTCATGAACCGATGAAAAAGTGTTATAATCGGAACAAGAAATTCGATAAGATGAGTACGCAGCAATAATAATCAGAACGAATTTCTCTCAATTAATACTAATTAATAATTGATATAGTACTCGAAGGTTACAGCGTAGTTGGCATACCTCGTTCTGCTGCAGGACAGCAATCCTACAATTACTGACGCCCACCAGGTTCAGATGACGTCAGACTGCCGGCGTACGTGTACATCGTCGCGTCTCTCACGTATAGTTGGTCTCTTAGGTACAATCGCTAACTCGAAAACCATGAATGAAATGCGATCATATTTGGATTTTATACGTAAATCTATCAAATTTCATGGTACGTGCTTTTTAAACAATCCATCCTAATGTAATTGAATTTTTCCCTTTTTATTTATGATGATTGAGATTACAAATCCCTTGAATAAAGGTTTATGGGGGAGAGAAGAGAGAGTAATAAAAATGGGTGTGGATTATGCAGTAGGTTGTGACTTTTACATGCTTATAATATACTGGAATAATTGTGAAGTTATTTTACTGTACTTATCAAATATATTTTAGGGTAAACCACAAAATTTGTTTGAGGGGTTGTAATCCTGAGAAGATCTGGTATGGAACCTTCTCGGTCACATCCAAATGTTGCCGAAGACTCGAATATATTCAGGAAAGCTTTACTTGAAATCTCTTCAGCACGGCAGTCTTGTATACAACTTTCGTGTAACTCCTTCAATTAGACGAAACAGATTTAAACATGTATCGAAAGTTTCAAAAGTTATTAATGTCCGCTCAGTATCAGAGTATATTCCAAATGGAACCTAGAACCAACCAAAACATTGGATATTCAACTTCGGAAAAAGAAAGCCTCCTTTTTTTTTATTGGATAGAGGAGGAAGAAAAATGATCTGAACCTAATATTCATTTGTGTTTTCTACACTCCATTCTTCGAGTATGGGATTTTCCGAACAAACCATTCAGTTCAGGTGTGTGTCAGATATGTAATTAATTTAATTGCACGATGTAGTCGGGTCAACCACATGTTGAATCGATTCTAATGGAATGATTTGCTGAAATGTATCCAATCTTTTAGTCGAGTGGATTATTGACTTTCTCGGTGTGTACATACAGAATTTTGTGTTTTTTTCCAGTAAGGGTTATAATTTTGATCACCCAATTTGGCGAATATGCCAATCGCTCCTTTGGTATAGAAACCATTTTTTAGATTCAATATGAGAAAGGATCCACGTTAATCCACGTGTCTCTTTGATTCTAAAAATACATGAATATAAGCACAATCACGCTATCGGAGTGATTTTATTTGCAGTCGATGCCTCATCCAATGAGAATTGTAATCGAAAATGACTGTATTTGTGTGATTCTCATTAAGAGGTATAAACTCCACTGTTTTGTGACAAACAACGGCTTATATATTTGATTCACGATATTTCATATTGAGTAGCTTATTTACTGGTAACTTATTCATGTCCTGGAAATGGCTAACCCATTTATCAATTTTCTATGATTTTGCAAGAGACCAGGGGAGATACGCACTGTCAAAAATTTCTGATTGAATTTCCAATTACATGTAATGGAAGCAAAAGTTATTCACGTGACTGAAAAATTTATTGGAATTCCAATGACATTTGAATGAAATTTCAGTTACGAAAATATAAATTAATGTATGATATTATATAATATAGCAAAAATAAAAAATTCAGTTGAATGTAAATGAATTCTCATTTCAATCACCAATCATTGGCAATTTCATTTACCAATGTACCTGAAAAATATATTAAATTTGAAGACATTTCTAACAGTGCAAGATGCAAACCTCCCGATCTACTCAGTTTTTTTTTTTATATAAACACGATCTGCAATCGAGTTTAGTTGTTGAAATCCATAGGTTGACGTGGGCTTGTATATAATAATGTTGAACGTATCGCGTGAAATCTCCTGTAGACATTCTAAAAGTCTTCTGTATCTCCTCTGAATATTTTGTATTCCCCTTGGCAGTCAATCAGTTGGCTAGGGAAAACGCGACTAGGGGAGATACTTTTTGAAGAAATTTTGCGATAAAAAAAAAGTAAGACTTTTGACTCACTTCAAAATTTGCCAAATTGAAAACTCAACTCATTATACTGTATCGCACATAACGAAAATGACGAATCAATCATTCCTTGCAGAAAACAATCCACTTGGGGAAATACCGTGATGACCTAACCAAGTATACAAACCTTGTTGACAGATCGGAAAAAGTAGTCAATAAAGATCGCTGATCGATTCAATCAATGTTTGTTGCCAACTCAACATCGCTCCTCACCCTTTACAGGTGGATGGAAACTTCCATTAATCATCCGATCATTATTTATAAGTGTAAAAATATCCCTGGTGACAATGAAGACTATACACGAAGCGCGAAGGAAGCGCATACGAAGCGAAAAATGTTTCAATTCCCTCTTACTGAAGCGTATGATGCGCACTTGCTGTAAAGTGATGAAATCATATGTTCCATATACGCTTCATGAGCCCTTGATCCCCTTTTACATACGCTTCATGTGGAGTAATAGTAAGTTACATGAAGCGTGTGCGAATCATACCTATTCTGACTTCAAATCATATCTTTAAGCGGTTGATACCAACGACGATTCCCGGCTCAGTGGCTAAAACCCTCGTCTGCCATGGTGAAAGTCATCGGTTCGATTTTCGCTATGGGGTGCAATTGTTTTTTTACGCTTCCTTCACTTAACTTTTCATCAACGTTTCGGTTACCCTTCAACATACGCTCAGTTTACTTTTCCTTCCCGCTTTCACTTTCACCAGGGATACCAGGGGATGATACATCACAATTGAAGGACATAATTCAAACTGAAAAAAATCATCTTTTGAAAAATATGTTGGTAGTTTCCACCTTACAACACGATCATGTTCCGTGTAGAAATTTGTCCGGGCATCGTAGATTATATCTAGGGCCTGTATAGGTATTATTGAGGTATCCTTTATAGGGGGCCACCTAATCACAGCCATAATTTTAATTTTGATTTATTATTTCATCATTATTATTATCAATTTTTCAACATTCCATTATTATATGGACAAATAAATTGTCGGAAGTGAATATTCTTGTCCTATTCCTATGTTGTGGTGTTCCTAATCATAGCCAATATTGGCCCCGATTCGTTTGCCACATTTTGACCAAAATAGTGTCTTTTGGTATTCTTCAATCACAACGGATATATTATACTTCAATTCATGAAGTGAATGATCATATAAAACCATAGTGACTGAACATGTATGATTTAATCCAAATTTGAACACTAATTACATTCATTGTACAAAGATTTTATTATCAATTTCCAATTCCCACGCAACATATTATTTCTAAATATAAAGAATTGGTTTCAATAAAAAATATTAAATCATAATGAATTATGAGTTCCAGTGTAGAGTAATAACATGGCAAAAATTTGTTGCGGCTTTCATGACATTGAAGTGAAGTGTCATCATTACCAAGGTTCTCTTCATCTCAGTAATGGGATACACTGAAACTTGTGGAAATTGTTGCCCAAGTAACACGAAAGTGCTCGTAAAGTACCGTGAGAATGCCATTTGGTTATATTCATTTGGTACAGCTGAAAACATTCCATGGCACGTTTATAGAACATTCATTTTCGTGAACGGACTATCAAGATACTTTGAACGTATTTAGCTGTACAAAATGCACGTAAGAAGGATATTCTATGATTCTTCTACGTACGTGGATGTGCTGCTTGGGTGACCAATTTTCCATGTATCTAAAAATTTTGCCGGTCTATATCGGACCTATATTCGAAAACCATACAGGGCCTAGGTACAAAAGCGTGACATTTCTATATAGGTCCTGTATTGGATCCTCACTGAGCCCTGAACATTGATGTGGAAAATTAATCAGGGCCCGATTATTGCCTGGAAAAAATTTCCACACGGGGTATTGATAAAAGTACATATACCCCAAGTATTGTAACAATGTGATCAAAATTGGATCATGTTTGTCAGGGATTTCATCAGTGGAGATACATTCCTCGCACTTCACCCTAAATTTCAGAAACATCACTGAAATTTTATCACTAAAACATGATGTATCTCATAGATGACGAAGTTGTATATTATATTTCCCCTTTTGGAGCAACATAATGTTCGATTATGAGTATTTCTTTTGTTATCGCAGAAATTATCTCTTAATTGAAAATGACCTATTTATTAGCTTCGTTTAAGACTTCTCTCATCATATTTCTAACTTAACGTGAAATCAATCAATGTATTCATGAGGAATTGAATATAGCAAAGATTTTCAATGGCAATGTTTTGTAGATGACTAGGAAATTATTTGTGTCAAATATTTGAGTTATCATATTTGACGAATGTAGGTTAAATAAATCAAAAAGAATGTATGAAAAATTTTGACACCATTGTCTCGTACTATGTTTTGCAATTGTACATGGATGCTTCGCTCTTTGAAAAACTTTCCTTTAGTATTTCTGGATATTCTTTCTAAGCGAGAATTATCCTCGAATTTTTGCCGTGTTATATCTTTGAACTTTGCACATAGCGAAAGATCTAAAATGACATGTGAATGGAAGATGGAAAAATACATATGTACACATTGATGTATGTATTTTTTCTGCCCACCTAATCTTGATCGAAGCGACAGCGTGTTTATGATGGTATCACAAGAATGCTACGGGCAATGTACACCCCCGTCCTCAATATATCTTTTCCTTTCTCCTCGTAACCTTATATCGCTCGTAGGTATTTTGGTATATGTAGGATAGCAATTTCAAAACTCACGAAAATGTGAGTATTTGAATAGCTTGGGGAATGGAGGAATTGATTGGCAAATAGAAAAAAATGTATGCTTCATCATATTCTTCTTTTGTATGGAAAATAATTTCTCAAACTTAACTGACATATGGATATCATTTCTCATCATTATAAAAATGTGGAGGGATCTGAGATATATCATTTTCTTTTGTTGGATCGATGTATAATGCTTTCATAATCACTGACAACTGGGACAAAAATGATGATAAGATTTGGGAAAAATAGGTAGAAAAGCAGGTTCATTTGAAACATTTTGTATAATTGTAAACACTTTTCCTTCACACTGTTGGTGGATTTCGTCCCCTCGTCGTTGAGGAATTTCTTTTTCATTAAAAATGAGGAAGTTTTCCATCGCTTCAAGGGATTATTTTGTCTTTTGGATGTTGAATCCTCTACAAATGAGAGGACAGTCCTTCAAATTATGGTGAAAAATTCCCCATCTATGAAAGAACTTTCCTGCCACCATTTTTTGGGGGAAAATTCCACAATCATTTTTTACAGTGTAATTCTTCAGTGTATCGACTGGTTCCATGAAATTATTCATTAACGGCAAAAATGGTAACGTGTTTTATATTTGAAACAGATTCATTTAAAAGTGAGTTATTTTAAATAAATACGAATTGGTGGGAAATTCAGATCAATGCATATGCAATTATGCTTCCAATTTGTTGGAAGAAAATTTGAATGGATTTATATTTAAACCCTTTCGAAGTGTTTAGAAATCCAAAATGATTTAGAAGTTAAATTAATGGAATTATGAATGGATATAAATTTTCAAGCTGAACAGAAGTCCTCGTGAGCTGAGCTTTTAGCAAATTCTCCCTTCTCCAAGCTAAAGCTGGGCTAATCTGGAACCCAAACCTCTTTACAGCTCGATTTTTGGCTCACAACAACACGTAGCTAAGGTGATCACAAACCCTGTATAACCTTGCTGCGTTTGTTGAAATCACTTTTTTGAAATAAATTTCACGTGGATTAGGTTTATGAATGCAAGGATGAGGAATGTTTTTCATAATGTAATTTGGTAGAGAGCACTTTTGTACATGCTGAAGAATAAGAATGAGATTTCAGAGAATTAGAACGAGAAAAACAGAAAATGGTGAGAACAGAGCGCTTCTGGCCTTGAAATAGGAAATTTCAAAATATGTAATGTAATATTGTTCACAAGATAATAGTACAACAGAATTTATACGTTTAGGATCCTTGGTGAGAAAAAAATCTCTGAATCTCACTGAAAATATCTGAAAAAAGCTGAAAGGAACTGAAAAATTCTAAAAATCTACGAAAAATGTTTTCAAAAACACATGTTGCCCGTGAAAAATTCTCTGAAAACTCGAAATTTGTCTGAAAAACACTGAAACTCGCTGAAAAAATAACCCAGCAAACACGACTGAAATTCTCTGAGAAACTCTTCACTCTTAAATTTTCAAAAATTTACAGAGAATTTTGCCACCAGGGAACTGCAATTCTTCTCACTCGCTTCACTGACGGTGTAATACATGCTTTAATAATAAAGACAATGTGTTGATCAACTTATGTCATTCACAAGTCAAAGCCTCGAAATGTACCATTGTTGTCCGATTTAGATAATTTTATAATTCTCTTCCTTCCGTGAAACGATCAAGAGAATGAAAAGTTGACCTTTCGTTAGTTTTTCACGTCAATTATAATGTGGAAGGATTTTTTTACCCTAAATACGTACTCTCATTGTGCTTCAAGCGTGAAAATTATGTTGACATGAGAAATAGTCTAATAACATAATAGCAGTAGTTGAAGGATGCACGTGCATTGTAAAACACGTGACTGACAACTCACAAAGCCTGAAACAGCTCAGACCTACACGATATATAGTGCCGGTTAAGTACCTACTCTGTACAGCCCTTTGTTTGCACCATTTGCTTGCCATAAAAAATTAAAAACTCTATTCTGCCTCGGGCTTCTGCTTCGCTCAAACTCTTTTGACTTTACAAGAGACGAACATTCAATTTTCAAGATTTTACCTGCCCTACCTATTCCTGTTCATTCCATAATATTGATTTTACGTGAATTTATAGAAACATCCTAATTATTCCTCACGCCGAAGTTCAATGTACGTTTCAGTAATGCGGTATTCACTCGTTTTTCGTTCCATTTGTCCACCATTATCAGAAAAATTAAAAAAAAAAGAATTTTAGAAACTCGTATCAAGAATTCTTGTCCAAATGCACTGAGAAAAGAATTTGGTTACATGAAATAAACAGATTTATTTGTCACTTAGTAAGAAATATTCATTTACTGTCAACAAGTATAGTAACTATTACCAAATATCACAGTTGGGACACGTAGGATCTATTTTATACAGCATTTAAAATGAAAAAGCCATTCATTTGGTACGTTTATTTCATATTAACAATTCCATACTTCTTTTGAGTAACGAATGATTCTTGTTTCATAACAAAGTGATTTGATATCTCTAATTTTTTCATATGATAAATCACAGTTAAGTATGAGTCCACACAAAATACAAATAATTCGAATCGAATTTGAGAACTAGTTGGATTCAAGTAACTAGTTTCCGATCAATACGAGATTTATTTTGCTGGAATGCAGATTTGTTAATAGTTAATAAATCTGGTTTGTGACAAACATTATAAGTTTGGCGTGACTCTTCACATATTTGGATGTGGCGGTCTGAATGTTGGCGCATGCGCGATAACCATTATGTTAGTCACCACAACACGATACACTCAGTGATGCCAGCATTTGGTCGACCGAGTCGATTTTCCCCCTCCATCACGCTGTATACAATCAAATTTCTTTTGTCGGAGGTTTGATTGTGTGTGTGGAATTTCTATACAGACAGATGTGATGGAGAGGGAAAATCGACTCGGCCGACGAAATGCTGGCATCACTGGATACACTTACAACACTTATAATTTCGCTGGTTAAGAAAATCCATCGAATCTGACGAAATGAAATTCAATGGGATTTGTTCAGAACATTGCGCGGGACTCAATCAGATTTGGCAAGATTCGATCAGAATTGCATTAAGAAAATATATTCATCTTATTAAATCTCATTGAAAATGGTTGAATAAGATTTCGTCAGAACATTGTGTAAAATTCGATGAGATTTGGCGAGAATCAATGGATTTGTCTCACCAGAGTTACGTTTGAATCTATAATTTTTAATAATTTATATAATTTTGAATGAGAAAAGGACTG
This sequence comes from Gonatopus flavifemur, assembly GCA_018340375.1. Classification (NCBI taxonomy): domain Eukaryota; kingdom Metazoa; phylum Arthropoda; class Insecta; order Hymenoptera; family Dryinidae; genus Gonatopus; species Gonatopus flavifemur. The sequence goes on along the minus strand of JAFFJZ010000003.1, from coordinate 43,536,823 downwards.
TGTTGGGATAACAGCTTGTAATAACGTTGATTAAAATCCACCATATGAAACTATTAGGAGCCATCCCAGTGAACACCATATGTAAATGTTACATAACACAGAAATCACAAGTTACATAACTCTGTTACGTATATGTGATGTAAATGTTACATAACACAGAAATCACAAGTTACGTAACTCTGTTACGTATATATGATGTAATAATTACATACCAATTTACGCTCATATTAAGTCACAATTTGTTATTTCTATGTTACGTTTTATTTACTTCATATGCAAGGGACCTGAAGAAAACATGATTTTGAAAGTTGATGTTATGTATTAGTTATGTATTTGAGTTACCAAAATAAGAGTGTACAATCAACAGGGTACTTGGGTACGTAAAAGTTACGTCAATGTTACGTTCAGCGTTATTGCTGAGAGGATAGGGAAATTGAATTTTCATGTAATAAAAATTTTGTTTCCCAATACAGCGTTCTGCCATCATCATTACATTGCAGTTATATATTGGTTACGTGAAGATCCTACTTCTTTATGTAAGTAACTGCAATGTAACATTGTTCCTCACATGGTTACGTAAATGAGTAGGAAATTGTGAGTCACAAGTGACTCACATGTGACTCCCAAGTTACGTAACCAGTTACTTGACGTTATGTAGTTTTTATGTAATATTTACGTAACTGTGTTCACTGAGGTTTTAGAATACCAGTTTCTGATATTCAACTGTATTTTTAATTAACGCTATTATAAACTATCATTTTGATACAGTGCCTCATTCAAGACGATATAAATTAATAATATTAAAAACGGTAGAGTCAATAATAAATTATAGGTTCAAAACACTAATTCGAAACTATTTCCATTCACAATGGTTTTTTACAGGAAATTTTAAGCAAGCAGTGATGTTTATCAACGAGTGAAATGGTTATATCAAGGAATAGTGATGTTAGTTCAACTTCATTATAATCTTCCTTCAAATTAAATTATTTTCCAATTCATTAATGCTTTAATATTGGCCCAAATAATGTGAAAATATTCTCAAATTTATATTGTACTCAGAGAATTTCATAGTAGTTTTGAATTCGATTGTTCAATTTTTCAATCAATTGAAAATGAATTTCATACAAAAACATGATTTGTTAATAGTTAACGAATGTTAAAGTTATCTAAAGAGCATCGCACAAATATGCGGCTTGGTGATAATAATTTTATATTTATTTCGCCATAAGCAAATATAGGGTTCGTTTACTAATACTAATCTTGTTAACTATAAATAAATCTTTTTCTCAGTGTAGTGTGCGGGCCGAGTTGTATTTCTCTCATTTTCCTTTGTATACATGCTTTTCGCAAGTTTTTGCTCATTTCCACTTGATGAATCCTTGGAAAATATCTGAAAAATACTTCTCTTCTACACTGAGAGGAAATAGTTGTTGTGGTGAAAACACATTCCATCCCACAGTGTGTATGAAATATTTCTTTGAATTAATCAAATTTCATTCCAATAGATAAACTGTTTTTTTTTGACCTTACATGGAGTACACTGTAAAAAGTAATCGGAATTTTCCTATGCGTATCAATCGGAAAATTCCAATCACTGATTGGGAAATCAATTGCCGATACATTTATGTGAAGTTTCCTATAAATTTATGGGATTTTTCCCAACATTTCACAGTAAATTTCCGGACAACTTCGGAAAATCTCTAACGCCTGTATGTATTAATTACTTCACATAAATATATAGGAATTTTCCCATAGAAATTTTGTTCAGTCTATGCAATCAAACCCCATTTTATTCGTTATAAGTAGTAAAATTTCATGAATACAAAGAAGTATTCCATACCATTGGATAAAATATTTTTTCTCGGTGTATTTCACGCTGCCATCCACTGCACTTGAACTTGGTTCGAAATAACTGTGAGAATTGATGGATCTTTTAACTATTAATCACCGATTTCAACTGTTCTAGATATCTATTTTAGCTCACAAACATTTCTCGACCGTATTCGATGAAATACGTACAAATAAAAATATCCTTGAGATGCAGGCGACAGTTTCCTAAAGCGCGTCAATGACTCTCTAATTAAGGGCATCTACCTCAGTTGTCATTGAATGGAAACGTGAAGACTATAAAAATATGAACACACGGAGAAAAAGGAATTCGCTGTGGCAGCGAAATCTACTTTTGCTGGGTTCCTTTTGCCAGAGCAGCAAATTTTTTGCTCTGACAGCAAACTATTTGATGTTCCAGCAATCTTGTTAGCTGCGACAGCGAATTTTTAGCTGTGACAGCAAAAAATGTTTGCTATCCCAGCGAAATTTGTTTGCTATTCTATATATAATACTGAAAATTTGCTGGCGTAGCAAACATTTTTTGCTGCTACAGCTAAAAAAATTGCTGTCGTAGCTAACACGATTGCTGTTATAGCAAATTTTTAGCTAGGTCAGCAAAAAATTTTGCTACTCTATATATAATACCTCGATTTGCTGCGTCAGCAAATTTTTTCTCTCCGTGCAGAAAATGAGAAAGTATATAAACCAATCAAACATCTATAATTGTCTTTTGATTGCAGCAAAAAAAATTGGAGGATGAAAAAAGAGAAGCCGCTCTTAATTGGATTATCGAAACAATTTACTCGAGGTTTCTCGTTCAAGATGTATAACGTTTATGCATTAATGATAGATTCTTGCTATGTTATTATACTCCATCAAGTTTGTAGAAAGCTTTGTTATAGGATTCCTCTCACAAACATCCGGTAGTCAGATCAATCCAATTTGTATGCTATTTATGGATCTTTGAACTAAATACATACTCTTGCATGGCATGGGAGATTCATCGAGGAAATTCAATCTGAGGATGGCAGAGAAAACATGTTTTTTCTTATCATATTACATCTTTCCTTTCTATCTCTGCCTCTCTCTTCATTTTTCTAAAAATAAGTCTGCGTCACTGATTGGATTGTGTAATTTAATTTCTATCGCTTATTAAGGTTTAAGGTTATGAAAAAATGAACCTGATACACGTATTATCGAGATTACAGAATGAAACTCCTAATTTATACTCAAATAATTGTTGCTTAGTAGGACGAGTGAGAGCAATGAATTCGAGGGTTGATAAACTTGGCTGTATCTATTGTACACAACAATTTCAAGTTATATTAATCGCTGTGTTCATGCAGATTTGTACAGAAGTAGTTGATCAGGAAGTATTTGATTCTTGAATTGAAATCTGTGAGGCATTCTATTTGGTAACGCATTTTATTTGTTGCAATCATGGGGAATCCTCCCTCGTCTCAATGGTAAATCCTCCCTCTCGTTCGTGGAGGAGTTATTTTCCTTAAAAAAAAAAAACATCAGAAATAATTAAAAGGATTTTCCCCTACGTAGAGTAATGCTTCTGCCCTTTGATGGGTATTGAGTTCTTCAAAAACTATAGGAAATTTTCACTGATTCATGGTTCAAAGTTCTCCATCCAAGATGCAAATTTGCTGTCACCGCGTTTTGGAGGAACATTTCCCAATTACTTTTCACAGTATCTTAGACCCCAATTAGATTCGATTTATATGTTTCATTCCCAGCACAGAGATCAATACAGGATATGTTATTCGATCGCTACAACAAATTAACTCTTCAAAAGAATTATGCAATTTCGCTTCAAAACAATGATAGGAACAAAGTCCTATGTTCAACAAATGTGTACTCAAAATCTTTTCCTCAGTAAAAATCAAACAATACGATTCATTTCATAACGTGATTTTTAATATTACGATAATAATTTCCTTTTCACACACAAAAATTGTAACTTCACCTCACGTATGTAATACATCAAGTTCTCTCTCGAGTGAATGAAATCATAAAAAGTATAAAAGAGAAAAAATTGTACGAACGTATCTTCCTCTTTCCTCTTAGACATTTCATGCACGTGCAAAGAGTTTCGCAATCTTCTGAAAATCTTTCGTCACACCAATCCGAGGAGGATGTGTTTTTCTTTCTACTTATGAAGACTGCGCGTGGATGTAGAAAAAAAGTTTGTTTGTAGAGGTATACATACGTTTGAGTGTCCAAAGAGTTATTTGCTTCCCCGTGTACTTATAAGAGTCGTCCTTCAAATTTCACGAATCCTAAAGAGGAGACGGATTACGAAGACCAATGGGGGACCTTGCATGATCTTTGGAGGACATTTAAGTTTGAGGGACTTTCGTTTCAATACAGACATTAATTTCAACTCGCTTCAACATCATTCGATGCTCTTTGAATGTTGCAGTTTCGAAATAATTGAATTTCCATACTTCTGATTTGTTCAATAACGAACAAGCGTGCGAATTGAGCTGTACAAATGTGAAATTCAAGGTGGAAATCGTAAGAAAATTGAAGGTCTTGATTTGATCTCTTTTCTCTTTTTCTTATTCAAGATCCTACGTGTGTACATATAATACATTACGTCTTTAGATCATTATTTATTACATGAAGATTTTCCCTGAGGTTACCGCGTGCGAACGTATAATAGAGTTTTCTCTTAACCGATATGTGGGTGTGGAACCCACGTGTTCAAAAAGGATTCTCCGTTCTTTTGCAAGCGTCACCACGGACGTGATACTATGGTTGCTGGTCGTTTTATTCTTTTCTCCAATTTTTGGTGTAACACGATTGTGTGAGAATGTGTTGTTTTTTTCTCTCCTTTTTCTTTGTATCAATTTTCCTACGTTCAGTTCATTCAAGATCCTTTCTTTTTATGAAAACTTCTGACGAAGAATTCTTATTTCATTGCGTCATTGTATGTATCGAACTTTTAACAAGGAAAAATATGATATACGAAAAATGCGATGGTGGAATCAATTGATTCACAAATATATTAATATTATTCAAAATTATGTGTGAGTCTTGAATTCATCCAATTTTGAGGATAAGTGAATTGTTGATCTAAGCAATTGTAAATGAGCGCGTGGGATTCGATTTTATTTATTTTCGCTCGTATCTCACCTGAGGATTATTCGTGTATTATCTTGAGTTATCAGATAAAGGATGGAAGACATAATGAAAAATACGTCATACATCCTCAGTTAATGACTGATCAAGATGAGATGTGGTTATACTGTCTATTAAAGTCAGTCAGAAAATGGCCAATTGATTGTTACATTACTGCATTGTAGAAATGTCGGTAAATCTACAGAGAAATCCTTCGATCATTCAGACAGCAATTAATCCGGAAAAACACTGAAAAAATTCCAGAGATTTTAGTAATTATAACCAAAAAATATGGTGAATATACCATTTTTTCAGGAAACCTACCAACAAATTCGATACACGTGCCAAAAACTTGGAAATTTTCACCAACAGTGATCGAATTAATTGCCACCGACAATTTTTTTATAGTATGTGTGGATAACGTGCGTCATTGCTACCTGAATTCCGGACAAATCTCACAGAAAACACGGAAAAAAGTGATCAGCTGTGAGATAGACGGCCATTTTTCCAGTTCCGATAGCTAAATTTTAGCTGCAGCAGCGAAATTTTAGCTAATGTTGTTAAGAAATTAGCTGTCCTGTAAGTGCTAAAATATTTAGCAACGATAGCAAAAATTTAGCTAATACAGCTAAAAATTTCTTTCCGTGAATGGTCATGGTTCACTTCTTCCATTAAGGGCTTGATACTAAAGTTTATGACAATAAACAATCCACCATGAATTATTCTGATTGTCCAAGTTTTCCATTTTTATATCATGAAACTCATGGAGGGAAAAATGAAGTCTTCTGAGACAGGTCGTGAAAAGAAGAAGTAATCTGATAGGGCACACATTAAGGCATGATAGCTTATTGAAAACAATATTGGAAGGAAAAATGAATGGTAAAACTCGAAGAGGTAGACCTAGATTAAGTTATATGAAGCAAATTATACAAGATAAGGGTTGTCGTAGATATGCATAAATTAAGCGGTTAGCGGATAATAGACAGGGTTGGAGGATTTCATCAAACCAGTCATAAGACTGATTACTTCATGACGATGATGATGATGGAGAGGGATTACCACCCCAGTGAAAATCTCTCTCTTGTCATTGAAACACGGAAAAAAAGAAATAATTGCAGGAACTACTTAAATAGTCGATTTTCGACCATCTACTTAAGTAGTTGCTGCACCTACTTAGTAGTCAGGATAAGTAACTCGATAGTTGCACTAACTAACGTAAATACTTGAGGTATTTTGAATTAGTTGAAACAGGTAACGTGTTACTTGTCCTGACTACTAAGTAGCTGTCGCAACTACTTAAGTAGATGGTCGAAAATCGACTATTTAAGTAGTTGCTGCAACTATTCTTTGTTTTACGTGTATGTGGGCTTAAGAAAGCCTCACCAGGTCCTCGCGAGGAACTTGTAAGACCTTTTTATAGTCTACAGAGTGACTATAAAGATTTCTACTGGGACGATGTCAACGCCAGAGATACGAGTCTAATGCCGGAGACTTATGCTACCCAATGAAACAAAAAGACGTTAAAAATATGTCTCTCGAAATCATCCAAAAGATATCTTTTAGAGATATTTTGGATATCTTTTACATGTATTTCGTCTGAAAGATGTCTACGAGATAGATTAGATATTTTCCATGTTTTGAGGAAATAATGGGGAAAAGAATAAGCAAATTTTGCATGGACGAATAAAACTTTTCTAAGGGAATACTATCATAAATACAAAGGTGTAAGAGTCAAATCTTCGTCCTGGGCGCAGAAATTCAAAGTTATAGCTCTGCTTATGAAATGTCTGAATGTTGAATAACGTGTTCATAAATTGTTTATATGAATATTTCCAAAAGTTATTTCGTTGTTCCTAAGATACCATATGGCACAGAGTGTGTCAGTGATATTTCAGAATATTTTTACAATATTGCAATCTTCCACCCCAAGAGAACCCAAAGGTCCAAAGAATTTTCAATAGAGGTACATTGAACGTCTAGACATTTAATGGTCCATTAAATGTCTTCTGAACGTGAATAGACGTACAATACACCTAAATTTCACCTAAAAAGTCTGTATTCTCTTGAGGCAGTAATTTCGTAAGGTGAGTGTGTACCAAATATGAATACTATAATTCTCACACTGTAAGAATTTTCTTACTCAACTTCCAATTACATCCGGATAAAATGTCAATTACAAAAATACACATTCATGTGTACCAGGTGTAGAAGTATGAAAACGGAATTTTTTTTCAAAAATCACACGTTGGTTGTTTGAAAATGATAGAGAATATTTTATTCGAAATAATCTCCATTGCTGTTTATACATTTTCCCCACCTTTCCGGCAGTTTATGAATGCCACGCCAAAAAAACAGTTCCTCTTTCGAAGCGAACCAGTTATCGAGCCATTGTCCTACATTTTCATAGTTGTTCAGCGAGAGCGTGTCCCATTGACGCGAATAGATGATAATCGGACGGAGCCAAGTCTGGGGAACAAGCAGCATGCGGTAGCATCTCCCAACTGAACGCCTCGATCATTTCCCTGACCCGTTTTGCTGTGTGTGATGGGGCATTATCGTGGAGCAAGATGACTTTGTGTTACCTTTCACCATATTCCGGTCGTTTTTCACGCAATGCGCAATTCAAGTCGATCGTTTGCTGTTGGTAGCGATCAGTGTTGACGGTTTGCCCAGGTTTTAGCAGCTCATAGTAGATTACACCCTTCTGATCCCACCAAACACAGAGCATTGTCTTTTTTCCGAAACAATTTGGTCTTGCAGGGGATGTCGATGATTTGCCTGGATTCACTCATGACCCAACGCTTAGGATTCTCAAAATATATCCATTTTTCATGACCTGTCACAATTCGATGGAGGCATGACTTTTTTTCGTATCTGTCGAACAGCATTTCACCAGTGGTTTCACGATGTTCTTGTTGTCTTTCATTCAGTTCATGCGGAACCCATTTTCCCACTTTCCGAATCTTCCCCATGGCTTTCAAACGAATGGAGACGGCTTTCTGCGTCACATTCAATTGATCCTTGAGTTCTTGTTGAGTTTGAGTATCATTTTCAGCAAATAAGGCTTGTGATTTGTAGTCTACGAACTTTTTCGGTGGTTTCCCATGTTCTTCGTTTCTCATGTCAAAAACACCACTATTAAATTTTTTAAACCACTCGAAACACTGAGTTTTACCAGAGGCATGTTCACTGTAAGCTTCGACAAGCATTTGATGTGATTCTGCAGTAGTTCTCTTCCAATGATCACAAAAAACCAACGCTGTCTGCAGATCGTGGTTTGTGGGCACAAAACTTGACATGTTCGAGGTTATAAAACAGATACGGGTTTACAGAACTTCTATTATTTTGTGTTGAAAATCTTCATCGGCTGTTAGGGGGAGATGATGGTGCTGAAGAGGTGGTCTTAGGGCCCCTAAACTGATGGCTAGTGCCATTTATTGGGAAATTCCGGTTTCATACTTCTACACCTGGTAAGACGATATGGCAAAAATTCAAAATTCAGTTACGTGTAAATGAATTCTCCATTTAATGGCCAAGAATTGAAAATTTAATTTCCAAATGTCCTTGAAAAATAGTACATCAAATTGAAATAAATTTTCAACAGTTTCTTCAAACTAATAAATTTCCTTTGGTGTACGGAAAGTCAGGACTTGGAAGGGGTTATTGAATTATCATGTTTCATCAAGTAAAAGTATTACTTCTAAAATTTCATAACGTAAGTTGTGTTCAGTGTTGAAAAATTCAGTCACGACTTCGGAGAAGAGTCCAGCAAAGGACTTGAAAAATAGTGGGAAGTTGAATTGATGAGAGTAGAAATCTCCGAGGAATATAAGGAAAAGTTGTAAAGATCAATGTAAACGTCAAGTGCATACGAAGAGTATTTTTCTTTCAAATCGTGTATCGGACATAGGAGTAGGATGACTAAAAATATTTCCGGGATCTGATGTTTGTTTTTCATCTTCTCTTATAACATTTTGTAATGTTGTCACTTTTGCCAATTCTCTCACTCGAGTGGAACTCAATTTCAACTGTTTAGTAAACATCAAAGGTTGGATGACGGTATCATACAACATGGTTTCATTAGATATCTTCCACAATTCCTTTCCATGCAAGATCTATGATGAATCTCTTTGTTAATTGAGAAAGAATGACAGGAAATTAGGAGAGTCAGCGTACTGACCACGTAGCGCCAATGTTCTTATAGAAAAAGAGCTCTTAAATCATATTGGCGAAATGTCTTGAGATATCTTTGAGAAGTCTTGATGTTGTGTGGGTGCTAATATAAAAGTCACGTTAATGTACCTTGCTCCATACTTTACAATGTGCGATTGAGGTGTTTTTATAACGTTCAAAAAATCTCCTTGATATTTTCACAACCTTCTGAATTCATCTAAGAAGCATAGCCTGCTGTATGGAAGCAGGCAGGGATGATTGATGCATGTGAATAATCACACAATGAGGAGACATAACTGGTGCAGTAACTTGGATTCAAAAAACCCATTGAATCCCAAAAAAGTCCATTAAATATATGTCGTTGAAGTTTGAATCATTTTAAAAAATGAACCGAACTTACAAAATCTGATGAATTATCGTTATTCATCTTCTCCAATTGACTCCTTGGAACTGGAAACATCGTTTGAACAATGTATTGAAGGATTTCCGGTCTTTACACGGAGAAAAAGGAATTCGCTGTGGCAGCGAAATCTACTTTTGCTGGGTTCCTTTTGCCAGAGCAGCAAATTTTTTGCTGTGACAGCAAACTATTCGCTGTTCCAGCAATCTTGTTAGCTGCGACAGCGAATTTTTAGCTGTGGCAGCAAAAAATGTTTGCTATCCCAGCAACATTTGTTTGCTATTCTATATATAATACCTCGATTCGCTGCGTCAGCAAATTTTTTCTCTCCGTGTAACAACTGAGTATCTCGTTATTTGCTCACTAATTCGTTTCGATGAACGATTCAAACTTCGAACATGTATAACATATTCGAGTCAAAGGCAATTCAAGAATCTGCGATCAGATTTTGTTGATTCAAAAGACATTTTTCAATTGAAAACTGAAATGCATTTTACCAAATTTGATTGGAAACATAACATATAACACGTTACTGTACAAGCATGCTTTTTTACAATGAAATCCTTCCAATCGAATTCAATTCCGCGTAATTTAGTAAAAAAAAAACGTGTTTGAATCGTAACCTGGTATCCTTTCAAGAGAAATGAGTAAATTATTCTTACCTTCCCGCAGAAATAGTATTCAGGTGGTTCTTTGTCGACCAACGCCAACACAGCTCCGTTATCGCCTAATGGACTTCCAGGTTGACTATTTCCTATCCTCAAGCCTTTTTCTTGATAGTACGTTTTGTGAAAGACCTTCACAGAAGGCACTGGTAATGCCGTGATCATGCTGAAATACACAGAAGAATTGTACAAATTTCATGATGTATCATATACAAACAATTGGAAATGTTTAAAAACATGTTCAAGAGCATAGAATTTTTTTCCGTATTTATACAATTTTTTTTCTTCCAACTCTAAAAGTCATTATGCAATGTAAATGCTTTCATCTGCTTTGAAAATGTCTCGCATTTCCCTTTAGCACGTCAAAGCGGTACCTAGAATAATCCCTTTCAAGAAAATATCGATTTTGAATTGAACTTATTTTCAATCGATTATTCAAATTACTTTCTCTCGTTCTTTGATGCTTTATATACTATTTTGAGTCTGTGAAGGTTAGGGATTAATAATGAACAAAAGGGTTAAATTGTAATTGCTCAGTTTTTGTACAATTCAATTTGTGTACCATTATTGTCCATCTCGTTTCTATCAAGAATCATAATTGAGATTACTGGTGACGTCAGTTGCTCGTTATATTCGTGCCAGCGACTTCCGCATCATCTTTTGAATTGCACATTCAAAGCATTCGCATTTAAGGGATTCATTTTCGAGATAAAAAGTACTTTGGAACATACTGCACTCGATGAAAAGATACGATATGAAATACGAAATATAGCAAATCAATCACTCGATACGTTTTGTTGGTTATTCAGAAAAAGGGTGCAGTTCTGCTTCCACTCCTACTCTCGAGGATATATATATGAAAAAATTTAATAACATCGAAGACCGTGATTCATTGTTCCAAAAATACAATGCAAAAAAATTAACTGAGAGTTGACTGGATTTTATACTGCAAAATTGAAATGTTTGCGGTAAAAGTCCACCCATATAGAAATTTTTAGCTTCCGACAATCTAACAATTGAACATAGCTTGGCCCAATGTTGACAGACAAGGCTTGGCAATCTATAAATATTCGATGTTGATTAACAAAAAATATAATCGGTTGTCAGCCTATCATTGATTCACAATTCCGCCAGGCTTGGCGCTTGCTAGGCTCATCCTTGGTCCAACCTTGACCGAACGATAGATTCTATCAAAAGTGAAGATTATTTGCAACGTGGTTGAATATTGCCACAAACTTTGGTCTAATCTGGATAAAAATTGGTTTTCAATGTAGCGCCGATCATTGGTAATAGCATGGCTCATTATTGGCATGCTCCTTATTTTTTAATTTTGATGACTGAATTGCTAGCTGAGTTACCGATCGAGTGTCTCTCGCGAGTAGTGAGTGATGTATACAAGGCGTATATAAGATTCAAATAATTCTCTGGAAGAGCAGCCAATCGTTCTTTGTTACATGTTACACCACAGGGTTCCTACTGCTGATCCATATTGTGTATACTTCTCATGGCAAACTTTAGCGACAAAAAACACCGAGTTGTTTACAGATAAATGAGGAAAACACAATAGGATCCCAAATAAAATTGTAAAATGCACATACTTTTTATATATTTTTAGGTTGATTATTTTTTACAGTTTTATCATTGGCGCAACATTGATAAACAAATTTTTTCATTGTTTGCCAATGATGGTCTATTTCATTGCCGTTTTTGCACCAATGATGGGGCTTCATTGGCAAAACATATCGATGAATCATAAAATGATGTTATAATTTCAGTGTTGCGCCATGCTTGGTTGCCAAGCGATGGCCATACTTTATCTACGTTGCGTATCAATGGTAAATTTCTGTATGGGTAATGGATATTTTGGAATGCTTGAATTTTCAGTTCAACGTACTGGTTAATGAAATAGTTTTCAGTTCAATCACTGCAGTTTTTTATCGAACACTTTTCGAAGCGCATGCCTACGCGTGATAAAATTTGAAGTATTTCGAACGGATATTCCGTCGATATTCGTCAAGAACTATAACACCACCGACGTACTGTTTACATTAATATAACTGAAAATCGATATTCCATGATGAAATAAATCGCAATCATCGTTATATAATATTGTGCAGTTATATATTAGGTCACCGGTTTATTTCCACAGAAATATTTATATCGCGAGTCGTTACTATCGATGGTCGGTGAACGGAACGAAGAAGCTCGAGAAAAGCGATATGTAAGAGGTGTATAACCGTCCTTCCTTTAAGATATTCACGTTCGATAGAGAAAGTGGAACACCCTGAAATGTTCGAAGAAAGAATTCTTTGAGAGAATCTGATGGAAATAAAGGAAGTATTTACAATAAAAAATGAATGGATGGGGTATAATGCTTGTTTAATTGCGAAGTATTAAGTATCATTGCCGAAAGAATGAATGATCTACCGGTGAATCAAATGAGTAAATTCTTTGATTGAAAAGGAGGATTTTCTGGTAAATTTACTTTAATTTGCTGAAAATTTCGATATGGAATGAAGAAGCCTTCGGACAAGCCCGAGAGAAAGGTGGTTTAAGTAGAGAAAGGTGCAAAAGTTATCTTCTGAGATATTCACGCTCGATAAAGAGAAAGTGGAACAACTCTTACACGAATCAGACAATGTCCGATAGGTATACGATCTCAAGCATATACACCCCCACACGTGTGCTTAATGAGAAAAACAGAAAAAAATAAAATGGGAAGAAGATCAAAGAAATCTACGGATAGATGAAATATATTTTTCCAACAACTATCACGAATAGTGTTATATCGTCATGTCTAAATCCGTACTTTGTCAGTTGTCGCTTTTTTCTCTTTTCTGTTCAGTAGCAGTCACGTACAACCAGTATAGCTTCTTTAGAATCGAATTTCAAATGGGAGAGAGAAATTCGTGACCTCGTGAATACGGACATCGCTTTTTCATAGGAAAATATTAGATCTTTTTAATCAGAATTCTTCCGAATTAATCTGATCTCATAGATACTTTTATTCCTGTTGGTGAATTAATTTCACAATTTTCAGAGCAATTCATGTCTTTTCCAGGGAATTTTGAACCTTCATTGTCGCTATGTAATTTCTTGTACCGGAAATAGATGAAGCGTATGCAAAATACATTTCCAATTATAAGGTACACTATGATGACACACTTTATACGAAAGAATATATTAATGTTGCAAAACTGTTCGAGATTGAGGTGTTTTTGCAGTACACGTTAAGAATATTGACGAAGTTCAAAAGTTCCTGTTGGATGGAAATTTTGACACGTGAGAAAAACTTTTTATGCGCGTCGGGTGTGACGTTGTGGATATACCAATCGAAATAACGATGTTATATTCCGCATGCATGATTGGAACGTCCTCAATACCGAGACGCTTGTTTGATATTACAACTCAGAACCACAGAAAATTTACAAATAAACATTGGTATCGTTCTACTCATGATAATCATGAAAGTTCATATTACATGATCAAGCGACGACAGAATTTTATGAAATCATATGGAATTCAAGCACAGATAATTGAATTTTACACGGAAGTCTATTCTTAGAAGAATCGACGCCACTTTCACCAAAAAGTTTCATTTTTTCTGCAAAAAATTGGAGGAAAAATGACGCGTTGTGGTCAAAATGAAGTGACTTTTCCCGAGGGAATCGATGAATTCGTCAAAGGATTTCCTATTGTAAAAGGTTCACTAAACTAAATCTCTGATCATTGTTTTTTGCTGTACTTTTGATGTTCTTGAAGTCTGTGTAACGTTTCAAATATGAAAACGCGCTAACGATTTTAATCGAACCTAAATATCTCAATTGAACTTCCTTGTGCCTCTAGCTCGCCGGATCTAAGGTTCAGAAGTGAGGGAACGCGGGTTACAGATTATTACAAGAACACATTTAATAAGTTCAATGCAAATATTTATTACACAGAGCAGTAATATTCTGCACTGGAAAAAAAATTTATTCCAGCCAAATAAATATTTATTTGTCCTGTATCAAAGAAATATTTATTAGAATTAACAAAATATTCTTTGGAACCAAAATAATTTATTGGAATTAAATAGATGGTTTTAATCGTTTATTTGATTCCAATAAATTATTTTGGTTCCAAAGAATATTTTGTTAATTCTAATAAATATTTCTTTGGTACAGGACAAATAAATATTTATTTGACTGGAATACATTTTTTTTTCAGTGTGCGGATGGAAAATATGATCAGAAAAGGAACTGATAAAATAACTATTTACAAAGCGATAACTTAAAATTAAACGCGCGTGAGGGGTATTTTACAAACATTCTTGTATTACAGAGCACTACTAAGACTTTTATCATCGCCACAAACCAGTGAGTCGTAGTCAGAAGTCTTTATTCTCCCTTAGTAACGAGTAGCGTCAATTTGGGGTATCGCTTTCTCTTTCTAGTGAAGACGAAAGTTGAAATAGGATCATAAATTTCACCGGGAATGTCTTAGGCCGTTTTAGGATATGTTGTTTACATAAAAGGAACTCTTTTGAATAAAGATACAGACTCTGATTACACTTTTGGTCAGAGAGATATAGATATATCAAAACAATTTAATCAAATCAAATCCACTTCCGTGTGTCATCAAATATTTTATATGTCAAATCACCAAAGGATACGTAGCTCGTTACTCGTGCAAATGTATTTTGAGCTGGTCAATCAGTTGTAAATAGAAAGTAATTTGATAATTTTAATGCATTGAAAAGAATAATCAGTTACCCTTACTCCATATTAGTTCCAGTAACTAGATACAGCTGTAGATATTTGGATGATCAAAACGGGCGTTGGCTCAACTAAATTCAAATTTAATTTCTCTGACTTTAGTTGCTGTTACTGATTCGAAGTTGACTTTACTACAGCTTTTATTACCGGCTTCTATTCTGTTATTACTCGGAACTAATTTTCACAACTATCTTCGGTTCATTCGGTCAAATAAATTATTTTTTTCGGTGTGAATCACGATGATTCGATAACGCGATCGTATTATGGGTGCGCGACGAGTACTTCCGAATATAATTGGTACGCTTCAGGTTTGCCCATCCTCGTCCGCCCTTCTTCCTATGCTACCTAACAAGAGAGAGTACCCTACTCTGCTCTTGTGCCTTGTGTATAGGTTTCAGGTTCGCCCATTCCTCTTTTTTGAGACTCAGAATCTTGGATCGCAGGTTCGCCCATCCCCCGAAATGCCGTAAGAGTGTGCCTACGTAAAGCCATTACAACAACTGTTTATATCGTGCACTACCCGTAACGATAGTTCCGGACAGTGATGCCAGATTCGAGACCGAGACCGCTTCCCCTTTCTCCCACCATGCGGAATAAGTTGGGCGAGCGAGAGAGTGATAGTCACTCTTCCTCTGTCGCTCACCCTACTTATTCCGCATGGTAGGAGAACGGGGAAGCGGTCAATGGGGTGAGTAAAAACGGTCTCGGTCTCGAATCTGGCATCACTGGTTCCGGACTCTGGACCATTAAGAAATGGTTACCTTTGGTCTTACCTTTCGAAACACCGTATGTATTTGCACCTTTGCTCGGACAAAGTGCAAGCATGTTTGGTGAATACGGATGAGAGTGATCCGTTGGTGCCCAAACTCCCCTATCTATACCCGGAGAAGAATGATTCTCACCGCGCGCAACGACACAACACCAGTTTCCGCCTAGCTGTTCGATTTGGAACTACAAGATGTGGTGGCACTACTGATCCTTCGAGCAACGAGAAACCGTGTAGGCACCGCTCGGTATACCGCATCGATCGGAGCGCGCTCGCTCGATCGATAATGACACTGTGTACTCGCCACGCATTCACCCGTATGATTTACTGACAGGAGTTGTAGTTTGTTTACAAACTGTCACTTAGTGACTCGTCACATCTGAATCGTTTATTGAAACGGAACAAACATTCGAAATCACAAAATCTGATAAATCATGGATGTTTACATTCTCGAATGAGGTCTTTAGAATTGGAAACATCGTTTAAAGAATGTACTACAGGATTTTGGGGCTGCAAGAGCTGAGTATTTTGTTATTCGATTGACAATTCGTTCCAATAAACGATTCAAAGTTCCGCAACATTGCTTTTGACTCATACCTTGTTCTGTTTTTTGTCGACAAGTAGGATTGCAATGATCTCTAATTTTCTTTAACCGTTGGTTTCGACTGAAGAAAATATCCCCCATTGATTCTTCCCATCAGATTAGTTCGTTAAAATTCAATTACTTTACATCACAAAAGTAACAACATTGAGGTAAAATAAAAACCTCTGAGACATACTTTTCGCTGAAACGCGTTATCTGATGCGAATTAATTCATTCTGAATCACTTACAAATACATTGATATTCATTGTGAATGAACGAGTCGTTCCTTTGATAGAGATAAGAATAAATTCACTACAATAATTTGATCAACGGGGTGGATATTTTTCTAAAAATACCGACATGCGAAGCTGAGATCATTAATCTTTCGATATATCAATTTCAAACCAATAAAAAATTCTGTAACTTCATTCCCAATATATTTTATCACCAATTGAGAAAATTTGAATTTTTGGTTTTGTTGAGCAGTACAATGGATTTTTATATATTTGAAAGAATTTTCCTATTACATAAAATTAAGCTCATCAGAGAACAAAATTTAATATTCACTGCTATTCTTATTCGTCATTTTTTGTATAAAACCAGTATCGGGAGATGTGGTTTTTTTCTCATTCATAAAAGAATCTGGCGAGAAGAAATTGTTGGTCGCCCTACAGCGTTTTTCTGTTTCCAATCACAAGAATTTACAAGTTTTGTTAAAAAAAGCATGAGAGATAAAAATTTTTTTGTCTTCAATCTATTGATTGGTTCATCGCAAGACTCTGAGCAAACATTGTAATTTCATGTACTCCAGGTAAAACTGTGAAAGCACTTCTTATGAATTAAACACAGATGGATTAATATTGTGTCTGAAAGTTCAAAGATCGTTGTTTGACAACAATACTAACATAGCCCACGGCTAATCAACGATTTACGGTTTGAAAATGTTGACCAGGAAAGGCGGTTGCTGGTTTGCAGCTCGCTCTCAATATTGAATTGGCTTACATTTGATGAGAATTTTGTATGATTCTGTTGAAGGATACTTTTCTTTGACTCGAATAAGATCCTTGGCGGAAAAATTTTCCAAATTACCTAAAATTTATATAAATTATATATAATGTTGAAAATATTCCCACTTGGAATTTGTGTACGATTATTATAAGTATAAAATGTAAATGAATGGATTTTACATGAATTATATACAATTTTTATATAATTTATGTATTTCAATGCCCGTCTCATGGATAACTTAGTTTGCTGTTGAAAGCTCCATTCACTGATAGGAATTAGTCACGTTTGAATGAAAAAGTTGATGGAATTCATTGATTTGTGATGAAGTGACTGCAGAGCATTAGAATCGTAGTGATTGGAATTCAGAAGTCGATGGGAACAATGTATTTAACCTATACGTGTTATATGAGCGATATAGGCTGTGACTACACGGAAAGTATATTATCTCATAAATTACGATGTTGAAATCGTAGTACAGGACCATACTTGAAAAAGCAGGAATTGTCAGATGAATGAGAGAAATACTGATGTTATAACCTTTCTTTGTAGAAGTTAACATCGCAATATTCGACATGATTCAATCAAAAAACAGTACACTCCACGATGTTACATTTTGAATAAGCTGATTTTGCAGTACAGTCCTCCGTTACGATTTCCAAATCGTAATATATAAGATAATATTTTTCCCGTGTAGAAATTTATTTAAAAACGATATTAACGAACGTTCATATTCTCAAATTCACTGATATTCGATTGTCAATTCGTTTTAATGGAAGATTCAAACATCGATCGATGATACTACACTTCTCTCATTCCTCCCTCGTGTTCACTAAGTCATCTTAGATTCACCTTTGTGAGAATTTGCATTGCGTTCGTTTATAGCTGTATTAGGAACATGTTATACAACTATCATCATCTATAACGCCTCAACATAGTTTAGTGTACCGCCTCTGTTGTAAACAATCTGATGAAGTTCGTACATATCACATGCTCGGAAACCTCTATCAACACGTGCTCAAGCAAACTTTGATAAGAAGGATATCGATTTATGGACATCTTTTGTCAATTAAGGTCGAATTATTTCAGATAATTTTAGAGAATAACACAAATCCGTCCAATCAGATGGAAGAAATTTTGGATAACGGAAAAAAATCAATTCATTGTCAACATTGGAACAGTTTGTGATATACAAAAACTAGTTTCTGTAGTTAATTTTCAGTTAAAATATAAATATTTCCATTTCTCCGTCGCTTTTCCGTTCCTTCAGATCGTATCCAAATATCCATTGTGTTCACGTTGCCTTCACAGACATACAATATGGAGATCGGTAATCTATTGAAACAAATTATTAATCGAATAACGAAATACTCAAACTCAACCTCAGTTAAAGGCCCGAAATCTCGCAGCACATTCATTGAACAATGTTTTCAATTCCGAGAAGTCAATTTGAGGAGATAAATGACAATGATTCATCATATTTTGTGAGTTTGAATTTTCATTCCGTGTTTACAAACGATTGAAAACTTCTACAACATGGGAATATGTTATATTCGCGCCATAAATGACAGTGTGATAAGTTGGTCTACGTCTACACGGAGAAAATCCTACACCAAAGGT
The DNA here is from genome assembly GCA_018340375.1 of Gonatopus flavifemur. Taxonomy (NCBI): domain Eukaryota; kingdom Metazoa; phylum Arthropoda; class Insecta; order Hymenoptera; family Dryinidae; genus Gonatopus; species Gonatopus flavifemur. The sequence continues at coordinate 43,517,894 of JAFFJZ010000003.1, read as the reverse complement.
TACAGTAGCCCACACGACTGGCTCGTGTTATGCTGCAAAATCATTTCAACACTACTGGTTACTGTGGTAACACGACACAGTCGTGTCTCCGCAGTAGGGAGTCGTTTGTCTACATTCTCCACTGTGGAGACACGACTGATTCGTGTTACCACAGTAACCAGTAGGGTTGAAATAATTTTTTGTAGGGATCGGCGATACTGTATCGATATGTGGAAATATCGATATCAAGATGCTAAAATATCGATATATTATATCGATACTTCATCAGTCCGATATTTTGGTATATTGATAACCACATATGAATATCGAGTTTCGATACAGGCAGAGTGAAGATGCATGTACGCACGGCCAGTAAAAAATGCACGGAGGAAAGAGATCTTCAAAAAATAGTCAAGTTCGCTAACATATGTATATAAGAATAGCCCCGACATGTGACATAGCAAATTATATCACGTCAGATATTGATTTGTAGCCCATGAAATTCAAATTGAGTGATGGAGTTTACAGAAATTGTCAATTCTCATAGGGATTCACAAGAGTACTAAGTGCCGTTACATTTTGTGATACTTTCCATCTCATAATCAATAAATTACGTAGCTCATTCTACTGAAAACATGTGAGAAATATTTATTGCTACATCAAATATTGAATTCCACTATTTTTCAAGGGGACAATTTTTTGCATGTGGACTGCTGAATTCGTTTTGAAATCAAACATTGATATACATTTGTTCATTTCGATGAATAGGTCATAAATGGCGAAGAACTAGGGATTTCGGAAAACTTACTGGAACTTACTAGTGTGAAGTCAATCGTGAATGTTCAACAAAATGAACATTCAGCATATTGAATACCTCCAGAATTGATATCGATAATTTATTCTACGATATTCTGGTGTATCGATATTTGATCTGCCAATACATATCGATACACAATATCGATACTATGAGTCCGTATCGGTAAACACCCGTTGAACCGAAAGCCCGTTAGGCCGAAAGACCGTTGGACCGAAATTTATTTTACCGAATGACAATAATCCGAAATATTACTATACGTTACTAGTCGTGTGCGAATAAGATAGAATGTCACCAAAACTTTTTCGGATTATTGTCATTCGGTAAAATAAATTTCGGTCCAACGGTCTTTCGGCCTAACGGGCTTTCGGTCCAACGGGTGTTTACCTCCGTATCGCCGATCCCTAATTTTTTGGCATAACACGAGCTAGTGGTGTGGGCTACAGTAACCACTAGTGTAGGATTTTCTCCGTGTAGTTAACGCCACGAGCTATCTTCTACACGGAGGAAAATGCAGTTCGAAAAAATAATTCTTCAATAGAACATTGGTATTTCTTAAATTCTGTGAATATTCCCTACCATGTATGTACCATGAGGCCCACCCCAGCCCAGCATAGGCTCCACCCCGTCAATATGGGCTTTAAATCAGAGTTTATACACGTTTGCTAAAATCTGAGGGTATTTCTCAAGTTCGTAATAGAGATGGAACGGTTCATATTTTCGTTGAATTTTATTTGGAAAAGGATGAAAATCTATCAATACACTGTTAGAAAAATCTGTCTTGAACTTATCAATAATATTATGAATATTTTATTAAATTTCATACGAAATTTTGTATGAAATTTCATATTTCCGTATTAAATTCAACAACGATTATTAAATTTAATATGAAAACATGAAATTTAATATGAAAATATGAAATTTCATACAAAATTTCGTATGAAATTTAATAAAATGTTTATGTGAAAAACTTCATTATAGTATTGTTAAGTTGAGGACAGATTTTTCTTACAGTGTACCTCACACACAATAGGAGGAAATATGAACTTTCCAGAAGTCGCGCATTAAATTTTTCAAAAAGATTAATGAAATTTCGAAATTTTTTCATCCACTGAATGAAATTTCAAGTGCGACTGACAAAATTTCGGGATTTTATTATTCAATTCGTAAAATTCTATGCGCAACCTCTGGGAAATTCATATTTTTTCCTATTTTTTTGAGGTATTGCATGATGAGTTTTCATTCTTTTTCAAATAAAATCCAACGAAAATGTGAACCGTTTTATCTTCATCAGTAACTTGAGAAATACTCTCAGATTTCAGCAAATATTCTCAGATGTGAGGATGATTTGGTCTCGTTTGTCGAATTGAAGTAGAGAGGGGAAGTAATTACAGTTCGGTGCCTTCCCCCGGTGAGCGGCGAGAGATCAGGCCCATCCGTGCCAGGCACGACTGCCCACTGCGAGGATCGCGTAACTCCCTGAAGTGGCCAACTCGTGGACCAGAGGATGATTTTTAAGAACACTCAGTGAAGCGGAGGATCGCTACCACCAAATTGCTCCTCCAATCCTTGATCCGCTTGGACCAAGATGCGGGAGCGGTGTGAATGCACTCAACACTTCGCGCTATCACGGTTCAAGCTCCTTAGCCTAGAGTTCCAGATAACTGGAGCGGATTCACGCTACCAGCGACCTAAGAACTCTCCGGGTCATGAATAGGTGACAATGGAGCCGGGATATCCCACACCCGATCCCACGCCACCAGCTTGTCGTAGAGCTCGCCAACGTTCCATTAAGTTGGTAAGTTTTTGATCGACTTGCTTTCCTCCTCTCACTTCGTCGAGGAGGCCACGAATATCGGTTTAATAATACTTTGACTGAAGACGAGTGTGGTTTTGATTGTCCAATTTTGGCGGTGTAAGTTTGTCTACGTTGTCGATGTCCAGCATTCCTCCGATTGTTCCTAGATTCCGTGATAGGGCATGCGCCAATTGGTTTTCTTTTCCAGGACAGCAAAGCTGCCAGATGAGCTCCGACGCTGAGGGGAAGAGTACCCCTACCATCACTTCATGTATATAATAGTCGTAAGTATTGGTAAGTAACACTTACAACACATACATATATGAGGTGATGGTGGGGGTACATTTCCCCTCAGCGTCGGAGCTCATCTGGCAGCTCTGCAGGACAGTGTTCAATTTTGAAAGAGAATTCTTGTAGTAAGATTGTCTATTTGGTTAGATTTGAACGACTTCCTTTCATTTGATTCAACCAAATGAATGCCTTACTGTCCGTTCTGAGAACTTTATCGTCGGATAGCCCAGATAATTGCCAAACATTCTTGTTCGTTGCAGTGATATCGTTCCTCTGCGAGTGAGAACTTGGCACTAGCATAACCGATGATCCGTCTCTTTTTATCTGCATCTTCTTGATATAGCACAGCTCTCATTCCTTGGGCGCTGGCGTCTGTTTGCAAGGTGAACTCCAAAGTTGGATCTGGACGGTGAAGGAATAATGGTTTCCGGAACTTTTCCTTGATTCGGTCAAATGCCTATTGAGCCGTGTTGTCCCATGTCCATGGTTTTCTGGAGGTCAAGAGTTCCGTGAGGGGTGTCGTCAAGTCGCTGAATTTTGGAATGTACCAGGTGTGTAAGTATGAAACCGGAATTTGCTCATAGGTGGCGCTAGATGTCGATGCAGTTACCGACACATCACGTCAGCGGTGTCTTGTTATTGTATTGATATCCGACAAAGATTTCCAACTCACAATAACACGAGTTTCATTCAGTAGCATTAGTTTATTAGAGATAAACATGTCGAGTCTTGGGCCAACAAATTACGATTTGCGGACAGCACTACTCTTCTGTTTTCATCTGAAGAAAACCGCAGTCGAATCGCATCGAATGCTTGTGGAGGCGTTTGGTGAGCATGCTCTCGGGAAAACACAGTGTTTCGAGTGGTTCAAACGGTTCAAAAGTGGCGATTTTGACGTCAGGAACGAAGAACGTAGAAGACCACCCAAAAAGTTTGAAGACGCTGACCTGCAAGCCTTGTTGGACGAAGACGACGCTCAAACACAACAATAACTGGCAGATCAGTTGAAGGTGACCCGAGAAGCCATCTCCCCTCGGTTGGAAGCCATGGGAAAGATACAAAAGGTGGGGAAATGGGTTCCACATGAACTCGACGAAAGACAGCAGGAAAACATCATGCGAAATGCTGCTCGCCAGGTTCCAAAGAAAGTCATTTCTCCATCGAATTGTGACTGGCGATGAAAAGTGGATATATTTCGAGAATCCTAAGCGTGAAAAGTCATGGGTTACTCCGGGTGAACCATCAACATCGATGGCAAGACCAAACCGCTACGGACGAAAGACAATGCTGTGTGTTTGGTGGGATCAGAAGGGTGTAATCTACTACGAGCTGCTGAAACCTGGGGAAACTGTCAATACTCGACGCCACCGACAACAAATGATCGATTTGGATCGAGTTTTGCGTGAAAAACGACCAGAATACCAACAAAGACAATACAAGGTGATTTTGCTGCATGACAATGCATCAGCACACAAAGCAAAACAGGTCCAGGAAACGATAGAGTCGTTCCGTTGGGAGATTCTTCAGCACGCGCCTTATTCACCGGACCTTGCCCCATCCGATTACTACTTGTTTGCATCGATGGGACACGCACTTGCTGAGCAGCGCTTTACTTCTTACGAAGATGTACGAAAATGGCTCGATGACTGGTTTGCCTCAAAAGAGCAACAGTTCTTTTGGCGCGGAATCCACGAATTGCCAGAAAGATGGAAAAAATGTATAGATAGCGACGGACAATACTTTGAATAAGTTACTTTGTATCATATCATTACAATAAACGTGTTTTTTCTGTACAAAAATTCCGGTTTCATACTTACACACCTGGTATTCCCTCAACGAATTGCAGGTCCCCAAGAATTTCTGTACGACTTTTCGATATTTCCGCTGCCGTAATGCTTTGTATATGCTCGGGTTGAGCACGATTGCCCTCAGCAGATATTATATGCCCTAGGAACTTTAGTTCGGTTTTCCCAAAGTGACATTTTTCGAGAGAACAGGTTAGTTCGTAGATCTTGAGTCTTTCAAACACTAGTCCCAAGTGCCTCGAGTGTTCTTCCCAATTCCTTGAGAAGATAATGATGTCGTCCATATATACCATCCGGTGAGGACCTGATTCATCAGCTTTTGAAACGTAGCGGGTGCGTTCTTAAGTCCGAACGGCGTTACTCTGAATTGATAGGTCATTCCATTGGGAGCCCTAAAGACCGTTTATTTTTTCCATTCCGAGGCCATGGGTATCTCCCAGTATCCACTCTTCAAGTCTAGACTGGTGAAGACTCGAGCCTTGCCTGGATGTTTTAATGCGTCATGGATTACCGGTGTTGGTTGTGATACGTCTTCGGTGACAGAGTTTAGTTGACGGTAGCCTACACAAAATCTGGGCCCTCCATCTTTTTTCCCAACCAATACGATTGGTGAATTGTAGGAAGAGTCACAGGGTTCGATTAACTCCTGTGTTAACATCTCTTGTATTTGTTCGTTGATAAGTTCCATTTTTTGTTCAGAGTACCGGTAAGGACGAATCCGGATAGGGTGATTAGTAGTAACCTTGATTTCGTGGTTTGTGGCCCGAGTCTGTGGTAATTTCTGGGGTGATTGGAAAATGTCATTAGTTCGGTTGATCCCTTCGTAGAATCGATCTTGGTACTCCGTTGGAAATTCTTGTTGAATCTTATCATGATCGAGTAAAATCTGTGGCCTGTCTGGTAAAGCACTCTTTTTTCTCAGATAAATTGTATACCTTTTTTAAAGCAGATATAAGCATTCTTGGATAGCATCATAGATTACTGCCTGATCTCTTAAACAAGGTTGATCCAACAACATTGGTTCGTTGAGGGTTTTACTTAGAAGCTAAGTTATGGGCATGCTGTGCCTATGTATTCGGCTGATAAGGTTAATTGACCCGTCATTTCCAGCTGCACATCGCCTGCAGCTACACAAGCCTTGGTCTGGATTTGCTGAATTTCTTCTGCCATCCCTTCGGGTAAGTACTTGGGATTCAAGAAATTATCGGTTGCGGCAGTATCGATGAGTGCAACGATTTTATCGTATCCCAAACGGACTGTGAGCTGAGGGATCTCCAGGGTTTCCCTTGTAGTTATGTGGGCTTGCGGTTTGTCTTTGTCGGATGGCTCTTGAGTCAGTGTTTCAGTCCGCCGTTTCTCCTGGAATACAGGGCAATCTTTGTGTAAATGGTATTCAGGACAATGCCAACACTTTGGTAGTCCCTTCTCTTGCACAGGCTTTGGATTAGCAAATGTTGTAGCTCCTTCTCTCTTAGGAGGCTTGGATGCTGTCCTTGTTTCACCTTCGTCTTGCTCCAGTGCGAGTTGCATTAACTCGGAGAAATGGTTGAATTCAGCCGTCCTTAAAATTTTGCCGTGAAGAAGGCTTGGTTAACTCGATTAGAATTGAAATGATGACATCTTCTGATGTGTGTGGTTGGACTCTTTTGAACAGTTTATATTTTTGCTGTTGAAATGAACCGGTACGTTCTCTCTCTCCTTGTTTTTGCCCGTACAATTGAGAGTTGATCCGGATGAGAACAGCTTGGCTCGCATACTTTTGTTGGAACAATTCTTGAAATTTGCTCCATGGTAGTTCCATCGGACTATAGCAAGACCACCATTTTTAGCAACCAAAGTTGCTTCACACAAAATGCTATCACTCCCGAATCAATAGTCAGATTGCCATCAAAATTACACACGTTTTGAAGGTCAGTGCTAAATAAAAATCAGATGGAAAAAAATTCTAGTGACGGCATCTATGTGTCATCCTACGGACTTTTTGAATGGACTGTTATTTACATTGTCACCAAAGACAATGGGAGTGGTGTTGCTGTGAAGTAACTATGATAACAATGTAAATCCAACAGGACTGTGTGTTTTACAAGGGCATCCTTTTCCGTATACCTATTTCGTGAATTTGATATTTGGGTAGCTAAGAATATCGTCACAATAGCTAAATTTTAGCTATTATAGCAATAACTTTTGTTAACACAGCTAAAAAATAGCTCCTATTGCCAGTTTTTAGCTATTCAAATAGCAACCACATCATTTTTTCCGTGTAGCTGTGATTATTTTAGCGATAGTAGTGAAAAAAGTCTCAGAATTTGATTCGTCAAACATTTGATGTTGTAAAAGTTTGAATTGTTTATAAAAACGAAACAAAAATCCAAACTCACAAAATATGATGAATCATCATTATTAATATCCTCAAATTGACTTCTTGAAATACAAAACATCGTTCAAAGAATGTGCTTGCAAACTTCAGGAACATAGCATTTGTGAGTTCTCTTGAAATTCTCAAAGTAATCATCAGATTCACCAAGAAAGACCACAGTGAATTCACTTTTGCCCTCAGCAAAGTTTCATTTTTATTGCAGTATACATATACACACATACAAGATTATTATGCATTTCAATAAATTTCAAGAATGAAAACGTTGCCGTTAGGTAATTTCGATCTCACTGTAAGTTCAAACAAGCCATATAATTTCTCATTCCCATTTTTTTACCTCAGCAGCCCGTTAAAATGAGATAAGTTTCTCATTACGTTGAATCTTTAGCATGAATAACACCGATAATAAAGTTCTCATTACAAAAAAAAAGAAAAACTTAGGATCGAATTCCAGTAATGTCATCGTTTGCATAAGAAAGTAACGGTAGAAGAGAACACGAAACGTGTAGGATGTTCTACACGATAAATAAGGAAAAATACTATAGGAAGTTGTTTGAAAAAGTACAACACCGAGTGATACATTCCATATATATTCATCGCATTTTCTGATATACATTTACGCCCAACTTTATCGATTACATGAAAATATACACAGACGACATTCCGAGAAACATGCGTAATATTCTCTTTATACGTTTCTTTTTTGTTCGCAAGTTCGTCCAACTTTACTGTACGTGACTTCAAAGGCTTCGTATCGAGGATGTTAGGAGAAGGAAAGAAAAACTAACTTTTTCATCATGCTTTTATCGATCAACTTTCAGAATTTTTGCTTTGAAGGCAGAGGCATCGAGCGAAGAAGCATCAACCCTATCGTACCATACACCTTTTACCGTTAATATTGTTGTTATCGTTGTTATCGATTCGTCACGTCCTTCAAAAAAAGTACCACGTAAGTAACGTATAATACTTTTTATTTCGACAGAACAATCATAGAATGAACTGTGTTTTCCAAACAACGAAACGAGGAAAGGAGATGTATGTCATTCATTCACCGATTCATTCATCTTTTTTTTGTACCGGTTTCTTTTGTTTTTTTTTTAGTCGTAGAAATCTTATGATGTCTAGAATATTTCATCCTCTTCATAAAATATATGTGATCATGTATATATTATATGTATATATATATTTATATAGATTCACAACACATTCGATTGATAAAAAGGGTATCTTCTCCTATAAGTTCGACAAGTTTGTTTTGTTTTGTTTGTTTTTCTCCTAGAGAAATAGTTGGATCCCTTTGTTTCGTGATTTTTTTCCAATTAATTTGCGATCAAAGAAGAAACCGATGTTGTTACCAAGGCAACTGTTGCCGGGGTAGGCCGGCGTCCGGCACGTGGATCGGTCTATTGGGTCAAATAGGCGTGTGGGGTAGTCGTGGGACTGGGTTTACCTGAGCTGTGCGATAGGGATGGAGAGGGATGGCCTAGATATGGTCTCTGGGGGCCGATGGCCGTTGTAACTCGATTATCGAACAACTGTGAGCTTACTTAAACTGGATGCAGAAATGTGTATTCCTCACCGCGAGAAATGAATAATTGTGATCGTGTTTGTGTCTCCTTTAAATCACGACCATTGTGATTTCCTTTTTCGTGCTTACTTGCTTACTAGCAGAACAATTCCTTTCGAAATTAGTGAAGACCTACTCAGTATTCATTGTATGCTCCTATTGTTATATTTTTCTCGTCATTTATTCGTTGAAATTTTGAGAAATCCAAATATCTATAAAACTAATTTCACAACTCCTGATTTTCTCGAACATGGATAAATTAAATCGAATAGACTTGGAATATTCATTCCTTTTTTTCACCGTTACCGAAACTCCACATTAATTTTTTCAAGTAAGATTATTTCTATTGAGAGAAATTGGCTTAACGAGTTCTTTACAAAAGTACATTCTCCCTCGAGAGAACGAGATTTAGTAGAATTTGTGGTTCAATTCACGGATTTGAAAACAATGTCAAATAGATGTTCCGCGAATTCGGGTTCATACTCCTTTCGTCTGAATGACTATTATTCAGAGAATTGCGAGGTAAAATTCAATGTAACATACAGATGCTTTGTATAATTTTCAATGCGTTGAAATGTAGGCGTTGTATTGTTTCTGATATGATAAAAAATTTCGCAGCATTTTGGTCAACCTTTCGATTCAAACTGGCTTTAGTTCGACGTTAGGTCATCGTTAGATAGCATGGGTTCAAGCCAAACAGCTACCTCGAATTCGGTCAGATGCAACCGGTTTCAATGAAAACTTTTGAAAAAAAACTCCAATTAATTGCAAGCTATTCTTTTTTCCTTTTCATACTGTATCCTCTGAATTCTGTGAACAGTTTCAAAAAAGAATTGGAGAATCGTACGTGAAAACTTTTCTGTTGAGAGAGAATTGTTCTTTTTTTTAGTTCAGGGAATGAAATCAATATGGTATCAAGAAATCTAAATCGGTTTTGATGTCACTGTAAAAACAAATATAAGATTACTTGGGAAATTCTCATCCTACAGCAGTTTCCAACTACTATGGAGTCAAGAATCCCTGATAATCTGCCTTTTTTCAGAAAATTTATTCTTTCAGTTCTCTATCGGGTTTATCTTGAAGTATCTCAAACACTGATGTAACGTTTGTAAGAAATTAGGTTTAGAGAGATCCCCAAAGTAGTGCATCGAGGTCTAGTCAGGAAAATCTCAATTTCTGAGAGAGGAAACGAAAAAGAATTTCGAAGTAAAGTGATGTCAGTTTCATAAAATATTTAGAGAGCTATCTTTTTATCCCTGCACATTCAAAATTCTACATTAAGAACATTTTACTCAAAATTTTTGAACAAACATCAGCTGATTCGGATGAGAAATTGATATAACTTTAAACAATCATATTACGTACAACACCCACTTTGTTATTGAACCCCAATTCCCTCTTTGAATAGTATTATATATCATAAAGAAAGAATGTATCTTCTTCAGAAGTGATTGTCTCGTTGAAGTGATTTACACATATCCCTCTGAATTCATTGTTGGACCTGTTCCTTGATCCAGTCATAAAAAGAGGTTAAGATATTCCAACTTTTAGGACAACTCACAAGTTATTGCCGTGGTAAAAACGTTTCTAGATCAAACGAGCTTCCAGGTGCCGTTTGACTCTCCTCGCGATTCATTGTGCATACATACATACATATACCACACGTACACCTAAACACCTAGGGATACTCATAGTCGCGATTTTAACTTTCGATCGAAACTCGTGCAGACCCTGTCATGGATCACGTTACGTCTACGCTTAGGCTTACAACAGGGGAAGGTAACCTTTATCGCTTGGAAAGATATAAAGTAGGACAGTGGCCTGGTTATACACCGGTGTCATGGCTGCACACAACCGCATATGCACCCATCAGAGTGTGGTACAATTGTAAGCACCCGCCAGTGAATGTGCAACCAGTGTAATTCTTCTCCAACCCTACGCCAGTTGGAACTCTGTCAAATGCTGCTCGAGGCAACGACAACGACGACACGCGAGTGAAATCAAAGGCAACTAGACAAACGAACAAATTGAAAATTCAATACACGCTCTCATTTATAAAAATCTTCTGAATTTAGACTTTCCCCAATTATTTGTGTATGGAAAACCATCATCCTCCCACGACCTTTCTTGGCCCCGAATTGCGAAGAATTCGTATCGAAACGAAATCAACAACGAAACACCCCTCTTTAGACGAGTTGGTACCTTCCACAATGGGGTGAACCACCTTGATGTCGTGCCAGTTTCGATGTACAAAGCAACTCGCATGTGCCATGCGATTGAACAAATTTACATAAATAGTTCCTTAAGTTTTTATAACGTTCGTATCGAAGTAAAACACACGTACACGCGTGTATTCTATTCTCTCATTGATTTCATTAATAGGAAAAATTTTCCAAAGAAAATATACATATTTTTTTATTTTCAAACCAGAATCGAGAACTCGATGTTTCGTGTATTATTAAGGTTATTGCTTCCGAAAGAGCGATGGAATTTGTAGAAAAAGGAACTCTCCTTCTCTCCCTTGAATCCAAGGAAGACCTATTTATCGATCGCGAATGAAGCTTTTACAAGCTTTATGTACATGAGATTCTTGTGAACGACAACGTCGATTTATGGAAACGTCTTTGATCGTGGTAGGAGGGAAAAGGGAGGTTCCTTAGTACGTTGACTCATGATTGCTGCTTGCACTAAATACAGCTGTAAATTTACTTGGCCATGTTCCAGGCTCGTAGATATACATCAGGTCAGATGGATTTCGGTAATCGAGGTCAGTGCACTTCTCCCTCTGATTCGTTACTTGTGTACCCATTTTGGAATAACCTCGATATCCTCGAAAATTGTATTTCATTGTAGGTGTACGTATTATGTTTTACTTTTCATACACTTATTGATATCAAAAAAATGATCTATGATATACCAGGGCCTTTTTCATCTCAGAGAGACAAAGATCGCAAAGAGATGAAATTCTAACCTCGACTTTTTGTTTGAAATTTGATTTTATCTCGTACGAGTGGAGACTCGAACTCGTGCACCCTCGTGCTACTGAGATCTGAAAGCTGATATCGTTATTCATCGGTTAACACAGACACACATGAATATATGCAGGGCGAATTAAATTGAAGGTTGTTGCTGTATGGTTTCCAGAAACTTGTTCGTGGTGTGGGGGTGTTGGTGCCTTGGAAAAGATTAGATAAAATTTTTTATCTAATTTAAATTCATCTCTCTCTTGATCTTACAGTTGAATTCTTGGTATGCATTTGATTCTTAAGATTGAACTCTGATCTATAAATAATATTTTTTATCTGAAAATTCTATTAGAAAAAAAAGGACAATAGGTGTCAGTTGCCCTGTCATTTCTTATTCATTTTATTTTGGAGTGAAAAACAACTAAAATTCAATGAAAAGAGGTAATTGAATCTTATTAGTTACTTCATCACTCAATTTCTCATCTCAAAACTTATTTTTAATTAATTTTCAAGTACCTCGTGTCACCCCATTACATGAAAATTGAATATAAATCCTATGCATCTAATAATGAATAATTTATACACCGAGGAAAATTTGATATTTGAATTTATTTGGATTGACTGAACTTTGTTCCAATTATCTAAATTTTCATTGAAATATGAATCTACCAAAGTTTTGATTGAATTAAATAAAATTTACTCAAACCAAGTAAAATTTTGTTAGAATCAATGAAATGTCTAGTAGGTTCATGTTCGAGTGAATCATTTTTCTGTGTGTAGCTCAACATCAAAGAATTATTTAAAAATATACAGGTATTCTTTCGCAGCTGAACACTATACAATGAGATTCCATAATCTTGAGTTGATGAATTGATCACAGCTTAAACCGTTTTCGAAGCTTCAGGGTTTCCTGAAGGTTAGCGAGTCATCTGGTTGATTTCAGAATTACAACTACACGATAAAAAGCAAGTCTCGAATTCAGAATATATCATGACTAACTCTAAGATGCAGTCAAAAGCAGCTCATTTTGACTGTAAATAGAAAAAGCTAAATTCCAATCAAGTTTCAAATTAAGACGCAGTCAATTCAATGTTGTTGAAATTCGAATCGTTTACAGAAACGAAACGAAAATTCAAACTCACAAATTTTGAGAAATCATCGGTGTTGATCTTCTCGAATTATCTTATTGGAATTGGAAACATCGTTTAAAGAATGTATCGCAAGATTTTGGGTCTTCAACAGCTGAGGATTCCGTTATTCAGTAATCAATTCGGTGCGATAAACGATTCAAACTTCAGCAACATGTCAATTTATGCCCCACTTTTCACTGTGTAGGCTTCACAATTGACTCATGAAGAAATGCTGAGCCTCGATTCAGAGATCGGATTAAATTTTCATCCGATTCAAATTCTGATCAACCGATTATATTATATTGTATTTGACTATTTTTTGAGAGGAATATGTAAAAGAATCCATAAAAGTGATATGTAAATTCTATATAATTTCTATGGAGCTATTATTCTTGACAAGACAACATAATCCTTCTGTGTTCATCAATAAACCTTGGGCATTCTCTTCTGGGATTACTATGAAATAAATACACCTACATCTCAAATATCGACCCACACTTCAATTGATGGTCACGTTTATCATTTCAAAAATATTTTATTAAAATTATCTGATATTCCAAAATTGTCCCTGAAATCACGACAATCATTGAATCAGTTTATGAATTCTCGCAGTTCCGCAGGGATTATGAACTCATCCGGAACTATTGTGCACTGTAGAAAAGGAGTATTGAATTCAGATTATGTCATGACTGAATTTGAGACGCAGCCCAAAGAAGTCTGTTTTGAGTGTAAAGTAAGCACAAAAAACAATCGCCGACACAATGGAAAAGGCTAAATTTCAGTCAATTTTCAAACTTAGACGTAGCCAATTTAAGCCACACTTTTTACAGTGCTTTTTACTGTGCAGAGTTGTGTATATAAAAACAATCATCATCAAGAGTCTTTTAAATAGAGATTCCAAATCTTTTTGTATCCAACGCTTCTTCAAGAGTTTTTATAAAACATTCGGAGTTCATTGTAAAGAAATTCCATCTGAAAATACAGAAAATGTGACTGTGGATTTTTTACAGCCACTTTCTAATGAATTTGCAGAGAAATTTTCCAAAATTTACCCATGTGGAAATGGAAACACGGGCCGCTACTGGCTCATTACTGTTGCCGGAGGTGCCATTGTTGTCATTATCGTCATCGGAGGAAGGCACTTTGGAAGTGATTTCTTGAATCTACACTGAGTGAGGATTGAAACCCGGGTCTTGCGGGTAAGAAACTGAGTTTCTATCACATTAGCCGATCTCCGAGTTGACGACGAATCACTCAAATTGACATTTATTGTAATGGGATCGTTGGAGTCATACAATTCACCATAGATTCCGTAGTGGAATAAAGTCCTACCAATGCTGGTACATTGTTGTCTCTCGAACATATTGAATGATGATACCAACTCTGGCTGAATGCTAGCGCAACTTCAGCTCACTATAACAGCCAAGTTGCTAAGATCGTGATTTCAATGTCATTCGACCACCGATTCCGTAGTCAGAGTCCTATCAATACTGATACATTGCCGTCTTTCAAACATATTGAATGAGCATACCAACTCTGGCCTAATGTTGGCAAGACTTCGGCTCCCTACAACAGCTGAATTGCCAAGATCGTGATTCTAACGTCAGTTAACTATCGATTCCATAGTCGGCCAGAGTCCTATCAATACTGGCACATTGTCATCTATCGAACATATTGAATGCTAATACCAGCTCTAGCTCAATACTTGCGCAGTATTATCTGATCAAAGTAACCGTGTTATTGAAAAGATCAGTGGAATCCCTATCCTCTATCCATTCCGTATTAGAACAATGTTGCATCGATATTGGTGTTGTATCGGCTTTCTTTCGCATTTCACCATCCAACCAACTCTGATTCGGTACTGACGCGGTTCCGTTTCTGTACGGTCTGGATATTCTCCGAACAGTATTGATTCGATACTGGCTCAAGACCGTGTAACCACGTGAGTCAGTACCGTCCGAAATCCAGTGAACATTTGGCGCCAGTTGGAAAACTAGTAATGATTCTGAATGGGTACAGTTGTTTCTGCCGAAGTCTGGCAAATACAACTTTGCCAGTACCGGGCCATTTGTCAACTCTGGCTATTTCCACATGGGTAGTTGGTGTTTCTTCAAATTCAATAAGATTTATCTGAGAATTCAGAGGAAAGTAGCTGTAAAAAATTGATGTCTTATTTTCTGAATCTTCAGAAGGAATTCTCTTACAGCGTCAACTTTTTATTACGTTATATTGGAATAATGATTTGATTCTGCGACGAGTGAGCTGGAAAAGCGAAAGACCTTTTGATGGAAAGCTGAAATCTGTGGATTATAAATATATTATAAATTCATGCACATATTTTAGTCATTCGTTAATCGATCCGCGTACCATCAATATTTTCCACAAATTGCTTGAAATTCAATAAATTCTAGACGGAGGTCGATCAATTTGGACTTAAGAAACCAAAAAACACCTCTAAGTATGGTTTTTTCTACACTCGAGAATGTGAATAAATGAACGATGTTATCCAAATTATGCGACAAAAGATGCCGCTTTTCAAAATCATTCCTCATAATATTGTACATACGATTCACGTCATGATGATATACTTTGTAGAACGAAGGGAGACAGGAGCAGGGTGTTTTATAACGATCCGTTGCATAATTTATCTTCAAATGTATGAGTGAAAATCTGAATATCCTGAGGGTCATTACCCTCCATTATCCTCTATTACCTGAAATATTTTCTTGCCTTGAGATGAAGACTTTATATTCAATTTGAATGAATTTTAGTTGCTTCGAGAAAATATATGTTTTCATTCTATTCTCCCAGACACAATATACTTTTTATCCGTGTCTTATGAATATAATGTGATTAAAAGGAGTAATGTACAATAGAATCTACGTTCTCCACACAAAGGTATGTTAAACAAGGTATTGTATCGTCGTTATTAGAAATATTATAAATTCGCATTAAAGCATGGACGACAAATCGATATCAAGTTTCAGCTGTATACAGATGAGATTCACTTAACGTTTCAACTTTGTGAAAATATTCTAAAACCACTGATGTGATAAAAAGAAATTTATCAATCCCGGTGTACTTTTTGAACATATAACATACACGGTATTCAAAACGTTACAAGTTTTAATTCAGGCGTGAAATAGTATATAGAGATCGATACTATCCTTTCAACATCCATCAACGTCACGGATTTCCTCCACAGAAATTCTTCGGAATTTTGCTTACTCGTTTTACCGAGAAATACATAGTTTATGAAAAACCTTCACGTGAGAGCACTGCAATGCTTATTGAGTTCCTTTTTCGTTCATAAAATACTAATCTTTCTATGAAAAATTGAACAGACGTAATGTTTTTCTTTTCCGGAGTTTTTGATTTCATGGATAGATACCATCAAGGATTCTACAAAACATAAAAACATTTTAAGGCTCTTAATGGTTCATTTCATGGGATGAAAAATTCACTCGTAGATTATGATTGATAAGATTCAGAATTAGTGTTTCAAATTTCATATACAAACACAATACCACGTAGCCTGCCATTGACATTAAACTTGATCTTTTCACGTGAAGAGTGAACCTTTCTCATCACACTCTAAATACATCCTTCAATGATTAAAAAGAATTAGGTCATGATAAAAGTAACCTATACGATCCAATGAAATTCATGAGACAAAAAAGAGATGTGTAAACAAAATAATGTATAAATCTTCACGATCTTACAATTAGATCACTTTAGATTTGATTCTACGGATTGCAAGGAAGACAGAGAGAGAGAGAGAGAGAGAGAGAGGGGAAATGAACTTGGGCACAAGTACGAGGCTTGATAATGAAAAAAAAGACCTCTGCGAATCAATGTGAAATAGTTTGTTGAAATTATGCAAATCGATAAATGGGTCATATCGTCGCAATTCCGTATCGCGATATCTCGCGCATCTACAATATAAAGCGCTTGATCGTCAACTGGGTCATCAAATGAGACCGTAGCGAGGATGAGAAAGAATAAAATGATATTAAAAATATTGCATCAGAAACTAACGGGAAAATATGACCCAATATGATTGCTGTGAGAAAGGAGAACCGTGAATCTTAAACTTGATGAAATTCAAAGGGAGTAAAACGCGAAGCTCTGCAGCACGAAGAACAAATGAAATGAATAAATGTGATGTTGAAATTCTTATCAACGATCGAGTATTTCTATCGAAAGAGGAAACTATGATCATGTACGATCATTAAAAATGTCTCCTGTATTATACAATCAATTGCTTCTTGTAATAATCATGCTCTTTTAAGATTCTGAGATTTCTTATCCATCGTGGCGAGTGGAAGGAGTATTTTCAAACACTCGCAACGACAGAAATTTTTATATTCCTTCGGAGAAATGGAAGGACGTAAAAAGGCTCGTAATGTGATTTGACTGTGAGCAACGTCTCATCCTACGGTACGGGAACTGATGATATTCTTATTTCGTCGTAATGAAGTCAAAAGGAAATTAAATCAATACGAGATAAGATTTTCATGTTTCACTACTTTTGCTGAAAATGTTCTTGATAACTTTCTTCATTCTGCAATATTTCTATGAAACATAGGAGAGATTTACTGAATTCTTTGGGTAATCGCATGCATTGAATTTGTTCTAGGGAGGACGTGAGGATGGATTGGCCCAATAATGTCAACTACTATTGACTCATCAAGGCTTGGCTGCTGGATGATAACATATCCAGTAATGCCGGAAAATAATCGAGCAGGTATGGAACTAATAATTGACTCAGTGATGAAGCGAAATGATTTCGACTTATTGATATTTGATTGTGACCTACTCATAACGTATTACATTGTACCATATTTTCATCATACTCATTCGCCTTATCGGAGAAAATCGGTCGTATTAATTTTGAAGATATCAGATATAAATATTTTTGTATCGAACAAAATCACAAAAAAAAAATTTTTGAATAAACAACATAGTTATAGTCATTCAAAGTTGCTCACATGTTTTGAGTTATCCCCGATTCATCCCAAGAATTGAGGGAAGCAACTCATTATAATGACAAAGCCTGTTCCAACGTTGATGCCATCACAATCAGTGGGAATTAATTTGAAAATATGAAGATAAATTTAAGATATTTTCACAAAGATATCTTTCCGATGTGTCGTAAAAATATCTTGAAGATAACTTCAAGAAATGAAATTGAGAGGTCGAATTTGAGATGGATACGCGATGTCTTGAAAAGATCCGGATTGGAATATCCTCAGGATACATCTCGAAGATCTCTTTCAGAAAACTTCAAGTTATAAAATGAAGATATCTTCCGCAAGATACCTGGAAGATGCAGCGGTTCCATTTTTTCACAAAGATATCTTCAAGATAACTTCCAGAGATGAAATTAAGATTCTGAATTTGAGATGGATACAAGATGTCTCGAAAACATCCGAATTGAGGTATCTTTGGGACACATTCCAAAAATTTCTTTCAGAAATCTTCAAGGTATGAAACGAAAATATCTTCCATAAGATACCTGAAAGATGCAGCGGTTCCATTTCTTCACAAAAATATATTCAATTTTTTAAGGGACAAATTTCAAGGATTTCTGTTAGAAATCTTCAAGTTATGAAGTCGTGATATTCTCCATAAGGAAATGTTGGAGAAAATTCTTTTCTAAAATTCGGATTCTGTACGACATTAGATGAAATATTGGATTCATTCTTCGAAAATCCCAGATCTTTTTATGAAACATATTTCGAGGAGTTTCACACACACAGAAATTTGACGCCTTTTGGAGATAACTCTGAGATGTCTTGAAGATATCTTGGAGATAACTTCGAGATATCTCGAAGATATATTAAAGATATCCCGAAGATGTTCAAAATGAGAGTCTGTACGATGATCTTAATCCATCTTGCAAGAGATTCTCAAAAGATATATCATAAGACATCTCCGAGTTGTTCAATTATGTTGCATAAGACATCTTTCATGTATCTTAAAGATCACTTTACGAAAAAATGTTAAGATATCTCAAGATCCATTCAGATATTCTGAAGATATCTTTTTGTTTATTCGGAATAGTCCACTTACAACAAACAATTCCATTGATATAGTAAGTGTATGTTGATCGCTTCGAATAATTTTCTATGAGAAATCTTGTACAGGGTTGGAAGTGATTGAAAAACTTACAAATAGAATAGACTCCAATTGACTCGATCTATGCGGTTCTACGTGGTTTTCGACCATTTCAATCAGTTTATATCTGACAGTCCTAGTAGAAGAGCTCTTCACCTGACATCCACGCTGACCAACTCATATTCATCAGTAACCTGTATTGTCTTCTATCAAGTGTGGAACGAGTTCCATCAGCGTGAGAGGGCTTTCGTCATGATCATGGTGAGGGGACTAAAAACTCAAACGAGGTATGCAACCTCAAGATAATTGATAGAAAATCGTTTCGATGCTTGCTAATAAGTATTGATGAATTAAGAGTTACGAAATAAAAGAAAAAAAACTCTTCCTCTAGTCTATTGAATATGCAATAAAAATTTGGATTACGAATTCCGTTCTTTGATCACTGAAAAAACAATGGCTTAATCATAAGAACATATTCCTTCTCCTTATCTTAAAAAGATGTGTACTTGGGGTCAGAAAATTTCCTCGATATCATGATAGATAACTCCAAATTGAGTAAGTAATTTCTTCTTTCAAAGAAAGTTTTCTTGAATCAAACAAATATCGGATTGGACTCAGTCGATCCAATAATTTGTTGGTTTAAGATTTGTTCTCTCAGTGTAATAAGGGAATTCTCATAAACTTTTGCAAATCATGTTCCTTTTGTTTTATGTTCAATGAATCACTGAGAAGTTCGCATGCCCTGCTTGAAGAATCTCATTGAACTGATTGATTTTCATTGATTCCGATGCAGAAAACTGATTAAAACCCATTGAGAATCAATTTTCAATGGGTTTGAATCGGTTTTATACATCGGAATCAATGAGAATCAATCGGTTCAATGAAATTCTTTGAGCAGGGTGCCAACGGTTTCATGTCCGTTGATAGGTCTGTGGAAAACTGAAATTCACGAACTGGATGAAAAATGTTTATATCAAAGGTTTCATACATATTTGGGCTAAGAAGAACCTTTAGATTGAACCCAACAATTTTGTTTTGGTCAATTCTCGTTTATTTATTCAATCTACAGACTACTGAGAAATACTACTGCGGGCAAAAAGTAAGGTGAATTTTTAATTTAAACTTCGCGGGCTTGACATTTCAGGCTAGTTCTTTTTTTCTTAAGTTGGCAGGACTGTTAATGACATTTGTGCCAAATTTCATGTCAATGTCATTATCAGTAATACATTTACGCTTGTGTTTGCCAAACGACCAAAAGTGAATTTTTCGATTTTTACAATGTCTGATTTAATTGAGCAGAGAAGTGCAATCAAATTTTGTTTGCGGAATGAAATTTCGGCTGCGCAAACTTTGAGGATGTTGCGGAAGGCCTCTGGTGATTCTACCATGTCGCAGAAAAATGTTTATAAGTGGTACAAAGACTTCAAAGAGGGTCGAGGACGTGTTGATGACTTGGAGCGTTCCGGACGACCATCGACGTCAACAGATGACCAACACGTCGATGAAGTGAAGGAATTAGTGCTCAAAAATCGTCGGTTGACTGTTAGAGACCTTACTGATATGATCGGAATATCAGAGGGATATTAAGACCAGAATTATGGGCCAACAACTCTTGGTTTTTGCATCACGATAATGCACCGTCTCATACTGCACTCGTTCTTCGTGACCATTTCGCCAAAAATTCGACGCATATCGTTCCGCAACCACCGTATTCGCCTGATTTGGCTCCGTGTGACTTCTGGCTATTCCCAAAACTCAAGAGATCACTCCGGGGAAAGCGTTTCGAGTCGATTGAGGAGATAAAAGCTGAATCGAAAGCGCTGATGGCTATACACAGTAAAAAAAATTCCGTCATTGTGTAGAAAAGAAGTACGTGTCAAAATTCAAGTGTTGAATATTCGACTACGTGTTAAAATTCAAGTGTTGAATATTTAACACTTTTATGTGTTCATTTAACACACTGATCAAATGCTGTTCGATCGATTCATTTTCAACACATTAAAATGTTATTCGAGTTCAAATTAACACTTTATAAGTGTCACTCTGGAATCAACACACGTTGAGTGTGAAGAAAAATGGTCAACATTCGCTTGTGTGTTGAATTTGACGTAAAATTTTTTACTGTGTACCGGAAAGGGACTATTTAGCATGTTTCGATGATTGGAAAAAACGTTGGCATAAGTGTATTTTATCGAGAGGGGATGAAATTGATGTAGAAGAATAAATGAAGATTTTTCATTTCACAAACAAATTAACCTTACTTTTTGCCCATAAAGAAGATGTATAGCATAGATTTTCAAAATTGATCGCAATTTTCCTATGTACAGTAAACGGAAAAAGAACATGGAATTTCAGCGAACCTTCGAGTTAGATCTGCATAGATCGGACCGAAGGCCCATTATAAGAATATCCCACATAAGAGATTCAAACAGTTCTATGAATGCTGCTCAAGTTATTCGGAGAAAAATAACAATACGCGTACAGCGCTCATATCAAATCCTGTCTGATTTGCAGAAAAGATCACCTCTCAGTTGATTATTGATTTGAAACTTTCTCAAATACGTCCCAAATGGACAAGTTTTGAGAATTATATATAATTGTCATAGGTTTATATACAACTTATGCATGAAATATATTGAATTAAATGTCATTTTGACAATTTTTTCCACTTGGAAATTAGTTTCGCGATCTCATTGATTTTCAAACAATATCAACCTCTTGAAAATGGACTTTGAATAATGAATTGGAAACTATTTTCTCTTACGTATTGAAACATATCAGACAAGAATGTATGCAAACACTGTGCAACAGGAATAATCCGCTTTCTGACCAATTGACGCTGATCCTTCTCAATTGAATTTTAATCATTCGGAACATTCTCTCTCTCTCTCTCTCTCTCTCGAATATAATTCAATTGTTTCCATTTCAAGCTCCATTCACGAGTGAAGTTTATGACTTGAATTTTGTTTTTATTGGAAACTGTCGAATGTGAACAAGAGAAATTCCTTGATGATGGTGGGGTTGATGATTGCATGCCACTTCAATCTTGATTGCGTACTAATTCTACAGAGTCGAATCAGTTCACGTTATAATCCAATTAGTGACATATCATTCATTCCATTTAATATGAAATTGATTCGAATTTGTGGTGAGTTCCGTTACATCAATTCCCGTCAAATTTGAGTAGGGGAAGTGTGCCTAATTCGCACCATTGCTTAAATTGCACCACCAGCATATCTTTTACGCAAGTAAAACATGAACTTGAACTCCAATCCAATCACGTCACTAGGTTTTGATTTGCTGATGTGTGTTGTGTCTTAGATCGGTTACAGCAAATTCTGTGAATTCGTCTCATTTTTTGGTTGATTTCCTGTGTTAATAAAACGTGGAGTTTATATTCCTCTATACGGCAAGTAAAATTGTAGGTATGAAGTCTTGAATACATTCCCCTGCGCTGAAAATAATCTAAAAGCGTACACAGGCGTGTTGAGTGTACATGGTGCAATTTAAGCACACAAAGTGCAATTTGGGGGAAACGTTGTCCATTATTTATTTATTCAATATCAAGTGCACTTCTCATTTTCCCCCAATCTCATCATGGAAATAAGATTGTATGAGTCGAGAGGAATTTTATGGGCATGCGATTTTCATTCCATCAATTTTCTATACCAAAAAATGGAAGCAAGTTCTGAACCCTAGGAGCACAAGGATGTTTGGAATATTCTATAGATGTCCATAGAACATTCGAATATGCGAAAATATTCTATGGATGTTCATAGGACATTCAAAACATATCAATATATTCTGTGCATGTTCATAGAATATTCCAAACATTCTTGTGCTACTTGGGAAGGGGTATGGTCACTGTAGAATTTTGAAGAAATCTATTTTTTGTGGCTTAAATGATGTCTTACTATCTCAAAAATAAGATACTATTCGGTTTATAGTGGAAGAAAAATTTCAACCAAGTGAGCGCACGATGTAAGTCGACCTGTGTTGTGCCCGAAAAGTGTATCAATAAACATTTCGAGTTGAAAAGATCTCTTTCAAGATCATCTTCCCAAAAATATCTTTTACACATCTTTTAGATATACAGAGAGTCAATTATATGGAGCCGGCATTGCAGACTGATGGTGAGAATTTTTTTATTTCAACAGCAAAAAAATTACATGTCAAACTTCAAACGCGTTTTTCTCCAATCCTGGTGAAAATATACGCTCGTAGTAAGCGCACTCGAAGCTGAGAAGAAATGTGAAAAGGTTCCAATCTTCTCTCGCCAAAGCGTATAATAATTGCTTGTTGTAGAGTACTGATATTATACGTTATCAATACACTTTATAAACGTTCAATGCCGTTTTGGGAAGAGTACTGTTACGTTCCATGGAAGGTAATGCGAATCATTCCATACAGACTTTGAGTATCGATTTTTCAACTGTCAGGAATCATCGCATCCCATGGCTGGATAGGTAAGACGCTAGATGGCAATGATGAAAATCATAGGTTTGAATCTCGCCAAGTGGTTAAAATTTTTATCCTCTTATATTGTTCATACTCTTCATGGAGCGTTGATTTTTGTAAGCTTTTTTGTTCCAAACTTCGCTTCAAGTACTCTTCGAAACCGTTCCATTTACTCTTTGTTCACTTTTTATTAACGTTTCTGTTACGCTCCACCATACTTTTCGTCTGCGCTTCATTTCAGTTTCCATTTTCACCAGGGAAACCACTTTTTTCAAATTGGCCTTACAAATCGCTCCAACAATTTTTGTCCGATTGACTTCAAATTCTGACAGCATCTTTTTGATACAATTCCTTAAGGAAACACGTACGGAATTTTCGATCAATTCAAAACTTTTTATTTTATGGGCACTTTTTCATGAAAAATTTGATTTTTAACTTCAAATGTCCACCATTTTGAGGAGAATCAATATTCTTACAAATCCGTACGTTTTTCTCTAGATAATCTCATGCTGAATGGCAAAAAATTGTTTGTGAGGCCGTGGAGTGCCTTATCAAAAATGTCACGATAGATAGTGGACGTTAGCAGAAAATTTCTGGCATACAAAACATAAGGAAAATATTTTTCGGTACTTTAAGACGTATAATAAATGGACATTCAATCACTTCTTCAAATAAATAATTTTTTCGTACGAAAAAAAATGATGAATATGCATCTCATTTTGAGCCTTCTACAGTGGCCGTACCCCTCAAGTGGTGCAATATTGGCACACTTACCCTAGTAATTCGTCTTTTTACATATCATATGGAATGACGGCTGTTGCGAATTCTCACAAATAAAAACATTTGAAACTGAAATTATAATTTGATATGAATCAGTCAATTGAACGGAATCTCATGTCTGACTGAACTTTCCGTTACTACTGAAAAATGAAAATTTGTATTTCATTGAACGTTTCTGGGTTTGTTGATGATCATCCAATTTTTCTGAGGTATGAAAAATCCTTGATGAAATGTGCATTTGTTCAATGAAATAATTTGTATGAAAGTTTTCCATATATGTTCTGTTCTTTTGTAAAAAAAAAACATTGATGATGAATAGGATTTGATTCTAATTCATATTTTGATCAACTCGTTTGTTATTACCCAAGCAGCAACAGAGGTTCAAAGTATATACGAAATAGAAACGTTCGTAGAATGTACGAATGGGATACGAAGAATATATATATGAACGTCCATCATATAAGAATATATATGATGGACGTTCATAGAATATTCGGATGAGACTGTTTTAAATATACTTAGAACGTACATAGTACATTCGAAATGTACGATATTCATTCAATCAACTTTCAATTAACGTACCATCGTATATTTGATTACATACGTTCGATGAATGTGCATAGCACCTATGAAACAGTCTCATTCGAATGTGCATAGAACATATTTCGAATACTCGAAGAACATTCATAGTATATTCTAATGCTACCTGGGTAGGTGTACCACTTTGCTTCCCCTGTTTACAATACATGGTTGCGCCGGTATGTGGCGGTGGAAATAGGTTAGCTAATGAATGTCACACAGTAAGGTTGGACAACATAACAACATCGTCATATTAGTGAATTTTCGATTACATCATAAATTTTTACTCGATCGAAGATGTCAGTTTTTGAGCCGAATTCTCGTCATTTACGGGAAGTTCTGATTTTCTGCTTTCATTTGAAGAAAACTGCGGCTGAGGCTTATCGAATGCTCTCAAGTACTCACGGTGACGCTGCTTTGAGTGAAAGAACGTGTCGTGAATGGTTTCAACGTTTCAAGAAGGGTGATTCTAATGTTAAGGACCGACTCGTGGTGGAAGAGAGAAAATTTTTGAAGATTCCGAATTGGAGGCATTACTTGATGAAGACTCGTGCCAAACGCAAGAAGAATTGGCAGAATCATTGGGAGTAACTCAACAAACCATTTCGAAACGCCTCAGAGCCATGGGAATGATTCAAAAACAGGGGAGTTGGGTTCCGTACGAATTGAAGCCAAGAGATGTTGAACGAAGTTTCTTCACTTGCGAACAGCTGCTTCAAAGACAGAATCGAAAGAGGTTTATGCACCGCATTGTGACCGGCGATGAAAGATGGGTTCACTACGATAATCCCAAGCGCAGAAAATCTTCACTGAGAGAAAGGGTCTATTCAAATATTCGACAGCTAGAAAATTTAGTAACTGTAAATAAAGATTTAATTGTGCTAGCTAAATTTTATTTGTCACAACTGTATTTTTTATTCCCATTGAATAAACCATTTTATTCATATTTCAGACAGCTAGCCTTTTATTTACCCCAAATAGAGTCTAGCTAGCGTAAATAAAAATCTAGCTGCGACAACTAACATTTAGTTGTCCCAACTAGGTACCTTTCTCTCAGTGTTGGGGAATGCCCGTACATGTCGCCACGGTAACGGCTAAACCAAATATTCATGGTGCCAAGGTTATGCTCTGCATTTGATGTCATCAGCTCGGTGTCGTGTATTATGAGCTATTGAAACCGAGTGAAACCATTACAGGGGATCGATATCGAACGGAGTTGGTGCCTTTGAGCCAAGCATTGAAGGGGACACGGCCACAGTACCAAGAAAGACACGATAAAGTTATCCTCCAACATAATAATTATCAACCACGTGTCTCAAAACCGGTCAAAACATATTTGGAAACACTAAAATGGAAAGTCTTACCCCATCCGCCGTACTCTCCAGACATTACTTCTTCCGACTACCATTTATTTCGATCGATGGCACACGGCTTGAGTGATCAGCATTTTCATTTTTATGAAGAAATTGAAAAATGGATTGATTCGTGAATCGTCTCAAAAGATGTATCGTTTGTCCGAAATAGGATCCGACAATTGCCACAAATATGGGAAAAAGTAGTGGTGAGCGACGGCCAGTACTTTGAATCATAAGTATGTATTTACTTTTTGAGGATGAAACCTCAAATTTCGGGAACAAACGGCGGAAGCAAAGTTGTACACCCAATATTTCCATCAAAGTTATGTCAGAAAAGTATCTACGTGAATTTGCATAAAATAGAAAGATTTGAGAGAATTATATACCCAGTTTTGATTTTATATAATTTATATGGGATTTTTATACTGCAGTACTTTGTATTATTGTATTGAAGTTTTATGCAATGTTTATTTTGAGCACGTGAGATTCTGTAATTCACATTTTTTTTCTCATGGATTCTCTCCAAGTACTGTGCAAATATGCCATGGCTTCAATTTGGTTGGATTTGAAAATTTGCACCGTTTCGGAGTGAGAGAATGACTTTTGTCCCATTTCGTGTAACATGGAAAGATCTTCTAAACGTAATATTTGGACCATATGAAGTGAAATTAGGCCAATATACGCTGCGCAGTGAACAGGATCAACAAGTGGAGAAGGTTGAAAACCGTTTTGGTGTAATTACTGTATCCCATGTGATCTGAGATCAACTTGGTCTAAAACATCCGTTTCCGTATCCACAATATAACACGAACATTTTCAAGAATCAATTTGATTCGATTTTATGTTGATTGATTCATCATAATTGTTATGACGATAGAAGGAAGTCAATGTTTTTCCATAGTAGTTTTGTATTTCCTTACTCAATTTCAATAATTACATAAACAAAGTAACCCTTTCCCAGCAAACAGAACTCCTAATGATCATTGTTTGCAAGATATTATACTCCATGTATATGATATAATTGAAATGCAACAGAAGAACTGCCACTCTTTTGTCTTTTACTGAACAATATTTTCTATTGAATCAAGTTCAATTCCCTCAATGATCAAATTGATTATAAATTTCAATTCTCATTCGTAAATCTGATTTTTGATGATCATTTGGAAGGATATGTTCCAGCAACGTAATTGAATTCAATGGAAAAAAGAAATTACTTCCATTGATAAATGGATAGAATTTACTTTGTGATAAGCAACCGCTGAATCTTCGGAAGATCCATCTCGTTCGAAGTATGCCAAAAAAACTTGGGAACGCGTGGGATTTGGTAGACCTGAAAGTGATTAAGAGAAATTGGAATGATTATCTAATAATTCACTCCTCTAACCATGTATTCATGTACACTTTTCAAGTGTTGCTCGAAAAGAAATAAATTCTTCATTCGAAGATTTTTGATAAACATTGTAATTCTCTCATTTGAACTGTACTTTGTGAAAATTATTACTTTGATCTCTAAAAACTGGTTGGCTTGAGTGGGAATGAGAACGGTTAAAAAACTCAATATCGTGATCACCCTGTAACTTCAAGTCTACACTAAGAAAAAAGATTGTGCAGAGAATAGTAATATAGTTGGTTCAACAGTAGAATAACGCTGGATATGTCCAACTGAAACTCACTGTTAAATCGACTGCAATTTATGTCAGTTCGACAGTATATTTGTTCACTTGACTGTGGTATTTCTTTGTTTCGAAGAAAACCCCCAACAACAAAATGTGATTGATTTTTGATGGAATTTTTTTCATCAGTGTATTGAACACTTAAAATTGTGTAAATATGTTCATAAAATGGATAAAATGTTTTAAGTGTTCAACACACGATTCAAGCACTGTGAATCCATTCGAATAAAACACACTTAGATTTATTTGTGTACCATTGAATTGTATGAATTCTTGGCACAATTAGTATCAAACTTTGAGTCATTTCAGTTCTGAACTGGTATGAACATTTTTCAAAACTTTTTTTCCAACATCTTTTCCGATATAAATGCCTCATTAAACTGTGAACGGTGCTAAAGCAAATGAATAGATATGAACACAGATGAAAATTATTCTCATGTTTCTCGCCAGATTTGTAGGATTCTATTTCTATCTTTGTACCCATAAATTTCGGGTTACGTTGACTACATTTTCCCGATTCAACATATTCCTTAGATGAAAAGAGCTTTGTTCACAAACGCACGTGGACATCCTCGTGTTCTAGAAATTCTTCCAAAAAGGTTACATGATCGCGAAAGCAATTTCTTGAAACGAACAGGACTTCTAAGAATTCAGGAACCTCTTTGAAAGATGTTTCAGAATTGAATACATCATCCTCTCCAAGCACCACGAAAGATTGAGATTTCATTTCTGAAACATTGGAAAATAACTGATATAATCAACGGCGATTGGTGTAATTATTTCCAATCATTGAGTATACCGATGACAAGTGACCAATCAATCACACGTTATGAGGGCAAAAAAATGAAAAAACGAATATCTATGACATAGTTTTCTCAACTCTTTGGGAATGAAAAAATTTTCTAATGAGAAAAGATTTGATTCGTCCTTGAGAAAGCTAATTGGCTTCTTCCACAGACTTGAAAAACACTCACTCGTTTTTCATACTCTACAAATCACTCGCTCGAGGTACATGCGATTTGATATCGACGTATATGATCAGAAAATGTGAGAAATGCTTTTTGAAATTGAATCAAGTGGATGATCGTCTCGAAAGGTTGCATTCTTGTCGAATTTGAAACGATTATGTAAAAACATTGAGACGATCGGTTTCTCCTTAAGGGTTTGTAATTTAATACATCTCTTTAATGATAGGCAGTGATGTGGCGATGGTGGTATCGATTGGGGTGACAGAGTTTTCGACGAGAAATTATTGTCAAGTTAATCCGATATCTCATGAGCACCTGACAAGGTTATCTGAAATCACGGATACCTCTCAAGTACCTAACTAGGAACTAGGACGTTGCGACACAAGGATCATAATTAGCGGAAATTGGTTCAGATTATGGTGGTATGAAAATTTCGTTGAGAATTGTTGTACACTGGGAGAAAAAGTTTCCGGGAACAAGAAAATATTTAGTTGAATAGTCGCCATAAAATACCTAATTGATTTGAATAAACTTTCATTGACTCGATTAAATATTTATTCAATGAAACAAATATTCAATATGCTATGAAATATTTCATCAATGAAAACAGTTATTTAATTGAGTCAATGAAAGTTTATTCAAATCAGTCAAGTATTTTATGGCGACTATTCAACTAAATATTTTATTGTTCCCGGAAATTTTTTCTCGCAGTGTATTATATTCTATCGCTTCACTGAATTTTCACACGAGTTCAACCCATCAAGCCTTCACGAAAGATCATAGAAGATATAATGGGACGCTCCGAAATATGTTCAAAGCTTCATGACCTTCGACTAAGAGAGCAAACTTTTCAACTCCACAATAATTTCACTGATTACACAGAGCAACAAAAGAATTTATTTCTGGTTCCTGAGGTTTGGGAACTGATTTAGGGTGCTTTTGGTGCACTGAAAAAAATTCAGAGTTAAATCTACTACGGGATCTTAGGAATGGAAGAACATACTGACTACCCAATAAAATTTACTGTAGTCAATTCTCAAGATTCCATAGTAAATTCAACTTCAACTGTCTCTCAGTGTGCGTTGAAGACGAAAAGAATGTCCAATTTCTTGGCTTGGCTCAATTTTTATGATTCTTTTCGTTCATAATTTGTGTAGTTGGTATGTACTTTGTTTTATATTTCACAAAATCACAAAAATAGAGCTAATACAAGAAATCTGACATTATTTTCATGTTTCACACATCATAATCACTTTGAATCAGTTTCTAAACCTCAGGATCCAAAATGGCTTTTGATCAGTGTTATGATAGTGCACTGAGAAAGAGGGTTTAGTTGAATAGTCGTTTTTATTCGCCTTGAATGAATTGTTTGATTCATGTTTCAGGCAACTAGACTTTTATTTGCGCCAGCTTAAATTTAGTTAGGACAACAAAATTTCAATTGCCGCAGCTAGGTGCCTTTCTCTCAATGTGAGTTCTTATCTGTTACAGCAAAAAAATTCAAATACTTTCAATATAATTGAAATTTAACTGCCTCCACAAATCATTCGCAGTCACAGCTAATGCAATAACGAGAATAGCTTAAAAGTTTCCTTAAATATCAAGCAGTTCATATTCAATAAATGTACTTATGATTGCTCTTTATCAAAGAGTGAAATTTCACCCCTGAGATCCCAAATTCTCTACGTCTGGATTCACTCCTCGAAATCCGTAAAATCGAAGGAGTTCATATTCTTGAATATATTTTAGAGCATCTACGTAAAACCACATTTTTGTCGACTATTCATAAAAACAAACTCACAGGAAAGCTATGCAATGTTTCCAAATCCACAAAAGTATTCCACCTGCTATAAATGAGAATCCATACATGAGAAAAATAGTCGAAAACTAGGAGATATTCGTACATTCTTCGCACGTAGTGGCTTCATTGTACTCTGAGGTTACTATCTACGATATATATATATATATATATATATACATGTTTTTTTCGTGTGTATTGATCAGTTGCAAACGATATTGGATGCATGAATTTATAATGATGTGACGTTTGATGTACACATGCACATCCATGTGTTTTCCTTTATCGATATCTGGCAATGTCATTATGCCACATGCAAATACAGAAATCGTTATTTTTATCGTGACGAAATCATTCTTCAAAGAAGTATATATTGTCTAATAGTCTATCTTTACACTACTTCCCACTTGATCAATGTGCTTGAACTTTATAACGTATTCCATTCATAAGAACAAAGATATCGATATAACATTTGAAGTAAAGAGGTAGAGTTCATAGGCCCGATTTTCTGCTACAAAGGTTCACAGTTGCAAGTATTCAGAATTGATGCATTATTTATATTTGAATGTTAATTCTTAACTGAGTGCATTGGATGATCTAAGATAAACTTTACATTCAATTGATATTTATTCGCTAAACTCTTCTTTAGATGCAAACTATTATGAATATGAGGATAATTTTCGAATGCTTTGTATTCAAAATATGTTTCCCTGGTGTTCCAAATAGAGAAAATGTAGCAGTTTGATCAAAATATCGCTCTGTACGGATCATCCTTATTGGTTGAAAAAGGTCTATACAGAGGGATATTTTGATCAAATTCTGCTATTTTTGGATAATTTGTGAAAATCATCTGGCTACCCAACGAACACCCAAGGTCTTGAAGACTCTACAAGATATCTTTCGGAAGACATCTTTCAGATATCGATTCAGAATAGTCTAAAAGACATCTTGAACCAATATCTGAATATCTGTTACACATCTTAAGAATTGTCTAAGTAAGAAGGGCAAAAGTCACGCCATATTCCTTTTCTAGAACTCATTAGTGATTCTTTTGTATTGTCTGTGATGTCCTCATGACTTCAAAAAGACATCTCAAAGATATCTAAAACGTATCTTCAAAAAATCAAAAAATATCTTGAGGCATATAAAAGATGTTCTCCACATGTCTAAAACATGACTTGAAACAATCGAAAACATATCTTGGAAACATTTGAAACATGTCTCCCATATATCTGAAACATTTTTGAAATGTGTAAGACTTGTTGAAATTTTTTGCATAAGACATCTTTTAGATGTCGAAAAGATATCTTCACGGAAGTCTTCCCAGATATCTCCCATGATTTGAAGACATCTTTTAGATACTAATAGATATCTTTTTGTTTGCTGGGTAACGTCACAGCGCTAGTATAATCTTAATATCTTTTCTTTGGGTAGCAGTATATGCGATGAACTCCTGGAATGATAATAATGAGAAATTCGAATTATATTAATTCGTTGAAATGAATGATCACGTTGTAATAAGACTCATCTTCAGATTCTTGATTTTGATTGGGAACTTTGGCATTTTTTGTATGCCACATAATTCAAAAATTTACGAATGATTATGCTTTTTCGTGAATTTGAGCTATTTAACTCTCAAAGTACATTTAGAACTTACCTTAACCGAATCTCGCATGAATTCCTTCTACGTACTTACGTAAACTTTGAACTTATAGCGCTATCTACCGTTAGTTTGCGGGTTCTTTGTCGCATCCAAGCCAGAGTTATGAAGCAAAATCATAGTATAATATACTATGATTATTAAATCGAATCTATGTATATTGTGAAATATACAATTATTGAAATTTTCGTGAATAAAATTATTGTCATCGATCCCTAACAGCAATATGTTTCTCTAGGACGTTTTCTGAATGTTCAGAAAACCTTCCGCACGTTTCATAAACCTTTCAGTGACACGTTTTGCTGTCTGGGATGATACAAAATATGCAGTGTACAATTACTTCATACAGTAGACTCTCGATTTGAGCACCATCTTTGTCTTTCTCTCACAAGAGATTGCATCCCAAGTAGAATAAGGACACGGATGGTGCTTAAATCGAGAGTCTACTGTACTTTGAAAGAATAATAGGTATGGAAATTCATAATCAAACAAACAATAACAAAAAACCCAGGATTCGAAAGACTTGTGATCGTATATTTCTGTTCCATTCAATATCTCGAAGATGTGCTCTGGTAAAAAATGTGGATAGATTAGGATGGATTCGGATAAAAATTTTAAAATGGATACAAACATAGGATTGAAATAAACAGAAATGCCATCTGATTTTAACCGTCACGATTCTATTTTTGTATCCATTCCCATATTTGTATCCAAATCCATCCGCGTTTGTATTAGGGTGTAGATTTCTGAAATGGAGATTGAGATTCACTTGTACAAAAACCTCACCCTCAACCTTGTTCAACCTATTGCAGAAATTTGACTCGTTTATGGGAAAGAATTGGTGATCGAATAATGAAATACTCCGCTGTTAAGGATCCAAAATCTTGCAGTACATGCTTTGAACCACATTTTCAGTTCCAAAGAATTAATCCGAGAAGATAAACACCGATGATTCCCAACATTTTGACATTTGAACTCCGAGAATATTGTTTAACTACATGTTTTTGTGACATAAATGGAAGCGTACACTGAGAAAAATAATTACTAATACCAAGAAAACATATTCTTGAATATTTTTAAGAATATATATCCTTGATTGCAGCTGATATGTTGCAAGCTCAAGTGGAATTCCCTTGGATCAAGAGAATATTTTTTCAATTCAAGAAATACATCCTTAGTTCTAAGAAAATTTTCTTGTACATATCAAGAGTACAGATTTTTTAAGAAATGGATTTCTTGAATCGTCACAATATGTTATTGGTGATAGTAATTATTTCTCTCAGTGTACACGATAAGTCGACGAAATAACAACAACTCATACAAGCAAAAATTTTGCTGTGTCTAAAAGATTTCTTTTAGATATCTAAAAGATTTTTTATGCAACAGTTTTCACCGTCTTTGAGATGTCTTCGTTTAAGAAATCTAAAAAATGTCTTTGAATCTCTTTTAGATGTTTTTTAGACTTCTTAAACTGAGACATCTTGAAGACAGGGGAAACTGTTGCATAAGAGATCTTTTAGACATCTAAAAGAAATCTTGTAGGCAAAGCGAAATTTTTGCTGTATGGGAAATATCAATAACAAACAAATAACAAACAACAAAAACAAATGAGAACAAATATCAAACAAAACAAACAAACAACAAACAACAAGGAACAAATATCTCTATACGTGACGAATTTAAAGAAATCAACAATATTCGAGAGAATTATTCTGAATAAAATCATACTTTACGGAGAAGACTTTGAACATAATAGGTATCACATTTGTATACTTCTTATTCACCATGTACCAATAAAATTGCCCCCATCTGATCAATTGTTCCCATCAAAATGAGTATAAAAATCATTAATGAAGTACAGTCGAGAAGAATATAATTAAAAGAGAAACGAGAAGACACTTGCAAGAAAACTCGAAGGTATATCTGCCAATTATTGAAACAGGAACAAATTAGTAGAGTAAGAAGAAAAACCATTACGAAAAATAGTTGAAGAGGACTTTTTTTTACAGAAAAATGCGAGATAAAAGTCCGGAGAGAGTGGAAGAACAAATGAAAAGAACGACGAAGCCGAACAAGAGTAGATCGAAATCGAGCCAGATAAGTTGGAAAGAAATGAAATGGTTATTGAAACCGGAAAATAATTGATCGCATGAATGAAAGAGAGAGACAAACAAGTATGAGCGATTGTGGAAAGTTAAACAGTAGAAAAAGTAAAGAAGGAACGAACAGAATAATTGTGAGTGCAGAAAAATTAATAAAAAATAGCAGAGGGAAGCGTGATTCTGAGAAATATTTATATCGTAGAGAACATTGCATCCTTTGAATCAAAATGCGATGAATTTTCATGATAACGTGAATTGAATTCGATATATATCAAATCGCAACGAGTTGTGTGTATATTCGTTTCAATGAGTAGGATTCCGCGAATCTTTGGATATGTTATTATCAATTACTAGGAAAATGTGGATTTAAAGAGATTCTTGAAGAAGATATTCCTGAGCTCATGTGAAAACAGAAGTTTTCTACTGGATATTTCATCAATATTCACCACTTTACGATCTTAAATCCGTACTCAAGGTTATATATCAATTAAATAAGTATTGCTAGGAATTGTTGCTTCTTCCTCACTAATCTCAAGCTGTTCATTATTCTCAGGAAATCATTACGCAGGATTCACGCATGGGTTGATGTTAATTTAATTGCAATCTTTCCGATGTTGCGGATAATTTGGTTTACCAATTCTGGTGAATACAATTTCCAGCAAACTCGATAATTTTCTTTTGATGACACCCATGTAGCACAGAATATTCTCTGAATATTTTGATACCGTGCAGAAAACAAAAGTTCCTAGAAAAGTCCCTGTTCTCATGAGATGTTGAGTATATATAAAAAATGTCCATAGAATTTTCGAGTTGGACTGTTTCATATATACATAGATTATCCATAGGACTTTCTTACGTCTACAATGTCTTATAGAACATTTATCAAAAGCCTTCAGAATATTCATAGAATATCTATGGAATGACCTTGTGCTACATGGGGGTTCTCCCAATCAACAAAAATTGGTTGAATTGACATAATTGACATACGTTGAGAGGAATTAATTATTAAAAATCAATGGTTTCCCGAATGGAACGAGGAATTACACTGCAATGAAGGGAGGGGGAGGGGGTTTCTTCACATTGTTGATGGATATCATCCCCTCATCGTGGGGGAGTTGTTTTTCCATCGAAAATGAGGGATTTTTTCACCATTTTGAGGAATTATTTTGCTTGTGAGGTGTTGAATCCCTCACAAATGAAAGATAAGTCCACAAAATTATAGTGAAAAATCCTACATCTGTAGAGGAACTTTGCTGACATCATTTTTTGGGGAAAAATTCCACAATCATTTCTCACAGTGTACTTCACATGAAAATTTTATACACTTGACATGAGATTACAAATTGATGAGACAACCAAGTAATTTTCCATACTAAGGAGTTTGAAGATTGAAACTAGTGAAAATTTATGTTCAAAAACAGTACTTTCTTATGACACAGTTTGAAAAAAAACTTTCAATTAGTGAGGTGATATGAATTGAAAACGTGCCTTCGGGGAAAGAAGCAAGGTTCGTGATTACAAATAATCATGTTCGACGTTGATGATGATATTTTCTTCCAATTGAAATAACGTTATGAAAATTACTGGTATTTCCCATTTACTGGTATATCTCCCATCTAATGTCAAACACCAGTAATTTTTCATGAGAAATTTTTTCAGTAGAGAATGTTCAAGAAATTCTTGAGTCACTTGGGTTCTCAGAAGTCTTAGAAAGATTGAGATCAGTTCGCGAAAGAATTCTATCCTAAATTTTCGGGATTTTCCATGTGTGTATGGACCAAGCCTGGCACAAGGCCTGCCGAGACTTGCTTGAAGAATTCACCAAACTTGACCCAGACTTGAGAATGATAAGATCAGAACGAAACTCTAAAAACTCGTCACTGGAAATCTTCGAAATTTTCAGAGGTTCTCAATGGAAGTTTTCCACCAGGGTTGTTGGTTGGAAAAATCCACGTTTCATCGAAATTTCGTCATGAGGTGTTCGATCATGCTACGATTTTATCAAACCTATCCGATAATGGACCCTATAAATAATTTCGAATTTTCCCTACACACAGAGTATGAAAAATGAATTTTGTGTATGAAAAATGAATTTTTATGTCATGCATGGTATTTTCATATCGAAATGCGTATACGAAAATTCTCACCTTTTCCGGATTTTTTTATACACCGACAGGAAATTTACAATAAATTCAGAGAATTTTCCATACCCTTGTTCATGGTCATGACTTAGTAACAATGATCAGGAATCGAGACCAGTTATAGGCAAAATTTTTTACACGGAAAAATATGCAGGTCGAAAATATAGTGATCTTCAATAGAAATTTGAGAATATTTCTCAAGATTTGAGAATCAAATTTCAAAACTTTGTTATTAACTTTGTAAAATTTTATCCGCGATTTTTGAAATGTTCACAATTTTTTATATGGGTTGTTAAGTAGGTATTGATGATTTCTTCATTCATTTTCAAATGAAATTCAACAAAAATGTAAACCGTTTTGTCTCTATTGAAAATTTAAGAAACATTCTCAGATCTTAAGAAATGTTCATCATCGTCATCATGAAGTAATCAGTCTGGTTTGATAAAGTCCTCCAACCCTGTCTATAATCCGCTGAACGCTTAATTTCTACATATCTACGATAACCCTTATCTTGTGTAATTTGCTTCATATGACTTAATCTAGGTTTACCTTTGCGAGTTTTACCATTCATTTTTCCTTCTAATATTGTTTTCAATAAACTATCATGCCCTAATGTGTGTCCTATCAAATCATTTCCTCTTTTCACATGTTTCAAAAGACTTCTTTTTTCATTTACCTTCTCAAGTACTTCTTCATTGTTTACTCCATTTATCCACTTTATTCTAAGTATCCTTCTATGATACCGCATTCAAAAGCTTCAAGTCTTCGTCGGTCCGTTTTTACAATTGTCCAAGTTTCGCAACCATATAATGCTGTGCTGCAAACGTAACTCTTCAAGCATTTCTCCCTTACTGCTGAGCTAGTATTCTTTGAGCATCTTAACTGTTTTATTTGGTTTTGCCGCTTTTACCGTTCTCTGTAATTATACTTCCTAGATATTTAAATTCTCTCACTTGCTGAATTGTCTCTGCATCTATTTTGATTTTCGTTCTTCTTGATGTTTTCGCTGTTGTCCAAATCATGAATTTTGTTTTGTCTTCATTCATATTTATACAATAGTTTTCCAGTAATATTGTTTTCATCAGAAATGTTCCCAAATTTTTATTAAACATTACTATATTTCCAACCTACATTCTCTCCGTGTAACGTCTCTCGCGAACGAACGAAACCGGGACTTGATACGATGACATTTATCTGAGTGTGTATAATTATCATTGTGGAGAAAAACCAATTGATTCTAAGAAAAAACGTGTGGCAGTGTTTTTAAATTGACAATGACTACCCAAATAAAATCTGACCATTGATTCTAAGATAATACAACATAGCAGAAAATTTGGCGATCTGTGACACTAGGATGGCGTAACTGTGACATCATAATATCATTCCATGCTTTACTATTCTTCTTTTTCAATATAGAACATAACAGTGAACCAAGTTTGGACCAGAACCGCCAGTCACGTTCAAGACTAAGCCAAACCATCGTCCCAGCTTGCTCCAGACTCAAATAAGTGCTGATACAAGAGACAATCGTATATTAACGAAACCCATTGAATAATCATCAATAATAGTATGACATTTTGTCATGTTTCAATCAACATTG
Organism: Gonatopus flavifemur; assembly: GCA_018340375.1. NCBI lineage: Eukaryota > Metazoa > Arthropoda > Insecta > Hymenoptera > Dryinidae > Gonatopus > Gonatopus flavifemur. Next base: position 43,479,936 of record JAFFJZ010000003.1, on the reverse strand, counting down.
ACTCTACATGAATTGTCAAAATTTTGCAATCATCCTTACGCCAAGCTAATAAGCATTGAAGTCCACGTGATCGAAGTGATTACTTCTGCAATCAAATCTAGAACCTGGAATTCTCAAAACCACGCCTGCTGGAATATTCGCATCAAATAGTTATGTAACAATTATATATGGACATACATATTCAATACTTGGTTATATACGGATAGTATATGATCCATATGGAATTCCTATGTGCTTATATGCAGATCATATATGATTCGAATATGCATTATATATAAATTATTTTGGAATACTTCCGCAGAAAGTTTGAATATTCTTCAATTGTTATTCAAATTCATTCTGATGCGAAACCTCATCAGGACAGATTGTAATCGATCAGAGAGAAAGAAATTTGCTGTCGCAGCAAATCGAGGTATTATATACAGGGTATAAAATAATTCACCGATTTCTCAGGTGCGTTCTACAGTCAAAATGCAATGATTTCCTGTTTTTTAACATTTTTTTGCAAGCTTAGTTCTTGGGATATAGGCATTTTTAGATTTTTTTTCAAATCAAAATCATTCAAAATCACTGAATGCTACATACTTTCCGTGTAGAATTTTGTCTGGGCATCCTAGATTATGTCTAGGGCCTATATATCACGGAAAAAAATGAACTGTTAATTTTACCAGAATTCCGGTTACTATATGGACAGCAAGGAATATCTGTGACTTTCACTGGAATTCTTGTTAAATTTACCGGAGCCCTTGTTAAATTTGCCGGAGACTTGATTCATTCAACTAGAATTCCGGTTAAAATGGCAGTAATTCTTGCTGTCCATATATTAACCGGAGTATTTTTTTCAGTGTAGGTATTCTCGAGGTATCCCCTATAGTGGGTCACCTAATTACAGCCTAAAAAGGGCCCGGCCTGGTATTATTGATGCATAATTTTGATTTATCATTTCATTATTATTATTATCAATTTGTCAACATTCCATTATCATCCGGACAAATAAATTGTCGAAAGTGAATATTCGTATCCCATTCCGAATTATGGCTAATATTGGCCCCAATTCGTTCACCACAATCCGACCAAAATAGTGCATTTTGGTAGTCTTCAATCACAATGAATATATTATACTTCAATTCAAAATGTAATGAGATCATATAAAACCATAAACATGTGGCTAAACATGTGTGATTTAATCCAAATTTGAACGCTGATTACATTTATTGTACAAAGATTTTATCATCAATTTCCAATTCCCACGGAACATATTATTTTCAATATAAAAAATTGGTTTCAATCCAAAATATTGAAACATTATAATGAATTATGAGTTCCAGTATGGAGTAATGACATGGCAAACATTTGTTGCGATTGTCATGACATTGAAGTGAAGTTTCATCATTATCAAGGTTTTCTTAATCTCAGGGATGAGAGACACTGAAACTTGTGAAAATCGTTGCCCAAGTAACATGAAAGTGCTCGTAAAGTACCGTGAGAATGCCATTCGGTTATATTCATTTGGTACAGCTGAAAACATTCCATGGCACGTTCATAGAACATTCATTTTGATGAACGTACTATGAAGATACTTTGTACATGGTGCTGTACCAAATGCATGTAATGAGAATATTCTATGATTCTTCTATGCACGTGCACTCAGAGAAAGAAATTTGCTGCAACAGCAGACCTTGAAAATTGGCTTTGCTGATATGGCAAAACTTGTTGCCCAATCAGCAAAAAATTTGCTATTACAGCAAAAATTGCTATTACAGCTCTTTCAACAAGCGCTTGCCATTCAGCAATTCGGAATTGTAGATAGACAGACGGCTAGAAAATTCTGCCGAATTAGCAAATATCTTGCTATAACAGCAATATTTTTGCTGTAACAGCAACCGTTTTGCTAATTCAACGATGCAGATTTTACGGAATCGCTTTTTCAGCAAGAATTTTTCTCTGCACGGAGAGAAAAAATTTGCTGATGCAGCAAATCCAGGTATTATATATAGAATAGCAAAATTTTTTGCTGAACTAGCTAAAAATTTGCTATAACAGCAATCGTGTTAGCTACGACAGCAATTTTTTAGCTGTGGCAGCAAAAAATGTTTGCTTCGCCAGCAAATTTTCAGTATTATATATAGAATAGCAAACAAATTTTGCTGGGATAGCAAACATTTTTTGCTGCCACAGCTAAAAATTCGCTGTCACAGCTAACAAGATTGCTGGAACAGCAAATAGTTTGCTGCTCTGGGGAAAGGAACCCAGCGAAAGTAGATTTCGCTGCCACAGCGAATTCCTTTTTCTCCGTGTGCGTGTGGTTGTGGTTTGCCGCTTTAGGAAATGAATACAATTTATTTAGGTTCTCAATGCCGGTCTATATTGGACCTATATCGGAAGAATCAGATAGGGCCTAGATACAAAAGCGTGACATTTCAATGTAGATCCTGTATTGGATCCTTACTGAGGCCCGATTATTGCTTGAAAAAATTTCCACACGGGTTGAGCTTGACACCATTCGCTAAGTTGAAAAACAGCGGATCTCTGGGGAAAGCAATGAACTATTTCATCATTCTTCTTGTTGGAGCTATAATAATTCAGAGTTGCTAGGTTCTGATTGGCTGGAAACTCCAAAATTTCAAATTACTATAGCTCCGGAACAACAATGAATAGTTCAATTGTTCTCCGACGATGTCCAACTTGGCGGATAGTGTCAAGCACAGAATGATGTAGATTTCAAACAATATCTAAAAGTGCTTATACCCCAATAACTGAGCCTCCAAAAAAATTTCCAAATGGAAAATTATTGCGTTTTGGCTGCAGAATACACCTGTGGAATCCATTCCGCGAATTACGTCACACCCTGTATAGAATAGCAAATCTTTTGGCCAACCCAGCTAAAAATTCGGTAGTACGGCTAACTGCAGGTTGCTGAGAAAGCAACATGATCAACTCAAATAGCAAATTTTTCGCTGGACTAGCAAAGTTTTTAGTATTATATAGAGAATAGCAAACAGATTTTGCTGGAGGAGCAAACATTTTTTATGTCATAGCAATTATGTTGCTGTCATGGCCAACAAATTTGCCGTAGTAGCAAAGAGATTGCTGCCATCGCAAAAAATTTGCTGCTCCAACAAAAGAGACTCAGCAAAATTAGGTTTTGCTGTCATAGCGAATTCTCTTTTCTCCGTGATGTGATGATCAACACGAACAATCATTCCTGCTCTTTCAGGTGACTGTATCTTTGATATGTTGAATAACGAAACTCATATTTCTTTACAATACAATCTGTCTATCTACGACTGGCTTGATAAAATCCTGTAATCCTATTTCTTATCAGCTGAACGTGTAATCTCAACATATTCACGTGTATGATACCCTTCATCCTATATAATCTGTTCTATATATCCAAGTCTTGATCTACCTGAGAAAGTTACTCTTATTCTATAGAACTACTACTTCAGACATCTTTTTCTGAATTTTCTTGAGTGTGATTTGAGAGTTAACGATAACATTAGGAACGATATAAAACTTCGGTTATGAATCGTACCTACAATTGTACCTAGATTGAGGGTAGTTTTAAACCATTCAAATACAAACCACAATTTGATCTCAATGGAGCGGCGAAAGAAACTTATATTTTGTGGTTTTGCATATTAGATGATAGATGTAGCATGAAAATGATTGTACTGTGCAATGAGGAATCATTCCAGTCAGCATAAATGATCAATTTTAAATTATAAAGACTTTTAAAAAAACCTTTTGAATAGCCCCAGTTATTATGTTGCGGAAGTTTGAATCGTTTATTGAAATGGATTAGTCAATGGATAAAGAAATACTCAGCTGTAACTACCATGTTGAAGACCTGAGCTCTTGCTGGTAGAACAAGAACTCTATTCTTTATTTCTCTATTCTCAAATAACTCTATTCCTAAATATCTCTATTCTGACAAATCTCTATTCTTTTCAATATTGATTGGATTTACATACATGAAAGAATAGAGATTTGTTAGAAGAGAGATATCTGGAATGAATCGTATTTGAGAATAGACTTATTATTAGACGTATTAAGAATAGAGATATTCAGGAATAGATTTAGTTGACAATAGAGAAATGAAGAATAGAGTTCTTGTTCTGTATATTTCTTGAATGATGTTCCCAGTTCCGAAGAATCAACTCGAAAAGATAAACGATTATTCATCAGATTTTGTGAGTTTGAATTTTCGTTTAGTTTCTATAAACGATTCAAACTTTAACAACATCCCTTATTCGACCAATAATGAATTCAATAATAATTCAATGGATTCTAAAAGAAAACGTATTGAATTCCATCAGAATCTATTATGAAATCCCGATATGAATTCTTCCTGAACATTGAAACGTTCATTGAAAGTTGATTTCGAATTCAAAATATTCATAATGAAAACATATTATATAACCTAATGGGGGTTCTTCGCGGGAACTCTTGTGCTGTATGGGATAAAATTCAGCTATTGAGGAACAAAACATATACCAATGTTGATACTATTATTATATCAATAACAATTCTTCTTTAGTCTACCATAAAATAAGGATTATTTCACTTTTTCCACATGTGTACAGTATATGATGGAAACGGATACAATGATTGTGCCTGGAAGATTTCATGTAACATTTATATAATTCTTGCACTTGGGTCACACATAATCGTAGCATAATATATGGAAAAAGTCATGAATTTCATGGCCTTTCTATCACTTAATCCCACAATTTTTTATCATATTGACCTTCTGAAAATATTCGGATCTTCTTCAACTCATTACATTTTGTGCTCTGGCAAATTAATTACCCTTCTGAAGATACGTAATACGGTTAATCTGACGAAATTTCCATAAAAAATTCCATGAAAATTTTGTTGTGAAATCTTGAACTCAGAAAATAATCGATCTTCCTTCTCATCAGATAGAACTCAAACTTGAGAAGGTCCGAAGATGTGAAACTTAGCCACATTTCTTAGAAATTTCACAAACATAAAAATATAATGATTATATTCTCATGAAGCATGTGCATCTGAAGTCATGATATAATTTTGTTCACTATGCTGCGTTATCATTATTCATTATGTTACATAATAACTTCGTCAAACCTTAATAAATTACCACAGATAAACGCACATCAGAGATAACAGTAATGATATTTCTGATTCTTGAATTCAAAAAACATTATTCGGTTCTCATTTTGAGGATGGAGAATGCTCCTAGTAGATTGTTGGCGAGGACACGCAGATAAGTGACATCTTCATGGACCATAAAATTACATTCAACGATAATTTCAAATCTTAAACTTTATCGTACAAGTTTTCAGATAAAATATCATTTCATGTTCTTCCTCCCTCTTGGTCCGATTCACCCTCTGTCTCATACAACAGATTACAAACAAACATGATAAACAACACTCTGTCACTTACTTCGAAGAACGTTGTCCTATGAATTGAGCTCCAATAAAAATTGTCTTTACGATATCTCGTTCAACTTTTCTCCTTCTCCTCGATGTTGGTACATCGAATCGTGAAAGAAGTGCGAAAGGGATGAAGGGAAACTATCGTTTCTTCTCCTAATATTTATCTCGACGAGGGAAGAATGGAAGAGAAATAGAACAGAATGTGTATATATCTCGTTACGAGAGAATCGTGTCTCGACGGGGTTGTGGTCCCGCAAATACTGAGGAAGTCTTTCAGGGGTTCGTGCCCTGGTCGATATACCACCTCCCTGCATACTCCGCCCACATATCTGCTCGCTTAAGGGCGTACTACAGTCGGATTGCACGTCTTCCTCTCGCCACCGTCAACGAACAAGGAAAATGAAACGATTAAAACTACGTACTCTAGGTTCCTCAAAGTTCACTCGCATAGTCCCTGATTGATACGTATTATCATATGATGTATATTAATTGTTACATCCATGATATCATAAGAATTGCATTTTATGGAATAAACTGCAGTTTCCAACACTCTTGTGTTTTTCAAGGTGTTTTATTCGCGGGTTTATATTTGATAGAATTTTATATCACTTGAACTTCGATTGTATTGGAAAGAAAAGTTTCTATTTTATCGACTCCCGTGAATGGCGTATTCTCCTTTTACCTGTATATTTTCCCCGTTCATGGTCTACTGGTAAATGAATGGCCGCATGATTGAGAATAAGAATATGCATATTTATAAAAAACTTGTACGCTCACACTGAGAGGCCAAAGATTATATAAACATTACCAAAATTCCAGTTATAGTTATTGAAAAGTATGATAATTGAGTGACACATGGGGATTTTAGATAAACGTTCCTTTCTTCTCAATCATAATCATCCCATATCTAATATACCACGCGATATTAAGAGAAAAAAGGATTATTTTATATACATTGGAGTATAAGCTACGCAATGAAATATTGTCCATCACTTTACAATATAGAGAAGTATGTGAATTCGGTTGAACGAAACCTCACTAAGTAGTTTAGTAAAATTTCACCATTGCGCCTGTCAAATATTTCGATCCTTATTTATTGAAATATAATGGTCTACTTGTTGATTTTTGCGGCATATTTGATCAACCAATATAATGCAGTGAGAAAGGTGAAATTCTAATGGATTCAGTAATTGAATATCAATTTCAAAAGATCGATTTCCCAACACAAATAATACTAATTGCCAATTGCATTAATGTGACACAAGCACTAGGACTCAAATCAATTTTTTGTGAATAATGTACGCAAAAATGCGTGAGTTTATTCAAAATATCTCTCCGTATAGCATTTTTTCAGTGTTTCAAATCATGTTCTAAAAACCCCTAGACAGCAATACAGTTCAGAGAGAATTCATATTCAATACTCTTTGGATTCTGAGAATCCATAAAGAATTCTATATGAATACAGGTGGAATTTTTGTGTTGTATGGGTTTTGAATAAACCTAATATTGTGTAATATGTAATGAAACAATTGGCTCAAGTTTCAATAAGATGTTAGACCAACTCTATTCTTTCAGTACGTGATTGTCAAAGCAAAATTAAGCAAATCTCCCTTTGGCGAAATACTGTGGGAGGCTTCGTCTTCAAGTTATAAGCAAAATAAATTTCAACGAGAAAATCAAATTTTAAAATCAAGACTACCCCTTACTTTTGACATAGATTGCATCTTAAATATGCCAAAAATTTATATACTACACTGAAACATTAAGGGGTAATATCACCTTGTGACTTTTTTTTTCACTTTTTTTTTTATTGGCTTAAACACTTCCTAAACTATCTAAGAATGATAAGAAATGTCGATTATAGGGGAGAAAATATTTTAAGTTTATAAAAATAACGATTTTTTGCGCATAATCGAGGAGCGAAATAAGCGATAGTTAGAGAGCGCTGGGGTTTTGCGGTAAGACTTTTGAAATTTCGTTTGTATGGAATTTACCGATAATTTCTACTTCCAAGCCTTCAATTTTGAGTAATAGATGTCTTTACTGATCTTATGTAGAGACTGAAAGAGCATTTGTTTAAACAAAAATTTCACTACAAACATACTACTTGAAACTTTGAACGCGTTCATCTCAAAACCATATCTCTGGAGTTGGCCGTACCGATAACTCTGCCAATTTTCAACCGATTGCTTTGAAATCTTCACTATATCTTGAAAACATGATTATCTATAGAACATCGTAGGATTTTTTCGATATTTGGTGTTAAACCGATTTTATAGCCAGTTTTCGATCGATTTTTTCAGAGAAAACAGGTTCTTCAACTTCAAAACGATGCCATTTTTTTTAAAATTCATTTTTCAACAAAATCGTACGATGTTCCATAGATTTCACCATATATTTTAAGAAAACCTTTGGTTTTTTGTTCTAGATCAAAAACTGTGACCTGTAGCGGTACGGCCGAGCAGGTGTATGAAAAGAAACGGCTTTTTTTTCAGTCTACTTCCAAGCCTCTATTTTTTATTTAAAAAATCAAATAAAATATGTTTCTCATATCTGAAGACTGGTACTTTCATTAGTACAAAACCTCATATTAAAAAAAATTTTTTTGACTCCACAGTAGGCCTTTGAAATGAAGCTCAGTTTGTCTGGTTACAAGGTGATATTACCCCTTAAGAATATGCTGTCAGTTCAAAATGAAGATCTGAGAAAAAGAGGGAAATATTCTTAAAGTTCAACACAAGTCGATGAGAAATGAACTATAGAAGCACGCACTGCACGCACAAGCGTTGATCTAGAGTAGGTGGTAGTGGGGATGAGCGCAGATTTTAGTGAACTAGACAGTAATAATCTGTATTCAAAAGGTTACGAACCAATCACTGGAAAATATGAAAACAAGAATGTTCTTGGAAGTTCACTAATGTTTCCAAAATACGTGTCGTAGATAATACATATTTATATACGATAGAGGTACGCGCAACAAAGCTACATGAATATACAGGGTGTCCCATTTTAATCTGTCACTTAGAATATCTCGAAAACGAATAGATTCAGAAGAAAATGTTCCAGGAAAAAAATGTAAGAATCTGAAGGGGACATCCGATGGTGAACTTGACTTTGACCTCAGATCCCACTTTCGAGGTCATTCTGAGGTCAACTCATGTTTTTTGAATGGAATCTCCTATTTTTCACTACCAGTTTAGATTCTACGCTGAAAACCAAGGAACTTTTGTCTCAAACGTTTTTTCGGAATCCCCATAGATGGCGCTCTAATTGATGAGAGAATGAGAATTCTCAAACCCTCGGATTGTATTCTGTCTAACATAATGCTCAACTCTTGAGTGTTTCTCATCTCCCGGAAATTGCCGTCGGTTGTGTTTTGTTTTGGTTTTGTTCTTGGAAATTGTTATTGTTTTGATTCACGTGTGAATACCTTAGAAATTTAACATTCCCAAACTGCTCAGTTCTCTGTTATCATTTGGAGGAAACATATTTCTAAATATCATGTCTGATTACGCGCCAAACGATATTGTTGACGTTTTGTTGTGTCTTGGTGAAACGCGGGGAAATTATGTTGAAGCTGTGAGAACGTTTCAACGTCGTTTTCCGGATCGGCGGTGTCCAAATCGCATTACGATCCGATTTCTTGAACAACGTGCTCGTCAAGGTCTCCTCAAATGACAGAGGAACAAGAAAGTTCATGCGGATGACAATGATCCTGATGTGAGATCGCTGGCTGTGCTGGCATTAATTCATATTAATCCCCATATCAGTCTTCGGGATATTGAGAAAATGACCGGGATTCCTCGATCCACAGCTCAGCGTATCTTGAAATCGTTGGATTATCATCCGTACCATACCACTTTGGTGCAATCTCTAACAGCTGAGGATTTCATAACAAGATTGAACTTCTGCACGTGGGCCCAACGGAGAATTGAAGAAGATCCTACTTTCTCTCATCACGTTATGTTCTCTGATGAGGCAATATTTCACAATGTTGGAATTCTCAATAGGCACAATTGCCATTATTGGAGTGCTCAGAATCCTTACTGGGTCCGTACAATTGATCATCAACACCGTTGGAGTGGACGTGAGATCAGGGATGTGGTTCCAACAGGATGGAGCACCTCCTCATTACATGCGAATTGTTCGAAAATTTCTGGACGAGAAGTTTCCCAGAAGGTAGATTGGCCGTGGAGGACCTGTGCGATGGCCACCTAGGTCGCCAGATCTGACGTCGCCTGATTCTTTCTTGTGGGGTTACATACAAAATGTTGTATTCCGTGAACCTCCAACAACACGCGATGACATGAAAGATCGAATAAGAAGAGCATGCACAGCAATAACACCTGCTACGTTGCAAGCAACTGTAAAAAACTTTCATAAAAGAATTGCGCTTTGTCAAAGGCAAAACGGCGCTCATTTTGAACATCTTTTGAATGCCTAATACGTCCCCGAAGATACACCTCCAGTTCAGACAATCGGCCCTTCTCAGGGCCACAATGACGTGTAAAGTCTGATCGCGCAACCTCCTCGTGGTGCACGTTGGGTAACGCTGATGCCGGCTGCAATTTCCGGGAGATGAGGAACACTCAAGAGTTGAGCATTATGTTGGACAGAATACAATCCGAGGGTAGTGAAAAATAGGGGATTCCATTTAAGAAACATGAGTTGACCTCAGAATGACCTCGAAAGTGGGATCTGAGGTCAAAGCCAAGTTCACCATCGGATGTCCCCCTCAGATTCTTACATTTTTTTCCCGGAACATTTTCTTCTGAATCTATTCGTTTTCGAGATATTCTAAGTGACAGATTAAAATGGGACACCCTGTATAATGTTTATATTGAACATTGCTCAGTAATTTGGGAAAAATAATTTCACAAGTAGGAAGCTAATCCTAAGCTACAAGGTATTCAAATATTATACTCTTTGATGGAGTTATTATTCGTAGTTATGGGACACTATTATTTCTCACATCATAAGACTATCAATTGATGAAGTGTTTACTGTAGTTTATGAGAAATATCGTTGTACATCCTTTCTGAATATGTGATGATTACAAAAATTGAACGTATGATAATATTTATTGAACTTTTTATTAAGGTTTTGCATAAGTTGGGTAAATTTGGATGAACTTATAAGATCCATTAATAATATTTCAGCAATTGATAATTCTACTGAATAATATGGAAATCAATGTTGTATTTCACCAATCCATTTCTCTCAGTGTATGTATAAGGGTGTCCCATTTTAATTTTTATATCGGAATAACTCGAAAACAAGGAGTTTTAGAAGAAAATGTTTCGAACAAAAGTTGTGAGATTCCGAGGGGGACATCTGATGGTGACCTTGACTTTGGCCTCGAATCTCAACTTCAAGGTCATTCAGAGGTCAACTTCTCTTTCTTGAATGAAATCCCCTATTTTTGACTGCAGATTCAGATTCGACGTTGAAAAACAACCCACACAGCACGCAGTTCTTGAAGATATCTAAAAGAATACTCAATTGAGAGATCTTCAAGAACGTTCTTGAAGAGTTGTTAAAGATATCTTTCAGAAGTGTTGGAAAGACATCTTGTGAAAGATTTCTAAAAGATGTCTCGATTCAAGACATCTCCAAGACGACCATGCGAGATATCTTAGAGATATCTTTGAGAAGCGTTTGAAAGATATTTTCCTGGAAAACTTTAACAAAATATGTTCAAGAAGATAGATTGTCAGCAGGCTTAGGTTATAAATATCTGATCATATGAATTGACATGAATACCACTCGGAATGTGCCTTCAATTATAATCGAATTACACATGTGATAAATTCGGTCACAAATCGAAAGCTTGAAAAATCTATAAACATGCCAAGAGATTTTAAATTCTGCAAAAATTACGATTTTGTAACCTTTAAATACCCGCACTGGAATTAACGAATCTTCAAGACACAAATATTTTACAAATTACTGAACTTTTTACGCTGAATTTCATGTACAGTCTTCAAATAGATTCACAAAAATTCTCATTCATACTCATTAATAAGTTATTCTTCAATAACGTTGGGATAGAAATAATTTAGGAAGAATCTGTGGTATCCACGACCAACTTATCTGACATTTGTTTAAATAATAACAGTTTTTCCAAAAGATCACTTCTACTCTGAAAATGTACACCACTGACACGATTCCACTGTGTTATATTGACAATCATAAGCATCAAAACCGAACTGTCTCTATAGCTCAGGTCACTGAAGCGTGAGTACATCGTAAGATGCGCGGGTTCGATTCCCGCAACCACAAGGATTGAGATAAAGTCAACTTCATAGGAGTGCGAGAGTGACAAAGACAAATATGGGGGGAGGGAGGAGAAGGAAAAAGAAGAGGTGTTAGAATTTTTTTTCGTGAATAAGTTCAAGCTTCTTCCAAGACATTTTTATGAATTTTGCAAGACATCTTGAAGAACTCTTTTAGATTTCTTAATTTCTTCTTAAAGATATCTTGGAGAAGTCTCCGAGACATCTTTTAGAAATCTATTCATGTTGCGTAAGACATCTTTTCGAATACGAAAAGATATCTTTTAGAAAATTCTTCAAGACTTCTTGTACTTTTGGAAGATATCTTTTAGAATTCTAAAAGATATCTTCGTATTTGTTTGGGAAGAAACTTTTGTCTGAATCATTTTTCCGAATTCCGCACAGATGGCGCTCTAATCGATGAAAAATGAGTTTTATGAAACACTCGCCTTCAAAAAATACGCTTGCAGTGTATGCGCAACTGAGCCGTCATTTTGTTCCAAACATAAAAATAAAAATTTTGTTTCTTTACCTTGAGATATGTGTATTAAATCCTCAGAACCTTATATTGATCGTTTCATTAGTACAGTCGCAAAAAATTCACAAAAAACCCTCTCATTTTTGCACTTCAAACAGATATCACCCCTTAAGATCATTATTCCCAACCCATTTAACTTAATTTCTCTGGTAATTGGTCTGTTTATGACTTAAGCCTGAAGAAGCAGTGCTTGACTGCGTTCGCATGGTAATTCTATCAATTCTGACTGTCATCAATGCACTTTTGGTGTTGAAGATTTTTTCACTGTCGTTGGTGATTTCATTTCTTCATGTTATATCTTCTCCTTATTTATTGTTGTCTTATGTTTATGAGTTCGTGTTTTCAACTCAGCTAGCAAACTAAACCAAACTTTTGAAACTCTCATTTGAGCCCACGGAAAGCATAACCGACGATGCGTTCGAAAAGCGGTAAAAGTGTTGTCCAAGCCGAAAATGGAAAAATTATTTCAACAAAACTTTTCTTATTCTGTAAAAAATAATCTGTACAAAGTTTTTTGTTTCATAGAATAAAGGAACCTCTCTTGATCGAAGGACAATTTTTCTTCAAAGTGAAAGGTTTATCCATAAAAACATTATAAACAATGAATTTATTTGTAAAGAAAACGAATAACGAATCTTGCTAAAATAGTTCAATATTTGGATTCCCTAACTCAAAAAACATAAACACACATTGAAAAATCAAATGAATACAATCTTTCCTATGGACTCCAATATTCAGCCGGTAACACGACGCGAAATGATGAAAAATTCTCGTTGCGCGTTCATATTAAAATCGCTGTATTTTCAAAACTAATGGTTCAATCGATCTAAAAATTCCCACAAAGTTCCTCCATACAATAACGAACAACTTTGTCGTTGAAAGTTTTTCGTAGCTCATACTTCCCGCGACACTTTTTCAACGCAAAGCATGAAAAACATGGTTTTCATTCCGGATTAAAAAATTTATAATTTCTCATTAACTTTCACGAATTTTTCCAACATATACGTCATCGGGAAAGTCGTACGAATCGGATTACGCAAGATTTATTACGATACATGAAAAAATAGCCGAGTTACGACGAGCTTAATGTTGAACAACATTGATTTTCGATTTAAAAAAATAGGTGCTTTTTATTTTTTTTTCTTGAAAACTATCGACCATAGAAAAAAATTGTAAACGGAGACTCAGATTGATTTTTCAAGCCCTATCACCGCGTATTTTTAGATTTTCAAAATTCAGATTTTTTTTTCGAACCTTCACGTGGTGGCTTGGTCAATACTTTTACCGCTTTTCGAACGCATCGTTGGTTATGCTTTCCGTGGGCTCATTTGTAGTTCAACGTCGAATTTCGTCTATTCAATCTCATATCAATCGCATTGATTTCAGGTATTGTATGGAATCGAATGGAATAAGATCTGATATACAAGGATTCAAAAGTGATGTTGTTTAAAAGAATCTTGATTGTAATACAACAATTCATGTTGAGTTAGGTATGTTTCTCATAAATTAGAATAACATTACAATCTAATTTTTGTAACTACTTCTGAGCTTGATATTCAGCAGGCGTTTTTGTTTATAATGATTGATGTCCAGTTCATTCATTATTTTTTCTTTTGTTGAATAAATGAAAAATAATTTAAATGCCAACTATATTGTTGGGTTTCCGGGATTCTCCTGAAATATTTCCCTAAACTCAAAGATGGACAAAAGCACACAAGTTTTCTGGACCGAGTGGAATAATTTTATTACAAGCTTGGTCTGAATCTGAAAGTATTGTTCAAACAATAGTCCACGTACAAAGTCGTTCATAGAGGATTCATAGAATATTCTTATCACATGTATTTGGTACAGCTAAATATGTTCAATGTACGAAAGTGAACGTTCAATCAAAAATTGTAATCACATGATAACAGATATTAGATTCTAAATAAATTTTACTTATTTGTTGATATGTGGGAATTATTTGAAATGTTTTTGTCCCATGTAACACAGAAATACTTATAGAACCTTCTATGAATATTCTGCCAACATTGATAGAATATTCAAATGAGACTTGTTTGAACATTTTGGAGCTCCATGAAACATACAAGGTAAGAGACCCTATACCCGATCAGGGACTATAACCCGATCATTTTCATTATTACATGAATTTACGAAGTAATTTAGCTACACGGAGAAAAAAGTATTTCTGACATAACAAGCAGGTCTGTTACTATAGCGCCTACAAAAAAAATTGTTGAAAGAGCAACAAAAATGATTGACACAACTATTGTACATTTTTTTGCTAATATAAACAAATTTGTTAACAGAACTAACATCTTAGCTGCTGAAGTGAATATTTTTGCAAGCACAACAAATTTCTTTGTAGGCGCTATAGTAGCAAACCATTTTTCCTCCGTCTAGAAGTTTCAAATGAAAAAGTTAATTTTCGATCCATTAATTACAAAAAATATTTTGGTTGAAGAGTTTTTGCACAACTAAACCACAAAAACTTAGGATATAAGGACTGATCGGGTATAGTGTATCTTACCTTACTGAAGGACATTGATTTTTGTATGTAATTCCATAGTTTTGCAATTCATGTTCGATCGAACGTTTGGAATGTTCTATGTATGATTCATGAATATTCAAAACACTCTCATTCGAACATTCAATGAATTTCATATGAATATTAATTGCACCATCACAGAATATTCTGCGAATCTTTGTATTCCAAATATTCTCACAATATTTGGTGCTACTTAAAACTAATCATTTTATTTATTTGATGTATTATGTTAATCACTCACATTTTCAGTTATACAAAGAATTAGTACGTTGTATAAGGTGATTTCCTATAACGCATGGTATAGCCGTAGTGGTTAAGATGGAAGTTCGATTATGGTTAGGTAGATAGGTAGAGTAGGTTCCATTCTCCATTAGGACTTCGAATTTTTCATCTCAAATATCAAAGCTATGAACCATGGATGACTGAGAAAACCATGTTCTTCTGAATAGACATGAAATTGGCACTAAAAACGGGAAGAGACAACTTTTTCTTCAATCTTTGAAATGAATTACAATAACACCTATTACTTGGTTTGACATATTTTTTCTCCGTTAAAAAATTGTCCCGTTGACGACATAATTGCTGTTTTAGCAAAATTCTTGCTGAAATACTGTTCAATTTATTAGCTGAAGACTTGTAAAATCTGCAAGATTCTAGCAAAAACAGCAAGTCATTATTTTGTCAAAGACTGATACAGCAAAACATTTTAGCTGATTCACCAACTCTCCGCAGCATGATAAACAGTTGCAAATCAGCACCTAAGTTTTGCTTATTTCTGAAATAGCTAGAATCCTGCTAAGACAGCAAAACTTTTCTCTGCGTGCGAAACTATATACAATTTTTGACATTTTTCCCCCATTCGCAAATTCAGAGAGAATTTTTTTGAAACTTCAAGAACAGACATTAAGTTGATAAACATAAGTACAAAGTATAAAGTTATACCGTAAATATGAATTTATAGAAAATCTTCTGAATTCTGTATGAAAACATGAATATTCAGATCGCGACGTCTTGAAGAGTTTTTCGGATATTTAACGTGTGTTAATTTTCAGCCCCTTCAGATCATATCGAAGTCATTCTCACAGTCACAACGAGGACTGTTCAAGAAATTTTCAATCAGTGTTTGTGGATTCGAAATAATTATTCGTGCCGTCTTGGAAATCTTGCCAGTAAAACTATTTTGCAGAGTTTGAACACAAGTATGTTTTCCGCGGATGGACTCAGGTTTCCACGCAGAACCAGTCAAGCCTCCACCCAGGACCAGTGATACCAGGTTCCAGCTTTAGAATCGTGCCCAGTATATACCCCTCAGGTTTTCGCGCAAAACCACCCGGGTTCCCGTTTGGGTGAACAATTGACGATAATGAACGGTGAATGATTGATTGAAGTTCAATTGAATTGTTAACATAAGTCATCATCATGAAGTAATCAGTCTTATGACTGGTTTGATGAAATCCTCCAACTCTGTCTATTATCTGCTAAACGCGGATTTCTACATATCTACGACAATCCTTATTTTGTATAATTTGCTCCATATGACTTAATCTAGGTCTGCCTTTGCGAGTTTTACCATTCATTTTTCCTCCTAATATTGTTTTCAATAAACTATCATGCCCTAATGTGTGTCCTATCAGATCACTTCCTCTTTTCACATGTTTCAAAAGACTTCTTTTTTCATTTACCTTCTCAAGTACTTCTTCATTTTTTACTTCATTTATCCACTTTATTCTAAGTATCCTTCTATAATACCACATTCAAAAGCTTCAAGTCTTCGTCGGTCCGTTTTTACAATTGTCCAAGTTTCGCAACCATTTAATGCTGTGCTCCAAACGTAACTCTTCAAGCATTTCTTCCTTACTGCTAAGCTAATGTTCTTTGAGCACCTTAACTGTTTTCTTTGGTGGAAAGCCTGTTTTCCTTGTACTATTCTTGCTCTTATATCTCTTTCGCTTTTACCGTTCTCTGTAATTATACTTCCTAGATGTTTAAATTCTTTCACTTGCTGAATTGTCTCTGCATCTATTTTGATTTTCGTTCTTCTTGGTGTTTTCGCTGTTGTACAAACCATGAATTTTGTTTTGTCCTTATTCATATTCCTTTAATAGTTCTCTAGTGATATTATTTCCATAGTGTTGAGAATATTTTCTAATTCAGCCCCACTCGTAGCTAATATAGCTATGTCATCCGCGAATCTCAACATGCTCACATTTTCTCCCTGAATCTGTAATTTCAACTGCACTTGCTCCTTCACTCCGTTCATCGCTTCTTCTATATACAAATTGAAAATTAATTGTGATAGTGAGCATCCTTGTCTCACCCCTCTTTTGATTTGTGCTTCTCCTTTTTGACCTATTTCTATTATTGCGATTTGATTCTTATATAATTCACATATTATTCTCCTATCCTCAAAATTAATTCCTACCTTTTTCAAATGCTTTTTGTATATCTACAAAACCTATATATACAGACTTTTTTAACTCTAGTCGTTTCTCCACTACTGTTCTGAGTGCTAAAATTGCTTCTCGCGTTCCCCTATGTTTCCTAAAACCGAACTGATCTGCTAATCTACTCTCTACTTTATTTTCTATCCTCCTGTATGTAATCCTTGTCATACATTTTTTGTTAACATAAGTACACAAAGGATAAAGTATCGATTGTATTCGACGATCGCTTATTTTGTAATAAAAGAATATCGATACAAAACCCATGGTAGCAGCATTAAAAATGAAAATCCTTTCAATGTTGGTGAAAACGTTTTATTAAACTCTGAAAGTTACAATAGCAGTAGAGTTTTCTTTTCACTTGTGGTGCTCATTACAGCTTACAATAGAATCACATATAAGATTACATCGCATTTTATATGTTATATGGTAGTTTCGAGCCTTTAAGAGCTTATCGTATGAAACCATCATTATCAGCTTATTCGTTCGCACGAGTTGATTCGAATTGATTGGAACACAACTAAGAATGTAACTCTCACTAAATGAATGATGAAACGAATTGACTAAAGGATTTAAAACTTCAACAATACGTTTAAGAAAATCATTCAAATGGAAATTCATAAATATTTGTGTATATAAATTTATAAAATATTTTTTTCTTCTCGAATTTATCATAATAAAAAATAATATATGTACATGTTAAATCATCTAATTCATCTATGAAACATTTGATTATTACAACATCAGTTTGAATGGATTTCGCCGATCGCGAAATCTCGGTAAGACACATGCGTATAACTAGACGTAGAACAGGAGAGAGAAATAGTTCAGAGATAGAGAGGTGGATGGGTAGATAGGTAGATAGATAGATAGCTAGGTAGATAGATAGATAGCTAGATAGCTAGATAGATAGGAAGATAAAGAGTTAGATAGGTGAATAGAGAGGGACAGAATTGTTTGATACTTATAAAAAATAATATACCCGTAAAGTTTAGAAAGCTACAAGATCACATAATATGTAGTCACAAATAATGGACTTCTCAAACATGATTACATCCGATTTACATATATCTTATTCCATCTTAATCGTTTTCTATCCAATCTCTATTTTGAATATATGTATATCTAATATACGTAAGATCATCTATCATTTAATCATTTTAATACACAGAATTATTATGTTTATCTTTTTCACATCTTTCATACACTTTCGATTCAAATATAATTTTCAACACATATTCTTCAACGCACATCAAATTATTCAACATTTTGATAGATTAAATCAAATATTCTCGACTCTAATGATCAAAAAATATGAATCTACGTACGCGTGTATAGAATGGACGATTAGCAACATCTCCCCTACTCGTTTATAAAATTTGTATCTTTTACTCATTTGAAATGTTTCGCAGCATCGAATATGTATGCAAAATTCGAAACAACAATTCCAATGTATCTAGCGACAAATCAATAATTCCAAAACGTGAATATGTTTGTAACATTCCTGCTCTTTTAACTTTCTTACTGACAAAACATTGAGACATTTGAGAGAATCAGCATCTATTCTAATATACATCTAATTCCTAATTCACGATATATATAACAATACTTCTACTTGGAAAAAGAAACTAACAACTCACTCTTTCAAGTCACTTCACTCACGAGTAATTAAATATTCGACGATCTTATTATAATTGAGAAGCGTAATTCATACCACATACATCTTACAGCGATCGAGACAGTACTTTGTTAACTGTGTTTCCCAGTAAATAAAACACTGGTTCAATTATAAAACCTTTTATAAACTTTTATATCAAAGTTCGAAACTAATTTCAATCGTTGAAAAAATCTTTCTTATTAGGAAAAATTTTTTTCACGAGAACTAGAAACCTATACGATAACTACACAATCAATTTCGAATATTTTCCTATTACAATCTCAGGTATTTTTACTTTTAGGTAATATTTTTTATTCAGGTATCGATAAATAAATATTTGAAAATTAAAATTTTTCCTCTTTTGTATCTGTTATCAATCATTGTTTTTTTTTTTTTTATAAAAATTTGTTATATTCAAAGTCTTGTTTTGGGAACAAATATATTTCATCTTTGATTATCAACGATTGGATAAAAAATAAGATACGGCGACGGTTTTTCCTCAAAATTTCTTGAGATTGAATTTTGGACTTGAAATTTTGATTTTTTATTTTTTTGTGCTGACGTTTTTGTTTTTCAAGTTGTTTACGGTTTAATGTAGAATCAATTCCATGGGTCAAAATATTGTGTAGAAAAATTAGGGGAGAAGGGTATAGTACTGTACGTGTATAAGAAAATATAAAATACAATCGGATATTAGTTGCGACGACCACGGCATTCAAGTTGAAGAAATTCATTTAAAATATCTTTGAATGAAATATCGATGTGTGTCTTCGATCTGGCTTTATCTTTTTCAACATTTATGCTTTATTAGATATAATTATTTTCGTTGTGGAAGTATATGTGAACGTGTATTGATTGATTGATTCATATTTTTGACAAAAACAAAATACAACGCATGGGAATCTTTTGTTCTTTCAATCGTGCAAACTGAGGAAATGATTTGAACAAATGCGAATTTATGAAATTTTGGTTTTTTTTATGTACATAACATTTGTATCATTCATGTATTTCATATATTTTATAAACAGGCATAAGATACACAGTGGAAAATTATTATGTAATTATACGACATGTATCCCATTTGACGGAATATTCCAAGAATATTTGAAGCTGGTTCATTCGAATTCATTTTGAATATACTACAAGTGTTACACCTTACGAATATATTTTAGGACCGGTCTTATTTATGTCGTATCAAAATATTTCCAGGATTCGTCATTCTCATTATTAATTAACTTTTTTGAAACGGAATTTCACAATTGTAATATGTAGAATTATAATTTCATCGTGTCTGATCATGAAAGACGTTACTACTTACAAGTAGCAATGGCCATTGTTTGATCGTTCCAATGTGCGTTTTGTTTCTCACACTTCGTATTTCTAATATTGACATGAATGTTAATTCATTAATTCATTTTCTCTGAATACGATCCCTAAACGTCATCAGCAAGTTTCAAGAGAATATTTGTTGTCGATAAAGCAATAATGATTGACAGACTCGACCGCTCAATCGTTCAGAAGTTTTTTTACATTCTTCTGTGTTGATCTGAAGCCCACGACTTACGGAATCAATTCCTACTGGATTTCACGGTCAGTAATTCTGTAATTTCATCTTCCTGTCCCAATACAGTTCGCACATATATTTCCACAATGATTTGGTAATATAAACTAGCTTTACATAGACACAATATTTATGTACTTGTTGAAAAGAACCGTGAAGTGCCAACATTTTTCAATTATTTTCTGTGTATATACTTATGGGTTTTCTTATTTATCACTGCGCCAGGTGGCTAACTACTTCTAGAATCGAATAGAAACACTTTCATGCACGGGAATTCGAACAATAACCCTCTCTCTCTCTTCAATATATCTTCTAGCCACCTAGTATGTATCGCTTTGTAAAGTACCTTATAACAGTTTTCGCTCGCATGTATCGTTATTGTTATCGTTATTACCTTTATTATTATTTTTATTCATAAGTTTAAGTGGACCCCAACGGTAGTCGAACGAGAATGCATATGTGCTTGTTTATCGAAGAATAATGTAAAATATTTTACCAAGGGAGATTCGTAAAATTATTAAATTGCAGTTATAAATTGAAATATACACGAAGACATTATGCGCAATTTTCAGGAGTTAATTTTAAGACCGGAATCATTCTACCCGAGGGAATCCCGTTGAAAAAATCTCATGGATGTCCAAATATCGCTATAGAATCGCATATATCTTCACAAGATTTCATTAGGTTTTAATAAAATGTATGAGTTTCTATGATATTTTTTCTAGTGGGAAGGAAACCAGGTTGACAACAAGATTGAGGATAACTCTGTTCAACATGGTTCAACAACCCCATCTCCAAAGAGGAGAAGAATAGTTGAGAACAAACTCAACTCCACCAGCATACCTAATTTCTGGAAAATCGTGGTCAAACCACGTTGTTTCTTGGTGGTTGAAAATAAAACCATTTTACCATGTGAAATAATCTTATTTCCAATGTCGAAAACAACATGATTATTTTCTCCCGGTCAAACTCCATTCTTGATGATATTCTAAGAAGATTCTAGTATTTGACACCCTATTGGGTGTCGCAATCACATGTAAAATTATTACCGTTGAAGAATTCAATGTTAATAAAACATCACTTGTGTTCAAAGCGATTAAGGAAAAATAACTTTATTTACTAGATCCAAAATGACGTGATGAAGAATTCGATTGACATCAAGCTATCGGAGTAATAATTCCTGTGCGTTGGAAATCAATGAACAAAGGAAGACGCGTTTTTACGGAACAGATATTCAGCCAATTTTCAGTAGGAAGTAAAAATCATTTTAGTTCCTACTTTGACACAAGAAAGGGGCAAGCGAGACATATTAAGCAGTTTTGAAGTTCACCTTGCGTCAAAGGAACTCCTACAATGATTCTCACTTCATTAGCATGAAAAATATAAGAAAACCCCAGATCAAATTATCTATCTCTAAATCTTTACAAATTCCATGATATTCAAGCACATAAAAATTTGGTTTTCATTCTTAAGTACAAATATCTTACCTTCAAATAGATCATTCAAGTATATAAGTTATTTTGAAAGACACATATAGTTTGCATAATAATACGCGGCGCTGCAAGAATTTTAGAAAAGTTCGTTACATATTTCATGTTATTCTTCATATTCTGTTATTTCAATGAATCTCTCTATCAATAACAACGTTGTTTGGAAAACTGAAACACATTGAATACATTGGGTGCAAGTGCTGAATGACATTTTACGACTTAATATTTAGAACGACGTTTGTCGTCGTAATGTTTAACTCTTATGTTCATTTATATGAATTATTTATTTCTATTTATTTATAGCTTTTGATTATACACTTTTGTGTGTATATATGTATATTTTTTCCCCTTAAAGATCAAGAAGACATTATAGATATATACAAAAAGCTATTTCTTTAGAAAATACTGTAAGACAGGTTCGTTATTTAAAAGTGTATTTAATTTTTCTTTTTATTTATTCAAATTTTTTTTTCATTTCTCCTCCATGAACTCTTTCATTATAGCAATCATGGCTATGTTGTAGCAATGGCGTTACGAGAATAGCAATATGCGTGATGAGGAAAATTCTGCGACGAGATGAAGTCGTGCGTGTATGGATGGATGGATGGATGAATTTCAAATAACATAGATTAGTCAAATTGATATCAAAATGATTGAAATTCGATGGATTTGTATTATCTCCATTATTTTCTTTTATATGTTGTAGAAGCTCGAATCGTTTATAAAACCGAAACTAAAATTCATTGTTTATCTCCTCGAATTGACTCCTCTAAATTGAAAACATCGTTGAAAGAATGTGCTGCAAGATTTTGGGTCTTCAACTGAGGTTGGGACTGAATATTTCGTTATTCGATCGTTAATTCGTTTCAATAAACGATTCAAACTTCAGCAACATCCTTTCATACAAGAAGCAAGGCTCATCGCATGGTGGATCCTTGATGTCTGAAATTCTAATGATTTCACAAGTAGAATCTACAAGATACACTGAGAATTGTGATTTTGAAAAATCGCGATGTGCTAGAAAACTCTATTGCTGCTGAATAATAATTGAAGGGATAGTTGCACTGAAAAGAAAATAGTGGAGTCAACTGCATATGCAATTGGCTCCACTATTTTTTTTTCAGTGTGGAATTATCCCTATCGACGCTTACACTGAGAAAAAAGTATTATGAATTCATTTCAATCAAATAAGGTTTGTTAACTATTGATAAATCTTATTTGATTCAAAGATCGTTTGTTTATAACTAATAAACCTTCTTTGTCACAAACAAACTCTTCTCTCAGTGTAAGTGATTTGAATTCGTCTCTGATATTTTGATGCAACCTCATGCGTCCACATGTTGAAGGATGTAATTCATCATACTTCATTTTACGGGGATCAAGAAACACGGAAGACTGAGTGTCATCAGAATCCCTTCGTTCAACTGAATCTCACATTTAAATCATTTTAATATCACTTTAACTAATCTTTGATACTTGGAGATACTGATACTGAGTAGATTACCGAAGGAACAAACGATAAAAATCATTTTGAAAATTATTAAACTAATGCATTGTCAGAAATTATATCATAATTATTTCTCTTCGTCGTTTTATCTTTGGAAATGAAAGTTTCAAGGAAACTTTGAATATAAGAAAACTATTTTTGAAGATTGGATGGAATCAATGAATGCATAAATAAAATATTTCACGTGTTCAAACTATCTTTTTCGTTCATGAAATATAAAAATGAGTATTCGTAAAAAATTAGTGAGTAGTTTTTAGGCCTTTCTTATCGAGTTCATTTTATGATAAGTTTTTCTTCGCAATGCTTATAAATGTGTTTAGTGAATTGATTACAGGGTTATAGTATCGAAAGTGGAAGGATCTGTGATAGAATATGATTTATAGAGTCCAACACATGGATTTGAGAAATAAAAATTTGATGTGTATTGGCAGAATCTGTAACACGTGGAGAGAAAAATTATGGATGATATTCGAGGAAAATGTGAAAAATGTAAGGATTATGTCCTTTCTTGAAGCTTCGACGAAGAATATATGCATTTGCGGTTGAAGAAAACTAGTAAAATTTAATATAATCTTATTTGTTCTACGTAAGACATTGTGGGATCCTGTGAGCTCCTTAGAGAAGCTTGTGAAATCTCTTGAGATTCTCATTGGGTTTCATGAATTCTTTTTTCAAAAGTTCATAGACTATACCCTTAAGGCCATGTGGGTGGTTGGTTCTTTATAAGAGCTTCAATGTTCCTGTTGAAATCTTGATTGTTGTTTGTAAATCCTATATATTTTTAGAATTCATCGAATGTTATCAACAACTTGAAAATTGAACGAATGAATCTCTCCAGTCAAAATTCCATCCTGACCAAAGTATTCCCATTCCCAATCAGAAAAATCCGAATTATGCCAATGTTGACGACAGGTGCAGTATAGTGCCAGTATTGGGTCTTCAACATTTGGCCAACACGTACAGGATCAGTACCGAATACATAGAAATACAGTACTATGCCTGTATTGATGAACCAGTACTGAGAGCTCAATACCGGCCAGGTACTGATCCAGTACAGGCACTGCACTGATTGCGAATAATGCACGGGAAGAATAATTTAGCTGCAGCACCTAAGTGGTTAGTACGGACATGGACAGCCATTAAATTAGCTCCCGCAGCTAAATTTTAGCTGTTGTAGCAAAAAAATTTGCATTTGTAGCTAATTTATTTGCGGTGGTAGCTAAAATTTAGCTGCGGGAGCTAATTTAATGGCTGTCCATGTCCGTGCTAACCACTTAGGTGCTGCAGCTAAATTATTCTCTCCGTGTGGCATCAGTACTCAATCCCCAGTACTG
The DNA here is from genome assembly GCA_018340375.1 of Gonatopus flavifemur. NCBI lineage: Eukaryota > Metazoa > Arthropoda > Insecta > Hymenoptera > Dryinidae > Gonatopus > Gonatopus flavifemur. The sequence continues at coordinate 43,455,162 of JAFFJZ010000003.1, read as the reverse complement.
AAAAACGTTATTATCCCAGACAAATGCCAGTACCCTTCCAGTCTTGGAAAGTACTGGTGCAGTACTGCGCCTGTTGTAAATTTCTGGTTGGGTTGGATTACTAACTCTAAATATTCTGCATGGGATTCCCTGGTGGGAATTTTCAACCGGCTGGGTGAGGTATCGGACCTGCTGGACCATTCGAGTCCAGTGCTCGCACTGCGATATGGTTGAGACCGGGACAAAATTCGTATACGGAGGGAAGTGATTGGGTTATCACCCGCCTCAGGAATTTTCAACAGGGCGTCGAGCAGAAGGTCCCATCCAGATGTTACCCGAGTGAAATCCGTATATAGGCGGGAATGACTGAGTCATAACCGCCTGGGGATTTTCAAGAAAACCGTCTCCGCTTCTGTTAGATCTTTAGGCATAGCTATCATTTTCAATGCGAGAGGCTAAATGGGCCACAATGAATTCGAAATGAAGACCGATTCAGGCATCTTAAAGATAAATACTAAAACCCTGCTAGACTCCTAAATGGATTCCCCGCTGGATTCTTGTGAGAGAAGTAGAAATAGCTGTAATGCAACGTTACAAAACTTATAAATTGCTCTGTCAGACCCTAAATAACAGATATCCAACAGCGTGGATATTGAAATGAAGGAATACAAATTTATTTCGTTCAAGAATAAACGATTGAATCAGCGATGCCATTATTCCCTAGAAAAATCCGTAGCATCTGATGATTGATCATTTCTTGTACAACCAGCCAATCATGTTTACAATTCGGAAAGAAATGACCAATCACGAAAAATCTACGGATTTTTCTAGGGAATAATGGAATCGCTGGATTGAATTAGAACAAATCCAATTTACTCATTTCCTTCGATTTCATTTTCATCATTCACTGATGGAAAAAGGTGGAAGAAAATAAGTGAACAACAACAAAAAATCAACTCTGTTTTTCAAGTGGAATTTCCACGTTTCTCAGAGCTGGTTTCATTTGATACGCTAAGAGCAAAAGTAGCACCCAAGTTGTTGTCAAGCAAAAACAGGACAGGAACTTTTGAGAGCAAGAATGGAACATCAAGCGTTCCAAGCAAAAGCGATACACCTATAATTCGGAACAAAAGGGCAACCACAGAAATCTCCGGGAAAAAATGAAATACTGAGAGAGCTCGAGCAAAAACGAACCAACGCACAACCGAATTTTGTATTTATGCGCTGGTTCGTTTTTGCTCGAGCCCTCTCACACGGGAAAAAAGAAATAGTTGCAGCAACTACTTGAATAGTCGATTTTCGACCATCTACTAAAGTAGTTGCTGCAGCTACTTAGTAGTCAGGACAAGCGACTCGATAGGTGCACTAACTAACGTAAATACCTGAGGTATTTTTAATTAGTTGAGACAGCTAACGTGTCACTTGTCCTGACTACTAAGTAGCTGCAGCAACTACTTAAGTAGATGGTCGAAAATCGAGTGTTCAAGTAGTTGCTGCAACTTTTCTTTTTTTTCGTGCAGTGTTCCATGTTTGCCCGGAGATTTCTGTGGTTGCTCTTTTGTTCTGAATTATAGGTGTATCGCTTTTGCTCGGAACTTTTGACGTTCCATTCTTGCTCTCAAAAGTTCCTGTCCTGTTTTTGCTTGACAACAATTTGGGTGCCACTTTTGCTCTTAGCGTATCATTTGTTCCAATACTTAGAAATTTCCACACTCCGCTTTGTAGAGTTCCTGAAAAACCTGATTTCTAACGGAGATTCTGTTCGACCCTTGATAGAATGTCACTCATCCTAGTACCAACTTTGGACTAATTTTGATATGGATTCGCAGATTGAAGAAAATGCATATCAGTTAGGCAACTCCTTTTTCATCGCTTGTTCTTCACAGATCAAAATATGACTCAAAAGTGACAGCATTTCAATTCCATTCAGCAAAGAAAATTGACAACTACATCCATTCAACTCTAGTAATAATTGATTGAAAAAATTAATGCGCAGGCTCGGAGGGAAAAATTCACTGGGGAAAGTAAAATGTAATTTGGCTGTCTCAGGTTTTGCCGGGACAACTCGTTTCGCTCACGTTACGTATAATTTGATACTTCAGCTAATTATTCTGCCGTAGCAGCGACTGATTTGCTGAAGCATCCAATTTTTCAGTATTATATACAAAATAGCCAACAACATTCAACTGGAGAAGTCGACATTTCCTACTGTAACAGCTAAGAATTCGCTGTTCTAGCTAACAAGGTTGCTGCACTCACCGAAATCAGATTTTCCTGTCACAGTGAATTTTTTTCCTCCGTGAGAGGAGAGGATTGGCGAATTAGAAATCGTTTGATGAAGTATAAACTCCTCAACTATAAATATCCATTCAACATGAAATACTGAACTGTTTCCGTGACTAAATTTACGCAAAATAACTTTCATTATGTTGAATATGAATATATTATACCATTCTTTATTTCATGTGATACGCATATTCATGTTCCGAATGTCAATGAGTATTGTAACGAGTTATGCAAATTTGATGAGATTCCCAGAGAGTTATATGATTCGAAAACATTAAAAAAATCGAATGAAGTACCGAATTTTATGAGACTCCACGATGTTTAATACTTTCAATGAAATTCTCATCAAGAGGAAAACAAATTTCAAGAATAACCTTTCCACTTTCGATATTAGGACTGTTTTACGAATGTACATTTTACTTATCATATCGAATAGGAATAGATAATAATTATGAGCAAGGAAGAGCTTTACATTGAAAAATATATCGATGGATTTTCATCGATGATTTGAAATTTTAACGATCACTTCGAATCATCGGGTATTTTTTGCTTTGTCAAATCTACGATGTAGGTATGTCACATTTCTAACACAATTTCTTTTTTTTTATACACCATTTACGACATTTGAAACGATAACAGCACTCATTCGTGTCGTTTCGCCCTAGGTATTCGCTCGCGCACATGAAGAGTTCATTGCGATATTTACGGCTACTGTAAGAAATATGTATAACATATTTTTGTACATGTTTCTGCTGTTTTTTCTGCTTTTTTTCATCATTTTCTGGTTCATCGAAAAAACTGACAAGTCTTTTTATAGTGTTAACAGATTAATTCCCATTGTGTACAGATTATTCGAATGATCCTGTGATTTTAATGAGATTTCCCGATCGAGAGATATGTCACAATCATATATATATATATATGTATGAAATATATCTGGGGACAACAATTTCGAAACCAACAACGGAATATAATTATTTTTGAATGAAGTAAAGAATATCATACAGCAACAACGATGATGATGATGAGAATGAGAATGAGAATGATTATGATCACTCTTAGAAAAACCTGTACACAAAAATGTGAAAAGTGCACTTTCCTTAAATAATCTTAAACTATAGTATATGGTACGCGTATAATGTATACATAGATAATATTCTCATATAGATGTATATATAAGTGTATATTTGATTTATACGCAGATGAGTATTTATATTCAAATCATAAATATTTACATATGCATACTCATGTACGTATAGAGAGTTACAAAAGATAAAAGAATCGAGTATAATGTATAGGTACAGACTACAACGACGCATCTCGATTTCTAGATGTGAATTCAATCTTCCACCGTATTCTTTTGTTCTCTCCTGCTCCTCCCTGTTCTTTTTTGTTCCTTTTTTTATACTTCCTCGTGCAGTAATATTCGGAAAAGCGTCGCGTTTATTTTTTCTTTTCTCTTTCTGTTGTTTTATGGACGAAGTTCGAGGCGAAAATGTTCTTCATCTGATGTTACTGGAAAAAAAGTGAAAAATTATTTTTAGTAAATATTCATCAGTTTTAAATTCTGTTTCGTAAGGGGAATTCTCAAATTTCGTAGTCACAAAGAGGAAACATTTCTGTTAGGTATTTTGTTGAAATGAAATAAAGTTTTCCCCTATCTCAAGACAATCCTCTAAGAATATGTTACAATGTCTCGGGAAAATAGATGCAAGACAAGGAAAATTCCCTTTGACTGTAGCAAAAGCTGATAGGGTTCTTTAGAAGTCGGTTATAAATCTCCCCTGGCTCTAGACGAACTCATTTATAAATTTCTGCGACGAAGTGATCAAGTTCACAATGTTTTATGGTAAATTCCATAAAAGAATCAATACTTTGATTCATCGCTTTAATCCCATAGTAAATTGAATTCTGAATTTTTTGTGAGCACACCAATCGTTTTATCAATTGGATAAAGAAAACTCTAAGAATTTTTGGAAATATCCTGTTCCTTTTTGTTTCTTCTATCGATTTCCAATTCATTCAATTGATTCCAAAAGACAATTCTGATTGGAATTTTTTATTCTCTATGTAAAAGAAAAAACGTTAGAACGATGTCAAAGAATCTACAGCTTTTCCATAAAGTAAAATTGGGATTACGATTGATGAATTCTCAAAGATTCTTTTTGAACCTCTAGTATTGTAAAATAAATGACGAGTCATAGATTGGTAATACAAACCTAATTAAATCACGCTCCAACAACATGTCTAGGATTTCTTTTTTTTTATCATTCACAACAAATATTTATCTACTCTTCGGGAGGCTTTGGCTTTTACGCCTCCTCGGTATGAGAACCTTGGGAACTACGCTTCTTCTTATGATTGCCATGATGATGATGGTGATGATGATGATGGTGCTGTTGTTGTTGATGTGGATTGTGGTGATGTTGTTGTTCTTGTTTATGCTGCTGTTGTTGAGGATCCTCGGGATGCATCAGGGCATCGGTTTCCGGTTGATTTTGATGACCAGCTAAAAGATCTAACGGACAACGACCAACTGCCGACTGATCATTTATGGAGGGTGGCAGAGGTGTTGCGATCGGTGATTCAGCTGGCAAAGGTGTACAATGTAACACGTAACATCTTAAACCAGCCAGCAGTATACCTTAACAAAGAAAAAATTATTTTCATTGAGAATATTATCGCAATACAGCAAAGGAATATGATGATTCAATCAATTCAAATGTTCTTGAAGTTTGAATCATTTATAGAAACGAAACGGAAATTCAAACTCACAAAATCTGATGAATCATCAGTGTTTATGTTCCTGAATTAACTCCTTGGAACTGGTAACATCGTTGAAAGAATGTCCTGCAAGATTTTTGGGTTCTAACAGCTGAGTATTTTGTCATTTCATTACCAATTCGTTCCAATAAATGATTCAAACTTAAGCAACATTCAATTTAACTAGGAACACAAAATGAGGAGAAGAAAGATAAATACATAAATACGTCATTCCATAGAATGAAATAAAAAATTATTGCTGAATCAACTACAGTTACCTCGAAACTGTAGAAAAAGAAATTTCGTCCGCATTATTTATTCGATTTAATACACAACGTATTTATATTTATTCCCATCTTTCTAATTTCATAATGAAACTCAAACACGAGGGAAGAAGAAAGCAAGTATTTTCCAATAGAATATGAAAATGAAAAAAAAAAAAATTAATATTTGATATTTGTCCTCGATGACATAAAAGATAAACTTCGTATAAACTTTCTCCAATTCCATACTTTATTTCTCTTTCGTCTTGTCCTTTTCCTCTGTGGACGCATGAATAATTTTGTATGGTAATGATATAACTGTTCGTATATATCATATCCTGATATCTTATTTGACAAGAATTTTGCATAATTTTTGTACAAATATGGATCGAGAGGGATAAACTCACCCAATAAGAGTAGAGTGGCACCAGCCAAAAGGAGGGCAAGCCTGTGGTCGGTGGTCGTTGCCCCTGGGGCAAGTTGGACCAGGCCAACCACCAGCACGACTGCGCCCAACAACAGGCACACCACCACCGCGTGCAACCCGGATATCTGTAGGATGACAATGTCCTTGTTGAAAAACATACGTATCTCTCGTGTTTTTCTTTCGTCTACATTGTTGAACGATCCTACCGTCCAACATGATTTTGTATATGATTGGAAATGATTTTTCAATGAGGCAAATAGTTTTTTCTTGTTTCATAGTTCTAGATGTTTCGTTTATAAAGATGATTGATACGAGATTGATGTGAAGACAGAATTGTTTTGTTCTCGTTGTTGCTCATTAAACCATATCGATCAGGTACTTCAGATGTGTAATGAGATGTGGTCAATGGGGAGAGTACGCAAGGGGAATTGTTATTGTTACATAAATAGGAGAAGTGATAATAAATTGGAATATCAAAAGGGATTTTTAATATTGTTTATTTTCCTTAGTCGGCTTGGAATGGCAATGGGGATTCTTCAACAAAATCGTTTTTTTTTATAGATTGGTACACAATATTGGAAAATATTCGAAACAATTCTTCTATTGAGAAAAATGGATTTTTTAATCAATTTCCATCACTAGTTTGGTATAATTATGAGAGACAAAAGAAGGAAGAGTTCTTTGTATCCCAATTCATTGTTTGATGGATTTGTATATAAACGACAAAAAATCACATGTGGATTCTGCATTGGTTGTTGTTATTTCAACTTAACTGCTGACGTGAATGCATATGGAGTAAAATTCACATTGGAAATTGGAACCAATGTTATGTGTACATTGCTAGTGAAGTAAACGGCAGGCGTGTTGCCATGGTAACCATGATAACAATGTAAATCCAACAGGACTCTGCAGTAAATTCTATATGAAAATCACACCGTAATCATAACCTCACTTTTCATGTAATTTCTGCGTGGTCATTTTTTTCCGTGTAATTTCTCCATCCCTCGCGGGTTCGAATTTACCAAAGAATGGACTGAAGAATGACCAAAACTTAAACTTTCAAGAAACTACCAAAAAGTATTCGGAGAAATGACCGAAAACGGTCACATTAGCCCTGCTAAATTTTTTCTATAGTTTTCAATGAGGTTTTTGAATACGAAATTTACGAAGTTATATCGTTATTACACGATAGAACTCTACCGTTCCTTATCGTTTTCTATAAACATTCAAAAGAATGTATGGGATTTCATCGTGAAATTCGTATAAGAAAAGTCCCAGTTATTTGGAAAAAAATAGTTATGTGTTCCAGAATAAGTAGTACTTTTTCTATACAAATTTCACGATAAAATCCCATACATTCTTTTGAATTTTTATAGAAAACGATAAGGAACGATAGAGTTCTATCGTTTAATAACGATATAACTTCGTAAATTCCGTATTCAGAAACCTCATTGAAAACTATAGAAAATAATTGGACAATGTTCTGACCAAATCTCATTGAATTTCATTTGTCAGATTCAATGGATTCTTTTAACCAGGGCACTGAGCGAATAGTAAAATATGAACAGACCCAACTGCGTAATCAAAATAACTGAATAACTCAATGGAAATTACAATACGCTCAGTTGAATCAACGATACGTTCAATTAGAATAACCAAGTGATTGATTGTAGTAACCAAATGTTTGGTCCATCCATATTTGACTATACCAGTTTTCTACGTGTATGAACGTTCTTGGAACGAAGTCGTATGTTTATATGCACTATGCACGTTCATAGAACATTCGAAACGTTCCGATGCCACTGCGGCTCGTATATGCCCACACCGCACCACAGTCCCAGAAGAATTCATGTAGAACTCTTGTTGAACCCATTTTGTTCTTTATGAATTCGTCAAGAATTCTTCCGGAACTGTAATGCTGTGAGGGTGATCTTTCCAATAATATTTACTGTTTGAATGCATTCATGACAGCAATACGATCAAAATTATTCGCACGGCACTTACAAACACTTCTTTTTTACAATATGTCTTCATAAGAACCTGGTCCATGGCTTGGTAACAAGTCACTTTATTAGTAATCGAAAAAATTCCAGTTCGATTCCAGCTGCGGGAACAAATTTGTTTTATTCTTGGTAGAAACTGCGCTTCGAAACATGACCGAAATGTGACTCAAAAATCTGTTCAATATCATGGTAATGATTGGATCTTTCTTATGACCAGGTGACCAAGATTGTGCCAAAACATCCGTTCCGAAACCTGATCACACCTGATACGACCGAAAATATCTGTATATCATTATGGTAATTTTAGGATCTCTTTTGCACTGGTATGAATTTCTGATTGAATTTTCAATCGCAAGTAATAGAAGCAATTTCCACTCACGTAAATGAAAAATAATGTACAGTAGTATTGAAAATCCAATAATCAGTTCTTCAAATTTCATGCACATGTTCATGGTTGTTGAGAGAAATCATGATTGAAAATTCAACAAGTTTTTTTAAATTTCATGCACATCTTCATGATTGTTGAAAAAAAAAATCACCTTCATAAGATGTGAACGCGGGGCGTCGAAATCGAACGCTACAATTCTATCACTCAAGCCACCGCCACTTACGTGGATGGGAGCAATTTTCTGCTTATATGACCTTGCGTTCATTCTTCAAACTTGTGAATCAAGATGCACTGGTGATGTAGAAACACTGAACAAATCGTGTGATCTAACTAGTACATATTTGAAGTGGATACGTGGATGACTTCGTCAAAGCGTTAGTATACAGGGTGACCCAAGTGAGAAAAACTGTATTTCGAGGGCGTATTCTGCAGCCATAATGCAAGAATTTCCCATTTTTTGAAGATTAGTTTTTGAAATATGAGCATTTTTAGATTTTTTTTCAAATCCAAACCAATTTGGATCACTTTTGTTATTTTCAGTTGGATACTATTACAGCCATGATTGGATTATAATTATAATGATATTATAATTATATTATTATGTTATTATAATGGATTGAATTTTTCTTAGTTTTTTCAATCACCTGTACATTATTTTGAATTTTCATGCATAATAACTCAAAAATTCAATAACATGTATTTGGATTCCTATTTTAGTTCACAAGAATTGAATTTTCATTCACCTATGCACATGAAAAGTACATGGAATTTCAAGAAATTTTTAAAAGTGTGTGAAAGTGGGCAAAAATATTGTCCATCTGAACGGTAATTTTTTGGTCGTTATCAAATCCTGACCGCAATATGACCAGAACATTGCTCCTCCAGGGACGGTGATCATTTGGTAATATCTCATATAGCACAGATGTCTCAGTAATATCTCCAGAATATTCTGACAATATTACAATGTCTCCAGAATATTCTGGAGATATTACTGAGACATTTGTGCTATGTGGGATCTTGGTCCGAAAATTCACAAAATCACCCCTGATGTGACCGATTTCGGTAATTTCTCTGAATACTTTTTGGTCATTTTTTGGAAATTCATCATTCATTCTTCAGTCCATCTTTTGGCAAATTCAAATCCGCTAGGGATCGCGTACTGCTGGAAGTAAATATTACTCTTATTGATGTGGTTTATTAACCATTTTTTGATGCCAGATTAAGAGATTTTGCTGTAGTGGATTCATTCTAGAAATTTAGTGATGAACATAAAAGTTTTGAATACCTGTTTTAGATATCTTTGGGATACATCCACTGGTCCAGAAAATATCAAAAATGTATTATATGTTCATCCGACGCCACTATTATTCCTCGTGCATTTCAGCTTGTTGAATTCGAAAATCACAATAAAAAATTCTTTTATGAATAAGTTTTTGAGATATGAAATTTTGAAACTGAGAAAAGAATTTTTGGATCGTAGTTTCACTAATTGGAATATATCTCGATTCAGAAGCAACCAATCTAATTTCAGGAGGTTCCAAAATGTACATATTTGAATTGCCAACAAATATCACCGTCACTATCCGTGATTGCTTGGGTAGTTCAAGTGCAAGGAACCGAAATATTTGAGAAAAAGACTATGTTTCGACAAAAACGAGGAAACAAAACCCGAGTAAAAATTTTCATTTCGGGTTCGCTAAACAGGACTGGTGCGGGCGTGTTGCATTTTTCTGCGGTACTGTTGCGAATGTGATGTGCCCGCACTGAATCTGCAACAGTACCGCAGAAAAATGCAACACGTCTGCACCAGTCCCGTTTGGCGAACCGAAATTAACATTTTTACTCGGGAAGTTACTTTTTCGCCAAGGAGGAATAGAAACCGTGGAAATATCTGCCGTTTGAACTTTTCTACGTGTAGTTTGCACCTTCACGAAGAAAATGAACTTCTCACGAAGGGAAGTGTATGAAAACCAGTTACAACCATTCATTCACACGTATCAAAATTCAACAAGTTCTTCATTTTCAGACTTTGAATGATTTACAGCTGATACCCGATTGCAATTAATTTGAATCATTTTTATTCCAATATCTTGATATAAAATGAGTATCAAAAATAATTATGGCTTCTTCATTGTCTTTTGCTCTTCGTAGCATCCGTTTCTCTTATGACAAACCAAATATAATCCCCCATCATTCATTCATTCCAAAATCCCTGGTGGTGCTGCTCCATGGACTCCAGTTGTTGATAGAACCCCTCACCATGTACCTTACTTACATCACCCAGATTCTCCGGAAAACAATTCGAGTGGGAATGTAGAAAATGGATCTTCAGAAACATATTTACTCCTGTTGGGAACATTGGAGGGGTACATTGAATATTCATGACAAATAATTAGATATTATGGAATGTGCGTTACGAGAAAAACGTCCGGAATACAAGGAAAGACATGACAAAGTTATTCTTTTACACGATAACGCTCGGCCTCATGTCGCAAAAGCAGTGAAAAATTATCTGGAAACGTTGAAGTGAGATATTCTACTGCACCCGGCGTACTCGCCGGACCATGCTCCTTCTGATTACTGGTTATTCCGACAGATGCAGCACGATTTGGCAGGCCACCGGTTCACTTCGTTCGAAGAAATCGAAAATTGGCTCCTAACTTGGATCGCCTCGAAAGACGATACGTTTTTCCGTAACGGGATTCGAAAATTACCCGAAAGATGGGAAAAAGTAATATGTAAAAGTAAAGTAAATGCCAGCGATGGACAATACTTTGATTAATTTGATAATTCATGTTCTTCTAAAATAAACGCATCTTTAACTGTAAAAAAACGGAGCGAATTAAGTTGTACTCCCAATAATATCGTATTCCGAGTTCTTATAATTTCCAAGGAAACCAGAAGAAACTGACTTGAACGAATTCCAGGCTGCATTTTCGTTGGTGGACAAATACGTTTGGGATTTGTCCATCTTTCAGCAGTTTTCTTATTTGTAGACTATCAAATACCCCTTCTTTGATTTACCCTGCAGAAGGATTTCTACAAAGGGTCCCCAGGTAAGTGAACACTTGACCTTCTTCGTTCCACGCTTTGACAAAGTCCACATGATTGGCACACCAAATGTCATGTGCCGTCTAATTCAAAAATGAAATGACAATGTATGGGATAGTCGTATAACCTATGGATTTGACATTTACTATCATCCAATAGATATGGTGTTGAACCAGAATGCGCAAAAAGCATACAATACTCGGTATGCATCATTCATCGAGATTTACAGATGTTATTTGGAAGTATTGAAGGTAATGCTGTTGAAAGGGGTTGGTAAATTTACGTGGATTCTACTTCACCACATAATTAGCCCATACACAACAAAAATTGTCTGGGTGGTTTCTGCACTCAAAACTTCGTTTTCTTTCATTAATAATACGTGGAATGAATCGGAAAAAGGATCCTAATGTCACAATGCCGAATATCGAATCAAATCATTTGATAGGACACGATAACAGACGTGTGTGAAATCCCTGCTGGAAAAATTGGATGGAAATGGATTGGAATTTACTCGCATCCGTTTCAATCCGGATTTCGAATGGTTTTTTCCCAATCCAATCCACACAACGCATGAGAATTCTATCGGTTCAAATCCGAAAAATGGATGAGGCTTATCAGGCCCCGAAAAGAGTGTATCCACGTTGATCCGAATGTATCCATATGGCATTTAGGGCCTGAATTCAAATCCCATCCAATTCAATCCGGTTCTTTACAATTCTGATTTAACGGTTCCATCCATTTCAACACGGTTCCTTCCGGAATGCGTATGCTCACCTCAATTCGTTTGCATCCAACTTATTCTGAATTATTCGCATCCATTTTCATCCATCACGCATCCGTGGCGGCGTTCTTCACTTTTATCCATCCCAATCCAGTCTGGTTTATTTAACGGATACAATTTCATTCGTAAATGGGGTTCCGTCTACGATCCATTTTCATCCGATTTTATGGAATAGATTGTATCCACTTCTATCCATCACGCATCAACGACGGTTTCCTCCACTTTCATCCATTCTTATTCATATTTATCCTCTATGATGGATCCATTCTCATCCGAAAAAGATATTTCCGCCACATTGCATTTTCATTCAATTGTATTGAACGGATTGTATCTGTTGCTATCCAGATGCATCCGCTGCGGTTTTCTTCACTTTTGTCCATTCCTATTCATATCTATCCTCCATGTTGGATCCAGTTCCATCCGAAAAAGATATTTCCACTCATTGTATTTTTATCCAATTGTATTGAATGGATTTCATCCACGGCTGTGCGGATGGAATCGCACTCAGGCTGTATCCGAAAGAACGAATGAATTTGGATTGCCCGCACTGGTCGGATGTTATGAAAAAACCATCATCGATTCCGATTGGAAGTTTATATGTTTCACGGATAAAACCGGACTATGCTTTCAGTTGGGATTCAGTTGAATTAAATCGTTCCCCGTGCTCGCGGATGGAAATGGATTGAGAGCCACAGCAGAACCACGGGACGATTTTGGATGCAGTCAGGTCAAAATGTCATCCTCTTGTCGGATAGGAACCGATACAGATCATCATATGGATGAATCCGCATCCAGGCTGTATACGGAGGAACGGATGGATTTGGATTGTGCGTAGTATCCTGTTGTTTGGATAAAATCGTCATCGATTCAGATTGAAGGTTTATACGTTCCATGGATAGAACTGGACTATGCTTCTAGTTCGGATCCATTCGGATGGAAATTTCCCCCGTTCTCACGGATGAAAATGGATGCACAAACGAATTTATATTCTCAAGACGCAATGAGATTCGTTCGGATATAAATTCCATCCTCCTCCTGGACACAACCGAACTAGTATTGTAGTACTGACCATTCTGGATTGTCTTCCGATCCTTTTCTTGGACACAAATGGATTCACCGTGCTGCTGGATCAAAAGTGGATGCAAACGGATTGCAGGTCCCTAAAAATTTTCCAACTTCGGATTGAAACTGATAGGAGTGATCTTTAAATGGATGGAATTGGATACGCATGGACAATCTATTCCCCCATTGGATAAAATTGGATCAATTTGTATAACAGAATTTCAAATGCGGATTGAAGACCTATCCAAATCCATCCGTTTCAAGCTTTTTTTTCGCCAGGGATACCAGAATTTTGACTATGTAAGTATGGACTGCTAATGGCTACCCCCTCTCCTCCGAAAATGGGATAACATGTGTCCGCAACATTCAACGAGATAATTTGATATTTAAGCTCCGCCCATGAACCAAAAACGCGGCAATTCAAAAACTGAATTACGTATTTGTATGAAATGTAAATATACATTTTTGGTTAGATTTCAATAAATTTGAAAATATGTTCGAAGTGATGAATTATCCAAATGTTCTAAGTAAAACAATGAAAAATGGTGAAAAGCGTAATTTTGGAGTATAGTTGTTTCAGGGTTTCCACTTCTGTGTATTTTGTGTCTTCCTTATATTTTGAAGGGACCAGTGTGCGATGATGTTTATTATTATTGATTCACTTTATTATATTCATGTTTTGCATTGCATAAAATTCATGTTATCATATTAATTAGTTGATTTCGTTACTTTTCTGACAATATAAAAAAAGGATATAATCATATTAAACGTATTGAAGGTTTGGATTCAGGTAAGATATGAACATTTTGGTATGCAGGTATATGATTCTTTTCCTCAATCTTCTTTCATATACAATGCATTAATAAAATAAGGCAATCGTTTAAGAAAAACATGTTCAATATTCAAGATAATATCTTGATTTTCCCTGTTGCCATATTGTTTATTCAATTCTTTAGTTGATGGTCAATGTGGGTGTTGTCGGCGTTGTTAGATGTTGCAGACACATCTGAAGTTGGCAACTAGCAGTCCATACTTATATAGTCAAAGTACCAGAAGGAGAAATGCCGTAAAGAAGAAACAGGAGACGATCGGGAAGCTGAAATTATTTCTAATAAGCCGACCTTGTCTCAAAGTATCACAAAACGGATGAAGCAAATCAATTGAACTCGAGTATAAGCTATAAATAATTGAAAGTCTGAAAATGAAGAGAACGTTGAATTTTGACACTTGTAAATGAATGGTCGTAACTTCGGTACCTTTTCATACATTTCCCTTCGTAAATAGCTCACTTTCTTTGCAAAAGTGCAAACTACGCGCAGGAAAGCTCAAACGGCAGATATTCCACGGTTTCTATTCTTTCTTGGCGAAAAAGTAACTTTTGTTTCCTCGTTTCTGTCGAAACATAGTCTTTTTCTTAAATATTTCGATTCCTTGCACTTGAACTACCCAAGGAATCACGGATAGTGACGGTGATATTTGTTGGCAACCCAAATATGTACATTTCGACACCTCCTGGAATTAGATTGGTTACTTCTGAATGAAGATATACTCCAATTAGTAAAACTATACAATCCAAAAATTCTTTTCTCAATTCCAAAAATTGATATCTGGAAAACTTATCCATACAAAAATTTTTTATTGTGATTTTCGAATTCAGCGGGGGTGAATATATATAAGAGAAAAAAAATAGTGGCGTTGGATGTACAAAATGGCTGTAAACTAGTTATGTTGGAAAACATATTGAGATAACTTCTAATCCTAATAAAAATCCATTCGAATATCATGATATGACAAAAACGATTAAGAGTACTACAAAATGATACAAATCACAACTTTTAAAAAAAAGATACAAAGTTTGATCGAATCTGCTTCAATTCTTATGTGATGTACAATCTTTAATGGATTTCTTTTGATATGAATTATCATCAATCTTCCCTCTGAATTCTTTCGATTCACCGGATGAAGATTTTGAATGATCAAAGATGGTTAATCACTGGGTAAAATCATTCGATTATACATCCAAGGAGTACGAAACCAAACTCATTGATTCGTTCTCCTTTACTGATTTTCTCCATCACTTTCTTACGATCGTTAACCAATTGACATGTGTTGTCAACTGGTTTCCGCTTCAGGGTTCAAAGCGTGATACTTGCGACGGAATTCATGCATAAGTTTTCTCAATCCAGTTGAGGGAACAATGTTTCTACGTGAAATATCGATCCCCTTCGCATACGTGAAGATTCCAACTTGGTCAATTTCAATTTGTTCTTACAAGGGAAAAGACGAGATCCAAGCGGTTGCACTGAACGATGGTATTATAGTAATTCGCGTTACGTTTAATACACCTTTGAATACAATTATCGGCTTTCAAACAGAAATTCGTACACTCAAAATTTATATGGAAAATATTGAATGCGCCTGAATATACTTGTTTTTGATATTAATAGGATTTAAAATTCCATGATCTAACTCCCTGAATTTGAATCAGTGGAATTTTCCTGATTTCATCCTTAAGGGGTCTTTCTGGTTGAAATTTTGCATAGAGAAAATTGAGATATCGTTCTGAAAATTTTTTAGGTATGTTTATTAGACCTTCAATATTACAAAAAAAATTTTTTCAAATTTACACAAATTTTTTTTCGTTATATTAATTTAAACAACAAAAAATCCTAAAAATTGACGGTGGGACTGATTTAGGACCACCGCGTGATCTGAAAAAAAAACAAAAAAAATGGCAAATTATTCCTTGTTGAAGTGGCTATCGCGTGAACCAGGATCTCTTTGATTACTCAAAAATTGTCCGATTTGCATTCAATTTTCCACCCTCAAAAATCGATTTCTTCGAAAAATAGCTGCTATTTTGTTATTTTTTGATACAAAAATATATCCTAGTTCATGCGATAGACCATTCAACAAAGAATGATTTGCCATGTTTTTTGTTTTTTTGCAGATCATGCGGTCGCCCCAAATCACTCTCACCGTCATTTTGTGGTGACTTTTGTGTAAATTAGTATAACGAAACAAAAATTCTTTTGTAATATGTAATGTTAAATAAACATACCTAAAAATATTCAAAACGATATCTCAATTTTTATGGAAAAAAAAAATTGTTCCTCGAAAATCTAAACCAGACAGACCCTTTAAAAGGGTAGGGTGGAGTAAGGTAATTTTGGTGATATAGGCAATTCGGTGATAATTTAAGCATTTAAAAATCGATTTCAATGCACAGACTTTCTTCGGAGACACTTGCAAGTCGTCTACTTTCCCTCTACGGCGTTACATTCCTGGTCGATACCTAGAGCACTCCTATTAGAGTATTTTGAGTGTAAAATAAGCAAGAAAAACAATCGTTAGCACAGTGGAAATGAGTGGAAATGAAAGATTCCAGCCAGTTTTTGAATCAGAACACAACCAATTAGGTCAAACTGTTGACAGTGTTGAGTCACGTGGTTATTTCTGAGATTAAACTTTCTTCCCATGGTTTTAATTCGGTTACTTCTTGGAGAAAATAGTTTCAAAAGTCTTTCTAACGATCAAGGAACTTTACAAAATTTTTATATGATATTCAATTTTCTTTTCTGTGTATGAACAATTCGAACACGCAGGACATGCACAAAATTTATAATCTTAAAACTGGGGGATCAAATGATGTTTGTGATCGATGGCAGCATTCCCTTACAGCAGAAAATCTGTCGGTAATATCGATGAAGATAATCAAAGAGAAGGAATAAAGAATTGGAAGTATAATCCTTAGAAAAGCGTTTGAATAGAGTTGTAGAATTGGGGAGGAAACGAGTGGGGTGCGGATAACTCATCATCACCACGTATTCGAATCTATAAAAAGATGACAGTTCATGAGAATAAATGAATAATTTTGTCAAACAGAAATTGATTGTTCCATCCTCTTTCACTGATTCTAAAATGGTCATCTCAAGTTGAGCGAAATCCATCTCTAATACATCTATAATCAAGGTGAAAATCTAATTATTGAGACAGCTGGCTTTGAAGACTATTCAAACCCATCGAAATTGCAATTTGCAATGTTGAATTGAATTGATGGTGAAAAGCATATTACAAACACCTACGTGAAAAATGGAATAAAATCATTTAAGTTTTCAAAACCACAATCACCAGTTCGGAGTGCAAAAAAAAATCTGGTGTGGTTTAAAACATTCTCAAATGATACATCACAAATCTCTTAGAATTCTTAGAGAATTTCCATGAGGTCATAGAAAGTCAACAACTTTGATAAAAAGAGCTTTTAAAGAAACATGTTAAACAAATTCCAAGTCCTCTAAATTGTTTGTTCGTTTAAACTTCCTTGGGGGTTCTCGACTGAATTCAATAAACCTCTTCACAAACTCAATCAAACAGAAAATAGTGCTAATAACGTTCATGTACTGCACACACCCTGGCGAAAATCAAGTTCATGAACTTCATTCTCGCTGGGTAGTTTACAAAGATAACGGTATGTGTTGAACGTGAGGTAGCATGTACGTGAATTGAAGTCTTGGTGTATATTCTCAGATAATACTTGCGCAAAACTTGTGCCAGTTTCATATTCTTTTGAAATTGAATTCTCTGAGACTTCTTGACGATTCTTGTCCATGAAGATAAGATTCAAGAGTGGTGTAAGAAGAAACAGTTCCCATTTCAATATCAGGACGTTGGCACTTTTATTTCCTTAAGGTTTTCAGCTAATGAAAATACTAAAACCTCCCTTACATTTGTTGAAAATTAAAATTCTGGAATACATTCATTCATTTAAGAGGTCGAACTAAAGGTTTTATCCTCATGGCGTTCTCGAAAGACTGTCTAATGAGTCCATTTCAGTGCATATAAAGATTTCAATAATTTAGATGTTTCGGAGCTTCTAGAACAGATAGTTGGAAGGTCGAACGAACGAATATAAAGTTTCTTCTAACCTATCTCTCAGGGTAAAAGAAGACTTATTATACTTAAAATTACATTACGCATTTTATGAAGGATTATCATATGTAAAGAAATCATTTGATAAAATCCATGATGAATTTCCACAGACATAGAACGAAAACCATAGCATATTTCGGAAAAATCAATATCACCATGCCAGAACTAGTTTCATGAGGCTGAGACTTAGCGATATAGCCACCCGCACTGCGTCAATGACTCCGCGTCTATGGTAAATTTACACTCGAACGTGTATGGAATTTCATTCACGGCTTTATGGACCGTATCGATATAGGGACAATGATTTTTTTCTGTCATCACTTATGAATTCATCAAATATCTGTATATGAATACGCTCTCCATATGAAATAGTCGGGAGGAATCACGAATACTTTTTGTATAAAGAATGAGGGTCGATGATATCTACAAGTGAATAGCACGAAGGAAATATTCATTCGAATTGTAATATTCTTTTATTCTCAGTCGGATGATGAATCGTTTCGGATGATCTTATCAAAGCGCAAAAAAACAAACGACGGTAGGATTACGAAAAGTACTTCGACTATATCTTCGGTTGGGAAAAGATTGCGCACGTGTTTCATTTCATTTGTGATCTTTTTCAATATCCGTTTCATCGTAATTTATAGTTTTTGAAAACTATTTTGTTCCGATAGTTCTCAAGCTGTATGAAATTCGTGAAAAATACAAGATCCATGTATACTGCGAAAAATTGTTTTATTATGCTGACCAAAACTCAGTGGTTCTCATGAAAATTTGGCTGCGCTGAGCAGATCTTACCAAATGACGTTCAGTTCCCTGAACTACACTGCAAACTGAAGTGTGTTAAAATTGACTACAAGAACACGGATAATGTGTGTCTAACACGGATAAACCGTGTACACGGAAAAAATTTTTTAGCTCTATCAGCTAGATTTTAGCTATCATGGCTAGATATTTCGCTGCAGCAGCTAAAATTTGTACACATTATCCGTGTTCTTGTAGTCAATTTTAACACACTTCAGTTTGCAGTGTAGAAGTGATTCGGAAAACTCTTTTTCGTTGGCATGACCAAATTTTGATTGAATCCACTGAACTTTTACACGGAGAGAAATTTGATTTTAAATATTATTACATTTTGTACTCAAGTAGCAGCACAAGTGACGTGGTATAAATTTTACAACACAGTGTAGTAAAAATTCAAGGTTTATGATGTGAAGTTGCCACAAATCAAACGATTTTTCAAATCATTAGGCATCAATTTTTACTACAATGTATTGTAATAATTATACTATGTCACTTATCATGCTAATTTAGTACAAAATCTAGTAATATCTAGAAGGTGTTCTTTCTCCGTGTAATTATGCCAACAAAAAATTTTTGTTGGGCATATATCAACCAAATCTTTTTTCTCAGTGTGTATAATATATATATATATATCCTTTTTCATTCTTATTGTGATGTTTATGTACTTTTCATATTTGTTGTATTCTAATCGGAAAGTGATTTAATCGATTTATACTAAAACTTTGAATTGCGAAGGATGTACGGAGAGGGTCCATTCCAAAGGGGCTGAGAATTGATGTTATGGAACGCAAAGCATGAATTTCGTAGGAGTACAGAACAATAGATTCGATGTTCTAGGCTAATAGAAATTTATTCTCTAGACCTGATCACCTCAACTTGAATTCTATTTGGAACCTGACAAGAATTGTGACGCGTGGCGACCATCAGAATTTTATCGGAAAGCCTCGTCTGAATGAAAACTGAATAAAAACATCTGAAATTATATATTCAAGATATCGAGAGCGGGTAAACAAGATCAAAGATCATCACATAATCGTTGTACCGAAGTTACGACCACTGATTTACAAGTGTCAAAATTCATCGTTTTCTTTATTTTCAGACTTTTAATTATTTGTACCTTATATCCAAGTTCGATAGATTCGATTCATTTGTTTTGCGATACTTTGATACAAGGTGGGTTTATTAGAAATAATTCAAGTTTTTTTATCATCTCCTGTTTCTTCTTTGCGGCATTTGTTCTTCTGGTATTTCACATACGCACGGTGTGTCATATACCCGAGCAGAAATTTATATCGGGGCCACATGAGGACCTGATGTGGAATGCTTGGCTTCCTATCAGGCCCTGATGTGGCATCCACATATGGTCCCGATGAAGGATGTAACGCGCCGTGTAATGTGAGCCTGAGGTGACTATCCATATTTGGACCAGAGATGGAATGACCATATTTGCCTCTGACGTACGTTCCCAGATAGCAATTCAACCTTGCTGCAATGTTGTCAGACAAGCTTGTGAGAAGGTTGATATAAGCCTCCTAGTTGACACACGACAAGGGTACAAGCTTACAAAACCCTTGTAGCAGGGCTGTAGCAACCTCACACTGACAAGGTTGTCAATAACAAGCCAAAAACAATCGAATGACAAGTGTGACAGGGTTATGACAAGCCTACATGTTATCTGGGTTCACGAAAATTCTGTACTATAAATTTCTAGAATTCGTGGAGATCCCCTGGTGAAAATGAAGCGTATATACAAAGCGCGAAGGAAGCGTATACGAAGCGAAAAACGTTTCAATTTCCTCTTCCTCAAACGTGTGATGCCTGCTTGCTGTGGGGTGATGATATCATACGTTCCGTATACGCTTCATAAGCTCTCGATTCCGTTTTACACACGCTCCATGTAGCGTAATAATGAGTTACATCAAGCGTATGCGAAATCTACCTTTCCTGACTTCATATAATATTTTTAAGCGTTCGACACCAACGAAGATTCCATGGCTCAATGGATAAGCCCCTCGTCTTCTACAGTGAAGATCACTGGTTCAATTCTAACTATGGGATTCAATTTTTCAATTTGATTTTCGTAAATTTTATACGCTTCCTTTGTTCCGATTCCCGTTCCACATACTCTTTGTATACTTTCCATTCAAGCTTCGTATACTTTGCATCAACGTCTCTGTTACCCTCCAGTATACCCTTCGTTTACCCTTCCTTACCGCTTCCATTTTCACCAGGGGAATGAAGGTCGTACATAAATTTTGAAGATAATGCCCAACTGACTTCATGAAAATACCAGACCTTTTATTGGGATATCGAATATTTCATTATCAAACAAAATCTAGTATTCATGTGAAAGGTGGCGAGCATATAACCTCAAAATAATAGTATATCGTCAACAGCCTTTGTGCATTGTCGAAGTTAGCAATAAAGTCAAGTATAAATATATCAATTCGAGATAATATATGCTCATTGGATTGCGATAAATATTAGATTTAAGAATTGAATCAGACTCCGCCCAAGTAGCACAAGAACTTTTCAAATATGCTATGGTGACTCTATGAATGTGGAAGGGATGTGCGAATGAGACTATTTTGGATAAATTCGTTGAGATATTCTATGGATGTGCATAGCACATAATTATTCGAAACAGTCTCATTTGGAGGTTCTACGCATGTTCGTAGGATTTTCCAAACTCGCTCTTAGCATTTCTAACCTCTTCTGCTACTTGGGCGTAGATATAGAACTTGTATCTATGTTTCTTTTATGATCTTGCACATCTCCAGAGTTTTGTTTACGAATTTTTTGAAATCTTCGTACATGCGTAGTACATGCGAGAGTACATGCGTTTCCTCTCCTTTTTTGCACCATCCATATTCACACATGAATAATTCAACACATGATTTACTTAATAGTTCGGACACATGAACAATTATCAAAAATGTTCCTTGATAACACGCGAAAACCGTAAACATATGCCACAATACTTGTAGAATATTCATTTCAATTCATTTATTGAGTGAACTGGTACTACAACCAAACTCATACGAACTTGTGAAGACAGGAGAGGTTATGGTTGCGTACGCAGCTTACCATGCTTCCTCCGTTATGGCGAATTTGGCTAACTGCACTGGGGCAAACTCGGGTTATCTCTGTCCTTTGCTATCATCGTTAATAAATAAGAGATTTATTAAAGATGATAACAGAGGACAGAGATATCCCGAGTTCGCTCCAGTGCAGTTAACCGAATTCGCTATAAGTTGCTATAAGTCACTAGGAAATGAAGAAAGGTAAACCACATTCTGCACACATCAGGATCACATTTGGTATAACAAGTCAGGATCAACTATATTATGCCCTTCTCAGGGCCATGTCCGGCAAACCCAAATATGGCAAGCTTCATTTCAGCCCGATGTGGCCCACATAGGACCTCGGGATTGCCATAAGATTTGTCTGCTCGGGTAGGTGACATTCAGCCTTATCCGACTCTCTGACTAAACTATAGCAAACGAGGTACTCTCACTGTCGCCAAAAACATTAAACCAGTAGATACCCACACATCACCCAATGTCCCAGTCATATTTCTAGAATATTACAATATCTCGCTCAGAACATTCTGTGTGAAATACTTATACGAGATTGTATAGATATTGCAAATACGATATTTCGTTAAAAATGTTCTGAGAATCTTCCTAATGGAACGTTGCACACATAATGATCTGTAATGTTTTGAAAATCTACGATGGGGAATATGCTACATTTGTCGCAAATGAAATATTCTGAGAATATGACAGTAGCAATATTTTATGAAGCAAAATGAATCTTCATACACCTGATCCAGGACTTGATAAAATATACAATTCAAGATCGAAGAAAACGCCTCTCCCACGACCTATTCACTTTCAATTTCAGAAGATTCTGAATCGATTGGTATATATACCACGGAAACAAATTTTTGAAAGTTTCTCATCAATTTGTTCCAGCACTTAGTAAATTTTGGAAGTGCGCTTTTTAAGAAACGCTCCTGTCAAGTGCTAATCATTCTCCATTTCAGAAGATTCTGAATCGATTAGTCTATATCCCACGGCAACAAATTTTCAAAGTTTTTCCATCGATTTTACTCAGCCCTTTGTAAAATTTCAAAGTCGAGGTCGAAAAAACCTCTCTCCCACGACCTACTGATTTTTTGTGTCAGAAGATTCTGAATCGATTGTTCTTTATTTCACGGAAATGAATTCTCCAAACTCCCATCACGATGATTACAATAAATAGCACTTTGAGAGTGGTGCCGTCATCTCGGAGATTTGCCGAAGTGATAGAAGCCTTGAATCTCACTCGCCGAACCCGGGTTCAATCCCCACTGGGGGAACTCTCTAATAATCGACTTCGGAGCAGGTTCTCTTCCAGTCCAAGTGATTCTGGCCAAGCTCATTCAACATTTGTAGAAGTAAATTCTGAAGAAATTTTTTTTCAACCCAAAGTAATGTTTTGTTAAATTTTTAATACCTATATGTGATTGTGACATTTTTTTCCGTATAGAATATCGCTGAAATGATCACAGCAATATTTCAGAATGTCTCCAGAATGTTACCTCAATGATTTCAATAATGTTTCAGAATATCTCCAGAATGTTACAAGGGTGGTGACATGAGACATCCTGCAGACATTCTGACAATCTTCTTGAGATGTTTCCCAAAGTATTACACATTCCAAATGTAATATCCTGACAACATTGCCGGGACATCCGGTGCTGTGTGGGTAGCGCTGGCTGTACTGGTGGGCTGTTCCTTCTAATTTGATTGAATGATTGAGCGATAGGTACATTTTATGCAGGCTACCAGAATACTTCCCAAGCAACACATGAACTTCTCAAAGATGCTATGGTTATTCTATGAATCAGAAGGGAATGTGCGAATGAGACTATTTTGGATAAATTCGTTAAGATATTCTATGCAGGTGCATATCACATAATTATTCTAACCAGTCTCATTTGGAGGTTTTACGCATGATCGTAGGATTTTTCAGACACGTTCTTAGCATTTCTAACCTCTTGTGTTACTTGGGTTAGCGCTGCGCTGCGGATTAGTTCAAATGGCGACAGTTAGAAACCTCAGAAGTGGGGGAGTCGGGTAGGGCTGGTGACATTAGTTTCAGAAATAACCAGGGTCGGCACGTCATATACTTCTAAGTATTTTGAATAGTTTACGACACGTAAGAAACCGAGTATCTTACGCATAAAATCAACCCCTTCGCCTTCGAGGGGACAGGAGGGTTCAAGTATCTTACATCCCTGGCGAAAAAGGAGCTTGAAACGGATGGATTTGGAAACGTCTTCAATCCGCATTTGAAATTATGTTATACAAATTGATCCGATTTTATCCAATGGTGAAATAGATTGTCCATGCGTATCCAATTCCATCTATTTAAAGATCACTTCTATCAGTTTCAATCTGAAGTTGGGAAATTTTTAGAGACCTGCAATCCATTTGCATCCACTTTTGATCCAG
Source organism: Gonatopus flavifemur (assembly GCA_018340375.1). Lineage (NCBI taxonomy): Eukaryota > Metazoa > Arthropoda > Insecta > Hymenoptera > Dryinidae > Gonatopus > Gonatopus flavifemur. Next base: position 43,430,925 of record JAFFJZ010000003.1, on the reverse strand, counting down.
CAGCACGGTGAATCCATTTGTGTCCAAGAAAAGGATCGGAAGACAATCCAGAATGGTCAGTACTACAATACTAGTTCGGTTGTGTCCAGGAGGAGGATGGAATTTATATCCGAACAAATCTCATTGCGTCTTGAGAATATAAATTCGTTTGTGCATCCATTTTCATCCGTGAGACCGGGGGAAATTTCCATCCGAATGGATCCGAACTAGAAGCATAGTCCAGTTCTATCCATGGAACGTATAAACCTTCAATCTGAATCGGTGACGATTTTATCCAAACAACAGGATACTACGCACAATCCGAATCCATCCGTTCCTCCGTATACAGCCTGGATGCGGATTCATCCATATGATGATCTGTATCGAGTGTACGGTCACGTCATTCATACACATGTATGTATATGTGTATATAAATATGTTTATAACCTAAATTCAGAATTACATCCGAAAACTCTGATTGAAAACTAAAAAAAGTGTCCCAAAGTCAACTTTGTCGAATGAAATGTGACGATTGAACCAAAGTCACCAGAAAAATCAAGGACTTACAAGGTTCAATATTTCTGTATCTGGATTAATCATTAATAACCTTCAAACATCCATTATTTTGAATATTCGTGGTGTGAAGTTATATGAATGTAAAAAAAACCACATGACCTGTACATTAACATCAGGTGGTGCCGCTGGTGATAGCAATGTGAAGGGCAGCATTCAAATCACAAAACTTTATACAGCCAAGATATGAACTTGTGTCACCTGCATGTCATATATGATACCCTGGTAAAAAATCTCTCTGAATCTCTCTGAAAATTTCACGTTTCAGAGAGATTCAAAAAGAATCAGAGAAATTCAGAGCAATTCAGCGTGGTTCAGAGGATTTCAGAGACTAGTGGATTGAGGGAACTTGTGCTTTGAATTTTTCAGAAGGATTCAGAAAAATTCAGAGAGACTCAGAGAGATGCAGGGAAATTCTAGGAAATTCAGAGAGGAACAAATTCAGTAAAATTCTTGGTCCTGCATTTCAGAGGCGTTCAAGGAGTGTCAGACGCTTTCAGAGATACATGAATTCAGAGAGATTGTGCGTAGAACTGTTCAGAAATATTCAGAGGAATTTAGGAAGATTCAGAGTAATTCAGAGAGATTCCGAGGAATTCAGAAAAATTCAGAGAGGAATTAATTCAGCTAAATTTTTGGTTCAGGATTCCAGAGGTATTCAGGGAGTGTCAGAGACTCACAGAGACAGGTGAATTAGGCAAAATTGTGCGTGGGATTTTTCAGAAGGATTCAGCGGAATTCAGAGAGATGCGGGAGAAGTCTGGGAAATTCAGAGAGGAATAAATTCAGTAAAATCTTGGTCCTGAATTTTAGAAGCTTTCTGGAAGTTTCAGAGACTTCCAGAGACAGATACATCAGGGAAAATTGTGCGTGGAACTTGTTAGGAATATTCAGAGGAATTTAGAAAGATTCAGAGTAATTCAGAGGGATTCACAGGAATTCAGAGAAATTCAGAGAGGAATTAATTCAGTAAAATTTTTAGTTCAGGGTTTCAAAAGTATTCAGGGAATGTCAGAAACTCACAGAGACAAGTGAATTAGGGAAAATATGTGCGTAGAGCTTTTCAGGAATATATATTCAGAAAAATTTGGAAATGCTCAGCGTAATCCAGAGAACTTCGGAGTAATCCAGAGAGATTCAGAGAAATTCAGAGGAATTCAGAGGAATTCAGAGGAAGCTTTGAAATCTGAATACATTAGATTCCGGGGGATTTAGAGAAATTTAGAGATATTCAGGTAAATTCAGAGGGAGCTTTGAAATTTAAATATATAAAATTCTGAGGGATTCAGTAATATGCAGAGAGATTCAGAGAAAGTTGAAGAACTCAGAGCGTATCACTATCGGAAAAGTCTCCAACTTCCTCTGAATTACTCTGGAATTACTCTGAATCTCTCTGAAATTCGTCCCAAAATATAGAGAGATTCAGAGAAATTCAGAGAGATTTCAGAGAGATTCAGAGAGATTCAGAGAGATTTTTTTTACCAGGGTACACCGTGCACATACGTCTGATGTCGTGTCCTACCAAATGATTTGATTTAATATTTCGCATTGTGACATTAGGACCCTTCTCCCGAATCATTCCACGTATTATTAATGAAAGAAAACGAAGTTTTGAGTGCAGAAACCACCCAGACAATTTTTGTTATATGGGTAATTCTCATTTTGGAGGTCGGAAATTGATGATTAAATGAAAATGTCTTTTCATAATAAATCATGGTGGATTTTGAAAGTTTAGATTTCATTCTATCAGAAAAAATAGTCGCTGAGCTCGCAACCCCGACAGCCCTTAATGAGAGGGAGTTGAAAAAAATGTCTTCCATGGAAGTGACCTCATATCTATGGAAGTGACGTACTAAAAGATGGTAACACTTTTTCGAAAAAATATACTTATACCATTGCGTCGCAAAATTACTTTTATCAATCTGATTGATTTAATTCCTATAGTAGTAGTGAAAAAAGAAAAATAAACAATCAAATCGTCTGATTCAATTTTAAATGAAAGATTCCGGTCATCCAGAATGAAAAAAAACCCATGGAGAAGAAACCAAAATAAGCATTCAATAAAGCCATGTTGATATTTTGCAAATTCATCACTTCCATGGATCAATGGTGACTTCCATGGATATATTTTTTATCCACGGAGGCATGGAAGTGACTCCACGGAAATGACTTTTTGTGCATTAAAATTTAAAAAACAAACCCCCCTCCCAAAATCATATATCTTGTTGATGACTTGGCGTCCTGTTTACCAAGCAAAAACGCAATAAAATCACACATCCAAAGTTTCATGATTGAAAATTAATTACCTCGAAATAGCTGCCATGGTTGTGATCGTTATGTTCGACGAGGTATGAGAATACAATTTGAACTTGAATTTTCTTGTGATTACAACATCGGTATAAACCAACCACGGGCTTAAAATGTTGCCTCAGTACTGTGTCCACAGCCTCTTGGATTTTTTTCGCCGCGCAACATTTTTCAGAATAAAAGGGGTGTGACATAAGTCCATGGAAGTGACAAAAAAACTGATCGCAAGCTTTGATATGATGGTTCATATCAAAATCTGTGTAACTATTGACATTGTATTCCACTATTAAATGAGTTATGTATCTTAGTGAATATTGGTTCACTTTAAAAGTGAATATTATAGAGAAATAAAAAGTTCTGATTTTTTTCCCTGTGGAAGCAAGGTGATCACACCCATGAAAGTGATATTTTTCATGCTTCAAAGCTTAATAAAAAATTAACTGTGTGGTTTGTTCACATAAATTTAGCTTGAGAGGATAGTATTTCGTCTACTATTGATTGAAAAAAATCACCCATCCAGTAATTGAGTACTGCAGATTAGAAACACGGGGGTCACACTGATTTTTGTCGAGAATGAGGATTACCCATATATGGGCTAATTATGTAGTGAAAAAGAATCCACGTAAATTTACCTTCCAATAGCATAACCTTCAATACTTCCAAATAATATCTGAAAATCTTGATGAACGATGCATACCAAGTATTGTATGTCTCTTGTGTCATGGGAATCTCGTTGAATGAGCTTCTGGTTCAACAGAATATGTATTGGATGATAGCCAATGTCAAATCCATAGGTTATACGGCTATCTCATAGATTGTTATTCCCTTTTTTCAATTAGACGGCACATAACATTCGGTGTACCAATGATGTGGAGAGACCCACTTTGTCACGCTACCGATTGCTATTTTTGTTTGAGCAAACAGACGGGTTTTGGAAGAAAATATGCGATGGGCTTAGAGAGCATCCATACATTACGTAACGTTATTTGGGGGAGGGGGGTTAGGACTTCGTGTTATCACGTTGTTATACATGGGGGGGAGGGGGAGTTTTAGAGCAACGGCACGTAACAGCCAAAAATATGTTTTTTTCTAACACTGTGCGCAAAATTCCATAAAGCGTATAATAAAATTTGGATATTGAGTGTTTAAAATTTGAATCTTACTCATTATCCACACAGCACCACAGTTCAGAAAAAGTGCATAATAAATTCATTTCAAAGCATGAGAATTCAACCTGAATGCATTGAGAATTCTTTCTGAACTGTAGTGCTGTGCGGGTACTTTTCCTACACTGACAGAAAAAATTTCTGGGAAGAATAAAACATTTAGTTGAATAGTCGACATAAAATACTCAATTGATTTGAATAAACTTCCATTGACTCAATTAAATAACTTTCAATTGATGAAATATTTCATAGCATTTGTTTGATTGAATGAATATTTAATCGAGTCAATGAAAGTTTATTCAAATCAATTCAGTATTAACTGGTGACTATTCAACTAAATATTTCATTGTTCTCGGAATTTTTTTCTCTCAGTGTACAATATTCGTAATCTTCCGTATTTTCATATAAACATTCATTTTACAAACCTTCTTGTTTTTAGTTTACTAAAAATAATCAAAGAAAAGGGGTATTTGATGGTCTACAAATAAGAAAACTGCTGAAAGATGGACAAATCCCAAACGTATTTGTCTCCCAACGAAAATGCAGCCTGGAATTCGTTCAAGTCAGTTGTTTCTGGTTTCCTTGGAAATTATAAGAACTCGGAAGACGATATTATTGTTGCCAATTAACTTAAGAATCAAATGATGTTCTTTCATTCCATAATATCCAATTATTTGTCATGAATATTCAATGTATCCCTTCAATGTTCCCAACGAGAGTAAATTAGAAATTTCTGATTGAATTTTCAATCACATGTAATGGAAGCAATTTCCACTCACGTAAATGAAAAATAATGTACAGTAGTATTAAAAATCCAATAACCAGTTCTTTAAATTTCATGCACATGTTCTTGATTGTTGAGAGAAATCATGATTGAAAATTCAATAACAAGTTCTTTAAATTTCATGCACATGTTCATGATCGTTGAAAAAAAAATCACCTCCACAAGATGTGAACGCGGGACTTCGAAGTCGGACGCCAAAGCTCTGTCACTCAAGCCACTGCCACTTATGTGGAAGGGAGCATTTTTCTGCTTATATGACCTTGCGTTCATTCTTCAAACTTGTGAATCAAGATGTACTTGTAATGTAGAAGCACTGAACAAACCGTGTGATCTAACTAGTACATAGTTGAAGTGGATACGCGGATGACTTCGTCAAAGCGTTAGTATACAGGGTGACCCATAGTGAGAAAAATCGTATTTCAAGGGCGTATTCTGCAGCCATAATGCAAGAATTTTCCGTTTTTTGAAGGTTAGTTTTTGAGATATGAGCATTTTTAGATTTTTTTTCAAATCCAAACACACTTGGATCATTTTTGTTATTTTCAGTTGGATGCCTTTAGAGCCACGATTTGATTATAATTATAATGATATTATTATGTTATTATACTGGATTTAATTTTTCCAAGTTTTTTCAATCACCTGTACATTAATTTCAATTTTCATGCACAATAACTTGAGAATTCAATAACATGTATTTGGACTCCTATTTCAGTTCACAAAAATTGAATTTTCATTCACATATGTACATGAAAAGTACATGAAATTTCAAGCAATTTTTAACAGTGATGTTTCTGAAGATCCGTTTTTTACATTCCCACTCGAATTTTTTTCCGGAGAATCTGGGTGATGTAAGTAAGGTACATGGTGAGGGGTTCTATCAACAACTGGAGTCCATGGAGCAGCACCACCAGGGATTTTGGAATGAATGAATGGTGGGGGATTATATTTGGTTTGCCATAAGAGAAACGGATGCTACGAAGAGCAAAAGACAATGAAGAAGCCAAAATTATCTTTAATACTCATTTTATATTAAGATATTGGAATAAAAATGATCAAAATTAATTGCACTCGAGTATCAGCTATAAATAATTAAAAGTCTGAAAATGAAGAAAACGTTGAATCTTGACACTCCCCTAGCAAGTTTGATCATACTATCATCATACTGAAATTATCCAGTATGTTTGTGAATTTTCCATACCTCAATTATACTCAAATAATACTGTTACCGAAATCAAACTGGATTTATACCCTGGTATAAATTCCTCTAGTAATTCGCTAGTTGTAACACTTGCCCTCACGAAAAACTAGAGTTCCAGTTCAGTAACTTTTCAGTTCAATCACCAACTTATAAGTGTTCTTATATACATAATATATATAAATATTACATTATACATTATATATATACTGGGTGATTCAAAATTGCCTCACACTTTTCTGAGAGCAGATTCTTGATGGAACTCTGAAAAGATTATGTTCCGGAACATTTAGATCTGATCCTCAGATCCGGAGATATGGGTATTTTTTAATTCTTCGAAAAATCCAAATACCTCAGAAGTACCATATTTCTGACTTTTGAATCCAACACCATTCTCTGAGTCAGATCACGGGGTATCCCTGGAAAAAAAATAAATCCCATTTAGCTTCCTTCGTTGTGGAGTTATAGCGGTTTGAAATTTTTTGTATTCCAGCCAATCAGAATTCAACAACTTTAAATCGCTATAACTCCACAACGAAGGAAGCTAAATTAGATTGATTTTTTTCCAGTGACACCCCGTGAGCTGACTTTGAGAATGGTGTTGGATTCGAAAGTCAGACCTATGGTACTTCCGAGGTATTTGAATTTTTCAAAAAATTAGAAACTGCTCATATCTCTGGATCTAAGGATCAGGTCTGAATATCCCGGACCAAAATCTTTCCAGAATTTCATTAAGAATCTGCTCTCAGAAAAGTGTACGGCGATTTTGAATCACCCACTATACATATTATGTATATCTCATAACATAAAATATATAATAAATATACATATGAGGTCTCTAGTTTTTCACGAGGAGAAGTGTTACAACTCGTGAATTACTAGACAAATTTCTACCAGAGTACTAAAAACATACGAAAATTTGATACGTCTTCGGTAATAATTGGGTATGGAGGTTTCATACCAAATTCATACCGAATTCGTTCGGAATAAATACCGAATGATTGAAAACATTTCGGTATACCTCAAGTACACAAATTGTATCACGAGCATACGGTATGCTTCCAGTTCACTCTTCATCACAACTTGGTATTTTACTGGATTACTACTAGATTCATACTGATTTCCCGTACAGCACAACCACCGATTCTTCACCCAGGACTTCGGTGGACTGGAGGTGGAGAATCAGTGGAGAAATGAGAGCCGTGGAAATAAGGGAGAAATAAGGGAGAGTCTCCGTTGAGGCAACGGAGAGGCGATGTGGATTTGTCCGCCCCCTTTATTTTCAATGAAATTTGTGTTAGTGGATTCACTCATTGAAATTTGGTTGTGTCAATCGACAGATATGAATTTTATTGAAAATAAAGGGGGCGGACAAATCCACGTCGCCTCTCCGTTGCCTCAACGGAGACTCTCCCTTATTTCTCCCTTATTTCCACGGCTCTCATTTCTCCACTGATTCTCCACCTCCAGTCCACCGAAGTCCTGGATGGAGAATCGGTGGTTGTGCTGTACGGGTTTATACCATACCAAAATTATACTCACAGAATAATGAAAATTTCGGTATGATCGGATTCCCTATGGTTGTAAATGAATGGTCATAACTGCGATACTTTTTCGTGCATTTCCCTAAACAGCACCGAAAGTTCTCAAAACGTTCTAAAAACGTGTCCAATGTCCCACAGATGTTGGTTTCCAAAAGCACATTTTCCAATCCAGCAAACACTGTGGTCAGGTTCTTTGAAGGACCAGCATTGGCAGTGCCGGTGAAATGCTGGCATTGATGAATATGTATTGGGCCTTCACAGGATGTGCAATGACACTCAATACATTGTTCTCCATCGAAGGACCAATAATAGCATCACGTTCATTTCTGATGCCAGGAAATTACGGCAGAATTGTAATGATCCGATATGTTGCCAATAATGGCTCCCCGTATTATCGTACTGCCATCTGTTGCGATTCTTGTGAACTTTGTTGTTGTTGGTTTTATAACAGATGATCGAACCCATCCCATTAAATTAATATTTTATGAGAATTCTTCATTCATTCGAGAATGAATTTCTATATTTCAAATTGAAAATAAAATCATACCCAATATCGTGTATCGAGTGAATCATGCAGGTTTTATTTTATTGGAATATATTGTGAGGTGATGTGAATAAACAAAGTAATTTGGTTACGTGATTCACTATCCAATAAAAGCACATGAGAACATTTCATCAAAGTTTGAGTAGTATAGACGTCTTTACACGACAAAAAACTTGTTCGTGATGAGGATATTTTTTCCAAAATTTGATTCAGTGTAAAAGTAGGAATGAATCAGTGTGTGATTTCAAGTACCGTATATTTATGATCAGGATATATTTTCAATAATTTTTCATTCACTACAACGCCAATTAATGCTCCAACGAGAAGGAAGGATTGGCAGCAGCGCGTCAACGAATTCTAAACGTGATCATGAATGTGCAGCGTTCCCAGGAGTGGTAGAAGTTTGGATGGGTGACCGTAGACACAAAGAATTTCTCAGGATTCTTTCACGTTGGATTACAACGACACTTTTGAGGATAAGAAAATCATTGCGGATGAATACCATTCATCCAATAAATTTTTTTTTTTCATTTTATAGTCTTCAATAAATTAATCGTTTTTTATTCTTGTTCAAAATAATATTAAATACACAATGAATTCGTGTCTTGACATTCATATTCAATCAGTGAATAAAGTTTGGTGATTTAATGAAGGCATACGGTGTTGGTTGAATGTTATGTGGCCGAATGCTGGCCGGTGGGACATATACGCGCTGGGCCATCAAAGGCTGCCAATGGAGGACCATCAAAGCTATTGCTGGCATTTATTGAAGACCCAGTACAGGGCCATCAGTGCAGTGTTTGCTGGGAAACGTCTTAGAAACATTCATTCAATGTGTTGGGGAGCACGCTTTGGAGACATTGTTTACACATGCTATGGTACGTTTTCAGAACGTTTTCGAGACGTTATATGAAAACCAAGTATTTTATCTGTAACCTTGTTGGAAAAAATGATTGAAATGGATGGATTTGGATAGGACTTTGATCCGAATTTGAACATTTTCTATACATATCAATCTGGTTTTGTCCGGTAGTGAGACAAGTGATCCATAAGTATCCAGTTCTGTCCATGCAGAGAGAACTTCTATCAGTTTTAATGCAGAACTGGGGGATTTTTGGAAGCTTCCAATCCGTTTGCATCCTTTTCCAATCCAGAAGCGTTGCCGAACCGTTTTTGTCCATCAAGAAAATAGAATGATCATCCATAATGATCTGAACTACAATATCTATTCGTTCGTGTCCAGAGAACGGATGGACTTCCTATACGAACGAATCACATTACATTGTACACGGACGCACAATGTCAGAAAGAAGAAATACGATAGGTAATATAATGCCCAATTTTAGAATCAATATTTCTCAAATTGTTTAAATACAAAAAAGTTAACCCATTAAGTCCCAAAATGACATTTTTTCGTTGCATTTTTCAACGGCCGTACTTTCTAAGAAAAAGGGTTATGAAAAATTCCAGACCAACCAGTTTCGATGGAGAATTGACTGATCTTTCAGAATCTGATATTAGTTTTTCCGAGAAATGCACCTGTCACAAGATATACAGGTTTTTTCCCCGAAAAAACGCGAATGTTAAAACTTCTTCTTTTCTTTATCTCATGTTTTCACATTGGAATCGTGTCATAATTCTTCTGGTAACTACAGAAACCGCGTCAATTTACTCCAAACTTTAATTCATGCCTTGGACAATTGGAAAAACTCATGTGGAAACAACCAAAATGACGGCTTAAACGTGGAAAAAATGTCAAAAACTTCAAGAATTTTTCTTTCAAAAACGGAAATTCAAAAAAGTTGTCAAAAAATTCTGAAAAAATTTGAGCGTGTTTTTTAATCAATTCTAAGAACTTCTTGTTCAGTAAAATTTTTCCCTAAAGTCTATCGTTTTCTAATAAAAAATTCTTGAAGTTTTTGTCCACTATTCTGCAGTTTTTTTATAGTTTGGCATTTTTGAATATGCCTCTCATAATATATTTCACATGTAATATTATGAGTATCTTTGATATTTTTTTTATTCACAAAATTGTCTTTTTACAACATATAGTCCATGCCTCATCTATTCTCCAAACACTATCGACGTGATGACTCTGATAGATGATCAATGATTACATATCATCTAACATATAAAAGAAAATCGGTATTTTTGTGACTTGGTACTAGATTGCATTCTCTTATGAATCGTGAACCGTATTAGGACAATATATCAACGGAATACTTCATGTTCCACAGAAATAGAATTCAATAATAAACTTATCTATTGTGGGAGAAACATTGATTCCATAAAATAAACAAGTAGCACTTTAGCCTGACGAAACTGGTGATATTATTTATTGAAAGTGAAACAGACAATGTCTGCTTCATCAGGAAAACGCCGGAAACGATCAAGTCACCAGCAAGATGTAGGAATTGAAGAGCGTGAAGATGGTGACTTTGATGCAATAATTGTTCCTCAGGATGATTACTCTGGACCATCTGACTCTGATTCTGAATCTGAATCTGAAGGTTGTCAAATTTCTGATAATAAAGTTCCAAATATTAGTTATCATCAGGTTATGAGTAACTATGAAAAAAATCAGTCGAAACTGGAGCCTAATCATATTTACGTATGGAAGAACGGAGAAAGAAAGTGTGAAAAATATCCTGAAAATGAAAACTTACTCTCTGAGAAAACGAAAAAATTTATTCTTGAATCTTCATATGTACAGTTGTTGGAAATTTTTCTCTCCACCGATTTAAAAAAATATATCATCGAAAGTACTCGTATGAATGACTGCGATTTAACATTAGATGAATTCGATATTTTTTTAGGGATAATCATAATGTCAATCTTCAATCAAAGGGAATCTCAGAGAGACTATTGGTCTAATCGGCCATTACTGGCCTGTCCTACTGTGGCAAAAGCAATGAGTCGTAATAAATTTCTCTAAATTAAATCAAAATTAAAATTTTCGAAACCTGAAGATCAGAATTATAATGACAGAGCTTGGAGAGTACGTGGTATTCTCGAAATTTTCAAGAGGAATGCTTTGCAATTTGGTTTTTCTCTACCGCTTTGTCGATAGATGAAATGATGGTGAAGTTTCACGGAAAAACCATTTTGCTCCAGTTTATGAAAGATAAGCCCGCACGCTTCGGCATCAAAATGTGGGGCATTTGTAACTCAGAGGGATATCTGGTCGATTGTGAGATTGATTGTGGCAAGGGGTCGAATATTTATTCGTCTGATAAACAAGTAAAACTATCCAAATGTCCCTTAGGAAGTCGTGTCGGTATGCAGATGATCCAAAAGCTACTTGTTGATGTTGTTCCACGGAGAATAATTCAATATCATTTATATTTTGATAACTTTTTTTGTAGTCCAGACTTACTGATCCATTTGCAAACAGTCGGCTTGAGAGCAACTGGTACCGTGAGGGGAAACAGAGTGAATACCGATAATGAATTGGATAAAAAAGTAATAAGAGGAACGTTCTCAATCAAACACGAAGGAAAAAGCGGTTGGAACTATATCACAATCATGGATCCAAAACTAGTATCTTTGCTTTCCACCGCGGCAGGTGTAACTCCAATGTCAACAGTCAAGAGATATTCGAAAGAATCAAGAACTAAAAACGATATTCCATTTCCCAGAGCTTCCTCACAATATAATAAATACATGGGTGGTGTCGATCTACATGATGGACATTGTAGTAATTTGATGCCATGCATAAGAGCAAAAAGATGGCCTTGGGCCATTTTTCTTCGATTAATCCAATCATCGATAACAAATGCCCTTGTAATCCATAATTTATCAAATCGTGACAAAAAAATTGGATCTAAGGAGATGGCTTTAGAACTTGCTGAAAAAAAGGTTGAACGCGGGAGACGAGAGATGGCGTCAAGTGAAAATATAAAGATACCGAACCAGGACGATAGAGGCGAGAGTGTTCCCGAACGCAAAGTTAAATAAATCAGGGATTATTTAGAGGTACAGAAGCACTGGTTCATCAGTTTAGTTCGAGTATCATTATGAATCCAAGTGTACGAGACGTATTGCAAAGTATCAAACCTACCAGTGACAACATCGAAGTGCTTGTAAAAATGGAAAAAGACATAGCTAACTATATTGTGGAGTGCATATGGGAAAAAAGAAAGAGTGAATTATTGCGTATTACCACGAAAGGAGAGAACTACGAAGGGAATTTCCACGACTTTGTGGACATCTTGAACCAGCTTCGTGGAATGGGTTTAACCCAAGAAAATCTAGAAAGAATTCAGCACAAGAATTATATCAGATACATTCAGTTGTATAGACCTTCTGAAGACGCAATACCGATACTCGTTAATAATGCAGCCGAATTAATTGTTATACCGGAAAATCAACCAAACGATAAGGATCGTGCTGGAGGACAAAGTGTATGTGCAATCCTCGAAAAAAAAAAGATTCACTGATAGAAACGGAACGAAACAAGGAAAATAATGATCCTAAGGCAACCTCAGTGAGACTACGTCGATCTCAGAAAGGACAAACCTGGGAGATTAACCCTAAGTCCCCTCCAGAAATCAAACGGCATAGAGAAAGACATCATGAAACAATTGAAAAATTAAATAAGAAAAAGGAAGAATAAAGGATGAACGAGTGTCAAGAGCCCGGTATGCAACGGAAACCTACGAGACCGATGAAATTAGACAAGGTATATAAGAGACCGAGGAAATTAAATAACGAAGGATCGACCAGTACGAAACAAAAGGATAGAAATATATCACAACAAGTGAAAGAAGGAACACCGAAACTGCCATCACCGTTACAGAATGTAAACAGTGAATACAATCGAGTGTTAGGAGAATTGTTTGGTGACATTAGCCATTTGAAAACTCCGCCAGCTTATATGTGTGACGAGTCACTATTTTAAGCAAACATCTGTCTTTGACAGAGCATAAATGAAGCGACATTTAATAAGAGCAATAATACGGGTGCGTGCAAAGTACATAGTAGCGCCATCCGACGGAGCGCTCGGAACCTTCATGCAAACATACGCTTGACCGAGCGCATGACGTATATCGCGCGGCGCGCCACTGCCCAAAGGAGGGGGTCAGTAGTACGAACCCGAACCGCACGGTGGAGACCCGACTCATGGCGTTGCCTAGAGTCGGGAATAACTTTCTCCGGGTATATGTAGGGGTGCCTGGTCAGTATACCAGCACTCTTGTTCGCCTAACGCAGCTGACTGCACCGAGTACTATACAAGGTAACTCAACTTTTGGAAAGGGAACAAGCGTCCGGCACCATCGTCACGGGTGGTGTTCGAAAAATAGCTGTTGTCACGGCTTTGTGCATTTGGTGGATGGGTCATCCTGAAACCACAATTCAAACAGGTCTTGGTAGATGGGACATCCTGAAGCCTGAGAACAGAGCACCAGGAGTCAAGTAGGTGACTTGCTTCTGATAGGTAGCTTAGGGTTGGTGGTGGCCGAGGATGGGACATCCTGAATCGGACCAATTAGCGTAGGATCCTCGTCACGCACCGGAAGTAGATTCATTAAACGGCTCTTCTAGCCGAATTGCTGGAAAACATTTTGATTGGCGCAATCCTAGGAATAACTAGACGCAATACACGATCAAGGTTTCTCGGCTTAAATTTAACATATTAATGATCACTTGGACCACTTGAACTCTCTCTCTCTCTACTTAGGGAAGGGAGAATTACAACTTGAAGAAAGCTTGATCGTGATTGGCGGGAACCGAACTCCTATAGATTTCACAATCGGCAAATACTTCGGTTTTCTAAGGGTTTGTAAAATCATTAAGATTCGACCCGCGCATGCGCGTAACAATAGGTTAAGGTTGTAAATAGCAAATAATTACCTTTTCTGATTAAGGTTTTTTTTTTCTCATTATTGATCAATCTTTTATAATAAATCTTTATTGTTTATTGATTAAATTTAACTTTGATTTTGTTTATTTCATGGTCTGTAACCCGCGTTTCCCCACTCCTGAACCTTGGATCCGGCGAGCTAGAGGCATTGGGGGTCTAATTATTGTTTAATTAGGTTCGGTTAAACACCGTTGGCGCGCACATCAGATTTGAAACGTTACAGATTATTTGGCGCCCGAACAGGGACTTAGATTTCATTCGTCGGAACAGTGAGATAGATTAATTACGAGGATATCCGTATCATCCTGGACGACCCATTCAGCGTTGTCTTTCGGATTCATTTCTCACGTCGCGGTAAATTCGCGAACTAATTTACTTTATCTATCTTTCTCTCATCGAGCCTGAGTTTTCGAATTTCTAAGTTGTCCAACCGTCATGCCCAAGATGCATCACACTCCCGCGGAGAAAACTACCTGGATATGGGGTTTGAAAAAGGAACAGGTGATAGAAGAATTATCGAAACGCGGTATCTCGCACGACCCAGAGGAGGCTGTACAAATCCTCAAGACTCTATTAAGAGATACTATAGTGGCACTGAAAACAAGTAAGGGACAAACTAGCCAGAATGGCAGTCAAGAAGAATTGACCAATCAGGACAACGCCTCTCGTCAAGTCAGCCCCGACGACGGACGAGCCGAGGGTAATGTTCAAGATTTTGTATCAGTTGAATCAGGTTCTGATCAAGAATCTGATAATGAGGATCCGCTGCCTGCTAGGACAATTCGAACTAGAAGGGAGACATCAATGGGCTCCCAAGTAGATTTTAGAAAGCAACTAGACAAAGAGCGCGAACGAATCAGGAATGAGATACAAGCGGAATTAGCTAACGATTTGAAGCAATATGAGAATAATATGTCTCAGCGAGAGAAGGCCCTAAGGGAAAAGGAAAAGACCCTAGAGAAAGAACGCGCGCATTCAGAGCGCATAATTGAGGAACTACGAGCACAATTGGCTCATTCACGAAGAGGTAGCTATGGCTCTAGTCCCGAACGTCCCTCGAGTCCCGTTAATCCGGAAGTAACGGAAATTAGTCGGTTGTTACAAAATCTCTTCCGAAATCAATCAAGCAAGGAAAACCGTATTCAGGAACAGGTTCGCAAATGGGGGGTCAGCTATAACGGGGGATCCGGCCTCCAAACATTTCTTGAACGCGTCGAAGAATTGAGCGTTAGTCTCGGTATTACCCACGAACAATTGGTCACTTGTATACCTTTGTTATTAAAAGACAAGGCCTTATTGTGGTACCGTAATAACAGACAAAACTGGACCCAATGGGATCAATTTATAAAGGACCTGAAAACTTTTTATCTCCCTGTCGACTCGGATCGCTTAATGGAAGATGAAATCCGAAATAGAACGCAAGGACCTAAAGAAAGCGCGCGCGAATATATTACTAGTCTTCAGACGCTTATGCGTCGCTACGGCGAAATGAGCGATAAAGCGCAATTGGAAAGGTTGTACACCAACTTAAGGTGTGAGTATAAAATGTATGTTCGCCGTCGCGAGGTCAAGAGTGTCGCGGATTTGATTCAGTTCACCTCCGAGTACGAGAAAACCCTTGAAGAAGGGGAAAGTTATAAGCCTCCCCCAGCAGGTCAGAATTCGGAAACATCTTACGAAGCACCCCGAAAACCCAAATTCAATCAACTTAATTCGATAGATTCAGCGTATAATAGCGCAACTCATTGCTGGCGATGCGGCCAAAGGGGACATACGAGTGTAAGGTGCAAAAACCGATATGTAAAGTTTTGTTCACGATGCGGGAAAAAGGACGTCACGACACATGAATGTACTTGCATCACAGTCCGTCCAGTAGACTCAGGATACTCAAAAAGAGGTAATCCACACTCTAGAGAGAGAGGTCCGAACCCTCAACCACAATATACAGATGGGAATAATCCCTTTCACCAGTCGCGCCCACCAATGGCTAGAGAGAGAGGTCCCAATGTTAGAGTGCCTAGCCAAGGTTCCCCTAATAATCATCCGAATGATGAATCCAGGCAACAAGAACAGGCTAGCCATTCAGCAAAAGGAAGCGCTCCAGCGGTAGGGACGTCTCACAACGCATGTTCCGGTGATCTACGGCCGCGATTGGAGGTATCAATAGGAGATAGGAAACTTTGGGGTTTGGCTGACACAGGTGCAACCACCTCAATCTTGGATTTTAATTTATTCAAAGAAGTGCAAGGGTTGGGGTTATGTACATATTTTAACCCCACAAGCCAGGACTTGACAGTTTTAGACGGTCGAAGCATACGTACTAAAGGCTCTGCCTACGTTTCAACTAAAATTGAAGGCCACGTCGTTCCATTGGCCTATAGCCTATTGGAGAATTATCACGATAAGATTCTTTTCGGTGTTGATAACCTGTCTCTGTTGGACTTTCAGGTTGATTGGGGAAAACCCCAGAATACTCACGCTGTCAATTCCTTGCACGAAAGTTTAAACGAATCGGAGGCCCGCAAAATCCTCGAAAAGGAATAAGGGGAATTTGGCGATATCCGAGGTCCTACTATGATCACGGAACATAGAATTAAAGTCATCCCCGGCACCGAGGCAATCAAATCACGTTATTATCCGCGGAACCCTGCCATGCAGGCGGTCATCAACGAAGAAGTTGACAAAATGATCAGAGACGGTATAATCGAGCCTTCAGATAGTCCTTGGAGTTCCCCCATTGTGCTGGTGAAAAAGAAAAATCAAACCTACAGATTTTGTATTGATTTTAGAAAAGGGAATAAGGTGTCGGAAAAAGATGCTTATCCTCTTCCGCACATTAACGATACCCTTAACAAACTTAGGGATGCCAAATATATTTCCACGATTGACCTTAAGAACGGCTATTGGCAAATTCCTCTGTCAGAGGATAGTAAACCGATCACGGCATTCACTGTACCGCGCCGCGGTCTTTTCCAATTTAAGGTTATGCCTTTCGGTCTGCATTCGGCATCGGCGACTTTTCAAAGAATGGTAAACGATTTAATTACCCCTGACCTTCAGCCATTCGTGGAGGTATATTTGGACGACATTGTCATAATCGGAGAGACATTAGAACAACACATAAGTGTATTATTGGAGGTTTTCAGACGCTTAAAAGGAGCGCGTCTCAAAATTAACGTCGAAAAGAGTAAGTTTTTGCAAAAACAAATAATTTATCTAGGCCATGTCATAGATAGCGAAGGCATCAGAACGGATCCCGAAAAAGTGAAGGCTATCAGCCAAATTAGGGCACCATCCAATGTCAAAGAGATTCGTCAGTTCATAGGTATGATATCTTGGTATCGTAGATTCATACCTGATTGCTCTGAACTGACGAAGCCACTAACTTCTCTATTAAGGAAACGCGGTAAATGGCAATGGACTAACGTTGAACAGACTGCATTCGACTCATTGAAAAATTGTTTAACGTCCTCTCCAGTCTTAGCTCCGCCTGACTTCTCGCGTGAATTTACCCTTCAAACAGACGCCAGTCAGTTCGGGCTAGGTGCAGTCCTGACTCAGTCGTCTGATGAAGGCGAGGAAGTCATAGCTTATGCGAGTAGGACTTTGAACAAAAATGAGATCAATTACTCAGTCACTGAGAAAGAATGTCTTGCCGTCGTCTGGGGAATCCAGAAAATGAGACCCTATTTAGAGGGATATAAATTTACTGTGATTACTGATCACCAGTCATTAAAGTGGTGAGCTTCCTTAGATAGTCCTGCGGGAAGGGTAGCTCGTTGGAGCATTTATTTGCAACAGTTTAATTTTGAAATTCTTTATCGTAAGGGTAGTTTGAATAAAGTCGCGGACGCATTATCGCGAAGCCCCGCCCCAAATGATCCCTCTGATGACCCAGAGCAAACCTTAGAGGGAACCATTATCGTGGCCAGTTTAGAGCCCGAGAACTCTTGGTATCAACGAACATTAAATAAGGTCCGAGAAGACCCTAATGGATTTCCCGAATACTGCATTCGCAATGGGAAACTCTACCGGCACGTCCACCATAGCTTGAACTATGAAGAAAGACAAGATGTCTGGAAACTTTGTGTACCGGACTCATTGAGACATCAAGTGATGCAAGAAAACCACGATGCTCCAACGGCCGGACACTTAGGGATTTCCAAAACTACGGCTAGGATAGCCAGGACATATTTTTGGCCCCGCATGTCCAAAGACATTGCACGACATATCAGATCCTGTCAAAATTGCCAGGAATTCAAACAGTCCCAACAACCCATATCAGGTACAATGGGAACATCGAACGCGACCCAACCATGGGAAATAGTCTCAGTAGATATAATTGGTCCCAAACCCCGTTCATCCAATGGTCACTGTTATCTTCTAGTGATGCAGGATAAATTTACTAAATGGACAGAAATCCAGCCATTAAGGCATACTAAGGTCCCTGCCGTGGTTAAATCTTTTAAAGAACGAATCATTTTACGTTTCGGTTGCCCACGCGTAGTTATTACAGATAACGGCAGTCAGTTTGTTAGTAAAGATTTTATTGATTTATTGTCGCAATATGGTATAACACACCAGCGAACGCCAACCTACTCACCCCAATGCAATCCGGTAGAACGGATGAACAAGGTCATCGGAACGATGGTTGCTCAATTTATAGAGAAGACTCAGCGCTCTTGGGATAAATATATTCCGGAACTAACCTTCGCGATCAACACTGCTAAGCATGATTCGACGCAGTTCTCACCCGCGTATCTTAATTACGGTAGAGAAATTTATCCGCCGAAGACTTTACGTTCCGAATGGGAAACGCCAGGAACAACCCCAGTTACAGATCACAACAAACGATTAGAGATTCTCCGTGAGTCATTCGATCTGGTCAGGGTTAACCTCGCTAAAGCGTTCACCAAACAAAGCCTACATTACAACAAACACAAAGGTTCTTGGAAGCCGGAAGTAGGTGAACTTGTTTGCAAACGTGAACATTATTTGTCCTCTGCTGCTGACGCGTTTTCCGCTAAATTAGCTCCAAAGTACTCTGTGGGGCACCGAATAATTGGTTTAATAGGGTACAATATGTTTGAGTTAGAAAAGGACGGTAAAACGTACCGTGTGCATATCAAAGATTTGAAGCCTGACTACTCGTCGCATCCGGATTCAGCACCTCATTAATCAGAAAAGGTCCACGTCAAATTTTCGGTGGGAAGATTAGTAATTAGAATCCTTTAAAATTATGTTTAGTGTGCTAACCATGGCTGACCAGTCTTCCTCGTCCGACGCAAAGATGACAACAAAAGAACGTCTACGCCTCCTGTATGCCAACTCAACCCCGGTAGCTCTCATTCCAAAACCCCGGGTAAGGGTGCCGGTTTCCAAGCCATTCCACGCTAAATCCCGAGGGGACTCTTTACAACAGCCGGTCCCAGCACGAGTAACGACGAGCAGGAAAGTGGAGCCATACGACCCCTGTCAACCAGGTTTCGACCGTGCCAGAGCCAGTCCAAAGACAGCTCCAACTCAAGATCCTAAGGTGACCAAAATCGAGAAGGTCCAGTTAAAAATCGCTCACTGTCTGCTGAGGCGACCAGATCCAAAGACCACTCTAACGCCCCTTACGGTCTGTTGCGCACAAAACCGCACAGTACCAACAGAGTTAGCTACAACTTTGGCTGACGCTGCGCGGAAAATGGAGCGAAGGATCCAGGAGCAGCGAACAGCCTTGCTAAAGAATGCCTTGAGCCCAGCTACGCCTGAAGAGAAATTCTCTCCGGAGAAACAGTCTGCGAGCCTGCCGATTCAAAGAAACCAACAACTCCGGTTATTGTCCAGCTTGAGGCTGGAGGAAATCCGACACGCTGCAAAAAGGGTGAGGATGACAGCCCGGAATGAAGTTGGCCGAACCTGGAAGGTGAGCGGAGGATACGGCAACATCCGAGTCGTCCCTCACGAGACAACATTTAGGGAGGAAACCTAACGAGGAACCCTAACCGAAAGACTTTACTGTTTTATTTTTGTTTCATTATAAAGAGTTCCTTCTATGTCCTAATTTTAAAGTTCTTATTTTTTTGTTTTTGTATATATAAGTGTACCGGTTATGAGAAATGTTACCGACAATCAGTATTATGTTAAGGCAAACAGCCCAAAGAGGCTTTCAAGTGATAATTGACATTTTTTTTATTTTTTTTGAAAGCCAAAGTTTATTTAGTAAGAAAAATTTGTAACAAATTGTTTTTTTTATATAATTATATGGATATTACTCACCTGCGTTGTTTATTCAAAAACTATTACTTGCGTTTAAAAGATTTATACGAAAAAATACGCTAAGACGCATATTTTTTCTTTGAAAGAAAGGGGGGTGTGTGACGAGTCACTATTTTAAGCAAACATCTGTCTTTGACAGAGCATAAATGGAGCGACATTTAATAAGAGCAATAATACGGGTGCGTGCAAAGGACATAGTAGCGCCATCCGACGGAGCGCTCGGAACCTTCATGCAAACATACGCTTGACCGAGCGCATGACGTATATCGCGCGGCGCGCCACTGCCCAAAGGAAGGGGTCAGTAGTACGAACCCGAACCGCACGGTGGAGACCCGACTCATGGCGTTGCCTAGAGTCGGGAATAACTTTCTCCGGGTATATGTAGGGGTGCCTGGTCAGTATACCAGCACTCTTGTTCGCCTAACGCAGCTGACTGCACCGAGTACTATACAAGGTAACTCAACTTTTGGAAAGGGAAGAAGCGTCCGGCACCATCGTCACGGGTGGTGTTCGAAAAATAGCTGTTGTCACGGCTTTGTGCATTTGGTGGATGGGTCATCCTGAAACCACAATTCAAACAGCTCCTGGTAGATGGGACATCCTGAAGCCTGAGAACAGAGCACCAGGAGTTAAGTAGGTGACTTGCTTCTGATAGGTAGCTTAGGGTTGGTGGTGGCCGAGGATGGGACATCCTGAATCGGACCAATTAGCGTAGGATCCTCGTCACGCACCCGAAGTAGATTCATTAAACGGCTCTTCTAGCCGAATTGCTGGAAAACATTTTGATTGGCGCAATCCTAGGAATAACTAGACGCAATACACGATCAAGGTTTCTCGGCTTAAATTTAACATATTAATGATCACTTGGACCACTTGAACTCTCTCTCTCTCTACTTAGGGAAGGGAGAATTACAACTTGAAGAAAGCTTGATCGTGATTGGCGGGAACCGAACTCCTATAGATTTCACAATCGGCAAATACTTCGGTTTTCTGAGGGTTTGTAAAATCATTAAGATTCGACCCGCGCATGCGCGTAACAATAGGTTAAGGTTGTAAATAGCAAATAATTACCTTTTCTGATTAAGGTTTTTTTTTTTTCTTATTATTGATCAATCTTTTATAATAAATCTTTAATGTTTATTGATTAAATTTAACTTTGATTTTGTTTATTTAATGGTCTGTAACCCGCGTTCCCCCACTCCTGAACCTTGGATCCGGCGAGCTAGAGGCATTGGGGGTCTAATTATTGTTTAATTAGGTTCGGGTAAACACCGTTGGCGCGCACATCAGATTTGAAACGTTACATATGGAACTCGATGAGATATCTAGTGGTGAATTAGTCAATTTCGAATAACTTTTATCTATGAAATACATAGTGATTCTTTCTTGTGATACATCATTGATAACATGATTTTTGCTTTTATGAATATTATTATAAAAGAAGTATATGTGAATTTTTATTTTTGTTCAAATTATAGAAGAATCGTTCGTAAGGTGTTTCATGTTTGTTGAATTATATGATAATTTTTCTTATCAAAATACTGTATCTAAGGTATTCTAAACTATATAACGTTTTGTTTTCATGGATATTATTCAAAAAATTTAGAAGTGAAGTACATAATATTTCATTTTGTTTCCTTGACATGTGATATTTAAAAAGAATGTATAATGATGATTGTTTTTGTTTTTATCAAGAAGATATATATGTATGATTTATGCTCATATAATAAGAATGAAAAAATGTTTTAGTTGAAAATGTGTAATACAGATTATAATTTGATTATATTAACGAATAAATATATCAAAATAAGAAAACAAATTTTATAAAAGAAAAAAGAGAAGTATATATGTCTGTGAATTATTTTCCTCATAGGAATAATAAAAGAACTTCTTTTTCACATTGTGTAAAGGTGTACACTTGAAATTTAAAAACGAAATACATTTCTATTTTCAAGGTGGGTGCTGTACACGGACACACAATGTCAGAAAGAAGAAATACGATAGGTGATATAATGCCCAATTTTAGAATCAGTATTTCTTAAATTGTTTAAATACAAAGAAGTTAATGAAGATGCTCACAAAAGTGTTGTGAATAACCCTATTGCTTGATTTGAATCAAAGATTCAACTTATTGCGTATTTCTTGTATATGCGACTGTACGAATTCATTAGCAAAAGTACGATTAGACTCAGCAACCAGATTTTTGAATAAAAAAGTTTTTGGAAGAAAATTTTTTGATGGAGATGCTCAAGGGATTGTCTTGAGCAACTTTATCAAAAAAGTTTAATCATACATTGGATATTTTCAATGAAATTGAGATAAGCCATGGTCGCGATAACGTGTATATAAGGAGCGCGATGAACGCTCAATTTCATTCATTGTCTTCTCGCGGAACGGAGCAGAGCTCCGAAGCAGTGACTGAATCAAAAGTTTTGAAGAGCAAATAAGTGTTTGTAATCGAAGAAGTGCCAAGAGTGTTTCTTTGAAAAATAAACATTTTTATTATTGAAAAATTTTTTGTGTGAATTATTGAATTTTCTTCAAAGTTAATTTCTTTCGATCGTTCAAAATAGAACTTCGATATTTATCGTTAAACTCTTTTTCGTTGGTAATTGAACGAGAAAATTGTGAAGAGGTTTGTTTGTTTTCTCCATAAAACAAACTGGCGACCGGTGTGAATCATCGAAGTTGGCAAACGTTCTTGATTGTGGCATCTTCGGATCGAAGTGTTTTTCGTATTTAAAATTATTTGTATTTACGAGCCTGCAAGTACCACGCAAAATTATTCGTACATAATTTTGTATTGCACGGTACCGCTACAACATTTTTGAGATGTGAATTTTTTTTTGAATCTATTTTCATCCGTGGGGAGAGATGAGAATCCTATCCCATTGAATCCGAATTCAGAGCCTTTTTCCAGAGCCAGAGTCCAATTTCATCCGTTGGACATATGAACTTTCAATCAGAATGAATGAGGATTTTTCTTGACATCATATCAGTGCGCTCAATCCAATTTGATCCAGACTTTCGGATAGAGACTGGATTCGAATGTATCCGATCAATGACCTGTATCCGTGTCCATCGAAGAAACGTGTGAAATTTGAATCCGTCTGAATCCACAATTATGCTGTCGTGGAATTATAGTTCTGAATTCATTTTCATCCGTGAGGAGAGATGAGAATCCTATCCGATTGAATCCGAACTCAGATCATTGTCCAATTTCATCCGTTGAACATATGAACGTTCAATCAGAATGAATGAGGATTTTTTCTTGACATCATGTCAGTGCGCTCAATCCAATTTGATCCAGACTTTCGGATAGAGACTTGATTCGAATGTATCCGACCAATGACCTGTATCCTTTTCCATCGAAGAAATGTGTCAAATTTAAATCCGTCTGAATCCAAAATTACACGTAGAGAAGTGCCTCCTTGGAAAATAGTATAGTTCACTATTTTATGTGGTAAAAAGTATCTTTAATATGTTTTCAGCAGAATGAACGATGTAATTCATTGACCATGCGATGTGAAATATTGAAGAACGTAACGTCACGTAGTATCCTTACAAATCACTATGAGAATTTCGAATTTCTGTAATTTTCATCACTGAATTTGAATTTTTATGCGCTACAAATCAGTATGCGACGTAATAAAGTTTCCCATATCCCATATCGGGGGCGGCCCTGCTACGTATGTGAGCAAACTTTACTATTTTTTCAAGATCTCTTTCCTCTGTGTATGCTGTCGCGGAATTATAGTTCCGAATCCATTTTTTAATGTCTCATTTTTGTTCATCCTAGAGGAAGAGGCAAGCTTCATTTAGACCGATTAGATAAAAACTGATATCTCGTCATTCCGAAGTGACTTATCCCGAAATTTTATATCAAAACATTTTATGTGCCAAAATTCAAATTCAAAATTTCGACATATCAAATTTAGAAATCTCGAGATACAAAATTTCAAGATATTCAACCTTTGGGACATTGAGATGTTACCCTGAAAATATCTATTCCGGATGACGCAAGATATATGAGGTCCGTTTATTCCAATATGCTCCAAGTTGTTCCGCCTTGTGCCAAACCAATCATTCTTATAACTGAAATCAGTGAATAAAAAATATTTGGAGCAGGTTGAGACAACATGGAACACGTGGAACAAATTCAGCTATGAGCTGGATTTGTTAAGCACGTTCCTAGTTGCTTCAACTTGCTCCACATATTTGTGATTCGATGCTTCCAATTATGAAAGTCATCCCTACTGAAAATTCCCAGTCATGGATTCCCAAATTCGCAAGGGTCTCGCATGGGAATCAAGCGGGTCGCATGGGTCTTCACATGCGAAGCGAGTGGGTCGACCCACGTGATTCCCATGCGAGACCCATGCGAATTTGGGAATCCATGACTGGGAATTGACAGTCGGGATGTGATTGGTTTGGTACAAGTTGGAGCAGCTTAGGGCACGTATAAGGAACGAATCTATTATGAAACAATTGAAATGAACGGAATTGGATAGAGGAAACCGCGGCTATCGTGAAGCTGCAATGTATGAAAACGGATAGAGCTGGAAACATCGAGTTCGGACAGGAGCGGATACATTATGAAATGACAGGCGTGGATAGAAATGGATAAAAGTAAAGAAGGACTATCAGAGATGTCAGTGGATAGAAATGGATACGATTTCTCCGAAGTAATCGGATGGAAATGGATAAAAATGGATGATACACATTCTGGAAAGAACCGGATTTTAATGGATAAATTGCATTCCAGCAACATTAGGCATGACGGGATAGAAACGGATGAAGCGTATTGGGGTGGTATTGTAAAGCACCGGATAAAACCGGATGCGATTTATATTCAGGCCCCGGATATTATATGGATACATTTGGATACAATTTCTATGAGGCCCAATAATCTGCTATCCACTTTGCGGATTAAAATTGATTAGAATCCTATGCGTTCTGCGGATGACGTTGGATCAGGAGAAACCGGAACAGAAATAGGATTCAAATGGATGCATATTAAATCCTATCCATTTCCATCCAACTTTTCCAACAGGGAACCTATACAAATGTATATTTATAGTTTTACTTGAGAAAAGAGTACCAAGGAACCATAAAAATATGTTTTGTATTGAATATTTGGGAAGATTCCTTTTCAGAAGTTCAAAACTATTGGCAGAATGTAAGTTATCAAGAATTAACCCTCAACCACGCACCTTCGAAAAAATCCCTAATCCACGCACCCGGGTCTTTTGGACCCGGCTCATCTTATTTTGGCTGTATTTTCTTCAAATATTATCCTTTTGAGATGATTTTTTTTTCAATCGATTCGTCGTAATGTCAAGAATAGTAATCAGCATTGTGAAAGAAGATTTTCTTGGGATTTCTGTGAGTTATGTAGGAAAGACGGAACATAAATCTGAAAAAAACAGTGAGAAAAACGGTTTTTTTCAAAAAATCATATCTATCCCGCACAAAGACGTAAAGACAAAAATAACCACCGTTTTTTAATCAGAAAAAGTTCAACTTCCAGGAAAAAAATAGTTCCTAATGATAGCTAGGAAAAAACATAATTATTTACAAGAGTGAAGTTGGGGTATTTTAAAGAATCCACAATTAGTGAATTAAAGATATTTATCGGAATATTAGAGGGAAAAAATATAGAAACCGATAAGAATAATGTTCGAAACACTTTGATCCTTCAAGACTATCCTTTGTTGATTATGAATACCCTCAGTGCATATAAGTACATATGCACTCAAGAAAAAATCATTTAAACTGAATATCGATTTGTGCTTTATCCAAAAAATATTCATTGCTATCAGAACTACAGTAGATGGAATGGAACAAAAACGATTACACTGGCGAAAATTAACCGTGAAAAATGGGTGAAGTTAGAAGCGAATGTACCCTAAGAGTCATTTTGCGCTTTTGGAATGTAACATGTTACAGTTCCTTACGCGAATGTACATTATATTTTTCCCAGAGGATTTGTAGGAATAGAATTCAATTACTTTAATTCAATGCTTGCCCAAACTACACAACAATTCTGAAAGAACTTTAATGTACTCATTTTGAACTTTCATAGTTCCCAATGAATTCATTATGAACTCTTTCTGAACTCATGTGCAGCGTAGGTAATCAATACCACTAAATACTTGCCAGACAAAAAATAAATGTATTTGATGCAAATATATATTTTTCAGTGTAGTTGAATGAGTTATGATTCAATCCCCTCGGGGGGGGGGGGGGGGGCTGCACACATATGTATACTTTCATCATATCGGAACAATACATCCTTCCTCAAAAGGATACATGAACATCTTCTATGCAGTCTTGAAACATTTTCCAGTTTTCCGCCGAAAAAAGTTACACAACCACGCACATCGGGTCCAAAGGACCCGAGCTGAATTTCAAATACATGCTACTCGAGAACTAAGTGGCGGATCCCGGATTTCCAAAAAGCATTCAAAGCAGGGAGGTCCGAAATTGCTCACATTACAATACCAGCCCTTGGCTGTGCATTGCAACAGAATGAGAAGTACAAGAAAAAATTGCTCGGGTCCAAAGGACCCAGGTGCGTGGTTGAGGGTTAAGTCAATATATTAAGATTCACATAACCTCAAAATTGACGCGAAACAAAATTTCACTATCTGCAATGTATTAAAGAGACGCAAATGTAATTTATCAAATCTATCGATACAGGCTCCACCGCAGTTCATTTGCATCTCCCCCAAATGGAGAATATTCAAAAATTTGGCACAAGTTTGATCTTTAACAAATTCTCATTTAACATGTTTCATAAACGTTCCATAGCAACCTAAATAAGACTATACCGGACATTCGTACATCCTTGGAATGTCTATGCGACATTTCAAAACGTCCTGGAACATTTTTTGAACGCTCTTCTTGTGACCAAGTACGTTCTCTGAACGTCCGAAGAACGTCTCAGTGCTGTCTGGGTCCCTTCGTAAATAGTTCTTTTTCTTCGTAAAACTGCAAACTACACGTAGAGAAGTAGAAATATCTCGAAAACTTATCTATCACAAAATTTTTCATTGTGATTTTTCAATTCCGCGAGCTGAAATACATGAAAAAAAAAAACAAAATAGTGGCCTCGGATGTACAAAAGATTTTTTTATTCCGTGAACCAGTGTTATCAGCTGGTTAAATCTCTTTCATTCATGGATGTGGACAACGAAATATTTCATTCTCTCAATAACTTTCGGTAAATAAGGATACGACTTATTACAAAATGCGGGCGCTATGTAAATTATCAAAATGCGAGCGCAGCAAGCGTCGTTCATTTGACACAGATGCGAGGGATATAACCACTATCCAGAGAACAGGAATGCAAGCATAGAAGCGCCTTCTAGAATATATAAACGCAAGCAATGAAGCAAACCTCTGATGATTACAACAACGCATTGCACTTTGAATTCACTCATTTTTCGTCATAGAGATTGATACATATTTTACAATGTTTCATCAAACAAATATTTTCTCACTCAAATTGAATATTTCATGGGTGCTACAGTGATTCATTTGAATATGGTTAAATTCAATTGGCACGTGTTGATAATCCCACAGTGGCAGTGGATTCATCCCAGTCACTTCAATATTCACGCGAAAATAGGGTATCTAATATTTACCAGTCTCGAATAAATGTATATTTTTACACCTCTCGAAGGAATGAAAAAGATACGACAAAAGTAGAACAGTATGTCAACTTTACCCTTCAAAAATCATAAAAATGTGATTAAATGAAATTCAAAATTCCTCTCAGAAGTGGTACTTGTTGAGCATAAATTATCAGAAGATTTTTTTGTCTCGTCATTTATTATTCATTATATGCAGTTTGTTGAATCCGACCGAAAAAATTTTCATAACTCAAGCACCCTTCAGCCTGAATCAGATGTTTTGTAATTCAATCAGTTACATATGAAATCAAAGTATTTTAATTTTTGTTTGCTCAGAATACGCAAAGTTTCGCGCCATCTTTGTGACATGGAAATTCATTTTAGTTGAACATACTTATGAGAAAATTCATGAGTAGAATTTATTCGATGGAATTTTTAATATGATCCTGGATTCATTTGCAGTCAGGAATATATTTTCTGCGTACTGTAACAAATCAATTTTTATAATAAATTTATACAGGCTTCATTTCCGAAAAAAAGATTTCCATTAATCTTCCGAGCAAATGTTCTACCAACTACAGATTTATAAATGAATCTTCCTCCGTACAGCACAAGCACCGATCGCCGGACATTTCTCTGTCGCCTCTGTCCCTTCTGTGTTCCTCCATCTTGTATCCACGCCTCCTTTTTATCCACCTCGCATCCACGGAGATGCGACATGGGCATCGATGGCCCTATAACAGCACACTCACCGCTTCCGCGTCGCATCATCGTGGAGGCGAGGTGGATGAAAGGGATACGTGGATACAAGGTAGAAGCGACAGAGAAAAATCCAGCGACCGGTGGTAGTGCTGTACGGGGGGTGTGCTATTTAACATGAGAATATTATATTCCAGAGATGTTGGAACAAATTTCTATATGGAATGTTGATGAAATAGGATCATAATTCTTCTAAATCCCCCGAAGTATTTGACGAATAAAAAAATATATCAAAGATGTATGAAACAATTACTATTCAGAAAAAATAATTTAATTGTCGCCACCAATTAGTCACTATAATCACCTGTATTCCATACTGATTATTCTTATTCCTAATTGAAGTTTATTATCAATAATTAAAGCTTGTTATATCAATATCATAGACAATTATTCCTATAGTTTTTGGCTTCCTTCGAAACAGCTTGAATTCAATAGAAATCAAATAAAATAAGTACACCGAGAAAAATTCGAATCAGTTGAATTATCAAAATCAAGATAACTGTCATTGTGGTTGAAATAATCGAAAAATTAGTTATTGCAATTGAAGAACATGGTTGAATTGACTGTGAAAAGTGGTTGTCGTGTAATTTAATTAACCTGATCAGTTTAAATGACTGGAAATTTTTCTGAGTGTAGATTCAATGAACAAAAAAATTAGTTGAATTTATTTATTCGAAAGTAAAGTTTTTCTCTCGATGCACTCATGATACCAAGAAATGTTTCTTAGTTCGTCTTTATTCTACATTATTAATACATTTTCGATCATTATATATCTTCCTCATAAATGGAGAGGTTCTTATCCATTCTGTGTATAAACGAAACTATGCGTATTTTTCATTTAAAAATACAATATATCGGAAAAATACATTTTTGTAAATTACACATTTAGAAATTCCAAACCCATTTTCTGAATGATAAACTTCATTTTAATATTTTTTCAAATCTGGGGATTTTGATAGAATTGAATGTTGGAATGCTCTTCATTCAATACAAAGACCATTTACAAATCTTGTTATTCTGTTCATTGTATTCGAAACTCTAAAAGAAAATCTCGCATCGCATATTCATTAACGTGAATATCCTATCATTACCTCGTTTCTTTTCTACTGTTTTATTTTTGTTTTACTCCGCCTCAGCAAATCTCCTCGGGTTTACGGTATATCATCAGGGATGGGGTATAACAACCAACCCTCCATAGATCTTTTTAAAGCTCTCCCCAAGTCAACATTAACCTGAAGAATATTTTTGCTACAGTCCGCATTTTTTTGGAACGCAAATCACAATTTTTTTGCCCGTAAAAAAGAAGATCGATCGAGTATAAAGAGTAAAGAAAAACCCCTGTTTGCTGTTTTTTTTTTCAAAATTCCACATTTCGTACGTAAAAATTCAACACATCAAAATAATATTCATTGCATAATTTAATCGAACTGATACACATGCTGCGTGTGTGAGAAAGGAGAAGAATCTAAAAGGAGAGTATTAAAATAGTTGATATCTTTTAATTACATCAAGTAATAACACGGACACGCTTAATCTGTAATTGTGTGCGTCGTTAATGGATTGGCAAAGATTCGTTTGAAATTCATTCAGTGTTCCAGATGATGGCTGTTAACGTACCTCCATGTGAGCTCATTCGAATGAATTAATGGAAAGAGATAAAAAGGAGAAGAAAAAAAGGCAAGAGATTTCCCTGGTATGAGTAATTACCTTGCCGCACAGATAGAGCTCGGGCAGAGGATCCAGGTGGCTGTTGTGTCCATGAGGACTGGGAGTAGGTGGTGAACACTGAGGGGGTGGCATCCATTGGCCGCTGAGGTAAAGGTGACTGGGTCGTTTCAACCTTTTTTCTTGTCTTCTGCGCTCGTGACGTACCGCCACCGCTGGCATAGCCCCGATCATCCTGTGTAATGAAATCACGTTTTCTAAGTGTCAAAGAATCCAATCAGAAATTCTTCATTTATTCATTATTAAATCAATATATCTCATAATATATTTCTCTTCCAGAAAAAGAAAATTACTTTTTGTATTTCTTTGGAACAAAACCAACTCGGTGGGTCGTACGGATCCATGGTCATTCTCGTACAGATTTTAACTTCTCTCCTGGTTCAATAGGGAAAAACAGTCATAAAAGGTAGTTCTTTCGTTTCAAAAGATAGGAATTCTTTGAAATATCAAACCTGAAAAAAAACGAGTTATTGCAATCAATAAATGTGTATTTCGTTGGGAGCGGAGTTTTTCGTTTCAGCGTATGTTCCTCGGTGATACCTTCGATTGTACTACAATTACAAAAGACCAAAGGACTTATTCATTCTTTCGCTCTCTCATAGATGCTTCGGTACAAGTGTTTGCAAAGAAATTGTATTATACTTGAGTGAATAACTACTTTGAAAATACCTTGTCAGAGATAGAATCAACAAAACTTGTCGATTACTCTGGTATTTTCTTCAATTAGTAGACAATTATCGATCTGTCGAGTGTTGTTTTCAACTTTTGATACTCATTAAAAATTTTTTGAATTTGTCGAGTACCCCTGGTAAAAACGAAGTGTAACAAAATACATTTGCGATGCATTCCACGGCGCGAAACACCACTCCGGGTACATTCGGATGAACCTCGCATTGCACTGTAACTACAGTGTAACACTTTATTTTCACCAGGGACAACGTAATCAAGATATTGTACAATTTAAATGAACGTAGATGGCTGAAATCATAGAGAATCCATAGATTTTCATTCATTTCGATTCATGAATTGCCATGATAATCAAATTCGAATTCGATTCCCATTTGTACAAACAATGTTGTAATCGTGAAATCGCTTCTTGAAATCATTGAGGATGAACACACGATTATCCGTTCCTTCGATTTCCAAGGATTTAACCAACCCTGTTAAATCTCAATGGATATGACCGATTAATTTGAAGTGTACCGTTGTAGTTAATTACCAAGTCTATCGATATTACTGAAGGAAACGTATTATTATGTTTGAACTGAAAGAGCAGTTGAGAATGAACAGTCTCGATATCGATAGATCTGTACACATATCGAGAAAATTCAACAGTTCTTTCATAATTCAATTCCGCTCTTCAACCGATGTACTCTTTATAAACATTACTGCAAAAATTTTAATCAAACATCTACCACGCAAGCGCAGTGAAACAACCATCGATGAAGTATTTAATTTTCTCTCAGTCGTAATAAAGACAAAAAAGAGGATTCGAAAGCAACGTACAATGCTGATTACTTTTAGTTTGAAAACATTGAATGCACGATGATGAATTCAATACCTTTTATCAGATGTTTTTTGAAACCAATTCCCCCTTTCAAATAAGATTTGAAATTCAAATATTGAACCATCCAATAACTTTTCCATATCTTCATTGATCGTGTCGAGTATGTTGTATTCGTAAGTTTTACTTCTCGAATTTTGTGGAGTGAAAATAATGTACCTCTGACAAAAGTGAAAATTCAACTCCATATCCATTCTATTTGAGAGAGAATTCAACTTTTCTAAAGGAGTGGAAAGTTGAAATTGAAATTTGACTCCGAAGGATTGATCTTGTGTGTAAGAAATTACACGTACAAGCCCATGAAGTGCTAGATTTAGTGGAAAATAGTTTGACTCTGAAGCGCTTTTTAATATCTTTGTTTTACTCTCTACAATATGTGTATTTTCATGATATTTTATGTTGTACAGTAACAATCAGTTGATTATGTGCGAAACAATATGGTTTTACTATTTTTGCATGTATTAGTCATGGATCAAACTTTGAATATGAATGATTTGTGGGTTGGCGTAGGTTAGCGATGAAATGGGGGATTTTCATGAACCATATAAATGTTTTGACAATGTAAGTTTTGAAAATGTTTTGAAAACGTAATTGTTGGAATCGAAGGTCGCGGAACCACGGGCACGTTTCTAAAACATTCCGAGCACCTACAGTGCTGTCTGGGTCTATATGCGGTTTTTGTCCTAGAACTTATGGGTTTTATATGATTTCATATAAGAATGCAAAAATTATATGAGAACTTTATGAGATTCAATTAGAACCATTTGCAAAATCTCATAAAACCATATAAAATCAAGTGTGTGTGCTAGATTTCATGCGGTTTCTATCCTAGAAATAACTAGAATTCATTAGAATTTATGAGATCTTTCCAACAGGGACGTTCCTCCCATGAGCCTGACACTTCATGTGCTGTACAGGTTTGACTATCAATTTTTTCGTTTTGTTTCTGATGTGATCATCAATCAATTGTTGGTTCAATATTTGACAATGTTTTCATGAGTACACAAATTTCTTTCTTATACCCGGAGAAAAATGCAGCTCGAAAGGATAGTAATCTTTAATAGAAAATTGAAGAATATTTCTTAAAATCTGAGAATATTTCTTAAAATCTAAGAATTTTTCTTAAGTTCGTAATAAACATAAAACGGTTCAGATTTCTCTTGAATATTGCTCGGAAAACAATGAAAAATTATCAATACTTAGGAAATCATAAAAACAAATATGAAGTTTCCAAAAGTCGCGCATGAAATTCTACACAGTAAATAACAAAATTTTGGAATCTCATTTTCAAATTACAGAATTTTGTTATTCACTTTGTAAAATTTCATTCGCGACTTTTGGAAACTTCATATTTGTTTTCATGATTTGTTAAGTATTGATAATTTCTCATTGTTTTTCGAGCAATATTCAAGAGAAATCTGAACCGTTTCATGTTTATTACGAACTGGAGAAAAATTCTTTGATTTTAAGAAATATTCTCAGATTTTAAGAAATATTCTCCAATTTTCGATTAAAGATTACTATCCTTTCGAGCTGCATTTTTCTCCGTGTAGAAAAGAGTTATTAGAAGAAAGATTGATTTCCAGAACAAAAAAAATGAAAGCTCTGATTTTCTTTTGAATTTTTCTAAAACAGAAGGTTTGGAGAAATTCGAAGAATAAATAGGGTGCAACGTGCATTGATTTCACATTTTCACCAAAACATTCCACATCAGTGATGTTCGATTCTTCTTAAAGAATCGATTCTTAAAAAATCGGTTCCTGAAAAATCGATTAAAAATTTTTTTTAAATTACATCAAAATTTGCTGAGATAATGACAATCTTTCAACGACCATAATATTGGGCGATAGGAAATTATATTAAAGGCATCCAAACATCAGAAGTTTCTACAAATTATAAGCTCACTGAAATTTTTAAATGTGGAATAATGATATCCG
Organism: Gonatopus flavifemur; assembly: GCA_018340375.1. Classification (NCBI taxonomy): domain Eukaryota; kingdom Metazoa; phylum Arthropoda; class Insecta; order Hymenoptera; family Dryinidae; genus Gonatopus; species Gonatopus flavifemur. The sequence continues at coordinate 43,397,081 of JAFFJZ010000003.1, read as the reverse complement.
CTACTAGAATTAGACTCTAAATGTGAATTGGAGTTTTCTTTTACCCATTCCTGGTAAGCATAAGAGAATTTTCAGAATAATTAACTTCGAATGTCAGAAGTTCTGCATAAACTTCGTTCTCTAATATTCACAAACCATGAAAGAATTCAGATTTATGTTCAGAGTCCAATTTGCGATATGGACTGCTTGATTATTACCTATTTTAAATTGAAATTTATAAATAAAAGTCAGCCCAAAATCTTATCCGCTTCTCTTGATGCTTTAGTGTCCTCATTCATGAATAATCACGCTACGAGATATTTAGAAATTGTATCTGTATCCCATTTCAGCGTAAGAAAATATGCAATTTGTTATTTGATATATTATAATGATGATTAATCTATTATAATGACGATGATCATAACATTTTAAGTATGACTGGGCAATTTATAATTGCCAGTCTTTCAGTGATGATGAATTGAGGAACAGTCATTGTTGAAGATGATCTGACGAAAGCCTGCTCCTTTCATCGGTTAGAATATTTCCAGCTCTTGAAAAAATGCGTTCAGACGGTACCGATATTGCAACACTTGCCAAATATTTCTTTGAAATGATGCTAAGAGTTGGATATATTAACCCTCTAACCGTAACCCCGGTCTCACAGACCGCTATCAAAATGGTATTTGCTCGTAATTCGAACTTTTTTAGTTAAATTGTTTGACATTTCATTCCTACTCTGCACAGAATTGCTCAGTAAGTTCTGTACATAAGCCCACTATCCTACCTCGTAGACATTTCTAATGATCTAAAAAATGTTTTCTTCACTTCTAACAACTTTGAATATCTAGAAGAACGTGATAGCGGTCTGTTAGGCCGGGGGTTACGGTTGACGTGATTTTGAGCAGGGTTACGGTTTAAGGGTTAATTTGTTTTTCAACCAATACTGTATTGGATTTTCTTCCCGAGTAATTAGAGCTTGATCTAAATGATGCTTTAGATCTGTAGGCATCTCATTTTTATTATCTTTACCGGAATTTTGTAATCCAACTTGAATAAGATTATCATGGAAAGACCATAAATCATCTTCAACAATTTCTTGTGTTGTAATTCCTTGCTGAGGATTCTCTATGCTCGTCATTCCCATACGATCAGTATCTTTTATCCAGTTTGTGAGCTGTTCAATCGAACTGGAATATGCTGAGGGGTCATGATTTTTTTTAAATCTAGGATCTAATATCGCAGAAATGGCCATAATAAGATTTTGTTCAATTTGCCCAAATCTTATACGAATAAAATCTTGCAAACGGTCAGTTAAGGCAACAGCAGTTTGTGTTCTGAGTTGTTCACGGATCCTTTTCTACAACGCTTGATTGGTTGAGAACGACAAGATGACGCCACAAAAAAACTATTCACGACCCGTTGATAGGGAAAATTTACAATCATAATGGAATTGAAGTTTCATGGATACCCAAATTTTGACTTGATGTTACCTGATGAAAATGGTTTTAAATAAGAAGAAAGTATTAAAGTCCAATCATAATGGATGAAGTTAAAAGAAAAGGAAAAATGAATAAATGTAAAGAATCAATTGTCGATTCTTAGGCTGAAGAATCGATTTCCAAAAAAATCGATTGGTAAAGAATCGATTCAGAATCGCGATTTAAAAAAAACTCGATTTTCTCAAAAAGCGAATCGGAATCGAACATCACTATCCCACACCCTTCAGTCGGTAAACACCCGTTGGTCCGAAAGCCCGTTAGTCCGAAGCGCCGTTCGTCCGAATTATAAAATTCCGAATGAGAATAATCCGAAATATAACTAAACGTTACTAGTCATGTGCGAATGAGATAAAATTTCACCAGAACATTTTCGGAATTACTTTCATTCGGAATTTTATAATTCGGACCAACGGTGCTTCGGACTAATGGGCTTTCGGACCAACGGGTGTTTACCCCTTCAGTCCATGCACGGAAAGACCGGGTCTATTAATATTTAGAAAAATTACTGTCAATTTAGGGAAAACGAGGATCACTAAAAAATATACGTAGTGCACTGAGAAAAGAATTTGGTTACATGAAATAAACAGATTTATTTGTCACTTAGTAAGAAATATTCATTTACTGTCAACAAATATAGTAACTATTACTAAATATCACAGTTGGGACACGTAGGATCTATTTTATACAGCATTTAAAATGAAAAAGCCATTCATTTGGTACGTTTATTTCATATTAACAATTCTATACTTCTTTTGAGTAACGAATGATTCTTGTTTCATAACAAAGTGATTTGATGTCTCTAATTTTTTCATATGATAAATCACAGTTAAGTATGAGTCCACAGAAAATACAAATCATTCAAATCGAATTTGAGAACTAGTTGGATTCAAGTAACTAGTTTCCGATCAATACGAGATTTATTTTGCTGGAATGCAGATTTGTTAATAGTTAATAAATCTGATTTGTGACAAACATTATAAGTTTGGCATGACTCTTCACATATTTGGATGTGGCGGTCTGAGTGTTGGCGCATGCGCGATAACCATTATGTTAGTCACCACAACACGATAACACTTATAATTTCGCTGGTTAAAAAAATCCATCGAATCTGACGAAATGAAATTTAATGGGATTTGTTCAGAACATTGCGCGGGACTCAATCAGATTTGGCAAGATTCGATCAGAATTACATTGAGAAAACATATTCATCTTATTAAATCTCATTGAAAATGGTTGAATAAGATTTGGTCAGAACATTGTGTAAAATTCGATGAGATTTGGCGAGAATCAATGGATTTGTTTCACCAGGGTTACGTTTGAATCTATAATTTTTAATAATTTATATAGTTTCGAATGAGAAAAGGACTGTGTTGAGATAACAGCTTGTAATAACGTAGATTAAAATCCACCATACGAAACTATTAGGAGCCATTATAGAATACCAGTTTCTGATATTCAACTGTATTTTTAATTAACGCTATTATAAACTATCATTTTGATACAGTGCCTCATTCAAGACGACATAAATTAATAATATTAAAAACGGTAGAGTCAATAATAAATTATAGGTTCAAAACACTAATTCGAAACTATTCCCATTCACAATGGTTTTTTACAGGAAATTTTAAGCAAGCAGTGATGTTTATCAACGAGTGAAATGGTTAAATCAAGGAATAGTGATGTTAGTTCAACTTCATCATAATCTTCCTTCAAATTAAATTATTTTCCAATTGATTAATGCTTCAATATTGGCCCAAATAATGTGAAAATATTCTCAAATTTATATTGTACTCAGAGAATTTCATAGTAGTTTTGAATTCGATTGTTCAATTTTTCAATCAATTCCATACAAAAACATGATTTGTTAATAGTTAACGAATGTTAAAGTTATCTAAAGAGCATCGCACAAATATGCGGCTTGGTGATAATAATTTTATATTTATTTCGCCATAAGCAAATATAGGGTTCGTTTACTATAAACTAATCTTGTTAACTATAAATAAATCTTTTCCTCAGTTTGAGTCTACTAAAAATTCGTAGACGATGTATTAAAAATTGATAGTTTCGCTGTGAAAAATACCAATGAACCTATCAACTTTTAATATTTTGACTACGAATTTTTGGTAGGCTTACTACGAATATTTTTCGCCGATCCTCTTCTTCCGTAAATTGACAGTCATTTTTCTAAACGTTGATAAATTCTTTCTAAATATTAATAGACCCGGTTTTTCCGTGTGTATGAATTTTTGATATTTTTTCTGAAAGCTTCATATGTTTCATAAAATGGCGTCAAAATCTTTGGATTAACTGACGAGGGAGGATTGTCTGAAATCCGGAAGAAGTTTGCTTGCGTAGATAAAATTGATATGAAACCGATCTCGGAGGAATCCAGTTGGAAATCTTGAATCCAACTATTGGGATAAAGTAACCAAAGTAGAAATCAAAACCGGCCCAGTACCGTTCTTGTACAGCTTAGATGCCTGGGAATGACATCAGATCGGTAGTGATTTCTCTCTGGGACTATTGGTAATGTTCACTGTAAGAAATAATTGTGGAATTTTCCCCCAAAAAATGGTAGCAACAAAGTTCTTTCATGGATGAAGAATTCTTCACCGTTATTTGGTGGACTTTCTTTCATTTGTAGAAGATTCAACCATACAATGTAAAAAATTGGCGGTGTTAGAAAAAGTTCACACCAAAAAGTGTTCTTTTAACATCAAACGGTGTCATTTTCACAAAGTAGTGGAACATTCCCTCATTTTTAATGGAAAAACAATTCCCCCGCGATAAGGGGATAAAATCCACCAATAGTATGAAGAATCATAGTGTTTGTTCCCGAAAATCAGGGAAAATGCGTGATAATCGTATGAGACAATAATAATCAACAATTCAAGATTATTTAACTTTTTCGAGTGGTCCAAACATCCATCCATCGGCAAACAAGATTTGGATAGATTGATGAGACTTAAGAGACATTTTTAACCCGAGTGAACTCAGGCATTTCCATCTGATTCCTAGGACAAGGGAGCACGAGCCGAATAGATCAATCATTTTAGGTTGATTTTAGGAGAATTTACATTTAACGAACGTCCATTCCACCTCCAAATGTCCATAGCTTTATTCTACATCTAATAAAGGTTTGTTGAACGTTGGCGTTCTCTGGGGGAGCTTCATCACAAATGACGAAACACATTGATTCATGTTTGAAGATATCGAGTAGTTCTTTTTTTGTTGACAACCTTGCCCCATGTGATTTGATGATTGGAACCATAATACACTCCAAGTGATACTCTGCAGTATAGTCTGTATACATAAGATGCAATAAAACACGGGGACATATGAGGAGTAACTCCTATTCCAATCGCGGTGGCTCTTACTCTAGCGTCCAGTCAGTATACATAGAGAAAAAGGTTAATTTATAGTTGATAATCGAATGTTTGGTTATGGCAAAATAAATATTTATTTCACGCAAATCTATCATAACAATTAATTGTCACGAATATGATTTGTCAATAATTATCAACAAATGTTTATTTCTACTGAATATCACTTGTTGATTATTAACGGTATATATTTGTTTCAAATAAATATTTATTCCGCTGTAAGCGAATATACGTTTGCTAACTATAAATAAACCTTCTTTTCAGTGTATGGATGACTATTTTTGGAGTAGAAGTTACTCCATTACTTTTACCGATGTTCAAGACCCCAAAAGAACATCAACCTTCAAGAACATTTATTGAATGTTCGCAAACGTCCAAGAACATTCAATCAACGTTCCTGGAGGTTTGTGTTCTGTTGAGGGGAAAGATTCACTTAAGGAGTACGCCATACTGAAAATACCATAGGAGCTAACAAAAAATGTTGAACAATTGTATGGAGTAAAATAGACTTCTTTATTTTTCTCCGTGAATAACTGAAGTTTGAGAGGTCATCATCATCACTCATCTCTGTATTTCTTTTATTTCCAATTTCAAAATATTTATTATATTCCAATGAAAATATTACAGAGCGCATGACAAAGCGGATAAACTCTGAGTTTCCTTAGGAAGCAATTTTGTTTTCCAATTAATCATAGTCTTTTATTTGTCAAGTTCGAAACATTTCCTGTTCAAATGTACAACCCAAATTCATTCCAAACATTTTAATGGATATCATCAACAAAATTTGTAGAAACAATTGTATGTGCAACAATCGCTTCATAAATTTTGTCCGATCTCACTCGTTTTTCACAGGCCGAAGAGGAAGGTCGGAAGATATTTATCAAACAACCACCCAGACGGCAGAAATTTCACTTTATTCGAAAGGTTGGTGTTATATTTCTGAAAGTTATCTTGTATGCAACATTTCCCAATATATATTCTAAAAAGTTTCCCGTTTGCAAAGTCTATGGAAATTGTAAAAAAGAGACAAATTTTAGATCTCTCAAGTGGAAATGTTTGAAAGATAGTGGAAGTTGTTGCATGCTGTCTTTGAGCTATCTTTTCCTGTCTGAGTATCGTATTTCACATGTAGAACATTCATCAAAAATTTGATTCCATTCATGGATGTAATGTACACAAAATTATGCAGTATGTAGTGGAGAGCATTCTTCGAAATTTTATTCTTCTGCAGTGCTGTACAGTAATGTTTGTCAAACGGTGACTGTACAATAAAATTCACTCAAAGGCTTCCGTTAGTGAAGATTAACAGTGGCGTGATGGGTGATTCTTGTTATTTTCTTCGAATCAAAGTTTTGCCTTTACAGGATATCTTGCCCAATCAGAAAAATTCAAATTACGCCAATGTTGACAACAGGCGCAGTACAGTGCCAATATTGAGTCCTCAACACTTGGCTAGCACGTATGGATTCCGTACTGGATACATAGAAATACAGTACTCCGCCTGTACTGACAAACCAGTACTGAGAACTTGACGTTGGCCAGCTACTGATCCAGTACATGCACTGCACTGATTGCAAATAATAGTATATACTAGCGCTAAATACATGGAAAAAAATGATGTAGTTGATATATAAACAAAAATTAGCTGTGGTAGCTATTTTTTAGCTGTGACAACAAAAGTTATTGCTGTAGAAGCTAAAATCAAGCTTTTGTAGGCATTTTTTTCGCTACCAAATATCAAATACATAAAATAGCTTCAACAGCTAATTCCTAGCTACCATGGTGAATTTTTTTCCGTGGACCCAGTACAGAAAAGCGCCTAAATAGCACCAGAATATACTATGAATGTTCTTCGAATATTCGAAATATGTTCTATGCACATCCCAATGAGACCGTTTCATAGGTGTTATGCATATTCATCGAACGTATGTAATCGAATGTACGACGGGACGTCAATCGAACGTCGATTGAATGAATATCGTACATTTCAAATGTACTTCGTACGTTTCAAGTATATTCAAAACAGTCTCATTCGAATATCTATGAACGTTTATCATATGTTCTTCGTATCTGATCCGTACATTCTACGCACGTTTCTATTTCGTATATATAGTATACTTTAAACTTCTGCTGTTCATTGGGCGTTATGATTCCAGAAAAATCCCAGTACCCTGCCAGCCTAGGTCCGTACTGGTGCAATACTACGTCTGTTGCAGAATTCTGGTCGGGTGATTATTTGTTATATTTCCGCATGACTTCATTCGTTGAATTTTCATTCTTTTGATTCTACTTCAAATCTTTAATCTATCCATACTTCGATGAAAGCTTCAGCCAAAACTTAAGGTCAATGTTTTCATCAAGTGTTGTTCATACTTTATACTCATATCAGAGGAATTTATCATCACGTGTAGGATTTATTCACAAAACAATGTTTTCATTTGATTCAAATACTCTTGAATAATATGTCACAAACGATTTGACTAATGGCAATTTGTTCGAAATAAAAATCTCTCAATTATCATGGCATCCGTCTCTACTGTGAATTATGCTTATCAAATTCTGTAATTTCATTCTCGTATCATTTTACAGCTGTAAGTTACTTCATTGCGAGCACGAACGATGAAAAAATCGATTCGGCAGCGATGTACTTACTCCGTGTCTCAGAATTTTCGAAGTGGATTCGAAAATGAGATTTCGCAATTGAGAATCGGAAATATCTCTTCAATTTCCTCGAAGAACTCCTCCTCTTCAGGGAAAAGGAAAAATTCTAGAAAATTCCACATCAATTTATATAACCTACGTATTAAAAAAAAATCTAGAATCTTCTATCTTTTTTGAATTTCTCGTGACGATTGCGCAATGAACGTACACATCGAACGTTATTCCAGTCATTCGCTTACGGCATGACCGATAATCGCATACCGAATAAATTGCATGCTCGACAGTTGAGAATCGTACCCGACAAAGCATGCCATCGAGGCATTAATTATTTAAAGTATTGTTTGAAATATGTAACATAAACCCTGCTCTCCCTTAAATGCAGACAAATGTACTTGGACATGAAATTTTTGAAAGACGTGAAGGAAAGATATTGCATTACCTGAAGAGATGAAGGAACGTTCTCCCGATTATAGGGCATCGATCGTAAAGAGATTTTTCGTTCAATTTTAATTAAGTACATCCAGCTGGATGAATCGAGACCCTTAACACGTACAATGTTATTTCAGTGACTTTCTTTATTTTCGAAGCTTGAAAAAACGAACCGAGAAGCACTTTTAGCCGGTTCGTGAACCACGAAGAGGTATGAACTTTGGTGACCTCGCGTGACCCCGGCGGTCGATACGTCACTACATCTAGCCATCCCCTTCCCCGTCTAACCCACTCGCGCTCCCAGTTACACAGCTACGAACAACTCATCCCTCGCCCATCCTCATCCCCGACTGAGGCTCCTCCGGGGGCTAGAGTGCAACCGTGGGTGGTACTACCATGGTGCTGCAAAACGAGGGTAAAACGTATCCTGCGACACCATAATCGTTTAACACACCGCTGTGTTCGATACTTCAATGTTCTTGGAAAGTCGGTCATCGGGGAATCGGGAATTCCGCTTGTTCCCCAGCTTGAAAATTTGAAAAATCTCCATCACCACACTGGATTCCATTTTATATGAAGAGTACCATTGCGATCATATTGCGAAATAACCAATGACCGTAAATACGTGAACCGATAAGCTTACTCATGGCTCAGACTTGGAACAATATAGAATGATAAATGAAGCTGAAGCTAGCAGACGTAAACTAGCAGACTGCGTTTATGAACTGAGCTAATGTTAATTTGAATTTTTTCGAAATACATATTTGCAAAAATTACGATTCACAAATATCATTGGTGTCGGTTTCATCATTCTACGACAATTCTCCAATGAACTAGAGTGCGAGTCTGCTAGCTCAAATCTGCTAGTTTCAGCTTCATGGATGATAATATATACTGCACGGAGAGAAAAAATTTGCTGACGCAGCAAACCGAGGTATTATATATAGAATAGCAAAATTTTTTGCTGACCTAGCTAAGAATTTGCTTCAACAGCAATCGTGTTAGCTACGACAGCAATTTTTTAGCTGTGGCAGCAAAAAATGTTTGCTCCGCCAGCAAATTTTTAGTATTATATACAGAATAGCAAACTAATTTTGCTGGGACAGCAAACATTTTTTGCTGCCACAGCTAAAAATTCACTGTCGCAGCTAACAAGATTGCTGGAACAGCAAATAGTTTGCTGTCACAGCAAAAAATTTGCTGCTCTGGCAAAAGGAACCCAGCAAAAGTAGATTTCGCTGCCACAGCGAATTCCTTTTTCTCCGTGTGGCTTCCAATCAAAGGGCTCTATTTTCGTGAGGACTATTCTAGGTTTCAATTCAGTATTTTGTATTCTGTAAGAGATCTAATAAGAATATGCGATATCCTGTGCAGTGGCGTATCTGCACCTAGACCAACCTAGGTCTGGCCTAGGGGCGGCAGATCTGAGTAGCGGCACACGATATCATGTTCATGTAATTGTATAAAAATTATATATAAACTATATTCAACTATTCATGAATTACATATAATTTTGATAATTTTTCTACTTGATGGGTGACATCATATATCTGGCCTAGGGGCGGAGAATTTTCAGATGCGGCCCTGATCCTGTGTGGAATCACTAATTATGACTCGCCTACTGGTAGCAAAATTTCCAATATATTCACTCCATTCTGATATTCAAATTCAGATCAGAACCAATCAAATATCTACTCCCACACAGTTGAAAATTTTGTGTACATGTGTTAAAAAATCCGTGTGTCATGAATTTTCTGTTGAATGTTCAACACAAACACGTGTAACTTCTACAGACAGTCCTCGTGTAATCAGGTCTCAACTGATTTATAATGTGAAATCATTCAAACAAGTGAGAAAAAATGTCAAAATGACACAAATTTTATTCAACTCAAGATTGAACATGAAAATTGTGTTATTCTCAACTACCAAGGGGAGATCGCCAGTGGTGGGAGCTATTTTTTTTATTAAACTTCTATGTACGTGTAACTTTAGCAGTCGTCGGAAAAACTATTCATTCATTTTGGTTTCAGCTTTCATTCTAATGGGAATTCGTTTTCTAGATATTTAAATTTGAAAATAGAGTGCGAGTTGATATACGCAAAGAAAGTACACTCAACCAAAGGACCGGCAGTGGCTTGAGTGATACAGCTTCAACATTCGGTCCCGACGATCCAACTTCAATGCTCATTGAAGTATTGTTTTTTTTCAATTTATTCGTATGCATTGTTTCAACACGAAAAAAGTGTGATTTTCACATTTGACCGATGTAAAAAAATCCATATATTACACTTGAAATAATTGAATTCATCAATAATTTTTCAACGTAAAAACTTTTCCACTAATTTTTTCCACTATGTTTCATAACTTGTGAATAGATAATCTTGAAGAGTCTTTTTTATCCATGGAATGAATCAGAAATTAACATTTTCCACAAGGTTTGTCTGAGGATTGTTGTTGGATTTCCTTCCAATTTCGAAGTAAATCTAGTAACAATATTACCATATCCAATAACAAGTGTGGATAATAGGTGTGTGCGAGTACTCGAAATTTTCGAGTATTCTCGAGTCGAGTCGAGTCGAGTATTTTGTACTACCCGAAATTTTCGAGCTACTCGATAATCTTCGAGTAATTTGTCGATTTTCTTAGAATTATCATTTGCCAAGGGGAGAATATTCTTAGAGAACATAAGGGATCGTTATCCACTATCACATATAGATTATATTCATATTCATATATATTACATACTTTTCGAGTACTCAAAAATCTACCAGATACTCGAAAAATTTTCGAGTACTCGGTGAATTTCGAGTACTCGGCTCAACCCGACTCGAAACTTCAATTACTCGACTCGACTCGACTCGAAAAAATCACTACTCGCACGCTCCTAGTGGATAATATTTTTTGCATTTCGTCAGGATTAAAAACTTCATTTCTCTTCATTTCGTGTATACACGCGGTGAAAAATTGCATTCATTCAACAGTTTTAACCTTTTATTACTAATTATTGCGACTCATTGAATGATGATAAGTAACTCACTACTTTTGCCCAACCAATACTAATCAATTCAACTTATTGAACAGTGATGAGTAACTCACTAGTTTTACACATCCAACGCTTATTGGATCAAACTCATCAGTTACTAACTAGTGCCTCGCTATGTTTCTTCAATCAGTTTTCCCTCTCTAGTACCTCATCAGTTATAAGGAAGAACGTATGACATTTCTACCAGGGCATTGTTCGACGATATTCTTTTCGTAGGTTCATCTTGCAAACGCGCATATCTCATCTTCTATTCATGCGATCCTAATGATATTCATACCACATTTCAGCGATAGGCCTATAATCGTCCTGTATGAATTTCAGCCAAATCGGTAGAGAAGTAATGGAAATTTTGCTCGGAATCGATTATTTGAGTAATTTTCTAAGGACCTTGTTCTGTTATGTTTTTGATAGAATGATAATGTAACCACATTAAAATACGATTACCGGAGGGGTAAGTGTCTTATCATGAGTATCATAATGGTCTTATATGAGGTTCAAATGCATTGGTTGAGAGATGAGTTGAAGGTTGGAAATAATCCTCCTTGAGTTTTGTTTTAACATAAACGAGGAAACCATGTGCTAATGAGCACAGTTTTTTAATATTGCTGTGATATTACTGTAATATTATGTGCTGGGTGAGTCGGTTTTTATGATTTTTCAAAAATTATATAGAAAACTGTTTGGATAATTGCAAATAATCGAATCAACCACAAGCATTTCCCACTCTCCTCATTTTTATGATTCACTTTTATAAACAACATATGGATTTCTCGAGTCCCTAAACACTTTGCTCTATAAATATTCTGAATTGAACAACAAATGTGGAATTTGTCTCTAGGAAAACGAATGGATAAGATCGGATAAAACAAGCATGAATGTTAGAACAGAATGTATCCAGCCTTCAAAAGATAAAAAAGACGTTTTAAACAATTCCATCATAAGCATTCAAAAACAAAGAAAACTCAATTGTTGCGCGAAACCGTGATTCCAGTAATGAATATAAAAAAACTGGAGTAATCGATGCATATTTACAGTTTATTATTAATTATATCAGATCCTCGTAGCACGGTCTTTAACCTAGATTCATTACATGTTCAGATTTTATACCGTATAACGATATAAAATTTCATCTTACGAACATTGAATAATTTCAATACATGTTGTTTTTCTTCTTTTAATAATCGTTTTTCCACAGAATTCATATTAGAACGAGTATTACATCGTTACCGAAGAATGAACATGGGGTAATCCTCAAGCTTCGAAACAAGCTCCAGATAATTCAAACATATTAAGTTTCTGCTATTTTTTTCAAACAAATCCAGTTTTCCTTAGTATATTAATCCAGGGAATAACATTCCAAACTTTCTATCACAGTAATATTTTTCACTTTAATTAAAAACCTCAATGATTATAAAAGAAAAGTTATACCACATAAATTCATCTCTTTTCATCATCAATTTAAGGCGATTCATTACAAGCCAAGTTACTAGATCTCTCCCCCCAGTTTTCTCAGTAATCAATGAATAGAATCAATTTTAATGAGCAGGTGCATCTTCTTAGGGGTCGTCCATAAATTGCGTAAGACGTTTAAGGGGGGGGAGGGGGTTCATGGAATTCTTACCAGATCTTACAAGGGGGGAGGGGGAGGGGTTTCACCAAAATCTTACGTAAGATGGATGTAACTAAATATTAAGAAATTCAATTTCAACTGATTTCGAAAAACACATATTTCCTTCAACTTTTTCAAAGATTTTACAAAGATGATGTTCTGTAATCAAGTATCCTTGGATAGTCAATTTTAGTAAGTTAATAATCATCAATGTTATACCATAATTGAGTCATTTATAATTTCTGTACACTTCTGTATTGTATTACCTTACCACATGATGGAGGGGGAGGGGTTTAATGAAATCTTACGATGTCTTACAAGGGGGAGGGAGGGGGGTGAAAAAATGCCAAAATTGTCTTACGTAATTTATGGACGACCCCTTAGGCTATTGAAAAAAATGCAGCTACTCATTATTTTTCATTTTATGTGTTCGTTTCTGAGAAAACTGGGGGGATAAATTTGGAATCTAGTAACTTTTGCAGGGAGTAATGAATCCCCTTAATAAACGTGTTATTTATTCGATCCCCAACTCGATACGAATTTATATGATGATATACGAAGGAGCGTTATAACCAAGTAAAGCAATGGTAGTCGGTTCGTTGAATTGTAGATGACAGGCAGATTATCATAATATGATACATAACTTTCCATGACTTACAGGGGTCAAGGTGTGAATGAAGAGTTAATTCATCCATAGCTTTCTTCTTTTAATTCTTCAGAAATCCCTTTAATCCTTGTAAGTAATAAATACGATACCATATCAACTTTCACAAAAAGAGTATGGAAAATCAAGAGAAAAATGGCGTACTGAGAGGAGTTGAGAAATCGGGGTTAATTATACAAAATCCTTTCATAAACGATTAAGAACCATTGTAATATGAGCTATTTTTCATGATTTCAAATTCAGCGGGGGAAAGAAAAACCATCATTCCACGTACAACGTAACAATACAGTATTTCTTCATCATTTCTATTATAATTAATGTCGACCGCTGAATGATTAATCGATCGATTATTGTTGCATGTACAAGAGACGGAGAACAGATTGTGTACATGATGTTCAAAGATATTCCTTTGTCATTTAATGACCTAGACTAGCTGGCCAATGTAGAGATGTGGCATAACGAGATGACAAGAAACGCGAAGCATTTGCAAGGGAGACGGATCAAATTCAGGTTTATCCTTGCTCTCCTTCTCACTCTCTCTCCTTTTCCTCTCTTCCTCTGCGTGTAAACAACAATTATTCTCCCATCGAGTCGTTGGATAGTTGAACGATTAAAATTATATCCTCAAGGCTCGGTCGTATAATTATATAAAGCGATCGATGGAATGTCATTTTGAGAGATTTAATTCCTATGTTATTATTCAATAGGATTTTAATTCGCGGTCTCAGTTAATTGACATACAAGTTCTTCGATAATTGGTCGTTTAAGCTTGTTTTTCGTGAAACTTTTGTTGTCGATAATTATTAAAAGTAGGACGAAACAAAAAATATAAAACAAAATTTATGATTCGCTCATATGCATCATTGTAAAATAGCATTGTTGCAAATTTAATAATATTTTACCTTGAAATCGATGAAATATTATTCAAATATACACCACTACTGTGGTTTGCATAATTGATATCAAACATGATCAACCCACATATTGTGTATTATCATATTTCTCATATGTCACTCAATTACCAAAGTTTCCAGTCGCAGCATACTTTGAATCCCGGTGAAGTTTGCCTAATCTCTTCTTTTGATTGAATAAACTTCGTTAGAACCTTGAGTATTAACATAATTATACGTGAGTATACTCTTCTAATGGATGATATTGAGATAGTTTTGAAAATATAAACTTCATTGAACCAGAACGAAAAATGCGTTGTGTTTGATATGAGAAGACAAAACATACTTGAAAACTGAATAACATAAAATCACGTATGTATTTTTTAAATTATTCTATATATTTCTTTCGATTTTTCATAAGTCCAGGATATCGAATAATCCATTAAGGATGATCTACAATTGGAAGGGGCTTCAATGAGACTATCATCCGTCGGAATTTCCCTGGATTTGTCCTAGTTTGGGAGGCGTCTGGAGTTTTCAGCATCATGCAGATATTTCAAAACATTCGACGCAACAAAATATTCTCAAAAAATGTATTGTATCTTCTTTTCCTAATATAATATCTTCCAAAGATTTGCTGAAATCATCCGACAACATTTTATTTCACTTCTTTTCTATAATCCTATAGAAATATTTGAAGTTACATTCTAATCCCCACAGAGACCTCTCGTGATTATCCGTTACTCTCGATAAATCTCAATTAATTCGAATCAATTGTTCCTCCCACCATGTTTCTCCCCTCCAATTATTTCGCTAAGTTATCGTGAAGATCGCAATCCTTCTAGAACTCTCAATTACCTTACTTAACGTTCAACAATCCTCGACCAATATATTAAACAACTGATCCA
This sequence comes from Gonatopus flavifemur, assembly GCA_018340375.1. Classification (NCBI taxonomy): domain Eukaryota; kingdom Metazoa; phylum Arthropoda; class Insecta; order Hymenoptera; family Dryinidae; genus Gonatopus; species Gonatopus flavifemur. The sequence continues at coordinate 43,382,016 of JAFFJZ010000003.1, read as the reverse complement.
AGCATGAATCCCGTTGGCCTAATTTCAACTGTCCCCTAGATACCTTCAATTATTTTTATTTCTTCTCTTCCGCGGCTTGTACTGTTATCGCATTTACCAAATCTCAAATTTTTCGAGTCGACCTGAAATACCACTATACTATCACAACCCGTACTCGTACTTCCACCAATCGATGACAGAAATCTGCCACTGTTCCCTCGAATTATATACAAGGATTTCCATGATTCAATATGAGATATAACCCCACACCATATAAGTTTATCCCTCGTTCACTAGGAAGTGTAATAACACTAAGACATTTCTATGGAAGAATTCCTATATATTCACCCAGAAAAATAGTTTACTTGAATATCAACCTTCTAAACATTTCATTGCATCCAATAGAATTTTACTCGATTCAAGTAAATTTGATTTGAAATGAATAAGAGTTTATTTGGATGAAACAAATTTTTCATTTGATTCAACTAAAACTCTAGTGGGTTCATATTTAAATAGGAATTTAGTGGATTCAAAAAAAGTTCAGTCAATTCGAATAAATCCAAATATGAATTTCTCCCGGTGTTTATTTGTAGTAATCAACACATACAAGCATTAGGAATTTTCCGAACTTATTCGGAAATTTACTATGAAATGGTGGAATAATCCCATAGAGTTTGGAATTTTCAAATAAATTCATGGAAAATTCCATACAAATATACGGGAAATTGATTTCCCCATCAGTGATTGTAATTTTCCGATCAATATACCTATACAGGAAAATTCCGATTATTTTTGACAGTGAATATTCCAGATAATTTTTCCCCACGTAACGCGGCTTTTATATCTACCAAGAAGCCTTCAAATTATAAATCCCCTGCTACGTTTCAACCTGCGGATTTGTCGCTTGAAATTTATATTCGAAAACTGCACAAATCATCTCATGCAGAGATTGTAAGAAAATCTCAAATCGAAAATATTAGCATCAGCGCTTCCCAAGTGGGTAATTCCCAAAATTATACATAATTTATATGTAATCCAGTACTAGATATATATTAAGGTGAGCCAAAAAGACTAACGTATCGAATTGATGGGTCAAAATGAATCCATGTACCAAAAAACAAATTCCCCCATTTGCAGAATTCTCAGCTCAATTTCAAAGGTGTCGGTGGGCATTTGAAATTTCTTATTTAAATAACATGTAAAAATATTTCTTGCATTAAAAATGCTATAACTTTTGAACCGGTTGAGACAAAATTTTTTCCATGCCAGATTCTTGTAGGGCAATCAATTCTCTAAAAAATCATCTCTGAGTTGATTCCGCAAAGTCAAAAATTTGTATATTTACAGACCAAAACAAAAAGCAAAGACTTTCATGGCCCGTGAATACACAAATTTTTGATTTAAAAAAGTCAACTCAGAGATGATTTTTTGAAGAATTTAACACTCTACAAGAATCTGCCCGGGAGAATTTTTATCTCAAATGGTTTCAAAGTTATAGCATTTTCAATGAAAAACGATTGTTGTACGTGTTCCCGTGTGGAAATTTTTTCAGGCTCAGACCTGTGCCAGGTTTATAATCCCTACTTAAAATGTGGTCCTGGGTAGAACACCTGGGTTGGCCCCAACTTGGGATGTTACGCTTTTTAATCTAGACCCTGTAATGGTTCCTAAACTTGGCCCACATCAAGAATTCAACTTGGGCCAACTTAGGGAGTTCATTTTAGCCCATATGAATTTTCAAATTTCATCCTGCGCTGAGTCCCAGGATATTTGGGTAATATTCCCCAGATATAAGACAAATGAATTTGTTCCAGCAAAATGTTCTTTGAGGGTTAGCTTTTGATAGATCTACGCTTTATTTAAAATTACCATCAAATCAAAAACAAGTTAAAATTCCCATCCACTCTTGTATGTAAATTTTCAGAAAGGTAATCAAAATATTTTTTCCAGTCAGCCAAAGGCGTATCAAATTTTCGGAATTTGAATTTCGGGCTCATAGATTGTTTGAAATTCGTTTCAATTGTTATAACCTGGAAACTAAGAGCACTGGAAGAATAACTTCCAAAACCATAGAAATCAAGATACGTTTTAATCCATTCAGTGTCACCCAGTGAACATTTTTCTCCTCAACCTTTCAAACATTCATCATGTTCTCTAAATGATATCAGAAAGTTCTCTAATGCGTGAATTTCGGAAAGCTTTTAGATGACTTTCATATGAGCTTTAGAAGTTATCAGAGAGTTAACTCACATGACTCAGATGCATTAGAGAACTTTCTGATATCATTTGGAGAACATAATGGATGTCTGAAATGTTGACGCGAAAAATGTTCACTGGGCAGAGATTTCCCTGGTAGAAATGAAAGACGATGCAATTTTGATCTAACAACATTGAGCATGCCATGAATGTACGTCAGCTTTGATTTTTACTTGAGAGGATACGAGAATTACAATCCGAAGTATTTGGTGAAAATCCTGTTGAGCATTTTGAAATACTCTATAGACAATTCTACCAACTTTAATATGACGTATTCCGTTGTTGCATGTATATAGGTTGATAACACCAGAACAAATCAGTGCTTGTTTATTACCTCCTCTCAATGTTTGAAGAAAACTGGACGAAAAACGACACTTTCGATACACAAAATAATGAAATAAAATTTAAACCAGACAGGGTTTTGACCCGGATCTGACAGGTTTTGTTTGGCTCTCTCTGGCAGTTCCATGAGTGTTCAAATTGATGTACAAGCCAAACAATGTCAGACAAACCTGTAAGACCTGGGTCAAAATGTTGTCCAGTTCTGTCAGATATTTTAAATAGGGGAAACAATGATAGCCAACCCAGGGCCTCTATAGGGTGTGGCTGAACATGCTCGAATTATAATACCTGGGTGAGACGATGGTGGCCTGCGCAGGGTCTCTACGGGGTGTGGCTAGGCATGCCCAAATTACAATACTTGGGCTAAAAAATGGTGACCCGCCCAGGGTCTCAATGGGGTGTGACTGGGCATGCTCAAATTACAATGACTGGGAGAGACAATGGTGGCTTGCCCAGGGCCTATATGGACTGTGAGTGGACATCCCTAGATTAAAATATCCGGGGAGTACACTGGCAGCCCCAACTGGGGCCTACATGGGCCGTGGGTGTGAATTTCTTATATTGGATGCCCAAGTTATACCCTTACAGGGCCCGAACATACTTTAGGATGCCCAGGATCAATTTTCACACGGCTTATTTAAGGGGAGGTTCACATCAAGCGAATTCCGAAATAAGGTAATTTTCTTGAATTTTTTTTCTTAAGAAGGAAGTAAATTAAGAACTCGAGTTATCCGTAACTCATTAAATGTGCCTTAAAGTACATGACAAAAATTTTCTGAAGTTAAAGGATTCGTATCTCGAAACTTCGAAGGCGTTTTGTTCGAAACCATGTTTTTCAAGTATGGCTCCACGATATCTCAAAAACTACTGAACGGATCGCTCTTTTTTTTTATTTTACAGCTGATTGGATTGATTGGAGGATGAATCTAAATGGAGATAACATTTGCCTCTTTGTTTCTTTTAATAGCACTTGAAAGAGTGAAAAAAAGGTGGGAAAACGCCATCAAAAGTTTACATGTCTGTCATTTTTTTAATTTTGAACTTTTCATTGGTTTTATTGGTACAACCTCCAATAAATATAATATATCTCATAAAAATTTTTTTATTTTTGATTCATTATAATTTTTGTAAGTGCTATAGTGGCGCCCGATTGATCACTGTTTTTTTGGGTGGTTATATCTCAACACGTATCAACAATTCCCATGGCATTATTTTTTACAGAAAAAAATTTTTTTATGTGCTTAAAGACTCAATTAATAAGTGTGAAAACCCCCAAGTTCTTCATTCGCCTCTTGACATAAAAAATAATTCGAGAAAATCACCTTATTTCGGGGTCGCTAGATGAGAACTTCCACTCAAATAAGAAGTTTCAAATGCTTGCCGGTATCTTCTAAAATTGAGCTAAAAATTGTACCAAACGGGAGAATTCTTTCTTCGGTATATAGATTCATCTGAACCCGTGAATTCGATTGGTTAATTCTTCTGGTTCTATGTATGTATGTATGTATGTATGGTTCTATATGAATTATATATAATTTTGGAAATATTTCCACTCGGGAAGATTTATTTATCAATTCATGATTCAGCAACGTCTGACATATATCGACTATTACTACTTGTTCTGAAAAAATCTTCCTCATCGTTCTGGGATATCTGTATCGGATTATACGTTCACAGTGATGATCTTCACAAAAAATTGAAAATATCAGGGGATGATGAATTTCCATAACAACATTATTTCAAACCGAGCTTTCAAATAAAGAATAAATACTTCACAAACACTTGGAATAATCACACACGCTTATTACATGATATAATTTGTAAAAATCATATGAATTTCACACAAACTTATCTGCACGGATAATCAATAGATGATATTTCTCTTGAACGCTTAGCCCTCGTTCCGTTTCAATATACATACTGATTATAAATGTAAATGTCGTACACATCGTATGTTTCTTTATGATACTCTCATCACACTGTTTAATTAATTTTAATTGAAGAGTTTCAATTAGTGAAATTCAAGCGACCTCAATGTATATTTTTCTTTTCGTGCTAGATTGTATGATATTCCCAGAGTGAAAAAAGGAACAAATATCCTTATCGAATGAACACAATCCTTATGATGGTTGCCAAGAGAATTTATTCCTTCTGCTGAAGAGCTTCGACGTGAATTTGAATGAAGCTCGAGGCGATAGAAGTCAATCTTCAACACATTATTTAAGATTTTCATCGTGAACTGATGTTTTTTCTCAAGAAAAACACTTCCAAAAAATACAATCCATCAATTTTAGAGGGAAATTTATACATTTTCATGGGTCATTATTTCAAATTCTCCCAAATCGTGTAATGTAAAATGTAGAATTCATATCACGTTCTTGAGTTATTTTTCATCATAAATGATTAGCCTCAAATGAACTCTCTAAGTAATCCATAAAAGTAAGAGAATTCCAAATTAATACGGAGAATTCATCGAGTAGGGTTAGAGTGGGCATTAATTTGGAGCAGGTTTAGTGAGATATATATATATATAGTATCTACTGAAGAACCATTTATGATCAAATTCTATTGGAATCTATGCGATAAAAATGTTCCTCTTTGTTTGTGACACTCATTTCGAATACTCGTTTGTTTGGAATTCCATTCCAACATTCAGCAATCCGAACAATCGTGGATTATTGTGGAATTTCATTTGGAAGAGAATATATGTTTTCAATGAAATTTTGAAATTCTACACGCAGAGAAGAGTTACCTGAAAAATTACCACACCTACATTAAGGAGGGACAAAATCACATTTTGGGGTAATGTCTTATATTTTTTCATCAAACATACTATGCTTTCTAGTAGAGAGTGATAGAATTGTGTTATTTATTGATAGAAAGTATAGTAATTTCAATGACAAAACATAATAAATAACCCCAAAATGTGATTTCGTCCCTACTTTACTGTAAAGTATAGTAATTTTTTAGGTAACTTTTCTCTGCGTGTATAGGAAACTTAGTCCCGAAGTGAGGTGGAAATTATACCACGATTCCGCCTAATCGTTCCTTATCTTGCTTTGAACCAACCTGCGTAATGGTTGTTGGAATGGTCAATTTATTTCTGCTCGTGACTCCGAGTATCTGGATATCATCCAAAATGTTGCAAAAGGAAAATACTTGTTTCATTTCGATGACTTGGCATTCTAAATTGCATGAATAAGTATAGAATCTGATACGCGGGTTCCATGAATAGCACAAACAACGCATAGATATCTGGAATGTCATTTGAATTTGTCACGTGAGATGATTTTCACAAAGATGCGAGGGAGGATAAATCGAATGTGATTCAAAATTGAATTAAGATACGTTGATGGGTCTAACAACATTGAAAAGCTGCCTGTTTGAAATTGATTTCACCCTCTCAAACGATATCGTACATGAACAAAAAAATTCGCTGACACAGCGTGTCAATTTGCTAGTATATGAACGGCAAAACTAAACTGATTTATGAGCAAAACAAGCAAGTTCATACTAATTGAACGAAATGTTCACTTTCACGACGAAAATTCTTGCTGTTATAGCGAACTCAATTAGTGATTCTTCTAACCACCCATTCAATATAACAACGAATATATTTCCCTTTATACAGAAACACCTGATTGAAGCTACGAGGTGTGTTAAAAAAATAACGAGAATTTTCGTTTTATGAAAAAAATATTTGTTTATTCATCAATATCTATTTTGTCCCCTTCAAAATAATCCCCCTCGGATATAATAAACTTGTGCCAACGCTTTTTCCAATCCTCGAAACACTTTTGAATCTCGATCTGTGTAACAGCTTTTAGCTCTTTCAGCGATTCGCTTTTAATGTCATCTATGCTTGTAAAACGACGGCCTTTTAATGTTCTCTTTATTTTTGGAAATAGAAAAAAGTCACATGGAGCCATATCTGGCGAATATGGAGGCTGAGGCATCGTTACAGTTTTGTTTTTGGCCAAAAATTCACGCACAAGCAATGAAGTGTGAGCAGGTGCATTATCGTGGTGCAAAAGCCATGAATTGTTTTGCCACAAATCCGGGCGTTTTTTTCGGATTGCTTTTCGACTGATATGCCAACATCATCAGCGACTTCTCTGATTGTGATTTGTCGATCGTTCATAACCATTTCTTCCACTTTTTCCACGTTTTCATCGGTTGTTGATGTGCTTGGGCGTCCAGGTCGTTCGTCATCTTCAACGTTTTTGCGGCCATCTTGGAAACGCTTATACCACTCGTGAATCCTTGCTTTACTCATAGCAGACTCACCATATGCCTTTGTTAACATTTTACAAACTTCACTACACTTTATTTCATTTTTTACGCAAAATTGAATACAAATTCTTTGATCCATTTTTTTTCACAAACGAAAATCGCCGAGCTCGAAAAACACGTGTAACGTTAGCGGCTGCCACTTAAAAAGTAAGCAATGAATATTGCTGAAAATTTTATCGTACTTCAGGGGCATGTGTACCAACATAATAAAGAAAAATTTATACAGGCGGACTCTCCAAACCCGCAAAATTTCAAAATTCTCGTTACTTTTTGAACACACCTCGTATACAGCAATATTATAATTTTAGGATACTTGTAGTTGAGAGTGAAATGCTTCAACTGAAATTTTGCTGTAGACCATTATTGATATAGGATTTGGAGAGAGGGAGCAAAATGTCGATGAAGAAGAATTGGGAGATTCAATTTTGAGATCAGAATTCGACAGAGCTTGAAAAGGATTGAAAAATAATGAAGCGCCAGGAATAGATGGCATAAGTGCGGACTTTATCAAAGCCTCCAGTCAAAGAACTCGTGACGCACTGTTTGAATTGGTCAAAGATATGTACCAAAATGGAGAAGTACCGGAAGATTTCCAAGATAATAAAATTGTCGCCATTCCGGAAAAACAGGGCGCAGACAAATGCGAGATCTCCAGAACGATTAGTTTAACTACACATGCCTCGAAGATACTGACAAAAATTATATACAGGAGAATAAAATAGAGAGTAGATTCGCAGATCAGTTCGGTTTTAGGAAAAATAGAGGAACGCGAGAAGCAATTTCAGCACTCAGAACAGTAGTAGAGAAAAGACTAGAGTTAGAAAAGTCTGTGTATATAGGTTTTGTGGATATACAAGAAGCATTCGATAATGATGATTGGGAGAAAATGTTCACGATTTTGAAAAAGGTAGGAATTAATTTCATGGATGGGAGAATAATATATGAATTATATAAGAATCAAACCGCAATAATAGGAATAGAGGGTCAAAAAGGAGAAGTACAAATTAGAAGAGGGGCGAGACAAGGATGCTCACTATCGCTACTGATTCTCAATTTGGATATAGAAGAAGCAATGAACCAAGCGAAGGAGCAAGTGCAATTGAAATTACAGATTCAAGGGGAAAATGTAAGCATGTTGAGATTTGCGGACGGCATAGCTATATTAGCTACGAGTGTTGCTGAGTTAGAAAATATTCTCAACAGTATGAAAACAATATTACTAAAAAACTATTCCATGAATATAAATGAAGACAAAACAAAATTCATGATTTGTACAACAGTGAAAACATCAAGAAGAACGAAAATCAAAATAGGTGCAGAAAAAATTCAGCAAGTCGAAGAATTTAAATATCTAGGAAGCATAATTACAGAAAACGGTAAAAGCGAAGGAGATATAAGAGTAAGAATAGCACAAGGAAAACAGGCTTTGCACCAAAACAAACAGTTACTATGTTCGAAGAATATTAACTCAGCAGTGAGGAAGAAATTCTTGAAGAGTTACATTTGGAGCACAGCATTATATGGTTGCGAAACTTGGACAATTGGAAAAACAAACCAACTCAGACTTGAAGCTTTTGAAATGTGGTGTTATAGAAGGATGCTTAGAATAAAGTGGATAGAGGAAATAAAAAATGAAGACGTACTTGAGAAGGTAAATGAAAAAATAAGTCTTTTGAAACATGTCGTGAAAAGAAGAAGTAATCTGATAGGACACACATTAAGGCATGATAGCTTATTGAAAACAATATTGGAAGGAAAAATGAATGGTAAAACTCGAAAAGGTAGACCTAGATTAAGTTATATTAAGCAAATTATACGAGATAAAGGTTGTCGTAGATATGTAGAAATTAAGCGTCTAGCGAATAATAGACAGGGTTGGAGGATTTCATCAAACCAGTCATAAGACTGATTACTTCATGATGATGATGACCATTGTTCAGAAATTGGAGCTATGAATTTTCAAACACCCTGTGCATACAGAGTAGATGTGAACTTGTTACTGGGAAAATCACTATCCTTCGGTTCAAATTCCAATCAGGTTGAATTCTAAGTGCGAAGGTTATGTTTGAAGCATCCCTGTTCGAAACCTAGATAAGATTGATATCAAATTGGATTGAATTTGAATCCAATTTATTAGATTCCGTATTGAAAATTATCGGGGAGAATTGTAATTCTATCCAAATCAATATGAAACCATTCTCTTGTTCCCAGTGGATGTGAAAAGCACCAATGATCAGAGTCATGGTTTATCAGGGTGGGTATCGGATTGAATGATAGTATTTTTACAGCTGTTGGTGTTAAAACATTATTGATAATCGGAATATTCATCTGAAGCTCCCATAATGACAGGGTTACGGCTGTAATATAGTGTGGCGATATCTGTGATTGATACCATTCTAAAAGATGAAATTGCCTGAACAAGTATCGATTACTGATACAGACACTGACAGATATTGTACGTTCATTTTATCGCGACATTCCATCATTCTCTACATGATTTGTTAGGATAGATTTTTTGCTCTTTATTCTTACCAAGATTTATATCAATTTGGAATGTTGATTCCTAAGAGGGACCTCCTTCCCACATAAACGTTCTCAAAACAGCACTGTTTTTTATGCGTGGAATTTATATTCATGAAAAGAAGTACCATCTAATCGACTGTTCGCAAAATTTGATCCAGCTCTTGTTTTCACCTGCTATATATCTATCTCGACAATTTTACTTCCAAGTATCGAATGTTCAATTAAATTCAAATGTGATAAACGAGAAGTATTCCCACTAAGTAGCGAATTGTGCTGAAGCATTGTAGTCGTGTCACCGGCGTACCCTGGATGGAAAATGACTGCAATTCCTGTACCAGACCTGGAGAGATTTCTAAAGAGAATCAAAGCCTTGACAGAGGAATAGCGAATTAGTAGAATTTGAACAATTAAGATTGCACTGAAACCTCAATTATTCCATCCATGGATTCGGTGTTATACTAATAATATTTTACTCTCCAGATAAGCATGATACTATTCCAGAAATTGCAAAACAGAATAATTCACCAAGCTCTCCATGTAGTTGCAGTTTCTATTCTTGCTCAACCAAAGGAAAGATTTTGATATCGAAGCAATTTAAGTCGAACCTACACGAGCAGAAAAATCTTATGACAATCCCGAGGTCCTATGTGGGCCACATCGGGCTGAAATGGGGCTTGCCATATTTGGGTTTGCCAGATATGGCCCTGAGAAGGGCATAATATAGTTGATCCTGACTTATTATGCCAAATGTGATCCTGATGTGTGCAGAACGTGGTTTACCTTACTCATTTCCTAGTGACTTATAGCAACTTATAGCGAATTCGACATAACGGAGAAAGCATGGTAAGCTGCACACGCAACCATAACCTCTCCTGTCTTCACAACCCAGCCAACCATGGATTGGTTCCAATCATCAGTCAATTTGATTGATTCCAATGACATTTGCTAATAATTGATCAATTATTTGGGAATTATGTAGTATCTTTATGCGCATATCTATTCATTGGATAATGATTGATCAAAAGTTGATCATTTTTGAAGGGCCAATTGTTGGTCACTGATGCGGACATAGAACAGGACAATTATTGATCAATCTCGTGGTCCATAGAATTGACCAAAAATTGATCATTCAACATACGTCGATGATCGAAAATCTGGAAATGTAAAACATCACTTATTTTCTATTGGTATTTTTTATTACAAAAAATTGTGATTCATCGATTCATTCGTTTCCGTCGTATCAGTGATCGCAACTTTTCGAATTTTATATTAGGTGTACAAATAAGTTTCCGCGGTTTTTTATAAAAAATTAGGAATTTATTGTAAAGGAAAAGTACATTACGTTTTATTCAAAGTATTTTCCATCATTTGCCACTACTTTTCCCCATCTTTCTGGCAACATTCGGATACCCCGTCGAAAAAACTCTTCATCTTTTGACGCTACCCACAAATCTACCCAATTTTTGGTGTCTTCATATGATGTGAAGCGCTGCTCAGACAGACCATGTGCCATCGACCGGAACAGGTGATAATCAGAAGGGGCTAAGTCTGGTGAATACGGCGGGTGGGGTAAAACTTCCCAGTTGAGTGTTTCCAAGTATGTTTTTACCGGCGCCGCAACATGTGGACGAGCATTATCGTGTAAAAGAATAATTTTGTCGTGTCTGGAGTAGTAATGGGCGCGTTTTTCCTTAAGTGCCCGACTCAATCTCATCAATTGTGTTCGGTAGAGAGCTCCAGTAATGGTTTCGCTTGGTTTCAGCAATTCATAATACACGACACCAAGCTGATCCCACCAAATACACAGCATGAGTTTTTTTCCATGAATATTCGGCTTAGCTGTCGATGTTGATGGTTCGCCGGGCTTAACCCATGACTTTCTCTTCTTTGGATTATCGTAGTGAATCCATTTTTCGTCACCAGTGACTATACGATGCAAAAAACTCTTTTTTTCATTCCTGGCAAGCAGCATTCCACTCATGCATAATCGGCGTTCAACGTCTCTCGGCTTTAGTTCATATGGAACCCAATTTCCTTGTTTTTGAATCATTCCTAACGATTTTAAACGATGTGAAATTGCTTGTTGAGTCACTTGTAGAGTAAGTGCAAGTTCTTTTTGCGTTTGGGACGAATCTTCCTCCAATAGTACTTCTAATTCCATGTCTTCGTACACTTTCGGCCTTCCACTGCGTTTTTTGTCTTTAACGTCAAACTCACCGTTCTTAAACTTTTGAAACCATTCCTGACAACTTCTCTCACTTAAAGCAGCTTCACCATATGCTTCTAGAAGCAATCGATGCGCCTCAGCTGCAGATTTTTTCACATTAAAGAAGTAAATCAAAAGTTCCCGCAAATGATGCTTATTCGGAATAAAACTTGACATTTTTGCACGAAAAAAATTACGTGATGCTGATACGAAATCACTAGTACTTTAAGGTTATGGTGTTGCCAGATGACTAAACTTGGGATATTACGTTTTACATCTGACAATTTCTCCATAACCTTCTAGTGGGGCCATCTTTTGACAAACCGCGGAAACTTATTTGTACACCTAATATTATTCGTGGGGCGGTAAAATTGTCCCGATGAATTGAGGTTATTCATAACTTCAATTTCGGTTTGGATTCCAATTTCGGACCATGGATGCAAATTCCTATTATTGTGGCATCTCTTTACGGTTTTCGCGTGTTATCAAGAAACATTTTTGATAATTGTTCATGTGTCCGAACTATTAAGTAAATCATGTGTTGAATTATTCATGTGTGAATTATGGATGGTGCAAAAAAGGAGAGGAAATGCATGTACTCTCGCTCAGTGTTGTGATACTCATCGAGCTGGGAAATCGCAGCTTGGTCACGTGACTACGTTTTGTACTGACACATGTGAGCGCTGTTATGGGTGAACCGCTCACCGACAAGAACACATACATAGTTGGTACAAAACGTAGTCACGTGACCGAGCTGCGATTTCCCAGCTCGACGAATATCACAACACTGCTCTCGCTTACGTGTACAAAGATTTCAAAAAATTCGTAAACAAAACTCTGCAGATGTGCAAGATCATAAAAGAGACATAGATACAAGTTCTATATCTACGGAGTCTGATTCAATTCTTGAATCTAATATTCATCGCAATCCAATAAACATAGCTTATCTCGAATTGATATATTTATACTTGACTTTATTGCTAACTTCAACAATGCACAAGGGCCGTTGATGATATACCATTATTTTGAGGTTATGTGCTCGCCACCTTTCACATAAATACTAAATTTTGTTTGATAATGAAATATTCGATATCCCAATAAAAAGTCTGGTATTTTTATGAAGTTAGTTGGGCGTTATTTTCAAAATCTATGTACGACCCTCATTCTCCACGAATTCTAGAAATTTATAGCACAGAATTTTCGTGAACGTACGTCAGAGGCAAATATGGTCATTCCATCTCTTGTCCGAATATGGATAGTCACCTCAGGCTCACATTACACGGCGCGTTACATCCCTCATCGGGACCATATGCGGATGCCACATCAGGGCCTGATAGGAAGTCAGGCATTCCACATCAGGTCCTTATGTAGCCCCGATATAAATTTCTGCTCGGGTAAAGAGATCCTTCAACAGGCACACAGGACATCATTGATCCTATACTGGAAAAGATTTCCTTCCAACTAGTCCAATGTTATTTAATTAGTCTGAAATTCATATAACCATTTTTCCAGAGTTCGATAGGAACATAAAAAATTTGATTACCTACAAAATCTTTGAAATTTCAACGAGGAAAATTTATTGTAATCAAAACAACAGAACTAATGGAGACTTCAGAGAAGTATGCTCAGTCGGATTAGATGCACGTTGTTACTCCATGCATTGCGTGAGTTTTGAACTCGAAGAACATTCCTTACGGTGTGAGTGTACCATTTTGTGATGTTTCGTTGAGTCATGCACGTTGATATTATAATTTCAATTATGTCCAATTAATAAATTAATCAGTCCCCAATAATGCCTCTGGATCGTCGGATTCCCCGGTTCTTTTTAAGAATGTAGGGGAACGCGTGTCACAGACTATTAAAATCAAAATTAACTGGTTTGAAAGGAATATAATAAAGATTTATTAAATAGAAGATAACAATATAGAAGGAATGCTTGAAACTAAGTATAAAACAAATAAACGGAAATGTTGATTCACATTAAGCAATTTACAAAGAAAATCCTACGATCTAACGAAAAATAACAGATTACCAGATGTTGCTGAAGTTTGAACCGTTTATTGACACGAATGAGTACTCGAATAACACAATATTCAGGTATTAGAGACTAAAAAGTCTTGCAGTGCAACTTTAAACTATGCTTGCAGTTCCAAGGAGTTGAAACCTGGGGATGAATAACGATAATTTATCAGGTTTTGTGAGTTTACTCTCTCGAGTAAAATATTCCGGAGGTAAACTAGTCTCCCGTTCGGATCTCCGGGTGGAGGCTGCTCGAGGAAGCTTCATCAGCAAGGAACGAAAACCGAAGAATAGGATAGGGAAAAGAAACAACATTCTTCGAGTCGGAGCGTGGAATGTTAGATCACTGAGGCAAGCGGGAAAATTAGAAAATTTGAAATTAGAAATGAATAGGTTGAATATAGACGTAATGGGGATTAGCGAAATGAGATGGCCACAAGAGGGCGATTTCTGGAGTGGGGATTATAGAATAATTCATACAGGATCAAAGAACGGTCAAGCAGGTGTAGGAATTGTGATGCATAAAAGAGTAGGAAATAGAATAGAAAATTATTTGCAACATAATGAACGTGTGATGATGGTTAGAATCAGAACAAAACCGGTAGACACAGTCATAGTCCAAGTATACATGCCCACATCTGCATATTCGGAGGAAGATATTGAAAAAACGTACGAAGAAATAGAAGGAGTGATAGAATATGTGAAGGGAGAAGAGAATTTGATAGTGATGGGGATTGGAATGCGGTAGTAGGACAAGGAAAAGAGGACAACATTATAGGAGATTTCGCGGTAGGGAGGAGGAACGATAGAGGACAACGTTTAGTCGAATTTTGTGAAAATCATAAGATGGTTATCACAAACACTTTATTCGAAAATCATCCAAGAAGAATCTACACTTGGAAAATGCCAGGAGATACAGCAAGATACCAAATTGATTACATATTAGTGAAACAAAGATTTAGAAACCAAGTGAAAAACTGTAAAACTTATCCAGGTGCAGATATAGATAGTGATCATAATATGTTGATGATGAAATGTTCTCTGAAATTCAAATCTCTGAAGAAGAAAAGGAAAATGCAGAAAAGATGGAATTTGAAGAACCTCAAGCAAAAACAAACGCATGAGGCATTCGAGAAAATGTTGGATGAAAAATTGGGAGATCAAAAAGAGAAAGACTTGGGAATAGAGAGGAGATGGACAAAGATGAAGGGGAATATAAGAGAATGTGCGGATAAGATTTTGAAGAATGATGGAGTAGAAGCTAAAAACCCATGGATAACGGGAGAAATTTTAGAATTGATAAATGAAAGAAGAAAATACAAGAATAATGATAGCCAAGAAGGCCAGCAACGATACAAATCATTGAGAAATAAAATAATAAGAGAAGCAAGGAGAGCAAAAGAACAGTGGTTAGAAGAGAAATGTCAGGAAATAGAAATAAGATTGCATTTAGGAAAAATAGATGAAGCATATAGGATTATTAAAAGATTTTTCGGACAAATGAAATCTAGAAGCCGTAAGATTAGAAACTCTCTAGGACGACAATTGATAAAAACGGAAGAGAAAATAGAACAGTGGATCAATCATTTGGAAGACTTGTATAGAGGAAACGATGATATAGCACTATTAGAGAAGGAGGAGGATGTAGATGAGGAAGAATTGGGAGATTCGATATTGGGATCAGAATTCGACACGGCTTTGAAAGAATTGAAAAATAATAAAGCGCCAGGCATAGATGGCATAAGTGCGGACCTTATAAAAGCCTCCAGTGAAGGAACTCGCGACGCACTGTTTGAATTGATTAGAGATATGTACGAAAAAGGAGAAGTACCGGAAGATTTCCAAAAGAATAAAATTGTCGCTATCCCGAAAAAACGAGGGGCAGACAAATGCGAGAACTACAGAACGATCAGTTTAACTTCACATGCTTCGAAAATACTGACCAAAATTATATACAGGAGGATGGAAAATAAAATAGAGAGTAGATTGGCAGAGGATCAGTTTGGTTTTAGAAAAAATAGGGGAACGCGAGAAGCAATCTTAGCACTCAGGGCAGTAATAGAGAAAAGGACAGCGCTGAAGAAATCTGTGTACATAGGTTTTGTAGATATACAAAAGGCTTTCGATAATGTGGACTGGGAGAAGATGTTTGCGATCCTGAAGAAGGTGGGAATAAATTATAAAGATAGAAGAATAATATACGAATTATATAGGAATCAAAGTGCAATAATAGACATAGAGGGTCAGGAAGGGGAAGCACAAATAAGAAGAGGGGTGAGACAAGGATGCTCATTATCGCCACTGATGTTCAATTTATATATAGAAGAAGCAATGAACGAAGTGAAGGAGGAAATTCAATCGAAATTACAGATTCAGGGAGAAAATATAAGTATGTTGAGATTCGCGGATGACATAGCTATATTGGCCACGAGTAGTACTGAGTTAGAAAATATTCTCAACACCATGAGAACAATATTATTGGAAAACTATTGTATGAATATAAATAAAGACAAAACAAAATTCATGATGTGTACAGCAGCGAAAACAGCTAGAAGAACGAGAATCAAAATAGATACCGAGACAATTGAACAGGTGAAAGAATTCAAATATCTAGGAAGCATAATTACAGAGAACGGCGAAAGAGATATAAGAGCAAGAATAGCACAAGGGAAACAGGCTTTTTATCAAAAGAGACAGTTATTATGCTCAAAAAATATAAGCTTGGAAGTAAGGAAGAAATTGTTGAAAAGTTACGTTTGGAGCACAGCATTATATGCACGGAAAAAAAGATGATGTTGGATTTACAATGTTTCGTTCGATCACCATAGAAATATTAGGGGTTTCTATGGTGATCGAACGAAATGTTGTAAATCCAACATCATCTTTTTTTCCGTGTGGTTGCGAAACTTGGACAATGGGGAAAACTGATCAACGAAGACTTGAAGCTTTTGAAATGTGGTGTTATAGGAGGATGCTCAGAATAAAATGGATAGACAAAGTCAAAAATGAAGAAGTACTCGAGCAGATAAATGAAGAAAGAAATCTTTTGAAATACATCGTGAAAAGGAGAAGCAATCTTATAGGACACACATTACGGCATGAGAGTTTATTGAAAACAATATTGGAAGGGAAAATGAATGGTAAAACTGGTAAAGGTAGACCTAGAGCAAGTTATATGAAACAAATCGTACAAGACAAGGGATGTAGTAGATATGTAGAAATTAAGCGTTTGGCGGATAATAGACAGGGGTGGAGGGTTTCATCAAACCAGTCGTAAGACTGATTACTTCATGATGATGATGTGAGTTTGAATTTTCGTTTCGTTTCTATAAACGATTCAAACTTCCGCAACATGTTAACAGGTTGTATCGTGGTATAAACGGATATACGTGCGCGGATTTGGTACGGTTGGGGAATCTTTCAGGATTCGTCTGGTTCTACGGTTTATATATTATAGGTAAGCTCTGAAACAGCCTATAATATTCTCAGCGGGAATTTTAAAATTTATGATAATACTAGACTTGAAACAGTATTGCCTGTAAGAAATTGGCCCTAGTGGCAATAAATGAATAACAGAGCCCTCATACGTTGGCTCTAATGGAATAAAACTATTCACAGGAACGGTAACTATGTACAATGTAGACTTTTTCGGTTTACGATTGTGTATTGTAATAAGGGACACTGGCTTCAACGGAAATAAGGTATTTCTGGATGGTATTTTCCTTGCAGTAGGCGTTCGTGATGCCTTTGATCGGAGATAGTGAATTCGTACTTTCCTTATCCACCCCTTCCCTAACCAGCTTCTATTCTTGAAGAAAGTGTACACTATCCTTCCTACCTTTCCTATTCAACCTCAACCCACTGAGATGTCCGTAAGTATAGACTACATAAAGACCGGACATTCGCAACTCGGAATAAGTGCTGACCAGTAGGTGAAACTACTTTGATCTGCTCTGAGATGAGAAGTATGGAATTCCATGCCAGTGTTGCCAGATCCGAGGCATACACCGTTCCTTCCCTCTTCATCGAGCCACTCTTCTTTCCCCCGCCATGCGAATCAAGTCGGGCGAGCGAGAGAGAAATTAAGTGGCAGGGGTCGATAGGCCCGAAAGTGAATAGTCCCGAAAGGCAATTGTCCATAATGAAATAACCCCGAATGAAATTACGCCCGAAAAAACCCCACGTGTTTCCAGCCGTGCTCCAGTCACCGTAATAGTTACCAATTTGTTTTCGGGGCTAATTTCATTCGGGACTATTTCATTATGGACAATTGCCTTTCGGGACTATTTCTTTTCGGGTCTATTGACCTCTACCAAATTAAGTTACTTTTTCTCTCCCTCATCTATCTTGATTCGCATGGTGGGGGAAAGAAGAGTGGTTCGGTGGAAGGGGAAGGAACGGTGTATGCTCCAATCTGACAGCACTGAGTAATGCCAGAAATTTTGAGATCCATCGGCCTACATCCAATCAAATATTCCGCTGATCGGAATGACCAATGTATTGCGGTCTCGGCGCTCTTGTTCCTTTGTTTCTGCATGGAAAGAACTCTGAAGCTACCACAGTATGTGAGCCTGTCGCACTATAGTAGCTTGGCTGCCCACATACGAGCGTAGTACCGCTGTGTACCAAAGTTGATTCGACAGTTAGCCAATGTGGTATGACGAAGCGCCGAACTGGATTTGCTCCCGTGTAATACAACGATGGTATGGCTCAGGAGCAAACAGGCCTCGACGCGCGTAGTGGGGAGCAAAGCTACTATAGTGCGACAGGCTCACATACCACGGTAGCTTCAGAGTTCTTTCCGTGTGGCAACACAGTTCCATGCCCGTGCTGGCTGCATCGTCACGCGGCGTCTATCGTATGTGATCGAAACTAAGATTTTAGTGCAGATCTGCGCGTGAGGGCAGCCTTCATTAGTGATGCCGATTTTTGAAAAGAATCGATTTTTTTTAATAGAAAAAGTATTCAGTTTATATAGATTTGTATGTAATATCGATAAAAATTTGATACAATCTATATACAAAAGAATCGATTCTTTTAAGAATTGACATCACTAGCCTTCATGTCCTGTCTTTCTCTACTGGGATCAAGCGCGCACGATTTTCGAAAGCATGCTCGACGGAGAGACGTCTATCAGCCGGTCTCGCGCTGCGACCGTCGAATGTCGCTGCCTATATCTTGATTTACAATCTTTCACTTTATATTTTTCGACAGCTTACGTCGAAAACCTGATCCAAGATCCAAGGTTGGGTTCATAGGTTTTTCGATATTTGAATCGATACTTCTTCAACATACACTGTAACTCGAGGCCAATTATTTATATTGTTCGTTTTATGTTAATTCAGTTTTACAATCTCAATCAGCCTCATTTCCAAATTGGAAACGTTTCATAGAAACTCCATATGATACATTATGTACAAATTTGATTATGCATAATACGTATGAATTATATAATATGTCAAGTCATGGAAGATCAGATTGTACATCAGCCTCCGCAAAATATCTGCTCGGATCGATACCTGAAATGTTCTCAATGAATCATTTGATCTCCCATGAGCTTGAATTTGTTGGATTCAAACGCAACGACGTAATTGATCTGGAAATAATCTGGGAATTAGAAGAATCTGAGATTCTTTTTCCCCGAATCGACATTTTTTTCTCCAATATTCAACCAACTGTATTCGATTACAAAAGTTATAATAACGTGTAATTTCATTCGATACTTTGAAAATTTACATATTTATTATAGATCTACAAACACGCGTAAGTAGATCAAGATAAGTATAGTCAGACACACTATTCAGGTTTTACCTCATTCACATTGGTGAAAAAATAACAAATGATCACGACTGTCTGCGACATTACATTCTTTCTATATTCCACGTTAGAATAACTTCTTAATCTCATCTGCACATAGAAAAACGCACGAAGAATTATTAGATTCATCTGAAGAAAAATCACTAAAAGGACGATAAAATGGTGGACGAAGAAAAAAAAACACCGATCAATTACAAAGTATGGAGCGTTTCATAAAGATTTATTCTCGAAAAGTCGTGCGTCAAATGTATATGAGTGGTACAATAGAGAAATGGCATAAGAAAGCTTATGGATCTAATTTACAGTATTAATAATAATCATCATTATTATCATTATTATCTTAAACGATAAATGTTTATAGCAAATACTCTGCGATGACGGTACTGAATAATTATATATTTATATATATATATTACGTTACCATAGTCAATATATCGTTCATTCGCTCACATCGTTCGAATCTTACTCTAAAAAATCGACTTTATACCGTATTTTATGGAATGAAACAGTATTTAAAAAGTTCGGTGGTCCATCTTATACATCGATTTACATTGTCTACGTATATCCTTTGTTTTTTTGTTCGTTCTGAAACCGAAATAGTCACTTACAATACCCCATCTCGTGATTTCATCTAGAAGAAAGGAATCAGACAAATGTACGTGAACGGCGAGTTTTATACTCTTTGATTCACGAGAAAGAGTAGGTATATATTATTACGATTCTACACATCTCTTTCGATAATGGACAAATCTCATCAAATTGAAAAAGTGAAGTACGATGGGAAAAAACAAAACATTGAAATGTGAATGTGGTCAAATGATTCGATATTCCATTGAAATATCAGCGTATTGTAAACAGATATGTATCATGTTGTATAATCGTGTGATTTTTCGAGAGCTTTGAACTAAAATGGCCCGATGGTTGAGTACAGAACGGACTAAAAACACCTCTTTCGATACCGCATATAGTACTCCGTGATGGTGAAATGAACTAATATAACTTGCATTTGTTTGATTCTTGTGTTCCAAAGATATATATTTCAATCTCATATAATTTGGAAATACAAAAATTCAAACCATTGTCCCAGTTCAATCCTCGAATTTCATTATGAAATTAATAGATTGGCTTTCAACTTCAAAAAGACTACATTTTGATATATTACACTGAGAGAAGAGCTTTTTTTTTGACAAAGAAGGCTTAGTAATTATGAACAAATCCTCTTTGGGTCGAATGAGATTTGTTAATCGTTAATAAACCTTATTTGATTGGAATGAATTCGGGATACTTTTTTCTCAGTGTACCTGATAAAGGACTGTACATTCAAAACGAATCAGTTCACTGATTTTTCCACATTATTTTCAACAGGAATTAATTTGTCGGATAATTTAAAATTCGAATATTTCGATTCGTTGAGCAAACGGGATCCGCAGGACGTATAAACAAGCAATCGAAGTACAAAAATTAATATTTCAACTCACATCCATTTTGCCGTTGATACTTTTTTGTACCTCTTTGAATTTTAATTCCGAATATTGAGGCTCGATTCCCTGTTCCCCAAGCCGTTCGCACTCCACGATCTATGCTTTACAATTTCCCTTTCCAATTACACTCCGATCTGCCGTGATTTTTATCTCTTCAGTTCATCAACCGATAAACCTCAAATCCACTAGAATTTTCATCAATTTACGAAATGTAAAACGTTCATTTTACGAAGCGTCATTTTTCCTTTACTTCAATTTTTTAATTGCGTAAATTATTCTCCCAACGGTATGATGTAAATGCTGCTATGTCGTTGATGAGCGTGCCTCAAACGATGTCATATTCGATATCGAACTTCACCACCGGCACGTTTGTGGCTTCTTCGGAGAATATTTGAGTGAATATTATGGATCGAAGGCTGAAAGGTGGATCACTGGAGAAGCAAGATGGAAGCACTAACGGAATGTCCATTTCTCTGGCGTGTATACCATACCTCTCCTGCGATTAACCTTTCATCCACCTTCCATCCTTTAATCCCGGAGCTCATCGTAAGATATGTTGTGCACGATGCTTTGATTTAGAAACTAGTATCGAAAAGCAAGTAAAAATCCATCGTGGATTTTGGGGTGCATATCTTCGCGGCCAGCGTCTTCAAAATATTCTCATAGAAAGATTGTATAAAGTTGAAGGAATAGATATTCACTATCACGTTAATCGCAATCTCAAAAGTTGACAAGCCGAATCCATTGTTCCAAAAATATGAAAATGAAAAGATGAAAAACTCATATTTTTTCTTTTAGGAGCGTACCATACTTTATTCATCGAATTCTTGATTGAGATATAAATTGAAAATTAAGTTCTATATAAAACCACGTTCAAAAGTATTCAGGTGTTTGCTACGATGTTTGTGATGCACAGAAAAGCATTATAATTTCTCAATTAATTTAATAAAAATTTACATATTCCAATAAAGAACAAAATAAAAGAAATACAATTATATAGAAAGATCCTTGATCTTCCTTATTGATAAAATGTAAAGGAGAGAAAGATGATTCTCAGTACTTTTGATAAACTCTTCAAATATACTGTCATCATTGTATCATGGTATTACAGACTAACCATATACCAAAAGAGATTTCCGAAGCATAATTTTAATTTCCTCTATTCTCAATGGGTAGGGTAAACTACCCAGTAGATGAACGACTCATAAAAGAAGTGACTATTCAAAATCTTTGCTATCTTAAAATAATTCATTTGTTGTCGCAATAGAAGTCACTTTCTTTTGAAAACAATCGAATCATTTTTATGTAGCAGGAATTGATAATAATCACTTCTTTTATGAATCGTTAATCTACTGAGTAGTTCACTCCACCTATTATTTTTATCATTTATCATAAAATCATTGTACCACTTGTTCTGAAAGCATTCTCGTACATCGATTCCACCAATTCAGTATTATATTCCGGCTACTGATTCGTTTAAAACTTTGTTCAATTGAAAAGAAGTACGAAATCGCTTTCGATTGGAAAAAGAGTTAGAAGTAGAAATAGAGAGAGGAGAAAAGATATTATATATATATTTCTTTTTATGTTAGAGAAAGGATTTGTGCAATGATAATGTATTTTTATAGTATATACTTGTATATTTATGTATTTATGTATATATATATATATTTTTTTTTATTCAAGCAATCAAAAAAGTTATAAAAGTTGTATAGGAGATTTGTAAAGTGTTTGAAAACCACATGTTTTTTTTTTACATCTTACAATACGAGAAATTAAAATTACATTTTAATTTCGTAGATAATTTATGAGGTTCGAAAATTCTTTTTCTTTATTTTTTTTTTCATTTTTATTATCTTTTCGTGTCTTTGTTTTTTTTCCAACATCTTCGCCTAAAGGAAGCAGACTTACATATGTAAATGATATTCCTCATTCGATTAATCAAATTGTAAAAGTACAAGTGTATGTGGGATAGGTATACACGGGGCTCGCATTATTTTTCGTTTACTTTGAAAGATACACAGGGAAAGAGAGAGAGAGAGAGAGAGAGAGAGAGAGAGAGAGAGAGAGAGAGAAAGGGGTGAATTGAGAGGTTGAAGTATTGTGTCGAATCAAACAGGTATGTGATTAATGCGAGGTTGTATTTTACTTAATCTTTTCGAAGAAAAACAATGCGACTGCTGCATTTCCTGATAATTCCCAACTAAGAATTATTATCAGATTACCCTGATGTTTCGTGAGAACTTGAGAAGGTTATACGGAATCGGCCGGACCTCTCAAAGAACTCATTAACATGAAGCGTGAATAATTTGTATCAGAATGAAGATATTTCATCTGAATCAGGATCTTCATTCATGGTATTGTAATAAGTTTCAAGATTTCTTTTATTGTACTTTTCTTATGAAGTCTTTACTGTTAGTCTCTGGATTCTGTGTCAACTTCGCTGCTGAGAGAATCACTCTCACGATGAGAAGGTAGTATTCTAGATTGAATTTTATCGGGTTGGTCAATAAGTTTTGCGACACTTTGGCTGATTTTCCTTCTCCCTAGATTATAAAAGCGACCCCGCAAGCCAAAACAAAAGCAGTTTCCGAGGACAATGAATCGGCAATTGGCGTTATGTTCACGTGTCCTGCAAGATGTGTAGTTGTTGAAGTTTCAATTGATTATAGAAACGAGACGAGAATTCAAACTGACAAAATCTGATGAATTATCATTATGTATCTCCTCAAATTGATTCCTCAGAATTGGGAACATCATTTAAAGAATGTAATATAAGATTTTGGGTCTTCCACAGCTGAATATTCCGCTAGTCGATTACGAAATCGTTGCAATAAACGATTCAAACTCCAGCAATATCAACATGTGCAGGACTCTTAAGGGTCTCGTCCGGGATTACTTATGCTCCTGTTAAGAGGAAACCCGAATGATCCCTGATGGAAATCTGAGGGAGCCCAGATGAAACCCTGAAGGGGCTCGTGCAGAATCTGGAAGATTGACCCAGGTTCTGGGTGATTACATTTTCAACTGGGTGCTTACAAGAAGTGGTCGCTTCGGTTTAACTGAAGGGTTACATGCTAAACGTGCTGAAAAACTGCTATCACAAAACAACCTCCACACGGAGAAAATCCTACAGTACTGAGCACTCTATCAGACACGCATTGCTCGTATTATGAAAGAAAAAAATCATTTCAACACTGCTGATTCGAGTTACTACGGTAACTAGCAGTGTTGAAATGACTTCTTTTCCATAACATGTGCTAATCGTGTCGGCTACAGTATTCAGTATTGAAAGATTTTCTCCGTGTACTGCTGGCAGCTGGACACTGTGATTACGAAATCTTGAGTCTCTTGTCTTCCCGAAAACACTCATCCCCGCAGAGAAAATTTGATGCGTCAAAAACTCCAGCAACTCGATTGAACGACCATGTTGGATTCACAGTACCGCCGTGTTCTATGGATATGGCTTCGACTAACTGTCACCTCTACCACTTAACTTATTGACCAATCCAATATCACAGAATTTCATACAGGTTAGAAAAGTTATTGGCAATCAAGAAAGTACAAACTTCCTCACACAATAATCGGAGTTCGCTTATCACTCGCATTGCGTATTAAATCTCACTTCGATTAACGAGGCTGATAGATATTGATTAGGGTGGCGCAAAAAACCGACTTTTTTTGTTCTCGAGTCTCGTATGGAAATATGTTAGTTGTTCGTGTTTCAAAAGGGCTGTCCCAAGATCAGCTAGAAAAAAAAACTTATTGAGGGTCACCTAAGATTTTTTTAAATTCTAAAAATAATAAAAATCCACTTATTTCCATTTCCCAATTCTATTCCTTCTTGCAGTAAAATTGAGAACCTGAAAAAACAACAACTTCCTGAAAGTTACAGTTCAAAATGTTTGTTTTTGAGGGGAGGTTCTCATCCATAGCGACCCCAAAATGATGTGATTCTCTCAAATTTTTTTTTTATGTTAAGAAGTGAATGAAGAACTCGGGGGTTTTCACACTCATTAATTGAGTCTTTAAGTACATAAAAAATTTTTTTCAGTAAAAAATAATGCCATGGGAATTGTTGATACGTGTTGAAACATAATCACCTAAAGAAACAGTGATCAATCGGGCGCTACTATAGCAGTTACAAAAATTATCAGAAGTCCAAAAATTGATGAAATATATATTATAATTGTTGGAAGTCGTCCCAATGAAACCAATCAAAAGTCCGAAATTGAAAGAATGACAGACATGCAAACTAAAGGGGATACCAGCGCCGGGACATTAGCCAAATTTATTCTGACATTTTATTCAAAGATGAAGCAAAAAAATCAAAATATCGCTCTATACAGATCAACTTTATCAATTCACGAAGCCCTGTCTAGAGCGATATTTTGATTTTATTGCTTCATTTTCGAATAAAATGTCAGAATAAATTGGGCTAATGTTCCGGTGCTAGTATCACCTTAAAGTGCTATAAAAAGAAGAAAAAAGGCAAATGTCATCTCCATTTAGGTTCATCCTCCAATAAATTCAATCAGTTACAAAATAAAGAGAAAAAACAGCGACCCGTTCAGTAGTCTTTGAGATATTGTGGAGCCAAACTTGAAAAACATGGTTTCGAAAAAAACACCTTGAAGTATCAGGATACGAATTCTTCAACTTGAGAAAATTTTTTTCATGTACTTTAAAACCCATTTGATGAGTTTCAAATAACTCGAGTTCTCAATTTACTTCCTTCTTGAGAAAAAAAATTCGAGAAAATCACCTTATTTCGGAATCCGCTTGATGAGAACCTCCCCTTAAAGGAATTCATTTTTTGCACCAACCTAATATCGATGTTTATAAATGGGATTCAATCCATGAAATTTCAAATGTAGACACACATTCATGATATTGCTTCTCTTCGCATGAATCTAAAACAATATTTGAATATACTGATGAATTATGAAATACATGAAATTTATGATACATGAGAAATAATAATTCTATCCTGAAATATTTGAAAACATAATCCAAGATGAAAATAAAAACGAAGCAAGTACGAATTATTCATTCTGTTCTTTTTTCATAATAAACATTTACGAAAATCAGTGTGCAATGGTCTAGCTGACCTTCCTTATCAGTACACTATTCAGGGGAAAATGATTTCAATCCACGTAGATTGATTTCTAATTGAATCTGGATAAATCTTAGAGATGAGTAATGTTTGGGAACATCAATAATGTATATCAAAGAATTATCTAGTTTCTGACGATTTTGTATAAAATCCGATAAAAACCAGATATAAAAACATCCATGTTTGCAAAGATCGTCAATCTCTCATAGATCTTGTTAAATCTACATAGATCTGAATAAGAACAAATTTTCACGTTAATTAATTCCCTCTACTTGGAGATGATTTCTGAAGTATTTTTGAAAACAATTAAAACTAAATAAATTCAAGTCAATCTGGAAAGCATTAATTTTCCCATTTTTCTTTCTCGGGTAGGACCATGGTGAGAGCCAACTTGTACATTTCGAACTATTCGACAGTGACTCAACAAATCAAAAGGATTTGAAGAATCGTTGTATACAGCGATATTTTTATTTCATATTCAGCCACTCTAGAATAGTATGGGATAAACGATTTGTCTTCCAAAACGACAATTCATCTCCTAGTATCTCCTTACGTCTCCAAAAGGACATCATAGTCGCCAAACGTTTAATGAACATTCAGTGAAAATTTGGCCAATGTATGGAAATTTGAATATTCAAACAATCTTCAACAAATATTTTTGAACGTGATTCCAATGCTTGGAAAGCTTAGTTATGTTAGGGTGCAATTTCTTCACTGATTTTATAATGTTTTTACAGTGTAAATCATAAAAATACGTAACAAACGTCGTTCATATTATACACTCGCGAGGGAGGGATTTTGTACATCGTTTACTGTACAAAAATACAGAACATCTTGATTATCAATAACATCTCACAATATTCTAATGTAAAATTTTGTTGACAAGTGCAATCTAGAAGACATTTCCTCAGTTCTACCATGAATTTGAGCAAACTTCACATTCATCATTTCATATAAAAATCATGAAAATTGTTGATTCACGACAATATCCCAACCCCTAAATAATACATCATTTTTAATACCGTAGTTATTTTTATACAATTGATTAATCTTTCGCGTGATATAAATTTATTAACAGATTTCAATAACTCATTGATTACTTCTCTTCTTTCATGTACACAGTGGGACATATACGATATCCCAATAAAATTCTTACATAATAAGTAATAGTAATAAGAGCGATAGAAGAGAATTTGATAACTTTACGCTAGTTTTGGGTGAATAGGATAATCATTGACCCCGTTGAGAATTTCCACCGAAGAATTTGAATACATGAATTTTCATATCATACTTGCCTGTACATACGCTTGCGATATTTTGTTTGTTTTTTGTATTTTTGACAAACAGCCAAAACTTGGAAGGAAGCCAATGGTGATCCAGTTCACTCTCTATATGTATATATATATATAATAATAATCCTTTCTATAAATCGTACTCTTGCTTTTATCATTCTTCTTTCCTGTATTCGTATATATATATATATAAGGAACACAACGATTCATCGAAAAATGTACGAAAGAATATTATCATTATTTTTCGTAAGAAACACACAACGTACAAGATTTCTCGTGAAGATAAATCAAGAAGAGCAACGGTAATTATATCATCTTTCTCATGGAAAAATTTTGATTCAATAAAATATTCAACATATTACAAAAGGCACTTACTCTTTCCCCAATAATTCCTTTATTCTTCCAATTATCACGTTCCTTCTTGCTAAAGTTTGTATGTAAATATATATATGTATAAGACTACATATGTCGAATGAATTCATAATAATTTGCATGAGCATACGAACATTGGAATGTTGCAAGGAATGCAAAAGTGAGGGAACGATCTCATCAATATTATCATTATCGTCATCTTCATCTTCTTCTTCAGTGTTATTAAATACATGTGGTTCAATTTCAATTAAAAAAGATATATAGACGTATGGTATAATAATATATTTACATATGAGTGTGTATATATATAAATACACGTTCATATTGATTTCCATATAGACACACGCACAAATCAAGAATCCGCGAAAGTATATTTTGTTCGCTTCGGTATTTAAAGAGCTGATGATTGATAATTGTTTTTTTTCTTCAGATCACAGAATCTTAGCGCCTGAGCGTGGCGAGTTCTCATGAAAGATTTTCGAAAAAGGATCTTGAAAATAGAAAAAGAAGCACTCATAATTGAAAAATGTTTGTTGCGAATCTCTATCAAAATATTTGACACGTATTCAAATATTCGTGGATTTCGAATTGAGATGAACCAATAATATCGATGAGGAGTCGGAGTGTTTGCTACTTTTCTTGTGAACTTAGGTAATCACTTGAATAAAATATTTTTCATTGTAAAGACCACTAGAGTAGAAATTCAGTTCCCCAGCATTCAATAAACTCACGAGTTCTTTATACACGGAGAAGGAAAGTTTGAAAAATTACTGAATTTCTACTAAATCCGCACTCAGACAGTACAAAGTGCCACTGGAATGTTCAAACAACGTGGAGGAGGTTCTCTGAAAATGTTCCAGAGATACGTTGCGTTTTTAGAGTAGGAATGAGTGAAACCATTACCGTTATTGTCAGACAGTGAAGTGAAAATGTGTAAAACAAACGCGCACACCAAATAATGTCCAGTAACTCACATATTTTCACTACACTGTTTCACAAAAACAGTCATATGACCACTTATCCTGATGATTTAGTAGAATTATAGTAATTATCGAGACTCTCATTTCCTATTTGTGAGTTCACAAAATCCGAGTTTCTTTCTTCTCACTTTATTCGAGTCAAGAATTGAGAATAATAGAAATTCGTATTGAATTTGTGATTGGAATGTCTTCAGATTTTAGAAGAGAAACATAAAATATAGCGAATTTTGTGTCTGAAATTTTCCAATGAACAAAGCTAAAAAGCAGTTTCGAAAACTGGTTAATTCGCGTGAAAGAATCAGTTTCCCTTTGATACATTTTCAATATCAAACGAGTCAGTGGAAGAAGAAATTCACTTGGTGAATATTGAAAACAAAAAAATTTGACAGGATACACGATGGAAGATAAAGTTCAAAGCATTACATGAGTTCCAGCACGAAGAGATCCTTTTCAATGACCGTTCAACAATGTTTTGCGCGATAGTTACTATTTTCTTGTGAAGGGAAATAAATATTGATTGAAGTACGGCTTTGTAGCCAATTGACATACTTTTATGAATACATCCACGCTTTTTCGAATTTTTCTCAAAATCCAACAACTTGGATCAGCAAAAATATGAAAACTATTCGACTGAATACGTGCTTTTGCTTTTACAAAGCGTTCGAAGATCAACGGTGTTGTATACGCGTAATATATACGCATACAATCATTATAAAGTCAATAATTCGATAAAAACAATTTCAAATTGATAGTCGAATCTATATATATCCTGTGTTGAATGTATAGCATTACTGTCCTGTACAAAAAAATGATTAATGACGAATTAGACAGAAAGTGATAGTAAGAAATCATGTGGGGCGATTTTCCACCTCCATTGGTATTCGATAGTTCAATTTCAATCATAATGAATTACGGTTGATAAATAATATTCGCCAGTAAATGAGGATGATTCGATATTCTGTCCAAATTAGCGGTTTGACGTGCTTCAATGAGATAAAATTTCAATATTCCATTAACTGATCTACAAATAGAACGAGTCATTAGATATGACCTTTTCATCCCTTAATGTATCATTCCCTTCAAACAAGAAGTTGTTGAAAATAACCTCCTTCTGTACATATGTCAACCGATCACGTATCGATTTGGAAACAAGATTTAGCAGGAATGGAAAAAATCTCTAACGAGGATAACGATCGATCCAGTATTGGCCTGAGCCTGCTCCAGAGTTGATAGGCTTGGTCCAAGACTCAGCGAAACGTTCCGAATGGGCATGAAAATGGGAACATCCACACTTCCGTTCGGAATCAAGCTGGAAAGGTCTGGGCCTAAGCAGGCTCTTGTTCTCCAAATCCGAAAGAGTGAAAAATCACGTATTTCACTCCAGTAAGTCCCAGAAATGAGCCAGTCCGCTTCGAGTGGGATTTTCACTCGTTTCGAGTGAACCTTCACTCTTTTGGAGTGAAAAATACACTCTAGAATTGGAGTGGCTGTGAGTTTCTGATCTCAAACCTTAGACTGTCACTCTAAAACAGTGGAAAATTCGACGAGCTCACTTCTGGCTGGCTGAAGAGTGAAATCTCACTCTAGAAATTTTAGAGAGTGGATGGTCCAATTTGTCAATCGGTGAAATTTCTATTCGGGCTTGAATCGTTGCATTCCTAGCTCTGGCCAGGACTTATAATAAGGCCCAGACCATATCCTGATACCACGAATCATTTCTATTCGGAACATCTGAAAGTTCCATCAAATGAACCACAAATTCAACCGCTCCACTAGCCAAATTTAGTTGGACGACAGATATATACAGTTACATGGCTGTGTAAAATAATTGAGAAATTTTCCTCGCAAACTGTTGGAAGCGAAATCATTCAATGAGTACAAATCTTTTCACCACTGATGGAGGGATTAATTGCTGAAAAGCAGCACGAATCCTGTTCTATAAATGGGAAACAAATGCCTTCCCGTAATTCACACAGAACATTCCTTTACCTTCGATTTGTGTTCATTTTCATAGGAGGATTTATGAACTAATTCGATTCTCGCAAACTCATTTCCCTCAAAAATTGAGGATATCATCTTAAAACACTTTGAGAGTTTAAATCATGTAATCACACCTTAAACGTTCAATACAAAGAATTGAAACCGTTCCATTCACATTTCATGGCAAAAGCAACTACAAAATCCAAAGTGCTTCAACTTTGCTCTGTTATTTCAGATTTTTTCATAGACAATAAATCTATTCGAGATTAACAAAAGTGATGGGAATGATATTTCGTTTACAAACAAAACCTTTCTGTTCCATCAAATTTTTCTCGTAAACTCCAGAAGTCGCTGAGCTTTTTTTTTGAAACTGAAAGCTTGTTTGCTTCTTGTCTGATATCTTTCCCCATCCAAATATCTCTGTTTGAATTGCTAAAAAGACATGAGAAAATACTCACTTCGAACTTGACGTCGCTTCCTAGAGAATGACGATAAACGGAACGAGTTCGGATGAATTTAAAAGCTCTTCTACGATAATGGTTTGTGTTAACCGTAAAATGTGTGTATCCAAAAGCATGAAAAATATTTCAATATTCATTGAACCGAATGGAAAGTGAACTAGACGAAGCAACAAACATTTTCCATAGAATCTCAACACTTGGCGTTGTATGATGATAATCCCCTATCCTTCCAGTACTTTTCTGGAAGGGGGGATCAATATGGGAAAAAGGAGTGCATCGATCAAGATCATTTTTGTCAATATTTCTGACTAGAGCTAGCGTACGTAATCGACAAATGCATTTCGAGTGATTTGAAAATTGAATACAGCTTATATAAATCACAAACTACATATTTTCGACGTTACGATTTTATCAGTCACTGACCGCGAGATATCTAGTTTTTTCTAAAACTTCAATCACAAAATAACTTCAACGATATTTCATTATTTCTTATAAAAGGAAAGAGAAAGTATATAAACATACAGTACAGTGACTAATAACAGCTAGACGTCAAGACCAAATATCTGTGGTTTTAGTATATTTGGTCCCGACATCTTGGCTGTTCCGTGTACTCAAAACTGAAAAATATTGAGTACATATTGGCATCGAAGTATTATTTTTCTTTGCTTTGCATTTGCCTTTATTTCTCCCGTTGTGAATATAATTATTATGAACTCTAAATAACGATACTAAATGATCGATCGAATCATGGGATGATAATTCTTCAATGAACGAGGGCGATTCTGTTTTGTTTTATTTGTTAACATTCCTCCGACACATGTCTCCGGCGAAGTATATATATACCACCCTCTCGATTCTCTTGAACTAATTAATCTTGGTCCTTGGGTTCGTTGGATTTTGTTTTTTCAGCATACGTGTCCCGATGAGAAACAATCCTTTTCCCCTGACAGTTCATTTTCTTGACTACCGTTAGCGCATTCTTTCCGGGAATCAAAGTTTTCTGATTTCATTTGATTCAATGCGAAGAAAAGCAGAAAAAAAAGGAAAAGAAGAACCGACAAATATCATTTCACCGGGTATACGTGCACATTTCAAATGCAATCTCGCGATACAAGACAGGAGTGGTTTTTTGTGTGTCTTCGACACTTTGATTGATCATCTCGATTCTTTACATCTATGTATGTATATTTATGTTTATATGTTTATAAATATATATAATTATGTAAGGATACATAACAGTAGTATCGGCAAATAATTTTACTCAGTTTAAACATTATTCGTTTAGATTAGACTTTCTTTTTTCCTTTCTTGCATACATGTTTCTGGTAATCACTTAATCAACTTTCTTATACGATCGAAAAGCTTTGATGGACGAAAAATTTATACAGTTTCGTTTTTCACCTCGACATTTCACTTGAAAATTTGTCAATTCATTCATCGCTACGTATTCCACTAATTTCATTTGAAACGATGAAGATGATATGTTCAATTGATTTTGAAGAATCAATTAATTGTTCGGTTTGCGAACCAACGAAACTCATTCAATTCAGGGGTCACGTGAAATACAATTCCTCGTAAAAATTGTTTTTCCTCCATCATATTCGTTGTGTACTTCGTGTTTTATATCATATAAATTAGAGAATGATCGCGAGAACGATTTCTTTCTGTTTTTGTTCTCAAACACAGGGAATATCGAACTTTATGAATTCACGAAGAATGAAGATATGAGTAGTATGATATTTGTTGAATTGAAATGGCGTTCCAATCGAGAGAAACTTTGATATACACATGAAATTCGACATTAGAGAGACAGAAGTATCAACTTCGTTCTCCATTCAATATAAAGTGTAACGCAGTGTAAATATATTCAAACCGCAGTACGTGTGTACATTTATAAGTATATTATAATCTTCCACCGAGAAAAGTCGACGATAAGGTGACCTGGTTTATTACATAATTGTCATCGAGATACATAATGTTCCATACATATTTGTCGACGGAGAACCTAACGATATCGCTTCTGTTCTCTCTTATATTCGGTATAAACGATGAAGCTGCATCAACTGTAGGAACGTAGACGAGAATCTCTCTCTCTTCTTTTCGCTTGGTTTCGTTTTTCCCTTACAAAATATATGATTGATTGCCCGATCTTCGATACTCAAAGACGCCCTCGACGAATAGAATTGAATTCCTTCTGAGACGAAATAAGACGAGACGAGTGGACGAGATGAGAGAGGAGAAAGAAGACACGACGACGCCTTGTGTGTGTTATCTTAGGGATCCACGATCGTTGATGAAAATTCACCTCTCGTTTTGTGTAGTCTTTTAAATCCTAGACACGTAAAGCGGTCGATGGACTTGTTGCAGATGAGGATTATGATTGCCATTTTGCTTCGAGTAACGTGGATTCTGTAATAATTCTCTAGTCTCGCTGGGCGAACCCGGGCTTAGACTATTGGTGGTCGAAGTTTCCATGCGATCGCTGATTATCTCTTCCTCGGTTATCTGTTCAAGGAACAAAGTCGATTGTACATTTTGAGGATCCGGATGATGGGGATGACTGTTGTGACCATTGATGATGGCAGGAGATGGCGAATAAGCAGGTGGAGGGGATCCCAATGGCGAGCCCGATGAGATCTTCTCGTCTTGCGATTCGATGGAATTCATCGAATTCAGTTGTTTCATTTGTTGTTGTCTGGCTTTCCTGGCGTGTCTCGTTGTTAAACCACCAGTCTCCAGATCTCTTTCCAATCTGTGTCCGGATTTCGATCTGGTCAATTGCCGTTGAACATATTCTTCGAGATCATTTTCCTCTTTCTTGGCAATCACACGGTTCAAAACGATAAGAAATATTCCAACGATTACCGCGAACAAGCCAATAGCCACGAGTTCGTTCCACCAATTGATACCAGCGATAGCTCGGGACGGAGATTTGGAATTGCCACTCCATTGAGTCGAGTCACCCGGTAATAAACCACTCATCAACAAGAATGCTCCCAGGACGAGGAACACAACTCCAATGTGAAGCATTCCCACGGATGTGACGACCTTTGTGTCCAACATTCCTTGACCCGCAGCTCGATGGGCGTTACTTGTCTTGTGATGCCTGCCATGATGATGATCTAGAGAACCAGTCGAGGCCCTTGGCGACGTCAAACCACTTTCCCCCGATTGCGCGCTATAACGACGCTCGCGAGCGCGTCTCTGCTCGTCCCAACGTTTTCTTTGACGCTTGATGGCCAGCGCCGAGTGTAATCCAACCGCGTGCATCCTGCAACACCGGAAATACAACCCTTTCTCAGTTCATCAGATCTAATTCTTGTTTGGAAAGGGAATATTTAGGAGAGGCCATTATTATAGTTATGATCTAATTTTCCATATAAGTAAAAAATTCAAAAGAGTGTAGTATAATCATTGATTTTCTTTTTACGTTTCTTACGTTCTCGATAGATCTCCTCGTCAAACTTATTCTCAATTATTTTTCGATCAAGAATTGAATTTCAAAATTTGTGAATTAACGAAGTTACAGGATGCACTGCGATTGTATCTATATATATATATATGTATATATATATGTATATACACATTCTAATCATAACGTGAAAACAACGTTACGAATATTACCCCAATTTTTTTTACGCTTTTTTATATCCTCTTCACGACTCTCTTTTTTTTCTCGAAAATTTGTTTCTCCAGCCCTTTTCCCACTTCCCACGTGAGTGATATTTGCTCAAACGAACTGAAACGTGAAACATTCTAAAGTAAAAGGAACACGAAGTATAGATTTTCTTGTTTTACGTATATCCACGTATACAACTGTACACAACTGAACATATATATGCATTTGTAAATGTGGGTCGAGTTTGTACTATATCTCGCGACTTGCGACGAGAAAAAATCCCGGTCATTCACATCTTCCTCCTTCTGTCTTTCGTTCTTTTTTCCTCGACAGAACAAGGCTTCCGGGAGCTCCAGGCCGAAAGCTCTATTGTGCTTAAGCTTAATTGTACCACGACATCTCATACCTTTTCCGTTTCGTTTATGTATTTTTTCCATTTCTTCTCCCTGAGTGTGCATTTTTTCGCTGGTTTCTTGAATCACGGATGATTCCACCGTATCATTATGGACGAAGGGATGAAGGAAAAATCGATAAGCTGGAGCAATACTTTGACTTCGGTTTGAATACAATCAAAAGTTTCGTGAAGAAGATTCAACTTTCGATACATTTGAATTCAAATCAAGCTGGATGTCTCAGATTGTAGAAACTGGATTGAAAATCTATATACAGAGGGTGGAATTGATATTTTGAATGATTATAAATCTTTTTTGATGCGTCAGAGTATCGATATAAGCGAAAAGTATGGGAGGATGGATTTTTTTAGATTTTAACATGGAATGTTTATGGAAGAATATGTTTTGTGGAATATGTGAATTTACTAATTCTCTGGATTCAAAGTTCTGAGGATTAGAAAAATTCTATTTAAAAACGGTGTTGACTGAGTCCTAGTGTGGAGTTTCAATGGTTTAAGTTTGAAGAGAATAGTGAAGAGAAAATTAAATTTCGGAATGTCTATTCCGAGATACGAGAATCAGAATAGAAATATATTTGAACTTGGTTTGCCTATTATTACCGTGATTATTTCAGTGAGTTTGGATTCTTTGTCAGAATATGGCGTGAAGAATTGTTCAGAAAAATTTGGAACCCTAGATTTTTCATTTGCACGAAGTTCTTCATTTATACCGTTTGTACGGATTTTCATATTACACAAATTTTGCGGTGCGCTAATTTTTTTCTCAATGTTCTTATGCATTGTGCGTGAGATCCAAAATGGTGAAATTCTCAATATTGTGTATAATTCATATAAAATTATGTATAAATTCTATATAACTTATTATATTAAATTTTGAAAATGGTCCCGCCTGGCAATGAGAATGAAGATCATGATGAAATTTGACGTAACGATTGTTGTTTGGTACTTACATGTGCGATGTGTTTCAAAAGTATTCGATGACAGAGGATGTCAGTAATACTTATCAACGAGTCATACAAAGAACGCTATTAAATAATCAATAAAAATGTACACAATATTCTTTTTTGCAATTTTCCAAAGGGCACCGCATGATTAGAATTTCACTGATTTCAAAGATCTTGAGGGGTTACGCTACCTTCAGACTTTCAAGGAATCGATGTTTTTTGTTTTTCATTATTCGATAGTACAACTCTTCGAGAATGTATTCCCAAAATTTCAAGTCGATCCGACAAAAACTCTAGAAGATATCAAACGAAACCAGTATAGAGAGCGTTGCGGTATATATACAGTATCTGCGTCGGTATCGCTATATATCGTCTACGCTTATGAAACTTTCTACGTTTCCCACGCAAGTCATACCGAGACTGACAATTGGACCATGACTGGCGTGAAGCTGGCATGGTATGTCAAGCCTCGGCCAATGCTTGGCCCACCGTAGCTGACTAAGCGTTGGTAAAGCCTTGGATACCAATGTTAGGACCGAGCATATTTTACCGTGTTGGATTCAATGTTCGTCAATCAGGTCTCGACTGATGCTTGGCCCGTCACAGCTCACCAACCCTTAATAGCGCCTAAGTCATCAGTGCTAGGATTAAGCATATTTCGCTGCGTTTGATTTATTTTTCGTCAACCAAGCTTTAATCGACACTTGACTCGCCGTAAGCCTAGATATAGCCATATGACGTGGACTTGGAATTTTTTCACATTTCAGAAACTTGAAAGATTATACGCCTGAATGTACGTCAACCCAAATGCGAGTATCCTCTCAACGTCTTCCCAGATAACACAAGAGTCTTGAAAGAGTTCTTCATGAATCCATTCCATTGATTCTGAGCTCTTTTAGAACTCTTGTGCTATCTAGACTAAAGCGACTGTCTCGAAATCCAATATTCCGAAATTTCATGTGTCGGAATATATTATATTCAATCAAGCTTGGATGCCAAAAAGAAAACTATCCCATTCGTTGAGGTTGATTGTATATCATCATGGCACCAATATCGATTCAGAACATAAAACCAATATTGAATCTTGATATGGAACCAAGCTTGGATACCAAGCGTTGAACATTGTTATCATCCCAGACATTAATCTAATTTGGTGCCAATGTTGGTAACCATGCTAGGCCCAATGTTGCTAGCATTGGCTCAAGCTTGGCACCAAGCTTGGTACATTTGTCAACGCATCACTGGATCTTATTGTTATGCTATTGAGACCCCTACAGAGTATATATACATTGATGCACAAATTTTTTTTCAGGTCAAAAGTTTGAACGTTTTATATGCACTTTAAACTTTAAACGCGTTTTTCTCGAAGTGATTTTTTTGAGGTCGGTAGTCACGATTTCCCAAAACTAACTATCCGATCTTCACCAAATTTTGCACAATTATTCTTAATACTGTTGACTAGTGATTGATCACAGCATTTTTGATTTTATGGTTCGCAATTTTTTGTACAACACTTTAAGTTGCGAAATTTTTGCGAAAATTCGGAATTTTTTTTCAAAACATCACCAAAAACTCAATTTTTAATATTTTTTAAATTCCTTCGTTCAATCACGAGCTACAGTCATCTACTACAAGGAAATTTTTGATGTCTTGATCTCAGATAATCCTATCACGGGGTATCTTGACTACCGTAAGGACACTTTTTTTCGAAGCGTCTCCGGAAATCAAGCACCATCGGCTGAATTTTGAATATTTTCTCACCAAAATTTCAAAAAAAGTAGTTCCAAACATATATATTCATGTGCCAAAAAAATTGTATTGAATAATAATTTGTAGTAAGAAAAACAAATTGAGAAAATATGCTTTCTTTTTGCCTCTGAAGGTAGCATAACCCCTCAAGATCACCCTAGAGTAGCGATGCATGATATTTCACGATATCGATTTTTTTGTAGAAATTTTGTCGAGTTCATATTGGATTTTACACATCATTAATGAGAAATATATCCACATTTTATATGAAATTTCGATATCGTGGAATAAGCAATAGTACTCACTTCAGAGGTTGATTTTGTCCTCTAATTGTGAAGAAATCGTTTTTGCTGATTGAAAATAGAGGATTTTCTTTTCATTTTGAAGAAATTGTGATTTGCGTTTTGTCGTGGATGGCCCACTACTGGCTGACAAGAGGTGCCAGCCATGATAATAGCCGATGTACAGCTATGTTGAATAACCAATAATTGATTTCTCATTACTGGTTGAAGTGTGGCCCATTACCGACTGAAATTCATTTCAAAATTATATACATATATTGTGTTCGTGATCATCCAAGTTTGTTTTGCTTTGATTGCCATCATGTTGAAGAGATAATTCACATTTATCCCATACATTTTGTATGATTCCAATCGATAATTCTTATTCATGTAGAAAATCAATTGTTTTTTTATGTAAATGAAATGAGATTCACTATTCCTTCAGAAAAATTTAATCACATGTGATGAAAGCAATTTCCACCCATGTCACATTGGAAAATACCTTGAAATTTTTTGATTTTTGTGACTGGAAATTCAATGACTAAACTATAATGTTATGGATCATATAGTATAGCAAAAATTGAAAATTCATTCCATGTGATAGATCTGTTAATTCAATTCCCAAGAAAATTTCATTCACAAGTGTACTTGAAACTCAAATGAAATTTCAAGAAGTTTTTCATTCGTATTTTTTTTCCCCGACAATCTTTTTTTCAGGAAATAAATCAAGGAACATAACTTCAGGATTTCAACTCGTCTAAAATCTTTCATTTCCAACTGCTCATATGGCGAAACACATCCGAGAGAACTTTGTGATACCATACGAAATTGTCAATCGCAGGAATTTCACTGTTTGAAATATAAAGTTCATCATTCGCAGATGAAAATAAGTTATGCATAAGCATTTGTCCGAAATGCAAGATTCGCAGCTCCAAAATAAAAACTTTTGCCAACATGATCGGGTGATCATAATTGTTTCGATGTACATAAAGAAAAAAATTGAACATATAAAATACTGAAGGATGAAATAACACCTTATCCTTCTCAATTCCTTTCCCGAGGATACGAATCTTTCAACAACTGTGTTGGTTATCTCGAAAACATTTTCTCGTTACTGACAATGGTTCTCAAAGGTGTTGTTAGATCGGTTACGTGATTGAACGAGAATACATTGATACCAGCTTCTAGTATCAAATTCAATTGTTCTCAATGTTACTTCTTTGTAGACATACACACACACCGATACGACAAAACAGAAATAAATTACTTTAAGACAAAATGAAACTTTATTCCAGAGCAAATATCTTTCCATGCGTAAAAATTTAATACATCGAGTGGAAAGGAGTATCCCATTTTTGAAATTCAATTTTTCCATCTTCTCCTTCCCACACAGCACGCAGTTCTTGAAGATATCTGAAAGAACACTTAATTAAGATATCTTCAAGAATGTTTTTGAGGAGTTCTTAGAGATATCTTTCAGAAGTGTTGGAAAGACATTTTCTAAAAGATGTCTTGATTCAAGACATCTCCGAGATGACCATGCAAGATATCTTAAAGATATCTTGTAGAAGCGTTTGAGAGATATCTTCTTGGAAGACTTCAACAAGATATGCTTAAGAAAATAGATTGTCAGCAGGTTTAGGTTATGAATACCTGATCATATGAATTGACATGGATAATGCTGGGAATGTGCCTTTTATTATAAATCGAATTACAGATGTGATAAATTCGTTCACAAATCGAGAGCTTGAAAAATCTATATACATGCCAAGAGATTTTCAATTCTGCAGAAAGTACGATCTTGTACCCTCCTAATACCAGCGTTGGAATTAACAAATCTCCAAGGCACAAATATTTCACAAATTACTCAACTTTGTACGCTCAATTTTATGTATAGCCTTTGAGTGAATTTTGAAAAATTCTCATTTATACTTACTAATAAGTTATTCTCCCATAACGATGAGATAGAAATAATTCAAGAAGAATCTGTGGTATCCACAGCCAACTTATCTGACATTTATTTATATAATAACAGTTTTTGCAAAAGATCACTTTGACTCAGATAATGTACACCACTGACACTATATTTCACTGTGTTATATTGACAATCATGAGCATCAAAACCAAACTGTCAGTATAGCTCGGGTCATTGAAACGCAAGTACGGCGTGCATGGAAAAAAAAGTATGGCTATTATAACGATCTGAAGTATGGTTGAGAAGAGATAGCTGTAGTGAGAATACTGTATCGCTATGGTGACGATACAGATGGCTATGCTGGCGATCTATATCGTTCCTCGGATGATTTGTATGATCATAGCAACGATACTGATACCACTGAACTTTGGATAGTCATTACAACTATCCAGTATCGTTATGACAGCGATATTTTTTTCTCCGTGTGAGATGCGCGGGTTCGATTCCCGCAACCTCCAGGATCGAGATAAAGTATATACTTCATACACCGAGAGAAAAAGCA
The DNA here is from genome assembly GCA_018340375.1 of Gonatopus flavifemur. NCBI lineage: Eukaryota > Metazoa > Arthropoda > Insecta > Hymenoptera > Dryinidae > Gonatopus > Gonatopus flavifemur. The sequence continues at coordinate 43,341,417 of JAFFJZ010000003.1, read as the reverse complement.
TGCTCCGAACGCAAGAGAGCCTTTCACGCTTCTCACGCTGTTGTCATAACGTGCTTTCAACGCAAGGCAACATGCTTAGAAGGCATGGGACTCATACCCAAAAAGCATCGGCTCGTGCGTTGAAAGCATGCGCTCATGCATTTAACGCACGTCATAATAAATGCGTTAGAAGCGGGATGTGGTCTTTTGCGTTTGGAGCATGTTTTTTCTCTCGGTGTAGAAGTACGAGAGCGATGAAAACAAATAGGGGGGAGAAGGAAAAAGAAGACGTTAGAATTTTTTTGTGAATAAATTCAAGCTTCTTTTGAGACATTTTTATGAATTTTTTAAGACATCTTTGAAAAATCTTGAAGAACTCTTTTAGATTTCTTCATTTCTTCTTAAAGATATGTTTGAGAAGTCTCTAAGAGATCTTTTAGAAATCTATTCATGTCGCATAAGACATCTTTTCGAATACGAAAAGATATCTTATCTTTTAGAAAATTCTTCAAGACTTCTTGTACTTTTGGAGGATATCTTTTGGAATTCTAAAATATATCTTTGTGTCTGTTGGGGTTCTTTGCATCGTCATTTGAAAAGAATAAATACACAAACGAAAAACGACGAATATATAGATTTGGTGCCTTGTGTTCTTGGGAGAGAAAAAAATAGAGGGAAATTGACATCTTCGTGAGGAGGGAATGATTTTTTTTCTAGATGGTACTAGCACATGCAACTGTACCGCGAAGATTCCTACGTTGGAACGGCTAAGGAAATCCTCTCTAAAGTTGGTGATATGTTAACGATTGCGTGTTGTAGAAAGTTTCTTTTTCTCGAATAAATTATACGTTGCTGTTACATGCTCGCATCTCTCCTTCACTTTTGTGAAAAGTTATGAATAAATGAATAAACGTGTGATCAAAATTAGAAGATGACAAAGAAAGATCATTCTCATAGAAAAGGGGACGCGTATTTTTGTAATTGTGGTATGTTGAGAGAAGATACAACGGGGCAGTTAATTGAATAATTGCTCCTAGATCATCGATCATCTTTAACTCTTTCGTAAACTTTGAAAACTCGAGGAAGAAAGTGCCGCGGTAGTCTTTCATTTTATCAATTATAGAGAACTTTGATATCGACAGTCGAGTGAACTCGGTGATGATAATTGAGTTTTCAGGAAGGAAATAGTTTTGTTAGAATAGCGAATTGACTTGTCATTGTCGAAATGAAATTAATGTTTCACGTGGGTTATGTTGCAACATCAGACTACTCTATACTGCAGAACATGTAGAAAGAAAATTATACTTCTCATATATATTCTATGCCCAACACTACCCGAATGAAAAAATTCTCCAATTCGAATATAATTTATATATAAACTGTATTGAATTATACATATATTATATATGAGCTTCGAAATTTTTCCACTCGAGTACCTTTTGCATCGATAATATATTTCATTTCTCATCATTCATTAATAATTCGAATGATGGCAAAAGTTATTAGAGTTTTATTCAATCTTGATGATGAATTCATCAAATTTGATTAATAGCATATGAAAAGAATTTGCGGAGAAGAAGATTCATTTTCAGTTTGTTCTTTTAAATTCGAATATCATCGTGTAGAATGATTTATGCGAAAAATGAATGAGAAGCACAGGTTCGTTCGTTTCATCGCTAAAGTTATTACTACTAATGTGAATCATCAATTTTCTCTTAGGTTATGGTTACATGATATGGAAATTAATGACTACAATATCGTGATTACATTAGCGCATGTGGGATTGTGAGTTTGTATATGATGAGTACATCTCGAGTGTTATTATTCTATGTCACTATTAATCCAATGCAAATTAACAAAATAGGTTACCTATGCATTATCACTAAAATAATAAGTACATAGAATGCTGGTACTTGAAATACGGAAATCATTATTTTTTTTTCATTCACAGTATCGCATTAAAATATGTAGAAGAATAAAAATTCAACTGTTCAAAATCTAAACAAACTTTGATTCGAATATTGAATCATTATAAATGATGATGATGATTAAAATCAAAATTCAGGCCTTGACGTTTTGGGTAAGCAATAATCGAATGAAGTATAACACAGTTGGATAGACATGGTGAATGATCTTTGTAAATCATGTTAGTCTTAATTATAGACGCTTTCGTATGATCGAAGGATACCTTAGAATAATCTGAGAAATTGCACCTACCCCTGTCTAATGCTTAGAGAATATCAAGGATGATTTTCCAATACGAATATTTATTGGAAATTGCTAAGAAAAATTCCCGTGAATTTATCTTTGAAAATCTCAGAGGTGAACAAATTTTCATACACCCTGATACGCGGATTTTCTTCAACAGCGGCTCGTAACTCATCAAGATTGGAGCTGTAGGCCGTCTCATCTGTAGATCATATTTGAGCACTGTCTACCCTATCTTGCAACACCAATACCCTCACCCAACCGTGAGCTTGGGAATTGTGCCAGTGCCCAACGTGAGATTAATTTTCTTGGCCACTACGTGAACAGGACTGCTGAGATAGTACCCGTGAAAAATTGGCAGGAGGAGACTACTCGCAAAATTGTCAACCTATTGCTTAAATTGTTCTTCCAAAAATCCACCTTTGTCTAAATTGAAATATGAATTGCGTTGTTTTTGAGATATTTGAATTTTTCGAACTTTTTTGTTAATATTTCAGAAACTGAGCCTCAGAGAAAGTTTTGTTAAAGTAAAAAGTTGTTCGTCGTTATCGTTTGAAATTCACTGTCCCAAAACTTATCAATAAACCCAATATTTGTCCAGATTACTACCAGCAGATTTTTTCTTGGTGTAACAATCAGAAAGAATATCAAATCAATTTTGATTTTAAACATTTTACTCAGAATTGAAATCCAATTTCTGTTATTATTCTAGTAATCATATCTCAATCACCCCATCGAAAATCACTCTAGTCATTCTCAAGCCCTTCCGAGGTCTCGCCAGGCGCTTGTGAGTGGATTGCGAAGTCTGGTCAGGCCTTACGATAGCCTAAAAAATCACTTCAATGATTTTTACTGTGGTATGAACTCTTTATAATGCAACTATAATTCCTGCACTGTAAAAAATGATTGTGGAATTTTCCCCCAAAAAATGGTGACAGCAGAGTTCCTCCACCAACAATGTGAAGAAAAACTCTGGACATTTTTTACCGTGTACGGCCAGGTTATTGTCCTCTCAGCGTTTTTTGATTTTCAATTTTTCATTGTTTTCTACATGAGTTTTGTACCAAAATTCTATGGATTTCTCATCCTTCCTTTCAATCGAAATGTATCCCCCAAGCTTCAACGGTTTCCTTTTGTTTTTCCAGTCAGAATTACATCTCACGTCAGAAAACAGGTGCCTTGCAGGCAAAGTACTTATCGACCTAATTTCCCACTTCATTGAAATCTTTTGATGCGACGTCCTTTTAGATCGGATTGCATTGAGCGAAACAAGTGGTGAACTGAGAGAACCGTATTTAGAGATAAGACAGAATTGAGAAGAACTTTGAATTCTCACTTTGATACGGTTAGGGTTTACCTGAGGCTTTTGTATTAGACAATCTACTTCATCAACGTCTCGGAGTGAAAATACTGCAATTCCGATAAAAGCGAGAATTCTATTCCATGAAAATAGAATCTTGATTCTATTGGAATGAGAATTTCACTTTCATAGAACAATAAAATTCGAAATTTCATTCCAATAAAAAAAAAATTCACTCTTGTTCAGTGGAATTCTTACTCTTACAAGAGTTGCAGTATCTTAACCTTTTGAAAATGGGGTTTTATTCCAAAGGATTTAAAGAGTACACTGAAAGAATTTTATTTGAAAAATTACCGTGAAATTCCAATGATCGAGGGACAAGTAGAAATTTCTTAAAATATTATTGTGTATTCTGTGAAACTTGTAGAAAATATCACTCTCAACTATTTAGAAATTCACTCATTTTTACAAGCTGCACAGTCACTTTTTGAAGGATTTTCACTTGTCCTCCAATTACTGGAATTTCGGGGTAGTTTTTACAACAAAATTCTTTCATTGCAGATATCTTCAGATTACAAAATAAATTCCAAACTTTTTGGTTTCAATTTTCCATTCAGTTTAGTAACTGAAGGTTAGTTACAGGACTGAATGTCACCAACAAAATACAATCTTCATCGAGTTCATCCTCTTCCCCAAATTTGAAATAGTGAAATGCCACTGATTGCTGTGGAAATTTCACCACTGTTAAGTAATGCATATAAACTGCAGAATCATCAAATATCAACTGATTTTGGCGTCGAAACGTTGATGGTTCAATTAGTAAGGAGTACTTTTGACTGCAAAATCAGTGACTACCCACTGATTATGCACACTGATAGAAATCAAATTGGTTAATTCTAACAAAGGGACTCAACTACATTTTTATAGTCATGGTTACTAAAGAAATAGTTGAATTTATTAATAACATGGTTGAGTCCCTTTGTACTATTTTTTGTTAGGTAACAGTGATTGATACTTTATATTCTCCCTGATCTCATTCAATGCTGATCAACCATTTACCGTTCGAACCGTGAGATTTTACTTACTCGAATTCAGGAAATAGGGGAATTTTCAATATGATTCTTATTATTGTGACTTTGAGAAAAACTGTCATGAAGAATAAGGAAACAATTTTGATCAAATTTATTATGGAAACAAACGAATGGACATAATTCTGTTCGATGTGGCCATCAATACTATTCAATTTTCACATAGTGTCAAAGAAATATTCATATGAAAGTGAAAAGAATTCGAAAACGAACGAATCAAATGTAGTAACAAGATTCAATTTGTACAGGAGAAAGATCTTCCGTTGCAAAGTTTGCTCTGATCAAAAAAGTCCATATTGTTCCTCATATTATGAGAGAAAAATGAAGAAAAGGTGTGGAAAGAATATGGTAATTTTACAAGAACGCGAAAAACTCTTCTAAAGGCTGTTGATATCAAATTACCAAAAATTGAGCCAAACTGGGATACAGTGGCGTCTCAAAGAATTTCAAAATCCAACTGACTGCATTTTTCTTGGCTACAGACGAGAATTTATTCAAATATTTCCTCATTACGTATTATATGTAACTTGTAAGCATAATAAAAACCTCTGAATGAATTTTTGTATGTTCGAAAGTAGAACACATTCAACCGACTTTCAGCATCTATTGAGACGCCACGATGTCTTCGCTTTATTCAACTTTTGATAAATCTTTTCCCTGTACGAAGTATTTATCAATTTTACTTAAAAATTTATTAAACTCTGACCAGTGACAAATACTGTAACTGAATGAATGGATGAAATAATTAATCACTAAAACGTCCAGATTAATGAAAATAATAGAAATCCCTCTTTACTAAACTTTACCACATAACTGCTTCGAATTTGAAGCAAGAGAAGAGTGAGAGAACTTGTATCAATTGCTTAGACATAACAGCACTTTTCCGACTCCAAACAAGTTTTAAGTTCGAATTTCGATTTACGTAATCGAATTATAACTTCTTTCTTCATTTTCCCTTCATTCGGTTCTGTCTTTCATTTAGCGTAACTTTTGATGAAACTTTATCTAAGTATCCATTATATCAGAAATCGACACATTTTACCCGTTCAAATACTTGGTAATAGTACATTACTACTGTGTCCAAAAAGTAAGGTGACATTTGAATTTAAACTCTGTGCGCAAATGTATTTGGGGAAGTGCTCTTATTTTTAGGTTAGTCAGACTGTCTTTGATATCCGTACTAAGGATCACATTGGAGTATTCATTAGTGTTTGAGATACGCTTCGTTTTGTAAGCTGCTGAAAGTGAATTTTTCGATTTTTATAATGTCTGCATTCGTTGAGCTAAGAATTTGTGATAAATTTGGTTTGAGGAATGAATTTCCTGCTGCTTATTCGTTGAGGATTATGCAGAAAGCTTTTGATGATGAGGCTATGTCGAAAAAAAATGTTTACAAGTGGTATAAGAGTTCCAAGAAGGTCGAGAACGTGTCAAGGACTAAAAGCATCCTGATCGACCATTAACTTCAACTCACGGAGTTCACGTCCAAGAAATCAAAGATTTGGTGCTTGTAAATCGTCAATTAACAATTAGAGACCTTGCTGATGATGTTAGCATTTCAAAAGGATCAGTCAATACCATTTTGAAGGATATTTTGGGCCTCAGACGCGTCAAATCTCAATTGGTACCAAGAACACTGAATTTCCTGGAAAAACATCGTCGCGTTGAAGTGTGTAAAACAATGCTTTTTGATTATCAGGACAAGATGGAACGCATTATTACAGAAGATGAGACGTGGATTTATGCTTACGACCCAAAAACAACCGATCGATAAGGTGAATATCGCGCTAAAAGTGAAGCAAAACCAAAAAAACCGCGCCAAAGTCGCTCAAAAATCAAGGTTATGTTGACTGTTTCCTTCGATTATAGTGGTATTGTGGATTTAGAGTTCCTTCCACCGGATCAAACTGTTGACAAAGAATATTATTTGAGCGGTATGTGTCGTTTTCGTAAAACTATTCGCCTGAAGAGAATGGAATATTCCAAAACCAAGAGTGGTCTCACCATAAATTATGCCAATGCACCGGCTCACACTTCATTGATTCTTCGTGACTATGTCGCAAAAAACTCGACCCATATCGTTCCACAACCATCGTATTCACCCGATTTGACACCGTACGACTTCTGGCCATTCAGACTGCTCTGGGGACATCGTTTTGAATCGATAGAGGAGATCCAAGCCGAATCGAAGAGAGAGAGAGAGAGAGCTGAAGGCCATCCCGGAAACCGACTTTAACGACTGTTTCGAAGATTGGAAAATGCGTTGGCAGCAGCGCATTGTATCCGGAGTGGGATTACTTTAAAGGCAATGAACTTGATTTGGGAAAATAAATAAAGATTTTTGAAAATGAATGCTACACGGAAAAAAAAGAATAGTTGCATCACTGTTAGAAATTTTTGCATTAATTTTAATGTTTTTGCTGGAAGTGTTTTTCAAGTACGTGCATGTTTTTGTACATTAAATTTAATGTAGAATGTGTATGAATCTGATTTCATGTACGTAATTGAAAAAAACTTCCAGATATTTCTGACAGTGCAGCAACTCCTTAAATAATCGATTTTCGACCATCTATTTAAGTAGTTGCCACAGCTACTTAGTACCCTGGTGGAAATGGGAGCGAGAAGAAAGAGTAAACAAAGCGTATGCTGAAGGGTAACAGGAACGTCAATGGAAAGTATACGAAGCTTGAATGGGAAGGATACAAAGAGTATGTGAAACGGGAATTGAAACAAAGAAAGCGGGAAAAATTCAAGAAATCTAGACAAAAAAATTGAACTCTGTGGTGAGAGTCGAACCGGTGACTTTCACCATGGTGGTGTCTTATTCACTGAGCCATGGATCGTCGTTGACATCGATTGCTGAAAGATGTCATTTGAAATCAGAATAGGTATGACTCGCATACGCTCCATATAACCTACTATGACGTTACATAAAGCATATGCGAAACGGGATCGGAAGTTTATGAAACGTATACAGAACGTATGATTCGATGACTTTCCAGCAAGCGGGTATCATACGCTCCAGAAAGAGGGAGTTGAAACGTTTTTCGCTTCGTATACTTTTCCTTCTCGCTCTGTGTATACGCTTCATTTTCACCAGGGTAGTCAGGACAAGTAACACGTTAGCTGTCTCGATTAATTCAAAATACCTCAGATATTTACGTTAGTTACTGCAACTACCGAGTTACTCGTCCTGACTACTAAGTAGCTGCAGCAACTACTTAAGTAGATGGTCGAAAATCGACTATTTAAGTAGTTGCCGCAACTATTTCTTTTTTTCCGTGTAGTATGTACCCAAAATTATCCAACAATTTTTATAAATAAATTATATTCTCAATACCCGTCCAAACAGGGTTGTCATGAACATAATTCCCTGCACGGAGAAAAATTTGTAGTCAAATTTACTATGTCAGTATTGTTTCCGAGGAACAGACTGACTTTCCAATGAATTTCACAAGGCTATATTTCCATCAATGCTATATAAACTGTTACTTCTACTACAAGCAAATAGCAATTTTTCAATCATCTCAATGTAATCAATATCAAAATAAATTTCACAGGAAACTCGTCACAAATTGGAAATGGAACCTTTGTTGATTTCACAATTTCCATGAAAGGTTTTACTATGTTGTAATATAAAATTTCTATGTTACATGGCGAAAGTGAATATTTGAAAATATTATTTCAAATTCGTTCAAACCTTACGATACGAACATTGTAATTCGCATAGAGGGCGTGGTAAATTTCATGATATGAAAAAGAATACAGTAGTACTGCGCCGACGCGAGCCGGTAGTTGAGTTGACGCGAATTCTGTAAAAGATTGAGTTACAATTTAAGAAGAAGTTCATGTTTCATTCAATTGACAAAATTCTCGTGACATTAGAGCTCAGAAAAAAATTATAAATATTTATACATCAAAAATTGAACTTTAGATTCAAATCTTCCAAATTAAAAATCTACTCAGAATCAATTGAAGGTTATGCTCGCTGAAGAATGTCCAAGAGTCCTGGAACACCCCCATATGCATGCGTATGTAATTATTAAATCATTTTTGATTTAATGTATACAATCATATATCGTATATGTATATCATATATCGTATATGTATATGTTTATGTATGCTAGATGTCCCAAAAAAATTCCAAAACCTTTCAAGGCGTGATTTCTCAAGAAAATCAAAGACAGTTTTCTCTCTGAACGAAATCCTTAGTTTCAGAGCTGATTTCAATCAATCATGTAGGAGCATTTCCAGAAATTATTTTATTGAAAAAGGAAAAAGAATCTTAGTTTTGTCTCAGGAATTACTCCTTGGAAGGTTCAGAATATTTTCTTAGACGCTCTGTACATACATTCATATTATACACACATACAATTCTGAAATATCCCAAACGATCCAACATATAGTACTATGAAGCATTTAAGGGGGTCATTAGAATTAGACAAGCCAAAAAGACGTATTAAAAAAATTTTTTTCATCAGGGAATTCTTATTCAATCAAACTGGAAGTTTGTAAGTTTGTTAACATGATATCAAAATATATAAATAAATATTTTCTCTAATTTTTTATCGCAAAATAGGATAGCTTAAGGTGATACCAGCAACTTCTGCAGATGCAACCAGAAGCATTGATTAGAAAAGGACACGACAAAAACTATTCTGACAAACTACTCGTTTTCTACTCGAAAACGTAGAAACGAAATGGAAATATCGCTCTGTACAGACCTTCTTTAATCAATCAAGATGGTCTGTAAACAGTAATATTTGCCTCTTATTGCTTTATCTTCGAATAATTTCACAGAAAAGATTTGGCTCGGGTTGCATCGTCAGGGCTTGTATCCCCTTAAAGATCACTCATAAAAAAATCTGCGGGCACTCTTGAGATCGGAGTTTTTATTTGAAACATTCCACCAAAAAAACTTTTGTGAAAAATAGTTACAATTGGTCGGTAAACCTAAGAAAACTGGAAAATTTCTTTTTCGATCACCAATTTTGTCGAAAAACCTCCGCCAATCTTTGGACTTTCACTATTTTTCATTCTGTTCACGTTTAACGACAAATTATAAATATTTTTCACAACAGTTTTCTTGGTGGCATGTTTCAAACAAAAACTCCGACCTCCAGAGTTCTCGCAAATTTTTTTTATGGATTGTCTTTGAGCTATCCTATAACCGCAATTTTGAGATGAAAAATTACCAAAAAAAATTTATTTATATACTTCAATATTGTTCTAATAAACCTACAAAGTTCCATTTTAATTGAATGAAAACCTCCTGTAGAAAGAAAATTTTTTTATAGGCGTCTTCTTGGCTCGTCTAATTTTATTGAACCCCTAAAAAAATGTTTTTCATATATATCAGAAAAATTTAATATGTCAGATTGTCATGAATGACGTTAACTATCACGATGCAATTTAACACGTTGACTATTCTGTTCTACTTTGAAACATTGTAATTTGTTCTATGTTTGGAACTTATTTCAATCGATTCTAAATTCACTATGTTCCACAGTGAATTCAACTTTAAAAACAGTCTGTTCCTCCGAAACTAGAAAACATAGTAAATTTGTGAGGAATCCTCAAATCAATATAACTACAAATTTCTCTCCGTGTGTGAATAACAAAAGCCTCCTGTTCAACCTCACCGGTCGATAAACGGGTACGTTATATTCGTGACATAGGGGGGGGGGGGGGGGGCGTTGAATGCTTGTAACATGCTAGTGTTGCATAAAACATTTTTATCCAAAGTTACATCAATCTGCAGCTTTATAAAAAATTCTTATCGTCATAGTAATGGAAAGACTCTTCAAAGAGTGGGTTTTTTCATTGAATTGTCACAATTAAATGACACAATTTCCTTCACACTTCGTTGTTTAAGATAAAGAACGCGCCAAGAATTTCTAGCTTCCGACTGCAATGCTTTCAAGATTATCTCAATCTATCTCTTGAATCAAAAAACACATCTTTTGTTCACAGAAAATGTTTCCAATTGAAAGAAAAACGTTCCTCCTCATTCTCATTCCGAAGTATCTAATATTAGAAAGTAGAATGCTATGGACATAAGCGAACGCCAATAACCTCGCATATTCTCGCATACGTGAAAAGAGAAAATTTAGATTTGTTTAAGGAAATACATTTCTCGAGAAATATGAGACAACTGCAAGATGTCGTGTCAAGTGGTAACAGACGGTGGTCGTCAGACACTTTCGATCCTACCGACTCTCCCCAGCGTGACATGGAAATTTTGTAATGGTAATACCTGTTCAACGTTGGAATAATAAAATTCTATCATTCGCAAATTATGTTTTGAATTCCTTATCCGTGTGTCGCATATATTCTTCAGGGTGTTTTTTTTATCATCTTCTACATTTTCATAGATTGAAATTTCTTTCAACACGTCAACGTGTAATATTTATATGAATTTGAGAATATAAAAAGTCAAGAAGAAAATACGTCGTGGAAGCTATATGATTTATAAGTTGAACGACATATTTTTAAATTCCATCCCCATCGTTGGATGTAATACTCCTTCCGCGTCTATTTACTTCATAAAACAGAATGAAAAATGAACGTTTCTGTTATCAGCGTCCTCCGTCCTTGCCTCATCCCGTTGAAATGTCATTAAATTTTCTACTTGGTAAAACACAAAAGTGGAAAATTCAATATCCTCGGAACTTGAATTGAAAATCGTATAAATTCGTTTGAATTGAATATTCTCATTGTAAATATTGGACTTTTCGCAGTCGATACAAATTTCCCGGTTAACTATTCGCCATTTTCTTCTATATTTTAGTTTTCGGGTTCAAAATACACCAGAGAGATTGACAAATATTTTATGAATATCCTTGAATTCCTATAAGTTGTGTGTTGAATCCATCAAATCCATCCATCCATCGAAATCAGATTTATATCTGAATATAAACGCGGTTTCATACGAAATTATCGTGAATTATCATGAAAAGATCGTAATGAACAAGTGAACATAATCAAACTCGTTCATGAATGAGAATATTAAATTCCACATGCAAACTTGTATAAAATTCCTTGGATGTTGTTTTACAAAATGAGTATACGTTCATGCGAAAAGAGAGATTTTTATATTTTGAGAATATACCTCCATTCGATTGAACATACAAAGACCAGGAACAACAAATCACATTACTTCTGTGATCAATTTTGATTGATTAATACCATCTTCTAACGCCAAAAGCACGAAACTTCTTACACATCGCAGAAAACACTCATACAATCAGCCGTATTACCAGAGAATAAATGAATCTAGATATTATGAGATAGCTCGTAATGGTGTTAGAATTGAATTATGAATCACGAGGATAATCCAATTTAATCTATTTCAAAGTTTAGCGAATTTAACGTTCGATAAGAGATACCATTCTCGCGGAAGATTTTTCAAACTTATCACATATCAAACATGAGACTGAAGAACTTTTGTCTCTGTAACTGATTCAAATCGATTTTAGAGCAATTGTAAGCCCGAGATATTCAATGACTATTCATTCAAACTGATCATGGCTTTGTGTTACGCAGCACTACGGCGGTTTCTAATCCATCTCCAGGTCAGACACAGATAAATTCCACTCAAACGATAAAAGTACTCCCACAATGTTTACGCTGGGGGAAATTTCTGAATGTTTCTTACGTTAATGCTACTTCAATATAACAGAAACGTCATATATCCATTTTCGCGAGAGAAATTTCCAAGAAAATAAATTCACCATTCTAAAATTATGGAGAACAAACAAAGCGTTGGTATGAAAATTCTTCAACTCTCATTGAAAAGTGAAGATCGTCTCGAATGATTCCTTACACAGAAAAAAAACGAGAGAAGATTATTACAAATTCTTCGATTCGATTGAAATACCTCTCCCCCTAAAAGGGGGAAGAAAAAGGAAGAGACAAGTTGAATTGAATATTTTTCTATCAAAGATCACTCCAAGGTATTCGAGAGTTTCTGAGAGCATTCGAGCGTTAGACCGTGCTGTCTCTTCTACTTGTCACCACATTCTCCTGACTCTATAATTACGATCGCACAGGGAGGAGAAGAAAATATCTCAGGAAACGTTGAATTATATATTCATGTACATAAAATTGACCGTTGAATCTTTTTTCATATTTCCCAAGAACGAGCTTTACTGTATTATAATAAATTTGTAACCCTCCTCAACTTATATCTATCAACGACCATTTCGTCATGAGATGATTGAAAATATGACAAACTGGACAAACAAAACAAACATCAACGATATCGGTATGACTATATAGTTACGAGATGAAATATACGAAGAGCGAACGTAATCACGTCACAATCGATAACGTCGTGTCAATCATCCTCAACTCCCACGATTTATGAAACAAAATGTTCTGATCGTGGTGGATGAAGTATTCGATCGCTGGTGTCTCCACTTCAATCCTTTTGTCCTCAGATTCGCTCGTATTCAAATAATTTCAATATAAAAATCGAGTCGAAAATGTGATTCCAATAGTCCCAGTCTCGACTTCTTTTGCGGTTCTCAATCGATCGTAGAATGACAGTTGAGGAACGATTGGCGTCTCAAAGAACGAGAAGAAGTATATTTCGGAAAATCGAGAGTACAGCTCACGGTACTAATATAGAATTCATCGACAAATTCTTCTCTCCGGAGTGTGGGGCTTGAATACATGCAATATCCATGATTCTATCGAGCGATATGAAATATCTTACGCATGAAAAATTATCCGGAATTGAGCGTCGAATAAGTAAAATTGAACAACAGAAACCAGGTTCGTAGGAAACACTGCGTGCTTTAATCTCGTATTGAAAAGCTTGCAGTTATTTCAACTATGTCTGCTGCGCCACTTCATTGTGAGAATTCCGTACGCGTTTCTCCAAGGAAGGGTTTTTCCCATTTCTGTCGGAGACCATAACTTGTGCAGAGTAGAAAATCTCCATTACCTTATAAGACGTGACAAGAAACCGGAATATCCTTCGCCGTACATATACGGGTAAATCTTCTCTCCCTTCGAGATGTTAATTTTATGCTTGTTTTTCCTCTTTTTTTTAATACTCATCGACATAATCATGTTATAGTCAAATCGCTGCTACTCCACATTCCAAAAAATTTCAGTGGAGGTCATTGGCCAATACATTCACTGTGAAAGAACTTTATTGATAGTTGAGAAACGTATATTTGCTTATGGTGAAATGAATATTTATTTGAGTCAAATATGTTTCGTTAATAGTAAACAAATGGTATGTAAGATGAATAAACGTTTGTTGATAGTTCATAGATCATATTCGTGAGAATCATGATAGATTTGCGTAAAATAAATATTTATTTTGCTACAACTGAATATAAATTTGTTAACTATGAAAAAAAAACCTTTTCCTCTGTGTTTTATTGAAAATTTCAGTACATTTACGGATATATTCCAGAATATTCACTGAGATTTTACTGCGAAAATTGGGATTTTGCAGTACAAAAAGCGTCAAATTTCAGTACATGTACTGGAAAATGAATTCACCGAAATTTTCCAGTGCCGAGAATTTTAATTGATTCTTCGAATGATGGATGAAATCCAATACGGAAGAGTAGAGTTCAAAATTTCTCAAAATTGCAAAAATAAACAGAAACTCAGGATGAATGAATGAATGAATAAACACAAAAAGATGGTTTTATCACTCCATTTTCTGAATTCTTTTTTGTCACCCACGTTTCAGAATTGATAAACGTTTGTCTTCGTAGCCTTGAATATCCGATTACATTCGGTACTCGGGTGGGAAAGTGTTATGTACTTTGCGAAAGTGTTTCACGATGCGTAAAAATTTTTTGGAGCGTATAAAAAAACTCAAGATAACGTAAACATTTCAACGACTGTGCACGCGTTTCTATTTCTTCTTATGTAAATATGTCTGACGGTTGTCGACGCTTCTGAATGATCGCAAAGCAGATTAGAGAAAACGATACGTTATCTCGTTCGAGGGATGAAAAATGATAGTGTTACTTTTTATTATAAAATCCCAATCATCGTCCTTGTTTTTGATATTATTTTCCTAGAAAAATAAAATATTTTCGTGGAAATCTGAATTATTTATCGGTTCATACCACGTGGGGGAATTGTTTCTTCATCGGGAATAGAAATGTTTTTCTCCACTTTGAGTGTTGAATTCTGCGAAAAATCAGAAAAAACTTCACCAAATGATCCTCTGCGCTTGATCAAAATGCCCAAGTAGATACTATATATACAGACTTCTCGAAGGCTTTTGACAGAGTTGATCATAATATATTGTTAAATAAATTAAGTAATTTAGGTATTCGCAGCAATTTTTTGTCGTGGTTACAGAGTTATATTCTGAATCGTACGCAATCAGTTCGTGTCTCTCAATATTTTTCTGAATCATTTTTTGTATCCTCAGGTGTACCGCAAGGCTCACATCTAGTTCCTTTATTATTTATTATTTTCATTAATGATATCTCTATGATTCTCAAGTACTGCACACATCTTCTTTTTGCCGATGACCTGAAACTGTTTATGATTATAAGAACTTACAGAGATGCTCAAAATCTGCAATCTGATTTGGATCGGTTACAATCTTGGTGTGTGCTATCTAATATGTCATTAAATCTCACTAAATGCCATGTGATGAGATTTTATAGAGGTAAAAATGCTATTCATTTTCCTTATAACTTGTCTCATTCTCTGTTATCACCTATAAATACTGTTCGTGATCTTGGAGTTTCATTTGACTCTCGTTTTAACTTCTCAGATCATTACAATTACATAGTTGGTACTTCCATGAAATCTCTCGGATTTATCAAACGCGTTTGTAAAGATTTTCGTGATCCTGTTGCACTTCGAACACTGTATTGTACTTTAGTTAGACCTCATCTTGAGTACGCATCTCAAATTTGGAGTCCTCATTTGATTCGGGATTGTACAGACTTGGAAAGAGTTCAGCATAAGTTTCTGTGTTTTGCTGCCTATCAGATAGGCCGTCCGTTGAGCGTCACTTGTCATGATTACTCATTGATTATGTCTCTACTTAACTTGCCTTCCTTGGAATCACGTCGTTTGTTCAATGATTTTTCATTTTTGTATAAAATTGTTAATGGGAAAATTCGCTGCCCTCAACTGCTTGGACTTGTACGTTTCAATGTCCCTCCTCGTTTATTGAGACGCCCTAAATTGTTCAATCCAATTTCTTATAAATCGAGATACGGTTATTCTGATCCGGTAAATCGGATATCTATCCTAGCTAATTCTTACAGTGATGTGCTTGAATTATTTTCATCCCATTCTGATCTTAGAAATTTTCTTTCTCTTACTTTTCAAATTTAATATCTAATTGTCCTTTTTATCTATAATTATACACGTTGACTGTTGTTGTAATATAAGATGCATGTAGTCGAGCTTAACATGATGCTTAATGCTTTGATGCATGATACATATTATATGGTTCAAATAATGTATATTCTATGTACCAAAGGGTCTTTTATACCCGTATAAACAAAATAAATAAATAAAATAAAAATGAATAAATAAAATGATGGGGAAAAGTCTTTTTTGGGAGAATATTTTCCAATCATTTCCCAGAGCGCGGAAGAACATTCTTTTTTCTTCGTATTCAATAATTCTAATGTAACGAAAATGGCATTATGGAATTCCATGAAACTTTTTCAGGGTTGATTAAAAAGGAGAAGAATATCATCTTATGGAGTCTGGAATAATTTAAAAGATTAATATTCAAAATGTCGTGACATATATTTTTGAATAATAGACTTATCTGGTAACGAATGAGACTTTTTGAAAGATATATAAACGCAAGGGACCAAGTCATACCGTGTCCCACTTTCAAGAAATACGCATGTAACTTTTGTCTTGATAGTTTGTTGGCAAGCTTTTTCCACTTCGTTGATACTGGATGTGTATACGTACTATACGATGTAATACTGAACGTGATTTAATGAACATTTTAATTTAAGAATTGGCCAAGTTTGAATAATCAATAAATTTGAGAATGAACTCGATTAAACTGAATTCAATTTTGTTGTTCGCCTTATACTACCAGCGAGTAATATATATTAATATATAATAAGGTATATTGCATATACAATAATGAATAATACAATTTTATGCATATGAAAATGATTAACAATGCGGAACTTGCCAACAATACAAGCAAAAACTCCCACCGATCCAACGCAATAAGAATGTAATTCAACGCAATTGAGGAATCTGAGGATCTGTTCTCATACATGAGAGTGAATATTTGCCAATGCAGCTAAATATTTAGTTGCAGTAGTTGGCAAATGACCGTTTTTATCACAGCTTCATCATTTTCCTCCGTATATGTGTTGTTGATATGTACCTTTTTCAGAATCATTGCAAATTTTATGAATTAATCCACACTGTGAAAACTTGCTTCCTAAATTTCATATTGATGTGAAGCAACTTCTATATAAATTTTGTATTAGGGGTACACGAGATTCGAGACCAGTATCGGTATCATCTCGATATCGTCGATACTGGGGGTGCACTGAAGCATGAAACTAATATCGGTATCGTTTTTGAATTGACACAAAATTGAGAATAAAAATCTAATATTCGGACATATCATCAGTGGTGTTGATTTTTCTCAATGTAGAAATAATAGAAAAGGAGTATTTCAAAATGATACATGTGACAAAATTCCTCTTCAAAAAGAGCCGTATATCTCTCTCAAATTATAATATATGTATATGGTCTTATTTTGAAAATTTCACTGGGAATCTCTGAAAATCTCAAGGACTCTCAGTGCAGTTTCTCATAGATATTCATTGTCCTTCAAAGATGTTCATAGATATTCAAAGGAATTTTCAGTGGAAAAACACAGTGTTTCCGAATGTCAAGACTGATAAAAAAATTAATCATACATTCATATTGAATGTAAACTTCAATCAATTGATATTAATACAAAAATAATAGATTATGTGAACATTCATTCGGCTGTACACAATAATATCCTACGGAAATTGTGGATAATATTCCAGTAATATCATATGAATATCATCAGTTAGGACGAATTCAACGTGGGTCTCAAAGAGATACACGGGGACAAAAATACACTACTTTTTCTCCCTTTGCTTGCTAAACCAGGAACAAGGTTTGATTTTCACATAACAATGAAGGCGATTACGAATCAATAACTGAATTTTACTAAATGCTTTATAAAATTTAACGTTCGGCGTTTGAATCTTCAATCCTACCTATGACTTTTTCCACGATATTCGTAATCTTCCGTATTTTTATATAGGAATTCATATTACAAATATTATATTCCTGTTTCTAGTTCACTAAGAAAAATAACAAGAATTCTTATATTTTCGAGTGGTATTTTTCTCCGTATACCAATGTAGAAAAGATTTTGTCTGTGAGACTTCTCTGTGCTGAATTCATGGAACAGTCTACAATTTTCAAAGAATAATCTTCGATAGCGCAATACATAGAGTATCAAATATTATTTCTTGAAAATTTCAGACTGCCCCTGGTGAAAAATGTTGGAACAGATGAAGCGTAAAAACCTTTGAATTTCCGCTTCTTTTGCGCTTAGATACTGTTCCGTTTACTCTTCCGCGTCGCTTCATCCGCTTCATTTTCACCAGGGGTTTCATAAATTCTGTTCGGAGAAATGTTACAATAAAATTTTTCTTCGGATGATACGCTGGTATCCCCTTAATGAACTCTGATAAAATGTTTCTATTAGAGAATTCACTTTCAACTTGAAAATTTCTCAAAATTGTATCCTATTCTGGAGAAATTTCAGAGTTTGTCACTGACATGGAGACCCTACTGCTGAATATAGTGATGATATACAACTAGGCTTGTGTTCCAGAACTTTGCTCCCATACTCTGAAATATCGGTTTTCCATGTCTTTCTGATCAACTGAACAAGGCTGTGCTGTTCATTTGACCAGCTGATACTGCTACACTGATATTCAAAGTATGATGGTGGAGTATTGTTACTTTCGTCAGAAATATTAGGCGATATCGATACTGACGAGACGATTCCGATACCGAGACTTTCAAAGTATCATCGAGAATCTCGTCTCCTGCACCCCTATTTTGTGTTGATTTTCGAAACCTTCCTGACTATAAAATTTTGTGATATTTGATATAGAATTATGTTTTTTCATCCATTTTTATATGAATTATAATACATTTTGCAATAAATTTCATGAATTCATGATTGAACTTGATTTCAATTACAAGTTTCAGAATTTTCATATTCATCTGATATAGGAAATTTCAGGCTATGTTTTACAGTGCATTACTTGACAACCAATTAGCGGATGAATAAATAATAAAGTAAGTACATTCAATAGCCAAAACTAAATTGTTTGTAATTTTGATAAGAATGCGATCCAATGGCGATTGATTTTAATGGTTTTATCATTTGTTCCTACACAATCGTGGTAGATTGGAGATAAAAACTGAGAGAATAAAAGAGAAGAGACATGATGGATGCGATGAACAATCGTACAGACATAACCCTACGTATAGTAGTGAATCTTTGTGTCGTGGACGCCCACATTCGGACCAAGTGCAACTCTTCAGCTCTTGTATAAAATGTACAACCAGGGATTAGTAAGATTTTTCAGCGTTAAGTGAATTACACGTGCAAGCCCTCCAAATATCTCTGATAATTGATGTGTCATCATACGAAAACTGTTCTTAATCTCTTGTACTATACAGTATAAACTATATTATGGTATATGTTTTAGAAAGATCTATGCCCTTCGTTTCTAGAATGCATATTCCAAAAGCAATTTTGCACAACCCCTTGCTGCATTTTGAATCAGAAATAATTTGCAACTCCTCATTTTATAAAAGGTCGTGTGAAAAATATCACCCTCTTACAGTGTTAAGAGTGTAGTTTGAATCGCTGTACAAAGCGATTAAAGTATGATGGAGCTTGTAAGCATTGAAAACAATGCGAAAGAAACAAGGAATTCTATAGTCTAAAAATAAATGTTCGAAGATTTTCCTTTTCAGAGAAGACTTTGAGAAATCTGGAGATCAAACTTTGTTCAAACGTTGTAGTTTAATAAAACTCATAAGCTAAGCTCATGAAATACCCCAATACTGATTGAGATACAATTATGTATGCATTAGATATAAATTATATATAATTTTCAAAATGTTTCCACTTGGGAGGTGACGGATATTTCTTGTTGCTCCGATGGGATGTTTTCCCTGATACGTTCGCGGTTCTGAAATTCAAATGCAGTTCTTTTCGCTCGCATCTTTTAAATCCTCAACGGTTCCTTCGCAATTTTACAGTTCGACAACGCTCGCCGCGCTCATATTTGGAATGATCCTCACCATGCTCGCTTTTTCACAACCTTCACCATGGCACCAGCGAATAAATATATGTGAACTCCCTATTATGGCATAGATTTCATTTGGTTTTCAAGAGCTTGATTTAAAATTGTGTATCAATATCTGATCCAGGTGAAGTCTTTTTAACCCTCCTTCGTACAGTTTGGGCTTCAGAAGCCCGGTTAGTAAAATATGAAGAATATAACAAGTCAAAATTGGGAATTCGTTAACTTTTCACACTTTATTTTTAAACATTTGCTTTTGTCTTTATTTTCCTCCCGGTCATTATTTCCCTAGAGGAGAAACCGAGTTCGATCGGTCCCTCTTCTCCCTCTAAACAGGCATACACAGAGAAAAAGGAATAGTGATAATCACTAAGCGAATAGTAAAATATGGACAAACCAAACTGCGCAATCATAAGAACTAAACGAATCAATCAAAATTACCATACGCTCAGTTAAACCGACAATACGTTAAGTTAGAATGACAATGCGGTTGATTGTAGTGACCAAATGTTTGGTCCGTCCAGTTGTTTATTATATAACTATTGCAGTGTGTTTTTGAATTTGTTCAGAGCTGTAAATAACAAAACGGAGGCTGCTCAGTTTTTTCCCCGGGCATCTTTTTTTCCGTGACCGGGCAAATATCTCCTGCAAAATTTGAAGATACAATCATAAACCAAGAAAATTTCGATTGAATATGATATGACGTGCAGATGTACGTAGGTTTTTTTTAATTGATTCTTGCCAAAATCGCATGTTTTTTAAGAAAATTCGAAAAAACGAATAACGAAATTCGCTCGAAAATGGTAATAAAAATTGAACTATGCATCATAAAAAAATTCTACGTGCTGCTGTAGCTAATATCATATTGAACATGAATCTTCTCGGCTTATGTTTGTATCTTCAAATTTGCAGGGGTTATTCGTCCGGCCACGGAAAAAAAATGTCCAGGGAAAAACACTGAGGAGCCACCATTTTGTTGTTTACAGCTTCGACAAAATTCAAAAACGCACTTCAATATTTATATAATATAGAACTTTTTATCAAATTTCGATATGTTCAGTTTTTTTGGGAAAAATTCCCGAAATTTTCTTTTCTTTCCGGCCTCTAGAGTGGTTTACCCCCTTAAATACAGTTTTTTAAAAACATGAAAAATTCTTGGATGGAATCAACTATTCTCATCCAATTCAATGAGAATATTAAAAACTTTAAAGGCACCAAGCGTGGTATAATATTTCTCTGGTTTCAATTATTCATATAACTTTTCAACTACGTGGGCCTCGGAGACCCGAACTATACACTGAGAGAAATAATTACTAATACCAAGAAAATATATTCTTGAATATTTTTAAGAATACATATTCTTGAATATTTTTAAGAATACATATTCTTGAATACAGCTAATAAGGTGTGGAGCCAAGAGAAATGTTCTTGAATCAAGAAAATATTTCCTCAATTCAAGAAATCTATGCTTGGTTTCAGAAAACCTTTCTCGAATCAAGAGAAAATATTTTGGAAAATATATTGTTGATGATAGTAATTATTTCTCTCTGTGTACGTTTACGTCGCTTTGTTTGCCATTCCAACTTCCGCTACACCTGCACGTTGGCACAACAGCTGTAATCATTTTTTCCCAACGCCTTGCGAGCAAGGATGGATGTCACAAACAATCGGTCGATAATAATAAGTATTGATATTGTGACTGTATATGTAATTCCCAGGGCCTGAAAGACCCGATCTGTACGGATAAGGGTTAACAAAATGCGTTACATTTTTTGTCAGCATCCGAACAATATCAACCCTAGTAGAAATTTGACAGGGAATTCCCTGTTAGAAGTATGGCCCTCGTAAGGTTGCAATAGGGAACTCCTAATTAAGGAAAACTTTTAATTACCTTATCAGGTCCTGACATGGCGTCCTGTTTAGGACCTTACAACAATGTAACGCAAGGTTGTTGACAGGTCCCAGTCAGATTTTTCCTTTCAGTAACTCAGACATGGTATTCCCATCAGAACCTGATCAAGATTGCCTTGACTCATCCGTATTTGAATTGTGAGGTAACTGTCAAGACATTTTTATCAGGACCTGATCAGGATTGCCTTGGCTCATCCGTATTTCAATAACGTGATAGCCAACAAGACAACCGAATCAGGACCTGATCAATTTTATTCAGAACGATGGATGTATCAAACTATTCAGAATTTTCACGTGACTCATTAGAAATTTACCTGTATTTTTTAAATGTTCAACTGAGGTCTATTTGGATCATCAGTAGGATTTCTTCTGTTGGGGAAGTTTCAAAAAATTTTATGAAAAGTAAATTCGATAAAAATTAAATTGAACCCTAGAATACAGCTTAGATGAGGTCATGATTGGGAATTCAATTACTACCCTGATCAGATCCTAATTAGGGAACGTTTGGTTTTCCTGATCAGGACCTTGTCTTTTCCTTGCGTTACATTTTTGTCAGGGCCTTATCAGATACTCAAATCAGGCCCTGAACAGAAATCAGGCATGCCTGATCTGGACCTGATGTTTTCCATATCAGAATTTCTACTAGGGGAGTTTAGCTTAACGAGATCTATGGACTGAATGTCTGATTGTCATTCCACTCAGTTATCTGGAAGATTCTTCAAATAATAATCCTCGCTCATTCCCAGACTCCATTTACAAAATGTGTCAAAGATATGTGAAGGAAACAAATCGAAACTTTTACATAAGGAATTGTAAAGAAACCTTTTGAAAATGTGCCAGCCCTCGAGAATTCTCCCCTCTTTGACTACGTGGTGCATTTTCCCATCACAATTAAAACAGAACACAATTCACAGAGAACGTGCAGAAACGTCTTCATAATCTCCCAACGAATCTTTCAAGGAATTGAAATGTCAGTTGTTAAAATAAAATACGTGTAGTTGCATTTGAAACAGAAAACGAGTTTGAATATATCATCATTTAGCACTCAAATTCACAACTGTTGAAGGTGGATTGTTGTAATTGACATGTTTTATAGAAATTTATATGAATTCGTTTGTTGAAATGTGACAAATACAATGTCCATTGCATGAGTTAACACAGCAGCTTCCAAAGATTATCAACACTCAAAACTCGAGACGATTTCAAATTCTACTGAATTTCAGATAATATCCCTTATGATACCTCACGTGCCGTAAGCAAAGTTTAATACGCAAACAAAGCCAGAGACAACACACGAGATTATAGTTAATGTCGCACATAAATCTCCGATATAAACTGTTCCATGTGCATTATCGTATGATATTATAAATATTCTTGTAATTAAAAACGAATGCGCATCTTTATAATATCCAACAGAAAAAGAAAATTATTCGACGTATACTCTTTACGCGCGATTACGACGTTGCGTCGTCAATAATGCTTTTGTAGTTCATATTCCGCATGAGATGCAAATCTTCAACATATCGTTCCATTTACTTTTCACAACCTTAATATTCTCTCGAGCTTTATGAGCTTGTCCCCTTTATCGTGATATAGAAACGAACGAATGGAAAGCTCCTAAGCTCGTTTCCTCCTTCTTCAAAGAGATATATACGTTCGAGTAAACCTATAGATGGATGTATCAACGAGAGTTAGTTGAGTATAACGCCGTTCGCTAAGCTCCCGGGCGTTGGCTATGCTATCGCTGTTACTGCTACTGCTACTGCTGCTGCCACTACTTTCACTGCAAGAATGTCTTCGTGACGGAACTGCGGCAAAATTCGATACATGTATAGTATTAAACTATACACGTATACTGAACTTTCACTTAAAACTGATATACCGTTACACTTTGAAACATTCGCAACAGTTCAATCAACAAAATCAAAACAACTGTGTTATTTTAGTTGAAATAACTAAAAAATTAGTTATTACAGTTGTAGAAAATGGTTGAATTAATGAACTATGAAAAGCGGTTGTCGTGTTTTGCAATTAACCTAATCAGTTGAAATGAGTGTGTATACGTAAATTTTCATTACTCTTACTTTACAGATGAAATATATTATTTAATTATCAGAAACCCTATGAAGCTTTGAATAAAAACTTACTTTTGATCTCCCCCCTTTGGTTGAAAACTAAATTTGTCAAGTATCACATATTTTATGACCGATGGTATCAGAAAGAAAATACCCTACACATTTCATCTGTCATAAAATAACTTTCTTACATATTACACATAAAAGTACATTCATTTCTCATACACCTTTCAGGGTTGATACACAATACACAGAATTTTATATGAAAATCAATATCGAATATTTTTGTTTGCTTTAGTTTTCTCAATGAAATATACGAATCTGACCATGAGAGCGAGATTATCTCTGAACTCTGGCATAGAGTGGTGTAATCTTATCCATTGGCAAACAATCCCCAAACTACGATCAGTCTCCATTCAAGGTTTGTTAACATAAACTGAGTATTCACGTATGTTATTGTGTACAATAGAGATTTTCACAAATCTTCCCCGTATTAAGACGAAGACAACTCGTTATTCCAACGTCGATGCACAGGGCATTGTTGTACCGTAACGAATAGCCGAGCTGATGGTTTTTGTTAACTAAGATTCAATTTCCTTGCCAATACATTCATTGAATGTATTCGCTCATGAAGATACATGGACGCGGAACTTGAATACGAATGGAACAGATAGATGAATCGGTTGCTTCATACAGAGAAATGTAGGTTGTAGCTCGACCTTTGCGACACACTAGAGAAACAAATTTTCTCTGTTGATGCATTATGCCTGGCCAATCGTGTAGGGTCACAGACATAGTACACGTCTGATAACAGATCCTTATCGTACCACTTTGCTTTGTCCGTTTAAGTTGATGACGCTGAATATGATGCTGGTAGTACTTTTGTTGAAAGTTAGCCATTGTCTTTTGTATCCTTTTCGAGAGTCGTGTACACAGAGGTAATTCCTTCTCCTTAAATCGATCCCCTAGTCATTCGACGAGGAATATGATTAAAAGTCCCGCGTGATTGAATCATATAACTTTTATATTCATAATAATTCAGAAAATGAAATTCAATTGATACGGTATATTGCGATTTATTTGAAATACCTGCATGGAAATAATTTGTCGTATCGATCGAGAGTGCGCAACGATATCGAATATTATTCCTAGAATTGTATCTGAAATCTATCATATATCTATTATACATTTTCAACGATCAAAACTTCTCTCAATGATTCAATCGACTTGCGGTTAAGTTCATTCAAATCCCAACATTCTATCTCAATTTTTCCAATTTGTAAGAGGCGAGCGTGGGAGTTCGATAATCGTCGTCGAATAAAGACTTATTGGTTTCAATTATAAGATGGAACACAAGGTCATGGAATATACTTTCCAAGATCATCATACTCTCCCTGTTATTACAGTCAACCATGAATGCGAAGTAACAGAAAAAAAATGTTGATTAAATTTTATGCTTAGGGTTAGTGGAGTTAAAAAAAAAAAGGTTGAGAAGAAAAGAAATTCACTTGTCGATGTAATAAAATGATTTTATCGTCTTGATTTTCCTTTCGATGATGATTTTCATCGTAAGAATCGCTTGAAAGACAGAGGTATGTAATTATAGCGAGTTCCATTTCATTTCAGAGGGGAATTGATTTTATTGCGTAATGGAAATTCAATATTCAGAAGTACACTCATATTTTACTTGATAACGGTAAAAGTCATTCAAGTTGTCTGATTTTAAATACTTTGATTGTATACTTGAAGCTCAATATTTTCATCAACTTCCATTGATAGGTGTTGACTTAACATAGCAGAAAAAATCGCTAAAATTCAATAAAAAAATTCTAGGTGGGTATTTACACAAAAATTCCTTCAAGGGCTTTGCTAAAACATTACCCTTAAAGTTTTGAACAATCAGAATTGGTAGAAAATATTGTGAATCGGTGAAATTTCACTGCGAATAGTGCTCAGTCTTCTTGCTGATCCACTTAAGAGAAGACTCAACACCGATTACTAATAGCGTAATGATTGATCGAGTGATGGAATACAGATGGAAACTTGGACACGAGGATTTGGGGGGACAATAATCGCAAATCTGTTATACAAATTTCAAAATTTCAGGAGTTTCGAAAGTTGCTATTGCTGGATGATAACTAAAGTCCAATAATGACAGTAAGTCATGATCGATTGCACCAGGAATGGGGCAAAATGGTTTTAATTCATATAATCAGAACTTACGATGCTTCGATGTGACCCATCAATGGCAGATGATTAAACCATTTATTAATGATGTTTATTTCTTTCCTCCGAATTTTGACATTTTTGTGACAGATTCGTAATCAGCATCCCCGAAAACTCCTGAGGGATGAGTAATTTTCATCCAATTTGAATAAGAAGACGTTACTTTTTCCAAAATTGTGTCATAAGAGGTTAAAATCCTGCAATTCAACCTGTTCAATTCTTCAGAAAGTCTCAAACAATTCATTTTTGGTTGTGGAAGTTAATGATAATTATCAACATTGATTAGTCACGTATCCGGAGATAACGATTTTCTCATCAATGCATTACGTAGGAAACGGAAGAAAAACAGAGAACATCCACCTTCTTCCAGACAGATCTGAAAGCTACTCTCTTTCTTGTCTCTTCCAACTCAGTTGGCAAGAGATCGAGTAATCGTCTGTTAAAAAACATGACAGATATACACAGGAAAACAAGAACTGAAGTTCAATTTGAGAGAAAGAAATCGAAGGAGTCGTAGATGGCAAAAACCGTGATGCAACAATTTCTACTGAACTGAGTTTCATTGTATTTGCTCATCGCGGATACGGAAAAGAAGTTGGATGGAACAAAAGTCGGACTTCAATACCAGCGTGGGTGAATTATTTGTTGACTTCTGTGGGAGGGAAAAGAATCCCAACGATGCTGCAGGCGTGAGGAAATACGTTTTTTGTTCTTTCAAAAAGCGAGTTCAGGCAGAAGTTGAATTCAAAGAGGAGAATAAGAACGTTCGGAAAAGTGAGAGAATGAAAATAAATTCACTTGTGATTTGTGATTAGAATAATAATGCGATTCACCGCGTTTGAGACAGAACTAGTCTCCGACAAAACTGGTTTTCTTTAAAGAACGTCCTGTAACTCCTGGTCATCATCTCGCAATTTGTATCATCCACGTACATATAACTCGAGAATTTATCGTTCTCACATTGAGATAAGATCGATAATTGCATCCCTGGGATGAACGTTAGAGTTGCATGGGTTCGTAAGTGGCTGCAAGAAAACAAAGTGTCTCTTAATGCTACTAAGATGGAAGTTATGATACTTAGGTTCTCGTTACACAAGCTCTCTCCAATTCGATTCGCTCCCTCGTGTGTCTGTTAATGATGTTTAAATGCCTTACTCAAACAATCTAAAAGCTCTTGAAATATTCTTGTAGCCGACCTTGAATTGGAATCTTCACGTCTCTTTCAAGTATCGCAGGGTACACGATAAGTGCTTTATCAGGTGCGATTTGATACTAAGTATCTCACCACTCGGATGAAATCTAAAGTCGTTCGATCTCTATTTTCGAGATATTTTGACGACGTTATTATTCCTTTGTGCATATCGTAGCTTGTTGTAATGTCTCGAAATATACTTTTTATCTCCGAAAACTCCACTAGACGCTGAATTAGTGATACAAATTTCAGCAGAATTTGTTCTTCAAAAACTTCTTGTATTATTTTATATGAATTCAGGTGTCATTGAAAGAAGTATTTATAAGAAATGAGAAATAACTTTTCGCTACGTTAGGAAGAGGAAACAATCGAGAAAGAGAGCGGGTGGAAAATTGTTTCCTCTGGAGTTCTCTAAGTTTCTCCCCGTGCATGCTTTGTGGACGTGTAAATGAAAATCATGGGGTTGTGTTCATAGAAGATACAAAACGGAGACACTTTGTCGCGTCCAAGGAGCCGATAAGACGACCACTTTGTCGCGTCGGTACTATTATAAATACAGCTCAAGGCAAAAGGAAAATCGTCGATTCGTGAAAAGAGTATCGAACGTTTTCCTTTCATTGTACATATGCGATCAACGTTATACGATGGACGTATTTGGAAAAAAATATCTTCCGCTACCTAAGAGAGTATCACTGGAAGTAAATTCGGTGATAGGCGAATGCATAAAAATAAGCCATGTGAACAGAAAACCAGATGACGGGTAATAGATGTAAATCCGAGGTAACTGGTTTAAAGAGTCACTGCACTGTACGATGGATTAGTAAAAATTACTTCGTTGGGGCGAGTAATTTGATCAAATCTGCGTTGCGAATGGATAAAGAAAATAAGTAGTAAAAATGTTCTTTCAAACCGGTTTTGTTCTTTTTTTTCAATTAATATTGTGGTTGTTGTTTGCTCTGTTTCTTAGGTTAACAATCCCACAAATTGATTTGACGATTCTCCATTGAGGAGAGGTATTGATATTCAGTGACTGTCCATAATGTATTTACTAAGAGACACGCTTGTTCCATTATCATGTCTATGCTGTAATGTAATTACTGACCTAATAAAATCTACCGATAGTATGATTGTACTGTTGACATTCCCCTAGTATCGCAGGTATCGATGTGTCTAATCAATTTACAACGTAGATTACAATTATCAACCGTGAAAATCTATATGAATAATATTTCAATGTAAATGAGAGGTGAATTTAACTTCTATAAATCTCACTCCATTACGCTTGCAATTTAATTCTTCCGATCTTCGAATTTAAAGCACTTTACGTTATATAATTTCTGATGCACTTTAGTAATAATTTTCACACAATGAAACTTCATCTAATTATCAGTCTTGAATGTATCATGTCATTGCTATTATCATCATAATCATTATCCTCATTATTATCATGAAATCCGGTATTCATAGAGCATAATCTATCCGTAGTCGCTATCGAATGTCCCCCTGTGATACAAAACCTTTTGTCAAGAATGAGAAATTAAGCCAGATTTTCTGAAGGTACTCTTTTGAGACCTAGGGCTTCTAATCACCACGAAGCTTGATTTCATCCTTCTTACATCCACAAAATAGAGTTACTTGATTAGAAGATCAACAGAGAAAACAAGCGTCGTTTCGCTCTTTTATAAGATTCACGTTAATTTGTAACACATGAAAAAAATTATGGCCCTCATAAATAGAAAAAATTGAGGGAAAATTTGTTCTAATAATTGAAAGAAAAATTGATAAGTGGATACATGTATCTTATACAAACTCTTAAGTCTTATCAAATTCTTCTACGAGACAAAACAAACGTAATTCCAGTAAGATCTTATTAATGCGGAAAATAATATATCTCCACCAATAGAACATTCCAGTTTTTGTCCTATGTGAGTAATAAATCGTGCGGATAACCTGAATGAAACACGAAAACTTTGAGAACTCTAATACATTCATGGGAAAAAATGGCTTTCCCCAATAAGATATTTTCTTATCCTGAGAACTTATTTT
Source organism: Gonatopus flavifemur (assembly GCA_018340375.1). Taxonomy (NCBI): domain Eukaryota; kingdom Metazoa; phylum Arthropoda; class Insecta; order Hymenoptera; family Dryinidae; genus Gonatopus; species Gonatopus flavifemur. The sequence goes on along the minus strand of JAFFJZ010000003.1, from coordinate 43,312,033 downwards.
CATACTATACTGCTAAAACAAAAAAGATATGCCGTGAACGGAAAATAAAGGATAAAGACAATTCGTAGGATCAAGACTTTTCGTTTCTCCGTGTACCATTCTTTTTATTCGGTTGATGCAATTGCTCTTAACGACCCTATTCTATTCGATGGAGATTATGAACATTATAACGTTGGGCCCATGAAACGATTGGATACATCATTGTAGGATACGTTCTTTGTTTCATTTTCAATAGTTGGTTGATGATGATGATGATTATTATTATACGTTATTTGTACTTTTCTTTCACCGTGCATGTATTCCATTCTTTACCAGTGGGATTTGGAATAATGATATATAATGATATTAATGGAATTGAATTCTCATAGCATTCATTTTATGGAACATATGTATTGATTGAAATGAAGTGTTGCGATATTAAATCGAGAAAATGTTGGAAATATCTTCACGAGAAATCATTTTTTTCGATCTGATAGATTAATTTTAATTTTGCAAAGACCGAAGAAACAGCGATATGGTACAACGAATGATGAATACTTCATTTGAAAAAGAATGATTGACCCGATTCAAAATTCGCCAAAGTGAATTTTTAAAAATCTTTTGTTGATGGGATTAAAAAATTCAAGTGCCCTGGTAGAAATTTGCCCAGTTTAGCTGGCCACTGGCCAGCTACTAGTCGGTAACTAGCCAGTGACCGACCAGAAACACCCAGTTTCTGGCTACTAGCCAGAAACTGACCAGAAATCATGTAAAGCTTTCCACCAGGGTGAGTAGATTCATAAAACCCCTAAAATGTTGTTATAATGGTATCAAACAGGGCAATGGATTGAAGGGTTTATACATATTTTTCATATAATTGCAATAGTATAATTTGTCATTAATGTTACTGATCAACAAAAAAATATTCACAGCCAAGCGAAACACATTATCCATCGACTAAAATTATTTCATTATTTCACAATGTAAAACTTGGAAGGGAAATTAGGAGAACATAAATTTATGTATCCCGACTCCTCTTGGATTCCCCATGTAATTTCAAATTACGTCCAATTCTCAAAAGTATGTGCCTTAAATCTGAAAAAATCTGCCAAATTTGTCTATTGAGTCCACACGAAAGGAGAGGTTCGTTGAAATAACTATTCAACTTGTAAGCGATTATGGACCCATTTTTTTCCGTTAGAATAACAATTCTTCTCGTTGATTCAGCTAATGTTTTTACTAAATTATTTTTAATGGACTGAATCAATGAATCAATTTGTTATTCTAACAAAAAAGAAGGGGGTCCATATACGCTTACAAGTTAGATAGTTAGTAGAAATTTATCATGCTCCATTTTGCGCGGACTTCCCAAACCCTATTGAATTGTTAAAAGTTCTGGAAAGTCCCCCTTCTGGAAATGGCCCTCAAATGTTTGTACTCTCACGAGCTTCCGTGTACTTTCATCCCAATAATTTTGCAAAATTTCCTAACAGTTATTCCAATGATTTTATTCTTCGATCGATTGATCATTCCATTGTAAATGACTTATGAGTGGGTGATCAATCACTCAGAATTCCTGTACTCACATTTCTCATTCGGGTAGTTTATGCATAATTTATATTTATGTATGTACACAAATTATAAAAAATACATAAATTACGTGGTTTCAAAATTATAATGCTATCAATAACACGTGTGATTATGGTTTCATTACACCAAGCATAACTATGGAACAAATAACGCGAAATATTCAAAAGTTATCAATTGATAAAATAAAATTTATAAATAACACTAATCAGAATTTGATATCGAATTTCATACTTTGTTAGCATATTATCTCAATTTCTTATGTGGTGTCACAGGTTAATCAATTCAAACTTCAAAGAATGAGTGGGAAATTTTATCCTCATGATGTATTAAGAATTTTCCATCATGAAAATTCTCTCCTTCAGTAAAAAGAAAAAGTTACATAAAGCTTTTCAGCAGTTTTTATACATTTTAATAAACACACGACAGGGTAAATTCATTTTATCAAAATCTTATACAATTCATACATGCACGTAGAGAATGAAATAATGAACATTGTGATGCCGCTAATTGAGTTGCTCCCATGAAAAATCGCATAAAACGTAGACATGAACACTACGAAACATCGTAATCGTTAGCATATATTCTCTTTTGAAAATTTCACATCGGAATCATTGTCATTCAATTCTTCTCGTGTGCTTTCTATCGACAGATGAGATTCTGTGCTTATCTATACAATTTTTATGAAGATTTTACACATTTTTCATAAGAAATATATAAAAGTTTTCTATTGAATTATTTACTGAAGGTTGCTTTTTTAGAATCAATTTTCAAAGGAAATTCCCCTTTTATTAATAAAGAATCAAATTCTGCACATATTTTTTCATGATCAAAACGTGGAGCTCGTCATAAAAGTAAAAAACACTGTCATGATGAATATTGATCATACATATGTAACTATCCTGAGAGAAAAGAATTTCAGAAAATAATAAAATATTCAATTTAATAGTCACAAATAAATATTCAGTCGATTCAGATGGATGAATATCTATTGAATCACACAAATATTTAATCTCCTACTGATTATTTTATCAATTCAAATAATTGAATATTCATTTAAATCAGTCGAGTATTTTCTGATGTCGGCTGAAATAAATATTTTTATTGTTCTCGGAAATTGTTTTTTCTCAGCGTATAACACTGAGATGAACAATTAACTGCCAAATGTTCGAGAAAATTGTTCGAGGATAATGAAAAATCAACTTCAACAGTAATTGGGGACAAAAATAGAGCTTTCCTTTAAACCTCCGAAAGAAAAACTTTATGTCATTGATATGCATTTATTCATTAATGTAATGCAATCAGGACACCAATCTCAGTGGGACTGGATGAATATATCAGTTCAGGGCAAACTCAGGATGACTGAAAATCAATGACACCTTGTAGACTATGCATAAACATGGTGCAACTCTGTTTATTCGCATCCAAATGAAAATCAATAATCACTTCAAGTTGCAAGAAAAAGTTTATCAGCTAATCAATTTGGATACATTCAGAAATTTCTACACAATTTCTCATTTTGGATATGAGACATTCATCATCAAACCCCAATTGTCTTTTGATCACGTATGTGACATAATTCTTATCTATTACCCAACTAACATTTCAGTTCTTGAATATATCTAAAAGAATACTCAACTGAGAGCAGTGCCGTCTTTCATAGTTAAAGGGCCCCAGGCTCAGAATGCTTGGGGGCCCATGTAAGGGAATTTTTTCACTCATGTATAGTAATATTTATTCTGAAATTTTTATCAATTATGAATATATCAATATGTTCATTTGGCTGTGCAATTTGGATATCCATAGCTCATGTTTTACTTCTTGTATTATCAAAAATTCTTTCCTTGTAGAATTAACAGAAAATCGTGGTTCAAGGAGTCGGGGACCCCATCAGCGTGGAGCCCTAGGCCCGAGCCTACAAGGCCTATGCAGAAAGACGGCACTGACTGAGAGATCTTTAAGAACGTTCTTGAAGAGTTCTTAAAGATATCTTTTAGAAGTGTTAGAAAGACATCTTGTGAAAAATTTGTAATAGAATACTTAATCCAAAGATCTTCAAGAACGTTATTGAAGAGTTCTCAAAGATATCTTTTAAAAGTCTTGGAAAGATTTCTGAAAGATGCCTTGATTAAAATACGCTTAAGAAGATAAATTTTCCAGCAGATTTGAGGTTGTATGAGCACATGATCATGAATAACACAGAATAAGACTTTGAATGTACTTGTTATTACAATCGTATTGCACATAAGGTAATTTCATAAATCCATCCATGAATCATCCATTCCATGAGTCATCCATGAATTGAAAGTTTGAATCAATCATAGAGATACCAAAAATTTGAAGGTTTGTAAAAAGTACGATTTTCTCTTTACGATGTGCACACTTAAATTGCCGAATATCCACTCCACAATAATTTTTCAGAAATACTTTAGAAATAATGTGTGGTATTCACGAAATATCAACGACCACTACCCAGACAAGCAAAAATTTTTCATTGTCTAAAAGATTCCCACACAGCACTTTTGGTCTTCAAGATATCTTGAGGAACTGTTCAGAAAAGTTTAAGAAGTCTTATGCAACATGAAAAGATATCTTTAAGATGTCTAAAACTTTTCTCCCGAGATTAGATTTTTTAGACATCCTATATAAATCTTTTAGAAGTAAGAACTGTTTTAGATCTCTCGAAGATATCTTTTCATGTTGCATAAGATTTCTTAAATTTGGCTTGAGATATCTTTTAGAACTGAAATGCTGTGTGGGTTTCCACTGGATATCTTAAAGATGTATTATGCAACAGTTTTCACTGTCCTCAAGATATCTTCAGTAAGTAATCCAAAAGACGTACACCACTGACATTATATTTCATCGTCATATTGACAATTATAGACGTCTGTACCATATTGTACGTATATCTCAGGTGACTGAGGCGTGAATACGTCATGGAATGAATGGGTTCGTTTCTCGTAACCACAAGGGTCGAAATCAGGTCAATTCCATTGGAACGCGAGAGCAGTAGAGAAACAGGAAAATAAGGAAAAAGAAAAGGTTGAGAATTTTCTTTGTGAACAAACTCAAGAGTCTTCCAAGACGTCTTCAAGAAATCTTTGAGAAATCTTAAATATGGCTTGAAGACATCTTTAAGAACTCTTCAGGATATCTTTTCGGATTCTATACGTGTTTCATAAAATATCTTTAAGAATTCGTGTCGGTATCTTTCAGAAAGTTTTTTAAGACTTCTCACGAACGCATTGAGACTTCTTAAAGATATCTTCACGATATCTGAATTTTAGTTGGGATATTTTTTACCAGAGGCACCCCTTTAATCGTGATGTGGAAAGTGGAAGAATTTTCAAAATTATATTCAATTCACATAGAATTATATATGAACTATGTTGAATTATATAAATATTATATACAATTTTGAAAATTTTCCCACAAAACAGAAAAAAACATCCAAACAAGCTGAAGTATAGCAGTCAAGAGCTTTTGAGTTTATTTTTTTAGTCACTGATGGATAGACGCTTTGAGCCCCCATCTATAGATTGTCGCACCCCTGTCCTTCACAATTATGTTAATTCAAGTTCCGTCAAATAATATTCACTCAACTTCACAGTTGTTTTTCCCTTAGTAACTCCAAAATGCTGTTCATATGTAAACTACGAAATTTCATATATAACGCATGAATGCTACTGTGGTTGGTGTATAGAATCTGTTTTACAGTATCCATTCAATGTCGAAATCTAAAAAACATTTACTTTACAACCCGGCTCTTCAATTTCACTTCTGATACACACTTTGCACGTGCGTATTACTATTCTATGAGACACTTCCAACTCCACGTGGCGGAACAACAGTTGAAAAAAATTAATGCTTCTTTTTTCTATCCTACCAAATATATGAAGAATAAACTCCCAACAGACCACTGAATACAGAGCTTTTTCCATTCCTCTAATAAATATCAATGAGTGATACAAAAAAAGATACAGAGCAAATTCACTGTTATTTTATTATACATGTACATTTTGTACACCTTTCACCATCCTTCTTCTCAAAATATAAAGTTTCAATTCATATAAAGTGGAGTTCGGAGAATATTGTTCTCCCGATATTGTTATTTGTGTTTGCGTAAGAAGAGGGTAGGACAACATGTGTTAAGTCCGACGATTCAACTTACTCTTTGAAATGACATCGGGCGTTCGAAACGCTTACACGAAACGATTGTGTCTGAAACAAACTCGGATACTTGGATGAAGAAGAAAAACAACTGGGTACACAATGCTTACCCCTGTTCCGTGTTGAATGGCGGTATATTGTGATCACATTGCATGGTACGCAGAATGCAGAACCAAACCTCTGCCGCCCTTTCCCTCTAGTTTTTACCCCGCCGATCAATAAACCATCCTCTTCCTTCTCCTCTTCCTCCTCTTTTACTCTCCCCTTTCCCCTCGAACGCGGCGGAACGCAAACGCAAAGTGCACTACAATAAGGCGGTGGATAGTAAGGGTAATCGTAGTATGTGGAACATTCAACGCGTGGTGAACGTGCTGGCTTGTGTTTTCATCTTTTATTCTATATAAATGTATACGTATATTGTGCCGTATTGCACTGCAGCGAATATGATGACATTTTTTCCTGTCGAGATATTTCAAAACGCAGCATGCTGTTCGATTGATAATACAGGGGACAAGTTTTTCAAATATTTAATTGTTCTAAGTCTGTTCTTTTATCTGACGAATTCCAAAATGTATTAATCTTGACAAATTTTTGATGCTGGAAAATCTTACTTTTTGAATCAAGTATTGTAGTTTAGAAATAAGAGTTGAATATACATTCAAAATTAGATTGACGCTTGAGGAAGAATAATTCCAATTTTCGTTGATATAAGTACGCCATGAGTGGGCCAAGATCTGCAAACATAACTCACTTCTTTGCACTTTTTTCATATTCTCTTGTCCGAATGTGAGAATCAGTAAATGCAGAGAAAAAAAATCAACAAGGAGAATTTCTATCAATATGATTGGATATGTAATTTAAGTTCACTTATTTAATGAAATTCATTCTCATTTGAATGATATTCTAATAAATGAATACATTTTCCATTTCCTTGGGGTTCAACGATCGGTAGCAAAAGACAACTGTTTCAACTGAAAAGGAGGATCAAAAACGGGGGCGAATGAATTTAAATATACTGAATTTCAGTCATGTTTCTCAGGGTACAATCTTTCTGCAGTGAATACTTGAAACAGCATAACTGTGATTCTACTTTCCCGCATAGAGAAAATTGGCTTAACAACCATCTACACTGTTAAAAATGTTTTGAAATTTCATAACTTTTCCAATTACATCCGTAACTGAAATTTCCAATTCTTGGTATTTGAATTGAGAATTCATTTACACGTGATTGAATTTTCAAATTTTTACTACATTTTATTACGGATTTATGTATATTTTCATAACTGAAATTTCATACACATGTAACTCAATTTTTCAGTTACGTGATTGGAAATTGCTTCCGTTACGTGTATTTGAAGTTTTGTCCAGAAATTTTTAACAGCGTAGGAGAAATCTAGCCCGGAATCTAGCGTCAGGCTTGAGAAGTTATTGGATTAACTTTGGAGCGATCTGACTGAAGTCAAAATCTTCTGACAAAATATGGAATTTGGGGCTCTCCCATACTCTTACACTGCGAAAAAAAATTTGCTGTGACAGTGAAATCGGATTCCGCTGAGTAACTTTTGCTGAACAAGCAAATTTTGATCCGGCTAAATTTGTTCATTATTAAAATCCGCTATTCCCGCAAACAGTAAGACAGCCAAATCACATTATGCTGTCGAAGGGAATTTGTTTTTCCCCCTGTAAGATACTTTCCATCAGTCTCTTAAGAGCATAAAAGAGTCCCAAACTTCGTACTTGATAGAAAAACTTTTGCCAGATCTCTACAATACCCGTGTAAAAATTTAGTGATTTCGGCAATGTTGACCACGGGCAATGACTTGGGCCAGGCGTGACAGCCAAGCGTAGGGGATTTATATTGGGCCAACGTTGATTGACAATAGAGGTAATACCGTGCCTGCGTCGGCAATACAAAGATGAAAAGTGATAAAACAGTGTTGGTGCAAGTTTGTACCAGCATTGGTTTAAGACTGAACCAAAATTGGCTTCATAGCAAAAGTTTTGTGTCAGCCAATCATGGCAGAACCATCGAATCAAACCTGCGACAACATTAACGGCTTTTCTCCACTGTTGTCTCAGGCGTCAAAATTGAGGATCGTTAATTGCTGAATCGATGTGATCATTTCAGTACTCAGTCAGGCTTTCTCCCAAGGCTTTGCCAATGCTCGTCAGGGCTGGGTCAGCCTTGAGCCCCTAGTGAATTCTTACATGGATATCTTCGCAAGCTCGAGGCCAAACTTCTCGCCAGATCCCTTCGAGATCGTTGTCATATCAATATTTTCTACACAAGATTCTTATTGTAATCCGGCTACAAACGATCACTCGATTTTCCTTCAACAATTCCTCTCCATAGAACGCACAGTTTTATTTTTGGACATATACTGCGATTGACGTGACAATCAAACACCGGAGCAATATCGCATTTTATATGATATAAGCAAATATCATGCCTCGACATAAACTTTCGTATATAAATTTGTCTTCCGATAATAGTTTGTTTTGTTTCCCATTAAGAACCGAGCGAACATGACAAATCAATATAATTTATCTCACACGTCATTTGCAGTTGAATAAAGTTTCGTCGGACTTACTCCATCTAAATTCCATCTTGTTCTACACTACACGCAAGCTCGCCAAATCCGTAAAACTTATCTCACGTGCTGTTGCAAACAAGACGCAATTCGAACAGAAACGTATTTTATCGTGCATATTTTAACGTGATAGAAAGAAACTTTTATTTGCATTCAGTTTCTTAATGGAATGTCATTCAATTATGTGCCGTGTACACTTTGAGTTATTTATTTTTACAGTATTTAATTACAACAATCCATCTTTGATTCACCGAATTTCATTTTCAGAGATTACTCGAAGGGGTATGTATAATAATAGTTCCACATTTGAATGAAAATGTCTTTATACGTTGTCTTTTATCAGGGCAAAGAGCATATAATTATCGACGTTGATCGCATTTATCTTCGGTTTAAAGGGATACCGAATTTGGGCGGAGTTCCCCCGTAACCTTATCCACAAAATCAGACATCAGAGGGTAACTTGATTATCCCCTCAAGGGAATCTTGTCAATAGTAAGATCGTAAAGTACTCCAAATCTCCCCTTTCATTCTCCTATACAATACTTGTCAATGTATCCAGTGTGCGTCACGAGAATCGTCGTATGTCGTTTTGTTGTGCCCAAAACGAATATGACATTAAATGAATTTTCTTAACCCTTTTAGTGAAGAATTTTCAATTTATTTCAGAAAAGTTGTTCATGTATTAAACTTCCTTGAGAAAAATACTAAATATAACATCTCGAAATTCACACACTTTCATTATCCAAATTATCTTCTCTCTGAACCACGTTTGTTGCTTGTTTTATATACAAAAGTTCCTCAACGCAGAAAATCAATGTCTTGGTTATCTTGCACATTGATGGTCAATGTGAAACAAAAAGAGATCTTTTTCCCATTTGTGCGAGGGCATCGAAAATCAATGCGAAGAGAATGTTTTTTCGTTGCACATTGGCCACCAATGTACAACGGGTTTTGACTACCGGCGTGACAGTTTCTCCGTGTATGGACTGAATACGAGGGTCAAAAAAATCAATTCATCAAAGTAAAACAATCAAAACTTTACAAAGAATACTTTACAGTGATGTGTGAGGAAATATGCAGACGTGTATATCCGCTCAAACGAAGTTAGATACGCAAAACAGGCGCCAAGAAACGATGCGACGTTAGGTCGCGAAAAAGGATGAAAATTAACGAACGAGGTCGTCTCTGTCGTGTTTAATAGTCACCAACGTCATCTTGATCGTTTTAATATGCATATGTAATATGAATAAATCTGTGACAAAGTCAATTGAAGCGTTCCATCCCTCGTAGAAATGCTCTAGTCGTTGATGAGTTTTGTAACGCTTAATTATAGTCAAAAACTCAACACTTGCGAGTACTACTTGGGACGATGAGTGAGTTTGAGTTATTTCAAATCGAAGAATTTTTTACTTCGAGCATAACAAGACGATACAACTTATTTTCATTTGCAGGAGAGTTGTTGATAGGGATGAAATTGATGAAAAATAAAATCATGTCCTCCGAGAGTTGGTATACGTGGAATCAATGAGACGAGAGGGGCACATCGAATAATTTGTCGCTTTAGTGTTCTGTTTCGAAATTGGATTCCACGACTGAACGGATATGAAGATTCATCGACCATTGTTCTTCTATGTACAAACGTGTATATGTATTTCTCTCGCTGTATATTGTGTTTTTCGATTGCCTTAGCCCAATGGACACAAGCTGTGGAGAAAAATTGAATCGATATTACCTTTGGTTGATATAAGAAACGTCTGTTTATGAGTATTACATTCGTGTAATTGCTTTTCAGCGACATTGCAAAAAGTTCATCCGTGAGGTCCACGGTCAACCAACTGTTACAAATAATATTTCATGTAGATTCTGATCACGTAGAGTTGTGATAACAGTTCTCAAGATAGAAATAACAAACAGCTTGAACCGTACTCGCGTGGTTAACCATTACATGGTACATAGATAATGATGAGTTATCCAAAGATAAAACACGCTGTGAAGAGGAATGAGAATTATATATTCGAATCTGTAGTTACATTACATTCAACATCGAATATAATATGTATGAAAAAAATATTCCGAACGTCAATCGTCGGAGATTGACATAACGCTTTGAATATTGTTCCCATGAAAATTCCAGGTCGTTCGAGAGGAATTTAATAACAATCTAATATCAGAGGCCTGCGTTAGACTTGGTAATTCAACTCTTCAGAAATTCAATTTCGTCGGAAATTATAGGACGAAACAAAACATTGATGTTTCACTGAGAGCTCAAGGACAAAGTAATGAGCGATAATAGATGCCTATGGATTTTTCTTATCTAATTCGATATTCAAAAAATTTCACATTTCAAAAATATCGTTTTTCGTAATATCTGGATAGAAATGAGATTTTTCAGGAGTAGTGAAAAAGTAAACATACATTTTCTAGTATTCGAATAAACTGTGCTTTCTTTATGTATCCGCGTATTTCAACCCTTCAAACATGGAACCATGAATTCTACGAGAAAAAAGTACTTCTTTCTTCTTCTCCTCGCATCAAAAAATAACATAAAGAATTCTTTCACTTCTCAACTGTTTCAAATTTTCCAACCCTCTGCTTGGTGAAGAATATACAACTCTGTATGCTTTTTTTTCTTCGATTTATCCTCAAATATTCTTAGAATTCTTCTGGAAATCCTCACTGATTCACGGAAAAAGCTTTCTCGCTCATACTCTTTCACGTCAATACAACAACAAATTTGATATTTTTTCCAGTAATGAGAGGATGAAATTATAGATATACTTCGAACACCAATGAAAACAAAAGGAATTTCCTTTGAAAACGTTAATTTTTTACATCGTATCGTAAAATATCACGACTCCAAGTTTATAATGAACACTATTAAAACCGCATCGTATAAAGTTGATTTCGCGTTATACATTCAACCATTCACAACATGCGGTTATATGATTGAAATAAAGAGAGAGAAAAGTACAATCTCTTTCACAGTACCAGCGGTGCATAGGATAAAATAATTCCTTTTCCCGCTCATTACTTATTCAAATCAACTATGGATACCTCGACGACCCACACAAAATTATGTATACGTATAATTTCACGTGAAAAATCATTACCCGTTCGCAACTACGTTCACACAAACTTTACAAATACATTCCTATCTGACTACGTTGTCGGTAAAACGGCAGATGGCTTGCAATCCCCTTGCTTGCGATTAGTACATAGAATCAAGTACATTTCGCACACGTGTAGCGTTAAACGAGTAACATACCAACAAATAACAATACAAAAAAATTCCATCCCATACGAAAATGCATCGTACCACAATATCATTATCATAATTTTCGAATGCGAACTTTGATATCGTGGTCGAATTCCGTATCTCGGAGGTCGAACAATCTTTTTTCTGAATGGCGAAACGATAAGTTGAGAGTTGTGAATATCAGAGCATAAAATCAAAGTTTGCAAAAGTGTATTGTTCGGGATGAAATATCGGTAAAGTTTTGAAATGCATAAATCGAATATACGTACAATATAGGTGATGGAAATAAGGCCTTTATAATTTTCTAATGCGTTTTTTTATCGACTGGGTATCGATTTTGAAGCGTAAAACGGATGATGCATTCTATAGCGAGATGAAAATTTCTCCGAGACTAGGAATAAATGTTTTATAGTCTATTCTCAAGAAAGTACTTGCTCGGTTCAATGTAATGTTAAATTCTGATTACGAGTATTAATAAAAAGATATTTCTCTTGGGGCGTATGAGTTTATATTGATTTGACACGTGAGAAAGAAAAGAGAGAGGTTTTAGCAGATTGAGCGGGTCAGAAAAGGATTTTTTCAACTGGGATATAATTTCGAAAAATTATATATACTAAAAATATATGAACTATATAGAATTATGTATAAATCATTTACAACTTTGAAAATTTTCTGTACTGCAGTAAGAAAAAAAGAAGCGAGTAGAAAGGAATGAAGTTATTGCAGTATATATGTGGAAACAAAGGACGAAATAAACATGGTTGAACATAAGAGAGTTGAGATGAATACTTTGACGCGCACTCTTCATCTAATTAATTAATATAATCAGCATTATCAACTTCTGAACTATAGTTTATGTCCCGTTTGTCGAGAGCATAGTATAGAAAACAACGTTATATGTTTTCATGTAGAGCAGGTGACAAGATCTCCCTGATACAATTCTGACATTGGCCACGCACTACAATCCTCATTGAAACTCAAGGAGCATCGGGGTTCACTTGACCAGGTCAGAGCTCCACAGGAGACTCGCGTCAATGAAAGATGAAATAGTGACCAATAATTATTCCAATCTCTTGTAATATCAGGATGATCAAGATAATTTTAGAGTAAAAGTGGAATCAAAGGAATGGGGTGCGACCTTGATCATTCAAATAAAATCAGGAGAGATATATGTCGAAATATGCAACGAGACCTGCACCGAGACCGATACTGAGACTAGTTTCGAGACTGAGAGAATATCTTGGTTCTCCTCTTCAATGAAATCGGAATTCCATGTGATTTTGTGACACCTTAGGTAGAAGCTTGATTCCGTTCAAAATTGTTATGCCTTAGATTATTACAACAGTAAATATAGATCATTTTTCAATTTCAGACGAGAGTCTCGTGAGAAGCCCTAGACCAGGTCCAAAGAATGAATCTTCAATTGCTCAATAGCGCATCATAGTAGCCGTCCAATAAAAAACCAAAACACTCCCCTCTTTTTTTCATCTTCGTAGACCCGATCGATAGGAAGGTGTGATTTTATGAGCTCATGCAAGCACTTTTTCATTTCGCATTGAACCGACGTAATTCTATTTTGAATTCCCACAAAGAAACGACGTTATTCTTCGTTTATTTTTTTCCTATCTCGAAAAATCCATACCACATAAAAATTACCCTACCTTGTATTGAAAATATATAAGATATCATCGATTGTTGCACCGCCTTACATTCAATATACACGCATAAGGTTTCTTCATATTTTTTTTCATATACAATGCAAATTCATCACCCCCAACTTCCTTAGGTTCTATTGTTCATGATCCCTTCTTGATGCTGCACACTTTACAATACAATTGTTAAAATACGTTTGATTTTGCCGTGAAAGGAAATGATCGTCATTAAAATTTCATTCATCCACCGCATTTCTCTGAATTGTTAACATAAATAAAGTTTGAATGTGTTTATGGAGCGCAAAATAAACATAAACAACTCATATCAGTTTATCGAGATAAAATTGACGACGATCCGTGGAAATATCATCATTTGAATGAATTACCTTAAATTCCTCTCTTTCGGTAATAAAATTTCAAATGTCAAGGCTTCAACAAACGAATGAATGTTATAGCAAACCGTCCCGCAGAAACAAATCCATCATATACCGAGCTTGTATTCCGTCGTTCGGAATACAAACTCGGTCATATGGAGAAATTTAGTGTAATCCTACTCAGAAGGGGTTTCAATTTCTTGAGACCTCCTAAGGTTTCTTCTTCAATATTTTTATATGATTCTTTTATGCTCGAGGAATCGTATTTCCTGCAAAGACGAATTAAATTTTGTACTATATTATTCACACACGTACTAGTATATAGTTTTCCAATGAATATGAAAATTATAAAATTATGTTCCAAATATACGGTATATCGAGGTAATTGTAACCATTCTATTCATTTCTATTCTTCGCACATGAAACTGTGTGAATTGAGATTTTAAAGTTCACTGGTCACGGATCTAAAGGCAAAATTTCAGTTCCTGTAATGACGGGCGAAGTTATTCATAGAAGATCAAAATAGTTATGAATCGTGAGTTCGAACATTCATCATTGTTCCATAGAGATTGATCGCCCACTGCTGTTTGTAACTTATCGATCCAGGTAATGTGACTAACGATGAATTTTCTGAATTTATTCAGTGTATTTTCATTCTAGATACTAAAAATATATATTCAAAATTATACACAATCTCTTACGCAATGATAACGCAACAAGTACTGTCATCTCTAGCGTTGATTCGAATTAATTGCAAGGAAAGCGGAACGTCAAATGAAAGCGCTTCGTGTAAAGAGGGGATAAACTATATACAAGTTGTGGAAATTCAATTAGGGGAGCAGTTAGATAGACCAGAAGAGTCACGTTTAAGTATATGTCGACATAAGCACAACCGTCCCTTGACCTAGTGTAACGTGAGAAACGGAGCCAATATATCCCTCGACTCTCCATCAAATATTTTTTATCTTCCTCGAGCAGGCCCCCGACACGTGGATTCTCTCCCCTTTTTCGCTCGTTGTTTGTCTATTCGCCTCGTTAGATAGACACCTCGTTACATAGACATCTTGAAAATTTTATCTTCTAGAGAACTTGACCTCATCGACCATGTTTGTTTTATTTTTTCTCACAGCTCTATAGACTTTCTAGATTGTTTTCACTTATACGCAGATGGTCGACGCAGAGAGCGGCTAGGTAAACGGAGTAATGAAGAATTCAATGAGAGGATAGAGTAGCAACAGAAACGAGCGACTCTCTTGAATAATTGAATACTGGAGGATGAGAGTATTTCGAAGAAGAAAAAAGATAATTGAAGAAAGGAAAAAAGGAATGAAGCTGTAGTGGTAGAGGTAGTGGTAGTAGGGTTTGTTAGATTGAAAAAACAAAGCGACTAAATGAGAGTACTTACGGGGGAATAAGAGAAAAGATTGGAATTGAGAAACCCGATGAACACGTGGTAATGGAATTGAATATCGTTACTTTAAAACGCGATCTGATGCTGGATTTCGCTGGTCCTTTCGTATCTCGATAACGATGGATTCTTGATTTTTCTCGTTTATACTTCGGGATGATATGATGGGGTCAAATTTTGTTTTGCGAATTCGGAAGTAAAGCATTGAAGTGAATATGTTACAGCGGAGCAATTAGGATCCACCTTGAGATTGAACGCCATCTTCAATGTCACTGTGTTGAAAGAATTTTGTTGTTTGACGGTGGATTCCCATCAATGACTGAAATCCATTCCCAAATTAGATACTTCAGATTGGTAATAGACCTCGGAAAGAGTGTATACCTGCAGTTTAGAGTTGTGTTCTTCAATACACCTGCGAACCCATACAGCAAAAATTTTGCTTTATCTAAAAGATTTCTTCTGCAAAAGTATTCACTGTCTTCAAGATGTCTTAGTTTAAGGAATCTAAAATACATCTAAAAGAGATCTAAAAACATCTTTTAGATTTCTTAAACTCAGACATCTTAAAGACAGTGAACACTGTTGCATGAGGAATCTTTTAGACAAAGCAAAATTTTTGCTTGTATGGGAAATGATCGAAAGCTCTCAGCGGATCCCATGAAAAGACTGATGACAAAAAAACCCACAAACCAACAGAGATCCTATTAAAAATATCAGAAAGATTTAGAAAGAAGTGGGACGAAAATCGCTACAACATGGGGAAAAACGGCTCTTTATTTCCATTTCGTGGCAAAAATTTGAATCCTGAAATTTAATCGTCAAGGATTCGGAAAATCTTCATCTTGCGGGAAAATCGCAATCGTTCGGTCATCCTGAACCAAAACAGATTTCCCCTAATGAAGCAAATGAGTGTCAATAATACGCCATTAACGAGCAGCGTTAGAACACCATAAATCCTATGGCTGTAATCAAAATCCTTTGACTTCATTACTGGGTCATTCATTAATTCCATACGCCGCCGCTTATTTCCCGCTACCGTCAGACCTTTCTTACCACCCACTACTTAACCCCTGATGCTCCATTATTGAGCCAATTGATTAAATCCGTATAGTACCCGACATAGAAAATGTTTTGGACAACCGTGAATGGGATTGGATAATGAAATATTTGTATGTACATACTGCAAATCCATAATTGACAAATGTTCCAGAACAAGCGTTACATTCGTCCTCGCCAGCCCTTCCCAAGTTCTATACGAGTTCCTACACCCAGAAAAAATAGTTGTAAAATTTACATCTTGTAAGGTCAATATTTAGATGATTTCAAAAAATAGTTGGAAGGACCACAATTTTAGTTGATTTTACAGCTGGGAATGTAAGATTTATATCAACTTGAGATATATGTAGTATATCTCACATTCGCTGTTTTAAAATCAACCTAAATTGTAGTAGCTCGAACTATTTTTGAAATTGTCCAAATATTGATTCCGCAGATAATAAATTTTACAACTCCTCTTTCTCAATGGAGGTTCACATAGTTCAATCAGAACTCCAAATTGTATCCTTTAGAATAATAAGAAACTCAAAAACTTGACTGATAAAGGATTATTACAGTCCACAAAATACAAATAAGCCCAGATAGAAATGCAGAGCTTCAAATTTCACAAACGCGTGAAAAATACACTGAATATAGCGCTGTTTCGTGCACTTTTATTGAAACATAAAGCGCATAGAACTGCAAACTTCAGCGCATTTCTCAGGCGCTTATGGCAATGTAAAATAAGCGTTGCTGCCTAAGAAAAATGTATTACACAGTTCATCTATGAACAAGGAATAAACTCCAACATACATCGCCCACCTCCAACCACTGCTGAATTCCATATATTCTTCAACGATGAATCCAACAGGGCTTGTGGAAAACAACTTGCATTCCCGCTAGGTTTGTATGTAAAGCGCGATTCATTCGTTTCCAAAGTTTGTTGCTTGACACGTCATGTACATTTCTACCCATTTTAAATGAGTGAAGTACAGATTTCAACACAGTTTGTGTCTAATTTCGTTTCCCTTGGATAATCCCTATTAGATTTGCATGGAACGATACTTGAATTGTATGAAAAAAAAAAGAAACCCAATTGATGAATGAGATGAAATAAAATGACATTACAATAAATGAATTCTTTCGTCAATTAAAAATTGGTACAGAGTCATTTAGTAGATGATGTTCACCGTACTGTGCCGTGTACGAAAAAAATCTTTGATTTGTTTCACATGTAGCACGAGATGCGAAGGTACATAAAACTCTTATGAATCTCTCATGAGCTCTACTTTAGAAGAAGCGAACGTGGAGTTTTTTCTTGCGTAAGATGATAAAGAAGATATGTCGAATCGATGAAATTTTTTTCCTCTTGTAAATCAAGTTTGTGACTAATTTCTCAACTGGAAGAAACTTACTGACTCATAGCAATAATTAAAGAGGATCTAATTCGTAAATCAACTGGGATAAGGAATATTTATATTGTAATCTGCACTGTTAAAAATTTCTGCATTAATTTTAATGTTTTTACTGGAAGTTTTCTTCAAGTACGTACATGAATTCAGTTCCATGCACATTTTACATGAAATTTAATGTAAACTATAGCATAATCTATAGTCTTTTCATGTTTTTGTACATTAAATTTAATGCAGAATGTATATGAACCTGATTTGATGTACGTAATTGAAAAAAACTTCCAGATATTTCTGACAGTGTGAAAATCACAAAATCCTATGTTGAAGATTTTCTTTACGAGATGATTATATGAGTTTTGCATAGTACTGTACTTGGCTGATTGAATCCTATTATAACAATAGATTTATCGATAAAAAAAGAATTTTGAGCAAAATCTAGGCAATTTTTTTTCTGAATTTTCAATGAAAATTGAGTTGAAATTTGGGCATGAAGTTTATATAGAATTGATATTTAACAATAATTCCAAAAACTTTGTATACAATCATACACTATTAGAAATTTCTTGAATTTTCATTCATTTTTCAAGTACACTTGTGAATTAAATTTCCAATCCACGGTGATTGAATTAGGATTTCAATCACATGTAATTGAATTTTCAAGTTTTGCTATATCACATTACTCATAATAGTACAGTTTATTGACTGAATGTTCATTCAAATGTTATTCGAATTTCAAGAACTTTCTCAATCACGTGAGTGGAAATTCTTTCCATCACATGCAACTGAAGCTTCATGCGGAAATTTCTGACAGTGTGGAAGAACATTTAGAATTATAGAAATTATAGAAAAGCATGTTTCAGGGTTGGCATATGTGCCAAGAATAAACCTTGGCAAAGAATAATTGCGCCAATATTGTTGAGGGCTTGACGAAAGAATTGTCCCAATCCTGACAAAACTATTGACCCGAGCTTGCTTGATGTTATAATTCCTGAACCTGGATTAAGCTTGATGAAAATGTTCAAGACAAATCTTGGCCAGTCTTGCACTAGGCTTGATTCATGATTGATCCAATGGTCCATGAACATATCAGCTGACATTTTTGAGGAATAATCTATTCTGCTCATTAAAAAATTCAACTCCGCTCATTCACCTGCGGAACCACGAACAAAAGGATTGATCATTTCGAATTCCCACACAGCCCCAGATATCCCAGCAATATTGTCAGAATATTAAATTTGGAATGTGTAATATACTGTAAAAGATCTCAAGGAGATTGTCAGAATGTCTGCAAGATATCTCATGTCACCATCTTTGTAACATTCCGGAGATATTCTGAAACATTGCTGAAATCATTGAGGTAACATTCTGGAGACATTCTGAAATATTGCTGTGATCATTTCAGCGATATTCTATACGGAAAAAATGTAACAATCACATATAATAAAAAGCTTAAGAAATATTACATTGGGTTAAAGAACAATTTCTTCAGAGTTTACTTCTACAAATATTGAATGAGCTTGGCCAGAATCACTTTGAGTGGAAGAAAACCTGCTCGAAGTGGAATGTTAGAAAGTCCCTCCAGTGGGGATTGATCCCAGGTTCTGCGAGTGAGAGTCAAGGCTTCTATTACATCAGTGAATCTCCGAGATGACGACACCACTCTCAAAGTGCCATTTATTGTCATCATCGTGATGGGAATTTGAAAAATTCGTTTTGCGAGAATGTACTTTGCACACGGAAATCAGTGCGCAAGCTCGCACTTTGCATACGCTGTTAAGAAAAATAGTATGTGCAATTCGTGCTCATTGGTGATTCCCGTACGAGTGTGAAGTTTGTTGCCCGAGCGGAGCTTTGCGCACTGGTTGCACAATGTACTATTCCGTGAAATGGAGACCAATCGATTCAGAATCTTCTGACAAAAAAATTGAGTGGATCATGGGAGAGAGCACGGGAAAAAAATGGAGAAATTTACCGTATAGGATGACAACGCGTCGCTTCAAGCCTTTAAACGGAAATTTTTACAAAATATATCGTCAAATAATTCACGTCATAAGAGAAAAATCTATTTCTATCTTATAATATGAAATATTTGAAAATATATTTTGTAAAAATTTTCATTTAAAGACTCGAAGCGACGCGTTATCATCCTATACGATAAATTTCTCCATTTCTTTTTTTCTGTGAGGTTTTTTTCGACCTCGACTTACAATTTGACAAAGTTCTGACTAAGATCGATGGAAAAACTTCGAAAATTTGTTTCCGTGGGATATAGACCAATCGATTCAGAATCTTCTGAAACGAAAAGTGAATAGGTTATAGAAGAGGCATTTTTTTGGATCTTGAATTGTAAATTTTACCAAGTTCTGGGTCAAATGCATGAAAATTCATTTTGCTCCATAAAATGTTGCTACTGTCATCTTCTCAGAAAATTTCATTCCAATTGGAAGATTCTCAGAACATTTTGAACACAATATTGTATTTGCAATTTGTGTACAATGTGCTGAGCGAGACATGGTAATATTCTAGAAATATTACTGAGACATTGGGTGCTGTGTGGGAAATTGTAGTATGGCACAGAATCAAATCCTTTTATTTCTTAGAGTCACAAGTATCAAAAACAATTCATATTTCTACCCCATATTTCAATTATTACGAGTTTCAAAGCTGCGCATTTATAATTCCTCGATCGTGAATGTAACAAGGTCATCATTCAAATTCTATATTTTCATGAAAGTTAGTATACGTATAACAAAATTATCCCATCACTCAGCGTACAATGACGAGTTACGAAGAAGCGAATGCGAAGTGCATGTTACAAAATGTCTCTGGTGTTATTTTTCCTACTTCATCCCTTCAACCTAGATAGGCAAAATTTGCATAGTTCATACATAAAGTGTATATAATCGCTAAGTGCAGAAATCAATTCGCATGGATTATACTTACTACATCGTTAATTATACATCAACCGAACACTTCTAGTACATAAATTACGAATATTAAATTGTTATGTAATTTTAATTTCTGAATACAAGTATTCCATACATGAACTTCTAAGGTTTTTATTCAATTATCAATATTATCGTATCAACATGACACATAAAATTGGAAAAATGATTTATAATATAACGCGGTTACATCGCACGCACCATAACGTGACATAACGGTACTTGAACGAAATAATTATTGATATAATAATGATAATAATCTGACCATTATTTTATCAACAATCAAACTTCGCACTTTCTCGAGTCTCAATTACATCCCTTTGATTATAGCTTCACGCGCATATACCTTTGAATATTAGAATTCAAATCAAATAACAACCACGTTGAAATTCTAGAACGTTTACCATTCATTATCAAAGAAAAGATCAGTGAAGTGGAAGTGTCGAGAATTCAGAATTTCATGACTTGCAAATGAATAATTTTGTATCCCATTTCTGATCACGCAAAATGTTGCTCTCTTTTAAAAACAATTATTACTCCCTTATCGCTTATTCATTTTGAATTATTAACCAGCAAATCGATTGATTGAATACGAATTTAGATTTCTTTATTCAAAACTATGTTGAAATATTGAATACCCGATGTAGGAAACTCATGTGATGAATTTACAAAAATTGTATGAAATCCTCAATTGAAGGAATAATTTTATGAAATTTGTATACGATTTTCATACAATCTAAAATTCCTTCTTCTCATTCAAAGTGGGTCGACAAATGGTTTCTGTTCTAATTGGAATGAGCTTTGAAAGCAACGTGACCAGAATTTTATGAAATCAATGAAATTTATTTTTGTAGAGTAGATTCGTAAAAAATAAAAAAAAAGAAGTACTATCGACCTAGAGAGAAAATTTTTATAGAATTACCTTTTGTTTGATTGAAATTATACATATTTTATATAAAAATTATATGAAGGACTTCGTCCAATAGTATTGATTCCCCAAACGAAACGTACAATGAAAAATGTTGAATAAATAAAAAAAATTCTCCACGATTCTTCTTGACTTGGGCTGTAGAGAGAACTGACATATGATAAACAACTGTGATATGATCGAAACATCATCATTGTGACAATCAAAAAACTCTTCTATCTTTGTAGTGTACTTGATATGCCACCTAAGTTTTTAAGAATTAACTTAGACTTATTGAATGAAGAAATTTGTGGACACATGTTTGTCAAGCTAACACAGTTGAACTGATGAATTGAGTGATCTTTCTAGATCTCTCTGCGAATACTCCTATTCACATTGAATACAGAATTAATGTTTTTATTTGAGATTGTCGATGAGATATACATCCATCATTCATGATAAGGTTCTACGAATGTACATATACAAATACTATTGATTAGGTCATTCGCCTTATACCGACTTGAAGTCTAGAATAAGCTCGTGTGAGCACAACCAAGAAGTAATAGAGCTATGTGTATACTCGCACTTCAAGAAACTTGAAGCTTGAAACAAATTATATCATACAGTGTTATAATTCAACTTCCCGCAACCAACACTGAAATCTGTTCTCTTTTTACAACAGTGATGAATTCCTACATGGAACACTCGCTCCAACAAAATGCGAAAAGATTTCTCAAAAGTTCTGGAAAACTCATTTCAAATGCTTTTGAAGTCAGCGTGCTGTCTGGGATTTTGTCCCTCGATCTTGGGCTAATTGCTTTTTCATCAGAAATAAGAGATTTTTCTCACAATTTGAGAGGTTATTTTGTCATTTAGAATATTCAACAGGCGAACGAAGTCACCACCGTGACTTAGAATGCTCAGCAAGCGAGTGAAATAATCTACACAGAGAGAAAATCGCTGTAATTATAGGGACAGCATTAAATTGCTGTAAAATATAGCAAAATTCCTGTTCAATCTACCAAAGTCTCCGATAAAAATGAACATCTACTGCAGTAGTCACATAAATTGCGATAAAGCTGAGACATATTGCAGTATAAATTACAGCAATTTAATGTTATCCCTATATTTATCGGAAATAAGGTGAATTTTACAGCAAATTTTTCTTTGTGTAGGAAATGTGAAACCTAGTAATGTGAACATAACTGATAATAAACCAATGTATGGCTCCTATCAATTTCCTTTCAACTATGGATTACTTGTCATTGGCACACGTATGGTCCGATATCAACAGTTAAAACGGCAGATTCCTTTCAAGAAAGCAAACGAGAGTTTCAAATCACCCTTTCCAATTCATCTAGTTTAACTCCTGATTGAAGGAACGTGCCTTAATACCCACCACCATTACTAGGCTCACGTTATCATCCAACCATTAAACAGTAATGAGCCAGTTATGGATGCTATTACAATGAGATTCAAGCTGTCTATGGCCCAGCAATATGCCATCATTGAGCCTATTGATGAATACTGTTTGAAAACCCCCGTTTAGAATATCAAGCATGGCAGCGGAGCGAACACCGTCTAGAATATCAAATATGCGAGCGAAGCGATCTGTGTCTATGAAATCACCTTTCAAACCACAAAAATCATCAAGCGCCATCCGGATTGTTAAAATACAAACAAAATACACGATAAAAAGTCCGACTGAATGTGGTGGCATCTTGCTTGAAAACATGACTGACATTCAGTCTTTTCTATTGAGTCAGCATTTGTTTTCGGCGATGATTTTCATAAAAACAGAGCTAGTTTTGATTGCATCTCAAAATCAGTAAATTTTCAGGGTGGCAATAAGTTTCACTTTTTACCGTGCACCAAATCATATGCATAGTACGCAAATTTTGTCCAAACATTATCCCTAGGAAGAATGACCATCATGAAGCCTAAATAATAACTACAGCGATTTTTATTTGATATCTGAAGATTCGATAACATTTATTTGTAATCTTTTCTGCGCAGCCAACTTATAACAAACTATAAATCATCAATCCACCATTAGACATCCTAAGGATGTTGACTATCACCACGAGCATTAATTAACATCATCATTAACACCAGAAATGTTGTAATATCAATACATGACCAAGAATGAGTTGACAGCACATGAGTCGGCATGGGTAAGCGGTACACCCATCCTGTATTAAAAATGGTGATAATGGTCGAAGTTTGATGTCCGTTAGAAACGGGAAATGATTGATTGATCCCCTTAACAAATCCACCTATCATTCGTCACTATGGAAGTACGAGGGTTGGTAAGTCTTCTGCGATTATCGTCAACTGTAAAATATCTCAACCTTAACAGCTATTTTAAGGGGATTGAATTTCTTCATGGATTTTTGATAGAGTTATGAAATGTGTTTTTCATGCACAATCAACTCTCTCGAATACACTCAAAGATGTTTAAGAAGTTGCCATCTGATTTCCATATATAATACCAAAATTCCACAAAACACACAATTCATCGTGATAAGCCCCACTCATGATTACATCAACTCTCCAACATATTTTAATAGAATATTTTGAAAAGTAAGCAGAATCTTAATAGCTTCATACATTATATTCCACTAAAATTCAAGGTGTTTTCATCGATCACCCTTTCAATGCAAATATCATCTCATTATTCTCAATTGCCATCACATCAAATCGTATCACGTAATTCGTACCATACTTTTCTCCACAGATAGATTGGAATTTTCAAAACCCAAAGGGACTTTCAATTATCTTTGAAACTCGATCTTTCATAAAGAAGCGTTATCGAAACAATTTCCCGTCCAGATATTTCACACAATGTCTTTTCAATCCATAAAGAAAAAGATGAAACGATCATTTCAGTTTGGCTGGCCATAAAATTGGCAGGACAATGAATTTTAGGTACCGCTTGATCGAGATAATCCTGCAAAAAAAATGTTTTACCGGTCGGAGAGGTCTCGATAAGCATGAAAAAAATCCCAAGAGGACCGAGGAGAACGCTTATTTTGGGTTCAGAAGTTGCGTAGAAATTTCAATCCTGCCAAATATTTCAATATCTGTCTGTCATGAGAAACAGAAAGCTTTGGATAATCCTTCTGAATACATGTATGTCCAAATCCATCCAAGTTTGTTCTAGAATTGTTCTTGTAATACACGAATGAGAGACGTGAGAATAGATTCGGGTGGAGGAATTTATGTAAATTATTTAAATACGCATAAAGTTCCTACTACACGGAAAAAAAAGAAAAAGCTGTAATAGCTGCTCACTTTTTTAGCACCCTTTTTTTCACCGCTATAGCTAATTTTTAGCTACCGCAGTAGGAAATCATAGCTGTAACTGCACAGTTTTCGTAGTTGATATTTGAATAACCAAATGATTTAGCTGTAGAGTGACTGTGACAGCTGAACAATAGCTCCCGTAGCTAACTTTAAGCTATCCAAATAATAGCTAATTATTTTTTTTCGTGTAGGAATTTTTTAGAAATAAACAAAAAAAAACAATTCAAAACTCTTACAGAGAGAAAAACACCGAACACGCAATATGTATACAAAGAATTCAACACAAGAGCGTTGAAATCTGTCCATTACATAAATCAACCGTAAGTTGAAATAAAATCGATACGAAATGTTTTAGACGCAAAACATGTACGAACCCTTGTTTTTGTTTCTTTTGCTTTTTCTTCGCTTCTTTCTGATGATGTCTGGTGAACTTTTGGAAACATGACCACGAGTGTTCCAAAGTTATTGGGAATATTTTTTCGCCTTTTCGTCTTTTTCCCGAATCGATCCAAGTTTTATACCGAGGAATACCAAGCGAAAGAAAGTATACAAAAAGAAATGTCCGTTAGACATTAATGTCTCTCGACGTTGAAACGGAGATAACGTAAGGACAGGTAGTTACAAGGTGAATATAAAAGGGAATATAGTCAAAGAGGGAAAAGAAAGAAGAAAAGCATGAATACAACTACAATGGAATGTAATTGTTTCGTTTGATCTTTTAATCTCATTATTTTTTACTGCAAAGATTTCTTACTTGACTATTTATCGGAGCGTCATTGTAGTTAGGAACAAAGGACTAAGAAAGAATCAGAAAACTATCTGCGATTTTAATTGAATTTCGATTTTTCTATTGTGTTTAACACAATGGATTATGACGCTGAATGCTCCTATGAAAAATTACATTTTACTTTCATCATCGTGTAATTGATTCAAACTTCTGCGCGTGAATGATGAATTATTATTGGGTTAATGAGACACTTTGAATTATGTAATGCATTTCTTATGAGTATTACATCTCCTAGCCTTCAAAGAAATTAACAAAATTAAACAATGCTTTGACTTTGTGACATTTTATGTTATGAAGAATGAAATGTTCCATGAGTTCAATCGTATTTTACAATCACCAGGTTGAAGGGCAGGTTTACTTCGTGTTCGATATTCATTTTAATCCACTGTATTCTATAACTGTCCAACTTTTGAATTGCCATTTCAAAGGGGTTCATAATAATGAATGTACAGGTGCATCATCGTAAAATCAAATGTGGAAAAGGACATAAGTATATTGAATGCGGAATAAAATCGATATATACTGGGTGATTCGGAATTGCCGTACACTTTTTTGAGAGCAGTTTCTTGATGATATTCTGAAACGAGATATGAGCATTTTTTAATTCTTTGAAAAATTTAAATATCTCGGAAGTACTATATCTTTGACATTTGAATCCAACATCATTCTCCAAGTCAGATTACGGGGTATCCTTGGAAGAAAAATACAACTAATTGAGCGTTTTTCGCCGTGGAGTCGTAGCGGTTTGAAATTTTTTGCATTCCAGCTAATTCAGCAACTTCAAAACGCTATAACTACACATCGAAGGAAACTGAATTAGTTTTATTTTTTTCCAGGAATACCACGTGATCTGACTTGAAGACTGTTGTTGGATTCAAATGTCAAGATATATGATACTTCCGAGATATTTGGATTTTTCACAAAATTATCTTCGGATTTAAGGATCAGATCGGAATATTCTGAACCAAAATCATTTCAGAATTTCATCAAATATCTGCTCTCAAAAAAAGTGTATGGCAACTCCGAATCACCCAGTATAAGAATTTCATTAAATTCATCCCTGGTATAAATTATGATTGGAAATTAGATGGGCCCCAGCTAGTTTTCCCAGATGTTAAGTTAGTTTCTAGCTAGTTTTATAACGCACTTTCTAGCCTGTGCCTATCCAGGTGTCCCAGAGAATTGCTAGAATGCAGTTCAAATTGTTGGTTAGAAATGTGAAATCATGTTTTTTCAGTGAAATCACACCTATGAATACGGTGAAAATAAATGAATTCATCTCAATAAAATAATCCCGAGTGACAAATTCAAACGTTTGGGCTTCCTTTTATTCCTCTGACTATCAATGTTACTGTAAGATCAGTTGACGCATGAAAAATCTACATGAATCGTCTAAATATTTGACCACTGAAGTCAAATTGGCTGAAATAGGTTATCCAGTTGGCCCCACATGCAGGGATATTTCGATGCCAAATTTCATACTATTTTCACATAATTTATAGTATAAAAATGTTGCAGTTGTTGGATACAAATTTTTGTGCTATTTTTATGTGAGAAGGTACTAAAATATGTGAACAAATGTGGTTAACGGGTTGAATTTCAAAAAATTTTCCCATTAAGGAAATAGCAGTAGTTAGGGCTGGGGCTGTGATCTGATCCAATGTAATTATATATAAAATTTGTATCAAGTCTTTATACAAATTTATAAAAATTTGATACAAAGTTCATGTAAAACGACATTGATTCAGATTATAGCCCCAACCCTGATAGGAGTAGAATGATAATTGAGAAAAGAATGCCAAGTCCTACGCTGCATATGTTCGTACCACTGTCGTTGGAGATTTTTAGTTGACTAAGCCCCGTGCTTTCAAATCAAACACAGGCCGTGAGCCAAGCACACTTGGTCGCTAAAAGCATGGACGACGACGTCATCGAAAGGCTCTAACTGCAGTTCGAAGAACGTGTGTGCTGAACACTTAGCTTCGGTAAAGTTCTTATGAACCTACGTGTTCAGAACTGTTGTATAATTTATCATCGGTTCGAAGTAAATGGATTTTCATGGTTTAATTCTGCATGGATTCAATCAGCTGGACAAGTAGAGAAAGATACAAATTTCACAAAAATACTGAGAGAATTTTATATGAAATGAAGAAAATTTTCCTTTCTTTCAATAAAATTTCATACAATTCATGTATAAAAGTCTTCTTATGCTTCATTTCTTCCAAGTTGAGAACATTTTTTGTGCATCTTATTTTTGAATCTCCAAGACGAATCAAACGTTGTAATCTGAGAATTCCAAATCCTTAGAAATCTCTCTTTGAATTTCAATAAAACCTCTCAACGTCGTGTGAACGAATCTTCAGCTTCAATGTATAATACATGCATATACGAGTTTTTAGTATCCTCACCTCGTCTGAACAAAGCACATGAGATACCACTTACGCAGTTTACCGCAGGAACAGTTTTTCAACATATTCTATTAATTTTTTTTTTCTATGTCGTTTCCAAGTCATTGACCATTTAATAGTTCGTCTCCACCTGCTTCACTCAAAAGAAATACACAACAAGTGTTTTTATATTCCATTAATAATACAGAATCCCCATGTGAAAAAAACAACCTCAAACAGATTATGTTATATACTTTGCATAACTTTTTCATTAATAAATACCGGGTGTTTTAGAATCCATCATTCGGATTTCTGTGGCATATTCTGCAGCAAGAATGCAATAATATACCGTATGAAAGAAATTTTTTCGAGGCGTAGTTTTTGAAATATGAGCATTGAAAAAGGTTTTTTCAAATCCAAATCATTCAAAAGCATTGTGTTGCTAAACACTTGAGCTCGACGCCATTCGCTAAGATGGAAACGGTGGATCTCTGAGAAAAAAATAGCACACAATGCTTTTGAGTGATTTGGATTCGAAAAAACAACTTTTAAATCGTCATACCCCAAAAACTACGCCTCGAAAGAATTTCTTTCACACGGTATATTATTGCATTTTTGCTGCAGAATATGCCACAGAAGTGTGAATGATGAATTCTGAAACACCCGGTATGAATAGATGAATGCTGTATAATTTTCATATAATTTTTCCATTTGAATCCTGATAATCTGGAAGTAAATATCTCATAACAAATCAAGGTACATACGATACATACGTGAAAAACTTCAGTCATTAATCTCTGTATCGGTAATTATAATTATCTATTCTTGGTTCAATATCATAATCTTCATACACTGAGAGAAATCATTACTATCCCCAATAACATATTGTGATGTTTCAAGAAATCCATTTCTTAAATAATTTGTACTCTTGATACAAGAAAAAAGTGACCGCAAAATCCGCCTGTTTTTTTGGGACCGCGAGTTTCAGGTTGAATTGGATTTTGAAAAATACCTTATGTCGATCATTCGCGAGGGAATACCATTCCCCGGTGAGCATAACATTGATTTTGGAGATAAAGAAATCGATAGATTCTTGACAAAATGAATTCTTTTCTATAAAAAACCTATCGAGGTTTGATACTACGTTACCTCTTAAACCAGTGTTATGCTCACCAGGAAATTGTATATTCTCGCAAATGATCAACATAGAGTATGTTTTAGAATGCATTCTAGCCTGAAACCCGCGGTCCCAGAAAATAGGCAGAAAAATACTCTTTTTTGCGATCACTGTTTCCTTAGAACTAAGGATGTATTTCTCGAATTGAAAAAATATTTTTTTGATTCAAGGGAATTCCACTTGAGCTTGCAACATATCAGCTGTAATCAAGAATATGTATTCTTGAAAATATTCAAGAATATGTTTTCTTGGTATTAGTAATTATTTCTCTCAGCGTAGGAACGATCATTTTATTCACCCTGTAACTCCAGAAATTTCCGCAAGCATAGCCTCGAAACTGTGGGGAAAATTTTTGGCACCCAAACAGTAGAAAGCATCGATTTCAATTCACTAAGCTTTCTTGAAAAGTTCTTCAACGGCTTCCGCTGTGTGACAATAAAAGCGAATCCATTATGAATTCTATGAATTCAAAATGAGCTCATATGAAATTACTGAAAAATTCTTTTTGAAGTCGCTGTCTGGACTCTTTGTGAATTTTTCACGAGGTTGTTACGAGTTCGTATGAAAGACAAAGCGTTCAAAGTAGATGCATTTTGACTGGAAATTCATTTGGTGCCTAGAACACTTTTGTTTGTTTGAAAAATCATATTCAGTTGAAAATGAATCCTTGTATTATTTGAAGGAGAATAATAAGAATTAATAAATATTTTCGTAGTGCCCTACACCGAAAAAAATAATTTATTTGACCGAATGAACCGGAGTTAGTTGTGAAAATTAGTTCCGAGTAATAAAAGAATAGAAGCCGGTAATCAAAACTGTAGTAAAGGCATCTTCAAATTAGTAACAGCAACTAAAGTTAGAGAAATTAAATTTGAGTTTACTTGAGTCAACGCCCGTTTTAGTTATCCAAATATCAACAACTGTATCTAGTTGTTGGAACTAATTTGAAGTAAGAGTAACCAATTATTTTTTTCGGTGTACTACGCAAATCAGAACTCCACACCTTATTACATAAAATATCACTGAGAAAAAAAACTTGTGAAATTTACATCTCATTGAGTAAATATATGGATGATTTAGAATATAGTGCAAGTGGCCACAATTTCAGTCTATTTCACAACAACGAATATTAAATATACCACAGCTGATGTGAAATATACGATAGCTGATGTGCATATTACATTCCCTGTGGT
Source organism: Gonatopus flavifemur (assembly GCA_018340375.1). NCBI lineage: Eukaryota > Metazoa > Arthropoda > Insecta > Hymenoptera > Dryinidae > Gonatopus > Gonatopus flavifemur. The sequence continues at coordinate 43,281,864 of JAFFJZ010000003.1, read as the reverse complement.
AAAATCAACTAAAATTGTAATAGCTCGAATTATATTTTTAAATCGTCCATATATTTACTTAACAAGAGGTAAATTTCGCAACGTTTTTTTCTCGGTAATCTAACTACACGAATATGTATTTTGTTCACATGTTTATATTGAATAGTGCTCGCATACTGAATATCTAAACAGCGTGCACTTGATCCGTGGCTTTATATTCTTGATGACGCTTGTTTTGAATGTCGTTTGCATTTCCACAATCTAAACGGTGGTTCTATCAGTTGAACTTGTATGCATCACTACTGTATTTCCAATCAACTCAAGAACCTGTCTAAATGTGTTTTTCCATAAATTTTATCCCCCAGCTGTATCTCAATTGAGGTTTCATTGCATCGTTTTATATGAATCTAATAAAGAATCCTCCTAACCCTATCACTGTTCCACTTCTCTTCCTTTTATTCTGTTTACTGTATCGCTGGAGCTGTATCAGCTTTACCAGTAAATCTTGCTTCCACTTTTATTTTGATCTTTCAATCCTCTTAAACTTCTGTTGCATCTTTCATACCAAGGGTGAGATCGTCCTCCTGACTAGATTCCTCGTGATAGATAAATTTAGGATGAGTTTTGGATTTTTAGTTACTTCATCTCCCCCGTGAAGTATGAAGAATTGATATAATGGTTAATCCAACTGATTGAATTGATGAAATAAATTTTATACAGTAAGATCCCGCCTTCTTCATTCGAATGATTGTTGCCTTGCGTTGAATAAAGAAGGTGAGTGTTCTTATTGCGGGGTCTAACTGTACCATGAAAGGAATCATTTATATCCATTTTGTGTGAAATACTACAATTTAATCAATGCACTGATGAATTACTGATTCTTATTCACGGTTCTGATATAAATAAAATCTCCCAAGAGTATATAAAGCATTGTCTCAAAAAAACCCCCATTGTGTACTATCAAAAATTCTCTATAAGCGTGAAGACAATCCAATCCCTCGGAGGACTCTTATTCCTTTCCCTTTTTTGATAATAGATACCCACACATGCATACACCACACCAGTATATACACGTATACTCATAAAACCATGCACGTATATCCCAAGTACTTTAATCGTACCCTTTTTCTAAGGTCAAAGAGAACACGTTAAAGGAGGGTTAAAAGCCTCGGTCGATCCTCCTATGCGCGACGGTTCGAAGAGAAGACTTCTTTGCGCAAAAGTAAACACTGGATCGGTCGATGACTGGTACGGAATAAACGTTTCTCATATATGTATGTATGGAATAGAAGTTCTGAAGCGCACCTAATCGATTAATAGGATTATCTTTTGAGCTTGGTGAAAATAATAACACAATCCATCGGCGTGAATTTAAATCCTTACTCGTGAACTAAATTGAATCTCGGTATTAGTATGTTTCGCCGAAAACAATTTAAAAAAAAACACAACAAACATTATTTTGTGTCCGTAGAACAATGTAAAATGATGAAAATGCCGTATTACGAATAAAAGATTCCATATCAAGGAGAGAAAACAACGGATGAGAAAACGGAATATTTTTGAGCAAACGGTTTTCTTCACATTCATTTTATGGAAGATCAATTGGAAAAACTTCAACTTCTTTACAGTTTCCTTCAACTGTATGTAAGACTTGGTCTTATACAACATTTTCTCCTTGATATTTTTCCTCCCTGTTCTGAGATAGAAAAACTTCTGTTAGGAACAGATTAAACTGTTAACCGCATCTAATGGAATTCTATATCCTCCGTCCGTTTGAGTACAACTGTGTTTTTTTAAACCAAAAAATAAAATATAGAATGAAAAAAATATCGGAGGTTTGTTGTTTTATAAATGAAGTATATCGGAATGTAAAATCAATATTTCACCGGCTAATCGATGTGACTTATTCCGATATAAGCTTCTTCTACATGAAAGAGCGTAGTAGGTGTACGAAAAACAACAATTTGTCACTCGACTAAGTTTTTGCTATTCACAGATTGATCAATCACTGATCTTCTCTAGTGGAAATTATACGTATAAATGTGGTTTGTATAAAATATCTTTGAAGTATAATTTTGAATATGAATAATATGTTATGCGCCATTTTCGTATATCGAGATTCATTGGATCGCAGCCAAACTCTTCACTACGATCATAATTACATCCTTCCCTCTTAAGTACTCGAAATTAATTCAAAATAGATTGAATTCGCATTGCAGTTTAGATTCATTCCTGAGCAATGAGAGCGTAATTACGAGTAAGATGTGGGGTTTGGCCTACGGCCATGTATTTTTAGAGAGCAACTAGTAATTGATCAATCTTTTGCTTTCTGGTGAAGGATTTCTCCAAGTAGATGGGTTTATGATCATACGGTTTGCGAGGAAAGATATTTGCTGCTAGAGTAACACTTCTCATTGCTACACCTTTTTCGTTCGTGATTTATTAGCTAGCAGAAACGAACTCATTCACTGAGAAAAAAACTGACTTTTCCCAAGAACATATTTTCTCGTTCTAAGAAAATATTTATTTTTCTTATCCCAAGAAAAGGTGTAGTTGGTGTGAGAAAATTTTCTTCTCGTTATAACGTACTACTTGGATCTGAGAAAATATTTTCTTTGAAGAAAATTCTCATGAACCAAGAAAATATTGAATTGGATTTGGTCATTGAAATATTTCCTTGCTTTGAGATTTTTGTTTCGCTCAATGTATGCAAGGAATTGCGATATTGAGCTCATATAGTATTTGTGCACTTATATAGGCCAAGTGTTGAACCCAAATAAGAAGGACGGGGCCCATGCCGGACCAATGTAGAGCACATTGTAAAAAATTTAGGACGTGTTTCTTCACAATGTTGGTGGATTTCATCCCCTCGTCATGGGGAAATTTTGTTTCCATTAAAAATGATTTTGTTTTTTGGGTGTTGAATTCTCTACAAATGAAGAAAAAGTCCATCAAATTATGGTGAAAAATATCCTCATATATGGAGGAACTTTGCTGCGACCATTTTTTGGGGGAAATTCTACAATTATTTTTTACAGTGCATATTGTACACTCATGCTGCGGGGAATTAGGTTCGTCGATCAATTTATGATTTTCTCAGCATTTGTTCAAGCCTGAAGCGAGGTACCGCCAATCTTTGGCAAAATTCAAATTTAGCAGCGTAGGAAACAGCTTGACCCAATCTTTACCGCAACTGTCAGTCTTGGCCCAAGCTAGATCCAATATTTTGCAAGTGCCAGTGTGCTATTTGAGAAAAAAGGATTAGCGGACCATAACATGATGTTATCATGTCAGAGTGAAGGCGCAGCTGTGCCTCTTGAGGCCGAAAATCAACAAATCTCGAACTACAACGAAAAAAACATATTCCAAAAATGAGAAACTCCTCTATAATAATCCCCAAGAATTCTCAACATGAGTAGAAGATCTTGTAATATTCAAATCTTTATCTGGATATCAGAAGAATTTCCACTCAAGTTAAGAGGAAGATATTCTTGGTGCTTATTATAGAGAAGTTTCTCATTTTGAGGATATGATTCTTTCGGTGTACGTTACGTTATCTTTGCGCCAATGGCCAACTTTCATCCGGGATCATCAGAGATAAATAACAGAGACAAAGAAAGAATTGAAATATAGTATTGAAAAATTATATCTATTCTTTCGTGAGAGTTACAGGCGAAATAATATCAAATGAAATGAATGTGAATCTGCATCAAGTTATGAAATCGAAAATGAGAAACATATAAAAATAAAATAATTATGATAGTACGATAGAAAAGAGGTATGTGTATATGTACTAAACGGACGAGGTGAATAAAAGTATACAGATATGAGAAAAAAGAGATCATAAAGGCATGAAAATTATGAATATGAGACAAATGAGAATGAAGGAATGTGACGCTCAATTTGACGATGAAGTGTACAAGTTAACAGCGAAGTCATGATAATTTCACAATAATAGTTCCGTGATGATAAACTTGAGGAAATGTTGCGGAAGTTTGAATCGTTTGAAAAACGAAACAAGAATTCAAACTCACAAAACCTGATAAATTATCGTTATTCATCCCCAGGTTTCAACTCCTTGGAACTGCAAACATAGTTTAAAGTTGCACTGCAAGACTTTTCAGTCTCTAATAGATGAATATTGTGTTATTCGAGTACTCATTCGTGTCAATAAACGATTCAAACTCCAGCAACATCTTGAGGAACATAAAGAAAGGAATCTTTTGGAACAAAAATGGAATAAAAACGTTCCATATTTCCATTCAAGGGATTAAAAAACAGTTCCATGTATCTTAAACTGGGATTATAGCGTAAAATATACAATGTTTTTATAAATCGTCGGTCACTACAACATCCTTGGATTAGCAAAAGGTATTCCATAAAAGAACGAAAAATAAAAGCTTCATAGCCACATTTGTATATTCGTATCTTGTGTATGAGTATTTTAAGAAGGAATATACCTTTGTGAGAGCAAAATCGAGAGTCATTTTCGACAATTTATGTAACAAAGACGAAGCGATATTTTTGAATTCGGTTTCCACGCCTGTTTATGTGACTCTTGAAGTACAAGAAAACATTCTTAGTCGATTATTTAAGAACAAAATGGCAGCGTAGGGACTGGAGGAGAAGAATAGCTGCTTTTAATATTCCTACACGGAGAAAAAGGAATTCGCTGTGGCAGCGAAATCTACTTTTGCTGGGTTCCTTTTGCCAGAGCAGCAAATTTTTTGCTGTGACAGCAAACTATTTGCTGTTCCAGCAATCTTGTTAGCTGCGACAGCGAATTTTTAGCTGTGGCAGCAAAAAATGTTTGCTATCCCAGCAAAATTCGTTTGCTATTCTGTATATAATACTGAAAATTTGCTGGCGGAGCAAACATTTATCCGAAACGTTGTCTCGGATAAGAATTACGGTGGTTATCATGCACGCAAACCAAAAAAATAGTCTCATACATCGTGCTGTAGGTCCGCCATCTTGGAAAAAAATTTTTTTATACACCTGAATGTACGCGACTAATAAATTAAAGAAGTTTGAAACAAATTCTCATATTCGTTCTACCCTAAAAAAATTCATTAAATTATGCAGGGTATATTATAAGGGTCAGTTCTTACCAAAAGGTTAGTTCTGAAAGAAAATAGTCAGTTCTGAAACGCAAAACGGTTAGTTGTTGAAAAATTACCTGAGTTTTGGTTAAATTTTTTCCTCTTTCTTTTTCATTTTTCTAATCGAGTATCCAATATTGCACTTCCTGGTCGAACGAACCGATTGATTCTCACCAAATCTGATTGAATCTTGCGCAATGTTCTGACCAAATCCTATTCAACCATTTTCAATGAGATTCAATCAGGTTAGCGTATTTTTTCAATGTAATTTTGATTAAATCCCATTAAATTTAATTTCGTCAGATTCTATGGATTTTTTCAACCAGGGCTGTTACAGAATGAGCCTTTTGCCTCATAGTGAGTACACAAGCGATATCAATTTTGAAAAAATAAGACTTCATGCCAAAAGTAAAATTAAGGAAGTACTCGTCGCACAAATATTTTCCTTTTTTTTTAGAAATCGAGTGTCCAGCGTTTCGGTTAGTTCATGAATTTTCTTAGAATATACCCTGAAATTATGCCTTTCTAATTAGTATGCCCCCCTTAATTAATACAAAAATGTAGTGTTTTTAATCTTAAGACGATAATAAATTATCTCTTTTCAGTATATTTTTTGAATCCATGCGTTTTCCCTAGCACCTGAAAGAAATCAAATAGATTCGAGGAGTTCCTATTGCTGTATTCTCATCATCTGTCTCGTTATCAATATAGGATTTACAAGTCGGGCCACTGATGGCTCAACGCTGAACTTTACACCTGTGCGTTACTTCCGTGGATTTATTTACAGACATTTGTTATAAACAGACTTTTCCACCGATTTTTATTGATTGGTCTTTGAATGGCAAGGTTGAAAGAAGTGATATTAATCGTTAAATACTTTTTTTACACATCTTCTTGGAATAGTGATAACACACTAGATACGAACGATCCACTCTGACGGTTCACGATTTAGTTATGTTTCATGGATTTTATGTGCAACAAAGTAACCCTAGATTCAAAATAAAAAACTGAAACATAGCCAATGATTCTTAGTATTCTCACTTCCTTAACAGATCTTGTACTTGTTTAAAAATTCATATAGTTCATGCTTTCACGTGAGCTACATAGAATGAAATCCAATTAACAATTTTAACCTCGTTCTATAATGCGATATTCTATAATATTACACAGTACAAGTCATAAAAAAAGATATTAGTCTCGACATAATGGAGCGTGTACAACTCACATGGCGTGAACGAAAAGTTATCGAAAAATCGATCTGGCAGAAAACGTGTTGATGAAGAAATTGAACCAATCTTGTGATAGGTGTAAGAGAAACTTCCTCTCAATTCTAACTCGGCTGAATTACAAATGCAGATGTATGATCTTTGATGTAGTAAATACTCTCAATTTTGATAATTCTCGTAAGATTTCATGGAACACGATATGTACTTACCTTCTTTTTTTTTCTTTTGCCTATCCAAACACTGGAGGTTTCGATTCCTCTTCTATTCTATTACGATTCGTAGGTGAGAAAACTTTGAAACGAAGTCTATCAACGTCTACCCGAAGCCTTAACTTACTTAAACTACTGTTACGCCGTTTATTAGAGCATACACCTCTGTATTTCGATGTCCAAATAGGTGATTTTTATTCAATTTATTGGACTCGATATTGTGCACTATAAAAAAAATCGGATTACTTGAACATGATTTTATTTTTTCATTCATACGCAGGTCGCTATACAGGGTGTTTCAGAAGCCATCATTCGGATTTCTCTGGTTTATTCTGTAGCCAAAATGCAATAATTCCACGTTTGAAAAAAATTTTTTTAGAGGCTTAGTTTTTGAGCTATGAGCATGTTTAGATTTTTTTTTCAATTCCAAATAACTTGAAAGCATCATGTTTCACATTCTTGAGCTCAAATTCGATTATTCTATCATTCGTTGTTTCGGAGTGATAGTAATTTAAAGTTGCTGAATTCTGATTGGCTAGAGAAGCCAGAAAATTTCAAATCGCTGTAGCTCCGAAACAAAGAATGATAGGATAATTGAATTTTTTTCCAGAGATCTGACGTTTTCCAACTTAGAGAATGGTGTTAAGTTCAAGAATGTAGATCACGATGCTTTCAAGTTATTTGGATTTGAAAAAAAATCTGAAAATGCTCATAGCCCAAAAACTAAGCCTCCAAAAAATTTGTTTCAAACGGGAAATTATTGCATTTTGGTTTCAGAATACACTAGAGAAATTGGATTGATGAATTCTGAAATACTCTGTATATGTTACACAGGGTAGTATATATTTTGAACTCGATGACACTGAGTTCCATGCAAATTTATGGATGTGTGGTTATCGAAACAGGAATTGAAGTGATGAGAAACTGAAGTGAAGTGTAATTGTAATTTCCAAAATTAGTCATGTGTGGTTATGGGATACTCGCTACATAACCACAATCATTGATCGATAACCGTGGCAAAATTCCATCGAAAATTATTAAATTAGGACATTCAATGGTTTCTGATTAAAGTTGAACACAAAATGTGTTTACAATTACCTTCTTTTCTTTTAAATATATTTTTTGAATTTCATCTCATTCAACTGGCCCTTATTTTTTTATTGTCTGCAGTATTGTTTTCATCGCTACAAGTACCGGTCTCATGCTTATTGCGATTGCGGTCATAGTAATACTTTCTTTTTTTTGTTCTTGTGAGATCGTATTAAACCTTCGTGCTCCACGTTTTGTATGGAAACCGTTTAAGATCCTCTTAAGGGTTACGTGGAACTCTTATATCAAATCGTGAGTATTTCATCTTTTTATAAATAACATTTCAAGATTTCGAGATTTGAATCGCTGTGAAAGCCGAGAACATTGTTCTAGATTATTCAGAGACCAATTCATTCAGTCGAGAATACATGATACAACTTTTTTTCAATTTTCATGCTCAGTAGGTGCACACCACTCACCGACGTAGGGAAACAACGAATGGATTGAGTATTTATCGCGTGCAGATGGTTTGAACTTTGAAAAAAGTTTTATCGAGTATTTATTCTCAACAAGTGTTTCCAGTTTTCATGTTTTCAATATGATTAGAAAGAATTTCTTAATATTTACAAAATAATAATGTAGCCTGCGCCGAAGTTGAAATCGTTTTGGGGGTTTGTAAGTTTTGACCTACGCGTCTTTCTAGAATCAATAATTAGAAACGAAGTTCCTTAACTTCTCAACCGTTTTGACGCACCATTTGAGCTGAAGATCCGCTCATTCAATTGGTTCCTCCGACACTTACGCGTGACTTGATTCTCTAATCAACGAAAAAGGAGATTTCACGCTGATAAACTCGAATTACGATATACACATCTTAAAAAAAAACATTTGTCAGTATACTGAAAGAAGAGTTTAGTCGTATTTAATAGAGCTTGTTTTGAATACTGCGAAATAAATATTTTTCTCACATAGACTTGACTCATTACCTATAAATAAAGTTTATTAAGGGGAGGTTCCCATCTCGCGACCCCAAAATAAGGTGATTTTCTCGATTTTTTTTTTTCATGAAAGGAAGTAAATAAAGAACTCGGGGGTTTTCGTACTTGCTGATTGAGTCTTCGAGTACATGAAGAAATTTTTTTCAGTGGAAAATAATGCCATGGGAATTGTTGATACGTGTTGAAACATACACGGAGAGAAAAGATTTGCTGACGCAGCAAATCGAGGTATTATATATAGAATAGCAAAATTTTTTCCCGACCTAGCTAAAAATTTGCTATAACAGCAATCGTGTTAGCTACGACAGCAATTTTTTAGCTGTGGCAGCAAAAAATGTTTGCTCCGCCAGCAAATTTTCAGTATTATATACAGAATAGCAAACAAATTTTGCTGGAATAGCAAACATTTTTTGCTGCCACAGCTAAAAATTCGCTGTCGCAGCTAACAAGATTGCTGGAACAGCAAATAGTTTGCTGTCACCGCAAAAAATTTGCTGCTCTGGCGAAAGGAACCCAGCAAAAGTAGATTTCGCTGCCACAGCGAATTCATTTTTCTCCGTGTAACCACTTGAAAAAACAGTGATCAATCGGGCACCACTATAGCACTTACAAAACTGATCAGAAATCCAAAATCCAAAAATTTTTATGAAATATATTATATCTGTTGGGGGTTGTACCAATAAAATCAATTAAAAGTCCAAAATTAAAAAAATAACAGACATGTAAACTTTTGGTAGCGTTTTCTCACCTTTTTTCCCTCTTCAAAGTGCTATAAGAATAAGGTATGGAGAACCATACAGTACTTCCATGTTCTCAATGGAAATGAAAATACATGTTCATTGCCCCTTTTTGGTTGTTGAATTCAAATTTGCATCCTGATTTTTACTATTATAGGTTCGCAATTCCCTTTTCATTGTATGAGGATCGGAGGATAGGAATGGGAGATATCTGCATGAGAACGGTATTCACGAAATTTTCAAAAGTTGTTCCAAACCTTTGTGCTCACTTTTTTATTCCCTCCGTTCTGATTTGCTTGACATTTTTATCACATAATCACCACCCCACGAATTGAGTAGCCCAAAATTCCATGAAATTCGGATAATACAAACACAGAAAAGGCACGCTTCCAAAACATCGCCCAATAATGCGGATCTCAAAAAAAAATTTCACAGTTTTCACCCAAGTGGGATTGAACTCGTTCGGAAACACTGTCGGATCATAACTGGAACGTGGTACAAATGTCATAGCAATCGAATAATAGAAAGCGGAGATATGAGCGGTCGCAGAATCACGATTTTCAAAAACGTATTCCACAATGTTTTCAAAACGTTTTATCCGATCAAGACCAAAATCAAATAGGCCTCGTGTTTTCTCCGGGACGAAAATTTGAACAAAAAATTATTCAAATCGGTGCATTCTGAGGAAAGTTATCGCACGCCAAACACAAACATCACGATTTTCAGAAACATATTCCGCGATATTTTCAAAACGCGTTATCCGATTGGAACCAGAATCAATAGGCTTTAAAGCGCCTCTGAGACGAAAATACTGAAAAAAGAATCATCCCGATCGGTGTAGTCTGAGGAGAGTTATAGTGCGTCAAAAAAATCGTGTGCACGCACACACACACGAACACACACACACACATTTCTGGGAATCGAATTTTTTCGACGTGCTAAAGCGTTTGGCAAAGGCAAAATATCCCCTTCTGCATAGCGGATTTTTACCCTATCACAATACCTCCTTTTCCTTATATATAAGGAACATGGAAGTAAAACAGGCAAATGTTATCTGCATTTAGGTTCATCCTCCAATAAATTCAAACTGCTTCGAAATAAGAAAAAAAAGAGCGATCTGTTCAGTAGTTTTTGAGATATCGTGGAGCCAAACTTGGAAAGCATGGTTTCGAGAAAAACGCCTTCAAGGTAGTTCTCCGGGAGAATTCAGGATCAAATTAGAAAAATTATTGTCAAGCAGAGCACCAAGGTTGAAGGGATTCGATAATCATATTCGTTGGAACTTATATTTTTATCTATGACAAAAAAAGAACCAACTCGAAGTATAAATAAACAACCTTGTAACAACAACGCGAAATTTGACATGGTTTTTTTCTTGAAAAATTTTTATTTTTGATCCGTTTATGACTGATGAGGGCTCATTTTGTTCCTTGTGAGATTTAAAAAACCTTTACCATGGGAATTTTTTAATATAAGTCATCATGACCCTGTCACACGCTTTTGTTTATTAATAGTAAAATACATTCCTATAAACAAAAGCGTGTGACAGGGTCATGATGACTGATATAAAAAAATCCCCATGGTAAGGGTTTTTTAAATCTCACGAGGAACAAAATGAGCCCTGATCAGTCATAAACGGATCAAAAATAAAAATTTCTCAAGAAAAAAACCATGTCAAATTTCGCGTTGTTGTTACAAGGTTGTTTGTTTACACCTCGAGTTGGTTCTTTTTTTGTCATAGATAAAAATATAAGTTCCAACGAATATGATTATCGAATCCCTTCAACCTTGGTGCTCTGCTTGACAATAATTTTTCTAATTTGATCCTGAATTCTCCCTGAGAACTACCTTAAAGTTTCAGGATACGAATCCTTTAACTTGAGAACATTTTTTTCATGTACTTCAAGACCCATTTAATGAGTTTCAAATAACTTGAGTTCTGAATTTACTTCCTTCTTATGAAAAAAATTCGAGAAAATCACCTTATTTGGGAATTCGCTTGATGAGAACCTCCCCTTAGCTGTTAAAAAACCTCATATGACATCTCTTAACTGTTAATAAACCTCATCTGTAGGTCATGAGCGATGTTTGTGTATAATGAATATTTATTTCGCCATATCTAAAACAAAATTTATTGAATACAAATAAACTCTCCTCTCAGCGTAGAAGGATCTCCAATTATTAGATCATTTTCTCCGGTTCGATTCCAAGATAAATTAGTTGGTAAATAGATGTCATTTAAGGGACAAAGTGTTTCCTCATTGATAAAAAAACAAACGGAGACACGAAAGAGGGAAAATAAAGGAAATGTTTTCTCGCAATTCTATTGCAGAAGAATATCACGCATGTGAATCTCAAAACTTTATTTTATTCCGTCTGTTCCGTGTATTGATCAAAACATAAAATTCGTCGTAATATAATTTAGTGATTGCGCAGTGCATGGAATCATATGATTCATCGAATGAAAAATTATTTCAAATTCAATTTCATACGATATCCGATTTCTAAAGTAATAAAATGGATTCAACAATAAGAGTTATGAAAGTATAAAGAGTACTTTGAAGTGATATAATTGTTCTGATGAAGATCAATTATGCATCTGAACGTAATCTTTTACTGTAACTTTGAAATCAACATTTTATTAAAAATGAATTATGTTGTCGCTAATGAAACAGGAATAGAAAAAAGGGAAAAATTCTTGAAACCATTGTTATACATTTTATATATATTGATGTGTATATCGAAACTGCGTACAATTATACGCACCTTATATGAATTCTACTTTCTGTTTCATCCTCCTCGTTTCAAAATCCGTTTTTGCATGGATTGTTAACATCTTTTTGTTTATGAAAGCTCTATTTGAAGGAAGTTTTCCGTGCCAAGATGAGGTATATATTCAAGGAAATTCAATCACCTCCCATACAGCACAAAAGTTCCTTCAGAGAGCTCCCATTATGACAGTAAACATGAATTCATTATGAATACTTCGAATTCAATTGGAATTCTTGATGAACAACTCAGTTGTTCAGAAAGAGTTCATCTCGTGAATTCATCAAGAACTATTTAAGCATCCAATATGTATTTATTTTGAGTTAATTGAATTCATATCTAATTCATTTTTACTGACATAACAGTAACTGTTCAAGAATTCTCTCAGAAGTTTATATGAATTCAAAATGATCATTCATGTTGTCTGGGCTTTAATTTAAAAAAAAAAGTAATTATGATCGATCCAGAATTTTTTGAGTGATACTCCACACTGCATTCCTCGGCAACAGTTTCATATTCACCGAGAAATGAATAATAAACGTCGAGAATAGCAGATATATTTATTGAATAGTGTTTTTTTGATATTCAATTCTATTCTGGAGAACAATTTCACAAAATTTTCAAATTGTGTATATAATTCGTATATAAATTCTATAGATCTTGTGTCATTTTTATATAGTTCATATATAAATTTTTGAAATAGAAATTCATACGGAGAAATACTGTTTTGACCCACTATTCATAACGGCATTGACACGCTATTTATAAAAAATATTTTGTGTATTGTCGACTCATATGAAAAATGTATGTCAATTGTGATTCGATCGTACTGTTGTCGATATAAAATCTGATGAGATGGGTTTGAGTGACGTTCTTAGTGAAAGAGGGACACCATCATCGTAACATGAAAAAAATAGGACACCAAGATCGTATCACATAAATCAAACTCTTTTCCTCAAATTTAAGCTCTCATACCAAACGAAACATATATCTTCCGTTATGACGGAGCCGATCGAACTTCGATAAAACGAAGTAAATCTATGAAAAAAAAACCTCGCACCATTCAAAAAATGACAAACATTCAGTAAGATCGATTGATGAATACCATTGATATTTTTCCGAACAGATAATTTGGTTTTGAAGTGTAGAGATCCGAACGTAGCGAGCGTGATTTAAATCATAGAGGTGTGAGCGAAGCGGATGCTATCTGAATTAAACATATGATCATTCCATACCAAATCGACAAATTTTTCACCCGACCCCTTTCGTTTTCGGTCAAAATTTTCTATCGTTTTCTACCTCCCCAAAGACATTTTTCAGAATTTTTTCAAATTTTTTCACAGTTTTATTGAAAAAACCGCCATTTTGATTTCTTCTTTGCTCAACAAAAACTTCAACTAATTCTGCAATAATCCTCACCAATTTCAAGTTGTGCCGACAATTTCTTCTAATTTTTCTTTCAAATTTGGTTCATTTTACATAACCCTGCTATGAAATTTCTTGGCTTTCTCGTGGAACCTTAGAAGTTGGAAAATAAAATTTTATTTGAGGATTAAAAGTGCTTATCGTCCAAAAAATTATAATTTTTTTCAAGTTGGTAAAAAAAAAGAGAAGGACAATCCGTACCCTCAAATAAATTCATAGTCTCAACTTAATAAATTTGAATAAATAAAAAATATTCTTTGTAAGTGTTCGAATAATTTTATTCAATATTCAACATTTCACTTGATTCTAATACTTAAAATTACATCTATTTTTTTAATTTCTTTTCACTCAATGATCGCAGGTGAGCGAAGTCCCTAGAGGTCTTGACTCGAGCGCTCGCAGTGATCAAATCTGGAATTATTTGTACTCCTTTTTGACTGACTTTAGCATTGATGCCATATGTGAGATAACAAGTAAATGATATTTAATCGAATGACACTTGAACGGTTTTGTTATTCTGTAAATTTTTTATTTGCCTTGAATTTTCAAGCGTTCGCGAACTAATGGAAGCCAAATTGTATACAATACCCATACAGCAAAGCAGTTCAGAAAGAGTTCGCGAAGAGTTCAATTGGGATTTGGAGAATTCATTCTGAATTCTTGAGAATTCTTTTTGAACTGCTGTGCTGTGTGGGTAAACCCTCTCAAGAGTGCCGAATGGTGTCTTCCTCACTCCCCACATAGCACCGGATGTCCCAGCAATATTGCCAGAATATTACATGTGGAATGTGTAATATTCTGGAAAATGTTTCAAGAAGATTGTCAGAATGTCTGCAGGATGTCTTATGTCACCATCTTTGTAACGTTCTGGAGATATTCTGAAACATTGCCTAAATCATTGAGGTAACATTTTGTAGACATTCTGAAATATTACTGTGATCGCTTCAGCGATATTCTGTACAAAAAAAATTGTAAAAATCACATACATTAAGAAGCTTGAAAAATATTACTTTGGATTGAACAAAAATTTCTTCAGAGTTTACTTCAGCAAGTGTTTGAACGAGCTTGGCCACACTGAAAAAACGGTATGGCTCTCACAGCTCTACTATTTATGTGTTCTTGCTGTCAGAAGGTATAAGGATGCCAGTATAGCTTCTGACAGCAATAACACATAAATAGTAGAGCTGTGAGAGCCATACCTTTTTTTCAGTGCAGGATCACTTTGAATGGAAGAAAACCTGCTTCGAAGTCAATCATTAGGAAGTTCCCCTAGTGGGGATTGAACCCGGGTTCTGCGAGTGAGAGTCAAGGCTTCTATCACATCAGCGAACCTTCGAGATGACCACCCCACTCTCAAAGTGCCATGTATTCTAATCAGCGTGATTTGAGTTTCGAGAATTCGTTCCCGTGAAACATCGACCAATCGATTCAGAATCTTCTGACATAAAAAATGAGTAGATCGTGAGAGAGGTTTTTTTGACCTCGGCTTTGAAATTTTACAAAGTGCTGAGTAAGATCGATGGAAAACCTTCGAGAATATTTGTTTCCGTGGGATATAGACCAATCAATTCAAAATCTTCTGAAATGTTAAATGAATACCACTTGAGAGAAACCTGTTTTGAAAAGCTCACTTGCAAATTTTACCAAGTACCAGAATGAATTATTCTAAGAATTTCAAAAATTTGTCTCCATAGGATGAACGATTCTAAGAATTCATTCAGAAGGTATTTTTGAATAGTTGGGCAGCGTAGGTATTTTCCTCATCAATCATGTGTTTCTCAGCGTAATAAATCAAATTTTTATGTGGAATAAAATAATTTGATTACTGGTAAAAGATGGGATTTGTTTCCAGGCAAACAATTTCCCTTAAATGAAATCTAACTTCTTTTCTAATCTACACGTAATATTTGAACAAGGTGCTCTGGCAACACTGGTTTTTCTTTCAATTTGTACGAGAAGACTCAAGGAAGAAGAAAATTTGAATGAGAAAGCATGTAATACCCCCCGACAAAAGATATTCCATAATAAGAGAATATATTGTTGAAAAATTCTTCGATAATTATGTGTTTTGAAAAATGTCACGTTTGGAGAATAAGAGAAGATACAGCGATGTGAAACATGATAGGTGAACAACTGAAAAGTTCAAATTTGATAAAATATTACTAATATCATAATCCGTTTGAAAAAAAATATTTGTTCGGCTGGATGAAACTGAACGATTTTTCAATTTGGTTAAAAGCGAAGAGAATGTTTTTATAACAAAAATGTAGTTGAAAAATATGAATAAAGTGCTTCCATCATCATGAATAATGAGTGTAATAATGTTTATAATCAGTTTTTGCCATTTCCATTCATCAGAATCATTTTTATATCCATAAGAAATGGTAGATCTCAAAATGACCACTATCGAGATGGAAGTTGAATTCTCATCATCGTTTTATATTTTTCAATGAAACATCAGATATAAAGAGTGTTGAAATACGTAGTTAAGAGAGGAAAATAGCATTTTTAGTTTCTACAATTTGATGATTTTTTTCCTATCTACACACACTGGGTGAAACTAACCCTGTTACTGAAATACGAACCTTCTAGATCAGCTGTTTACAGGATTGTGAGGATGTGGAACGGGAAATTTGCAGAGGGCGTATGTAAGTTTTTTCCCCCCGAGCCTCAGCTCCCCACTCCTTCACCCTTTCGAATGTGGCAAGTTCGAAAAACAAGCAGGGTTACTCTAACCCAGTGTGTGCACTGAGGGTTAAAAACAAAAATTTTATTGGAGATGCGGTTCCGATAGCTCAATTTTGAAAAAAAGTTATGGCTATTTGAAAAAAAGAGCGGGTTTTTTAAAAACCCATAACTTTTTTTCGGTTGGGTGAAGAAATTTAAAAAAATTCTAAAAAAAACGACTTTGGGGAGGTAGAAAAACATAGAAAATTCTTAGCGAAATCTAAGAGGGTCGTAAAAAGTTTGTCGATTTGGCATGGAATGACCCATATGTTAGCGTATATAATGAATTTCCTCATTATATTAAATTTTGTAATCAATTCAAAAGACGCAATTCTGTACTTCATCTGTTCTCCCATACTCTAGCTAAGGATGGGCGATACTTGACAGTATATCGTTTATATCGAACTGGAAATATCGATCAAAATTTTGTAAGTCTTATAAATCGATACTGTCAAATATCGCCCATCCCTAGTTAATTAAACTCTAGCTAATGAATTTATGTACATTTCTGATCATTCCATACAGGTAATTCTATTTTCATGATCTCGATTTGGAATCTTTTGTCAAGTTTCATTCAAAGACGTATCAATTTTTAATCTGGATCAAACAATGAGTGACAAATATACATCTTTCCAAGAAGTTTGAATATTCAAATACGCAAAATTAGCCCATACTCCTCAAAATTATTGGAAAAGAACGCTGAAGCATTCTCCTCGAACGTTTTACCCATTTAATTCTTACACAAAAGCTTAAAAAGTGTCTACAGGTATTACGCTTTGACATAAAACACTCGAGTTTACGGGACTGTCGTATGGGTATAAAAGCGAACATTTCAGTGTTTTTAGGAAGGCTCATGAAACTTTTCAGTGCATATAAAATATTCCAAACGACGTGCTTCGACGGAGTCTGAATGTCCGTTGTTCTTGATACGTTGATATCTTTAGGAAAATTCAATCGATTTTTGATATCGAATACTGTGAATTTACATGATAAAATAGCATGTATTTTCCCTATCTGAATTGAGTGGCGTTTTTCCGAGTCCCATCGAAATGGTAAAAAGATGGGTATCCTGAATAATTCCAATTCGACAAGAATGTATGAAAGAAAGGAAAAAGAAAAAGACAATCAACGAATGTGACTCTCATAAATATTTCAGCATTTAGAACAGACCTAGCCAAGTAACTACAGTATGACTTACGCTTCTGACAGTATCTTACGGACAATCTTCATCGTAGAAATAAATATATCTGAGTATATCTTACCGATAATATCTCAAGGGGAATTCATGGAAGAATGTGTATTTGAGTCGACACTTATATTCTCACATAACATTGATAAGGTTATCCAAAATTCATGGAGCAATATTGATGTATTTTTGACATTTATGTGTTCCTTGGTTTAATATCTTACCCGAAGATCGCCAGATTATAAATTTCTATTGCTTCCTTGGTTTTTTCAAGGACTTGATTTGATTTTTAAAAGAGTATTCGAACGTTTACAAATTCAAAGATATACTTCAACCTTCGTTTTTCGATTTCTCAATTTAAAGCAGTTTTTTCAGCCTTAGAATCAATCAATAGCCATATTTTTATCGACCTTTCTCAACGTTGATTTAAAATTGACTTAATGTAGAAAAAAATAACTCAATACAAAAAAAGTCTAATTCAAGAAGATTTAGGAGACTTGTGAAGGGTTTTGAAAGAAATAGGGTTGACAGAAATCAATATCGTTTTTGTTTGACTTAAACGAAAAAGCTAATCCTCAAAAATGTAGAACAAATCAAATTAAAAATACTTGCGTCTGAAGAAGAGGGATAGATCTCTTTTTTCAAATCTTCGAAATATGAATCCTCAACTTCGATGGAAAAGCATGTACTAAAGTTCGTTCCTAAATTTCAAATGAGGAAACTTTTATACGATGAAAAAAGGATCCGAAACAGTAGAAATATTCCAAGAATATTTTATTCCTTTAAAATTCAGAACGATCAAGATGATTGTACGTCAAACGTCAAAAGAGTTCTCTTTTCTTTTTGCTTCTACTGTCCACATAATATCTAAGAGACATCTTTTAGATGTATAAAATTTTCAGACCATCTGAAAGATATCCAATCATTTCGGAAAGATATCTCAAGATATTAATTGCGATGCGGGTCTGCAATTTACCCCTTTTTGTTTCTGCACCGAGAGAGATTCATTATTAAAATTCTTTTGTTTTCCCATTAGACGGGGGAGAAGGGCATTCACCTGATGCAGCAATATTTTCACCTATCCAAATATCAAGTAGGGGAGACCGGTGTCAATTGTAACAGTTTTTGCAAAATGGTCTTGCTACTGCTCAATATTCATTATTCCCAACTGATTTTCTTCCTCCAGCTTCATTGAAGTGTCCTCCAACGAGTTTTGCTTCTAGGTCCCAGAAAAAATTGTTACTATTGCTATCAAAAATCAAAATTCAACGCCACTTAATGTATCGAAACCATACCGATGCCGATTGTAACAAGCTCGGTCTCTATTCTACACGGAAAGACTGGATCTATCAATATTTAGAAAGAATTTATCAATGTTGAGAAAAATGACTGTCAATTTAGGGAAAAAGAGGATTGCTGAAAAATATTCGTAGTGAGTCTACTAAAAATTCGTAGTCGATGTATTAAAAATTGATAGTTTCACTGTGAAAAATACCAATGAAACTATCAACTGGTCATATTTTGACTACGAATATTTTTCAGCGATCCTCGTTTTCCCTACATTGACAGTCATTTTTCTAAATAATAATAGACTCGGTCTTTCCGTGTAACACATGAATATTATTGGATAATTATCCAGAAAAATTTCATTTTCTAGCAGATAGTATAACAGTTACACAGTTGACAAACCTATTCTTCTACCCAATCAGAATTTAACAACTGGCGCAGTACTGCACCAGTACCGGCTAACACTGGCGGGGTACTGGCGGTCTGCACTGCAGCAGTACTGGCATTTGTCCGAAATGATAACGCTTTTCCGTACTGGGTACTTGGTACTGGCACAGTACTGGTAATCGGTAATGGTTTTCAGTACCGGCGCAATACCCCCAATCAGAATTTCACAACTAGCGCTGTACTGCGCCAGTACCGGCTAAGCCTGGCGGGGTACTGGTGGTCTGTACTGCAGCAGTATTGGCATTTGTCCGAAATGATAACGCTTTTCCATACTAGGTGCGTGCTAGCCGACTTTTGGGGGCCCAATACTGGCACTGTACTCCGCCTGTTGTCAACATTGGCATACTTCGGTTTTTTCTGATTGGGTATGTTTGCTCCATAATAAGATCAATTCACATGCTTTAACAACATAATCAATTAGAAGGATCATTATTTTCTACAGAACAATCTAATTTAACATTTATTTTCGCATTTCATAAGCATCATTTTGAAAACATAAGAATCAAAAAAATTCAATTAGTTACTATTGACGCTGATTCATTTGTTACAATTAACACCAGAGGGAATTTTATATGAAGACAAAAATTCTGATTAAGAATTTATGATTTTTGAATTCTAAATTAGGTAACATTGAGTCAAAACATAAAAGTTTCACATGTTGAACATTACTTATCGATAACAGTGATAGTTTGGAAACAAAACAAAAACATAATGAAAAAGGAATCCCTAGTAGAAATTATGATTAGAATTAGATGGGCCCCAGCTAGTTTTCCCAGATGTTAGGTTGGTTTCTAGCTAGTTTTGTAACGCACTTTCCAGCCTGTATCCATCCAGATGTCCCAAGGAATTGCTAGAATGTTGTTCAAATTGGTAATTAGAAATGTGAAATCATGTGTTTTCTGTCAAATCACAACTATAAATAAAGTAACAATGTATTTCGACATGTAATCTCCAGTTAAGAACGTTGCTTTTGAATTTATTTCCATGAAATAATCCCGAGTGAAAAATTGAAACGTTGGGACTCCCTTTCATCCCTCTGACCGTGTTCATGGACTATTAATGTAACCGTACCATCAGTTGACGCATGAAAAATCTACATCAATCAACTAAATGTTCGGGCACTAAAATCAAATTGGCTGAAATGTGTTATGCAGTTGCCCCTACGTGGGTTCCATCTAGTACGTGGATGGTGAATGGGACGCCGAGACAAATTTCTACCAAGAATATTTACTCTCAATCACCAAAAAGAGTTTAATGAACGTAGCTCATAACTGATCGATACGAGTCACTAAAAATGTTGAAACACAGAAGAAGGACGTGAATTGCTACAGCTGAATTTTATGAGTTTAATTTTTCTTCAAAAAATCATGGAGTAATGTTCGGTGATACAATTGACACCCTGTTACAACTGACACCGTTCTCTCTTATACGAATTAGCTGCTATAGCGAATTTTCAGCAATTATCACGAATTATTTCTTTCCGTGTGTCGTAACAACTACAAGCCACGAAATCTTCTTCTCTCAACAACAAAAAACAATCCTGAAATTCCTGTTACTTCTTATATTCCAAAGAAAAGGCTCTTTCGATCAAGCCACGTGTTTGATAAACACACAAAATGAAACCGATGTAGCACGAAAATTCCTAAGAGGTCTTGATTGACTACATACATTTGGCACAGCAAATTACATTATGTGGTATGATCAAAGGACGTTCATTTATCTGGAATGTACAAAGGGGCTTCATCGAATATATGTATTCAGTTCTATGAAATGCATTTCACACGAATGTTTCCTATGATAGCTATACTGTCACTTCCTGTATCACTTTGGAAACACCTCTTCTCGGATACACGCACCGATGACGAAGTGCGACTTGTTTTTGTTCTCCTACATCGATACACTTATAATCTCACATTTGATCATCAAAATAAAATTTCTGCGGGAATATTTTGTATACGGAAAGTATGAAATATGACAAAGAAACATGAAACTGGAGACCACCTGTTTTTGGAGTAACAGTGAACTTATAGTTGAGGATCCCTACACTGTTGAAGATAATTGCCAACATAGGCGTGACCACGGTATCAACTTTCAGAGAGACGCCGGAATTGTGATAAAAACCGTCCTTTGTATTTTGAGAATTGAAAAATAATTTTAAGAAGGTTAAAGAGGTGGAATTTGGGGTATCGGCATCTACACTAATCAGACCGTGGTGTCGCCGATGATTGTGAAATCTTTCCCCAATAAGTGGTGGGAGCAGGCGGAAGAAAAAGTTTTTACAATCTACCCAACAAACAAAAAGATATCCATTAGTATCTGAAAGGTGTCTCAAAATCATGGAAGATGTCTTGAGAGACTTTCGTAAAGATATCTTTTCGACATCTAAAAGATGTCTTATGCAACAAATTTCGACCAGTTTAAAGTATCTCAAAAAGGTTCCTGACAGCACAAACGGATCACTAATGAGTTCTGAAAAAGGAACATGGCATGACTTTTGCCCTTTTTACTTGTACAATTTTTAAGATGTGCAACAGATATCATTCAGAAACTCTTTCAAGATGTCTTTCAGACTCTGCGAATTCGACATCTAAAAGATGTCTTTCAGAACCTTAAAGACGTGGTTCTAATATTTCTTGAAGATGTCAAAAAGATATCATTTAGATATATCTTGAAGATATCTCTTTTGTGACGTCGTTTAGATATCTAAAAGATGTCTTCCTAAAGATATCTTGTAGATGTCTTTAAGACCTTCGGTGTTTGTTGGGTAGTGGACCAAAAAGGCAGGGTATTTCCTTAAAATGTGAAAAAAACAATTTCAACCACTGAAATAGGAAAAAGATCCCCATAATTTTCACGAGTGTACAATAAATGAAGGTATAGTTTGGACAGAGGGAATTTTTCGGAAAGAAGTTCTAAATCCATTGAGTTTGGGATTTCAAATCGTACACTGAAAAAAAAACTAGGGAAGTCAACCACGCGGCGAGGTTGAATACGGTGAACCTCACCGCGTGGTTCAATCAACTGAATATCAATTGAAATGATTGAATATGAGTTCCTTTCAATCTATACTCAGTTGACTCACCGCCGCGTGGTTGACTTCCCTAGTTTTTTTTTTCAGTATAGTCTCATGCACTCCTGTACGGCTGTTATTTCTTCTATTTCGCAAACATGGAAGTTCGATTTTTTAGGGTAAAACGTGCAATATCGGACATCTTTTGAATAATTTAAAATAGCTACACGACACCCAACGCCGGATTTAGAAATTCTCTTTCCCTCTCTAATCAACGTTCAAGGAAGGCTAAGTGAGAGGGTTCAGTCCTTTGTTTATCTCCTATTACACGACGTTTAAAGAGGAAAAGAAAATTTCTAAATCCGGCACACGCGATACCTGATTTAAATATCTATAGAATCAGTATATTTTGTCGCATAAGACATCTTCAGATATCGGGCAGATGTATTAAGATTATTATTACGATCGTAGTAACTCGTCTGGCTAGAAATTATCATCAGGTTAACTTGATATTTCACATTGAGAGGAGGATTTAGATGTAATTACCAGCATTTGGTAATAATTATCGAATCTCATAGTTGAATACGGCGAAATAAATATCTAGTTATAATTACTAACATATAGATTCACAATTAAGACTTTTACTTATAGTTACTAAACTTAAGCTATTATTACCAAATCTTGGTAATGACGAAACAATAATATATTTGAGAAAACCGAATTTATTTGGTAACTACACTTGGAAAACTTTTCAGTCATTCCAACTGATTGGGTTGGCTGAAAAACACGAAAATCGCCTTTTAAAGTTAATTCAATCATTTTTTTTTTCAGTTGCAGTCACTAATTTTTCGGTTATTCCATATAAAATGCTACAGTTATCTTGATTTTGTTAATTCAACTGATGCGAATTTTTCTCAGTGTATAACTAGGTTTTTTTAACAGTTCATGAACCCCTTACAAGATTATCCGAAATCAGGGCCTCTCAAGGACTTTGCAATCTTCAGCAGACACAAATGTAGTTTATGTAGAATGTTAACCTGATTAGGTCCAGGGAATAAATTTCTGTCTAGGCCCTATAACATTACCGACTCCTCCTCTTGAAAAAAAGAGGTGTTTTGCAAATTTCCCTCACAATATTCTCTAAATTCTCCTGGAAACATCTAAAAAATCTCTGAAAAACCATTCATCTTCGAATTACTCTGGAATTCTTTAAATCTCTCATGAACACAATTTTCACAAGTTTCCCTGATGAAAAAAATGTTTTCCTCTGAAAATGTTCAAGAATTTCGCTAAAAAACTGCGAAATCTGAGAAGGAATCTGAGAAAACTCGGACACTCCTTAAAGTCTTTGAATCTCTAAGCAGCTCTTGATTATTGAACATGTTTTTCCTCTGAATATCAGTGAACATTTAAAAAATCATCACTTGAGCTCTCTGGAAAACTAGGAATTCCTCTGAAATCTCCTAAGAACTTATACACTGTTGGAAATGTCTTCAAATTTAATATTATATATTTTTCATGTACATTTGCAAATGAAATTTCCAATTCTTGGTGATTGAAATGAGAATTCATTTTCACGCAACTGAATTTTACTCTCTGAATTTCTTGGAGTGAAAACTCACCCCCAAAGAGTGAAAATACTGCAAGTCCCACAAGCGGGAGATTCCACTTTTATAGAGTGAGTTTTCATTCCATAGGAGTGGATTTTCACTCCCTTGGAGTAAAGATTTCACTCGTATAAGAAGGTGAAATTTGACCCTTGAAACCGAGTTGAACCTTCACTCTGTTGGAGTGAGAATTCACTTATATGGAGTGAAAAGTCACTCTTTAGCAGTGAAATCTCACTCTTCCTAGACTTGCAGTATTTTCACTCTTTAAGAGTGAATCTTTCACTCCAAGAAATTCAGGGAGTAAATTTTTGCTATATTATATCATACATCAATATATATTTTCGTAACTGAAATTTCATTCGAATGTAATTGGAATTTTCACAAATTTTCCAGTTACGTGAATAACTTTTGCTTCCATTACATGTAATTGAAAATTCAAACAGAAATTTCTAACAGGGTAGATTTTTAGAGAAATTTCTTCATCAAGATTTTCCTTGATAGACGCAAGCAAGCCATTTGAATTATTTCTACCCACCATTATCATTCTATAAATAATGTGAACAGATGATACAACAGAATTCTGATACATGACAATGGAAGAATACCAAATGATGTAATTCGATAGAACGATATTATAAATAAATCCATAACTACATCAGAAATATAATTTTTTTGAGCTCATTGTTTGACTCGAAGAGAAAAGAATCTTCGACGTATACCACAACCCACACCATATCAATTACACATTGTTAGAAAATTTCGTCTCAATTTCACAAAGAAACAAAACCATTCACGTCATGTAATTCTTGAATTTCATCAATCTTTGTGATTTTCAAAACACTGTGACAAACAATATCACGTATTATCAAACGTATCATTAAATTTTCATGAAATGCGCCATTTCATACGTATGCATGAACTTTTCGCGAAGAGGAAAACAAACTTTACTTCAAATGAATTTCAAAATGAGAGTTTGTTTGACTTTCGATAGGTATGAATTTTTTCATTTTTCAAATATCCTCGGTTGGATGAACGAAGTACAATGTAAATTCTAAAAGCAATTGATTTCCCTGTAATTAAATGACAAGCAAGTACTAGAAATCCTTTCTCGCCTCACATAGCTTGATTTATTCGACTGCATTGACCTTTTTGAAATTCACAGAACACATAAGGAATTCTCAGTCATTCGACTATAAATCTCTACTATATGAAACATTGATGAAAATTAATAAATATAAGACATTGAATAGAGACTCACTGGGATTCACAAGAATAATCGCTTGACATATTCACACGCAGAAAGAGAAAATTCAAATTCCAGAACACAATTTGCAGTTGGCACAATTCCAAGTTTTACATTTTACCTTTTCAAAGCGTTCAAAATATTTCATCTCTCACATCTGGATTTGGATAAGTCCGTGAAGCTGAAGTTGGCGAGTTGAAGCTAATTCTTTGCAGAATTTTCGTGAAGCGATGGAGGCTGTATAAATGAAATCAGTGAATCATTAAGTATAAGAGGGTGTATGTCAGAAAAATGCAGTTGACCGGGTATACGTGGTTTATTTGATCCCATTCGCTAGCTTCAGCTTCATAAGATTTTCGGTAAAACATTTCATAGAATTTAACGACCGATGCTCATTTTCATCTACCTCAATCTTGACCTTGGACCTCAATTTCACGTCATCGAGATTAACGTTCGTTACGTCGGATCCACGAGAAAAAGGGGTAGCGGTGACAGCTATTTACGTTGTTGATCGGACTAATCGCACCCCCATGGGAAAAATATCATGGAAACTCATACGTCTCATGAAATCTGATAAACGGGTGTCCAAATACCACTATAGAACCTGATAATATCTTGTACAAATATATGAGATTCTATAGCGATGTTTCGCTATGTATGAGATTTTTTCAATGGGGACTCCCCTAATAGGCTCGCGAATAACTGCAGGAACTACTTGATGGCTGTTGCAAGTACTTTGATTAAATAGTTCAAAATCTTCTATTTGAATAGTCGTTACAGATATTTTTTTTTTTTTTCAATGTACCTGCTTTATTTTCCAATAATTGATGAAATAATGAAATTCAGCACCCGATATTTTCACATAATTGATATGCGAACGAAGCTAGAACTTTTTTTTTGTAGGAAAATATGACATGTTTTGTCCACAATTTCCCCATATAGCACTATTACCGATGAGATATTTGGCTCTACCGAAATTCAGGTAAAAAATCAGCGAATAACGTATATCGATGAATGAAGAATGAAGACTCGATGGAGAAACGAGATGAAGGCAACGAAGAGAAATCCATATAAAAGTCGAAGCCAAGCTTGTATGCGTCGCCTCCACGTCGATTCTCCATGGAGCTTTCGTTTCCACCGATTATCATCCACCTAAATTCCACGTGACACCGATATAACCCATTAGTGGAGATATTCTACTGATTATATCAAAATTTTTTTACCAATCCCCAAGAGAACACAACCCTCATAGATCAATTTTAGGTTAATTTTAGATAAATTTACATCCCAAGGAGGTTCAAATGTTTCAAATGTCCATAGCTTCATTTTGGGTTCAACAAAAGTTCGTTGAATATTCCTGTTTTTGGGGATGTGATCCAGAATGCGTGATCCACATTCCATCAGCTCCACTGAAAAATGTATGTAAACTCCCCATCTACCCTTATGAAAAAACTTGATATCGGGATTTCATTGTTCAATCATCAGTTGTATTAATACTATCCAAAATCTATGGTGTTGTTTCATTATCAGACAAGTTCAATAAAAATATGATGTCTACAGTAATTATCCGATATAAAACCAATTAGCTAGCAGATAATTTCCCGATGAATCTCTGTATCGAGTTTACTTTGGATAATTATCGTAGATATCGTATTTTTATCGAACTTGTACGATAATGAAAAAACACGATAGATTTCGGATAGTATTAATACAACTGATGATTTGACGATGAAATTCCGTTACCAGATTTTTTCATAAGGGTATCCATATGGGAAAATTTTCAAAATTGTATAAAATGTACATCTAATTGAATATAAATTAAATATGAAATATATTGAATTATATATAAATTATATAGAACTCTGAACATTTTTCCACATGGGTAATTTGATTTTCCAAGATCTTAATTTGAAAATTTTCATTAAATCCTGATTTAACCAAGGCTTTCTGACAGGATTATAATCGTTGCTAAGCATTTCACTGTTTATCAGAACTTGAACAGGATCGGGATTAACCTAACAAAGTCCGGAGGAGTATTTCTAGTTGGATGCTAATGAACAATGTTTTCTTCCCACTGGAAACGTGAATTTTTCGGTTCACAAGGGTACTATTCACCATACCATTCATTTCATTCTACAACTGCTGATGCATAAATATATTGATTGAAAGTATATAACATTGTGTATTGTTTGTTGGAATTGAAACAAAAGACCCGTATGAGTGCTGTATGATGATGATATACTTGTACCACTTGTGACAATTCCGATTACACAACTTCTGCTATTGGAAGAAAGTGTAACCAATTGTGTCACAAAGAACCTAAGGGCTAATTCGTTTATAACAATTAATTTACAACAGTCATTTATTTTCATCAATGAATTTATTTGATGAAAAATTCATATCTACGAATGCAATAAACACATTGATATAACGTACTTGAAATTTTTATGAAGAAAAAGTATCGTTCCCCAGAATAGAGTACAGTAAAGCACAGTAAAAAGTAAAACTTACTTCCAACCTTAAATTTCGGCTTATTTCAAGATGCAGCCAAAACTAGCCCTATTTCAGCTGAAAGTAAGCATCCAAAACAAATGCCGACACAATGAAAAAGACTGAATTTCAGTCAAGTTTTCAAGTAAGATGCAGCCACTTCAAGTCAGACTTTTTACAGTGAGTATACGGAAATGAATTCTCAAATTTAACTAACTTGTCTTTCTTATGCGAAAACTATCGGTTTTTGCAATTAAAATATCAAGATTCAAAAGCAAAATCATATCACAATCCCATATAATTATGATCAAGAGATCCATGAAGCTCCAACAGGTTTTTTTCATCCCCGCGTGAGACTTTGAGCGACACCCTATCTAGATATGAACGGTGTACGAACTCCTGAAGTAATCCATGATACATTACTCACGAAAGGGGAGAAGACTCGAAATAGACAGCCAGCTACGGATACGTCGAACCATCTAAACCTCACAACATACTCCAAAAATTCCTCTTGGTGGGAAAATATTGAATTATTATCGGTATTTCCCTTCCACTCAAATATTTCATATTATTCTTCAATGAAATGACTTCGGAGTACAATAATATTTCCAACACTCAATTTTAGAACACGTGCCTTAGATTCAATGAGATTATGAATCATGTAAGCGATATAAACAGTCTGAAACTGTATTTCGTTGAAGAACTCAAGATATTTCAATCGATTATGTTTGTACAAGTTCATACACGCTTGAGAGAAATGTTGAAGAATCAAAATAGATCCGAGGTTCAGAACCTTTGAACGTTACGTTTCATAATTCCAGTT
Organism: Gonatopus flavifemur; assembly: GCA_018340375.1. Classification (NCBI taxonomy): domain Eukaryota; kingdom Metazoa; phylum Arthropoda; class Insecta; order Hymenoptera; family Dryinidae; genus Gonatopus; species Gonatopus flavifemur. The sequence goes on along the minus strand of JAFFJZ010000003.1, from coordinate 43,253,567 downwards.
ACATAATTGGTTATGAAATATTCATTCGAGCATTTGACGATACAGATTTTCTGTATTCAGTGAGGTGAACTGTGATTAAGATTGAAATCTCAATCTCGATTCATCTGTATATCGGGCGTGTAGTATAATCGAATAACGATCGATTGGTTGGGATGTAACTATCGTTCACGAAACATCGAAGTTCTGTAATTTAACGTGTTATCAACGATGCATTTATTTTTTCTCCTCAGAATATTTTTATTCAACCCTCAATTCACCCGTGCTCACCCCTTATGTCTCCTAACAAAATTCTTAGATGTCTGTCCATTTGTTCACAATACCCAGACACCACAATAACAGATCTATGTTGGCTAGGAAAAATAATCATCGATAATTGATTAAATAATGAATAAGTTCATATTGTCGTGAGCAGAGGATGTAAGACCAATTGAAATATCAATCATTGTTTTACAAGTGATGAATTCAAGCTACGAATTTTATAACACAGGTGCACAAGTGCCTCTTTCAAACAAGAAGACAAACAAAACTTTTTAATTAATATCCTCGACTGTGTGACAAGTTGAGAGCATTTTAAACATACCCCGAGTGGAACTCGCCGATCGAGGACAAAATTGTTTGAAAAATACAAGCACAATAATTCACACAAACATTGAATTCAATTGTATAGGAAAAGTAAAAGAACAGCACGCTGAATATATTAACCGCGCAATTTAGTAACTGAAAGAATGAGTTTCATTCAAAAATCAAACGTGTTCCTCAGATATTTCAGGAAAGAGTTCTTTAATGAAACTCAGATCTTGTATCCAATTTGACGCTCGAGCGGTAATTAGTTTCATACTTTCTTCTCTAAAAATAAATTATCTGTAACTAAACAACGGGAGACGTGAAAATCTTTTGTATAATGAAAACGTGTACTTGAAATATGTATTTGTTATGCATTAGCGATATATGATTCCCACCAGCCACGATGGAACGAAAATTGATTAATTATTTCAACGTCTCTTCAATCTGTTTTCTTTGAATTGAGTTGGCTGTCTCTGTTGTTGAAGATTAATTGGATTCATACTTCAAAACGATACGAATGATCAATCTTCTACTACAGGTAATCATTCCTTCGTGTTATGCTTATAATTGCAATTAGTTTACAGATGCAAATTACTCATAACATTCAGCGTGATATATCACTTTTACGATTATTAACAAAAACTCCCAAGTGATGACGTTCCTGTTTTACGTCTCCTGAAATTGTATGCTTCAAAAAATACTGAGTTCTAAGCAAAAGAATTGAACCATTCCTGAAACAAACATTGAAAATTTCGATTCAAATTGAGTCGGTTTTAATCGGAACCAATCAACTACTTATTAAATTTGAATCGGAATTCTGAACGTTTAATCGGAATGAATGGATGCCTTTAACCAGGGATCGAGATGTGAATGAACGTGGAAAAAAAATTCAAATTTTAACCAAAGGAATGAAATAAAAATGATTCTCTCATTATCCTGTAGTTTCTTGACACACAATTGTTGTAACACAATTTTCATATGATGTAGTTCCTGCGAATATGGTTTTTGTACACACGATTCTCGGATACGGTTATGACTTCGATGTAACACAATTTCATGCAACACGGTGTCCATTTGATATTCCCAACCGCAGGAAACATTCCATATATATTCCATGGAGTGCCGTAGTTGATAAATTGTGTCTTCGAACGGTTTCCCTATGTTAGTGACAATCGATTCTCTTTCAATCCCCGCTAAATTCCAGGAAGGTTCTTGTTTGTTTTTCAATTTTCTTTCACATTCCAAAAAAGCAAACTGTAAATTTCTTAATTCATAGAGAATTCATATAAAATGCAATATAGTTTGTATGTAATTTATATATAATTCTATATAAATTATACATAATTTTATAATTGCATATAGTGCGATGAAATTATTATTCAATTCAAGATAAAATTTCTCTAGAAGATGTACAAAAATCTTGTTCCATTTGAAAGGCAAATATAGAAAAATATTATATGAATGATGAAGATTTTCTTGTGAAATATCATATCGCAATTGCCTTAATCGTTGAGGATTACAAAAATAATATTGGAGAAGGGTCCAGGGAAGCTATATCTCCTACTCCTTCCAATTCAAATCTACTGTACATACTAGATTCTACATTAGAACCTCACTCAATAATGAATTCTGATTATTGACTGTACAATTCTGGATCAAGCAAGTTCAAGTTCCGATAGACCTATTCGCGAAGAATTACCACCTGGAATATTAATGAACCTTCCTCTGTCTCAGTTTTTCATCCTCGTCATCATCTCGACCTCGAAAATATCTTTTCATTCGTTTTTAATTTTTTATTCAATACAATTAACAAATTTTCCCTTGATTGAACAAAATTCTGGAAAGGAATATGAAACCCAGAAGAAGTGCCACATACTTCAACACCGATAGTCTGATGCACTTACACGTAATAGATATATATACACAGATATATTCTACTGTTTTCACGCGGCTATATATCAATGCTCGAACCTGTTGCAAAAATATGTACGACCTACCCGAATGACACCAGCCAAACAAACAATCGAAGCAATTCAAGAATAAAAAATCAAAGAAAAAGCTTTCGATCTATCGCGAATAAAGACAGAATAACTCATATGAAATCTTGAAATTCGATAATTTCAAATTCTTATTTAGAAAAAAAAAATACAACAATTTTAATATATATCCGCATGGATATCGATTTGAAATATCGCCAAATGAAAATCACATCATAAAAATTCATTCAACGAAAATCTCACCTGATTGATTATTATATCTCTCTCCCGTTCTGACGAAGGAAAAAAATGTGTGCGTTGCTGTTCTTCCGATGCGTTCCTCAAAATCTTCCTTGCACTCCACAAAGATGCGCGACTCCCTCACGGCATCGTCGATCAGGATCTTTTTTCAATCGTATTTTCACCTCTCAACACATTCGATTATTTCGATTTTGAATGATCTAACTTCGGTTTTAATTTTCTATTAAATCGAAAAGAACAATGGATTTCTCGTTTGTTTTTCAATACTTTCGCGCATTTACCGCATACGTACGCATCGTCGTTGTTACATTTTTGTGCACTATTTTGGGCCCGGATACCGCGAGTGTGCAGATAACTGCATTAATACTTTTTATATTAATTCGTCGGTCTTGTTAGCGGTAAAAAAAGAGTGTTCGTTTGTCCTGATACCTCATGTATTTTATAAAGTACGCACATCTATACGCAGATACATTCAACTGTATGCGTTTAAGTACGAGTGTATTTATATATATATATATATATATATCTATGTAAAGGGTAAACGCTTTTCTCTTGTAACAAAGAGATGAGCGAGCGCGCGCCGACGCAAGCTCTACCGAAGACTGCTCGGTAAAGAGTAAAAGCTACCTACGTGCAGGGCCGCGTCAGGACGCGCCTTCCCTAATCATCGCGCAAGCTCAAACGGCAAAGACATCGAGGATACGTTGTACGGCCGGTAGTGGATATTTCTCTTCGAAAATACTTCCCCTAGTGCGCTCATGTGAGATCTGTTTTCCCTGAGAAATCCCATCTTCTTCTTCTTTTTCTTCTACGTCGCACCTGAACGCCGCATTGTTGTTACAAGGTGTCGAAATTAGTTTGCCAGGGGCGCTAAAATACTCGAAGAGAGAGCGCAGAAGTTTTGAATAATTGAACAAAGTTTCGAGTAAATGACCCTTCAGATTCCTAAAACATCATTCTTTATTTATCACTATCGGAACGTGGTTTAAGTTCTCCCTAAATTTTCGATATTTCGGAGATGCCTTGGAATTCAAGATAAATCGTTGGGTGCTGTTTCGAGAATGAATTCCATACATAAATTCATTATTCGGGTTGAGATAAACCATGTTGAGTCTATAAATAATGAAAGTTTTGTTATTTATGGTGTGCAAATTTGCATAAAGTGATATTGAAAATTATTTCTATTAGAGTATACAAATTCAAATTGTTTTTTATACTGCCTCTTGTCTCGTGTGTTCAACATATGTTCATTTTTGATCGATGAAATGGTAATTGAATTATCGCATTGAAAAGTGCGATATATTGAAAAATATTTAAACACATTTGAAAACAAAGTATCAAAAAACAATTGATTCTTGTTTTTTTAAAAAATAAAATGATCGAATATTAGAAAATTACATCAATTTATATACGGATGGAATGAGGTGGTTCAACTTTTAATTGCCGCGCCCACGGAGTTCTCCCTGCGATAACTTGGAAAATGAAACTATCCATGCAAACTGTTATTGTGACTTCGATGTACGCTTTTGTATTTGTAAAAACAACTGAACAACAATCACTGATGTGAACCAAGGCTACGCAACGTTGATGAAAATCCCTTGATGGTCGTTTAAAAAATCCGCACTGTGTTGGGTAAGAATTTTTTACCGAGGTGAAATGTTAGGAATATTGATCTGAGAGAAAAAATATCCCCTCTCCATAATAGATTTTGATTCTTAAATATCTTATAAAGTTCACTTTCTGCCAGGTGAAATAAACACTCTTTTAAGTAGAAAAATCTCCAAAGTCAGACAGAAGTTACGACCTTCGACCCGCTCGCACCCTTAATTAGAATAATTCTCGAGTCGCTAACCCCTACAGTGCAGAACACCAACTGTTACCAAATTTATGCGGTTCAACTGTAGGTATGAATATAATAAGTGTATGGTATACACCTTTCTAATAAAATGCAAAACGTCGTAACGTACATGGCACAAGAATTCAATCTCGTTTATACGGAAATGTGTTTTGTAGAAGAGAATGAAGAAGTTATTTCCCAAGTATAGCAGTATTAATCGTAATTGTTGGTACGATACATGTTTTCTGCAACTTGTTCTACGTAGTATGCTGAAATTACGTTCAATCATTTCATCAAGGAATACTTGACGCAACTACCCACGTAGTGAATTTTATTTTAGACTATCCATCAAAAAGAGTTATATTAAATATATAGTATTCGATACAAATGTCACATTTAATAAGATAGTCACGCTAATTAATGTTGTATTTGTAGGGACGTTTTGAGACTCCTCGAAGACCCTGATGCATTTTTTACCTGGAGCGCTTAGAATTGCAAAAACAAAATTTAAGACGTAGGACAGGAAATTTCCTGATCGTATTTCTTAGGGTGGTCCTTATTTTATACATAAAAAGTGTTTTTCCATTCTTTTGTTGTCAACAAAAAAAGTTTTCGGTATGGACGCCCTCTAATTTTGTTCTACATCATGAAGGAGTGCTACAATATTTTTTACATAATTTTCAAAAGAGCTTTGGTGGTGCCTCACGGTGTTTTAAGTTTAAACTTAAGACGCTGTGAGGCACCACCAAATCTCTTTTGAAAATTATGTAAAAAATATTGTAGCACTCCTTCATGATGTAGAACAAAATTAGAGGGCGTCCATACCGAAAACTTTTTTTGTTGACAAAAAAAAAATGAAAAAACACTTTTTATATATAAAATAAGGACCACCCTAATATTTCTCCGCGTGATTTTTCCTATAAAGAAACATTTCCAAAACTATTCATGATTTGTATGCACTTGAATACCGATTATATATAATTTACATATAATTATATATGAATTATATATAATTTTGGAAATTTTTCCACATGAGATTGACCATTTTTCAATTTGAAGCTGACTTCAACCAATCAAGTGGAAGCTACATGAGTATAATGATTGATCCTTGGAAAAGCCGCTGAACTTTCTACTTGAATGATCAAATTATTTGTTTTATCACTCGAAACCTAGAGCTTTGGATCTAGTGTGTCGGTCTCGTCTCGTCTCGCTGAGACTGACCGGGTCTCGATCTCGATCTTGGTTTAGTGTCGAAATTTATGATCTCGTCTCGAAAAAATCAGTATCGTCTCGGTCTCGAGTCGAAATTCTTGGTCTGGAGTTGAGATTTTCGGTCTCCACAATACATTGGACTTTTCGCCAGAAATCTCGGTATCGTCGAGACTCTCGCTTTGACAGGTAACGTCTCGTCTCGATTTCAGAGTCGATATCGAGACCAGTCTTGGTCTTGTCCGAAACACTATCCGGATCGAACGATGGTGAAAGGAAAAGTTGTTTGTTATAAATTATATTGAATTATAAATAGATTATATACAATTATGAATATTTGTCCACTTTATTTTGTTGGCGGGGAAGTAACGACAATTCCTTTTTTTCTGGTCGATCTTTGTGCTGATTTTTGTTACAATTTAATCTTACACTATCTATCTAGGTCTTTTGGACCTGGGCGATTTTTTCTCTGACTTGTCATTCCGACGCATTGCATAATCGGGAGCTGGTACTGTAATGTAACTTCAAACCTTTCTGCTTCGAATGATTTTTGGAAATACATGATCCTCCGATTAGTTTCCGAGTAGCATGTATTTGCAATTCAGTTCGGGTCTTTTAGATCCAAGATGCGTGGTTGTGTAACTTTTTGATGAAGAAGTGACAAATATTTTCAGACTATATAAGAGCGGTTTGGATATTCTTTCGAGTGAAGATATATTGTTTTGATATAATAAAAGTATATGTGAACAAGGGTACCCCTGGGGAGGGGGGGGGGTTGAATTGACATATATTCAACTGCACTAAAAAAAATGTATTCGAGTCAAATGCATTTGTTGTTCATCTAATAAGTATTCAGTGGTATTCATCGAGCATTGAATTGAAGTAACGGAATTTAATTTCCACAGATGATCGTTTTTGTCCCATTCCATTTATTGTAGTTCTGATAGGAATTAATATTTTTCGGATAACGAACAAATCAACATTTCTTTGGTTCAAATAATTCTTTACTCCGGTGTTTCTTTACTGATCTGCACTTAGGGTATTTATCATCAACAAATGATAGGCATGAATCTCAAAAGGGTGAGATTTGAAGAAAATACAGCCAGAATAAAATGAGCCGGGTCCAAAAGACTCGGATGCGAGGATTAGGAATTTTTTTGAAGGTGCATGGTTGAGGGTTAAAATAATAAGATGTCATTATGACAAAGAGTATTCCTGCCATAAAATACTATTTCGAACATAATTGTCATCGATTTTTATTTTTTTCCCCGCCAGTATTTCGATAAATATCTTTAATGCACTAATTGTGGATTTTATAAAATATAGGTACCTTTACCCCAACTTCATCCTTGCAAATAATTATATTTTTTCTCAGCCATCGTTATGAACTATTTTTCTTTTCAAAGTTCAAGTCTTCCTGATTCCGAAAGGGCGGTTTTTTCTGTCTTTACGTGTTTGTGCAGGGGATGTATAATTTTTTGAGAAAAACCGTTTTTCTCACTGATTTTTTAATTTAATGTTACTTCATCCTCATAAAACTCACATAATCCTCATAAAAATCTTTTTCCAAAACGCACATTACTATTCCTGAGATGACAACGAATAAATTGGAAAAAATCCTCTCAAAAGGATGAGATTCGAAGAAAATACAGCCAGAAAAAGATGAGGCAGGTCCAAAAGACCCGGATGAGTGGATTAATGATTTTTTTCAAGGTGCGTGGTTGAGGGTTAAATAAAACAAAATAACATACAACAGCGTGATTCTTCATAAACGGACACGCGAAAAAAAATGTAATGCTTCGAATTTGTACCGCTTTTAGAAATCTTTCCATATCGAATTTTGTAATTTATTTCTGAAGATTGTTAACATCGTGAAAGGGTCAGGATTCGTGGAACGAATCATTCAAAATGGCTTGGTCTTCTTTGTCAATATCAATATTTGCATATCAGTAGCATTTTGGTATCAAAATCGGTCCCCAAAGGCATTTTCGATGAAAAAAAAATGTTTCGTCAAATTATTGACGTGGAAAATTTTTTTTCAACTCTTCTTTTCAAATCATTATATGTTGAAATATACTAAATCGAATTGAATGAAATCCATAGAGCTACTTCTTTTATAATCAAAGTTCACCTTACCTATTTCACCAACCTATTTTTCTTGATCCCATCCGCCCTTCATAATTGGTTTATTCATACATCTTTGGTCATAAAAATGTGTTGGCGAACAGTGTCCTGGAGCACGAAGAATCTGAAAACTTGTACAAAACTTGTTCAACGTACAAAACCATGACTTGTACGAAACACTTGTACTTGTCTTGGTGAATTGTTGGCACCAAAAATTTTACAAAGAGATGATTTGTTTTATAAGTGCGACGAACAATTGAATTCAATAGATTTCAAGATATAATGAATTGAAAGGAAAAAAGTCGAGAAAAATTGTTCAAGTCAATAACTTTCCCAAAAAATTTTTCATTGAAAAATGCTTCTGGAGATGGATTTTGATATCAAGGTGCTATCGCTCTCAAATATTGATATTGACAAACAAGTCCTAGCGATTTTGAGTGGTCCGTTTCATGAATTCTAAACAGATTTTCATTTGGATGGAATTGATCATTCAACCTTTTTGATAAAGTAAACCCAATACACCAGGAGACCCGGTTAACATTTTGTGTCTTGCGGTATCTATCAGACAGGGTTTAGATGTATTGCAAAACACTTTGAAATCAGTTCCCAATAAACATGAACATCTTCAAGATATCTTGAAGATATCTTTTGAAAGACATCTACAAGACATATCAAAAAGACCCCTAACAGCACATCCACCGACTTCCACGTCGCATCCCCGTGGACTCCCCGTGGATAAATGGTGGACGTGGATAGAACCAGGAGCGGACTATGGCCTGTGTCAACGGTGCCATGGCACAGGGGCGGCAGGCCGTAAAAGGGGGACAATCAAGTCGTGAAAAATTTTTTTGAATTTGAATAATTTAAAAATAATTTTTAGGAGAATAATAAATTCCAAGCGATAAAACGACATTTTTTGGTAATTAATATTTTTGTGAAAAATTAATTTTTGCTGCCATATAAGGGGCGGCGAGCTAGATGGCACAGGGGCGGCAGAAACCAAAGTCCGCCTCTGGATAGAACGTGGATGAACGGAGATGCCACGCGGAGGCAACGTAGACATCTTTTCGATATGTCTTGAAGATGTCTTTCAAAAGATATGTTTAAGATGTTTTGCCAAATGTATCTTTAAGATCAGCAGTTTGGAGGTTATGAGTGCATCTGGATAAGACTTCAAATGTCTTTGTTCACAATCAAATTGCAAAGAAGGTGAATTCGTTCAAAAATTGAAAGCTTGAATAATCCATGTACATACTAACAAATTCTGTGAAAAGTACGATTTTGTAACCTTCCCAAGTATCAACAAAAGTTCAAAGTATTTTGTTTTTTTTAAAACTTTATTGTGTGCACATACAGCTTGTACAACAAAAGGCCTCCTATTGGTTAACAATTTTGGGCTAAGTTCAAAGTATATACGAAATAGAAAAGTTCGTAGAATGTACGAATGAGACTGTTTTAACTATACTTAAAACGTACAAAGTACATCCGAAATGTACGATATTGATTCAATCGACGTTCGATTGACGCCCCATCGTATATTCGATTACATACGTTCGATGAATATGCACAGCACCTATGAAACGGTCTCATTGGAATATGCGTAGAACATATTTCGATTATTCGAAGAACGTTCATACTATATTCTGGTGCTACTAGGGTTGCAGTGCTAGCACTAAAAGTAATGAATCTCCAAGTCACAATATTTTGCGAATTATCGAACTTCTTACGCTGAATTTCATGTACAGCCTTCGTGTACAATAAGTTGTTTTTCAATAACAGTGAGAAAAAAATAATTTGAAGGTATCTATGATATTCATTAGGCACTAACGATCACTGGATCATGTACTTCAATATATTTCACCAAATTCATTAAACTGTTCAAATTTTAAGCACAATCAACTTATCTTATATTTAATAGCTAAGTTCGTTTACCGATGTCCCAAGTTGCCCCAACTCGCTCCAAGTATTTTGGATTCGCTACTTCCAGTTTAAGCAACGAAATGATTGGTTTGGTACAAGTTGGAGCAACTCAGAGCACGTAGAACGAACGAACCTTATATTTGTATATGTAATAAACACCTTGTTCAAAAGATCACTCTTACTCTGAAAATGTACACCACTGACATCCCTAACAGCAAATTGCTGAGCAAATGTGCAGTAAATTGTTGAAGACGTACAACAACACCCAAGTAGCATCAGAATATACTATGAATGTTCTGTGAATATTCGAAGTATATTCTATGCACATTCCAATGAGACCGTTTTATAGATACTATGCACATTCATCGAACGTATGTAATCGAATATACGATGGTACGTCAATCGAACGTCGATTGAATGAATATCGTACATTCCGAATGTACTATGTACGTACTAAGTATATTTAAAACAGTCTCATTCGAATATTCTATGAACGTTCACTATATGTTCTTCGTATCTCATTCGTACATTCCATGAATGTTTCTATTTCGTATATACTTCGAACTTCTGTTGCTGCTTGGGCAGTTTGAAGCAATTTGTAGCGCAACAATATGCTGTGAATCTAGGATTTTAGCTTGAGTTGTTATCGTGTTACTAGGAAGTTGCTCGGTTTCATGAAATCACATGCGTAGCAAATTCCCAGCAACTTTGTGTCAACTTGATAAACAACGTCAGAGCAACGGTTGCACAGCCACTTTTGTTGTATGGGATTATATCTCGCTATATCATATTGACAATGATGAGCACCGTCATCAAATTGGCCGTATGGCTCAGGTCATTGAAGCGTAGGTACGTCCCCACATAGCACGAATCTCTCAGTAATATCTCCAGGATATTTTGACAACATCACAATAGCTAAGTTCGTTTACCGATGTCCCAAGTTACCCCAACTCGCTCCAAGTATTTTGGATTCGCTACTTCCACCCATATAAAAATTTTTAGGTTTCACCAATGCTGACAATAGAATATAGCTTGGCGCAATGTTGACAGGCGAGGCTTGGCAATCTATGAATATTCAATGTTGATTAACAACAAATAAAATGTTGCGCCGATATCGGTGTTCAACGAATTTCGGTTGTCAGCCTACCATTGATCCACAATTCCGCCAGGCTTGGCGCTTGCTAGGCTCATCCTTGGCCCAACATTGACTGAACGATAGATTCTATTGAAAATTAGGATCATTTGAAACGTGGTCGAATATTGCCACAACGATTGATCTAGTCTGGGTAAAAATGAGTTTTCAATGTAGCGCCGATCATTGGTAATAACATGGCTCAATATTGGCATGCTCCTTAATTTCAACATTTGATGGCTGAATTGCTAACTACAAGTTACTGATCAAGTGTTTCTCGCGAGTAGTGAGAGATGTGTACGAGGAATATATAAGACTCAAATAATTCTCTGGAAGAACAGTCAATCGTTCTTTGTTACAGGTTACACCAGAGGGCTCCTACTGCTGATCCATACTGTGTATACTTCTCATGACAAACTTTGACGACAAAAATTACCGAGTAGTTTACAGATAAATAAGGAAAACATAATAAGATCCCAAATAACATATATTGGAAATTGTGAAATGCGCATACTTTTTACATATTTTGGGGTTGATTATTTTTTAAAGTTTTATCATCGGCGCAACATTGATAAACAAATTTTTCTATTGTTCACCAATGATGTTCTATTTCATTGCCACTTCTGCACCAATGATGGGGCTACATTGGAAAAACACATTGATAAATCATAAAATGATGTTATCATTTCAGTGTTGCGCCATGCTTGGTTGCCAAGCCTCGGCCATACTTTATCTACATTGCGCCATGCTAGCGCCAATGGTAAATTTCTGCATGGGCAGTTTAAGCAACGAAATGATTGGTTTGGTACAAGTTGGAGCAACTCAGGGCACGTAGAACGAACAAACCTAATGTCTCCAGAATGTTGCAGAATATTCTGAAGATATTACTGAGACATTTGTGCTATGTGGGTCGTGAAATGTTTGGGTTCGAATCTCGCAACCCCAAGAATCCGAAATGAAGTGAAATTTGTTGGACTGAGAGGGGGGATCAAAAGAAAAAAAAAGAGGAAGAAGAAGAAACAGAGGGGAGAATTTCTTCTATGCACGATTCAAGATTTTTATGAATAGAAAGTGTCAGGACGTAGTTGGAAAGTATTTGGAACGTGGATTTAAGCGTATACCGAGCGTCAAGTGGAACATTAAGAGTGGTTCGAACGTATATTTGAAGTGTGTGAAGCGTATCCGAAGAAACCTCAGTTTCATAGAAACCGGGCTTCACGCACGGAAGCGTAATCCAAGAGTGGATAGGAAGCATATGAGAAGTATTAGGAAAGTAATCTGAAACATTCTTACGCTTCCGTTACTCTTTATGACACACTTCCCTTTCACCAGGGTATTAGCACGCTGATTGCAAACATGTATCAAATACGTTTCACTTAGAGATCTGCAATAAATTGGTCACAAATATATGATTGAAACGTATCTGATCCATGTTTGCCACTAGTGTGTTGTTAGGGAGCGGTCAGGGAAGTCTAACAGAATTGACCAATCACATGTTCCTGTTGAACAGTATGACCAATGAGAAAAAAATTAATTTCAGGACTGTGAACATTCCCAGATAGAAAACCATGCCCTAAATATTTTGTAACATAATGTGCCGTAAACATACTATCATAAACTTCGCTTAGATTGCAATGATGCATAAAATGTAAACATTATGTCTTCATTATGGTACCATCACCTCGTTTCGCTATCAATAACAATGCTTTATGCGGAAACACCTTGGTACCATGATGTAAACATTTCTTGGCGTGCATGTCACCATTATGATGGCATTATTGAGACATTTTTCTATCTGGGATTGAATTGAGAGGCGGAAGACACTTTTAGACAGAAGGCATCTTTTTAGAATTCTGCAGATAGGGAGGCGGGGGGGGGGGGTGCTCGACCCACCCGAATTCAGCACTGTTCTCTCATTTATTCCCAAAGTATTCACCTTACTTTCAACACTTCAGTGAGATACCAAAATTCACTCATCTCTTTCACACAGATTTATAAATTTTTTCAATAATTTCAAATATGTTCGCAACATCGAGATACATCAACCATCAACTCTAATTCTCCAAGAAATTATTTCCAAAATTCAATTTGATGTCTCAGAATCTCACATAAATTATCTGCTGATAAATTCTATTGAGAAATAAATATTTTTACCTTTATATTTTTTATACAGAAAAATCCACGGAGAAACTCAAACTTTTCACTTTATTCAACTTCACTGTGAAATCATTAGAATCTAACTAACTTTTGATTTCAATCAGGTGCATAATACATCGTTATCACGCTGTTGCGAAGTTGTCTTTTTTTCTTATATCTTTACATATCGATTGTTTTTTAATACAGGTAACAGTGGTATGATCATAACATGATAAGAGCATTTCAAATTGCAATTACTTGGCAATAGTTGTCTCTAAAATCTTACTTATACACATATTGACGTTATTCGATATTGATTATTCAATACTTTCCTCATTTTTCTCTTGTTTCCAGCATATAAAAGGTAATAGAACGACTTTTGAGATACAAATTTTCATGTTTCATGAGGAATCAATTCTTTTTTATACAGCATCAAATTTTTATCAATATCTCATACAAATCTATGTAAATTCAATCCTTTTTCTATAAAAAAGAATCGGCATCACTAAATATAATAGGAATTTCCATTTAGAAGACAACTGGGGCTTCTTTGCGCTCATATGAAAAAAACAATTTTTGTACATTATTACAAGTTCATGATGAATTGATTTGATATCACTGAAATTCACATCATTCATTGCAAAGAATTACAAATTAAATATAAAAAAAACTCATTTTCGAAATTAATAAGACAACGCTAACATGAATTTTCTTGAATAACATGTGTAACAATTGAACATGTTATTAAGAAAAGCAAAGATGTGTGCACTTCAGTATTTTTTACTAGACTGCAAATTCGTTCCAATAAGCGATTCAAACTTCAATGATATATTGATTTGTGTATCGGATTGCATGGGATTCAAGTGAAAATTTCATAGGCATTTTTCATTAAATAGTTGAAATTTGTCATTAATGTATTCAGAGATGAAAGTTTAATGCGATCATGACTTATAAATCCAAGTTTCTCAAGTTTCGAACATGCAAATAATTATGTTTTCCTCGCTCTAGTTGAATTTTTATGAACTGGTATAAGAGAAACATTGTAGATAGAATAACTACTATATATTTTATCAATAATGTTGTTGTTGAAATATTAAACGTACGTAAATAGATAATGTTATCTTGAAAATATACATTTTTTTTCCTTGTGATAAAGACAGATAAGTAATTTGAGTTGCACAAGTAAAAACCTGCACGGAAATATTTCGCTGAAATAACCATGAATAATCTCTGAAAAAAGTCTGAAAAACTCTGAGAATTTTTGAAAATTTGATGAAAAATCTAATATTTTTGGAACATCCTGTACAGACTTTTTTCAGACTTTTTCAGAGCATTCCAGAGTTTTTCAGTTTTTTTCAGATAAATAGAAACGAAATTGCCCTGTGCGAAAATTCTGACAAAACTTTGAAAAAGTACTGACTGTTGAAAATTTTCAAAATTATATAAATGCATTCATATTTTATATTCGAATATCATATGTAAGAAAGTGTTTGAGAGTAAAAAAAATTTCTTTCAATAATCAGGAAAATGTTAGAAATTTCTCAGAGTTTTGTAAGAATTTTTTCAAAGTGCAATTTCGTTCCTATTTGTCTGAAAAAAACTGAAAAATTCTGAAAAAAGTCTGAGAACAGTCCGTACAGGATGTTCCAGAAATATTAGATTTTTCATCAAAATTTCAGAAATCCTTAGAGTTTTCCAGAGCTTTTTAGAATTTTTCAGAAAAAATGTGAAGTTTTTCAGAAATTATTAATGGTTATTTCAGCGAAATATTTTCGTACAGGAAATCATTCATGTTTATCATACACATGAATAGATTTTATACCGTTTCAAAAGGTGAACATTGGAAGTATGACTGAAAAAAGATGCAAAAGGAGAAGAAAATGCTGTAATGAAATATGTACCATGTAGTTTATACACGTATTAAGGTGATAGTAGTGGCGTAGCAGCAGCCAAATCCTTCAAGACAAACTACGGGCAAACGCCTCAATTAAATCAAAATATCCCTCTGTACAGCATTTCTCTGATTCCTGTAGAATTTGTTTCTAGTGTTATGATCATTAAAAAACTGCAAAGAATTTTCACTCAAAAATGACTATCTTCGTCAACCGCATTCTCTTTGATCACTCGAATAATTTCATCTTCATTATATTCAATGGGTTTCGTGGAAATTCATATTCATTTATGACTGCACATTCGATTCTGCATCATAAATCATTAACCTAATTAAAACATGGCTCGAATACTGGTAGTGATTCATCATAAGAATTATTAATTAATAAATGTAATAAATATTTCATAAATCTGCTATTCATATTCTGTTACGAATTCCATAATTTTCCATAATAAAACCTAACTCTTTTATGAATCAATCACTTTGACGCTCTAATCGGAATATGAAACAAGTATTTTCTTCAAACTAGAGATGGGCGATACGTATCGATATCGATACGTTTCTATAATATAAGTATCAAGTTTTTATCAAATTTTTATTGAAATTTTATTTAAACTAGATAAAAATTCTATAGAAACGTATCGATACCGATACGTATCGCTCATCTCTACTCCAAACAGTATTAAATATAAAACGTTTAGAAACGATATTTTTGAAAGGAACTATACTCCTCAGTTTCATCTGATTCATTATCGCTCTAATTGCGAGAAAACTGAAGATCTACGTTCTCGTCTCTCTAACAGTACTAAAATGAATTGAATACCGTTCGTAGGATACTGCGTTTCAAGACATTAGATTGTGTTGATACAGTAGTGAGTGAATCTAAATAATTCACAACAAGTAATTTTGAAATTAGTTATCCAAACGGTGTAATTTCAGACAAAGCTAAACGATGTCTTAAATTATTTGTATACAACCATGATTATAATGCTAGTTTTCGCACTTTCTTCTCGATTTAAAAACAATGTACAAGGTACGGAATTATGCCTCATTCATTGTCTTTGATGTATCACCTTCAGAGGTGATCTAAGTAGATTTAGAAGGATTTTAAAATTATCCTGACTGAACTGTTCTCATCGGGTACTGACTGTACAAAATAATTGTAGAATTTTCCCCCAAATATAGTAGCAGAAAAGTACGTCCATGGATTGGAAACTTCTTAATATGAATTGATGGACATTTTCCCTTTTCATGAAGCATTCAACGCCCAAAAAGCAGAATATTTCTCCAAAGTGGGA
The DNA here is from genome assembly GCA_018340375.1 of Gonatopus flavifemur. Lineage (NCBI taxonomy): Eukaryota > Metazoa > Arthropoda > Insecta > Hymenoptera > Dryinidae > Gonatopus > Gonatopus flavifemur. The sequence continues at coordinate 43,237,219 of JAFFJZ010000003.1, read as the reverse complement.
AAAAAATTCCCTATTTTTTATTCGAAGGCAATTCTCCCGTGATCAGAGGACGGAATAATTCACCACTGATGGACAGAAAGACTGTCCATATTTTTGACAATGCGCTTATCGTTATTTTTATTATGAAGTATGATGAAACAGAAACTTGAATTTTTTGATGAAAAATAGAATTCATCTTAGTTTCCAACATTGATCCATACGGAAGGGTATTTTGTTAGCTGTTATATGAATAGCAAAGGATAAATTGCTGTGCAAATTGGAATTTTCGTTACGATAGTGGGGAACAACATGACAGCGCTAAGAGTGTTTGTTGTAATAGCGAACATTCCTTTAAATTAGCGGTATCCGCCTCACTCGTACATAAATTCTGTTATATAAGAATGAAGTTTCAAAATTGTGTAATAACACATTTCACTTTATAACAATCTCTGTATACATGAAATATAGAATATAGAATGGAATAATAATTTCATAATACCGATTCAAAGAAGTTTTCCCTCACAATGAAAGATCTACTTTCCAATGTAATCAACAGAATCGATTCTTATTTATAGGAAAAATAATCCTGTTTTCATAGATTTGTATACAATTTTAATAAAAATTCGTTATGATTTCTATACAAAAGAATTGATTCTTTTAAGAATCTCCATCACCAATGTAACGTCAACGTATTCCATAAATTATATTCATTTCACGAATGTCTGGCCACAAATAATTTGAAAGGATTTCCTTTCGTGTTTTGCGAGATAAAGTTCATATAAGAGACGCGAGATAAATGAAGAACATAAATATCTGATTTTCAAGTAAATTACTATTATCATTGTAGGTTTCTGAGCCCAGTAGAACTATCGTAATATCTCGCTGTAATCATGATGTTTTGTTTCGTCTGCGTTAAATCCTTGCCAGCACTAGGATGACTGCTTTTATTACCACCATCAGAGCGAAATTTGTGTTCTCTGCGCAGGTCCTGATCGTTCATTAGAAAGTCAAAGGTCAAATAACGAGGAAATATATGGATGAATCTTGAGTTTTCAAGACAAAATTCAACCACCGGTCATTTTTCCCCTTGTACGCTCATCATTTTTATTTGATCGAGATGAAAAAAGTCATGAGATATATTCTACAAGGATTTTGAAAGGATTGTCTTTGTAAAGATCCAACTGCACCGTCTGCTTTGATTTTCTCTTCTGAATTCTTTTCTTTTTTTTCTGCTTTGTTGAAGGATAAAGTCAAGGAATGGAGTTCAAGATAAAGTGAAAGAATAAACTCCCGTCTACGTGAAGAAAAATAAGACACTCTGTCATCTTTAATTTTCCCTTCAATCTATTGTCATCGCTTTTATGTCGTCTCATAAAATTTGAGAAAATATGTTTCGGAAGGAATAAAGTACCGTTCTGTATTTCACATAATTTATAATGAGATATTGATCATATGGAATATCTGATCATCGTCGATATTGTTGTAATCATTCTTCAGATTTTCAAAGTTCAATGGTTTCATTTTAATTGGATTCATCCGGTACGTTCCCTATTAAAATCTTCCAGTCAGTTCTTAAAAAAGATCAGGGGGCCTGATACTCTTTTTATAACGTAATTCTTTTCATAACTGTAATAGTTATTTCAAAAGTGCGACTAGAATGTTTAGGAATTAAACCTAATAGTAGGGCTGGGACTACTATATCTCGACTTTTACATTTTACATGGAAAAAACTAGGGAAAACGATGCTTGAAAACATCGATGTATTTTGTAGAAAGAAAGTATGTAATTTTTATCGACATTCTATAAAATTTGATCAACACTGAATTATTTGAAATAAAAAAAAATCTTTGTTATTCAACGCCGCCTACCCTTAGTGGGAACCCTCAAAGTTCGAATTCATCGGTTGTAGACTTTATTACGTATCAGTGAACAACATGAACATTTTTTGTTCAGAATTAGGGCTGGGGCTATAATCTAATCCAATGTGATTTTATATAAAATTTGTATCAAGTTTTGTTTTACAAATTCATAGAAAATTGATACAATCACATTGAGTCAGATTATAGCTCCAGCTTTATTCAGAATGTTCTTAGAACTTGATCTATAATAACAAAAAATTATCAATTCATTTATTGATGTCGATAAATTGAGAACAGAATTTATTTTTTCAATTACTCAATCTCAATATTTGACATATAAATTTCAAATTGAAATAAAAGGACAACAAATCAAATCTAATCAATCAAATTAGATGAAATTGATACTCAATATAAAAATAAATTATGACATGTGAATTATCTAAATATAAAAATCCCACTGATCTTTCAAATCTTGCATTTGATAATTGAATATTGATTTTGAAAGTGTGTCGAATAAGACGGTATGAAAGAAGGTTGAATGTTTATGTTATTTTCAACTAATGAATTGTGATAATAAAATCAAATCAAATTGAATTAATGAAATCAGATAAAATTCAATATAAAAATAAATTATGAAATCTGAATCATCTGAATATAAAGATTTACGGTAATTAAAGATTTTGCATTCTTCCGACAAAATCATATGTAGAAGTAGAATGTTTTCCTGAATCATAAGATTCATTTGTACTCCTTGTGTAATTCGAACCCGAGGCTCTTACGAAACGTGGATGTTTCATTGGTTGATTGTGTGGTGTTTGTAATGATTTATGAATGGGAGTTATAGAGAAATTCGATAAATTGTCAGTTTTTTTACTTCGAGTCGATGATATTCCTGTTGGTAAGTGAGGCATCAGAAATTGGCTGCATTCTTGTGAGCTGTAAAAGTACGATTTATCGAGTTATTTCCAACCCTCTCAAATAGTAATAAAAAATAAAATAACAATGACTTATAAAATACCTTATGATAGAGGTAGGTTTATACTGACTTGACTCCCCAGTGAACAATAATTGACTAGATGCATGTGAACTATAAGTATAATGGAAATACACTTGTATTTTGCATTTGCCTTTGCGTTTTATATAAAAATCATCATTAATTTCGTACCTTGCAGCAACCGAGGGTGAGGAGTCTGATGTTACTTTGAACATTTGGACTCGAGGTCTACGAAACTGATCGTCGCTTGATCTTACAGCTGCTTTCTGTTTACATGCTTCTGCATATGCAATTTTACTATCCAAATGTGCAATAGCTTCTTTCATCTTTGCAATGTCTTTTTTCAAACGTGGCTTTTCTGTGCATGACTTTTGAATCAATTGTTTCACGTACATAGCTTTCTTTCGCTTTAAAATAAAAATTCACTTATCAAATTTTCATTTGCAAAAATAGATGAATATTCATCAACAATCATAAAATTCCAACTCACAACTTCAAAATATCTATCAATGGTCATTTTGGTTTGGGATTCTTGAAACTTTACAATTCTGAGTAACATTGAAAATTGTATCATTTCAATGAAAGGAGCAACCATTGGATGATATGGTTCTTCTAATACAATGATTTGGGGATTCTCTTGCTTACACAGTGAACACTGTCTCTGCACTGTTAACAAAGAAATATGAATAATCTTGAAAAAACATTATTGAAAATTTAATTATTTTAGATTCAAAGGTATGTATTATGTACAATCAGATAAAGAGAAATTAACAATTCGCTTAACTGATTCATTACTTCTTAATTGATTGATTCTACATTGATTCTTAGAAGTTTTAAGAAAATCCTTTGAATATGCTTTGAACTATTTGAATGCAACTATTTGGAATAATCATATGTTATGCTTTGTACATTCTACGCAACGTTACAGAATTTTAGTATATTTCAGAAGTTCTTGCATTACTTGAGCAGTATAAGAACTATTTTATGAATTCTAATACTTCAGTTCGAGATATTTATTAATTAGAAATAATATACAAAAAAATAAGGTAATATCCCATGTAAAAATAAACATAGAATTGATTGTCCAATGATTAATGAATAATATGCTTGCTGCAATTATGTACAACAACGTATAGATTGTATACTGTTCAAAAATAGAACAACAAAAATTTAAGGTATAATTGATTTGATAAATTATAAATAAAGTCATATTTGTTACCTTTCAATGTGCAAACTTGGCAATACAAATGACCACAACCTGTTAAAGAAAAAGGTTTACTTCCTCCATCGTATGGCACTTTGCAAAGATTACAGATACAAAGTGTCAAAAAATTATTTTCTAAAAAATAAAGAATTCAATCATTTAGATGAAATATCATTGTATTCTATAGAAAATGATGGCCCTGTTCCATTTTTTTGTTATATACTTAAATAAACAATTACACATAACAGTAGTATCACAGTCAAGTGGATGGCTATCACTTTTCTATATAATGTTGTGATGCTCAATTGCTTATTTAGATAAATAACAAAACGAAATACTGATAATAGAATAATAATAAAATTATATTTACGTTCACTCATTTCAATTGTTCAACTGTTGTGTTCAATTTAGCAGAAAAAAACTCAATGCGCTTAAATGTTCAATAATATGTAAGATGATTAAGTCAATATTATTAATGATGGAAATAACGAATCGATGTGATTGACAAATAGTATTGATAAGAGTTCTGACAATAACCGGAAGAACCCATATAATTATATACGGAAGTATTTCACAATGAGTATATTTACGGGTCTTTTTTGAATGAAAACATTTAGTTCTATTACATTCGATAACTCGAAACGATTTGTCTGGACTGTGGGGTCCATCTTCCATTGGTACCAACGGTAGACCGCGATTATCCCGAAAGCGTGTTGGCCCGAAACTTGGTTGACCCGAAAGTCGAAATCCCGAATAAGAGTAATCCCGAAAGATAACTATATTTTACTAATCACGCGCTAATGGGATAAAATGTCACCAAAATTTTTTCGGGATTACTTCTATTCGGGATTTCAACTTTCGGGCCAACACGCTTTCGGGATAATCGCGGTCTACCGTACCGACGACTCAGGTTTCGGAACTCCTAGGATCGTTCACGATGTTCATTGGTGAATTCTTATAGAACGTTCAACCACGTCCAACATTCTATGAGAAGTGATCAATCAAAATTGCGTACGATCCACTGATCTCTATATACACTGGATGCAGCACGCCGTAGGGGCGCTTGTGCCTATTTGAAGAATGAGCCCAGTGTTGCCAGTTTAGGGTTTTTATCCCCAGATCTAGAGATTTTTCATCTGAATTAGCGATACATTTTTTCACATTGTGCCAGTGTTGCGATATTCCCCTATGTGGTTTTGTACTAACAGGTAAACACCCGTTGAACCGAAAGCCCGTTAGGCCGAAAGACCGTTGGACCGAAATTTATTTTACCGAATGACAATAATCCGAAATATTACTATACGTTACTAGTCGTGTGCGAATAAGATAGAATGTCACCAAAACTTTTTCGGATTATTGTCATTCGGTAAAATAAATTTCGGTCCAACGGTCTTTCGGCCTAACGGGCTTTCGGTCCAACGGGTGTTTACCGTACTAACACACGCGAGTATTCTTGTAGGTGAGCGGTTCACCGATAAGAGTGCCCACATGTGTTGGTGCAAAATGTAGTCACGTGACCAAGCTGCGATTTCCCACATTGGGGAATATCGCAACACTGCATTGCGCCATATCTCACTTTTAGAGATTTTTTATTGTCATTTGGAGATTTCTAGGGTTTTCCGACTTTTTAGGATTGACATCTTTTTCCTGCATCATCTTCTTTTTCCAGGGTCAATAAGTTTTGAACTATGAAGTTCTTCATTGTAACACTTATGGACGGTAAACCATAATAAACCCGAAGTGTAATTAGGGTTGCCACCTCGAAAGCAGCACATGATGTTCATTGGTCTATTCTTCTTGAATGCCAATCATCTTTCAATTTACATGTGACTTGAATGAACATCATGTCCTGTTTCCGAGGTGGCAACCGTAAGTGTAATGGGTAAACACCCGTTGGTCCGAAAGCCCATTAGTCCGAAGCACCGTTGGTCCGAATTATAAAATTCCGAATGAAAGTAATTCCGAAAATGTTCTGGTGAAATTTTATCTCATTCGCACATGACTAGTAACGTTTAGTTATATTTCGGATTATTCTCATTCGGAATTTCATAATTCGGACGAACGGCGCTTCGGACTAACGGGCTTTCGGACCAACGGGTGTTTACCAGTGTAATGGACCCGAAGAGCAGTAGACCCGAAGAGAGTAATCCCGAAAAATAATAGTTTGTTACTAGCCGCATGCGAATGAAATGAAATGTGACTGAAACTTTTCCGGGATTACTCTTGTTCGGATTTCCCTGCCTTCGGAACTCGGGGAAATCTCACTCAAACAACGGTTCAGTGACGAAGAGAGGGCCTCTCCCTTACGGGTGACTTATCTGAGATATATTCTGCACAGGAAGATTACTCTACGCGTCTGGCTGACATCTTATGACGTCATATTTTCCCTACATCTCTATTGGCCACTACAGCTCGGCCATTCTGAAAGTACTGCTCGTCCCGAGCAGGCGCGAACTTTAAATTTGAATATTCTAGAACAACATTCTCGTTGCTTACTATCTGGGTTTTTCTTCTGTTATGCACTTGCACCTTTTCCTTGCAGCTATTTTTTCACGAATTTAGCTTTTACTTTATCATTTATTATTGATTTATTTATTTCTTTTTTTTTTCTCTCTCTTTTCTTTTTCCAGCGACGAAAGGTAAGTACAATATCTCATTTTATTATTTTTTATCATTTTCTAGGGCATTCACCCTTTCTTTTTTTACGTTTTCGATTAACCCCGAGGGTCTGTACTCCGTAACTCTAACAGAATATCGTTTTATGTATTTACAGGTATATATAGTTTGAACAAAGCAACTTTTCCAACTTTTCCGCTTTACATCTATGATACATCTTGTGAACTCAAGGAGTTCTTTCGTGAACCATTAGGTTTTCGTACAATGTTTTTTGTTATTCTACTTACACTATTTACAATAAAGGCTTCTACGTACTTAAAATCTAATTCTCTTTACTTTCACCGACCCGGATCCAGGGCTTGATCTTATCGCTCGACAAAATTGAATTATAGGGTTTCTGATTTATATTGAATCCTGGGATATCCACGACCACATACCGGTTGTGTCCCAAAACTTTCCTAATTTTATAGGGCCGCCTGTATGCATTTTTCAGTTTTTTATTTTCACCGGGCTTTCTCGTCATGTTACGAATCATAACGAAATCCCCCTCGTTATACTTTGTTGGCGATCGGTGCTTTTGGTTGTAGTACTTAGTATTTATTTCTTTGATTTTCTTATTCGCGATATCGGCTACACTCCTAACCCTTTCTCTTTCTTCCTCTAAATCTTGATCTATTTTTAGCAAAGATTTTACCAGTCGTTGAATAGGAGCGTCCTCGTGGCCCTGTAGATCGCTGCCATAGAGCATTTTACTGGGGGTGCCTTCTAATGACCGATGTATGGTGTTGTTTATTACATATTGAGCTTGGTGCAGCACCGATGCCCAGTTTGAAGCGTCGGCACAAAGCTTAGACAGGGTTTGTTTAAGAAACCTGTTTACTCGCTCGGCAATACCGTTGGCCCACGGGGAGGCTACTGCTACGAGCCGGTGCTTACAATTCTTCTTTTTAAGAAACTCTTTAAAGGCTCTTTAAGGCTGTGCCTCTATCGGTAACGACTGTCTGAGGATTCCTCGTCATCGAAAACAGGAAATCCATCCAATGACAAACTTCCTTCGACGATGTCGACTTGGTGGGAAAAAGCCAAGTAAAACGCGTGTACGCATCGATCGCCACCAAAATATATTTGTACTTATCTAGAGTTACTTCTAATGGCCCAAAATGATCGGCATGTACCGTTTGCAAGGATTTCGTAGGACTTCCAGATGGTTCCATTTCTCCCTCGTTCAGATTTGGTGATGCATTCGAAAAGATACAGGTGAGGCAATTCTCGATATATGTAGCGACTCTATGGGTTAGCGATGGGAACCAATACGTTTCAACGATGCCTGACACGGTTTTCTTCAGGCCACAATGGCCCATATTATCGTGATATACTCTGATAACGTTTGTTATCATTTGCTCCGGTACTACGAATTTTTCCCCATTACGGGTGACCTTGTACAACAGGCCATCAACCAGCTTGAACTTTTCGTTTTCTTCGAATTCCAATTTGTTAATTATTTCCTTGAGCTGGTTATCGGACTGCTGTCGGAACACGAGTTCCTCTTCAAGGGAAAGAGCTTCTAGCAAGAAAACCTGTCTACTTAACGCATCAACATGGCCCATCTTCTTACCCTCCCGGTGAACCAACTCGAATTCATAATTTTGGAGCAGTAGGGACCATCTGGCTATCCTAGGGTTTAGACTCATTTTTTTCACTGCATGCACTAATGGATTGCAGTCTGTGACAATAGTAAATTTCATCCCATAAAGATAAATATGAAATCTTTCGACGGCACGAACTATCGCTAACATTTCCAGCTCGAAGCTGTGATAATTTTCCTCTGTTCTGCTCGTCACTTTACTAAAATAAACCACTGGGGCCCAGGTCTTGATTATTTGTTTTTGCAACAGCACTGCGCCCAGACCCATTGAGCTGGCGTCTGTGTGCAGTTCTGTTTCTGCTTCGGGGTTGTATCTTATGACGTCATATTTTCCCTACATCTCTATTGGCCACTACAGATGGTTGTAAAATTACAGATCTTTGAAAAACTGGCACGTGGAATATAGGGAATCTACATTTCCTTTTGGTAAACCCTTCACACTCCAAACAGCGAATTAATTTACATCGTCGATAACGGAAGCCCAACATTCAGACTAGGTCATTTTTGTCCCGACACTCAAAGTGGTAAAATTCAAAAAACTTTTTCACAGTGCAGACCCGAAGATGAGCATCCCGAGGGTTAGTTAACCCGAAAATTGAAACCTTATGGTGCATTTTCACACCCATAATCATACCGTTATCTTTGTTCATCTTTCAGCCGCAATGTCGAGGCACAGGTGTAAAACTAGGCATACTTGAAAAGTATTGGTACCGTAATCTGCTACTTTTTTAGTTCATGGGACAGTAGGGAAGAGAAAACAGCGGAATGACTTTGATTGGTGCCGCTCTCTCCGTACGTTCCGTTCCGTAGTTAATTTTTGTACCATAGGACAGCAGCCTGAGATTTCAATTTTCGGGTTAGCTGACTTCCGGGACGCTCGTCTTCGGGTCTATCGTGCATCGGGCCAATTATCTTTTGGATCTATTGGGGTCTACCTAGGAGTTCCCCTGCCTAGGAGCTACCCTGCAACTGCTGCTGTTTTCAAAAATGCACCTCTAGAGTTCCTCCCTTGGTTGAAAAGAGAGGTGAATTCTGAGAAGAGGGGGCCCGATACTGTATTAGCATCCCCTTAAGTGGATACGACCGTTTACTTCGGACCTCTTTTTCTATTGTATAAGTTTGTCTTCTTCTAACCAACGTGCTCGGATGGTACACGCTCGTATCCTCTTAAGAGGATACCAAAGTTACCATCGGAGCACGTTTTCTTGCACTAATATACTCGAAACTGAATTCATAAGAAAATCTGAAATTTTCAGGGATGATTCTTTGAGACTTCATCTAGGTCTATACAGAGCCCAAATTTTAAATTTCGGAAAAAATTTTTTTGCCGAAATTCAAAATTCAATTTGTAAAGTATCAAAGAATATTCCCTGAAAATTTCAGACTGTTTCATGAATTTAGTTTGGAAAAATGTTGCGGACAAAACCTTTACTCGGATGGTACGCTGGTATCCCGTTAAGAACTCTTTGTATTATAAAAAAACTCTCAAAAAGTTCTTTTCTCAGAATTCATTTGGGATTCTTGTGTGCTATCTGGGCATTCTACATGCGTATATTACCCTTGATTACACTGTAAATTACAAAATTACCATCGAAAACCTTTCATAACACGTAGATTACCATCCCTGATTATAAACCAATCGCATTCATAATGTCTATTAGAACGATATACAAGAAATCTTTAAAATCTTGTGCATTGGTTCAATTTTCAGTCCACCGGAACGTATTGCGATCCATGAGAGATCAGCTTAACCCTACGTATAACCAAAATTTGAAAAAAGCCGAAGAAAAAAGTTCTTTTTCTACCTGTTGTATTGAATGGTATTAAAGTAACCTTTTCCCATGTCAGTTAAAATCACACAATTCATGTGTCTCGATATTGAATCACAGTTGTGACATATTCATCACTTCTTCCAATAGAATTGTAGTTTTAAAAGGTATGGGAATATTTAAAATTTAAATGACGTGTCAAATGGAAGAAAATTAATGTTTGGTGAATCTCGAGAGACGCCGTTTCCAGGGTGTTGCAGGGTGTTCGCAACATTGTGATTTGTATTGCATTGTATTGGTGACAACCGCGACAACTAATATGAGTTCAATTTTCGGATTTTTCTCATGATACTCTACAATTATTACAAGAAAAATTAATTAAATATTTTTTCTACATTTTTCAAAGTAATTTTATGAAAATTAACACAATATTATGAGTAATATTTGAAATTCCTAACGAATAATTATACAAAAGTGGGCGTAGATTTACAAAGCATACAATTATTTAATGTCAATGAACCTTGTGGGTATATAATACTGGTAAGTTTTTTAATTTATCAGAATGTAATTTCATGTATTGTTTATTTGTATTTGTATTGTTATTACTACATACCTCCTTTTGCAGTTCATTTGTCACCAATGGCTGAAGATAATATAGAAATTTGTGGTTTCCTTGATGCTAAATTGCCTGGGAATAGATGTATGACTCAAAGGGTCAAAAAAAGATCATTAGCCCCATGGAAGGTATGGAAAAGACATTGGTGTACTATAAGAAGACTGGGACCAGGTCTAGGTATAGAGGTACAAATGGATTACGGAGTTGGGAATAGAAGTGGGCTGAACGAAAGAGAAAATTCCATTCAAATACCGATAGATGCATTGATATATCGTACAGAGTCTAGGTCAAAATTATTTGCCTTTGGTATATTTTTATCTAGAGAGAAAAAACCCCTTTTATACTTATCTGGCAATTCAGAAACAGAAACTCAACGTTGGATGGCAAACATCAGACAGCTATTGAGACCAAGAAAACATCGTTTTATAGATGGAACTTATAACATATCAATTATTGATAATACACATTCGAGGAATGCTTGTTTAACAGGTATTTAGACCAAACAAAAGTAAATTACAACAATATTCATATTTTTTGTCATTAACTGTGAATTGAAACACTTTCAGGATTACATGGGGATTTGATAACCAGTCAGATAGGAGTGTTTATAAAAGATGCTCATTCTGGAGAAATAGTGGCAAATTTCGAATGGAAAGAACTGGGTAGTTTTCATTTAACAACTGTAGGACATCCAGAGGATGTTAAACGTATTTGCGTGATCCACACGACTAAAGAATTTTGCAGCGGAATCGGTGAACTTTACGTATTTTGTTTGAATGCCGATAAATTGTTACAAGACTTTGTAACTCAAGGTCGTGGACCAAAACACAGACATATCAATCATCGACCGTTGAGTCTGAGCGAGGGTGATCTCAGAATATCGATGCAATGCGACGACACTGCCGAAACTTTTCCTAATTTCAAGAACAAAATCGCATCTAGTCTGATCAACGCTGGATTAGGATTATTATTATCCTCTCGTACAGGTAGCGAGACAAAACTCATTAATGAAGTAACTGAAACTAATATTGTACGGAAAGTAGCAAGCCCTAAGAACAAAAAAATATCAAACCATCCTAGAGCCGTGGACAACGTTTATCAACCGGAACCTGCGGTTCATTCTACTAATTTCGAATCTGCTCTCGAAGAGTTTAAAAATCCACTTCCTAACAGAATTTCAAACATATCTGCATCCTCTGGAATCTATGAAGAGATTCTAGAAGACACAGATTCTCCTAGAACAATCAAAGTTTCGAGTAATTTGTACGAAGATCCGGAAGAACTCGTTCATAATAGTCACGATTTGAATTTACAACCACCGCCGTTACCTCCGCGTCAAAGATGTGAATCTGGATCCGCAAAACATAACAGGTTAATTGATTAGTTTATTTTATTATGTGTATGTTTACCTATATGCATATATTTTTTTTGTAGTATAAACGATGATGGATTAGATTCCGAGGGTGATACCAGATCAGCAACTCCAAATACACAAGACGACATATCACCTCCTCTCGAGAACAAAGCATTGCCGGTAAATCCATTACCTTTGGATACTTCTGAATATGTTCCAATGTCTCCAAGGTTAAAAGAAATGGCTCTACATCAATATCAAGAAGAGAATTCTTCCCAAGAAGGATTGTATATGGTGATGCGATAAACACAATCTCATTGACAACTTCAAATTTACACAATTTTCTAACAAATACCTCAGGTATAATTAATCGTACAACGAGTGAGATTTCTCTTAGATTTAAATTCTTTCTTCCAATTATTTAAATATTTATTTCATTTAGCGTATCCAGTAATTTAACGATCAAAAACTTGTAATTCACGTCATACTAGTTTTATATCTTTCAGTAATTTCATGAGATACAATTTTTTACCAAGTTTGAATCTGAAGAAACTTCGCAACATCGAATTAAAATATTAAGCGTACATTCCTTTATTTTGCTGTACTTTTCTTGAATATTCTTCAAAATTTGGTATCTTGCACTTGTATTAATCTGCCTTTTATTGTGTGCCTAAATGTGAAATGTTACATATAATTATATATCAAACAGACAATATAATTGATAAGGGGCTTGTTGAATTTTGGAATAATGATTTATTCAAACGCACATTCGTATATAAAAATTTTTATTAATTATTCATTGGTTAAATTTGTTTTACAGCAAATAAATCTTCATATTATATACATAATATTAACGTATTGGAACACAAACGAATTATGGTTGTGATTATTCGGCTTGCTTGTTATCATATTTATGTGATAAATTGTTGATATTAGCTGGGAAACAAAATTGCTTGAATTTCAATGTTATCATGTGGATCGTAAATACATGTTGTTATTGCAAATAATGATACAATAACAAAAGTTTGTTCATACGGCATGCGTAAGTTGTGATATTATTTGAATATTAATAATTTGCCAGTAAAATTGAAGTATTAATTGTAAATGTAATTTTTCCATAATAAAAATCGAATTTGTTGAATACTTTTGTTGATATTTCTCATTTATCCAAAATAAAACATATAAGTTTTCGACTTAATTTTTATACATAAATAACAGAAGAATTAGAATAAATATCAATTATAAAAATATAAATGTAATGTTTTAAATCCTTGCATACGTTACACATAAAATCCCATCGACCAGAAACACGAAAAATAAAATTATAAATTATGACTAGGATTTCATGATTTTTAAGGTAAGGTTGCGTGCTTTTCTCTCAAATTCTACTTTATTGTAACGATATTCCTCTGCTATGCTTGCTTCCAAAGGATCATCAGGATTTGGATTTCCCAACAACAATTGTACCGCGTTAAGGAGATTTTCTAGATTAATTGTAGGTTTCCATCCACCTTTCGGTGGCATTTTCAGAAGATCCATGCATATACGTCCAACACTGTCGATATTGGGATGATAAACTGGAGTAATGAATTTAATTTTTGGGGGTTCAAAAGGATATCTATCTGGTATTTCTATTTCCAATTCAAATATTCCCCCGTCGTATGGAGTACCACGTGGGCCCATTATACTGGCAGTGAATAAATTCATATTGTCATCCTTGGGATAACAACAAATCCCATCAGGAGGATGATTCATCAATTGAGAGATTTCCTTTTTTATTCTTGAAGATCTTTGCATTTTGTTTTTATCCACTGATTCTATAAGAACTTCTGTTCATAAGTTTTAAATAGAAATTGAATTATTATCAAGTTGAACTTACCTTGTTTTTGAATAAATTGTATACTGTAAATTCAAATTTATAAGAGTACTGAAGTAAATGTAAGTTATACGCATGAACTTTCAATTATTTCATACCCGTATTTTCTGCAATAATAAATGAAAAGGTTATGTTTAAATCGAAGAAGAACGATCCAAGTATCATTGCATGTTATGTCAATTATCAGTATAAACTTCCAAGTGCCGGTTTCAGAGGTTGTATTTATTTTTTATTTCATTGTTTATTGGTTATAAATGGCTCAGGCACAATAAGAATGCCTATACGCCAATTTTAGTCTATTTCATTGTTTATATCTCACCTTTCTCATGACATTAGTGAATTTGACTGTGCACACTGTGAATTGGCGCGAAACTATACCGGATTGTATCTATATCACTCAATCATCACACTGAAAAAAGACAGAGATATAAAATCTGGCTAAATAACAGGTTATTGGAGACTTTGAAATTAACCGCCAAATTTGAACGTGTTTAAACTACATATGGATTTTAGTTTTACTTTTTGTACAATGGTATACACAGAAGTATAATTTAAAATACAAATAGAATTATAAAATAGCAAGGGACATGAATGAACACATTCGTTATGAACAAATTAGTTGTCTATTGTTTGATGACATGATTTCATCTATTATACAAGTTCAATTAATTAAATTATTATTCTGGAGATATTAGAGCAACCCCTCCATTTCTTGCATGAACTGCATATACGCGTCATCTTTTGTTTTTGGTTGAGGTGTTTTCACTGGTTGAGTTTCCGGATATCTTTCTATCATTCTGGATATGCTACTGGGTTTCTTCTTGTCGTCTCGTTTCACTCTGAGAGATGTTGGCAAGAATCTAGTCACATCAGCAGCTAAATTTCTAATTTGCGGTTTAGCCTCGATCGTGGTTGTACTCTTTCCATCTTTATCCTTCCTGTTGATTAATTGTGGCGCAGCGGAGAGAACGTTGGGAGTTTTAGGTTGCGATTGAGATTGCATTTGAGGGTTTCCTAAATTAGACATATTCGGTAGGTTTGGTATGGGCATTTGCGGTGGAGGTGGTATTCTTGGCATGCTTGGCGGACCGGGTCTCAACATTCTCGGCATACCCGGTGGAGGACCTACAATATTAAAATGATAAATAAAAGTATTAAACGTGCCGCTACGCATAAATTAAACAAATTTTACCTGGTGGTAATCGTAAGCCGATTCGTGGTGGTGGAGGAGGAGGCATTCTAAGATGCATCGGAGGCGGAGGTGGTCTGTATAAAAGTGGAGGTGGCGGGATACCCATGGGAGGAGGCATAGAATGTTGTTGCTGTTGTTGATGTTGGGTATGAGGATGCGAAGAAGAATGCTGAGTATAATTTGTAGAATGATCAGATGCACCTGGTGGTTCGAGATTATCTTCCGATTTCTTACTACTAGATTTTGTATTTGATTTTGAATTAGATTCATTTTCACTTTCCAATAAAGATAAACGCGCGTTCAAATCCTGAGCACGTTCGGTCTCTCTTTTTTTATGAACCACTTCCATTTCACGCATAAATTGATCTATATCCTGTCCTGCCATGGCTAACATTTTCTGTTGCAAAGTGGTTGGTTTCACCTTCTGCATCTCTCTATCTTTATCCTTTTCTGAATCCTTATCTTTACTTTCGCTATCTTGTTTGTCATCTTTGTCATCCGCAAAACGGATTGTCCTTGATTTTGCGGGTGGATCTTTAGTCTGTAAATTCAATGAGTTGTAAGAATACAAATATCAATTCTGCAAATGAGATTTTGATTTACCTTCTCATTTGTATCCTCGTCGTCGCTTGATAATTCAGGTGGAGGATAAGGTGGTACACCCGGTGGTTCTTTATTAGGTGCCATCATGGGAACTGTTGGAGAGGCTGCATAGGCGCTAGTTTTCTTCAATATACTTGGAGGTATAGGGATATTCATTAAAGGATGGTGTTGAGGTATATAGTGCGGATGAGGAGGGTACATGTGCGGAGGTGGCTGAGGCATGTCGGGCAAGGGAATCTGTGATGTTAAAGAACCTGTAATATGAAACATTACGATAGTTTCCAAATTGATAATAACGTTTCCTGAAAGTAATGCATCAAATTACCTGGATACATTCGAGATATGTCACTGGCAGCTGACGGTAGGGGAATTTCATCTACTTGAACCTGTTGTGCATGCCTTACAGCTTCAAAATATGAAACTAAATCTATCCTTCTTCTTTCATATTGAATTAATTGTTCTTTTAATTCTGACCATTTTTCTTGATCGTCTTTTGCCTAAAATTTATGATATATATAATGTAAATTAGAAATGGATGAAAAAAGAATTAAAATAGCATACTTCCTTCCGATAAGGTACTCCCATGGTATATTTATACTCACATACATTTTCAGCACACGATCTAGAGTCTCCTTCAACTTCTTACGTTTATCTTTTAAAACCTTTTCATTGAGCGGCGGTGGTTGCATTACATTATATTCTAATATAAAGAAAATAAAATACATATATAATAAAATTTACTCAATTAAAATCCTGAGAAGTGATGACATTAAACTAACCCATTTGATCTATTTTTTCCATTTCTTCGATGATTTGAGATGGATCTTTGCCTTTCAGAACAGCAGCTCGAACCAATTGTCTTTGCTTCTTATTTTTCTTCAATTCCTTTTTTCGTGCCTCTTTACCTGTGGAAAAATGAAATAACAATCAAATTACAATATTAGTTCCACTATATTAGAAATTTATTCCATATTCTATTTTATGAATGTATTCAAGGTACAAAATAACTTACGTGCTTGGTCCGTTGGATTCATATATTTTCCACTCTTGGTGGTATTGATGGATCTCCGACCCATTTTTAAAACTATCTTTGATCCTCTTTGACAGAAAAAATTAAGTAAAATACGCCGTTTTAATTAATATAATTTAGTTGACAAGAACATAACCTCACTTAATGATCGTTCGCCATTACACACAGAACACATGAGAACACACACACACACCAACACATCACATCGACCAATCCGTAAACCAATCCCCGTTTTTCATTCCCACCACATTTTATTACATTCCATCATTCCATTCCAAACAGAATCCGTCTACCAATCGAATATGAAGTTTTTTCAGGGAATTTTTCGATTCCCCAGAAGAATTAGGAACTTTTGAAAATGGCATTGTTGTCATTGCAGATGTTGGGTGATTGCAAAAATGTTTTCTAATTATTCTTAATTACGTCGGTAATGAAATGAATTGTGTCTAAGAAAAGTTGATTACTTTAATCGCGAATATCCATGGACATGTCATTCCCTGTTTGTGATTGAATCGAGTACAAATCATGGCCAACTTTGTGGAAGAGGTTAGAGATTCTCTGCCAACAAACAGTAAAGGTGATGTCATTTAATGTTAATCATTTCAATTTCTCATAATTTCAATTTTCATAGAGATAGATCATTCTAATGAATACGGTTCCAGAATTCATTTAAATACATCAATGCAAATGTGTCCTTGATTACTGTAATTTTAGTATCAATTACAGTATTGATAATTATAATCTTGGTGACTTATCAATAAAGTATTTATTTGTGTTTATTTATAGGACATGTCATTTCACGTACACCTGTCACGTACGAAGAAATCGCTGTGAAATTATTAAATGAAAAACTTTTACTAACCGCTCTGGAATTACATGCAGAATTATGTGAGGCAGGCAAAGAATTACCAATACTCAAAGACTTCTTTTCAAATGCTAACAATTTTGAAACTCAAACTATCAAACCTGAGCCTTACGTGCCAATGCGTATGTATATATTTGAAAAAAATTTTGATCTCCAAATCTCATTGAAAAATTTTTATTCTTTTGTTGATAATTCAGCTAGATCATCTAGTCAGGCCACTTTGGATTCTCTGGATATGACAAGATATTCCGAAGATGGTGCTGGAGTAGACGAAAGAGTGGCTGTACTTGAGTTTGAATTAAGGAAAGCTAGAGACAACATATCTGCCCTTCGAGCCAATCTCACTGTTGTAACAGGTATGTATGCTTCTACCAAATACTCTGATATTCATATATGATATTATACAAGAATCTTATAAATTATAGAATGCGAAGGTACAACGCCAAACAAACCAATAGATAAAAATTCAAAAAAACAGCAGTCTCCTATAAAACCTCATGAACAAAGAGCTCTTAATTTTCTTGTGAATGAATACCTCCTAGCCTGTTCATATAAATTAACGTCTATAACCTTCAGCGACGAGAATGAAAATCAAGACTTCGAAGACTGGCAAGATGTAGGTTTGAATATCCCAAAACCAGCTGAATTGTTACAAATTTACAGAGAGTATATGAAAGCTAATGGATACGATAAACCACCGTCGGCGAGTGTTGCCATTCAAACTGATGATTTGATAGACACACCATCGGAAGCTGAAAAAGAGAATATCGAACAACTGGTTAGTGATAATTTAAATCAAGTTCATGTTTCTCTTTCTGTAACTTGATATCATTTATTTGTGCAGATGTTAGAAATTGAACAATTAAAACAACAGACTTTGATATTGGAAAAAGAGAAAACGGATCTTCAAAATATTATATCGTCGACTACAAATAATTTAATACGTGTTCCAACTAAGGTAGGAAAAATAATTAACCGAATAGGAACCTAATTAATATTTGAAATAAATATTTGAATACGTGAATAGGAGGGCAGTATTGCGACAATTCAGACAATAAATTCCAATTCGACCACTCCTGACAAATTTGAATTGTTGGAATCCCCAGCACAAGATACTTCTAACGTTACTCAAGAACCAGACGAAAACGATAGCGCATCAATGGTGGTTAGTTTAGGCGAAACCGATCCCGGTGATAAAGAATGGACGAGAATACAATTATCGAGAGTGGATATTACGGAAGGAAGTTCTATTCTACCCAATTCACCGTCAAGGTATCATTAGAATCTATTCAAACTGTTTTAAACTGAATAAAACTATTTTTCATGTTGCCTGTACAAAAAAATGTTTTGCAGACAATTACCGGAGATGTTTAAGGCAGAAGTGACTGGTCATTGCTTAGTAAACATCCCCACCTCTATCATTTCTTCCATCAAAGAACCATTCAAACACGGAGTTAATCGTGATACTATTGTTGAAATTTTAGCACAAACTTTACCTCGCATTGTTCCAAATGTTATCTTAAATAAACGAGAAGAAGTTATACCGTTATTGTTAAGCGTCATTCGATTACATTCGGATTCTAGCGAGAGAGAAAAGTTATTACAATTATTGTTCAATCTAAAGAAAAGACCTCAAGAAGATGAAAGACAAATGATATTAGCTGGTGAGTTAAATATTAAATAACGTCATAATTAAAATTATCTTGATGATAGAAATAATAATATATAAAATAATAATTGATTAGGTTTGATTGTAATGGCAAGACTGGAAGATGAAGTATTAGAGGGAGAAGAGATTTTAACTCTTTGTTGGGAACAAAGCCAACATAAGTATCCGGAAAAAAGATTACTAGCGGTCGAGTGTTGTTCCGTGTTAGCACCTTATACTACAGCCGGAGTGAGAAATTCTTTAATGCTTTCCATGTTGCAACAAATGTTACTCGATGACAAGGATTTTACAGTCAGAGCTGCTGTGGTTAGAAGTCTTGCTTTACTAGTAGCTCTTATGGATGATCCAGATAAATACTTCCAGGTAATAAATATCCAATCATTATTCACTTCATTCCTTAAACGATCGATATATACTCGAACTTTGTCTGTTCTAGTGCGAGGAACTTGCTTTGACTGCTCTTTACGATATATCTCCCGTCGTTGTAGAGACAACATCCTCTGTTCTTCTGCCAATTTTAGCTCAATGGGCGCTTTCGTTGAAAAGATTACAATCCCACCTGTTACATAGAATAATATCTAAAGTCAAACATCAATTAAATCCATCTCATTCTCAACACTCACCTAGCAAAGATCATGTAGATGAAGACAAAGTAATACCATCAATCGCTGTCCTACAGTATTTAATCCCTCATACCGTTGTGTGCGTTGCAGACACGGAAATAGTTAGAAATCTAATCGAAGATGGAACATCATCAACATTATGTAAGTTCTAATCCGCATTTTTATATATATTTTTATACAATACGAGTTTGAAGCTTATTTGAATCCATTTGAAATGCAGCTGACAAGTTCACGAGTTCATATCATTTCAATATAATCAATCCAAAAGTATTTTATAACGGAGATGTTGATGTTGGTATTCTATTGAATACTTTCTTTTCAAATAATTGGGAAAACGACTCGTGGTCAGAATTGGAATGGTTGACGAATAAATTGTAAGTTTATATCTATATGTCTTTTTGTGAAGAGATATATTTCAATAATTTATAATTTTATAGAATTATAGATGTTCTTGAAATGGTCAAATCTGTAGAAATCGCGCAGGAAAATATAGTGAACGCGTTACTTCTGTACATTCAATATATGTGCCTTGGTTTTGGACAGCATATCACTCAATCGAGGGTAAATTATAATTAAAAAAATGTGTTTGTAATATAGCACGGATGTTGAATATTCAATTTGTTTTTTTTTTTTTTAGATACAACCGGTATTTACGATAGAGATTGCTGAATTAGAAAAGCAATTGACAACTTTGTCAGCAGATAAAAAAGACATGCATTTAACATTAATTCCAACATATTTGATTATGCTGAGTACTCTGAATGGTACTGAAGTCTCGAAATCTCTAAAACAATTCTTAGTTTTGTTATCAATGAGCGGTACCAGTATCACATGTCTTCAAATAGCTGTAATTATGTTGTGCAATCAAGAAGATATGCAGGAGTATGTTCTCGCTGGTTTATGGGATGGTTTGTATGAATTCATGATACATTAATTTATATTATAATTTTTATTATACTATGATAATTGTTGATAGGAGTAGTACATCAAAGAGCTAGTGTAAGATGTGCAGCAGCTTCCTTATTTGGTTCCGTTATATCTCATATTTCCGATCGATTAGCAAATGCCAGGATAGTTCCCGCTATCGTGACCCTCGCTAGCGACCCTGATGTGTAAGAATTCCGACATCTTTGTTCCCCATCGTTCAATGGAATCGTTTGTGTTATTATATATATGTGTACTATATTTTTAGAACTGTTCGGGCTGCCGCAATACCTGCTCTTGGTCGTTTAATCACCGAGTGTAAAGTAAAAGAAGCTCAAGATAAAGCACGATTAACTATAGAAACCATCGCGAGAGATCCTCAAGGCGTACCACCAGTTTTAGCGATTTCTTTAGTTTCTACTTTAGCTTCTATCGCACCTAATTGTCCCCAACATTACGTAGAAGATGGTAAATTGAATCGAATTTGATATTTTTTTAATAAAATTACATTTACTTTTATTTTATATTTTCAGTTATAGCTACGCAGTTGACTGCGATAACCTCATCGGCATTTCATGAAAGCCGAAAATCGGATCTCGCTAACGTTTTAGTCGAGGCCTACTCCGTTTTAGTATATTCTTCTTTGAGTAACCATTGCGTTTCCGAGGTACTGCTATTGGGGTTAAAGCAGTTGGAGACGTTGGTGAATCAAAGTTTACCTCAACAAAAAGAAACTGTTCGTTCACTATTGAGAGAAGCTGAATCTCGTCAGGAACTTTTCAAACCAATGGAAAGGTGAGTGAGAATTGAGAATATTAGGATGATATTTAGAAGTTTATGGATAATGGATAAATATATTTAGGTCAGCATCCATGAGCTCTAGTCTGTCGTTATCAATGGCCAGTGCAAGTGTCGGACAGGGAGTGGAAGATATGCGCCAAAGAGTAAGCAAAATATTTCAACAAAAAGCCAGTTCGCCTGGTATGCCGAGTATTTTTCGTAAAAAATAAATTTTATTTCGTTGAGATTATATTATGCGATGTTGAACACAAAAAACGCACAAATTTAGTTGTAAAAAAAAACAGAAAAACAATAGATATATGATTTTTCTTCATTTGTATTTTAATTTAGAATATATTTTCAAATGAAGGATGTATATTGTACATCACTGATGTATATTGTGATGTGCCTTCTCTAGTGCAATCGTGATACATGACGTGTAGAGATAGTACTTATTTCTTTGTTTTTTTTTTGTTGTAATAAAATTTCTATTCAGGTGAAAGGACATGTGGAATGGGCAATGGTGTTGGGGAAAGTGTTATTTTTTTTCTTTTTGTTGTACTTTAGTGCAAGTGACTGAAAATCTCAAGAATTAAATGCCAGCCTCAATAGGAAAACTAAACTCTTGTGTTGTATCATTGATAATCATTTCTCAAATTAAAATTCAAGCATGAAAAAAATTTAGACATTCCAGAAATAATTCCTTGTTCATGTTTCGAAAATATCGGTAGATCTTTATTGAACTAAAGATGAAAAACGAATTTTAAAATCCAACTTGTTAGTGGTCTGTATACATATACAAAAAAAAGGCAAATAGTTGATTGTGATGTTGAGGCAGCATTGAATATTATTTGTTGAGATCAGCAGGAATTAGGAACTAGAATTACTAATTAGTATTCGAAGCATAAAAAGTCATTGAAATTTCTAATCCCTGTAATGAATTTTTGAATTTGTAAATATTTTTCCATTCTATGTTATATCATGACTATTATATTCAATTTGTATATGTTTGTACTTAAAATCATATGACATCATTGTAACAATCCGAAAGATCTTTTAAAGGCTTTAATAGAAAGATCGCAACTAGCGTATGAACTAGTGTATAATTACCATCGTTACTATATTGTAAGAATATTTTATTGTAATCTATACATATATTTATATACAACATAATAATATATTTCGTATATACATATATATTTGTCTATATATGTGTATATACAAATATCACATATACAGTGTATAATTATTTTATGTATGCATACATCTACTGAATACTGCATTATGTATTGTTACCGTGAGAGAGAAAAACAAATAACAATAAATTTTATAATATATTTATTTTAAAAATTGCATAATCATCCAAACGTTTACACTAATTAGTATTCGAATGAACGTTAATTGAATTTCATTCGGTAAATTCATTGGATTCTGAAGATTATCCAATTTACAATATACGCGATCAAGCTTTGAAAATTATACGTGCAAATGAAATGTCTAAAAATCCTTCAAAACCCTGAGCAGTCTAATCTTTCTAAATCTAATAAGTCGCATACAGACGATAAATGCCCGATGCCGTTTCACAGTCTTCACATCCTTTATTATGGAGAAAACAAAAACATTTTCAATGATAAAATTAGGAATCATTCATACACTCAACTTAATTTTTCATGGCCTAACGTGTTAATTATATCGAAGAAAATATTAACATTAAAAATAATATTCTCTTATGTGTACAGATGGGAAAATCAGAACTAAGAACTAATATAAAATATATTTTCAATTGAAACAGATAATAAACATTATTAACATTATTTACATCATACTCTACTTACAAGAGGAAATATATATATATATATATATATATATATATATATATATATATATATATATATATATATATATATTAATATTGACATTGATAAATATAACTTTGCAAATGAAAAAAATTTGATTTTCTTTTCTCAACTGTGGAGTAATGTACAAACTTTGAAAATTGATAAATTCTCTCACATGAAGAAGTGATGGAATATAACATTTAATATAATAATAATACTTGAAAATTTTCAACTTTACTCCATAGGACCAAAAGTCATTCTGAAACAATTATATTTTAGTATTCTAACCAAGTCTTAACTTTCATCTTTATATTTGTGATGTAAAATGTTTTTTGAGTGGAATTCATAAGAATGTTAATGTTAATAATGTTGATTGATGAAAACATTATGGATGAAGAGAATACCATACGTTATTACAACATTCTCTACAATGGCGAACACAAATCGAAACCATAAATTATGTTTTTTTGGTGCTTTATCCCTATTTGAAGAAATATTTGTGATAATATAAAAATATTTTGATCACCAGACTAACATTTGAAAGAAGGATACAGCGGTAGAAGAAAAATAGAACAAAATTCACAACGTGAAAGAAGAAATTCAATAATCAAATGAAACCCTGATAAATTTGAAGCTGGTGCTGTACAATTATCTGATTTTTTCTATTTTATCTATCCACATAAAAAAACATAAGTTCTTAAAGAATAGTTGATTTAAAACACTTTTGCTGCGTGTAATACTATAATTCTATACTAAATATACACGTAATAGTTGAACTTATAGATTTTAAACAAATAAACTTCTACATTTATCTTATATCTAAAAAAATCTCTTTTTCTTCTATTTATATTAAACATATACTTTTTAAATAAAATTCCTAAATACAATACATTAAAATAATATTTAATTAAGAAAAACATAACAATTATATTTATGTTGAAAAATTCCATGGTATCTTTGTTTCTAAATTCTAAACTTCACTAAAAAAAAACATTAAATTTGAACTATTAACGCATATGTACATAAAAAAAAATATATATATATATATATATATATATGTAAATATATGAAGTGATTGATTTTGAATAATTATCATAATCAAACGTAACAATATAACGATAATCTAATGACTCGTAAATGATATTTCAATATACAAGAATACTGAAATAACGTGAGAATATTCAAAACTTGATATTTGTGTTTTTAATTGAATGGATGCAGAGTTGAAAAAATAAAATTCTTTTAAGATCATGATAAATGAAATATAAAATGATTGATATATTATCTATTTAAAAAATACCTCATCGGGAACCTCTGGGTGTTGAATAAAGAGTTACTGAGAAAAATATCAATTCAGGGATAAAGGAAATTTCGAAATTTATCCTCGAAATATGAATATAGAATAACAAATGAATTTTTCTCAGTGGATGTATTGAACTGTCATTCCATTTATCAAGGCATTCCATTCCATCTTCTCGTTTATATGTTAATTAGAAAATATCTTGTTGGAATCAATGGATCGAGAAATATCTATAAAATTCATGAAATTGAGCTTGAAGTATATAAGAATATTTTGATGTTTGATGATTTATAAAATCAATTTTAAATACACTAAATTATTTCGTAAACTGTCATGAAAATGAATTATACATGGATTATACTTGGCACTTTGGTGAAATATTATGAATATAAATCTTGTATAGGCCATATATGTGTCATATATGACCGTGTATAATTCATTTTCGTCATATCATTTAAATTACATTCAATTCAAATTCATTTATAAAATGTTTGTTATTGTCTCTTTCATGATGAAATAAGTTCTTGATGAAAAATCCAACTACCAGGAACTACTAGTTATAATTCTCCTTCCATTGATACCATTGAGATTGAATCATCTCACAAATGAATTTTGAAATTTGCCTAAACTTGAAAATTACGTTTAGGGAATTGACTTATCGACAAATTGATTTCATTTAACAACACCGCCACGTCATTGTAGAACTCGGTATAAAAGTGGCGGCGAACGACATAAAGCTACGAGGAGAGAAATTCTTCAAGGCCAGCGTATTGGTACGAATTTATACGGGGCTGGTGCAAATGGGTTGGCTATCGAGCGGTTTATCTGACAAGTTCTGATACTTCCTACTAATTATCCGGGGTTCCGCGGATGAGGCAAGACACTCTCAAATGCTCTTCTTTCTTCTTCCCTCGGTGTTTTCGGTGAAGATGTGGCAGAATTCCGTCCGTGTGCTTAAAACTGCTAATACGTCCTCTGTAATAATCGTAATGGTACGTGAAAAAAAGTTCCACAAGCAGAAGAAATGTTTGAAAATCAATAATGAGTGCCCAATAAAGAGTTCATTGTGAATTTTTGAGAATTATTTTTGCGTTGTGTGGGTAATGCGATATGTATTGAAGCATCGATTGTGGATATTGAAATGAAACTATTTCGTTTGTTTGACTCACCAAGACTAACGGTACCAGCTGTACCTTGACCTGTTACTTGATGAAAAATCCTATCCGATTCGTCTGGTAGTAAATGCAAGGAAAGTTTTAGAATTTTTCTAAGTTCCATGAAATTAAGACACTTTGCTCCTTTTGAATTACAGACCTGAAAAAATTATCAATCGGGTAATGCAAATTATATTAAGATCAGTAGACGTTTCGTATCTTGGAATATTTTTTTAACAAATTGAAGATGTTTCCCATAGACTACAATGTGCCACTGGGACGTTTATGGAGTGTTTAAAGAACACAGTGCCGCTTCTCGAGTAGAAGAATTGTCAAAATTATATGTAATTTATATACAACTCAATATAGTTTTTATATAATTTTTATATAATTATATACAAATTAAATTGCTTTGAACATGTTATTGACAACCCGGAAAAAAAAATATTGCTGACAAAACAAATTGCAGAACTTGGTCTGTTACTATAGCGCCTACAAAAAAAATTGTTTAAGATGTAAGAAAAATCGTTGACATAAATAATTTTGTTGCTGAGATGAACAAATTTCTTGATACAACTAACGTCTTAGCCGCTCGAGTGAACGTATTTGCAGAGACAACACGGAAAAAAATAATTAGCGATTATTTGGGTAGCTAAAAATTGGCTACAGAAGCTATTTTTTAGCTGTCACAGCTACTCACTTAGCGGTATCAGCTGGGGATGTGACAGCCACAGCGAAAATTCAACAGCTAAATTATTTGGCTATCCAAATATCAACCGCCAATTCTGTGCAGTTACAGCTACGAATCCCTCCAGCTGCAATTATTTTGGCTACAGCAGTGAAAAAAAGTTGCTAAAAAAGTGAGTAGCTGCCACAGCTATTTCATTTTTTTGCGTGAACAAATTTTCTGTAGGCCTTATAGTAACCCTAACAGCACCACCAGCGATGAGATACGTCGCACTATGTCCTTGTGGATTTGAAGTGGATACCCTAATGTAAATGTTACACTGTGTTTTTTTCAGTGTGAAATTGGTGTCGGTGTATCTTTTGTTTCTCTTCAGTAGAAAATAAGTGTGGATTCAGTAAAAATTCATTGTAACTGTACTCCAACTGAGAATATTCAGGGTGATCGCTTAGTGTAAACTGGCTTTCGGTGTAATTCCGATGTCAATTACGGTGTAACAAATTCACAAATAGGCGAGATCGGTGGGCAGAACGTAGAGGCGATCAAGAGGCGACGAAGAAATTCTATTCGGATTCCAGATCGGTTTCTATGCGATCTTTTCATCAGAGCATAAAATATTCTAACCCCTCATTGGTTTCATGATTCAATGAAACCGAGTACGCTTTGAAATCCGAATAGTATCGTGTTTTCATAAGAGATAAGACGTTGAAATAAAAGTGTTTAAATTCACATAGAATAACTTGTTGTTTTGTATACTCACATCACATGCGATTTCAATTAAGTCCACTTTGGATTGTGCGTTTGTTGTAGCCAGCACCATAAATATATACTCTTCAAGATCTACTTTCCCATGACCGTGCTGAAGAATATTATGTAAATTATTTTCAGTTAATTTAGGTTTATCTTTTTGAATTTGAAAGAGGTGAAATTTGATTTAATCATTATTATTTTTTAATCCAAGTAATATGCAAATGTTCATAGCATAGTCTGCGATCCTTTTTAGTGCATCGAACACTATGCATTTGCTATAAATATTCTTAGGATGCTACACGAACGTTGTGTTACATGGGGTAATTTCGGAATCCTATCATGATCCTGACATTCGCTCATTTGTTCTGTAACGTTTATTGGATGATAATAAAATAAGCTATCGTTAAACTTCATACCAAAGATGATCCAAGATTGAGTCGTTACGATTTCCCATGTATCGAGAAAGTTTATAACACATCCGTACATAATTCTTCATGAATTTTTCTATTTGTAGAAATGTTTTCAGCAAACACGACTGCCAGCGTTTCAAAGGGCGAGTAACGCCATCAGTGCCGTCAACAGTCCATTGAAACGCCAGTAATGATTGTAGGGTTTACTAAGGACTATGGAGTCCTTCAAGAAATATACAAAATTTTGCTACGTATTTTCTGATCACCTAAACAATGAATACAAATTTTTAATCCACAACGATGAGGTAAATGACTTGAATTGAGCTTTGAATATGAAATTGGAACTGCAAATGATTGCTTAAAATTATACAAACGATTATAAACATTAACCTCCCGAAGGGAACATGAAGCTCCGACGAACGTTCAGAATAGATCATGATAGATCAGACTGAAGCTCCGTTGGAGCTCAAGTTTAGATTCGGAAACGTTCGACGAAGGTCCGATGAACGTTGAAATGTCCGCTTGAAAATAGCTTAAATGAAGGTTCATAGAACGTTTATTAAAGATTCTACGAAGATTCATTCAACCTTCGGTTTTTTATGTTTCAGACGGAATTACAATTATAGTTAGAAATGCCTCAATCTTTCATTTTTTCGTGGAAAAATATACTTTGAAAAAAACTTTGATCGAAAAATTGCAACTCGAACGAACCTTTAGCAAACGTTCGATGAACGTTTTATGAACGTTCATTCAAACTATTTTCAAGTGGACATTTCAACGTTCATCGGACCTTCGTCGAACGTTTACGAATCTAAACTTGAGCTCCAACGGAGCTTCAGTCTGATCTATCATGATCTATTCTGAACATTTGTCGGAGCTTCATGTTCCCTTCGGGCTACAAATGTCAATAATTTTTCAACGTATTTTCTCATGTTTAGGGATGTGTTTTGAGCTTTGGATTTATTTAGAGCCAAATCCTAGCAGGGAACTTTATTCCTATATGTTTAAGATTTTCAATTATAGCTTAGTTATTTAAAAATGACGTAGCAAAATTTTGTTCGTTTTTTAATGCCCCATGGTCCTTCAGCACACATTTCTAAAATAATTAAATATTTCGAGAATGAACTTTGGCTCGACGGTAAAGAGTTATTTGACTCAAGCTCGAGCTCAAAATCTGGCCCCAGCGGATCTGGGGAAACCGACGAGCGATCAAAAATTTCGGTTACGTTTTGGTAAAAAATCTTGGTTTTGGTAACTTGTTGGTCGTTTAGGACATTTTTTCAACAAAAAATGACCAAAATTCAGCCAATCTCAATTTGGTATTTTTCATTTATTTCGTGGTCATTTACTGGATTTTTATCTCAAAAATACCAAAAAGATTCCAAAACGGACCACATTTTCTGGTTATACCTTTTGGTGGCAGATTTGTTCTAAGCAACCATTAGTTTCCGGTCACGAATAGGTCATTATATGGTAAAAACCATCTGGGTAACCATTTTCGGACCAAATTTTTACCAAACCAAAAAATAATCGGAAGTAAACATGTTGCTGAAGTTTGAATCGTTTATTGGAACGGATTGCTAGATTAATAACAAAACCCTCAGCTGTTAAAGATCCAAAATCTTGCGGTACATTTTTGAAACGAAGTTCACAGTTCCAAGGAATCGATTGGAGAAGATAAACATCACCCTGCTAAAAATTCCCAATAAAGAACGATTCAAAACGATAAGATTTCTCTATAGTTTTGAATGAGGTTTTTGAATACGGAATTCGCAATGTTATATCGTTCTTAAACGATAGAACTCTATCGTTCCTTATCGCATTGTATGACATTTAACAGGATGTATGTGGTTTTATAGTGGAATTCGTATGAAAAAGTACCACTTATTCGAAACAAAATAATCATGTGGTCCAAAATAACCCAAGCAACACAAGAGGTTAAAAACGCTAAGAACGTGTTTGGAAAATCCTGCGAACACGCTTAGAACCTCCAAATGAGACTGTTTCGAATAATTATATGCTATGCACCTGCATAGAATATCTTGACGAATTTATCTAAAATAGTCTCATTTGCACATTCTTTTCACATTGACTGCATCATCATAGCACCTTTGAGAAGTTCTTGTGTTACTTGGGAAGTGGTCCTTTTTCTATAAGAATTTCACGATAAAATCATATAAGTTTTACGTCAAATTCTATAGATTACTATAAGGAACGATAGAGTTCTATGGTTTAAGAACGATATAACATTGTGAATTCCGTATTCAAAAACCTCATTCAAAATTATAGAGAAATCTTATCGTTTTGAATCGTTTGTTATTGGGAACTTTTAGCAGGGCAATGATTTCTCAAATTTGAAGCGTTTGAATTTTTGTTTCGTTTCATGAACGATTCAAAGAACATAAGGAAACCATAAATATTGGTTACTTTGGAATCGCCAGGGTAGTTCCTATTCTTTTTGGAAAATTGTGTTACTTTACATCAAATGATTTTCAATAAATAATTCAATTTACCCTGTCTTGAATCCGGAAGAGTTGTTGAGTTGACGGATCATTTTCATTCAATCTTAAAATTCGTGCAAATTCATTAAGATCGACTTGATCGCCAAATTTTTCCATTTTCTTCTGAACTAGTTCTTCTTCGGTTTTCGCCGCTGTCAATCTGAATGGAATATGAAAGTTTCTATCATTAAACGTTCATAGCGTATAATATATTATTTGTACATTCGTTTAATTCTTCAAGTCTGTACGTTGTCATTTAATTGTATTTCTCTCAATTGATTTGTATTCATTCTGAAATACGTTGAAAGACAAATCATGAAGTATGAAAAACAAATGAAAAGACTTGAAGTTTTGAGTATATTAGAAACTGAAGCTGCAGTTGAAAGTTTCAATAAAATAAAATATCGTCAATTTTTAATTCAATTGTTTTCCCACTCACCCCAATTTGTAACGAAGTTTGTGAGATTCAATGATACTGGAGGTATGTCGTAAATCCAACTCTTGAGCTTTGCTTAAGATTCTACAGTCGTCGTAGGTGTAATCTGATACAGGTACCCGTAATGCACTGAAAGAACGTGTACTTAGTAGGAGTGTGCGAGTAGTGATTTTTTCGAGTCGAGTCGAGCCGAGTACTCGAAATTCACCGAGTACTCGAAAATTTTTCGAGTATCTGGTAGATTTTCGAGTACTCGAAAAGTATATAATATATATGAATATGAATATAATCTATATGTGATAGTGGATAACGATCCCTTATGTTCTCTAAGAATATTCTACCCTTGGCAAATGATAATTCTAAGAAAATCGACAAATTACTCGAAGATTATCGAGTAGCTCGAAAATTTCGGGTAGTACAAAATACTCGACTCGACTCGACTCGAGAATACTCGAAAATTTCGAGTACTCGCACACACCTAGTACTTAGCATATAAATTTTATTCATTTGTAAAGTTTAAAACCAAGCAATTGATTTCCCAAATAGCACATAATAATCCCCAATGAATTCTGAGAAAAGAACTCTTTAAAAACCCTTTTAGAATACAAACAGTTTCAAAAAGAATTCGATTCGTCAAACATTTGCGAGTTCCGTTAAAATTCTCAAAGAAGTTTCATAAAATTTTAAAAAAACTCGCAAATGCACGGAGAAATAGTCACACAGATAATCAAAAGTGTGTACATTGATGGCCAATGTGCAACAAGAAAATGTTTTTTTCGCATTAATTTTCAATGCGCTAACGTAAGTTTTCAATGTTTATACATCAGCTATCGACATATTTGGCTCTGAGAATCAATGTGAGAATAATGCTTTTTTTGTTCCACATTGACCTCAATGTGCGGGTTTCGGTTATCTATCAGACAATTTCTCCGTGTGTCTCACGAATCGAATCCTTTTTGAAACTCTTCAGGAATTCTTTGTATTCCCAAACAGCACCAGGAGGAATTATAATGCGTACAGTATCCTATGGACAAGCTCAGAAGATGATTATCCAAAACAGTCTCATTTGGAGGTTCTCAGCATGTTTATATCACATCTGAAACATCCGTGTACCGCTTGGGTTCTAAAAGAGTTCTTAAAGAGTTATTTTTTCAGAATTCATTCGAGGTTTTTGTGTGCTATTTAGGTTGACTCGTATTAAATCGTGTTCAAGGATTCAAATTTTTCAATGTTCGTTATCTTCATTGATAAGTCATTATAATTATCCCAAATGGAAAAATTTTCAGAACTATACATAATTTTCATAAAATGATATACAACTCATGCATGAATTATATTGAATTACATATAATTTTGATAATGTCTCCACTTGGGTTAATGTGACCGGAAGCAAAATGGATATTTTTATTCTGGCAGCACATTGATTCTGATTAAACCCACATAACAATTTTGGATCACGCTTTTGGATCATTCTGAAGGATATCTTGAAGAATTCGAAAAGATGTCTCATGAAACACCAAAAGATATCTTTTGGAAGTCTTCATGTGAGATTTCTTGAAGTTTTCTGAAGGTATCTTTTAGAATTCTTTAAGATATCTTTTAGAATGTTCCGGAAGAATTCCTCAAAATTGTTATCTGGGAAAATGGGTCAAAATGACTTCAATTTGACGGTATTTTGGCTGAGTTGTTCTCATAGGGATCTTCCCTACTCAGATAGCATACGAGGAATTCAAGAACAAGAATAGAGTTCTTCAAGAACACTTTACGAACTAATGAATTCATATAGAGCTCTGGAGGAGTTCAATGTTTGAGACATTAAGGACTTCTTCGAGTTTACTAGAAACAATACCTCCAGTGTTCTCTGAGAACTCGTTAATGTCCCAGACATTGAATTCCTCCAGAGCTCTTTATGAATTCATTAGGTCGAAAAGGGTTCTTGAAGTATTCTTGAAAAAGGATCCTCCGTGTGTTATCTGGGTAGGCAAGTTCAGCCATAATAGTGGGTCAAAAGAGTATCCCCGAGTGCTTTCATATCATTGTATAAGAATTTCACATTATCCCACACAACATCACAGTCTCAGAAGAATTCATAAAGAATTCTTATTGAACTGATTGTGTCCTTCATGAGTTCTTTAAGAATTCTTCTGGGACTGTGGTGCTGTGTGGGATGAGCAGATTTGTATATTATTCATATATAACTTGAAAAATAATTTTATAGGATTTTTTTAAAACAGAATTTTGTATAATTTTCATGTAATCGACACTTTTTTGACAAAACTTTGTATTTTCATTAGATTCATTCTAGAAGAATTCGAATTTCAAAGACCTAGAGCTTGACTTTTCGACTGCTCTTAAGGGGATACGAGCGGCTGGGCTTTTCTGAATTTTTTCGAGACAAAGTATGTGAAAATGCGTGCATCGATTCGAAATATCTTTCTGTACAGCATTTCTTGAGATACTAAAGAAATGCTGTACAGAGAGATATGTACAATCGATGCACGCATTTTCACGTACTTTGTCTCGAAAGAATTGGACCGCTCGTATCCCCTTAAGAGGGAGTTTTAATTGAAGTAGTTTAGTATCTGTAGTTGAATTGAGATTCTCAAAAACATTAGGGAAAATTTGATGAAAATTCCATGTGAAATTCAAATAAAATAATTAGTCTACACTGTAAAAAATACTTGTGGAATTTTCCCCCAAAAAATGATGGCAGCAAAGTCCCTCCAGAGACGGGGAATTTTTCACCACAATTTGGTGGACTTTTTTTTTATTTGTGGAGGATTCAACGCCTAAAAAACTCTTCTTTGATGGAAAAACAATTCCTCCACGATGAGGGGACAAAATCCACCAACAGTGTGAAGAAAAAATCCCCACATTTTTTACAGTGTAATCACAGAAAATAAGTTTAAACATGAATATTTATATGGAATTCCAGTTACATAAGATAATTGTTATGAGTTTATTATCCGCATACATTTGTAATACGTTAATAATTATTTCAAACGCTGCTAATGGTTATGACTTTTTTTCTTGTAATCGCGATTCTAGATCGAGCATTGATTCATACACAATACAGCACAAGGTACTCACTCTGCCATGACTCGTCTAACGTTATTTGCGTACAATTTGGGGTCTGTTTTTTCAGCTTCGTTGGGCTTGTAAACCGGAAGAAATTCTATTTCACAACTGCTATTCAACTGAGTCAAGGTGAGCCATAATAATTTCAACCTGAAATCAAAGAAAAATGTATTGAATATTTTCATCATACTATAGTTCCATCTTTTACATGTGTTTTGAAGATCCAAAAGTTATATAAAAAATTCATTCTATTGAAAAATAAACGTCAAAATATGAATTTAAATTGCTGATAACAAGAGAAATTAATTTGGATTTGATAATAATTCAAGAAAAATATAGGATTCTCTGTGACATCTTGTGACATTCAAAATGAATACTATTTAAACAAGCGGTACTATTCATCGGTACTTACGCTCCGGGACCTTCCCACGTCCACGTTACTGTATCCAATTTATTTGGATATCTTATGCATACGGGCTGAACTGGTACTCCTGGATAAAAGGCACCGGATTTGAAAGTGATCAAGCATGATCGATTCGTACAAGTACCTTCCGGGAATATCATTATCTATTTCAGTCAATAAATATTTGATTATTCGTTGAATGTAAATTGCATTTGAATGAAAAATAATTATACATTTATATTGTTGTTACAAAGATAAATTTTTTTTATGAAATACATACTTGGAGAACTATTATTGAAATAACAGTTTCGATAATTCAATTACAGTTCATTAGTTGAATAAAAACATATAATGTGTACCCTGTTGTGAAAAACCAACTGGGTTCAACAGAAACAAAAACCAATCATTTTACTGGTGAAAAGATTTCTCTTGTAAAATTCTCATCAATACTTTCTTAAATACAATGATAAAACTGAATTGAAACCTATGAAACCGATTTACGCTCATTTGACAATGAGATTTGATAAGATTCAATGGATGGTTTCCTGGTTCAATATGATTTGATTTAATTTAATCGGATTCTAAAGGTCTGTTTAATCAGGGATATTTAACAGATCTCTTGAAAATATCTCAATTCTTTTCTAGAGCAATCCCACACCACCAATGAATTCTTTTTACCGATGAAACCTTAAAAAATGATTATGTTTCGCAAAACTGAAATTCAATTAAACGGAAAACCCTCTTGAGAATTTTCGTCAGAACAATGAGAACTAGAACTAAGTTGGTTTTTCTCATCAGAAGGTTACGACAATATATTCAAAAGGATAAGCCAAATAAAAATAATCATCCTAGATGTTCCTTTTACGCGAAAGTGGGTTTCAGAACTTTCTTTTTCATGCAACAGTGGGAGCTAGAATGACTTCCCACCAGGATTATAGAATTGAAGAGATAATCGAAGAAGTTAAGTAGTACGATTTACCTGGGGCCAATCTTCTTTCGAAGTAGCTCTTTCGATTATTTCCTTGATTGTGTTTTGCCGTGAATTTGGATCCTCTCTCCAAACGTAAACTGGCTGGGTGTAGTTAATGAGTTCTACACGAATATGATGGATTTTAAATATTGTAACGATCATATTATGATTAAAGTTGTGGATGAAATGAAAATGTAGATGGCAATATGTATTCGTCTTGATGATAATGTGTTGAAAAATACTATCATCATTTCTAACTGTTGTTCGATATGAGTAGAAATAATTTGACTAATTTGTTGAATGACGTATTGATTTGATTGCTCATTTGTGAATTATTGAATGCGTGAGATGGAGAAACATGACATGTGCAATGGGTAATGGAAAAATGAATTTTGTACTCAGTCGTGGTAACAGCTTGTAATCTTTTCTGTTATCTGAATGAGAATTTGTTTGTTTTGTTCTTTTTATGATATCAAATTTACATGCCTGATTATCTTCAAGGGAAATGAAATTGAATTTCTATAAGTATCACGACCTGCTTCTGAAAAATAAGTTTTTCATATTAAGGGGGACTCACACCTCAAAAGGTTTATGTTTATTGTTGTTTTGTGAAGTTTTTTGAAGGTGGAAGAGTGATTGTAATCAATTCAAACTGCGAGGTAATTTTCTGCACATTTCGGACTATATCTTAGAATTTTCCAAAGATTTTCCATCGAAAATTTTGGAATTATAAACTATATTCACACAGGTGGACTGACCACGCGGGGAATGTGGAAAGTTCCACATGAGTTGTTGGGTTTTTAAATTTTCAGCCACTGGCCTTTCACTTCCCACATCAAAATTTCAGAACTATTCTCCCCTTTTTCTTAAATTTTTGTCGTCAAAGTCTAACTTTTTGCGTGAAATGTGCAGTTCGGAAATTTCACCCGAAAGCAAAGGATGAATTTTTTTACATTATTTACATGTTTTATTTATTAATTGAACTAACTTCTACAGTGTGAAAACTTCTTATGGGAAATTTCCCATACATGTCTGTAAACTAATCAACACATACATGGATAGGAAATTTCCTGTGGATTTTGAGAAAAATCCTATAAATTTACAGTAAAAATCCCATAAAAATAGAAATTTTAATATATCCTTATGTAAAAATTCCTATACATAGGTATGGGAAAATCCCGAATATTTGTTACAGTGTAGACAAAAATATTGAAAACTGAAAAATTGGGAGACGTTTGAAAAGTAATTTCAAATTTTGACATATTTTTCGCTCTGTTTTTTCACAGAAAAATACTCAAAATGAAATATATTTTTTTAAATAAGATTAAATTATCAGATAATTCAATAACAAATAACTATAATTTTGATTTTAGAAAATCGATCAACAATTCATCGAGCAATTGACGACGCATGTCTATGAACAGCGATTCATAACTTTCAAATTTTCGATAACTGATGCTTGAAAAAATTCTGAATTGTAGTTTGAGATATGAATAAAATGACCTCGCAGTTCAAATCAATTCTAATCATTTCTTTCCATCCGAAAAAAATCGTAATGTGAGTTTTCCCTCAACATTCCACAATTTCAAAGATCAAGGATTGATAAAATTATCCAATTCTTATAAATATCCCGATTTTGAGGAGAATAATAATTCCATAATAATTAGAAGTAATAAACATTCAGAATGCTTATTTGAACGATGCGATTTCTTTGTCCTCACTGCGCTTCATATTTTTGTAATAATCTTGTCAATTTCATAACAGTTTCAAGAGGTATTTTGTCAGAATTGCTTCAACATGAATCTTACGAATGGTTTTTTATTGCTAGCGTTTTTTAATTAATTTTTTAATCAACATTTATTGCATTGTTCTGGTATCGATGGCACTCTTGAGGATTTTTTCTGTAATCAATGTTTGTGTTTGGAATCTTGAGTTAACAGCCTTTTTTATAAATTTTTTTCTTCGCAATATTTATCAACGATTTCATCATCGTGTTCTCTCCGTATACTTCCTCATTGACTCTGTTATTCATCGTTCTTGAACAAAATTGTTGAGATCGGGATATAGTTTTTGAAATTTAGTAGCAATGATTCAAAACACCTGCTGATAAATATTCAAATCAAACCTGTGATCATGATCCTTAGATTAGGGTTCTTGAAGTTTGAATCGTTTATAGAAACACAACGAATACTCAAACTCATTAAATCTGATGAACCATCGTTATTTATTTTCTCGAATTGACTGATTGGAACTGGGGGAATCGTTTAAAGAATGTACTGCGCAGTTTTTGGTCTTCAATACCTGAATATCCAATTATTCAATTACTAATTGATTTCATCAAACGATTCAAAATTCAGTGAAATCCTCAGATTTTCAAAATATGGATGAATAATTGACCTGGTGCATTGGAAATCGAATTCTTTAACAACGTTTCAATAATACCCTCATGTGTTCTTTTTTGTAGATTTTTCCTTGATCATTGATACCATGTTACGCTTTGAGAGATATCGTGAAAAGATAACAGAAAAAATGACAGAAAATACACATAACGTTTAACGTATATCTGGTAGGATTTACTAGAGTTATGTTGTTTAAGATCATCAATCTAAGTTATAAAATCTTCAATTCAGGCGGCAATTTATTGGATGGATAAAATGATAAAGGTATATTTGCGAAGAAGTCTATCGTTTCTTAAAAATTACATTGAGGTGAATGGGATTATTGTCGCTTTTGAGAAAAAATACCCAAACTACTTTGATTTTCATGAAACTTTGTGGATATTAATTGTGTAGAGACTCCATTCGATTAAAGTAATAATTTTTCTTTGATTTTTGTTTTTACAGAATCTTATAATTTCACAGTATTTGGCAGTATTTCCGCACGTTCACGTTGAGTAGATCAAGTATTTGTCCAAGTAAATTTTTATATGATCACGGAGAGAAAAATTCATTATGATAGCAAAATCTAATTGTGCTGGGTACTTTCTAGTAAAAATTATGATTGGGAATTAGATGGGCCCCAGCTAGTTTTGTAACGCACTTTTTAGCCTGTGCCCATCCAGATGTCCCAGGGAATTTCTAGAATGTTGTTCAAATTGGTAATTAGAAATGTAAAATCATGTGTTTTCTGTAAAATCACACCTATGAATAAAGTAACAATGTATTTTGACATTTAATCTCCAGTCAAAAACACCGCTTTTGAATTTATTTCCATAAAATAATCCCGAGTGACAAATTGAAACGTTGGGGCTTTCTTCTATTCCTCTGAACGTGTTGATGGACTATCAATGTTACTGTACGATCAGTTGGCGCATGAAAAATCTACATAAACCAACTAAATGTTTAGGCACTCAAGTCAAATTGACTGAAATGTGTTATCCGGTTGCCCCCACGTGGGTCCCACCTAGTACGTGGATGGTAAATGGGACGCCCAGACGAATTTCTACCAGGGCTATTTACTGGAGTAGCAAATTTTGTGCCGTGACGGCAGTCTATTGTGGAAGCAAAAAATGTTACCGCCTTCAGCCAAATTTGTTTGCTATTCTGTATATAATACTGAAAATGTTCAGCGGCGGACTGGCTTGTTTCAATTGAAGCCTTAAGGCTCCAGGCTTGGAATTATGCTGGGTCCCCTAGAAGGGACACACTGTTGGAAAATCAAGATTTCATCATGATTCTCACAAAAAAAACTGAAAACTGAATGTGCCCCCAAATACTGAA
Organism: Gonatopus flavifemur; assembly: GCA_018340375.1. Classification (NCBI taxonomy): domain Eukaryota; kingdom Metazoa; phylum Arthropoda; class Insecta; order Hymenoptera; family Dryinidae; genus Gonatopus; species Gonatopus flavifemur. The sequence goes on along the minus strand of JAFFJZ010000003.1, from coordinate 43,198,377 downwards.
GGGCCCCCGGCGATTGCCGGGGAGCCGGGCAGGCCAGTCCGACATTGAAAATGTTGCTGTTTTAGTTGCTGTTAAGGGGAGGTTCTCATCTAGTGACCCCAAAATAAGGATTTGTTTTCCAAGGAAGGAAGTAAATGAAGAACTCGGGGGTTTTTACACTTGTTAATTGAGTCTCTAAGTACATGAAAAAATAATGTCATGGGAATTGCTGATACGTGTTGAAACATAACCACCTAAAAAAATAGTCATCAATCGGGCGCCACTATAGCGCTTACAAAAATTATCAGAAATCGAAAATCCCAAAATTTTTATGAAATATATTATATTTGTTGGAGGTTGTACCAATGAAACCAATGAGAAGTCCAAAATTTTAAAAATTACAGACATGCTTACTCTTGGTAGCGTTTTTTCACCTTTTTTTCGCTCTTTAAAGTACTATAAGAAGACAAAAAAAGGCAAATGTCATCTCTATTTAGGTTCATCCTCCAATAAATTCAATCAGCTCCAAATAAAAAACAAAAGAGCGAAAAAAGAGCCAAACTTGAAAGACATGGTTTCAACGCCTTCCAAGTTTCGGGATACGAATTTTTCAACTTGAGAACATTTTCTTCATGTACTTTAAGACCCATTTAATGAATTCCAAATAACTCGAGTTCTCAATTTACTTCCTTCTTGAGAAAAAAAATTACAAAGAATCATCTTATTTCGGAATTCGCTTGATGAGAACCTCCCCTCAAGTTTTAATCAAATTATCAGAGATCTGTTACATCAAAAAAGTCTACACTGGAACTCTTGGGATTTTGTAAAGAATGATACTGAAAAATGAAATCCTCAGGCGTGCATACAATTTGTATAGCTCCCATACGGAATGAATTAAAAATTATATATAAATTTTCCATAACATCATAGTTCTAATGATTTTGTCTTTCAAGATTGAAGGTAAAATCTCCATAAAATCTTTCGCAATAAAACCAGTTGGATTGCAGATTCATTTACAAGATTAATAATTTACAGGAGCATATACGTTATTGCTCAAGTTCCCATAATGCAATCGTTTCATGGTGTATCAAATAAATATGTGTCAATCTATAATTAAACATTCACGAAGTTTCATGAAGATCAGAACTTTTCGGTTCGTAGGCTTTCTTCATTAGTGTTGTCCATGGCAACATTACCCTCTTTGACGCACGCTTCGATTTCACTGCGAGCTTCAGGGACTAAAGATTAAAATATATTTTTCTAACGCTAAGTCCACTTTTTTGCGAATCAAATGAATATTTTCAAGTAGCACAAAGACACACTCTGAAAAATAATTGTGAAATTTTTCTCCTAAGAATGGGGGCATAAAAATTCTTCAATGCAAGGGGATCTTTCTCATAATTTGGTAGAGTTTTCCCTCACTTGTTGGAAGATGCAACACCCAAAAAGCTAAATAGTTCCTCAGAAGCAGAGAAAAATCTACTATTTTTTATGAGAAAAATTCCCTCCACAATTAGGGGGTGGAATCCACCACGGCATCCAGAAAAAGATTTACTTGAATATGAAGCTACTAGACATTCCATTGCATCCAGTAAATTTTTACTTGATTTGAGTCAATTTTATTCTAAATTACACAGGCCTGCGAAATTTGACTTTTTTTTTCCCCCTCAAACAATAATATCTTTTTCCGAAGCATTTTGATCCGCTGAATCCGAATCTGGCTGCAGAATTGCTCTATCACGTCAGGTTTTTGAGATATTTCGACCTAAAAATGTGAAAAACACTGTTTTTCGACATATTTGGGGTTACGTAAAGTCGAAGGGTAATTTTTTTTCTCAAAACCAATACATGCACCTCAAAGTATAAGTCCTCCTCTTCCAAATGCCGTTGAGTTTGCTCAGATACCTTTTTTTTTCATTGAGATACGACAGTTTGAAAATTGTGTCTCCACCTATTTATTGAGTACATGAGCGCACAAATTTAAAATTGTCGTATCTCAATGAAAAAAAAAGATATTCCAGCAAACTCAACGGCATTTGGAAGAGGATGACTGATACTTTAAGGTGCATCTATTGGTTTTGTGAAAAAAATTACCTTTCGACTTTACGGAACCTCAAATATGCCAAAAAACAGTGTTTTCCACATTTTTAGGTCGGAATATCCCAAATACCTGACGTGATATAGCCATTCTGGAGCCATATGCGGATTCAGCGCACCAAAATGCTTCAGAAAAATGTTGAATGAATGAAGGGGATTGACTTTGGATTGTATTCTACATGAAACACCTTGAGTAGGCCAGGCGCATCACAACGATACGCTAAATTTTTTTCTTGAGCGAAATACGGTAGAAAATGCTTATAGCATATCACATAAATATATATTTATGCAATATGCTACACTATTATAATCGGACGCCTACAAAATTCTCGCGCCGGGCGGTAATATCCTTCGAGCCAGCACTGCTGAGATCGTAGATTGTTTGTTGCTATGTTCAGACATTATTCCACTAATTCACTCGGAATGTACTGATTGTTGTTCTAATTTTTTCCTCCGTGTACAAGTATCGAGTGTCCAGTAATTGTTGTGAATTTCGTGTATTGAAAAAAAAGTTTCACAAATGGCTTCTCGAAAAGGTATCAATGCTCCAGATAACTTCTGCTACATATGTGGAAGTTATGTAATAAAGAGACAGCAACAAATAATTTCTAAATGTATTGAAGAACTATACGATAGCTATTTCAAAATCAACATAAAAAACCAAGACAAACAATGGTCGCCTCATAAAGTGTGTTCGACATGTGTACGTGAACTTCGGAAATGGTCAAGAGGAGAAAAACATTGTTTTAGTTTACAGACTTCAATGATTTGGATGGAACCGCAAAATCATATCAACGATTGTTACTTCTGCTGTTCAAACATAAAAGGATTTAATTCTAAAAATAAAGCAGCGATAAGTTATCCTGATATTCGTTCTGTGATTTTACCTACGTATAAAGATCCTGATAGCAAAGAGTTATGCCATCCTGCCCAACCATTTTCATCTGATCCTAGTTTATTTCAAGAGGCTATAATGAATACTTCAGATCCTGACGATGAATATTACGAGTGCAACGAAACACCACCACTGTTTTCTCAAAGTGAATTGAATGATTTGACAAGAGATCTTAATCTTCCGAAAGATGCTGCGGAATTACTCGGTTCCAGATTGAAAGAAAAAACATGCTGGATCGTACAACGAACTTTTATTGGTATAGAAATAGAGAGAAGGATTTTCTACCGTATTTTGCTCAAGAAAAAAATTTAGTGTATTGTTGTGATGTGCCTGGCCTACTGAAAATGTTTGATGTAGAATACAATCCAAATGATTGGAGACTTTTTATAGATTCTTCGAAACGGAGCCTCAAAGTAGTATTGTTACATAATGGTAATAAATTTGCTTCTTTGCCTATTGGACATTCTACTCATTTGAAAGAATGTTATGAAAATTTGGATTTCGTCCTCAATAAATAAATTACTCCAATCATAACTGGACTATATGTGGTGATCTCAAAATATTAACTATGTTGCTTGGTCAACAAGGAGGGTATACAAAATACCCTGTTTTCTATGTGAATGGGATAGTAGGAATAGAGCACGACATTGGATCCAGAAAGATTGGCCACAGAGAGCATCATTGAACCCTAGAAGTAAAAATGTTGTACACGAAACACTAGTTGACCGCTCCAAAATTCTGCTACCTCCGCTTCATATCAAATTAGGCATTATGAAGCAATTCGTAAAGGCATTGCCTAAAGATGGTCTTTGTTTCAAATATTTATGTGATAAATTCAAGCATTTATCGGATGCGAAGATAAAAGAAGGCGTTTTTGTTGGTCCAGACATAAGGAAATTGATGCAAGATCCTGACTTTGAAAAAACTATGAATAAAACCGAGAAGCCCGCTTGGAAGTCATTTAAGGAAGTCGTACAACATTTTTTAGGGAACAGAAAAAGCCCTGATTATGAAAATATAGTCAACAGCATGCTTAACAATTTCAAAACCCTGGGTTGTAATATGAGTATAAAACTCCATTATTTGCATTCCCATATTGACTTGTTCCCCGAGAATCTTGGTGCTGTCAGTGAAGAGCAAGGAGAGATTTCATCAAGACCTTAAGGTTATGGAGACCAGATATCAAGGAAGGTGGGACGTTAGAATGATGGCTGACTATTGCTGGATGTTAGAGAGAGATGAACCGAATCATGAGTACAACAGAAAGAGATCAAACAGAAGTTTTGAAGAAACTAGAAAAAGATATCATAAGTCCTTTTGATTTATCTAGTATCTTAGGTCTTGTTTGAAACCAGTGCAGCCCCATGTCTGAATTTTATATAAAACGTATATATTTTTCGTTCATACAAATTGTTTAAAAAACTGTAAATATTCATATCTCACATAAAAATGAATCCCGATGTGCTGTAAAAAAACTGGCGTTATATTTTAGTTCCACAATCTGAATACCTGGAAAGGAACCATTATTGTTCGAAGGGAAAATAAAAACTTATATTCCGCAGGTCTGTGAATTATCAACCCTTTGGGGAACCCATTTTTTTGAAGGGAAATTTTCCTTGAATATGTGAACATATAAGTTTTTGGGTCGCTGAATAAGAATATCATATTAGAAAATTAGAATTTTCATTCCCATACATCCTGGCAGCACCCTCAGGAGATCCTAGAAATATTATAATCTTGGGGATATATTTCACAACTTGGAATACTCGTAACTCTGCAAGGAGAAATTGTAGGTCACCGATTAATAGCTTATCTTGAAGAGTAAGAGTAGTACTGGATGATGCAATTAGAAGAAAAGACTAAAAAAAATTGTGCACTCAGTACATGAATTCCAAAGTAATCAAAAAACCCATTTTTCGTGGACCTAATCTTAAATATCTTGAAATGGTGACCTGAAATGGAAATCCTGACTCCGGATTTGGACTCTACGCAGAAAATTACTTCAGAAAAGAGAATTTCATTTGAAGGAGAATTTCATTGTCGATCAGTGTAATAAATGCGAATACTCATTCTGTTGTTGGGACATATTACACAACTTAGAATGGTCGTAACTTTGCGAGAAAAAATCGTACATGAACGTTCAATAGCTCATTTTAAACGGGAAGAGTAGTGCAAATTGATGAAGTTGAGAGAAAAGATCAGAAAAATTTTATGCGTCCTGTACATAACCTCAAAAGTAGCGAAAAACCGCATTTTTCGCGTATTTACCCTCAGATATCTCAAAATCCTGACGTGATAGCCCAATTCTGGCTCCGGATTCGGATTCTACGCAGCAAATTACTTCGGAAAATGGTCACCAGTTCCAAGGGGGAAAAACCTCGCAGGCCTGTGTTATTAAAAATTCATTTTGATTGACTAAATTTTTCATTTGATCCAACCCTGACGGCACAATGTGGCTCTGAAAGTTCAGAAAACTCCTCCTACGTTCTATAAACCTTCCATCAACGTTCTAATAAGTACGTCTTAATAGTACGTTATGCTGTCCAGGAATTAAAACTCTAATAGGTTCATATTCAAATATAAATCTAGTTGATTCAAACAAAAAAAAACCCGATATCGGGATTTCATCTTTGAATCATCAGTTGTATTAATACTATCCGAAATCTATCGTGTTGTTTCACTATCAGACAAGTCCGATAAAAATACGATGTCTAAGATAATAATTATCCGATACAAAACCGAACCAGCAACCCGATGATTTCTCGATAGATATCTATATCGGGTTTACATTGGATAATTATCGTAGATATCGTATTTTTATAGGACTTGTACGATAATGGAAGAACACGATAGATTTCCGATAGTATTAATACAACTGATGATTTAACGATGAAATTCCGATATCGGGTTTTTTCATAAGGGCAAATAAATCCAAGGATAAAATTTGCTAGGTATGGAGTAAGATCAAACTTTCCATATTTTTTTTAGTGCATCTTATAAATATTCTCTGAATATTCTGTCAACGTCCACAGATTGTACCAAAGGAAAATATCCTACAAGTATTCGTTATAGATACTGTATAGAGAGCATTGCCAGAGATGAATAGCAGAGATTGCTAACGCAATGTTAAAATCATGGTCCGTATCACGTTTTTTTCTTTCGAAGAAAAATATATGATTGGTTGAATTTTCCTCCGAAGCCAACCAGCATGGAGAGATAAACGGAAAACGTGATACTGCCAATCAGAAACTGGACTATGGTTTTCATATCTCGTTAGCGATCTCTTCAACTCATCTCTGGCATTGCGGATGTTGCGAGAACGTTCTGTGAATATTTCATGGATATTTGAAACAGTTTCACTCACATGTTATATGAAATGTTTTTAGATATCATTTATACCTTATCAGAATATTCTGGAAACGTTTCTTTTTTGTATGTTATCAAAGTGTCCTTAGCTACATGGATTCTAATCATTGTCCTACTTCTATAAATTTTTCCTAGCTAAGAATCTTCCTATTTCTTGAACGATAGGGTTCTGAGAGGAAAAAATCTTCTCAAAATGATCAACTGGGTAGAATTTAGGTCGGAAATATTTTATTGTTATTTAAAACAATATACGATTCAATTCAACGAACATGTTTACCTTTCAGCATTTCAAACATCTATCATGTCGTATAAAAGAGGCTCAAATAATCCGCGATGCAGCAATTTCTCTGAAAAAACGTTCAAGGATCTAAAAATTCACACTCTGAAGATTTCTGAAATTGACGCATTAGAGATTCTTTAGACTTCTTGTAGATAACAACACAATCATTATTTAAAATACCAAAAGAGACTTGCATTGCATTTGATTCAGTTGTTTTTTTTCCACATAGAAGAAGGTTCACTGGAAAACCCGTCGGAGGAATGAAATTTGAGAATTGTTGTAATAAATATTTATCAACAAACAAATGTAATCTTCAAGTTCGTTAAGTTGAAATCGGTTCTACGCGCTAAATTACCTTTTCCCACGTCATTTTCAATCAATTGAATGATAATAATAATTCAAGAACATATTATCCATCACGTACTTCCGAGATACGGATTCATGCCGGATTCTCGTCTCACGATGATAGAGGGAAATCCTGTGACGTAAACGATTCCCCCGTCCATGAAACTGGAATGCGGCGCCACAACCAAAATCGGAGCCTCCGCTCTAGTCGCTTGTCTACCCCGTACCACGATTTTCATTCCTCCCGCTTGATACGTCAATCGGCCGAGAAAGCACAACCATGGCACTATTTTGCTGCAGGTTGCAATCGATAATACATACTAAAAAAATCTATACACAGTATTTGTCTTTCTTTGAAGAGAAGAAAATATTTAGAAGAGGAGCAACAGAGATTAGATAATAAAATGAAAATAATGATATTAGAAAAGAAAAGCGTTCGAAGCGTCACCTTAGACACCATTTTTTAGTTTATGTATAGTATATGTATAATGCTCGATTATTAATTTGAAATATCTTCCACACTCAGAAAAAAAAAGTTGCTGAAACAGCAAACCTCGAAGATTTGCTTTGCTCATATGGCAAAACTTGTTGCTGAATTAGCAAATAATTTGCTATCACAGCAAAAATCTTGCTCTTTTAACAAGCGCTTGCCATTCAGCAATCCGAGATTGTAGATATACAGACAACTAGGAAATTTTGCTGAATTAGCAAATATCTTGCTAAAATAGCAGAATTTTTGCTGTAACAGCAACCGTTTTGCTAATTTGGCAAAGCAGATTTTTCGAAATCGCTTTTTCAGCAAGAATTTGTCTCTGCGTGCAATTAAGCAAGGGGTCGTCATCTGTGTAAGTTGAAGACGATTTGTTAATTGCAATTATAGCTTAATATTCCCATTCACCACGTATATGTGTTTAAAACAAGACATTTTACAAGATCATGTGATGAGATTGAATATATTGATGAATGAAGCATTTCAATGAGTATCGTATGAAATGTAGCTGAATAATTGTTCATATGAATTTTGATGGATTGAAAGGAAAATATTTATATTTGGTGATCTTACGTGCTCTCTGCTTAAGGGCAATTTTTCCCATGAATATGGTAATTGAAGGCCCAGATGCAATAAGGGGACTAACGCTCCACGGAAAACTATTGTCCAAGCCATGACGTCACACGTCAAAATCCAAAGTCGGAATTTCGAAAATTGAAAAATACTGAGTGATAGGGCTTGAAAAATGAATATAAGTATCTGTTCACCATTTTTTTCTAGGATCGATAGTTTTCGAGGAAAAAAATAGAAACTTCCTATTTTTTCGCACCAAGAATCGATGTTTTTCAATATTAAACTCGTTCTAACTCGGTCGTTTTTCGATGCATTGGAATGAACCTTGCGAATTTCGATTCGTAAGACTTTTCCGAAGACAACAATATCGTGAAAGTTTGTGAAAATTAAGAACAAGTGAATAAATTTTTAATTCGAAGTGAAAATTACGTTTTCCATGCTTTGCTTCAAAAAGTGTCGGGGGAACTATGAGCTACAAAAAACTTCCAGCGACAAAGTTGTTCGCTAGTATATGGACAAACTTTGTGGAAATTTTTAGATCGATCGGACTATTAGTTCGTAAAATACAGCGATTTATTCATTAAAGCGAAACGAAAACTTTTTATGATTTTGCGTCGTTCACAGGTTAGGTATTGAAATGCGTAGGATAAAATGTATTCACTGGATTTCTCATCGTGAATTCATGTTTCTTGGGTCGGAGAATACAAATATCGAAGAATTTTTGTGAAAATCGTTATTAATTTTTTGGTTATAAACAATTTGATTGCAAAATAGATAAATGAACAATTGGATGACGAATTTCACAAAAATTCTTCGATATTTGGATTATCCGACCCAAAAAACATAAACCCACGATGAGAAATCCAGTGAATACATTTTTTCCCACGAATTTCAATACTTAACCTGTAAACGACGCAAAAGCATGAAAAGTTTTCGTTCCACGTAATGAACAAACTGCTGTATTTTACGCACTAATAGTCCAATCGATCTCAAAATTTCCACAAAGTTTGTCCATATACTAGCGAACAACTTTGTCGCTGGAAGTTTTTTGTAGCTCATACTTCCCCCACCACTTTTTTGAGGCAAATCATGGAAAACGTGATTTTCACTTCGAATTAAAAATTTATTCACTTGTTCTTAATTTTTACAAACTTTCACGATATTGTTGTCTTCGGAAAAGTCTTACGAATCGAAATTTGCAAGGTTCATTCCGATGCATCAAAAAATGACCGAGTTAGAACGAGTTTAATATTGAAAAACATTGATTCTTGGTGCGAAAAAATAGGAAGTTTCTATTTTTTTCTCGAAAACAATGGATCCTAGAAAAAAATGGTAAACAGATACTTATATTCATTTTTCAAGCCCTATCACCCAGTATTTTTCAATTTTCGAAATTCCGACTTTTGATTTTGGCGTGTGACGTCATGGCTTGGACAATAGTTTTCCGTGTTTTCGAGCGTTAGTCCCCTTATTGCATCCGGGCCTTCAATTATTATTCTACAATACATGGAAATTCCTTTAGTGTCTTAAATTTTACCTTGAATTATAAAGAATTGGGGAAAAATAGCGATATAGCAGGATCTCGTTGGAGGAAACATATTTTATCCTTTGATTCCCTTCCGCGCTTTTGTTATTTGTAACGAGATTCTGCCGTACTCTATTCTAATGGCGCATTCTCGCAGAAAGTCAAAAAAGCCATGGCCTTCCCTTCAACTTATGCCAAATATGTTAAAAATTCATGATGCAAAAAAATATTTGTCTAAAGTGTAAGTTGAATCAAAATTCCCCAAAATTTACTTTTGTCTGTTCAAGGACACTCAAGCACCAGGAGGAGCGCGGGTAAAATTTTGCGCCAACTTTTTCCATACATTATTTGGTAAGATTGAATCTAAAATCGATAGTGATTGAGTACACACCTGAAATTGGACTCTGAATATCAATTCAGGTTTGTTCATAATTTGCAAGTATTGTACAACAAAATTATAAAAAAATTTTTGACAGAGGCTATTACTTTCAAAATCCTTTTATACTCGCCAGGAAATCAGGAAAAGACTGAAACTTAACTTTAGAGCCTAATCTTGGCCGTGAATTTCATTTTTATCCATTGAAAATCTCCATTGGATGCATAATTTATGAAAAAAGTTCGCGCAAAATTTGGTTCGCTCTTGAGTGCCCTTAAAGATATATTTTGAACCTTAAATGTTAGAAACATATGAAAATTAATTAATGAACTGATCTTATAGCTATCTATGAATTTTTCCTATGTTTGATGATCGTTATATATTTTGTTAATATCGGCTCTTGATAAATCCATGGGCTATTCACTATTCATATAAGAGTTATTTATAAACCCAATAAATAAGCATTTCTCGTAATACGTGTGAAATATTGGTGAGAGTATGATGGATGCGAATGACATGGATATTATGTGCGTGTACATATTTATACACATTTGTACGAGAAACCTACTTCCGAAAAAAGGTATGCGACCGGTTTCTGCCTTGGCAACGATACTCGGTCCGCCGAGATAAACAACCGGAAGAGCATCGAAAAAGCTGGAGTGTGGAGCAAGAGCCAACACCGGTGCATCCTTGGACGGTGCTTTATGACCCTTCACCTTCAGATGGTGAAATCCACCGCAAACGAACAGCGCTCGCATCATCCAGCATATTATCACTCGCATGTCTCTGTTTTATGGGGGTTTCGGTTGCTTTTTTGGTTCTTAGTTTTATATCTCCATAATAAGGTGAACGACCCAGTGCGTACTTCATTACCGGTTATATGTAATGTGTTTTACCGATAATGTATACTCGGTTTGTGTGGAGAAGCTTTGAAATTATTCTTATAATCTTTTTTCTGATATTATATTAATAAATAATCTAATGACGAATTAAAATTTATAGTCAGATACTGGGTCGTTAACTTTAGTATTCTTTATATCTCGATAATAATGCGATTCAGAATTTTTCTTTTTGATCCTTTTCATCATTTCATGTAGTAATATATTGTGTATTGAAATTCCCTACTTCGTTAAATCGTACTAAATTGATTTTGTTGTTACGAATTCCCTCTGTCACTGACGCAATCGCAATGATTGAATCTTATCTCGCTGTTTTTTCATGCGTCCAATTACTTGGATCATTCCCAATGTCGCGATAGTGATTACACTCAATAAGATTCAAGATCTCTAAACATTCGAGAAACATCCCCAAATGTTTGCAGAAGATTCTTAGAATGTTCGAATGTCCATGGGTTTGTCAAATGTTTATCAGATTTCATTTAACGTTTGCCGAACATCTGATTTTGTTGAGGTAGTGGATAGGGTGAACAAACCTCCACTGTATCCACAGTTCCACAAGAATTCTTAAAGAATTCATAAAGAACAAAATTAGTTCGATAAAAATTCTTTATGATTTCTTCTGGGACTGTGGTGCTGTGTGGGTAGTGTTGATTTGATGAACGAAGGGAAGAGGTTTTAAAAGTTGCCGTGAAAAAAGGTTTAAAGAAATCATTGGATCCATCTTCACAAAATAATCAATTTGCAAATAAAGAGCTTGGAAATAAGCTAAAATTTTTATATCTTTGGTGAATGAAACTGGAATTAGCAGCTGATTGTTGTAACATCTGATTAAAAGTTGTTGAAAAGCTTCTTTTTATACCTCAAATCGATTAGGAGCTGGTGAAAAAACCGGATAGGAAATCGGATAAAACTCGGTTGATAATCCGGATGGAAACCCGAATGATAATCCGAATTGAACCCGGATGAAACTTTCCGGGGTTCCATTCGGGTGTATCCGGGTGCATGCAGACACGGGTTTTGCAGTGACTCGTTATCTGGTTCTATCTGGATCCTATCCGGGTTTTGGGACTAGATATTGTTTGGAACCCCAAATGAAACCCGAACAAGAAATCGAATAAGTTCCATCCGAATTTCATATGTAATTCCAAAAAATATCCAGTATTTGAATCCAAATAGGAACCGGATAGAAGCGGATAAAGAATCACCGCAAAACCTGTATTCGCGCCCGGATACACCAGGATGAAACCTCGGAAAGTTTCATCTGGGTTTGATTCTGATTCCCATCCGGTTTTTTGACCAGGATTGGGCAATGTTCTACTGAACTTTTCAGATACTTTAATCCTCAGTAAAAATTTAGTGGAAAAAGTTATATAAAAATCGGCTGCTAGTTTTACGGCTGCCAGTTTTAGCTCCATCTTTGGTGGGAAAGTTGAATAATTGAATATCATCAAACCGTTTACAAAGGATGTCCGGACCAAACTCAAATGAAAAATGACCTGAACTTGATTTCAATATGACATTCGGAAATTAATACTCGATTTGGTGCTCTCAAGATTTATCCGATACAGAATCCAATCAACAAGGGGGCGTAAAAAATTTTTAATAACAATTTGAAAGGAATTGTGATTGTGGGGAGAGATTTCCCAAGAGAACTTGAAGGTCCAAGGAACGTTCAATAGAGGTCTATTCAACGTCCGAACATTTGAAGGTCCAGTGAACATTCCATGAACATGAATTTACGTACAATGAAAGTCAATGCAGTAACCTAAAAGGTTTGTGTTATCGAAGATTTGTGATCCCCGAGAGGATGAGCAAATATGTTTTGGATAATGCAATCAAGATCAGATTGTTTTTGAAAAAATTCTGTTTCGCATTTCTATCGAGACAAGATCATTGCATCATTATTGGTTCTCAATCATTCTTGATGATTAAGAAAAATTAAAATTCCTCAAATTTTATTAAGAAGACACTCTAACTTAATTCAGCTGGAATCAAATTGATCAAGCTAGAATCACATCAATCAGACCGAATTGGTCTATTGACTATGGATCATGGACCTTTGAATCTACTGTTCACTTTCCTAAGCAACTTGTGGCAAAGTAAGTATCACAGAATAACCCAGGTAGGAATTAACAAATGGCCCAAGCTTGGCCCGATCTTGGCCAGATTATGATGATAACCTCGTACCAGGCTTGGTACTCAATATTGGGCCAGAATGCAATGCCAAGCATGGCCCAATGTCTCATGATATATGTATTATGAGTATTTTGGAGCTTGGGCCGGATCTGGCCCAAGTTGTGTATATTAACTTTTGCCATGCTTCAACCTGATTCTTCAAACATACTTCTTGGAGAAAAAAATGACGTCATGTTTCATGCCATCCCTGCTAAAAATTTCCCATAGAAAACGATAAGATTTTTAGCAGGGATATCGGTACAACTCTGTAAAAATCACAAACATGGAGATGTGACATAGGTTCTCAAATAAACATTGGTTGTACATTGGCCCAATATTGGTTCACCGTGCTTGACAGTTTAATGTTTTGCCAAGCTTCAACCACTTGTTGTAATGACATTCCCTACGAAACGTGGTATAGATTCTCAAATAACAAATGGTTTAATATTGGGCCGATATTGGTTCGCCATGCTTGGCAGCTTAATGTTTTGCTAATCTTGAACCACTTGTTGTATAGGCATTCCTTATGAAACATGGTGAGGGTTCTCGAATAACAAACGGTTTTATATTGGGTTGATATTGGTTCGCCATGTTTGGCAGCCCGATATTTTGCCAAGCTTGCACCAGTTGTCATATTGGCATTCCCTATGAAACCCGGTATGGTTTCTAGAATGAAGAACGGTTGTATGTTGGACCAATATTGGTTCGCGATGCTTGGCAGCCCAGTATTTTGCCAAGCATGGGCCAGTTGTCGATATTGGCATTTCCTACCTGGGAAGTTACATTTACAGTTCTTCCACATCAAAATGCTATCCACAGTGATCTTAAACAATGTGCATATCATAATTTGATGTAACAATGATATCTCGATCACATTATTATGTCATGGACATCCAATGATGATGTGGACTGGATAAGGTTCAGCTTAGTTTAGGAAATTTTCATTGAAAATCCACACATGGAGAAAACAAAATTTGCTGGAACAGCAAAATGTGATTTGACTGTTGCTATTTTTGTTGAAACAACGCTTTTTGCTGGAATTTTCTGCTCAATTAGCAAGTGACTTGTTACGTCAGCTTATCATTAAGGGGAGGTTCTCATCAAGCGAATTCCGAAATGAGGTGATTTTCTCGAACTTTTTTTCTCAAGAAGGGAGTAAATTAAGAACTCGAGTTATTTGAAACTCATTAAATGAGTCTTAAAGTACATGAAAAGAATTTTCTCAAGTTAAAGGATTCGTATCCCGAAACTTGAAAGGCGTTTTTCTCGAAACCATGTTTTTCCAGATGGGCTCCACGATATCTCAAAAACTAATGAATAAATCGTTTTTTTTTTTTTTATTTTGAAGCTGATTAAATTTTTTGAAGGATCAACCCGAATGGATATGACATTTGCCTTTTTATCCTTTTTATAACACTTCAAACAATGAAAAAAGGTGAAAACACGCTACCAAAAGTTTGCATGTCTGTCATGTTTTTAATTTTGGATTTTTCATTGGTTTTATTGGTACAACCTCCAACAAATATAATATATTTCATAAAAATTTTTGGATTCTTGATTTCTGATATTTTTGGTAAGTGCTATAGTGGCGCTCGATTGATCACTGTGTTTTAGGTGGTTATGCTTCAACACGTATCAACAATTCCCATGGCATTATTTTTCACTGAAAAAAAGTTTTTTTATCTACTTAAAGACTCAATTGACAAGCGTGAAAACCCCCGAGTTCTTTATTTACTTTCTTCAATGAAAAAAAAATTCGAGAAAATCACCTTCTTGTGGGGTCCCTACACATTGTTGAAAATTCATTGCATTTGCATTCATTTTTCAAGCACGCTGGTAAATGAAATTTCCAATTCTTGGTGATTGAATTCTTAATTTAATCACATGTCATTGAATTTTCAATTGTTGCTATATTATATGACTCATAATAGTACATTTCAATAATTGAATTTTTATTCGAATGTCATTGAAATTTCAAGAACTTTTTCAATCACGTGAGCGGAAATTGCTTCCATTGCATGTGATTGAAGCTTCGTGCATAAATTTTATGACAGTGTAGGTGAGAACCTCCCTTTAAGCCGTAGCAGCGAATTATTTATTAACGCAGCAAAATTCGCAGTGTTATGTATAGAATCGCAAACAAATTTTGCTGAAGGAGTAGACATTTTTCGCTGTAATTTTATAACAACAAATGTTTTGTGAATTCGGTGAAGAGCATTTATTAAAATGATTATTTCAGCAAGAGTTTTTCTTTGCGTATACTCCACAATGCTAAAAAGTACAGAAATATCTGCTTTATGTGCTCTTCGAGATTTCACTACAGATCCGTCATATAACAGGCCCAAGTGGAAACATTTTCAAAATTGTATATCATTGTAATAACTTATGTATAAACTATATTGAATTATATATAAATTATATATAATTTTGAAAACTTTTCCACTCGTAGGGAGAATGTGGTGTAGATTTTTTTCCCCCACATATGAATTACAAGACACGTTATCAATTATTACGTTGTAAATAATGTAAACTCTTCAGATAATAAACTCGTCAAGTACAGATAAAATAATCTTCCTCTCAAGGAGAAAAAATGATATAATGATGCAACGATCTATGTTATACGGATGAACTTTGAGTATTATTCAAAATAATATTCATATTCATATGAATTATATGGAATATTTTTTTTTTCTACGAATGGAATGGAAAATGAAATAATACGATCAGACAAATCTTCAGGGAAAGTCATTAGAATATATAATTTTGTGGGCTGTCTGCAACTTAGTAACTATATACCGAGTTTCATCCGAAGTATTCGAAATTACAATACGTAGATACATAATATCCTCTTTTATTGTTGACGTAACATGAAGAAAGACAACCTTGGAGTAAAACACTACTGTTCTCATAAGACATTGAATTTATCGATTATTATCTAATTACGTATATAAACGAAGATACATAACGCGAAAATTGTTCAATTTTCTTGAACTTTCCTAGTCAAGTTCATGTATTATTTCACAAGGTTGTGACAAACTGTAATCAGATACAATTGAAATTTATTACAGTCCATATACGGATAATGATTCAAATTATGTGGCTCACAGAATACACCCCGGCTAGGAGGAGCTTTGTCGAAGGACTCATCGCCAACTTGTTAAGAAGTAGATAATTCAAGAAGAGTTTTTACAGACTTCTGTGAGGAACTTTTTTCAATTTGTTTCTTACGTCTTTTGTATTGTTTTTCTAAAATATTTCATTTAGTTGCTTTTGGGTACATGTTTCATCACATTCATTATGTTTTTTCCATACGAAATTAAAAATCCAACGGAATTGACTTGAATATTTGTTAGGAATTCTGGAAGTTCAGTAACAGCATTTTTGCTCATAAAATTGATTTTGTTTTGATCACAAGTGGAAGAAATTGCTTTCGTTGCACGTACCTATCTATAATATCTTCCCTGCAGTTAAAATCTTTGGATTTCAATGTTTTTCACCACGATAAAAAATCAAATTTGTTTCAGATTGATCTGTCAATTCGTATTATTTCATTGATTATTCAAACATATGAATTTTTCCCTTAATATAGTTATCGATACAGTCTGACATTGAAAGAAACACAAAAGGTTTATCATGCAAACGAAGTTTGGTTCTTATATAATAAAAATTATATCAATATTTAGCTCGATAATCAAAAACTGTTCTTCACGTTTCTAGCAGTTTGAGGGTTTTTCAACATTGCAAAATTACAAATCCCGTACGGAACATACATTCGAATTCAATTATATTCGTAAAAGTGTATACGAGCTTTTGCAATTTAGATATAGACGTACACGGAAAAGGATTCTTCTAAAAACAACAAGCGCGCTGATTATGTTATATATTTACTAAAAATAAAAGAAATCAGCTCAGAAGAAATATTTATATACTCCAAAACGGCCATTTAACAATCGTTCATCTTTTTTTTTGCATAAAAATGAAAATTGTAATGTTCAACAGTTTGAGAATACTTTGAATGATGAGGAATTACGTGTATCAAGATAATGAAATAAAAAAAACTATTGAAAGCCATAGCAAGTATCAATGTAAGCTTATAAATAACAACATGCCCCAATTACACAAAAAAGCACGGACAATGAATCAGATTTCATGAGATGAGAACAATGTTCTATACAATAGAATTGGAAAATTTGTAGACAAGATTGTGAAAACTTTTCTCTGAAAACCGCAATTATTTCACAACAGATGCAAAGATACTTTTATAGCATGAAAATCTTTTACATCTCCCAAACATCATTTTGTTATTACTTCAGATGAGTGTTTTCAAAATCCTGTCTCCAAGTATTGGAACAGTGAGTAGATCTCATACTAATTTTCCTGTCGGTTAATGATCAATTTGAAATTTTAACATTTTAGCATTCAAGTGATAAATGTCACGCAAGGTCAGACAATTGACAAAAATTATATAAACGGTCAAGCATTGACACTCAACTTATATAAAACCACACATATTGTTTCTTCATTCAATTTTCATTCCATTCCATACTCTAAATGAATATTTTGTGAGTTCATCCGAATGTGGCAATGGAGAATGGAACTATTATGATTTTTCTGTTGAATAGAAAAGAAAATTTTGTCGCATGTGAATTCAATTCTTTTCGTAAACAATTGAAATGAAAGGTCAAGAATTCGAAAATCAAATTAAGAAACAATGTTCTCGAGTGAACAATCAATATATATTCCGTTATAACTTTCATTACGATGGATTTAATGATCAACGGTGTTAAGTGTAGTCTCCCAAGCGCGTCGGTGGAAAAAACAGATGTTGAAGCAAGAAGACGAAGCGAAAGAAGATTAGGCATTCGACGAAACTGTTATTTGGACTTACCGTCTCCAGCCCGTGAGCGGTGCCCTGCGTAAATCCTCTTCCGACAGACCATGAAGACCTAGACAAGCGAGTAACCAGGCCATTATCACTAGAGTCGTAATTGCAGCGAGTCTGAATGGCAGTAGAGCCACGGTTAAGAAGGCTATCTGCAACATAAAACAACAATCTCGTATTAGGAATCGTACTGCATCACGATTTCAGAAATCCACTTCAATTCGACTTCTGTTTGATCGGCAATAAAGATAAATCACTTTTTTTATTGTCCCTTTTATTGTGTGAACACGAAGAGGAAATTTGCTGATGCAGCAAATTGAAGTACTGAATACACAATAACAAATTTTATCTCGATAACCTAGTCAAAAATTTACTGAAAAATCATTCTCCCAAAAGTGAGGAAACTTTTTAGGACAAATTTTGCAATTATTTTGCAGAGAGTAGGAAGGAAAAGCGCAAAAGGAAAAAGATATTCAAGTGATTTTCGAACTTATATTAGAGATATGCAACGAAAACTCAACGCATTCAAGGAAATTGGGTAACGTCGAATTATTGTGCATATAAATAACTCACATGAATGTGTATAAGGGAGATTCATGATGAGTCATAAAATTAACATCATCATTCGTACAGACAGATTTATAGCAAGAAACATGAATCTGCAGAATCGATTCTCATCGTTCCATTTAGTTTGAATTTGTCATTTAAAATTTATAAATCACAATTCATTATTTCGATTTTTATTACTGTCCATAAATTGTTAATATGAATGTGTAAAAATTAGATGACAAGGAAAAACAGTTCAAATCAGATTAATGACATTCGCAACCAAATGCCTAAATTAGTATCAACAGAGTTTAAATTTACAAAAATCTACAGTGTTGGAAATTTCCGCATCAAAATCCAGCCACATGCCACGAACGCATTTTCCACTCATACGATTGAAAAATTTCTTGAAATTTCAGTTGAATGTGAATGAAAAGTAACTCACACTCAAATGAATTCTTGATTCAATGATTAAGAATTGAAAATTTGATTTACAAATCTATTCAGAAAATGAATGGAATTTCGAAAGATTTTGAACAACGTGAGAAGCTTCATTCATTCAACAAAAGATGACATGTATGTTTATTCAAAGTGAATATTAAATTAGCTTCATTTTATACGAAAAGATAATTCAGTGCACTGGCATTTCAATATCAAAACAGTATTCGCGTCGTTCGCATTTCAATTATTCGGATGGTGGTCGCCGTGCTCGTATTTTGGAAATTTTAATCACGTTCGCATCTTTGAAATAGAGATACGACAGAATTTGACTCTTAGGAGCTCTTTCCGATGGGACTTTCTGATATCACAATCAAAACAATGTGCTGTTCAGGAAATCTTGCAGAGTTCTCTGTGCCGTGTGAGAGGTGATCGTTATAATCACTGACTAAAGTCTTGTTAGTTCGTATGGTAGGTATTTGATATTGCGGAGCGTTACATCATAAATATTTCCAAATCTAACACAACATTCGGATAATAATTGTTGTATCGGAATAATAGACTCGATACAGCGAGGAAATCAAGTTTTACTTTGTTTTGAAATTCGGTTGCAAGATGAGAGTATTACAAAATTTTCAGATCACATAAAACTGGCTTCCACTGATAATCACGTGTTGCACTTGCGTGCAATCCAGCAGAGTGATTGAGAAGCACAATTGCGATTTCTATTCACTGTTTGTGGCGTTAGCTTGTACGTCATACAGTTATGAAATCTTTCATCGCAAACGATGTGTTCCACAAGCGAATTGAAATGTTTTTTTTTCCTGAAGTGTGACCAAGTTACCCCATACACTTAGAATCGATTCTATGCTTCTCTATGACCTATAAAGTTTTTTGAAAGTCACGTTATGTTATTCTCATAACAAACTGCATCTTGCTTGAACCTTGATTCAGATCATTTGAAGTTTCATTCTGAATAATCGAATTCTATGTTTCTGTTTGAGATTTCAAGTGCAAAAACTGTGTTTGAGTTGTATACAAATTGTATACAAAGAGGTATTCATAAAATTCATCATACGTTTAAGGAGGAAAAGAGGTCAGTAGAATGGAATTGCCTGTACCGAGAAGGAAGTGGTTATTGAAAATCTTAAAGAATATATCATTGCTCCTAATCGCATCAAGATATTCATAAATTTCTTTCTTCTTGAAATTTTATGACGAAAATATGAATGTTACAGGGACTTCTACATTACACTGAAGGAAATTTCTATAGTCACTGTGACTAAAAATTCCTGATGAAAACTACTGAAAGTTTGGTTGATTCAACCCAGAAGGTACACATATAAAACTGTTTCTTTGATTCTAGAATTTGAAATTGTTTGGACAGAACTAAGGATATTTGGTTGAGGCGTTCTAGTTACAGTAACCTCAAAAATTGCTATCAGTGTAGGAAGTCTGTGTAAAACTATGCAGTACTTGATATATTTTTCACAAAGAAAACAAAACGATAGATATTTTCGTGGCGCGTTCACTATGTATTATATTGCATATTCAAGTGTAATAGACTATCTTTACCAGGATGAGTACTAGATTTGTCCTTTTAATGTGTAATCAGAGACATTCCAGCTAGAAAAATGATTCACGGTGATTATTTCATTGATTCTGAGTTATTTTCCAACCCTTGTAACGTGTAAGAAATTCTAGTATGAATTCTAAAAATGTTCATCCAAAATTTGATGACTGATATTCAAATGAATGGAATCTTGTAATCTTTGACAAGGAAAATGAACTTCGTGATTGCGAGAATTCAATCTAACACCTAAGAAATAAAATAAAAATCGCAACATAGAATATTTACATAAGATAAATCTCCTGTTCCTTCCTGATTTTATTATATTTTCAGAATTTACATATTCTACGCGGGGGATAGGAAATGTTGAGAAACCGGAGACTGAGACTATTTCCTCCTTTCTCTCAATTATTAAATACTCTACACGCATATAATGTATATATATATAGATTCCTGAATTATTGTACAATTGTTTTGAAAAAACCACCCACAATATATATCCACAAAATTGCTATTCCTTTCGAGAATCTTACCGAGACGATCATTTCTGAGACTACTTAGTGAATGAATAATACATATACTGCTTTTTCGTGAGATTGAAGACGAGATTTTCTAAAATTATTCAGTTCATTGATTCGATTTGAGATTCGATAATTTATTCGCGGAAACAACGTAACTTTCATTAGAACCACCACGTTAAAAATTACAACCATAGAAGTTCGTATACGTTATTTCGTTACTTTCAATACTTTCGTTTTCATGATCGAATAGCCAAATCAACACATAACTTTCACATTCGAATAAAAAATAGTAAACCAACCGGATGATCGATCGATAATTATATAACATAATTGTATATAATATCACGCGATTTTATGTTGCATGTGATCGTATGTAATTGTGTGTAACGTTGAGAGGGAATTTGAAAATTCATTCTAGGACTTTTCTTCTCAGGGAGAATTGGGGTATTTTTTAACAAAAAAGTGGAAGCGAAGTATGTAAGATCATCAATCATGACAGCTTTTTTGTGACATGGGTTGGAATGAAAGAAGTATTGGAACTTGTAAAGAGAATGATTTATCATGTTGTTTGGTGTACATGTTCGTGGAAAGGTGTGTAGGATACAAGGGCGACATTGGTGCATTCTACGAGCAGAATTTGCTATCGAGTTTCAGAGTAAGAATTCTCATCGATCAAATTCGGAACCAATCGCCATGATGATTCTCGTAATTCGCGTTTCCTTCGTTGAGCATTGAGGAAAAAAATTGTGAGCGTGGATTTGAAACCTCGAAAATATGAAATTAAAGTCGATGGACATGGATTTTTATATAATTCACACGTCATTTTGTTTGGAAAAATCATTTTTCATAATGTACATAACATTTTTATATATTGTATCAAAAATCCGATAATATAATATTCAAGGCAGGATTTCATATATATTTTATATACCGTAAAATGTTCTTCTTACTCACATGTGATTTTTTATATTCACGTATCATAATTCTGAATAGAGAAAAGGATTTTATTCAAATTATACAAAAATTGACTGAAATCTGAGATTGAAAAGTTTTGAGAAACTATTTTTATGGAATTTGTATAGGATTTCAATACAGTTTATATATATTTATACATCTCACATTCAAATTCTTTGCATGAAGTTTCACCCGAGGAGATATTTCTTTATCTGTTATATTATTCATTACCAAGTATTATGCAATAACCTAATGAAAATATACAACATCACTTCTCTATTATACAATATATAAACACAAAAAACGCAGATGTAAGGTTTGAGTTTTCGGGAAATGAAGGATATGCTCAACGATCTATTCTTTAATACCTTGACCACGGCTAATAGAAACTATATTCTCATGTCGAGTCAAAGAAACCAGTCTATCTTACGGTCAAGGCTGTTCCGCAAAGAAAGTTGTTTTGATTTCAATCAAAGTGACATGTGATTATATAAAAGAAAATATATTATACGCACGATCAAAATTTATAGCTTCTTTGAATTCAACCTTTAAACTGTAATGTCTAAAAAAATCACACTATTGGTAAACATCGGTCTCACAGACCGCTAATATTATTTACTCAGATTTTGAGCAACTTGAGGTTACAAAAGTATGTTTTTGACTATTTTCGAAGTTATGAAAGATACTACGATAGAAAAATCAGCACATATTTCAATATATTAGGAATATAAAATATATCCTGCTGAAAACTGCTGCCAGATCTGCTCAAAAAATAGTCGTCAGGTATTGAGCGGTTTTTGGGTCTGGAAATCTGCTCAGGAACTGACAAACTTCCAACTCGATTCTCTTCGGAATTGCTGAATCTCAATATTCTGTCAAAACCTATATAGCGAGAAAAATTTGTCAATTCTTG
Source organism: Gonatopus flavifemur (assembly GCA_018340375.1). Taxonomy (NCBI): domain Eukaryota; kingdom Metazoa; phylum Arthropoda; class Insecta; order Hymenoptera; family Dryinidae; genus Gonatopus; species Gonatopus flavifemur. The sequence goes on along the minus strand of JAFFJZ010000003.1, from coordinate 43,175,553 downwards.
ACCAGATATCCCAGTTATAGATTATGAACAGAACCATCCTCAAATTTGCTGTCATTTTTTGACTGGATGTTCGGATTTGGTGATTCCGGACGAAATCGGGTAGAAAGTTTGCAAGTTTGTGGACCGATTTACAGAGATAAAAACCTCTCAAGACCTGAAAAATATTTTGTGAGTGGATCTGACAGCAGTTTTAAGCAGAGTGAGTCATTCATCTTAAAAACTCTGTTTTTTTCAGTTTTCAGTGTGTCATAATACATTATCATTAGTAGTGATCAAAGTGATGATATCAAAATAGGACAGTGAATCGAAATGTAATCTCATTCCAATGAGCCTATAAAATATCAATCCGCACAACCTTGCAAAAAAACTTACACAAACGGTAAACACACCGGTCTGCTAGACCGCGACACTTTGAAAATCCAATCCGTATGGAAACTACTTGATGAATGGCGGAACGCGTGATACAGCATTTGGTTTGGTCATGCGAAATAAGAAGGTACTCATGATTTTCAGCATCTCTTACGACGATTCATAAATTTATGAACAATTGAAATTCTATTAGCGGTCTGTGGAACCGACATTACAGTTTAAAGGTTAAAGAATGATGAGATTGAAGAAAGACTAAAGAGAATATAAGAATCTTCTTTTTATACAAAATTTTGTAATTGTTTGCATGCATTTTCAAAACAAATAATATACAATATTAATTTGATAATATGAGGAATTTATGGATTTTTTTAATGAATAATTCGAGATCATACCCTGTGAATGCAAATATTCAAAGTTTACGAACTTTACACTCCTCTTTTCAATTTATTTAAAATTTTCGGTCATGCAATTCGCGAAGCATAATTTAAATATGTTAAAGTGTGTTAATTCAATACATCTAAGATATTTGAATTCAATAAGTTTGAAGCACCGTTATTGAATGTCCTTATATCTTTGAACATATTCACTAACAATTCATTGAATTTAAATATCTAAGATGGAGTGTATTTGAGTACACCTGCGCATATTATAGTTGTGCATTACAAAGCATTTATAACCAAACACATCGGATGAATAATTGAGAAAAACAGGACCTGAGTAAGATTTAAACATTATTTTCTACCGTTGAGTAGTTATCACCGCGAATTAGATCTCTCAGAAATACAGAATACACAGTAAACAAATCGTTTACGTGAGATTTCTCAGAACTATTTCAAATATTCTCAATATATTAAAATATTGAAATGTTCTTGAGATATTTCTTATGATTTTTCTTGAATCCTTCATAATTCTATATAATATCTCGATAATGAAATAAAATCTCATGATTTATTGAAAAATTATGACGTTTAAGAATCTTTTCGTCACACGCAGAAAAATGGTAGCGAATATTTTGCCATCCTAGTAATTGCCCTTTGTTCATTTAAATATTTCCTTCTCGTAGATGTTAGTATATTAATGCTAATTTGATTTACTGCCAAGGACAATTTATAAGACAATAACACGTGATTATTCTAAGAATCATCATTTGAAATCATGCGATTGTCGTATGGAAAAATTTTCAAAGTTATACATAATTTCTATATAAATTATACATAATTTCGAGAATTCTTCCACTCGGATTCGATCAGTAGATGAAGTTTAGTAATAAGATGTATTTTAAATTATTGTAAAAATTTGAACGCAATTATTAGATTTATACATCCAAAAGAGCTCTTACATGATTGAAAAATAGTTTGAATAGTTTTTTATATTATAGTATTCTATATTTTCCGTATATTTATTATTTAGAGTAGAAATTTCTTCTCCCAACTGATGAAATATTAATCTGCTTATTCGTTTCACTTATAGAACACTGATGTGAAGACTTATCAGTCCCTGTTGAGAGAATGTAATACTTTGATTAATGAGGAATTAATGATAAAACGCGAAGAGGAGCTACCTGAGGCGAAATTTCATAGCTCAGAGAAGCTAACAAACATTAACGCAGTTTGTGGACTTGAGTGAAGAGCACCGTAAGGAGAGCTTGTAAGGTTCTCACGACGATTAGGGCAAGCTAAGTTTGAAATTGTGACCCATACCAATCTTCTGAAGAACTTTAATTACGAGTAGTGCTGTTCCTCGTAAAAGAGCTATTATGAGCTATGCTAGACTTCACTGTAAAAATTATAAGAAGTTATTTTTCTCTCTTCAATGTTGGATTCCATTCTCCGATCATGGGAAAACTGTTTTTTCATAAAAATAAGAGGTATTCACTCGCTTTGAACAACGATGAACTATTTTCAGGTATTTATTTAATCCTGTAAATAGTGACAAATTACTCACAGACGAATTTCGTTGCCACCATTTTTTGGGAAAACTCCTGAATTATTTTTTAGAGTCTTATCAAGAATCTTACGATTCCGAGTCTAAAAATTTGGACGGTTTTGTCTTCATATTTTGTTTTTGGACTGATTTTGTCCTGATTGTTGAATAATGCGGACAAAAACAGTACTTTTTCATGACTTTAATCTGAATTTCTCCTCAATCATTCCCATTCGTTGGACAAGAAATTCAGACTAAAATCATAAAAAAGTACTGTTCTTGTCCGCATTATTCAACAATCAGGACAAAATCAGCCTAAAAATGGAATGAGAGGACAAAAACCGTTTAAATTTTTCGACTCTGATATTTTTTGTGAAATACACTATAAAACACTGGCAAAACGGTTTTGTTTTCAATTTTACGTGGTTACAAAAACAAAATCTTTTCTCTTCAAATTTGCTCCTCATAGAAAGCTATGTAAAATCATTAGTACTGTACTTGACCCACATGAAATTCTTGATGGAGAAGAAATTCAAGTCCCTTCTCCTGTTCAATTAACTCAAAAAGCAATTCGAAAGTTGATTGCGATTATTTTCAACCAAAAATTAGTGAGAACGTATTTTAAAGTACGGAAGAAACTGTTGAATGATTTCCTGTTTTCACTTTCGATAGAAAAAAAAGAAGTAAATGGAAATGAGATAACGATAATGATTTTCTATTCAAGTTTCTCGAGGCCTATGATATGTTATGTAGAATTAGCTTATTTTTTAGTCCCTATTCATTCAACTGCGATGGAACTATTGAGTCAATAAATGTTGAACAAAATCACGTAATGCGCGTATAATTACGTACGAATAATTCAATATTCAGAAACCTATCGCAATATTTCCGACAGAATGAATTATAAAATGTCTACTTGGTTTCGTATAGTGTGTGTTTCGAAGTAAAATTATTTGAAAATAAAAGTCTAAAAGCAAGTAAATTCTTATTTAAGAGCATTTTCAAACGATTATAATCCCTTAAAATAATGAAGATGAAGTATATAAACTACATTTAATATCGATTTGATGTAGTATGATGAGTTCTCATGCAGTGCGGATAAATCGATAATATCTTATGTACAGTATGTAGGTATATACTAACTAAGCCCAGTCAAATCTATACACAGGTTGCTAAGTAAGACTTGTACGGTTTACATAGATGCACTCAGAGAAAAGGAGTTGCCGAAACAGCAAACCTCGAAAATTTGCTTTGCTGATATGGCAAAACTCATTGCTGAATTAGCAGAAAATTTGCTATGACAGTAAAAATCTTGCTCTTATAACAAGTGCTTGCCATTCAGCAATCCGGAATGATAGATATACAGACAGCTAGCAAATTTTGCTGAATCAGCAAATATCTTGCTAAAATAGTAATATTTTTGCTCTGACAGCAACTGTTTTGCTAATTTAGCTAGGGCTTCGCACGAGACTCTCGTCTTAAATTGAAAAATGATCTATATTTACTGTTCTGAAAATTTAAGACATACAAATTTTGAACGGAATCAAGCTTCTACACAAAGAAAAGTTTATATTAAAGATTATTAGACACAGTATCGTGCCCGTGGGATATACTCGATTATGACGATAGGAACTATAGGTTTACATCTTGTTACTCCGCATATTGAACTCAAGGAGAGTTGTGGTAATTTGTCGCATACTCATGATTCTTTCCACCACGATCAAGTATATCCCTCGGCTACGATATAAATATATTAATTTTTATTACAAAATTTTCTCCGTGTACCTCACCCGTGTGGAAATTTCTCCCGGGCTCAGACCTGGGCCAGGTTTATAATCCCTACTTGAAAAGTGGCCCCAATTTGGAATGTCACGCTTCTCAATCTAGGCCCGTAATGATATCAAATATCCGGGGAAAACAATGGTAGCCAACTCGAGGCCTATATGGGCTCTGGGTGAGCATACCTGGATTGAGATATTCCAGGAATATACTGGCAACCCCAACTAGGGCCCACATAGGCCGTGGGTAGGCAACCTTGTATTGGATGCCTAAGATATACCCTTACGGGGCCAGGGCTTACCTTAGGATTCCCAGGATTGATTTCCACACGGAAAGATGTAACAAAATCACATGGAATTCCGATTTCATCGCAGAGGATAACGAAGATATTCTCTCAGTCTCGGAACTAGTCTCGGTATGGGTATTGGTGCAGGTCTCGTTGCATATTTCGATATATATCTCTGCTAATTTTATTTGAATGATCAAGGGTCCACCCCATTCTGCGGATTCCAGTTGTACTCTCAAATTATCTTGATAATCTTGATGTTTCAAAAGATTGGAATAATTATTGGTAACTATTTCATCTTTCTTTGAGAAGAGTCTCATGCCAAGCTCTGAATTTAGCAAAGCAGATTTTTCGGAATCGCTTTGTCAGCAAGAATTTTTCTCTGCGTGTGGAGTCTACACGGAGAGAAATTTGTAGTTAAATTTACTATGTGATTATTGTGCTCGAGAAACAGATTCACTCTCCAATGGCATTCACTGTAAAACATAGTGAATTTGATCGTCTTTCTATTGTTTCGTCATGGTAAATTTCATCGTAAGTTCAGTCTGTTCCTCGGTTACAAAGTCCTATAGTAAATTTAACTACAAATTTTTCTCTGTGTATTAATTCTTCTCCTATTTCATGATTTATATATATGTATATATAATTGATATTTGGAATTCATTCCACAATTTCTTGCATCAAAATTACGTTCAAATTAGATTCGAAGGAAATTCATAGAACAACGACTCTTCATGAATTTTCAAGAACGTGTAACAGAGCGTATAACCGTTCAATGGTAAAAACTATAATATTGTTATTAGTGCGGTTGAACATTTTATTCAAGAGAGTTGAAGAAACAGTTTAAAATCACAAACTTTCTGTATTCCTCCATACATTCCTCTATAATTCTGCAATATACGTTGGTGCAAATATATTTTATTGCTCGACCACAGAACCAAATACTACTTGTGTTCTTAGAAATCTAAAAATTAAAATCTCATTTGAGTTAGTTCGAATATTTTACTCTCCTCTCAACTGTTTTATGTAACATCGAGAAAAGTAATTCACATTTATGTGCATAATAATCAATACAAAAATACATTAACGGGACAAAAATGATACACAAGGTTCCGCTATAAGTATATGGGTGAATTGCACTCTAGTGTGTTCCGCTCTAGAACAATGTTTCTTTCTGAGAAACAGTTTTGATGAGTGTTGATTTATGAAAAAATTCTATTACTTCTCAGGCCACATGAAAAGGAGGAGAAAAAGAAATGAATCGTTTAGCCCGTTGAGCGAGCGAGCTATTTAAATGTAGGTTAACTAGCTCTTCAAATTCAGAACAATTGTAAACACAGTAAACAATTTTTTAGCCAACATTGGAAACTGATGTTTTTTCAAGAGTTCTAAATGCTATTTCAAAGTTATCCGTGAGATCATTTCGACAGCTTTCAGATAACATTATGAAGGTTTCGAATGAATGTTTACTGGATAGATTTACATTACAACACTATTAAAAAAAACTTGAATTTTCCGGTACCCAGGAACTGGAAAATTCCTGTTCCTGTTGTACCGGAATATTTCCGTATTTTACATGAAATTTCATGTTCAGGGAATTGCATTTTCAGTCAGCGATGCCAGAAATTCCAACTTTCGCCAACATTTGCCCCCTCCATCAAGACATTTTGCCTCTACACAATCAAATTTCTTTTGTGGGCAGCTTCATTGTGTGCATGGAATTTATATACAGATGGGGCTTGACGGAGGGAACAGAAATTGGTTTCTGGCATCACTGTTTTCACTTTGTAAAGCAATCTATTTTTATCCGGAATATTTTGAATCACTGAGGTCCAGATTCGAATGGTAGGATGATAAACTAGTCTTTCTGAGGACGGAGTAATAGGAAGTTTATCAGAAAACAAAACAACGCAATGGGACACAGGCAATTTCTCAGCGTAATATTTTTCTGACATCGATTACAAAAATGTCTCATTCAAAAATAGAACAGGGGATGACCTAAAGTTCTGAACGATCAATTTTATCGCCATCGATGAGCTTGGAGAGTGACACTCTGTGTATCATGGACGATGTCAAGGTTGAAAATTCAAATGGAAACGGAATACAGATATTTAGAAGCTTGTCCTTAATTTCTACGCCATTCGTATTCTAGGTTAATTTACCGTCAATCACGAAACTAATAATGGAACCTATACTCAGGAATTGTATTATTCGTAGGATGTGAACGGAAATATAATTCCCACAATTTATTCACTGAAACAACCAGATATTCGAAGATATTCTGCCTTTTTTTGGATCATCAAATTACCAAGCATTACCTTGTTTGGTTATTATCAGTGTACATAAATCGATTTGAATAATCACACAAGAACTTTGATTTCCAAGATCCCATATGTACTTAACATTCCATTCCAAATGTTTTTAGTGATCCATTGATTGTTCAGAACATATTTTCGATTCCAAAGATGTCTACCAGATATCTTCTAGATCAAAAAATATCACTCTATAAGAGTGAAGATTCTACTCGGTTTAAAGAGTGGGATTTTACCTTTTCATAAAAGTGTAATCCTCACTCCAAGAAAATTCACTCTATAGGAGTGGAATCCCACTCTTGTTGGACTTGCAGTATTCTCACTCCCTGGGAGTGGATTTTCATTCCAAGAAATTTTGAGAGTAAAATATTTAAAACTTATCCAAGACTTCGGATGATTATTGATGTTCTTGAAGTTTGAACCCACAAAGACAAACCATTGGTGTTTATCTTCTCGAATAAACTCCTTGGAATCGGAAACGTCGTTTAAAGAGAGTAATACAAGATTTTGGGTCTTCAACAGCTGATTATTGTTTTTCCATAAACGATTCAAACTTCCGCAATAAGTGTATCGAGTATAAGTATATTACTCATTCTCTAATGAAACTTTATTGAATTTTATCTTTTCATTCTACATTCTAAAACCAATTATTCATTCGAGAAACTTGTCATTTGCAAATACATAGCCAATATTATCATCTCACGGAATTGATTAATTTCAAAATTTTCTCAAGATAAATCCTTATGTTTTTTCCTTACTATGAATCAACGTTCGATACACAGAACGGCGTACGTAGTTCCCAACACGTATACAGGAACTCGTGCCGCTTCTCGTGATTCTCGTGCAACTTTGTGTATGTGTGTGCAGCACATCGATTACGAAAGGATCCCAACCAGACGTGCTTTCAAGAGCGAGGTTACGGCCGCAAAAGATTTTCTCTTACGCAGTTTATTCACCACATGGATTCCACCGGTGTACACGGGGAGTTCAATGACTTCCTTTTACCTTCGAGTTACCAAAATTCATGTTACGTGGCGGAGCGCTGTTGCAACGAATGAGATATCGGAAGAACAGGTTGCACCTCCATGAGTTTTCAAACAATGCGCGTTGAATTATTTTTCATGTATATGTATAACTATAATTCGCGTTGTAGTAATTGTGACGTTGTTATTCGTAGGTTTGATTTTTGAATAAAAGAGGAGAATTGTAGCTCTCAAATGGCATAGGATACTCACAAAATATACGACAAAATCTAAGTAGCGTATGAAATTGAAACCCTGGAATCATTCTATCTGTGGAGAGATGTTTTGATTTATCAAAAATGAAGCATCATTGGATTAAAATTTCATTCTAATCAGAGAATAAATACAGATAAATGCCGCGATTTTTCTGAACTTGTTACATAAGATATACGAATAAGTCGAAATGTATGAAATTAACCCAATTTCATAGCTTTTTGACGTTGAGTAAATTTTGATGACTTGTGAATGAAATTTTTTAATTGTGATAAAAAAATCCAAATCCAACTATTCTATCCCTAACATGATGAAAATTTTTATTTTCAGACCTATTTTTCGGGGAGAAAATGTTTGATTCCAGGCGAATGTACCAGAGTGGGATGAAGGGACCCACTTTTTGGCCTAGGGGGGAGAATGTTTACTTTTGTCCCATGGCAGTGGAATGAACTCACTTTGAATACCTATTCTCTGTCCGGTCTGAAAAATGTGAGAATCAAGTCTGTAAAAACAATTGTTGAACATTTGTTAGAAATTGTCTTTATATGCAAACAATTCACACTTCCCTTGCTAGAGTGGGGAAAAATAGTTGTGATCACCCCGTGGGAAAAGAACAATTTCCAATCGTGTGATCGCTTCCTCTCGTCTTTGTTTTGGGGGAGCAAACTTTCACACTCGGTGGAAATTACCTACTTTCCCCCTTGGTGAACGGTTTACCATTCCATGTTTCTTTCGCATGGGAATTTTATGAGGATCGGACTTGGATCCTTTACTAGAATCATGCATTTTTCTACGTGCAGAGTTATGAAAGTTACCTTCTACTTTAGTCAAAACAGTACTCGGTACACTCACATCTTGCCCACATGGCATTTATAAACTTATCGTGAATTTATCAAGACTTGTCGTGGGATTGTTTTTGGCTTGCAATGGTAACCTTGGTGACAAAAGTTTGCTACAAACTTCATGCCAGAGTTTTTGTAAGACTACATCCTTGTTGTAATAGCTTTTTGTGGTAAGCTCAAATTGCTATCTGAGTTGTAATCCACATACCCGAATCGGGAAATTTAGACGAGTTTTGACTTAATATTTAATTTTTAGATTGATTTTGCCCTTTTGATGAATTGAGAGTGCACGATGTTCCATGGAATCGATATTTTATCGATATTCTATCAAATTCAATATAAACTTGACGAAGTTTCTATAAAAAATATCGGTACCGTGAAATCTCGTGCACCTCTATTATGAATATCGGGCACAAAATCTTGAACAAGTTTAATTTTGGGCATCTCCGGTAGTACTGGAATATACATACTTGTGTATGATTAACATGTAATTATATAAACATTATACATAAACTATATTGAATTATATACAAATTATATATAATTCTAAACCTTTCTCCGTTTGGGAAGCTAGTGATGGGGGTCTTTGAAAAGGGTCGATTCTCTTTTATATAAAAAATATATACAGTAGCCTCTCGTTATAAGCGTAAGCTGTGTCCTTATTCCACTCAGTACCAAATCTTATGTGAGAAAAAGACGCAGATAGCTTTTAGCGACGCTTATAACGAGAGCCTACTGTAATTTTTATCGATTCCAATAAAAATTTGATAGTATTTATATGTAAAAAGGAGCGATCTTTTTCAAGGATTCCTTCCACTATGAGCAGTCCTTTTAATTATCTATAATTCTTTCAACTTTCGACTTAACTTTCTTCCCAGCTCGTGTTATTTCCATTTTCCAATTCATTCCATCGGAATCCAAGTTTGCACAAAATTTCAAATATATTCAAATTCATTCGAAAAATAAAAATTCTCATTCAGACCAAATGCTTTCTCTCTCATGCCTTGTTAGATTCTTATGAAATATCGGGTCGACTCGACAATTTTTTATCGTCAATTAGTACAGAATAATCAAAGGGGGACATTAGTTCAAAAGCAATGGATTGTAATGTATACACACCTTCCTGATGAATATTCAGAGTAATTGGTGATCAAATTTAGATACGCCACCTACGTTTCCTTCGAAAGACAAAACGTGTTCTGAATTCGAATGAATATTTAATGATTACCTTGATTGTAAAGAATGATCATTGGTAGATTCAAGTGAATCAGTGAAATGGTAATTACGTATTTGATGAATTGTACACTTTATTTGTTAAAGGATTAGAGGAATTGAATATTCATCGATGTGGATCTCTATTTTTGCTCAAACTTCGCTTATGGCTAATTTATTCCTTTCACCCCGTCGCGGTTGTCTTAAATTTCGTATGAAAAATAGTTGATAAAGGTTTATTATAGAAAATTTCCCACAACCTTTCGCTCCGGTCCATCCATGTAACTGGTTGAAGATATCAGCCAACTCTTTGATGAATTCTTATAGTTGAGATCCAGTTGCAAGCCTCGATCATCATTCTAAGCCGGTTTGTTGCAGCTTTTTTTACTTGCCGCAGGCGTACTTGGTTCTTCGTGAATGCAACAAAGTAGATGAACGGGACCGTGAATAAAATATTTTGTATCTATGAATCTATCTTCAAGATATCTTCAATCGCTCTCTGAGATGCATATGATATTGATTAAAAATACACCGCTCTCGTAAATTCCATCGTATTTTTGTTCGTGAGCCGGGAATATTTAAAGCTTCCGAGTATGATTGCTTTCGGTTTCTGATGTTTTTCACCACTTTTTTACTATCACGGCAAGGAAAAAATGATTTGTGACTGTAAATTGTAGCAAAATATTCACTTTTATAGCTGAGACATCAGTTGTACTGATTTTTTTTTAATGGAATACATCTGAAAATGTTTTATTATATCCAATTACATCCCATCGAATCTCAATAAATCTGAATTTACATAGATCCATTGAGATTTGAAGAGCTAGATATTTAGGAATATTTACTTCGATTCAAGTAGATCTCCCAATTCCCTATTTTTTGGGTCTTATTAGATGTAATAAGATATAAATCGAATCTCTTTAGATCTAATCCATGTTTTCTTGGCGTGCGAAGTAGTAAATAGTACTCTATATGATGAAATTTATTCTAATATACATGAATGTATGTATTAAGATTAAGAAATTATATCACTGAATAATTCTCTTTTTGCATTCAACTAAAATTTCAACTGAAGATGTATTTCATCAATTTCAATGATACTTTGCGGAGACTAGAAATGACACCGTCTTTAATTTCAAATCGAATAATTGTTAGTCGTACGCCATTGATCTTAATGGACGTGAAATAGTGTCAAGGATTTTTGGAGGTACCAATTTAGTGAACGAATATAATATCATTTTGCAATGGTATTCTTTTACTGTTATAATAGTGTTTTGTAATGCTTTTGATCATACGTATGTGTGATATATGATGTACCGGTTCTTCAACTTTAAACGAGAACAGAAGATTTAAAATCTTTTATCCCGGAAAGTAGAACGGTGTAATAATGTTACAACATGGTTGCAAAATTATCACATCATTAAATGTATCGTGAAGTGTGAAAAAGTAGAAATATTCCTGTTAAGAGTACCATTTATGGAAGTTGACTGAAAGGTACCTGGTTTGAATTTCAATCAACGAAAAGTTTTTGAGTTTCAAATCAAATTAATGTGCAGTCACAATGACATCACATTCTTGAAATTCCTCTGATTTATAGTCTCCTTTAATGAGAAAATTTATTTCGAGATTTTAAAAAGCAGCACTTTTACGTCAAGCAATATTTCTTACTGGAAAGATAAGTGATTAACATTCTGTATCCAGAAGTAAAATATAAAGAAATAAAATTCTGATCGAATGTATAATGTTTCATAGTGAATCTCATTGAAAAATCGATATGTCTTTTCATTTATATAATCCCATATTAAATTCAATTCTACGTTTCTCTCCGTGGAAAAGTTGTGAAAGCTTATCTTTCACAGGTTAAAATATTCTATTCAATCCTTTCACGAATGGTGAAATTGCTGATTGAATATCATTGAATTTCATTGGAACGTACTCATTTTCCCATTCATCAATGAGATTTTATAGATTATTTGTAGGAGGGTTCGTACGCAAATTATGTATCTAAAATCGAAAACACAGAATTAGCGTCGTTAGTAAGAATAAACTGAAATAGATAAGCAAACTTGGCTCAACCGAACGGAGCCAAAGTTCGTCATACGTATATCCTTGAAAAGGAACATCTTCAAATATCTTTTACACAGGTTTGAAATGTTTTGAAGTCTTCTTACGTCTGAAGAATATTTGAAGGATTTTCTCAATGACACTGTCAAAATCATCTCTCAAAAAATCATAAGGCAAGTTGATTGAACATCTTAAGCACATTGTTTCCTTGGAGTTTGTGATTAAAGTATACTTTACTTCATGATCGTATGGAAAAGAATTATGTGATTGCTATCAAATTAATTCATAAAATGAATATTAAAAATGAGGAGCATGTGAAATCCATGAAAAGTATATAAAATTTGCGGGAGAGATTAGTAATGGGGATCCTTTTTTATATGAGGAGGATCAAATTTTTATTGAAATCGATAAAAATTATATATTTTTTATACAAAGAAAGGATCGATCCTTTCCAAAGATCTTTCCATCACTAGGGCAGATCTGTGTTATTCTCGCGGTACTACTTTGCTCAACATACCCTATGGTATCGTGATAAACCGAAGGAGAAATTCCTCATGTTTCCAGTCTAGAATCAGTAATCTAACCATCTTGACTGCATGTTTGTAACATACAAACTTTCATACTGACATCTGTTCTTTAAAAATCACAATCTTCATCGTACGTTTTCATCCTAATAGATTTATTATCGGTCAAAGTATATACCTTCGTGAATAAACTATTTTCACGACGATTGAGTTTCACTCATAATAATACCGCGTTTTACGCTGTACGCGATTGTACATTCAACTACAATTCGTTTCTCTTAGAATATCATTAAAATACTCCATCCTCCTTCCACAATCACTTGATCGCAATCGGTAAATAGAAATTCTGTAAGTCACGTTCATTCATAATAAGAGTTGGTTATTTTTTTCAATAGGGTTGAACATACATTTATATCATTCAATTCGTGAGAATTTGACTTTAAGAACTTTCGTTTTTTCAAAGATTCACGTTTCATCTGTGAAATTATCTATCCATTATACAGAATCATCAATAGCACATTATTATTCATCTCCCAAACTTCCTGCAAGGAATGCTTCTGTAAAACCATTTTCATTGTTACTTTTTGTTCGTAATAAACCTCTTTATCTTACCAAGCCGTCATCAAGCTCTCCGATCATAAAACGTGAAAAAAAGCTACTCTGAAATTGATTGTTCGAATTACCTTTCGCGGAGCACGTTTTAGATTTGTGTTTCTATGACCCACATTCAACCCAGAAAAGACTGAGATCTTCGTTGTTTCTTTCGTCAGAGTGAACATTAAAAACCACAAAATCCTCTCTGTTATCGTTTTTATTTACATCGTGAAATGTGGACAGAGGTTTGACCAACTTTCGCGGCTTCGAATTACGATTATAATTCGAAGTAATATTCGCACATCTGATCACTTTTAATGATATTCTTTTATCCTTCGAACATTGTTCTTCTTGGAATTTGTGTGTGAGATCGTGGTACTTGAAATGAATAGATACCGAATACTCGGCTCTTGCTCGTAACTCTGTATCGAAGTAAGTGAACAGGTGATTAACGTTAAATTTAGTCGAGTCAAAAACTGTGCCGAGAGAATTAGCAGTGAGAGTCTCCGTGTGCATTATCAGTGCAGTTGGAAAGTAGCGATGAAAGCCGCTATGTGACCGTAAAAAGTTTTACTGTTTCGCCTCAGTGAAGAATTTGCATTGACACGAACGAAAGATAGTTTTTCTTTCGAATCGATATTTCAGTATTATTGCATTATCATTTATTCATTAAGCATAATTTGATGTTATCTCGGTACAACGATGTTTTAAATTTTCAATTTTTTATAAGATTATCCTCTTAATTTTGTAAGTGACTGGATTTGAATGCATAAATGCGAATAGTTGTTTTTTCTTTATATTCGAATAATATTCACAATTATATTGTTTCTTCATAAGTACCAGAGATGAATTGATAAAAAATGTCATCATTGAATTATCACAGACAGTATCATGGATCAATCAAAGGGAACCTTGAAATTTGAAAAAAATGATTCAAACAGCTCCTGTTTCTTAAGTGGCATCGTGTTCCGCTGTTACAACAGTGATGTGGTTTTCACATGGTTTTCACCTTCAACCGTTGCTTGTATTCTTCTTTTTTGCGTTAATTGATGTAAGATAACATTCTGTACCGTATCAAATTATGACAAACTATTATTAGCTCGATGCTCCGAGCAGTTGCGTTACATATAGTATGCGTTCATGATTTACTCATCGATTTTTTCATTTCAAACAGCTGTGAGATAGTCAATGATTGAACTGGTTCAATGTAACTCTCTATGACTCTCTCTCCCTGCTCTGATTTTCATTTTATTATAATATAACCACCGTGTTTTGTGCTGTAATGACCTCCACGAAGGCTTCCATGTACACCTTAGAGGATTCTTTTTTTTCTCAGAGTGGTTTACTGTTCAACTTTCTTCGTATGTCAGGAATTATTGTAAGATCTCATAAGGGGATATCTATCAGGAGAAAGTGAAAAGTCCAAGTCTAAGTCATTGGTTACAAACAACATTCAGAAATACGTTACAAAGAATCAACTGTATATTGATTCTGTATAAACAAATTTTCACTTCGTGAATTATGGGAATTTTTTATAAATATTCATTGAAAAAAATGTGTCGATTTTCATAGTCAATCGTATAATGAATACGGAAGTGAAAAGTAAACGGAAATCATTAAATACCGGTCTAGAAGATGTGGATCGGTAGCCGCAGGTAAAAGGTGAACTCTCCGATTACTTGTTTTCAAGTCAAGGAAACTGAAAAGACTCACTTTTATCTCATGAAATACTTCAGGAAACGTAACTAGTTGAAGAGTAGAATTGAGATTGATTCCTCTTCCTAAAGTCTTTCGAATTTTTTTATTTGTAAAAATTGCTTCCGTGCTTTTGCTTGTCTTGAAATTAGGTTTGAAGAATCTACAGGTCTTCCACGGTATTCTACATTGAGAAAGATCATTCGAATGATGTATGCGAAGTAGTCTTTTTTTGTTCATTAAACCAGGAAGATTATAACAAATTATTCTTCGTTGCATGCGCTGTCAAGATATTGAGCATTTTATTTAAACGGGTCTATGAAAACAGTTCAAATTGTAAATGATTCGAAGCCTTGGTTGAAGATAGAGGTTGTATGTTGCTGTTGTTTCCAACCAAGGTTTCAAACTTTTTACAGTTCAAAGTTTTTATATAAATCCATCTAAACTTATGCATGCTAAATGATACGAACACCGTTATCTTTGCTTGAGTTTTTATAAAATTATTCACAATAATTCAAGGATTTTCTGCATTGAAATACATGTACCAAGCTTATTTGAATATAGTCTTGTGATAAAAAAAATGTCTGTTCTTTTGGAGATACGGCCTTTTGGCTTAGGACGGCAGTGCAAGCGATAATTATATTTTTCTCTTATATTTCAAACGAGACGTTTGAATTCAAACTCTCCTTCTAAATATAATTTCCAAAAATACGAGATTCAATCTATATTAGTAATCCCATCAATAAACATGAGCTGACATGGATGGACTTTCGAAAACATGTGTAATGAAGTTGTTCGAAGTATATCAAGTAGATGTAAAGCTCATCCTGGTTATTCAGATTAAAGAAGTATCGCTCATATTCTGATGAGAGAATGGAGAATATTTTGTTTCTAATATCACTGATTGCGTACAATCGTTGATTGATTTCTTGTTAAACGACGTATAAAATTAGGAAAATATGAGAATTCGATGAATTAATGTATGAAATCATGGTTGATGGTTATTTTAGTATCTTCAAAGGATCAGTTCCTAATAATTTGCTACCTAAAGCAAGAGTATGATCTGATAATATATGAATAATTAGTCTATTTCCATTTGGGTCAATATAGCACAACACAGCATGCTCACAGTCGTTAATATTCCATTCTTTATTCTTTTTTTAGGAAATACACGGTAAAAAGAGGAACTTAATTTCAGCTAGAATTGGAGCTGAATTCAAGACGCAGCCAAAAGAAGACTCGTCAGATCTGAAATCAGCCACTAGAAAACCTTTTCGAAACTCACACAAGAGTACAGCTTACATCAATCACTATTGGACTGAAATTAAGACTGAATTTGAACTGAAATTTAGAGCAAATGGATTCTGATAAATGTGTTCGTCCATTGTTGTGTGTTTGATTCCACTCAACATGGCGTTACCTACACTGTAAAAAGATTTCACCGGAAAATTCCAGTACATGTACTGGAAGCAATTAACCTGCACATGTACCGGAAAATTTTAGCACATTTGTACTGCAAAAATTCAGTACAAATGTTATGGAATTTCAGCATCGAAACTGGAAATTTCCTGAGCCTCAGTACTGGAATTTCTCAGTATACGAACTGGACTTTTCCAGGACATGTATTGGAAAATTAATGCTGAGAATATCCATGAAAATTGAAAAAAAATGGCTTACGCAAAGTGATTTTGTAGGGTCCTTATGTTTCAAGATGATTGAAAAACTTGATCATTCATATGGATGGACGAAAGTCATATCTACCTCACGGGATTTGAGCCTACACTTTTCTACCTGCCTACCAAGTGAAACCTAAGACCTAACCAACGAGCTACAGCGCGACATGCTGGAAGGCCAGCTTAGGTTACTACATACTATGTATGTTTCATATTCAGAGTACACAACAGAAAAAGTCTTCGAAAAACCTCATATATCAATTTTATTTGCTACAATTACAATTATTATTCAAGATCTCAATCAGGAAATTTTTAATATAAAAACTTGGAATTTTTCCGGCCAGAAATGACGAAGTCCAATAGAAGTGGAAAATTTCAGTGCAACAGTGATTAAATTCCAACATAACAGGAAAATTCCATTGCATAACAACTGGAAAATTCCATCACACGACCTGAAAATTGCAGTTTAAAACTTGCATAATTCAATTGCATGATAACTGGAAAATTCTATCACACAACCTGAAAATGGCAGTTCAAAACCTGTATAATTCCAGTATACCAACGATTAGGTTTTTTTTCCTAAATTCGAAATTTTTTCCAAATCCTTATTGAGGGGATACTTTTTTCTGGCGCACAAAAACTGTAGAATTGTAGTACGAGCCAGTAAACTTTTCACGAAATCGTGGCAAAATTTCAGTACACAATCTCAAACTTGAAAATTCCAGTACAAGGACTGAATTTTAAGTTATACTTGGTAAATTTTCAGTACCGTACCAACAAAATCTCTGTACATGTGCTGGAATATCCATATTTCAGTACTAACACTGGAAATTTCCAGTCCAGGTGCACAGTAAATTTCCAGTTTTTTTACAGTGTATCGATGATGAAAAATATGTTTGTGTTTATTTAACGGATACAAAAAAAAGTTTTCCTTCTCATGAATGATTCAACTCATAGTTGTTCAAGACTGAAAACACTCTTTGGGGGATTCGAACCTAGGTCCTTACCGGATTATCCTGTCCTTGTCCTTTATGGTCAACCACTTCGCCATGCTACAGTTGCGATCGGGTGGTATGATAAATCATTTTATAACGGAATAATTTCATAGTAAGCGTAGTCTGAAGTCAAAGAAGAATTTTGAAAACATTTTAGGGGAAGCTGAAAATCAGTAGGAACACGGTAAAAAGAAAAACTTGATTCCAGTTAAAATATAAGCTGAATTTAAGATGCAGCCGGAAGAAGACTCATCAGACTTGAAGTCAGCTACTGGAAAACCTTCTTAAACTCAAACAAGAATACAGCTTACATTGATCCCTATTGAACTGAAATTAAAACTGATTTTGAACTGAAATTTAAAGCGAATTGTTCCTGATAAATGGGTTCGTCCATTGTTTTTTGTTTTGTTCTTCTCAACATAGCGTTACCTATCGACGATGAGGAAGTTGTTTGTGTTTATTCGGAGAATGCAAAATGAAAGTTCCCTGTTGTGTGAATTTATTCACTTCACTTGTTGACTATTCAATTATATCATGATCGTAGTTTTTGAAGATTGAACATCTTTAACGCTCATCAGGAGATTCGAACCCACATTGTTGCTGGAATAACCTGTCCTAGTCCTTTGCGTTTAACCACTTCGCCACGGTACCGTTTCGATCGACGCATGTGATAAATAATTTCATAATAGTATAATTTGATGGTATGTGTAGTGTGGAGTCGAAGATAAATTTGGAAAACATTTCACGAGAATTGAGAATTAGTGAAAATGTGAATACCCCCGAAAGTTTGAATTAATTCCAAATTGTGTTGTAATGTTGAAGTGAAAGTGTCGACATAAAAAATCCATTGACAGTGCGAAAAATCCAATAACAAGCTTTTACGAAAGTGATATTACAAACTGCTACCGAATTTGTTAGACACCTTGAATAATAAATCAAAAACCTGAAATAATTTGACTGAGTTGAAACTGTCATTAATTATATACAAATATATATGTGTACTAAACAATTGTAACACTGAAAATGAAAGAATTCTAATCTTATTTTCAGATATTTTTTACTGAATTATCCATCAAACTCTACATGGCTGCCTATAAGATATGCATTGCTGATAATCAGCATATTATCCGGTTTAATTGGATTTAATACGGCCATAACTGTTTTTCATCCCATATTACCGCTGACATCGTAACATTGCTGATTTTGAGCCTCATCTGAAAATCAGTCGATCATGGAATTAAGATTTACTTTTTACTGTGAATGTGAATATCCTCGGAAGTTTGAATTGATTCAAATATGCGTTGTGATGTTCAAGTGAAAGTGTCAGAATTGAAGGAAACATAAACGATGGGCCTACGTAAACAAAGTCCAGTAACAAAATTTTCTGAAGTTGATACTACAAAGTTTTTACTGAATTTGTTACGCCTATTGAGTAACGAATCAACACAGTAAAAAGTAAATCTTAATTCCATGATCGACTGATTTTCAGATGAGGCTCAAAATCAGCAATGTTACGATTTCAGCCGTAATATGGGATGAAAAACAGTTATGGCCGTATTAAATTCAATTAAACCGGATAATAGGCTGATTATCAGCAATGCATATCTTATAGGCAGCCATGTAGAGTTTGATGGATAATTCAGTAAAAAATATCTGAAAATAAGATTAGAATTTTTTCATTTTCAGTGTTACAATTGTTTATACGTACACATATATATTTGCATATAATTAATGACAGTTTCAACTCGGTCAAATTATTTCAGGTTTTTTATTTATTATTCAAGGTGTCTACACGGAAAAAAATACTCCGGTTAATATATGGACAGCAAGAATTACTGCTATTTTAACCGGAATTCTAGTTAAATGAATCAAGTCTCCGGCAAATTTAACAAGGGCTCCGGTAAATTTAACAAGAATTCCAGTGAAAGTCTCATATATTTTTTGCTGTCCATATACTAATCGGAATTCTGGTAAAATTAACAGTTCATTTTTTTCCGTGTAACAAATTCGGTAGCAGTTTGTAATATCACTTTCGTAAAAGCTTGTTATTGGATTTTCCGCACTGTCAATGGATTTTTTATGTCGACACTTTCACTTCAACATTATAACACAAATTGGAATTAATTCAAACTTTCGGGGGTATTCACATTTTCACTAATTCTCAGTTCCCGTGAAATGCTTTCCAAATTTATCTTCGACTCCACACTACACATACCATCAAATTATACTATTATGAAATTATTTATCACATGCGTCGATCGAAACGGTACCGTGGCGAAGTGGTTAAACGCAAAGGACTAGGACAGGTTATTCCAGCAACAATGTGGGTTCGAATCTCCCGATGAGGGTTAAAGATGTTCAATCTTCAAAAACTACGATCATGATATAATTGAATAGTCAACAAGTGAAGTGAATAAATTCACACAACAGGGAACTTTCATTTTGCATTCTCCGAATAAACACAAACAACTTCCTCATCGTCGATAGGTAACGCTATGTTGAGAAGAACAAAACAAAAAGCAATGGACGAATCCATTTATCAGGAACAATTCGCTTTGAATTTCAGTTCAAAATCAGTTTTGATTTCAGTTCAATAGGGATCAATGTAAGCTGTATTCTTGTTTGAGTTTGAGAAGGTTTTCCAGTAGCTGACTTTAAGTCTGATGAGTCTTCTTTCAGCTGCATCTTAAATTCAGCTTATATTTTAACTGAAATCAAGTTTTTCTTTTTACCGTGAAGAACGTGAAATAATTTGGTTCAATTGAGACTATGATTAATTACATGTACACGTGTATGCAGGTATAAACTATTGTAATACTGAGAATGAACAAATTTCAACCTTATTTTCGACTGAATTACCTACCAATAGTGTTGCCGCGATCCAGAAAACGAGCTATCACGATCTTTACTTTCCAATGTTCTTCAATTAAAATTATGGGAAGTAAAAATTGGTTAAAATGTAGATTAGAACTGAAATTCGATTATGAGTCAGTTTACATCGAGCTGCAATCCCGTTAATCTTAATTTTTATCCAATTAACACTCCAAGCGGTTCGAGCCAGATCGAAATTCAGATCGTGTCCAGATCGAATACAGATTGATTCAAAACTCGATTTCATGGACTCATATTTCAATTTGGATTCCCAAAAGAAGTTGACTGTTCTCAAGATTGTATTTTCACTCAATTATTGTTACTATGGAAGAATGTAGTTTCGGTTGAACGAGGCTGGAATCTAAAGATCGTGATAGCTCGTTTTGTAGATCGCGGCAACACTACCTACCAAACTCTACGTGGCTGACTATAAGATATGAGAGGCTAAGAATCAGCATATTACTTGATTTAATTCGAATAAACCTAGTCATACCTCACTCTTATTCCTCATTATGACTGAAATTGTAATATTGCTGACTTCAAATCTCATCTGAAAATCAGTCGATCATGAAATTAAAATTTACATTGCACTGTGTTAATGTTTACATGTAGCTGGAACTAGTCACCGTAGAGCTAGCAGCCAGTTATAACTTTTGATTAAACGTTATTGAAGCTTTGTTCATACCAGAAATCGATCCAGTAGAATCCCATTGAACGTTTTAGATCCTTCAATCTACAATAAACGTTTAATGTAAAAAATTATGACAATCAGCTGCCAGCAATACACAGTAAAAAGTAAAACTTACTTTCATCCTGAATATCAGCTTACTTTAAGATGCAGCCGAAACTAGCTCTATTTTACTGAAAGTAAGCACCAAAAACAAATGCCAACACAATGGAAAAGACTGAATCTCAGTCAAATTTCAAAGTAAGATGCAGCCACTTTCAGTCGGACTTTTTACAGTGTACGGCAGCCAGTTTCAGCTTCATAATGTTCACCTATTGATATGAATACATGCTACTGGATCTGATTAAGTCTAGTTGGATTTGGTCAGGTCTGATCGAATTCCAGCGAATCGAATCTCATAAGACATTGAAATTTAGAGCAGCTATTCAGACTTCTTGGTCCATTTAAAGATGCACACAGTACAAAACTTCTTGGAGATATCTTCAGAAAGTCTTCTGAAATTATGAATATGATCCATTAATTTAGATCTGATTGGATCCAGTTGGTTGTAAAAATGTTTAGGCAAATATGAGCAAAACATGAATCTAGTCAGATCTAGGGCTTCGCACGGGACCGAGACTTTCCTCGATTGTTCATTGAATTTTTCGAGACGATATTAACTGAAACTTCTCGTCTCGTCGAGACTCTTGGCGAGTCTTGATTTTTCCACTGCCTCATAAAACGTTCGAATTCTTTGCGACGGCTTTAATTCTCGAGTAGCTGATTTTTTTTCAATTCATTCTAGTAGATTGTTTCTTCTAGTCTTATATCGTACCCCAAGTGTGTATTAACGGCGGGCCCCATCTACGCCCAGGGTGGGTGCCCATGCTAGCCAACGTGGGGCCAAGCTGGGCAGACAAATGGGGCCAACCCTGGGATGATAACATCGTTCCCAGCTTGGCCGTATTGCTTTGCCCGAGAATTGGTAACATCACGGGTCCAGCATAAACCCAGACTAGGCAATCAATACTGCCCCTTCCTTTTTGTTTTGAAATTGGAAATTTGCTTTGAATTCTACCCCAACGGGCATGAATTTCAGCCCCACTTTGACCTGGTGTTGAGCCCCATCCTGCCCATATGGGCCCAAGACTGGACCTCCATCTTGGCCGAACGCTGGGCCAAATTGGGGCCCAGTTCAAATGTGCCCGCACTAAGATTCATTATTTCCATTTTCTACCAACCATAATTGTATGGGAAAACACAACAGGGCCAAGATTGAGCCAACATGGGCCCCATCGTCATTCCCCAAGACTGGGTTAAAGAGGATGGACCCAGCCTGGGGCCCATTGTCATTAAAGGCAATACACGCTTGGGAAATCATCTTTGAGTCAGATAAGATTTGTTAATAGTTAAAAAACCTTATTATTTGATTGAAATAAATTTTGAATTATTTTTTTCTCGTACACGCGAATAGCGTAATAGGGCGGAATGAGAAGTTCATTTCACTTGAATCATCCTTCATTTAATGGGAAAAAATATAGTCGGTAGAACGATGTGGTAGCCGTCACACAACGATACGCAACTTTTTTTCATCTAAACAGTCCGTTGTGTTAATTATGCTCTTCGCTGCCACAGCAATGCGTTGCGAATGTCATACAGTTTCGAAGTAAGAACGATAATCTTTGTTTCAGTATATTATCTGAGAAGTAAACAACAAAAAAACGCCCTGTGCGGAGGGGAGATGATTGTGCAGGAGAACCAGGAAACCATCTAGATACAATATTCTTATTTGAAGGGTCATTAAATTTGGCTGGAAGTTGTGTCTTTGTTCCGTTTTATTCTTTGAATAATTAATGCAACTATCAAAAACACCTTATTTCTGGGTAAGTCTCATGAAAAATGACTGGTTCTTAGTTGATAATCATCTACTTTCTTTACCGAGGAAAATAGAAAACGTTCTTGCCATCATTGCAATTCTGATGTTCCCGTGAATGATCCACGGTTATACTGTATCAAATATGTGAGTAGAAAAACAATAATCAAAAAAACCCGGTCAATCAGACCAACGATTTTTCGACTTGTCTATATTTTTCATATTTCGATCGCTCTTTGCTACGTTTTTATTTTCTACAAAAGAATTCGCATCTAACTTCAGGCGAATTCTTGAGACTATGTTGAGTTCACGTCGAAATCTAGACAAAATTTTCTGCCACAGTATTTTTATTCTTTCCTCCAAAAGTGTGCTTATTGCAAAGATATAAATGCTAATGAAAGTATCGCTTACTTTTTATGGCGGTATTAAATATGTACACTTCTTCGCGGTTCTTCTACTGGAATCTTCAAACAGTTGAGTTCGTTCGCCCGAGGGATGCATGCTTAATATGCTTCAAGCCAGAACGTCTTGCAATCTCTCAAACAACTTCAACACTCACTTGTAAACTATTTGAAGCAACATTTTTTCGCCGCTCGTGGGAATTTTGTAATTTTCTTAAATTGCATCATCATCGTTAATGTATATTTTGGTGATTATTACTAACTCTATGTATTTATCTTATACAATGAGTTCAACTTGACGATGGTTCAAAATCAGAAGTGCTCCTCGAAGATTTGAATAAAAACAGATACAGATCATTTCACTGAGAATGAGGATTTTCGTGTGTTTATTCCAAGAAATTTTAATATTCTTTTGGATTCAATTTGTCTTTTTCATCGAGCTTTCATGGAACTCTTGACAGTTTTCCATCAACACCGGCGCTGAGGGAATAAATTACGCGATTAGGATAACGGGAGTTGAATAGCATATGTCATCGGAAAAATTCGGTGTCAATTACTAATGTTGATTCTGGAACAGAGTAGATTCTTTTGTACAAAATTGTATAAAATATCAATAAAAATTTGACATATTCTGCACAGAAAAAGTTTTAAACAGTCAAAATTTGTCCGTACCCTCGTATAATCCACAAAGTATAGTTTGCTGGAATATATATGATCTAGAAGTTGCTCACTGTGCTTGTATCCTTATAATCTAAACGGAACTAGAATTATTTTCAAAATTTTATATGATTTATATATAATTCAAATAGTCTACACATCAATCATATATAAATTATATATAATTCTGGAAATTTCTCTATTTGGGCACTCATGATTCGTGACACTCGCTTCACTCGCATTTTGTAATAAATCGGACTTCGAATAATGAGGAATTGTTGAAGCAATAAAATATCCTGTTTCATGCAAAGAAGGCTTAGTCAGATAGAACATATTGATATTGATAAATGTCGCTTATTTTATGAAGATAAAAATTCTAACCCATATTCATAATTATTTGTCTTTGTGTATATTCAACATTTGGCAATTTTTTAATATATTTATAAATCTTTATATATATTAGGATGCTTCAAGAAAAAAATTTTTATTCATTTTTTGGCTCTTACCCTCTCAAATGTTTCTATTTGATATAAAAAAAATTCTTACCAAAGATGGGCGCTGTAGCTCAACTCTAAGAGGTCGCTATTTTAATTTTGGTTTCCCATTTAACTACAAACAAGGGAAACATTTCTTTTTTTTACTAAAATTGAATTTACACATGATTAACTCAATTTTTTTACAAATAACCATTGTATATTCTCCAAGTTGAGTCTTCGCGCTTTCCAAAACTCAGTAACAAAGTATGTTGTCATAACTAAAAGAATACTTACAGCCATTTGAAAATTGCTAAATTTAGCAATTTAGCTAAATCAATGCCTTCTGCGAATTTGGTGGAATTATTAAGCAATTCAACATTTCATGCGAGTAAAGCAAGCATCTTTTGGATTAAAAAAATGTGAGCCCCGTATAAATTATAAAGATGCGAGTGGATTGAAATTCGCATGAATTAGTCCAAAAATAATGATCATCTCTGCAAACAATGTTTACTGGCGTTTAAATGAGCCGCTTATGGCCCTGCGATGCTGGTGAAGAGCCGTTACTGGCCCTCTGAAATGCCTGCAGTCTTGTTTGCTGGAATGCTAGGCTACTTATCAATCACTTCACAAGCAATTATAAAAATTGTTCAATTCACACTTTTCGTATAAAATTGAGACACATAATTCGAGAAATAAATGAGATCCCCGCGTGTCTTCAGCAGAATATTTTCTGAATTCAAGAAAACAATGCTTCTTCGCTCATCTCGTTGAATTGTAGCTCATTAATGAAATTGTTTGAATCCGACCAGTAACTGTACAATCAATTTCATAGATAAAGACCTCCACTACATCGACTACCTATTTTATATCGTCCTCTATTATTTCGAACGAATCAATGGTATTTTATAGACACTATATATGAAGCAATTACTCTCTGACAAAACCGAGATCGCTCGAAGTTTATTTGAAATCATGGTTTCCTAATCCCAAGTATAACCGTGATTATCAACCGTATCAATAACCGTGACTGAATCGATATTAGATGGATAATTGATAATTGATCGAACTCGTGACCAATAACATAAGAACTTCACAAGATATTTTAGAAATGAATCCAAAGATGTTAGTGCATTGACTCATTTGTCAGTTCATCGATCCGTATAAAATAGAGGATTTATCATTTGATGAATAACACTTATACAGCAAATGATACCGTTGCTACAATTCTATTCGCTCACAATTTATCATTCAAACAAAGTGAATAGAGACCTTTCGGTTTTGATTTACACATTTGTACATCGTCACGCGCTGATTTTCACGCAAGACGACGTTCCTCCTTTTGGTTCTCTCTTCTAACCATAAGAATGGGGGCCTGTTGAATCGATTCTTGACAGTAAGATTTATCCTTCACGGCACTTGAGATTAAAAATCATCCCCTCTGTTCGATTGTTTGAAATTTATCATGATTTATTTTTGCAACTCTTTTTGACTCGTTTTGCTGTTGAGCATAAGAATTTCGATCATAATTATGAAGGTCTCCTTATGATATTGGCAAACTGTTCAAGCATTCTGCGATGATTTGCAAAAGTCATTTATTATTACCTTCTCATGTATGGATTTTATGTAGAAACGGGCTTCATGTAAAAACTTTGCCTTATGTAGAACGGGCGTATGTAGAAACGAACAAATGTAGAATTGGGCAGCTGGGTATTCCTTCATTCAGAAACGGTCCACCTCCCATTTTCATTCAAAATCGAACAAATGTAGAATCAGTTTACATCTCAGCGGATCCGGGTAGAAAATTTGTTATTTGAGTTCCTGTTCCCTGATTAGATTCATCATAGCTTAGTTCGTTCAGTGGCGGCCCAAGCTACCCCAACTTGTTCCAACCCCAAGGGAACATGAAGGTTCCAAGAAACGTTCAATAGAGGTCTGTTCAACGTCCGGACATTTGAAGGTCCATTGAACGTTCCATGAACGTGAATTCACGTACAATGGACGTAAATTTAACCTAGAAGGTTCGTGTTCTCTTGGGAAAGTATTTCGGATTAGCTATTTCCAGTTATACAACCAAATTGATTGGCTTCAATTGCAAATTCCAATTCCAAATTACATTCTCCAATTTTAATTTTCAATCAAACTGTTTTCATATTTGAATTTTTCGGTTCTTTGTACCGAAAATTCATATTCCGAACGCTGATGTACCGAAAGTTCATTATGCCGAGAACAATCAGATCCCTAATTCTCATTGAATCCATCAGAAATTGCAGTTCTTATTGAATTAAATACATTTGGCATAGTTCTTCGGTCTATCGATTCCGAAACATGAATTCGCGGTGCTAAAACGATTCGGTGTACAGTAGACTCTTGCTATAAGCCTAATCTGTGCCCTTGTTCCACTCGGTATTCAATCTTATGTGAAAAAAAACCGCAGATATTTGGTAGCGAGACTTATAGCCAGAATAACGCTGAAGATTTTTGTCCACCATTGTCTTATCAAAAAAAAATTAAATATTAGAGATCAAATACAAGGTTTGAAATGTTTCCAGGGTGTAGACTCTGTGTGATCAACTGAAAAAACATACTTTGAGATTTTTTTCGTATGAGTATGTAAAGTATTTCTACATAACACAGTCTCGTGTCTTAATGCATGGATTTTCATCTAATTTATTCTTAATTTTCTTTTCAATTTCATCTAATTTGAATATAAATGAGATTCTATTCTATTCCTTGGATTCCTTGAATTTTGCTGACGAGATAAAAAAAGGAAACGAGAACAGCAACGCTGGTTATGAGGATTATACAAACTCCCAAAAGATCACAGAAGTCATAAGAAAAGATACAACACATACTATACACCGCTATGATGACGGTCAAAGAGATTCTCTCTTATCGAATACAACGACGTTCGGCAGGTTTCAAAATTCAATAATTTCAAGAAGATGCTATAAGGTTAAAAAAATTCGCAATGCGTATAGAGAAGCTATCACCTATTTTCCTCGTCGTATACCTTTCAACAACGATCATTGAAATTCAATCAGAGGTAATTAATATTCTAATAAATTCATGATTTCGTATACTCGTAAGCATGACACTACAGGTGACGCAAAGCTGACCGAGAGAAAAATCTTAACGAAAATTGAATTTGTAAGATTTGAAATGACTTTTTTCTTGCAACAGATATCAATATTATTAAATTATATCCATTAGTATCCCATATTCGTATCATTATAATAATACATAAATGAAAGTAACGAGGAAATTCTTTTTTCAAGTCGAATCTCTTGAGATAGAAAACAACGTCATTAATGAAAGTTTTGTGAATACTATATTTAAAGTTAGTGGAATTTGGTGTAAAAAAGAAGACCTTAATGATTCAAGAAATTATCGTTGAAAAATAAATATAATAATACGTAACGAGATACAAACGTTCAATGGGATACCATTATTTCTCGGATGTTATTTATGATCTTCTCCTGTACTTCCTCGCTTGATGAGAACGGATCGATGATTCAGACTTTCACTCAAGATGATATAATTATATTATTAGAAAAACAACCATCCTGCCCGAGTGGAAAAATTTTCAAAATTGTATAAAATTTATATCGAATTATATCTGAATTATATATAAATTATATTGAATTATATAAAAATTATACATAATTTTGAAAATTTTTCCACTCGGGTGATACTAGATCGAATAGCGTGTAAAGAATTTAACGACTGAGATTTATACAATTCAATTCCTATTGATACGTAGAAGAAATGTTTATGTAAATTATTGTATGAATGATGGCGAATCGGGAATACCCCATGTTTTTTTATGTAGAAAACATGGATAGCTTCTCAGTTTTGTGAACATCTCGCGTGGGAGAAATGTCAAAAAAGGCGAAATACTCTCTTCTGCATAATCAATTTTTAACCCCATCACAATACTTCCTTATGCTCCTTATTTATAAGAAACATGGGAGTAATATACAATTGTACACAAAATTGTATACAAATCTTGTACAATTGTATACAGTTTTGGACATTTTCTCCACATGGGATTCGAAACAGACAGGAGCGGACTGTGCTAACGGCGCCATATATGGCGCAGGGGCGGCAGGCCGTGAAAGGGCGGCAATCGAATCGACAAAAATTTGTTTTGATTTTAATAATTTAAAAATAATTTTCAGGAGAATAATAAATTCTAAGCAATCAAACAACATTTTTCGGTAATGAATATTTTCGTGAAAAATTAATTTTTGCTGCTATATAAGGGGCGGCAAAAATCAAAGTCCGCCTCTGGAAACAGAATATGTTTGCTGAATGTGCAAGTTAAATTTAAAGATATTGAATTCAGTAAGGTGCAAGAATATCAACACACTGTGAAAAATTTCTCAAGAAAATTTCCCATATTGTTATTTGCAGTGATTAATGAATACATCTGTATGGCAAATTTTCCATGAATATCCTTAAGACTCTTATACACTCACCGTAAAAACTTCAAGAAAATGATATGTTTCATATATTTTACGAGAAAATTCATAAATGAGAAATCCATTTCTCATACGAGAGTTGGGAATTTTCCTATACTCGAAGATGGAAAGAATCTGAATATTTTCACTGTGAATATACACGGAGAAAAAACTGTACTACTTTTTCCTACTTTGCTTGGTAGACCAGAGCAGGAAGGTTTGTAACATGGATTTTTACACGGGAAAAATATTATCTTATGAATTACGATGTGAGAATTGTAGTGAAGGACTATATCTGCGAAATTAGTGTATTCAAAATGTACCATCGTGAATTGTGCGGGTTTTTGGTTAAATCACATCGAATATTACGATGTTAACTCCTACAAAAGGAGGTTATAACAGCAATATCTGTCTCTAATATGTGACAATTCTTGATTTTTCTAGCGTGGTCCTGTGCTACGATTTCACCCGCGTAATTTCAAAGATAATATTTTTTCCGTGTACATAAAAATATGGGAAATTATGAATGAATAACTGAATTTTACTGTACGCTTTATAAAATTCAACGTTCAGCGTATAAAATTTCAATCCTACCTACTATTTCTCCTATAATATTCGTAATCTTCCGTATTTTTGTGTAAAAATTCATTTTATAAACCTTCCTGTTTCTAGTTCACTATGAAAAAAAACAAAAATTCTTATTTTTTCGAGCGGCATTTCGACGAGCATTTTTCTCTGTGTATCACAGTCCTTTTTGAGAAAACACCCATATAACAGTAAATGCCTTAAGATATCGTACGGAACATCCCTGTGGGAAATTCCAGGCAAAACTTGACAAAAACTGATAAATCCCGGAACCTGCCCGGATTTGCTTGCTGCTCGCTGGAAATTGTTATCAAGTTGATTCAGAACTTTTCTTGAGGAATCAATGAGATGATTCAAAATCAAACATCCTCTTGAGGACTTATGAAAGATGGAATGTGGACGTTCCCTCCATAAGAATAAACGCGTTCGATTTAAATTACCTTGCAAGGCTCAGAAAATACATTTTCAATCGCGAAAACCTGTACACCTTTGTCAAATTTTGCTTAGCATTTTGAATAGGAGTATTGAAGACACGGATTATTATGTAGGCAATACTCAAAGGTTCAAATGTAGTTAATATCGGTAGGTACATCAAACACATAAATCATTTCTATGTTTAACAAATATCCATCAAAAATGGTGAAAAACCGAAAGGTCCTGTTTGGATAGAAAATCAAGTTTTTGGTCTTGAAAAGAGTAAGTTAAGATCGAATCAAGGTTCATTAAAATCCGAAAAGTTCAATTCTTCTTCAGACATATGTTTTGTGTTTCCGGGAGGAAGCCATGTTGTGTATCAATTGGTTGCCAAAGTTTCGACATCATGGCAACTGGTTTTTTCAGAGCAGTGTAAGCCTGTGCCCCATCCGTAGGGCTTTTATAGTTGCATTGGATAGTCATGAATCGGTGAATGTACACTGAGAGAAAGGGTCTATTCAAATATTCGACAGCTAGGAAATTTAATCACTATAAATAAAAATTTAGTTGTGCCAGCTAAATTTTATTGGTCACAACTGAATTTATTATTCCCATTGAATAAACCATTTTCTTCGTATTTCAGACAGCTAGACTTTTATTCACCCCATTCGAGGATCTAGCGTAGATAAAAAACAATGATGACTGGCGTTTTAATGGGCTGCTGATGGTCCTGCCATGCCGGCTAAGGGCCATCGCTGGTCCTTTGAAGAGCCTGCATTCGTGTTTGCTGGGATATTATTAGGAACTTCTCATCATTCAACGTATAATTTTAAACGGAAAGAAAGAAGTGATCAACATTCAACGAACATTTATTAACATTTGGAAAAATGACAGTCAATCTAGGGGAAAAAGAGGATCGCCGGTGAATGCTTGTAATAAGTGAACCAAAAACTCGTAGTGAAAATGGTAAATGTTGATCGTTTCATTGCTATCTCTCATTGTGAAACTATCAACTTTTGGTAAATTCACTACGAATATTTTTTAGCGATACTCTTTTTCCCTAAATTGTCAATCATATTTCTAAATTTGAATAACCTCTGTTTTTCCGGGGATGAAAATTCAACAAAACTTGCACATGCACATCTGTGCTTCACTGAAACTCCTACTATTTCAATTACGAAGTTCACCTTCGTTTGTTCAACAAAGAGAATATTTTCTTGACGAAATGCAGTAGAGTGTGAATCAATTACATGCGTTCCGTTGATTCTTCGCCATACCTAGAATTCTCAGAAGGAATGTTTAATGAGTAACTATGTAAATATGTATCTACAAAGCCATAGAACGAGGATTTGTGTGATACTCTGTGAGAAAAATGTATCCATCTAAAATATACAATACAAACTGGGAAGAATGATATTTTTAATCAACTTACGCCTACCATGTAGCTAAAGTTATGTTGATTCAACTTGTAAGGAGGTTGTTTCTGCATGCTTTACAAGTAAAAACAACATGAAATGTCTATATGTCTTCTCCCTGTCACTTAAACTTGGTGTCAATGTTGGATCAACTTGTTTCCAAGTCGATTCAACATGGTCCTTTTCTCAGTGCACTTTTCAGAAGAATACGCAATTTACTTGAATATACTTTTGATACAATTGAAATGGATTTCATTCAAAGTCGAATAAAAATAAGAAGCAACTCAAAAAAATTACGTTATGAATCGTGGATTTCTTCGATATCTTCATCCCCTTCATCGATGATTTTTGCTGCCACTATTTTGTGAACGCAAATGTCATCATTATTTTTTAGATTGTTGTTACCCAAGCAGCACCAAGAGGAATTATGATGCGTACAGTATCTTATGGACATGCATCCCAAGTAGAAACACAGTAAAAAGTGGAACTTAAAGTGATCCCGAATATCAGCTTAAAAATACAGCCAAAAGTAGCGCCTATTCCAACTGAAAGTAAGCAATGAAAAAGATTGAATTTCAGTTAATTCCATCTTACTTTGGGATTAAGATAGAATTCCATCCTAATTTCCAAAGTGAGATGGAATTGACTGAAATTCAGGCTTTTTTATTGCTTACTTTCAGTTGGAATAGGCGCTACTTTTGGCTGCATTTTCAAGCTGATATTCGGGATCACTTCAAGTTCCACTTTTCACTGTGAATGTTCTACTTATTGACGAGTTTAGTAACGCTTAACTAGACACTCGCAAATAACTCGCCAGAACCCTACGAGGCACTTGCAAGCGTCTAGTTTTTGGCTAGTTAAGCGTTACAAAACTCGTCAATCACTAGAGCATTTCTACTAACGATAAAAGGTGATTATCCAGAACAGTCTCATTTGGAAGTTCTAAGCATGGTCATATCACATCTGAAACATCAGTGTGCCGCTTGGGTACTCAAATAGTACAACAGGTTAGAAATGCTAAGAAGGTTCTTTGAAGTTCTGAGTATGTTCTATGCTCATTCTTAGAAGCTTCGAATAACACCGTTTCGGATGAGTATGCTCTATGCACATTCTTAGAATGTCTTTTTCGGATTTATTCAAAATAGTCTCACCTGCACATTCTATGTATGATCACAGAATGTTTTACGTCCGTTACGCTGGAACAACCAAATGAGCGAAATCGAAAAAAACCTATATAGGAATTTGTCGCTAATTTGTCGCTAATTTGTCGCTAATTTGTAACACCAATCCCGAATTTGTCGCTCTTCGCGATTCCGAAATAATGAAGGTTGTGCTAGCGGAACCGTTCCACTAGCACAATCTCGGTTCAGAGGGATGAGAAAAAAAAAAGGATTGCATAGGAATTTGTCGCTTTTTTGTCGCTCTCGATATACGTTGGAAAGAATTGAATTCGTTCATTGGTTGCTGAGATATTTAATATTTTAAGTTTGAGGATTGAAATATTGAATTCCAGCGAAATTCGGTGGAAGAATATTATGGTCAAAGGCATATTGACGCAATACAAAATGCAAACAGATGTGCAGGGGATGACGTTGGGACTACAATCCAAAGAAAACGGTTACAGGAATGTTACATCGAGATTACGAAACGTAAAACGGAAATTACGTAACACGGTAATCAAATGCCGTCAGGATTTCCAACTGATTCACGTGACGATACGGGGAACAATATGACAATTGTGAATGAATTTGGAGGATATATACCATATGTCACAATCATGTAACATACAGGTAATGAGCTGGTTTACAGGATTTTCTGCCACTGATATATATGTTATATATAAGAGTCACGCGAAAAAATCGAACATTCTTTGTTTACCTGTCTCTTATGGAAATATGTGAGTTGTTCATGTTTTAAAAGTTCTCACCGAAGATCAGCTCAGGAGAAATTCCTGAACATTTGCTGAATATTTGAAAAAATTTTGAGGAATCAAAATTAATTTTTTTTTATTTTCGAATTTTTTTCCTTGTTGCGATGAATTTAGTGTTTGAAGAATAGTAACTTTCTCATTTCATGACACTAGATCGATTTGGATGCGATTGTGCTGGCGGAAATTCCGCGAATCGCCCTTATATACGTATTTACGGATTGTGTGAACTCCGGAGGACCGGGAACAGTCGAGCGACAAATTCTATGCAGGGTTTCCTGGGAGCGACAAATTTAAATCCACGGGAAATCGCGAATTTCATGACACTAGATCGATTTGGATGCGATTGTGCTGGCGGAAATTGCAAGGATCAATCTTATATACGTGTTTACAGAGTGTGTGGAATCCTGAGGATCAGAAACAGTTGAGCGACAAATTCTATGCAAGGTTTCCTGGGAGCGACAAATTCAAATCCACGGGAAATCGCGAATTTCATGACACTAGATCGATTTGGATGCGATTGTGCTGGCGGAAATTCCGCGAATCGCCCTTATATACGTATTTACGGATTGTGTGCACTCCGGAGAACTAGGAACAGTCGAGCGACAAATTCTATGCAACGTTTTATGGGAGCGACAAATTCAAATCCACGGGAAATCGCGAATTTCATGACACTAGATCGATTTGGATGCGATTGTGCTGGCGGAAATTCCGCGAATCGCCCTTATATACGTATTCACGGATTGTGTGCACTCCGGAGGACCAGCAACAGTCGAGCGACAAATTCTATGCAAGGTTTTATGGGAGCGACAAATTTAAATCCACGGAAAATCGCGAATTTCATGACACTAGATCGATTTGGATGCGATTGTGCTGGCGGAAATTCCGCGAATCGCCCTTATATACGGTCCTCCGGAGTGCACGAAATTCGTAAATACGTGAATAAGGGCGATTCGCGGAATTTCCGCCAGCACAATCGCATCTAAATCGATCTA
This sequence comes from Gonatopus flavifemur, assembly GCA_018340375.1. Lineage (NCBI taxonomy): Eukaryota > Metazoa > Arthropoda > Insecta > Hymenoptera > Dryinidae > Gonatopus > Gonatopus flavifemur. The sequence goes on along the minus strand of JAFFJZ010000003.1, from coordinate 43,141,309 downwards.
GTGTCATGAAATTCGCGATTTTCCGTGAATTTGAATTTGTCGCTCCCATAAAACCTTGCATAGAATTTGTCACTCGACTGTTGCTGGTCCTCCGGAGTGCACACAATCCGTAAATACGTATATAAGGGCGATTCGCGGAATTTCCGCCAGCACAATCGCATCTAAATCGATCTAGTGTCATGAAATTCGCGATTTCCCGTGGATTTGAATTTGTCGCTCCCAGAAAACCTTGCATGGAATTTGTCGCTCGACTGTTCCCGGTCCTCCGGAGTGCACACAATTCGTGAATACGTATATAAGGGCGATTCGCGGAATTTCCGCCAGCACAATCGCATCTAAATCGATCTAGTGTCATGAAATTCGCGATTTCCCGTGGATTTGAATTTGTCGCTCCCAGGAAACCCTGCATAGAATTTGTCGCTCGACTGTTCCCGGTCCTCCGGAGTTCACACAATCCGTAAATACGTATATAAGGGCGATTCGCGGAATTTCCGCCAGCACAATCGCATCCAAATCGATCTAGTGTCATGAAATGAGAAAGTTACTATTCTTCAAACACTAAATTCATCGCAACAAGGAAAAAAATTCGAAAATAAAAAAAAATTAATTTTGATTCCTCAAAATTTTTTCAAATATTCAGCAAATGTTCAGGAATTTCTCCTGAGCTGATGTTCGGTGAGAACTTTTAAAACATGAACAACTCACATATTTCCATAAGAGACAGGTAAACAAAGAATGTTCGATTTTTTCGCGTGACTCTTATATATAATATATATATCAGTGGCAGAAAATCCTGTAAACCAGCTCATTACCTGTATGTTACATGAGTGTGACATATGGTATATATCCTCCAAATTCATTCGCAATTGTCATATTGTTCCCCGTATCGTCACGTGAATCAGTTGGAAATCCTGACGGCATTTGATTACCGTGTTACGTAATTTCCATTTTACGTTTCGTAATCTCGATGTAACATTCATGTAACCGTTTTCTTCGGATTGTAGTCCCAACGTCATCCCCTGCACATCTGTTTGCATTTTGTATTGCGTCAATATGCCTTTGACCATCATATTCTTCCACCGAATTTTGCTGGAATTCAATATTTCAATCCTCAAACTTAAAATATTAAATATCTCAGCAACCAATGAACGAATTCAATTCCTTCCAACGTATATCGAGAGCGACAAAAAAGCGACAAATTCCTATGCAATCCTTTTTTTTTCTCATCCCTCTGAACCGAGATTGTGCTAGCGGAACGGTTCCGCTAGCACAACCTTCATTATTTCGGAATCGCGAAGAACGACAAATTCGGGATTGGTGTTACAAATTAGCGACAAATTCCTATATAGGTTTTTTTCGATTCTGCTCATTTGGTTGTTCCACCGTAACGGACGTGAATGTTTGAAAAGTTTGTGTGCTACTCAGGTTGTGCCTCATGAGGTTCTGGTGAGGTATCTGTAAGTATCTAGTTTTTGGTTAGTTAAGCATTACAGAACTCAAGAATGACTGGATCATTCCTACTTGATTCCTAAGATGTATTTCTACAAGAAATGATTGTACTTTTGACGCTATATTCAGATTTATAAGGATTTTCAGATCAATCAGGACTGGCGCTGATGCTCAATAAATTATGGGACTTTTCAAAGTATATTTTTCTGTGTGTAATTGTAATGAATGAATCATTCACTGTTTAATAACAAGGTGAATACATTTTTTCTGTTTATATAAATGATCTTTTCAATTAGTACAGGAATGTTTGTAAATCAAAAGATACTGACGTTGAATGTAGAATGACATAAATACCTGTCTGTTTTAAGAAATCCTAGCATTTGATTCAAATCTCATTCACATTGCAGCACCAGAATATATGTTGCATGTCAAAAAATATTCTTCCTCAGAATAAAAAATAAATTATGGTTTATGTGCAAACATTTGCTAAATGTCCGACATATTCAATTTACTTCGCACTAAAATCACTCACCGAAAAGAAAATGTTACCGAGAAAAAGATCCAATTACTCGTAACAGGAGCTGTTGTTCTTTTATCCTCCAGGCTTAAGAAAATAAGGAAACATTATATGATTGCTACGAAGAACATATTAACAATAAAGGGATTCAAATCTCTACACTGCAACATGAGGGATGTTGATAACCAACCATACAGCACAAAATGTCTCAGTAATATCACGGAACATCGTTGCAACGTTGTCAGGACATTTATATTCATTGCAGCAATATTCCAAGATCTTACTGACGCATTTTGTGCTGTGTTGATGGGTACTTATGACTTTTACTCACTATATATAATATATATATAATAAATATATAATTCATATACAAAATATATATTATTATAGATACTTTATATAGAATGAGTGACAAGTGACGTACCTATCACTGATTTTAGTGCACTAAAATTGAAATTCATATAAACACTAATTTTTCATACTCTTTAAATATGATAAAAACATCAAGCATGAAATGGAACTATTCTCAGATGGATATTCTACAATATTGCTAAAGTTTTAATCGTTTATAAAAACGAAACGAAGATCAAAACTCGCAAAATCTGATAAACCATCGCCATTTTATCATCTCGTATTAACTCCTTGCAATTGTAAACATCGTTCAGAAAATGTCCTGCAAGATTTTGGGTCTTCAATAGCTAAACATTTTTTTTATACGATTACTAATTCGTTTCAATGAACGATTCAAACTTCAGCAACATATTCTACCGGGAAATAATTAAATTCATCTGGAACCTCATAAAGTGCGCAATAAATCCTCTTTATACAACTATACATTCACTGAATTAAATTCATTGCGAATGAAGTGCAATAAGCCGCATCGCTTCAATAATTCTCTAATTTGTCACCACGACGGTATTCGCACGTTTGACGGGAAACTTTTTAATAGCAGTCTCTATAATTGGATAATGATTGACAATACCTTGTCATTCTGACTGTACACGGAGAGAAATTGAATTAGAATTATTACCATTTTATTCATAAACTAGAACTATTCGGAAAAGTCAGACAGAAAAGCAACGTAAGTCATAATTACCGCTAGCTGTGATGGTAAAAAATCAAAATAATCCCGATTTTTACCATCACAGCTAGCGATGATTATGACTTATGTTACGAATTACTATCTGACTTTCCCGAATAGTTCTAGTTTATGAATGAAATGGTAATCTTTCCAATTAAATTTCTCTTCGTGTACGATGAATAAAAGAAACCTCCAGGATTTCACATTTCAGTAACATCTTTCAAGAATATTCAATTATACATTTCAACCTGTACCAAATTATAACAACAATTCACATTCTCAAATGAAATGTTCTTCTCATGAAGTAGAACACATCATCTCTAATATTGATTTTCACGAGAACTGACGGAAGAAGTAATAAACGTACGTTTGAATATCAATGTCGAGAAATCTGAGTACAATGAAGTCATGGCAAGTGTTGTCCATTAATGGGTCACATTCTGGTGAAACGATTCGCCTCGAGATGAAATGACGTCACTGTACCTGACATGACACCCAAAGAAGACCAAGAAGAGAAAGAAGGAGGAGATGTCAACTTTGATTTGTCCTACATCTCTTATTTTCGTTCTGGATGAATGGAGCACCTTAATCGATCAAACTCCACTGAACATGTTGAAAAAATGAAATTCCCATTATGCTGTCAAAAGCAAAAAAATTTGATGAAAACAAATGCATAATATTATATGGAAAATAAAATATGTGCATCCGACGTTGAAGCTTGCATGCAGGAAACTAATATCAACGTCGTGTCGACAACTATCTAGAAGACAAGTTCAAGGCCTGTTTCAAGTTCCTATCAATTATATTGCATTTTTCTGCAATACGTGGTTGTTCAACCTTCTTTTCCTGTACAAGAGTTGAACAGCGTGAAAGTACACGCAGTACAAAGTGTACGGAATACCGGAATTCACAATGTATTATATTATGAGACGAAAATATATGCATTGATTTAACATACGGCTTTCGAGTCAGTCTATTTATACGCAAAAAAACAAATAAGACTTTTGAGAGCGTATTGTGCAATAATGTTGAATGAATTGAATGCTCAATTTATTGTCGTAAACGGTAGACATAATTTTCCATTGGAAAGATTTGAATCTCTTTTTGAAGAGAAAATGTTATGAGTTCTCTTGGAGATTTATAATTTATAATAGATTATGCAAAAAATGGACGAGAAATGAAGAGTTTCTGTTTTTTCCAACATTAATTCCAATGATATTCTATGGGATAGAATGAAATATTCGATTAGTGAATGGATCTGCACAAACTGAACAATCTTTAAAGGAAACAATATGCATATTAATTATATAGTATGAAATTATATAGAATTTTTTAATAAAATGAAAAGTAATTCTTAAGGTTCAACCAGAAATGAGTTGGAGAAATTGCTAACGATATATGAAAAATCTGGTCCAGTTTCTGATTGGTGGTACCACGTCTTCCGTTTATCCTTTCATGCTGATTGGCTCAGAAGGAAAATTCAACCAATTACATAAAAGAAACGTGATACGGACCATGATTTCAATATTGCGTCAGCAATCTCTCCAGTTCATCTCTAGTTCAACCGTCAAACATTTGGATTATTTTCGAAGAAGTAGTTTAATTGTATACCTTGTAATTTCCTTTTTAAAATTTTTCTCCAAAGAACACGAGTCGAATAAATCAATTCTAGGTTGATTCTAGATAAATTTACATTCAGCAAATGTCAAGCAAATCTTCAAATGTCCACAGCTCCATTTCAGGTTTATCAAACGTTTATTTAACATTCCTGTTTCCTTGGGATTATTACTGGCAAAATCTGGCTTGTCTTCTCAATAAGAATCCATTCTCCATTTGGCAATTCACTAAAACTGCCTATTCAGGAAATCTTCTGCGTTATGGATGTTGAATCGACGTAACAGGGAGAGAAGAAAAAAATCAAATCATGGTAAAAAGTTACATATCCATCCTAGACAGAGCAACATGTCATTGGAACGTTTATGGGATGTTTATGAAACGTAGGGAAGGTTTTATGAATGCTTAAAAACATCCTAGAGGCACAGTTTGCTGTTAGGGATAGATAATGTTTGTTGCTACTATTCTCTGAGGATAAATTTCACAATTATTTTCCAGAATGTAAAAAAGAGTCCGGGAGACTCTCGAATCGTTTCTCTTTCGAGAAGAGTTAATTCAAATATATCATAGCGAGAATTCCAATACAACATCCCACATTCGTATATTAATTCAACGCCGTAATAAATATTCAATTTGATGTATAATGAATATCACAATTCCATTCGTTTTATTGAACATCATGAACAGTGAAGATGCGTCTCACCACAAAAAATGACATGTGGAATGAAATTCAATTATAATTTGTTTTGAAAAGAAATACGGAAAAAGGGAGGGGACACTGGGTACGGTTGAAACACGGGGGTCGGTTGAAACATCACGAATAATTAACGATTGACTAATCATATGGCATAAATAACTGGAAAATAAGTTTGTACACGCGAGGAGCTCTCCATTCTCTTTTGAGCTATTGCGAGCTAATCGGTAGTTATTCGCGATGTTTCAACCGTATCCAGTCTCCCCTAATTCGCTGTGAGATGGACAGCTATTTTTTGACCTCCTATAGCTAAATTTTAGCTAATGTTGCTAAAAATTTAGCTGTCCTGTGGGTGCAAAAATATTTATCTATAACAATCAAAATTCAGCTAATATAGCTAAAAAAATTTTTCCGTGAATCAAGTTGATTCTTCGCTATGAATGTTAAATATGAGGCTGAGATCAACAGTGTCACAATGTGAATGGATATTCTTTTCCTAAATACATTAAACTTCTCTCTCTCCACTTCCCTTGACAGATCTGGTTCAATTCTGTCAGTTCCAATCGTGTCTTTAGATACATTTCTTTTAGAAATATTTTCAAACATCTCTTCAAGAATTTCTTACAGGAGTTAATTAATTTTGAGGGACGATGTAAATAAAATAAATACAGTAAGAAATTTAGAGAAAAGCCAAGGTCAACGTTCATGACGAATTCAAATAAATTACTTTTTCTTGGGAATGAAGTTTCTAAAGATTCAAGAAAATCGAATTAGGAACACACTATATATAAAAATCAAGCACCCAAAGGAGTTTAATTGGAAAATAATTAGCAAATTCTTTTCATCAAACACCTTAGGGGGAGAGTTGATTGTCAGTTGATGAACTTATAATTGAATACGGTGAAATATTAATCCCATAGAATTATGGCGTTTTTCTCGGCAAAGGGTAATTGAATATTAACCTTCGAATCAAACAAATTTCCTTGCTGTAGATAAATCGAATCACGAGTAAAATAGCTAGTAACTTTTCTTCGAGTCACATACGTTGGAGACTGGACATATATCTGCGTTGGATATCTCGTGGGATACTGCTCCAGGGTATGAACAAAAACATTTTCGAATTAGTAACTTCTTTGAATTAAATTTCAAAATACATGTTTATATATATGTAAGAATATTTATCATGAAACTTCGATATATTAATGAAAACGGTACAAAATATATCCCCTCAATTCAATCTCATATTTCAACAATCTGCGCAACGTCCGATGCATTTTATAGAGAGAAACTCATACTTTCTTAATTATCGACATTATAAAATCAATTCCATCGATTCGATTGGAAGAATACATCATCCTTTCATGTAAATCCTTATATTGCAATCGCCAATGATCTCAGAGCATGAACTTGTACTTTAACCTGCTGTGTATCAATACACAAAAGAATACCTTCACCATTTCCTCGCTTTCTAATGCTTGGTTACTCGGTACGTGGATATATCAAAGTAGCGAGTATGCTACAAAAGAGGACAATGCCGAGATCTTGACCAAGAGCGCACAAGAAAACTGGCGGGGCGCGGCGTAATACGAATGAGCGGATAAAAAAAATTCTCTACTTATTTAATTTCTAGATTCCGTGATTCCGTGATAATTTGGGACTGAATTTGAACTTTAAGAAAAACATGTAAGTTCAGAGACCCTATACCCAATCAGTGAACGTATACCCGATCAGTCCTTATATTCTAGGTTTTTGTGGTTTAGTTGTGCAAAACCTCTTCAAACAAAACATTTATTGTAATTAATGGATCGAAAATTAACTTTTTCATTCGAAACTTCTAGCTAAAATTCCCCCAAGCGTGTATTGCCTATAATGACAATGGGCCCCAGGCTGGGTCCATCCTCTTTGACCCAGTATTGGGAAATGACGATGGGGCCCATGTTGGCTCAATCTTGGCCCTGTTGTGCTTCCCCATACAATTATAGTCGAAAAAAATGGAGATAATGAATCTTAGTGCGGGCACATTTGAACTTTGCCCCAATTTGGACCAGCGTTAGGCCAAGATTGGGGTGAATTTATATCCCGAGCATGTGTGTACAATCCTCAGCATGTAAGAATTTTGGTCCCACTCTGGCCCAGTCTTGGGCCCATATCGGCAGGATGGAGCCCATGCTGGGCCAGTGTGGGCCCCATGGTATATACATGCTGGGGATTTTCCAATTTCAAAACAAAAAGGGAGGGGCAGGGTTGATTGCCTAGTCTGGGTTCATGCTGGGCCCGTGGTGTTACCAATTCTTGGGCAAAGCCATACGGACAACCTGGGAACGATGTTGCCAAATTGGTGCCAAGTTCAAATGTGCCCGCACTAAGATTCAATATCTCCATTTTTTTCCAACTATAATTGTATGGGAAAGCACAACAGGGCCAAGATTGAGCCAACATGGGCCCCATCGTCATTCCCCAATACTGGGTTAAAGAGGATGGACCCAGCCTGGGGCCCATTGTCATTATAGGCAATACACGCTTGGGTTAGCGCAATGTTGATGGGCACAGTTTGGCAATCTATGAATATTCAATGTTGATTAACAATAAATATAATGTTGCATCGATATCGGTGTTCAACGAATTTCGGTTGCCAGCCAACCATTGATTCACAATCTCGCCAGGCTTGGCGCTTGCTAGGCTCATCCTTGGTCCAACATTGACCGAACGATAGACTTTATTGGCAGTGAGGATCATTTGAATCGGAGTCAAATATTGCCACAAACTTTGATCTAGCCCGGATGAAAATTAATTTTCAATGTAGCGCCGATCATTGGTAATAGCATGACTCAATATCGGCATGCTCCTTAATTTCAACTTTTGATGGCTGAATTGCTAGCTAAGTTACCGATCGATTGTTTCTCGCAAGTAGCGAGAGATGTACACAAGGAATATATAAGACTTAAATAATTTTCTGAAAGAACATTCAACCGTTCATTGTTACAGGTTACACCAGAGGGCTCTTAGTGCTAATCCATATTGTGTATACTTTTCATGGCAAACTTTAGCAACAAAAAACACCGAGTTTTTTTCACAGATAAATGAGGAAAACACTATAAGATTCCAAATAATATAAATTGGAAATTGTGAGAAACGCACATTTTTATATATTTTTGGATTACTCATTTTTCACAGTTCAATCATTGGCGCAACATTGATGAACAAATTTTCCTATTGTTTGCCAATGATGGTCTGATTCTGTACCAATGATGGAGCTCCATTGGAAAAACACATTGATAAATCATAAAATGATGTTATCATTTCAGGGTTGCGCCATGCTTGATCGCCAAACCTCGGCCATACTTTATCTACATTGTGCCATGCCAGCGTCAATGGTAAATTTCTGTACAGGTGGTTTTATAATTGATTATCAGATTCAAATCCATGTTGGTACCAATTGAGTTCTGTTTATGAAATTTCTACATACCAATATCCCAGTGATGGGTACGTTACATTATTATATATTTTTTATATATAATGAGTAATGGATCCATCACTGCAATATTCGATATAAATTTTTGAAATTATATTCAGACCACTCAACCTATAATAATTGAAAATTATGACATCAGTTCCAAACGTAAGATTTATTTTCCGACTCGAGTAGCTTCAACAGTAAAGAATATTGTGATCACAGCAAAATTATTTCAGCTGAATTTTTTCATTGTCCCAATGGAAATCACTATAATTGTACTATAGGAGCTATAAATTCTGGTTTGTATGGAAATCTTCAACTGATAATTGGCTATATTGTGAAGAAAATATTCAATCCCTCAAAAAACATCAATATAAATCTATCCATGTTCTATGAACGTTCTGAAAATTTTTTGCAAAGAATTTGTGCTACATTGCATGAGCATTGCGTGCGTAAGTAGTCTCAAATAAATTTGAAATTTCACACTATAATTGATCAACTCACTTTTCTAATCGCTGCTTTTCATGTTACTATGAATTCTAATTGCATTTAATATGAAGTTGAAACTGCAACCTCTTTCAATTGGAAATTTCTCTCAGAATAATGAATTTGTTTCCTCAATGTGAAAGAAGATACATGGATTTGAAGTGTTAATCAATCTCTTTTGACGTGTGTTCTTCTCTGGAATATATTGACATGAAATTTTTCAATGAAAGGTTTCTCTTTTACTCAACGTCTAATAACACAAGTTATATTGGAGCATATGTTGCAAAAACTTTGAAAACTGTCTATTCAAACTCACGAACAGCATTGAACGTCATCACTAATGAATTATTTGGAATTCAAGAATTTCCAGTTGCAAAAGAGGAAGACACTCTTTTGCAATAATGTTGAAAAGAATGGAAGAGTGTTATAACTTGAATTGTAATTGAAATTTTTCATGTCACATATTTTGTAGATAAAATAATTGCTGAATCTAAATAATGATGTTTTTTTGTGAAAGTCACAAGTATGACTTCAATATTACGGGGGAAGTGAAGAAAGCGCGGAAAACTAATTTATTCGTCAATATTAATTTAGTTTCCCCTATTTATGAGTTATATTATTGAAGTGAATGTAATAGTATATACTTAATGAAGTAAAAACACTTCGCTTGGCTCATAACGGATCAATAATTCAGCTCAATAATATCTGTTTTATTCAAAGATGAATTATCAGTTTTTCTAAAAGTGTTACTTCGTATGAAAATGATGGCTATTTTATAAAAATTCACTTCAATTATTCTTTTTTCAACACTTCAACAGTTTATAGTCGAAGGTTCCTGTTCGGAAAAATGCATTTGATGATAATATTTCAACAATAATGAAGGTAGAAAAAGATTTTATAAAACCAAAATTTTTACTCAATAGTTAATTTTGTTCCATCAATGAGAAATTGTTCTGTTTGTTGCTAAAAAACAAAAGAGTCTTCCCGCACTTTTGAGAACCATCCAACTCCAACTAGTCGTCTTCCAATTTGAATCCTTTTTATTACTGAAAAACTGCAATTTTTTTCAATGCTTTCAATTGCAAAAATTTGCAAAATTTTCAATTTCTCAATATTTAATTGAGTGATGTTTTATTTCTGACGAATACTTTTGATTCTCTCATGTTACATAATGTGAACAGTTGAATAATCTTTCGGTTCTATGAAATATAATACGTGCTGACATACTCTTAGCGTCCTGATCATTTCAAAAGTTTGTTACGATAACAATTATACAACATTCAATTAACGATAAACGTTGCACAACAGAGTATATTCCATGAACCACAATCGATTGCGAAAAAAATGAATGAAGATTCCCTAAAAATAAAAATATGTAAATGATCAATGAAATACTCTGCCAATTGGCACATGGCTTCTTCGTTTGTGTTAAAAAAAAACTCGTACCATGCTTCAATGATGGTTTTATGATGGGACATTGTCGTTCGGGACAAACACCATTTGGGACATTGAGATGCTACCGAATGGAATTATGCTCTGAAAAACACCACGTGTTACTAGTCTTGCAACAGTCACCGTAATAGTTAGCAATTTTTTTTCGGGTCTATTCCATTCGAAAATATGTTCGAAGTTTGATCCGTTCATTGAAACGAATTAGTGATCAGATAAGGAGATACTCAGTTGTTAAAGACTGAGAATCTTTTAATGCATTGTTTAAACGATGTTTTCAATTCCAAGGAGTCAATTCAAGAAGATGAATAATGATGATTCATCAGATTTTGTAAGTTTGGATTTCCGTTTTGTTTTTTAAAACGATTCAAACTTCAACAACATGCTTCGAAAGCATTTATGTTAAACACCATATCATTATAGTATATTATACATTCTTCTCATGAATTCCACTTCTCCCATTTCTAATCATAGTTTCACGCATCACGAATTTCAATAATCTCACACTCCGTAGAAAAAAGAACTCGTTAAATTCTTGATGCACGGTTCTAGCGCAAAGCATAAAATCTTCTACATAAACTTATGGAATTGATTGCGAATCATTTAATTTCCCGTACGCGTTGATGGTTTAAATGATAATCGTGTATCTTCTGATTATGTACTTCAATCATTTGATACCACCGCCGGTCACGTACGATAATTATCATCTCCTTACATTCAACATATCATACGAATCAAACGTAATAATATTCCGCAATTCGCACTGTTTTGTAATAGCGCACCAAATGTATCGTCACTATCGAATACAATATTCGTACGGAGTACGCAACGCGTTAAGAATAAAAAAGAAATTATGATTCCAGTGCAATCTAAGCTCGTTAACAAGAAAGTTGAATCTGAACAACGGTAAATTTAATACCTACATTGTTAACCTACAAACCTATATGTAGTCCATTTCATTTTGACGGGCAATTAATTTATGCACGGATGTGAGAAACTGATGTATCATACTGGAGTGAATGTACAAAATATGAAATATCGGTTTTATGAGTTTTTGTATCCAATGTACGTTCAGCGTCAATTTTGATTCGCGTCAGAATCAAACTACGTGTACCCAATTGTTGCAATTTAGACACGTCTATCTGCTGTATAAAGATATCGTATTTATCAATACATGAGTGTTTCTCGGGGGTACTTTATTGCTCGCGGAAGATGTATTTTATTGTATGAGAGTGCGGAACTGAATCGTCATTCGGATGAAATATTGTCTTACGCGTGTGTAATTCATTTTATTATGATTGTAAGGTGAGAGGAATCAACTGTAATTCTAAGAACAATGAAGATCGTTAGATATAATTTGGTATTGATCGTCGTAAAAATGAAATATTTCAAGCATTACTAGCGTTTCATCTTAGTTGAGATGATAGGATTTCTCTCTAATGTTCACTTGTAGAGGAGCAATAAAAAAAATTGTGGAAAGTTCACTTCATGGAAGTTGATGGACGCTGCTCTGGGTGAAATAACTCATGCTATCCAATCAACTCGAATCTCATTGACCACTTATTCAACAGGCTTCACCTGGAACATCTTCTCCGAACCAGACTTCGTAAGATTCATTGGCTCTCCTTCACTGGAATAGGATACAATTTTCTGGTGCCTCTCATTTTCAAGTATATGCTTGGGGCAATAATAAAGCCTACAATTATTTTCATATTCGTAAAATCGTTTCCATGTGTAGGATGAACATTGTTAGAATTTCCTAAATCAAATTTTGCACGAAACACCTAGAAATTACATTGATAAGACGTGAAAAAATTGTCGAAAATAATAATAATAATAATGAATATACATAAATTGTATATAATTTGTGGAATTCTTATTTACCGAACCCAATCGATTGAATGTTTCTGATTTTTGTTTGGCCCGATAGTTGACCGAATTGATCCGTTGTTTTCATTTCAATGTCGATTAATAAAAAATTATACCATATAATAACACTTTATACAGGGTGACTGGAGTCGAGTAGATTATATTTTAAGGGCATATCCTGGAACCAAAATGCAACGATTTCCCGTATGAAAATAATTGTTTTGACGCTTGGTTCTTGAGATGTGAAGATTTAAGTAAAAAAATATTTTATTTACTCACTCTAGTATACAAACTGTATAAACATTTCATAAAACTACTCTAGTACACGGAAAAAAATAGTTGCAGCAACTACTTAAATAGTCGATTTTCGACCATCTACTTGAGTAGTTGCTGCAGCTCCTTAGTAGTCCAGACAAGTAACTCGATAGTTGCACTAACTAACGTAAATACCTGAGGTGTTTTGAATCAGTTGAGACAGCTAACGTGTCACTTGTCCTGACTACTAGGTAGCCGCAGCAACTACTTAAGTAGATGGTCGAAAATCGACTATTTAAGTAGTTGCTGCAACTATTCTTTTTTTCCGTGTAGGAATTCTGAGATTACAAATTTTCTAGGATGGTTTCCAAATGTTCTCACAATGTTTTGAACATGTTCAGATTTTCTTCGGACGTTTTGAAAACCTCCGAGTGCAATTATCATCCAATTTATACATATGAAAACTTTTCTTCACGGAGAAAAAGTAATAGTCGCAGCAACTACTTAGTAGTCAGGACAAGTATCACGTTAGTTGCTTCAACTAACTCGATAATTGAACCAACTAACGCAAATACCAGGCAACTTACGAAGTATTTTCGTTAGTTAGTACAACTATCGAGTTGGTTAAGGCAGCTAACGTGATACTTGTCCTGACTACTAAGTAGTTGCAGCAACCATTTGAGTAGATGGTCGAAAATCGACTATTTAAGTAGTTGCTGCAATTATTCCTTGTTCTCCGTGTATTTTATATAATCTTATATGAGTATATATATACATACAGAAATGTTACACCGACAAAAATTTTCAGCAAATTTTATCGCACGGAGAAAAAAGTGCTGCTGGCATAACAAGCAGGTCTGTTACTATAGCGCCTACAAAAAAATTAGCTGAAAGAGCAAGAAAAATGATTGACACAACTACGTTTTTTTGCTGACATAAACAAATTTATTAACAGAACTAACGTCTTAGCTGCTTAGCTAAATTCTTGTAGACTGACTTTTGGTTGTTTGAACCAAAGAATTTCGTTGATTACATTTCAACAAAAACCTTTTGTCGAAACAACAACAATTTAGTTACCACAACAAAACATTTTTTCCAGTGCGCTACCATTTGGATGATTTGTTATTTATGCATAATCAAACTGTATCGATATACGGAACAAAAGAATACTCTTGTTCACGCAGGGAACCCGTGAGATATTAAATCATAACCTTTCGTGAACTTTTATTTCGCAATTGACGTGGAACAAGATCCACCGATTGATGATTTTTTATCATCAGATTGCTTGGTTTCTGGATCTTCAACTGCACGGTGAAATAATATCACCGAAATTCGGGATTTATGTTCTCCGATGTTGTGATGTTCTTTCACGCAGTCGAGATAAAAACTTATCTAATCGCCAGATGAAAAATCAGGAAGGTGATGTAATATCTCGTGATTTCTCTGCACGTAGTCGATTTCCGACCATCTAAGAAAAGTAGTTATGGAAACTACTTGGTAGTTGAAACAAATACTACGCTAGTAAATGCGACTACTCTGTGAATCCCCACACAGCACGCAGTTCTTATAGCGTCTGAAAGAATACTCAATTAAGAGATCTTCAAGAACGGTCTTGGAGAGTTCTTGAAGATATCTTTCAGAAGTGTTGGAAAGACATCTTGTGAAAGATTTCTGGAAGATCTCTTGATTCAAGACATTTCCAAGACGACCATGCGGGACACCTTGAAGATATCTTTTAGAAGTGTTTGGAAGATATCTTCTCAGAAAACTTTGATAAGATATGTTGAACGAAATAGATTGTTAGCAGATTTTAGGTTATGAGCACATAATTATATGAATGACACTTTAAATGTGCCTGTTAAGAGAAAAATTCCAAATTCTGCAAAAAGTAAAATTTTATAACTTTGTGGAACCTTGTGACTTTTTTCTCTGGAATAAAATGAATGAATCTCCGATTCACAATATTTTGCAAATTACCAACCCTCTTCCGCTGAATTTTATGCCTCCAAGTGAATTTCTAAAATCCTCACTGTAGAAAATGTTTATGGGAAATTTCACATATATGTATGTGAAGTGATTAACATATACATGGATAGGAAATTTCCCGGGAATTTCGGGAAAAATCCTATAAATTTACAGTAAAAATCCCTTAAAAACGGTAATTTCAATATATTTTTATGTGAAAATTCCTGTACGTGTACGGGAATTCGCTCTTCCCGTACAAATATAGGAAATTTCCTTTACATATATGTATGTAAAGGTATTTTATAGGTATGGGAAAATCTCGAATATTTTTTACAGTGCTCATTTGTACTCAACAATAAATTCATAACGACCACACAATAATTCAGAAAGAGTCTATGGTATTCACAAGATACTATAACGATCATTGGAACACGGAAGTCATTTCTAAATATGTGTCACTAAATTCACTCAACTTTTCTATTTGCCAGCACACGTGACTCATCTGATATTTTTTAATGTAATAACAGTTTGTTCAAAGAATTACTGTTAAGGTAAGAGACCCTATACCCGATCAGGAACTAGAACCCAATCATTTTCATTGTTACATGAACTTACGAAGTAATTTAGCTAGAAGTTTCGAATAAAAAAGGTAATTTTCGATCCACCAATTACAAAAAATGTTTTGGTTGAAGAGTTTTTGCACAACTAAACCACAAAAACCTAGAATATAAGGACTGATCGGGTATAGGGCCTCTTACCTTACTTTGAAAATGTACATCACTCACGTCTTATGTCACCATCTCATGTGGGAATAAAATCGCCCGTGTAGCTCAGATCACTGAAGCGTAAGGACGTCGTGAAATCCCCGGGTTCCAATGCTATAGCCTCAAGGATCGAGATGCAATGAAATTCATGCGAGCGCGGGAACGGTGATGAGAGGAAGAGAAGAAGAAAGAGGGCAGACTTCAAGAGTGTTTTTGTGAACGAATTCAAGATGTTTCCAAAACATTTCTAAGAAATCTTGAATATGCCTTGAAGACATCTTTTGGAAACCTTTGAGGAATCTTCAAGATAACTTTAAGGAACTCTTCTAGATGTCTTGATTCTATCTCAAAGATATCTTTAGGAAGTCTCCGAGAGATTTTATTAGATATCTGTTCATGTTGCATAAGACATCTTTTCGAATACAAAAAGATATAATTTACAAAATTCTTCAAGATTTCTTGTACTTTTGGAAAATATCTTTCAGAATTCTAAAAGATATCTCTGTGTCTATTTGGGATTAATTGTCTCAACTAACGTGATATTTGCACGGAGAAAAAATGGTTTGCTACTATAACGCCTACAAAGAAATTTGTTGTCCTGGCAAAAATATTTACTTCAGCAGCTAAGACGTTAGTTCTGTTAACAAATTTGTTTATGTTGGCAAAAACATTTGGTTGTGTCAATCATTTTTCTTGCTCTTTTAGCTAATTTTTTTTATAGGCGCTATAGTAACAGACCTGCTTGTTATGCCAGCAATACTTTTTTCTCCGTGCGATAAAATTTGCTGAAATTTTTTTTCAGTGTGACATTTCTGTATATATATATATATATATATACTCATATAAGATTATTCAAAATACACGGAGAGAAAGGAATAGTTGTAGCAACTACTTAAATAGTCGATTTCCGACCATCTACTTGAATGGTTGCTGCAACTACTTAGTAGTCAGGACAAGTATCACGTTAGCTGCCTTAACTAACTCGATAGTTGTACTAACTAACGGAAATACTTCGTAAGTTGCCAGGTATTTGCGTTAGTTGGTGCAATTATCGAGTTAGTTGAAGCAACTAACGTGATACTTGTCCTGACTACTAAGTAGTTGCTGCAAATATTCTTTTTTTTCTGTGTAATTAAATTTTATTATTGAATTATTATGATTATTTGATGCATTTGTGCATTTTTTTTTTACAAGAGAATAGATTTAGTGAATTTGATTCGTTTTTATTTACACAACTTCACTCAAGCGCCTGATACTTTATTGATCTGATGTAATGAATGTTCCAAGCAGTTAATTGTACGAGGTGTGTTCAGAAAGTAACGAGAATTTTCAAATTTCGCGGGTTTGGAGAGTCTGCCTGTATCAAATTTTTCTTCATTATGTTGGTACACATGCCCCTGAAGTACGATAAAATTTTCAGCAATATTCATTGCTTACTTTTTAAGTGGCAGCCGCTGACGTTAGACGTGTTTTTCGAGCTCGGCGATTTTCGTTTGTGAAAAAAATGGCTCAAAGAATTTGTATTCAATTTTGCGTAAAAAATGAAATAAAGTGTAGTGAAGTTTGTAAAATGTTAACAAAGGCATATGGTGAGTCTGCTATGAGTAAAGCAAGGATTTACGAGTGGTATAAGCGTTTCCAAGATGGCCGCGGAAAAGTTGAAGATGACGAACGACCCGGACGCCCAAGCACATCAACAACCGATGAAAACGTGAAAAAAGTGAAAGAAATGGTGATGAACGATCGCCGAATCACAATCAGAGAAGTCGCTGATGATGTTGGCATATCAGTCGAAGAGCAATCCGAAAAAAACGCCCGGATTTGTGGCAAAACAATTCATGGCTTTTGCACCACGATAATGCACCTGCTCACACTTCATTGCTTGTTCGTGAATTTTTGGCCAAGAACAAAACTGTAACGATGCCTCAGCCTCCATATTCGCCAGATATGGCTCCATGTGACTTTTTTCTATTTCCAAAAATAAAGAGAACATTAAAAGGCCGTCGTTTTACAAGCATAGATGATATTAAAAGCGAATCGCTGAAAGAGTTAAAAGCTATTACAAAGATCGAGTTTCAAAAGTGTTTCAAGGATTGGAAAAAGCGTTGGCACAAGTGTATTATATCCAAGAGGGATTATTTTGAAGGGGACAAAATAGATATTGATGAATAAATAAATATTTTTTTCATAGAACGAAAATTCTCGTTATTTCTTTAACACACCTCGTATATGAACCAAACTCGAGTTTTCATCATGAATCTTACACACACTCGCATAATGAATTTTTCCGTTCAAGAATCTGTTGAACATTCTGAGTCCTGTATAATCAAATAATATAACATCTCCACCCTTAAAGCCTGTTATATGTTATCACTAGTTATACTAATTTCAAAAAACTACCTGGATGGACAAGTTTGTAATATAAAGTGTATCCGCAACGTCCCAGCAAATACTATAATTTGTGAGAGGAATGACCGAGTGTATTGAATTGCATTAGAAGATGAAGCTGAAACTAGCAGCCGATTGTTGTAACTCTTGATCAAACCTTGTTGAAACTTTCTTGATATCAGAAATCGCTTAAGTAGCATTCCAGCGAACGTTTCAGATGCTTGAATCCTTAAGGGCGGGGTAAGGGTTTTCACTTTCGATTTTTTTTGTTCTATCTTATTGTTTAACATTTCAAGAATATGTCCACAAAATTTTAATCCGATCTAAACAATATTCTTAAAGTTATTGTTTAATTAGTCTCGGGGCCTTTAACGCTCTAACTCTAACTGCTACGGGCGGTTGGGATTGCAGTGCAGCTGTCGAGCAGGTAAACAGGTTATTCATTGCTATTGTCCTGATCCCATATCCAGTTTTAGAAATATTTCATTTAGTAAAGGCAAGTAACTAAAACTATATAGATATATTTAATATTTGTATGTATACTATACACTACATTATTTTAAGAAAAGAAACAAGCTTCAGTTTGTGGTTAGACGTCCGACCGTGCGCTTGTAATTTTATTTTTCCAAAAAATTTCCTGTGCAGAAATGCCGAGAGTAAGTAAAATTTCGCGAGAAGACCGTCAAAGTGGAAGGACCTATTTGCGTCGATCAAAAAAAAGATCAAACCCGAATAAAAAAATAAAAGATGAGGCTACCACAAAAAGTGCTTCGTCGAAGAAAATAAAACTAAATACGAGTGCTAGTGTACCGGAAGATGTTGAAAAACATTTTAGAATCATCGATTTTTTGCTTGTGTTCTCAACCATCGCAAGTTCAGTAAAATGTGCTCAGTGCGATGGTTCAATTGAGTTCAAGAGCTGTAAAAAGAAGGGCTTGGCTTTCAAATCCAAGTCAAATGAACAAATTGTGATTCACGCTTTATACCGTCGAGTGAGAAAACTGGTCATCGCTATGAAATCAACACTCGTTTCGCCTCTGTAATGCGTACATTAGGTTTGGGTTTAGCAGGCTGCAATGAATTTTGCGGGCTCATGGACATAGCAAGTAGTTTTCTATCAAAACCATCTTATTTGGATCTCATGAAATCTATTTGCTGCAGCATCAAAACGACTGCTGAGAAATTTCTTGTCTCCGCCGCAGACAAAGATGATTCTATGTGAGTTTGAAAAAAAAATTTTTTTCTTCACTTATTTGCTTCATAAACTTTAAATGCGTTTTTCTCAAAACTACTTTTTCAAAGTCCGTGTTCACTGCCATTTGAAAACTACTCGACCGATTCATTTCAAACTTTGTACACATTTTCTTCATATAAAATACCTCCCCCCTACGTTTAGTGAAAATTTTTTTCTTTACATTAAGGGTGTTTCCCACCCACAAAATGGCGGAAATTTCAGTCGAAAATAACTGTTCACACTTTAGATGGCCGCCAAAAATTTGTAAATTAAAAAATAATAATCAGAGAACGTTGGGGGGAAGATTCGATTATAATTTGACTAAATTTTTATGGTTTTTCATTTTCAGATAATTTCCGGCCGAGTTGCAGTGAACACCGCAAATTGTTTTTTTTTTCAAGACGTCCTGGGGGAAGCTCTGTCACGGGCTAATGGTTTAATATTTTTGCATGAAAAGTTTACAGAACATAGTCAAAACTATGCTCAATAATTTATAGACGGTTTGAATAAAATTGCTCAATCGATATTTGAGATAAAAAATCACAAAAAAGTGTTTCTTTTTACGCTAAAACTCTTACCCCTCCCTTAATAAACGTTTTGTGTGAAAAATTTTGCCAACCGGCTGCTAGCTCTACGGCTGCCAGTTTCAGTTCCATCATTGGAAGCAACAAATTCTACGATCCCTTCTCACATGTGGTTAAATTTCATGCGTTTTATCACAAAAATGAGAATCACCAGATATTGAGAGAAGAAAACCCAATTTTCGTACCAAACATGGTATTCATGACAGTGTATGAACTAAAGAATCAATGGATATTCATGAACGGAAGTCTTTTCATTGAATACTTTCAATTTTGAAATCATAACTATTCTGAACAGTTTCCCCAATTTTGGAGACAAGAATTAGAAGTATATCAATGAACGGAAGCACATGAATCATGTACGGTATTCTTCCTGGAGGCATAATCAATTCTGAATAATCTTTGAATCTACTAATTTATTTCAAGTCCATTACGTATAGAGGAAGAGAGTGTTGCCGATACTGGAATTTGCAAACTCGAATGTAAAGCTTTGAGAGATTGAAAAAGTTCACTCTCTCCTTGCACAATTCTCAAGGATAGAACACCTGAATAGAAACTCAACTTGGTGAAACCAGGAAATGATGTAGGAACTTTAGATTGGATATACCAAAACTGTTCTTAATGGTTACATTGGTTAGTAAAATATTCAATACTTCACAAAAGAAGATAACTTCTGCGAAGATGATACCATCAATTATCATTCCAGAAGTTTCTCATTTTATTGTCGAAATGATGAAAATGTATTCTGTATTTATCTTTACTTTGATGAATAAACTTTCTTAGAGATATCCTTTCGTTGGTATCATAGAAATTCACTTTGGGTTAGAGATAATATAAATGTAATGAATGTAAGTTGAGTCAATGTGAGAATTAATATAAGCCTGGTGAGCTTAGTTTGTTCAAGTTGATAACAGTAGAGGCAAGTTTTCTTTAGAGCGTGTTTCGATGATTATTTTTGATTTTCTTAGTTCTGCTGAGAATGGTTGTCGGGCTTCGAACGTCTTCCGTTTCTAGAAGTCCAATCAAAGGCTGACGAAATTCCTACCCGATGTTGCCCAGAATTACCAAAGTGAACATCCTGTCAAAACTGAGCAGACAAATTTTCTTCAGTTTTCGACTGGATTTGATAGTTTGTGAATTCCAAATAGAATAGTCTGAAAATTAGCTGTCAGTTTTTAACAGAATTCAGGTCCATTTTGGTAATTGCACTCTCAGGGGCAAAAACCTTTCAACACCTGACAATAACTTTTTGTCTACTTTTGACACTCATTTTCAGCGGGAAAAGTAACAACACTGAGAGAAAAAAATGGTCAATTAATAGTAATAGTTGGAGAAGGACTCGGCTATGAATAATTGTAGCTGATTAATCGTTACACTCACTATTTCATTAAAAATGTAACTCACCTATGTAGTAAATTTCACAATCAAGATTGTTATTCAGAATATACAGTAGTGAAACTCATTACCAATCATACTTGAGTCCTTTCCCAACTATCCCAATGGTCATTTCCACTATTTGTTTCTGTGAGTGAAGAATGGGTCGAATAACTCGTTCTATTCGAGTTGTTCAGTCCATTCACAATGTTTTCGAATTTGCATGCGAACCCAGCTTCCCGCAAGGTACCAAATTAGGATGAAAACTTCCCTATCCATGTAGAAACTTGACTGCTACCATTTTTGGAGCAAATTTCATATTCATATTTTTTAGAGTGCAAGCACCGAAAATGAATACCGATAGAACGAAAAAGACTTTTTACAATGTACTTGAAAACTGTTCTTATTTAAAAGCTACAATCAGTATATTATTATATACAATCAATTTCTGATTTACCCCAATCGATATGAAAAGCTTCAAGGTCCACCAATGCTGACTGTAAGGATAGCCAGGCGCAAAGCTACAAGCCAAGGGTGGACAATCTACATGGAGGCGAATGTGGTTAACATCATCATGAAGTATGAAGTAATCAGTCTTACGACTGGTTTGATGAAACCCTCCACCCCTGTCTATTATCCGCCAAACGTTTAATTTCTACATATCTACTACATCCCTTGTCTTGTACGATTTGCTTCATATAGCTTGCTCTAGGTCTACCTTTACCAGTTTTACCATTCATTTTCCCTTCCAATATTGTTTTCAATAAACTCTCATGCCGTAATGTGTGTCCTATAAGATTGCTTCTTCTTTTCACGATGTGTTTCAGAAGATTTCTTTCTTCATTTATCTGCTCGAGTACTTCTCCATTTCTGACTTTGTCTATCCATTTTATTCTGAGCATCCTCCTATAACACCACATTTCAAAAGCTTCAAGTCTTCGTTGATCAGTTTTCCCCATTGTCCAAGTTTCGCAACCATATAATGCTGTGCTCCAAACGTAACTTTTCAAGAATTTCTTCCTTACTTCCAAGCTTATATTTTTTGAGCATAATAACTGTCTCTTCTGGTAAAAAGCCTGTTTCCCTTGTGCTATTCTTGCTCTTATATCTCTTTCGCTTTTGCCGTTCTCTGTAATTATGCTTCCTAGATATTTGAATTCTTTCACCTGTTCAATTGTCTCGGTATCTATTTTGATTTTCGTTCTTCTAGCTGTTTTCGCTGCTGTACACATCATGAATTTTGTTTTGTCTTTATTTATATTCATACAATAGTTTTCCAATAATATTGTTCTCATAGTATTGAGAATATTTTCTAACTCAGGTACTACTCGTGGCCAATATAGCTATGTCATCAGCGAATCTCAACATACTTATATTTTCTCCCTGAATCTGTAATTTCGATTGAATTTCCTCCTTCACTTCGTTCATTGCTTCTTCTATATATAAATTGAAAATCAGTGGCGATAATGAGCATCCTTGTCTCACCCCTCTTCTCATTTGTGCTTCCCCTTCCCGACCCTCTATGTCTATTATTGCACTTTGATTCTTATATAATTCGTATATTATTCTTCTATCTTTATTATTTATTCCCACCTTCTTCAGGATCGCAAACATCTTCTCCCAGTCCACATTATCGAAAGCCTTTTGTATATCTACAAAACCTATGTACACAGATTTCTTCAGCGCTATTCTTTTCTCTGTTATTGCCTTAAAGTGCTAAAATTGCTTCTCGCGTTCCCCTATTTTTCCTCAAATCAAACTGATCTTCTGCCAATCTACTCTCTATTTTATGTTCCATCCTCCTGTATATAATTTTGATCAGTATCTTCGAAGCATGTGAAGTTAAACTGATCGTTCTGTAGTTCTCGCATTTGTCTGCCCCTTGTTTTTTCGGGATAGCGACAATTTTATTCTTTTGGAAATCTTCCGCTACTTCGCCTTTTTCGTACATATCTCTAATCAATTCAAACAGTGCGTCACGAGTTCCTTCACTGGAGGCTTTTATAAGGTCCGCATTTATGCCATCTATGCCTGGCGCTTTATTATTCTTCAATTCTTTCAAAGCCTTGTCGAATTCTGATCTCAATATCGAATCTCCCAATTCTTCCTTATCTACATCCTCCTCCTTCTCTCAAAGTGCTATATCATTTTTTCCTCTATACAAGTCTTCCAAATGATTGATCCACTGTTCTATTTTCTCTTCCGTTTTTATCAATTGTCGTCCTAGAGAGTTTCTAATCTTATTGCTTCTAGATGTCATTTGTCCGAAAAATCTTTTGATAATCCTATATGCTTCATCTATTTTTCCTAAATGCAATCTTATTTCTATTTCCTGACATTTCTCTTCTAACCACTGTTGTTTTGCTTTCCTTGATTCTCTCACTATTTGATTTCTCAATGATTTGTATCGTTGATGGCCTTCTTGGCTATCATTATTCTTGTATTTTCTTCTTTCATTTATCAATTTTAAAATTCCTCCCGTTATCCATGGGTTTTTAGGTTCTACTCCATTATTCTTCAAAGTTTTATCCGCACATTCTCTTATATTCCCCTTCATCTTTGTCCATCTCCTCTCTATTCCCAAGTCTTTCTCTTTTTGATCCCCCAATTTTCCATCCAACATTTTCTCGAATGCCTCATGTGTTTGTTTTTGCTTGAGGTTCTTCAAATTCCATCTTTTCTGCATTTTCCTTTTCTTCTTCAGAGATTTGAATTTCAGAGAACATTTCATCATCAACATATTATGATCAGTGGTTGACAGTGGGTTAAATATTGTACCAATACGGGCGTTCAATGAATCAACTTCGTTGATGCATCGTTGATCATATGCTGTGCCACGTCTGGCTCATCCTTCAACTAGGGCTGGACTCTAGACTCTCGAGTAAAACCAACAAAACCTAATTTTACCAGTTCTAATGCAAGGTTCGTTGGGTCGATGTATAAATATTGAAAGAATAAAATGGGAGGAAATTTTTGGAAATATTTTTTTGATTTTTAACACCAAGGTTTATTCAAAACTGTTGCAGTCTCGAAAAAGGTCTTGTCTTATCTTGTCTTGATCTTGAGTAGAGGAAAATTGCTTTATGTCCTAGATGCAATCAATGTCATCCTCTCGGACGTGTTATTCCCAACTATTGCATGCTCACACTTGACTTGATGTAGAAATTTGTCTTTGAAGATCGTGAAATTGAATGATATTCACTATTTTTGAATTTTGCTCGAGAGTCTCGAGTCCACATCTACCTTCAACGAATATTGCCTAAATGAAAAAAACTGATTTGACACAAGGGTTTCTGGCGCCTGGCGGGGACTCTGCCCTAAGCAGTATGCAATCCTGGATGACAGTGGATTTTCATGTTACACTAAACATGCACTGAGAAAAGAATTTGGTTACATGAAATAAACAGATTTATTTGTCACTTAGTAAGAAATATTCATTTACTGTCAACAAATATAGTAACTATTACCAAATATCACAGTTGGGACACGTAGGATCTATTTTATACAGCATTTAAAATGAAAAAGCCATTCATTTGGTACGTTTATTTCATATTAACAATTCTATACTTCTTTTGAGTAACGAATGATTCTTGTTTCATAACAAAGTGATTTGATATCTCTAATTTTTTCATATGATAAATCACAGTTAAGTATGAGTCCACACAAAATACAAATCATTCAAATCGAATTTGAGAACTAGTTGGATTCAAGTAACTAGTTTCCGATCAATACGAGATTTATTTTGCTGGAATGCAGATTTGTTAATAGTTAATAAATCTGATTTGTGACAAACATTATAAGTTTGGCGTGACTCTTCACATATTTGGATGTGGCGGTCTGAGTGTTGGCGCATGCGCGATAACCATTATTTTAGTCACCACAACACGATAACACTTATAACTTCGCTGGTTAAAAAAATCCATCGAATCTGACGAAATGAAATTTAATGGGATTTGTTCAGAACATTGCGCGGGACTCAATCAGATTTGGCAAGATTCGATCAGAATTACATTGAGAAAACATATTCATCTTATTAAATCTCATTGAAAATGGTTGAATAAGATTTGGTCAGAACATTGTGTAAAATTCGATGAGATTTGGCGAGAATCAATGGATTTGTTTCACCAGGGTTACGTTTGAATCTATAATTTTTAATAATTTATATAGTTTTGAATGAGAAAAGGACTGTGTTGAGATAACAGCTTGTAATAACGTAGATTAAAATCCACCATATGAAACTATTAGGAGCCATTATAGAATACCAGTTTCTGATATTCAACTGTATTTTTAATTAACGCTATTATAAACTATCATTTTGATACAGTGCCTCATTCAAGACGATATAAATTAATAATATTAAAAACGGTAGAGTCAATAATAAATTATAGGTTCAAAACACTAATTCGAAACTATTCCCATTCACAATGGTTTTTTACAGGAAATTTTAAGCAAGCAGTGATGTTTATCAACTGAGTGAAATGGTTAAATCAAGGAATAGTGATGTTAGTTCAACTTCATTATAATCTTCCTTCAAATTAAATTATTTTCCAATTGATTAATGCTTCAATATTGGCCCAAATAATGTGAAAATATTCTCAAATTTATATTGTACGCAGAGAATTTCATAGTAGTTTTGAATTCGATTGTTCAATTTTTCAATCAGTTGAAAATCAATTCCATACAAAAACATGATTTGTTAATAGTTAACGAATGTTAAAGTTATCTAAAGAGCATCGCACAAATATGCGGCTTGGTGATAATAATTTTATATTTATTTCGCCATAAGCAAATATAGGGTTCGTTTACTATAAACTAATCTTGTTAACTATAAATAAATCTTTTTCTCAGTGTGGGGGATAGCTTGGTCCAGTTCGGGCAATAGCTTGGCTCAGCTTGGGCAATGGTTTTTGAGTGATAGCTTAGCACAGGGTGAAACACCTTTCTCAAACGGCAATCTGCAATAAGTCTCCCCCAGGGTGTTGCTTGTTTCTTGCGAGTAGCAAACAAAGCATTTAATAAATATATAACCCTTCTATGAAGATTCCATGACAGGAAGGATTCTTCATCTGTTCTCGAATGCATCTACTTCAATGCCAGGACCGGGATGCGGACAGGCGAACCGGGTGCGTTTCATCCCCGGTCGAAATATCCGGACGAAATATCCCCGGTCAAAATATCCCTGTTCATAATGTCTGGACAAAATATCCCGGGTGAAATGTTCCCGTCTAAAATATCCCGGTTTGAAATGTTATGTCGCATTGTGTCATGTAATATAAATTCGCTTGGAATAATGTTTGAATATATGAAATTGAGAAGATAACTGTGTGTTAGTTGACTTGAGTTAATATTTTGTGTACTTGTGTGTAATGTGTTGTCGGTCGTGATTGTGATTTAGATGTTATAAGTGATTTGGTAAAAAATTTAGATATTATGAGGAATTCAGTTGATAGCTGCACTGTGATTAACAATGATTCAGATGTTATGTGATT
Organism: Gonatopus flavifemur; assembly: GCA_018340375.1. Lineage (NCBI taxonomy): Eukaryota > Metazoa > Arthropoda > Insecta > Hymenoptera > Dryinidae > Gonatopus > Gonatopus flavifemur. The sequence goes on along the minus strand of JAFFJZ010000003.1, from coordinate 43,114,646 downwards.
TGATGGTAAAAAATTTGAATCCTTCAATAATATTCTATTAATAATGGATTCTATTAAAAGTTAATACTAAAATAAAAGAAGCATATATAATAGAAATTTGTTGATGGTAAAAAATTTAGATATTATGAGATCTGTTAATAACTGCACTGTTATTATGAATGATTTAGATGTTATGAGATATGGTAATAACTGCACTGTTGTTATGAATGATTTAGATGTTATGAGATATGGTAAAAAATTTAGATCCTTGAAGAGCATTCTATTGATAATGGATTCTGTTAAAAGTTAATACTAAAATGAAAAAAGTATATAGAAATTTGTTGATGGTAAAAAATTTAGATACTATGAGATTTGTTAATAATTGCACTGTTGTGTGTTGTGATTTATTAATTGGCAGACGTTGGTAATTGTACTGGGATGTTTTGGCGAGGGATATTTTTGTGCGGGGATATTTTAGTCTGGGATGTTTTGTCCGGGGATATTTTAGTCTGGGTTCTTTTCGTGCAGGGATATTTTTTGTCAGGGGATGTAATTTGGTGGGATCGCCTGTCCTAGACCCGCTAGGACCACCGGATTTGTACCATTCATTAGTCTAAACTGATTAGAGAAATTATTTGTCGAACTTCTGGAATTCTCCGACATTTATTTCGTTCATATCCAAATTATAGAATGGATGTTGTTTTTTATTTTTAACTAGAATATAAAATAAAAGTGACCATTGGCGTGAGATGGGCGTAAGGGGCCGTCCATAAATTACGTAAGGCGTTCAAGGGGGGGCGGGCGTTCATGGAATCCTTACCAGATCTTACAAGGGGAGGGGGGGGGGGGTAGCACCAAAATCTTAGATATTCTCGAATGGATACTCTGTCGAAAAATGGAAAAAACCCTACCAACAGAAGTGTGCATCACACAAACGTGGCTATTCGTCAGCGGGCGAAGCTCGCTGACGACAACGCATATATAGTAGAAGGAGCGGGGTCCAGGGGCAAAGCCCCTGGCCGAGGGGGGTTCCGGGCGGGCCGGAGGCCCCCCCGATTATAAAAGAATTAAGTCATTATTGTGCAAAGCGAAAAAAATAAGAAGGTTAATTTGTCGATCTAGAAGTTGTTTTTCTGTGTTGACTGAAAGATGAGCACTAAGTTTGGAAAATGTCCATTCGAAGAAATGTCCCTCCCGGTCACGTGGTGGGACAAAAATGCAAAAACAGTGTATAAAAGTATCTCTGAGTCGAGCGTAACAAAGAGTCATCTAAGCGTAATTCAGGAAGGAATTGAAACATTTCCATGCTTCAATTGTTCCAAGACACGCTTAAGAGAAATACCGGTAAAATGTAAAAAACAAGCAAAAAATGACTCTAATTTGAAGAGTAAGGGTGACCGACAAAATTGAGTTGCAGAACCGTAATCTACGTACAAAAATACACAAGAGAGTCAGAGAGTATTATTGTAATTTGTATTTAATACAATGTAGTTTGTTTCACATAAATCATTCAGGAGTAGTGATGATGGTTTAGTTAGATGATGTTTCGGGGCGAAACAGTGTTGTTCCAGCACTGGGATGTTCTTCGCGTGGGATATGTTGGTCGGAGAAATTTTTGTCGGGGATATTTTAATCGTGGATATTTTAGACGGGGATTTTTTTGTACGGGGACGTTTTTTTGGGGGATATTTTTGTATGGGGATATTTTTGTTCGGGATCGGCTGCCCTAGACCCCACCTAAGTGGAAATACTCTAGTTATTGACGAGTTTTGTAACGCTTAACTAGTCAGATACTAGACACTGGCAAGTACCTCACCAGAACCCTACGAGGCACTTGCAAGCGTCTAGTTTTTTGGCTAGTTAAACGTTACAAAACTTGTCAGTCACTAGAGTATTTCTACACGGAAAAAAGAAAACAGCAATGGTTACTGTGAATCGCAGTAATTCATTGACAACAAATGAAAAATCAAATTCACGCCGTTCATTACTGCGTCTCTCAGTAACCGTTAATGTCCAAGCAGCATTGACGAATTTCACTGCAGTACGCATCACTGTGATCGCACTAACCTTTATCATCCAAGCGTGTTTTCATTTGTTTTTCAACTGATTGCTGTTATGGACAGTAACCAGTGCTGTTTTCTTCTTTCCGTGTACTAGGGCAGCCCTATCCTCAGTGTTGAGTCTTGATTGTAGAAACTATTGGGCTGCGGCGTAAATGGTGTTATCATTTCAGAGTTGCACCACGCTTGGTAACCTAGGTTCAACCCAACTAGGTGGCCTTGCGCCAATGTACACAATAAAAAGTAAAACTTACTTCCAATCTTAATATCGACTTATTGTAAAATGCAACCAAAACTAGCCCTATCTCAGCTGAAAGTAAGAATCCAAAAAAATGCTGACACAATGGAAAAGACTGAATTTCAGTGAAGTTTTCAAGCAAGATGCAGCCACTTTCAGTCAGACTTTTTACAGGGTAACAACCATGGTGAATTTTTACCTAGGACGATGCGTACTAAGAAATTGCTACCTCAGAAGATATGTTGACTCATACTTTAGGATTTAAATGAACTACATTGACTTAATATCCTTGCAATCCATTTCTTGATGTCAAAGAGGAGAAATTCACTTCAAGACTAGTTAATATTTTATAATCTATTCAACCGTTAAGAACAGCAAATAAATCATATCATCTCGAGTTCATAAAATTTTCTGTAGTAAGATAAATCATTCAAGTAAAGCTAATAAAATATTTAATGGTCTTGTAAATATTCTCCCTCCAGTATAAGGATCCAACATTCCTTTAGAAATGTAATCAACTAGTACTCGTAAATCAACATAAACCCTGTCCAAGTCAATATAGAACAGATTCGAAAATTGGAAATTCATGTGATTCTCTTAGAAAGCAACAGGTTGAAATAAACTCGTCTATATACTTTCGAGGCCTTACCTTTTTTGAGAACAGTACATCCACGATAATACGATACAATAATGAAGAAATACCCAATCCTCGAAGTGATCTTGAGAACGTGAGATGATTTTAAATCTTCGATTGTGTGCTCTTTTTGTATATCCAAACCAAAAGAAACATTTTTATCCATATATTTGACATTGAAATAAAATCGAAGAATCAAAAGTAAGACTTCGCGGAACCAACGAAGGAGAAATCATGAATACTCGATTACTGGTATAGGGAAGAAACAGTTGGAATGAAATGATATTACAATGACATCCATTATGGAACATAAGGAAATATCCATGAATTGGTAGTATTATAATACCTACGTGATACGAGTTCAACTTCATAGGAAATATCGAAGGAAATATTAGGATGTAGAATGAAGAGAGGAGAGTTTTAATGAAGCATAAGAGTATGGCAATCAAATGGCACAGGATGTCTGAAATGACGAGTGAGGAAGAATCACGAAAAAAGCAAGGCTACTCCGAAGGGTGGCATCAAACCAGTTTGAAAACTTCGCGGAAGGTAAAAGCTAATCCGCAGTTCAATCAATATATAAGAATGTATATCTTCGATAATATGTGAAAGCGATTGAAATGCAGATTGTTCGGTCAACTACCTTTGCACCAATGTAAAATCAAGCTACTTCTTCTTCTTCTTCTTCTATGTATATATGTTTTTATTACATTTATCAAGTTGTTTTTATAAGTACGAGCAGATCTGAAAACTTCGTAGCAATGCATGCACATATATTAAAAAGAAAAAAAAATGATGGTTATATCAAAGTAACTTTCTGATTATCAGCTTCCTGAATAATGTATCAACGTTCAATGGAACGAATATAATTTCAACACAAGTATTAAACATTTTTCTATATCCTCAAATTATTTCATGTTCTGTTAAAGTTATTCCGTTTCTGAATAAGATGATAATTTTTAAATCATCGTAATGAAATTTCCAATAACAAGTTGATTTCATGAAATGAAATCTCTGAAAGGGGGAATGCTTTTTTGAATCGTGGAGAAATTTACGATATCCCCATGATAAAAATTCAAAATCTTCCCTCAATCTAAAGTGAGGTAGACCGAGGCGAATCGGATCGCTTTTTTTTTCCAATGAATAAAAATGATCAGAAGAATAGTTTTTCCAGTGGGTCTGTGGATAAAATCTAATTGTATACATCTTTGAATTGAGATCTATACAAAAAAAAAGAATACTCAAATACACAGTTCTTTGTTTTACAACGAAATAAACATAAAATGGCGAATATCCGATTCACCCCAAAATCGGGGGCGAAGAGGATCATTAATAAAAATGGAACGTATATTGATGCAAAACGAATTCACACTTCGAAACTCTTTTTTGAACCCTATATACGTTTAGTAAATGAAAGAATTTTATTCCACGCACTTGCGGCAAATCAACGGTTCTGTGTGACTTTTCTTGCCAGCACATTTTTCACAAGACCATTCTTTACATCCACTGCCCTGAATCCAGTTCTTCTTCCAGTTGGATGGATGTACGGATTTTTCAGAGTAAAATATACCAGTCTGTTGCTGCACAATTGTTGCCTCTAAGTCTCATATGACTCAAGAAAAACTCATAATTCAAATCGTGATCCGAATCACCCCATATACTATTTGGGAGAAAATATTCATCTTGTCATGAAGGACGTGATAATATTGTATGAATAATTTACTTATATAATTCTGTACATCACGAACTATACATATGAATCGGATTGGCATGATTTCCAACGTATCTTGTCAATGAAAATTTTAAGAATCGCGATAGTGTTTTTAGATCAGCGATAAAATTCTCCTCTATGCACACAATGCTACATCTTATATCATTGCCCAGAACTAAATGATGTGCGTTATGGTCATGTTATCCTGTTTTTCCAGTAGTTGGTGAGATTATATAAGCACTTACACGTTAAAAGAGTGTGATTGATAATAAAAATGATCGATAACAGCGAATTTGCTTATTTTTATTCGGTTTGCCTCGGTCGACCCTAAGATTCCATTTTCCAAGACTCAAGTTCACTTCATGTTTGTGAGGAGAACTAATAAGTGACTGTAACTGTTTCTAAACCCTCATTGAAATTTGTCTGAAAATTTGTCCACGATGTATGGTCATTCAAATGCAAAGAAGATATCGTATTATCAATTCAATTCCCGCATAAATGAGTAAGTTTTCAATCAGAGATTCACGTGAGTCAACCTGTCAGTGCGACTGAACAATAAATATTCATAATTCTGATTGATTTCAAAACATTCATGTTTTTTCATCCCAACAAAACTTTCAACTTTGCCGAATAAAGAAAAAAAGAAGAAAAAACAAGAATACGTGAGATGGGAAAAAACAAATGGCAAATATCATCACTCCTTGCTTTTCCTCGAATTTGAAGTCGCTGAATTAGCTTTTCGTAATACAAAAACCAGGAAGTTGTTGTTTGTGACGATCAATCGCGACACGAAAATGAATAATTTATTAATTATTATACAAGATGTATCTCGTAAAAACTCTCAAAATATGGTTCGCATACTGTTAAGAGAATTCATTTTAAACATCAAAAATACGATTTACGTGGGTACAGTTTTTATTGTTTATGATATTATACAGAAAATATTACATCATACGCGAATGATAATTTATTCATAAGAAGCCAATGATTGGAATATATATTTTCGACTTGTTTTTTTTTTTCAAGTATTGAAATTTCAGAAATATTTTATTTTAAAATGAATACGTTACACATCTGGAAATCAGTTCATTTTACTTTCTGTAATCGATAATTGGGTTTTGATTAATTTATTGGAATAATAATTTAATGAGGTTCGAATAAGTTTTGGATGAAATACCGATAGCGTGTATAAACTATACGAAAACTTCTAGCAACGGCACGATGTTAACCTTAGCCAATGAGCTCATCGATCCTTAGTTCAGGGAAACTCTTCTTTGGGAGCTTATACACCCTCATTCAGATACAGTTTCATACACGTGCTTTTACGCTATCTCCCCCTTTCGTAGTCAAACACACAGTCCACTTGATATAAAATGCAAGGTAAAAATAATCTTGTAATACGTACAAGTTGATATACTATCATTTGACGAAGACTTGAGTAGATATTAGACTTGAAGTACTTATTGTATCCAGAAAGAAGAATACACGACACTTTTGTCGACACCGAAGTCTCTCAAACAATTTGAAATTGCTTGATATAGAATTCAATATATTTTATGTATAAATTATGTGTGATTTTGCAAATGCATTCGAGATCATGTATTCAAGTATTTATGCAAATCTTATGAACATGAAGATAGTTGAAAACGTCTGAAAAATACATTAAAATGTTGTGTAAAATGTGTATATCTATACAGCACCGCCATCGGTGGGATAGTATATCCGCGTAGTATTAGGAGGAAAAATTGTCGATACTGTGAACAGTGGACTCTATGCAAAAACAACATGAAAGCAACGTAGGAATGTTCAATCCTGGATTCTCACTAATTTTCTGAAATATAGCTCTACGTTATGAGAATTTGACAAAACATTATAACTTTTCTAAATGCTGTATCATGTAACATTGAAATTGTTAATATTATCACCCTTAGTGAAAAGAAGTTCTTTAAATTTCACTGCAAAACTCAAATCCTACGAAACAATCTGAGAAACTGTTGCTCATTGAGCACGTTTTTCCATTGAGAATTTTCCTGATTACACACAAATAAAAATTGGTGAAAAAGCGATTCCAAAAAATCTGCTTTGCTGAATTAGCCAAAGGTTTGCTGTTACAGCAAAAAAATTGCTATTTGAGCAAGATATTTTCTAATTCAGCAAAACTTTCTAGCCGTCTGTATATCTAAATTTCCGGATTGCTGAGAGGCAAGCGCTGGTTAAAGGAGCAAGATCTTTCCTGTAATAGCAAATTTTTTTCTAATTCAGCAACAAGTTTTGCCATATAAGCGAAGCAAATTTTCGAGGTTTGGTGTTTCAGCAACTTTTTTTCTCTGACTGTAAAAGTCATTCTAGTGTTGATAGTTCCGAATCAAATTTCATGTTCAGGGAATTGCATTTTCAGTCAAAAAGTGATGCCAAAAATTCCAACTTTCACCAACATTTGCCCCCTCCATCAAGACATTTTACCTCTACACAATCAAATTTCTTTTGTTGGCAGCTTCATTGTGTGCGTGGAATTTATATACAGATGGGGCTTGATGGAGGGGACAGAACTTGGTTTCTAGCATCACTGTTTTCAGTTTGTGAAATAATCTGTTTTTATCTGGAATATTTTGAATTACTGAGGTACTTGCTAAATTGGCTGTTGTTGTTATAGCAAAAATATTGCTAGTTTAGCAAGGGATTTGCTAATTCAGCAAAATTGTCTAGTCGTCTGTATATCTACAATTCCAAATTGCTGAATGGCAAGCGCTGGTTAAAAAAGCAAGATTTTTCGCTAATTCAGCAACAAGTTTTGCCATATCAGTAAAGCAAATTTTCGAGGTTTGCTGTTGCTTCAGCAACTTTTTTTCTCTGAGTGTATCTATGAATATATTAAAAAAAAAATGAAAAACTGAATTTCTCTGTGTCCCCTGAATTTCTACGTTTCCCTGAAAAACTGGATTCTGAAAATCACTGAAAATCCCAGCGAATTTTTTCCACTAGGGGAATTCAGTGTAATTCATTAATTGAACGATTCATTTAAGAGTGCGTTACAAAATACCATTTCTCTGCTGTATATGTTCTAGTTCTTTCACATTAACGAACCAACAATTACGATTATATCAAACACATGGACGTCATCATTTAATTACACTTCGATTAGAATGATCGTTCTTCCTTTCCGCAAAATAACTTTCCATCAGAGATAAACGAACGTGGTGTACGATTGGAATATATCGAATAGAAGGGACAACATATTCCAGTTGCAATATTCATGGTACATTCCAGAAATAGCAACAATACAAATAATTCCTTCCCGAGGGTCCCTCTTCACTCTTTCCAAATATCATTTCTATCAAAGCTGATGATAAATGATATATAAGATTTGAGTTTACTGACCTTGAGTTTGTCGTAGGTCGTGTCGAGTTCGAGTCGATGTACAAAAGGATTGAGTATATCAGCGCCAAGCGATGCTGAATCAATCTCCTCGTGCTTATCTCTCATCCTGCCGTTCTTGTACCCGTGCATTGTTCTTTTTTTTTTATCTCTCTCTATATCGTTACCCTTCAAAATTTGAATGGAATCGAACTCGATCAAAGGTCTCAAGATCGAGCTTTTCTTCTAGTTACCACGTTTGATCACAATCACACACTATCATCCACTGTATCACTAACCTTCAAACACCACCTCTACTTCCTCCACCTTCTTTACCTCCTACACCTACCAACACTGCATGTAATCACAACTACCACCACCTTCTTTTCGTTACACCACCACCAGCGGCATGTATACCACACTAATATTTCAAAATATCCGAAGAAAAAAGGTATAAAATAATAAAGACAGTGATAAAAATCAAGAATTAAGTATATTGTCCCTTAGGGAAATCAAATTAAACACCATTGTATCTTCAGGGATTCTAAATAAGGGGTAGGTGACGTAATCGCGTCTCAATTTTCAAGATTGATCCACTATAAAAACGTTCCAGAAAATTGTTCTCAACATTGTCCCTTCTCTTTTTATCGATTTACAGTTTTTTCAATGTTATGTGGCACGTCGGAGACAGATAACGAAGAAGAATATCAAAAATTGCCCACGTTTTATTTTGATTTTGTTATCCGTTACTCCACCTGTCACTTTTCTTCTGTGTTTCGATATACCGCTATCTCTCTAAAAAGACACGAGTAGCGGCGACTACAGTGAAATACTGAATACGGCTACGTAGTAAAGCATACAGATACCTAACCGAAAGGGTAACGGGATGCGCGCGCATTTAGAATCATTACCTGCTCTTACTCGAGATTCGACATTCCCCTCTGTCATTTTTGTGATTACGTAAATTAAGGGTTGGAACAAGAGAGAAAAAAAGAACGTGATCGTTCATTCATTGATTGAATTACTCATTCATCGGTGGTGTGGTATTCCAGGGACAAGAGTTCTTTTATCAGGTCGTGCGGTTGTAATGATATAGGCTCTGATAAGTTCCCTGGTGAAACTGGATATCTTACATATGCATTCAGAACATCATGGATACTTTTCGACAAGTTTCGGATGTGATCGAAATTCTGTCATGTTTGTGACATGCAGTTGACGTACAATTAAACTAAAATAGTATCAACTTGAATTGCCTGAAGATGCCCACAGATATTTTGAGGTATATGTCAATAGCGAATACTGATCAATTTCATCAAACTGAGATTTGATATTCAAATGTGAAGTGAATCCACTTCTCATTGTAATTTCTGGTTACAAAATCCTATTGATTCCGATTGATTCCTATCAAACTTGCAAAATTCCGATTCAAATTTAATAGGGATTAACCTTTTTTGACTTGAAATTCTGCATGGTTAATCGGAACGAATGGATTCTTTCAATCTTGGATAAAACTTGGAAAATAAATCTGCAAGTAATAACTTCTTGTATGAATTATTGCTCTTAACTGCTCTGATAAGAATTCTTTAGAAACGAACAGCTTGATTCGAAATCCCTGCTTAACAGATCCCATAGAAATCGATAGAAATCGATTCAAATTGAATGAATTTGAATGAGAGCCATAATAACTACTCCGATACCCATTCAAAGTGAATAAGAATGAATGGGAAATATTGTAGTAATAGGATTCAATTGCTAATAGCCCATTAGAGATGTGAGGGGTTTTATCGGTTTTAATGAAAGCACGGTAAGGAATAAACAGCAATAGGAGCTTTCACATATCGCTCCTATAAGGATGAATTGGGGAATTGCACGAGATGAACACTGTAAAAAAATTTCACCGGAAAATTCCAGTACATGTACTGGAAGTCATTAACCTGTACATGTACCGGAAAATTTCAGCACATTTGTACTGCAAAAATTCAGTGCAAACGTTATGGAATTTCCGCATCAAAACTGGAAATTTTCTGAGCCTCGGTACTGGAATTTTTCAGTACACGAGCTGGACTTTTCCAGGACATGTACTGGAAAATTAATGCTGAAAATATCCATGAAAATTGAAAAAAAATTGCTCACGCAAAGTGATTTTGCAGGGTCCTTGTGTTCCAAGATGATTGAGAAACTTTTGATCGTTCATTTGGATGGACAGAAACTCATGTCTACCTAACAGGATTTGAACCCACACTTTTCTACCTGCCTACCAACTGAAACCTAAGACCTAACCGATGAGCTATAGCGCGACATGTTGGAAGGCCAGCTTGGGTTACTACATATGCTTCATATCTAGAACACAAGAGGATAAGTCTTGGAAAAACCTCATATATCAATTTCATTGGCTACAATTACAATTATTATTCAAAATCTCAATCAGGAAATTTTTAATATAAAGACTTGAAATTTTTCCTGCCAGAAATGACGAAGTCCAATAGAAGTGGAAAATTTCAGTGCAACAGTGATTAAATTCCGTTGCATAGCAACTGGAAAATTCCATCACACGACCTGAAAATTGCAGTTCAAAACCTGTATAATTCAATTGCATAGTAACTGGAAAATTCCATCACAAAACCTGAGAATTGCAGTTAAAAACCTGTATAATTCCAGTATACCAACGATTAGGTTTTTTTTTCTAAATTCCAAATTTTTTCTCAAGTCCTTTTTGAGGGAATATTTTTTTTTGGTGCACAAGAACTATAAAATTGTAGTACGAGCCGGTCAAATTTTCGCGAAATCATGGCAAAATTTCAGTACATCATCACAAACTTGAAAATTCCAGTACAATGACTGAATTTTCAGTTATGCTTGGTAAATTTTCAGTAACGTAACAACAAAATCTCTGTACATGTACTGGAATATCCATATTCCAGTACTAGCACTGGAAATTTCCAGTCCAGTTGCACAGTAAATTTCCAGTTTTTTTTTACAGTGAACGTTAAATGGGAGTGAATGAGGAATTCCCATTTGAATCTGCTGCAGCCGTCCACATTAATTTCGAATTAGTTTCAATGGGAGATTTCTGAAACCGAATTCTATGGGCGGGAATAGGATGCTTCTGAACTGTAAATAATGAATAAGTTCCTTAGGGAAATGCCTAACTCGGCTTACTGCTCGTTTTTAGAGAGTGTTCAATGAGTGGCCATGGGCAGTTTCCCATATCAGCTTCTATAATAATAAATAGGAAAATTCCACAAGAGGAGGGTTGAATGAGTTCATATAGGGAATTTTCATTTGAATTTAACGTATTCCCCCACACTAATTTTGAATAGGTTTCAATGTGAAATTTGTAAAACTAAATTTCATGAGCAGGAATAGGGTGTTCTTGGAATGTACGTAATGAACGAGTTCCTTGAGGGAATAATCACTAAGGCTGCCTATTCATTCGGAATGAATGTTTAATGGGATGACAATGCGAAGTTCCCCACATCTATTCCTATGAGACAAAGTTGAAAAATTCTAGAAGACGAACATCGAATAAGATCAAATTGGAAATTTCCAGGACAAAAATCTGATTTGATCCAATTGATGAATTGGATAGGTTTGAATGGGATCTTTTCTGTTGAGAACAGAGATGGGCAACTTCTAATTGGCTCCAATTGAACATTAATTTAGAACGAACAGAAAACCCAATAAATTGTTTTCGACAGACACTTGTTCATTACTCATATTCTAAGAACAGACCATTTCGACCTATGAAATTCAATTTTAGAAATTTCATATTAGAACCTATTCAGAATCCATGTGAAAGGCTGCGGTCGATTCGAATGGAAATTTCCTATACGAATCTATTCAACGTGTATCCTGTGGAATTTTCTCATTCATTCTGATAGAAGCCAATCCCTGGTCAAAAGAATCCATTGAATCTGACAAATGAAATTTCATGAGATTTGGCCAGAACATTGTTCGAGATTCGATTACATTTGACGAGATTCAACCAGATTTACATTGAAATAATCCATTCTCCTCACCAAATCTCATTGAGGAATCGCCGTATGACATTTGGTCAGGACATTGTCCAAGATTGAATGTGATTTAGTGAGGTTTGGCGAGGATAAACGAATTCTTTCAACCAGGGATATGGGAAACTTTTCATCCCCTCCCATTACACATTCGTTTGAAACCAACAATAATCCCAATTGGATGTTCTTGAAAGGAACTTGTTCATTACCTACATTCTAGGAACAACTTATTCCTACCCATATAATTCGACGTAAAAAATGTCTCATTCAAACTTATCCAGAATCAATATGGACGCCTGCGACAGATTCAAATGGAAATTCTCTATACAAACTCATTCAACTCTTGTCAGACCAAATGGGAAATTTCCTAATGCTTGTAATTATTAATTGATTGAAATGGAAATTTCCCATACAAACCCATTCAACATGTATCTTGTAGAATTTCCCCATCTATTCTTATAGAAGTTAATATGGGAAACTTTCTGTTGACACTTATTCTCTACCATGCTTTCATTAAAACCGATAAAACCTTTCATATGTCCAATGGGCTATCATCAATTGAATCCTCTTACTGTAGCTCTTTCCATAAGAAAGTCATTCGAACCACATTGGTAGAAAGCGAACCACGGTATCGAGCAAGAGGGTGTTCCAAATCGATCTTCTGGGTCTTGTAACGACGAATGCGGTACAACGTTAGGTGGATGATCCCAACCATGCTAATAACACATAATGTATCGTTTAGATGTCTTTCAGCAATGATATGTCATATGGAATAGCTGGATGCATGATACGTGTGTTTGTTTAATTGATATAGATTGCGTATATATTGTATAAAAAACCGTACAATTGGTTGGTAACAACCAACCACGATGTTGACAAAAATTTTTTCAGAACATTTTTCTGTCTTTTTTCATCGGATTGTCCATTGATTCCGATTGATGCTCCAAATGAACCTGAATCAGATCTTTCTAAATAGCAACTTTCGGGAAAACCCCAATTCATTCCCATTGGATGTTTTTGAATGAGAATGAATGTAAATGTTCAACCAGTTCAGACTGGATTATCCTCATTCATTCTCATTGCTTAATATTCGGAACCTTCCAATAAATACCCATTAATTTTATTATTGCTTCTTGAGAAAAATCCTATCGATTCCTTTTAAAAACCCTAGTGGGAAATTCTCTTGTTAATAAGACATTTCCGATGCAGAAACTTGATTCATTCCTATTGGATTTTTTTTCAATGGGAATGAATGAGAAGTTTTAACCAAGGATGTTCGACAGAAGCCGACAACAAATTGTTGTCTGGCTTCGAACAGTTTACATTCAGTGGGAATCGGTCAAAAACTAATTTTCTAAGCGATTCTTTCAAAAACTTCTGAACTTCTACTCTATGTTTATGGTTTTTTGGGAACATCTCTATTGGTTGATTCGCTCCAATCGGTTAATATCTGCCTAATGATTCGCTTGTCGAAATGAAGAATTATGAAATTATTCTCATTTTCTCGTCCACTACAATCAGCTCAACGCATTTCGAACCATGATAGCTATAATCACAAATTCAGTTTTTGAAAATAACAACAAAAATAACAATATTATCGTTTCAGATAATATGAATTGACAGTGAGTTATTGAAACTCTGCTGTTCGAACGAAAACAAAACAAATAAATAAGGCATCGCTCTTTGATAAAACAATTATTTGTGGGGAGCGTGAACACGGTAATGATCCCCCGGCGAATGATTCGAGATTGAAACTAATTAGATCCGGTCAGAATCATTACACCGGAACAGTATATCGAATCAGTAGGGTTGATAATGGGCACTCGTGTAACTACGTGTGGTTATAATATCTTATAGATGATTGTAGCTATCATGCATCTTCATCCTCGTCAAATTGCATGAAGATTATATATGAAAAATATTATATTTCGGAATATGACATTGATGACGAAAAAACTCATCCTCAATTAATCAGATCCGGGTGGAGAATTTTGAGACCCAGGGCTGTGAGATCATTGAAAGATCAAGGTGAGAAATGAGGGGAGGATCCTTCGAATGTCGTTCAGAAGTTTTCGCATCAATCTAATTTCCTCGGTATTTTCCAGAGCCCTGAAAGGGAGATGTATACTTTGAGCACTCAAATTCTATTTTCTGAGAAGGGTAATGACAGATCATTTCACTTTCAGCTTTTCTTCTCAAAATAATAAAAGCTAATTCATCAAGTACAACTGCCCAAAAACACGCCTGCAGGCGTTTGAGAGGGCTGAGAATGTATCTTCATTGGCAATGCAAGACCATTAGCGGTCCGTAAAAACGCGGCAAATCATTGTTTGTAGGGTTTAGACATTTTGAACATCGATTAATGAATCTGTACCAACATGATTACTCTAGTAACCCAAATAGCAAAAGTTCCAAAAACATATTGATATTGTACAATATATAGTATGACAAAAGGCAAATTGAATTCTCCATGGACTCTATTCTGCTGACATTTCAGTAGTTCATTCTGTGATTCCGAAAGGATTCAATGAGATCTAGTTTTTGGAACTATTGCTATTTGGGTAAAAATTCAATCACAAGTGGATAGAACTTCCCTGATAACAAAAGAAGAATTCTTTTGCGAAAACAGGAAGAGAATTCTTCAAGAACTCTTTTTGAACTAATAAATCCGTAAAGAGCTCTGGAGGAGTTCAATGTTTGGGACATTAATGAGTTCTTTGAGAGTACTCAAACAATAGTTTCAGCAATCTCAAAGAACTCGTTAATGTCCCAAACATTGAACTCCTCTAGAGCTGAATTGATTAGTTGAAAAGAGTTTTTGAAGAATTCTATTTTTGTTTTGAAAAAAGAATTCTCCGTGTGTTATCTGGATTATCCGCGTTTAATGGGATTCGATTTGTTTTGCGTAAAATCCCCAAGAGAACAAGAACGAGATGGCAACAAGGTGGCGGCGATAACATTTTTCCAGTTAAAATAACCTTACGAAAAATTTCTAGTGTTTCTAGTCAATTTGTAACCTCATGACAAGTGTATTCCCCATGTAATGACAGAAATAAGTATTTCTTACTCATAAATTTCTCTCAGTATCCTTGTAGGTTTCTTCGTTCGCCAGCTATTGAATGAAGAATTCCTCTTCATGATATTCCAAGTGATGACGATGGATACAAAAGTTTAACATTCAAAAAATTTGCAATTCTTACTCTCTGCTGATTTGTTATTTGAAATGAAAGTTGGTAAATTCATGAAAACTCTCTGGGGAATCAATTTCACATTGGACACACTGTGAAAAATATTCGGAATTTTCCCATACCTATGCGAAGGAGATTTTCCACACTTGTACGGGAAAAGCAAATTCCCGCACACGTATAGGAATTTTCAGATGAAAATATATAAAAATCACTATTTTCGTGAAATTTTTACTGTGAATTTATATGAATTTCCCCAATATTCACTGGAAATTATTTCACACACATGCACTCAGAGAAAAAAATAGTCGGAATTACTATTGGAACAGTTGGGAAAGAACTCAACTATCACTGATATGAAGTTCCACTATTTTGTAGTCCGAATAACAATATTGATCGCAGAAATCACTATTTGGATTGGTTACGTTATCAATGGAATAGTGAGTATAACCATCAATCAACTATTATCATTAATTTACTATTTTTTTCTCTCAGTGTGTATGTGAAGTTTCCCATAGAAATTTTATACCGTAATGAGCCGGGTCATGATTTTTCTGTGTTTGCAGTAAGAAAACTCCGAATCAATAACGAAATGGTAAAAAAAAGTGTTCAACACTCAGTTGTACTAAAGACAATTCTATTCGGAACGTTTTTCATTCTGTCGCACTTGGAGGAATAAATGAGCTCGATTGGTAACGAAAATTGATAGTCAGCATGGAAAAGGTTGGAGAAAACAGAGGGATATTTACGACTCGCACTCATCTGCCAAGACCCCTGGAGGTATCGAGGTCTCTATGAAGCAAACAATTACCCTAATGATCTTGTAAATTTGAACTGTGAAATTCACAGACGTGTTTGATACTGCATGTAAACATATTCCGTCGAAAAGAAAGTACTGTTGAGAAAAGATCCGACACTGTTTTGATCTTGGAGATATTGCATGGAAATGAATTTCAAATATTACTGGTTGGTGTTATGGATTATTTGTTTCATTTATTACATAAATTAATTTCGAAGTGAAATTTACATGAAGTAGATATGCGAGATTTATATCTGTTAATTACCAATTATTACCAGTATTATGATTACTCAATTTATTAACGATGCAAACTGTTCTTGGGATATGTGTTTTTAAGAGTATGTTATGATACAAAATTTACATGCATTCAAATTTCTATGAAAAGCAAAGATGAATGTATAATGGAATTTAATAGATGCAAATGACCCTTATATATTTCATAATTCGTTTCAATCATGGCTTAATATTTAATACTTCACGTTTTAAAATGATACACTGCGCTACACATTGATGTTCATTTTTCCACATAAAAGCAGAGGAAGAAGCAAAGAGAGAATTCTGTAATATGTACTGAAGAATTTCACTCAGTACAGTTTCAAGAAATTTCGCAATACATTTTTCAAAGCTTTAACGATTATATTGTCTCAAAGATCAATTAATTGGTACTTGCTCTCTTCCGCTCTTCTCTCTTGTCATTCTCGCAACCATCATTAACTAGTTGTATTCAGGATCTTTCTTCCTGTTCTTTGTGCTTTCAAAATTTTCCAGTTTCGATATCTTGATTCGTTTGATATATGTTCTCACATAGCAATTCAACCCTGATGCAAGGTTTCCAGGCAAGCTTGTGGAAAGATTAACGAGCAGTTTCCAACTCACGTACAAGTCCATGTGGAACAATTTCCAAAACTGCACGTAATTTGTGTAACGTTGTATAATATTTGTATAATTCAATATAATTCATATACAATTCCCATATAATTATATAGCAATTTTATACAATTCTAAAAGCTCTTTGACATCGGAGTGTACAAGGTTACAAAATCAGAGTTGTAGCAACACTGTAAAAAATTTCTATGGGACACTTCACATAAATATTCGGAAGTAATTAACACATACATGTGTTAGAAATTGTCCGTATTTCGCCGGAAATTTACTGGCAAATGATAGTAAAAATCCCATGATATTTGGAGTTTTTAGGTCAATTTATAGGAAATTTCCATATACTTTTATGAAAAATTGATTTCCTATCGCATAATCGGAATTTTCCGGTCGTTAACTTCACTCTGACAAGGTTGTCAATCACAAGTCATAAACAATAAGATGACAAATTTGACAGACTCATGACACACTCGCATGTTAGCAATCTATTTGGTCCTTGTACAATGTTCTAGTTGAAACCAATTTGAGAATTTTCAGTTAAATGTGGTTGGGTTTGATGGACTATTTCAATGGAAAACTTCTCGAATTTCATCCAATCCTGTTGAAATTTGGACAATGTTCAAAATTTTCAATGTTGTTGGTCAAATTCCATCCCAATAAACAATCTGTAACTTACGATAGCTTGTAGACAGATTTTAGATGACTTGCACAACACTGTTGGATGAGTTCTGAACCAATTATTGTCTAAAACTTGTCTCAAAGATATCTTTAGCATGTCTTGTCGAGGGGTGAAACACTTTTGATTCATGATTTTTCAAAATCTAAAATCTGTGAATAGTGTTAAAGTAAGCGTAGCTGTATTCCGCTTGACAAAGTGTAATTGTTGGTAAAACAATTTTGACCCGCTCGTAAGACAAATTTGAGTCACTATAGCGTTACCGATAATTAAAAAATTAGAGCACAACGTCCGTATAACGCTGAACGTTGTCTCGTGGATTTTAGGGTGGTTCACCCCTCGCGTCTTGCATCTAAAAAGATGTCTTGAAGGCAAATTTTAAATGTGAGAATGTTGAAGATATCTTTGAGACAAGTTTTAGACAAGAATTGGTCTGGAAGTGATCTACCCAAACAGCGCCATATATTTTATGCATTTCTATATTATACACTGTAAAAAATTTTCATGGGAAATTTCACATACATGTATGTTAAGTAATTAACACATACATGTATAGGAAATTTCCCGTAACTTTTGGGAAAAATTCTATAAAAACAGCGATTTCAATATATTTTTATGTGAAAATTCCTATACTTGTACGGGAATTCGCTTTCCCCGTACAGGTATAGGAAATTTCTTTTACATAGGTATGGGAAAATCCCGCATATTTTTTACAGTGTATACATTTATATTTGAATATTTTATACATATGGTCCCTAGTAAAAATAATTATAGCGGGTGTCTAGCACTTTTCGAGGCACTCACAATGAAGCTAGTCGCTAGAAAGGGTCTTGACATTAACTATGAGGGGACTAGAGTCATTTCTGCTAGGCGATATGCATGTAAATAATATTGTATACATATTTTATAGATACATGAAATATTTTGTGCTGTGTGGATGAAAATGTGCCTTTTGAAATTTGAGACTTATCTAAAAGATATCGTAACCCACACAGCACTCGTTGTCCAAAAGGTATCTCCAGAAATAAATAAGAACCATACAAGAGGTCTTATGCAACATGAATAGACATCTTTTAGGAGTCTCAAACTATTCTTATTTCTAAAAGATATCATACTATTCATGTTGCATAAGACTTCTTGCATTGATCTCAATTATTCCTGGAGATATCTTTTAAACAACAAGTGCTGTGTGGGAAGACACAACTGTTTACTGGGATTCGATTTGATTGAGGTGAATTTTAAGGGTTTTTCTAGTCAATCAATAATCCATCGCACTGAAAAAAATATTGAAAAGATTCCATCACCTATGCACAGGAATATTCCCATTTCCTAGTAAAAATTTGAACGTGAAGGAAACGGGTATTGAAACAAAAGAAGCGTAAAAATATTCTAATTCCCTCCTAGATTATGCCTAGATGATTCTTCCTTTACGCTTTGGTCGCGCTTCCACGCTTTATTTTCACCAGGGTCCTTATGTGGGAAAAGTGAATTCTCGTAAACGAATAGGAATCTCTACATACAAAGACATAAAAATGATTGTTTTTATGAGATTTTTACTGTAATGTTCATGAGAAACTTCCTGTTTATGTGTTAATTATTGTACATACATGTGTCAGAAAAAAGCGCAGAGTATCCAAAAATAAATTTCAAGTACAAATTGATTTTTTCTTGCAATGAAACATTTTGGGGAAAAAAGTCCAATCCATCATTTCTTTTTATGTAATGCGATATTCTATTCGATCAATACCATGGCGATATGTGCATTCTTTTTATTCGATTTGACGTAAAGTTTTTGACCCGCGGGTTTTTTTTCATATAGATGTAAAAACAGCGCGCTCTGGTTTACAAATGAAACTTCTTCGGTTAACCTCAATGTAGTATCATGGCGAAAGAATTAAACAAAGTGTTGATCAGTTACTTCGTACAAGTTGAAAAAACAGATATCAAATGGAAAGGATTGATCAAAGAAGCACAACGACCGTTGGAGGCTTTAAAGAGCCAAGCAGAACAATTTCGTCTTGTAACAAGGTAGGAAAATCCTTGATAATTCACACGGATTGTTGTGATATCTTAGAGAGCCGTTACTTTTTGGTATGACGCGTATTATGGTTGTTCGAGATGTACGTGGGTTTCTCGTGGTTCCGTTATACCTCTTCATGCACAGGGATTTGCTGTATTTTATCGCTAGATGGTGTTATGTTACAGCAAAGAGATCGATCATGCAGAACTCTGCCAGATTGACGAATTGCGGGAAAGACTGATTTTTAAAATACTGATGGGCCTCGAAGATGAGATGTCGTTGATTCTTAATGTATTAACGCAATTCAATAACATTAATCAGGTAAGTTTATTGGAAATTAAAAATATCATAATTCCTATCTAAACTGTGGAGCACATTTGGAAGGACAGTTGAAATTTCTCTGTGTGCAGTGATTGTGAATTTTCATTAAATGAAGAATAATAAATATATAAATAAATTATACAATATATGAATACATAAAATATATTTATTATATACAGGGTGTAACATAATTTGCGGACCGAATTTCACACCTGTATTCTGCATCCAAAGTGCAATAATTTCCCGTTTGAAAAATTTTTTTGCAGCCTTAATTTTTGAGGTATGAACATTTTCAGATTTTTTTTGAAATCCAAATCATTCAAAAGCATTGTGGTCTACATACTTGAGCTTGAAACCATTCGTTAAGTTCGAAAACGGGGATCTCTGGAAAAAAAACCCTAGTAAAAAGTCAACATATGTGCATAAACATGTGTATTTGAATTCTTCTTGAAGAATTCTTCGCGAACTCTCCCTGCTAAATTTTCCCAATAAAGGACGATACAAAACGATACATTTTTTCTATAGTTTTCAATGAGGTTTCTGAATACGGAATTTACGAAGTTATATCGTTATTAAACGATAGAACTCTATCGTTCCTTATCGTTTTCTATAAAAATTCCACAGAATGTATGGGATTTTATCGTGAAATTCGTATAAGAAAAGTACCAGTTATATGGAAAAAAATAGTTATGTGTTCCAGAATAAGTAGTACTTTTCCTATACGAATTTCACGATAAAATCCCATACATTCTGTGGAATTTTTATAGAAAACGATAAGGAACGATAGAGTTCTGCCGTTTAATAACGATATAACTTCGTAAAGTCCGTATTCAGAAACCTCATTGAAAATAATAAAAAACATTTATCGTTTTGTATCGTTCTTTATGGGGACAATTTAGCAGGGCTGTGCTATCTGGGTGACCTATACATAATTCATACATAATACATATATAATCCATATATGGTCCATACATAAAAACGTGTGGAATCATATATAATCCATATATAATCCATATATGACCATATATGAAAAAATCTTGCATTCATGGGTCATATGGATCACATATGATTTTTATATATGGTTATATGATTCATGTTTACTAGGGAATTGAACTATTCTATCATTGTTTGTTCCGGAGCTATGGCAATTTGAAATTTTTCAGCTCCCATCCAATCAGAATTCAGCAATTTTTAATTGTCATTGATTCAGAACGAACAATGGTAGAATAGTTCAATTTTTTTTCCAGACATCCGCCATTTTCCAACTTAGCGAATGAAGTTAGGCTCAAGTGTCTATTACAGAGTGCTTTTGAATGATTTGGATTCGAAAAAAAATCCAAAAATGCTTATATCTCAAAAATTGAGCTCCCACAAAATTCTCCACATGGGAAATTATTGTATTTTGGCTGCAAAATACTCCTGTGAAATCCATTTCGCGAATTATTTTCTACCCTGTATATAATAATAACAACTATATTATATAATGATATTCAAAAAATTGTGTAAAAAATTCTTGGATGAACGAAATCCCCAAATTCCTGGGATGGAAATGATCCCGGGCGGGAATCCGAGTCCGCATGCGAATTTAGGAATCCTATCCATCCAAGAATTTTCAGCTGCGGAATTCCTAACAGGAATTATTGATCAAATTTTAATTCGATTTAAACAATATTGAAAACTTCAATCATGATGAAACTAAACACGTCTGTATAGTGTATAAGCATATCATTTGATACGAAACAAAATAAGATCAGTGGAGGTAATAAAGAGATTTTCGTATTGCATCCATTTTCTCTTACGCTGCTCATCATATTTCAAACGACTAGGTTACCGGTTCATCTTTCATGAATCAAATTAATTAACCTATTCCATGAAATCCAATGTTCTACGGCTTCTCGTGCTCCTCTCTAACCGAGTGTACATCTCTTTAGACCGAGAAAATATATTTCTAAGAGAAGTTAATCGATATAAGTTCAAATGAAGGGCTTAAATTTGAAACAGCACTACACACACTGAGAACAAATCCTCGTGTTTATAGCTACTATTTGTGGCTGAAATGATGCCTAGCTCTAAAAAGTATCTACAGTAACATTTTCGAAGAGTTTGAACTGGAAAGGCATTTTTCCTATCACAAATAACACTTGGACTCCAATAACTCCAATAACTACTGTAGCAATGATAATTTTGACCCACGATACTTTGAGACTCAAGTCTTTCACAGCCCTGAAAAGTAGCTATTTTCACAATTTTTATATTCCTATAGGAACTTCCTCCAGAGTAACTGATACATGTATTTACCCAAGGAACCACAGCTTGCACGTATTCAGTATTGTAACCGCAGTTCGAAGTATCAATAATTGATAAATCATGTCTACCTGTGATTATGGAATGCAGTTATCACAATTCGCCTGCTAATTCATTACACTTTTTTTACCGTTTTTTTTTTCAATGTGGAAATATACATAAATATCATGGTATGAGATGATGAATAAATGATTCATAACCCACGTGAGATATTTTATTCTCCCCTCCTTTGTTTCATTAAATGAAAATCTACGTGGATAAACAAAGAGAGAAACAATAAAATATCTCATGTTATTTATAGGTTAACAACACCTCATCTGTCATACAGGTTATTTGCAGTTTATTATTTTTCAATTGATAATATAACTGAAATATCACAGTAATGATAATGTATTTCATTATATTTACAAAAAAAAAAAAAATCACAAAAAAAACCAATAACTATCCCTGTTACATGAGGAAAAGAAAGTAAATATAAGAAAGATATAAAAAGCAACATATTATTTCATGCGACAACTATTTGATGATATGGTATTAGGAATTTCTTTGGGCGTCTCCAAAATCAAAGCATACTGTCGAAAATAGTTTTATTCGAAATAACTACAGCATTATACTCAACGTAACATTAAGTTCTTCCTGCTGCGGATACAAATTATTGACAGTATAGCGATATAACTCACGAAGAATAAAGAGTTTTTGTAACTACTCCAGCTGTTTGACTAGAGTTATTTTACAGGTTGGTTGAAAAGTTTTGAAAGCAAAATGAAAGAATGTGTATTTTTTGATGAAATTATTTTTTTTATTCAATATAGTCTCCTCAACTTCAACACACTTATTCCAACGATCCTCCAATAATTTTATACCATCTCTGTAATGATTTTCCGGAAGCTCCGCAAAATACTGTTCCACAGCTGCAATAGCTTCTTCATTCGACGAAAAACGCTTTCCACGAAGGGATTGTTTCAAATTTCTGAAGAGGTAATAGTCGGAGGGAGCCAAATCTGGTGAATACGGTGGGTGTTCAAGCAATTCGTACTTCAATTCGTTCAGTTTAGCCATCGCCAGAACACTTGTGTGAACACGTGCATTGTCTTGATGAAAAATGATTTTTTCTTCCGTAAACCGGGTCTTTTTTCACGAATTTTTTCATCCAACTGGTCCAAAAAGTTGCAATAATATTCAGAGTTAATTGTTTTACCTTTTTCGAGATAATCAATCAACAAAACCCCTTTTGTGTCCCAAAAAACCGATGCTAAAACCTTTTTTTGCCGATCGTTTTGACTTCACCCGTTTTGGAGCTGAACAGCTAGCTTCAGTCCACTGTAAACGTTCTTGTTTCAGTTTAGGATCATGATGGTAGATCCAAGTCTCGTCCACAGTTACGAAACGACGCAACAAATCGGTCTTATTCTGCTTAAAACGCTCCAAATTACGCTGAGAAATTTGTTTTCGATTCAGTTTTTGTTGAACTGTCAACGAATGCGGCACTAACTTTCCAAAAAGCTTTTTCATATGTAATTCTTCGTGTAAAATATGGAGTACTCGTTCATCCGAGATGCCTATGGTATCAGCAATTCCACGCTTAGTCAAACTCGGATCTTTACAAACAATATCATAGACGTGCAATGATGTCTGATTTCGTTGCACTTTTCGGACGTCCACTACGTGATTGATCTTCAACGCTTGTACGACCACGTTTAAACTCTAAAACCCATCGATGTACAGTTGGAAATGAAGGAGCAGATTCCTTCAACGCTTTCTTCATTTTAGTATGAATTTCTGTTGCTGATAAACCTTCCAAAACAAAGAATTTTATCACTGCACGATATTCGGATTTTTCCATTTTCACAAAATACACTGACACGTCAACTTCGAATGGCTTGTAAACAAAGAATGAATTGACAGATCGGAATAGAATTGTGTGTGTGTTCAAATGAAGGATGAAATATAAAAATAGCGTATAAATTTTGATTCCTGTACTGGTTGATAGGTGTCGCTTTCAAAACTTTTCAACCAACCTGTAGTTACAGAAAATTGCTGGGCTCATTTTCAGCTACGATTTGGAGTTGTGAGACTTGGAATAGATATTTTCTCCCATTTTCACCTGAGTAGGTACGATTCATGCATTTTCAGTTACAAAGCGGAGCTACAGTAGGAGAAAACATTCAGTTCCGAATATAGTAGCTATGATATCCATTTCCATTTTTCTCAGTGCAGTAAAAAATTTTGTGTTGGAAACGGTCCACACAAAATTCGTGTTGAAAATCAACACAGATAAGTGTCAAACTGACAGATTTTCAATGTAAACTTCACACTTTAGTGTGTTAATTTTACACATTCTTTGTGTCAATACTTAACACAAACTTTGTGTGAACCGTTTGGGACATACGAGTATGTAAAAAATACACAAAATTTTTTACTGTGTAGAGTTGGAGTACTTCTCCTGAATTTGCACGAATATAACAAAATGCATGGAATAATACCATCAGAGTTGAACTCACACGGCAGATCAAGGTATAGAATTCAATATTGAATGTTTTTTCTCCCCACACTTTTTCCATATTATGAAAAATCCTATTTCCATCCTTTCTTTTCTATTCCATACGGTGAATGGAAATGAAGGATTGAATGGGAACACCCTCTTGGAATCCTTCTTCTTGTCTGGAAGGTATTCCAGAAAGGTGTTCGTATTTACCTCTGCATTCATTGAAAGTCAAACAACCTTTGAAAGCCAACCCACGCAATCTCCCTCCGGTTTTCCTAAGCGAAAATTCTTTCAGGTGAAGAATGGTCGAAAAAAATGAGGCTCTGCACGAAACTTTTGACTGGGATTGAAGAATGATCGATATCAATTATTTTTACATCATAAGTTTGTTTTTTCAATCAAACACAATATCTTTTCTATATATAAACTTGCATGAGGAGATAATAATTTGCTCCATCGATTCTTGTGAAATTATCTCACTGAATTGAAGCCTTCATTGAAGAGAGATGAATCGAGAAATTCAGAAATTGAATTCAGAAATGTATTTCTTAATTCCGGAGGCAATTTTTCTAAATCAAGAAAATATTTGACTGTTTTTTTCTTCAGTGAAGAATTTGTTCCCTTGTTGTATGAACACACCTTGCGAAGAATACACTAGCGATATACTTGTTCGATAGATCTAACTAGTACTGAACTCTTAGCGATGTTTCATGAAATTTCAAGAAGGATTATTGCTTTACAGCACTCAGTGTTCTTCAATCGTTATCATATAATACAATATTCATGGCCAAATTCTCTGTGTATCAAATTTGGTCGTGAATATTGTATTATAATAATAACGATTGTAGAACACTGAGTAATGTAAAGCAAAATTTCAGTAATGTTTCTTAAAATTTCAAGAAACATCGCTGAGAGTTCAGTAATATTCAGATTTATCAATCAAATATAATACACTGGGAAGGCTGTTCGAACTCCCCCACTCCCTTATGAAGAGCAACACAATCTATCCGAAAAATACATTCTTAGATTTGTTACATAGGTTCTCAAAAATTCGGACATTTCTACGTTCCATCATCGTTAATTCAACCTCGAAGGTCCCTCCATCCACCCTAGTAGAAATGCTCTCGCGATTCATTGGTTTTGTAACACCTGTCCCACGGAATAACCAGACATCTGCTAGTAACTTGCAAGTTCCTGGCACGTTTTCTAGTTTTTCCTTGGGGTAAGTGTTACAAAACCAATGAATCGCTAGAGCATTTCTACTAGGGCACCTAGTATCCACGTCTTCGATTGATCCTCCGACTTTCTATCCAGAATCCATCGGAATTCGAAGTGGAGGATTCGTGGTTATCGTGTACGAGATGCAATTTCATATGGATAAAATTTTTAGTACTTATAGTTTTTTTTCACAAAATGCATTAGATTCTTCGCATGATAAGGTTTGACTCAAAATGTTGTATTTAATAACAATACGACTGGAAACTATCAAAAGGTGCTTGCGAAATGAATAATAGATATATGAGATCATCACACAGACATGACCGTATGAAAAGCCATGAATCGAATGAAATTTGAATATCGTGCACCCACTCTGACAGTTATACGTAGTTCAAAATTCATTGGTACCAAATTTTATCTACATCAATCGATTAATCGATGAACCACTGTAAGATAAAATACACGATTTTCTCTGGTCATACATTCACTGCTTTTGACACATCGATTCCTATCCCCCGATGTATGAGCTGTACAAGCTGTACAGCTTGAGAAGATCTACTGAACATGGAAATTAGATGAATATTACGCTGTTGCATATCATCTGCCAAACTCATACGGACAGTTCAATGTTAATCGATACACATGGTAATGCATTAGATAAATTCATTATATTCATATTGAGATTCAAATTTAATTCAGCTACGAAAAAAATTCTACAACTCGAAAATGTGAGAAAGTTTAGTCCACGCAGAGTAGATTGGACATCGGAGTATTCATAAAAAATTATTTAATAATCCATCGAAGAGTTCTAGAAAAACTCCCGTTATGACAATGTAGAATGCACACCTGGTATTCGAAACCTGAACTGTCATAACGGGAGTTTACTTTATCAATAATTTTCAACCCGGAATGAATAAATATTGATGGTACACATATATTTTTCTTTTACATATCCCTTTTATAGTCACCGTTATTATAAAGAGTTTTTTTTTTGTCCAATAAATGTATGAAATTGCAATTTGTTTTGGATGTATTATTCTGGAATCGAAAATTCATCATATGAACACTCGGTCATACACATTCGGTGTATCACCCTGGTTGGAAAAATCCATATAATCTGACGGAATGAAATTTCATGGGATTTGATCAGAACATTGTGCGAGATTCAATCAGAATCACACTGAAAAAATATACTCATCTGATTAAATCTCATTGAAAATGGTTGAATAGGATTTGGTCAGAACATTCGGCAAAATTCAATGGGATTTGACGAGAATCAATAGGTTTGTTTAACCAGGGCAGTTTCGTTCTTATCAACAGATGGTCCGATCATTCAACGGATACAATTTTTACTGAATTCATGAATTGATTTCAGTGGTTTTTAAATAAAAATCTTATGAAGTTTTTTTTAGGGAATCTTGTAGACCTTGTATTCATTGGAAATTCTTTCAGAACTCTTGTGCTATCTGAGTTTATTATTACATTCATTGAAGTCACCGATGATAAATAAAATAAGTGAAAGAAATTTACACTGAAAGAAAAATGACTTGGTTGAAACATTCTGGTTGCAATAACTTGAAATCTGGTCCTATTCACCAGAAAATATGATTGTGAGGACCAGAGAAACATGGTTGAAGCCAAAAATAACTACATTTTTCAGGTCAAAGTAACTGAAGTTTTTTTCTTGGTCTAGTAACCAGAATATGTAGTCGATTTTGGCTTTAACCACTGTTTCCTGGTCGTTACAATCATATTTCCTGGTGTACACACGGAGAAAAAAGATCATGGAATGATCGCTAGAAAAGATAGTAAACTGGTGAAAACTATGAATTTCTGTACACAGTCGCTAACGGAGACGAGTAATGGTTCCTATTTTGGTATACTTTATTGTATTTCAATATACCAAAATAGGAACCATTCCTCGTCTCTGTGAGCGACTGTGTACAGAAATTCGTGGTTGTCACTAGTTGACTATCTTTTCAGGCGATCATTCCATGATCTTTTTCCTCTGTGCAGAATGAGATTTCAAGTTATTGCAACCACGAATGGCCTGATTATTTCCAACCACGTCATTTTTCTTTCAGTGTAGTGGACGTGAACAATATCCCTAATAGAAATCATTCTAAGCCCTCCTTCACCCCTTACCTGGCGTTATCAAAGCAGACTAGGCGTATCCTTGATCCTGAGATGGACCAGTGGACTGCCTAATATGATTTCTACCAGGGATAATTATAAAAGAGTCCATTGTAAAATTACACGCTATCAATATGATGTAGGAAAAAACAATATTTATGATTGAAAATCACTTGAAAAGCATCATATAATTGTCCTTGATGGATTTGGACCGATTCGAACAGGTAACAAAATTATTCCAACTTCCAAAGTTCTGTTATTTATCCACAATGTACATGAAGCAGTTTTTCATTCTAATTTTCCTCCCTACAGGAATCAAATTCCTTGGCTTTTCATGCTTTTCACGTCAATTAAATATATTTCCATAGACGTGTCCATTCGTTTAAACGATCGTTTAAAACTCACGGCGTCATGCGAGAGAAACGAATGACCAAAAAATCAATGGGTGATTCTCAGTTGAGAGGTAATTTCTGCGGAAACGAAAAAAACAAATACTGAAAATTGAACATGATATTGTTCCAAAAGGGGTTATATAGTATATAACTGCGTAATTTGTGAGATAGGTACATCATGTTTTAGTGATAAAATTTCAATGACGTTCCTGACATTTAGGTTAAACCGCAAGAAATGTATCTCCCCTGGCCTGTCCTTTCCTCATTTGTCATACGAAATGACTGACAAACAAGATCCTATTTTGATGATATTGTTACAACACTTGATGTATATGTACTTTTATCAATACATGATCCTGTTGTAGGGTGGAAACTACCAACATATTTTTCGACAGTGACTTTTTTTCAGTTCATTGCTACCATCTCAATGAAGGACATAATGTGAACTTCACATTATGTTCCTCAATTAATTGTGATGTATCCCCCCTTGGTACACTTTTATATTCATATTGTAAATAATCATCGGATTTTTCACGAAAGTTCCCATCCACCATTAAAAGGTGAGGAATGATGTCAAGTTAGCAACAAACGGCGATTAAATCGTTCAGCGATCTTCATTGATTACTTTTTCTGATTTGTGTACAAAGTTTTCATACTTGGTTAGGTAATCACAGTATTTCCCCTGGTGAATTGTTTTCTACGAGGGATGATTGATTCGTCATTATCGTTATGTGCGATACACTATAATGAGTTGAATTCTCAACTTTTTAAATTTTAAAGTAAGCCAAAAGTCTATGATCCCATCCAAATCGACGTCAAACTGTTGATTCCAATAGCTAAACTTGATTGCAGATTATGTCTATATCAAAAAAATTGAGAAAACCAGGAATTTTGTACCTTGTACCTCCCCTGGTCTCTTATGAAAACGAAAAATGGATTAATTGATTAGTCATCTTCAGGACATGAATAAGTTAGCACTAAATAAGCTACTCAATATTACATATCGTCAATCAAATATATTTCACCCCAACCCTGGTTGAAAAAATCCATATAATCTGACGAAATGAAATTTCATAAGATTTGATCAGAACATTGCGCAAGATTCAATCAGATTTGATAGGATCCAATCAAAATCATATTGAAAAAATACACTCATCTGATTAAATCTCATTGAAAATGGTTGAATAGGATTTGGTCAGAACATTGTTCAAGATTCAATGAGATTTGGCGAGAATCAATGGGTTTGTTTAACCAGGGAAGAGGACACAGACCTTTGTTACGTTCCGAAACGTAGCTTCTGTCGAAGTTTGAAAATCGGGCGACCTCGGAGGGTACGGAAAGAGTTTATGACTCTTTATGATGGATCGAGGGCTACCACGATTAGGTTAGCGCTGGCAAAGGGTCGCTAGGAGCCCTAAAACTTTCTCTCTTAGTCTTTCTAGCATTATATTTTTCTTTTAAATATTAACCAATCAAGTAAATTCATTCGAAAAACCGATCTTTTTCTCTTTTCTTTCTGAAATAATTCATAATTCAAATTTGTCAAATGAATAAATGAATTTAGAATAGTATCGAGTTTGAAATAGTAGGCATATCATTTGTAGCTGACTTATCATGGACGTTCTATGAAATTCACCGAGACAAAGATCTCTTCGTTTCATTTGCTTGCAACTCAGCATCCACCATATCTGGTTACATTACTTAACAACCGTTTCCCCATGGCTCCTACGTGATAGAATGCCAATTGCGGCCATCATGGTATTGACGAAAAAGTGCAACTATGCGAGCACTGATTCGGTTGTCTAAGTGAGCTTCAACACACCCTTCTTCTTGTAGGAGGACTGTCGAAGTTTGCTTCGAAGACGAGAAGAAAGAAACGTCACTCTCGTTTGCCTTTTTAAGTCGCGAAGTTGCGCTCGGTATTTCGAAGTCCACGTTTTTATCAGGTCTTTCGTGAAAGAAAATATAGAAGGAACTCAGACGTGTTATCTCAAATTTTGTCGAGTAGTTTTATCTTTAACTTGTGTCAATCTACATTTGTGCAGTAATCTATTTGTGAACTATTTTTGGATAATAAGTGACATAAAATTGTTAAAGTAAAATAAACAAAACCATAGTGCATTTAAACCGAAATTACGGTGTAATCATTCTTCGTTTCCTGGGAGCATCTTTCTCATCCCGAATTAATCAAAGGAAAGAAAGAAAGAGAGAGTGAGGGAAGAAATCCGTACAAGTAGTCGGTAATTCCAATATACGAGAAAAGGTAGGAATCTTTCTTTATCGTTTCCATCCAATTAATCCTGACAATCAGAGAGATTTGAATCAACCATCCTGTATAGGATGAAAAGAGAAATTTTCAATTAAAATATTTCGAAGATAAATCAAATTCGAAATTTGTATTGTTACGTATCGTTATTATACGAGGTTACTCGTATAAATCTGAATATTTTTCAAAAAAAATCGACAATACGTAACACCTTCAGGAACGTTTGCAGACATCCAGGAACATGGGTTTTTTTTGCCATAGAATAGTGGATTTTATACCTCTTAACTTAGAATCACCGCACTAAATTTCCATCTTCGCCTTATTCTTCAACTGATACCTTGTAAATGAATGAAATTGAACCTTATCTTGGAAATTTTATCTATGCAAAAACGAATAGATTGCAATAAAAGACAATATTTTGCATTCTTCACGAACCGACGCAATGTCGGTCAGTTATTTTATCGTTTTGACCTATTTCAATAAATCACGAGATTAATCATTTACAATTACATTCCTGTTGTCGTTGTTCGTTACTATAAATTCAAAAAAATACATATTCAGATTTAAATGAACGAATTATGGTGACACATTCACTCAAAACTGTATTTCCACAAATACGATCAACACCGCGTGGATTGTAAATTTTTTCACTAGAATCAACCGAGTATATTTCGAAAGAGTGATTAATTGTCTGTGAAGTGTACTTATGATTCCTGTTTTACGGTTTGAAAGTCGAGTAATCTTTCAACACATTCAATAGCCCATCTTTGTGAGGCGCACAGAACAAACGGGTCAGTTCCAACCATGGGAATATATCACCTATAAAGCACACAGATATACATTAGATGTCCATGGGATATCCAATGGAGATCTAATGGGTGTCAAAATTATTCGGATATTCGGATATCTATTCGATATCTGGTGAATGCCATATCCAAGTGTGTTGTATACTGCCGTCCTTAGCCAAAAGGCCGTATGTCAACAAAGTTTTTTCCCGTTTTTGACATATTCATATTCAAATAAGTTTTTATCTGTGTTTGAATCCAACAAATCTTCACATTATTGAAAACTACGTTAAAAACCGATTCAGAATTCATGGCGTTTGTATCATTCAACATGTACAAGTTTAAATAAAATGCTTGACATTTCGAAACATCAAAATTTTTGTATACGACCTTTTGGCTCAGGACAGCAGTATAGGTAAGCGATGGAAATAATTACGGTACTATCATAGCTGAGATTCCTCCACTCCTTTCAATCAACCCCATAACCCTATAACCTGGAGCCCAATAACCAAGCATGATAAATTATATATAATTTATATATAATGCGATATAGTCTATATATAATTTATATAAACTGTAAGTGTGATGCATGTTGTGAGAATTTTTTTCATCTTCCTCCACCGCAAGTAGGAAGAATTATCTTCCGGTCCAATCAAGTGACCTTACGTACAAGCTCAAGATAAAGAAATGTGCTTTTTTAAGGACTATACTATTGCAAAATTGTTCTTAGCTTGAATATTCATAAGAAAAATCAAAAAAGTAGATAATCGTGCTCGCAGTAGGTTGAAAAATAAATAAAAACCAATTCCATGTAGCGAGCAAAGAGCCGGAATGTATTTATATCGTCCCAATAATTGGACGAATCAGAAGAGTTGGATTCAATTTAGAACGTGTTGAAGATTTAGGTAGAATTTATCATTGTTTTCAGTTAATGAAATGATTTTTCATTGTTAACGTGGTGTTTCTTTCCTGATAATCTAAATAAGAGATCCAGTCGTGCCTGATGAATCATCAATTTGAAATGTGTGAAAAATATCTGTTGTGAGTCACTACACTTTTCGCACGTTCCGAATACAAAACTACTTTGAAATACGATCATTTTAATTGAGAATGATCTGCATAAAATTTATTTTCTCAGGATAACAAACTTTTCGATCCGACCAACTTTTTTTACAAATCCAATATCTAGTTCGTGAACGCGTTTCAAACGATCAAATTATTCATTTAAAAATGAGGACGATGAAATTTTACAAAATTAATTTGACGTGTAAATTCCGCGATCTAAAAAACATAACTCTATGTTAAGGAACTGAATTATTCTTATATTTCTGTAAGAATGGGAATCATATTTGAATGAACAATTCAGAAATTGAAGGAATATTTTGTAAAAAAGCGTATTCTTCAAAGAATAAGAAATTTTTTCTATTCAGGTAATTCTTCCCCACAGTCAATACCTGATTCATAAAAAAGTTATAAATAATTAGATTATGGAAAAAAAAGAAACAGAAATTTTTCGACATTCGGATTCTTCGACCCAAAAAACATAAACATACGTTGAGAAATCGAGCAAATACAGTATTTCCTGTGGACGCTGATATTCAGTCGACGGGCGACACGGAATCATGACAAATTTCCGTTACGAGCTGATGAATACATTGCTGTATCTCACGAACTAATCCTCCAATCGATCTGAAACTTTCCCAAAAGTTTGTCCGTATCTTAAGGACCAACTTTGTCACTGGAAGTTTTTTGTACGTCAAACTTCCCCCGCCACTTTTCCAATGCAAAGCATGGAAAATGAACTTTTCACTTTGGATTGAAAAAACACTAATTTGTTATTAATTTTTAAAAATTTTTTTAAGATTGTCATCATCGGGAGTCTGACGAATCAAAATCCGTAAGACTCATTTTGATACGTTGAGAATTGACCAAGTTAGAACGAGTTTAATGTTGAAAAATATTGAATTTTAATGCGAGAGAATGTGTAGTTTTAATTTTTTTGCTCAAAAACTATCGATCAAAGGAAAAAATCGTGCAGAGACACTCACATTGATTTTTCACGATCTATCACCCAGTATTTTTAGATTTTCGAAATTCCAACTTTTGATTTCGACGTCCGACGTCACGGCTTGGACAATACTTTTACCGCTTTTCGAGCGCTCCGGCGGTTATTGCATGGGTGTCCTCAATTGTCAATGCATTTTAATAAGATTCAAGGTACCATAATATGGTATTCTTTTGTGTATGCAACAGGAATGAACAGCTGCAATTACTTTTCATACTGAAAGTACTTTTTCCTGTCAACTACTTTTCTATTTCCATAAAATTTGAATCTTAAATAAATGGGAATCTTGAACGTCAAATTGGAAAGCATTTGACAAGGAATAGTACGAGAAAAAGTGAAAAGCTAATTGAGGCTGCCCATCCCGGATATGCAATTACCATTTTATGAACAAAAAGTGTTGATTGTTTTCCAATTACTATATGCGAATGATCATTTTCATCTTTTTTGAAAAAACCGATATTTCAGGATCTCAATTGACGCGTGTGGTTTTTTTTCATTGAATCTGCGACGATGACTAAATTGTTGTAAAATTTGTCAAACTGTTGTTGAATATATTTGCAACAACTGTTCGCTGAGAGTCTCTTCATCATCGTGAATTTCCCATTCAGAAATTTACCAGTGGCGCTGGCATGGCGCAATGTAGATGAAGTATGGCTGAGGCTTATTGGTAACCAAGCACGGTGCAATATTGAAATGATAAGATGGTGCAGAAATGGGAATGAAATAGACCATCATTGGCAAATAATAGGAAAATTTGTTTATCAATGTTGCGCCAATGATAAAACTGTAAAAAATACTCTTCCAATTGGCACATTGGCTTTCTCGTTTGTGTTGGGAAAAGAATCGACAAATAATGCGGATTGCTGAAAACTTTTTTCTCACATCTCTCAACCGATTGGAATGAAACTTATACGGGACCACCATCACACCACGATCCTCCACTTAGGAGGAAATTTCATAACGATCAGATGATAGGAACGAAAAATATCCGCATGATATAACGGCATTTACTATCGGCTATTATCGGATCATAACTACAACCCGGTATGAATTTGATTGGAATCGGATGAGCAGAACAGGAGATATGCGAGTTCGCAAAAACGTTAAATTTTTGTCATATTTCTTCTGGCCCATCCTGGTTTTCTGAATGAATCAGGCTGAAACTTATATGAGAACACAACTACCTCGACCCACAACTGTGGTACAAATTTCATGATGATCGAATAAATAGAACGGGAGATATTTTACGGGAGGTATACCGTATTACTAACACCTCGTTGATTGAATATGGCCCAATTTCCGTGGTATTCGGATGATATTGGGTATGGGAATAAGTTTCCGCCCTCTTGGAAAAAGTATTGCTACTGATACTATTTTTGAGTTCACTCAAGTGCTATACTTGTGATTTGGAAGTGTACTACTGTGGGCAACAAGTAAGGTGAATTTGTTTGTGAAATGAAAAATCTTCATTTATTCTTCTACATCAATTTCATCTCCTTTAAAGTAATCCCCTCTCGATAAAATACACTTATGCCAACGTTTTTTCCAATCATCGAAACATGCTAAATAGTCCCTTTCCGGTATAACCATCAGCGCCTTCTTCGATTCAGCTTTTATCTCCACAATCGACTCGAAACGCTTCCCCCGGAGTGGTCTCTTGAGTTTTGGGAATAGCCAGAAGTCACACGGAGCCAAATCAGGCGAATACGGTGGTTGCGGAACGATATGCGTCGAATTTTTGGCGAAACGGTCACGAAGAACGAGTGCAGTATGAGACGGTGCATTATTGTGATGCAAAAACCTAGAGTTGTTGGCCCATAATTCTGGTCTTTTTAGACGAATTGCTTCACGTATCATATCAGTAAGGTCTCTAACAGTCAACCGACGATTTTTGAGCACTAATTCCTTCACTTCATCGACGTGTTGGTCATCTGTTGACGTCGATGGTCGGCGGGAGCGCTCCAAGTCATCAACACGTTCTCGACCCTCTTTGAAGTCTTTGTACCACTTATAAACATTTTTCTGCGACATGGTAGAATCACCAAAGGCCTTCCGCAATATCCTCAAAGTTTCCGCAGCCGAAATTTCATTCCGCAAACAAAATTTGATTGCACTTCTCTCCTCAATTGAATCAAACATTGTAAAAATCGAAAAATGCACTCTTCGTCGTTTGGTAAACACAAGCGTAAATGTATTACTGATAATGACATTGACATGAAATTTGGCACAGATGTCATTAACAGTCCTGTCAACTTAAGAAAAAAAGAACTAGCCTAAAATGTCAAGCCCGTGAAGTTTAAATTAAAAATTCACCTTACTTTTTGCCCACAGTAGTATATGTAAGGTGTCGATTGCGGTAGTTGACATTTGTTACAAGCGTAAACATCATTTTTTATCTGGTGTCAAAAATGACAACGTTTGTCCCGACAAAACAGCATTTGCGGCAAGTTATGATTCATTATTTTATTTCGAAGAAAAGTGCCGCTGAAACGTATCGTGTACTGTGCAATATTTACGGTGATCACGCTCCGTCTAATACAACTTGTAAAGAGTGGTTTCGACGATTCCAAAGTGGGGATTTTGACGTGAGTGATAAAGAACGCGGAGGGGCACTGAAAAAATTCGAAGATGTAGAACTGGAACAATTATTGAATGAAGATGCATGTCGAACCCTAGATGAGTTGTCTGAAGAGTCGGGTGTTGACACGTCGACCGTCGGTAAACGCTTGCACAAGATGGGAATGGTCCACAAAGCAGGTAATTGGGTGCCGCGTTAACTAAAGGAGAGAGATATCGAGAGATGTTTTGTAACGTGCGAGATGCTTCTTGAACGGCAGGAAAGAAAGAGTGTTCTGCATCGTATTGTCACTGCCGTTGAAAAATGAATGTATTCCGATAATCCTAAGCGTCGAAAAAGTTGGGGGCTGCCAGGTGTACCAGGTCCATCGACACCGAAAACAAATATCCACGCTTCAAAGATTATGTTGTGCATCTGATGGGATTAGAAAGGTGTCATGTATTATGAACTTCTTAAACCGTCAGAAACAATCACTGGCGATCGTTACAGACTACAGCTGATACGTTTGAATCGAGCCCTGAAAGAAAAACGACTGGAATGGGACGGTAGACATGATAAACTTATCTTGCTGCATGATAATGCTAGGCCACATGTTGCTCAACCTGTTAAAAAATATTTGGAAGGAGTGAATTGGGAAATCTTGCCCAACCCGCCGTATTCCCCAGACATTGCGCCTTTGGATTATCATCTATTCTTTCAAAGTGTCGAAAAATGGCTCAAAGAATGGATCGAGTCAGAAAAACCTGCTGTTTTTCTCCGAGGAATCCGTATGCTGCTTGAAAGATGGGCAAAAGTGGTCGCTTCCAATGGTGCATACTTTGAATAACATTATGTAATAATCCATTGTTTGAATAAAAATCAACTTTGCTTGAAAAAGGGCGGAAACTTATTCCCATAACCCAATAAACATACGAAAGGCATGATTCCGAAATATTGCCAAAAACTGCGGATCGTAAAGGCAAAATTTCTACATATTTGAACTAATTGAGATGAAACTCATATGGGACCATTATTATATTTAATTATATATAATTATATTATATAATTATATATTTTATATAATTATATATAATTATGTGACCATGATTGAAGCGTGGTATAAATTTCATAGCAATCGGATAATAGAAAGCGGAGATATGCGTGATCACAAAATCATGATTTTTTCTTGACATTTCTCTTCACCCCTCCTATTCTACTGTAAAGATCAAGTTGAAACTCATATGGGACCACTACTGACACCGAATGTAACCGTGGTAAAAATTTCGTCATGATCGAATAATAGGAACGGAAGTCATCCGTGATCGCAATTCTAGGGGGGGTTACATCCACACATCCATCCAGACAGACAGACAGACACGGAACAAAAAATTTCCCCCGAGTTTCGAGGAACATTTTGGTCTAAGAGATGTTGAGTTTGGAGATAAAAAAATTTTCGGCCCCTCGAAACGATCACAAAGCTTCCCTATAACGAGGAAGCAACAATTAACCCAAAAAATATATAAAAAGTATGCAAATTTCACAATTTTTAATATATGTTATTTGGAATCTTATTGTGTTTTCCTCATTTATCTGTGAACAACTCGGTGTTTTTTGTCACTAAAGGTTGTCATGAGAAGTATACACAATATTGATCAGCAGTAGGTGCCCTGTAGTGTAACATATAACAAAGAACGATTGACTGTTTTTTCCAGGGAATTATTTGAATCTTATATATTCCTTGTATACATCTCTCATTGAGCCATGCTGTTACCAATGATCGGCGCTACATTGAAAACTAATTTTTATCCAGACTAGACCAAAGTTTGTGGCAATATTCAACCATGTTTCAAATGATCCTCACTCTCAATAGAATCTATCGTTCTATCAATGTTGAACCAAGGATGAGCCAAATAAACGCCAAGCTTGGCTAAATTGTGTCACCTGACAACCGAAATTCGTTGAACACCGATATCGGTGCGACATTACATTTTTTGTTAATCAACATTCAATATTGCCAAGCCTTGCCTGTCAACATTGCGCCAAGCTATATTCTATTGTCAGCATTGGCAGAACCTCGGAATTCTTATATGGATTCTCATTTTATCTCATTTCATAATGAGAGCCTTCAAACGGGATCAGCGATGGTTGCTTACTTTCAGTTGCACTAGACGGAAAATCATCCACACAATCGATTATTTAACCTGGCCATTCAATTAATCATGAATGCGTGGTAACATTTAGATAAGTTTATGAAAAAAGCGACTTTTTCAAACATCAATGCGCATTGACCAGTCAAACTTTCTTATGCACACACAAAAATTCCAGTCCTCCATTGCAATTAATTCTTCCAAATCGAAATGTGATTGATCAGCGTCATTTGAAATATGATGAAGATGTGAACGTCTTGTAGTTCACCAAGATGCGAGCAAAACGAACTCCATTTAGAATTGCAAACACGGTACATTGTGCATTTTTCACAGAGATGCGTACTTTTTTCGAAATGCTTCTCGATCACAGAGGGAATACATCAGTGGAAACGTGATGTGAGTCAACAAATAATTCGTAGACTCAAAAAGTAATCGTATGTGCATGTGACGTATATTGAAATTCAAACATGATTTAGTTTCTGACTACAAATAATGTAGATCAATACGGATAGCGTATAAGTTTCGGCATTCCTGCATAGATATAACCAGCGTTCGGACGTTGCTCATATTTTTGGACATTTTACCTCTCAAACTGTTGGATGGAATTTAAATATATTCCGATATCGATTTTCTGTAACAGGAAAAAGAGTTAAAACCTTTTACAGAGATATATTTTTATAATATTCAATGGTCCCTGAATTGAATGTCCACAAAAAGAACTTTATTCGTATTCTCGTATACTCTTAAAAACTTTCGGAGGCAACAACCTGCGTATGTTTGAAAAATCCCAAGAAAGCTGGAATAAGAATAAATTCAATAACATCCTCACACTGAAAAAAAGGTAGGTCACAGTTATCAAATGATATTCTTGATCATGACCAATCAAATATTCGATAACATCAATTAAATATCAATAATATCTATTAAATATTCGATAATTAGAAACATAATTTATAAACATTATTGAATATTCGATTAATGTTATCGAATATTTGATTGGTCATATTCAAAAATATCATTTGATAACTGTTACCAGCCTTTTTTTACCAGTGCATATTTCTCCATGTATCAAATGAATCAATTGTTATGTATATCGCGCATGAAATGTATTCTCATCGCATCATCGTTCTTCCTGGATCTAATTTGATTCTCACTTTCTAGAAGCTTCGAAATGCATTATCAAATTTGACATAAAATAAACAATATTTTAAACATAAAATTCAAGTGTTCATAACTGAACCTTACGATTTCATAAAGTTTTCTTAAATAATTGTCCTTGATCAGAGTTTGTTCCTTGCACGTATGCCAACTCTAGGCGGGTTCGGATTTTTTTTCCAGTCATACCAATACCCACATCGATTATTTTTTATTTGAACTTGATGCATTTTTAGTGATAAACAATCATGAAATTTTTTATATACGATGGTTAAAAACGTAACATGAAATTCATATTATCTTATCTAATTTGTTTTAGGAAATGAAGAATAAATTACTACACCTTGAGAATGTCAGAAGTAAAGTCACATTGAATGATCCAGAAATGAAAGATATCGTCCACGGAACGTCTCACAGACCACGACTGAATTCACTCTTACAATGGGCCGTTGAAAGTTACCAGTATTATCATGAATTGTATCTTTTCATATTCGCTAATGAATTCATATTTATCTGGCTGGCGGTTTTGATTCCGTCAGATGAATATCTTTTATGAATATTGATATCTCTTGACGGATGCTTTTATATTTCCTCTGTCTCTTATTTTGACGTGTTTGAAGTTTCATATCATGAGTGATGATCATCCATGATATCAAATTTAAATCGAAATATGTGGATCTATCAGGTTGGCGAGAAAGTCTATGTTTTTTAATACCAAAATATGTCAGAGCTTTCCCGTTAACCTTATATGACAAGAGAAGATGAAAATTCCGCTATAACTCTGATATATTTTCTACCCTGCCATCAGTTCTAACTGATTTCAAAAGATCTCACCAGCAAAGAAAAATTTTAATGAAAGATCAGCGAACACTGCGATTATAAAATCTGCTGACAAAACTATGT
This sequence comes from Gonatopus flavifemur, assembly GCA_018340375.1. Classification (NCBI taxonomy): domain Eukaryota; kingdom Metazoa; phylum Arthropoda; class Insecta; order Hymenoptera; family Dryinidae; genus Gonatopus; species Gonatopus flavifemur. The sequence goes on along the minus strand of JAFFJZ010000003.1, from coordinate 43,074,370 downwards.
CTGTGCAAAAATTTATGCTCTAGATCGATAAATTTTTCCGTTGATCGTGGAATTTCTTTCTTTACATAAACACACTTTATATTCCTATGAAAAACAATCATTGGAATGAATTTTCTCTTGCATTATAAATTTGCAATTCAATTCGATTCGTTAGAATGAATTACTATATATATACCTCCATATATAGATATACTCCACAAGCGATCTCAATGAATCGCATTCAATTGTGAATATTGAGGATGCAAAAGTACAATTCTTTTCAACTAACAAACTTGTCAGAAATTCAACACAACTCTGAACTGGGAAAAGTGAATTTATTGTTAGAAGAGAAAATTGTGCGCACAGAACCGCCGTCGGCGTGTTAGCAACGCTCTGTCTCTGAATTCAGGGAAACTTCATGAAAGTACAGAGAATACACAAGCTGTCTAAAAGTTGTAAGAACAGTTTAAGTAATCATCAAAACTCATGGGTGAATTTCACATTATATTCCATTTTTTAAACTGATATTTCTGTAGAGATTGAAGATTATAACGATGGACTGAACTTTATATCGATAAAACGATATCTGCACGGAGAAAAATGTGTATGGTAGAACCAGCAATATAAGTATTGTCAAAATTTTATTGCTGGTTATGTGATAAGTTGTTTTTCGTACAGCAACAGCAGATTGTTTCGTTAACAAGAATTGTATTGCTGAAGATCACTGGTTAAAATGACAATATGAGTTGCCATTCCAACTCACAATAAACATTGTTGATTTGAAAAAACAAGTATCAAGCAGCGATTTATTCTCAAAATAGCTATATATTCTGAACGTATGAAGCGGTATAATTTTATTCCCGTGAGAAATTACTTTGATCCATTTCAGGAGACAGTTAAAAATGATATCTAAGTGATATACATTCTTCTACAAATCCTTCTTCGATGAAGTTTTCCTTGAATTCAGAAACATAAAAATCAATGCCAATTTCTGATTGGTTAACAAACCTTACACGAGTTTAACAAACAAATTTGACGAGTTTCATTCGTTTCTGAAAAAATTCCTGTGATTCAAATCTTAATTCATTCATTCAATGTGCACAATTTTATGTTTGTCTTGAATATATTTTCATCGTTAACTCTGAACAAAGTTGAGGATTACCATAAATGGCAATTCAAGTACTCAGCTGTCATCTTGGAAATCTGCTGATGTGATAAAGGCTTTGTTTCCCACTCGGAGGACTCGGGTTCGAATCTCGCTAAGTCAACTTTCCAACATTAGAACTTACAATCGCCTTTTCTTCACATATGAATCAAACCACATTGTAATAGAATGTTTGCAGAGATGAATTTGGATGAGAAATTTTTTCCTCAGTCAAAAGTAATATTTTTTCAAAAAGGTCAATATAAATTCTTGATATAACCACATGATATTGCAAAATTGAATATTTGAATTGGTGATGATGTTGACAATATAATATTGTTGCCAGTTTAGCAATAGTGGCGGTCATATTCTTACGATATTTATTGTGGGTTGATATACCACAATATTTTATTGTCAATTCAGCAATATTATTGTTAGTTTTTTTCTCCGTGTGCAGTTGTCATATAAATCACAACAAAACAATATTTCTACAATTTCTCATCAATTTCTATTAACCGGTCATAGCAGGAAGTATCAAAGATACGCTCATGCTCGCATAAATTCAAAATATATTTCTCCTTAGTGTGTAAATCTTCAGATATTTGAAAATCAATGACTGCTACAAGAAAGTGGATTACAAGAATGAAGAAACAGTGGATAATTTAATGAAATCATTCGTAGAGGATAAATTCAAGAGGATGAAAATGGATCGTGAGTATAAATATTTTGAAGGTTGATATCGATGTCTTGTAATTTACATCCGTTATTCGTTTCAGGTACATTAGCTTTCATACAATTTTTAATAAAAGAAAATAATTAATGCGCAGATTTACGGATGATTAAGTTTCGTGATTGTATATACTTATAAATCAAATATAATTTGTTTCATACAAACGTGAATGGTGTTTTTAATGATTCTCGTCATTTATATTCCCCTGTTTATGACATACAATTGCAGCATTCGAAGGATGTATTAACACGTTGGATGCCATGATCATTTTTAACAACGTAATTCTTATGGACCTACACTGAGGAAAAAAATTGTTTTTTGTCAAGCGCGCCGGGAATTTAGCAGGTATGCAGTTGAGTCAACAGAATAACGCTTGTCATAAACTTCCCGTCATTTGGTACAAATATACACTTTTGGTTGAGTCAACCCCGCAACGATATTGTAACTAAATGAGATGCGCGTTCCAATCAATCAATACGTCATTGATGGAAACACAACAAATTTTGAATGTACCATTCCCAGCAGTTATTTCAATCACATATTGAGGTGATTAAAATGCATGCAGGTGTAATTGGAAAGAATGAACATTTGAGATGTTACAAAACGAGATTTCGAGTTTCAATGAAGAAACCTCGTTTTGATTAAAATTCTTAAAACTTCCCCGACCAGAGGGGCTCGATTGAGGAAGTATGTGGGCCTTGCTCGCGTTTCTGAGCGTTAATAAGAGTTTACACTCTTATTTTGCACCCTCAGTGTGATGTAAAGAGAGTTGTTTGTGAAAATGGAGAGGAAAGAAATAAACTTCTGTACGAAGTAAAATTTGGAAGTTTACAGTGCAATGCCCTGTATTTTCCAAACAAAAACCCAAGAGTGTACACAGAATATGACAATTGAAAGTTTACAATTTAATACGAATATCACTAGAAAATTATAGCTTGTGCGAGAGAGAAGAGTGTTGTGAGTACATGTGTGAGAGAGAGAAAGAATAATCGGTACCAGAAACTCACGGTGTTGGAAAAGGGTCGAACACGTTAGGTTCGTCTTTTCTTTCTATACTCTTACTAGGGTGTTCGCTGTTTCTGTCTCTGTCCACCTCGCTCTCCCGTCTCTCGTGAGGGTGATTGGTCCAAGGAAGGTCACACTCGCGAGGTCACGTTTTCGCGGATGGAAAATTCACAAAAGAGTTGAAAAAGGATACCTTTCACCAGGTTTGAAACTGATCATTCCCGAAAGTAACTAGGAACTTGAAACTACAAAGTCGTGTGAAGAAATGGTTCTAAACACGACTAAGGCAACGAAATTTGATTTGAGAATCCGCACCACGGTGTGAATATTCAAAGAAAATTACAAGCACGCGACAAACCGTAGATTCTGCGAAGGCCTTCCCTTTAACGATATATTGTCCCACACGAAACGAACGGACCTCAAACGTTTCATCGGCTATCCTCCTCTAAGCAGGACGGTTCCGAGTCTCGATAACTTCTCAGCGAACTTCGACCCATGTAGAAAATGCCGACTTCCAACCAACCATAACAATCGAAACAGTACTGGTACAACACTGATTACCAGGGTTGGTTGCCAACGTTGTAACGTGGTTAGTTTACACTAACGTGTAACAGTGTCACGTCCTGCATATTTCTATACAGAACGGCAGGTAGTTTTTAATTCCCCGATTTAACTAACGTGAGGAAGGGGTAGGTGATGAAATGAGTGAGATGGGAAGAAGACGAAACAGTTGTGGTTTAGATACACATACATTTATTAAAAAAAACTTATATGAACAATTTGAATGGAATACATATGATTAATCAAAAAAATTGTATCTCAATTATCTCCTCAGGTTTAAGACCTATCTTTTTCAACATTTCTAGGGGTATTCCCTCGTAATCTCTTCCAAATTTCAAGCAACACTCGCAATCAAAAAAGTTTACCCGAATTTTATACAAAGCTCACAACGTTAGGGGATGGGATATTCATTAAGTTGGTGAAGCCAACTTAATGTTTTCAATTCTTTTTTGGCCCGAATAAGGTCCTCCTTATCCTTTATGTGATTAGAGAAGAACTTTGGGTAACAGGGGTCTTCTTCCTTCACTTCTCCGGTGCGGAGGCTCCGTCGGCGCTCATCCAAACGAGCTTGAATCGCTTTGATTTTGATCCCTACAGTCGCGATTTCTTCCACTATGCAGGAAAAAGGGGAGAGAGAAGGAGGTTTAAAACACTGATCAGATCGATTGATGATTATAGACCATGTTGAATTTAAATCCAATGAATTAATCAAATAAAAACTTGTGTCAGACAACAAATGGGAATTGATTATGTGGGTTTAGAATACGCTTTTCCAATCAAGATATGTATTCATATACGAATATCCAGATTGGTGAAAGACGTATCATTGAGTGTGTGTAAAAAAAACCAATGGATTCAAATTCATTGATGTTCTTTACTTAAGATTTTTCTTCGGACTGTATTATGTGTAAAATTCAAATTTGATACACATATACAGCAGAAGATCTACCTTTAGGTATGTATTCAATGCTAATACGCAAAGGTAGAGATACTTACTGATGATTGAGTGAAGATAATTGGTGGGTCCTCCTTGAATTTGTCGTTGGATGATGGTTAAAACTTCTCCAGGATGGTTGATCGTTGGTTCCAACGTATATAGGTGGTTGACTTCCTCGTTGAATATTGACAAAAGATTTCCTCGTTGACCGCGTAGGTTGAATGTTTAGAAAAAGACGATTGTTCTCTCGTAGAATATTCTTGAGAGAATTGTTTCCTTCTTGAGAGAAGTACTTCTTCTTGAGAGAAGAGGTGTGTAGCTTTAGAACTGAATCCGTAGTGAATCGAATTTGGCTATGTTTCTCGCCTTTTTATGTATTTTTCTGATTCTTCAATTCACCAATCAGAATGCTTCTTTTTATTTGTACCCTTTAACGGCATTCACCACCTTCCCAAAAACTTACTAGATTCCAAAATCGCTCCCCCCCCCCCCCCAGTTTTCTCAGCAACGAACAAATACAATGAAAAACAAAGAAGAGCTGCACTTTCTTTGATATGCTAAGAAGATGCACCTGCTCATTGAAATCGATTATATTCATTAATCGTTGAGAAAACTGGGGGAAGAGATCTAGTAACTTTGCCTCTGATGAATGCCCTCAAGGGTAGAAGTACATGTAATTACTCTCGTTGACCATTCTTTCTCAAACGGTAAATTCGTCCGTTTGGGTTTTCCTATCCCTTCTCTTGGTGCCGTTTTCTTCACGTCGAGGCTCCCTCGTCGTGATGGTTTGGTTCAAGTTTTTATTCTAATCTTTGTATGAGATATCTTATTGTTATTATTGTTTCTATTATTTGTTCAATGGTTGATTTAAAGAGTATGAAATCTTTCATCATATTAATCCTTATAATTATTTTGAATTTAATATGAAGTTTAGAATTATTGATGAAATTTTACAAACACGTTAAGGAAGAAAGTTTTATCGTTGAGGAGAAAAAATTCTTAACAGTAAAGACCCTATCATTGAATTCGATATTTCATTATGGGGCTTAATCGATTTGTTATGTGAGAAACTTATAATATTTTTATGAAGTTCAAGGCAGATTTCCTTATATTCATGGAGGTATAGGTATATATGTATATATATGTATATACAGGGTGTCCCATTCTAATCTGTCACTTATAATGTCTCGAAAACGAATAAATTCAGAAGAAGATGTTCCGGGAAAAAAATGTGAGAATCTGAGGGGGACATCCGATGGTGAACTTGGCTTTGACCTCAGATCCCACTTTCCAGGTCATTCTGAGGTCAACTCATGTTTTTTAAATGGAATCCCCTATTTTTTACTACTGGTTTAGATTCTACGCTGAAAACCAAGGGACTTTTGTATCAAACGTTTTTTCGAAATCCCCATAGATGGCGCTCTAATTGATGAGAAAATGAGAATTGTCAAACCCTCGGATTGTATTCTGTCTAACATAATGCTCTACTCTTGAGTGTTTCTCATCTCCCGGAAATTGCCGTCGGTTGTGTTTTGTTTCGGTTTTGTTCTTGGAAATTGTTATTGTTTTGATTCACGTGTGAATTCCTTAGAAATTTAGCATTCCCAAACTGCTCAGTTTTCTGTTATCATTTAGAGGGAACACATTTCTAAATATCATGTCTGATTACGCGCCAAACGATATTGTTGACGTTTTGTTGTGTCTTGGTGAAGCGCGGGGAAATTATGTTGAAGCTGTGAGAACGTTCCAACGTCGTTTCCCGGATCGGAGGTGTCCAAATCGCATTACGATCCGATTTCTTGAACAACGTGCTCGTCAAGGTCTCCTCAAACGACAGAGGAACAAGGAAGTTTATGCGGATGACAATGATCCTGATGCGAGATCGCTGGCTGTGCTGGCATTAATTCATATTAATCCCCATATCAGTCTTCGGGATATTGAGAGAATGACCGAGATTCCTCGATCCACAGCTCAGCGTATCTTGAAATCGTTGGATTATCATCCGTACCATATCATTTTGGTGCAATCTCTAACAGCTGAGGATTTCATAACAAGATTGAACTTCTGCATGTGGGCCCAACGGAGAATTGGAGAAGATCCTACTTTCTCTCATCACGTTATGTTCTCTGATGAGGCAATATTTCACAATGTTGGAATTCTCAATAGGCACAATTGCCATTATTGGAGTGCTCAGAATCCTCACTGGGTCCGTCCAATCAATCATCAACAACGTTGGAGTGTGAACGTTTGGTGCGGAATTGTAGATTCCAGGATCATAGGGCCGTATTTTTTTGGAGGAAACCTGACTGGCGCGGAGTATCTTGGTTTTTTGCATTTTGAACTCCCTGCTCTTATGGAAGACGTAAGTCTTGACGTGAGATCAAGGATGTGGTTCCAACAGGATGGAGCACCTCCTCATTACATGCGAATTGTTCGAAAATTTCTCGACGAGAAGTTTCCCAGAAGGTGGATTGGCCGTGGAGGACCTGTGTGATGGCCACCTAGGTCACCAGATCTGACGTCGCCTGATTCTTTCTTGTGGGGTTACATAAAAAATGTTGTATTCCGTGAACCTCCAACAACACGCGATGACATGAAAGATCGAATAAGAAGAGCATGCACAGCAATAACACCTGCTACGTTGCAAGCAACTGTAGAAAACTTCCATAAAAGAATTGCGCTTTGTCAAAGGCAAAACGGCGCTCATTTTGAACATCTTTTGAATGCCTAATGCGTCCCCGAAGATACACCTCCAGCTCAGACAATCGGCCCTTTTCAGGGCCATAATGATGTGTAAAGTCCGATTGCGCAACCTCCTCGTGGTGCACATTGGGTAACGCTGATGTCGACGGCAATTTCCGGGAGATGAGAAACACTCAAGAGTTGAGCATTAAGTTAGACAGAATACCATCCGAGGGTTTGAGAATTCTCATTTTCTCATCAATTAGAGCACCATCTATGGGGATTTCGAAAAAACGTTTGAGACAGAAGTTTCTTGGTTTTCAGCGTAGAATCTAAACCGGTAGTAAAAACTAGGGGATTCCATCCAAAAAACATGAGTTGACCTCAAAATGACCTTGGAAGTGGAATCTGAGGTCATAGCCAAGTTCACCATTGGATGTTCCCCTCAGATTCTCACATTTTTTCCCCGCAACATTTTCTTCTGAATCTATTCGTTTTCGAGATATTCTAAGTGACAGATTAAAATGGGACACCCAGTATATATATATATATATATATATAAAAAAAAAGAGTGTAAAACTATTCGTATTATATATATGTGTGTGTGTGTGTATGGGGATATAGAAGTGAATATGAGTTTGAAACCACACGTATGATTATATATATATATGTATGGGAATATAGAAGTGAATATGAGTTTAAAACTATACGTATGATTATATATGTATATATATATATATATATATGTATAGGGATATAGAAGTGAATATATATTTATATATATATGTGAAAAGGAGTATGAAACTATATTGTATATTCATGGGGATGTAGGAAAAAAAGAGTTCAAAACTATATTTTATGTGTATGAACGTTTCGACGAATAGGGATTTCGTCACAACAGACATTAAATATAATTTTTCCTCCAACATAAGTAATAGTGCTCATTTCAATTGCATCCTAGTCAAACACCACAATCCCTCTCGATAATTACATATAAGTCCTTCCGACTTTTCGTTCGGGGTGATTTTCTCATCAACCTTCCAGAGACGTGGTACGTTTGGGCTAGTATAGGAAGGAACAACTCCTGGCAATAATCTTGAACGTCGAATAATTATTCTCGACCTACCAAAAACTCATCAACACTAAAAAGGTACATTACATCCTCTAAACCGATCCTCTCATTATAAGACTAACCCCCTCTAATTTTTAGTGACTTCATAAGGTATTCTTCGTTTTGGAATAAATTCTTGAAATAAGAATATTCCCAGATCATTTTGAATAACCGTTTTGTACAGAATTATTTTGTAAATGATCTAGCCTGAGATGTAAAATGACTTATAAATTCACAATATTGGTATAAAAGTCATTCTAAACATGAGAAAATTTCAAATTGAAGAGTATTCTTGAAGTTGAAATTTTCAAATTTGAGAAAAAAGCCTTATGTTCTGAGTTGAATTTGTTGTTAGGGTGATGATAAACTTGTAGGAAGAGTTTGAAAGTTGGGTGGAATCTATATTGATCAGGAAAGTCCAAATCGTGTGGCAAAAGTTAGAAAATCTGTCAACTCAGCTCACGGCACATGGGTATTCTATCAGCTTTTCTTCACTAAACGAAATCTAGGCAGCAGGAATGTATCAAAATTTAGTAAAATCAAGTTGGTACAGAGTGAGAGAGGACAGATATATTCATTGAATTTTATTGGTCAATATAAAAATGTTGATAAATAAGGAAAGGCTATAGAAGATCCAATGTGTCGTCTTTTAATACTTTTATTCCAATAATGTTGTATCATGTTCCTACAAATGAATGTTACTATATTTATGAAACAGGTTCAATACACATGTTTCCTCAACCTACTAGTGAAAAGATACAAAAATGCACACAATACAAAATCATTGACCAAAAATATTGAGAGACGATAAATTCGGCGAGTCATACGTAGCCTTTACGTATTTATCAACATTTTTATAATAACTAGGGGTGTGCGGGTAGCACTTTTTATCGGGTCGGGTCGGGTATTTGTATTTCTTTTCGGGTCGGGTCGGGTCGGATACCCGATTAAATCAGGTTTTCCAAGTCGGGTACCCGAATATAATAAAATCGCTTGAATTTGGTATTCTCAACTTCTATTCGAAGTTGCCATTGCCGTTGATATTTTAAGGACAAATTGTCTTGAGCGATTGTAGGAATAAGGGGATTCCATATGAATTCAATTCTAATATGAAGAATGCCATATTCACTACAAGTCTCTTAGGGTTGTTACTCCATGTAATTGATCATGCAGCGCATTAAGAAATCTCCAAATTGCTTCATGGAATGTTTATATTTATTTTTTAATTCAATTGAAAAATATAATCACATTCATATCTCATGAATAATACATTATCTATTTCCGTATTTAGTAACCACAATATAGAATCTTGAACATCAATGAAAATAAATAATTATATTAATACAAATATTAAATTTGAATGGAGGAAGCACAACTCTTCCACATGTTTTGTCAGCAATCTTGATCGAGTTGCTGTCACAATATCTCCTGCTGAGGGAAACGTTTGCTATATTTGAATTACCCGAATGTAATCGGGTACCCGAAAAACTCGGGTAATTGAAAAACCCGACCCGACGGGTACCCGACCCGACCCGACCCGATAAAAACCCGATGACTCGGGTACCCGCACACCCCTAATAATAACCAATAAAATTCAATGGATATATCTGTCCTCTCTTTCTCTATACCAACTTGATTTTACTAAATTTTGATACATTTCTCCTGCCTAGATTTCGTTTAGTGAAGAAAAGCTGATAGAATACCCACGTGCCGTAAGCTTAGTTGACAGATTTTCTAACTTTTGCCACACGATTTGGATCTTCCTGATCAATATAGATTCCACCTAACTTTCAAACTCTTCCCACAAGTTTATCATCACCCTAACAACGAATTCAACTCAGAAAATAAGGCTTTTTCCTCAAATTTGAAAATTTCAACATGAAGAGTACTCTACAATTTGAAAAGTAAAACCATCCGTCGAGCTGCAAGTGAATAATCCAAGTTTTTTGCAATTCATTTTGAACATTTTTTTGACATATTTTCGATCAAATGAGTTCTCCATGACTCATATTTATTACAAAATTATTATGATCTCTGAGTTTTTGCCTAGAAGTACTGATGTAAGTATTTGAAGAAAATTCATTTTCACTGCATCAACAAATTACGATTTTTTGACATGTTACAACAGCTATGACTGATTTACTAATTCATTTTGCACTTACTCACAGATTTTTTGATACACATTATTCGAGAAATAACCACCACACATTTCACAAAAATAATTCATCCATTTTTTGATCACATAAATTTAACCTCACATCCGTCAACCGAATTGCAATTTTCACACAGGCTCATAGATTATTATATTCAACCGACGGATGATTGAATCGGATAAGCACGTCACTTTAATTGTTCTTTTCTAATGCATCGCGTAGGTACCGGTTTGACGGTACAGAAAAATTATCACTGATATCGAAATCGAATAATTTGCAAGTCTAGTCTAGTCGGTGTAAGAACTCCGGTAACAGTTTCAACGAAAATATCTTTATATAATATGTTATTGCTGTCATTTGAAAATTTGTAACTCATCAGAATGATGAGAGAAACATTCCTAATAGTATACAGTCGGAGAAGAATATTTAAAATTCATCAATAACAACGTGTTCAAAAATATTCCCGTTAGATCTGTTACCGGACTCCTCACACCGACTATACAATATTACTTCAATTTATGATGTCAGAATTCATAACTGGCGTACAGCTGTACTGGTCAAAGCGTCATCCTCTCATCAGGGTTAGGATTTTGTGTTAGGTTCGATTCCGCGTGTAGGGCTATGAGATTTTCGCTATCGACCCTCACAGTTTGAACGCTTGTTATCATTAAATATCTTCATTAAGATAATTTTCACCAGGGAGTTCGATTCCTGTAGAACGCGGTTCTAGCAACTGACATTGGAACATGTTTCAATACATCTATTACACATACAGTACGAGATCGACAAGGATTCCAATAATTTTTTTGTGAATTATTTGAAATTATTTTACAATTGCTGTAATATATGGGTAGCGTTCATTTTTCTTATTTCTTTCATCAATTTCAGAACTAAACTAAGAGATTATATTCATTCGTATGATAATATGATGCAAAAATGAATATTATTTCATAGTCAACTGAATCATTTATGTGCACGTTTAATATCATTGTTGGTATACAATGGAAAACCAGTACTGATTCAGGGTTGATGTTAACGTTGACCCAGTATTTGTGAACAACGCCGTACCAGTGTTGATCAGCGTTATCATTCCGGGTTTATTCCAACGTTGTTTTCCAACAGTTGGCAGTTGGCAAATAACGTTATTCCAGTACTGGGTCGTTCGTCAATTTCTGCATGTTGAATAACTTCCCGGGCACGAATCTCCTATAAAAACCAAACTTGACTTGGTTTTTGAGAAAAATTGGACCGGTACACAAACCGAAGTGAGCATTCGACCGAATGTGACACCGTGGAACCCTCGAAGGTGCATCGTATGCTTTCCCTCGATAGGACGGCCCTTGTCACGAAACTAGTCGAATAGTTCACCTCTGAACCTCCCGGCCACAGCTTTCTTTGGAAAAAATTAATTTCGACTTCCCGGCCAAGACTCTTCGGATTCTTACTTGTTCGTTCTATTTACGTGTTCGCACCTTTTTGGGTGGGACACGCCATGTCCTGTTTAGAGGGGTTTATTGCCGATTCAAGTATCTGATGCAATCTTGTCGTTAGGCGATTCATTTTGATAATGAGAGGGAGAGGCAACGGGCTACACGGTGCAGACAGAGACAGAACTTATTTTCTTCGTCCTCAGTATTTCGAAACGCGGTGCATATTTCATCGGGAATGTGCACTGGTATGCTTATTGGTATGAGCGTTGACCGGAGTTCTTCCTCTTGCTCAGCGAATTCTTTCTTCGTATTCCGATACACAGCGATCGATTTGGCGTTAGTAATTACAGATTGAATTTGGCTGTTTCTTACATGTTTTGCTATATATATCTATGTTGATTTATGGTTTTTCGATGTTTCCCATTAAATATTGTCTGGGGTATTCCCCATAAATTACTATATATGTACTGTGCATGGATGGTTATATATATATATCTATACTGATTTATATTTCTCCATGTTTCACATGAAACATCGTCTGGGGTATTCCCCATAAATCGTCACATATGTACGAGACATAGATGCTTTGTATATACATATATATATATATATCAAGAGACACGGTAGCGTCTCGACGCCAAGTACATGAACACCCTGAAAGAAAAAAAATAATGAAAAAGCGTAAGTCGTGCGCTACCGTGTATCTTTACACGAAAACCAAGATTTTCTATAGTCAAAAAATCTTCAACCCACAATAACTCACTTTCGATTAAGCACACTACGAAGTTGATCCGTTCACGCGATCCCGAGATACAAACGTTTCAAATTTTCATGCGATCAAAACATCAGGATTTTTCTTCATCATCATCGCCACTTTCGATTTATTTTAATCACGATAGCGACGATAGTTCTTCGTCGTCGAAATTCGGGAAGGTTTCTTCCATTGGCATAGGGATATTCTGTCTCTCTCCTTCTTGGGACATCCAATATTCTGTCCTTTTTCCTTTCTTCCAATATCCAATAGCATTCACTTCAGTTAATGTATAACTACCGTAACGGAATGTACGAAATGTGAATTTGAGTTTCAAGAAATATTCAAGTTCAATTTTTCAACATAGAAAATTTTCGAAGATTCTTGTGACAATTGTAATAACTTGCATAAAACTAAAAAATCATATATAACAGCGTCAGGACAATAGGTAATTGTGCAATTGATGATGTTTAATCACAATAATGTTGAAGTAACAAAAGTAGAAAATATAAACATTAAAGCAGTACCAACTTCGAAAATTATAATTGCACAACACTTTTATAAAGTTATAGCTGTTGTTTTTCATCAGGGTGAAAATATTTCTGAAGATAATTTCACATGCATGTTACGAAGTAAAGGTACAAAGTGGATATTTATTCATGATCTGCAAGTTGAAGAGCGACATTGGCCACGCAATGTTAAAGACTCGTATATATATTTCTTTGAAAAGCAATAATTTCGCTTCATCATAAAATTAGAATTCAATTACTGTGATATTGTACAGTGTTGAAGAATATAGAATACCTTCATAATACCATAACGAAGCAAATATTCTTGAAAAATTTTTTCGAATGATTTCGATGGATATTCCACAAAATTCTGAAAAATGTCTGGTACAGTACTAGAAAGTGTCTTCAATCTGATATCTTGAAGGTATATCTTTTTGTTGCATGATAAATATTTGACATCTCTTTACCCAGATAGCAAAAGTTCCAAAAACCAGATCCCATTGAATCCTTCTGGAACCACAAAATGAATCACTGCACTGAAAAAAAAGTTTTGGTAATGGTAACAAAAGTGTTTTGTTGTTTGATTTCTCATGACCATACTATATAATTTGGTCAAGGGAACCAAAAGGAGAAATCATTTTGTACCTCGAACTATACTGATTTCGATTGTTTGGTTAAGATCAAGTACGTTTCTTGGTTACCCACATCCTTTGAAAAAAACATTATTTGGTTGTTTTCACAAAATTCACGCGGTTTTGTTCCATAAACAGAATAATTTGGCATTTCATAATGACTTCATCTTTGTAGGGGAAATATTCTTTTGCATTTATGAAACGTAAATTCACATGAAAATTTTTGTGTCGTGAATAAAATAATACATTCCTGCATGGAAGAATACTTTGATTTATTACAATCATAGAAACTCGTGCACTGAGATGCATTATTCATTGAATCTTATAAGGAGATGTCGCAAGAGCCCGGAGCTACTTTTCAATGAAAGTCATGTGTACGTGTACCATGGATATTCGTGATGAAAATCATCCTCACTTCAATCCTAACACGGCTTAGTATTTGAAGTTCGAGTTTGGAAACATGAACACAACTTGTTATATGCAAAGAAGGTCCCCCTATCCAAGTGATTGGCAGTGGCTTGAGTGATAGAGCCTCCGCCTCCAGTCCCGAAGACCTGTGTTCAAGTCTGCTGGTGGTGATGTTTTTTTTTCAATATGACTCATGATTTTCTCATCAGGACAAAATATTTTCAGTCTGCAGACGATATGATTTGGTTTCTCAAGCAAAATGTATTTACCTAGAAACCAAAGGTGTACAACAAAGAAATAATATGGTTTTCAACAAAACGTTTGGTTGATCACATTTCAACAAAATTCTTTTGTTGAGACAACAAAAGTTTTGTTGTTTTAACAAAACATTGTTTTCGGTGTGAAATGTCAGTAGAATGGACCCAGCAAACACAACCCCTGGCGTTTCAAAGGAGCAGTGATGGCTCCTCACCGGCATCGTTGGCCCATCAACGGCCCATTGAAACGCCAGTAATTATTGTTTGCAGGGGAGTTCTTGGAGAATTCAAATCGCCTTTTGTCATACTATATACAGTACAATATACAGTATGACAAAAGGCGATTTGAATTCTCCAAGAACTCCATTCTACTGACATTTCAGTAGTTCGTTCTGTGGTCACGAAAGAATTCAATGAGATCTAATTTTTGGAACTTTTGCTATTTGCTACTTTTCACAATGATTCAAAAGAGTGACCGAAGAATGTTTGATGGAAAGCTATTTTTAGCTTCATGCTAAACAGTACAAATTCTATCTTGCAAAAAAAAATTTCTGTTGGATACCTTGAATATCCTCCCCGTGGGATGATTGCGGGTCTTCCAGGGGGATATTCTTGATACCTGTCCTTGATATCCTTTTTATCCATCCTTGGTAGTATCTGCTTCCTTTACGTGGCGGGGAGGATAAGTATCTCAGATTTGGGTCTCTTTTTCGGGTGGAATAAACTACTCGAGAGGGAGAATACAAACTGAGAGAAACTAAATCATCCCAACGCCAGGAACATCGGCAGAAACGGAGGGAAAGCAAGGGGAAACTACCTTCCTTGACATCTTTCAATATTCCCGAGGAAATGAAATCTTTTCTCCAAACCTGGAATTTTGAATTTTGATTTATTGAAAAAAAAAGCAACAACAACAACATGATGGCGTCCTCTCGGGTAAAATATTCCGGAGGTAAAATAGCCTCCCGTTCGGATCTCCGGGTGGAGGCGGCTCGAGAGAACCTCATCAAACAAGATAGAAACCCAAAGAAGATAGGGAAGAAAGAGAACATTCTTCGAGTCGGAGCGTGGAATGTTAGATCGCTGAGACAAACAGGAAAATTAGAAAATTTGAAACTGGAAATCAAGAGGTTGGGTATCGATGTAATGGGAATTAGTGAAATGAGATGGCCGCAAGAAGGGGATTTTTGGAGTGGGGATTATAGAATCATTCACACAGGGGATCAAAGAATGGTCAAGCAGGTGTGGGAATTATAATGCATAAGAGGGTAGGGAATAGGATAAAAAATTATTTGCAACATAGCGAACGCGTAATGATGGTCAGAGTTAGAACAAAACCGGTAGACACTGTTATGGTCCAACTATACATGCCCACATCTGCATACTCAGAGGAGGATATCGAAAAAACCTTACGATGAAATAGAAGGAGTGATAGAATATGTGAAGGGAGAAGAAAATTTAATGATCATAGGCGACTGGAATGCGGTAGTAGGGCAAGGAGAAGAGGCCAACATAATAGGAGGTTTTGCGTTAGGAAAAAGAAATGAAAGAGGACAACGTTTAATCGAATTCTGCGAGAGTCATAAAATGGTTATTACCAACACATTATTCAAAAATCATCCAAGAAGAATCTATACTTGGAAAATGCCAGGAGATACAGCAAGATATCAAATTGATTACATATTAGTAAAACAAAGATTTAGAAACCAAGTGAAAAGCTGTAAAACTTATCCAGGCGCGGATATAGATAGTGATTACAATATGTTGCTGATGAAATGTTCTCTGGAATTCAAAGCTCTGAAAAAGAAGAGGAAAATGCAAAAAAGATGGAATTTGAAGAATCTCAAACAAGGAAAAACACAGGACGCATTCAAAGCGATGTTGGATGAAAAATTGGAGGATCGACAAGAGAAAGACTTGGAAATAGAGAGTAGATGGACAAATATGAAGAGGAACATAGAGCAATGTGCAGATGAAATTTTGAAGAACGATGGGATAGAGCCTAAGAAACCATGGATAACAGAAGAAATTCTCGATTTGATTAATGGAAGGAGGAGATACAAGAATAAGAATAGTGAACAAGACCAGCAGACATACAAGGCACTGAGGAATAAAATAATCAGAGAATCAAGGAAAGCAAAAGAACAATGGTTGGAGGGGAAATGTCAAGATATAGAAGTGAGATTACATTTAGTAAAAATTGATGAGGCATATAGGATTGTTAAGAGATTTTTTGGACAAATGAAATCTAGAAGCAGTAAGATTAAAAATTCTCTAGGAAGACAATTGATAAGAACGGAGGGAAAAATAGAACAATGGATCAATCATTTAGAAGATCTGTATAAAGGAGGCGATAATATGGGATTCTTAGAGAGAGAGGAAGATGTCGATGAAGAAGAATTGGGAGATTCAATTTTGAGATCAGAATTCGACAGGGCTTTGAAAGAATTGAAAAATAATAAAGCGCCAGGAACAGATGGCATAAGTGCGGACCTTATCAAAGCCTCCAGTCAGGGAACTCGTGACACACCGTTTGAATTGGTCAGAGATATGTACGAAATAGGCGAAGTACCGAAAGACTTCCAGAAGAATAAAATTGTCACCATTCCAAAAAAACAAGGAGCAGACAAATGCGAGAACTACAGAACGATTAGTTTAACTTCACATGCTTCGAAAATACTGACAAACATCATATACAGGAGAATAGAGAATAAAATAGAGAGTAGATTAGCAGAAGATCAGTTCGGTTTTAGGAAAAATAGGGGAACGCGAGAAGCAATATTAGCACTGGGAACAGTAGGAGAGAAAAGTCTAGAGTTAAAAAAGTCTGTGTATATAGGTTTTGTAGATATACAAAAAGCATTCGATAATGTTGATTGGGAGAAGATGTTTACGATTTTGAAAAAGGTAGGAATTAATTTCAGGGATAGGAGAATAATGTATGAATTATATAAGAATCAAACCGCAATAATAGAAATAGAGGGTCAAAAAGGAGGAGCACAAATTAGAAGAGGGATGAGACAAGGATGCTCACTATCGCCATTGATTTTCAATTTTTATATAGAAGAAGCGATGAACGAAGTGAAGGAACAAGTGCAATTGAAATTACAGATTCAAGGTGAAAATGTAAGCATGTTGAGATTTGCGGATGACATAGCTATATTAGCTACGAGTGGTGCTGAGTTAGAAAATACTCTCAACACTATGAAAAAAATATTACTAGACAAATATTGTATGAATATAAATAAGGACAAAACAAAATTCATGATTTGTACAACAGCGAACACATCAAGAAGAACGAAAGTCAGAATAGATGCAGAGACAATTCAGCAAGTCAAAGAATTTCAATATCTAGGAAGCATAATTACAGAAAACGGTAAAAGCGAAAGAGATATAAAAGCAAGAATAGCACAAGGGAAACAGGCTTTCCACCAAAAGAAATAGTTACTATGTTCGAAGAATATTAGCTTAGCAGTAAAAAAGAAATTCTTGAAGAGTTACGTTTGGAGCACAGCATTATATGGTTGCGAAACTTGAACAATTGGAAAAACGGACCAACGAAGACTTGAAGCTTTTGAAATGTGTTGTTATAGAAAGATGCTTAGAATAAATTGGATAGAGAAAGTAAGAAATCAAGAAGTACTTGAGAAGGTGAATGAAAAAAGAAGTCTCTTGAGACAGGTCGTGAAAAGAAGAAGTAATCTGATAGGACACACATTGAGGCATGATAGCTTATTGAAAACAATATTGGAAGGAAAAATGAATGGTAAAACTCGAAGAGGTAGACCTAGATTGAGTTATATGAAGCAAATTATACAAGGTAAGGGTTGCCGTAGATATGCAGAAATTAAGCGGTTAGCGGATAATAGACAGGGTTGGAGGATTTCATCAAACCAGTCATAAGACTGATTACTTCATGATGATGACCTTGAATATATTGTACGCAAGTTTCCTCTGTCTGTAAGATCTATGTTGTTCCGATTTTCTTACAATGATTTCTTGAAAACACTGGAAATTTCCGCACAATATCGTGGGCTGTTTTGAGCGGCGTGAGCTACTTCGAGCGCTGTGAGTTGCTTTGAGCGCTTTGAGCTGCTTTGAGCGCCAACTTATCAGTCAAGGGAAATTTAGTTTTCGGAATTCTTCACACGTATATTTGTTCATGGGAATTCGCTTTTCTTCCCTTCTTTTCTTCATTCTTTATTTCGATAATCTATTGCCGTCCAATGATGAGACGGCTGATGGAAATCCAAGTGGATTTTTATATCACATAAGTTATCTGAGGACATTTCCTTCATTCCTACGACTGCTATAAACTCGACAGGGGTATTTCATTTTTATTTGAGTTCAGTTGGAAACATATTCAGAAAAAGAAGTGAAATCCCCAAAAACACTCCAAAAAAGTAAGAAAATAACGCGAAGTACATGAAAATCCCAAAAACAGAGAATAAAAAAATCTAAAAACACATTCTAAAGGAAAATTTCACTGCATTCAGAATTTCGAGGGGATATGAAAGGATATGCTCTATTGAAAAAAAAAAAAAAAGATATGAAGTCAATATGAGCGACCAAGTACATTGGTTATCCAAAGGATATGTGAAAGATTTTGGGTATATTGTAACTTCAGTTTGTTTAAACTGTATTGAAGGTAATTTATGATTTTCAAAAAAGCATTATTGTATCAAAAAAATAAATAAAACAAGCGTATCGTTCTGCCCATATATATAGATAGCAAGAAGTGAAAAAAAAAGTAGAATTCCACAAAACATACAAATGTCTCACAAAAACCCCTAAAAACTCCAACATAGTAAAAAATAACGTCAAATCCCAAAAACCATACAAACGTTCTACAATAACACTTGAAAAAAAATCCTTGAGAAAAATACTTCACTCTTTCCGGAAGATTACTTGATATAACAAATATACCATTAAAAAAAAAGATGTGAAAGGCAACCCTGTCTCGGAATTTGCATCAACCAGCAACACTTGGCGTGGCCGAAGAAGATTTTATGAAATTATGTCATTTAAATTTCTTGTTTAATGTTCTATAGAAATTCATTTGTATATAATAAAGGCTAAAAACTTCTACCATCGGCCACGCCAAGTGTTCTTGGTTGATGCGAATTCCGAAACAGGATTGCCTTTCACATCTTTTTTTTTAATGGTATATTTGTTATATCAAGTAATCTTCCGGAAAGAGTGAAGTATTTTTTTCAAGTGTTATTGTAAAACGTTGGTATGGTTTTTGGGATTTGACGTTATTTTTTACTGTGTTGGAGTTTTGAGGGGTTTTTGTGAGACATTTTTATGTTTTGTGGAATTCTACTTTTTTTTCACTTTTTGGTATCTATATATATGTGCAGAACGATACGCTTGTTTTATTTATTTTTTTAATACAATAATGCTTTTTTGAAAATCATAAATTACCTTCAATACAGTTTAAACAAACTGAAGTTACAATATACCAAAAATCTTTCACATATCCTTTGGATAACCAATGTACTTGGTCGCTCATATTGATTTCATATCTTTTTTTTTTCGAATGGAGCATATCCTTTTATATTCCCTCGAAATTCTGAATGCAGTGAAATTTTCCTTTAGAATGTGTTTTTAGATTTTTTTATTCTTTGTTTTCGGGATTTTCATGTACTTGGCGTTATTTTTTTACTTTTTTGGAGTTTATATATACATACGTCTAGGCGTTATGCCTTATGGTTAGTAATCTAAATGTATCATTTATGGTTATGAATAGTGACGGAAGAAACCGTCGTTACGTACAGTCCCAGATTAACAGGAGGATTTTGAGGCCCGGGGCTGAGAGACTATTGGAGGCCCCCTCGAAGTGAAAAGCGGAGGGGGGGGGGGTGAATGGAACTTTTTTTGCATTCTTACAGGATTTTCAGCTGTCACAAAATGATACTCAAAATCTCTGGTGAAAGACCCTCGAAATCCTATTACAAAACAAAACAGCGACAAGAAATAGCGAGAAATACTAGAAAATAATGGGGGCATGAACAAAAGCACACCCATTTCCAATTATTTCCTATCACTTGTTTGTTTTATAATAGGATTTGAAGGTTTTCTTTTTACTAGGATTTAATATGTAATTGACACGGATTCGATTAAACAACGAAATTAACAGAAAAATTAATAGTTCTTTTTTCTTATGAAAATTAACAGTTCTTATTTTTTCTTAAATACTAAAATCATGAACATATTCCCAAAACATGAAAACTCTAGAAATGATAAGAACATCTCTCTGTGCAATAAGTAAATGTGTAAATGAAACTAAATTCGAACTAATTACAAGGGTTTGGAAAATGCAGATTGCTAAAGATTCTTGTTTTTCACATCTCTCAATCGATTGGGATGAAACTTATATGGGACCACTATGGGACCATAACTGAACAGTAGTATAAATTTCATTACAATCGGATAACAGGAACCGAAGACATTTTTCGTCGCAAAATCACAATTTTTTGTAAAATGTTTCTTTTCCCTCTTCCGTTTTTCTGTAAAGGTCAGGGTAAAACTTATATGGGACCACTATCGATACTGCATGAAACTGTGGTGAAAATCCATTATGACCGGGTGATAAGAACGAACGATATCCACATGATAGCAGTATTTACGAAATTTTCAAATTTTGTTTCGAAACTTAGTGCTTACCCTTTTCTTTCCTCAATATTGATTTGCCTGAAACTTATGTCTCATAATCAGCATTTCATGAATTAACTATGCTCAAAGTTTCATGGCATTCGGATGATACGGACATAGGGAAGGCATGCTGCGAACATATTGTCAAATAATGCGGATGGCAAAAAAAATTTTCCACAGTTTTGAACCGATCCAAATGGAACTCATATGGGACCATTATGGGATCATAACTAGAAACCTGGTATAAGTTTCACTGGAATCGGATGAACGGAACAGGAGATATGCACGTTCGCGAGAATGTTCATTTTTTGCCATATTTCTCCTAGCCCATCCAGTTCTTCTGAATGAATCAAGCTGACTTATATGGGAGCACTATCGCTCCACCCTACGACTGTGGTATAAATTTTATCGAAATTGTATAAGTGGAACGGGAGATATGCGCGTTCGCAGTTTGTTGATCACCTAAACGACAGACAGACACGAAACCAAAATTTTTCTCTGAGCTTCGAGAAACATTTTGGTGTTAACAATTTTCATTTTGGAGACAAAAAATTGTCGGAAAGCAGAAATTAGATGTTGGAATTGGTTCATATCACTAGTGGAGCATAAATAAGTTGGATTGATGATTTTCCAAGATTTGCGCAACCTCCTATTTCTATTCACAAGGCAAAAATATTGGAGGACTCTGATCGTTTGTATACTACAACCACCTTTACTGTTGTTGATAACGACAGTTATTTGAAGTTCAAAGTGATTCGAATTAAAATTGTTGAATGTCTCCGATTCAACGATCAAGAACGTTAGTTGATACGATAAAATCTTGTTTATCACAAAAATGTTATAAAAAGCTTGAAAACGAAATTCGCGAATGTTCAAAGATTGGCCCCTTGGTGAGTGAGGCCCGGGGCTGCAGCCCCCCCTAGCCCCCCCTTGATCCAGGCCTGGTTACGTAACAGAGATAACATACTCATCCAATTGCTTCCAGTGAATTGGTTAATCGAACGAATATTCAATAAGTTTGACTGAAAATTGGCGGACTTGAAACAACCTCATCAATGTGATCGCTGTTAATGTGTCATAAAATCCATTTCCACCTAAAAAAATTAATACAGATACAGACAAGCGTTCATTGAATACAAAATTATTTCCTATTCATATGAAAAAAACACGCGAATTCATGTAGAATGATATTATATGATTCATTTCGATTCACAAATTCGATATGAATTTTTATCCATTTTATAAGACATTATGTCAATTGTATTTCCTAGATTGGATGAATCATATTCAAAATTGCATTTCTGAGTGGAAGTTATTGATCAATCTCCATGTCTCAGTGGGTAAAGCGCTAGTCTACATGACTGGAAGTTGTGAGTTCGATTCTCGTCAACGGTGGAGCGAAATTGTCATTTCAGAATTCCTTCATGTAACATTGTCCAGCGAAAATAATTGATCAAGTAATCCATGCCTCACGGACGGTAGCAACAAAACGGGCAAAGATAAAAGATGACGGATGATGGTAACCACAACAGCACTAAAACAAATTTCAAAAAAATTGTGTTAATTCAGTCGGAAAGCCCGGCTGAGAAATCTTTTTTTTTCCTTATTTGATCATTATATTGAATTGTTCTACTGTATTCAGCGAATAACTTATGGAATTGAATGAATTCAACTACGATATTGATGTAAAGGCATGTAACGTCTAATGTTATTTAAAAGTGTTTTGATTCAATACAAATATGCTTCACGCTGTTTCAAAACGAAGAATCAATTGAATCAAGTTCTTAAGAATTACAATTAAATCCTTAAGGTTTGACTCAATTTCTCACGGAATTGAGACAACTAATTTTCCAAACCCGCAAAGCAATTCAATCAACTTCTAGATTAATTGCGCCGTATCCAAATGCGCGGCGGACTTGAGACTTGAAACTTGATTGAATCAAACCATTGTTTTTCTCAGTGCACAAAATTTTCCTACACTTGAAAATATTTAGCGGGAGAAGCTAAAAAATTGTCCTTCTCACAGCTGCTTTGTGTTTTTCCGTGTGGATCTTGAGCTTACATCAGATCAAATTTTGTCGACTCTTATTTCCAATATGTAAAGAAATCAACTGTTTTAGTACATACAGAGAAGATTTGCAAAAAGAAAAAAAAAGGAAAATTCAGCGCAGTAATTGATTACAGATCATTAAAACGGTACCATGTACCAATAAAAAAATTACTACGACACGTTCTCCAAAAAGCAGTTGCATTCAAAAGAGGGATGACAGATTTTTCACAAACAAACAATAAGAACTCGAAAAAAGCGACCGATTCAGTGAAATCGTCTATGCGAAAGAAAGTACGAACGCTTGACGTTGAAATCATTTGAACGGGCCAAAGCATTATTGTCGTCAATTCTACCAGAAAAAAGGAAACCATTCTTCTGGATACTTTAGGAATTTTCGTTCTGATCGTCTCTTTCCTTTTCTTATTGTTCAAAAGATTTCGATTCATCTCGAGATAACTGTATCAACTTTTTGCACACCGTACAATTTCTAAGTTGCATAAAGAAGAAAAAAGACCAGTCCATTTCGATTATGATTTTCTTTTGATTGTCTCTTCATCACCTATTTCATCTCTTTCCTCTGTTCCTATGCGTAATTAATAGTTTCCTTTCATCGATAGGAGAGTCATTAAATCATTAGCAAAGATTATGTACAGACTCTAATCTCGAGTCAAAACCACCTTCAATCGGATTTTGCCTAAAGATAGTGTTGCTGCGATCCGAGCTAATCCGAGTTTTGAGCATGAGCTCGGCTTGGCTCTTGTTTTTGACAAATAGGCTCGGCTCGCAAATCGGATCGATAGATCCACTGCTCGGATCAAAGCTCGGATTGGCTCGAAGATCTCACGATCCTACTTCGTTCAAAACAAACGCGAATAAAAAATTCTTGCATCTAGGGGCTCTTTGGAATAGAGCATACAGTACAACCCATGAGTTCGAATTAACCTAAAGACATTCAACATTTTTACATCTTCGCTATTCGAAATTGATTTGATTCATATAAACTACGTGAATAATAATCACAAAATGTCTAAACAATATCAAACACAATAAACTTATGTAAATGAAGTAAGTCGATTTCCTGAAACAAACACATCATCTGAAAAAATTGTTTTTCCTTTGGGTGTATTCAAACTTTCGGCCTGTACCTACTGTATTTCTGAAGCTCTTGAAGTTTAAGTATAAAACAACGTTTTCTCAAAATTTTTATGACTCTGCAAATCAAATTTCATAAATGTTAGTTATAAAAACTCCATGAATGCGTCTTCCAATGAATAAATAGATAAATATATCATTAAATCTATCTGCAGAGGATTGGCGATGGAGAAAAATCCACTTTATAAACATATTTTCTTAATATCGACTCTGCTACTAATTGAACATTAAACACAATATTGTTTTATAAATCGACTCTGACAGATGAAATTTCATGAGATTTGATCAGAACATTGTCCAAGATCCAATGAGATTTTGCGAGATTCGGTGAGATTTGGCGAGAATCGATGGTTTTTCTTAATCAGGGTCCTTCGTCTGATAGGAAATTTTCTCGGTAATGTGCTAGCTCGTCGATCTCTTAGTTCTGGCTCAGCTCGAAACTCGGATCGACTGAAATTTTTTTGACTCTGCTCGAAGATTGGATCGTTTAAAATTATTGAGATTGGCTCGAAGATCGGCTCGAAATTTCGAGCCGATCCGAAAAGATCTTTGAACCGGATCAACACCGCGGTAACACTATCTAAAGAGGTTTTGACCTTTGAGTTCACTTACGAAGGCATGCGATTACGCCTCAAAATAGTGTTGGGAGAAAAAATCCTGAGATGAACAAAAAAAAATATCGTCCAAGCTCAATTTGTATATAAGTGTATGAAAATTGCACAAAATGGACAAACTAATACATAATTCTCATCTAGTTCTTCCTTGAAGAGTGATTTTATACAATTTTTATACATATAAATTCTTCGAATTGAATTATTAGACATAAGGAGATAATTTTTTGACATATCGTGCTAAGGAATGAATTCTCAAAATTAATGTCCGTGTTGTATAAAAATTCAATAAAGATCCCTTCTTATCAAAGATCTCATATAACTTCCTCACCATTTATAAATGAACTCACCAAATAGAATTCTCTTCAAGCCACCGTGAAACATTCTGATTGGAAGATATTGAAAGAGACACCAATCCGAAGAGTCATTCAGGTGATTTGAAAGCTCCAAACAACGTAATTCGTTTTTACAGAAATTGAAGATAAATCTCTTACAATCACTCGGAATACTCTATATAATCACAAGCTTCCAGTCATGAATATATCAGAGGAGATCAAACACTAGTGATCGAGACAAAAGAACGTTAGAAAGATGAATAGTTTAATTCACAGCTTAGTAGTTAAGAGATTGTTCTGATGCCTAAGATAATATAGAGCTTCGGAAACCTCATTGCCTCTGGCTGCTACTTAATCGTCTCACTCCAGAATTGGAAATAGGGGGAATAAATCTACACCACGATCCTCATGTTATAGATTTATTCTCTCCAGCTCTGATTACCGAACAATTAACGTGAAGCATATATGAGGATATCATATGAGGTGGAGATTTTCTCTCAAAAGATTTCGATATTAGGAATTCTATTTTTCAATAATCATCATTCTAAAAATTCAATGCGAACCAAAGAATATTTGTCCATGTATAATCTCAAGCAAAAAATTTATAAAATTGAGTATTGAAGAGTAACTTTAAAATTCCGTATTGAACCCCTATAAAATTTCTAAACCCTTTGAACATTCAATTTGATTTCTATAGCATTCTTCATTAGAGGATTTCACTCAATCTCTGCATAAATCATTCACAAGGTTCCCTATTTCATACGCCTTTCACATAATTGTATACAAAGTTATGTGAATAGGTATTGCGTTGATTTAATGTACATGAGTTTGAAAAATTCCTCGACGTGTTCACATATTTCGGGATATTATCAAACAATGCGTGATAATATGATGTATTGCCGTTGGTAAATTTGAAAATTCAAGTGGTCCGTTGTCAACTCGGAGATCAGCTGATGTGATAGAGACTGTTTCTCACTCGCAGGTCCCGGGTTCAATCCTTGCCCAGTGAACTTTCATGAAACCACTTCCAAAGCGTCTTTCTCAGATAACGGCGATGAGAAAAATAGATTCACAAAGTTTTGAAAGTTCAAATTCGATGTATTTTTTTTACTTGAAATATAACTCCGGAGATCTCTAATTACCAGCACTGTGCCAGTACTGGGTTGGGTCTGAATTCCTACATAGGATGTATTATTTTGACTCTCTACCACTTCTCATCCAGGTATGGCAGAACACTTGGTTCTGTTGTCATGTCAGAGTTCCGCCATAGTTGGCTCACATTAAAAATCGGTACCGACGCTGTTCTAAATTTTCTACTGGCCCTTATGTAAAATGATGTTATCTTATCTTATAAGTTTAGATTTGCCAGTATTGGCAACTTTGACAACAGTAATGAGCCAGTACTCACCCATGTTCCCATGACACAACCGGGCTAGAACGCGCATAATCCTATACCCAGTACTGGCAAAACAACTGGGCCTTTTGAAATGCCAGAGGTCCACCATGGCAGGCTCATATATAACGCGAGTACTGATACAGTTGTAAATATCATACTGGCCCTTACGTAAAATGATGTTATCATTTTGACTACTGGCCACCCTTGTAAAAATGAATCATATATGCGGCATATATGACCATACATGGTACATATATGATTTCACAGATTCATATATGACCCCTATATAATTCATATATGGGCCATATATGATTTCAGACATTCATATATGGGCCATATACATTTCATATATGGCGTTATGTTCCCAATATATGGGTCATGTTTGGTCCTGATATGGATTGAACAATCGTATATGAATTTTATATGGTCATATATGCCACATATATGAATCACATATGATTTATATATGACCATATATGATTCGTACCAAGTCCATATATGAATCAAATACAGTTTATATATGGGCCATATATGAATCATTTTTACAAGGGCAGTACCGTCGATTAAACCAGCCCTGTACTGGTGAATTTGGATTTACCAGTACTGGCGACTCTGGCACCAGTACTGAGCCAGTAGCGGCCCGTGTTTCCATTCCCATATGGGTAGATTCCAGTGTAAGCAATTTCAATAAGAACTTCCATTATTTTTTTTCTTGTTTCAAAACTTCACAGCACAAAGTGGAACTTGTTTTTATTCTCACTATCAGCTCATTTCAAGACAAAGCCAAAAATAAGCCTGTTTCGACGGTTTGAAAAAGCCAAACAACCAGAAAATTGGATAAGTTTTGAAAATTTGCAAAAATGTAAAATAGTATCTGAATATATAATTCTTTTTCAACTTAGACTAAAAAGCGAACATCTTCAATCCGGTTGAGATGTTCATTCGATTCGAGCAATGTTTCACTCTTCTCAGGGTTTATTATTCCAATTTGTCATCTTTAAACTAAAATGATTTAATATTCCAAAGATTCTGAGCTTCATTCTTTTCATTCGAAAAGTTACATATGACAAAAATCCAACACTCACAAATTACAGCCGAATGAACACCCGCGAATAAGAAAATCAGTAGAATAAAATAGGTATAGTCAGACACGTGGATTTAAGTGCATATAAATTCAGTTGAAGTTAAAAAAAAATCAGTTCAAATACAATCACATGTTCGTGAGGTTTGAGTCGTTTATTAAACTGAAACAACACTCAAATGTTAGTAAATTTAAGAATATAAATATTCACAATTGCTCGATATGAAAATACAGGTTGGTTGAAAAGTTTTGAAAGCGACACCTATCAACCAGTACAGGAATCAAAATTTATACGCTATTTTTATATTTCATCCTTCATTTGAACACACAATTTCATTCCGATCTGTCAATTCATTCTTTGTTCACAAGCCATTCGAAGTTGACATGTCATTGTATTTTGTGAAAATGGAAAAATCCGAATATCGTGCAGTGATAAAATTCTTTGTTTTGGAAGGTTTATCAGCAACAGGAATTCATACTGAAATGAAGAAAGTGTTGAAGGAATCTGCTCCTTCATTTTCAACTGCACATCGATGGGTTTTAGAGTTTAAACGTGGTCGTACAAGCGTTGAAGATCAATCACGTAGTGGACGTCCGAAAAGTGCAACGAAATCAGACATCATTGAGCACGTCTATGATATTGTTTGTAAAGATCCGAGTTTGACTAAGCGTGGAATTGCTGATACCATAGGTATCTTGGATGAACGAGTACTCCATATTTTACACGAAGAATTACATATGAAAAAGCTTTTTGGAAAGTTAGTGCCGCATTCGTTGACAATTCAACAAAAACTGAATCGAAAACAAATTTCTCAGCGTAATTTGGAGCGTTTTGAGCAGAATAAGACCGATTTGTTGCGTCGTTTCGTAACTGTGGACGAGACTTGGATCTACCATCATGATCCTAAACTGAAACAAGAACGTTTACAGTGGACTGAAGCTAGTTGTTCAGCTCCAAAACGGGTAAAGTCAGAACGATCGGCAAAAAAGGTTTTAGCATCGGTTTTTTGGGACGCAAAAGGTGATTTTGTTGATTGATTATCTCGAAAAAGGTAAAACAATTAACTCTGAATATTATTGTAACCTTTTGGACCAGTTGGATGAAAAAATTCGTGAAAAAAGACCCGGTTTACGGAAGAAAAAAATCATTTTTCATCAAGACAATGCACGTGTTCACGCAAGTGTTCTGGCGATGGCTAAACTGAACGGATTGAAGTACGAATTGCTTGAACACCCACCGTATTCACCAGATTTGGCTCCCTCCGACTATTACCTCTTCAGAAATTTGAAACAATTCCTTCGTGGAAAGCGTTTTTCGTCGAATGAAGAAGCTATTGCAGCTGTGGAACAGTATTTTGCGGAACTTCCGGAAAATCATTACAGAGATGGTATAAAATTATTGGAGGATCGTTGGAATAAGTGTGTTGAAGTTGAGGGAGACTATATTGAATAAAAAAAATCATTTCATCAAAAAATACGCATTCTTTCATTTTTGCTTTCAAAACTTTTCAACCAACCTGTAATACGCTCGATCTAGGAATGTAGACTCTGCAATAAGTGTTTATAACATTACGTATTTTCTCATCCTTATTGGTTCATATTTCGTGTCAATAATCCATTTAATCTCCAACGATATACGATACTAGTTGATGTGATATACTTGTTAGTGATTTTAGACACAGAGAGACCATTGTGATATTCAGTCAAACGGTAGACCCCCTATAAATTCATATTATGTATATTCTGTGGTGAATAATTCAAACAGATTGTTCTAGTTGTGCGCCCACCTAAGTATAACAACATTTGTTTTAGTTTACACTTCAATTTAAAAGTTCACCTACGCTTAACGATGCATACACACGGAGAGAAATTCGGAGATATTAAATCAACGAACTCAACATGATTTTGCATCTCGCAACTGACGTGAAGCGAAATCAACCGATTGGTGATTTTCTATCACGAACTGTATGCTTTTCGAGCACCGAACTGCTTGATTTTGAATCTCCAACTTTACGGTGAAATAATATCACGGGATTCGAGATTTATGCTCTCCGATGTTGTGATGTTTTTTCACGCCGTTCGAGATACAAAATCATCTAATTTCGAGATGAAAAATCACACGAAGCTCAGTGATTCAATATCTCCAAATTTCTCTCCGTGCATATATCGTATTTTTAATTTTGATAAGGAATAATGATTTTCATGTTGAACTATTTGATATAACAGTCTGAACTTTAGCATAGAAGCTGCGTTCTTGGTCGTTTAATTGCCGACGTTTAGCAAATATTTCAATTTGTTTCTTCAGGGCAGTCAGTGCAGGCTTCAACTATTAGCTCGAAGGAGCGAACTGCAAATCATCGACAATCGAACGACAAAGGACGAAGTTTTAATACAGAAACTCAGGCCGAGTATATTAAAATAAATGACTCATTGGATTACTGGTGTGTGAATTTTCTAATGGATTTGCAATCGTAATTTTGAAGAAGATGCGAAGTATGTTGAATTTACTTATGATGACTTATCATAAAAATTTTTTTCATTTCCTCTTTAAAGCCCCTCAATTGTTCAATTATTCATGTGGAAAAAATGTACAGAAAAATTAATTATAAAATTATTACGTACAGAAAATACGACGACACAGATTGATTCTTAGAGAAATTCAATGAGAAAGTGAAGGTTCGGACTAAAGATTCGTAATGATGTTCAAAGACAAATATGCTACACGTTTAATATAATATCGAATTCAATATCATTTTAAAGTCTGCTCGTAACAAGTAAATCGTTGAGAATGCAATTCAGACAAATTTCGTTTCCAGACAATTGCTTGTGTAGGAAAAATCGATTTCCCACCCCGTCCATTCGGTTCGTTCGTACAATTTGAAGCATATACAGGGTATCTTAAAATTGTGTATTGTATTAAACTTGCTGATGGAGAATTAGAAAAAGTATTTTCAAGGTACGGTTTCGGAACACTGATGAAAAAGATCGTTCATGTGGAAAAAGTATTTTTTTATTTAGGACAAAAAATGAATGATTTATTGGATGAAATCATGATATATTTTTCTCAAATGTAGATTTATTAACTATTGAGAAAGATTCATAACATAGTTGAGCGGAGGATACATTTCGCCATATTCAAGAAAATATGTATTCGATACGAATATACTTCTTCTGTGTGTTTGCTTTTTTCGAGAAGAAATAGAAAAGAAACCAAAGAAAAAGTAGGAAACAGAAATATGCGATGTTTCTTCGCATACGCAATAGAATAACGGTGTTATGTTATTCCCGCGCATGTAGGACACATGGTTTGTACGATACGTATTACAAAGCTGCCTGGTTCGACGACGTACAAATTCATTTAGTCAACCCAAATAGCGTTTAAGTAGTTTCGACGACATTCAGATAGTTAAATGGATGTTGGATATATCTTACAAATTACTTGGTTGAAGAAATATCAGAAAATCTTGGAAAGTCCTTTGTCCGACCTAATTTTAGAGTTTAGATATATCTTTAAAAAATATGGTCAAGTTTGTGATGTTATGATGTTAACTTCTCAATTCTTGAATACTGAATTCTTAAAACATCGATACATCAAATTTGAAGTTTATATTTCAAAGATTCTGAATAGCGAATTGGAGTTTTACTTAGTTGGATGGTTGCAAAAATTTTGAACGATCTTGAAGTGTCTTTGTTTGTCAAAATAGCAACCACAACCGAAATCCTTTATTTCTCCAAAAATGCTCCTCCGTTGAATACGCTCCGATGAAAATGAATTAGATACTCCCAATCCAATCTCCATACATATATATTTTTACAACTATCGGAATTTTCATTAACCTAATAACATTTTCTGTATTCGCTTCGAACAAAAATTATTACCTTATTCGTATGATAAATTTTCTCCACACGCGTAAAATGTCTTCAGTCAGAATCTTATTGCAGTATTTTTTAGATTTCAAGTATTCTTTTTTCCCCTCATTGAGTTTCATGTGCAGCATAGTGAAATGAGTGGAGAGAAGAGATTATGAGATCGCAATTCAAGAAGGTTCTGCAAACGAAAGAGATGTCGAGACTTGAGAATTCCTAATAAAACATTAAAACGATTTCAAACGATGAAAGAGCAGAATGGTGAAAATAGATGAATGAAAGAACTCAATAAGTAAAAGAATTAGACAAAGTGAGACAGAAAATGTGAATATGATACAGAGAAACGATATGATATAAAGAATAAAATGAGATTTTACCGAAGAATAAGAATCTACAATATTAGATACATGAGAACAAGAATTTAATATGTAACAAAACTTTTAATATTCGATTCAATTGATAACAAAATTCCACTTCGATTGTAGCTAATATATTCATATAAAAACTTGATGATGTAATTTAATAACTCACTCCTAGAATGTGATATCCGTTATTCTTGTCTCATCATCATCATGAAGTAATCAGTCTTACGACTGGTTTGATGAAACCCTCCAGCCCTGTCTATTATCCGCCAAACGTTTAATTTCTACATGTCTACTACATCCCTTGTCTTGTACGATTTGCTTCATATAACTTGCTCTAGGTCTACCTTTACCAGTTTTACCATTCATTTTCCCTTCCAATATTGTTTTCAATAAACTCTCATGCCGTAATGTGTGTCCTATAAGATTGCTTCTCCTTTTCACGATGTGTTTCAAAAGATTTCTTTCTTCATTTATCTGCTCGAGTACTTCTTCATTTTTGACTTTGTCTATCCATTTTATTCTGAGCATCCTCCTATAACACCACATTTCAAAAGCTTCAAGTCTTCGTTGATCAGTTTTCCCCATTGTCCAAGTTTCGCAACCATATAATGCTGTGCTCCAAACGTAATTTTTCAACAATTTCTTCCTTACTTCTAAGCTTATATTTTTTGAGCATAATAACTGTCTCTTTTGGTAAAAAGCCTGTTTCCCTTGTGCTATTCTTGCTCTTATATCTCTTTCGCTTTTGCCGTTCTCTGTAATTATGCTTCCTAGATATTTGAATTCTTTCACCTGTTCAATTGTTTCGGTATCTATTTTGATTCTCGTTCTCCTAGCTGTTTCCGCTGCTGTACACATCATGAATTTTGTTTTGTCTTTATTTATATTCATACAATAGTTTTCCAATAATATTGTTCTCATAGTGTTGAGAATATTTTCTAACTCAGTACTACTCGTGGCCAATATAGCTATGTCATCCGCGAATCTCAACATACTTATATTTTCTCCCTGAATCTGTAATTTCGATTGATTTCCTACTTCACTTCGTTCATTGCTTCTTCTATATATAAATTGAAAATCAGTGGCGATAATGAGCATCCTTGTCTCACCCCTCCTCTTATTTGTGCTTCCCCTTCCTGACCCTCTATGTCTATTATTGCACTTTGATTCTTATATAATTCGTATATTATTCTTCTATCTTTATAATTTATTCCCACTCCCACCTTCTTCAGGATCGCAAACATCTTCTCCCAGTTCACATTATCGAAAGCCTTTTGTATATCTACAAAACCTATGTACACAGATTTCTTCACCGCTATCCTTTTCTCTATTACTGCCCTGAGTGCTAAGATTGCTTCTCGCGTTCCCCTATTTTTCCTAAAACCAAACTGATCTTCTGCCAATCCACTCTCTATTTTATTTTCCATCCTCCTGTATATAATTTTGGTCAGTATTTTTGAAGCATGTGAAGTTAAACTGATCGTTCTGTACGAGGGTGGATTGATAAGTTTCCGGCCTGACCAAGAAAAACAACGTTTTTAAGGATTTTTTTTTTTTTATTTCTCAACATAATCTCCTCCAAGGCTGATACATTTCTCATAGCGGTGTTCTAGTCTAGTAATGCCATCTCTATAGACTGATTCGTCAAGCTCCTCAAAATACCCATCTACAGCTTCGATTACTTCTTCATTGTCCGCAAATCTCTTACCGCCAAGCCATTTTTTCAGGTTAGGAAACAGATAATAGTCACTCGGGGCTAGGTCTGGAGAGTAGGGAGGGTGCGGCATTAATTCAAACTTCAGATCGTTGATTTTAGCCATCGCAACGATTGACGTGTGCGCTGGTGCGTTATCGTGATGAAAAAAGATTTTTTTCTTCGCCAGATGAGGTCGTTTAATTTTCACTTCGTGGCTCAAACGTTGCAATAAGTCTGCGTAGTATTGACCAGTGATAGTTTTACCCTTTTCAAGGTAATCAATGTATATAATACCTCTTGCATCCCAAAAAACAGTAGCCATAACCTTGTTCGCCGAAAAAATTGTTTTTGCCTTCTTTGGAGTTGGTTCCCCTGGTCCAATCCACTGTTTAGACTGTTCTTTGGTTTCAGGAGTGTAGTGGTGGACCCAAGTTTCGTCAACGGTTACGAATCGACGCAAAAATTCGCTTGGATTACGCTTATACAACGCCAAATTGGCGGTAGAAATGTTCTTTCGAATCAATTTTTGGTCGACTGTTAGCAAACGCGGCACCCATCTTGCACAGAGCTTTTCCATATACAAATGTTGGTGCAAAATATTTTGTACACGTTCATATGACATCTTACAGGTCTCAGCTATCTCACGAACTTTTAATCTGCGATCTTTCAGCACTATTTGATGGATTTTTTCGATCATATCTGGAGTTGTGACCTCAATGGGGCGTCCTGAGCGAGGCTCATCAGAGGTGCTCACACGACCCTTTTTAAACTCGGAAACCCACTGCTTAACGGTTGAATATGATGGGGAGGATGTCCCCAGTGTTGAGTCCATCTCTTCTTTAATTTCCTTCGGCGTTAACCCCTTCGAATAAAAGTATTTGATGACAGCACGATTTTCCAGCTTTTCCATTTTTACGAAAAACACAGAGGCGTCTTGGTCAGCGTGCTCTCAAAACTAAACTAACATGGCGATCGGACTGAAACTATAGCTACAAGCTATCTAAGGATGGTACTATAGAACGCCACCTCAAGGTAGGCCTAGTGGCGCCATCTCTTGGTCAGGCCGGAAACTTATCAATCCACCCTCGTAGTTCTCGCATTTGTCTGCCCCTTGTTTTTTCGGGATAGCGACAATTTTATTCTTTTTGAAATCTTCCGGTACTTCTCCTTTTTCGTACATATCTCTAATCAATTCAAACAATGCGTCGCGAGTTCCTTCACTGGAGGCTTTTATAAGGTCCGCACTTATGCCATCTATGCCTGGCGCTTTATTATTTTTCAATTCTTTCAAAGCCTTGTCGAATTCTGATCTCAATATCGAATCTCCCAATTCTTCCTCATCTACATCCTCTTTCTTCTCTAATAATGCTATATCATCGTTTCCTCTATACAAGTCTTCCAAATGATTGATCCACTGTTCTATTTTCTCTTCCGTTTTTATCAATTGTCGTCCTAGAGAGTTTCTAATCTTATTGCTTCTAGATTTCATTTGTCCGAAAAATCTTTTGATAATCCTATATGCTTCATCTATTTTTCCTAAATGCAATCTTATTTCCATTTCCTGACATTTCTCTTCTAACCACTGTTCTTTTGCTTTCCTTGATTCTCTTATTATTTTATTTCTCAATGATTTGTATCGTTGCTGGCCTTCTTGGCTATCATTATTCTTGTATTCTCTCCCATACAGGGTTCAACAATTGGCCCAATAATGGCACGTTACTGGACCACAAACGGCGTTCTTTGCCCGTTAATGGCGCCCATTAATGGCTCATCAATGGTTAATTGCTGGATGATAACGTGGGTCCAGTAATGGCAATAAATAATGGGCCATGTATAAAATTATTGATTGGCCCAGTAATGGGGCTAAATGATCCCGATTGAGGGCCAGAAATTTCGGGATAATGTTTGAATGTTAGCCATCAATGGCAGATTACGAGGGCATAATAATAATGATATCCAATGGTAATATGACTGCGTTCCAGAATAATCGGTTCAGTATTAGTTCAAATGAGTGGTTAAGCGTGACCCAAAACACTTTTTTGTTTTTGGGATGTTTGTCATTCCAGTTTTCACAAGATCAGAAATGGATGTTTTTTTCCAAATAGATTTGCATGCATGATATTTCGACAATCTCAAATGTAAAATTATACGAGTCCAAAGTATTCTCGATAAATCAGTTGAATTCAGTTGCTTATTCCTTCAAATTTTTTTGTTATTTACATGAGAAAGTAATTGATTATCTATATGAATAAGAATTCATTTGAATCATGTAAAACGTATTTGATGGATATGAATTATTTATTCAACGTAATGGAAATAAGGCCAAAACAAATTTTTTTCAGGGGTGATTACGAATACAATACATTCAACTTTGGAATCCATTTCACTCAGTAATAGGCCATATTCCAGCCAGTAACGGGGAATCAATTGTTGGCCGTTTACCGTAGCCGTACATCGGCTGATTATCCGCTGTTTTCATTGCTGGCCTTTCTTATCAGCCAGCGGTGGGCCACAGTTGTGCCAATGATGTGAATCCATTATTGGCCATTAAATGGTAGCCATACATGGGCCGATTATTGGCTGTGTTTACATTCTCGGGGTTTCCTGTATGGGCTTCTTTCATTTATCAATTCTAAAATTTCTCCCGTTATCCATGGGTTTTTAGCTTCTACTCCATCATTCTTCCAAATCTTATCCGCACATTCTCTTATATTCCCCTTCATCTTTGTCCATCTCCTCTCTATTCCCAAGTCTTTCTCTTTTTGATCTCCCAATTTTTCATCCAACATTTTCTCGAATGCCTCATGAGTTTGTTTTTGCTTGAGGTTCTTCAAATTCCATCTTTTCTGCATTCCCCTTTTCTTCTTCAGAGATTTGAATTTCAGAGAACATTTCATCATCAACATATTATGATCACTATCTATATCTGCACCGGGATAAGTTTTACAGTTTTTCACTTGGTTTCTAAATCTTTGTTTCACTAATATGTAATCAATTTGGTATCTTGCTGTATCTCCTGGCATTTTACAAGTGTAGATTCTTCTTGGATGATTTTCGAATAAAGTGTTTGTGATAACCATCTTATGATTTTCACAAAATTCGACTAAACGTTGTCCTCTATCGTTCCTCCTCCCTAACGCGAAATCTCCCATAATGTTGTCCTCTTTTCCTTGTCCTACTACCGCATTCCAATCCCCCATCACTATCAAATTCTCTTCTCCCTTCACATATTCTATCACTTCTTCTATTTCTTCGTACGTTTTTTCAATATCTTCCTCCGAATATGCAGATGTGGGCATGTATACTTGGACTATGACGGTGTCTACCGGTTTTGTTCTGATTCTAACCATCATCACACGTTCATTATGTTGCAAATAATTTTCTATTCTATTTCCTACTCTTTTATGCATTACAATTCCTACACCTGCTTGACCGTTCTTTGATCCTGTATGAATTATTCTATAATCTCCACTCCAGAAATCGCCCTCTTGTGGCCATCTCATTTCGCTAATCCCCATTACGTCTATATTCAACCTATTCATTTCTAATTTCAAATTTTCTAATTTTCCCGCTTGCCTCAGTGATCTAACATTCCACGCTCCGACTCGAAGAATGTTGTTTCTTTTCCCTATCCTATTCTTCGGTTTTCGTTCCTTGCTGATGAAGCTTCCTCGAGCAGCCTCCACCCGGAGATCCGAACGGGAGACTAGTTTACCTCCGGAATATTTTACCCGAGAGAGCGCCATCATGTATTTATTAATTTGTTTGTTTGTTTTTGTTACATAATATTCCAGGTTAGGAAAAAGGTTTCATTTCCTCGGGAAGTATTGAAACATGTCAAGGAAGGTAGTTTCCCCTTGCTTTCCTTCCGTTTGATTTTGCCGATGTTTCTGGCATTAGGATGATTTCGTTTCTCTCAGTTTGTATTCTTTCTCTTGAGTAGTTTATTCCACTCAAAAAAAAGATCCAACTCTGAGATACTTATCCTCCCCACCACGTAAAGGAAGCAGATACTACCAGGGATGGATAAAAAGGATATCAAGGACAGGTATCATGAATATCCCCCTGGAAGACCCGCAATCATCCACGGGGAGGATTTTGAGTTTGAAGACCAAAAAAAATTATTGGTCCCTCGAAACGATCACAAAGCTTCCCTCCAACGAGGAAGCAATATTCGCAACCCCATATCAGGGGGAAGTATTGGACAATCTTTTGAAAATACCCTAATGATATGCGGAAATGAAATATCTTTAGGATATTTCAATAAAATATGAAGTTTGAAATTTTACAAAGTTCAAAGCTTTGCAGAAATCCTGAGGAGGTCTCTGGTTGAACAAACCTATAAAATTTATTCGAATCAAATCGGATTCGGCAATAGTTTTTCATAAAACGATCTTTCTTCAGAATAAATGTTTGATTGAATGTTCAAAAACGCATCTCATCAAAAATGATCAATTACGTATCTTCATTTTGATATTTTGTTCCAGTGAACGTTTCTCATAACTTCAAAAACATCGTTTCCTTGCTCTTACTGGTTACTTTTTTTCCTTTGAGTAGTGAAATCCTTCATAAATCTTCTTCAAGTACATTCTGCATACATTCTATCAACGGTTTTACACTTCAGTGATCTTGGTATTTTTAACATTCAATTTACAGTACTTCCAGTGAAGTTCGTTAATTCTTATTCTGAATGAAGCAACATTTCCTTCCCTGGTATCCGTTAAAGTTATCTGTTCTGCCTTACGATCAACTTCATGTAATTCTCAAACTCTTTGGTATGATTTCGCTTCCTGAGATTATCATCGACCAGTCTTCTGGAATGCAGGAGAAGATGAGGAAAAGAAAAAAACGAAAAGGAAAAGAACATGCAAGTCAAGAATGAAATAAAATCATGTTCACCTCTCCATTCATTCTAAGAAATTCATCCTTTACCTTCCATCATTACAGGATTATCAAAGTATTCACAAAACGATTGAAGATGTGATGATATTTTCTTCTTGTGAAAATTTGTAGAGGAAAAATCGATCGGTTTATTTGACATGAAATGTCTATATGTTTATGTCAAATGCTCTATTGGATTTATCTTGCACCTAGAAAAATGGTTTACTTGAATCTGAACCTACTAAACATTTCATTGCATCCAGTAAACTTTACTTGATCCAATTTAGTTGATTCAAAGTTTAGTCAATCCAAATACATCTAAATATAAAACTTTCTCGGTCTCAGCCCAGCCAGCACAAATGATCAATTTCAATGTATAAAAACTTCCTAAAGATCTCTTGAACAGTCCCCGATATGCTAATCAATATGTATTCATTATAAATAATTTGAATTCAAAATGAAAACGTATTGAATACTCACAGAATTCATCATGAAATCTCGATATGGATTCTTTCTGAACATCAAGGGGAGGTTTTCATCAAGCGAATTCCGAATAAAGGTGATTTTCTCGAATTTTTTTTATGGGAGGAAATAAATTAAGAACTCGGGGGTTTTCACACTTGTTAATTGAGTCTTCAAGTACTTGAAGAAAATTTTTTTTCAGTAAAAAATAATGCCATGAGAATTGTTGATAGGTACGTGTTGAAACATAATCACCTAAAAAACTGGTTATCAATCGGGCGCCACTATAGCACTTACAAAAATTATCAGAAATCAAGAAGCCAAAAATTTTTATGAAATATATTATATTTGTTGGAGGTTGTACCAATCAAACTGATGAAAAGTCCAAAATTCAAAAAATAACAGACATGCGGACTTTTGCTAGCGTTTTTTCACCTTTTTTCGCTCTTTGAAGTGCTATAAAAAGAAAAAAAGGCAAATGTCATCCCCATTTAGGTTCATGCTCCAATAAATTCAATCAGCTTCAAAATGAAATAAAAAAAAAGAACGATCTGTTCAGTAGTTTTTCAGATATGGTAGAGCAAAACTTGAAAAACATGGTTTCGAGAAGAACGCCTTTAAACTTTCAGGATATTAATCCTTTAACTTGAGAAAATTTTTTTCATGAACTTGAAGACCCATTTAATGAGTTTTAAATAACTCGAGTTCTCAATTTACTTCCTTCTCAAGGAGAAAAATTCGAGAAAATCACCTTATTTCGGAATTCGCTTGATAAGAACCTCCCCTTAAGAGATCATTTGGAATCCAAAATATTCATACTGAATACATATTGATTAGCATAACGGGAGCTCTTTACGCGAACTCTTGAGCTTTATGGGAGCTCTTTCCAGTTTCAAATAATCATTGAACTCATAAAAACGTGCATTAAAGCAGTTCCGTGCAACATAAAATTATGCTCAATTTTGCTTGGCTTCGGAAAACCCGTTAAAAACGCTAACGACACTTGCTATTCAATTTATACCTGAACTTCACGCAATGGTGCCACACGTACGAGTCAATGAGAAAAAGGAACATCAGCTCTCAACTCATTTTCTAGAGCACACAAGCAAACCTCTTCTCTTCCTGTTGATATATCAATAACGATAAATATACATTGTATTTAGAAGATAATCAGAATTTTCCTGCATACAGCAACCGGAAATTTTCTATCAATCATGTAGACAGTTAATTTCCAGTATATGTATAAGAAACTCATCTTGGATTTACATAGAAATTCCTAATTTGATACTACATTTACAAAAAAAGTAAGGAAAATTGTTCATTATTTCACATATATTTAAAACAAATTTTTTATATACATTTTTCACAGGGTATACTAAACAATAAATTGAATTTAAATGATTCAATTGCTTCATCTACCGACAAAAAATTTTGTTATGAACTGAATACAGTCTATCTCAATCCTCCGAATTTTCACTTTTGGGTTCAAATTTAGAATCAAAACAGAGCGTGAATTATATACAAAGATGATTCTTTTATAGCTTATTATTTTCAAGCAAATCAATATTCATGTGCACTAGGGATGCGCGGGTACTCGAATAACTCGGGTACCCGACCCAACCCGGATATCGGGTTTTCGTCGGGTCGGGTAATCATCACTACCCGATTTTGCCGGGTTACCCGATGCGACCGAGTTACCCGATTGTTTCAAATTACCCGATACAATCGGGTTACTCGACTTTTCCGAATCACTCGATGGTATTGAACTACTTGAATGTAATGCAATAATAAATCGACTTCCGAGTAGCACAAGAACTTTGTAAACATCCTGCACTTATTTTGTGATCATACATAAAATGTTCAGATGGGACTGTTTTGAAAAAATACAAACAAAAAAATGCTCAAAACGCGGACAGAACATACTTGGTACTGAAAATTCATATTCCGAACGCTAATAGACCGAAAGTCCGTTATGCCGTAAGCAATTAGATCCCTCATTCTTGTAGAATTCCCAAGAAATTTCAGTTTTCATCCAACCAATTACATTCGGCATAATAACCTTTCGGTATATCAGCGTTCGGAATACGAATTTTCTGTATAATGAGCATTCTACGCAAAGACAGAGATGAGTTGAAGAGATTGCTAACGATATAGGAGAACCATGGTCCAGTTTCTGATTGGTGGTATCACGTTTTTCGTTTATTCTTCGATGCTGATTGACTTAGAAGACAAATTCAACCAATCTTATAATTTTCTTCAAAAAAGAAAAACGTGATATGGACCACGATTTTAACATTGCATTAGCAATCTCTGCAATTCATCTCTGGTGAAGAGAATTCGGTGTATTGAGGGCCCACCTTTAGTGCGCTGTGTGGAGTCAATTTGGAGGGAGGGAGTCCATGCTCTATGTCTATGGCCTAGACCTTTAGGCATAAAGATATTATACTCAAAGTTGCCAAGTTAAGGGGATTTCTAAGAGAATCTATTATTAAAACAAATTTATCAAACCAAATGCATAAGAGAAATCTTTTCTTCTTCTATTATGAAGATTCAAGAGCTTCAGTAATTTGATGGAATTAAATGACCCCATTGATTTCGAATACCGACGTGTTTCGGTAATCCTACAATCTTAGCTTACTCGAAAATTGCGGGTAAGCCGCTGATATTAGAGTATTCGGGAACTTCGGGTAACCCGAAAAACCCGGGTAACCCGAAAATTTCGGGTACCCGGCCCGACACTCGCATTAAATACCCGACCCGAGAAAATCCAATAC
Organism: Gonatopus flavifemur; assembly: GCA_018340375.1. Taxonomy (NCBI): domain Eukaryota; kingdom Metazoa; phylum Arthropoda; class Insecta; order Hymenoptera; family Dryinidae; genus Gonatopus; species Gonatopus flavifemur. The sequence continues at coordinate 43,032,754 of JAFFJZ010000003.1, read as the reverse complement.
CCGCGCACCCCTAATGTGCACCAAACCGTTCAGTTTCTTTACGATGTGTGAAATATGATTTTACGAATCAAAACATGATCATAATTCAAAATTGAAGAGGAAATCAGCTCTCCAACGGTCATAAATTTTCATGTTTATTGCATCACGATTCATGTACCATCGGTCAAAAAAGTATCTTCCCAAGTAAGTTTTATGCAGCTGCATGAGCATTCGTATGTAATGGAAAGTTTTATAATAGCGATAGTCAAGTCTACTCCACATAGCACCACAGTCCCACACCGAAAAAAATGAACTGTTAATTTTACCAGAATTCCGGTTACTATATGGACAGCAAGGAATATCTGTGACTTTTACTGGAATTCTTGTTAAATTTACCGGAGCCCTTGTTAAATTTACCGGAGACTTGATTCATTTAACTAGAATTCCGGTTAAAATATATTAACCGGAGTATTTTTTTCCGTGCAGAAGAATTCTTATTGAACTGATTGTGTTCTTCACCAATTCTTCAAGAATGAAATTCTTCTAGGACTGTGGTGCTGTGTGGGACAGAAGAATCGATACTTTCTCAGAGAAAAACATCTGATCTTCGTGAATTTGGATAAAATGTCGATAAAATCGACCTTGATTCTTCTTGTGCTCAAACTCATGATAAAAAATAATTTTAGAATTCAGAATAGACATCAGAGTATATGGAATTCTTGGAAAAGGCAAAATAGTCCACACGTATTCCACCGCGAATGAAGAATTTTCGAAATTCAGGGTCCCCCCAGACATTAAGAGTCAGGGAAAGTCAGGGAATCCTTATTCAGTCAGGGGAAGTCAGGGAACGTTTTGGAAATGCCCCATTAGTCAGGGAAATCCATTCAAATTTATAAAAAGTCAGGGAAAATTGAAACATTCAATTTCAGCAGAAAATTTTCAAAGAGTAATGTCCATTTGTGTATTCTTTACCCAGCCAGCACAAATCATCAATTTGAATTCATAAAGACTTCCCAAAGACCTTTTGAATAGTCCCCATTATGCAACCAATAATGAATTCAAGATGAAAACGTATTGAATGCCCGCAGAATTCATCATGAAATCTTGATACGAATTCTCTCTAAACATTGAATTGTTCATTAGGAGTTCGTTAAGAATTCAAAATATGTGATCATACTAAATATTCATGAGCATAAGGGGAACTTCTGTGCTGTATGGGTGAAGTATAAATTTCATCGAATTGCCTTGCGGTTTTGTTTGCGAATACCATTCTTTTGGTTTGGTTCGAAACGCGATGCCAGGAGAATAAGTATTGACAATTGATACGCTAAGAGCAAAAGTGGCACCCACACGGAAAAAAAATGAGCATTCCAAATTTTCGTTGACTGGTATACCAATTTTGGACGGAGCACAAGTTTGAAAAGAATTCGTATACTGGATTTTAATAATTCGTTGACTGTGTTCACTATTCGACCAATGGAATCCACTTTTTGTTTTCATAATCGAAATGATGGAAAGAGGCAACGAATTATTAAAACCCAGTGTACGAATTCTTCTTCAAATTGTGATCCGTCCAAAAGTGGCATACTAGTCAACGAAAATTTGGATCACTGGTTTTTTCCGTGCAAATTGTCGTCAAGCAAAAACAGGACAGGAACTTTTGAGAGCAAGAATGGAACGTCAAAAGTTCCAAGCAAAAGCGATACACCTATAATTCGGAACAAAAGAGCAACCACAGAAATCTCCGGGCAAAAATGAAACACTGAGAGAGCTCGAGCAAAAACGAACCAACGCACAATCCAATTTTGTATTTATGCGCTGGTTCGTTTTTGCTCGAGCTCTCTCAGTGTTTCATTTTTGCCCGGAGATTTCTGTGGTTGCTCTTTTGTTCCGAATTATAGGTGTATCGCTTTTGCTCGGAACTTTTGATGTTCCATTCTTTCTCTCAAAAGTTCCTGTCCTGTTTTTGCTTGACAACAATTTGGGTGCCACTTTTGCCCTTAGCGTATCAATTGATCTATCAACTGCGCTTATTTTATTTCAATTCGTAGATCATCTTTAAACGCTTCAAAAGTGCAATACCATTCAAGGGCGTATCCAAAAATTCGATACTTTGATTAATAATAAATTACATGCTTAGGATTGCTCATTGCATGGCCCACTCTTAAGTGAATATTAGCGCATAGGTAGCTCCATCTGGTGGCAATTTTTTCCGCACAAAATATTCGAAATTGAACGCATAAAAAAGTCTGAAATTTTCAGGGATGAAACTTTGAAGGTTTATCTAGGTCTATACAGCGCCGGATTTTTGAATTTCAAAGAAACAAAATTTTTCTATTTGCACCTGGATAAGTTTTACACTTATTTTTTGACTGAAACTATTTGAATAATCGTTTAAATGAATGTAGATGATCGTAAGTGGATAATTAGATTTGGTATAATGTATAAAACGGTTTATTTTATTCAAATGTTAATAGAAGTTCAAGAGAGTTTATCAATAAAAAAAAATTGGAGTTGATATATATAGTTTTTTTCACGTATATTTTGTATTTCCATATTACCATCCACATACAAAACCTCGGGTCGTATTTGACGATGAAAAATTCAATAAACTCGAGTAATACCGAACTGTAAAAAAGTTTTAATATCCTAAGATAGCATTTTGTATTCTCGAATGTCTGGAAACATTGAACTCTTCCAGAGTTGTTCATGCATTCATCCGTTCGAAAAAAGTTCTTTAGGAATTCTGTGCCTTTTCTTGAAAAAGGATTCCCTACAGAAGAAATTTCATACAACTTCATGTCAAGATTTGGCTCTATGCAAATTATATAAAATTTCTATAGAACTTCGACGAATAATTTTTTTCTCCATGACTTTTTTCTCTATTTTCTCTATAGAAATTCCATACAGTTTGCATGGAGCCAAATCTTGAAATGAGATTCTATAAAATATTTTCACTAGGGATTCTGCGTGTGCTATCTGGGTATACTTACTCAAGAGTCAGGGAAAATGACTCTTCAAATTTTAGGGTACCCTGAAATTATATAAAATCCATGTATAATTCAATATAATTTATTCATACTTTCAAAAACACTTTCCACTGGGCACGTGAAAATGAAAAATTAATTCCCTTTTATTACATTCTACATATGATTGGTGGTATATCATCATAAGAAGAACTGGTTCCAATTGAGACATTGATTTGATCGAATAAGGTTGATTCCAAGAAGAACTGCATAAATCTGATACAAGGACTACTAGTACTACTAATCATTATAAATTTCAACAAGATTATCTGTGCGAGTACACAGATTATTCGAAACAGTTTGATTTAGAGGTTCCGAATGTGTATAGAACTCGCATAGAACTTCTACAAACGTTCTCAACTCATTTACCCTGTTCGTATTACTTAAGAAGCAACTGTATCGAATACATATTAAACAAACCAAGTGCATTACCCTTTATCGCGCATACGAGACCGTACCTTGAATAAACATGTCTCAACTGTCAAAATTTTTGTATTTTTGTTGTTCTTTTTCATTTGGTTTTATCTCAATTCATTCTCATAAGACAATTCTGTTACAATATTGGTATAAAGTACAATAAAAATGCAATACGGGAATCGTAATTACATTCATTCCGACGATAATCTTTTACGAGAGTAATAAAAGCACTGAGATCCAGTTTCTAAACCTCACGTTCTATCTATAAAAATTTCTTTGATCGATCGCATCTTTATCGTTCAATATCTTATCCAACATTGAGAAGAATGTTGAAATGATTTGGACAACAAAGGTTTTTTTAACTCAATCCACAAGAAAAGAGATAAAAAAAGCTCCGACAGAGGTTAAGAAGAAATGGTTCGCAAAAATCTTATACAAAGGGTTAACGATCTCTACTTTCCACGACCGATCATCGTCGAACTTTGTCGCGGTTAATGGTTATTATACACAGATATTTTGGTCGGTAGGACGTCGGCGTGTGGCGTTGAGGCGCCGGCGCCTGATATTGATTCTACAGTGATTTTTCCGAAAGTTAACATCCTTAGTAGAGGGTGCCACAGTAGCAACTTGCTCCTCGTACTCGCAGGAGACCCTCGCGCCTTTCTTCGTCTTGCCCGAACAGGTCAGTGACGAGTTTATGACAATCCTTATTTATTGTGATAACAATTCTTACAATCATTTTTCTCCCCTCCGTCCCCTCGATATGCTGGTTTCATACAGTGCTCTGACTTTTCTTACCAAAATTTAATGTATCTCGTATTTCGTTCACAAACTTCTGTCATGTGTTTATGAAACAAGGATTTATCCTGATAAGTGATGTTAAAGATTCAATGAAAAAATGATATGGTTTGTGCATCTCTTTTCCCAATTATTCATTTTGATATGTGTATATTTTGAAAGTTTTCATCAAAATTGTTTCGATTCAGACTATATTTATCACGTTATGTGAGACATCGTGAAAGTAATAATGATGTCAAAAGTGAAAATTTCAACCAACTAATTTGAGGAATTTTGAAAGTGTAGTTATGAGCGATGTGTAGTATCTTTTTGGTATTTGATTCACTCTTGAGATATTTTACACACGAAGTCAGGGACGTAGCATAAGAGCAAACATCACTCCTTATATCAAATATATTCTTTCGATTTAACTTTTCATATCTTTCCTTCTATGAAATACGTAGAGGAAGGAAAAATATACTTTTCACCGTGCGCGAGGTTCAATGAAGACATCATATATGTTTTTTTTAAGAAGAGCGTGTTACTCAACGGTGATTTTATCGAATATATCGCGTATTGACATCAAATCCAATTTCGTTACTCGTTTAATTAAACTCGAAACGTTTTATACTTCTCGTATAATATAAATTCCTACCACATTTTTCGAATTATTCGAATGCTCGTCATTCGTTCTTTGGAGGGGTGTGACATGGATCTCGAATGTTTCTGCTTGTATCAAGTGTTTCATAAAGAAACAAAGGAAACGTGAAGGGATGAAGAGTGTCGAATGGAAAACACTTTGAAAAAGTCGTGTACACTTGTAAAATGATTTCCAAGTATACACATTGTAAGAGAAATCGAAGCGTTGACATAAAAAGTGAATTAGGAAATATAAGCAACAATAAAAAGTCTTTTTTAGTTATCGAATATTATTTCTTGTTCTCAAAATACATAACGGAATACAATCAGAATGCAATTAGAAATGAATTGTTCCCTCTAGCCGTACGCTTATTTCAATGAAAATCTCTCATCGATGTGAAACCCAATGAATTCATTTTACGAGCAATTTTAACGTTCATTTTTATCATTGTTCCAACAGGATGGAGTCTATCGGCGCACGTGGTAGTTTCATTTAATTCCCGTCAAATAACATCAGCGACGAAACAATATATCACTTATATATACATACATATACACAAACATCATTCAGCGGAAATAAAAAGTGTAAAAGCAAAAACACGAAGAAATGGCGAATACAGCTCACCTAGTGCGTCGACAAAGCTCTCGCGATTTGAAGCCCCAGAAGAGTATTGATAAACTCGAGATGAAAGAAATGAGAGGTAGATTAGTGGTGGATAGTCGCAAGAATAACACCACTGCCAATTATGGGGCCACGAATGCAGGTTTTGATGACTCCAGTCCTAACACGAAGGTAAATATCTTTTGTTTTCCTTACTCTTCTGCATCTACAACAGGTTGAAGAGGTTGAGAGTTCAAAGAACTCCAATTCATGGACAGTGGGTTCTTTTTTCAAATTAATATTCCCTCTGATTGCTATGTGACTTTGATTCGATCGACACATGTGAAATAGTTGATACTGAATAATTTCTCGATGATGAAATAATTTTTCATTATTCCAATTTTATCAAATTTTGTAAATTATGTTTTGTTAACGAATATGATTAATATTCAACCCCTCGACACCTGCAGAATCGGTGAAATTTTGAAATTTGAGAAATAAGAAAAGGGAGACTGAAAAATTATTGCTATGATAAGAGAAGAAGGGTGAAAGAATTGGATCTGTTGTTGTGGTTCTTTGGATCTCTCGAGGGATCATATCGAAAATGAAGTCAACCCAAAAGAGAGTATACATTCACATACATCGCTTCAATCTATTTATTTGGATGTCGCCGGATTTAATCTATGAAATATGTGAAGTTAGAAGAGCGTTTAGATGTCTGTTGAGTATACGAAGCTCTTCTTTCCTCTGAAAGATATCTAACAGATATGTAGAGATCTCTTCAAACATATATTGCAAGATTAGACAACGGGAAGGTTTCCACAAACAACTTTAAGTTGTCTAACAAATATCTGAAGACGTAAAATGTTTACTGGCTCGTTGAGAGTTTCAATTTCTTAGAGAAAAAGGGAGAAATATTGGAATTTTCAACTGTGGGTTCAATGATGTCTTCCTTTTTTATTCCTACTATTCTCTTTAAATCGAGGATGAAGGTATTGAAGAAAAATCTCCAAGTTTTATAGCAACCAGTACCTAAACGACCTATTTTGTCAATAAATTGCCAACGTTTCCTTTTATTTCCCCATGGCCATGGCCATCGCGACAAAAAGTATGTGCAGCAGGCGTCTCAGCAAATGGGCAATATATTGAAAGTACATCCCTCGAGTTCTTTTTTCCCAAAGACATTGAGCTTTGATCAATATACATCTTTTCCTCGGCGTATAGATTCAATTTTCATCTCATCAAGGGAGGATCGTCATGGTTCTCCTTCATCACATCAATCATAACAGGATTTATTTACCACACGGAGAAAACTGAATGGTGATATCAATCAAACCAATGGTATCTCGTACTTAACGATTTAGTGGAATATGGACAGACCAAATGTTTAGTATTAGAAGCCGAATGCACATACAGTTCATGTCACCATAACAAGTCAAATTAATTTGACTAAACTTGTATTTCATTCGATTACCCAAGCATTGTTATTCGTACCAAACAGTGAATCGTCGCATAATTGATTCTACTACTCAAATCATCTATTCCGCGGAATGGGCATGATAATTTTTACTAAACAACAATATGAATTCGATTCAACAATAAAAAAGTTTTTGTTATATTATAAAGGTTGTTAATGTTGTCTTTAGAAATAATTTCCCAAAGCAGCAAAAATTTTGATTGCTTGACATTCATTACTGTTTAGTTGAGCGTGAAGTTGTAGCATCGAACATCGATTGCACATGACATTCAGGGTGCTGAAAGCGGGAATCGAACTTCAACATCCTACCTACCTAACTACCTACCTACACCTAACGCATATACCACTTGAGCTAAACTGAACATATAATTTTCCTAGCGTTGCGTATCTCTTATAAGTGTTTGGAGAACTTATGATTAGAGGATACTGTTGAAACAATTTTGGATTTTCTAAATAAATTGATTTTGTGAAGTGTTGATTATTAAGACGAGAATCATGATAGGCATACTCCATATACGAGTTATCATCAACTCCTTTCCTGCCGTTAACACATTTATGAGAAAAAGAATCGTTCATAAACAAAACAGTGTCTGTAAGCGAGGAGAGTTCGTATATTTGGTTATGTTCGACTCGTTTCGGTTCCCTCCTCTCGAGCGCGAATAAAATAGTTATTATTACTAAACAGCGTAGTAAAGGCAATTGAGTCAGTCAAACTAACTACACCATCCGTAATATTGATCATACATGGACTACTGCACCGTTTTGTTGAAATCACGAATCTTTACTGAATTATATTTAGTAGAATAAATTGATTGCTTAATGCTTTCAGCGAAACAAGGTTCTACTAAACGATAATGGTGAACGTCACTATTCCAGTTTTCTCGGTGCAGAATTTTCAATCATTGTTTGAGATAGTGATCATTTTTATAGCTATCAAGGATCAATTTTGATTGTTTTGAAAAATCCATTATGATTGATTGGAAGAAAATATTCAAAATTGAAAAGCATTAAGATTATTACCTTTGATATGAAAATTTTCACTACGCGTAGAAATTTGAAATCCTTGCGTTTTTTCTTCTCTTTTACCTTTCACAGAAATGTAAAGGTTCTTAATGCATCCGTTACAATACAGAAAACGTAAATTAAAGAACGAAGAGAGAATTAAGCGATACTTTTTGAAATAAAAGCAAAAGAAATGAAGCTTTTGCAGAATAAATTTTGATCTATCTGAGACTACAGGTAACCAACGTTTTTGATTTTTGATCAGAATTTATTAAATAAATTTTGTAACTGTGATTTCTAGATGGTTCAAGACTCTGTGAGAATAAAATCAAAAACTGGCGGAAGTTTTGATATATTTATCATTAGCAGCTCTTCAAAATACTAGAAATCAGTTTTATTGTAGGAAAATAATTCGGGAATTATTGCAATAATTATATCTCAAAATTGAAACACAGATATAAATGAACGATTGATTCAATTTAATCTGATCTAATCCGATTACGACAATGAGGAGGGTGATTTTAGGGGATGTAAATTTGTTTTCCGAACGACATCAGACATCTCTTTGTAGAATGCCGACTCTGTTCAAAATATTCTGTGAAATCTCATTAACGAAGGGGGATCGAAGTCGATTCAAAAGGGATTCGATGAGATTTGATCAGAATTTCTATCATTGATAGCAGAGTCTTATGAGTATTTCAACCAAGATAGGATCAGGGTTATTTCTTCGTTTCTTCTTCGCGATCCTGTGATTTATTATATCACATTCGTATATGCTGCTGACTTTGAAAGGTAAAACCATCGAACTCATTAATACCGTTGATTTTCAATCATGGAGATATAAAAATATAGTTTCCGTTGTGAAATTACCAGAGTTAGTTTCATTCAGCTGGATCTGTTCAGTTGAGGGAGCCAAACCCTTTTCTATGAGAGTTGAAATGCATTCACAGCGGTTAATTGGATAACAAGTGAAGTCATACACATTTCAACAAGATATTTTTGTCAAAATATCCTTGATTCATCGCTGCTCACGTAGCTTGGGATGGCAAAAAAAATCGCAGATCGATAGTATCAAGTACAAAGTATACGAATTTAACAAATTCCAATTTATCTGAAGTGTCTGAATTTGATTTGTGTCAAGTATCGAACGATAGTGGGGATCAGATACCAAATTGTTTCGTCCACTTTATAAAAGTAATAAAAATAAACCGAGGATGAATTGTTTTACAAACATTACTTTCATGAATACCTGTGTGATAATGAGCGCACACAACGCAAATGAATGAGACAACCACTCAATTTCACTGGATTCAACGTCGTCGTGTTCAACCGGATCGATTATCAAAACAGTAAAACCATGTTTCACCTAATTGCATTCGCTGCATTCATTGTATCATGAATGAAGAAAGTATCTTTCACATGACTGTTTACACTATCACATCGAAGTTCGATTCTACAAGAAAATTTCATAAATTCTGTGAATACTTGACAAAATTCTAAATTGAAGAATGATGGTCTGGAACTTTGAAGAATTTTTGAATGGAATATGTGTAACAATATATCACGTTCTAAACAGTTTATGGGCCAAGACAGAAGAATAGTGGAACCAATTATGCACGACAGTTGGATATCTTCGAATGCCATCCTTCGTTGAGCCAATTAGATTTGTCGTTAATCCAACTCTACGCATTCCAAATATCATCCCAACAGTACAATGTGTGTTTGGAACGTTTTCAGAACCTTTGGAAATTCTGTTCACAACATTGCAGCAACACGTTGTGCATCCGAATAGAAATTGTAGGCGGGAAAATACCAGGGCCTGACGAGGCATGCCTGCTTTCCTATCAGGTCTTCATCAGGTTCCGTTACGGTTTTCTCTATTTCGCTCGATTTTATGGAAATCTCATCCGAATCCGATTGTACTTTTGTGCTACAACCCTATTTGAATTCTATCAGAGAAAGCAGACCAGCCCTTGTAAGGGCCTCTTAGATTCTCCTGATGTACAGTTTCCGGATTCTAACCTGATCAGCACCTTATTATTAATAGGAAATGCCTGATCAAATTCCTGCTAGGGCAGTTTAGGCATAGAGTTCATCAAAAAATTCTACAAGAATTTCAGTTGAAATCTAGAGTTTTTGAGGAGTTCTTTAGAAATTCACTGACGAACTCTGTACTATCTGGATTACTTGCATTCAAATTCAGTTAATGAAGGATTAGGTTTAAACGTATCCAGCTATTGTGCGTTCTTGAATTTCCTATTTTTCTCTCTCAATGTGTAGAGTTGTTTAATTTTGTGTAAAGGATTGAGAACTCATTTTCATACGCGAGCTTTTATGTAACTGAATAAAAATTATATATATATATAATGTTCATAAAAATCATTTAAAACGCATATGAAATAGATACAAGAATTTTGCGGGTTATAATACACATGATATGAAAAACATTTCATGGAACAGATAATAGAAATTCTCTAACACTATATTCTAGGGACAGATTTTGTGTAATTTAGATATAAGGTTCTCATACGGCATTGTACAAGGGGAGATTCTATTAGCCCATTGTACGAGCCTTCTTAGAAACAGTTTACGCGGGAAGATACTTTTCTGAATTGCTGTATATCCATTCTCAATTTCAATACGTTAGATGAGAAGGAATACAAGCAACATCATCGCAAGGAGCAGAGGTTTGTAGGAAATATTATCAAAGTATTTAATCACTTCTCTACTTCACGCATCAATGAGTAAGGATGACGTTTGAGATTTCGAATAACAAGACCATTGATTCATGTAATTTCATTGCACGTATGTATGATGTCGGATGTAAGAATTTTTATATCAAATCTTTTGTAAAGCAGGTGGATTATTTTTACCGTTAAACTCGCTGAACAGGATGAGATGTTGAATGAATAAGTAAGTATGAATAGGATACTATGATAGGACCTCTATCCGCATCTCGTGGAATCAGTATGTGTTTCTTTCCAAACGGACATAATTCCATTAGATGCGGATAACCCTTGTAAACAAAACAATAGAATCTTATAGAGAACGATGCGATTTGTATCAAATTCTATCAAGTTTTATAGGATGAATCGTAAGGATTTGTCTATCAAATAGGAATGCTATCGTACCATATAAGAATTTCCAATTTTTTCCCTTTTAATAACATTATAACGATACAATTTCAATCATTTCCTGTTGTATAATCCAAGACTTAACGGTTTCAATCAAGAATCAACGATAGAATGTCAATCGTAGCCCACCCAGCACAAATATCACAGCAATATTACAGTAATATTACAGCAATATTTAAATATTGCAGCAATATTACTGCGATATTTGTGCTGAGTGGGAGTCTATGGGTAACTCACGGAATTTCAAATTCTATCAGGCTCAATCTGGAAAATCCGATGGTAAATTTGTCTATCCTTTCGTATCCCAGATAGAAAACCAGGCCCTAAATATTTTGTGACATAATGTGCCGTTAACATACTGTCATAAACTTCGCTCAGCTTGCAATGATGCATAAAATGTAAACATTATGTCTTCATTATGGTACCATCACCTCGTTTTGCTACCAAGAACAATGCTTTATGCGGAAACACCTTGGTACCATGATGCAAACATTTCTTGGCGTGAATGTCACCATTATGATGGCATTATTGAGACATTTTTCTATCTGGGTATAGTAATCTATCGAATCTTATGATATTTTAACGAAAGCGTATAGCTATCACGCATAATGTGAATATAACGACACGGATCTTACTGCCCAAGTAATACAAGAACTTCTCAGATATGCTATGGTTATTCTATGAATGGAAAGGGAATGTGCAAATGAGACTATTTTGGATAAATTTGTGGAGATATTCTATGCAAGTGCATAGCACATAATTTAATCTGAAAGCGGTTGAACTGGAATTTCCTATCGTTCCAAATAAGATTTCTCTTAGAAGGAAAATATGAATAAAACCGTTGGGATATGTAAATGAGAAATTCGATAAACCTTGATTTATTACGAACTAAAACCACATGAAGAACGACAGGAAATTTTCCTATCGTTTTAAATCAGATTTCTCTACACGGGATATTACGAATAAAACTATTAGAACATGTATATGAAAAGTTTGATAAAACTTGATTCATTACAAATCAAAAACCACATTAAGAACGATAAAAAATGTTTGTATCGTTTTCTATCGAATCTTTTTACCAGGGAGGAGTTCTGTCCGTTTCTGATGGAATTCTTACCAGGGTAAACTCTTCTACTTCATTCCAATATTTATGTCCCAAATAGATACGTCATGAACACTGGATTCCATCAATCCATTTCTAATCACCAGAACTGGACTGGAAAAGATTTTTGAGCCGGAAGTTTCAAGCCAAATGGCGGATGAAAAAAAAATAAAAGAAATCAATCCTCATCAGTAAAAACCCCTTGGAGGTTAGTTTGGTAACCTTCAAACCATACTGCAAGCACTAGAAATCAAAAATAACAAAGGCACACAAAATTTTCATTCTACAAGAATTTGGTAACGTTTGGGCAGGACGCGAACTTTCGCAAACTCTCAAACCTCTGTGTGGTCATTCGGGGCCTGCTCGTCCTTCTGTAGTGTAACTCAATAATCAGTTTGAGATCCCTGTTGAAAATGCCAAGCAGATCCTAGCAGTTCCTCGGACAACAACCGACAAAACCAGCGAGACCTAGACAGGAACCAGTCCGGGTCTGCCCGGTTCTGCTTGGTTTTTGGCCCAGGAACTGCTAGTCCTTATGAAAAAACCCGATATCGGAATTTCATCGTCGAATCATCAGTTGTATTAATATTATCCGAAATCTATCGTGTCGTTTCATTATCGTACAAGTCCGATAAAAATACGATATCTACGATAATTATCCAATGTAATCCGGTATAGAGATCTATCGGGAAATCATCGGCTAGCTGATTGGTTTTATATCGGATAATTATCGTAGACATCGTATTTTTATCGGACTTGTCTGATAATGAAGCAACACGATACATTTCGGATGTCATTAATACAACTGACGATTGAACGATGAAATCCCAATATCGGTTTTTTTCATAAGGGAGGATTCATCCGGATTTGTCTAGCAGTTTCAATGGGGATATTTAAAGTTTTGCGGAATTCGTATGTATGCCAAAAAATTAGAATCTCGATATCAAGGTTAATTCATTTTCAAATATAGTATTACTTTTCGGGTTGCTGGGTATGAATTTAGAGTCCTAATCATCAAATCCAAAATAGTGGATTCAATATTGCACGTGGAGATTCCTGAATTTATTAACAAACTTTTGATATTTTTAATCTTTATGAATAGATCCAATGGAATTTCTATTTGCATCTGTTTATGTAGAGGAAAGTTAGATACGTTGATCCATCATCACCGATGATGAATAAAAGTAGATGAAAATCTTTTCATGTTCCTGCTAAAATTGTAACTCTTTAGCATCTCAGGCCCTGCTTTGGACCAATTCAGCCTGATCTCGGCCAATTTAGGGCCTTTGACGGCCCCATTTGGAGAAAAAACAGTTTCTACCTAGGATTAGAGACCTTGTTCATTTGGTCATTGATAATGGGATTTCCATCCCACAGTTGGAAAAATTCTTTATCAAATATTCCCATATTGAATGTATTAATGGTTTTTAAATTCAATATCAATGGTAGAATTCCAAAATTTCTTTCTGAGATGTAACAATTGTTTATTAAATCTCACAAATATGTTATTGAAATTGAGAAGGAAATTCTGAACATTGAGAATTATATTATTGAATTCAATATTTTATTATGAAATTTAATAAACTGTTTATGTAAAAACTCATAATATTCTTACGAAGTTTCAGGCAGATTTTTCTAACAGCGATGAATAATTGGAAGAGAACGGTAACGCTAATCCGAATCAAATTCTCAACCCCTACTTAACCCTTATTCTTTGATTCGAGAAATTTCGGAAGTACAACTTATTACCATACATGCGTATGCGAAATATCTATAGAAAATCGTCCAGTAATGAAATGATTGAATGTAATAATGGTTTTTAAATTCAATATCAATGGTAGAATTCCAAAATTTCTTTCTGAGATGTAACAATTGTTTATTAAATCTCACAAATATGTTATTGAAATTGAGAAGGAAATTCTGAACATTGAGAATTATATTATTGAATTCAATATTTTATTATGAAATTTAATAAACTGTTTATGTAAAAACTCATAATATTCTTACGAAGTTTCAGGCAGATTTTTCTAACAGCGATGAATAATTGGAAGAGAACGGTAACGCTAATCCGAATCAAATTCTCAACCCCTACTTGACCCTTATTCTTTGATTCGAGAAATTTCGGAAGTACAACTTATTACCATACATGCGTATGCGAAATATCTATAGAAAATAGTCCAGTAATGAAATGATATTGCTGCGTTTAAAGCACTCGTGCAAGCCCGTACAGGGTTTATAAGTAGCATCAATGAACCACAGATCTCAACAATAGCACCTCAATGACGTTCATTGATAGCTCAGCATTGGTTGACTATTGAATGAGAATTTCCTTGCAAAAACAACACCCCGACAGAACCTAAAATCCGTGTACGTCTAGGAGACTTCCACATCCCAAGCAACACGAGAGGTTAAAAATGCTAAGAATGTGTTTGAAAAATCCTACGAACACGCTCAGAACCTCCAAATGAGCCTGTTTCGAATAATTATATGCTATGCACCTCCATAGAATATCTTGACGAATTTATCCAAAATAGTCTCATTTGCACATTCTTTTCACATTCACTGTATCGTCATTGCACCTTTGAGAAGTTCTTGTGTTGCTTGGGATACGTCTCTCAGACGTCCTTTGGGGCGTCAAATGTCCGGCGGACCTCAGAGCAAATTTTGGTTCTGTTGGTGGAGGAGGCGTTTCAGGGCCATCACCGGCCCATTGAAAGGGAGGTTTTCATCAAGCGAATTCCGAAATGAAGTGATTTTTTCGGATTTTTTTTCTTAAGAAAGAAGTAAATTAAGAACTCGAGTTCTTTGAAACTCCCCTAACAGCAAAGTGCTAAGCAAATATGTGACAAATTGTTGAAAATATTCAGCAACAGTTTAAAGCAATTTGCAGCGACGTTGCGTCGCCAAATGCGCAACAATATGCTGTGAATCTGGGATTTTGGGTTGGGTTGTTGTCGTGTTGCTGGGAAGTTGCTCGGTTTCATGAAACCCATGATCACATGCGTAGCAAATTCCCAGCAACTTCGCGTAAATTTATGAAACAACATAAGAGCAATAGTTGCACAGCAACTTTTGTTGTATGGGTCATTAAATGGACCTTAAAGTACATGGAAAAAATTTTCTCAAGTTAAAGGATTCGTATCTCGAAACATTGAAGGTGTTCTTCTCGAAACCATGTTTTTCAAGTTTGGCTCCACGATATCTAAAACAAAACTGAATGGATCGCTCTTTTTTTCTATTTTAAAGCTAATTGAATTTATTGGAGGAGGAACCTAAATGAAGATGACATTTGCCTTTTTTTCTTTTTATATTAGGTGTACAAATAAGTTTTAGGACACTTCGATTTTGTATCATAACAGCTATTCTAAATGAATTCAAAGGTCCCGCTCATTTATAATAGATGGCGCTTGATATGCAGTATCGACACGTGAAGAAGTCATAAACATAACCTAGAAATTCTGTGGATTAAACATTCAAACCGATAAGCTATTTATTAGACACTGCATTTGCTATGAATTCCATGAAGGAAAAAGTCTTAGGAAAGCGTGTAAATCGATATGTTCTGTTCTTGGAGACAACATTGTATCTAAAGGTACATGTGAGTATTGGTATCAGTGATTCAAAGAGGGTGATTTCGACGTTAGTGACCGTGGACGCACCGGGTCTTCTGTAAAGGTGGACGATCAGGAACTGGAAACTCTTGTCAGACGGAACAACCAATTTTGGAACAGCTTGGAGTAACTCAACAAACTGTTTCTTATCGTTTAAAAGCAATGGGTAAGATTCGGAAAGAAACAAAGTGGGTACCACACTTTCTGACTCAAGAAAGTAAAAACAGTCGTCTTAACATTTGTGTGAGTCTTTACAACAAGCAACATAGAAAGTCTTTCTTGTGGAAAATTGTGACCGGCGATGAAAAGTGGATTTATTTTGATAACCCGGAACGCAAATATCATTGGGTTGACCCGAGCCGACAACATCCCCGCCAAAGCGCAATGTTCATTGTAACAAAGTCATGCTGTGCATATGGTGGGATATGAAAGACATACTGTATTATGAACTTCCCTGCTAAAAATTGCTGTCAGAAACAGTCAAAAAAATTTTCTGACAGTATTAGAGCGGTTTTTGACTCCGCATAGCCGCATTGGAACACTCAAAAAATATTTAGTTAGTATTTGACTGCGTTTGGGAATGGCTTGCCCCGCTTAGATCCGGTCAAAGATTTTCATTGAGCGTTTTTGACTAGCATTCCTATTTATGAGCAACGCCTGTTGCAAACAGTTGAAATTTGAGTCAGAATCTGAAAGGACGGTTATCCGATCACTAGATCCAAAATGTGATAGTTCCTGACAGTATTGGCGAATCCAGTATCCTACAGCGTGGACTGATCGAAAAGGTAAAAGTTTCTGGCTGCAATCATCATATTTGAAGGAAGCCAGAATCACTTTGGATCCCCGCTTTAAAATCATGACAGTTTTCTAGAGAATTTACATATTTCATTAGCAGTCTGTTCTTACGCGAAATTACAGATTCATGATTCACGCGCAGTAGTATGGATTTCACCACGATGAGTTTGATAGATCTTTATGGTGTTGACACATTGAAAATGATTTTGTTTTTGTCAGTCTTCGTAGAAATGTGATAGTTCCTGACAGTATTGGCGAATCCAGTATCCTACAGCGTGGACTGATCGAAATGATGAAAGTTTCCAACTGCGATCATGATATTTAAAAAAGAAGTCAGAATCGATTTGGAATCCCGCTTCAAAATTGTGACAGATTTTTAGAGGATTTACACATTTCATTATCAATGTGTTTTGACGCGGGACTACAGATTCATGATTTACACGGAGTAGTATGTATTTGACACGGGAAAACCTTATTACGCCACATTCTTTACGAGAATGAGTTTTTTTAATATCAATTGATATTGCAGATTTTACAGAATTAGTTCATGTCAGAAAGACATTTCCGTTAAAAATGCGACTTGATGAGGTTTTGATTTTGTCCGGCAGTGGCGATCTAACGAATCAAAACTGAACTGTTTAATCAAAATATCAGTGAACTACTTTAATGTTAAGTTGCTTTGAGATTCCTATCCATAAACGAGGTGTCTGTACTGGATAAATTGAGTACAAAGAAATGGATAATCATTATACTTATAAAAATTTTGTAAATCACCATTTTTGCATAAAAGGATTCATTTTAACTGTGGATTTGATTTCAAACCATATTCTCCGTCAGAAACTCTCACATTCAATAAATCATTTATTTTTCTCAACCGGTATACAACGTGATGATTTTCTTTCAGCTGATACCATCGAAAACGTTCAATAATTTTTTTTCTCGAAATTCGGATTGATTCGTTCAGATATTGGATCCGTAACAACGTATAAGAGCAGACTTATTGTTTAACATGTAAACCCTGTCAAAGCCCACGAACATTTCAAACCGTATTCTCCGTCAGAAACTCTCACATTCAATAAATCATTCATTTTTTCCAACCGGTATACAACGTGATGATTTTCTTTCAGCCGATACCAACGAAATCGTTCAATAATATTTTTTCTCGGAATTCGGATTGATTCGTTCAGATATTGGATCTGTAACAGCGTATAAGAGCAGGCTTGTCGTTCAACATGTGAATCCTATCAGTTTCAATTAAATTTCCGAACAGCTTCTCCAACCACATACAGTCTCATGCGATGAATCAACTTATTGTTCAGAATACGTTTTACAACTATCAACATTTCAGACAGTCATTTCATTCTCAATCTAATCATTCTTCATTATATCACGATTGCTGCAAGGAACTGACATTTTTCAAGCTTGTGCATTCTGTTTGTTTCTAACAATCACAAATGCTGTCAGGAACTGCTTCTTTTTCAATCTGCACTCATTTTCCTTGGCAGCCGTACTCGCAGAAACACTCAGATACTCACTGATACTGTTCGAAATCTTGAGCGTCTTCAACAGCAGTTTTCAGCAGGGTTCTCAAACCTGGTCAAGCAGTTACTGCTGATCGCTACTGACATCAATTGATGCGAGTGAATCAAGAAATTGAGAAGAAACGTCCATTTTCTGGCAAAGGGAAACGTCCAATAAAACTGCTCCATGAAAACGCGCGGTCTCATGTTGGTAAACCGGTCAAGGATACGTTACTAGCGCTTGGATGGGAAGCTGTAACACACCCGGCGTATTCATCAGACTTAACTCCATCCGATTATCACTTATTCCGGAAAATGCGGAACGATTTGTCTGACGTGCGATTCAAAACATTTGAAAAAGTGGAAAAATGGGTCGCTAAATTTCTCACCTCGCAAGACGAAAGTTTCTTTGCGAAAGGCATCCGCGAGTTACCTGAGAGATGGCTGGAGGTCATTCAGTGTGATGGAGATCATTTCGATTAATAACTGTGTTTTACTTCTTTTTTAATAAATCTTGAATTTTTTGAAAACTGTCCTAAAATTTATTTGTACACCTAATAGCACTTTAAAGAGCGAAAAAAAGGTGAAAAAACGCTACCAAAAGTTTGCATGTCTGTCATTTTTTTAATTTTGGACTTCCCATTGGTTTCACTGGTACAACCTCTAACAAATATAATATATTTCATAAAAATTTTAGGATTTTTGATTTCTGATCATTTTTGTAAGTGCTATAGTGGCGCCCGATTGATCACCGTTTTTTTTTCAGGTAGTTATGTTTCAACACATATTTATAATTCCCATGGCATTATTTTTTACTGAACAAAATTTTTTTATGTACTCACAGACCCAATTAACAAGTGTGAAAACCCCCGAGTTCTTTATTCATTTCCTTTCATGACAAAAAAAATTCGAGAAAATCACCTCATTTCGGGGTTGTTAGATGAGAAACTCACCTTGAAACGTCAGAAATTATTGCATCTATAAACCTTACTGTTATACGTTTCCATTAACCAGTAATCATCATTTCTCGTCAATTGATCGTCATCGGATCATTGTTCCCTGAGATAATACGCAACAACTCCAGAAAATAATTGTATAAATACTCCAATTATTGATACTCTGGAAATGAAATTCTCATTACAAAAATCAGAGTATAAGTCTGTTAATAAAATCAGAAACTACGGAGTATAATTTGCAATAGTGAATTTTATCAACTAGATATATTTCGAATATCACTTTTATATATAGCACGAGCGTATAACACAATTTTCCACGTGAAACGTGCAGTGAAGACATACACGTGGTACGAAGACATGAGGATCTATATTGATGTTTAGCAATGAATCCTAAACCGCAGGCAATTACGAGCATACATATACTCTCTGCCCTGTTGCACTCTAATCTCAATCCTCGTATTTAGTCAAGTTAATGTGTACCTAATAAATTCTACATCACGCATCAACATGAATACATCTTCATGTTATATCCATACATATAAAGAAGGATCTCATAAAATTCGTATAAAGTTTGTATACAATTTATATGAGTTTTATAAAAGTTTCATATCATAATTCCTTGCTTGCAATTTTCTAACAGGGATGATTGGATTCAGTAATGGATTCATTTCAGGAAAGGGAGCACTCAAACTGTGCAAAGATCCCAGAACCCAAAATATCTTCAAAGAATTACGAGGAAGAATTTTTAGAAATATTGTAGGATAGACGAAAAGAATATTTTTCAGTACAAAATTCCATGAGGGAGGATTTTATCTTCGACCTCAAAAACCTAGAAATTAAATACTTTCCGAAATCGATTGTTTTGGAATTTGCTGCAATTATTTCCCGATATTTATATACAAATCTCATCTTTCGTCTACGAATAGAAAAATTTTTCTAATTCTATATAATTCTTATATAATTATATATAAATTATACATAATATTTGAAAATTTCTCATCCGGGATCATCCTGTTGATATTTAGATCAATCTCGCAATTGATAATGACCCTAATGAAATTCTATCAAACGCTGTACAAACATATTTAGGACATCCAAAATCCTTTCATTCCAACGTGAATTCATTTTATTCTGAATATTTACAAACATTTGACACATCTTGTAGGAATAATCGATAGAGGATATCGTATAAAGCTCATCAGAATTCACTTCGCGCCCTGGTAAATCAATACACGCGGAAAAAACTCTATCTCATTACTTCTCTGAAAAAAACATGCCTTTTTTAGCGCTTATTTTTTTCATTTTGTATTCTCTGGTCGTTTTTCTCATTGCTGGAAATGAACACTCTCTCTACATTGATACTATTCTCCGAGTCAATTAACACATCTCAATTCATAATAAGATCAATCAAGGTATCCCTTTCCGTTTATACGGATAATTGCCTCGCAGGAAAAGTTCCCCGTTTGTTTGAGATCCAATTATCCGATGTGATATTCCTTTTCATTCACTGAATCCAATACGAATGCGATGTAAATTCTTTTGGGACCGTAAGATTTAGTTGCATGTGTGATTGGTCTGTTGCATATAAGAGATGTATGAAATTTTATGTAATGACATTACATGAAGTAAATTGAAAAACTCATTCAAAACAAGGAAGGATAAAATTTGCATAATGATAAGTTTCGAAACTTGTCTCGACATTTGCGAGGTGACCAGCAGTGTTGGTGAAACATCGATAGTGCAAAACATCGAACTCCCTCATTTGAGTTGAAAACTATCGGACATTATAAACACCACTTCGGAAATACGAAATAATATGAACTGTAAATGTTTTCACAACATTTAAAAAATTCATGTTCTTGAAGTTTGAATCGTATGTAGAAACGAACCGAAAATTCAAACTTACAAAATCTGATGAATCATCTTTATTTTCCACTTTGAATTCACTGCATAGTAAAAAATTTTGTGTTGGAAACGGTCCACACAAAATTCCTGTTGAAAATCAACACAGATGAGTGTCAAACTGACAGATTTTCAATATCAACTTAACACTTCAGTGTGTTAATTTTACGCATTCTTTATGTCAATACTTAAGGGGTAATATCACCTTTGTCCACAAAGTTTTTTGTCATCTTCTAAGACTTACCACAAATGATAGAAACATTTTTGAAATATGGGGTTTTGTGCATATGAAAGTGCTAGTCTTCGAGTACCAAGAACATATTTTATCATATGTTTACAATACAAAATGACGGCATATCAGCACATTCGAAATAAGTCTGTTAATTTACAGGGGCGTACCGCTACAGTTATTAATTATAAATCTAGGACAAAAAACTAAAAAGTTTTTCAAAATATAGTCCAAAATCTAGCGAACATCGTAGGATTCTTCCGAAAAACTGCTTTTAAAGAAAATGGCATTGATTTGAATTATTTTTTCGATTTTTCCTTTGTTGAACCGATCGAAAATCTCTCATAAAATCTGTCGTATTCAATTTATCGAAAAAATCCTACGATGTTCGCCAGATTTTTGATGATATTTTGAGAAATGTTTTGATTTTTTGTTCTAAATTCATAATAGTGACCTGTAGCGATATGCCCATGTAAATTAACAGACTTATTTTGAATGTGCTGATATGCCGCCATTTTTCATTGTAAAAATATGATGAAATGTGTTTCTGGTACTCAAAGACTTATACTTTCATATACAACAAACCCAATAATTCAAAAATGTTTTTATCGTTTGTGGTAGTGTTGCCGCGAGCCGAGCCGAGCCGAGTTTTGGACATCGGCCCGGCTCGGCTCGTCATTCTAAAAGCAAAGCTCGACTCAAGCTCGATTCGATGGAGTGAAAGCTCGGCTCGAAGCTCGGCTCGCTCCGAGCTGGCTCGAGCCGAATCGAGCTGGAAACGTAATTCAAAGGAATACCAACACTTGTGCTCCACTACATTTTTTTTATGTATTCATTCAATGATTTGAGCACACAGAATGGAAAAATATCATCAACGAGAAATGAAAGAAATTTTATGAGCAAACAATCTTTCTCTCAAAATTCATCAAATTTCTTGGATCTCATGAAAATTTCATAAAATTTTGTGTACCTACCCATGCAGAAATTTACCATTGGCGCTAGCATGGCGCAATGTAGATAAAGTATGGCCGAGGCTTGGCAACCAAGCATGGCGCAACACTGAAATGATAACATCATTTTATGATTTATCAATGTGTTTTTCCAATGTAGCCCCATCATTGGTGCAGAAGTGGCAATGAAATAGACCATCATTGGCAAACAATAGAAAAATTTGTTTATCAATGTTGCGCCGATGATAAAACTTTCAAAAATAATCAACCCCAAAATATGTAAAAAGTATGCGCATTTCACAATTTCCAATATATGTTATTTGGGATCTTATTATGTGTTCCTTATTTATCTGTAAACAACTCGGTGTTTTTTGTCGTCAAAGTTTGTCATGAGAAGTATACACAGTATGGATCAGCAGTAGGAGCCCTCTGGTGTAACCTGTAACAAAGAACGATTAACTGTTCTTCCAGAGAATTATTTGAGTCTTATATATTCCTCGTACACATCTCTCACTACTCGCGAGAAACACTTGATCAGTAACTTGTAGTTAGCAATTCAGCCATCAAATGTTGAAATTAAGGAGCATGCCAATATTGAGCCATGTTATTACCAATGATCGGCGCTACATTGAAAACTCATTTTTACCCAGACTAGATCAATCGTTGTGGCAATATTCGACCACGTTTCAAATGATCCTAATTTTCAATAGAATCTATCGTTCAGTCAATGTTGGGCCAAGGATGAGCCTAGCAAGCGCCAAGCCTGGCGGAATTGTGGATCAATGGTAGGCTGACAACCGAAATTCGTTGAACACCGATATCGGCGCAACATTTTATTTGTTGTTAATCAACATTGAATATTCATAGATTGCCAAGCCTCGCCTGTCAACATTGCGCCCAGCTATATTCTATTGTCAGCATTGGTGAAACCTAAAAATTTTTATATGGGTAGTTTTTATTCCAAATATCACATTCCATTCGTAATCATTAATTTTCATACGTTTATTTCAGCTCGTTTTCCACCATGTTGTAGAAATTTGTGTTCAAAATGATGTGTGATTAAAGTCATTCTTACCCCAAGAGAACACCAACGTTCGATAAACCCTTATTAGACGTGCAATGAAGCTATGGACATTTGAATGTGAATTTACCAAACCCTAAGAGAACATAGGAGCTTCTAGGTAGCATTTAGGTTCATTCTACGTACTTTGACGTGCAGGGAACGTCCAGTGGACCATCAAATGGCCTTACGTACAATGAACCTCTATTGAACCTTCTTTGGAACTTCGTGTTCTCTTGGGAAAAATCAATCTAAAATCGATCTATTCGGCTCGCGTCCTTTTAGGGTAGATTTTGTATTCATGAAACAAGCAACGTGGAATCATTACAACATTTTACTATTTTGGTATAATTCACAATGAGGTGCGTAAAATTGCGCTGATCTATATTTCAGACGAAACCCCCACCGATGGGATACATCGCCTCAACGCAGAATTCGAATGCAAAATCGGTGGATGAACGGTTGCTCGTCGGAGATGTGACGTGGAGGCGACGAAGAAAAGTCTGGCTTTGATCTTCACGCGGACTTTCCTTCGTTACCTCCACGTCACTTTTCCGACGAGCAACCGCTTATTCGCCGATTCTCCACCCAAGTTCTGCTTTGAGGCGATATGAGATTTCGTGCAGGATGATATTTCCTGCAAAACCATACACGCAGAGAAAATTAATTGAAGTATTACTACGCTATACAGTCAAGTAGGGACAAAATCACATTGTGACGGTATGTAGTATGTTTTTTTATTAAGATCACCTTATTTCCTAGTGGAGAGTGTGGAATGCCTATTATCAATTAGCAGAAGGTATAGCAATTTCAATGACAAAATATAATACATTTCCTCACAATGTGATTTCTTCCCTACTTCATTGTAAAGTGTAGTCATTTTTAAGATAACCCTTCTTTGCGTGCAGCAATTGAATACAATGTTTCAAATACAATGAACCATATTTTCGATAGATTCTTGCTCGTTTGAGATAAACTCAAAGATGCCAATAGTATAGCTCTCCACAATTTGAGGATAATTGAAATGAAGGATGCCAAAATAGCACATTTCGGTTAACACAAAGTAGTCGAAATCAACATATATTTTTTTGAAAATATCTATTGTGGCCAATTTTTTGCTCAACACGAAAGGACACATATATTCGAAACATCAAAATGAAACATTCAATTGGTAATCAAAAGCTCGACGAGCTATGATACCTCAGCTCGACGAGCTATGAAATCTCAGCTCGGCTCGGCTCGAGCTATGGCTCG
The DNA here is from genome assembly GCA_018340375.1 of Gonatopus flavifemur. NCBI lineage: Eukaryota > Metazoa > Arthropoda > Insecta > Hymenoptera > Dryinidae > Gonatopus > Gonatopus flavifemur. The sequence continues at coordinate 43,008,323 of JAFFJZ010000003.1, read as the reverse complement.
AAGCTCGACCGAGCTCAGCTCGAAAAAAAAAAACTCCAGTTCGGCTCGAAGCTTGCGGCAACACTAGTTTGTGGTGAGTTATAGAAAATGGCAAAAAATTTCGTGGACACAAGGTGATATTACCCCTTAACACAAACTTTGTGTGGACCGTTCGGGACATGCAAGTGTGTTAAAAACAGACAAAATTTTTTACTGTGTGATTGGAATAAAAAACATCGTTCAAAGAATATACTGCACAATTTTTGGTCTCTGACGGCTGAATATTGTTCAAGGACTAATTCATTTCAATAAATGATTCAAATTTCAGCAACGATGATTCGATGTATTTGTCATCTAGATAAATGAGTTCGATATTTCGTACTATCGATCTCCAAACAACATTAGTGACCAAACCACCGCAGATATATCATTACATTTTTAACGAGTTTTTTTCCCTTCATAGAAATCAATGTGGTGTAAAATGATATGATTTTTCAAGTTTTCGATTATGAGAACTTTAAAATCTATGTATGAAAGGAACCATCAATTTCTATGATTGCTTAAGCGGCAATTCAATGTATTTTTAAAAGCGTTCCACTTTATTGATTTTGAAGTGTCACGAATGTTCAATTACAATATACCGTAATATAATCCTTTTAAAATCCGACATTCATTCTAAAAAATATATTACATTGAATACAAAAAAACCTTGCTCTTTCCAAAAATATCTTTTGAAATGAATATCGCTTTATTGGTTCACTCTTTTGCTAGAAAATAAGTATCAATGAATGCTGTGAGGTACATATAGCAGTGGAATAATCTTAATCACTACGTGTTGCTTATTGCTGGAAATTCATTTTTTTTCTTTGTGAATAACGTGAAAAAATAAATCCGGAGTTTCAAACCCACAAACAAGGATTACTGGCATTTCAATGGGCTATTGATGGTCCTAAAATGCCAGTAGAGAGTCGTTAATAGCCCCTTGAAACGCCTGTAGTCGTGTTTACCAGGAACTCCCAGTTAGCTGCTGATCGGTCTTCTTAAATTCTACGGTCCATGTTTTGTATCGAACAAAAGCGGGTGAATGAAACATTCAATTCCTATGTAATCCTAAAAATCTCTTTTCAGAAGGTGATACAATAACCTAATGGAAAGAAATTCGGTCGAAGTGATGTCAAAGTGCAGTTATTTTATAGGAACTGATTGACCAATAAGTGGTTCTCAATACAACTTTGATGTTAGTTGGATATAATTAAATGCCACATGTACCAACAGCTGACTTCAATTTCGTGAAAATTATTCCATTGCCAAATTCCTCCGTTTTATTTTATTACACCTGGATGTTCCAGGATGCAATAGAAAACGGCAAATGTTAGAATCGTATATAACCGGCAGATTGGATTGAGATTGAGTGAGTATTTTGTACGGAATGTCTTCTGAATCTAATTCAACGGAATAGGATCCATTCTAGTCACCTCATATCGCTTAAACCAATTAGCAGTGAATTCACTTCGTTGAAGCATCTTGAAATTCTAAATATCTCAGTTTATAGTATACCGTATGCTAGAGCATGGATCGAACATTCAATATTTTATGAACAAGAACCCTGTGAACACTTATGAGAGGAACAGCTCTTCAAGAGGTCTTTTGGAAGAGCTCGGTCGATGTTATCATTGATATCTGAATGGTATCATTTTTTTGAGATCTTAGAAAAAAATCCCTCTAAAGAATTCGTTTGGACAACATTCTGGCAATTTCTTATTTTCTTCAGAAATCGACGCATCTGATAACATTCTGATGTTTTCGTGTTAACCTTCTGAAAGGTTTATCTGACCTCTTACACATATTTGGGAGATCTTCAAGAACTCTTGATGATAATATATTCTTCACTGGGTAGATACATTCATGTGAACCCAATTAGAATCATTGTTTGTTCAGTATTGTTACTACGCACTCAAAGTAAGACTTTGAGTTTGAGTTGTACATTAGATAAGAAACATTGTTTTAAGTAAGGCTCTAAGCGAATCAGATGAATTTTACTAAACACTGTAAAATCTTTGTTTGCGGCAATCTTGTTAATAAACTCATATACTCTTGTCTGCTCTTGTTTATTTTTTATTACACTTTGAAGTACTGATCGTGGAATAATCGATGATACACGAAGTGGAAACGATTCAACTCGTATCGGAACTTTAAAAGGAATAATGTTGAATTATGGATTATAAACATACAATCGATCTCATTTGGATCTCCAGCAAATTATGACAAATTCTATGTTCCTCAGAATCCTTTACTGCTAATGATTCTGGTAATTCGTAACCCTATATGACACTCTGTTACAGACTTTGTTTTGTTTTATTGAATTTTCGTATTAATGAGTTTGGAAATTACAGATTAATACCGTGATCATATGAATTTTATTACACGGTAACAATTTTCCGAAGTGCGTAAGTTGATCATAATATTGAAATATTGCATTTCGAATAATTGCTATCCACAACTTTTACATGAATACGCAATTACTGTGAAATTCCAAATAAATTATCTGAATTGGAGAGGAAAAGGGAAAGAAGATACTTTGGCTTGCACTTGTCTGAATTCACAGGGTTTCAATTACTCCTACATCCATAAGCATAGACATCTTATTAGAAATTTCACAAAAAAAAGTTGGCAGTTTTTTACACGAATATTTTCTATGGTGGATTCCTAAACAAAATTTGTAGAAAATCAAAAGTTTTGGTCAACAAACGAAATGTTCGATTTCTTCCAAATTTTGTTTGAAAATCTATCAGAGTAAATGCTTGTGTAAAAAACTGTTGTTTTTTTGCGAATGCACCGGAAGGTTTACAATGTAAAGAAAATAAATTTGAAATATAATGATTTACAAAGGCAAAGATAGTATCAACTTACAGAGTTTATAGTAAAAATATTCGATAAGATATTGTATTGAAATATGAATAGGTCGAGCATTATTGAAAGGAAATGAATTTCAATCAAAAGATGAAGAAGAACATTAATCAAAGGCTATTAAAGCTCTCCAACAAGATACAGCTATCGATGATAAACATGTTGCCTGCATGTCACTGGCTGACAAAACGTAAATGTTTCATAAAAGTCACCCTACCAACAACTGGCGTTTCAATGGATCACATTGCTAGTGGTCCTGCAATCCTGTTGAACAGCCGTTACTGATTCTTTTAAACGTTTGATAAGGACACGGAAGCAGTATTTGAGTAAAAATTCATATTGGGTGTTCGGTTCGGACCAGATCTGGAAATGAGCCTCAACTTAAATCAGATTCTGAAATGAAATGTACTGCACCGTTGCGTCAGAGCCTGATGTGACAAACCATGGGAGGGTACACCAGATTACAACTCCATCAGAACTAGATCTGGTCACCCTAATCAGGTGGGCGAAATTATGGCCAGATCTGATTTATGCAAATGAGGTGTGCCCTATCGCTACCCGATCAGGCCCGTATGGAGCATGCGGCTGGCCATACAATTTTCTGCTCGGGTAGAACAATAGAATAGTAAGGAAGGTGTGCCTAATTTGCACCATTACTTCTCATACAGGTATTGCCAAGATTGAAAAAAAATCCAAGCTTGTCCCAAGGTTGGCACATGTGTCAGAAACAAACCTCCGTGAAGAACAATTGGCCCAATATTGTTCCATGGTGGTCCGATTTTTCCCAATGGATAGTCAGTCATGGTACATTTGTTAATATTTTTGAAATGGTCATTACATTTGGTACAAGCTTGGCACAAGTGTAAAAATCGAGCATTCGTTGAGAACAATTTTGCTAATATTACCCACATGAGTGGCACAATGTTTATAAATATTGATAAGATCTTATTAGTCTAGTCCGAGCATAATTCATCAATCAATCAAAATTGATTGAAATATCCAATTTTCCAATGATCATACAAGCTTGTCCCAGTCTTGTCACATGTTTTCTATCGTTTTAAGATAATTCATGTACGGTATTCCGAGGGAGAAAGTCATGAACTGAAATATGAATCAATCACTGTTTTCATTCATATCTGCGATCAAAGAAGCATTGGTTAATGCTTGGTAAATGAATTGGACCGGGCCTGGCAACACCACTGGCCCAAGCTTGTCCTGATTTTATCATTCCCAAGCCTGGGCCAAGTTTGGTAAATTGTTCAAGACAAGTCTCGGCAGGTCTTGTGCCAGACTTGGTCCATCATTGGGCCATTGGTCCATACACACATGGGTTAAATTACACCAATAGCGTATCAGGAAAACGTGAAAAAAATCATAAACGATGTTTTTATGCATGCGTCTCATATGAAAATTAATTTCTCGATGCTATGCCAATATTTCGCTGGTGACCATATCCCCCATGGGTTCACCATGGACTTCAATGGATTAGATTTGGATGGTATGGTCCTTATGATAATGCAGAATTTCGTTTCAGTGGACGATGCCTGAATTAAAAAACAAACCTGCTGGTGAAGGCCGTGGAGAATGTTCTGATGAAAATATGATACGCTCTCGTTTTAATTTACTACGGTCTTTGGATGGTGGGCCATACCACTCGATACCGAAAAATTTTTCATAAACTCATCTATAAACTACAATTGTTCCTGATCTTTTATTTTGCTATTGAAAATTTTTTCTTCAGGATGTATGTGAGAAAAATACTCCAAAAAGTTGTATCCCACACCGTAGCGACATTTTTTTACTCTCGAGTGATTTTATCTCAGTTTTCATTCAAGAGGGCCATACCACCCGCCGGTTCCCTACAGCAAATTCTGTGGATTCGTCTCATTTTTGATTGATTTTATGTGTTGATGAAACGTGGAGTTTATATTCCTTTATACGTACAGTTTCACTTGCCGTATAAAGGAATATAAACTCCACGTTTCATCAACACATAAAATCAATCAAAAATGAGTCGAATTCACAGAATTTTAAAATGTCCCATCGTTTGATTGGATACCCTCCCCTGCACTCAAAATAATCTGAAGGCGTACATCCCTAGGGGATCTGGGTGAACCGACAAGCGAACAAAAATTTCGGTTACATTTTAGTGAAGAATCTTGGTTTTGGTAACTTGTTGGTCCTTTGGGACATTTTTTTCAATAAAAATTGACCAAAATCCAACCAAAATTCAATCAATCTCAATTTTGGTGATTTCCCGGTTATTTTGTGGTAATTTTCTGGGTTTTTACCTCAAAAATACCAAAAAGATTCCAAAGACGGACCACATTTGTTGGTTACCTTTGGGTGGCAGATTTGTTCTAAGAAACCATTAGTTTTCGGTCACAAATAGGTCATTATATGGTAAAAACCATCTGAAGAACCATTTTCTGACCAAATTTTTACCATACCAAAAAATAACCGAAAGCAAACCATAAAAATTGGTCACTTTGGAATCGCCAGAGATAGGCATGTTAAGTGTACATGGTGCAATTTAAGCACACAAAGTGGAATTTTGGGAAACGTTGTCCATTATTCATTTATTAATTATCAAGTACACTTTTTATTTTCTCCCAATCTCATCTTGGAGATAAGATTGTATAAGTCGAGAGGAATTTTGTGGACATGCGATTTATATTTCATCAATTTTCTATCCCAAGAAATGGAGTCAAGTTCTTAAGTGGTGCAATATTGGCACACTTACCCTGAGTGAGAACTGATAGCCTTAGTAGAACCTCAACCTTCACGTCCCTAGCTCCAATGCGTGTTTTCCGGATTGTTTCAGAACGACGTTATCGAAGTCGTCAATCACCCGACTGGAAATTCAGTCACATTTGATCGGGTTAACCTGGTGTTTGATAAGGACCCGATCAGGACTTGGTCGGGTCCCAATCAAACGCCGGATTAACCCAATTGAATTTCTAGTCGGGCATTAGAGCATTCGTACCAGAGACATCAAGGTTTATTTTTACGCAATCATATAATTTCAAATACTCTGCAATTCATGTATTGTGCACGTCAAAATTAATTTCTACTCTAATGTGCTCGCGATCAATTTCATTTAAACGATCGAAGCATTGTGTATTTTTAAGAAAGAAAACGAGAGCAAAGTTTGTTGACCAATTTTGTGATCTACATTAAATGAAAATCATATAACCGATTAATACAATTCACATCTTAATTTTGGTACGAAATAATAATCAATCAACTCATATACCAAAACAAAACCCATGTTTGACATCTGTTGTTAACCTGATGTACTAAAAATCATTCTCCCAACACAGTGATGAAATATTGTTCCCTCAGGACTTATGTCAAATGAAATGTAATGTGAATTGTGAAATGATATAATAATTATATAAATCAGTATATTATCATTCAGTAATGTAAATTACATAATGCAAAATTACCTATGCAAACACATTTCACATTCCCGCATATTTGATAGTTCTTCTATAGTACGCTAAAGTAAATAATCCATGAATATGTGCGGTACGTTTTACGTATCTGCTTAGCATATTAAATATTCCATGCATGTTCCATGAATATTCTCAGCAAAAGATACTATCAGGGCAGTGTTATCAGGGCTCAGAATGATTTCACATGTCATTTTATTCGTGATACTCCACATTAAAATAATTCCTCCTACGATTTACTGTTTGCGTGAAACCCCACTCACCCTTTACCCACAACAACTGTTTTAATCAACAGCTACCATGGTGAAAATGTTCCCATAATCCTTCAAAATTTCTCGAATGTTTGAATTCAAGGTGAAAACAAAAGGATCTTATTCTCTTTATAAATTAAAACTATCAGAGTATATAATCATGTTTTTCTCTTATTATCTGCATTGAGAAAACAATCGGAATTTTTCCAATACTCTAAGATCCATGAACAACAATTTTTAAAAAATCACTATTCGCGTATCGAAAATTCTATTCCATGCATTTGATAAAAGAAAAAATACATATCGAAGAACTCGTTTTTTTAAGCTTTCTGCGATGAATAAGAGAAGGATTTTGAACATTTATACAAAGAATTTTCGAAGTCCATTTGAAAATTCGAGAATAGAATTCATAGATATTGCTTTTCAACTGTTCTCAACAAAAGATGATTTCGTTTATTATCTTTCGTATATTCGAACGTACTTGAACGACAAGCGGGAAAATTAATTTCGTTGATTTAATATGTCAGCATCAAGCGCATAACTTAACTCGAATGAGAGTTTGTATTCAACGTAAATCAATGAATCGGGCAATGCACGAGGGAACTCGCCTCCTTTTCATATATATATAGAAACAGTCGATACATAAAGTTTGATCCAGCTATGTGAGGTGCATATGAAAATCGTGAGTTGAATATCGACTATAAATTTTTCATTTCTATTCAAATTTATTCTTATATTTCCCATATTTGGGGACACGATAAGAAAATGGAGATATGATAGAAAGATTGTATGGGAATTCGATAGAATCTGTCTCATTTTGATTATATTTTTGATAATATTCTAATAAATGTACTGTAATACTGCTTGATCTCACACTGTGAAAACTGTTATATGGTTTGAGGCAAAAGTGCGGTTAATTATACGGAGAACAAAAAATGGTAAAGATTGACTGCGTCGTGGGTTCACAAGCCCTTCGAGCCATCGGAAATTTCACAATATATAATGTGATATTGCACGGAGAAAACTGAATAGTGATATCAATCAAACCAATGGTATCTCGTGCTTAACGATTTAGTGAAATATGGACAGACCAAATGTTTAGTATTAGAAACCGAATGCACATACAGTTCATGTCACCATAACAAGTCAAATTAATTTGACTAAACTTGTATTTCATTCGATAACCCAAGCATTGTTATTCGTAACAAACAGTGAATGGTCGCATAATTGATTCCACCACACAAATCATCTATTCCGCGGAATGGGCATGATAATTTTTACTAAACAACAATATGAATTCGATTCAACAATAAAAAAGTTTTTGTTATATTATGAAGGTTGTTAATGTTGTCTTTAGAAATAATTTCCCGAAGCAGCAAAAATTTTGATTGCTTGACATTCATTACTGTTTAGTTGAGCGTGAAGTTGTAGCATCGAACATCGATTGCACATGACATTCAGGGTGCTGAAAGCGGGAATCGAACTTCAACATCCTACCTACTTACCTACCTACACCTAACACGTATATCACTTGAGCTAAACTGAACATATAATTTTCCTAGCTTTGCGTATCTCTTATAAGTGTTTGGAGAAATTATGATTAGAGGATACTGTTGAAACAATTTTGGATTTCCTAAATGAATTGATTCCCAAGTAACACCAATGTGCGTAAAATATTCTCCGAACGTTTCTAGAATATTTAAACGTCCTGCAAACATCCTCAGAACGTTTGACGAAGATTGTGTGTTACTAGGGTTTTGTGAAGTGTTGATTATTAAGACGAGAATCATGATAGGCATATTCCATATACAAGTTATCATCAACTCCTTTCCTGCCGTTAACACATTTATGAGAAAAAAAATCGTTTATAAACAAAACAGTGTCTGTAAGCGAGGAGAGTTCGTATATTCGGTTGTGTTCGACTCGTTTCGGTTCACTCCGCTCGAGCGCGAATAAAATAGTTATTATTACTAAACAGCGTAGTAAAGGCAATTGAGTCAGTCAAACTAACTATACCATCCGTAATATTGATCATACATGGACTACTGTACCATTTTGTTGAAATCACGAATCTTTACTGAATTATATTTAGTAGAATAAAATGATTGCTTAGTGCTTTCAGCGAAACAAGGTTTTACTAAACGATAATGGTGAACGTCACTATTCCAGTTTTCTCCGTGTGTTCATAATAGGCATGCCCGATATTTACAGAACCGATACTTTTGGATAAAATAAGTATAGTTCTTAGAAATTTTTATAAAATTACAATCTTGATACATATTCTATACAAAAGTATTGAAACTGTAAATATCGGGCAGCCTTAGTTCATAAGATAATAAAACTGCTGGATTTACAACCAGAAATTTTGCATTTTTCTTCGTTCTCTTTGCTGCAGATGTAATTACCAGGTTATTCAATATGTCCGTAGGATAAGTATAGAGGTGTGAAAATTATTAGAATAATTGTTATTTCCAAAATGATTCCAACTTTTGCCTCAGATTATGCATTCAACTGTGGAGTACTATTTTGTCTTGTTGAAATAATAGTGTTTCATCCTTCCATTTCTGAGTTAATTAGATGGATAGATAGTTTATTGCTTCAGAGAAACGAAGTCCCCATAGCAAGGGGTTACAGACATTGTCGACATGATTATACATACTCAGTACATTTTCAGTTTGTAATTACAATATAATAATAGATGCTTCGAAGTTCTTATAGGGTCATTCATTCAGCATGGAAGCCCTCAATTCACAGCTGCTTTTTACGAAATTCCATAGTAATTTGATAGAATATAAATCCGCCTTAACTAGTGAGTCTTTAATAACATCAATATTGTCTAGATGTGAGTTAATTTTTGCTGCATAATACCGTCTATATGACGTATAATGTACACATTCAAGTGACATATGAACAATCGAGGCCATCTTATCAGTATTACACACAGGGCATCGCTGGTCAGGATGGAACCTATAAAGATTGCCATTCACATTCAAACTGAAGCCAAAATTACTAGCACACCTAATTTGCGCTATTGTTCTACTTATTTGTAGTAGCGCTTCAATAGCCAAGTATTTTGCCATACAGTTTGTTTCGCGTGTTCTTTCAATCTGTATCTGGAGGTAGTTTATATTATTTACTATACAGGGTGGGGCATTTAAAGTGTCGCGGGCGTTTTTTCCAAAAATAAAGTGAGATACGAGAAAATTTTTCGGACAAAAGTTGTAGGGTACCGAGGGGGACATCCGATGATGGCCTTGGCTTTGACCTCAAATCTCATCTTCAAGGGCATTCTGAGATCAAATCTTGTTTTTTAAATAGCATCTCATATTTTTTACTGCAGATTTGGATTCTAGGTCAAAAACCAAGAAACTTTTGTCTGAACCATTTTCCTGAAATCCGCAAAAATGGCGCTCTAATCGATATTGTTCCATTTTGAATCTGACATTCGAATAACTCGAAAACGAAGGGTCTTGCAAAAGAATGTTTCGTACAAAAGTTGTCAATACACAACACATTTCAATCGTCTACATTACCACCATTCAGAGCTCACGCGATGTAAACAAACGACGGGGTTCAGTGAAAATTCACGATTTTGAAAGTCAGTTTGTCAGTTACATTTGATTATTACTTGGTTTATGACAAATTGAAAATCATGGATATCCGATACACGGTTTCTGAAAAGATCGATATGATTTACATTTACGGTGAAGTGCATAAGAACCCCAGACAAGCATATGACTTGTATGCAGAACGATTTCCTAAAAGAACAACGCCATCCATTAGGTATTTTCAACGCATTACAAAATTATTCTCAGAAACGGGAAGTGTTACAAGGGAAAAACGACATCGAATGAGCGGAGAAAATGCGGAAGTTAATGTACTAGCTGCAGTAGCCAATAATCCACACATGAGCTCTCGTGAAATTGAACTCCATTCGGGAATTTCTCGAAGAAATGTTTTTCGAATACTGAAACGTCACAAATTCCATCCGTATCACATTTGTTTGCATCAAGACCTTCACGGTGATGATTTCGAAAATCGTGTACAGTTTTGTCGATGGGGTCTAGCGCAAATGCACAATAACAACTTCATCAACATATTATTTTCTGATGAGTCGACGTTCACCAATCATGGTCAAGTAAATCGACATAATATGCATTACTGGGCGACAGAAAATCCAAGATGGTTACGTCAAGTAGAGCATCAAAGACAATGGGCTGTGAATGTTTGGTGTGGTATTTTTCGATCTCGAGTAATTGGACCGTACTTCATTGCAGATACGCTAAATGGAGAGAAGTACAGACATTTCTTAGATCAAGTACTTCCAACATTACTTGAAGACATACCTATTCAGGAACGATTGAATATGTGGTATCAACACGATGGTTGTCCATCCCATTATGCAGTCACAGCTCGAGAAATATTGGACAGAGATTATCCTGGACGATGGATAGGACGTCGTGGACCAGTTCATTGGCCTGTCCGTTCTCCGGATCTTACTTCTCCAGATTTTTTTTTATGGGGATACATAAAAGATACAGTTTATCAACAAGCACCGACTACACCTGAGAATATGCGTCAACGAATCATCAATGCATGCGCGAGCATCAATGAAGATATTTTAGCACGAGTTCAGCAATCTTTTGTGAAACGTTTTGAAATGTGTATTGAAGTCGAAGGCCATCATTTTGAGCATCTACTGCATTAAAATTATCCAAGTGATGTAGACGATTGAAAAGTGTTGTGTTTTGTCTGTTATACCCCATCACCTCCGTTTCAGTTCAAGGGGTCCCCCTTGGAATCAGACAACTTTTGTCCGAAACATTCTCCTCCAAGACCCTTCGTTTTCGAGTTATTCTAATGTCAGATTCAGTATGGAACAATATCAATTAGAGCGCCATTTTTGCGGATTTCAGGAAAATGGTCCAGACAAAAGTTTCTTGGTTTTTGACCTAGAATCCAAATCTGCAGTAAAAAATATGAGATGCTATTTAAAAAACAAAAGTTGACCTCAGAATGCCCTTGAAGATGAGATTTGAGATCAAAGCCAAGGCCACCATCGGATGTCCCCCTCGATACCCTACAATTTTTGTCCGAAAAATTTTCTCGTATCTCATTTTATTTTTGGAAAAAACGCCCGCGACACTTTAAATGCCCCACCCTGTATATTGGTCTTCGAAATCCAATCAAGATTTATATGTTTGCAGTAATTCCTCTCCCGTTCCCTTCCACGCAGAAAACTCTAGATTTGTCTCCAGGGACTTGGAGGAAGGGTCAATCCCGTACAGCACATGACGTGTCCGGCTCATGGGGGGGACGTTTTTTTGGAAACATAGGAACATGCCATACCCCGTATAACACGTAATGTGTAAAGCATATGTTCGGCATGTGAAACATGCATAATCTGATGGAAAACGGAATATTCCACACAACATATTCCTGGCATATATCATTCCACATCGTGTGGCAATATTGTAAGAATTATATTCAATCCACATGGCAGGAAGATTTTTATGAACTCAGTAAACTGTAACCTCTCATTTGCACATAACCGATGAATTCATTGTATTGTGTACGCGAGTCGGAATGAAATGGTGAAGATGTTTATCTTTATGGATTTGTATATACTGTCTTGAAACTCTTTCTTGAAGTTTTGTCGAATGTACGGAATTATCTCAGCCTGATTGAAATTGATTTATCGAATTTATATCCAAATCACGGAGGTTACAGCGTGCACTTACAAAACATAGCTCTATGATCATGCAATAAGAAATTTTGAGACTTTGTCTACAGTAACTCGGCGCGTATTTTCAGTGACAATTTTGGAAATGTATGAGACAAAACTACAATTAATATTAATGAAAGTTCAATTATAGTGACTTGAAGTGTTTTTCGTCAGTCATTATGAGCCGACAGAACTTTAGAGGTTTCGCAATTCCAAAACACTTTCGAAAGATGTTTCATGCAACATAAGAAAAGCTATATAACAGATGAATGGCACGATCTCACACATGTCCCGTACAGCACATGACGTGTCCGGCTCATGGGAGGAACGTTTTTTTTGGAAACATAGGAACATGCCATACATATGTGAGATCGTGCCATCCATCTCCTAGGCAGATTCATGCACATAGAAATGTCCGCCCAAATAACCTGAATTCAAGAATATGGGAGGCATGTTTTGTTGATCATCCTATACGCATCTAGTTTACGTCTTACAAAAGAGGTTATGTATTTCCAAAAAACTTCTGTCAACAAATTCAGGATGTCTAATGTAGCATCAGAGTCACAATTCAATCATAATTCTTTCCAAAGGAAGAATCATTGTTATATAGCTTTTCTTATGTTGCATGGAACATCCTTCGAAAGTGTTTTGGAATTGCGAAACCTCCAAAGTTCTGTCGGCTCATAATGACTGACGAAAAACACTTCGAGTCACTATAATTGAACTTTCATTAATATTAATTGTAGTTTTGTCTCATATATTTCCAAAATTGTCACTGAAAATATGCGCCGAGTTACTGTAGACAAACCCGAGTCAGAATTTTGCTCCTGCTTTGTCGATCCAATCAGTAAAATTGCCCCTATTTTCACGCTATAGAAACTACTTGGTCCTACTTCTCCGCTTCGAATATTTTTTGATTCTATTTTTCTGCTCCACAATCTACTGCTCCTACATAGAACCTAATGCTCCTACATGTTGGATTTTTCGAATGATAATAATATCACATAAAGCGCATTTTCTCAATTAAATCAAAATTATATCCATCAAACAAATAGATTCTTATTCACATACGAATCTAATAATTATTTCTTGATTCAAATTAAACATCCATTTCATTCAAATAAATATTTATTTTATAGAATCAAAAAAAATTTTGTTTTTTAGAATCAAATCAAATTTGTCTTTACCCAAATGAATATCCATCAGATTTGTTTTCAACTGAATGTTTTATGTAGGTGTATAAAGAATAGAATAGCCGACTTGAATTATATATAAGAGGAAATTAAAAACAAACTTATCAAATTACTCAAGTTCTTTTTTATTGACTGGCACTGTCACGTAAGCTTGATTATCAAAATGCATATAAATACAAGTGGCAAGAAAACTTTTTTATATTTAATATGAAATAAATTCATGGTGTAGATGTACATATTTGAATATGACAGAGAAAATGATTATCAATATATTATCGTTGAAGTAATTTGAATAAGCCTCCTCTCATATACAAAAATATCTATTTCCACTATGAACTAATCGTTTCTTCAGAGATTGCAATCGACTGAATACACGGAAACAATGCCGCTGGAAAATATGACTGTTTGAACATTTTTTTAGTAAACCAGAAACAGAGGTTTGTAAAATGGATTTTTATATGAAAATACGGAAGCTTACGAATACTGTAGAAAAATTACGGGTTTAAAATCTGAATCCTAACCATTACGTTTTCTACAGCACCCGTGATCTTCTGTATTCTCATGGAAAAAATGCATTTTATAAATCTTGCTGTTACTGGTTCACTGAAAAAATAAAAAAAAGTAATCTTTTCGGGCGGCAGTATTCTCCGTATAGGGGTGGTAGGGTCAAAGTAGAGGACAAATCTTGCACCTACTTTGCTCCTACAAGTGGTGAAATAGGAAATATCTACCACTAGTAGGGGCAAAGTAGGAGAAGATATCTCATTGAAACTGCTCCTACTTTACTATCTGATCCCCCTACTGAAAACAGCATTATTAGCAGCAAAGTAGGGGCAAAATTTCGACTCGGGGGAAGTCTCAAAATTTCTTATTGCATGATCATAAAGCTATATTTTGTCAGTGCACGCTGTGACCTCCGTGATTTGGATGTAAATTCGATAAATCAATCTCAATTAGGCTGAGATAATTCCGTACATTCGACAAAACTTCAAGAAAAAGTTTCAAGACAGTATATACAAATTCATAAAGATAAACATCTTCATCATTTCATTCCGACTCGCGTACACAATACAATGAATTCATCGGTCATGTGCAAATGAGAGGTTATATAGTTTACTGAGTTCATAAAAATCTTCCTGCCATGTAGATTGAATATAATTATCACAATATGGCCACACGATGTGAAATGATATATGCCAGGAATATGTTGTGTGGAATATTCCGTTTTCCATCAGATTATGCATGTTTCACATGCCGAACATATGCTCTACACATTACGTGTTATACGGGATGAAGTCAACCAATTTCATCAATTGCGTTGCCCAGTTTGACCTGTAATCAGGGTTTTTTCTATGAAGGTCCAGTAGCCTTTTGAAACATATCTTCGGAAGATGATTATCGCTCATTTTTAGAATTTTTAGACACCAGTTCCACGTGTACTTCAGCACAGTATGAGCAAGTTTGGTTCTACCGACTTCACATCTGACTAAGGCATTGCAAGTGTTTTTTGGTAGACCTAAAAACAGTTTGAAGAAATCGGTTTGTCCCTTTTCTATTTCGTTTATATATTTCAGGGCCCAAACTGGACAAGCATATAATAAAATGGAAGTCACCATTGAATCAAAAAGTTTGGAACTGCCTTCTAATGTGTTTATTTTAGCTTTAGCCATTATTGATATCACTGACCACATTGCGATTTTAGATTTCTTGGTCGCTGTTTTCATTATATCCAATCCAGATAAAGAAGAGGAAAAGGGTACTCCAAGGTACATATAGTTTGATTCTACTTTAATTTCTTCGTTCAGATATTTAAATACCGGTTTTCTCTTCGACGGCCTGCCAGCTTTTTTAAACGTGACAACTTTGGTTTTCTTAATATTCACTTTCAGGTTATTAATGGTACAGTATTCTCCTAGAGCATCTAATTTTCGTTTCAAGTCTAGTACCGAGTTTGCCAGGATGACGAGGTCGTCTGCGTAGAGTAAAATCATTAGTTCGTGTTTATTGTCAATATTTATCCCCTGAAGACCTTTATTCTCGAAGAACGAATTCAAGTCAGCGATAAACAGAAGGAAAAGCAATGGACTCAACATTTCACCTTGTAATGATACGCCCTCGGTTATGTCGATGACATTTGACATTTTGCCGTTCTGTTTAACGCATAGTCCAAACATAGTTCTGTTTAACGCCTCATCATACAAATTTTTAAGAATTCTTATTATTTTTGCGCTAACTCCTATATTTAATAATTTGTGCCAGAGGGTCCTCTGGTCAATAGAATCAAAGGCTTTTCTGAAATCAACGAATAAACCGAATATAGTCGCTTTTGGGTGTCTGAAGTTGCTCTGTATCACGGACTGTGGAACAAAGACATTGTCCAGGCATCCTCTGTGTTTTCTGAAGCCAGCCTGTTCCTCTGGCATAATGTCATTATTCTCAGCCCATCCTACAATTCTCTCATTCAGGATGCTGGTAAATATCTTTGCAATGTGGTTGACTAACGCAATTCCCCTGTAATTCGCTGGATCACCTTCATCACCTTGTCTTTTGTATAACATACACATTTATTTGTTAGACCAGGTTTTTGGTATTCGTTCCGTTTGTAAGATCCTATTGAATGTGTTGACTAGAAATAACTTCGAATTTTGTGGTAGTGCTTTGAAAAACTCGTTGGTGATTTGATCTGAGCCAGCAGCTTTATTACACTTGGTTTGGTTCAATGCAAATTCTAGTTCAGCGTATGTTATGTCTCTGTCTAATAACGGATCTTTAACACCATAATAGGAGTCTGGGTTTACAATTCTCCCTTTATAAATATTCTTGAAAAAAAGTTCCCATTGCACAATGGTAATTGAAACTTTTGCCCCAGACTTTGATCGAAATTTATTTACAGCATTCCAAAAGGCTTGGGGGTCTCTTACGTTCGCAAATTTCACTAACAATATTCGTTCATATTCTTTACGCTTTTGTACGCACAACCTTTTCAATTTTTTTCTATAATCTGTATATTGCTCCCTATATTTACTAACAAATTTTTCTTTTCTGGAAATCTTCAATATTCTATTTAGGCATTTTTTTGCATTAGCACATTCCTCATCAAACCAAGGTTGCGACCTGTTGTTCCCTAATGTGTTACGGCTAGCAGGCTTACTCATACCCAATGAAAGAGCCACATCCCTTCCAGTATTGAGGAGTTTCTCGTTCAGTTCGTTTACATCTGAGTTAACGAAATTGGTTTTCAAATTCTCCGACCATTGCATATGATTTGTATACAGGCCTGATTCATCTACATTCCAACAAAGCCTACTGTCTTTTAATGTAGAATCTTCATCATTGAAACTAAAGTTTTTTATATGACTTACTGGCACCGTGGGAAAATGATCTGATAAAAAAACGTCTTGCATAACGTAAAAATCGTGAATTAGTTTAATACTGGGCCAATTCGCCCAAGTGAGATCAATAATGCTGGCACCGGCCGTGCTGCAGAAAGTACATTGTGCTGGTAAGTCATGTAAAGTTTTACCATTTACTATAATGAATCCATTATTATTCATGAAATTCTTTAAATGCGCACCTTTACTTGAAACAGCACTGTCTAGGAATTCGCTAACATTTTTTAGTTTTGAATGTTCAAAGATTTCCTTAGGCTCATCTTCAACGCTTCCAATCCTAGCATTGAAATCCCCTCCCACAAAAACAGGCAAAAATCCATACTCTTGCAATATCTCATTTATAGAATCCTGTAAAAGTTATAATAACACCTTTATATCCCGGTTTGGGTGGGAGTAGACGTACCCGACAATCAAGCTTTGTTTACCGAGTTCTATTAATGTAAAAATCCAGCTATCTGTAGATTCCAATAATTTAACTCTAATGTTTTTTCCGATAAATACACAATAATCCTCCACTTGCCCGACCCTTACTTTTCTCTTTCACAGCTTGAACTGAAATACAGTTGTAATTATGCAGGTTATTCACATGAACAACTGGATTAGTTAACCACGTTTCGGAACAATACAAGACATCACCTTGAATGCTGTTCCCACTGCTTGTATCACTATCACCTATAGTATTCAACAGGTTTTTATATCCCTGTATGTTCCAAAACACGATTTTCACTAGTTTTTTTAAGTTTGACGATCATTTCCTAGTTGCTGGGGTCCTCCTGGTTGCTGAAATCCATTTGATTGATGGTTTTGATGCTTCGGTTCCTTCTTCTTCCATGGGATGAGATTGTTCGAATCTTTGTCGAGTACCATCCATTCCCCTTCCAATCATATTCTCGTACCAACTACTTTAGCTGTTTTTCCTTCTTCTCGTTTTCCATGGGCGTTGTTCCTTAGTTTCTTAATTTTCTGCATTTCTTATCTGGTATAGTCTGGTTCTATATAAATGGACGATGTTTTAAAATGATGTCCTTTATTTTTTAGGATGTGTATTTTGTCTTCTAGTTCTTGCATTCTAATTTTTACAATATTTGAATTTGTATGTATTTTTATAATTTCATCAATCCCTCCTGTCAGTCGAAATTTTTGTGACAGAAATTCATATGTCCTTTCCTTTGAGGACAAAGTATTTGGCTCTAATCCCTTGATAATTATATTCTTAGCTTTTCCTTGTTTTTCCTTGGCGTTTATCCATTTTTCAATGTTATTCATTTTATAGTGGACGCTTTCATTACCTTGAATGATTTCATGTGTCTGTTAAATATTGTCAATCCTTTTTGATAACTCCGTAAATTTATTCTACCAATCAATCTCTTTTCTTTCCAATTCTCCACGTAGGTTTTGTATTTCTATTTTGTTTTCATCTCTGAAATCTTTTATCTGCTGTACAAGGTTATCGAACTTGCACCTGTTTTCTTCTCTTGAACTGATGACCTGTTGCAGTAGATGTTCTAACAATTGTTTGTTTGGGTCAGTTATTGACTGACTGGATTTTCCATGCATCACAGCATTTTTTGTTATTGAATCATAACCAGCAGTACTGATTTCATTTCTATTCTCTCCACTTTTCAGCAAGACTTCAGAGATATTTTCCGAAGTGTTCATCATCGTATTTTGTTTCTTTTTCAATTGCTTAGGGAAATTTTCGATGAATGATTTCTCGAGATCGTCTTCTATTGCTCTCTTCCTCTTCTGAATATAATCTCGAATTGTACCTACTGAGTTTGAACGATGTCTATTGGGCAATTCAATGTTTGTAGGCCTACCTCTCCGTCTCTTCGACTCTACTTCCCCAGCGATAATTTCTTCGTTATCATTGATCAATTTAGAATTGTCAATATTATGGTCGATGGTCGGTAATGAAATTATTTCGTTGACCGTGAAGTCTGATTTGTAAACGCCAATATTTAGAGCGCTGCTTTCTGCTTTCTTCTCAGTTAACAAAGTGTTTTCTTCTGTCAGCGTTTGCACACTATCACATGCTTTCTTCATGCTTTTTCTTCAACAGACTTTGTAGAATTGAATTTCGAGAGGAATATAGAAAAGAAGGTAGAATCGGATGTATTTATACTTAAATTGTCCACTTTATACACTTATGCTCACTTCTTCACATAGCACTCAATTTAATATATACTCAACATGTTAGTTTTTACAATGAAAAGCGGAGCGATTTACAAACGCGTGTTGTTGTCACGGAATGTCACATGATCCCCTTCTTTCTGAGTTAATTATTATAACAATTTTTCTTTCCAATCCCTTCTTCATTCCAATGATATCAACACCTCGATCCCAAACTGAACAGTATGTGAAGATGAATACCTGCTGGGAATTTAGAATACCCAGGCAACACAAACCTCTTAAGGATAACATATATGTTATCTTTTAGAGCAACTAGCTCTCAAAGATGACATAAATGTTATCTTTCAGAGCTTCGTGTTGTCTGGGTAGTTAAGAACAAATTCTTGATATCAAAATATTGCACATTGTTAGTTCTTTAAAAACATATGAAGATGCTCATAATGAAAAAAAACTTTGTACAAATGAGATTGTTTTATGGTAATCATGGAATATCTGTTCATTCAAAAATGAAGGGCTTAAGAACTATTTATATCAAGAAATAAAACCAGTACTCTATAAATGATTGCATTTCCTTAGAAGAAAGTTGGAACAGTTTTGAAAATCACAATTATTCTAATAATTTTCACACCTCTGTAAGAAAAAAACAGAAGTTTGACAAAACTCGATTTTATTATTTAACATTACTTCATCATTGGACTTAAATTTCTTTCTAGCAAACATTTTCCCGAGATCTGAAAACAGGAAAAAATCGTTCGGGGCTAAATCTAGAGAATACAGTGGGTGGGTAAGCAATTTGAAACCCAATTCATTCAATTGTGCCATCGTTTTCATCGATTTGTGACACGGTGCATTGTCTTGGTGAAACAACACTTCTTTCTTTCGCGGATGTGGCCGTTTCTTTGCGATTGCAGCCTTCAATCGATCCGAAAAAGCACAGTAATAGTCGCTGTTGATGGTGTTTTTCTTTTGGAGATAGTCGATGAATATTATTCCCTTCGCATCCCAAAATACAGACGCCATCACCTTACCGGCCGACTGTTGCATCTTTGCTCGCTTTGGATTCGATTCGTCAACTACTGTCCACTCAGCTGACTGTCTTTTGGATTCTGGTGTGTGATGGTGGAGCCATGTTTGATCCATTGTCACATATCGACGACAGAATTCGATGTTATTGCGGTTTAACAGCGCCAAACACTCCTCTGAAGCATCAACTCGTTGTTGTTTTTGGCCGACTGTGAGCTCACGCGGCACCCACTTTGCACAGAGCTTTCGTATACCCAAATGTTCGTGTAAAATGGTAAAACCACCATCATCTGATATCTTTACAATGTTAGCTAGCTCGGGCACCTCCAATTTGCGATCGTTCATAACCAATTTGTAGATTTTTTGAATGTTTTCTTGAACAACAGCCTCATTTGGGCGTCCACTGCGCTCTGCGTCAGTCGTGCTGGTACGACCACGTTTAAATTCAGCAATCCGCTTCTCCACCAGTTGTCTCGATGGAGCCGAGTCCGGATAATGTTTATCAAGCCGTTGTTTGGTTTCCACTGTATTTTTTTTTCATCAAAAAGCAATGCTTCATCGGAACTCGAAATTCATTGTTTTCAATAACAAAAGTTGCTTCACACAAAATGCTATAACTCACGAATTAATAGTTAGATTGCTATCAAAATTTCCCACGTACCCTGGCGAAAATGAAGCGTGCTCTAAGCGTGGATATCCGCCAAATTACTCTTCAGAGGTTGGCTATCTCTTTTCGAATATGTCGTAGGGAAAGAGATAGATAACCTCTAAAAAGTAATTTGGTGGATATCCACGCTTAGAGCACGCTTCATTTTTGCCAGGGTATCGTCCAAGGTTAGTTCAGAGGGCTTCAACTCTATAGGATGACCCCGAACCAAATTTTCATTAGGGACAAGTCAACCAGCACGGTGGCGCTTCAATCGTATTGAATCGAGGTAACCTCCAAAACAATGCTGATCAATTTGGATTCTGAAATATCAACAGTAATTCAACAATAAAGTGTGAACAAGAATTCTAAAAATAAATTGTAAGTGTTGAAATATAATTTCGCTTTAGAATTTTCTTATTGTCACACTTTATTGTGGAAATATCATTCATATTTCAAAATCAGAATAATTTTTAGGTTAGGTTGCTCTACCAGGCCGCCATTTTGATTTTTAGTTCGCATGAAAGTCAACCTTTGAGAGGGCGCGCAAACACGTCCCAAGTATTTCCATTGGAGTTACGTGGCCTTGGGTTAGTTCGGTTAGTTCTGAATAAAAATCATATGGAAAAAATTCTAGTGTCTATGTGTCATCCTACGGACTTTTTTAATCAACTGTTATGCTGTAATAAACATACCCCAAGAGAACACAAACCTTCAGGAACGTTCATTGAATGTTCACGAACGTCCAGGAACATTTAATGAACGTTTCTGAAGGTTTGTGTTTTCTTGGGGTAATGATCTTGTTAATTTTACAATTCAAAGCCTCGAAGCGCGCCGCTATTGCGTCATGTAGAGAAATTTACAATTTTATTTTTTCCTTGTAACGTTATGTTGATTCAATACTCTTCGCAAATTTGAGTGATATCCCCTTTCCATCGTCAGAATTTTAATTTATTCATTAATTATCGGATACATCAAAATCATAATATTCAGATATAAAATTAGTAACTCCTTAACACAAAGAGCTCAATGTAACTGTTTGATCAAGCTGGTATAAAATTTGTGTACGTTGATATTTGAAGAGGCTTTGAATTGCAGAGGGGACTATTTGCAAGCTTTGATTTCCTGATTGAAGTGCTCCGAGCTTCCGAAGTCTGACCCGAGTTAAAATATTTACGTGAACGAACCTCTAAAAGTCCCATAATTTCTTGGACTTCTATAAAGAAGTATGGTACCTTCTTCATAAAATTCCCAGCCATTATGTTACTTTTAGAGGTATCTTCACGTAAATATTTTGATTTGGGTTAGACCAACGCCAAAAATCCATAAACTATGGTATTTTTCAAGATACCTTTTTCTCCGTGTATCAGCATTATGATCAAAACTTTGAGTTGATTTGTGTAATATGTCAACTATATTCATCAAAGTGACTAAACTACACAGAAAAAAAAATTATCTTGATTCCACACTCATTGTCTCATATATAAGGAAAGCAATATTTCCCTGGTAAAGAAGCCGGATGGGAACCCGGCTCAAACCCGGATCGAAACTTGACTCAAACCCGAATGAAATCTCCGGGATTCCATGCAGTCGTATCCGGGTGCGTATACGATTTTTGCGGTGATTCTTTATCCGGTTTCATCTGGACCCTATCCGGATTTAAATACTGAATATTTTTCGAAATTCCACACGAAATTTGCATAGAATTAATTCGTCTCCTTGTTCGGGTTTTAGTTGGGATTCCAAAAAATATCTTGTTCCAAAACCCGGATAGAATCCGGATGGAACCGGATAAAAAATCACTGCAAAACCAGTATAGGCGCCCGGATACACCCGGATGGAATCCCGGAAATTTCATCCGGGTGTGAATCGGATTATCGTCCGGATTGCCATCAGGATTATCATCCGGGTTTCATCTGGTTTCCTATCCGGTTTTTTACCAAGGTTGTCTTGTCCTAAGTGCATTTGCTTTGAACTAAGAGGATATTGTGTTGTTTCAAATTTTGGTTTCAAATTTCTTTGGAACTGAAACAATATTTTCTTAGGTCAAAGCAAATGTACTTGGAACAAAACAAATATGCTTTTTGTTATATATGAGACAATTGGTGTGGAACCAGAACAACTTTTTTTCTGTGTCATTAAAAATTACTTGAAATGAAGGAAAATTCAAGTCTTCTGTTTGGCTGGCTTAACTAATGATAACCAATAGCCGCTGTTAGATTCAAATCATTACATGTTTAGTTGAACACCCATGAGACGGAAGTAAAGATAGATAGATTTAGATTTTATGTTCAACGGCCAGGCCTTACATGAACACAATGAAGATAATAAAATATACAAAAGGTAACTTAAACATAATTAACAAATTGAACGGAACGAAGGAAGGTTCATGCATCGCGAACATAACTGTAGCAAAGCAGCTATAACTAATTGAATTACAAGGATGATGAGAGTATAAAACTATGAGGGTGAGCTTAAAATTCGATATTTATTTCTCTCTAAATCCCTCTAAAAAAAAACAAACAATGTTTCAATGTTCTTCTCAGTCATTTTGAGCACTAGCTTTATTGACTCTTTATATGTGTGTACATTACACTTCCAGTCGTGCTTTGTTCACTCTATCTGTCCGCTTCTATTTCTATCAGGGTTGAAACAACGTTTTCATGCTTCACAGTTAAATTTACTGTACACAAACGTCTACACTACTAACATGTGCATGTTATTTGACCGCATGTCGAGAACGGATAAGCATATTTGGAATTTCCAATAATTCTAATCAGCTCCCGATCATACATGAGAAACAACCAACCAATCTGATTATCTATAAATTCGTTAGCGTGATAAAGGGAATATTTCCTAAATACTTTAATGGAGATATTACGATGATAAATGATGCGTATTGTTATCTGGTTTTATATGGTTTCCTATTCACAAAAGAAGTATATTTCCCACATTCAGAAAAAGGTTTTCTCCTGACAAATCAACGCATTTAGTTGAGCATTTTCAAGAGGTATCATTTCATACAAATAAGACATATTGATTGTAACCAAACATTGTGTTGAGTCAAGAAATTCATATTTATCAACTATAACCAAATCATTCATTTGATTCAAAGTGATTGAAGTTGATGCGAATGAATATGAATTCTTGTCAAATTTAGATCTATCGAATCATAATCAGTATGAAGTTGACTCAAAAAAATATGTGGTGTATTCAACAACTATGTGATAAAATGTAACATAGTAAATTTTACTCTAAATTCCCCCTAGTGCAGAAATTTTGATAATGCATTCAAAACCTTCCAAAGTTACAACAGCGCAAATAACGGTTGAGTAACAGTCGTTGGTACTTGAATAGCGGTCAATACTAGTAGTATCAGTTCTCAATATCGGAACCACACTGATTTGCAGTACTGAATTGATGTCCCACCTAACACATCACAGTCTTTGTAACAAGAAGGTTGTTGCAACAAGCTGGTTGCGAGTAATTTCACACTCAAGCATGTAACAGGTTACATTACGTCTTTTATATTGGTATTCTGTGTTGACTATATCACCAATGGAGACGCAATGATATCATTATATAACAGATATAATGTAACCTGTCACATGCTTGAGTGTGAAATTACTCGCAACCAGGTTGTTGCACCAACGTTCTTGTTACAAAGACTATGATGTGTTAGGTGGGGTTGGTAACTGGTACCGGATCAGAGTTATTTGGTTTTATCCTTCCATAGTCCGACCGACATCGGTCGCCAACGGTTGCGCGCTGACAGCCTGTATCGAGCCGGTACTGGACCATCCGTCAATTTCTGCGTGGGTCTCAAAATATCACTGTGATATTACTGAAACATTGACGTCTTTTCCCCCTAAATCGACAGTCACTTTTTTAAATATCGATTAAATTCTTCGAAGCAATAAAGACTCCCGTGTTTTCGTGGAGTACTGCAATACCAAGCAAAATGGTTTCATAACGCGAAGTCCACTCTTCACATTTTCCATTTGAAAAGTGATCTCACTATAAATCTCTCACGAGATATCGCGTTGAATTGTGAAACGCTCAAAGGCTAGCATTAGTTGCATTAGTTGAATAATCGCGTACTAATCTCCAATAAATGATTTCATAAGAATAAATACATTGGTTTGAAGATGAAATGTGAAATAAGAGAAAATCTACGTCTAGATGATGAAGATATATTAGTCAGAAATTCTGTCTGTTAACTTAATTCTCAAAATCGAATTTTTTTTTATATCTTTTCACTTTCGTTATGTGGCGTGAAATAATTCTTATTTTTCCATAGAAAGCTATTCTAAACTTGATTTCGTTTCGTAGAGGGTTCCTTCCCCTCCCAGAGGAGGAAGAAAGAGGAGGTTGTTCCTAGGAGACTAACAAGCATACGCCCTGGTTAAAAGAATCCATCCCCTGACTGCGAAAGCTGCAGTACAACCTGTGTTGCCAGAAACAAAAGAACAACCCATATAGCATCAAATCCCTCAGTTATGTAACAGAAATGTTTCTGATACATTACTGGAGTATTCGGTGCTGTATGGGAAGAGCGCCGAGACCGAAATAAATTGGTCATCCCGATGAACAGGAGTATTTGATTTGATGTAGGTCGTTGGATCTCAAAATTTCTGGCATCACTGAGTGCGACTGTGATTTCAGTGTTGCCGCCCCAGTTTGTGTTTTGTTGTTGGCGGATTGTTTGATCTCACGTGTCATACCTCCATATGTCCAAACATCTCTACAGCATCATGACAACAACTTTCAAGTTTGTTGCATTTTGCTGCGCATTTGGCGACGTAACCTCCTAGCAACTTCCCAACAACAGCTGCTCCGTCTTGTTGGGAAGTTGTTGCGAATGTTTCTAGCACTTTGCTGTCTGGGTTGATTCTCGCGAAATCTCATTGAATCTTGGACAATGTGACGATTGAATCTCATCTGGCGATTCTTCAATGAGATTCGGTCACATGAATAAATGTGACTAAAAAATTCCTTCAATGTGAATCTGATTGAATCACGCCAAATCTCAGTGAATTTTGGACAATGTTCTGAACAAATTTCATGTAACTTCGTTTGTCAGATTCAACACTGAGAGAAAGGTTTATTTATAGTTAAGGCGAAATTAATATTTATTTGAATCAAATATATTTCGTTAATGATAAACAAGTGATATTTAGTATAAATAAACGTTTATTAATAGTTAACAAATCATATTTTGCGAGAATCATAATAGATTTGCGGAAAATAAATATTTATTTCGCCACAACCAAATAAAAATTTGTTAACTACAAACAAACCGTATTCTCTGTGAATGGATTCTTCTAACCAGGGCGTTTGAAAATTTAACCCTTTAATAGAAATTCCAATATAATTGCAAGATTGAATAGCAGAATTGTAGTGAGTTGCCTGTAATTTCATGTTTTTTTGCTGATGAATTTCCCCCAACGTTGATTAGAATGAAAAAACTAGAACCGAAACGGAGGAAATTTCTATTCGTATTTTCTATTTTAATCAACGCACGTTTATTGCGATGATCTTCATGGGCATGAATCAGTATACTCTGTATCAAGACTGGAAGGCTGAATTTAATCCCACAAGGACGCAACATTTTCATTGTTGTGGAAATTGATAAATGAAAGATGAATTTGCAGCTATGGAAGATCAATTTTATTCTATGGAGAGATGAAGTACATTCAATGGGACAGACATATCTATGTTATGTGCATTGAAATGTACAGTTTATTTTAAGACATATCGACCCTTTACTTTCAATATTTTTTTGCTCAATAGCGATTGAATTTTGTCATATGTTTTGTTCGTTATATAACATTAGGTTCTTCAAAATTAGAAGAACCTCCTTTTGTGTTCTAAACGATGCAAAATGCAAAGTCCGTGCAGTATCTTGAAGAACTTGAAAATCTCGGTACTTCAAAGCACACTTCATTTCAAGTATCTTAGCTTCTGATTACCTTCAACACCTGAACTTGATGCTACATGAAAATTCAATCATAAGATTTGAACCAAATACATCAAAAATGCATCTCCTGACAACCGTTGTACTGATTTCCCGATTTTCATATTTTTCCAATCCATCTCACACGAATTGTCCAACTCTTTACAAAAATTATCAAACGATCGCAAAATTTTATGATGGAATTCATGACAAAAAGGTTCGGAAGTTTGGAACAAACTCTGATAAAGATGTTTTTAATGAACTTGAAAGTACGAGTGTGAAGTGTATGAGACTTTAAATACAAATCGCTCAAGTTGGATTTCATCTCCATTATCCAATTAACGACAAAATTATGATTGCTTCGTTTTTTGTCTCTCTATTGTGTTTTATTTGCGAAGTTGGCGTATAGTACGATCCTATCTTCTGGGTCAAAATGTCTGAAGTATGAAAGAAAAAGAACAGAGAATAGAAGGATGTAATTAGTGCGGGACGTACATCCATGTACACACGACAACATCTGCAAAAGTTGTAGAACTTTCAAGCCCGTCACACTTTTTATTCAATTTCTCAGCATCTCTGAACTTTTGGTGTATTACTATACTTTGATTAAAACAAAAAAGAAGTAGACGGTAGACGATAGACAAAACCCAATATTTACCGAGAAAAGATTCCATAAAAAATGTGTCCGAGTTCACACTAGAAGGAAAAGAAGAGCACATAGTCAGAGACGATATCAAAAAGAACAAAAACCAACTGCGTTCTTTTGTTTTTGTCCTCGCTTCAATGTGAAAAAATTTGTTTGAGCGTTCCCATACCATTTTATTTGCAGAACAAAACGGGGGAAGGGAGCGGGGGTAGTAAACTAGGCAGTAACGAAGGAAAAGCAATTTTTCGACCAGAAGCGGGCGAGGACGAACGCGAGAATTGGGACAGTAAATTGACTTTTTTGCTTGCTACCGTCGGTTATGCTGTGGGTCTCGGTAATGTGTGGAGGTTCCCGTATCTTGCTCAGAAGAATGGCGGAGGTACTTTTCATAATCATTTATTCCGTAAAAAACAAAACATCGTCGTTCTCTTTGAACGTTGATGTGGAATTGTACGGATTACACGATTACCGAGAAAATCATTTTATGTTGAAAACAAGATTACTTGTTAATCTTTAATGATATAATGAAAACGAATTCAGATAATTATAATGGATTCCAATACGTTTAAATTAGTTCGATTTTGTTGTATTCAAATTTCAAACAATTGATTATTAGAGATGAACGATAAAAGTGAAGAATATAAGAATTTCGATTCGGAGTTCTCGATGCAATTCACAATGTACTATCTTGTGAAGAGACGGGGATGAAAAGATCAATGGCGAACTGTTTACATATACCCTGTTATCAAGAGAATAAAGAATTGGAAATATGCCAGTAGTGAAATCGAGAACATAATGAAAATATATCGGTGACCGTGTACCCGTTGATAATATCAGTTCATGATTTGTATTCCTTTTTCTCTCGTTTTTACAGGTGCATTTCTTATACCGTATTTTGTTATGTTGGCCATAGAAGGGATTCCTATATTTTATTTAGAATTGGCGATTGGTCAAAGATTGAGAAAAGGTGCGATTGGAGTGTGGAATCAGGTAATTAATATCAGTGAATTTTTCGAGCATTCGAAATGAAGCGTATCAGAATACAAAGAAGGAGACTTTTGTTTTAAAGGTTTCCCCGTACATGGGTGGTATTGGAATAAGCAGCGCGGTAGTTTCTTTCAATGTTGCTTTGTATTATAATACCATCATTGCCTGGTGCCTATTTTATTTCGTTCAAGTGAGTATTTTCAATTGATTTAATGATGAGAACAAGAGAAATTAATCTCATGTATCATATTCTTCCAGAGTTTTCAATCACAACTGCCTTGGGCGGAGTGTCCAAACAGATATTTTCAAAATGGATCATACACTCCTGAGCCAGAATGTGTGGTGAGTTTGGAATTTTGTAGATGTACTATTGTCTAATAATTAGAATGGCAATTATTAAAATTGAAGTATGAAAATGAATAGACAATTCATTCTCATAGAATTGAAATTTCAATCACTTTGTCAATTAGCCGATCGAAAGAAACTTCCGTTACGTGTAATGAAAGTTTCATCAAGCAGTTTTTAATGAGATATCTCTGTTGCTGTGTCAAAGGATTGTGTATTCAATACATTACGATGTAGATACAAAAGTATGGTATCACTATACTGTACATACTTCGCATCATTCTTTTTCCAAACACGTAATTCCTTATCTTCCAATCGATTGCGCGTAACAGAAAAAGTTTCAATACAATTGCGTTGAAACTTTTCAAATGCAATTTTCCAATATAATTGTTCCAAAAAAATTACTCACTTCAAAGAATGACAAAAAAATCGAGTTACATTGAAACAAACAAGAAAGATTTTATAAGCCGACAACTATCAGGGTTTTAGAACGCAAAATCTTCTAATAGAAATCTGTATACAGATGGAAGTGAGTAAGTCTGTAAGTTCTATAGAACTTATCATTTTAAGATGCAAACTCCTGGAAAGTATTGATTTCTAAATAATTTGAATTTGTTTTTTTTTTTAATAGTCACATCTACTAATATTGAGGACAACCATTCAAATTCTGTATTCACAACTACCTTAGTAAAAATAGCATTTGTCTAGCACCTTTCAAGGCGCTTTCAGTGAAGCTATAGCTTCATAGATTTATAGTCACTAGAAAGGGCTTTGACATTAACTATAAGAGAGCTAGGATTATTTCTGCTAGGGTATATAAACAGTTAGGGTGACTTGTTTATAGTAAAGAAAACTATTTAAACAGTCGCATTAGCGGTATAATGAGTTGAAAAAATGATAATTGAATCGCTGTCCCATCACATAGTTGCCATTACTATAGATTGATCTGAGTGGAGTCAATCAAGTAAGTGAAATCTCTGGGGAAATTGTGCAAATTTTCAATCGATCTTACCAGAGGAGTGAGACTATTGTTGATTCGTGAGTGATGTTGGATACTATTCTAACTAGAAGATTACTAGAAACTCCATTTTTTGAGCGAATCACCCGAGTAAAAGAATTTCCAAAATCATATATAATTTATATATAATTATATTCAACTTATATATAAACTATATTGAATTACATATACATCTTATATAATTTTGCAAAGTTTATCCAGACTCGAGTGGTCTATGTTTGATCTAGGAGCGCATTTACGTCGAAGACCCTAGTACTAATAATGTCAATGTTTAAGCAGGATCGATACTTTGTTATCAACAAAAACATCTCATTTTCATAGATTTCGACAAGACATCGATAAAAATTTGATATATTCTTTATGAAGAAAGATCGATCCTGTACATGACTGACATCATTACTTGGTATGAATACAGGTTGGTTGAAAAGTTTTGAAAGCAAAAATGAAAGAATGTGTATTTTTTGATGACATGATTTTTTTTATTCAATTTAGTCTCCCTCAACTTCAACACACCTATTCCAACGATCCTCCAATAATTTTATACCATCTCTGTAATGATTTTTCGGAAGCTCCGCAAAATACTGTTCCACAGCTGCAATAGCTTCTTCATTTGACAAAAAACGCTTTCCACGAAGGAATTGTTTCAAATTTCTGAAGAGGTAATAGTCGGAGGGAGCCTAAACTGGTGAATACGGTGGGTGTTCAAGCAATTCGTACTTCAATCCGTTCAGTTTAGCCATCACCAGAACACTTGTGGGAACACGTGCATTGTCTTGATGAAAAATGATTTTTTTCTTCCGTAAACCGGGTCTTTTTTCACGGATTTTTTCATCCAACTGGTCCAAAAGGTTGCAATAATATTCAGGGTTAATTGTTTTACCTTTTTCGAGATAATCAATCAACAAAACCCCTTTTGCGTCCCAAAAAACCGATGCTAAAACCTTTTTTGCCGATCGTTCTGACTTCACCCGTTTTTGAGCTGAACATCTAGCTTCAGGCCACTGTAAACGTTCTTGTTTCAGTTTAGGATCATGATGGTAGATCTAAGTCTCATCCACAGTTACGAAACGACGCGAAAAATCGGTCTTATTCTGCTTAAAACGCTCCAAATTACGCTGAGAAATTTGTTTTCAATTCAGTTTTTGTTGAATTGCCAACGAATGTGGCACTAACTTTCTAAAAAGCTTTTTCATATGTAATTCTTCGTGTAAAATATGGAGTACTCGTTCATCCGAGATGCCTATGATATCAGCGATTTCACGTTCAGTCGAACTCGGATCTTTACAAACAATATCATAGACTTGCTCAATGATGTCTGATTTCGTTGCACTTTTTGGACGTCCACTACGTGATTGATCTTCAACGCTTGTACGACCACGTTTGAACTGTAAAACCCATCGATGCACAGTTGGAAATGAAAAAACAGATTCCTTCAACACTTTCTTCATTTTAGTATGAATTTCTGTTGCTGACAAACCTTCCAAAACAAAGAATTTTATCACTGCACGATATTCGGGTTTTTCCATTTTCACAAAATACACTGACACGTCAACTTCGAATGGCTTGTAAACAAAGAGTGAATTGACAGATCGGAATAAAATTGTGTGTGTGTTCAAATGAAGGATGAAATATCAAAATAGCGTATAAATTTTGATTCCTGTACTGGTTGATAGGTGTCGCTTTCAAAACTTTTCAACCAACCTGTATTTACGAGTTTCTCCTTTAACCGATCGT
The DNA here is from genome assembly GCA_018340375.1 of Gonatopus flavifemur. Taxonomy (NCBI): domain Eukaryota; kingdom Metazoa; phylum Arthropoda; class Insecta; order Hymenoptera; family Dryinidae; genus Gonatopus; species Gonatopus flavifemur. Next base: position 42,976,933 of record JAFFJZ010000003.1, on the reverse strand, counting down.
GTTCGAAAGGAAAAACTAACGTGGTGCTAGTTAGTAACTATTGAATATAACCACGCCCTACTCACACTTTGGCCAGGGTAGTAACGAATAGTTTCTGTCAATTGGTTATTCTTTCTAATACAAGAGAATGATTCAATAATTCCGTTGAAAGTAGTATTCACCTGACCACACTGACTACTCATCATTAAGTGGTAAGTTGAATTGATTAGTGATATGGCCGTACATTGAGGAAAAACTGTAGCAGAAAACGAGCCCGAGTACATTTTTATAGCTACAGTAGTCATTATTTTCCATTGAAGTAGCTATGGGAATCGCTGTAATAGTGAAAATATAGCTACTATGATTAAAAACTGTACTAGTGCTCATTGTTAGCTACAGTCTTTTCTGTCAGTGTAAAATGGATGAAAATACGAGAAATATTTTCATCCCAGCCCAATGCAAACACTATTGGAAATTACAATGATTTTAAATATGGTGTACTTTCAATAGTTCACTATAGTGAATTTTTCACATTATTAGAAACTATTATTGATTTAAAATCACACAAATAATGAGAATCTACATAAAATATTGAATTCATAATTCAAAATACTCACGGAGAATTGAATAGTTTTCAATCATTTTTTATGGAAACACTGTAAGAAAAACGGTAGTGTTAGAAAAAGTCCACCCGAATGATGTTGTTTCAATGCCTCACGGTGTTATTTCAACTCTAACACCGCTTTTCTTACATTGAAAGTAGGGAACGCTTCAAATCAACCAACAGTAAGGAAAGAATCTTCACTGGCCAGCGAGGGGCTATTTACTCATGAGTCAATGAATTTCGACACGAGAAATCATTTTCGAATAAAGAACTGAGTAAGAGAAACTGAGTATCCATTGAACGGTGGGAGTCACATAGAAATCACTAACGAGTCAGTGCGAGTCACTTGAGAGTCAATGGGAGTCAGTTCAAGTCACTTGAGAGTCAGTGTGAGTCACTTGGGAGTTAACTGACTGTCAAGTGACTCCCACTGACTCGCATTGATTCGCGAGTGATTCCAACTGCTGAATCATTGAGAGTCACTCTTCAACGCAGAGAATCATCGAATGAAATGACATGATTTCAATGTATTACACGTTGTTCAATAAGTCCCGAGACTAACAACGAAAACAACATTTTTTTTCATCAATATAATCTCCTTTTAGAGTGATACAATCTTTCCAACGTCTTTCTAACATTTCTATACCATGTTTATAGAAGTATTTATCCTTTGCTTCAAAATAGGCTTCAGTTTCGGCAATAACTTCCTCTTTCGAGCCAAATTTTTTTCCCTGGAGCATTTTTTTGAGATCAGCAAAGAGCCAGTAGTCGCTGGGGGCTAAATCTGACGAATACGGGGGGTAGGGAAGCCAATCAAAGCCCAACTCGTTGAATTTTGCTATTGTTTTCATGGACTTGTGGCATGGTGCATTGTCTTGGTGAAAAAGGATTTCTTTCTTCTTCATGTGCGGTCGTTTTGCTGCGATCTTCTCCTTCAAACGTACCAGCAAGTCAATATAATAATCACTGTTGATCGATTTACCTTTTTCCAGGTAGTCAATGAAAATCATGCCATGTGTATCCCAAAAAACAGACGCCATGACTTTGCCAGCAGACTGCTGCGTTTTGGAACGCTTTGGGCGGCTTTCGCCAGCCATGTGCCACTCAGATGATTGCCGATTCGACTCCGGAGTGAAATGATGTATCCTTATTTCATCCATGGTCACGTATCGACGCAGGAAATCCTTTTTATTGCGAGTAAATAGCGATAAACAGCTCTCTGAATCGTCGACTCGTTGCTGTTTTTGTTCCACTGAAAGCAATCGCGGCACCCACTTGGAAAAAACCCTTTTCATGCTCAATTTTTCATGAAGGATTGTAAATACGCTTCCAGATGATATCTGTGTCATTTCTGCAATCTCACGGACCTTCACTTTGCGATTTTTCATTACGATTTTTAACACTTCACTCACATTTTCCGGTGTAACGGCTTCCAATGGCCTACCCGAACGTTCCGCATCGTTTGTGTCCGTACGACCACGTTCAAACTCAGCATACCAACGACAAATCGTTGATTTGGATGAAGAGGAGTCCGGGTAACGTTTTTCAAGCCATTGCTGGGCTTCTACGGTGTTTTTACCCATTAAAAAATAATGTTTTATCAACACGCGAAACTCGCTTTTCTCCATTTTACAAACAAATTACAAAGTGACTTTACTCCAACCTCGATAACTCTGCTGTTTGTGGTCCGATCGACGTGAAATTTTTATACGTTCTATGTGAAGGTTCGCACTCTAAGGAAACGTGGCCAGTTTGGTACTATTCGCACCATCCCTGGGTTAGTCTCAGGACTTATTGAACAATGTGTTAGATTTATGACTCGCAGTGAACAGTCACTCGCTGGCCAGTGCTTCAATAATTACTAGAAAAAACCCCTCGTGATGCACTGGTGAGTGCTTGAACAGTTACTCGTTAGAATCTGCTTAGTTTTTCCAATGAGTCCCTTCTGAGTAAGACCTTTTACTTTTTTGTCAGCTACTTTTGAGGTTTTCCTCACGATGCTCCACCAGGAAAAAGAGTGACCTGATTATTGCCTAAAACTTGACTAACGGAACATTGATCAAAAAGTAAGGGAAAATCCATCAAATCAAAGTGAAACACCCTTTATCCATGGAGAAGCTTATCCAACGTGACTTTTCAGGGAGAAACTCCAACATATTTATCCTTCAAAATGCACCCAATCGTTTGGCTTGATCGAACACAACACTGACAGCCAGTTCTTTTCTGTCACTCGCGTCAAGTATCCCATCCATCAAAATCGATGATCTTTTCTAAAACTCAAATTCTATCATCAAGTCTTATCCGGATTTAATTAAGTCAAATAACTGAAAATCCATAAAACAACTCCCTCTGTTGAAAATGCCAGACAAACTGGATGAATCCTAATAGTTCTTGGGACAAAGACCGAGCAGAATCGGGTAGATCCGGTCAGGTTCCTGCCCGGACCTGCCTGGTTCTGCCGGTTTTTATCCCAGGAACTGCTAGGATCTGTTTGGCATTTTCAGTAGAACCCTCTCCACTTGAATTATTTCCAACAGTGAAACAAAATTCTAGTGAAGAAGGAATCTTTTCCATTCAAATTTTGTCAATCTTTCAATTCCTATGCTGATTAATTTTCACAGGTTAGTAGCCCAACTCAATACTTTTGGTATCGAACCACGCTGATGATATCTCCAGACATTGACAGTCCAGAGGTGTTCAATTGGAAGATCGCTCTAGCGCTCGTCGTAGCGTGGATTCTTGTTTACATGTGTATGATCAAAGGGATCGCGTCTTCGGGAAAGGTATGTATTAAAAACAACGTACTTGGATCACAAATTATCTGGACTGAAAGGAATTTTTAATCCAGAATATCTATAAAAGTGCGAGCTGTTACCTAGTTGATTCTACCATGAAGATTTCCTTAGAGGTATCGAAATGAGAAATAACTATTGCAGGATTAATTCATTCAAATTCTTGATGCAATTCTTGGGAGAAAGGGCTCAGTTAAAGGGAAATGTACCTGAACGAAAGAAAACCCCATACTCCCTGCCCGTTCCCCACATAGCACCGGATATCCCAGCAATATTGTCATTATATTACATTTGGAATGTGTAATGTTCTGGAAGACGTCTCAAGAAGATTGTTAGAATGTCTGCAGGATGTCTTATGTCACCATCTTTGTAACATTCTGGAGATATTCTGAAACATTGCTGAAATCATTGAGGTAACATTCTGGAGACATCTTGAAATATTACTGTGATCATTTCATCGATATTCTGTACGAAAAAAGTTGTAACAATCACATATATTAAGAAGGTTAAAAAATATGACTTTGGATTGAAAAAAAAATTTCTTCAGAGTTCAATTCTACAAATGTTGAACGAGTTTGGCCAGAATTACTTTGAGTGGAAGAAAACCTACTTCGAAGTCAATTATTAGGAAGTTTCCCCAGGGGGATTGAACCCGGGTTCTGCGAGTGAGAGTCAAGGCTTCTATCACATCAGCGAATCTTCGAGATGACGACACCACTCTCAAAGTGTCATTTCGAAGTGATTGTAATCATCGTGATGGGAATTTCAAGAATTCGTTTCCGTGAAATATCGACCAATCGATTCAGGATCTTCTGACATAAAAAATGAATAGATCGTGGGAGGGAGGTTTTTTTATCTCGACTTTGATTTTGCAAAGTGCTGAGTAAGATCGATGGAAAAACTTCAAGAATTTGTTGCCGTAGGATGAAGACTAATCGGTTTAGAATCTTTTGAAATGAAAAATGAATGGCACTTGAGAGGAACGTTTTTTTATAAGTCCACTTCCAAAATTCACCAAGTGCTGGAGTAAATTGATGAAAAACTTCCAAAAACTTGTTTCCGTGGGATATAGACCAATCGATTCAGAATCTTCTGAAATGTTAAATGAATAGCACTTGAGAGACAACCTTTTTGAAGAGCCCACTTGCAGATTTTCTCAAGTGCTAAAATGAATTGATATAAGAATTTCCAAAATTTGTCTCCATAGGCTGAACGTTTCTAAGAATTCATTCAGAAGGCCTTTTTGAATAGTTGGACTGCGTAGGTATTTTCTTCATCAATCATGTGGTTTTCAGCGTAATTTCGAATTGAATAATAAATAAAATTTTTCAGTGAAATAATAGTATATTGTTCATCAAGGGGGGAGAGTGGGAAATTTCCGACGAGTGTGAACATACTATTTTTTCCCACAACTGCAAGGAAAGTGAAAATCATCTGTTCAATTGCATATAAAATATTCATATGCATATTTCAAAACGAGGAGATAGTTTTTATTTTCCTCCCGCTGCAAGCGGGCAGAAAATATTTTCCTCCCGCTGTGACACATCCGCTTGGAATTCAGCACTTTCTTCCCTAAAAATAGGTCAGAAAACATCAACTTTCCGTGCAGGTGTGGAAAAAATAATTTGATTACCGGTAAAAGATGGGATTTGTTTCCAGACAAACAATTTTTCTTCTACTGTAAGATAAGCATTTGTATTGACGAAGGAAATTTGTTGATCAAAATTTTTCATTCACAATAACAAATGTTTTTCCTCAGTGAGCGTTTGAAATCGAAAAAATCCTCTCTCACAAACCCTATTCATTTTCCTTTGAAAGAAGAATTCCATCTGAGGAAAACATCTTTGTAATGGACAAATATTCACACTTCTGATCAAGATTGAATCGATTAGCATGAATAAGAAAATAATGGTTCTTCAACTTTCTAACCATCCCGAACCCAGACTTTGAAAAATTTCAGAATTGTTTTATTCAAAAAATATTTTAATCATAACATTGTCAGAACATTTCAAAATGTAATATATGCGATATTTCAAAGAGAAGATTGTCAGAATATTTACCATGAAATATTGTATACATAATATGTATACAATCTTCTGGGAACATCTCAACTGGAATGTTTCAAATGAGACATTCGTAATATTCTGAAAATATTTCTGAAACATTTAGTGCCATGTGGGTCACAGTGGAAGGAAAATGCAAATATTCCTTCACCTGTCAAATATATACTCAGAGAAAAAAAGTTGCTGAAACAGCAAACCTCGAAAATTTGCTTAGCTGATATGACAAAACTTGTTCCTGAATTAGCAAAAAATTTCCTATTACCGCAAAAATCTTGCTCTTTTAACAAGCGGTTGCCATTCAGCAATCCGGAATTATGGATATACAGATGGCTGGACAATTTCGCTGAATTAGCAAATATCCTGCTAAAATAGCAATATTTTTGCTGTAACAGCAACCTTTTTGCTAAGCAAAGCAGATTGTTCGGAATCGCTTTTTCAGCAAGAATCTTTCTTTGCGTGTATACAAGAAGTGTTACCTATTCGTTATACATTTTCCTTACAACTGTGTGGTAAAGAATAAAAAAGAGCCTTTTTCCATTTAAATTAATCTGAAGTACCTAGAGAAGAATGCTATATATTAATGTATCATTCACCAAGAGGGGAGTGACAAATTTCCGATGACAGTGAAATGTATCTCGCTTCCAGCTCGGGGAGATTGCACGAATGAAGGGGAAACCCATGTGGAAATTGCCGGAGTTGACAAATCGCCCAGTACTGGAAAGGTTGTATTTGCCAGACTTCGGCAAAAACAACTGTTCCTGTTCAGGCCCATTACTGTTTTTCAACTGCCTGTACATGTTCGACGGAGTTGAGACGGTATTGGTTGGCGTGGACAGACAGTGTTGGGCCAGTAATGAATCAATACTGGCCGGAAAATACACGGATCGTAGTGTAACGGAGCCGCGCCAGTACTGTGCCAGAGTTGGACTGATCATTCAATATATTCAATCGACAATGAAGGGCCAGGATCGGTAGGGCAATGGCTAACTACAAAATCGGTAGTCGAACTACGTTAAAATTATGTCTATGGAAATCCGGCTGTTACGGTAAACCAAAGCGGCGCCAGTACTGAGCCAGAGTTGTGATTACCATTTCATAGATTTAATAGCCGACTATATGCCAGTATCAATATGGCACTGGCTGACTACGAAATCGATGTTGTATTGTCGTTAAAATCGTAGCGATGGGGATCAGGCTATTAGGGTGAGCCGAAACTTCACCAATACTGAGCCAGAGTTGGGATGACCATTCAATATATTCAATAGGCGATCGAGTGCCAGGATCGGTAGGGCAATGGCCAACTACAAAATCGGTAGTCGAACTACGTTAAAATTATGTCTATGGAAATCCGGCTTTTATGGTAAACCAAAGCGGCGCCAGTACTGAGCCAGAGTTGGGATTGTGTGACTTCAAGAGAATTGGTGCAATAAATGGGAATTCAAGTGGTCCGTTGTCAACTCGGAGATTAGCTGATGTGATAGAGACTCTGTTTCTCACTCGCAGGTCCCGGGTTCAATCTTTGCCCCGTGAACTTTCATGAAACCACTTCCAAAGCGTCTTTCTCAGATAACGGTGATGAGAAAAATAGATTCACAATATTTTGATAGTTCAAATTCAATTTATTTATTTTTTTTTTTACTTGAAATATAACTCCGGGGATCTCTAATTACCAGCACTGTGCCAGTACTGGGTCGGATCTGAATTCCTACGTAGGATGTATTATTTTGACCCTCTACCACTTCTCATCCAAGTGTCCCGTACAGCACAACCACCGATCCTCCACCTAGGACTTCGGTGGACCAGAGGTGGAGGATTGGTGGAGAAATGGGAGCCGTGGAAATAAGGGAGAAATAAGGGAGAGTCTCCGTTGAGGCAACGGAGAGGCGACGGAGAAATGTCCGCCCCCTGTATTTTCGATATAATTCTTATTGGTGCATTTACGTAACCAAATCTGAATGTATGAATTCACGAATTCAAGTTTTACTGAAAATACAGGGGGCGGACATTTCTCCGTCGCCTCTCCGTTGCCTCAACGGAGACTCTCCCTTATTTCTCCCTTATTTCCACGGCTCCCATTTCTCCACCAATCCTCCACCTCTAGTCCACCGAAGTCTTAGGTGGAGGATCGGTGGTTGTGCTGTACGGGGTGGTAGAACAACTGATTCTGTTGCAATGCCAGAGTTCCACCATAGTAGGCACACACCAAATATCGCTACCGACGTGGTGGTAAATGTTTTACTGGCCCTTAAGTAAAATGATGTTATCATTCCGACTCCTTGCCAGTACCGCCCAAACCACTGGCCCCATAAGGGCAAGGTTGGATTTGCCAGTACTGGCAACTCTGGCAACAGTACCGCGCCAGTAGCGGCCTGTGTGTACATTTCCACATGGGAAGTTTTCATTTCCTCTCGAGGGGAACATATTATTTTTCCCCATACCTGCAAGAGAAGAGTAAATTGTGTGTATATTTTTGTGTAGAATATACAACAAATGATCATCCCTGGGAAGGGAACCGCGTAAAACCCGGATGGATCGTATTCGGGTGTGTTTATTTGGGACTGGATATTCTTCGGAATCCCAGATGGAATTCGGACGGAATTCATTCGATTTTTTGTTTGAATCCCGAACAATATCCAGTCTCAAAACCTAACTGGGATCTAAATAGAACCAGATGGAGCATCGCCGCAAAATCTGGTATTCACGCACGGTACACCTGGATACGGTCTATCCGGTTTCTCTGACCGGTTTTTCTCTCCAGGAATGCCATATATACTAGGTGTCCCATTTTAATCTGTCACTTAGAATATCTCGAAAACGAATAGATTCAGAAGAAAATGTTCCGGGAAAAAAATGTAAGAATCTGAGAGGGACATCCGATGGTGAACTTGGCTTTGACCTCAGATCCCACTTTCAAGGTCATTTTGAGGTCAACTCATGTTTTTTAAATGGAATCCCCTATTTTTTACTACCGGTTTAGATTCTACGCTGAAAACCAAGGAACTTTTGTCCCAAACGTTTTTTCGAAATCCCCATAGGTGGCGCTCTAATTGATGAGAAAATGAGAATTCTCAAACCCTCGGATTGTATTCTGTCTAACATAATGCTCAACTCTTGAGTGTTCCTCATCTCCCGGAAATTGCCGTCGGTTGTGTTTTGTTTTGGTTTTGTTCTTGGAAATTGTTATTGTTTTGATTCACGTGTGAATACCTTAGGAATTTAGCATTCCCAAACTGCTCAGTTCTCTGTTATCATTTGGAGGAAACACATTTCTAAATATCATGTCTGATTCCGCGCCAAACGATATTGTTGACGTTTTGTTGTGTCCTGGCGAAGCGCGGGGAAATTATGTTGAAGCTGTGAGAACGTTTCAACGTCGTTTTCCGGATCGGAGGTGTCCAAATCGCATTACGATCCGATTTCTTGAACAACGTGCTCGTCAAGGTCTCCTTAAACGACAGAGGAACAAGAAAGTTTATGCGGATGACAATGATCCTGATATGAGATCGCTGGCTGTGCTGGCATTAATTCATATTAATCCCCATATCAGTCTTCGGGATATTGAGAAAATGACCGAGATTCCTCGATCCACAGCTCAGCGTATCTTGAAATCGTTGGATTAGCATCCGTGCCATATCACTTTGGTGCAATCTCTAACAGCTGAGGATTTCATAACAAGATTGAACTTCTGCGCGTGGGCCCAACGGAGAATTGAAGAAGATTCTACTTTCTCTCATCACGTTATGTTCTCTGATGAGGCAATATTTCACAATGTTGGAATTCTCAATAGACACAATCGCCATTATTGGAGTGCTCAGAATCCTTACTGGGTCCGTGCAATTAATCATCAACACCGTTGGAGTGTGAACGTTTGGTGCGGAATTGTAGATTCCAGGATCATAGGGCCGTATTTTTTTTAAGGAAACCTGACTGGCGCGGAGTATCTTCGTTTTTTGCATTTTGAAGTCCCTGCTCTTATGGAAGACGTAAGTCTTGACGTGAGATCAAGGATGTGGTTCCATTAGGATGGAGCACCTCCTCATTACATGCGAATTGTTAGAAAATTTCTGGACGAGAAGTTTCCCAGAAGGTGGATTGGCCGTGGAGGCCCTGTGCGATGGCCACCTAGGTCACCAGATCTGACGTCGCCTGATTTTTTCTTGTGGGGTTACATAAAAAATGTTGTATTCCGTGAACCTCCAACAATACGCGATGACATGAAAGATCGAATAAGAAGAGCACGCACAGCAATAACACCTGCTACGTTGCAAGCAACTGTAGAAAACTTTCATAAAAGAATGGCGCTTTGTCAAAGGTAAAACGGCGCTCATTTTGAACATCTGTTGAATGCCTAATGCGTCCCCGAAGATACACCTCCAGTTCAGACAATCGGCCCTTTTCAGGGCCACAATGATGTGTAAAGTCCGATCGCGCAACCTCCTCGTGGTGCACATTGGGTAACGCTGATGCCGACGGCAATTTCCGGGAGATGAGAAACGCTCAAAAGTTGAGCATTATGTTAGACAGAATACAATCCGAGGGGTTGAGAATTCTCATCTTCTCATCAATGAGAGCGCCACCTATGGGGATTTCGAAAAAACGTTTGGGACAAAAGTTCCTTGGTTTTCAGCGTAGAATCTCAACCGGTAGTAAAAAATAGGGGATTCCATTTAAAAAACATGAGTTGACCTCAAAATGACCTTGAAAGTGGGATCTGAGGTCAAAGCCAAGTTCACCATCGGATGTCCCCCTCAGATTCTTACATTTTTTTCCCGAAACATTTTCTTCTGAATCTATTCGTTTTCGAGATATTCTAAGTGACAGATTAAAATGGGACACCCTGTATATTGCAAAATGGAAAAAAGTTGATATCTTTCTTCTGCTGCAGTAGGCGGAAAATAAATATTTTCTCCCCGCTCTCAGTCACCAGGTGTGAAGGTGTTATTCTCCTCCCGCTCTCAATCAACGGGCGGGAAGTGAGTATTTTCCCCCGTTCTGGCAAATTTGTCTGAAGCTCAACACTTTCTCCCGTAAAAATAGGGCTAAAAACAGTCGCTCTCCGTGCAGGTGTATTGAGATAAATGAAATTGGGTAATTCCACCATAGGTATTCAACTACCCATACAGCACCACAGATTTCAGTAATGTCTCATTTACATTTCAATCTTTCACCTTCATTACATTTAAGTATACTTTTACAAGAATATGTCAACAATCTTTTAATTGAAATGTTACTTACTCGCAATGTCTCAAATATGTTACGAGAGAAACATTACAATGAAACATTTTATAAATATTCTTGAAACATTGCAGAAATAATTCAGAAATATTGCATTGAAATGTAAGATTAGCGGACATTACAATATTTCTGAAGGGACTCTGAAACCTCAGTGTGACATATACAACAATCATCATCATCATCATCATGAAGTAATCAGTCTTATGACTGGTCTGATGAAATCCTCCAACCTTGTCTATTATCCGCTAGACGCTTGATTTCTACATATCTTCGACAACCCTTATCTGGTACCTATAATTCGCTTCATATGACTTAATCTAGGTCTACCCTTTCGAGTTTTACCATTCATTTTTCCTTTCAATATTGTTTTCAATAAGCTATCATGCCTCAATGTGTGTCCTATCAGATTACTTTTTCTTTTCACGACATGTCTCAAAAGACTTCTTTTTTCATTTACCTTCTCAAGTACTTCTTCATTTTTTACTCTCTCTATCCACTTCATTCTAAGCATCCTTCTATGACACCACATTTCAAAAGCTTTAAAAGTCTTCGTTCGTCCGTTTTTCCAATTGTCCAAGTTTCGCAACCATATAATGCTGTGCTCCAAACGTAACTCTTCAAGAATTTCTTCCTTACTGCTAAGCTAATATTCTTCGAACATAGTAACTGTTCCTTTTGGTGGAAAGCCTGTTTTCCTTGTGCTATTCTTGCGTTTATATCTCTTTCGCTTTTACCATTTTCTGTAATTATGTTTCCTAGATATTTGAATTCTTTGACTTGCTGAATTCCCTGCTTAAAGTGTCATATAGAATCGTATAGAATATCATAGATTATGATTCAAAAACATGATAAGATTCACAGTTTCTATCATGTTTTTGAATCATATTTTATGATATTCTATACGATTCTATATGACATTTTAAGCAGGGTTGTCTCTGCATCTATTTTGATTTTCGTTCTTCTTGATGTTTTCGCTGTTGTACAAATCATGAATTTTGTTTTGTCCTTATTTATTTTCATACAATAATTTTCTAGTAATATTGTTTTCATATTGTTGAAAATATTTTCTAACTCAGCACCACTCGTAGCTGATATAGCTATGTCATCCGCAAATCTCAACATGCTTACATTTTCTCCTTGAATCTGTAATTTCAATTGCACTTGCTTCTTCTATACACAAATTGAAAATCAATGGTGATAGTGAGCATCCTTGCCTCCCCTCCTTTTAATTTGTGCTTCTCCTTTTTGACCCTCTATTCTGATTATTGCGGTTTGATTGTTATATAATTCATATATTATTCTCCTATCCTTAAAATTAATTCCTACCTTTTTCAAAACCGTGAACATTTTCTCCCAATCAACATTATCGAATGCTTTTTGTATATCTATAAAACCTATATACACAGACTTTTTCAACTGTAGTCTTTTCTCTACTACTATTCTGAGTGCTAAAATTGCTTCTCGCGTTCCCTTATTTCTCCTAAAACCGAACTGATCTTCTGCTAATCTACTCTCTATTTTATTCTCTATTCTTCTGTATTTAATTTTTGTCAATATTTTCGAGGCATATGAAGTTAAACTGATCGTTCTGTAGTTCTCGCATTTGTCTGCTCCTTGTTTTTTTCGGAATGGTGACAATTTTATTCTTTTAGAAATCTTTCGGTACCTCTTTATTTTCGTACATATCTCTGATCAATTCAAACAATGCGTCACGAGTTCTTTGACTGGAGGCTTTGATAAGGTCCGCACTTATGCCATCTATTCTATATACAACAATATCATAGAAATATTTCAATGTTTCAAATGTTAGGTTTCTGCAATCTTAATGAAATCTTCAGTGCTGTATGGGGACTGTATTTTTATAATTGTGGTTACTATAAAATAATCATGGTAATGAAAAAAATAGTTAAATTTACTTAAAAAAACTCGTTGGATCCTCCTGTACTTTTTTTTTTCTTTTGTAATACTTTTTCTCAGTGTGTGGGGGGAAAATATAAATATACCATATGTGGCCATATAAATATAGATGAAAATGTATGTTCCTAACTAATACAGTAAACAACCCGAAGAGAACATGAAGATTCAGCGAACGTTCAGGTCAGATGTGTATAAACCGGGCCGAAGGTTCAGTAGAGCTAACTTTTAGATTCACAAACGTTTGACAAAGGTTCTACGGGTATTGAAATGTCCGCCTCGAAATACGTTTGGGAAAGACACATGGAAGTTCGCTGAAGGTTCATCGAAGGTTTGACAAAGCTTCACAAAGATATCTACACTTACATTAATTTGGATCAATTTACATGAAAAATAAATTAATTAATGAACATAAATTATTATAAATTAATCTAAGTATAGATATGTTTATGGAGCTTCCTCAAACCTTCGATGAACCTTCAATGAACGTTCCATCTATGTTCCCTGAAAGTATTTTAAGGCGGACATTTCAACGTTCGTAGTGCCTTTGACAAACTTTTGTGAATCTAGAAGTTAGCTTTCATGAACCTTCGATCCGATCTACACAGATCTAATCTGAACATTCGCTGAAGCTTCATGTTCTCTTCGGGAATGTACAACAGCTACCAATCTTGTCGCTAATGAACACATGTTATAGGTTGTGTACGTGACGGCTACATTCCCATACATAGTTTTGATTATTTTCTTCTTCCGTGGAGTCACTTTACCGGGTATGTCTGATGGAGTACGTCATCTTTTTACACCAAAGGTATTCTCAATATTCTGATTTTATCAAATTTTCTTTGGAAATTGAGGAATAAAATTTAAATATATCTGTTCCCGAAGTGGTATACATTGACAGATCCGGTGGTCTGGTTGGAAGCAGGTACACAAATATTCTTTTCCCTCGGTCTTGCTTTTGGAGGTCTGATAGCATTTTCCTCGTACAATCCTGTGAATAATAATTGTTATCGAGACGCGATAATGGTTAGCTTAACCAACTGTTTCACCTCAATGTTTGCGGGAATCGTTGTATTTTCTATCATCGGTAAGTTGTGCATTTCTCTTTCCCCAGCCTCGTTGTGATCTCAGAGCTTCGAATCGCAGCGTGTTATTGGATGTTTCTTTGATTTGATAGGATTCAAAGCTACGATGGTCTACGAGCACTGTTTGGCGGAAAGGAACGCGACGTTGATCAATATTTTCGGTCAGCTAGAAAAAATACCTGATGAAATCCCGGCGTTTGGTACTCTTCTCAATATAACCAATGGAAATGGATCACTGGACAATTTAATAATGCCTGAACTGCCTGTTTGCGATCTTGAAAAGGAATTGGATAACGTGAGTTGTTGCCTTATTTTAACAATAAATAATACAGTTCCCAGAATTTGATGAATCGATGAATCATTTCTTTCGGTTTCAGTCGGCATCTGGTACAGGTTTGGCTTTCATCATATTCACAGAAGCGATAAATCAGTTCCCTGGAGCTCAATTTTGGTCTGTTTTATTCTTCCTGATGCTTTTTACTTTGGGGATTGATTCTCAATTCGGTACTTTAGAAGGGGTCGTCACCAGTGTCGTTGATATGAAACTTTTCCCAAATTTGAGGAAAGAAATCCTAACAGGTAAAATTATTTGAAGATAAATCATTCACTGAGAAAGAAGTTCATTCATAGTTGACAAACCTATATTTTTTTATGGGGAAATAAATGTTTACTTGTATCAAATATATTTCGTTGATAATAAACAAGTGACATTTCATAGACGGAGAAAAAGGAATTCGCTGTGGCAGCGAAATCTACTTTTGCTTGGTTCCTTTTGCCAGAGCAGCAAATTTTTTGCTGTGACAGCAAACTATTTGCTGTTCCAACCATCTTGTTAGCTGCGACAGCGAATTTTTAGCTGTGGCAGCGAAAAATGTTTGCTATCCCAGCAAAATTTGTTTGCTATTCTGTATATAATACTGAAAATTTGCTGACGGAGCAAACATTTTCTGCTGCTACAGCTAAAAAATTGCTGTCGTAGCTAACACGCACTGAGAAGAAAAATGTTTTGAACCGATGAATTTTTCTTTGAGTCTAAGAAATGAATTCATCCAATGGTATCTGTGGAGTTATTGCATCAACTTCATGTAATATGGTGATTCGCACGGAAGTCGTGGGATCATTAATTGGAATATGAGGTACTTAGGATTGATGAAAAAGTTATTGGATGGAAAATTTTGATTTTCGGATTCATGGAATATAATTTGATTTTCGAATTCATGGAATATAATTTGATTTAATGAATTATGCATTTGATGGGCAGAAGCCATTTATAACACTGTAATAACCAACTGTAGTGCCAAAATGATAATTTCTCCTTTCAATGAAATATTTAATTATTTGAATAAAAAAAGTTTTAAAATAGAAAAATATCGATATAAATAATATAAATATTCCTTGCATTCGAAATAAAATTTTTTCATGAATATGGAATGAAAATTTTCTGTAAATAAATCAATATTTGGAACAATGAATATTCTTCCCTATCTAAGAAATTATTTCATACAATGTATAAAGAGATTTTCTAATCCTTCAGAGAACTTATGAATATAAATAAATCTTTCTTCGAATCAATGAAATTCATTTTGATTGGATGAATGATATTTTATAAAATTTCCAGAATAAAAAGAAATAAGCAGGAGTCAAAGCATTCGCGCAAGAGCAGAGCCGACCTTTTCAGTTCCTGTGTGATCTGTAGTTCATTTGAAACAATTGGATTATTCGATCAGATGATTAATATGATCAAGAAGTTTGAAGAAACCGTTTTTCTTTGCGATCAAGTCATATTCGTTGATGAGGTTCGATGCCGGAACGTAGAAGAAATATTTATTAGGACGTAACATTACTTACTATAGGTTTAGGGTGAATCAGTTCTTTATATGCGAACTGCACTGCAGGAAGATAGCTTGTGAGAAAGTATTGCCACCTTCTGAGAAGTAAACGCAATTTGTTGAAGTGAATTCAATACATTTTTATTTTAAAAACATATTTCTTTGTTTCAATGAATTCATAAATTCGATCGATCTATCCATTTTATGGACTCGATGAAACCTTTATTTGCAAAAAGCATTGGAATTTTGCAGAATGTATACAGTTTTGACCTCATCAAACGTAGTATTGACGAGAATAATCAGGTTAGCAGTTTATTGACTAGAATCCTTCTTCTATCATCAATGAAAAATCTTAATGAGGTAATTTTTTAGATGTTGCTGAAGTTTGAATTGTTTATTGAAACTAATTAACCATCGAATAAGATAATATTCAACTATTAAAGCCCAAAAATCTTGCAGTACATTATTCAAACGATGTTTTCAGTGGCAAAGAGTTGATTCGAAAAAATATGTAACGATGATTCATCAGATTTCATGAGTTTTAATTTTCGTTTTGTTTCTATAAACGATTCGAACTTCGCACGGAAAAAAAGGAATTCGCCGTGGCAGCGAAATCTACTTTTGCTGGGTTCCTTTTGCCAGAGCAGCCAATTTTTTGCTGTGACAGCAAACTATTTGCTGTTCCAGCAATCTTGTTAGCTGCGACAGCGAATTTTTAGCTGTGGCAGCAAAAAATGTTTGCTATCCCAGCAAAAAATGTTTGCTATCCCAGCAAAATTTGTTTGCTATTCTGTATATAATATTGAGAATTTGCTGGCGGAGCAAACATTTTTTGCTGCCACAGCTAAAAAAATTGCTGTCGTAGCTAACACGATTGCTGTTATAGCAAATTTTTAGCTAGGTCAGCAAAAAAATTTGCTATTCTATATATAATACCTCGATTTGCTGCGTCAGCAAATTTTTTCTCTCCGTGCGAGAACACATTTATTGGCATGAATAAAATAGCTCCATTCGATTTGAATTCCCAAATCATGGGTTATAACACTTCATTTTATTGATTTCAAAACTATCCAAACTATCATTGTTCATATGAATCCTGTTCTATAAAATAGATTTCATCCAAAGAAATTGCTCTGAAGTTTGAACTGAAAAAGTATCTCATTGTGATCATGAATTTAGTTTTCTGTTGAAGAAATAGAACTCTCGGAATTAAAATTCACAACTATTCAGTACATGATTTGATTTTATTATCCGAACAAAACCACTTGTATTGAAATGAATGAGATTATTATACTCTCAACCGTACCGGTTTATGAATAACAGTATTTTTGGTCCTATAACTTCATGTTCTTGAATATAATAATTATTTCATTAACCTGATCTCGCGTTGTTCTTCTCATGATGGGAGAGGTTGATCATTTGTAAGCCATGTCTATTCATTTTATGAAATATATTTTCACTTGGAGTCAATAATTATTCTGGCGAAGAAAACAATTATTATGGCAAATACTTGATTGTTAAGAATTTCAAATACTAAGTATAATCAACCTCGATTTCCATACTAAGCTTTACGTTATAAAATTGAACTTGTATTTCATTGATTTTCACTTTGGAATTCATCAAATGAGAGTTATAAATCGGATGAAAGATGATATCGACAAAAATAATCAGTTATTCGGTCAATAGAGTGCGTTTTGAATTTCAAAAAATAAATTTCAATGAGCTGATTTGATAGTATGAATGAAAAGACTTTTTATGGTTATGACATCATTTTAGAGTCAAAAAGACATTTATTTAATGCAATGAAATGGGAATCAATGAAATCAATTTCATTAATTCAAAGAATTTTTTTTCCCAGTGCGATTGCTGTTATAGCAAATTTTTAGCTAGGTCAGCAAAAAATTTTGCTATTCTATATATAATACCTCGATTTGCTGCGTCAGCAAATTTTTCCTCTCCGTGTACACGAAGTAAATTTGATAACCCTAGTAGAAATGGTCCAGTCATTCACGAGTTTGTAACATCTGCACTAACGGAAAACTAGAGACTGGCGATTGCCTTGTAAGTATTTAGCGAGTTGGCTAGTTTTTCTTTAGTTCAAGCGTTACGAACTCGTGAATCACCAGACTATTCTACTAGGGCAGTGAGCAATGTTTCGGACATTGATCATCAATGTGCGAAAAAAAAAGATATTAAAGAATGTATGTGCATCAGTTACCAATGATATGCACGGTCGCAAATGAGCCAGTAGTGTTTCCAGTAATGGGTACGTTACTCGTTACTAATTATATATGATATATATATTTTGTATAAAAATTGTGTACTTATTATATGTTTTTCATATATAATGAGTAACAGTAATGAGTAACGTACCTAACATTAAATATTTCAGAACACTATTCTCAGCCCTACTTAACGAATCTCATTGATTCCGATGCAGAAAACCGATTCGAACCCATTCAGAATCAATTTTTGATGGATTTGAATCGGTTTTCTGCATTGGAATCAATTAGAATCAATCGGTTCAATGAGATGCCTTGAACAGGGAGACATTGATACGAAGTGGTGGCTAAATTTTGGTTGAATATTCAAATTCAGTGCCCACCAATTCATGAAGAAACATTATCATTTAGACTGTCACAAATTAGCTGTTGACCATTGTAATCGGTTCAAACTTCAACGATACTTCCTTTACAGAAATTTGTATGTCACTCATATTTTGTTGTACCTACGAATTTATTCTTTTAACGTGACAGGTGGAATTTGTTTGGTCTGCTGTATTATTTCGATGGCTTTTGCTCATGGAGCTGGGAGTTACGTTTTCGTACTTTTTGATAACTTCAGTGGAAATTTCCCTCTACTGATTATCGCTTTCTTTGAATGTATTGGCGTGTCATATGTGTACGGACTTAAGAGGTAAGGAAAATTCAGAATACAACTTTTTTTCAAAATTCATCAACAGAGAATCCGAACATTTAACAGGGTGACTCTAAATCATCACTCTCTAAATCTGAAAGAGTGGAAAATCACGTGTTTCATTCCACTAAGTCTCAGAAGTGAGCCAGTCCGCTTCGAGTGGGATTTTCACTCGTTTCGAGTAAACCCTCACTCTTTTAGAACCCTCACTCTAAAAGAGTGGAAATTTCACTCGAAATTTCGACAGGCTCACTTTTGGCTGGCTGAAGAGTGAAATCTCACTCTAAAAATTTTAGAGAGCATATAGCACGGAAGATTTCAAGAATATTTCAATGATATGCCGAAAGAAAATATACCCAGAAATTCTCATAAAATGTTGAAGATATATAAGATATGTCCATAGAACGTTCAAGTGAAACTGTTTCAAATATCTATAGAACTTTCTTATGACATCCACACAGAGAAAAAAATGGTTTGCTACTATAGCGCCTACAAAGGAATTGGTTGTGCTTGCAAAAATATTCACTCCAGCAGCTAAGACGTTATTTCTGTTAACAAATTTGTTTATATCAGCAAAAAAATGTAGTTGTGTCAATCATTTTTCTTGCTTTTTCAGCTAGTTTTTTTTGCAGGCGCTATAGTAACAGACCTGCTTGTTATGCCAGCAGTACTTTTTTCTCCGTGTACAATATTCTATTGAGTATCGAACGTCTTCAGCATATTCTCTTCTAGTATATTCTAGTGAAATATATGGATGTTAAAATTTTCTTATACTGCATGGATTGTTTTCTATGTAAGTTTAGGGTCTCTAATTTCTGGGGGATAGTTTGACTAAATACACTGAAAACCCAATTTCTTAGATTAAAAGAAAATTTTCTTCGCCCTCATTCTAATAAATCTTTCTTTCAATGGACGGAAATTCAATTCAATGGAGAAAAGTTTCATCAACTTGAAACCAAGAATTTTGAAATTGAAACAAAACTATATTCTTCCCTCAATTCGAAGAATATGATTTCAATTGAATGGAAAATTTTTCCATTTCAATGAATTAATTTTTTCATTGAAAACAAGATTTATCAGAATGAGGGCGGATAAATTTTCTTTGAATCTAAGAAATTGGGTCCTCAGTGCATTCATATGATATTCCCGAAATCTGATTCGATTGGAATCTCTTGAAAAAATTCTCCAAAAACTATTCCCACACTGATGCATTCAATACTATTGAACTAACGTTAGAATATGAAATTAACGATTTCATGAACGATGAATGAGCGATAGAACGCTAACTGTTCACATTTGAATCAAGACATTCGATTCGAAAATAACCACGAGCAGTGTATTATATGACATTAGTACAAAAATTGTTCTCATGAACTATGAGAAAATTTGATGAACAATCTCTCGTCTTTTGCAGATTCGCCGATGATATTGAATTAATGACCGGTACTCGACCAGGATTATACTGGTTGATTTGTTGGAAGTATCTAAGTCCTTTAGCTATGTTGAGCATTTTAGTAGCATCTTTCCTAGAAATTGCTGTTGAAGGGAGCGGATATCAAGCGTGGGTTTCTAGCAAAGGAATAACGGAAAGACACGAGTGGCCTGTTTGGTGTCTCGTTCTTATCTTCCTTCTTATCTCCGCCTCAGTATTATGGATTCCTGCAGTAGCTATTTGTAGGTGAGTTTTCCTCCGAATTTTTCATCAAATGCGAGAGACAAGACTTTGATTTGAAATCTTTCGACAAGAAATTATCATCCCTCAAGAAAACAGAAACTTCCATGTGCGTTCATTGGACGTACTTGAATGTCAAGTACGTCAGTGGATATTCATACAGGTTAGTGTCCCCACGCAGCACCACAGTCCCAGAAGAATAATGAACCATCCGGGTTGCAAGAACGCAACCGAAGCAGGCCCCATTCATCACACAAGGATGAAAACTTTCCTGATCATCAAAACACCCCGAGTGGAAAAAACTCTCAAAATTATATATAATTTTTACATAATTCAATAGTAGAGTTTGTATGTAAATTATATATAATTTTGAAAATTCTTCCACTCGGAACAGGACAACAACCACAATATTTTTATGTGTTTCTTTTGATTGGGGAACGTATTTGGGATGATTTTGGGGGATTGAATACGAAAACAATGTCAAATTTCTTGTCCAATTTGATCAAATTGATGAATTTGATGTATAAGAATCATAGAAACAAAGTAAATTCAATAGATCTGATATTACTTTCGAATTTAGCACCCCAAGATTACTTCGAATTAGTTCTTAAGGAAGAAAATACAAGTAAATGTGCCTTTTTTTGAAGATTTATTACAATTCATTGGTTAAGGATACAATCATGAAATTGAGCACACCTCCCCTTGTAAAAATGAATCATATATGCGGCATATATGACCACACATGGTACATGTATGACTTCACAGATTCATATATGACCCCTATATAATTCATATATGGGCCATATATGATTTCAGACATTCGTATATGGGCCATATACATTTCATATATGGCGTTATGTTTCCTATATATGGGTCATGTTTGGTCCCCATATGGATTGAACAATCGTATATGAATTTTATATGGCCATATATGCCACATATATGAATTACATATGATTTATATATGACCATATATGATTCGTACCAAGTCCATATATGAATCAAATACAGTTTATATATGGGCCATATATGAATCATTTTTACAAGGGTCGAAATATACGTTCGAAACTATCTTTACAATTTTTTTGAGACAAAAATATTTCAAAATGGCGGAGGTACGAGTTGGTACCTCGTTTCTGCGCCGTACAACCTACAGGTCTCAATTTTCATCTAAAATCAAAAAACCAAAATTCTATCGTTAAGGTATATCAAAACGCACAACTTAACGAAGAGAAAAACAAGAAATAAAATTTATTCACATTGCTTTTTTCAATTTTTAAATCAAAAACAAAATGATTCAAAATGCTTCTGAATTTTCAATTTTTCATTTCCATTTGTTTTGACCCCGTCAAGTTATGCGTACCAACTTCTAGCAGCCGTGGCTCCACCATTTTGAAATATTTTTGTTTCAACAAAATCATAAAGATAGTTTGAAACGTAGATTTCAAGATGTGCGTTATTTCATCAATGGATGCTCAGCCAATCTTTCGTAATAAATTTTCAAAAAACGGTACGTTTACATGTATTTCCCCCCTTAAATAACTCCAGCAACCAGAATTACTGTTAACTAGTATTATAGTCTTTTCATTTCTAATCTTAAACTTTGACGCCATATCTAATTCGGCATGAATTGTGCAATCCGTTCTATCAATGCCAAAATTGGTGGAAAATTTTCAGAACTTATTGAAAAAAAAAATTAAAATTCGTTAGAATCAGCCAAAAAAATCTCCATTTAGATCGAATAAGTTTATTCTTTCTGAGAGTATCCACATTTAATCCTTCTCGAGTTTTTGAGAGGCGCCTTGAAATAGGGTGAAGCAGATCAATTCTGACTGTCATTTGAAAAATCACGTCACGATTGATTGCGTTGCTCGAAACTCGATAAAGCCTTCACCCCATTTTACGGTACGTCTGATTTTGGCAGGCCAGGCGAATAATATTGGTTGAACGGAGAGTACTAATCACTTTGGAAATTCGTATGTATATTTGTAACGGAAACTCTTCTTCCTTCCCATTAAATTACTCACTTGAACTGACCCGAGATAAAAAGATTAGATCTCATCAGATCTGAAGTTTGGCAAAAATCTCTACAAATCTGTTCATATATACTTACATCTGAACATCTCAACTTAGGCAACAATCTTTGGAATTTTCTGATATCCACTCATTCCCAAAGATTCCAATTTTGCAAGGAATCCAAAAAAATATAGGAAAATTCAAAAAGATTTATGGAGATCTCTGTGGATCTAAAGATGATTTCTAGTCTGGTAGATGATCAACATAAATATTCTACAAAAACTGTTATTATCCATTCCATTAGATTTTTCGGCATTCTCATCATCGATGATAATGAGAAAGCTTGGTTCCCTGCCGCCGATTTGAAAGAATTCCATGGAATTGTACCGCACGAAGTTACCGCAGCCGAAACTTTACTCTTCTGTATCAGAAGCGATGGAACAGAAGGATTCTGCTGTCCAACAGGTGGTCCCAGTGACGACGATGAAGATCTCACCTAGGATAACCTGAAGACAACTTGGTCATTTCTATCAGACTAATACAAGGTCAAGTGGTTCCTAGTTCGAGAAATGGTACTCCTTTTCGATATTTGATATTTTTCCCATATGGCGATAACGATGATAATTTACAAAACTATCAAAATCCTTCGACAATATACGCATGATGAAACAAGGAAAAGAACCCGAGATAAAATATTTGAATTTATCGTGAAATTTACATAAAATGGCTGAACATGTCAATTATTCCGAAAAATACAAAAATGCCATTGAAAAATAGTACTCGATATGATATTAATGGATACGTTCTGATTCGATGAAAAGTAATACTATACCATTTCTTGAATCTCGAAGCCACAAAATAATGTTTGCAAGTATGTCAATAAATAATTACGACGAGAGTGATCAAAATATACGTTTGTGGTTTTTAAACGATATAGATGTATATATAACACAACAATCTATATATAGATATCTAGTTATCAGTGCCTATTTTAAGGAAAGAAAACAAATTTTTCAAATTTACGTTACACAAAGTGATTTTGAAATTCATTCATTTCATCGGCTCCAAAATTGTACAAAAGAAGAGACTAAATAAAAATCGTATAGCTTAAAATAGGCCCTGCTAGGATATAAATGAGAATACAATAAAACGAACTCGAAAATAGTGGAGAAACAGATGGATTTGAACGTTTGAAAACTGTTTTGGATATATATTCTTTTTCTCTACATTCCAGACTATTTCTCTTTTATACCAAGGATTAAAATCTGAATTGTATGGCACGCGTTATTTACTTTCTATTCTAATTTCATTTGTTCCATTGTTTTTGAAGGATTCTGAATTACAGAGAGCGTGTCACACAATAATCAAAATATTACCACCAATGTGGTTTAGGAAAATCTGAACATATTTAACTGCATATCTGTCGTTTTAACGTTTTCAATACCTATATTCTCACGCGACACATTACAACCTCATGGCATATCGGAGATAAACATATACATATATATATATATATATATATATATATATATATACATACACATAATAATATTATTATAAAAATATTACTGATATTAGCGTAAAGGAAACCTCTTACCGCTTAGCAAATGCAATTTAACGTAAGAAATTCATCATTAGAGTAGAAGCCGTCCAGCGGGCTTACAAGAAAAAGACTTCTCAACAAAGATTTCATATTTTTTCTCTCATCGTTCTCTTTTTTTCCTATCTGAATGCGTAATTGTTGAACATTATTGTTGAACACCACTGCTTCACCGATCTCTTCATCCTTTAGAGTTTCTACAAGTTATTCCCCGAAATCAAAATTATTCACGAGGAGAGATTGTGATAATACCGCTAATTTGTTCTTCTCTGGTTATTTTCTTCAACGAAAAAAGAAATTGTCATCGATACTTATTTTGTAATTGGACGTATCCCCAAACACTAAAACCAGACAAACAAAATTGATCGGTGTAATTGGTGGCTTTATCACTCTGAAAGTATATCAATAGCGGTAGAAACGATATTGAAAAAAGTTACAAAATAAATAATAGATTGAGAACAAAAACCACCCCACACAAATATGACATATTGAAAATTCAATTTGTGTGTTGTATTACATACATGCGTTCAAATTTATTCACGACTTGAGCGTGATTCGTCGACTGCGGTGAATTGTTGAAGATCCTTCGAAGATCAAAGAATAAACGTGCTTTCAAACGGTACAAAGTCTGAAACCGCTGTATCCCATAAAGAGTTATATTCGCATAACAAGGCGTAATGAACACGAAACTCTTCTCTCGAGTGGGATATGGCAAACTTTAAGACAATAATACAATACATAAAATTAATAAATAACGAAGAAATAAAATTCGACAATAATAATGATAAAACTTTGCACTGCACTTATCGCACATTTGCAAAAAAAAAAATTACCTAAATGACACCGATGTCAGATACACAGCGAAAAATTTTGTGTCATAGGAGGTCCACTCAGAGTTTGTGTTCAAAACAACATATCAAATTCTGAAATTCATAGATTTTCAGTGTAAATTTAACATTTTTGTGTTGATTTGATACATTTTTTGTGTTAATATTCAACATAAATTGCGAGTGGACCTCCTAGGACATACACGAGTGTTGAAATTACACAAAATTGTTCACTGTGTACATTTATTGAAAGAATGGTCATTGATCCGATTCTAAGTGATGACAATAATTATTAATGATTATAAATGATCATTTTCTCGATTTTAGTAGGAGAAATTAATAATTCAAACCAGAACTGCGTTACGTAAATGTTTATCGATAAGTTGATTAGAATTCAAATAGGAGTAATAAGATAAAAAGTAGAGTTCAAACAAAAATCTGTTCATGGGTGTGAATATACAATAAGCATATGTTGAAATACTTTTTGATTGTTATCAATACTTGGTTTGAAGATAAAATCACCAAACCCATTCTTTCCGATCAGGAATCGGATGTTGCAGAAATATATAGAAAGAAAAGAGGAAAATAGATCCAAGTTTTAACATAAGGAATAAAGGAATAATAATGCCGTAGTGAAGACGCGCTTTGGTCGCATGTGTTTGTATCAATTTCGAATCTCTATTTTGTATGTGCGCCTTTGGGTGTGATCTTAAGTGTTTTTAATACATGAATGATAATGATGATTGAGGACCTTAAACCGATGAACAATAAAAAAGATAATAACTTTCCAAGACTCGAGTCTTATTCTTGAGTGATCGATAGAAATCAGTATAGATACTTTGCTACATATAATAATCGAAGAATTATCATGGTTGTTATGAAATGCACACTTTCTTCATGCATTTCATTTGGAAAAATCATTGGATTTAAGAGATTCCCTTCATGTACCCTTCAATTCAATTCATGAAAATTATTCAATTTTATGAAATTTGAGTTGTGAATGATCAAAAACGAAATACCAGTTATCTGTATGAAAATAAAATCAATGGTGATCAGTTCTGTCTACATATCTATTTACATATCGTGCAGATAATGATTCTCTAAATTGGCATGTATGTAGCAGTAATAATAGTATTTATTAAATAAAATTGTTAATATTATCATTGTTTCCGAAGTTTGAACTATTCATAGCTCTAACGATTCTTCGTTATAATTCACAATATATAGCGCAGTATTTATTTTTCAAAACGGTGCTAAGAGAAATATGTTGGTAAGAGAGATTTATCACGAAATGAAAAAAAGATATACATATATAAATAAATATATAAATCTTAAGATGCTGTTGACTCTAATTTATAAATATCATTGACAATAAATTCAAATGGAGTAACGGATTTATTTTTGTATCGCTTGTTGCCTTTCATACATTCACTTGATTCTTCTATGAGGAAGAAAACAAAATCAAAATGTGAATTGTTAAGGAACTTGTGTTCAAATTTTCTGATTCATAATATTATTTGAATAATGTTATAATTTGTTTCAAACGAACAATCCAAGTTGAATGAAATATGGCATAATGGACTGTTTCACAACCTTGTGTTCTATTTGGGAATAATATTGGAAAATCCATTCATTTGATAATCAATAAGGCAATTTTTATAAACAGTTCAAACTTGAAATAATTTGATCGTTAATAGCAATGAATTCTCTACTGCAGCAATGTCTCCCTTTACCGCTCTTGCAGGAAACTGTGAAGAAAAATCAAGTGAATCATGATGAATTTAATATTTTTCATTTCCTCGCGAAACGTACAAATATTCAAAGACAATATATTGCCTCGATAACGAGTTTTCTATTTTTTCTCGTTCGGAATTGATTCGTGAAAACAAAAGAACAAGTGACTAACCAATTGAAAATTTTGATATTCATTATATGATTGTTATATTAAGTATTAATTATGATTATATTATGTAAGAGAGCTACGAATTGTACTTCAATTATACGTCGTGTTTCTCAATAAACTTATTTCTTTGGCTTCCACTCGAAATAAAAACGAAAGAAAAAATATTCTACTCAAAAACAAATTGGCAGCGGATGTCGGCAATTCTCTATCACTATATCTTTCTCAGGAATTACAAAGTAACGGAAAGAGTTGGAACGAGGCTTCTTCGTGTGATTCTTCTCGAATATACTTTTTTTTTCATCGATTTCATTTGATAGAATATTTTTCTCCGCGTGACATGATCGATCGGAAACAAAGAAAACAAAATATTGTAAATCTAATTGCATAATATCATGATACACACTCAATCGTGTCCATCCATTTTAACAATTGTAATTTATAAGAGGACGAGAAAAAGAGAGGGTGGAACGTACATAGAAATTGAGAATGACATGAGAGCACAACCTGTAAATCAGTTTTCAGAGCTATCAAGTGACTTATTGTATTATTGAGAATTTTCTTAACGATATACGCGACACGATATCAACGTAGCTTGCGCAATAATATATAAGACGTATCGGAGCGAAAGGAAATGGTAGTTAACGTTATGATTATACATAAAATATATACAGAAAATGACATTGCGTATACGTAAAGATGTAAATACATATTGTTGTCAGTTAAATGTTAAAATAAATACCATTCATGGAAAATTGTGTCGATTGGTTTTCAGTGATTCAACGTTCATTTCAAATACCGTTTGCAGTTTTCCAAATTCCCTGAGTGATCAAAAAGACTCTTCCCAGAGTATTTGAAAATACATATTCGAAATAAAACAAATCAAATGCCTAGAGTTCTAATCAGAGGCGGACTTTGGTTTTTGCCGCCCCTGCGCCATCTAGCTAGCCGCCCCTTATATGGCAGCAAAAATTAATTATTCACGAAAATGTTCATCACCAAAAAATGTTGTTTTATCGCTTAGAATTGATTATTCTCCTAAAAATTATTTTCCAATTATTAAAATTAAAAGACATTTTTTTCGACCCGATTGTCGCCCTTTTACGGCCTGCCGCCTCTGCGCCATGGCGCCGTTGGTACAGGCCATAGTCCGCTCTTGGTTCTAATACTGGTCAAACAATTTTGATCATCTCGTAAGATAAATAAACCACTTATCATTTTTCAAAATTGTCTCTGTAGTTTTCCCAAATGATTAATCATCCTTCCTTTTCCTTAAAAAATTTCGAATTCTCATAGAATATTCGACAATCCTAAAACCATTGGAATGGCGAAGTTAAAAAAAAAAGAAGAGGTTTAATTTTTAGTTGGTTAGTTTGAATCTAGAAATAAAATTCACAATTTATATCATTTGTATAATTCTTTTAGGGATTAATAGGAGCAGAACCAGTTTAGTTTGAAATGTAATTTAATCGAGTTTGACGGTAGACTGATTTTATTAGAATTTCATTCTTATAAATATAATTCGACATAGATATTCAACAATATTCACGGAATTATTGACACACGCGCTTGCGCAACAAGTAACAGCGTACTTTTCAGACATTCGTAATCGGAATTATAATAAATAATTACACTACACATGGTACTTTTGAACGGATTTTTCAACATTTAACATTTTCTCTGTATACTATATAGTATGCTATTGTTTTTTCAACTTACTGCTTACGCTAATCGAGCTCCAGACCCTACATTTGTTTCATCAAGACTCATACACTTTGAAACTTTTTAAAAATATTTTTGTGCTCAATGTAAGTCTTTGGATAAAATAATAAGAAAAGAAAACAAGGAAATATATAATTCACAATATATTTGAACCTACTGTATTGAATTCTTCGATTAGGAGTTGTGTATCAAATAAATATATTTGAAAAACTTGGAGATACAATAAACAAAAAAAAAAAGAAAAGAATTCTTCAATCTTCTGATTCCTCTGAATAATTTTCGGATGAGTAATATTTGAATATCATTCATCATTAATCAAATAAACCTTTTCAAGCAAACTAATATTATTTGAATCATCTAAAATTAAATTTCTATTAGAAGGAAGTATTTTATCCACAATAAAATCTAAGAAATTTTATCAACACGTTTTTTTTCACGTTGTACAAAATATTACCACGGGTTGATGTAACAAAAACAAAAAAAAAAACAAGGTCATAAATGAAATTCAAAATTTAAATAAAAAAATAAAGCTAAAAGAATGACTGAGCTGGTTTCGTTATTGTATCATAGAACATATCCCTTTGTATTATTCAGACACTGTATTGATTCGTCATACAATTCTCCTTGTTCACAAAATAAATGATCTTTAAAAATGAACGGAGTAGTAGAGTATACCTGATCTTTCACTTTCAATATATACCATATATAATAAAATTGTGCTACCCGAGAGACTGAAACTAAATGTAAAAGAAAGCTATATCATTCACGCAAAGCTGGAGCTCTGTGATTATGACTTGAAGAAAATTCATTTGATCAAAGGTTTGTTTAAGCATGAGGATTGCGGAACTTTTCACCGGCATATTTCGCCGCAGCACCAAGTTCTTCTTCAATGCGAAGGATTTGGTTATACTTAGCTAAACGTTCCGATCGGCAAGGCGCACCCGTCTTGATTTGACCAGTTGATAAACCAACCACTAAATCAGCAATGAAAGTATCTTCCGTTTCTCCAGAACGATGAGATACCATGGTACCCCAACCATTGGATTTGGCAAGTTTGTGAGCATTGATGGATTCAGTAACAGAACCAATTTGGTTGACTTTGAGTAGCAAACAGTTGCAAGCTTTCTTCTCTATAGCCGTTTTGATTCTAAAACAGAAAAAAAAATAAAAATTATACAACAAGG
Organism: Gonatopus flavifemur; assembly: GCA_018340375.1. Taxonomy (NCBI): domain Eukaryota; kingdom Metazoa; phylum Arthropoda; class Insecta; order Hymenoptera; family Dryinidae; genus Gonatopus; species Gonatopus flavifemur. Next base: position 42,947,595 of record JAFFJZ010000003.1, on the reverse strand, counting down.
AATAGAGAAGATGAGAGAACGATAAGATGAAAACACTAATTACCTTTCGGGATTCGTTACGGTAAGATCATCACCGACGATCTGAATAGGTGTTGCGGCAGTCATGGCAGTCCATGAATCCCAATCATCCTGATCGAAAGGATCCTCTATCGATACAATTGGGAATTCTTTAACAAAATCTAAATATAAATTTTTCAGAGCCTCGGGCGTTAGATACGTGCTAGGATCGGACTTCTCATTCTTGAAGTCTAAATCGTATTTTCCATTTTTATGGAATTCAGAAGCAGCAACATCCATGCCAATCTTTATTTTCCCTTCATATCCAGCAACCTGGAACATACGATTGTAGAGCATTAATTACAATGAAAATGAAAAATAAACAAATTCAAATTATTTTGTGAGTACCTTGATGGCATCCAATATCAAGTTGAGAGCTTCTTTGTTCTCTAAAATGTTAGGAGCGAAACCACCTTCGTCCCCTACCGCGGTAGCATCAAGACCAAACTTCTTCTTGATTCCAGCCTTCAAATGATGATAAACTTCACTACCCATTTTCATAGCTTCCGTGAAATTAGCGGCACCAGTTGGTAAAATCATAAATTCTTGCATCGCCAATTTGTTTCCAGCGTGAGATCCACCGTTGATGACATTGAAAGCTGGTACTGGTAAAATGATATTGCTGTTGCCAGCCAATTCAGCAATGTACCTGAAAAGGAAAAATGTCTCCTCAGATGACTTCATGATTGTTGGAAATATTGACTGGAAGTAAAATCTATCCGATCGTTACTTGTACAAAGGTACTCCTTTCTTTGCAGCTCCTGCTTTGCAAACTGCCAAAGATACTCCTAAAATAGCATTTGCCCCCAACTTTGCTTTATTTGGCGTACCATCGAGTTTAATGAGGAATTCATCGATATCAGTTTGAGCAGTGACTTCAAAATTTGCCTAGAAAGAATGAAAAAATTGATCCATGAAGAATTATCTACATTGTCTCGTCCTGGGAAGATACAATTATCACAAATATAATCTCACTTTCAATAATTCAGGAGCGATAATTGAATTGATATTATCAACAGCTTTGAACACAGACTTTCCATGATACTTAGATTTATCGTTATCTCTAAGTTCTAGCGCCTCATGAACACCAGTGGAAGCACCGGATGGTACAGCTGCACGGAAAAGCCCATTTTCTGTGACAAGATCAACCTGAAAAATACAATAAATTGAAGATGATAAATCTATTCAGGAAAAACAAACATATTCCATTGAGAATTTTGTTTTTCATATACCTCTACAGTGGGGTTACCACGAGAGTCATAGATTTGACGAGCCTTGATGCTTTGAATAGGCATGTTCAGAGTGCTGTAATTTAAGGTTAGAAATCTGTAACAAAAATAGATTGAATTGAAACAAACGATCATGGAAAAATCAAATGAAATGGAGAGAAATTCACATAATTGTATTGTATCAAAATTAAAATATATGAGAAATATTTGATTTAAAAAGAATAACCAATACAGTTTTATTATTTTTGATATCAAATATTGATTCAATCACTTGAAATTGTCTTTGTGCAATTTTCAGAATAATCAATCAAAAATAGATAAGTTCACAAATCTTTTTCAATTTTCATTAATGTCAACTCGACCTTCGTCAAGGGCAGGAATTGTAAATATTCATAATTTGACCATACATTTGGAGAATCGGATTTATATGAAGTCACAGACGCATAGAATACACAAATCATTTCAAAATTCAATATAATAACGACCTGATGATCGAATTTTTACAGAATGTGACTATCCCGGCACGTACTGCAAGCATTCTTGGATATCGTCAAACTTATACTTCAATTTTCATGAGGAATTGTCACTTTTAATATAAAACAGGGAAAATAAGTAATCGGTAACAAGGTATTATGAAAATGAATTATAATTTTGTGGGAATTACGATATTTTGGACGGTTAACAGCGATTATGTATTGACAAAAAAAGAATATGCTTACCTAAGACGAAATTATTCAATCTTCTGTGATACGTTGGGAATGTTCGCAACTGACTGAAGCGCTTCGCCGCGATGACCTACCAATGACCTTCAATTTGAATCGCACTGAACTGACTAAAGCTTAGAATCGCAATCACGAGTTATCGCCGATAACTTATCGGGATCAATGATCGAAAACAGTCCAAGTTACGTTCCGAAATCAGATGTTGTTAACGGGATACCAGCGTACCATCCGAGTAAAGATTTTGTCTGCAAGATTTCTCCGAACTGAATTCATGAAACAGTTTGAAATTTCCAGGGAATATTCTTTAAGACTTCACTAATCGCGGTACAGAGCCCGAATTCCAAATTTCGAAAAAAAGTTTTTTTCCTCAGTCAGTAAGAGAGAATTTCTTTCCGAAATTTGGAATTCGGGATCTGTACCGCGATTAATGAACTATCAAAGAATATTCCCTGAGAATTTCAAACTGTTTCATGAATTCAGTTCGGAGAAATCTTGCAGACGAAATCTTTACTCGGGTGGTACGCTGGTATCCCGTTAAGAGGATACCAGAGTTACCATCGGAGCAAGTTGTTTCACAATAAAATACTCGAAGCTGAATTCACGAAAGGATCTGAAATTTTCAGGGATGATTCTTGAGATCTTTATCTACGTCTTTATAGAGCTCGAATTTTGAATTTCGGAAAAAAAAATTTTTTTTTCGAAATGGAGGATACCAGCGTTACCATCAGAGCACATTGGTTGGAAGAGAACTAACCTATACGATAGAAAGAAAGGTCCGAGACAAACGCTGGTATCCACTTAAAAAGACCTAGACAAACAAGCTACTTCGGAAGGCTTCCATGTGAGATTAGTTGAATTGTTCTTCCGTACGGCAGCGCCAGGGTTCGTAATAAATTATCGTACATGGCGTTAACTGGTCTATTCTTTCGGATAGACTCAATCACATTTCCAATTCTATGGGTAGAGACCAGTAAAGCGAAGTGTACGATAATTTTGGCACAAACCTTGGGCAGCGCTGAAGTTAGTCTCAGAATTTTCCAATTGAGCCTATGCCCCCTGCTATGATTATAATACATATAACTGTAGTCAGAGATAAGTTGGGGAGGTTGCTAACGGTATATTAAAACCACGGTCCAGTTTCTGATTAGTGATATCACGTGTTCCGTTTATCCTTCCATGCTGGTTGGCTCAGAAGAATGTGATACGGACCATGATTCGACATTGCGTTATCAATCTCCCCAATTCATCTGTGGCGTGGTTAACCATGAGAAAGAGAAATCCGACTTTCAGGCAGTGTCTCTTTTTTTATCCAATGAGATTAAACCAGAGATAGCACAAAACAAAAGTGCGATCTCTCATTCTATCTTTCATTCCAAACTAACCACATTTCTCCGTAGCCTTTGCTCGCTCTAGGAGTATATGCTCTAAAGGATGTCTGGAAAAACTGTTGATTGAATAATTCTATTTGACCAGGGGTTTCAATTGAATGCGAAATTTTTTTGCGATGCTGCATTTCAGGATATTAGGTCTTACCTTATATATTCTTGCCAGAAAAAATCGCCCACACTTTGATCATTGGTGAATTCTCATGAAATCGAAAATACAATTGGTTAGTTCCACAAGAAACAGCCAAGACGATTGTGTTGGTGAGACAAGAAAACAGAATTACATAAGTGGGCTGAATTTTTCTGACAACCATGGTTTCCAGGTTAGGGGGCACTAGGGTGTCTTTATTAGCCATTCCATTCAATGGTGCCAATTCATTGGTAGATTCCCTTAGAAATCTCCCTAACTTGGCGACTCTGCTGACAACAACGCTGGTGTACAGTTATTGACACACACTTGCTGACAACCACCTATCTGTGCGCGAGGAGCAGGCCTGAATTAAGAACGTTGGAGGCCCTACACGGAAAAAATAGTAGTATGCGAGAAGCCCGACTGGTAATAAGCCCTAATGGCACTTAAGCCCGACTGTATTTAACCCGAACGACTTTGAACCCGAATGACAGTTGACCCGACTAATTATAAAAATATAATCAAATAAAATGGAAAATTAATCGGAATCAAAGCGTAATTAACCTTTAATCTATACATCTTTACAGTAAAAGGTTGAATAAGCTTTGATTTCGATTAATTTTCCATTTTATTTGATTATATTTTTATAACTAGTCGGGTCAACTGTCATTCGGGTTTAAAGTCGTTCGGATTTAAAGTCGTTCGGGTTATAATCCGGTCGGGCTAACGCCAGACGTGGCCAGACGGGCTTAAGTGCCATTCGGGCTTCTCGCATACTACCGAAAAAATTTTAGGACTGAATCAATACAACTGTTTGTACTGAAAAAGTTCAAATGTAATTTGAACAGTAATAGTGCAACTTTTTGACTTGATTCAGTTAAAAAATTGAATTGTAAAAGTTCAAAACTTAGAGCATATACTTCTGGAGCGAGCAAAGGCTACGGAGAAGTGTGGTTAGCTTGTATCAAAGATAGAATGAGAGTTCCGACTTTTAGGCAGTGCTATTTTTGTTTAAATCTCATTGGATGAAAAGAGAGACAACTGCCTTTAAGTCGGATCTCTCTCTCTCTCTATCAATTCAACCACACTCAGGGATGGGTTCTGTGCGCGTGAGATAAGTAATATGCGTTCACTATGCACAGATTATGCATGAAACATGTAGAATACGCAGAAAATGCATAAAACATTGTAAAATTAACTCCGACTTGAAATTCAAAATCCAGAATATAAGAAATGGATATTTATGGGGGTTGAAATGGTAAACAATTCATAGTTTTAAAATTATAACCCAACTTGACCATAAAAAAAGATGATGCAGAAAACCCCCTTTAGTGATCTGCATTATCTGCATGAGTTTTATGCGCACATTATTCCTTGCATAAAACCTACCGTATTATGCGTACCCAACCCTGACCACACTTATTTCTGTTGAAATCATAGGCAATGCTCGCTCCAGTAGTATATGCTCTAAGGTTCAAAACAACATCGAACTCTTATAGTCACACCCCATACAGCACCGGGAGGTTCTTTGAAGGTTCCGAAAACGTACTTGGTGACAAAGGGAACGTTCAAATAACGTCTCAGGATGTTCTAAGAACGTCACATGTATGTCCCAGGCAGAGTTGCCAGATGAAAAGTGCCAGCTCCAGTGATTGGCTGTTCCTTACGTACCTGATCAATCATATTCCCGATTCTCAAAGAAATCATCAATCAAAGAGAAGTTGGCGCTTTTTGCTGGCAACTCTGGTCCCAGGGACATGCAAATGTCCCGTTTAGTTCCATTCATGTCCAACGTGTGATTTTGTGTTTTTGAAGGGTAGTTTTCATGAAAAAACGTTTGGAAGACATGGCGAAAACATGCCGTAGTAGATAAAAAGAATGTCCTTAGAACTCAATCAGAAGCATCAAAAGAAAAGATACTTCAAACGTTTGGCAAACCTATTCCATGGAGACCAAAACACGCAGAACCAAGAGTACGTGTCTGAAACATACAGAGAACTTCCTGTGCTGTCTGGGACGATGTTGTTTTGAACTCTGAAGATTCGAATTTTGAACTTGCATAACCAAAAATAATTGAATTGTTGGAGTTATACAGGGTGTCCCATTTTGATCTCTAAATGCAAATATCTCAAAAACATGCATCTTAAACCAAAAGTACTTCATACCAAAGTTGTTACACAAAGAGGAGGCCACAAAACTACGATATCAGTTTCATCATAGATAGCGTTATGATAGAATGAATAGTTGTTCATGAGTGCTTCGAGTCGATAATTTACTATTGTCTGTATAGTTTTGAATCGGTGGTTCACCATTGATCTATGGTTTTCTATAGAATTTAAGGGAAACGTGAATGATTTTATCTTGAGATTTCCAAGGAAAAGTATTAATTATTTGGAAAAAAATATCACGGTATCCTTTTGAATGACTGGTATTCCTTATGAAGTAATTTTACGATAAAACCAGAATCATTTTTCTCAAATCCTATAAATTACGATAAAAACCGATTGAGTTATATCGTAAATTCGTGATACAGCATCGTGAATTCCCGTTTCGGAAATCGCATTGGAACCAATAGGAAGAATGTTATCGTTTCCTATGGGAAATTTCTGTCAGGAGAGGTAACAGTGTAAGAGTAAATACTCATCATCCGAAAAGAATTGGAACTCGAAAATATAATAATTCTTATAAAATTAATATAAAATAATAAAAAATAATATAAAAATTCTGGTAAAATGAATATTTCAATTCGCATTAGTCAGAGAGTGGGAATTCTTCATACATGGAGATGTAAAATTACATATAGCATCGTACCCTGAACATGTGCTATAAATGCGCACAATCGGAACGATTACAAATATATGTAAGCCTTTTTGTGCCGCCCGATTAGCGTTGTCGGTTTAGATGCGATCGTTAGGGCATAGGTTAGGTAGGTTTAGGAACGAGATTTCTGACAGGGTTCGATACCCGTTGGAGGAAGGATTTGATATTCAACTCCTGAATGTGCGTCAAGTTCAGTCTGAAAATTATTTTTTTCAGATTTCGAACAAATTTTTTTTTTGTATTTTCAAGTATGAATTGTTGAGACAAATCTCATCAAGGTATTTTTATGAATACAAATATTTATTGCGTTTGAATAATACTGTGAAAGGTAATGGATTTACTCTCATATCCCTTACAACGGTCGCACGGGTAGACCGCGATTATCCCGAAAGCGTGTTGGCCCGAAAGTCGAAATCCCGAATAAGAGTAATCCCGAAAGATAACTATATTTTACTAGTCACGCGCTAATGAGTTAAAATGTCACCAAATTTTTTTCGGGATTACTTCTATTCGGGATTTCAACTTTCGGGTCAACCGAGCTTCGGGCCAACACGCTTTCGGGATAATCGCGGTCTACCGGTCGCACGCATTTCACGCGCATAAGATGCTAGCCAATTGGGCGCAAATCCACTCGCAATTCACGCAACAGAAAGCGACGTACCTGTAACCTGTATCCGACTTTGCACGCGATTCAAGAGCTCCAATGTCATGTGATTCGCTCGTGATTCGCGCGCAAAATGTTATCTGGGATAGTTGCATTCCTCTCACATTGGCGGTAGTTCAAATATGTCTATCCACATGAATGATTTCAATGCATGGATGAAGTTGAAAAACGAAACCATAAATGATTAGATACAACACTCTCACATTTTCCCACGATTTTCATGGAAGTGGATAGGAACATGACATTTATTTATAAACATATAGAGATTCGTGTTCCATCGTTACAGTTGCGTTTCTCCCACCTAATTCAGACATCCTCCTACCGTCTACCACATTCTTATCGATCGTCCTTTGCTCACAGAATCAACTAAACTGAAGACCGAAAAGTAGTGTGTAAAGTACCATCCAAACGTCGAAGGTGAAAACGGTCTCGTGTAGCGATCGAAGCGGTGCACGTTGTTTCCAAGTATTCAACGATCAATACGTTCCGACTTGATATAATTTATATACTCACGTAATTGTCTTACAGTGTCAGTGACATCCATCAAGAATTATTTATATCATATCAACAGGTACGTCTTTACACTCATTTTCATTATCTTCAAATATAAAAACACTTATTTCAAGAAACTATCGAACCCAATCACTATTTTAAGAATCGGTATATCATTTCACGAACAATTTTTGATGATTGATGTACTGCGCCGCTCGAAAACGAACAAATGAATATTGCGGACGTAAACAAGTCGATAATTTTCTTTCGATCGCCCAAATATTGTTTACAGTCACATATACTGGTGTTAGCTAGGGTTGAAATTATTGCAATATTTTGGTAACCTTTTTTTGTTGAAAACAGGGAAATGATACAAAAGCACAGTGAACAAAAGAGAAGCATCTCAGTCGATTAACCGGTTATCAACAGTAACCCGGTGTGTCAAATATAAACATCATTTCATCATAATGGAATTCCAAAAATAATTCCAAGCAGTCTGTAAATTATAATAACAATGAATTTGATCTTCATACGAGTACCTAGATCATATAATTTTTGATAATTTTGTGTCGATAAATTGTCCTAAATGTATGAAATATTTCATGTTGCTGAAGTTTGAATCATTTACTGAAACTTCTCAATCGAATCACGAAATACTCACCTGTAGAAGACTCAAATTCTTGCAGTAAATTCTTTGAACGATGTTTTCAGTTCCAAGATGTTGAGTCGGAAAGATAAACACCGATGATTCATCAGAGTTCGTGAGTTTGGTTTTCGTTTCGGTTCTATAAACGATTTAAACTTCAAGAACATGATATTCGAAATTTATAGAATATTTCATGGTCATCAATCAAATCTGTGAACATCTGATTCCTAGAGTGGAACAAAGGAATTAATTTTATGTTTTTGTATACTCACACCATAATAGTTCATTATGTGCTCAAAAAGAATTTCTTAAAACTGTTCATTGGTTATGCTTTATACATTTATTTCCATAGAATCCGAATGAATTTGGAATTTCGCAAGAGGCGGATACGTTCAAAACGTTATTAGATTGGAGCGTGTCATCTGTTGTTCACTGTATCATTATATTTTTCTACAGACTCCCCCAAATGATTTGAAATTTCCTTAAAGATCTCCATTCATAATCTTCATTTGATTCAATTATTTCTAATGAGGTAGGGAAAATTACTAATTTCATCTTATTGTCGTACAAATAAATGATGAATTTGCATTCAAACCATTAATTAATTCCATAAATAAATCTTGACAAAATTATCTCAATGTTGTTTTTCTTCTATTTGTTTTCGGAGAAACGAATACGGTATGAAGAAAAGCGAGTAACTTTGAAATTCCTGGACTCTCAATCAAAAAATCTATGGGATAAATTGATGCAATTTATAAAATCATATAAACCATAATTGATGAGGTGATATCGACATGTTGCATGAATCACTTTATCATCATTGATTACAATCATCACAGTCGACCATGTTTGAAAGCGAGATAGCATTCGAGTGTTGTAGTTGCTTTCTCTCTTCTTATCTTGAAACAGTGATAACATATCAACACATGTACAATGGTGAAGACTTATTCTTCGAAAAAATCACAGTGCAAGAAAGAATGTTTCCATCCTTCTTCAAAAATTGAAAATTCATTTTATGTATCGCATACTAATTTTTCTTTTGAAAAGTAAATTTCTACTTAAAAAATGTGTTCTCCCACGTGGAAAAATTTTCAGAATTGTATATAATGTATATACAACTTGTCCATAAATTTTAATCGAGTTATATAAAAATTATATATAAATTTGAAAATTTTGTTCACATGGGTTTGGGTCTAGAACGAAAGTTTATACAACTCTGGTTGATGAAACCCATTAAATCTCGCGTAATCTTATTCAACTTCGACAAAAGTCTGGATAAATCTCATTGAAGAATAGTCAGTATCCTTGCAAAATTTCATTTGGATTCATTCACCAAGATACCATAGTTTGCCTGCTCAAAAATTACTTCCACCAATGTTTTACATGAATTGATTAGAGATTATTTATTTTATATGATATTAAAAAAAACAGTGTAGTAAAACAGTAGAGTCCCACTAAAAAGTTGATGTTACGAATCATGTGAGCGAAGAGAGAATAGAAATGAACGCAATAACTTTCTTTACATTACTCATTCCACGTAATTAGATCTGCTATTGGAAACGACAATACCACACCACACGCATAAAATGAAACGACAAGGAACATTTTTTTATGATTAACAATCCTCGATAACGTTGAAAAAATTCATTTATTACTCATTGTGAGTACATGTTACTTTACCCTCATTTTTTATCTTCACTTGAATTTAATGAAGAAGAAAAAGAGAGCAGGTGGTTTCTAAGTTTCAGCGGATTTCTCAAAGTTTTAATAAAATACAGGTTTTTATTTCTCTTTCCGAGGAAAGATAAAAAGTGAGTCATCAAAGAAGAAAAAAGAAATACATTCGGTTGGATGTTATCTATGAATTATAAGAGGAAAATAAACGACTGTGGTGTATTAAAAAACTTGATACGTCATTGAATGCTTTCAATAATTCTTATACCACGACGATTCATCTGCAAGTTTCTGTCGAGAATTAGTGCCAATTTTTATACTGCAGAGCGTATATGTATATTGGAAAAGATGTTCATGATATATAAGTATGAAGAAGAATAAATACAATTCTACATATAATCTAATAACATTTTCTTTCCACTTCGATTTTATAATTCACGATAATTTAAATCTATCGTCACAGTTCTGGATTCAACGATGGAATTTTATTTCATTTCACAGTGTAATTCCATATAAGTTTGTAATATCATTGGTCAAATTCTTCCAACCGTCGAATAATTATTCAATGAAGATTTTTTGTATAAATTTGTCACCATTTTCATCATTCACCGTTGAAGTGAATTGATGAAGTTGTGAATTAATATTAATTATTCGAGTGACAAACAAAATGTTTATCGTTAAATGTCAATCACGTCACTCATTTGAGTTCTCAATATAATTATATCGATAAACGGTGAAAAAGAAGTTTCAGCGGCTAGAGAGAAATCTAAATACGATTTTTCAATATTCCTGTTGAATATTCAAACGTGAATAATTATACATCATCGAGACCTATCAAAATATTTTGAGAATTATTGAAATTAGAACCCTTCTCGAAGGTATAATGCATGGAGATTCTTTTGATTCGAACGATCATAATTTATAAATTATGCTATTGAATCGAAAACTATTATCACACTCAGACAAACTTGAAACTTGAGTTATCGTAGATTGTCATTGCAACCATAAACTATCTATCAGTGATAAAAGTTATCGATAACTGGAACGAAACGTTTGATATCTCTCGTTAAACATTTCAAATCAATGCCCATTGGTTGAATAAAATAGATGGAATATTTTGAAAATTCAGGAAAAAATTTAATGCTGACCCAAGAGGGAAACTTTTTTAGAATTGCATATAATTTATATAAAAACTATATAGAGTCATATATAATTATGCAAATTGTTTTTACCCAGGAAGTTCCAACCAAATAATTCATCTGAGACGAATTTACCTGGATTTCATTCTAGGAAATGAATATCATATCTATTGCACTTCCGTGGTGTGTATATTTCCAAGACATACCCACCATTCACAGAGCTTAGAATCGTTGATTGAAACAAATGGATAATTGAAGATGAACAAGAAAAAAAGGTCATGCAATAGGTTCGTTCGTTCTACGTGCTCTGAGTTGCTCCAACTTGTACCAAACCAATCATTTCGTGGCTTAAACTGGAAGTAGCGAATCCAAAATACTTGGAGCGAGTTGGAGTAACTTGGGACATCGGTAAACGAACTTAGCTAATGATTACCAGAAATGATACTGAATTAGTAACAACTCTGAATTTCTGTACATACTTGCGAACAGAGACGAGTAATGGTTACAATTTCGGTGTACCGAATTGTATTCAAGTACACCAAGATAGGAACCATCACTCGTGTAATCAAGTTGAAACTGGCAGCCGTAAATCTAGCAAGCGATTGTCATAACTTTTTACAGAAAACTTTTATCACGGCTTTAAGCATCTGAAACGTTGAGGGAAATGCTACTTAATCGATTTCTGGTGTAAACCAAGCTTCAGCAATGTTTAATCAAAAGTTAGAACAATTGGTTGCTAGGGTTACGGTCGCCAATTTCAACTTCATTCTCGTCTCTGTTACTCGGAGAAAAATGGAATTCTAAAACTATAATAATTTTCATATAAATCTGAAACATTTTCTTAATTTTCTTTATAAACCAGAAACGGCGAGTTTTAGAAAATGGCTTTTTATTCCGAAATGCTTATGAATCAAAAGTGGAAAGTAACAAACACAGTTGAAATTCAGAATGCTGAACAGCCAAACTGTACAATGCATTTTACAAACTTCGACGTTCAGCGTTTTTAATTTGTCATGTAATCTTCCGGATTTTCATGTAAAAATTAGGGGTGCATGAGACTCGAGATGATCTGTTGTATTTGGAGTCGAAACGATACCGAGACCGGATATTCGATACTCGAGAATATCGTCGATACTGGGAGTGCACAGAAGCACAAGACTAATATCGGTATCGTTTTGGAATTGACATATCTCTCTTGAATTATAATATATGTGTATGGTCTTATTTTGAAAATTGCCTGGTGGAACAATTTCACTGGGAATCTCTGAAAATCTCAAAGACTTTCTGTGCAGTTTTTCAGAGATGTTCATAGTTTTTCAAAGATGTTCATAGATATTCAGAGGAATTTTCAGTGGAAAAACAGTGTTTCGAGATGTCAAGACTGATAGGAAAATTGATAATACATTCATATTGAATTTAAATCTCAATTATTTGATATTGATACAAAAATAATCGATCATTTGGACATGCATTCGACTGTACACAGTAATATCCCCCGAAAATTGTGGATAATATTCCAGCAATATCATATTAATATCATCAGTTAATAGGACAAATTCAACATAGGTCTTAAGGAGATACACGGAGAAAAAAATATACTACTTTTTCTCCTTCTGTTTGCTAAACCAGAAACAGGGAGGTTTGTGAAATGGATTTTTACACAAAAATAAGGGTGATTACGAATCAGTAACTGAATTTTACTATATCCCATATAAAAATCTTCAGGCTCCGCCAATGCTGACGACGGAATAAACCTAGACGCAAGGCTGCCAGCCAAAGCTGGGCAATCTATGTAGGGACAAGGATGGTTGACAATGGTCTAAACATTGCACCAATATGGGAAGTCATAAATCGACTTCATTGATCCATCATTGATCATTGGCTGCGCCACGCTTGGCCCATCCTTCAACCAATATTACTTGAAGGAAAAAGTATGCTTTCAACAGAGGCTCTCTAGGGCTTGGCGGGACACTGCTCCAAGCATTAGGCAACTCTGAATGACAATGGATTCTCATGTTGCACCAAGCATGGGTCGTAGTAGCTTGGCTCAGCTTGGGCGATGGCCTCGCTCAGTTTAGGCGTTAGCTTGACTCGACTTGAGTAATAGCTTGGCTAAGAGTGAAACTTCCTTCTCAAACAGCAAATTACAATAACTCTCACCAGAGTGATGCTTGTTTCCTGCGAGTGGCGAACCAAGCATTCAATCAATATATAAGTCTCCTTTGAAGATTCCATGACAGAAATAATTCTTCATCTGTTTCCAGACCCGCCTACTTCTACGCCAGGACCACCGGATTTACGTCATTCATCAGTTTAAACTAATCAGAAAAATTACATGTTGAAATTCTCCGACATTCATTTCGTTCAATCGAAATGATAGAATGGATTTTTTATTTTATTTTCAATTACAGTAAAAAATAAAAGTGACCATTGGCATGAGATGGGCGCAACCCTGCCGCAACATTGCTACAGCGTTGGCTCATCCTTGGCGAACAAATTTTTGTATGGTCTGCCATTGACGGCATATGCTATCACAACCCTGTTTCCAGTGTTGGGTCTTGATTGTGGAAACAAATGGGCTGAGGCTGAAATGATGTTATCATTTCAGAGTTGCGCCATGCCTGGTAGCCTAGGCTCGGCCCATCTTGGTGAGCCTTGCGGCAACCTAGCGCCCATGGTCAATTTTTACCTGGGATGCTTTATAAAATTTAATGTTCAGCGTTTAAAACTTCAATCCTACCTATGACTTTTTCTACGATATTCATAATCTTCCGTATTTGTATGTAAAAATTCATATTACAAATATTATATTCCTATTTCTAGTTCACTAAGAAAAATAACAAAAGTTCTTATACTTTTGAGCGGCATTTCTCTCCGTATACCTGCGTAAGAAACATTTTGTCTGTGAGATTTCTCTGTACTGAATTTATGTAACTGTCTATAAATTTTATAGAATAATCTTCGATAGCGCAATATATAGAGTATTAAATATGATTTCCTGAAAATTCCAGACTGTCCCTGGTGAAAAATGTTGAAACAGATGAAGCGTTAAAAGCTTTCAATTTCCGCTTCTTTTGCGCTTAGATACTGTTCCGTTTAAACTTCCGCGTCGCTCCATCCGCTTCATTTTCATCAGGGGTTTCATAAATTCTGTTCGGAGAGATCTTTCACTAAAATGTTTATTCGGATGATACGGTGGTATCCCCTTAATGAACTTTGATAAAATTTTTTTATTAGAGAATTCACTTTCAACCAGGGCCGTGGAGTCGGAGTCGGGAGTTGGAGTCGAGGAGTCGTGTGGAATGATGGATGGAGTCGAATGTTATTTCATCGACTCCTTGAAAAAAAAGTTAGTTTTCATGGAAGTACGTTAGAAAAACATTACGAAAACGTCCTGTATTATATGAAAAGAACGTTTTCAGAACGTTTTTAGCTGCATTAAAAGTGAAAATGCTCTAAACATTGGAAATATGTGCTTTTGGGGGTTAAGACTCGCAGAACCTAGGCTATATTCTTAAAACATTCAGAGAAGTTCGTGTGCTGTTTGGAATACGTTTCCATTTCTTTGGCTTATTTTTTCAAATACACATATTCAATCTTCTCAGGTTAATCTCAGGTTCATCAGTTGAGAGATGAAATTTGCATGCAAAAAATTTTTTCAATTTTTCTCTAACACAAGCGAGGAATCCATATGTTAATTTATGGACAATGTATTTTCACACGTCTATTCGAAGTTCAAAGTGTAATGTTTCGAAATCAAATGCATAGAATTCTCTGTTCACATAAATAAGATGAATAAAAAAATGAGAGTAGGAATTGATGTGTTTGTTTTCATAATCTGTTCGGTAAGAAGGTGCTATAATTCTTTATATCAATGGAACTATAAAGGTATGAGAATGGAGAAAGGGAGTCATAAGAAATCTCTAAGTGGGAATGTAACGTCCCCGTAAAACTGAGATCATTCAAAGAATTGATTCTTATCAAAATGAAATTTTTCCAATGAGAAATGTACAAATTTCAAATTAGCCGTTTCAGACTCAAATGATTCTAAATAAGTTCGAATCATATTTTTGATCAGAGATTTGCACTATCAATCGTTCTGAATGATTCCGTTTCTGCAGGGAGAGCTAAGGTTGTTGAAGCACTGAAATCCCATATATACGGCATAGGAGTTGAAAAAGAATTCTTAAGAATTCATATTGAATTCATCCGACCCCAATTGAATTCTCTGCGCACTCCTTCTGGACTGATTTGCTGTATGGGATTCCTCTCTCTTTTTATCAGTATTACAAGTTTGCAATAGGTACGAAAGTTTCAAATGAGAGATAAGTCCGTAATTATTACCTAATTATTCAAAGAGCTCCATACTGCTTATTTCCAACGAATCTTGCTATCACTCCATGCTTATCTGCTTAATAGATTTATATTGCACTTATTCTCGTTACCAGAACGGAAATCGTTTTGGAGTTGTTTGACAATTATTTGCAGATTGTGTTGATTCATTGATGTTATCAGAGATGTGACAGATTTACAAACACTAGAAGAAATGTGGTGAGTTTTTCCTCACTTTAATGGCGGATTCCATCCCCTGGTCGTGGGAGAATTGTTTTTCCATCAAAAATAGGGGATTTTTCCTCCATTTTGAGGAACTATTCCGTTTTTTGGGTGTTGAATCCTCCAAAAAGTAAGGACAAACTCTACCAAATCAGGATGTCAAGTTCCCTATCCCTGGTGGAAGATTTTTGGTGAAATATTCCACATTTATTTTCTACAGTGAAGAATGAAAACATTCAGAAACAAAATATTTTTGATTTATTTATTCTTGTATTTATTATATTTTGAAATAATCAAGAATCGTGCTTTTTCATCCACCCTGTTGGTTCTAATTGTCCAATAAGCTGCTGCATATAAAAACATACAAATGTTTGTACTGCATCAGATCAACGGTTCATAAATGAAAGTTTTAGAGAAAATTTTTTGTCGAAAGTTGTTGACGAAATTTTTCTAACATTTGGAATATTTATATCTGTTGAACAATGTTGATAGGAGAAATAATTCATGCATAAAATTTGGAAATAGAACATTAAAATTAATTACGACTTGGAATTCTGTTATATTGTTTGCATTTTAGGCTCGACATATTTAGCAAATCAAACTTCAAAAATATATCAATAAATAAAATATTGAAACACAGGTCGAAAAACCTCGATAATGAATAATGTCCATCTTATGTCCAAGTTTGGTTCTTTTGGAATTTTTATTCATGAGAATAAACACTAGAGCCGGAGTCGGGAATTTTAAGTCGTCCGGAGTCGGAGTCGGCTATGTGAAAGCTTCGACTCCGCAGCCCTGCTTTCAACTTGGAAATTTCTCGAAATTGTATACTATTCTGGAGAAATTTCAGAGTTCCTCGCTGAGATGGAGACCCTACCGCTGAATAAAGTGATCATATACAACTAAGCTTGTGTTCCAAAACTTTGCTCTCGTACTCTGAAATATCGGTTTCCTATGTCTTTCTAATCAATTGAACAAAGCTGTGCTCTTCATTTGACCAGCTGATACTGCTACACTGATGATGTTCAGAGTATAATGGTTAAGTACTGTTACTTTCATCAGAAATATTAGGCGATACCGATACTATACTCGCATCTGATAGTGTTCCTCGATACCGAGACGAGACTTTCAAAGTATCGTCGAGAATCTCGTCTCGTGCACTCCTAATAAAAATCTATTTTCTAAACCTTATTGGTTCTGACTTATTGAGGTGGCACTAGTGGCGTGGCAGCAGCCAAATCGTTTATACCAAACTATGGGCAAACACTTCATATTAATTAAAATATCGCTCTGTACAGAATTTCTTCTTTAATCAGAAAAGTCCTGTACAGAGCGATATTTTGATTAAAATGAAGCGTTCGGCCGTAGTTTGTCATAAACGATTTGGCTGCTGCCACGCCGCTAGTATCCCCTTAAGAAACTGAGAAAAAACTTGAATTTCCATGAGAATTATTATCTTTTCCCCTGGCGTGGCTCATCTATTGTGGCTTTTCCCTGAACCTTCTTTCCCATCGTAATTTAATAACGTGAACGTAGTTTGTCTTTGCGTTTAACTAAATTCATTTCAATTAAATCAATTTTTATTAAAATATGAACCTAATAGAATTCCATTCAAAGGAATAAAATGTTTCTTCCATTGAAACAAAGTTCTGTTCATTCCAAATAAAATCTACTTGAATCAAGAGAAATCTCATTTGATCTGATCCAATATCCGTTTAATTGACATTCGAACGAATCATTGTTTCTTATGTTTGTGTAAATTTCCTTCCACGCTGAGAGGAAAAAGTGGAAAGTGTTGAAACCTCGCTCTACCGTTATGACAAATCCTTTCGCCAAATTAGTGAAAAGTTTGTTTTTACAGGAAAAGTCTTGCTCTTTTAGTATGCTCTTGCGACAAATCAGCAAATATTTTTCTAAAACAGGTTTATGGACGATCCCTTATGGTAAATAGTTTGCATACCAAAATATTAGAGAAAAATATTCTAGAACTAGAAGAATAGTTCTTGAAAACTTGGAATTATGAAGGAATCTCGGAAGCTTTGTTTTGTGGCTACCCTGCAAAGAGAAAACAAGCATCTTAGGTCAGTATTAAATGGATTTTATTCTCTTGGAGTTCTAAAAGGTATTCTAAAAATGTACGTAGAATATGTATCCAAAACAGTACCATTCGTAAATTCTGAGGATGTTTATATAACTACCCGAGTAAAAATTTTCATTTCGGGTTCGCTAAACAGGACTGGTGCGGGCGTGTTGCATTTTTCTGCGGTACTGCTGCGGATGTGATGTGCCCGCACTGAATCTGCAACAGTACCGCACAAAAATGCAACACGTCTGCACCAGTCCCGTTTGGCGAACCGAAATTAACATTTTTACTCGGGTAGGGATGGACGATATTTGAAAACATCGACGTTTTTCATACAAAACTTACTAGGATTCTATCGATGCTCCATGAGATTACTGAATATGAAAACATCGCCCATCTCTACCTAGAACATCCTCCAAACTTCCAAGAACATTCTTAGCATCTTAGCATTTTGTACTACCTGGATAGTTGCCAGGTGCACGGAAAAAAATGCCCATCGAAAATATAAGAATTCTTGTTATTTTTCTCAGTGAATTAGAAACAGGAATATGATATTTGTAATATGGGTTTTTACATAAAAATACGGAAGATCGCGAATATTGTAGAAAAAGTAATAGGTAGGATTGAAATTTTAAACGCTGAACGTGAAATTTTATAAAGCGTATAGTAAAATTCAGTCATTCGTTCGTGATCTCTCGTATTTTTACACGGAGAAAAATTGTCTATTATAAATTACTAGACTCGCTAATATATTGCGGATATACTTGCATTCTGAAGTTATATACCAAACATTTTCTTCAAAAGTACCAGACTTTCTGGGAGTTAATGGTAGGATAATGACAGTTTATAATAGAAAGTCTGATGCTTTTGATGAGAATGTTTGGTATATAACTTTAAAATGCAAGTATATCCTCAATATACTAGCGAGTCTAGTAATTTATAGTAGATAATTTTTCTCAGTGTATGTAAAAATCTATTTTGAAAATCTTCCTGTTTCTGGTTTAGCAAGCAAAACAAGAAAAAGTAGTATATTTTTTCCTCCGTGTAGCGACTCACATGACCCTATGGAAAAGATCTCATAGAAACTGATACGTCGATACGTGGAATCTATGAGACTTTATGAGATTTTATATGAGCATTTGTCCAGGGGTTTATGAGATTTTATAATGCCACTATGCGAATTAATAAGCACAAAATTGAATTTTATCAGGTTTTATAAGCAATCGTGGAAAATCTCATAAAGACGTTTAAAATGAAAATTCCCTATGAGATTTTGGTGTGCTTTTGTCCAGGGGTTTATCAGAATGTATCAGCGTTTATAAGACCTTTTCAACAGGGGAAATAAATGAAATTGCGGATCGCTTAATGGAGATCTTCTAATATTCGTTTATAAATTTGTTTTGATAAATAATCCGAACTCCCACAATATTACGCAACTTAGATTTTGATTCTATATTGATTTTCTTTACAATACGTTGTAGTGAGAAGTTTTCCATTTTCTTCAGCGTTTGTTGATTATCTTTATCGCAATACCGGCCAACTATAATCTCAATGACGCAGGCAAACACGACTGTAAGTTGATATCCAGCACACGTGATCTGGATGTCGATAAATTCTCTTCTGTGATTTTCTTTCTTCACATACCTCAGTATTCCTTTACATGAGAAACCATATCCTAGTATTGGATATATGTCCTGCCCCAGTAAACACACGCACGTTTTAAAAACGTCAAAAACAATCAATAACCACACGTTGTGAATTAGTAATATTCTTGCGTTGATTGAACGTAAAAATGTCGCGGCAGATCACGTGTTTTTCAACCATCAAATAACGTCATCTCAACGGTTTGAACATCGTTTAAAAGGGGTCAAATATTGACGTGTCCTAATGATGGTTCTACACCCAGAGAAATTTATATTTGGATTTATTTAAATTGACTAAACTTTGTTTGAATCAACTAAATTTTCTACTTAAATATGAACCTACTAGAGTTTTAGTTGAATCAAATAAAGAATTTATTCCATTCAAATAAACTTTTATTAATTTCAAATAAAATTTACTTGAATCGAGTAAAATTTCATTGAATGCAATGAAATGTCTAGTAGGTTTATATTCAAGTAAACTATTTTTCTGGGTGTAAAACGTGAATTGAATCCAACAAATTTTTTTTTGAAAACTTTTCATTCAATATCGAGAACAATAGTATTTCTGAGTATGACAGAATTTGGAAAGTATGTCACACTATTTACTATTTTGCTCTTTGTTGAAGTTTTAACCATTGTTCGGTTTCGTTCGACATTTTTAGCAGAATATCTTCAATTGAAGTTCAAACACTAGGTGTTATGAACACATTTTAAACGCGTAATTCAAACCCGTTCAAAACACGTTTTTTGAGGACGTCGTTTGATGGTTATTTTTGAATATTGGGTCAAATTACACGTCATCAAAACGTAATTCCTCGTCGTCTATTTCCCTATCAAATTTCAAATAAAAATCAACGTTATGAAATCAACCACTAACGTCCGTTTGACAGTCTAACGTTCTTTCAACGTTGAAATAACGTGTGTGTGTTTATTGGGTGTATATAGGTATTGAAATTTATATGAATATTGTCAAATTTTACATGGAGACATATATAGTTGCATATGTGGGTACATGTGAAAAGTTGACATTATTATGTATTGTCACAAACGTATATAATTTTTATTATTCTTAATTAAATTGAATTGATTATGTGGTTTATATATGATAATATACTGAGAGAATAGTTTATTTGGATTTAAAGGGGGTGTATTCGGCTTATGCTATAATAAATAAAATATGTCAACAGCTGAGAAATGCCATACAAGATCTTTGACCAGTTAATGAACTTTATTTGAGGATATACTAATAACCCATGTGTATCTACAATAAATATTTATTTTGCCTCATTCGAATTAGGATCCCTTAGATACAAATAAATTGTTTTCTCCGTGTACATATTTCTATATAGAATCCAACAATACTAATGTAAACTTCAATAATTATATATAACGTATGTATCATCATGTTTTCAAATTAATCACTAGTTAATTGAAATCTTATCTTCCTAAAGAACTCTTACGATAAACAACCTCCTTCGTCAATCAAATTCATTATATTTGATATCAATTATGAGAACATTGGACTGTGTTAACCGGCAATATTCCAATTCCAGTACTTAGCCTTATGTGAAACGTTATCATTTCAACTCCGAGTCAGTACAGTCGAATGAACTAGCCGTGTAATGGTTGCTCAAATCTCCCAGCGCTGATAATTCCAGCACCGGTATTGCGTCAGAATGGGATCAGGTTCCAATTTCCACACGAAAAAGCATTTATTATTTGTAATTTTTCGGAGTAGGCAAGAAAAATGCTTGCGCTGTAATTTGAAGCTTGAGTCCACTACTGTGTTACAATATTGGAATTGAGATACTAGATTTGATCATTGTGAGTCTGTACTAAAAAATCAGATTTTATGATATATAATCTGAGTTTTATATGCTAATTTTGAAATATTGCATACAAAAGGTGAAGCTGAAACTACCTAGGTAGGAATTGACAAATGGCCCACCCTTGGCTCAATTTTGACTTGTATACACTGAAAAAAAAGTTTTGGTAATGGTAAAAAAAGTGTTTTGTTGTTTGATTTCTCATGACCATACTATACCTTCATTCTGCGCATTTATAACTATTGTATCTCTATCTTATATCTGTATTTTCATTTGCCTTCATCTTCATTCTGCGCGTTCATAACTATTGTATCTCTATCTTATATCTGTATTTTCATTTCTCACACCTTTGTAATCTCATCCTCACTCTCATTCTCATTTCATCTTTATTTTTAAGTTCATTCATTGTGCCTTTTTTTTGCTTTTCGGGCTGTGGGTTTAATGCTGTATATATATAAGTATTTTTGTATATAATATCTTTGTTATTGTTTATACTTCTTTCTCAATTGTTCCACAGGATTTTCATCCTAGAACATAAATAAACATATCTATCTATCTATCTATATAATTTGGTCAAGGGACCCAAAAGGAGAAATCATTTTGTACCTCGAACTATACTGATTTCGATTGTTTGGTTAAAATCAAGTACATTTCTTGGTTACCCACATCCTTTGAAAAAAACATATTATTTGGTTGTTTTCACAAAACTCACGCGGTTTTGTTCCACAAACAAAATAATTTGGCATTTCATAATGACTTCATCTTTGTAGGGAAAATATTCTTTTGCATTTCTGAAACGTCAATTCACATGAAAAGTTTTGTGTCATGAATAAAATAATACATTCCTGCATGGAAGAATACTTTGATTTATTTCAATCATATAAACTTGTGCACTGAGACGCATTGTTAATTGAATCTTACAAGGGGATATCGCAAGAGCCCGGAGCTACTTTTCAATGAAAGTCGTGTGTACGTGTACCATAGATATTCGTGATGAAAATCATCCTCACTTCAATCCTAACACGGCTTAGTATTTGAAGTTCGAGTTTGAAACATGAACACAACTTGATATGTGCAAAGAAGGTCCCCCTATCCAAGTGATCGGCAGTGGCTTGAGTGATAGAGCCTCCGCCTCCAGTCCCGAAGACCTGTTTTCAAGTCTGCTGGTGGTGATGTTTTTTTTTTCAATCTGACCCACGATTTTCTCACCAGGACAAAATATTTTCAGTCTGCAGACGATATGATTTGGTTTCGCAAGCAAAATGTATTTACCTAGAAACCAAAGGTGTGCAACAAAGAAATAATATGGTTTTCAACAAAACGTTTGGTTGATCACATTTCAACAAAATTCTTCTGTTGAAACAACAAAAGTTTTGTTGTTTTAACAAAACATTTTTTTCGGTGTAGGGCCAGAACCCATCACAAAAAATGGTCCAAGCTTGGTAAAAGCTTGGGATGATAACTTCGCGCCAAGCTTGGTACCCAATATTGAGCCAAAAAACAATACTAAGCATGGCTCAAGGTACATGTATTATGAGCTTTTTGGAGCTTGGCTTATATGACCAAACCGGAACTGGCCCAAGTTCTGTATATTAACTTTTGACAAGCTTCAATCTGGTTTTCCATACTTCTTAGAGGAAAAAAATACATCATTCTCCCTAACATTTCACTTGTGACATGAAAAATCATTATTCATCGTACACGGAAAAAAATGGCCACGTAAGAATTACATGAAAAGTGAGGTTCTAATTACGGTGTGGATTTCACATAGAGATATAAGAATAGAGGAGGGGAGTAGGCCGAAAGCTGTAAGTGGAAATGTAGTCTCGAATAAACGAAAGAGTAAATGAGAGAGGAATAGAGGAGTTCTGTGAGAATGGTCGCTGATTGGCTAGCCTCTATCGCTCTCTCTCTCTTTGCCAAGACTTACACGTTTTCGGCCCACTCACCTCCTCTAGTCTTATATCTCTATGGGATTTCATGTAGAATTTACTCCAGAGTCCTGTTGGATTTACATTGTTATCATGGTTACCATGGCAACACGTCTGCCGTTTACTTCAGCAGCAATGTACACATAACATTGGTCCCAATGTGAATTTTACTCCAATTGCATGCACTTCAGCAGTTATGTCAAAATAACAACAACCAATGCAGAATCCACACGTCATTTTTTTCCGTGTAACAATAATTAATAATAACTGTTCTGACGTGAGGAACTATAGACCAATTAGTATCATGAATGTTGTCCGAAAATTTTTGAAGATATAGTTACTGATAAAATAACACCACTGAGTTCTGATATAATTTCTGATTTCCAGCATGGCTTCACTTCTGGAAAATCTACCGTAACTAACTTGTCTATTTTTTCTCATGTCGTGTCCTCTGCGCTTGATCAAAATGCCCAAGTGGATACTATATATACAGACTTCTCAAAGGCTTTTGACAGAGTTGATCATAATATATTGTTAAATAAATTAAGTAATTTAGGTATTCGCAGCAATTTCTTGTCGTGGTTACAGAGTTATATTCTGAATCGTACGCAATCAGTTCGTGTCTCTCAATATTTTTCTGATTCATTTTTTGTATCCTCAGGTGTACCGCAAGGCTCACATCTAGGTCCTTTATTATTTATTATTTTCATTAATGATATCTCTACGATTTTCAAGTACTGCACACATCTTCTTTTTGCTGATGACCTGAACTGTTTATGATTATAAGAACTTACAGAGATCAAAATCTGCAATCTGATTTGGATCGGTTACAATCTTGGTGTGTGCTATCTAATATGTCATTAAATCTCACTAAATGCCATGTGATGAGATTTCGTAGAGGTAAAAATGCTATTTATTTTCCTTATAACTTGTCTCATTCTCTGTTATCACCTATAAATACTGTTCGTGATCTTGGAGTTTCATTTGACTCTCGTTTTAACTTCTCAGATCATTACAATTACATAGTTGGTACTTCCATGAAATCTCTCGGATTCATCTAGCGCGTTTGTAAAGATTTTCGTGATCCTGTTGCACTTCGAACACTGTATTGTACTTTAGTTAGACTTCATCTTGAGTATGCGTTTCAAATTTGGAGTTCTCATTTGATTCGGGATTGTACAGACTTGGAAAGAGTTCAGCATAAGTTTCTGCGTTTTGCTGCCTATCAGATAGGCCGTCCGTTGAGCGTCACTTGTCATGATTACTCATTGATTATGTCTCTACTTAACTTGCCTTCCTTGGAATCACGTCGTTTGTTCAATGATTTTTCATTTTTGTATAAAATTGTTAATGGGAAAATTCGCTGCCCTCAACTGCTTGGACTTGTACTTTTTAATGTCCCCTCTCGTTTATTAAGACGCCCTAAATGGCTCAATCCAATTTCTTATAAATCGAGATACGGTTATTCTGATCCGGTAAATCGGATATCTATCCTAGCTTATTCTTACAGTGATGTACTTGAATTATTTTCATCTCATTCTGATCTTAGAAATTCTCTTTCTCTTATTTGTCAAATTTAATATCTAATTGTCCTTTTCACCTATAATTATACACGTTAACTGTTGTTGTAATATAAGATGCATGTAGTCGAGCTTAACATGATGCTTAATGCTTTGATGCGTGATATATATAATGTGGTTCAAATAATGTATATTCCATGTACCAAAGGGTCTTTTATACCCGTGTAAACAAAATAAATAAAAAAAACAAAATAAATCATAGGTGTGTGCGAGTACTCGAAATTTTCGAGTATTCTCGAGTCGAGTCGAGTATTTTGTACTACTCGAAATTTTCGAGCTACTCGATAATCTTCGAGTAATTTGTCGATTTTCTCAGAATTATCATGAATTATCATTTGCCAAGGGTGGAATATTCGTAGAGAACATAAGGGATCGTTATCCACTATCACATATAGATTATATTCATATTCGTATATATTATATACTTTTCGAGTACTCGAAAATCTACCAGATACTCGAAAAATTTCCGAGTGCTCGGTGAATTTCGCGTACTCGGCTCGACTCGACTCGAAACTTCGATTACTCGACTCGACTCGACTCGAAAAAGTCACTACTCGCACACTCCTAATAAATCATAATACGATTAATGCCTTGCTAGAAGCGAAGAAACATATTTACATTGATCAATGAAAATAATCGATGCGTGTGTTACTGATACAGCAAATTTAAACACACGAACGGATCCATGTCTGTAATAACCACAACTCCTTACTCAGAGTATGTGGTTAGAGAAGGAAAGAGATGAACTTTTTCCAAATATCTCGAAACGTGTCAAATGATTATTCCAATAATTATCTATATCCAATAATTAATATAGGTTCTCAAATGGTTCTCAATTGGCCCAATATTGGTTCACCATGCTTGGCAGTTGAATGTTTTGTCAAGCTTCAATTACTTGTTGTGATGCATTTCCTATGAAACTTGGTATGGATTCTCAAATAACAAATGGTTTTATATTGCGCCAATATTGGTTCGCAATACTTGGCAACCCAATATTTTACCAAACTTGGGCCATTTGTCAGTATTGGCGCTTCTTACCTGGGCAACAGCCGTAAAACTAGCAGCCGATTATTGTCCTGAACAAACGTTGTTGAAGCTTTTTTTTATGCCTGGAATCGATTGAGCAACGTTCCACTAAATGTTTCAGACGCTCAAATCTTTAATACAAATTTTGTGTAAGAGGTTGTAATAATCGACTGTCCGCTTTACAGCTGCCAGTTTCAGCTTCATATAAAAAAGATATATTCTTCTCATAAATTACTCTTCTTATTGCATGAAATTGAGAAATCAATAATTTCTACAAACAGAATTAACATTTCCATTTCATTTCAGAACCAAATGATATCGCGTCTCAAGTATTGAACTTACTGGACTTCTATTTCAATAGTATTCCTTGCATCCCTCTTCAAAGAAAAATCCTGTTTCATTCTGAAGATGACGTGTAATCAATTTTCCAATGTCTGCTTATCGGATAAGATCTTGAAATTTTTATGTGAAATATTATAAAGATTTTTTCATATAGATATCTTGAGTAGTGGTTAGATAACACAGGGACATTTTTCGAACATTCCAAGAGCGTTGAATCATTTTAAAACCTTTCCTTTGAACATTTCGTGTCGAACGAATGAAATTTTTGTATACATTTTGATATGAATTTTGGGAAACCTGTGATTCTCCGATCGATAGTTACACTGCAAACACATTTGTATTGGTTTTAATACAAAAGTTTGGAAGCAATTAGCACACTTTTTTTTGTATTGGACCTCCCACACTTTCATTCAAATTTTTCCACATACTACAGTGTAGTATACTACAACTGTATAGTAAAGCTAACACAACATTATTCCGAAATGGTTTTCATGTCTGATTTGATTTGAATTTCCATAAAATTTGTACACTGAGGAAAAAAATTGTTTTTTGTCAAGCGCGCCGGGAATTTGACAGGTATGCGGTTGAGTCAGCACAATAGCGTTTGGCATAAATTTCCCGTCATTTGGTATAAATATACACTTTTGGTTGAGTCAACCCCGCAGCGATATTGTAACTAAATAAGATGCGCGTTCCAGTCGATCACTACGTCATTGATGGAAACACAACAAATTTTGAACGTACCATTCCCAGCAGTTGTTTCAATCACATATTGAAGTGATCAAAACGCATGCAGGTGTCATTGGGAAGAATGAACATTTGAGATAACATACTCATCCAATTGCTTCCAGTAAATTGGTTAATCGAATGAAGATTCAATAAGTTTGACTGAAAATTGGCGGACTTGAAACAACCTCATCAATGTGATTGCTGTTAATGTGTCATAAAATCTATTTCAACCAAAAAAAATGGATACAGATACAGACAAGTGTTCGTTGAATACAGAATTGTTTCCTATTTGTTGAGAAAAAACACCCGAATTCATGTAGAATGATATTATATGATTCATTTCGATTTACAAATTCGATATGAATTTTTATCCATTTTATGAGACATCATGTCAATTGTATGACCTAGATTGGATGAATCATATTTAAAACGGCATTTTTGGGTGGAAGTCATCAATTATTCTCTATAGCTCAGTGGGTAGAGCGCTAGTCTACAAGACTAGGAGTTATGAGTTCGATTCTCGTCAACGGTGAAGCGAAATTTTTATTCCAGAATTTCTTCATAAAACAGTGTCCAGCGAAAACATTTGATCGAGTAATCCATGCCTCACGGAGGGAAGCAGCAAAACGACTCCCATCAACAAAATGGGCGGAGATAAAAGATGACGGATGGTGGTACCCGACTAGAAATTTACCCCATGGACCAGATCAGGTAAACCTTGATCCAGATCAGGTCCTGATAAGGCAACCTCATCAGGACCTAACAAGTCATGTCACGCTGCACTATTATGAGGACCCCATCAGGAAAGACTAATTAGGATTTTGTGAGGAATTCCTTACTAAAACCTCAAAAATAAATCAAAACTAGGATGTTAAAAGGAAACCCCCCATGTAGAAATTGACGAATAGTCCAGTACCGTCTCGATACAGGCTGCCAGTGTGCAACCATTGGCAGACGGTGTCGGTCGGACCACGGAAGTAAACGCCAAATAACAAATAACATTCACTACTAAGAACCAATGCCAAAAAAGTTGTGAAATTATAATAATACATCAACAACGAATATTCAGTAAAATATTCATGCTTTGGCCCAAAATGTTTTTAAAAATAAAAAAAAATGAAATGTGGTCAAAAATCATATTTCAGTGGAGACATAACATTTGCAGGTTAACATCACGTTCACTTCGTCCTCAATGTCATGGAGAGAATATTGGAAACCTCGAAGAGAATCGAACCTACCTAAACCAATGCCTACTTAATGTTGCGCAATCTAATATCCTAACGCCCTAACGACCTAAGCTAAACCGGTACCACGCGATCGGTTAGAAAACATCAATTGAAGTGACGTGTTTATCCGATTCAATGATTCGTCGGTTGAATATAATAATCTATGAGCCTGTGTGAAAATTGAAGTTCGGTTGACAGATTTGAGGTTATAACCTATAAATTTATGGGATAAAAAAATAGATGAATTATTTTTGTGAATTGTGTGGTGGTTATTTCTTGATGAATGTGTATCAAAAAGTCTGTTAGTAAGTGCAAAATGATTAAGTAAATCAGTCATAGCTGTTGTAACGTGTCAAAAAATCGTAATTTGTTGATGCAGTGAAAATGAATTTTCTTCAAATACTTACATCAGCACTTCTAGGCAAAAACTCAGAGATCATATTAATTTTGTAAGAAATATGAGTCATGAAGAACTCATTTGATCAAAAATATGTCAAAAGAATGTTCAAAATGAATAACAAACAACTTGAATTATTCACTTGCAGCTCGTCGGATGGTTTTATTTTTCAAATTGAAGAGCACTCTTGGAGTTGAAATTTTCAAATTTGAGAAAAAAGCCTTATCTTCTGAGTTGAATTTGTTGTTAGGGTGATAATAAACTTGTAGGAAGAGTTTGAAAGTTGAGTGGAATCTATATTGATCAGGAAAGTCCAAATCGTGTGGCAAAAATTAGAAAATCTGTCAACTTAGCTGACAGCGCATGGGTATTCTATCAGCTTTTCTTTACTAAACCAAATGCTGGCAGGAGAAATTCATCAAAATATAGTGAATTCAAAGTGATGTGAAGTAAGAGAGGACAGATACATGCATTGAATTTTATTAGTTATTATAAAAATGTTGATAAATATGGTAAGGCTATGTATGACTCAATGTATCGTCTCTCAATATTTTTGTTTCAATGATTTGCATTTTTGAGTGTGCATTTTCGTATCTTTTCACCAGTAACTAGTGTTAGGTTGAGAAAACATGTGTATTGAACCTGTTTCATAAATATAATAACATTTATTTGTAGGAACATGACACAACATTATTGGAACAAAAATATGGGAAGACGACACTTTGGATCTTCTATAGTCTTTTCTTATTTTTTAGAACGTTTATAAGAACGAATAAAATCTAATGAATATTTCGGTCCTCTCTTACTTCACATCACTTTGAATCCACTATATTTTGATGAATTTCTCCTGCCAGCATTTGGTTTAGTGAAGAAAAGCCCATGCGCCGTGAGCTAAGTTGACAGATTTTCTAACTTTTGCCACACGATTTGGACTTTCCTGATCAATATAGATTCCACTCAACTTTCAAACTCTTCTTACAAGTTTATCATCACCCTAACAACAAATTCAACTCAGAAAATGAGGCTTTTTTCTGAAATTAACAAATTTCAACTTCAAGAGTACTCTTTAATTTGAAAAGTAAAACCATCCGTCGAGCTGAAAGTGAATAATTCAAGTTCTTTTCATTTCATTTTGAACATTCGCTTGAAATATTTTTGATCGAATGAGTTCTTCATGACCTTTATTATTACAAAATGATTGGGATTTCTGAGTTTTTTCCGAGAAATACTGATGTAAATTGATATTGATATAGATATTGTCGTTGTTGATATTATCGTATATTTGAATAGAATTAATTGTCACCACATCAGCAACTTATGATTTTTTACATATTACAGCAGTGATAACTGATTCAATAATTCATTTTGCACTCAATAACAGATTTTTTTATGCGTATTAATCAAGAAATAACGAAAGAAGAGTACTTGTTCGAAACTTATATTTGATTATGACGAAACACATATTCATTCAGTTCATATATACTCTTTGAATAATACTCAGATGATGTGATGTGTAGGAAAGAAAAATGATGCTGAATAGTCAATAAATCAACCTTATGAGAATTGTGATAAGTTAAATGAAATACTTATTTCGCTGGTGATGGTTGAACGTTTGCTAAGTTTTTCTCGCTGTATGCATAACGTGGAAAATCTTGTGAAATTTTCATAAGTTCCGCCTAATTAAAACCCAAATAGTTAGTTTTCAATTCACATTGAGAATAGATTGAACAAATTGTTCAACAGTTTTCAGAAGTAGGTAATGTGTTCGGAATGAAGGGATTGAATTTAAAAACAGGCACAGTTGAAAATCGTTCAAACATGTTCTTCTTATTGAAGGAAAATTTGTTTAATCAAAGAGTGTACAATCTGAAATCAAGTCTGTACATTCTTGTATTCAGTTTATCAAACTATGTCCATGATCTTAGGATGACCGAACGAGGTCCTGATGCGGATACAGCGAGGAAAACCTACTTCGACCTTTTCAGGATAATTTGAGGAAATCCTGACTAGGACCAAATGAGGTCATCCATACGTGAGTCATCCACACCTAATCCCGATCAGGACCGTAACGGGTATTCCTTATTTCGGATGACCTTGTCAGGTCCTCATCATATGTTGGGTTAACCTGATGACAATTTCCAGTCGGGTAGAGGAGCCAACAACCATTCTGACAACAGCACTAAAACAAATTCCAAAAAAATTGTGTGAATTCAGTCGGAAAGTCCGACTGAGGAATCATTTTTTGTCTTTATTTGATCATTGTATTGAATTGCTCTACTGTATTCAGCGAATAACTTATGGAATTGATGAATTCAAGTACGGTATTGATGTCAAGGCATGTAACATCCAAACAAATGTTAGATATTGTCATTTAAAAGTCTTTTGATTTAGTACAAATATGTTTTACGTCGTTTCAAAACACAGAATCAATTGAATCAAGTTCTTAAGAATTACAATTAAATCCTTAAGATCTGGCGGAATTGAGATAACTAATTTTCCAAACCCGCAAGGCAGTTCAATCAACTCCTAGATTGATTTCGCCGTATCCAAATGCGCGGCGGACTTGAGGCAACTGAAACTCGATTGAATCAAACTATCCTTCTTCTCCGTGTATTCAATTGAATACACATAAATGTATCTATGTGTTAATTGCTTCTAGGGTGACCATACGTCCCGGTTTTTGATAATATTTGAGGAGCGTCCCGGTTTTGATTCGAAATGTCCCGGTTTTTTCAGAAGCTATGAAATTTGCATTTTATCGATGATAATGGTTTTTTCGAAGGCATTCCAAACTCCAAAAATTTCTGAATTTCTCCCCTCCCTTAATACAGGCATGCATTGTCTCTGTGATACAAAGAGAGTTATTACGTTTATTGAGCTTTTTCGATTTTATCCTCGTCTTTTCCATGAGCAAACTGGGGGGAAAATGTAGCAATTTTGAAACTTCGGAATTCCCTATAAAGAAAAAGGTTCTTTTCTGTCGGGCTAGAGAAAAAGTGGTCCGAATAGGAAAATGTTCAAAATTATATATAATTTACATATAAACCATATTGAATTTTATGAAAAGTGATATATAATTTCGAAGATGCTTCCACTCCGGGGGAACTGTCTCAGTTTTTAACCTCGACGATCTGGTCACCCTAATTGCTTCCAAAATTTGTTTACAGAATTTACAATTTCTTTCAACAGTATAGTTATTTATAATTCCTCATCGCCTTCCATAATCTTCTTTCCTTCTGCATCCACTTGCAACAAATTCCTTATTCTAAGTTTTTCCTCGAAATGTTTTACACCCATATGTCCGAAGAAGCATCCTAAATAACAAAAACATATCCAATGAACATAAAATTTCAAACTTGTCTAAAACTATCGCATAATATATTTTCTAGAAATCTATTACAGGTCTTTTAGAGCGTTTTCTTGGAGGGATGTCTTCTGTGAATCGAAATTTCATAAAACTGTCCAGAAGCTAGATAGATATTTCATACAAAAGTATCGATACGGGAATCCCTATTCTTCTGGTGGAACACCTTTTCAAAATCTCTTAGATCAATTTTACACAAGAATTGGTTTGAAGATTTTGTAAAAGTGTGACGCACGAGATTGAGAAAAAATCATTCAAGAGATATCACAAAAATACCAGAAAATTCTAAAGTCTTCAACATCTCATGTAAGACATATTTATTTTCGTGTACAAAATGTTTCTTCAAAATTTCTGTAATTATGCATGTATAAAAGAGTTTCAATGATACAATAACATCCTTTTGATTGCTTCTTATCACGACAAGTAAACATGAATGAAGATATATGAGACACATTTTTAACGGTTGTCGATCCAAATATTATCTCGCAACGTGCGGAATGTGTCGGTTAATTTAATATATTTCGAGAAATTTCTTTCAATTTTATTCCTAATTGGGGTGTATAATCACAATTCAGCCATGAACGTTTACTGAGATTAGCATATAATAACTCATTACGTTGTACCGAATGAACCTTCCTTCTACTGTTCGTTTTGCTCGAAACATTTTTCACATACTATAATATCAGTAACTGTTCTGGAAGATTCAGGACTTTCAATTCCGCAATTTTAGAAATGATTTCACAAAAATGATGTAGATTTTCCATAAATTTTATACAATAATTTTTTGATAAAAAATAATATTGATGTTATAA
The DNA here is from genome assembly GCA_018340375.1 of Gonatopus flavifemur. Taxonomy (NCBI): domain Eukaryota; kingdom Metazoa; phylum Arthropoda; class Insecta; order Hymenoptera; family Dryinidae; genus Gonatopus; species Gonatopus flavifemur. The sequence goes on along the minus strand of JAFFJZ010000003.1, from coordinate 42,915,124 downwards.
TACCTCGAATAATTACGAGTGGTCAAAATTATAAATCAATTATGTAATGAAAAACCTAATTACAAAGAGAGAAAAATTGATATCTTTGATGCTAAATGATATATAATTATCATACACACTTACGAGATAGTCCATTTTGAAATATCAATTATTATATCATAAATACATATTACTTATGAATAGTAGAAACTTCAAAAAGAAATACTCAAAAAATTGCTTAACGATATCCTTGAGAAGCTACGTCAATCGATAATGAAGGCCCGGATGTTGAAACTCACTGAGCGCTCGAACACATTTTGAATCTCATCCAAGAGCCCAATAGAACGAGAAAAAAAATTCGTCAAAATGAAAAATAAACAATACAACTGTTAGAACTCATCAAAATACACATTTCCTCATGAGAAATTTTTTCCTATCATCAATAGTTTGTGTGATGAAAATCAAAAAGCGAAAATTTTCATTTCCTCAAAATCAATAGAATTCAAATTATATTTTGCGATCACTCAGGGAGAATTGATTGGAAGGACGGAAAAAAAGTATCGAAGGAATTTTCGATTTGGAGAAACTCAAAGCCATAAAATTGTTCGTCAATGTTTAAAGAAGTTTTTCTGAAATTTTCAGATCAATCGAGTGACAAATGAAGGAGCTATTGAACATTGTTTACAATGACACGTCTCGCTTACTGTCAAGGCAATGCTACTGAACTTCCATACACGACGTTATATGCTCGAAAGTTCATAAGGGAGTCATCCCATTGTAGACAATGTTCAATAACTCCTTCATTTTTCACTCGAATGATCTGAAAATTTCAGAAAAACTTCTTCGATCATTAACAAACAACTTTGTCGTTTTGAGTTTTTCCAAATCAAAAATTCCTTTGACACTTCTTTCCGTGAAAACTTGAAAACGCGTGGTTCTCAACAGAATTTGTTTATTATTAAATATTCATTGAACAATGAGATATTTTGACCAATTTAACTCACTGGTTGTTATCGGGGATCTTTGATGAAACTGTATACCAAATTTCAAGTCTTTCCAATCCATTCTCGCTAAGTGATCGCAAAATATAATTTAAATTCTATTGGTTTTGATGAAGTGGAAGCTGTCGGCCGTTAATATAACAACCGATTGTTCTAACTTTTGATTAAACGTTGCTTGAGCTTGGTTGACACTAGGAATTGATTGAGCAGCGTTGCTCTGAATGTTTCAGATGCTCAAATCTGTGATAAAAGTTTTCTGTAAGAAGTTATGACCATTGGCCGATGTTCCACGGCCGGCAGTTTCCACTTCATGATTTTGAGGAAATGAAAATTTGCATTTTCTAATTTTTATCTCACAAATTATTGATGATAGGCAAGTTTCTCATAACAGGGTGGCCACTTTCTGGAAAACAGGGAAAACCGGGAAAAGTCAGGGAATTTTCAAGACCGGGAAAAATCAGGGAAAAATCAGGGAATTTCTTCGGAAATCAGGGAATTTCTATAAAATTTCGAGGTGAACTTTTCAAAAAACGTTCCTCTCAAGTACTTTTTATTTTTCATCTTAAAATATTCTGAATCGAATGGTCTATATCCCATGGAGATCAATTTTGGAGATCTTTTCATCATCTTGCTTCACCACGTGGTAAAATATGCAAGCGGAATTTTAAAAAAATGTTCCTCTAAAGTGCATTTCATTTTTCATTTCAGGAGATTCTCAATCGATTAGTCTATATCCCATGGAGACCAATTTTTGAAATTTCTTCATCAATTTGCTTCACCACTTGGTAAATTTTTGTTTGGCCGAAATTCAAAACTCCGGGTCTGTACAGACCTAAATAAACCTTCGAAGATTCATCCCTGAAAGTTTCAGACTTTTTTATGCGTTCAGTTTCGAGTATTTTGGGCGGAAAAAATGCCACCAGATGAAGGCACCTATGCGCTCGTATCCATTCAACCCTCTGCCTGCACACATGGGTTAGCGTAACCCGGAAAGTATTTGAAACATGCAGAATTTGAAAATAGTGCGAGTTTCATCATCAACATCTTTGAAGTGGGAACTTGAGTGTGAATTGACGAACTAGTACACGGAAAGAACTCTGAAGCTACCGTAGTATGTGAGCCTGTCGCACTATAGTAGCTTGGCTGCCCACATACGAGCGTAGTGCCGCTGTGTACCAAAGTTGATTCGACAGTCAGCCAATGTGGTATGACGAAGCGCCGAACTGAATTTGCTCCTGAGCCATACCATCGTGGTATTACACGGGAGCAAATTCAGTTCGGCGCTTCGTCATACCACATTGGCTGACTGTCGAATCAACTTTGGTACACAGCGGCACTACGCTCGTATGTGGGCAGCCAAGCTACTATAGTGCGACAGGCTCACATACTACGGTAGCTTCAGAGTTCTTTCCGTGTACCAGGGTATCCAAGCCGTTTCGCCATCTGGAACTGTAGAGGGCAATACTGTAGCCACTAACACATACCGCTTTTCACATTCATATTAGGGTTTCCGATCTCCAGCCAGAAGATCGATTTTGAGAATCGATTCGAATCGCGAAGAAGTGAATCGATCTCTTGAAAAATCGTCCTCGCAAAGATCGATATAAGCAAAATCGATCTTCGATTCTTCCTCAAAATCAACTTGATAAATTATTGTGCAAACTTCATCTTATTCGGTAAATTAATAACTTCATAATTAGTTTCAATTATTTTTATTGTCAGTAATCATATTTGCTGATAAATTAATACAATCTTCGGAATATAGAATGTTTTTATAATCTCAACATGAATTACAATATGCAAATTAAATATTCATATCTGTTAATTAATCAATATCATCATAGAATTTATAGAATTTCCACTTGAAACACCAGAGTGATTTGTTAGACGAGTTGTTTTATAATTTCGGAATAAATAAAAATTGACACCTCTTCAATTTGGTTTTTACTATACCGAATATAGAACTCTATTCCACTAACATTATAGAAGGTCATTTGATAGTCTCAGAAGAACCCATTTGAATCTAGTCTTTGAACTGTCACTATCTAAGATGTATGTATTTCAAATAGACATAAAATAATACGTAGGGTAGTAGAATTAGAATAGTAATAAATAATAAAAGAAAAGTGAAAGTTGATATTAATTTGGTCAAATTGTTTTGAGTATCATGATGAGTGTCAAACTCACATCCTCTCCTGCTTTCTGTAGAAGACATTATTCTATGTCCCAGTCTTCATTGTCTAAACTTTTGAGAAACACCAGTCGAGCCAATTGCTTTCCACTTAATCTATTCCTCGCCTGATTTATTATATTTCCAGTACGAGAAAACAATCGTTCAGAAGGAACAGATGTTCCAACAATACATAACGATCATTTCAATAATTCGTTGACTTTGTCCATTGTTTCAATCATGGAATCCACTTTTCGTTTTTATCGTCGGAAGAATGGAAAGGGTCAACGAATTATTCAAATCCAGTGTACGAATTCTTCTCGAATTTATGCTCCGTCCAAAAGTGACATACCAGTCAACGGAAATTTGCACTACTTATTTTTTCCGTGTACTTCTAAAAAATTTATACAAGATGTCTAAAAGACATCATCCCAAAAGATAAGTTCTACATCTTCTAAAAGATATCCTTCAGATGTATTCTAAAAGTATGAAATTGTTCGAAAAATCTTGAGAATATCTTTTCGTGTTTCATAATACTTCTCAAACATTTCTGAATAGTTTTTCAAGATATTCTGAAGATCCAAAGTGCTGTATGAGATTTGATCTTGAAAATTTGTTTAACCACATCATGGATCAACATAAATTATTACTAAAATTGCCAGTTGATTAAAATTCAATTTTCATCAAGAATTTGTGAGTTATGACATAGTTTTCCACAACTCATTGAAGGTGAAAGGGAACGGATTAAATCCATCCAGTGCATAATATCTCTATGTAATTAAATGAGAGAATCGATTCTCGATCTCAGTACTTTTCCTCGATCTTTGGATCGATCTAGACACATGAAAATCGATTCAAAAAATCGAAGATCGTGCATGAAAAAATCGATTTTCGATTTAATCGAATCGAGATCGGAATCTCTAATTCATATGCACACAAAAAAGAGGTATGGGTTGGTGGGTGTAGTATTGCCCTCAACAGTTTCAGATGGCGAACATGTTGGCTAGGGTACCCTGATTAGTACCCCTTCATTAAGAGGAGGTTCTCATAAAAAAATATACTAATCCACAATCGATTTCAACAAATTTTGCCAACGTCATTGTTTCCGTTAGTCTTAGGAATCAGACAGTGCAAGGTTTATTTCGATATGTCGAAAAATGAGATACTTTGAACGAGTTCAATGTTGGGAAACATCGGTTTTTGGATAAAAAGATTGGTGGTTTTCATTTTTTTTTCATACTCGAAAATTGAGGCTACGGATGCAATAACAGCCTGAGTGCTCGAACGTCTATCAGAAATTAATCCAGTCTATCACACTGTTGAAAATTTCTGCATTAATTTTAATGTTTTTACTGGAAGTTTTTTTCAAGTACGTACATGAATTCAGGTCCATGCACATTTTACATGAAATTTAATGTAAACTATAGCATAATCTATAGTCTTTCCATGTTTTTGTACATTAAATTTAATGCAGAATGTATATGAACCTGATTTCATGTACGTAATTGAAAAAAACTTCCAGACATTTCTGACAGTGCAGTGGAACAAGAAAACAAGTTCGTCAAAATGAAAAAAAAACAAATATAGCCTATTAAAACAGATAAACACACATATTTTTGCTATGAAAATTTCTTTCTATCATTGATAGTTCGTGAGATAAGAATTAAAAAGTTGAAATTCCCATTTCCTCAAATTTGATTCAATTCAAATAGCAGAAAGAAATTTTTATAGTAAAAATGTGCCATCTTTGAGATCTTCAAGAATGGATAAAACTTCAGATATTTTTGTAGAGAATAATTGGATCTCTGGCTCTCAAGCGGATAACATTAAGAGGTCTTTCACAAATATTTGTGATGGACCACTGTTTTCGAAAACAATGTCAAGTTTCTCCATAGAAAATGATAGACTTGACGACTTATGGATGAGCTTCATTTCCAAATTCGCTGAATTTGAAGATCTACGTTCTCTTTTGAAAATGATTCTCACCCTAGTGAAAATAAAGTGTTACACTGTAGTTACAGCGCAATGCGAGGTTCATCCGAATGTACCCGGAGTGGTGTTTCGCGCCGTGGAATGCATCGCAAATGTATTTTGTTACACTTCGTTTTTACCAGGGCAAGCTGACATTTCATGGGGCGTCGAGCGGCAGCGTCAACATTGGAAGAAAAAAGAGAAGCGATCGGACCTCCCTTTTCTTCCAATGTTGACGCTGCCGCTCGATGCCCCATGAAATGTCAGCTTCATTTTGTCTCATGGCAACGCTTTCTGTGAGAGAGGTTTTTCAATTCATAAAGAAATTTTAGTAGAGAATCTTTCTGAAATGTCATTGATAGCCTAATGACAAGTGTATGATGCAGTTATGTTCCATGACGGGATAAAAAAAATTGAAATAAGTAAAGGTCTAATATATGCTGTGCGAAATTCACGTGATCAGTACAAAAAGCTTCAAAAGAGAATAGAGGAAAAGAAAATGTAATACCGGAACAAAAAACAGAAAAACGTAAAGCTTTAGAAAAATTGAAGGAACTTGAGAAGAAGAAGAAGAAGAAAATTTTGGGTGATGCTCGTCAAAAAACGGAAGAATTAGATGTAGAAATGAAACAGTGGCAATAGAATTCTAATAATATATTAAATGGAATCATGATTTCTCATAAAACGTGCCTTATTTCTTCAATTTCTTATACATTTTATTAATATATCAATCATATATTAAGCTCTGTTCAGATTAGGTTTTGTTTTGGATTACAGATTCGTTTTGAATAATGTTCATACGTTACATTATTTTATAAAAGTTTTGATTAAACAAAATATTTATAAAGTTACATAATTATTCGAATAAAAAGATGTTTATTTAATATTTGAAACATATTATTTCCAATTTAACATTGTTTTTCTGGGCATTATCTATCAGTATGGAACTTTTTCAGATCAAGTGATGAATATTTTTTTATGAAGTCAGGAAAAAGTCGAAAACCACTTGGAAAACCGGGAAAAGTCAGGGGATTTTTTTTTCAGAAAAATAGGGGCCACCCTGCATAAAGAAAATGTGTATTTTGATGAGTTCTAACGGGTTATATTTTTTATTTTCAATTTTGAGGAATTTTTTTTTCTCATGTTATTGGGCTCCTGGATCAGATGCAAAGCGTGTTCGAGCGCTCAGTGAGTTTTATATTGCAGAAGTTTGAATCGTTTATAGAAACGAAAGGAAACTTCAAACTCACAAAATTCAATGAATAATCGTTATTTAACTTTTCAAATCAACTCTTTGGAACTGAAAACATAGCTTAAAAGAAGTACTACAAAATTTTTGGTCTTTAACAGTCAAGTATTTCGTCATTCAATTTCTAATTCGTTTCAATAAACGATTCAATCTTCAGCCACATGTGAGTTTTAGCATCCGGGCTTTCAATTGAATAAAAGTCCCCCTTTTTTATTATGATCAAAGTAATCAGAGAACAATGATAATATCAGGAAAATTCCTAGTTTCATGAGATTGTTTTAAATACAAAAAAATTATAATACTAATCTTGTTTTTTGTAATCTGTTCTGATGAACTGATAAAAGCGCATGTTGCAACATCATGCAAGTGCTCAGTACATGAGTTCCTGAGAATGACATATTATTTTTTGAAACAGATTTTCAAGAATCCATGATAATTATAACCCAACAAACAAAACGTTAAAAAAATTCAGATAATGCTTTAAAAGGTACCTATTCAATATCTAAAAGATGTCTTATGCAACATGTTTCGTCAAGTTTTGCACATTGTGCTTGTTGGGGACCTTGAAAATATTCAAATATTGTACATGCTCAGAAAATATACCGTAAATGCATGTTCAAAACTTGTGTCATGGAATGACTGTACGCTCAAAATGCCAAGTACTAAATTTATCGTTCGTAATTAATACATCGCGTGATATATTAGTATTCTTGCATCATATATATATATATATAGTGTATTTGCAGTGCACGCACCACGTCAGTACAAAGAGGGATTATTCTGTACAACAATGACTCATGTATACAATCATTTGATTGTTAAAGGTACACCAGCGCCGCATAGATCGTTTTTCTTCAACATAGCGTATTATTCTTTTGTTTGAATAAAGATTACAGTACTAAAATCGTTTTGAATATTCAATTTCAATCGATCCAAATGTTTCAATTCCTTAGGCAAAACAAACATTCAATTCAATCAAATATTAGACGAGTTTCCCATATTCATTGTGGGGAAACTTGATGTCCCTGTAAGTGATTTTACTTGATGGGAGGAAAAGAAAGTTATTCACATACCTTTGTATGCTGTTGTCTGATGATTAGTAATTGCAGTGTACGATTTATTGTTTTTACGTAATTCCACTTAGAGAACTCTTTCAAAGATATCAAATAAAAAAACTGAGTTGCCAGAACTGAAATATTGATTGTTTTGATAAGAAATTGTAGTTGTGACAATTGGATTTTTTATTTGACACGTATTTTACTAAATTTTTAGTTATGATAAATGTACAGTTTTTTCAGTGTCCGAGATAACTTATCTCTACTTACGTAGAAATCATTTTTTCAAAAAAGATCAATCAAGATTTTATGGTTTTTCATAAAAAGCTTGAATTTTCAGTAGCAATTATTCAGTTTGAAGATTACGTTCTCCTTGAATTCTGAAATATCGGTGTTTTTTCTGTCTCTTTGATAGATTACAAAGTGATGCATATTTGACTACAGGAACAAAATAATGAGAACGTTCTTCTAATAATTTACTGCCTCACGTAGCGATAAATTCAGTGCTGTAAGTTGCGAATCATGATTTACTGGCGCTAAAAATTTTCTCTCAAACGTTGCATGCGCTTAAATGTTCCAAGCTTATGTATCCATTCAACGCAGCCCCCACTATCTAATTTTTGAATTCACAGGCCTGGCTCTGAGTCCTCTGACACCCTAGACAATAATCCAATAAGTCATCCCACTACTTCACTCAATAGCAACTTCAGATATTCAGAATTTAAAATTGTTATTCTTCCAAACTTTTTCACTCCAGGCGTTTATCTAGTTCGTCTACGTGGACCAGTCGGTCCTGTCAAATTATCACAGTGACGGTGAGAGAGATGTCCTAGGGACGCAGTTATAGATACAAGTTTAACCCTGAAAAGCAATATACGTACTTTCTCTTCGATAAATATATATATCCTACTACAAATGTCGGAAAGATTCGGAAAAAACGGGAACAAAAAACGGAAAGAAACGACTGTTTTTTTGCAAACGGGAATTTGTAGCCACGCAATGACGAAGAATTCATAGTTGAAATGATGGCTCAAAACTCTAACCCAATGCCCCACTAAATTCTTCAAGTGCTTTGAAACCTTCAAAGATTCATCCCTGAAAATCTCAGACGTTTTTATGAGTTTCCAGTGGTTTTGTTTGGAAAAATAAAATGCCACTAAATGAATCATCCCTGCGTTCGCATCCTTTTGTTCACCCTTTATGTTTTTATACCATGTTTTTCCGCCTTTTTTTGCATTTAAAAACAAATTTTAAATAACAATATCATCCCGAAGTTTAGTTCATATAGATTGTAATTGAATTAAGAATATTCACGGGAATTTTCAGAACGATTGAACAATAACTTTTCAAGCTAGAATTCCCACTAGTTGAAAAAAAGTCGTTTCGAGAAAACCGGATTTGGAAAAAAAGTACCGAAAACGAGAAATTCAGGGTACTAATAAATAATATGAAATGCTCACCGGTTAATCAGCTATTCCAGCACTATATAGCAACCCTTCTTCTTCTTCAAACGCATCATTTCGGGCATATATTTTCGCTTGATGAGCTTGTCGAGCTTCCTCGGTCTCCAACACGCGATGGAGAACGCCAACGGGCGTTCCCTTCAATGCTCATAACATCAGACCGAAACGCAATTTTGTTTTGAAACTTTCGCAACATATTCTTGAATAGTTTTACTAGCAATTCATGAAATAAAAAAAAAATCGATTTTTCCAATCGTCTAAACTGGTTTCCTCCCTTATAAGGTATATTATTGAGGCTAGAAATAGTGAAAAGCAGTATTCCTGAATTCAATATTGTGGGAAAAAGGATCATAAACTTCAATATCCGGAATTAAAAAGATCTGAATAAGTAAATAATTCGTATTAAATTTTTTTTAATATGTATTGATATTGACAGGTTATAATGAAAGCGCTAACCTGAAGTGATTTTCTAAAGCAAAAGTCATATTCTGAATCTTTTTTCTTATACATTATGTGGAGGTTCTCATCAAACGACTCCGAAATAGGGGAATTTTCTTAAATATGTTCTTTTGTTTCCTTTCCATAGCAGGAAGTAAATAAGGACTTTTTCTTTTGACGCTTATTTAATGAATCTTACAGTACATAAAACAATTTTTTCTAATGAGAAATAATACCATAGAAATTGTTAACATGTGTTAAAACATGACAGTCTGAAAAAAAATGAAAAATCAGTCTGATTTTAGCACTTGTAAAAATTATCTAAAATCAAAAACCGAAAATTTTCAATGAAACATGAACATTTGGTGCAGGTTGTACCAATAAAATCAATAAAAAATCATGAATTGAAGAAGTGGCGAGCATACAAAGTTTCGGTGTATCATTCTTTCGCTTTTTTGCACTCTTCAAAGTCATGTATATAAAAAAAAAAGAAAAGCAAATAATTTATCGGCCAATGAATTTAATCTACTTTGAAATAAAAAAGAAGAAAGTGATTCATTGATTAGTTTCTCTACTATAGTTGAATATCTTGCAAACAAACTTGAAAGCCATGGTTTTAAAAAAAAACGGCTCTAAAGTTTCGGAATATGAATTTTTTAATTGGGAGGAAATCTTGAAAAGACTCATTTAATAAGTGAGAGACTCAAATTGTTTATTCACTTCCTTCTGTAAAAAACATTTGAGAAAATCACCTTATTTCGGAATTTGCTTGATGAGAATCTCCCCTCAAAGACCACATTCAATAAATCTATTATCACATCAATCACGATTATTATCAGTATTTGCTTTCAGTTTATCAATTTCATTATTCAAATGATCATTTCCTTCATCTAGATCTAATTCATTATCTTTCTAATTGACATTCCTACTCTGGTAATGTGTTTTCATATCATATTTTGTCTTTTCAGTTAGCACAGAAATTCGTGACCCGATCGAAAAGAATTTTTAAATTGTCTTCCGATCAAATGGTTTTTTCAAACTCTTCAAGACTTTTTTGAGAACAGATTGAGTTTTAAAATAATTTTGTAATACTTGTCTATAGAGTTCATCAGGTAACCCGTAAGAATCTTGAAAAAGTCCTTGAAAAACACTTGAAAACCTCGTTAATTTCCGCATGTTCGAAGACATGTGGTGTCCTGATACTGATTAAATAGAACTCTTGATGAATTCAGATATAAGTGTTGCGAGTTTTACTTCTATAAAACAAAAGTTGTTGTGCTGGGAATTTGCTACGCAGAGGAACTTCCCAGCAACACGACAACAACTGGAGCTAAAATTATAGATTTACAGTACATTGTTGCGGATTTGGCGACGCAACGTCCCTGTAAATTACTTTCAACTGTTGTTGAGTGTTTTCAACAATTTGTCGCATATTTGCTCAGCCCTTCGCTGTTAGGGTTTCATAGTTCGGGTAGAATTATGTTATTTTTAGATGATTATAACAAAGCTGATTATATGTTTTTAAATGACATTTTAATTTCCCCAAAGAACGGGAACTTGAAAAAACTTCGACATACCAAGTACACAAAAATATTTCAGTATTTTCTGATTCCTGAGTCAGTATTTGCGAGCTTCACGACTGCCAGTTTCAGCTCCGTGAAGCCAGGATATTAAACATTGTTGATATTTGTATACACACCTGTTTGGGTATTAGATCTTTTCCGAGTGATATTTCGAATCATCTATTTATCCTCAATTATCAAAAACTCATCATTCGAATGGGATTATTTATAATCACACCGATTTCTTGGATTCGTGTCATCTTTCAATTGTCTAATTTTTTACATTTCAGGGGGAAAAGACGTGAAGAAAGATAGTCATGGACAAAAGTGCTCCTCCACCACCAGGTTTTGTCCCACCTCCACCTTACTATGGTCCTGGCCAACCCCCACCACCGCCACCAGCAACTAGTACGTATCAAATCCATTTCATCATTCTCTCTAAACAAGAAACAATTTTGTCTCTCACTCGGTTTTTTATTGCATTTCTCAACGTCCTCAATGTATTATAAAACCTCCAAATACAAAACAGCTCGCGATTTATGCACATATCCTTTATGGACTCTTATAATCGAAAACGTATGGAATCTTCATGCGTAATTTTTCCAACAAAATGCAAAAATTATTTGTATTGATTTTAATAAAAAAAGTCAAGAAACACTTAACACTCATATCTTTGCATTGAATTTTCCACTTTTTATTCAAATTCGAACACAATATTACCTTGAAATGATTTTCATACCAAATTAGGTGAATTTATGTATGCGTTAATTGCTTTCAAATTTTTTCAACAGTGTCCATTCAAGTAAAATCATACGAATCCATCTGTAAGGTTCTTCTGCTTTCCCCATTTAACCCAAGTAACATTGAATGTCCGATGCACGTGTTGTGAATATTCTCAGCATGCCGTACGAATATATTGTTGTTACAGAAGAGCCAATCGAGTCTTACAAGATTCCTGGCAGAGATCGAGCTATGGAAGTTTATGATTGATGTATCATTAGAAAAAAATGTCCTCACATACGTTACGAAACGATTCACGTCAGAATGATTTGGAACATTTATCGTTTTCATTACGTGTGATGATATTTTATTGAATTTTTGAATGCCATTTTTAAATTGAACTTTTAATCTTTAACACAATTCTTCTGACAGGGTATTGAAATGAATACTCCTTAAATCAAGGTAATGACAAAAGTGTGTAAAAGAAAAAGAAGAACATGAAGACAAATGTATTTTAATGACAGACTGGAAATTTCTAGGTACACAATGATACATTTCCATGAAACTTCAAGGTGGTACCAGCTATCTCTGATGATGCAACCAGAACCATTGTTTAGAAAAGGACAAAACCAAAACTATTCTGACAAATTATTGCTCTATTTTCGAATAATTTGTCAGAAAACATTTGACTCGGGTTACAACATCGAGGGGATTGTTGGGTATCCCCTTAATGGATAAATAAGAATCATAGGAATGCGGTGAATAAAATCCACGTAAAAGCACCCAAGATCCGATAAACAAATATTTAAGTTTATTTCAAAGCGTGTAATAGGGAGAACAGGATTGATAGGGAATTTCAGTTGGGAAATTTCATCACCAACCCCAACCTTGACCCGTAATTTTAATCCACAAACTCCCATCTCCAACTCCAATCTCGGAGGCTTGAACATTTTTTTGACGTACTTTAGTCGTCTGCGTTTATTTTCGTCCTCCATTCATGTTATTTTCCATTAATTTACTAACGTTCTATGGAAATGCAATGATAGTTGTGCGGTTCAGGTAAGGCTTCTGGAAAATATAGATGCTTCTGTTTAAATTGGTATAAAAAATCCGACATTTTCATGGCTCTATTGACGTTTTTAAAATTCTTATTAAAAATTAACAGAACTGCCATCCGCATCTGGTAGGATTGAATTCATTTTGCAGGACGCACATCAAATTTTAATAAGTACGGATGGGAGTTCTGTCTGATAAAACTTTTATTGGGATCATGTTTACTTTCATGTGTATTTTTTTCAGATGTAGTAATACTGCAAACGCCGAGAGCTTTTGGACCTGATTCACAGATGATGACATGCCCACACTGTCACAGTCAAATTTCTACGAGGATTGAAAGTGAATCAAATACAAAAACTCATTTCTTCGCACTTCTATTATGTTTAATTGGGTAAGAAATTATACATAATTATGTACATCTGAATTTTTTTAATGTGTAATCATTGATTAAATTATTCATTGTATTTTGCCTCACATGATCATGAATGAAAATTGTCATTGTCAAGAATGATTGGTCTTTAAAATGGTTACATAAAATTTTAATTATTATTCTTCATCTCCTTTGATTCTCTTCATTACCTGCACGCAAGGTCTGCAGTAAAATTATGATACACGGTGAAATTTAAATTATGTTTATACAGGTGCGTCACTTTCACGTAGAATTTAGGGAAAAAATCTGTAGATGCCGTGAATCGGGAGAAGAACGGTGGCTTGGTGCAAAAGCAATGTAGAAAGGTTCGCATGAAAATCGAGATTAAACATTCCTACGGTGTCTTCACGTTGCTTTTGTACAGAGTCACTGTTCTTTCACCGATTCACGTCATTCATGGATTTTTCTCCTAAATTCTACTTGGAAACAATGTTACCTCATTGGTGGCGGTGATCTACGAGTACTGTGCATAATCCGTATAGCGCCGGACATTTCTACGTTGCCTCTACGTAGAATCCTCATTCTCCGTGTTGTATTCACGTTTATTATTCACCAATGTAGGGTTCACGAAGATGCAATGTGGACATCGGTGATTGTGCTGTTAGAGAATATAACCATTATCTTCTACAAGCTGCCAAAAACACCCCTTAGATAGGTGGTTGGAGTTTGAATCGTTTATAGGAAAGGAACGAAAATTGAAACCCACAAAATCTGGCAAATCATCGTTATTCATCTTTTTGAATCAATTCCTTGGAACTGGAAACATCGTTTTCAAGGATTCACTGCCAGATTTCGGGTCTTCGACAGTTGAATATTCCGTTATTTGATCACCAAATCGTTTCAATAAACGATTCAAACTTCATCATCCTTAAATCCTATTACATAAAAAAAGCGATAAGAAATAATGATACATCATAGAAAATAATGGATGCATTGACAAAAATACAACCTATTTTCAATTATTTGCCATTGATCTTTTGTTTTGTAATAGGATTTGAGGGTTTCTTTTGCCAGGGATAACCACTTTACGACAAAATCACGATAATTTTCTACTAAAATCTGTACGAGTTGTTGAATTGTCATTTGTAGATATTCACATAATTAAATTTTGTCATTTCAGATGTGTTCCTTGTTGCCTCTGTCCGTACTGTGTAGACAGCTGTTTGGTGAAAAAACATTATTGTCCTTCTTGTAACAATTTCCTCGGTCAACACGAAAATTAATCCTCCTTACTAAGATCGCATGTATAAACTAGGGAACCGCCCGAACAGTACTGAATCAGTGTTAATTATACCGACGATCAAGGATTATTTAGCATACGATCAACATATACTATATATATATTACTAGTGATATTCATTACAGAACATGTATAAGTCAAAACGAATGAATTGAATATTTGCATATTTGAGAATTAGTTAGATCACTATTTATTGAATTTTGCATTTAAATGTTGGAAAGTATATTTTACACTCAATTCCTTAGGGAAACTGATTCCCGTTTAGTCATGTACGATTTTGAAAAAATCTTTAGGACTGATATAATGTACATACAAATTCAACGAATCTAAAATGTGATCTACAGATGGATTATAAATTCGCACGTTCCAAACGTTTACATAAAAAAGTATGTTTTGATTTTTTACAGAATCAATTTTCACATAGTTTTGAAAGTTTGCAGGAAATTTCCTATTGAGAATTCATGAAAGTGCCTGATTATTTTGTCGGAAATTACTATCTAGAACCAACTCGATTTTATGAAAACAAAACCAATGATTTCCGAACTCACATAAACAATCTTGTATTGTAAAATCTGTTGAAGACTCTAAATTAACTTTCCCATGCATCAGCGTTTTGAGGGAATCAAATACTTCTTTAAATGAATAATATGAACATTTTAAGGGGACTAGAGCATGGAGAAGTGGGGGGGGGGGGGGTCAAATTTTGCGCAAACTTTTTTCAAAAGGTACGTAATTGATGCATATTTAAAGTGAATAATAATGATTTACATACTTGGGATTGCGCAATGTCGCGCACTTTGAATTTTCAAATGATTTCTGAAGACTACAAAATCAAATTGTAAAATTTAAACCTGTAAATTTCAACAAATCTTATGTTCTAAAAATAATGCTCTAATCCCCTTAGAATCGATTGTTGAATTTATCGTCAATTGTTTACAACAATTGATTATGCAATGAATTCATTAATCAGGGTTCCATTGAGATGGAAAAAAATTGAAATACCATTCATAGGGTATCAAAATTCAAAAATATTCAAACATGTTCCATATCGTATTGAAAACCACTCATAATATAAGTTGGGCATATGATTATGCTAACTGCCGTGATTGACTTTAGCGATAGCTGCAAATAATACTTATGCGATTGTTAATATCGAAAACAACTATCACCTGTGAAAAATCGGGTGTCAATCAAATTGCAATTAAATATATACAGGGCGGTATATAAATTGTTTGAGCGATTGCTTATTGCTTGTTCTTCCGCGATCTTGTTCTAATTTAATCATCTGAGCTTCCGGATTGAACTTGCGTCTTCTGCTAACGTCGTGTAACCAATAAAAAATGCACTTCTAATTTGGAAGTTCAAACTATTATATTAGAGCGAGGTATTGTATTTTGTTTGTTTATAAATAATGTTTTTCATTCGTATTCCTTCTTTAAGCTAAGCAATCCTTGTGGCCCTACAAAGGTAATGAGAAATTGAGAAACTTATATACAATATCGTATGTAATACTTTGTATACAATATGTATAACACGATTTCAACGATTTGTAAGATGTCTTCAAGCATAATGCGACTTATTCTAGCATGAGAATTTTCAATTGAATGGTAATTATAAGATTAATATAGTTGAGAAATGGCTCAAATGTAATTTTTGATAATTTACTATTTTTGTATTTTATCTGTACTATCTGTACCAATCTGATGGTCAGTCATTATTTTTGCCTATATAGACATTATTGAATCAAAAATTTTTATAGAAGAAAAAAATAATTGTGTTACTATGCATTTCTCCAAATAAAATAAATATATGGAACAATATTTTATAACTATTAATAACACTTCCCACGTTAATTTCCCGATAGTTGAATAAAATGCTTTATAAATAGAATATATATCATGTGAATCATGCATAAATGCAAGATGTTTATAATGATGCAATTTTCACTCTCGAAAACAATCAATTTAGATATTTTGTATCTGTGTTATTGATTTTTACCAACAGACAATGTCACTACCCAACCTTTTCATTCAAGATTTCTAAAAAATATTGCAATATTTTGAGAATAACTTTTTATACAGCAAGTTTGAAATGAATGACGAAATGCGGTATAGAACGATAATATTGAAATATTTATAAGAAATTCCACACCTCAAAATGAAATAATCTTTCATTTTAAGGAAAAAAAATTTTAAATCAAACAGATCTATCGTATTTTTACAGATTAAAATAAACATTGCTAAAAGGTTTTCAAATCTATTCCTACAGAAATAATACAATATTTCGCAGTAAAAATTCGACATTTTTCATCTTTTATTGAACCTTGAAATATACAATACTGCTTTATTATAATAGAGTTTTTGAATCAAGCAGAGACTTCAGAATGATCAAAAACTATAGAAATCAATTGCGTGGAAGAATACAATTGGGTACAAAATCAAAGCAACAATTGAATTGTGGAACGAATTTCATGTATTTTTTCATCACAGTTGGAAAAATTAAACTTCTACTCTGGAATATTTGCAATTCTTGGAATCGCTGGTACATAAGAATGTATGGAACAATGGCGGTTTTTTGGTTTTTGAATTCTTATGTACTGTTCGATTATAGTATAATATATATGTTCACATTTAGAATCGAAAGTACAGGCAGCAGTGGTTGAAGATCATGAACGAAATTCTTCAAATGAAATCCGACAAATGCACATGAGATTTTATCTTTTTGATAAAAAGATAATTTATTCATAGATCCACTTTTCTGCCCAAGACGCCCAATCGATGACTCCCTCCTTTTCTTTCTCTGCACCAAACCATAGTTTGATTTCCTTTTTGGCCGATTCGACGGAATCTGAACCGTGCATTATATTCCTTCCCATTTGAATACAATAATCACCACGAATTGTACCTGGTGCCGAATCGAGAGGATTTGTTTCACCTAACATTTTACGACCAGTTTTGACGACATTCATGCCTTCCCACACCTGCAAATCAGGGGTATATCATTGATATTATGTATTCATATTAGGGAGATTAAAAAACAAACTTTGAATTCTTGAAATTTAGCATTTAAAAACAACTAGCAGACGTGACACTACCTAAATCGTTTTTCTCAAACTATGCGGAAATGCTTGCATGTAATCAAAATATAGCTCTGTATAGGAATTTTACAAGCACTAAAAAATTGTTGTACAGAGCAATACTTCGATTTTATTAAAGTACTTTCGAACAGTTCGGAATGAGCCATTTGGCTTATAACATGGCGTTAGTATCTCCAATGCTCTTGATTGACATAAAAAATGGCAAAATTACGAAACATCAAGCATTTGATCATTGAAAATGATGGAAATCCAATTATGATGAACAGTAATCTTTTCAAGAAGCCTTACCATAGGTACGACAGGGCCAGAACTCATATATTTGATCAAACTAGGGAAGAATGGTTTGGAAGACAAATCGGCATAGTGTTCTTTGAGCAAAGCTTCCGATGGCTGTGGAAAAAAGAAGAAGAAACATTTTAGTTTCATAAATAGTTATCAAATATTTATAATGAATATTTTTTTGGGTTCATTGATCTTTCAAAATTCTGCAAATTTTACATAAATTGAAATCACACAACATGGAGGTTCAAAAGAGTTCATACAGAATTCTTTTTCAACTGCTTTATGCTATATTTTTAGTCCCCTCTTCAAAGGCTCTAGTAAAAACTCTGCAATTTTTTTTTACTAAATCTCATTAAATATTGACTAGCCAACTTCTCACTCATTAAAAAAATTTTATCAACTACTTTTACTGAAGAGATTCTCTCATTATACTGATACTTGGTATTTTTAAATAACTTGAAAAAGAGTATTTTCTTATAAAGTAAATGGTAATGTAATACCAAAAACTTACTCATTTACTTTTGATGATGATTTTAGCTATTAAGAGGATACCAGCGTTTGCTTCGGACCTCTCTTTCTATTGTATAGATTTGTCTTTTTCTAACCAACGTGCTCGGATGGTAAACGCTGGTATCCTCGCAAGGTGATACTAGCGCCGGGACATTATCCAAATTGATTCTGACATTTTATTCAAAAATGAAGCAAACAATCGAAATATCGCTCTATACAGACTTTCTTGAATGGATAAAGTTGGTCTGTATAGAGCGATATTTTGATTTTTTTGCTTCATTTTTTAATAAAATGTCAGAATTAATTTGGCTAATGTCCCGGCGCTGGTATCTCCTTAAGAGGATACGAACTTACCAACCGAGCACGGTTTTTCTTGACCAAATCACCCGGAACTGAATTTACAAAATGATCTGAAATTTTCAAGGATGATTCTTTGAAACTTTGGTCGGTAAAGTCTCAAAGAACCATTGCTGAAAATTGAGGATTATTTCATGAATTCATGTTAGAGTCATTTGGCCAAAACACCGTGCTCTGATGGTAAGCTCGTATCCACTTTAATGAACACTGAGACGACTGAAATCAATTTTTTGAATTGAATAAAACTGAAAGATTATGAAAATCGGTGAATTTTAGAGTAACATTGTCATAGATATAAAACACTGGGTATTAATCTACGTATGTATCGAACAAATCAAAGATCGAACACGTGCAAATCACGGTTCTTCTGAATGATGGATGTTTTTTATACTTCCGTTATAGCATACGATTATTGAAATATAACTTCGCTATGTACTGTAGAATAGGTGAAATTGTTAACTTACCCACACCATTTTCATGGCAACAAGCTTAAAACCTTTATCTTCGAATCGTTGGATGATTTTCCCAACAAGTCCACGTTGGACACCATCAGGTTTAATCATAAGAAAAGAACGTTCCTTCGTGTCTGCCATGTTTTATTAAAAAAATAATATGAACTGAAATCAGTTAACTATGCGGTACCGGTGTACAACGGGTGAATGCCTAAACTCAAGGCGTTGCATCAAAGATATTCTAGTTTGGCGTGGTTTGGCGTACTTCTTCAACTGTTTCATTCGCATGAAAGTAGTGGGGTTAATAGCTATCTAACAAAATCACCCTATCATATAGTTTTGTTGAATAGAATAACCAATAAGCGCAATGCGCGTGCCGGTCAATTTTGACAACTATATTCGAGTTACATTTGAATAAAATGACAATCGTTTGAAAAAAAAATTACAATCGTTATTTTCCTCATAAACCATGAGATGAAACTTTGACACCTTGATTGTGTAAAAACAATCAAGATTAGGTATCAATTGCTTCAATTTATACCAAACCAATCAATTCATTTTTATAACTGGAAATAGCGAATCTAAAATACTTGAATCAATTTGAATACTTGCTTGAGGTGCACTAAACGAAGTTAGCTAATGAACTAATTGATAAATTATCACAGTTTCATCTTATTTTGCGCGAATTAGTTTTTAGAAATGACTGTCCGGTTGAATTATCGACGAGGAAAAGAAGCTCGAGTGATACAATTGGTCATTTCTCATGCATCCCTTCCAAATCAACCAATCAAGCAACTCCCAAGCAATACGTAACACCACCTTCAAATAGTGCAACACGAAAATTCTAATCTAGTCTAATCTACTTGTTGAAAATTTTATTTCATAATTGTATTATGTATTTTACATTCGATTTCTTTATCATACGCATCTTCAATATGTTACTTCTAATATTCAACCTCCTCGAATATGGTTTCACATTTCCATGCAGGGTTGGGTTTATTACCTGATTTTTCAATTTCTTACGTATCATACTTGGTTTCTGACACGTAATATATAGGTTCGTTCGTTCTACGTGCTCTAAGTTGCTCCAACTTGTACCAAACCCATCATTTCGTTGCTTAAACTGGAAGTAGCGAATCCAAAATACTTGGAGCGAGTTGGGGTAACTTGGGACATCGGTAAACGAACTTAGCTTATGTAAGATACTTGAACCCTCCTGTCCCCCCAAAGGCAAGGGGTTGGTTTCATGCGTAAGATACTCGGTTTCTTACGTGTCGTCAGAGATGAGTGGAGAGATTGCTAACGTAATACTGAAATCGTGGTATGGTTTTTGGACTAGCGACATCACGCGGCAATGATACCAACTAACAAATAAATATTTGATGATTGCTCAGATCGAACGGAATTTCTGAAATCCAATGGAATTAACCAATCAGTGTGGTTCCATTTTTTAGTTGGTATCATTGCCGCATGATGTCGCTAGTCCAAAAACCATACCACGATTTCAGTATTACGTTAGCAATCTCTCCACTCATCTCTGGTGTCGTAAACTATGTAAAATACTTAGAAGTATATTACGTGCCAACCCTGCTTCCATGATTCTCAAACTCATCAAAATTGGAAGAATTGTTTTTTTTTTTACCTACAGTAGATACATAGACGCATTCATACACGTACACATACTACGTATATAGCCTTGGAAACTCGACCCTTGCGTATACCTCAATCGATTTGTTTTTCATATTGCGATATTGCTCATCATAGTTTCACTTGATTCACATGGTGAGCTTTTCGCAAGTGGATAATACGTAATTTATCCCAGGCAAAACGTTACCAACATTTCGCGTTTTCCGCTTCGCATTGTTGTTCTATTATTCTCAAGTAGTTTCAACTTTGATGACTTTGAATATATGTGACTATCGCGACACATCTTGTTAAATTCAGACCTTAAAAATTCAAAATGGCGTAGGCCAAGAGATTTGCTTAACCATCGAAGAAGTATTGGCGCAATCCCGGGAACTTATCGGCTCTTCTTCTTCGTGAACAGCAGCTACATTTGATCGCATCACACCGGCGACGTCAAGTTCACAAATTTGAGAAAAATCAATCAATCTATACATCTTTCATCCATTGCCCTAAGTTTTTTTATGCTACCGTCATCATGCAAGCACAGCAACAACAGCAGCCTCAACAACAAGGTCATCAACAAATTGCAGGCACGAGTGTCATTCTCAAAATGAATGAGATACAACAGTTGTCTAATGTTGGTGAGTACGAATATTATGAAATTTTTATTCAATCAAAAAACAAAATTTACTGACAAATAGAATGATTCGAGTTTTTCTAATGTCCTTACCCCTTAGGCAGTTGATCATTCGTTGAAATTTATATGCATTGTCCAGTTTATTCAACAATTTTCAGTTTCATTTCAAATTTTTCATCTATTTCAATTCTTATAACTATAATCAACGTAGCATTTGATTTGGGAAAATGTGACATCATACACGTCAATTATTGATTTTACGGAGCACGCATTCAATCCATTGTATACTTCGTTTTTCTTATCCTCAAATGTTATTTGAAACGTTTAAAGGAAATACTTCTGTTTTTTTATTGATTTTTTCATACTCTAGATGATGAATTTTATCCAATTATTAATATGTGATATTTGTGGAGGTTTATGTAAAATAATTCGTTCATTTAAATAGTTTCATGATTTCGGAATCATGCAAAGTAAATAACTTCATCAATCGTGATGAAAATGTAATGAGTGTTGTAACAAAATTCTTTCACAGTTCAACTGCAATACAAATCATAAATTGGATGGCGATTCAGTCATGAAAGTATTCACAACGTCATAAAATTCTCATCGATCTTTTCATAACTCGATCAATGTGTAGGATTAGCGTATGTGCCTAGTTTTTAATTGATTTCATCTTTCGTTCATATGCAGCATTATTATACAGTTTCAAATATTTCTGATACAATAATACCAATGTTTGACTACTTGTTTGAATCGTTATCTTGTTTCAAGTACAGAAATCAATCTGCATACACTTTTGAATCCTATTTGTTGCAATGAAATTTCATAAAATGATCACATCTCATAAATTCTCATAAATTTTAATAATCTTATGAATTGTATTTCAAATATAGATATCAAATTCCATTGAATTTGATAATGTAGGGTAGTGAGGTCTAACTTGAACTCAATTTTAAATGGAACAATGTATTGCTAGAGGCATCATTTGATACTGATCATTTATCAAATATCTCTGGTGATAAATTGGCAAGCTAATTGAATTTGAAGCCTTTGAAAAAACATAAATGAAGCTGAAACTGGCACCCGTAGAGCTAGCAGCCGATTGTCATAACTTTGTACACAAAACATTTATTAAGGATTTAAGCATCTGAAAGAATTGGCTGCTAGTTTCAGCTTTATAAAACATAAAGGGGTCTGATTTAGGCACATGGTCCAAGTTAGATCACTCTCCATTACAATATCTAATAATAATCTTACACGCAGGCTTGATATTAGCATATTTATTATTACTTATAATTGATTCTAGCTAAATGCATTTATTACTAGCCACGTAGCAGCAGCAGCCAAATCGTTCATAACGAACTACGGACAAACGCTTCATCTGATCAATATATTACTCTGTACAACAATTCTACTTAAATCAGAGAGGTATGGTACAGAGTGATATATTGATTTTATTCAAACGTTTACCCGTGGTTTGTTATGAATGATTTGGCTGCTGTCATGCAAAAAAAATATTTCAAATGTAAATGAATGAAAAATGACGAGCATACGTTTTTCATACAATACTGTTGTATGTAAAACATTTTTATATAATTCATATGATTGTACAATTAAAGTTTAAATCGTTTTTCACCCCAAAAAACAATACAAAACTGATTTTATTAAAAAAAACAATATGCTTATTCTTCCACATTTTTTGAAAGTTCTTGATAATTTTTTTCATCTTATTTAGTGAAAAATTATTTGAAATTTAATAATATTGGATACAATCGGCACTGAACAATGGTTGCAAGATCGTTTTATTTATGAGGTCATGTCATTATTTTGAAAACTGTTATATTATTGAAGTACAAACTTTTTTCAACCAAATGTGTTATCCAGATCATCAAACCGCTTCATAAATGTTGATTAAAACAAAAAAACAAGTACGTTATTTCATCGAATGATATTCCGCAAGATATCTCGATCATTCTAATCATTTTTGTGTGAAGAACACATCAAACTATAATCAATTTCTTTTGTAACCGTTTTATGTTTCACTTGAAGTGACTTGAGAAAAACAAAATTTACACATCAATTTTAGTTCTATCACGTGACGAGATTATAAAAGTAGTTTGAATAAAATATTTGTTATGGAATGGAATACAATTAATATACCATGGTATTACGGTGAGTGAATTCCAATATTGATATCTGATATATCTTTTAGAATTCTTTTGGAATGGCATAATATCTATTGCTATGTGGGAACATATTGCTGTGTATTATAATTTTTACATCACCTATTCATTATTCAATATTGAATTTGAGAAGTAACGTTAATTGGAATTTTGAGAAATTTCAAGTACAATCTGCAAGTTGATTCATCATCTCTTTATCGCTCTTTCATGTATAAATTATAGTTACAACGTCAGTTAAATTTAATTGATTCGACAACACTGAATATGATAATTTTTCAGTTTATCAGGTGAGAGATTGTATACTTTTTTTTTTGCAGCGTTATGAATCTCTTTGCGGAGAGAATGAAACGTCGAAAATGATTGAAGAATGTTTATAAAATGTTCCAACATTCATCATTGAACGTTCATATTCAAGTATGAACTAATCTCTTCACAGAATTTGTATGAATTTAGAAACCCATACAGCTTTTTGCTTTCAATATTCTCCCAGGATTTTATCCTAAAAATCTGTTTTGGAATGTTAAAAAGTGTGCATGAAATATGTTTCAAATGATTCCAAACCTCATTATTCTTTGTAGAAATAAAATGATTCATCAAGGGCCCGATAGTCTGACTAAACAATGAAATTCAGGATAGTCGAGCCATTCTGGATCAACTGGCCTGGGCCAAGAATGAACCAAAACTGTCCATATTCATGCATTGCAGAAAATTAAATATTGAATTTTATTAGACAAACTAACAATTCTTGTCAACTTTCTTCTACGTTACAACAAGATCGATCTGATAAAAAAAAATTTTTGATGTATGAACTCTTGATCTTCTTTATACTTCAACGATAAAATACGTAATATATCAAACGTTCACAGATAACAGCACTTTGAAAACAGCAGTTTGCGTTTGCCACTTGTATACATGTCTTATACGTGTTATAAACAGATGGAAAAATCTTGAAAAAACAAAAAAGTGAGAAAACACCTGACAATTGCATCAGATAACGTCAAAAATTTGTAGGAAAATAACTATATCGAATTGGAATGAACACAATTTGAGAAAAGTGATAACGATGTATCTACTGCTGTGTTTTTCCAATGCTATTCAAAAATTCATATGAAAACTTGTCAGTAAAGATTGAAGTGACTCACGGAAAATTAAAAATCATTATTCCATCATTTTTCAAATGAAGAATCTAGTAAAAAAATTAATGAGTGGAAAAAATCTCATATTTGAAGATCAATTGAACTGAAGATCATGCATCGATTGTAAAATTGACTACTTTTCTCGAAAATATGAAAAGAATGATGTACACAGGTAGTAGGAGGAAAAAGGTTAGCATAAGGACCAACCTGTGTCATTACAAAATTCTGCTATTGTGAGTTTTAGAGGGAATATAATGAATGGATGATCTGTATTAAAATGACATCACAAACAGTATTGTTTTAAAAATTCAAGGAACAAACGCAAATTTTAAATCTCCTTCAAATTTCTCAGACTTTTTGGAGCCTTTGGTTCCTTTTTTCTATTCTTTAATTAGAACCAATGAAAAATTATATATAATTTATATGTAATTCAATATAAATTATATATAAGTTACATATAATTATATGTATTTTTCAAAATTTGCTTATTAGGGTAACGACCAACTATGTCATCTTTCAATGAAACTTTATTACAATATATTGTACTTGATACATTGAATTGTTTCCAACCATATATTTCATCCTCTTGATTCTTTAATCAAATATCTCTTCACAGAGACACATGAATTGAGTTTTAGTTGAATTCGAGTACACGAACCTTGATGAATATTTAGCTAGAAGTGTGAATTAATTGAAGCTATTTAGAGCATAACAAACCTCTTGTGTCAATCTTGAAGTTTTTTGAATGCATCTTACCAACACTGTGTGATTTTGACTCTTTTGAGACAAATTGAAAATGTAATTCAGCAATTCGTAGTTATATTTAAACTACTCTTCAATTGTTCATTAGGATGTTTTCAATTGCAATTAGAATTCTTCATAGATATAAATTCAAATGAATGGTACAGGAAGTAATTTCTTCTTGAGGTTCTATTTGTATCAGGTCTTTAAAATCAATATGCGTGCGAGCTTCATCTCTTGTTTTATTTCTCGGATTTTTCCTACACAAACACCAAGATTGCGACCGTACCCAGTTACATCGTTGTACATGTAGCACATGTACCTATACATAGAAATCGGTTCTCTTCATCCCTACCCCTTACCTAACCTTCCCCTTCTCTTCTTCACGCCTTCACCATTTCCCTGTCCTTGCTTTGTCAAAAGCAGCGATGGAATATTCCACTGGGTTCCTACCCGATTCCATCTGCTCTCGGCTTGAAAAGCAGGGACAGCCGGTCAACCAGCTTTTCGTTGGTTTTATCCGATCCCAGGGACGAATCTAGTTAAAGATAAACCTTATACCGTTGTCTGCAATATCAACCTTGTGTTACCAAAATTATTCGTTTTTATTCTTCGTTATTTCATGATATTCCAAGATTCTGATTAAAATACTTTGTATTTGAAAATAAAAAAATCGTGTACTCGGATTGATATATGCTGGACATTTCTAAATAATCAGAATAGTATAATTGTTATTATTTTTAATGCTATTCCTGTTTCCAAAGAACACAGATGACAATTATCGATTAGCTGTGAAAATTGATGGGATGAAAAAAAGAGAATGTATTTCTAGATTCATACTTTCAATATAAATAAACTCGTTGATATTCAGTGGAGTATCAAGCACAGCAACCGCTTGATCAATACTATTTGTGTGACTTTCTTATTCATGAAAGAATAAATTTTCTATCCAAGAGCGTACCCGTGCAATTCAACTGTGTAGAATTAATTCTTGAAAAATGTATATGTATTTGAATTTCGAATTCCGAGGAGATTCTTTTACAGGGCAGTGAAAAATCTATAGAGTCGCAATTCAAGTTATTTTCTCATGCACTAATGATCAGGAAGTAACGAATTTCTCTCAAGTTTTTCTGAAAGCATTTTCTATCGATACAGGTTTGTAAAAAAAATACTTGATACGTTCCTGTACTTCGTCCCCTTCCTCCGGTTTCCGCAAATCCTCGGGTTGACGCTCTTTTGTCCCTTCTATTCGGTTTACCCCCACCATGTTGACCGAAAGTACTTGTCTTTACATCAACGACTCACAAAGATACCCGAAGAATCATAAATTTAGCAGCACAACCACCGTATCGGGTTCTATTCCCTAGATTAGAAGTTTCTGTAAAGTTCAAGTTAAAAACTCGGATTCTATGAAAATATCAAGTATCGTGTTAATGATTTGAACTGTTATACCTACATTGTGAGTGAGAATCGAGCACATGCGCAAACGTTGAGGTTAACGTTTGACTGAAAAGATATCCAATTCTCTGGTTTTTCATTGCAGAATCGTTTCGAAAAAGTACACGTAAAATTATTGATTTGACAATCAAGTAATTGTGGATTCCACCTATAAATGGGGTTAGTTCATTATATTCACTCATTTAAAAAATCTAATCTACATTTTTATATGAGAGTGTCAATATTATTATTTTATATTTCATTCCTGGATTATGTAGTGATGGGAATTTTTGAAAAATATCGATTTCCTTTTATATATAAAAAATATATAATTTTCATAGATTTCAATAAAAATTTGATATATATTATATTAAAACACATGGATATTTTTCAAGGATTCCCATAATTACTGTGTAGTAGCTTTGACATTAGCATTTTTATTGTCATAAAAGAACAAATTCGTTGCGAGCTTGTAAAGTTGTGTGCTATGGATGACGATAAAGTATTGAAAAATTTAGAAAAAACCCGTGAACAATGTTTTGATGGTTCAGTGAAGTTGATACCGACCAAATCAAATTGTCATATCATAACACACAAAATTGAAAAGCATTTGAAAGAATCTGATGTATGGGTTGTTGTATGCTCTAATCAACTATCAGAGCTCAATTGAGATGCATTTATCAAAGTATTATTGTACTATGAAGAAGTTCTCTCATAAAAATCCTGCAATTACTTAATTGTCTAATCAATAGTATTATATTTTAGAACAAGTCAACGATGAATGTGCAATTGAGCGAGAAGAACGAAAACAGTTTGAATAGTTTCAAAACAAAAAACATGGCGAACAACGAGGAAAATATTACGGACTGGCAAAGTGGACAAAACATTCTGTTGGTCACTCAGGATGGACAGAGTAAAGAATTGATTGCCATTGCTGATACGGTCAACAATGTATTAGATTCATATTGTTAGTAAAGAACATTTATTTTATTTTTCTTCTGGTGGTAGTTTGTTTAAAACCTCATTCGTTATTGCATTGAAATATTTGGACACTTCATGACTGGATAGAATAATCAGAATCAATTGCTGTATGAAACTAAATTGCTCGTATTATCGAAAATTCATTGGTACATGAACGTACAATTGAATTGTATAGTCCTTAACCCTTTTTCACGAGGATCATTATGGAAAATTGAATTTAATATTCAATATAGTTCATCTAAAGGAATACTAGTGAACATGGGCCAAATTGTGGATCTCAAACTATTCAAAAATACATTAATAAAACCAAAATATTGCTTTGTACAGCAATGTATATGGATTTTATAGAAGAATTTTCAAATAATTTGAAATAAATGATTTGGCTTGTACCATAGCACTAGTATTCTTTTGAGACAATAAAAGTACATAAGTGGCTCCTTCTAGTAGAATTTTCTTTTGTTCAAAATCACTCGAAATTGAGCTCATAACAATGACTGCGAATTTCTGGGAATTTAAACCTTTCAATATTTATTCTCAAAATTCCCGGACTTGCTCATGAGTTCAGTTTTGAGGAATTTTGAGAGAAACAATTCCACCGGATAAAAACACTTGTGTTGCTTTTTTTCTAATATTGATTACACCGAGTCTAAGCATGTATACATTAATGTGCAGTGAAAATTTTAAACTTTATTGATATTTCATGCTTTTTACTACAAGAAGTAAAGTTCATTTTTGAATTACAGGGCTATTGGAGCTTGCGCATAGAGAATATCAAGCAGGTGATTATGAAAATGCAGAAAGGCACTGTATGCAGCTTTGGCGACAAGAAACCAACAACACGGGAGTGTTATTACTGCTGTCTTCAATTCACTTCCAGTGTCGACGATTGGAAAAGTGAGAATAAAAACAAAACATACAAATACTAAGTATACTTTGAATTTGTGTGTGAGAACGTAGGAATGGAAAAATTAATTTTTTTAATTGAGCTTTATGATGATGCTCCATGCAAATTAACTAGATGGAAAATTCTCATTAGCAAAGGAGTTGTGATACGAAAATGATGTATGTTCGAAGTTTGAATCGTTTATTTGAAACGAATCAGTGATCAAATAACGATATACTTAATTGTTAAAGACTGAGAATCTTCCAATGCATTGTTTGAACGATGTTTCCAATTCCAAGGAGTCAATTCGGGAAGATAAATAACGATAATTCATCAGATTTTGTAAGTTTGGGTTTTCGTTTCATTTTTTAAAACGATTCAAACTTCAACAACATAAAATGGTAGAATATTGAATGAATTCTCTCCCACATTTTGTGTGAGAACAAAGTGAAAATGAGTAAACGTGCCATGAAATTTCATCAGATTTGATAGTTTTGAATTATCGTATGAACATATACTACTCTCAATCTAACAAATTTGTAGTAATTATCCAAGTGACATTTCGTTGATTCAAAGCAAAACAAGAACGTTTTATTGGTTATCAAAAATACTGATGGATTTTTTTCATCTTCATTACAGATCAGCACATTACAGTAGCTTAGCGATCAAACAAAACCCTCTTCTCGCCGAGGCCTATAGCAATTTAGGGAATGTCTACAAGGAACGTGGACAACTTCAAGAAGCACTGGAAAATTATCGACATGCTGTAAGATTGAAACCAGACTTCATTGATGGTTATATTAATTTGGCTGCAGCTTTGGTAGCAGCAGGAGATATGGAACAAGCTGTGCAGGCTTATGTTACAGCCCTGCAATACAACCAAGTACGTAAATCCAAAATATTGAAATCAATAATGTATTGGTAGAATCGATGATTTATTGAAAACGTATTTGTATTCAACGACAAAGCAATGACGGCGCAACACGGCAATCTGTGAAATTATTCAAAAATTCCAGATTGTGAATAGAATATTGAGTTTGTGGTGTGTATGTTGGGTCATTCGTGTATTGTAATTGTTGAATCTTGAACATGTTATGTCAGATTGTTGTACAAAGCGATACTCTGGTTTTGTTGAAGTAATTCTGAATATTTGATTTCGAAGATTCGATTAGTGCTAAGGCACTCTTATCTCTTCCAGACATGATCTTTTCAATGAAGAAAATTGAAAACAGATACAAGATGCAATTCTTTGATGAATTATGATCACAAACGTCTAAACAAATATTCAAATTTGTATGTAGATTTTCATTTTCCATCGATCTATCATCAACCATAACTGTTAGACATAGTCTTTTGCAAACTTCTAAGAAAGGAGTACTGAATCAAGTCATTTCTCTATATGTGTCTAATCTAAAGACCTTATTATTGATTATGAATACGTCATCCAACCATGTTTATTTGGCGCGATGCAACTGGGTTCATTGATTATTGAAAGAACACAAAAAAATGTCACAAGACTGAATATGAATTTATCAACAGTTCCCTCTTTTAAATCATTATTTGTAGTAGAATGGGGGAGTTTGAATCCCTTTCTGTCATATTCTCATCATTTTTGTTTGATTCCTGTTCTTTGATAACATCTTACCAACTGTTATTGATAATCATTCCATTGTTCATCCAATTTCTCATTCTCCGCCCTTCATTCTTCAAGGGGATATGAAATCACCGACCGAGCATGACTTTTCTTGACCAAATTACTCGAAACAGAATTTATGAAATAATCTGAAATTTTCAAGGATGATTCTTTAGCGACCAAGATGAAGCCTCAAAGAATCATCATTGGAAATTTCAGATCATTTCATGAATTCTGTTTCGAGTAATTTGGCCAAAACAACCGTGCTCCGATGATAAGCTCGTATCCACTCAAACTTCTAAATTCTCATTCAACTTCCTTGCACCTGATTTCTCTTCATTTCTCCTGCCATTTGTTTTGAATGTTTCGTTTTTAAACCCTCATCATCCGTACAATTTGTACTCCGTATATATTCACTTTTCTGTTGTGAAATATCTATTTCATTTCCCTTTCATTTATCCGTTCTTTATTGAATCGATTCCACCTACGTGAATGATATCATTATTTCATTTGCAGAGTACATTTTTATCGGTATAAACATTCTTTCATCAACTTTTCACAATGCAAAGTCCTTGAATATATTAATACGTCATTTCTTTATTCAAGTATATTCACGAAAAAGGATCAACTAGAGTTTCTCAGTTGATTCAAATAATCGAAAATTAAGCATTTTCTATTATTTAACCTTCAGAAGGCCGGGATTTCAAACTTTTTTATGATTATAATCTTAACGAAAAAGTGGTGAAAAAAACATTAAATATCATGTAAGCACAACTTCTTCTATACCGCCTCGTAAGTAGCGATGTCGCCGGTCTCTTCAAGGTTAAATAAAACATAAAAATCGTTCAAATTTGTTGATACATACATGAATTGTTTTCATCGTTTTATTTATAGGATCTCTATTGCGTCAGAAGCGATCTTGGTAATCTTTTGAAAGCTTTAGCAAGACTTGATGAAGCCAAGGTAGGTTTATTATCAAAAATGATGTTTTATTCTATGAATTCAACCGCGTCGCACACTTACATGTTTGCACTTGAACTATGATATCTTGCGATTCTGAATCGGATCAATAATATAATTTGTCATTTTTGAAAAAAGTATTGCAATATTTCAGTGAATTTATTTATCTGGTACATGGTAATTAAAAATTGAATGAAGATGAGTTTTTTTACTTTTAAAGACAAACGTATACTCCAATAGAATTGAAAAACAAAAAGTACAAGTGCAATGCATGAGTGTGTACGAACAGTAGCGCGTAGCTCAATCGAATGCACGAGGGGCATAATAATTTTGTTATTAATGCTCAAAACGAAAAGCTTTTGGTCTTTGTCATTTGAATAATACGCGTGATGATGCACATTGATCTGTAATCAAATGTACCAAATTCATTAAAAGAAATTTAAGGGTTTTGTAAAATGTTGATTCCAGATCATTTATTGTGCTTTTCTTTTCAGAATACATAATCACATTTGGTGTTAAATAATTAATTTCAGAGAATAAATTGATGGTTATAAATTGTATACTGTAATCCAGTAAACTCACTGTTTTAGGGGCGAATGAAATGGCATCAAGTGTGATTAGATTATTGAAGTTTCTAAATTTTCAGAAAATAATTTTGATTCCACAGCATATCCTGCGCGTTTTGGAGCAACACTTTATAAAACCCACAAAGCCCGACTACTGGTTGGTGTTGCTGCAAATTGAAATCCTATTGCTTACTGATTCTATCGCAGCGTGATACGATACCCTGTAACAAATTCCTTTCGACCTATGGAAGTTGATTGTTAATTTTTGGTTACGTAGAAATTCGTACGATAGAATTGGTGTTGCGCGACCTTGTTATTTCCTCCTGTTTTCCTTCGTTCTTCATCAAGTTTTATCTTTATTATAGGTATTCATTAATGATATGAAAAAGTGTGGATATTTTTTTGATTCTTCTATTCCATCCCTTTTTTAGAGATAGATTTGGTGGTGTGTGTTGAAATTTGCGCGAGGTCTCTTGATTAATTGGAATATTGTTTCAACTGCACATTTGTTTTGTTTTTTTGTTTGTTTTTTTAAATTTTTTATCACTGCTGATTTATTTTCTATTATTTATTTGAAAATATGAATATCGTATATCACAATGTAGATTGTAATCATTTGCGATATTACATGTAAAACAGTATTTTTCGATCAAGAGATCTGTTATCTGCTGCGCGGCGCTTGCGATAATAATTCGTGAGTTTGCAACTCATAGCATTGCGTTGTAAGAAATTTCAGAAATTCTAGAATCTATTATTACTCTTTTTGTTTTGAATTCAAAAAATTTTCTCAAATAAATTTCTATAAATCCGAAATTTCTATACTTAGCAGGCTCATGGATTATTTTTATATTTTGACAGTGAAGAAAGTTTTTCGTTACATACCTCGGCATTTTCAAGAGCTCGCTAGCTGTTCGTTCGTTTTTTGTTCAGTTGACAGTCGCCGATTTTCCGTTTTAATGAGTAATAATGAATAAATAAAGAAGCAATTGTTCAAGTGAGATGGTGAAAAACATATTCATATGACCATCGGTATCGGAATTAATTTTTTTTCTACGACTTGATATTTTTTTCCCTTTTGTGGAAACGGTGAGTAAATTAATAACTGACGAAAAATACAGCTAAATTTATGTATTCATACAAAAAAGAACTCTGTGATCGTGAAAGTATATAAAAGTACGGATATATCAAACACATACATTGAAAAAAGAGATAGTTGAGGCGAAGAGTATCAGTGAAGAGACATTAACGCAGCTGTCTTATTGTTGTGGATGGAATGATCAACTCTAGGAGGGGAAGTCGGAGCAATGCGATTGGTCGGTAACCACCAGTTCCTTCGTCAAAGGGTGAATCTGAATCTGGTTATTCAGTAACACACACTCACTGTGTCTCTCGGTCTAAGTTTATTATGAGAGCTTGCAAGCCGTACCTACCGTCAACCTACCGAAGGGTACTCTGAAGGTAAAGTAATTCCCAAGGCCGATCTCGAGTCCTCCTGTCTATTCAAATTCCTTCTTATCCCTGCTGTTTGAATTTAAACTTTTGATTCAACGTGTGGCTCGAATATGACTTATAAACGTTACTTTCAAGACCTCTCCAGTTGAAGAAATAGCTTATCGATTTTCAGATTTGAAGAGAGAATTTTTGAAGTATCAGAATATTCAAAACTGTCATCCAGAAATTTTCTTAATGCTTTTGCTATTGAGGATGATCGTTGATTTTCACTTTTGAGATTTTCCCAAGTTTTGAATAATGTAATTTCTTGTAATATATTTTGTAAAATCATTCTTGGATTCATAAAATCAATTTTCATTGGTAAACTTTAAGAATTTGAAACTAAGTGATATATGAACTACTTTTGAGAATAGAAAATTATATTTTTATATAATAAATTGTATTTAATCTGTTTTCGAGTCTCATTTTTGATCCAAAGTATAGTATGAAGCATATCTCCTTTTAATGCCAGTCCTGTCTACAGTGTCTCATCCTGAGTTGTTTTTAACCAAGGGATCACCAAGCCCCCTAGAGATCGGCCGACTGTAAATGCCCTTTTATTTATTGTTTAGGTACGGATTAAATACTTCATATGATGCAGCCCGCCTCTCTGTACGCGCGATGTACATCCATCCATGGTTTTATTTTAAGATCGTCATCACTTTAGTTGAATGAAGTTTGGAGATTGATAAATTTTTTAATTCGTTTATGTATTGTGCAAAATACTCGATTAACATTCTTTTTATTTGAAACTTCTTTAATCAAGTTTTATGAAAACATTATTTAATTCTCAAATTTATAAGTATTTTAACTGTTATAAATTTTCAAAATTTTATTAATCATTCAATTATATTATTAATTGAAACTTTCTTCATTAAAAACGAATCAAAAAAGATTCTTGTAATGCTTTGACTACTTTGGAATATAAAAAATGTTAATTGTTATGTATTTATATTTTGAGAATGATCACGGTATGCGTGAAAAGAAGTAAATCGTGAAATGCAAATGAATATCATACTGCAATCCAAACAAGAAAAATGTACAGACGAATCCACCAGACGCATTCCGGAGATCCGTCTGTTACAAGAAAGAAGATAGTATCGATATCTTCGGTGATGATGTTCTAAGCGCGAATCATAACCCATCATATCCAATTCCTATTTGATTTTCCTCCTTGCATACAAAAACATTGACGATTCTGACATTAGCCTCGTTATATCTTTTTCCCTCTCCATCTCTGTGATGGAATAACGGCAATAATTGATTTGAAATTGCACCAAAAATGTGCTGAAAAAACCAGATTTGAGATACCTTTCTTCCCGTGATACAAATGAGACTCTATGTAATACAAGTTTTAATATTCCAAGTTCAAGGTTAGCATAATGTTTCTTGTGTCTCAGGTTTTATATAATGTTATTATTATTTAAATTATCAAAAGATGCTCATTCGATGAGTCGGAGAGTGGTCTACGAATGGATTTTGGCTACAACTTGAAATAGGTAACCATTCATATATTCACAGTATTTATTGTAGCTTCATTCATCGCATGGAAGAAACTACGAAAATCTGGCAAAATGAAAAGGAACAAGAAATAAGGTGAGAGTCGAAGGTAAAAGAGAGGAGAGAGAAGTAAGAAAATATGAGGTTTTCTCGACGATGACGCACTGTTGTGAGAAAGCTGCGGCGCGGCAAAAGGGAGGCCGGGCAAAAACGCGCGGCGCGTCCCAAACGAGTTCGCGAACGAAAACTTTTACAGTTCTTTTTTTTTGTTCTATTTAATATAGGCTTGCTATCTAAAGGCCATTGAAACAAGACCAGATTTTGCAGTCGCTTGGAGTAATCTTGGGTGTGTCTTCAATGCCCAAGGGGAAATATGGTTAGCCATCCATCATTTTGAAAAAGCTGTTGCGTTGGATCCCAATTTTTTGGACGCCTACATCAATCTTGGCAACGTCTTGAAAGAGGCGAGAATATTTGACAGGTGAGTTTTAATACTTTTCATTTGGTTTTTGCAGTAAAATTGAAGTTTATTGTTCTGTGGTAACGATTTAAACTATCATTATTGATACATTTCTCACTCTTGTATCGAATTGTTGTCTTCTCAAGGCAGAAGTGTAATTATTGCTCCATTATGTCCAATTATTTTTCCCACAATCGACAGTTTCCCAAACGAAGAACGTATCTCTCTTTCTAGATGCTAAATAATCTAGATGCTGATTTCGAGAATATTCAAAATTATTATAAGAAATTGAAATGTTTCACAGTGTTATGCACAGTTTGATCTGTCGATATCAAATTTTCTATGGATATTGATCTTAAAGTCTGTGCAAGATAAAATTGACTCAGTTATTACTTCGATGAGAATTAGATCAAGTTGATGGTAGTCACGAGTCATACACAACAAACTTCTTCTGAAGATCCTGTGCTTCCTCATAACATGATTCGATTAACTTTTTGTTTCGTTTTCCAGAGCTGTTGCTGCATATCTTCGTGCGTTGAATCTCAGTCCCAATAATGCAGTTGTACATGGAAATTTGGCTTGCGTTTATTATGAACAAGGGTATTGAAAATATAATATTTTGTTGTAATAAATTCACACAATTGTTCTTCTTGATGTACATTCTTGTAATTTCTGGATTTAGGCTCATTGATTTGGCTATCGACACATACCGCAGAGCGATTGAATTACAGCCCAATTTCCCAGATGCTTACTGTAATTTGGCCAATGCGCTCAAAGAGAAGGGTCAAGTGGTGGAAGCAGAAGAATGTTACAATACTGCTTTACGTCTTTGCCCAACGCATGCGGATTCTCTCAATAATTTGGTATATATATTATCCAATGAAAGAAAAATTAACAAACATCCTTTTCAAAATCCGATTCACTTATATAAATTATTAATTAAAGGCCAATATAAAACGAGAACAAGGGTACATCGAAGAAGCAACTCGGCTTTACTTGAAAGCTTTGGAAGTATTTCCTGAATTTGCTGCCGCGCATAGCAATCTTGCTTCAGTTTTACAACAGCAAGGAAAACTTAACGAAGCACTCATGCATTACAAAGAAGCGATTCGCATTCAACCTACTTTCGCTGATGCGTACTCGAATATGGGAAATACCTTGAAAGAAATGCAAGACATTCAAGGAGCTCTCCAATGCTATACCAGGGCAATTCAAATCAATCCAGCCTTCGCAGATGCTCATTCCAATTTAGCATCTATCCATAAAGATTCTGGCAACATTCCTGAAGCAATTCAGTCTTACAGAACTGCTTTGAAACTTAAACCAGATTTCCCCGACGCATATTGTAATCTCGCGCATTGTTTGCAAATTGTTTGCGATTGGACGGACTACGAAGCCAGAATGAAGAAATTGGTTTCAATTGTAGCAGAACAGTTGGATAAGAATAGATTGCCAAGTGTTCATCCTCATCATTCCATGTTGTATCCCTTGTCTCACGAATTCAGGAAAGCCATTGCGGCTAGGCATGCCAATCTTTGCATCGAGAAGGTAAGATTTTTTATAATATGCAAATTCAAATAGTAAGATAATACTTGGAGTGTATATTGAAAAAGAACAATATTTGGTTTCCAGATTCATGTGTTGCACAAACAACCATACAAATAT
Organism: Gonatopus flavifemur; assembly: GCA_018340375.1. Lineage (NCBI taxonomy): Eukaryota > Metazoa > Arthropoda > Insecta > Hymenoptera > Dryinidae > Gonatopus > Gonatopus flavifemur. Next base: position 42,878,193 of record JAFFJZ010000003.1, on the reverse strand, counting down.
CCGCGTGAATCAGGTCCTCGTTTGAAAATTGGATACGTGTCATCCGATTTCGGTAATCATCCCACTAGTCATTTGATGCAATCTATTCCTGGTCTTCATGAGCGGCAGACCGTGGAGATCTTTTGCTATGCTCTCAGCTCTGATGACGGTACAACATTCCGTGCAAAAATTGCTAGAGAAGCAGAACATTTTATCGATTTATCGCAAATACCGTGCAATGGAAAAGCTGCAGATCGAATCAATTCTGATGGAATTCACATTTTGGTCAACATGAATGGATACACTAAAGGCGCGAGAAATGAAATATTTGCTCTCCGACCAGCGCCAATTCAAGTGATGTGGCTAGGATACCCGGGAACCTCAGGCGCGAGCTTTATGGATTACTTGATTACAGATGAAGTTACATCTCCACTTGAACTTGCGAGTCAATACAGTGAAAAGCTAGCCTACATGCCGCACACATACTTCATTGGTGATCACAGGTGAGTTTTTATATTCTTGCAGCATGGTTTTCTATCATTGACGATACTGGTATATTTATTACTGTTTCTTTTTCGAACAGGCAAATGTTTCCACATCTTAAAGAACGACTCGTTTTAACGGACAAACTAAATCCTAAAGGAAAAGTTGCAGACAATGTGGCTGTGATAAATGCCACTGATTTATCGCCGATGATCGAAAATACCCTTGTCAAAGAGATTCGTGAAGTGGTGGTGCCAGACGCCAAAAATAAACCTGTTGAAATATCATTGAAAGTTGCTGAATTACCGACTACCACTCCCATTGAGACTATGATTGCTTCCGGTCAGTGCCAAATGTCTGTCAATGGCGTTGTTGTACAAAATGGAATGGCGACGACACAAGTAAATAACAAAACCGCCACGGGCGAAGAAGTGCCTCAAAATATTGTGATCACAACGAGACAGCAATACGGACTGCCAGAAGATGCTGTGGTTTATTGCAATTTCAATCAGTTATATAAAATTGATCCACTCACTCTTCACATGTGGGCACATGTAAGTTGATTATTATTTTCACTATGTGAATCTTTAAACCAAAATTTGAACACAAACACATTCCAAAATTAAAAACTTTTTGTATGATTTTTTAGATTCTTAAACATGTGCCAAACTCTGTCTTATGGCTTCTACGATTTCCGGCCGTTGGTGAGCCAAATTTGCAAGCAACTGCTCAGCAACTAGGTCTCACCCCAGGTAGAATATTGTTCAGTAACGTCGCTGCCAAAGAAGAACACGTGAGACGAGGCCAGTTGGCAGATGTTTGTCTTGATACACCACTTTGTAATGGCCATACCACCAGCATGGATGTATTATGGACTGGAACTCCTGTGGTCACTTTACCAGGAGAAACACTAGCTTCTCGCGTAGCCGCTAGTCAATTAAATACCCTTGGTTGTCCAGAATTAATCGCGAGAACTCGTCAAGAATATCAAGATATCGCTGTTCGGTTGGGAACCGACAGAGAATAGTACGTATCGCAAATTCATTCCTAACACCAAAATTTGTTATGCGCTACTTTAATTGTTCTATTTTTTTTTTAATTTCAGTTTGAAAGCCACACGAGCTAAAGTTTGGAAAGCCCGATCCGAGAGTCCTTTATTCAATTGTAAAATGTATGCATTGGGTATGGAAATGTTGTACAAAAGAATGTGGGAACGTTATGCCCGTGGCGAGAAGCCCGATCACGTCGCGGCGATTGAAAAGAATGAAAATCAGAAGCAAATAGCTATGTCATAAAATAAGAAAACAAACCATCAAATGAAATTCAATACGTCCTCCGAGATCTTCAGATTCCGGTATGCAATTTCCTTGATTTTCATAAAACTTTCCTCCCTTATATACCTTGTGAAGTGATGTATCATCAACATCAACATTGTTGCCTTTTCTCCAATAATGTTTTATGTTAATAAGATCTTCACATGGTATATAACCATCCTCATTAACTGTATGTACATCAGTTTATCCGGATATTGCCTTGTATCAATACTATGAATCCTTCAAAATTTCAAAGAGAATCTTCTAAACTATACGGTTTATAAAGTTACATTTTTGAGCTAAAAATTCAATAGGTACATTCATGGTGATTCTCTGAAACTACATTCGCGATATGTGTCAGATATATTGCTTTAGTAACGCAAACATTTTGGGATAATTGAAACTGACGTATGTGTTGTATACATATTGATATTGTGGAAATTTTCAATGTAATGTTTTATGCGATAATTTTTGTTTTCTTTTTTCAAGATTCAGGTTTTCATTTTTGATAACATTGAACATTTTCGCAACAGATACATGTGTATACTGTGATACTGTTCCCTTATTTTTATTCCAAAGTTTTATTGGTAACAGTGACATGTTGAAGTTTGATTTCATTGGACTTATCTGGGAATTATTTTGAAATTCAATTCCAAAACAATATTCAAAGTTGGTAATCATCAATCACTGTTGAGGTTGCGACTTTAGTTATATAAATGCACCATAAGTACTTTAAAACTGAACTATAGATTACTATTTCTTTTATTCAATTCGAAAAGTATGGAGTTGATTTTGTTTCTAAAGATCTGTATGTTAAAGTTCCAGAGATACACTCAATTATGTGCTATGTACATGAACAAAATCATGATTCGTACTACTGCATAGCATTTTCCTCTTTTTTTTTTTTTTTTTCTTTATTACATTTCAGACATTACATAGTATTTAAACATGACTTGTTTTGACCGAAATCATATATCAGATTATATAAAAAAGAACAGTATCATTGAGTTTGACTTATTGTAGGATTTTCTACTTATTTATGATAGTTAAGTTTTGTGATATAACAAAGTCAAAGCTGAGTTTGTTGAAGTTGGTTTTTGATACAATATATTCAAGTAGTTCTAATCTGTGGATATTTTGAAGAGCTCAATTCATAAATTAACATGTTGACTGCGTTCTACATTCTTCATGCTCAAATCTTTTACCGAAAATGTTGTCACAGCAGATCGAAGGACAGTTCCTTGCTATATGAAAAAAAAAAATTGAAAATTTCTCAGTAGCGTGAACAGTATAATTTAATGTCACTTCTTCCATGTGGACTTATTTCGATGATCAAGAAAATGAGCACATAAGGTGGTGATGAAAAAATTGTATCTACGTTAATTGCAATATGAAAATTGACTACGTTTCCATCGTATCTTCAACTGAGCTCTAAAACTCCAGCGAATAAATAAATCTAACCAACTGCTATATTTGATATCCAAACCTTTGTATATATTTGTACATGTGTACGACATTCATAGTATTTATGCATTCGGATCCTTTTTCGTACCCATTGTACCATTCAAAAACTACGATTGGATACTTAAAATTTCTCTAAGTTTCCAAAGTTGTAGCATATTGATCATAACTTATATTTACTTTCATATTTCACTCTAAAGTAAGTGAAATTGTATCATTCATAAATTCATAAATTCTTTATTTTAACTTCTACAGATAACACGAGAGAATATTTTTGTGGGTACGCGATGGAAATATAGTCAGTATTTTTGTCTCCTTTTGTGTTATCGTAATGTTTTGTAATACGTAATTTCATGAATACACATGCTGTAATTTTGCTTGGTAAAAAGTTTCACCAACACAGCAATCAAATATAATTTGTAAATGAATTTTGTTTCACTATGGAATGAAGATATTTGTGTGATACTTATTGATTTTTTTCACACCATCTGTATTTGAATGCCAGTTTTAAAACTGTCAGTCTATATTCATTTTTTCTATTGAATTTGATCTTTTTATGTAAAATTACAAAAGTTGATCCTCCCCACGCGAAGCGATTATAGATAATTTAGACATGGAATTTTATCAGTTGGTGGAACTGTCATTAAATTGTATGGAAATTCATTATTTATCCTAGATATAAAATACGAATACGATACTCTGGCAACAAGGGTAAGATATTTAAATTCTATTTAGGTTGTAGCAAGGTGCTACAGACAGTATATGAAAACTTAAGGCAATTGTATTATATCGCGGCTTTTAAGGAAACCGCATGTAAATATTAAATATAATCGATAGTTGTAATTATTTTAATGTGTATTAGAAATATGAAAGATGGAAGTGTGACGAAGGTAAATGAAGTTAGCAGAAAATGTGACAGTAGGCAGATGGAAAGTTGTATTCTTAGAATTAATAAAAACAATGAATAATAGTTTTCAACGTATGAAATTTGTTTTATGCAGAGTTTCAGTATCCTGTTCTCAGCTTGTTACTACTATTCAACAAGTTTGTTAGATCAATGGTCGCAAAGAGAGGAGGGAGAATTAATAAAGTTGAGGAATTTAAATTTTGAAGAATTTTTCATCATACATCAGCATATTTTTTCTTATTTTTGTGGAGAAATTTATGAGGCAACGACGAAAATGAACCTCACAAAAGAGAGCGTACATACTGTGATCAAATTACATCTGTGGTTTGCGGTTTTATTTGCGGATGATAATTTTACGACATCGTATCGTGAATATACCGCGATTTAAAGTTTATCTTTTTTCATCGAGTGCCCCGTGTGTCCTAAAATCGATGATATAAGTCATTTTTATCGTACAATCCAACGTGAAAAAGTATCGCAGTTTCATTTGAAAAAATGTGTTTTCTTTCTCAATATCGAATTTTGTAATGAAATGTCGTCAAATTGTGGAATAATTAAGATGAATGGAATTGAAATCGCTATATTGGTAATAATAGGAAATTTATAGCGTATTATTCGGGCGGGTTTATATTATTTAGGATCATTTTAAATACTTCAACCACATCAATTGAGCTGTAAATTTGTCAGTTCGAGGGCCTTGGAGCATCAGAAAACGGATAAAATTTTGCTACTAGTTTTGAAACAACTATGCAATGATCACAAATCTTGAATATGCAGCAATAAAGTGCACTGCTAGGATCACGCTCTGAATACAAATCCAAAGCCTAAAACATATCCCTCAACATAAGGAACCTAGTTATAGAAATTATTTACATTTGTAGGTTAATATTAATATAATCTTTTGCATGATCTTAAGGAATCATTTGCAGTTTTCATATTCAAAATTTCAATTTTAGCCATGTACTTTATCTGTGCAGATTTTACATTTGCGTTCATTGCTTAGTTGTTCAGAAACTACGTAGCGAAGTTTCTGCCATCTCTTCAAGGAATCCATGGCCCTTGAATATTTCAAAGGTGATCTGAAGTACCCTACCGTTATAATTATGAAGTGATATGGAGTTTAATGGTTCTAAGCTTCAATTCTACGATGATTTAGAGGAACTTGTGCATTAGACGCATTGCTGGAAACTTTGAATTTCTGAATCATTGATGAAGGTTAAAAAATAGAATTATAAAATTTGTTGACGTTTGAGGGTTAAACTTTCACGATTTTATTTTCTGGCCTTTAAAAATGTTAGAAATCATTGGGGAATTCAAAGTTTGCGGCAATGTGCAATTTCAAATATATAATTTATTATTATTATTCACTTCGAATTTGTATAAATTACATACCTTCTGAAAACATCTCACAAAATTCAACTTCCCACCCTTCCCCATCTCTTGATGCTCGAGTCCCCTTAATTGAACTGAAAAATTTCATAATACTGTTGCAATTGAATATCTTAAGACAGAATATGATTTTTTTTAATCTTACAAAAGTTCAATAAAAAAACATGTTTGACTACAACGACTTGGGACTAGAAAATATTAATATAAATGAATGTTGTAAAAACTGTAAAATTTACGATACGAACGATAATTTGACTAGGAATTGGAATGAAAAACATTCACCAATTTCCTGAATGAATTCCAAACGAGTATCGCAATGCGCTGTGCCAAGAGTTGTCACATTTGATTAGTATCGCAATCACTTATGCCAAGAATCACTAAATCTTATTAGTATCGCAATATACTATGCCAACAACTACTCATCTTTATAAAATTTGAGATAATTTTTCAAAAGTTAAAAAAAATCCAAGATCTCTGTAGTTTACATACTGCATTTGTATAAATCTTGCTTGTCCTGGCAAAATCTAAATATAATATTTCGTTACTTGGGATTCCAGATCATATTTTTATCGGCAAGATAACGAATAACATAGTTCATTGATCTTCCAACGTGTAAAGAAGAAATCTCGCCGTACAGAGCATTTTAATGTTTGCGCTTTACACGAAGAGAAATTCAAAAAAATAAGAATATATCGAATCAGCCTCATACGGAGAACGAGTTGCACGGTGAGTTATGAAATAATTCGTATTTATTAGTACTCTAATGGATACCGATAGATGTAAGGGGTGAAAAATTGCAAAAACATGTTGTATCAAATTTGAGCTTCTGTAAGAAGTTTTTGTCTCGTCGCTTCGATCCAAAAAAAAAACTTTTAAATTTTGAAGGTGATCAACTTCTTGCTCATTTATCATTTATGAGGGAATTCATCGACGCTATTTCCTTGTAACTAATTTTTTTAGGAAATCTTTTCTTTTCGTTGACTTGAAAATTACGATATTATTGGTATTACATCCAATTTTTCTAAGTTTTGTTTATGAAAATCTATGGAATTCATAGATCTCACTGGTGAAATGATCGTTCTGGACGATGAGTATCCAGTTTAGGAATTTGAACGCAATTGTAAATACATCAAATCGCGTTAGTAATATTTCTTATGTGTATTATTAGTAAACTCGCCATTTTTTAGACCGTACAATACACAGTGCATATATATCATGTTTGTATCTTCTTCCACGTGATAAAATTATCGTAATATAGTAGACACGAATGAGTTCGATGATCAAAACAGATTATATCAAAAGGTCTTGGAAAGTTTCAGGAATGTACCCACGAGTGTGGGAATTTTATTCCGGAGGCAAGATGTTGCAAAAAATACAAATCTTCCGCGTTTGTTATACTTGAATTCATCTTGGAAATATTTCTGGTACACTTCAAAAACTTTCAACGAAAATATTAGGTTTGTGTGCAGTGATGATTCAATGAACTTGAGAGGTTTCAGAACATGAATATAATCACCTACAATTGATTGTATGACGATCTAGTGTGAGGTTTTTCAGCCACTAGAAAGAAAGCACTCTCCACAATGACTCTTAAAAGAGTTTATTATTCAGGATATTCGAATCATCTTGAAGGAAATGCAAAACAATGATGAATGATCTCTCCTCGTTCTTTATATTCACTCAGGAAGATATTGGAATAATTGAGCTCACTGGAAAATAACATAGTGAAATATTTAATTTATCAAAGGTAACTACCGAATTTCATAGTTTTATTGCAATTTCAGAACTGTTGCTTTGTTTCGCTACTATTCAAAAGTCTAGGATATTTCAATTTCCAGGAATATTCAAAGAGGAATATTTCTTTTATTTCGCACATTCAGAATATACTCCTATTTATTTTCATTTGGAAAATTGGAATCATCGGAACAACTTCTTCGTGGCACTTTGGACCTCGCTCTCCCCTACTAATCTAAAAATTACAAAATAATTTGAACTTTCTTTTCTTAATAATTCAATGCTACTAGTTGAATTATCTTCGGTAAACGTGATTTCTGAGAGTACTTTGAAAGTATTGCACACGATTTACTGAGTAAAATGAGGAAGTATTGCATAAGGTATCTAAAAGATGTCTTATGCAATAATTTGCAGTATTTTTAAAAAAAATTTGGAACATCGGGATATTTTATCATACCAACGAAAATCCGAGCAAGAAGTATTATCGAATGACATATCCAGTTACTAATAGTAGTGAAATCATCGGTAATTATTCCGTGACTTACGTTATTCTCGGTTCCTCTCTTGATATTACACACTGAGAAAAGAACCTAGTTATAGTTACCAAATTGATTTGGTTGCCTCAAATATGTGATGGGTTCATTATTACCAGGATTTGGTAATAGTAACTCAAGTTTGGTAACTATAACCAAAGGCATTAGTTGTGAATCTGTATGTCGGTAATTATAACTAAATCTTTATTTCGCCATATTCAACTATGAGATTTGGTAACTATTACCAAATGCTGATAACTATAACTAAATCCTTTTCTCAGTGCACCATCGCTACCAGTGACGGTAGTTGTTTGTATGCAGCAACTTATGGAACTCACCACAGTAATTCGTTCCTAAAATTCTATAACCTCAACCTTTTATTCTCTTTTTTTCAATATTTCGAATTTGAGTAATATGAATTTTCTTCCCTTGAAGTTCCCTCCGTCACCACATCTCATTCGTGGTAAAATTCATTTATTTTAGCTGTTCTCAGTTAGTATTGACCATCAAAACTGATTTTATTCAAGTAATAATCAGTGTTGTGGAAAAGTTGACTTTTCATTAAGATGTGTATCACTTCTGTTGTTTTAATTGAATTTGAGTTCAAAGTATATAATTCATTACAAAAAAATTGGAAGTTATTAATTTTTGATTGCTAAGAGTCAGCTATTGTTTTAGCTGTAATAGCAAGAATATTATAGCTAAATTTTGTCGCTATTTGAATATCAACTACTGAAATTTTACTATAATAGCTAGAAACTGTTGTTACGGTGCCTAATTACTGTAATTATTTAAAGTAGTAGCGGAAAAATTCAATAGCTGTTACACCGAATTTGACAATTTCGAAATTTTTTATGAAACCTTCATCGAGTTTATGTTGAATTTTATAAAATATTGATAAAAACTCCATACAAATTTTATATAAAATATCGATGTAAAATATTGCCAATCAGTAATCGTCGTAAGATTTTGCTAAGAATACTAAAGAAATTCTATAATAATCATGATTATGGAATGAGTTCATTCAATTCAAAAAGGAATGATGTCTCTTTTTATGGGATTAACTAATAACCTACATAGACAAAATGAAAACTCGTAGATAATAATGTTCATATTTCGAAAAAAGGTATAGAAGAATGATTTCATGATTTATAGCTGCATACATTTCTGATATGAACTGTATTCATTTACCGGAACAAAAATAGGTTGCTTTTGATTCACTATCGATCAGATCAAACAAAACATCATAAACTCGGATAGAAACTTGAAATCCATTATTATGAGATTATATCGAAATACCGACCTTTTAAAAATACCAAATGATTAAAAAATGTATTTTTATCGTAAAAAGAATGATATAATATGTGAAGAAAAATCCCCTCAATTATCCTCGACAAATAATGATGAAAGAATAAAAAGAAACAATTTCGTTGGATTCGTCGATTTTGTTCTACTATGGAAATGTATCAGGGTTTTGTGCCGTATGCGCGTTATCGATTGTTCCATGAGATGGTGAGTACCACCACTACTACCTCTTTCAACGAGGGTGAAACTAGGTCGAAAGCAACACCCTCTTCTTCCCGGATGGTGGTACCCCTCTCGTTTCTCTCTCTTTTCTACCCCGAAGGTCTCTCTTCAGCTTGTGTGCCCTCGTCACTTGGCCAGCTAGAGGCTAGTAGGGCCTGCCCTTCTTTCTTCCTCTCTTTCTCTCCCTCTCTCTTTCTTTCTCTTTGCCTCCGTATATTCGAAGGCTCCTCCATGGAGTTTGCGTTTAAGTAAGAACTTGAAGAGAGGGATCCTTGACGTAAGTAACCAGTAGTTGGAGCATCGTGGCACATCCTCCCTTGTACCCGTATTCGCCTGTCCGTATATGCGGTAGTCATGGAGACATACCAGAATCGATCGAAACTTCGTGTTACGAGGTCGAAGCGCACGAGCTACTACTATCCTCAATCCCTACCTTCTTCCACTTTCTTCTTCCTTCTCCAACTTTTTCCCTCTTGAAAAACCCCTTTGATACCTAGTTTTTGTGATTATTCGTGATTTTCTCAACTCGCCTGATAGATGGGGAAATTCAACAAAGGCGTCCAGGGGAATCTTGTGCCCAGTGTTTCTCTTTGTGTTTGTATGTTTGTTTCGTAATCGATAATAGGGATGTCAATACTGAATGTATATATTTCGACTTGGAACGAATATATATTTCGACCTACATTTCGCGTAACAGACGCCAGTAGAATTTCCATCAAGATGTTTTAATTAATTTTGTATTAATAGAAAGAGGAAGGTGGATTTTCATGGGTTCATGAAATTTATCATTCTGAATTCTTTTTTGTAGGAAACTGCCGATCGTTATCCGAAATAAAAGAAAATTCTTTCAGGGTGTATGAGAATGATGCATGACGTATTCAAATCTAAAAGATGATATACGCTCGTGTATTATTTTATATGAATATCCTTATATAAAATGGTACGAAAATTGCGAAGCGTATTGATTTATGACTGGAATACGTTTTCTTTGTATGGTTTTACTCGATATTATCACATTTTAGAATTTTTGAAATTGGATTTCATGTTTAGATTGGATCTAGATCTCTTTTGTGATCGTATATAATGATTGGAACGATGATGAACTTTGAAATTCAATACCATTTTGTATCCATTGTACTCACAATTTGGTGAAAACTCACAAGTATCACGAAATTTCAAGGATATTCTTAAACGTACGATAAACGTATTTGATTCCGAATCTATTTCTGTATTTAGTTTAGAGAATTTTGCGTTCTACTAAGAGATGATATTATCATAGGTGGATTAGCCTCCCATTTTTATACCATTTTTTTAGGCAACAAATTGAAATTGGATTTCAAAACCATTCGGAAACATTTTTTCTAATATTTCCTGATACCATATATATTTTATCTATAAATTCAGAATTTATTCTCAATTTTATGTCAAAATTTGTATCTCCAATTCGTCAAGATCATGTGGGCTCGTTTCTTGTTTCGACTGGATAAGGTAGTACGAAAGGTTTCGGTATAGACAAATCTGCTACTTTGGATATCTTTTACATTTTTCATCTCGGTAAGGTATCTCAAGCATAAAAATATTCAAAATATTTTTACGAGGTCTGCTGTACCCTACATTGATGTATGGTTAATAACGTTACGAGTCCTATACATCGTTTATACTTTATACATCATAAATTATGATTAAAATTACATCTTTCTAAAACGGAGTACAGATGATCAACGATTCTTTTTATTTGCTGTACACGCTATGACTTAACGTCAATCATAATACTAAAATTTCAGTAAAATTGAATAATAAAACTTATAAATAAATAATATCATGTTTCTAGAAAGTTCTGAAGAGTTTTGAAAATTATAATATTAAATAATCGAAGCGTGATACTCAAATTTTCCATTCTGTTAATGTCGGAAAGCTTTGAAATACCTTTTGAAAGGGCTTCCAATATTTTACCTTCAATTGATTCATGATCATTTCAATCAATTGGAACTACCAACTCAACGATGTCTGAGATCAGTGCATTAGGGAAAGAAGTTGACCGAGTACTGTTCATTTCGGAAATACAGACGTGGACAAAAATTACCTAAAATCTTTTTATGCGATATAATGGAATCGAAACAAATCCATTCTGTGGAGATGTACAGAAAAATGAACCAGGTGTGGAAAAGATAACCATTTTTCAACGATGACAGCTAATTTTTTTGTTTTATCGGTAAAACTTTGAGAATTGTATATAATTTATAGATAGGGTTCAAAGTAACGAGAAAAAAACAGTCTTTTCGGAAATTTTTCTTCAAGAAGAATATCGAAAAATGAAAACTTTTCATCAATTTTCAGGACATGGAAAAATATTCTTTTTATTTTACAAGAATCAAGTAATATATATCAATTACATCCCTTATCAATCAAAATAAAATATAACCTACTTGTTTTTGAGTATTTCCTGAATATTAATGCAAATAGTTCTATAAGGTGTTCTATTGAGTTTATAACCCCTGATATATGCAAAGGTATCACGCTAAATAAAAATTTACGTATGTCATTGAGATTTGAATGATTTATTGAATCAAATCGGATGTTGAAAAACCTGAAAATACAAACAATTATGATTCTTCAATATGCTTCCTACATAACATGTTTTACCCGGAAACATGAATTCTGCGAAGCAGTCTTCATTGATACAACATGTTTTCCTATTCTCAATTTGAATTTCGTTTCAATAAACGATCCAAAATTCAGCGATATAATGCACGTAAAGTGTTGGCAACCCTACCACGAGTATGAATGGAGAATCAAGACTGACATTTCCACAATCTGCTACAACGAAAAATTTGACAAAATAATTGATTTAAAACGTTTTTTTCATTTTTTTCCGTGAGTTTTTTTTCAGAAATTTATTTTTCCTGAAAATTCAGAACCCTATTTAGATATAATCCAGTACAATTTATATATAAATTTTTCACATAGTTATACATAAATGAAATATAATTCTGAAATTTTTTCCACATAATAAAATGGCTATCTCGTAGGTGCTAAGATGTTTAGTTGAGATAGCTGAAATTTAGCTGAGGCAGCTGTAAAGTTAGTTTCGTATATTCGCTGTTGGTTCAAACATTATCTTCCCATGTTTATTCGGTTGAAATCATTTATATCCAAGGTTTTCAGCAATCCTTGAATTCTAACAGAATCGACCAATTACACATGGCTGTTGTATAGTATAACCAATAGGAAAACGAAATTCAAGAACTGAGAATATATATCCCTGTATATGCAACCATTGTAAAAATGATAAGAAATTCTGTTTTGGAAAGTATTGGAATTTGTATACAATTCTCGTACAATACAAGGGGTGTTCAAGGGGGGGGGGGGGGGGTCAAGCTAGATCTTTCCAAATCTTACTTGGGGAAGAGGGAGGGAGGGGGGTCTTAGTAAATATGACGTAATTTTTTTCCCCTAGCAGAAAACGGTGTAAAATTACGTGAAATTATTTTGAAAAATTTCATTTCATCACTGTGATTTTAAATTACGCTAATATTCTCAAATACAAGTCTTTGTTATTCTTAAATAAAAGTAATAGAACGAATTGTGTTTTGATTTTTTTTTAATAATCCAACGTATTTACGCCCAAAACACAAGTTTGGAAGATCTCATGTGAGATTAGGGGTGGGGGGAGGGAGTTGCGGAAAATCTTATAAAATCTCACCAGGGTTGGGGGGGGGGGGGGCAACAAATTCTCAAAAATGCCTCACGTAATCAATGGACGTCTCCTGTGCAATTTCTATCCAATTGCATAAAATCTCACATGAGACGATTAATTTAAAAAAATTATTATTCTTGATTCGAGTATTGAATAATAGAATTTTATGTCTGTTATGATTGGAACTTTCCTGTTGTTGTACACAGGAAAATTCCGATTATTTTTTACAGTGTAGAATGTTTTCGCGCTATTTGAATGGTCTCATAGTTCGAATTCATTAGGAGTTGCAATACAAATCCATGCAATTCGTTGCATGTATGTTATTTCGTGAAGTTCACGTCCATTTTTTTTCAATTTTTCATTTCTCATTGTCACAAAAGCGAAATAGGTACGAGACTTCCTGTTGCTGCCGTTACTCTCGCATGGTACGATTTGCCAACTTCTGCAATTCTTCCGTAGAGTAGTTCAGCAGTATCTGACTTCACGCTACCCACTTTTTAACTCCTCTATATATCTATTAATGCTCCCGCATCGTCGTGTTTCAAGGCTGAAATGCTCTCCCTCCCCGTCTCCTTTCCTCTTTGCTTGCCCCTTCCTTTTTCCCTATATATTTATTTCTTTCCTTCTCTCTTTCTTTTCTACCTGTCTTCCTCTTTCTAGCAATTTCTTTCGTTTCTTTTTCCTTCTCACTATGTTAGCGAATCTTGTATTTTATACACTGTCGTCTACACATAAACACACATACACGCAATTCACCTTCACGTGCGTTGCGTTACGCAACACACGAGTTGTGTGTGTTCGACAAGAAACAGCGACGTGCTGTTGCCAGCATTGGCTGTCAGGCGAAATAGACAAGCGGACGAAGTCGGGGTAGAGGTGAACTGGTGCTTGTACGCATACACATTCGCATGACGAGCGTCTATAGATATGTATATTATATATACAGAGTGTAACAAAAATTGCGAATCGATGCCAAAGTGAGAAAATAATCAAACTTCTGGAAATTCGTATTTTAGTATCTTTCGTCTTGGTATAGATGTTCTCGAGCCGCTGTTGGATTTTCATGTTCGTTCGAATCCTTTGCATTTATTCGTGGAGTGGAAATTTTCCCTCCAAAGCACGGCGTAGATGCGTAATTTTATCGATTAGCATTTCACGGTAAATGTTCGTTAAAGTCAACATATTTATACGAGAAATGTAGAGAAGGATATAGATATTTCATATTATAGTGATATGAAACAATTACAAACACTTTATTATAGATATCTGTTATAAAAAGCCCCGATATCAAGATTTCATTGTTCAATCATCAGTTGTTTTAATACTATAAAAAATCTATCGTGTCGTTTCAGTATCGGACAAGTCCGATAAAAGTACGATATCTACGATAATCATCCGATACAAAACTAAACCAGCAACCCGATGATTTCCCGATAGATATCTATATCAGGTTTACATTGGATAATTATTGTAGATATCATATTTTTATACAACTTGTACGATAATGAAACAACACGATAGATTTCGGATAGTATTAATACAACTGATGATTTGGCGATGAAATTCCGATACCGGGTTTTTTCATAAGAGTTAGTTTTTGAATTGATCATCTCGTTCAAATCCAACCGCATTCTGTGTATGCAATTTCTATACGGACATTCGATACAAATCTTGAAAACTATTCAAAGCGCTTATCCCACAATGATCAAAAAATTATGACATCAGTTCGAAAAGTATGAAATCAGGTTAATAAATCACTCATGTAGCCCAAATATAGATTTATTTTTCGACTCGAGTGAGCTTTGAAAAGTTTCAAACTCCAGTTAATATATTTTCTGGTGTTTTCGTGTGCCTTAAGTTATTGGATTTGAAATAACGCATGTGAAATGTATTCCTGGCGTAAAATATTCTTATTTGATACTAGAATCAAGTTACATTGCTTGTCTTAAGCTCAACAGCTTAATTCAAGCGTCACTTATTTCGGAAAGAAAGTTGATCAAAAGGATTTCAAACATATCGTTTCTCTTAGTTTATACAGTTCAGATATAATCCATCTGCAATCCATTTATTCACTTTTTATAAAAATTTGTCACCAGTCACTATAAAATTGGTTGTATATGAAAATTTTTATATGATGTACATGATCCGTTGATGATCGTTATCGATTTTGACATGAAATTTTAAAATTACGTCGATTTTTAAGCCTTACCTTTCGATGTTACATCCCGTTTTTTTGTGTTGTTGTTAGCACTGGCGAAGCCAAAACATTTTAATATGAGCCATGCGTTTTCGATTGAATCACTTCCACAATCACACGCCGTTGGATCTTGGGTTATGGAACGAAAGTGAAATAAAAGTTCGATGAACGGTTAAATGTTCGATGAACTTTGACCGATAACCGTTTTATGTGTATGCGTCAACATCCATGGACATTAAAACGTGATGTAAAAATAGAATAAACGTCCATAGATGTTGGATGAAAGTTATTTTTTATTCGATGTTCGTGAACATCCATAAACGTCAAGTGCGAATGAACGATCAAAAATCAATTATCTGAAAAACTGTTCATTATACTACTTTGATTTCGTAGATTTTATAGATTACTCAAACTTGAGATATTTTGAGATTGCATTCCTTAAGAAATGATTCATAATTTCGCTCTTTTTTCAATTCCTCGATGCTTTCTATTAATTTTTCATATTACTCTCCTTCGTACGTGTGCAATTGAAGAAACTTCTATTGAAAACGGCATATGCGGAAATGACCATAGTGTTTCTCAGTTTATGACTAGTTCGTGAATTCCGTTCTTTATTTTTCTCTGCGTTTGGCTTCCTATTTCAGTAAATGGAAATTGTTTTACATATTCATTAAGAAATTGTGCTTCCGAAAACGCAGTTGTTCAATACTATTGAATTTATTCATCAATTTTATTACGTTCGAATATTTTAGTTTATTGCATTTCAAGAGAAATTCTAATGAGCGAAAATGATGGGTTCTTGGTAACAATAATTTGGATCTTAGTTGAAAATGAGTACAACCAGTTAATATAGCTGGAAATCGTAAACCAGCCCATACAGCACACTTGGATATGGCATCCATCAGATATCCAATAGATATCCAAATGTCCGTCCAATATCCATTTGACGTCCATTAGATCTCCATTGGATATCCCAAATATCCTGGATATCTAATGGATATCTGTGTGCTGTATGGGAGTAGAATTTGGAAAATGTTTCGATCGAGGACTTCCATATTTTACTGTTTGAACTCTGGTTTTTTCTAATCGAATCCTGTTGAATATGCGTTTTTTCTTCATTCTGGCTCGCATTTAGTTCGAATTATATGGAATTCATGAGCAGATGCTGCACTAATAAAACAACTCATTGTTCTTCTCAGTTGAGTGAATTGAACTCCATCAAATTGGTATCTAATGTCCATATAAAACATTAAATTCAAAGTAAAATTGACTAAATACAAAACCCATCAATCATGAGCAATCATTCTCATTGATTCACATTTAGTAATCAAAGAGTCTGATGATGATAGTGATGATAACCACAATCCATCGCGTGTTTAAATACATTTAAATAGGAATGCCCTTGTTTTTGATTGATTTGAGTGAATTTTTTTCAAACGAACACCGAGTATAGGACATCGTGCGTTCATTATAAATACATCAGCGCAAATATTATACTCACAAACATGTGTATGTGAGCACTATGTGCAATTAACAGCGATATATCCATCACTCACTTTATACAGAGGTTGGCCATGATTGGGCTTGCGGCCCAATGGCACGCAAGAGCAGCACTGCTGACTATTTGTATCGTTTGCATTATCGGTTGCTCGCTTGCCTTGTGCATTTCCGTGCCACTAGGCTCTAACTTCTAAAAGACTTTGCGGTTGCGAGATTATTTATCAAATGAATGTTGGAATTGGATAGATGTTTTTCATTTAATTTTTTTTTCCTCGTCGATATCGAGCAAAACTGTGATCAGAATCGCCGATTCAAAGTCTTGATCTTGACCAGAAATAAATATTTCCAATGGTCATTTATTTGCTTGTCGTAATGACGATTTTCTCGAAGTTTCATAAAATGTAGAAAAAGCATTGGTCTTTTCGCTTCTTGAATTTTATGGGATGTATTCTCATTAGTCTATTGAAATATTTTCCTTATCTTGAAATGATTTGAATGGTTGCCGGGATAATATGACATTTGCAGTAATAAAGATAGCATTATGACGCGGTTTTATGTAAAGATAATGAATGCTGTTCTGAGTTACATTAAATGCACAGAAATCACTTCAACATCGGTTTTTAAAAATGCTAAATCATGTTGTTCTGTGGATCGAATAATTATTTCTATAAAAAAATGTATATTTGCGATGCAAAAAATTATTCCAATAATTATTGGTATGGAAAAACCTGAAAGTGACGTCAATATGCACAGGTTTTGCTATAATTATGAAATCTTTTTCATAACAATGTTGTTCGATCATTGTGGAACATTATGAATAAACTTCAAAGATTCACTTATTGGAAATCGGATAATCAAGAATCACTGGCGATCGTTGAAAAAGTGATAGATTATCAATGCAAAAGGTCTAAAATGTGGAAAAGAAACCTACACAGAGAAAAAAGAACAGTGAACGATTACTAGAAATACGAGGGATCATTGCTAAAAAGGGTTAGCAAATTGGTGACAACTGAACTTTTCTATCAACAATTACTTATGCAGAAAGTAGTAACGGTTCCTATCTTCGGATGAAGATCACTGCTAACTCATTTAGTTCCTATTACAATATGAACTGCACAAACATACTTTAAATTCTTCACAAAACTCAGTGATCAATATCATCATTCAAAAGAAAGATGCCGTGAATTATCCTCAAATATTACGCAAAAAAAATTAATTCTTTTGGCATTCATACTTCCACGACGATTTTTCGTCCGATTGATCCGGATGCAAAGCTGTGATAGAAAAAAATGTTTTTCTCAGTAATGGGAATCCGAACCTACCTACCTAACCAACCTAACTTAACTGAAGTAACACTTATACCGACTTCGCTCTACCGTACGATTGAGATTTTCAACTTACTAAAAGTTCATGGATCGTTCGTAGATTCGTGCTTAGACCTCAGCAACTTCATTGATGAATAATCTTAGTGATGTACAGCATACAATGCTTGAGAATCATCACCTCGAAATGTTATGAATGATTCCACACCGTAGATTGGTTCCTATTCTTTTCTTCTGTGTCAGAATCTACTGTATACATTGCTTGGCAATTATTGCCTTGAAATATTATGAACCACTCTCCATACCGGGCAATACAACAATTCATATTAAATTTCATGACGTTTTCGTAATGACTGAGGGAATAATTGCTAACTACGTTTGTCGCTGAATGCTCCACAGTATAGGCATGATTGATACAATTTTTCATTACTATCACTGAGAGAAAAAATTCATTAGCCCAAAGAAATACACTTCTTCGGATTTTGAGTTTTTTGAGTTGAATAATTGATATTCATGGCAATGATGAATTCATTTTTTCTATGAGTTATATCATAGAATTTAATAAACGATTTCATTAGAGTCTTTTTCTTCAAACCAAAGAAATATTTCTTTGAAGAGATATCTAAGACCTTGTTTCAATCATTCCATTCATTGAGAATGAAATTTCCAATTTCATTAAAACTTCAATTCTTGATTTATGAATGATTACGAATAATTCTTTCATTTCTATTACTTAGCTTTTTAGATATAAGTATAAGATTATCATCTTAATTATTCAAAAATTTTTAATCTTTGCTATGATATTTTACTTCTTGAAAGGAAACAAATGTTTCTTCATCAGTGATAACTAATGATTTCTTTGGATTAAGAAAAATAATATATGTATTCAAAGAGTTTTCATCATCCACAGAAAGATATGGGAATCAATATACTGAGACAAATAGTCATTGCATCAAAGAACTAAATCTTTTCGGGTTCAACTTTTATTGAACGAATATACAATGTTCATTCAAAGATGATCATTTGATAGGAATAATGGATTACTTCGTTGAATGGAAAATTTCATTTCATCAAATCGAAGGAATATTTTCTCAACACAATGTCTTTTCAGAAACAAATGTTGAACTGAATCAATACAATCCATGGATTGATTGAACTGCATAATTCATTGAAATGAAGAAATCGATTTTTGGAATCATTCAAAATTTTATTCACTTTCATGAACTGTGATCAGTTTTTGCAAGGTGTCGCTAATTTCTCACAAGCTCTGGCCTGATTGTACGGTTTGTATATAAAGAATTAATGTTGCTGTCCTCCCAGGAAGTAATACTTGATCCAAATAAATAGTTCTTTCAGATTATGACGGTGAATTACAGATCCTCACCCGAAGTGACAACATTGTTCAACCGGCAAGATGGCATGACTCCTCAACCATTCATTAAAGTCTAAGATGATTCAAAGTGCGCAGAATTTCCGTTTATCAAAAAGTTCAGAAGCACTAAAATGGACTATGAAATATTGACAAATAATACAATTTTTTTTATAGAACAAATCTCAAGAATTGCGGATTTGAATACATTACTTGATTGTCACTGTTGAATGAATCCATTTCTTTGAATGGAAAAAATATTCATTTGACTCAAAGTAATCTCTTATTGTTTTCAATGAAATGTTCATTCCGTGAATGAAATATTTTTTCAATCCAAAATAATATAATTCCAGTACCAATGCCCATGACATTAACACAAAGAATCCAATTTTTCTGACCCAAGTTTCACGACATGCTTGTAAATGATTTATTTTGATGATTTTATGAAATAATTTTATAGATACCATTGAATGAAAGTATTTCTTAGAATCAAAGAAATATTCTCTGTTTTAATGAATTTTTTTTCTCTGTGTACACATTAGTACTTTTTACTATTTTTCTATTATTCATTCCTATCATCACAAGCACTCATTGCTCATTTCTCAAGAATTGGCTTCAATCCTAGGCAAGATAGTGATCACCGCTACCGACTTTAAAATCATTTTTCTCCGTGTAGTGGAAACACTTTACATCGAGAGAGAGGGGCACTTAGTTGCGGCGACAAAAATTTCGTTGTACCAGCTAAATTTGAGTTGGCGGAAATAAAAGTCTAGTTGTCTGAAATATGACTGAAATAGATTATTCAATATAAATAAATATTCAGCTATGACAAATAAAATTTATTTGGTTCAACTAAATTTTTATTTAGTCATTATTGATATTCAACTAAACCCTTTCACTAAGTTTGGGAATTCTCGAATTTTGTAACGCTCGACTAGCCAAAAACTAAACACTCACAAGACACCAGAAACCGGCGAAGCCCTTGGGAGTGTCTAGTTTTTGGCTAATCAAGTGCTACAGAGCTCGTGAAAACTTGAAGCATTTTCACTTCGGATTAGATCTCTACCCTAGCAACGCCATTCATAAAACTGTCTACCGTGTTGAAACATTCCAATACAGTCTAATAGATTCGCGCAGATCCTGTGAAAAAACGACATGGTTTTCCAATAGGAAATTATTTTCCATCGGTAAAAACCAATAGAATATTGAGTTCCACATGAAATTCAATAGAAATCCATAGCGGCTGTGACAAAACAATACGGAAAATCGATAGAAAACCATTGATTCCGATAAAATTACACCTATCGGTTTCTATTAGAATTTTTCAATAGGGTATGCCCTCACGAGAATCTAGTCAAGAGCTAACAAGAGTCTAGCGGCTAGCGGGAAGCTTTTAAGGACCTAGCGAGTGCTGATATAACTCTCGCTCGGGTAAGTATCACCTCTAAACAACATCTAATGAACACCGAGAAAATTATATGGGACTGATATTCGCCCTAGTTCTCATTGCGGCCTTAGAATAGGAAGTGAGTAATGACCCGCGGTTTGGTAATCATTACAATGTTAACCTATCGTTTCCATGGTAACGTCAACAGTTTATCCTATTCAATCCAATTTCAAATGGGACTTATTACAATTTTGGAATATCTGTCACCAAATTACTATTCTTCATAGTAACCGTTACCGTACACGTCTCTCCGTGGAATAATCGAATTTCAAATTTTTGTATTATATAAAACACTGCTAGTAACGGACAATTTCATTCGCAAGGCAGTATTTCAGTACAATTTGGGCTTTGTGAGAAAGTAGTTGAATTATAGATCACCCTATGTTCTTAATCCTTCAATTTCATTTCTTCAACATTTTCATGATATTACATGACAGGGTTATTATATCACTTCTTCGCGGTTTCACATTCATTCTTCTCGAAACAATGAGTTATCAAAAACTTTTTTCGAGCCATACTTCATCCGCTCTCTCAAAGAGACAATATTTCACAGAGACAGTTTTGATAATAGACTTTTCGTTATAATAATAGTTTCCTAATTTCTGCTTCATCTTTCGTTTTTTTTTTCTCCACTTAACCTCCTTCCCCATTTAAATTCTTATCATAGTATCTGAACCTACATACGTGCAAGTAACAATGATAATTATGATTACGTCACAATCATTATTATAACGAGAATGGAAATAGATCCACCGGAAATAGTTCTACCGGTTCAGGTATTACAACGGCTTCACGGCCACTCATGCATCACTTCTTCATGGTTTATGTTCATATTTATTGTTCGAGGTTAAATAGCTGCTGCTTCGTCATAAAAGGCTTTATACGAATATTTTGTTTGATGAATATTTGAGAATCAATGATTCTATCGTTGACCGGATGAATATCAGAATTTGCATAAAATTTATGTCAATGCGAGATCTCGTTAAAATGATAATGTAAGGTAATACGACATTCTTATAAATTGGTCGAAAAGATGAACAATTTGGGAATTTTTGAGAGTACGCGTTTGGGTGATTATGGCCCCATGTGATTATCCCAGAAGTCTGATAAGATTCTACATACTCAATACTTTTCAATGCATGACCTATATAGAAATGTCATGCTTTTGTATCTAGACCCAATATGATTTTTCAACATACACTGTAAAAAAAATTTGTTGAATTCCAAACAAAAATGCTTGGAAATTTACAAACTTGGTTTGGAAAAATAATTTCCGAACCTTTTTTGTAAATTGCCAAACAAAAGTTTGTAAATTTCCAAAAATCTTCGTGAAATCACAAAATTTTTCGAATGTTTACAAACTTTTGTTTGGTAATTTACAAAAAAACTGTCAAACTTCTTTGGCAGTTTAGGAAGTATATTTTTTACAGTGTAGGTCCAATATAGACAGGTACTAAGAGCTTCAATAAATTGTATTCTTTCCCTGAAGCGACAAAATTTGTAGATATACGGAAAATTGGTTACCCAAGCAGCACAACCACGTACATAAAAGAATCCTAGAATATACTTATTACATGCATTTCGTACAGCAATGCGTTTAAAGTATCTTCATAGTACGTTCATGAAAATGAATGTTCTGTGAACGTGCCATGGAATGTTTTTAGCTGTACCAAATGAATATAACCAAATGGCATTTTTCACGGTACTTTACGAGCACTTTCGTGTTACTTGGGCAACGATTTTCTCAAGTTTCAGTGTATCCCATTACTGAGATTGAGAAGACCTTGGTAATGATGAAACTTCACTTCAATGTCATGACAGCCGCAACAAATTTTTGCTATATTATTACTCCACACTAGAACTCATACACTGTAAAAAATATACTTCCTAAACTGCCAAAGAAGTTTGGCAGTTTTTTACACAAACTTTTTTTGTAAATTACCAAACAAAAGTTTGTAAACATTCAAAAAATTTTGTGATTTCACGAAGATTTTTGAAAATTCACAAACTTTTGTTTGGCAATTTACAAAAAAGGTTCGGAAATTATTTTTCCAAACCAAGTTTGTAAATTTCCAAGCATTTTTGTTTGGAGTTCAACAAATTTTTTTTACAGTGTAATTCATTGTAATGATTTGAGATTTTTTTATATTAAAAATAATATGTTTCGTAGCAATTGGGAATTGATAATAAAATCTTTGTACAATGAATGTAATTAGTGTTCAAATTTGGATTAAATCATACACGTTTAGTCACTATGTTTTTATATGATCATAAAATGTTGAATTGAAGTATAATATATCCGTTGTGATTGAAGACTACCAAAAGGCACTACACGGAGAGAAAAGAATAGTTATATTCTCAATGTAGCATGGGAATGATTACTATGTTACATGGTGACGAAAATTTTTAGATGGTGCGAGTCACTTGACATAGTGATGCTCCCGATTTTATGTGGTAACATTAGCCCTGTTAACATAGTAATGATTACCATGTTACATTGGAGACAGTATTATGCAACCAAACATGAATCCAATGCTATAAAGTAATATTGACCATGATTTTTTCATTGATTATAACCTAAATTAAACTATTGACATGTATATACACACAAGGCTTTTCAATGAATGAGGGTATAAATAAATAAATTAGGTCATGAAATGGTTAATAGAAAGAAAAGGGAGCACACAGTCAAAAACTAATTATATCAGTCTTCTAAATAATAACTGTGTTTTTACTTGATTATCAATTGTGGGCTGACTACCGTAATAATACGTATAATATATGTATATCTATACACGTCGTGTCGATATTGCCCACAGCGTGCATATTTCCATTAACTGGAATGACGGCTATTGTAACATGGTAATCAGTACCATTTTACATTGCTGTGAGTTCTATTTGTCTGATTTCTATGTAGTATAGTAATCATTACCAGAAAAATGGCGAAGGATTCTATTCTCACATAGTAACATTCAAGATTTTCAATAAAATAAGAACTAATACTGTGTTAGCATGGTAAATATTACCATACATTTCTCTCCGTGTATTTTGGTCGGATTGTGGCAAACGAATCAGGGCCAATATTGGTCATAATTAGAAACGCCACAACATAGGAATGAGATACGAATATTCACTATCGACAATTTATTTGTCCGTATGATGATGGAATGTTGAAAAATTGATAACAATAATCATGAAATAATAAATTGAAATTATGCCCCAATAATACCAGGCCGGGCTCTTTTCAGGTTGTAATTAGGTGACTCGCCATAAAGGATACCTCGATAATACCTATACAGGCCCTAGATATAATCAAGAATGCCCGGAAGAATTTCTACACGGGCTGAATTAGGGATGTACGATGTTCAAGAAAAACATTGAAACCGACGCATCGATTATTTTCCAAAAACATCGATACATCGATTTTTTCGAAATAAAATATTATGCTGATATTATGGTAGGGGGTGAATTTGCCAAATAAACATTTCGCCGAATAAATATAATTTGACGATCGCTAGTCACTTTTCGGTTATCATTAGCAATTGTCAAATTATGTTTTTTTCGGCAAATCAGGGCATAATGTAAGTGAAATCTAGAACTACCTGAAACATCGGATGCTCAATTGAGGAAAAAAAAACAAAAAATCCAAGCAGAAGAATTCACAAAATTATATATATATAATTCAATATAATTTATATGTAAGCTATATTGGGAACGTGCCATTATACCAACCGTTTTGACGTTCTAGGACTAACCGTTTTCTTGTAGAACTGACTTTTTGGTTAGAACTGACCCTTAACCCACGTGAAAATTTCTTGCTTGCGCCAATACTGACGATGGAAAATAGATAGGCGCAATGCTGACATCCAAGGCTTGGAAATCTATATCGAGCCAACGTTGACTGACAAGTGGCACAATGTTGCACCAATGTTGGGAATCATAATTTCCAATGATCAATCCATCATTGGCTCAAGATTGTGCCAATCATGGTTCATCGTTGTCCCAATATCGTTTGGACAAAAGAAATTAACTTCATACGAACAATTTCATAGCACGGCTGAATATTAATCCAAACGTTGACAACGTTTAGAAGGAATGAGTACCCAATGCAGTGCCAAGCCTGGTCAAAGCTTGGCTCAGGCTAGTCACGATCCTCAATTATACGTCTCCATACAAAAATTCCCGCGTCCAATGTCAAAGCGCCACCCTTCGGTATTGTTTCCAACGCTCGGTTCGTTTCTCGCAAGCGCTCAACGAACTATGCGGTTGATATATACGCATCATATAACTTTCTGATTTGAAAATTGTTGTCTTCATCATAGGTCCTTCATCGAAGGGGAGATTTTAGCTGTGCAGACCCATGGACTCGTGGACATCAGAATTTTAATTATAATTGATGTAATTGATTTGTAAGATAATCAGTAATCATTGAGTGATATTCAACTTATAAACACATCTTGTATTGGATTAATCAAATAAGTTTCTTCGTTTCAATGTATACAGATATACTGTGGCCCTGATTGTGTAAAATATTTCAGGTTCGGGCTGTACTTCTTAACATGTGTGGAGGGGAAGCAATCGATGTCAGAGATATATGACTCTGAATTTTTATTATATTTTTGCAATCGTTCAACATAGAGTTGAACATCGGCACAACATTGGCTCAACGTTGGCGCGGGATTGTCGCAACGTTGAATCAATGTTGGCCGAATATTGACTCAGTACTATTATAGTATTGACTCGAATTTAGCAGTCAATATCATTTATGTGTAATAAATGATGGTACCTCCTTTAAATACATAAAACATCTGACCATTGGCAGACCATAAAAAAATTCGTCTATCAGTCTTGGTTCGTAATGAGTACAAGCATGATTCAATCTTGGATTTAGATCGAACGACAAATTTTTTCATGGGTTGCCAATGATGGCGATTTGACTGCCATAATCGTACCAATGTTGGTCCGTGATTGGCAGAATACATCAATGGAGCCTGTAACGATGTTATCATTTCAAGCTTGCACCTTGCTAACCGCCAAGGCTCGGTCAATCTTTGTCAGTGTTGCGCCATCCTAGTGCCAATCGTCAATTTTCACCTGGGAAATTATGCCATGTGGCAAGTTCAACCTCTACCAATATTATGGTGAAAATTACAGACACAAATGTAAGATAGCCTTGTCATATCCCGAAAGGTAAATAACTTAAATGATCGTTGGTCCGAAAATCTGTGTCCCAAAAGACGATGTTCCGAATATTCATTATCCTGAACATTTTTGATTGAATAATATGGTTTGTTCCTCATAGATTCTATAAAACTGGTCACTTTGCAGTTTTCAGAACAATGAATATTCGGAATCTTTCCCTTCGGGAAAGAATCGGTGTAGAATTTTTTCTAATCCATCCATCTCGGAATATTCGTTTTTCAGAAGATAACAGAGCTACCGACCGGTAATCAGTGGTCCCAGATAAAATGCGGATTACAACGTTGATTGGTTCATCCTTTTGAAGACTGTAATATGAATGTTTGGCTCTCATGAAGTACTCAATTACCGCAGACACCGCATTTTTTCTGATAACAGTGCCGGTAATATACCATAATACCATTGGGGTGTAACGTTCATGAAACCGGAGTCTTCTCATAGCTTCCAAAATAGTAACTTATAGTGAAGTTACTGAAAAGTGCTACTTATCAACCCTGGCGGAGGAATTTTGTTGAATTTTGTTCACTTTTGGCACAGCAATATATCAATCAAATTCAACAAGAATTCTCAAACTTCAATGGAAGTCAACAAATTTCACTAAAAGTTATTGAATTTTGTGAACGATTATTGAATTTTACCGAAATTTTGTTGAATTGAGTTGAATTTCGCTAATTTTCAATGAAAACCGAATGTACCAAAGGTGAATGGAATTCAACAAAATTCAACGAAATTTTCCCACCAGGGAACTGATGAGAAAAATTTGATGTTTCCAACATTTGGTATTATGGTATACTTACTTCTACACGGAAAGACCGGGTCTATTAATATTTAGAAAAATGACTGTCAATTTAGGGAAAACGAGGATTGCTAAAAAATATTCGTAGGGAGTCTACCAAAAATTCGTAGTCGATGTATTAACAATTGATAGTTTCACTGTGAAAAATACCAAAGAACGTATCAACTGTTGATATTTTGACTACGAATTTTTGGTAGACTCCCTACGAGTATTTTTCAGCGATTCTCTTTTTCTATAAATTGACAGTCATTTTTCCAAACGTTGATAAATTCTTTCTAAATATTAATAGATCTGGTCTTCCCGTGTAGACCTTAGAGGAAGGGCGGTTGGTATGGCCCTCTTGAGAGGAAACTGAGATAAAATCACTCCAGACTAAAAGAATGTCGCTACGGTGTGGGATACAACTTTTTGGAATATTTTTCTCACATACATTCTGGAGAAAAAATGTTCATTAGTGAAATAAAAGATCAGGAACAATTTTAGTTTATAGATGAATTTATGAAAAATTTTTCGGTGTCGGATAGTATGGCCCCATCCAAAAACCGTTAAACCAAAACGAAAACATATTTTTCAACACAAAATTATTTGTTTCAAACATTGAATATGGTTTTTTCAACTCTCACTTAGACTATGGACTGGATAATTTACATCTATCGCAATAATAATATAATTTGTCCGTAGTATCTGAACAAAGCATCCAAATCTAACCCATTAGAGCCCATGATGAAACCATGGGGAATATGGTCGCCGATGAAATCTTGGCATAGCATCGAGAAACGAATTTTCATGTGAAGTGTATGCATACAAACATTATTCATAAATAAATTGTTTGAACAATTTTTTTAAAAACAACTGTTCGGTAGAACTGATCCTGCCAATCAATTCTAAGAAAAAAAATACATAGAAAATATGTACCCTGAATCGACATTGCGATTGTTTGTTATAAAAAAATAAAACCCGTATTGGTTTGTTATTTTTTCTTATAACTATGAACGATTGCAATGCGGATGTGGAAAATTTTTTGACCAATTTATTTATAAACGATTTTTTCACACACGTTTCTCACTTCACTTGGCATAGCATGGGTTTGTCAAGATTTCATCGGCGACCGAGACCATATCCCCCATTATTTCAGCATGAGCTCTAATGGGTTAATATGGGCCATACCACCCGAATTCAATGTGGGCTATACCGCCCGATCGGGATTTTCAACGAAAAAATTAGTTCATAACCAAACAAACAAACATTACCGCTTAAAACTCATGAGACGTGTTCTATATATAGGGGGGGGGGGGGGGGTTAATACTAGTATGACACATTATTTTATGATCTGATCTACTTCACACTGAGAGAAAGGTACCTAGTTGGGACAGCTAAATGTTAGTTGCCGCAGCTAGATTTTTGTTTGCGCTAGCTAGACTCTAGTTGGGGTAAATAGAAGTCTAGCTGTCTGAAATATGAATAAAATGGTTTATTCAATAGAAATAAAAAAATTTAGTTATGACAAATAAAATTTAGCTGGCGCAATTAAATTTTTATTCGCAGTGACTAAATTTCCTAGCTGTCGAATATTTGAATAGACCCTTTCTCTCAGTACAAAACGTCTCACAGTTTCGCTGACACAGTACACCAAGAACAAGTGAATAGAAAACATTAGATTTCTCTTAACACACTGTAGTGACAACAATGAAGTTTCCGCACATGATAGACAAAAACAATCTCTCCGTGATCAAAAGTGTGTAGTGTTGCCATCTAGCGCCAGATCCTGGAAACACGTGGTGGGCCGTACCGACCGCCAGGCCATACCACCCGCCGTTCTCCCATCGATGTTTTATAGAAGAACATCGAACATCGATACATCAAAATTCGGAAACATCGATTAAAAACATCGATTAATCGACCAAAAGGTATCGTTCACCAATGCAGCGGGAAACATTGCACATCCCCAGGGTTGGTACGTAATATACTCCTAAGTATTTTACATAGTTTACGACACGCAAGAAACCGAGTATCTTACGCATAAAACCAACCCCTTGCCTTTGGGGGGACAGGAAGGTTCAAGTATCTTACATATATTACGTGTCAGAAACCAAGTATGATACGTAAGAAATTGAAAAATCATGTAATAAACCCAACCCTGCACATCCCTAGGCTGAATGTTTCAAAATTTCACGTGAATTTATTTGAATCAAGCTTCGATGTAGCTTCTGAGTTCTACTGTAACAAATACAAATAAAAATACAAATACAAAATTCTGCAAATCATATTTACACAATATTATATTATTATTCTTATATTGATCATTTATTTCATACAAATTATACAAATCATATTTCTCCAATCTGCCGACACATTATATAATAAATTATTGCACCAATTAATCATTCAGCTGATCCATATTTATGTGATGGGCTAGGTAAAAGAGATCATATAGTAAGACATTTGGTAATTTGGACAAGGTCAAATTCATTATTCGTTCTCCCATTATAAGTATGGTTCCATTTGAGATGTCGCAAGTAATCATTTATTTTTTCCACTTATTTTCTGAAGAAATTTCATTATCTTTCAATAAAATCTGGACGCTGTATTTATTTATTTAGTTGAGGTTCAGTAGAATACTTCAAACCTCTCGAATACCTGAATCACACGAATGGAAGCTTTGGCTTTTGAATACTTTAATTGAAGTAGAAATCAGTACACGTATAAGTACGGAATGCATAGGATTAAAACTTTATTTATCAAGAACTTTTGACGTTCCCAAACTTTGCATTGAACATTAGTTTCCCATTTCTCGGTGGGTTCATGTTTGAAATATGATATGAAAGCTAATTAATCCTATTTTAACTCCTTCAATCGCTTTCATTAAACACAGTACATGAAGTTAAGTGATGAGAATGGATACTTGAACAAAAGAGAACAAATGATCATTTGGTAACTTTTTTCCCCCCAAGAATAACAGTGAATAAAAGAACTTGCGATATCATCTCCGATTGTAAATTAGTGATTTTAATGTGTAATTTCCATGATGTTATTAGAAAATTGAGCGATAAACAATTGAGTTCATTATATTTTCAAAATATATCTTGTATAAAATTTTAACGAAACTTCCCGTCTCGTTCAAAAGTTCATTATGAGATTAAAAACGAAGCGCGGTAGTTGGTAATTTTAACGAGCCTGGAACTGTCAAGGCAAAATCATCCAAATTGGTTCATATGGATATGTATGCACGGTACGGGTACCGTACTTTGCGAAATGTAGGGCAGATGTTTGCATGCGCAGGAAGCACATCACTAAATTTATTACACTCATACTCTTGTTGTGGGTGTTGTGCATGCGCGTCAAGTCTATTCGTGCCCTACTGCCCTCAGTGTACAAAACATTCATCTCTATATATTATAAAATCACCCATGTTTCAATATTTAAAACTTTATTCTCGTATTCAAATATATACATACATATATACACATAAAAATTGAAGAATTTGATACTTTATGTTTCAATTCTTGTCATTGATTTTGCAAGTTCAAAGGTACACTTTGATATAAATAAATTAAAGCTTATGTCTTTGTATTTTTTATACTAGCAATTGTTTTGAATTCATCTAATTTTGAAATGATTTTATGGAAGGTCGTATAAAATTCTTCTTCAACGCATAACAACATGAAGTGTTCCAAAATCTGATCATAAAAGATTTTATGATCTCCAAAATTCGCAGTTGAATTTTTAGCGATATACTTTGAAGAGATGACGCAAGTAAGTTTGCGTATAAAAAGCAAGAAGGACCTCATTGATTTATATCACTCAGCCAACGTTAGAATGAATCCTTTATCACTTCAAATTCGAATACGTATTGTCAAACAAAAGGTTGGTGTACTCAGGTCACACGTAAGATTGAAAACAGCGAAAGCAGTCTTCAGTTCAGTCAAGTAAATATTCTTCGAAAATGATTTATGGTTTTAATGTACATCACTTCATTGTCACTTTCGATGAAAGGAAGTATGTGGTTGAATCAATTGAATGATTTATCTGAGTGAGTAAAATTTGCACTTAGGTGAATGAACTTTTTCTTTACCTCGCAATGACTGGGGTGTGCAGATATATCCATATTGTAATTAATTCATATTTTCTATGCTGTGTTTGATTTCTAATTATGAAGCGATGTATAGTATCTGATGACATTCTGGTGCTTGTGTTTTATACCTCAAAATGTATTTCCTGCGCAATCGTAGTACACGTGTGATAAAACAAAATTGTAATTTCAATAATAGTATTTTCTCTTATAAATATAAACTCATGTACAGTATTCTAGTCTTTATTCAATTTACAACTTCTGGTAGGGCGGAGTTACAGATTAGATTTAGAACCAATTGATCAAATCTATTGACAACATTTATTTTTCGAGACACTCGCTATTCGTTCAAGTGACATACAAGAGATGAGAATGTTATCTTGAGGCGAAGGAGTAAATTTCGTAGAGCTGGTGTTTAGAACCACGAACATTCAATTACAATAACAGGAATTCATTTGAGCGTCCAAATGAGACTCAGAATTTGTACTCATAATCATTTGAAAGACTCGAAACAAACATTCAGCATAGAATATTTATTTCGATTATTCAAATTGGTTTAGTTTGCTTAAGCATATAATTGCTTTATTATTACTAAGGTCTTAGTCATGAATCTCTATGTCGATAGTTGTAACCAAATATTTTTCGCTATATTCAGATGTGAGATATAGTACGCAGTAAACAATATGCACTGTTAAAAATAATACGAAATCTTGTATCAAAAATGATATTAAATTTCTTAACAAGTTATGATATAAAATTTTGTTTCAGAATTGATTCTAAATTTTGTAACGCTGGTGAAAACAGGTATGACCACCTGTGTTGACATGATACAAAATTTCGTAACACTATGGTATGTAAAAAACTGTTTATCCATGTTTTGAAGTTTTGTATTGATTTTTCTAACAGGGTGTTTTGCGATATTTGTTAGACAGGTTTTAAGTATCTTGCACAACGCTTTCAAATAAATTCAGGCGAATTTCAGACAAGACTTGATCTAAAACTCATTTAAAAATGTTGTAAAAGAGATTCAAAAGCTGTCTAAAAGATATCGCAAAACACCAAATGTCTATTGGGTAACTAAATGTTGTTTTGGGTGACTAAATGCTGATAACTGTAATCAAATCGTTTTCTCAACGTAGTGCAGGGTGTTTTCGGTAACTGCTCCGAACAGGAGCAACAGCAATTTGCAACCAACTAAAAAATGAGGAGAAAACTCTTGAATTTTTGATTGGTTGAAAATTGCTCTTGTTTCTGCTTGGAGCAGTTATCGGAAACACCCGTAATCAATTTATCGATTATACCATAGTTGTTGAGAAATATATGATAGGTACCTTCTAGTCTGTATGATATTATCATCATTATAATGAAAATTCAATCCATCTTGCCATCTACAGCTCCCTCGGAAAAAAGTTCCACTTCTGTATTGTCAATGACATACAGATCTGTCGATAAAGGGGAATTGAAAAGACTGTTTTACAGTACCCAATGCTCGGTGACGTTTTTTTTGTTCATCTAGATATGCCAGAGAAATACAGGATCCTACGATAACGAATAATATAGAAATTTATGTTGATATTCTTCTCTCCAAAATTTTTAGAGTGAGATTTCACTCTGTAGCCAGCTAGAAGTGAATTTGTGGAATTTTCGAGTGAAATTCCCACTCTTTTGGAGTGATGGTTCAAAGTTTGAGGTTAGAACCTCACAGCCACTCCAATTTTAGAGTAAAATTTTCACTCTAAGAAACTGAGAGTTCACTCGAAACGAGTGAAAATCTCACTCGAAGGAAATTGGCTTATTTCTGAGACTTAGTGGAGTGGAACGCGTGATTTTTCACTCTTCCAGGTTTAGAAAGTTGTTTGTAAGATTTCGAAGGTTAATTGAACTAATTCCTCGAAATTCCTTCGGTTGATTCAAAATAATCCGCGAGTTTTGAATTCACTCGAAGGTAATCATTCAATCTATGTAGAGTCGATGAAAATGTGTAATGTAAAGTTTTCTTTATTCAGTCCTAGACAGCACGAATGATCATTTTGAATTCTCAGAAACTTCTCAAAGAATTCTTAAACAGTTCTCATTATGACAGTGAACATGAATTCAATACACTGAGAAAAACGTATGGGAAATGTGTACACTGAGAGAAACATCCATAGTTGCGGCAACAAAAAAGGGACACCCATTGTAATTTTTTTTTTGGAACTATGTTTTTATAGTTGCTGTGACTATGTGTGGTTTCCATAACTGAAAAACATTAATCCGAGAACTAATATGCTATAACTATGTTTTCATTGTAATGTTAATTATAAATATGTAGTTGGAATACTCAAATTTCAACTTGTTTTCATAACTATCTTCTCAAACTGCACACAACTGGAATGTATTACTCTTTCAAATAACTTTTCTCATAACTGATTTACCTGTTCGATAGATTTTGTGTATTTTTGATACACATGTATGTCCCAGGACGTCCGCTCGCAATTTATGTTCAATATTAATACAAAAAATGTATCAAATCAACACAAAAATGTTAAATTTACACTGAAAATCTGTGAATTTCAGAATTTAATATGTTGTTTCCAACACAAATTCTGAGTAGACCTTCTATGACACGAAATTTTTCGCTGTGTGACATTTAATTTTTCGAAATTACAAGGATTCCGATTTTATATTTCAATAACCATGAAAATATACTTTTAATTATGGTCATGGGGGTTTGGAAATTACGATTACGATTGCAAATGGTTCCGGTTGTATTTTAGCTTATACGTCATTTTTCATCGTTGAATGCTTCTTATTGCGGAGAGGTTATAGAAAATAGGACTAATGTTGAAGAACTACATTCACTCGTAAAACGATAACTTCTTCTAAGTTGCTCTTATATGAATTCGTGGTATAGCTTATCGGTTAGGTGTAAAGTTTGTAGAGTGTTAGGTAGGTAGGTAGGATTCATAGGTTCGATTCTTGTATTCTTGAGTGATCCAAAATCACAAATATTAGTACTTTAATTCTATGACGTACATTGGATTGAATTTTTTCTTTCATTATACAATTTGTTCAATCTTCTGATAGTGAATATCGGTATAATAGTTGTGGTAACCAACTGTTCATAGTTCTCTCAAGTATTTTCAGTAGTTCTAATGACTATTTTTTCTGGGGACATAATGTTACCGATTCGATTTCAGTTACATTTAACTCATAGTACGTTCAATCCCAAAAACATAGTTGCTTCTACTATGTCATATAAGTTTTTACCAAGAAAAATTTCTAGTTTTTACAACTTTTGTGATCATTGTGATCCAATTCACATAGTTCATGTAAATATAGCCTGCATAGTTCTGAAGAAACAAATTACACAGTTGAGGTGCTATTTCACCACATTTTCCGTAATACCGGTTTTTCTCTGGTTGTAGCACCCATAATAATGGCAGTTTTGGAACACATGAGCATTTATGTGCACTTTTTCTTTAATTATGACCAGGGGCTGCAATCCTAACCCAAATTGACTCAAAAAACCGTAAACATAAACATTCTTTTTGTAAACCATAACCTTAATCTTAACCCTGATTACATTCATAGGAATAACTTTGACCCAAAAATCATTTTCAGATACTTCCGGTTTATTTCGGTTAATTACTGTGCATATAGATACAGAGAATTCCAGATCGAATTTCCTTCTTTTCAAGGATTCTTTGGGCGAATTATAAAATGTTTTCCCTCCGTGACTAATAACTATAGAGATGTGAGAATAAAGGAGATGAGTGGGTTGAAAACGTGTAGTACTGATAAAAAAAAGAGAGAAATAGAAGAGTTCTTTGACAACCTTCGCTCATTGGCTAACCATGGAACTCGTAAATCGCTTTCTCTTTTTTTCGACATCACATTTTCATTCACTGATTGCCTATGATTTCCTTCCTCAATTCTTACATGTCAGTGCTTGAAACACAATAGAATAGTAGAAACCGCATACATTCATGGGGATATAAGAATAGAGGAGGGGTATCGTAAGAGATTTGTAAGTGGAAATGTAATGTCGGAATACTCTGAAGAATGCTCCAAAAATAATCTGCAAAACGTCTCATTATTCTTTGATGGATCCGTTGTATATCTGTTGACATTGAATTGTTACAATGTTTTTCTGTCCATGCAAATCTTTCAAGTACAAAAAACGAAGTGATTCGAATCAATATGAAACCTGAAACCATAATATGAAGACAACTGAAGAATGATTAAAAAAACGAAAAACCAAATGATTCGACCATGTATACATAAATAAAAAAATGAAAAACCCTATATCCTATTCTTGTATCCTTATCATTCATCGATTTGAATAAAATCCAATCTAAAACTTTCATTGATCATAAAACCTTTATAACCTCAACCCAAACCGTTAGAAAATGTTTCAATTAACTTAAATCGTAACTTCAACTCAGAACGCAGATTTTTGATAAACTCAACCCGCACCTTAACCTTCAATAATTTGGGTTTCAGTCCATACCTTATTTTGATGAACATCACTTTGCATCTAACACATACCCGTGGGGAAATTTACTACATTTTGACCAAAACGCTTTATTTTTACTTCAAAAAATTGGGGTAAAAATGAAGCATTTCGGTCCAAATGTAGTAAATTTTCCTAAAGGTAGTACTATAAGTTTTCGAAAAATTACCACAAACTAAACGAAAAATGTTCATAAACGCTCATGTGTCCCAAAACTGTTATTATTATGAGATCTCTGCTACAAATTTCTCTCCGTTTATGAATTTAACGAATTCAAAATGTTGAATGCCTGAATAGTTCTTGATGAATTCACAATATGAATGCTTTCTGATCAACCGAGTTGGTCATCAAGAATTCAAATTGGATTCAAACTATTCAAGATGAGTTCATGTTTCCTGCCATAACGGAAGCTCTTTGAAGGGACTCTCGTGCTGTATGGGATGTCAATATCCTACAGAAGATGTTTAAATGCTATAATGTAAAAATTATATCTCTTATAGATTGTTATACATATTTTGTATAACATTTATATATAAAAACAATCTCTCAGTCAGAAAATATATATATACAACAAAGAGAACCCGTAAAATTTTAATTAGTAGCAATGCGACTCTGAACACAATTACAACAATAATGACTATTTTGCGATACGTTCAACCTCGCTAAGACCTGAATTTCTGACTTACCTCGTTTTAAAAAATAAAACTCATGATATTATTGTTTCATTAATATTTCCTTGGAATCTAACATTATTCCGTGCCATTGTGTACCCATGGTTCAGAGCAAGAAAACCGAGCAACCAGGGAAACGAAGCGAGCTAGTTGGGTAAAACGAGCAGTTTGCCTCTCAAAGTTCTCGCGCGCCTCGCAACGACCCGCGACCGAATTTTCGCGGGTGAGGTTTTGTGGACACTAGCTAAATGCAATTGGCCCAGTTTAACGACCGTAGGAGAAGGACGGAGGGAGGAAGAACAGGAGGAGGTGGGAAACATTGAACGGATGTGTGTCACTGCACAGGCGCTCTCTGTTCTCGACTGAAAACACTTTTCAAGCTCGATCACTGATCGTAAGGGCTCACATTGTTCGCTCTTCTTACTACATTTCGCTTGTAATATATGCCATCCAGTAACTCAGCTCACCTGGCAACAACTTTTTTCCATCATTACGACAGGAACTCTAGAAAATTTCAGTATCGCAGGAATGGGTTTTATTCTCTTCAATTTTTCATATTGGGGGGATGATTGACGTGGTTGTTCAATTCAAACCGAAATTACGTACTTGAATTTCGTTCATTATCCAAATTACGCTAAATTGTTTCTTATTGTTAGGATGAATTTCACTACGGGGAATGCAATTTTATCTATAATAGAGGAATGTACATCATCTTTTCACATGCATAAATATCAGGTCGATTTAAGTTTAAAACTGTACGCTAGGGAAGTTCAAGCCGACACTGAGTGAACATTTACGAATGCTTGGAACTTCCCATGTTTTATGATGATACAAAACTATAAAGCGTTATCCTATCACTTTGTTCATGCGATCATTTTTCAAAACGATTACGGGAATTGTTTCACACAACCTCTGTGAGAAAAATATCAGCAACACGCTTACTGGGTTCGAATTGCCATAAAATATAAAACTTGATACAATCTTTTTTTCTCACTGTACAAGTATGTGCAGAATTATTCTGAAAGAATGTTACGTTTTTGCATAGTGAATTTAATATCTGGAATTTTCCAAACAATTATGTTGATGTTGAGAAAGGGGTTGTAGAAAAAAGCAAGCAGGGTTGAAGCGCAGCGCAATAATATCCTACAATTCTTTATCATTGAGACGCTAAGAAAAAGATTTTATACAGGGTATATAATAAATGAAAATAACATCACATGAAATTTTACGGAAACAGCGATACTTTATTATTCAGTGGAAAACAGTTGGTGGACGTTACTTGATTTCAAATTGATAATCACATAGTAACGTAATCTTTGATGCAAGTCAAGGTCAATTAATACAAGACCCATGCATGTTTAGTCGGAAGTCACGGATGTTCGAATTTATGTAAAGTAAACCGTTTTTTATGTATATCAAAAGTTGACAAAAATACGAAGCATTGATTCATAACGAATTTTCATGATTTCAGAAACGTAAAGACGGAATTTGTTAGGCTTTCATAAATTTCAAAATTGATGATGCGCACGGCTGATAAATAAACGGTTCTCAGTGGGAGAACATGGAAAATAAAGATTTTCAATTTTATTTTTGAGATCAGTTAATGAATTGTCGATCAGCGTGTTTTTTTCAGAATGTGTTATAATGGATTTATTGGTCAAAAATGTATATGAAGAATTAAAAAATGGTATGATACTCTGTTATATAAAATTAGCATTTGTAAATTTTATCTGCAACATTTTGAAGAGGGACATAATTATAGTAATTTTACATTCATTTATGTAACCATCGTTTACGGTATTAAAAGGTGCTGACACCTGAATTTCATGTAATTAGTATGGAATGCTTGAAGCTGAGATAGTAATGAAGTATATGAATGTAGATAGAATTACAAGTTCTCATCTACAACGTACATTATTTTTCAACCCTTCACATATTCAGTCAGTCCAAGTAAATATATCGTACATAAGAACTACTCTAGCTTTGTTTAAACACGCATTAGAGTTGACTACAGAATGTTCATTCGACTTGAATTTCTTTAATTTGTTAATCCTTATTTTTGTTCTTCTTTTCACCTCAATTCGATACCCCATAACACTGAAATAGACTTATATAATGACAAAATCGGTATGTAAATTTTCTGTTGGATATCGTTGGTACCATGAAACTCATATCTGGAAATGAAATTTTCCATATTAAACACCAATGTTTCATTCTCTAAGGAGAGTAGGTTCTATCAGGCCGGTTTTCTAATGCAATGAGAATTACATTCATTTAAAGTTGATACACGGAGAAAAAATATAATGGAATGATCGCTAGAAAAGATAGTAAACTGGTGACAACTATACCAAAATAGGAATCATTACTCGTCTCTGTTAGCGACTGTGTACAGAAATTCGTAGTTGTCACCAGCTGACTATCTTTTCTAGTGATCATTCCATGATCTTTTTTCTCCGTGTACATGATCTTCATTTGAGTAAAAAAACTAATAAGTTGAACATTACAGTATTTACACTAAAAAAAAAAATTTCTTCGAGCCAGATAAATATTTATTCGTGCTGTACCAAAGAAATATTTATTAGAACTAACAAAATATTCTTTGGAACTGATATAATTTATTTGAATCAAATAAATGGTTATAATCATTCATTTGATTTGAATAAATTATCTTGGTTTCAAAGAATATTTTGTTATTTCTGATAAATATTTCTTTAGTACCGGGCAAATAAATATCGATTCACCTGGAAAGAATTTTTTTTCTCAGTGTAGAAATTGCTCTCACACTCATGAGACAAATTTGAGTTTGCTCAAGTTCGAGTTTGCTTGAGTTGTTTTATTTTTATATCTCGCCTATTTTCTGCACTGAGAAAACAGATATCTTGAAAAATACCATAATTTATGGATTTTCAGCGCTGGTCTGGCCCGAGTCGGAATATTCACTTGCATGAGTCTCTAAAAGTACCATAATTTCTTGGACTTTTTGAAATAAGTATGGTACCTTCCGTATAAAAGTCCAAGACATTATGGTACTTTTAGAGGGTTTTTTCAGGTAAATATTTAGACTCGATCAGACCAGCGCAGAAAATCCATAAATTATGGTACTTTTTAAGATACCTTTTTCTCCGTGTGTTAACGGCAGAATATTGTCATTGAATGTATAGAATACTAATGAGCAAATTGAAACCCTAATAGCATTTGTAGGTTTCTAAAACGTTTTATGGAAGTTCGAATATATTAGGAACCCATGTGTGTTAAAAGTATCATTTGAACATCGAATAGATGTTTCGCGAGTATCGAAAAGATATTGGAAATGATAACCTCATATGGATATCCAACATGCATTCGTTGTGGATATTCAATTACAATATTCAGCAAATGACAAAATGATATGAATCTTTGACATATCAATGAGATTCAGACGGAATTTGGAAACCATGGAAGTAACAAACGTGATGTTATGAATTACCGCATGTCAAAGGGTTATATTGATTATTATTCATAAGGAAACGGGCAGAGGCGTTGATTAATTAGGGGAGAATTAAGCCACCTGCATAACGTACATAAGTAGTACGGAAAATAAAAAGCAATAGATTTTTCTCATCTCTGGTATGAACAGAACATTATTAGGTCCGATTGAGACGGCAATATTCGAAAACAGCTTCAGTCAAGGTTATTTTGGTCATCGATTCTTATTTAAATTTCGAAATGTTCCCATCGGAACAAAATTCACAATTCTACATGAAGAAAAATTCAGTTCGTTATGAATCGAACTTGGATCCTTGGAATCACGCAGTCAACTTCAGCACCACCACGCTATGAATCTGTATAAATGTAATCTTTTCCCTTTCATATTCATATGAACTTCATCCTGATTAAAACACCTACTGAACCTCGCCAAATCTAATTGCGATTGAACAACGTTCATGGTTACGGGGCTTTATTACAAACAAATATTTCGCTCTGTTCATGAAGTTGCATCCATTGATTCCTCTAATTCCGTCAGAAAAAGATAACATCATGCTTTTTTCACTGATCATCATTTAAGCTTAAAGGTACAATTACATGAGTGCATTTGTTGCATGCAATGGCGTCAGGAGAAGGAGAACTGGAGTGTTTTCTCTATAAGACTTCTTTTTCCATCTAAAACTATCGCATGTGACAAACGCACGGATTTGATTTTGCTTCAATGCATTCCATTGCGCTGCAAATGATGAAATAACATTTGTGTTGAATCATTTGATTTTTGGATTCAATTGAGTAATAACCACTCAAGAGGACATAAAAAACTATATTTCATGTGTACAAAATATGGGCTTTCAATAGAATTCCGCGTACTGAAATTTATGTGTGGGTCTAAGGAACCTACCTATTAGTACACTGTAAAGTATAATCGGAGTTTTCCTGTGTACATCAACCGGAGAATTCCAATCACTGATTAGGAAATCAATTTCCGGTACATTTATATGAAATTTCCCATACATTTATCTGAAAATTCCAAACTCTATGGGATTTTTCCCAACATTTCACAGTAAGATTCCGGACAAGTTGGGAAAATTCCTAACGCATGTATGTGTTAATTACTTCACATAAATATATAGGAAGTTTCCGATAAAATTTTTTACAATGTAAAAAAATATTATTTTGAATTGGTTATTGTACATTCGAATAATTGATGATTATTCAAGGTTCATTTGATATATAAGGACGGTTGCGTTCATACAGATCCGTAGCAGAGTGGCGCTGAAGTTGACTCCGTAATCCCAAGAATCCAAGTTCGAATCCCAACGAACTGAATTTTTTTTCATTTGGAATTGCGAATTTTGTTCCGATGAGAATATTCGGAAATTTAAATTAGAATCGATCACCAAAACAACCTCGACTGAAGCTGCTTTCGAATATTGCTGTCTCAATCGGACCTAATAATGTTCCGTTCATAACAAGGATGAGTAAAATCTACTGCTTTTTATTTTTCTTACTATTTATGTACATTATGCAGGTGGCCTAATTCTCCCCTAATTAATCAATGCCTCTGCCCGTTTTCTTATGAATAATAATCAATATAACCCTTTGACATGCGATAACTCATAACATCACGTTTGTTACTCCCATGGTTTCCAAATTCCGTCTGAATCTCATTTATATGTCAAATTCATATCATTTTATCATTTGCTGAATATTGTAATTGATAGGCGTGTGCGAGTACTCGAAATTTTCGAGCTACTCGAAAGTCTTCGAGTAATTTGACAATTTTTTTAGAATTATCATAAATCACCATTTGTAAAAAGTAGAATATTCTTAGAAAACATAAGGGATCGTTATCCACTGAAACATATAAATCAAATTCCTATTCACGTATATTATATATTTTTCAAGTACTCGAAAATCTACCAGGTACTCGAAAAATTTTCGAGTACTCGATAAATTTCGAGTACTCGGCTCGACTCGACTCGACTCGAAAAAATCACTACTCGCACACCCCTAGTAATTGAATATCCACAACGAATGCATGTTGGATATCCATATGAGGTTATCATTTCCAATATCTTTCCGATACTCGCAAAACATCTATTCGATGTTCAAATGATACTCGCAACATACGTGGGAATATTTTCGGCAGGTCTGAACAACCATCACAGGGCTTTCGGATTCGCCAGTTGCGATCTAGAGTTGAAATAATGAGAATATTTTACGTAAGGTTTTACGTAAAGTATTTGGTAGTTGGAGGTAAAGTTAAAAAATACGAGAGAACTACACTGTAAAAAAAATTTGTTGAATTCCAAAGAAATATGCTTGGAAATTTACAAACTTGGTTTGGAAAAATAATTTCCGAACCTTTTTTGTGAATTGCCGAACAAAAGTTTGTAAATTTCCAAAAATCTTCGTGAAATCACAAAATTTTTCGAATGTTTACAAACTTTTGTTTGGTAATTTACAAAAAAAGTTTGTGTAAAAAACTGCCAAACTTCTTTGGCAGTTGAGGAAGTATATTTTTTACAGTGCACGATGAATGAATTTTGACTGCGTGTGAGATAAGTTTGAAAACCTAGTTATGATAATTACCAAACAGACATTAAAAGCTGTGTTCAAATACTTCATTTTTGTACCATGGAGTATCGGCGCATCTATTTCCAATCCATCAAGAAAATGGGGAAAGCCGATACCCCGGAATACGAGGGTGAAGTATTGGAACGCAGAACCTGAATGATACCGGCACATTGTCGTGTGTTTGTAGTATCGAATAATTTGATTCACTTTGGCTGATTACTGGCATGACTTTATGACGTCTTTCTATAGTCGATTCAATGAATCTTTAAGACCCAGCGTTGTGTGAAATCTATCAGAAAAATAGCACTCATTGAAAAACAGTGATATTGCAGAAACGATCCACTGGTTTTTGCCAAATTTTCTCTGCCAATATTGATGGTAGGGGAAGGTTGGATAAAACCGGGTACCATAACTTCAATCGGTCATAGAGAAGTTCCTATTAACAATAAATTAACCAACCAAAGCTTTTCAGTTTCCTTATTCATTCATTAACAACATACTATACGTATATTGCTGTAAAATTAATACAATTTTTTATATTCGTTCTAGTCGAAAGGTACAAAAACCCGGTTTCACTCCATGGGTAGGGTAAAACCGGGTACTCGTTTGAATCAATGCAAAACACTTCTGAATTTTGAAATTTTTAGCACTAACTGTTGAATTCGATAAAAATTCCGAAAACAGACATGAGTCATGTTTAAAAATTGATATATTTTGACCAACTAAAAGAAATTATTCAGAGAAAGAATTTTTTTGCGGCCAACTCAGTTGAAAACAGAAGGGGCAAGCACACACAAAGGGATCTTCAAGAATGAACATGTATTCATGACTATTTTAGAATAAAAACACAAATTTTGTTAAATTTCATGAATGGGAAGGTAAAATCTCAAGTACCCGATTTGACCTCACAGTAACTCGTTGAGTTCAATATGGCTTAGATTGCTCAATTGAAGTATGTACGTGC
Source organism: Gonatopus flavifemur (assembly GCA_018340375.1). Taxonomy (NCBI): domain Eukaryota; kingdom Metazoa; phylum Arthropoda; class Insecta; order Hymenoptera; family Dryinidae; genus Gonatopus; species Gonatopus flavifemur. The sequence goes on along the minus strand of JAFFJZ010000003.1, from coordinate 42,835,096 downwards.
CTCTTTCTTGAGAGACTGGTAAAGCACTTGAAACTCACTACACAAATGCAACAACTTTGACATTTTTTTCGCAGAAAACTTTAAACAACGTTCTAAGTGAGAAACCGCGTTGCACAGACGCTGTTGTTCTCTCCAACTGCTCAAAATGTCTACTGCTACTAGTCCAAGCGTTTGCTGTCAGGAAAAAGCACTAATCAGGGAGATATTGAGGTGCCCGGTTTGACCCACCTACCCGGTTTTATCCGACTCTCCCCTGCACGGGACAACTCATTTGGCTGCGGTGACTTTTGTGTATTTTTAACACACGTGCATGTCCCAAACGGTCCCCTCAAAACTTTTTAAATATTGACACGGAGGATGTGAGAAATTAACACAAAAGTGTTAAATTTACATTGAAAATCTGTCAATTTGACACTTACATGTTTTGATTTTCAACATGAATTTTGAGTGGACCATTTCTACAGGGTGTCTAGCAAAATATGATTTTGGAATTCCCGACCAATTCCCGACTTTTTCCAGGATTTTTTGGAAAATTCCCGGATCGAAAGTAAAATGCACATACATCAATTTCAATTAACGTTTTTGATGGCATAATACAATCTACTAAGAAGTATGAATTCGACGTTGAATATTCAAATATTGATTATTTTAAATAGACATGTTTCCAATCAATAATCCAAATCATTCATATCCAACTCGGCTCCATTTAATTATGATGCATTTTGAAAATAAAATCAAGTATATTAAGTATATCTTAAAGAAGTCAGAAACAGATTATTTCACGAACATTTGGGAATTCTTTCGAAAATTCTTGAAACAGTCGCAAGACCTCTGAGAGAATATTTGAAACAACTCTCAAATCTCCCGCAGGTAGAAATATTCTATCAAATCCCATTACAAATGGTGAAATTTCTGATTAAAGATCATTGAATTCCATTGAAACCTATTCATTTTCCCATTCGTCAATGAGATTTTATAGATTATTTGTAATAGGGCCGTGAAACAGGACTTCTTGAGTTGTGTAAGGTTTCTGGAATTCTATGAGAATTCGGAAAGAATTTTTTTTTCGAGGATTCTTTAGTGAATCATTCATTGCTGTCTAGACCTGGCTGGAGAAATTATTCTGAAAATATCTGAGAACCTTTGCTTAACTCTCAAAATTATAACAAAATATACCAATATTTAATATAATCAATATTCATTTCAATTGAGATTTAAAATAATCAATTATTCATCGATGGGGAAAACTTTTCTAAGTTTAAAAATTCTGCACACAAAAAAAACAAAAATATAATTGAAAATTTCCCGGAATTTTTTTCATTTCCTCACGTTTTCCCGACTTTTCCCGACGGAAGTACAATTCCTGACTAATTCCCGACTTTCCCGGAATTCCCGACTGCTAGACACACTGAATTCTAACACAAAATTTTTCACCGTGTAGCACGGACACGGACAGTCATTAAATGAGCTCCTGCAGTTGGATTTTAGTTGTTACAGCAAATAAATCAACTATAAAGGTAAATTTTTTTGCTGTCATGACTAAAATTTTGCTGCAGGGGCTGATTTAATGGCTGTCCGTACCCGTGCTAGCCACTCCGCTGTTGCAGCTGAATTATTCTTTCCGTGTAGAGTAATAATTCCACTGAAACGGAAAGTTCGCGATTTCCATATGGACCGCTCTCCAACATTTTGCGCTTGGAATAAACTGTTGGAGAAAAATAGGCTACATAGATAAAACCAGTTCTAAAAATCAGAACAATAGATAATCTTCCTGCCCTAAGTTCCAAATCCAGAATATTTTTAGTTTTTTCGCAAATATTTCATAAACACAGTGATTTTCCTCATCGCAATGGATGATTATCCAAAAGTACATCTGAAATCTTGGTAACTATCATGAATGTTATGAGAGAGTCCATTGTAATGTGAATTCAATGAAATTATGATTCCACTTGATTTATGCTTGGAATATGCCGCGTCTAAAAAAACTCAAACCATGTGTCATGTGTTGTGTATATGATACAGGTGGTAGATCAATTTATTTGATAAATTGTTCATTTACGTAGCGCTTCGACGTTGGAGTGATCGAAACCGTTAAAATATGTCACTCTTTGTACAGCAAGAAAATTCTGACTGGGGGATATTGGATAGAAATAAATTTCTATTCATATTTTCCTGAAGATACAACACGTTGAAGTATCACAGGCCACATGAGGCTATTCTCATTCACTTGTATATGCTACGCTACACAAGAAAAAAGACGGATATATTGGTTATGAGACAATTTTAGACGAACGTGTTGTGCGTACTCTTGTATTTATGTAGTTTCAACTGCAACCGTGTTCCGTACGTCGAGCTCACGAGCTTGTATAATATAAGCACACATATAGATGATTACGTAAATGCAACCATCCGGCTTATATCAAGCGTTAGATAATCGATCTTTATATGATACAAGAATATATCGGGAATAGTGATGGATGTATCAATCATTTTGCCGATATTAGAGCTCTAATTATTCACACTGAGAGGTGGATTTCATGATCATTTTCTTCAGAATACCTCTTTCTAAGAAGAAATAACTGATCACTTTTTAGGCTATTTCCAGGTCTTAATGGATCATGCGAGTCCCTCTCAAGAGCCTCGTGAAGCCCAGAGGATTGACTCAACTATTCTACATGAAATATTATAACTTGCAGTACATATAAATTTTGTTCGGGCGCTGAAGAGAATAATAATTACGTTTTATCTAACATTTTTAAAGTGAGATTCCACTTTTTACCGTAGTAAAAATAATCCTAGTCATTTTGTAGGCTTTCGTAATAGCCTGGAGTATTACTGGCGTCATTTCTGCAAGGATTAAACAGCCAGAAGTGAGCTTGTCAACTTTCTGAGTGGAATTTCCAGTTTTTCAGAGTGGTAATCTAAGGTTTTGATGTTAAAAATTCACAAGCACAACGATTTTAATGTGGATTTTTTAATTTGAAAGAGTGACAGTTCATATTCTAGATTTGAAGAACACTTCAGCTCAAAAGCCCAAAGGTTTTTTCCTTACGGGGACGCTAACATTAAGAAGTGAATTTTGCGCACACTTTTTTCAGAAGGGCGTAATTAATACACATTAATGAATAATAATTGTGCACTTCCTGAGAAGAAATTGCGCAACATTTGTTTTTTTTCTCTACCCCACCTCTTTATGCTAGAATTCCCGTAGAAATTGTAGGAAATTTGGAATTCCTATGCCAAAACTGGTAGAGGTTTTTCAGGAATAAAAATATTATTCAAATGTAATTGATATGTGTATCTTGTTATGTATGCAACACGAACAGTAAAAAATTTTGCGTAATTATTCACTATGCACTGCCTATACAAAAGATATATTAGGAATTCCACAATGAAGAATAATCATTGCATCACACTACACGATCCATTGCAAATTTTATTCATCAGGCAAACAAAACATTACCTTATATTGTCTCATTTTCTTTCCCTCTGTAGAGATTTAGGGATAAATTTTAAAATAAATAGGACATCGTAAACATCGTATTTATAATTCTTTTCTTTTAAAGTTAACGATCACCGCGTATTCTCTTCGAATTCCCAATCAGCAACAATTCGTCAAATGACCATTACGTTCCAATTTTGTAGGACTTCAAAATGTCTCATTCGTAATTTTATGAGATATATACCTGTGAATCTTCAACCTCTTTTAGCCTCTACAATCTTTACATTGGCCATTTTGCTTTTTTCCTCCGCCTTCTTGAATGTTTCTCTCATCGGTCTTTTGTGTCCTCCGCTCTGCCCACGCCTCAAACTTTAGCATTATACGTTTATTGCGAAATCAGCAGGCACGGCAATGGTGTAGACAGCAATAAGCAGCGATTTTGTAACCAACATGACGATAGATGAATGAAATGATCTTTCCTTGACATCGAATTAACTATGAAAATCATAATAGCTAAGTGGTATGAGATGATGATTGATATGTTCCCCTCGACGATAGAGTTATGATTTTTGTTAGTTCGTCTGATTTTGTGTAGGATATTCGGATAATGGTTTTGTAATCCATTGCGTGGGAATATTGCTCTCCTACTTTCCTCAAGTATCTTTCGTATCGTTGAGAAATTAATCTGCTGAATTAAATAATGATACACTGGATCTACTCGTTTCTGAAGAGAGTGCATTAATAAATTAAAATCATAGTACGTAAAGAGAATTATTAGGAGTGTTTTTTCTCAGTATCATCAACGGGATGCTGAAAATGTAATTTCCAAGATTCTTCTCAGAACATTAAGTTACTGCATCATATTAGCACAATGTTCTTTTTAAATGCACTTATTGCATCAAACAAACAGGCATCTACTCGCAATAATATTATAGCGATTTACATGCAAGTTTAACTCTCTCGTATTCGTTGGGATAATATCGTTCATGTACGATCTAATGAAAAGTTTCATCGTACTCCCATCGTATAAAATGAAGGCTTCTAGTTGAGTCTTGCACAATAATGAATAGAAATTGGTCGAATAAATCTTAAGTAGACTTTATTTTACTTTATTTCGAGTGTAAAATATAATAAAAATTAGTCAATGCAATGCAAAAAAATGTTGATAGGTGAATCATGCCAAGGATTCACACGACTTCACATTTATTACATTGAATGTATAAGTAGCAGCTATATTATCATTCTCCTTCTTTTTCGTATATACAAAAAATATATTTAAATTTTGAAAGATTGAGTGAGAAAATAATGAATCTGTCGGATATACTCTGATGCAATTCAATTAGCATAATATATTCACAAATCATCTTTATTGGCTATTCGTGTTAAATTCGATGGATAATGATAGTCTGTAATAAAATTACGGTACCTCGGTTATTTCCTCTCGGGAACAGATAGCTTGTTAAAATAGAAAATGACAGCGAGTAAATGTTGGATTACTTGGAAGTTTAAGTTAACGATATCCATATGCTTGATACAAGATATTGCACACTTGTTGGTCCGTTCAATGTGGGATAATAAAACGGGTTCTTGAGATGTAATTAAATTTTAAGAAAATGTCAGGTTTGCTTACATTCACTTACTTCATTATTGACAATTTTCTGAATTCCCATTTGATTTCGTGTTTTGCAAAATAAACGATATTTTTCTGTTGTGATCTTTTATTCGCAATAAGTTTAGGTTGATTCTCTCAAGCTTTTGAGATAACGAAGTTGTGCTGCAGAAATTCAAGGAGATTATATATCCGCGTCGCATCAATTCTCTGATCCTGTAGTGGTAATTCTTGGTTCTCTCTCCTGGGACGCTTACGTAAGGAAGACATACCTTTTATATCTATCCTACCTATATATCTATCTGCATCCACCTACTGGCTATTCAAGGGATCAAGGCAAACTGGTATGGTAGGCAGACAAGCAAAACGGCAGGTAGGTAAGTAGGTAGGTGGGCACATGTCGTGCGTATGGTTCCAGCTAAACCTGCCAAATGGTCGGGGCAACTCAGCCAACGGAAATACCATCCCTCTCTGCTCTTTTACTCTGCTTATATTATACGAGATCTTCTATTCACTCAGTGTCAGCATCATCAGTTATACCCAGCAGCACTATTAAGTCTCTCCTTTTTTGTTCTGGAAATGTCATTGTTGACGCTGTAGAATGTGTACGTTTGTCTATATAATACAGTTGATAGGATATATAAATCAAGGTAAAAACGGTGTGATAAGGATTTCTCACCCTTATGTGAATCTCTTGAATTGAGGGATAAGAGTCGGAAGATTATTGTAACTGTTAGTACAATTTATTTTATTTGAGTTGATCATAGGAAAGACTGTGATAGTGGATAAATAATTGCAAATCGGAAACGACATAAAATCGATGTTCAATTGTTCTTCATTCAAATCTCTAAGATATTCTCAATTATGGTCTAAAATCTTGAAATTTTTCAAAAATATTAATTTTGCCTCATTCGAATAAAGATTTAATCAAAATGAACTCTTTTCTCAGTGCGGAGATTTATTCGAAGTAGAATTCAGGGCATTCAGGTCATATTTTTTTGCCTCCGTTTTCTTTTCTCGTTTTCCTTATTTTATGAGGATGTTGTGTTACAGATATCTAACGTATTCTACCTGGAAACGAGAATATGTTGATGAGACCCATTGAATACTCAAACGTACTTCACTTTAGTTCATAATTGTTTAGTATAAATTTCACCTAATCTTGGAATTTCTACTACGAAATGGAGTGAATTAGATTATTCAGAGCATTCTCAATTGAAATTGAACCGTCGAATGATTCCGTGGTTTTCATTCTGTCCAAGCTTAGTGTAATATGCTTCTTGTAACATGTATACATTCGAAGCATTCATATGCACCGATTAGTATTCGAACTCATTATCATCAAAGCACTAGACGCAGATTGAAATTCATTTCAACCTGATTTCATTGTGACGCTATATCATACCTCTCACCCCTGACAACAAAAGCTGCAATGCAACTGTTGCTGCACCAGGTTATGTTTTGTTATTGGAGGATTGTTTGACCTCACGTGTCATAGCTTCATATATCCAAACATCTCCGCAGCACCATTACATGTTGCTGTGCATTTGGTGACGCAGCCTCCTAGCAACTTCCAAACAACAGTTGCTCCGTGTGATGGGGAAGTTGTTGCAAATTTTTCTAGCACTTTACTGTCCATGACTTGCTTTTGTATGATATACGATAGCGCACGCTTTATTCTAAATTCATTATTTTTCTAACTGATGATTCTAGCAGACAATACGTGAAGCAAAGCTTCTCTGAAGGATCGAAGTATTACATATGTACTTACCAGATAAGTTATATTATAGTTTCAAGAAATATTATGAACATTACTGGGTTCCCTTTTCAGTTGAACTCAAACAAAAATAAAAAATAAAAATCAATTGAATATTTCCAAAATAAAATTGTCGTTTCATGAATCACACAATGGACGTGTTGAAATTGTATAACCCGAGTGAGGGAATTTTCAAAATTATATATAATTTATATTCAATTCAATATCTTTTAAACACACGTTATATATATACATTATATATAATTTAAAAAATTTTTCTACCCGCGAACTTTGATGGACAATAAAAAATGAAAACTTGTGAAGTATGTGGAAAGGAACGAGACGAACACATTGGGAAAAAGGTATTCGAATCGGTGAATCCTGAGAAGAATCGCTTTGATTTCGGAACCGAATTTCTGTCAATATCACAATACTTCAATTTCCTCATGAAGTAATATAAGAGTAAAAAACGGATGACAATAGTTTATATTGAATTAAACACATGAATTATATGATGAATGTGAATAGTCGTCATCATTGTACAAAACGCACCCTACTGGCTCGTGTATATCACATGCGATGAATGACATAACGTATGTTGTACGTGGCAAATGTAGTGTTAATTGCAAAGTACCCAGTCGGATACTCGGTTGATTTCTGAAAATTGGACGAGAGTCTATATTTCTCGCATCATAGGGATCGTCCGCAAGTTTAATGCGAAATATAACTTCATTCCTTTTCTGAATTATTCTTTAAACGTCTTTTATTAAAATGCTGTATTCGGTATATAATCAAATATTCAGAGTTCAGTGGACCCTGGCTTACCTCAACGTCAATTATCTTCATTTCCATAAATTTCAACGGAATACAATACTTTCTTCTCACGTAATCTCTACTCCTTACCAGTCGCACGTATAGCAAATTCAATATTGAGAACGTTTCATCCGCACAGAACACTCTCATTCATAATTTGATGAGAACAAGACTACAAAAAACAGCTCGTATACAATTTCAGGTTATGTATTAGGAGTTTGCAATTTTTTGATGTATAAGCAAATTTGATTATATTCATAAGAATTCTCGAAGGTTCTTCAAACTTTATGAGCTTTTACGGGTTCTCATTGCAGAGCTGAGAGTTTCTGAAAAGGCCTTTGCATACCATTTATTAACAATTATAAATCGACAATTTGCATGAGTTAAAAATGCTACGAAAACACAATTTATCTTCCATCCAGAAAGCGTCTTCTAGAATTGACAATACTTTCCAAGAGTTGATGGAATAATGAATGGTATGAAGCTGTATGTTCTACAGTTCTTTTAACTTTTAGAATATGATGTTTCCTGTATTAGAAGCTTTCACAAACTTTAGAAACTGTTTTAAGATCTTGTAAACGTGTCTTTTCGACTTCGGCATAGTTTTTTCAAAGCCACTCAAAAAGTAGAGGCATTCATAGATCGTCCTTTGCATATTTTATCAATATTTTCAGAATGAAACTGTTTTCAACTTGAAACTTGAGTTATGAACTGTCGTGGAATTTATGCTGAAGGACGAGAAGGAAGAGAAGATGGAAAAAGGAAGGAGGATAAGAGGCGATTCCGTAATATTACGATCGATATTCGATCGAGAGTTTCGCGTGTTTTATATATATTGCAAATGTTCGTATTTGAAAATTCTAGGAGCATTCCATAAATATTCATTAGATTAATGAAGTTCAATAGTAAATATACTCCATAAACTGAACAGAATTTGTCAAAATATTTTTCTTGTAAGCATAGGTTCGATTTGGAATTTATTTTATATTATTTTATGTTGTTAAAATTAGTTTACTAAATTTTTAGAGCATCAAATCATATTTGAATCGAAGGGATACTAGCGTCACCATCAGAGCACAAGGGTTAGAAAAAACCACGCCTATACGATAGAAAGAGAGGTCCGATACCGACACTGAGAACCCAATTTCTTAGGTTGAAAGAGAATTTTCTTTACCCTCATTCTAATAAATCTTTTCTTTAATTGAAAAAGTTCTCATCAGATTGAAAGGAAAAATCCTTAAATTGAAACAGAAATATATCTCTTCTTGAATTTAAAGAATATGATCTGAACTCAATAAAAAATTTTTCCATCGGGAACAAGATTGATCAGAATGAGGGCAAAGAAATTTTCTTCAAGTCTAAGATATTGGGTTCTCAGTGGATGCTACCCTACAAACAATGATTACTGGCGTTTCAATGGGCCGCTGATGGTCCTGCGATGCCGGCGAAGGGCCGTCAATGGTCCTTTGAATGGCCTGCATTCGTGTTTGCTGGGTAGTATCCCCTTAAGATTAAATTCATTTTTCAAATAAATTTTTGAGTTGATTGATGAATAAATATTGATTTGGTTCAATATCAAACAATTAAATTGAATAGGAATAGCAATTTGGTGAAAATGTCAGATAGAAAGGAGTTTTGATCGATCAAACTCGTTTAGAAACAGATAGGAACAATTATAGACTTTGAATTCATTTTTCATCTGTTTCAGTTTGTTTTTATATCTCGCATTCACAGCAGGGCATATTGGAAACTATAATTTTATTTGACTCAAAGCTTAAAATTTAGTCCATTCAACTGAATTGAACAAATAAAACTGTTTCTTCGATTCTAGAATTTACAATTATTTGATTGAAATAAATTTTTTTCCAGTCGAGTATCAATTTTTGGTGTCAAATAATCGGAGTTGTTTCAAAAATTCTTCTTCAAATATTTTGATTTGGAGAATTTAGTATATTATTGTTGAATAAATAATATTCTGAATTCAGAGCATCGGAAACATATTATGTGGATCTCGAAGTGAATATGATGGAATCTTGAGTGAAGTGAATATTTTTTTGGATGATTTTCAGAACTATTCACTTCAAATAATTACCCTAACAGCACTATGTGTCTGGAATGTTTTCTGAACATTCAGAAAACCTCTCCTACGTTCTATAAACGTTCCATAAATGTTCCAGTGGCATGTTGTGCTGTCTGGGTATAAGTTCAATTGAAAACCATCTATCACTGTATATCGTGCCATGGTTTCTGTCAGTTATTTGTACTCCATTGAGCCAGGGAAAAGCACATCGTCTACATAGGTCTAAAATTTCAAAGTATTCAGTTTTAAAACATTTTTTGGATCATTCGTATCTTGGAAATTATGCCTCAAATGAAATTTTGTGAGTAGAAACGTCAAAGGCCGAAAGTATGTTCTTGAATGAGCGTTTCGTCTTTTCTAACCAAAGAGAGCGGTGTGAAGAGCATCAATTTTTGCCTATTCATGCAAAAGTGAATAGAATGTGAATTTTTGTAGTTTTTGAGGCCCTGAATTAGATAATTAGTGGCAACAAAAAGCCCGAAATTCTAGAGTGAAAGTGGGAAAAACCTGTGATAATCATATGACATTCTTATTTGACAGGATACATATGCACTAAGTCTTGTGTATCAATGTGGTGTTGAATTCTGGCTATACAAAATCCAGTACCAGATTTAGCTACTTTGAGACTATGAGCGATGGTCTGTCCAGGTCGGTGTGGGACGCTACACAGTAACATACAAAATTCAGTGAAATGTGTTCTGTGAAATGTGAACTTCATACACTGAGAAAAAAGTTTTCTTCTGACAATTCAACGCATTTGGTTGAGCATTTTCAAGAAGTATCATTTCATACAAATAAGACATATTGATTATAACCAGACATTGTGTTGAGTCAAGAAATTCATATTTATTAACTATAACCAAATCATTCATTTGATTCAAAGTGATTGAAGTTGATGTGAATGAATATGAATTCTTGTCAAATTTAGATCTATCGAATCATAGTCGGTATGAAGTTGACTCAAAGAAATATGTGGTGTATTCAAAAACTATGTGATAAAATGAATATTAGTAAATATTTCTTTGGTCGTATCCAAATATACGATTTATTTACTGTAAACAAATCTCATTTGAGTCAACGAATCCTTTTTCTCAGTGTACGATTATCACAAGTTTTCCCCATTTTTCCATGGATTTTCGAGCTTCTCATTGTCAGTATCGAATTTCGCGTCTCAAGAACCATACAAATTTACACTTCATTTACTTTTGCATCAATTTGCAGAAATTGACATTTTTCACATGCTCTCCTTTGATGTTGAAATTGAGCAAATAATATCTTTCGATCAAAATAATATTTATGTGATTGAAAACCAGAATATGTTTCACGTGAATGCATCAATGCGGCTTTCTGAATAAATCTTTCATGCTCTCTTACAGAATTCTATATGCGAAACGAATAAATGTATATTCGAATCAAAGAATCATTTGTTCGATCGAAGGAAATGACATCTTCCTTTCAATCTAGAACAACAGTTCATCAAAGTATCGTATTTATTTGAACGAATAAATTGTAGAGTTCGGATATTCAAATAAATCCAAAAAAGTTATTGAATAAATATTTATTTTGCCTTATTGAAATAGCATATTTATTTGGATAATCAAAAATTTATTTGATTCAACAAAACACTTCTATCCGTATATCTAAGTATAAGATAATCTTATAACAATTACACGGAGAGAAATGTATGATAAAATTCATTAGATTTATAATAAAACTTATTCAAAAATATAGTGGAAATAGTGATAGCTATCTGATATAATACTGATTATTATGAACACATGAACAAGATCAATATTGACTTTTTGTAAGTTTTTAAAAAAATGTATTCAAATTAATGATACAACATAATACACAGTACATACCTACATTGTTGTGTATCTGAACTATCTTGTATAGTGTATTATAATTTCATCATAGAACTGTTAATACAAAATATGAAAAAACCAAAATATAGAAACGGAAAGAATATTGCATTCAAAATGACTGTTGTAGTTCGCACACCATATTGAGAACTATAGCAGAAATTATGGTATTTTCATTAAATTTTTGAGGAAACACCACAATTTTTATTATAATTTTCAATATGATCCGCATATAATGATGTACCACAATCATTCAAAATGTGATATTTTCTACATGCACTGGGAGAAAGAATTTGCGCATAATTCAACAGAAAGTATACTAGCTGGATAGAAAATCATATAAGACTTCCATTCTGATCACATTTTCGTTCTTAAAAGCCAACCAAGACGAAGGATTGGGTATTCACCGAGCTCCCATAGTTTTAAAATAAATAATGCAATCTGTACCGAAATGAGACATTTTCGCTTCCTCACTACGCTCAACATTATTTGGAAGAAGAATATTATGCAGATCCATGCATCTTGACAAAAATTATCTTGAACCACACAAACTTGGAGACACTTGATAGACAGCCTAGACAGCATCACAGCCCCTGATGTATTCATCAAGATTTCTTTTTATGATTCCAAACATGTTCATCGTGAACTCATTCTGAACTGTAGTGCTGTTTGAGAGATAAACAAACACACAACACACCATTTCGAGGATCGAATTTTTTCGAGATTTCCAAATATTTTGCCAGGACAAAGCATTTGCTGTTTGAGAATGGATTGTTAACCCTTGCACGATATTTGCATTTCCTTATATATAAGGACCACATTCGATCACTTACAAACGCGTTGTAATATTCAAGATTTGCATTCAAATAACCGCCAAGTGAATTGACAAATCCAAGTTCCTACTGCGGAGTAGGGGATAGGGGTCTAACTCGGACCCTCTTATGTTTTTTAAAGACTTTCAAATCAATCAGCTTACCCTATGTATCCCTGGATACATCATTTGGTACTGATTATTTGTCAGTAAGTTGACAAATATCAATTCGCGTTAAGCCCTTTTGCAAACAACATTGTGTTTTCAGCATTGCTGCGAAAAATTTTGTATCTCCACAAAATCCGTTAACACTGTGTGTTTTATTATCCGTTCGGTGGATATTTTTAGATCAGGGTGCATCACTCGGAGGATTTATCCATTTTGGTAGTTGATCTTGTAAGTTTTGAGATGTTCGATTCAAAACTAAAAGAGATGCTGTGTTCCACACACAGCCCGCCAACAGTGGCCTCACCTCTGACCCCCATGTTTTCACAGATTTCATAATTTCAAAACGCGAATGTGTAAATGTAAAGGCACTATAGTCGACAATGCTCCAGCTATTGATACTATCAATCCACGAACATCCAAATTTCTTTTGAACAAAAACCTCAATCGATTCAGACATTCTCTCAAACTACACCAGTAAAACCGCCAATTGGCGAAGCCAAAACTCCATACTGACTGATGATGATACAATGTGTGAAATAGCAATGGAATCCAAAAAAAGCAGCATGCAACATCTCCGAAAAATTAAAAAAGAGGCATGTAACGGGAAGACAAGAATGTACAGCTACCGGAAATCACCTGAGCACAAGCACAGGCAGACAATCGGCTGCAGTATCAGTGTTCCTGTTTTATATCATGAATCATCGGGTTCAGAGCCGCGTAGGAAAAATTAGTATGACAGGGATCTCAGAAAAATCTGGCTAAAAGTCTGGTAGCAAGGTTGCGAATGTAATAGAGCGATTTGGAAAAGATCTTGGTGATCGGTCAACATTGCAGAGTTTAATGCAATGAAAAGAAACGGGAGTCCCACTTAGGCCACTCTCCCCTATACGATGCGTTTTATGAATTCTTTAAAGTTCGAACTGTCATCAGCGCTACCTCTGACGCGTTTAGGAATTTTTCATTATAATAAATAACTGTATTAGAAATTTTATTACATGTTTTCATTACACCACATCATGGTTAGTGTATAAAGCTTATTATATTTTTTAGTAAATTTCAATATATTCGTTTCATTATAAGAATATATTAGATTACATCAAATTGAGTTTTAAAAGTGATTACATTTTTCAATACATCGTATCAGAATATTTTTACTATACGATTTTTATTATATATTTCTCTCCGGGTATATACTTTGAAATCAGTGTCTAGGGGCGATAATGCTGCATGCTGCAACGAGTGACTTCTTTTCCACAACGACGTACCAATGTTGATAGAATGAATAATCGGAAAGAGATAAAAATCAAGTTCATTCATGTTGCTAGATACGATCGTATATGAAAAGCAATTATCGTATTTGAAAGTCAATGACCATTGATTAATTATTATTGATTTGAGAAATAAAAGTCCAGGATAAATTAGTTCGGTAATAATAGTATGAATACGGAATACATTGGAAAGGCAAAAAGGGAATAAGAGAGACAATAGGTCCATTCTTGGCCTGGTTCCTTTAAATCCTAATAGGTTAAAGTATACACCCACCGACCTCGTGTTTCTGCGCCCGGACAGTTTTTCCTAGCGCGGATTATGCGCGAAGCCGAACCCGTAGGAGTACACCACTTCTGGCAAAACCCATCCCAACTTTCACCCTCGCACCATTCCCAGACGAGTTTCTCCAAGATGGCTGACTGTGGCCACGAGGTCAGTAGTTGTGTGCGTAGACCACGCCCTATGTGCACGCATGTTATATACCCATCACACAGCGAGAAACTTCCCTATGCTATTCCATCCACATCATCAACCACCGAACACCGCAACATTTACCACCAAAAAAAAAGCATAAAGCATATTGCGATGCAACATGATGTATTTCCAACAGATTATACGACTTAAGTTGACGCGCCAAGGGCGCCGCAAGGACGATACGTGGAGAGAGGGATAGTGTGTTTCGTTTAAGAAGCAAAGAAGTACACACATGCTCTTGCACGGAAATCGTATCCAAGTATCCGTCTGTGAGACCACTGTCTTTAACATATCGTTACATTCGTATTGACGTAAGAATTATAAGCCGATTGTTTTTTTCCTCTATGTCTGATTACATTAATTCTTCTGTGTCAAAGTAACTGTATCTGCAATGTGGAAATTCTTGAACCAATTGATCATGTTTCATTACGATCTTCGAAAAGGTTTACTTCGATATAATATCAATGAATTTTGAGTCGAGAGTTCTTGAATTGATCCCTTTACAAGAAAAAATGTATCCCTCCAATCTATCAGAATTAATTTCACTTGAATGAAGGCTGTTTTCTCATTTTATCAGGAATTAGATTTTTGAAAAAGTTTGAGAACGATCCGTAAACGTTTAACAAACTGCGAAGTTTTCAATGTGACATTTTTTAAAGTCAGAATTCTTTTTAAAGGTTCTTCAAACCTTTTGGAAAAAAATACAATCTCACTGTGGTTAGGAAACAGAATGTTCATAATTTCGGTATTATGAACAACTTTATTATATAAAGTATAATGAAGAATATTATTATCATATGAATCTGTCACTTTCCTGCATCAACTTGAATCATATGCAGGTCAAATCGTACCTCACAACATCAATGAGGTTATTCTACAAAAAAGACGAAGTCAATGAACTCAATGATTAATCCGCTAACCCTTCAATCTGATACTCGATAAGCATGGAAATTCAAAATACCAATTGTACTCATTTGTTTTTCTTCGATTCTCTCATTGGTTGTAAGCTGTGGGAGAACGAGAATTGATGCAATCAACAGACATTGCTCTGGCGCAATACGAACTTGTCAAGGAAAAATACCGTTGATACATGAGAAAATTCTTACATTTATCGCGCAAGTCAAGTTGGATTCGTGGAAAACAATTAACTTCATGACGCAAGGTTCCAAGTAGAACATCTATACAATTTATGTAGTTTATTTATATCAAAAGGACAAGATGTACCTGTTGCAGTTAAAATTCAGCCGTTGAAGATAGATATAGTAAGATTTATTAATTTGATGGAAATGTCTCAATTGCCGTTTTAAATACTCAGAGTTTAGAGTATAGCGGATACCGAAACTGAACTAAAAATATGCTCAATTTTTCCTTATTTTTCTAGAAAGAAAATGTGGTAGCATAAAAACTTTTTATTCGGATCAAAACACACTCGTTTAGTTCATGGGACATTGATGGATTCAATTTCAAGGAACTTTAAGGGATATGTACTATTCTATATTTCAAAAAAACATATCCGAAATGACATAACGTATCATTAGTAATATTTTTATGTTCCATGATTTTATAAGTTCCAAAAGCATTATTCCATGCCAGTGTCAATATCAGCGTTGGCAGGCTGTGCATCGGTCTCGTACACTATTTTGATTGATCACTTCTCATAGAATCCTATGATCTCAGAACTTGCCAACGCTGGTCAATATTGGAATCACCACAATCCACTTTAGTTTGGCAGCCTGAGAGGCAGGGGACTAAGAGAAAATATAAACTTTTGTTGAGAAACTTTGTAACTTCAGACGTTTAAAAAAATCCAAGGAATGTATAAGAAAATTCAAATAATTGTTGGAAACTTCCGCAAACAAGATATTCCGTTGCGAGATGTCAACACGTATCCATCGTTCAACATATATGCCATATTATATCGAAAAGAACTATTTATTCTCGAACAAAAATATTGATTTCGGTTTATTAAACGAACGTGGTACGTCTGTGGTACAGGCTTCTCGTTCACCGGTGCTGCAGTGTTTCAGGCGCATCAAACTTCAGCGCGTCCACTACACGTGCTACATCCGCATCACAAAAATCGTTTAACGAAACAGAAATAACATTTTGATCCAGAGTTTTTAGGAATTCAGGAACGTTAGAGTCAACCATATGAGACAAGAATCCTTGAAACTCCAAGGATTTATAAATTGAGAGGAATTTTTATTCCTAACCATAGTCAAAGATCTTTGTTATGATTTTGTATCTAAACACTCATGCTATATGCAAGTAGAATAAAATTAAAATGATTTTTCTATCTTCCTGCTTCTTGACTTTATTTAAAACCAAGATATGATTTAATGAATGCTCAACGGTGTTCGTTAATCGACGAGATATATAACTTATCTATATTATCCTTTGCTATAAAAATATTGAATTGAAGTCACACGTCCCTTGCCATAGCCAGTGAATTCACGTTAGATAATACCGTTATTGAATCAGTATTATAACTTGACAACACGCGGAATATTCAGGTTTGTTTCAAACTCCCAGCTGTTCACTTTTTTCATTGTGAAAAAAAAATGAAAAAACCATGTCGGCCTTGAAATGATTATGATTCAAACAGCGAGACTTTTTCTTCCTTCAAACCAATAATCTTGTCCACATTTTATTCTCGGAAATCCGTTTTCATCAAGAGAAACAGCTGCGGAGTTCGGGAGAAATATTCTGAAGATATATACTTTTTACCAACTACATATCAAGCAGGTGTGCTAAAAGAAAATATAACACTTGCCAAAAAGATATTTTCTTGATTGACGGGTATATTGTTCTTATTTCAAAAGAGTATATAATGTTCTCTACTTGAAACAGTTTATTTGCATGGAAAAGTACCTTTTTGGACTGGAAAAAAATATCAGATTTTACAGAACAGATTTGTTTGAAATTTGGCGGCATGAGTTTATCGAAGTTAATTTAATATCGGCACGAAACTGGATATTTATAGACGAATAGCACCATTTGAGAAATGTTAATGATGCAATAATGACTGTATTATTTCTACTAGAATCTGGCAAATGAATCTTCGCTAGTACTTGATCATTTTCATAGATCCAACAATTCCCACACATGGGTTCGGGCGTCGTTTATAAGATTTTTGCATTATTTCATTGCTCCTCGATTGATACCAATTTTGTAGTATCCAGAAAATAGCAGGAGGATGTTGAAGCTAACCATTATTTCCCCTTTATTTATAAATCGATTTGAAAGCCTCTTCACATAGTTTTACAATATTTCAAATTATTTTGTCAAACTCCCGTACTACAAGAGTGAAATTACGTAAATATCCTTATTGTCCCTCAAATGGTGTTGCAGAAGACAGAAATAGATTTTTTTGTAACACGTTTGTAACATGAAGAAACATTCGAGTTACATTAATTTCAGATAATTTCGACAGATATGCGAGTGAATGGAAGGTTGTATTTCAAGTCAAGAAAAAAGTATTTTACAACGTGAGTCACGTTTATTTGCAGCGGCTGAAGTAATTTATTGAAAACCCTATTGATGTTAGTTTGACCGACGAATGAATAGATCTTTCAAAAGAATTCCGCATTAAAAATATCACTTTTATCTTCAAAAAGGAACTGAGTCACGATTTTGTGATTCTTTCAAATACGTCATCTTATTCAAAATTTCAGTTATTCGAATGTATTTTCAATTCACGTGATTAGTGTTGAATCATCGATTCCATATTTCGAGCTCGATCAATTATAAATCTAATTAATTTTTGAAAAAAGAACAGAACGCCTCTGGTTCTCTGATTTTCGTGTGAATACGACAACACTTGTGTGTTGAAAATTATAGGATTATTTGATACGATATACTGTGTGGTATTTTTCAAATAAAACGAGGTTGTAACGTCGTCTCGCTTGCTCTTGTATTCTGTATCGACGTGATTAAACGAGACAGCGTTATAGTCTATGTCATGCTTTTAAACTTGTACGCTGTATGTGTACTCCGTATACTAAGAAAACGTATAATGTCTATCGTATGATAAATACCGTGTGACAAGGGTCATAGGCGCAGACACGTAGCTGGACTTTAGAATCCTGGTTTTTCATCATCATTGGCGTAAGCTTCGATTATTGTACAAACGCTCGTAAGTTCGAATGAATTTTGATTCGAGTCTCGTGAGTCGCTGAATAAGATATCATTAGGCTTATGCAACGTATTGTTTTTTTTTATTATGTATCCATGTGCCCGATATAACGTACCGATTATGACCAGGAAACAAAAATTCATATCAGAAGAAATGTTCTGCTTCTTTTTGGAGAACTATTTTAGCATTTGAATCTTTGACGAAAGGTCTCGTAATGTTATATACACATTTCAGTCATGATAATGAAAATGATATTCGCAAATCAGGGTAATAATTTTAGCATATCATCATATATAATATATTTCGAATGAATAGATGCAATGAAAGTTCTTTTGTTACTGCTTTTACGGTATCCGTAATATTCCGGATCCTCATGTAAAAATTCAATTTCTGAGCTCATATCGTTCAAAAAAATAGTTTACTTGAATATGAACCTACTAGACATTTCATTGCATCCAATGAAATTTTCCTCGATTTAAGAGGATACCAGGCGTTCGCTTCGGGCCTCTCCTGCTATTGTATAGGTTTGTCTTTTTCCAACCAATGTGCTTGGATGGTAAAAACGTTGGTATCCTCTTGAGTAAATTTTATTTGGAATGAATAAAAGTTTTTTCGGATGAAATGAATTTTTTATTTGATTCAACGAAAATTCTAGGCCGTTCATACTCAAAGAGAAAATTACTTGATTCGAGAAAAGTTTAGTTAATCCAAATAAATCCAAATATAAATTTTTCTCGGTGTTCCCGACTTATTCAAAAACTAAGAAACAGTCTCAGATTTTTATAGGATGTACTCCTGGACAGCACAACGTACCACTGGAATGTTTATGAAACGTAAGGGAGGTTTTTTGAACGTTCAGAAAGCGTTCCAGAAACACATTTTCCTGTTGGGGTTATATTGTGATTTATACACTGGGAGAATTTCATCAGAAAAATTACACTGTAAAAAAAAATCTGTCCTAACACAACACAATTCATTGAATTTCATAAAATGAGATCAATTTCAATAATACAATCAATCCTTAATTCTAAGAATTTCCTTCTGAAGGGGATACCAGCGATCCCCGCTGATGCAACCCGCCATACAAGATTACCGACTGAGTAAACATTTTCTTGGCAAGAATACTCTACTGAATTCATGAAGGATGAAATTTTCAGGAATCAATCTTCAACCCTTTATCTACTGCTGTACATCGCCCGAATTTTGAATTTCGAAAAAAAAATTGGTGTTATCGACTGAGAAAAAAATGTTTCTTTGAAATTCAATATTTGAGCGATGTACAGCAATAGATAAATGATTGAAGATTGATTCCTGAGAATTTCATACTTCTTCATGAATTCAGTTCAAAGTATTCTTGCCGAGAAAATGTTGACTCACTCGGTACGCTTGTATAGCGGGTTGCATCAGCGGGGATCGCTGGTATCCCCTTAAGAGGATACCAGAGTTACCATCGGAGCAGGTTTTTCTGCAATAAAATACTCGAAACTGAATTAGAAAAAAAAAATCTGAAATTTCCAGGAATAATTCTTTGAGCCTTTATCTACGCCTGTATAGAGCCCGAGATTAGAATTTCTCTTAGAGCATATACTACTGGAGCGAGCATTGCCTATGATTTCCATAGAAATAAGTGTGGTTAAATTGAGAGAGAGAGAGAGAGAGAGAGAGAGAGAGAGAGAGAGAGAGATCCGACATTTAGGCAGGTGTCTCTCTTTTCATCCAATGAGATTTAAACAAAAATAGCACTGCTTAAAAGTCGGAACTCTCATTCTATCTTCAATTCAAACTAACCACACTTCTCCGTAGCCTTCGCTCGCTCCAGTAGTATATGCTCTAAGGAATTTCTTTTCGAAATTCACAATTCGGGCTCTATACAGACGTAGATAAAGGCTCAAAGAATTATTCCTGGAAATTTCAGATTTTTTTTTTAATTCAGTTTCGAGTATTTTGTTGCAGAAAAACCTGCTCCGATGGTAACTCTGGTATCCTCTTAATTTTAATAAGATATTTGTAACTTCAATAATTAATTTCTTATATTTCAATGAGAAATTCTAAAATTTCATAAACTTCATCAAATTTAAGACTTTTATCGAATCTAAAATGGAAATATTAAATTTCACAAGAAATTTTCTATTGAATCCAAAAATTTTTCTAGCACTGTAGCGTGAAATTCCAATGATCGAGAGAAAGCTGGGAATTCTACAAAAAGTTACGGAACATCCTACACAGCACCAACGTACTCCAGAATATTTCAGACCATTGCTAAAGCATTACTAAAACATCATGTGCCGTATTTTGATTCTATGAAACATGCAGCAAAAAGAATTGCCGGCATAACGAACTGGTCTGTTACCATAGCACTTTTAAAAAAAAGGAAGGTTCTCATCTACACGGAGAGAAAATCTAGGAACTAGCGCATGAGCACCGATCACATGTCAATCGGAAGAAGACATTCTTGAAATAAAAGGATGAAACTATCCGCTCATCCCATGCGGTAATACGATAAGTGCATATGTTCATATTCTTATTGCAAGGAGTTCCAAGGAAAAACCGTGAGACTTCTTGCGATTGATACGCCATCGGTGCTCATGCGCTAGTTCCTAGATTTTTTTTCTCCGTGTAGCGACTCCAAAATAAGGTGATTTTCTCGAATTTTTTTTCATGGAATGAAGTAAATAAAGAACTCGGGGTTTTCACATTTGTTAATTAAGTCTTCAAGTACATAAAAAAATTTTTTAAATAAAACATAATGCCATGGGAATTGTTGATACGTGTTAAAACATAACCACCTAAAGAAACAGTGATCAATCGGCGCCACTGTAGCACTTACAAAAATTATCAGAAATCGAAAATCCAAAAATTTTTATGAAATATATTATATGAAAATGAAAAGTCCAAAATTAAAAAAATTACAGACGTGCAAACTTTTGGTAGCGTTTTTTCACCTTTTTTTCGCTCCTTAAAGTGTTATAAAGAGAAAAACAAGGCAAATGTCATCTCCATTTAGGTTCATGCTCTAATAAATTCAATCAGCTTCAAAATAAAAAAAAGAGCGATCCGTTCAGTAGTTTTTGAGATATCGTGGAGCGGAATCTTGAGAAAAATGGTTTCAAGAAAACCGCCTTTAAAGTTTCGGGATATGAATCCTTTAACTTGAGAACATTTTTTCCGGGTACTTTGAGGGGATACCAGCGATCAGGGTTGGGTAGGTATCAAATTGCCGTATTAATACGTAGTGAATGTTACGTATCATACCGTGTAACAAACCCCTCTTTCAAGGTCTTCTCACGTAATAAATGTAATTTATGTATTGATACATACGTATCATACTCGCGTAATAAATGTAACAAACCCTCCAGTGACGCGTCATTACCCAACCCTGCCAGCGATCCCCGCAGATGCAACAAGCCATACAAACGTACCGACCGAGTAAACATTTTTTCGGCAAGAATACTCTGAACTGAATTCATGAAGAAGTATGAAATTTTCAGGAATCAATCTTCAATCCTTTGTCCATTGCTGTACATCGCCCGAATTTTAAATTTCGAAAAAATATTTTTTTCTCAGTCGGTAACACAAAATTTTTCTTCGAAATTCGAGTGATGTACAGCAGTAGATAAAGGATAGAAGATTGGTTTCTGAAAATTGCATACTTCTGCATGAATTCAGTTCAGAGTATTCTTGCCGAAAAAATGCTTTCTCCCCTCCGGGCGGAAAGTGGCAACTTCCTGCCCGCTAGCCAAAACGGAGTTGCCACTTTCCGGCTCCGTCGGGGAGAAAAATAGTATACACACCTCGGGCAGTAAAAAAGGCTTCGCCTCGGCCGACAATCACATGTGATCTGGGACATTTCTTATTTTACTGTCCTAGGTGCGTAATATACTATTACTCAGTCGGGACGTTTGTATGGCGAGTTGCATCTGCCGGGATCGCTGGTATCCCCTTAAGACCCATCTAATGAGTTTCAAATAACTCGAGTTATTAATTCATCTCCTTTTTTCAGAAAAAAAATTCGAGAAAATCACCTCATTTCGGAATTTGCTTGATAAGAATCTGCCCTCAAAGGCGCAAGAAAAATGATTGACACAAGTAAAGTTATTTGCTGACATGAATAAATTCGTTAATAGAACTGACATCTTAGTTGGTGAACTGAACATTTTTGCAAGGACAACACATTTTTTATAGGTGCTATAGTAACAAACTATTCCCGGCTAGAAATTCAGTCGGATTAACCCGATCAAATGTGACTAAATTCCCAGTTAATATTTTTCTCTGTGAATTTGTAAAAAATATTTCTCTCAACTGTTTTGAAACTCACTCCCTTCCACAAGCTACAGACTGTAATTATTTGAAAAATTAACACTTGTTTCTCGGCTACTGAGATTTCAAGGTAAATTGTAAAGTATATTTCCTTCCGTGTAGAGCTAAAAATTCAATATCTATATTGTAATATTTTCCAACTGATAACATACATCAGGTAAGAGACCCTATACCTGATCAGTGAACGTATACCCGATCAGTCCTTATATTCTAGGTTTTCCTGGTTTAGTTGTGCAAAAACTCTTCAAACAAAACATTTGTTGTAATTAATGGATCGAAAATCAACTTTTGCATTTGAAACTTCTAGCTAAATTACTTCGTAAATTCATGTAATAATGAAAATGATCGGGTTTTAGTCCCTGATCGGGTATAGGGTCTCTTACCTTACTGGGCTTTTTCGGCACATTTTCACATCGAAACTGCAACGATCTTGATATGATTTTGACAACACAAATACAATTCACTGAAAATATCGATGTGTATATGAGAAAAATAATTAAATAATGCAAGATTGTGACAGAAATGTTCAGTGAATTTTCACATTAAAAAATGTAGTGTTTCAGTGATGAGCGCATGAATGAAAGTACAGCTCAGCTCCATGTTCGCCCTCGCTAATAAAACCCTACCAATTAATCTGTAGGAATGAAAAAGGTTATTGAAAAGCATATCACGATTATACACAAGATGCATTCTTACTTGCTCAGTGCAAGTCTTCATGTTTCTAAATTGATATTACGATGTTACAGTCAAAACCAAAGAAGGCTTATCTGAATTTGGTTTTTCATTTCTCGTTATTAATGATGTTATAGTAGTTATTTTATGAAGTAATCGCTTATACATAGGGATACACCCAGATGGATATTGAAATATTTACACTACAAATACAATTCTAGAAAACTATTGCTCCATTATTTCCTGCTTTTAGTTACAATAGCTCATTGGATGGATAACTCATATCCAAAAAAATGATTGATTCGAATAAAAGAGAGACGTTTCCATTCATAAAGTTTACAAAATATACCCCCAACGTAACTTTCTCATCATAATAATATGCAACTCTCCGTCGATCAGTGACGGAACTTTTAGAAAGTTTTATAGGAATCATTTAGAATCATTGTTCATTCTGATGAAGCGAGGGCAATCGAAAGAATGGATTTCAAATGAATTCCAAACGATACAATTTTTCATAAATTTTCCATCAAAATACATAATCGAATTTTCAATTCGATTCCCCCTGTCCTCGCTTATCATTTCCGATGATGACTTCAGTTTTTTCTGTGGTTACAGCGTGTGGTACGTAGGTGAAGTTAGAATAATGAATAAATCAGTAAGAAACACAATGGAAAATCATCATCATCCTCATCGGAACAAGTACTTGTCATTAAAAATCTACATTTTTATCAGATTTACTCATGGTTGAGGCATACAAACGTTACATCATGAATTTCTTCACTCAATCTCGTATTTTTTTTTCAATCTCTCTCATTTTTTGTATGAATCATCGTTGAGAAAAGGACAGCATACTTAATTATATCAACAAAAACCGTGATGAATTGGAATTACAAAGTCTAAAGTATTTGTCATGACTCTTGTATGCTCTTTTTTCAAGGAATATTGGAATGAAACGCAATGCAAATGAGTTTTTGTAATTTATACCTTTCATTCGAAAAAGTGTCGAAACTGATTCGCAATGCATTTGTTTTTAAATGGTTTCGAAACTCCATCGCTCAGCAAAGTGTAATTTCAAAACCGTTTAGGAATGAATATGTTTTCATTCAGCTTCGATGTGTATATGTGTTGCTATATCGTGATACCGTCCACACTGAAATAGAGCCGAAATTTCGTAGTCATCTCGTGGGTCAATGACTTCACAGTACAGCTAGTATACAACAAAAATTTCATCTCGCTGGCAAACAGGTTTTTTTCTTCATTTGTATCGTCAATAAGCAGACCTTCCAATATGTTCCAAATTAGGTATATTCGAATTATAAGCAAAATTATTGCAAAGCGTGAGTAATGTGATTGATTTCAAGTCATTTGAAGATTATATAATAGTAATTATAGGATTTTTCCTGGTTCTTTATGATTCATTAGTCAGTATTCAAAATAGTCTTTCTTTTTCTGTAGATTTATTTCGTAATATAGGGAATGCGATTGAGCTAACGCTTGGAGATTTCGAGATTTCTGAAATATCACAACTTCCGTAAAAATCACTATGTGTGAACCGAATGAACAGAATCGCTTTCAACATATGATACATTCTGGAAATGGTTTAAAAATTTTTAGAAATGGTTCAAAGAATTCCCATACTATTAGAATATATGAAACTCCATGAAACGAGCTTTGAAAATCTTCTAGATTTCCATATAATCTCTATTAAAACTGCTTACCGGAATTCAAATGGACCACTCATGGGGCAATGAAGTCGATAAAGATCCGTTGACAGGCCTTGAAAACTCCAGCAGTTGCGCTTGCTGGGAATCTCATGAATTTTGTGACAGATACCTGAATACCTAATGAAAAATTTGTGGAATTGGACGCTTAATTTCTAATTTTATAAATACTTACAGGTTTTGAAGTTCGTATGCTCAGATAGTTAATGAAATTTCCTCAATATTTACTGGAACCTTTCCACATGTACTGAAGAATTTGTAGGGTAAGGGAAGGTAATTTCGTGATATTCTGTATTTAATTGTAAATAACTTCCGTAAATGAATGAATAGGAACCTATACCTCAATTAGTATATTGTTCCACACGCTTTCAACAATTGTATAGAACACCAACGTTCCAAGTTTGATCTGAATCAAAATATCCATAGGTAAGTGAATTTGTATTTGAGGTGGGTAAATTGGTGATGATGGAGGTAATTTGGTGATAGTGGTAGGTTAATTTGATGATATAGAGAAAACCACTGTTTGGTAATCGAGAATTCTCAAAAATGTTGAAACGCATAGATTTAAAGTCACATATGAATATCTTTGCTATTCTTTGTCGTCAAATGTAGCAAAACATCCAAATAAGGATCAGTATATAAATTGGTTTGTGCATAGATGAAATTTATTGATGAACGTTGAATTTATGAACCATTTATGAAGACTCCATTTTCAGTACAATAAATCTCACACGTATATACATCTTCATTCATTGAGAGAAATTGATTTCATTAAGATAAGAGAATTAAGAAATCCGTGATCATTATAGAAGTTTCAAAATCATTTTGAAAAACCTTAAATTTCTTGTTCTGTTCATAAGGATATACCAACTTATACGTGACTATGAAGAATAACTTATCATGATAAAAAAATTCGTCCAAGTCTGCTCTTTCGTTTGGCATAAAGAGTTTTTCCGATATATGTTTCATTTACTTCTAATAAATCAAAGAATACTAACTCACCAGTCAGAGGTTGTTTTCAGAAGCACTATTTGATGTACGACACAAATTGTTTTATGCCAACAACCAGAACGATGTTGATCATTATTGTTTATAACCAATAGATAGAAATATGATTCCACTATCATTTGGTGCACTAATGGCACCATAGCCCTGCGGACGGTATTGTTTGTCATTAAAATTTAAACTATCACCAATATATACCTATACCACCAAATTTCATTCCTCTACCCTATGTGCCATAAAAGCGAGTGTTGATTGTTGTATTATACTGTTCAATAGAAATTAAGTACAAGATGGTCTAATTCAATACATCTAGTTAGTCATCTAATAAAATATATACGGTTTTTAAAGAAACTTTTGGCAGTTTTAGTACTTTTCGCTCAAGATATGAAGTTTTCCTGACTTCCATACGGAAATATTATAAATCTTTCTAGTTCTTCTCTAGGCTTCCGAGTTGAAAAATTCTCAAAAACGTATAAAATATATATATACAATCATATAATTTATATATAAATTATGTTGAATTAAATATGAATTTTATATAATTAAAAAAAGACTTATTACAAGGCTCACAGAACGACTAAAGTGAGTTCTACTAGGAAAAATCTTGATTGCCTTTGGTTTTACACGTTGGAAAATACAAGTTTTGTTAACAAGGAATTATTCAATTGAATACCAGGAGCGTCTGTCACACGAACGATTATTGTGAAAATAAAAAGTTTTTTCGATGTAGAATGGAATTTGCGATTCATAAGAATAGTTAGTGTAAATTCACCAACGATAATTGTGATTCCAAATCCTATTCGTATATTGGAAAAATTTTTTATTTCTACACAAATCGATACATTCACATAAACTTTTATGGAATCAATTGAATATCCATGATTGAATACTAAATATTTTTCAAAATAATAAATATCCGATTGATTGAATGCAAATATAAAATATTTCATTGCTCCCGGAAATTTCTCCTCCCAATAAAATCTGTTGTATCAAATAATATATTTCACTGCGTTTTTAATTTCAAATTGAGTGAAAAAGAGTTCAGTTGTTGAGTCAAACACATGAATATGCACTGAATTCATGCATATGTTGAATTCAGCTGGATATTTATGTTACTGACACCAAGCTTTATACTACAGTTGGAAGTATCATTCAACAAAATTAATTTTCCTCTTCATTCAGCCCAACTTTTGGTTCTTTGGTTTCATGTTTTGTGAAATCGAATATTTAGTCAAGTGCATTTCACGAATTTGAACAAATATTTCGTGATATCTACGTCATTGTTGGTGAGTGAAATATTTTTTAAACGATCAGTAAAAAGATTTTGTATTGCAAAGTTTGGAAGAATTTGATGAAATGTATCACTATCACTATTTATTTGAAATCACAATCTTGAAACGATGAAGATTTCTTAGGAAAATTGAGTGTTTTGGTTTAAATTACGTAAATTTGCTTAATGGATGAAGTGAAAGTTCACATGGTTTTAGTAAGAATGTCGACAAGCATTTGTCAACAAATTTCATGCGTCGTCAGTTAGAATGGTAATTTATTTATTTGTTTTCATTGAATTATGTATTGATTCTTTCATTCGAACTTCATTGAAAACGTTGGAAAGATTTGAAAACAAGGTTTGTCTTACCATGGTAGTTAATAAATAGGTTTATCTATCATTATTTTAGCTATTGCAGTGGAAGAAGTGAGTAACTGCCATAGTGAATTCATTTTCTTTGGGTATATAACGAAAGCTTCATTCAGAAATGTTTAACAGTGTGCATATCACGTAGACTACACCACATGAACCAAATTCTTTCCAGAGCGGAAGAATTTTCATAATTATATATGCGCTTTATATATATTTCGATGTAGTGCACTGTAAAAAATTGTTATGGGAAATTTCACATACATATATGTGAAGTAATTAACACATACATGGATAGGAAATTTCTCGTAGATTTTGGAAACAATCCTATAAATTTACAGTGAAAATTCAATAAAAACAGCGATTTTAACATATTTTTATGTGAAGATTCTTATGCGTGTACAGTAATTCGCTTCTCCCGTACAAGTATAAGAAATTTCTTTGACATAGGTATGGAAAAATCCCGAATATCTTTCATAGCGTGTATACATAAGTTATACATAAATTATATGGTTTAAAAAATTTTCCCACTTGGGTTTCTGCTTTTAAATGTGAATACATGAGGTGCATAAAAACTCTAGCAGCAGCCTAGTAACTGTTACAAAGATTTCTATCATTCATTCTTCCGTATAAAAATTTATTGTTTAATCTTACGTTAAAAACAACATGAATCGAATAGAAATTTTCCAACAGCAGTTTTATCATTATTTTTCATACGAATTATTTCGTTGACTGCAAGTGGATGGATGGAACGTGGAAACGACTATTACACTTCAACGTTTCGACCCTGCAGATATATCAGCACGATTACACATGCGTCAATTACACGATAAGCGTGTCCGGTCTAGCACCTCCTTCCATCTCTTTCGATGTTACAAGCAGCTTCTTAAAGTTGGTTGACAATTTTTGTCAATATATTTTATTACTGTCTTTCGTATCCGCTTTTTCCTCCTCACCTCTGTACACACAAGTCTGTACCCCACGTGCAACCAAGTCGAAAACCTCGAAAGATACTAGTGTGCGCGTGTACGTGTGTGCGTGTGACGATGACGATGACGACGAATTCTCATCGGTGCGTGATGGAATCCGCACGAATGGAATATTCCATTCGTCGTCTATATGTACAAAGTAACACACCCGACACTGATGTATATACGCATACGTTACACATGTGTGGATGAATATGTGCACATACGCGTGGTTGAGAGAGGCTTTGTGTAGTAATGCTCTGTACGATAGGGTTGTTTGCGCAGAACCGTCAACGATCGACCTAGGTTCCCTTGATTTTAAGGGGATTTTTTTTTCATTTCGAACAATAATAATCATCACTTTATCATGTGTATCATGTGTATTCTCCCTGAATACCTCCCAACTTTTCGGTTTATTGAAATTTCCTTCAGATAGGTAAAACAAAATTTAATCCGCAAATTTTAGGTTTTTTTTTCCTTGATATTGATTCGAGTGTGGGTTGACTTTATTCGGTAATGGTATCTTCTACCAGGGAATAGTAGAATAGAAATATTAGTTTGGTTAGCAGTGTAGTAATCGGCATCGTATAGATATGTAAATGTTATTGTTCGAAATGGGATTCGAATTTATTGGATGAACGTTGAAAAAGTAATCTTGAGAATTCAAATAAAAATTGGACGGGGTACAAGTCCATTCCTGTTGCCAACTTCAAATTGATTATTCTCAAAGTTTATTGTCAAATGTAATTCGCTACGTGAATAATGGTATCATTTGAATTCTTTACTGAGCTTACAATATTTTTACAAAAGAAAAATAAATTGTGTCATTGTCCAAATTTCAAACAAATTTCTTTAAAAAGGTGATGAGGAAATTTCAGTCCACTTTCTCGACTAAAATAATACGGATGATTCAACGACATTTCTTAGACCTATGCTTTGTCGATTAATTTGTTCATTTTTCATCGTTTAAGACTGTTCTTACCCATATTGTTGAAATTCGAATCGTTTACAGAAACGAAACGAAAATTCAAACTCACGAAATCTGAGAAATCATCGGTGTTTATCTTCTTGAATTAACTTCTTGGAACTGGAAGCATTGTTTGAAGAATAAATCGCAAGATTCCGGGTCTTCAACAGCTGAGGATTTTGTTATTCAGTAACCAATTCGTTTCAATAAACGATTCGAACTTCAGCAACATTCTTACCTTATATTCAATATATTCGAAATTAGGTATATTTTTAGATCTTGAAAAATTACTTGACTCTGAGAGGAATAGAGGGGAGGGGGAATCAAAATTTTTTGATAAATGAGCAAAAATTGCCTAGTCAGCTGACTTTATGTGGGTAGAGGTGTATTCTCTATACAGCCCTCCGGTGGGTTGACAAGAGGTATGGTGCTTTAATTCTCCAGATAACAATCCTCCATTGTAAATAATAACCGGAGTTTTCCTGTATAAGGCAACCGGAAAAATCCAATTATTGAATGTGAAATCAATTTCGGATATATTAGGTGTACAAATAAGTTTCCGCGGTTTTTTATAAAAAATTAGGAATTTATTGTAAAGGAAAAGTACATTACGTTTTATTCAAAGTATTTTCCATCATTTGCCACTACTTTTCCCCATCTTTCTGGCAACATTCGGATACCCCGTCGAAAAAACTCTTCATCTTTTGACGCTATCCACAAATCTACCCAATTTTTGGTGTCTTCATATGATGTGAAGCGCTGCTCAGACAGACCATGTGCCATCGACCGGAACAGGTGATAATCAGAAGGGGCTAAGTCTGGTGAATACGGCGGGTGGGGTAAAACTTCCCAGTTGAGTGTTTCCAAGTATGTTTTTACCGGCGCCGCAACATGTGGACGAGCATTATCGTGTAAAAGAATAATTTTGTCGTGTCTGGAGTAGTAATAGGCGCGTTTTTCCTTAAGTGCCCGACTCAATCTCATCAATTGTGTTCAGTAGAGAGCTCCAGTAATGGTTTCGCTTGGTTTCAGCAATTCATAATACACGACACCAAGCTGATCCCACCAAACACATAGCATGAGTTTTTTTCCATGAATATTCGGCTTAGCTGTCGATTGTTGATGGTTCGCCGGGCTTAACCCATGACTTTCTCTTCTTTGGATTATCGTAGTGAATCCATTTTTCGTCACCAGTGACTATACGATGCAAAAAACTCTTTTTTTTTATTCCTGGCAAGCAGCATTTCACTCATGCATAATCGGCGTTCAACGTCTCTCGGCTTTAGTTCATATGGAACCCAATTTCCTTGTTTTTGAATCATTCCTAACGATTTTAAACGATGTGAAATTGCTTGTTGAGTCACTTGTAGAGTAAGTGCAAGTTCTTTTTGCGTTTGGGACGAATCTTCCTCCAATAGTACTTCTAATTCCATGTCTTCGTACACTTTCGGCCTTCCACTGCATTCTTTGTCTTTAACGTCAAACTCACCGTTCTTAAACTTTTGAAACCATTCCTGACAACTTCTCTCACTTAAAGCAGCTTCACCATATGCTTCTAGAAGCAATCGATGCGCCTCAGCTGCAGATTTTTTCACATTAAAGAAGTAAATCAAAAGTTCCCGCAAATGATGCTTATTCGGAATAAAACTTGACATTTTTGCACGAAAAAAATTACGTGATGCTGATACGGAATCACTAGTACTTTAAGGTTATGGTGTTGCCAGATGACTAAACTTGGGATATTACGTTTTACATCTGACAATTTCTCCATAACCTTCTGGTGGGGCCATCTTTTGACAAACCGCGGAAACTTATTTGTACACCTAATATATGAATGAAATTTGCCATAAATTTAATGAAAAATTCAAAATTTTATAGGATTTTCACTACCATTCTACAATAAATTTTCTGACACGTACGGGAAATTCCTAACGCATGTGTATATTAATTATTTTACATAAATTGATAGGAATTTTCCCATAGGAATTTTTGACAATATAGGCATCGGGTTGATAGATGAGTTACTCCAGCAAAAATCATTCTAGTCATTCTGTAGGTCTTGTATTAGCCTATAGAATGACTAGAGTGATTTCCACTAGGGTAATTGATGAAATACGTGAGCACCAAACTCCACCCGTACCCCCTATTGATTTGATGTTTCAAAGTACATCTGGATACAGGCTTATTTGCGTCCCTCTAATTCAATGGGGTTCAATCCCAGCAAACACTGTGGTCAGGTTCTTCAAAGGACCAACATTGGCAATGCCGGTGAAATGCTGGCATTGGTGAATATGTATTGGGCCTTTACAGGATGTGCAATGACACTCGATATATTGTTCTGCATTGAAGGGCCAATAATGGCATCACGTTCATTTCTGATGCCAGGAAATTACGGCAGAATTATAATGACCCGATATGTTGCCAATACCCATGTGGAAATGTACACACGGGCCGCTACTGGCGCGGTACTGTTGCCAGAGTTGCCAGTACTGGCAAATTCAACCTTGTCCTTATGGGGCCAGTGGTTTGGACGGTACTGGCAAGGAGTCGGAATGATAACATGATTTTACATAAGGGCCAGTAAAACATTTACCACCACGTCGGAAGCGATATTTGGTGTGTGCCTACTATGGTGGAACTCTGGCATTGCAACAGAATCAGTTGTTCGGCCAGTACTGGGCACGGAATGATTGCCGCACTGGCATAGCTTTGTGCTATGTGGATAGACAGATGTGTTTCTGCACTGGCTGAGCACTGTTGCCAGAGTTGCCAGTATTGTCAAATCTAACCCTACCATTATGGGACCAGCGGTTTGGAAGGTACTGGCAAGGAGTCGGAATGATAACTTCATTTTACACAAGGGCCAGTGAAACATTCACCACCACGTCGGTAGCGATATTTGGTGTGTGCCTACTATGGTGGAACTCTGGCATGGCAACAGAACCAATTGTTCTCCCACACCTGGATGAGAAGTGGTAGAGGGTCAAAATAATACATCCTACGTAGGAATTCAGACCCGACCCAGTACTGGCACAGTGCTGGTAATTAGAGATCCCCGGAGTTATATTTCAAGTAAAAAAAAAAATACATTGAATTTGAACTTTCAAAACTTTGTTAATCTATTTTTCTCATCACCGTTATCCGAGAAAGACGCTTTGGAAGTGGTTTCATGAAAGTTCACTGGACAAGGATTGAACCCGGGACCTGCGAGTGAGAAACAGAGTCTCTATCACATCAGCTAATCTCCGAGTTGACAACGGACCACTTAAATTCCCATTTATTGCACCAATTCCCTTGAAGTCACGCAATTTACCATAGACTCCGTAGTGAAACAAGATTCTACCAATACTGGTTCATTGTTCTCTATTGAACGTATTGAATGATCATACCAACTCTGTCTTGATACTGGCGCGACTCCGGCTCACTACAAAAATCAAGTTGCCAAGGTCGTGATTTTAATGTGAATCGACTACCGATTCCGTAGTCAACCAGAGTCCCACCAATACTGGTACCATGTCGTCTATCGAACATATTGAACCATAATACCAACTCTGGCTCAATACTGGCGCGACTCCGGCTGACCACAACAGCCGAGTTGCCAAGATCATAATTGCAACATCAATCGACTATCGATTTTGTAGTCAGCCAGAGTCATATCATTACTGGCATATTGCCGTCTGTTGTACATATGGAATGATAATACCACCTCTAGTTGAATACTGGCGCGGTACCGTTTCTATACATCCTGGGTATTGCCCAGACAGTATTCATTCGATACTGACCCCATACCGTCTGTCCACGCGAGCCAATACCGTCTGAAATCTTGCGAATGTTCGGCGACAGTTGAAAAACGGTAATGATTCTGAAGAGGCACAGTTGTTTTTGCCGAACTTTGGCAAATATAACCTCGCCAGTATCACGCCATTTGTCATAATGAATTGACATAATCCGGAGTGATTTTGGAACATTGTTTACCGTGTGGATTATTTGCACATTCTATGCGTGATCACATGCTTAGATTGCTTGAAACAAGCTTGCACAAGCTTGGAATGTTTGAAAAGTGCTTGTGCTATTTGAGTACAATCGGTATCGGTATCGGTTCAATAGTGAATTACTGGTTGAAAACACTTTCTGACAATCATTCATTTTCAAAATAGTTTCTCAAATAGCACAAGAATTCTAAAAGAGTTCTTCATAAATATATTGTATTCATTAAGAGCTCCTTGAAAACTCCTGTACTTTTTGTATTCTTATTGAAAATTTCAAGCAGAAAACTATTGGGGATCTGTTAGGGTTGTTAGTAGTTTGAATGGTGTAAAAATACCATAAATGCTGATTATATCATATACTAACCTTGGTTACTTTCTTCATTGTCAGAATCTGTATCATCGACTGAAACTTTTTGGAGTTCACGATATTTTTTCACTCTGTTATAAGACATATTTGGGAATTCAAATCGACGATTCTACGTAGAACTACACTATAAGAACACCCAAACCTCTGTGTGTGTCTGATAAATGCACGAGAAAATTTGAATACGTCTAACGAGCGTGCATGGAGATTGCTGGCTCTTAGAATATACATATATATACAAACAACCAGACATTGGTTTACATGACTCGCGTGAACTCTGTTCATTATACTAATATTATTGGCAGAATATTGAAATAGCGGAGATTGGGTGTTGTAGTGAGCCAAAGCTACGCCAGAACAGAGCCAGAGGCAGAGGGAGTACGATATGTTAGGTCGCAAACAATGTGCCTGAACTAATGGGGGACTGACTGGCTTTGGAATCGGTTATCAACTTTCGTCAAAAGAAATCCCCGAATAAACATGCATCTGGTGGTTCACCAAAGCTGCGCCATTAGGTAGCAAAAATGACCTGATTCATTTACCATATTAGGTGGGCGAAGAAGTGGCTATACTGATTCAGTTGATTACAAATTTCGTAGCCAATCAGTGCCATACCAATACTGGCATATGGTCGGCTATCAAATATATGAAATGGTAATCCCAACTCTGGCTCAGTACTGGCGCCGCTTTGATTTACCATAACGGCCGGATTTCCATAGACATAATTCTAACTCAGTTCGACTACCGATTTTGTAGTTAGCCATTGCCCTACCGATCCTGGCACTCGATCGCCTATTGGATATATTGAATGGTTATCCCAACTCTGGCTCAGTGCTGGTGAAGCTTCGGCTCCCCCTAATAGCCTGATCCCTATCGCTACGATTTTAACGACAATACTCCATGTAAAAATTCACCAGTGGCGCAAGCCTAAGCCAGCCCTAACGAGCATTGGCGGAGCCTTGGGAGAAAGCCTGACCAAGGACTGGAATAATAACATCGTTTCAGCAATTAACGAGCCTTAATTTTCATGCCTGGGGCAGCGATGTTGAAAGGTCGCCAATGTTGGCGTGGGCTTGATTAAATGTTCCTGCCATGGTTGGCCGATACAAAACTTTACTAAAAAACCAATGTTGAATCAATCCTGAACCAATGCTGGCACAAACTTGTGCCAACACCGTTCTAACACTTTTCATCTTTGTATTGCCGACACAGGCACGATATTACCTCTGTTGTCAATCAACGTTGGCTCAATATACATCCCCTACGCTTGGCTGCCACGCCTGGCCCAAGCCATTACCCGCTGTCAACATTGGCGGAATCGCTAAATTTCCGCATGGGACAACATCGATTTCGTAGTCAGTCAGTGCCATATTGATACTGGCATATAGTCGGCTATCAAATCTATGAAATGGTAATCCCAACTCTGGGGCAGCACGGGCGCCGCTTTGGTTTACCATAACAGCCGGATTTCCATGGACATAATTTTAACGTAGTTCGACTACCGATTTTGTAGTTAGCCATTGCCCTACCGATCCTGGCCCTTCATTGTCGATTGGATATATTGAATGATCATCCCAACTCTGGCACAGTAACTGGCGCGGCTCCGTTACACTACGATCCGTGTATTTTCCGGCCAGTATTGATTCATTACTGGCCCAACACTGTCTGTCCACGCCAACCAATACCGTCTCAACTCCGTCGATCATGTACAGCCAGTTGAAAAACAGTAATGGGCCTGAACACGCACAGTTGTTTTTGCCGAAGTCTGGCAAATACAACCATTCCAGTACTGGGCGATTTGTCAACTCCGGCAATTTCCACATGGGTAATGGCTCTCCGTATTATCGTACTGCCATCTGTTGCGATTCTTATGACCTTTGTTGTTGTTGATTTTATAACAGATGATCAAACCCATCCCATTAAATTAATATTTTATGAGAACTCTTCATTCATTCGAGAATGAATTTGTATATTTTAAATTGAAAATAAAATCATACCTAATATCGTGTATCGAATGAATCATGCAGGTTTTATTTTATTGGAATTTACCGTGAGGTGATGTGAATAAATAAAGTGATTAGGTTACGTGATTTACTATTCAATAACAACACATGAGAACATTTCATCAAACTTTGAGTAGTATAGACGTCTTTACCCGACAAAAAACTTGTTCGTGATGAAGATATTCTTTCCAACATTTGATTCAGTGTAAAAGTAGGAAAGAATCAGTGTGTGGTTTCAAGTACCGTATATTTATGATCAGGATATATTTTCAATAATTTTTCATTCACTGCAACGCCAATTAGTGCTCCAACGAGAACAAAGGACTGGCAGCAGCGCGTCAACGACTTCTGAACGTGGTCGTGAATGTGCAGAATTCCCAAGAGCGGTAGAAGTTTGGATGGGTGACCGTGGACACAAAGAATTTCTCAGGATTCTTTCACGTTGGATTACAACGACATGTTTGAGGATAAGAAAATCATTGCGGATGATGAATACCATTCATCCAATAAATTTTTTTTTTATTTTATAGTCTTCAATAAATTCATCGTTTTTGATTCTTGTTCAAAATAATATTGAATTCACAATGAATCCGTGTCTTGACATTCATATTCAATCAGTGGATGAAGTTTGGTGATTCAATGAAGGCATGCGGTGTTGGTTGAATGTTATGTGGCCGAATGCTGGCCGGTGGGACATATACGCGCTAGGCCATCAAAGGCTGCCAATGGAGGACCATCAAAGCTATTGTTGGTATTTATTGAAGACCCAGTACAGGGCCATCAGTGCAGTGTTTGCCGGGATCATACCCCGAATAAACAAAGTCACTGAAAAGTCAGTCAAAAGTCCGTCGAAGTCATTCCGTAGTCAGTGGAGTAACAAAAAAGTCAGTCGAAGTCATTCGAAGTAATCTTGCTGATACTGACGTAACGGTACGAAAGGCTCGGAATGCATTTTTCAACGGAGTTTGAGCGACTTTTTTCGGAATATTTCATTGCGAGATTCGAGAATTTTTATTGACTTTGTACGGACTTTTGAGGAACTTTGTGGAGAATTTGTCGCAGGAGTTCATCAGTAATTCGTGAAAAGTCAGCGATAAGGGACTTCCAACTGAATTTTTGTTGACTTTCATAGGACTCTGAAGATAATTTGTGAAATAATAAGTCAAAACTTCCTCATAGCTGATTTTTCACGCATTACCGACGAATTCTCAAGGGGCGTGATATTTCACAAAATTCCTCAAAAGTCCTTGATCACTGATTCGCCACGGATTTCTCGCGAATATCTGTTGGACTTCATAATTTTATAATTTTTTGCAAGGTTTGTCAGATGTCCCTGGAAAGTTGGCCAAAGGTACTTCACTGCTCACTTCCCACGGATTTTCCACGGACTTCCAAGATACCTATTTTTTTTTTGCAAAGTACGTCAAAAATCACTAGAAAGTCAGCCAAAAGTCTTTTCTCCCTGACTTTCCACGGATTACTGACAAACTCTCGAGGGGGGGGTAATGTTTCACTCAGTTCCTCAAAAGTCCCTTGAAAGTCAGCCAAAAGTCGGTCGAAAGTCCCTCATCCGTAACTTTTCACGGATTACTGACGAACTCTCAAGGGGTTTGATATTTCACCAATTTCCTCAGAAGTCCCTTGAAAGTCAGTCAAAATTCCTTCATCGCTGAGTTTCCGTGAATTACTGACTCATTTCAGCGCAACGTCATATTTCACAAAGTTCTTCAAAAGTCCCTTGAAAGTCAGCCAAAAGTCGGTCGAAAGTCCCTCATCCGTAACTTTTCACGGATTGCTGACGAACTCTCGAGGGACGTGATATTTCAGGAGGTTCCTCAAAAGTCCCTTGAAAGTCAGCCAAAGCCAGTCAAAAGACCCTTACCGCTAACTTTCCACGGATTACTGACTAACTACTGTGACACATCTCTTACAAAATTCCTCAAAAGTCCGTACAAAATCAACAAAAATTTTCGAATCCCGTATTTCGAAAAAAACCGCTCAAACTCCGGTGAAAAATGCATTCCAGGCCTTTCGTACCATTGCATTCACTCATCCAGTCGTCTTTTACGTCCGTGTCAGCGAGATCACTTCGAATGGCTTTTTTGTCACTACACTGTCTACGAAATGACTTCGATGGACTTTTTGTTAGAAGGACTCTGATGAGAAAATAGTGTAGCCAACCCGGTAGCGGGATTTTTGTTCATCCTCAAGAGTTTTATGTATCCTTAATCATTCAAGTTTACACTTCATTCAATGCGGAGATAATGTTTTTTTTCGCTATCTTGCTTATTTTAAAACACTTGAGATATTTTTGAAAAATATTTAAATGAAATGCGCAAATAATATTCTTGCAATTCCATTTATTCTTGACCCTTTATTTTACCTTTTAACGAAGAATAAAAGTAAGGTTAGTTGATTCCGTATTGTAGATACCCATAGCATGAACTGAACCAAACCGAAGACAAGAACTGCCAGGACTAGTCAGGATCAAGCTCGTGGCAAGTGCAATGGTCGTTCCTGGAATATTATAAATGTACCATGACCGAATGAACATTGGAAACAATGGGCGATTATAGGATATTAGTGCTCCAATTGTTTTTAGCTAAAGTTTGTTTCTGGCGTATGAGTCAACTTTCAGACAAGCTTGGCCCTGGTAGAAATTTTTCTGGGCGTCCCATTTACCATCCACGTCCCAGATGGGACCCATGTAGGAGCAACTGGATAACACATTTCAGTCAATTTGATTTTAGTGCTCAAACATTTAGTTGATTTTTGTAGATTCTGCATGTGTCAATTGATCGTACAGTAACATTGGTAGTCAGAGGAATAAAAGGAAGACCAAACGTTTCCATTTGTCACTCGGGATTATTTTATGGAAATAAATTCAAAAACAACGTTCTCGACTTGAGATTAAATGTCGAAATACATCGTTATCTTATTCATAGGTGTGGTTTTACGAGAAAAAAATAATTTCACAATCCTAATTAACAATTTGAACTACATTCTAGCAATTCTCTGGGACATCTAGATGAGCACAGGCTAGAAAGTGTCCCATGTGGAAATACAGTGGGTGACCAAATTATTAGGCCACAATTGAGATTATTGAGATTACTCCAAAGTTGAATATCGTATTGGCGGTATTGGCTCGCGTGGACAGACGGTATAGGGTCAGTATCGAATGAATACTGTCTGGACAATACCCAGGATTTCGAGAAACGGTGGCGCGCCAGTATTAAGCCAGAGTCGGTATTATCATTCCATATGTACAACAGACGGCAATGTGCCAGTAATGATATGACTCTGGCTGACTACAAAATCGATAGTCGATTGATGTTGCAATTATGATCTTGGCAACTCGGCTGTTGTGGTTAGCCGGAGTCGCGCCAGTATTGAGCCAGAGTTGGTATTATGATTCAATATGTTCGATAAACGACATGGTACCAGTATTGGTGGGACTCTGGTTGACTACGGAATCGGTAGTCGATTCACATTAAAATCACGATCTTGGCAACTTGATTTTTGTAGTGAGCCGGAGTCGCGCCAGTATCCAGACAGAGCTGGTATGATCATTCAATACGTTCGATAGAGAACAATGAGCCAGTATTGGTAGAATCTTGTTTCACTACGGAGTCTATGGTAAATTGTGTGAATTCAAGGGAATTAGTACAATAAATGGGAATTTAAGTGGTCCTTTGTCAACTCGGAGATTAGCCGATGTGATAGAGACTCTGTTTCTCACTCGCAGGTCCCGGGTTCAATCCTTGCCCAGTGAACTTTCATGAAACCACTTCTAAAGCGTTTTTCTCAGGTAACGGTGATGAGAAAAATAGATTCACAAAGTTTTAAAAGTTCAAATTCAATGTATTTTTTTTTTTTTATTTGAAATATAACTCCGGGGATCTCTAATTACCAGCACTGTGCCAGTACTGGGTCGGGTCTGAATCCCTACATAGGATGTATTATTTTGACTCTCTACCACTTCTCATCCAGGTACGGCAGAACACTTGGTTCTGTTGTCATTTCAGAGTTCCGCCATAGTTGGCTCATCTTAAAAATCAGTACCGACGCTGTTGTAAATGTTGTAAAATGGCCCTTATGTAAAATGATGTTATCATTTTGACTACTTGTCAGTACCGTCGATTCAACTGGCCCTTTACTGGTAAGTTTAGATTTGCCAGTATTGGCAACTTTGACATTAGCAATGAGCCAGTACTGGCCCATGTTCCCATTTCACATGACACACAACCGGGCTAGAACGAGCATAATCCTATACCCAGTACTAGCAAAACAACTGGGCCTTTTGGAATGCCAGAGGTCCACTATGGCAGGCTCATATATAACGCGAGTACTGATACAGTTGTCAATATCATACTGGCCCTTACGTAAAATGATGTCATCATTTTGACTATTTGCCAGTATCGTCGATTCACCTGGCCCTGTGCTGATAAGTTTGGATTTGCCAATACTGGCAACTCTGGCACCAGTACTGAGCCAGTAGCGGCCCGTGTTTCCATTTCCACATGGGGTGTTACAAAAGTCGCTAGAAACCAACTTAACACCTGAGAAAACTAGCTGGGGCCCATCTAATTCCCAATCATAATTTCTACCAGAGGGGGTTCTTCAGTCTTTTAGATACCCGGATGGGTAATTTTCAGTACTTCCTGTTTTTTATACACTGAAAAAACAGATATCTTGAAAAATACCATAATTTATGGATTTTTGGCGTTGGTCTGACCCGAGTCATAATATTTACATGAACGAATCTCTAAAAGTCCCATAATTTCTTGGACTTT
The DNA here is from genome assembly GCA_018340375.1 of Gonatopus flavifemur. Classification (NCBI taxonomy): domain Eukaryota; kingdom Metazoa; phylum Arthropoda; class Insecta; order Hymenoptera; family Dryinidae; genus Gonatopus; species Gonatopus flavifemur. The sequence continues at coordinate 42,794,239 of JAFFJZ010000003.1, read as the reverse complement.
TATAAAGAAGTATGGTACCTTCCTCATAAAAGTCCCAGCCATTATGGTACTTTTAGAGGTATCTTCAAGTAAATATTTTGACTCGGGTTAGACCAACGCCAAAAATCCATAAATTATGGTATTTTTCAAGATACCTTTTTCTCCGTGTAAAATTTTCAAGGAAATAGAAGACTTTCGGATATCGACTTTTATGAATACGTTGTCCAAGCATTTAATTTAGTTTGGTGTCTAGATAAATGTGCTAACGGATTAGAAACCATTCTCTTTTCATCCACTTTCTTTTCCCCTAAAAATCTTCCCTCATTCCCAATGAATGGACCGTTAGTAGGCGTACACTGTAAAAAATTTCTATGGGAAACTTCATGTGAATATTCAGAAGTAATTAACACACACATGCGTTAGGAATTTTCCGTATTTTATCGGAAATTTAATGGAAAATGATAGTGAAAATCCCATAGAGTTTAGAAATTGCCGTTAAATTCATGGGAAATTTCATATAAATGTGCTGGAAATTCACTTCCTATCCCATGATCCGAATTTTCTGGTTGCTGCATACAGGAAAATTCTGAATATTTGATCCTTCAGTGCTGAAGGTATCAAGGTTTTTATCAAAAACTCACAGATTTTCATGCCACCATTGCCCTGAAAGATGAAGCACGTACAATTCATCTGCACGGAGAGAACAATCCATTACTTTTTCATGTAAAATACAATATTTTTTACTGTGCTTCATATCAACGCCGAACCGAGTTTTGATTTTCATGAAGATTTATATTTCCACACAGTAAAATAGTTCCCCATAAAGATTATATGTACGTTTTCCAATTCCCACACTAAAAATTCCTGTATTGAAATTCAGAAATTCATGGATTTTTCGAAAAATTTCTTATTCAGTAAATATTGTACTAGATATCATTATAAGTTACTGTGGAGTTTCCTAGAATTAGATAAGAGTACCATAATTTTTCTTGTCAATTCCAATCTGGTCCCTGAATAGTGATCTACCACAGTAGTAAATATATAGATGTTGATTATAGATTTTCCAAAATTTTTTCATTCATTCACTATTTATCATATATATATATATATATATATATATATATATATATACATACATCACAAGTTTGATGTGCTGTTTGCAATTTTTACAAATTTAATTCAATTTAGATGCTACAACTTTTGTGATCTCCATCCATCATTCTGCTCTTCAATTACTCGCGTTCCCATCGATCTTTTTTTTTTTACTCGTCATTTCTCATTAGTTAATTCCAAGACTTCAGAGCATTTATCTATGAGTTTTTGTTTCTTTCCGTTTTTATGTTATTCTCTTTCCCCACAAAATTTTTTATTCATCATTTTGTTCAATGCACGTCGTCTTCCTTCTGTTTGAACTTTTTCAAATTCCACCTTTTTCAAGTTCCCCCTTTTCTGTTTCATCTCATGGTAGAATGTCTTTGATCTTTCGTTCAACGAGCTGAAGACGGATAGGTAAAACGTTGTATAGCCGCATTCATTTTTTCCGTTTTTCTTCACATGATAGATTAGTAAACTAGGAATATATGAGATTTTGACTAACTCAGGATACATTTATTTAACAAGTATTCCATGAATATGTGGATTCAATCTTTCTGAAACTGAGTAGAAAATAAAGAATTATTAGAAATGAATGGATTTCGTTATCAATCCTGAATTTCACAGGGAGTTTTATTCATCTTCTAGCATCATTATTTATATTCTCTGCGCTCTTCACCTTATGCCCTATTTTCATGAGGGTTGGGAGAATGGTACTTAAACCTTCGTAGCATTACTCAGAACAATAATTGTGTGAATGAATTTGGCCATGATAGGAGCGCGAAACCACTGCTGGGTCATCACGAGTGCTAAAAAAGCTGTTTTCACATGAGAGAGAAAAGAATCTCCAATTGGAGTTGTTATGGAGCGATCGAAAATTTCATAAAACAAACTTAGTGAAATCTTTTTATACCACAAACTAAATATATATGGAGAGGGAGGTTTGTAAATTTGTTGGGAGTGGTTTGATTCATTCAAAAAGAACAAGAATGACAAATGAATTGACAAACAAAAATATAATCAATTCCCATAACGTATACGATAGCATACAATGAATTCTTGGATTTTAAATACAATCTTGTGATCAGAAAATTTAATTGAACAGTAAAATTATATCCGCGATTGAAAAATCTGGGACGGCGGATGTTCTATTTAATTGTAGCCTTGATTTTGTCCTGCATTGAGAAAAAAGTTATTTATAGTTACCAAACGTACATTTGCTTATGGGGAAATGAATATTTAGTAGAAATAAATATTTGTTAGTAGTTGATGAACCATATTTGACAGAATCACAATAGATTTGCGTGAAATGAATATTTATTTCCCCATAAGCAAATATACGTTTGTTGACTATAAATAAACCTTTTCCTCTGTGTGATTTGTGCATACTATATTGCGGACAAAATCTGTTTAAAAATCAAACCGTTGAATTTTGCGACCTAGAATACTTGCAGATTTTCCATAAAAACTCCAAGATATTCTAACGATCACTCATTTTTGCCAGAGTACTCATTTCAATTTGATTTAGAAATCATTATTTAATGGATTTCGTTTTGTAATTTTTACCATAAGCAACTCAGTATCATTTATGCGAAACCTGCTGTATATTTATGACGTAATTAAAATTATGTGAATTGTCACATGTCATTTCAAAGCCACCATTATATTCGGTTTTATGCGAGAATAAAAATTGAGAAGCTCGTGGAAATGTGTGTTTGGGACACGACATTGTATCAACGTAAAACTCGAATGATAAGCGCGCTTGATAAGAACACACTTGAGGTATTATTGAGAATTACAGGAAGGTATTAAAAGCAAAATGGATAGATAAAGTGAAATGTATAATGATCCCAGTGAAGAATGAATAACTTCAACCTGAATTTGCGATGTGTTTGAATGTATGCAGAACCATTAACGTAATTACAAGAATCAATTATGTTTCCTTCATTTCCTTCAATCTTTTTCAAATTTCGGTCATTCGATTACGGTATTCTGAAAACTTCTATCTCGATAGAAAGTTATACATTCTACATCGTTCAAAATATTTTTACATCAACTAAAGAATTCATGTTCACTGGATTTCATAACAATCAGTACAACCAAACACAGTTAGATCTTTCAAAATAATTTATATTTCTGTTGCAGGGATATATTTTCATAATACTTCGAACAAAATCAAATATTATTTCTTCAAAACACAGAAAAATCAGCATAAAATTGTCGTTTGCATTCATACTTGATTATTGTGTTTTTCCTTCAAATTACTCAAGATCGGTTCATAACTCTTAGATCAGATCGAAATCAAAGCAGATGTAGCGCAAATATTCGAAACAGATAGAATGGAGAGATAGATAGAATTTCGAGATCTGAAACAATAACGTAGAAAATTTGACGAGTTTTGTAATATATTGAAATCCTGAATTAAAGTTATTCAATCAAATAACACTGGAAGGGAAGATTGGTAACAGTTATCAAATATATTCTATATTCTCGAATACGATCAATCAAATATTCGGAAACATTCATTAAATGTTAGATAATTATAAACATATATATTATATTTAATAACTGTCAACAACTATTTTATTAATATCATTGAATATTTGATTGAATATATTTGATAACTGTTATTAGCCGTTTTTTAATAATCGTGGACATTTCTCATAAAAATATCGTGCATTTTTATTATTATAATGGGTAACCTAATTTCCTTGAAGTTCGAAAATTCAACCTCTCTAAAATCTTCTTTATTCCATTAAGAGAACTGAGCTTGTAGAACGCTGATCAATCCGGTTTGAAATGCGCATATCGCTTCGCATAAACACGTGGGTCCCATTTATTCGTATAAGATTTGATGAGGCAAGCAAAAGTTGATTCATCAAATGTCTTTGAAGTTCGTATTCTCTCTAAGATCCTATAAAACGTTGGTAGAATATGGTTTCAAGTACGTATATCACATTCTTTCACGTCAGGAAATTTATGTCAACGTTAACATAAAAAGTACATACGCCGAGAATGTACTCGTTGAAATTTTGGAGTCCTAATCTTCATAAAACTGATGAAATACATGGAAGAGTATTTTTTTTCCAACCTAACATATACTTTTATATTATTTTCATATAATTTCTCGCATTATTTTGTTTAAGACTTGTATCACCTTATCCTAATATCTATTTGTTGAAATTGAGCTAAATCCTACTATTATAAATCTCGTGAATAATTCCTAAGAATTTTTGAGACGAGAAAAATGAAGTTTTGACTTGTGCTTTTTCCTCAAAGTTTGGTTGTCTGCATTCAGGAGCGCTGAATTCTCAACAAGCTCTGGGCTCTCGGCCTTTTTTGACCTATCGTATTCTGTTTCTTGATGAACAAATCATAATTTCAGATGTATCCAGGAAAAAATGGATGAAATAACGCATTCAAGAGGTTCAGTCACACTGAGAACCCACTTTCTTGAACTTGAAGAACATTTCTTTGCCCTCATTCTGATAAATCTTGCTTCCGATGGAAAAAATAATTCATTTCAATGGAAAAATTTTTCATTGAATTGAAAGACATTCTTCGAATTCAAGAAGGATTATATTTCTGTTTCAATTTGAGAATTTTTCGTTTCAACCTGATGACAACTTTTTCCATTCAACTGATTTTTTTTCCATTGAAGAACAGATTTGAATGGGGAATCAGGGAAACGGCGGGTGGTATGGCCCTCTTGAGGGAAAACTGAGATAAAATCACTCCAGAGTAAAAGAATGTCGGTACGGGGTGGGATACAACTTTTTGGAGTATTTTTCTCACATACATCCTGAAGAAAACATTTTCATTAGTGAAATAAAAGATCAGGACAATCTTAGTTTATAGATGAATTTATGAAAAATTCTTCGATGTCAGGTGGTATGGATGGCCCACCATCCGAAAACCGGTGAATTAAAACGAGAACGTATTTTGCTTCCTCGTTAAGAGGAAGCTTAGTGATTGTTTCGGAGGCTCGAAAAATTTTTTGTCTCCAAAACCAGAATTTCTTACACCAAAATGTTTCTCAGAACTCAAGGAGTAACTTTGGTTTCGTGTCCGTCTGTAGGGCGTCTGTGTTTTCGCGCCCGCGCATATCTGCGCTCTTTATTATCCGATTCCAATAGAACTTATATCAGGTTCGAGTTATGATCCGATAGTCATCACAAATAAGTTTCATCCCAATCGGTAGGAAACTTTAGAAATTTTTTGTTCGTGATCTGCATTTTTGGATAATATTTTGAAAGCATGCCTTCCCTATATTCCTTTCATCCGAATGCCATGGAACTTTTCGCACATTCGATTCGGAAGGTATTAGTTGTACAATATAAATTTCAAGCAAATTGGAAGCGAGGGGAGAAAATGGTAAGCACTAAACTTCAACACAAAATTTGAAAATCTCGTAAATGCCGCTATCATGCGGATATTTTCCGTTCCTATCATCTGATCATTATGGAATTTTGACCACAATTTTATGCAGTGCCGATGGTTTTCCCATATAAGTTCCAACCTGATCTTTACAAGAAGGTGGGAGACAGAAAGGAAACGTGTTGTTGAAAATTGTGATTTTGAGACAAGGGCATGTTTCCGTTTCCTGTTATCCAATTGCAACGAAATTTATGCCATGTTCTAGTCGTGATCCGATAGTGTTCCCGCATAAGTTTCATGCCAATCGGTTGAAAACTGTGAAAATTATTTTCTTGTGACCTGCATTATTTCAAACAAGCGAGGAAGTCATGCGCCAATTGGCAGAGTTTTTAACACAAAATTATTTGTTTCAAACATCGATAGGTTTTTTCAACTCTTACTTAGACTGTGGACTGGATAATTGACACCTATCGCAATAATAATATAATTTGTCCGTAATATCTGCACGGAGAAAAAGGTATCTTAAAAAGTACCATAATTTATGGATTTTCTGCGCTGGTCTGACCGAGTCTCAATATTTACCTGAAAAAACCTCTAAAAGTACCATAATGTCTTGGACTTTTATACGGAAGGTACCATACTTATTTCAAACAGTCCAAGAAATTATGGTACTTTTAGAGATTCATGCAAGTGAATATTCCGACTCGGGTCAGACTAGCGCTGAAAATCCATAAATTATGGTATTTTTCAAGATATCTGTTTTCTCAGTGTGCACAAAGTTCATGTGTCCATCCTTTACAGGTATGGCAGGGGATATGTCCGCCGATGAAATCTTGGCATAGCATCGAGAAACAAATTTTCATGGGAAACGCATGCATAAAAACATTGTTTATAAATTAATTGTTTGAACATTTTTTTCAAAAATAAGTGTTCGGTAAAACTGATCCCACCAATCGATTCTAAGAAAAAAAATACATAGAAAGCATGTACTCTGAATCGACATTGCGATTGTTTATTACAAAAAAATGAAACACGTATTGGTTGTTATTTTTTTTATAAAAATGAACGATCCCAATGTGGATGTGGAAAATTTTCTGACCAATTTATTTACAAATAATTTTTGTACACAAGTTTCTCACTTCACTTGGCATAGCATGGGTTTGCAGAGATACCATCGGCGACCGAGACTATATCCCCCATTACTTCAGCATGAGCTCTAATGGGTTAATGTGTTCCATATCACCCGAATTCAATGTGGGCCATACCGCCTGATCGAGATTTTGGACGAAAAAATTAGTTCATAACCAAACAACCATTACCGCTCAAAACTCATGAGACGTGTTCTATACATGGGGGGCGGGGGGGGGGGTTAATACTAGTATGACACATTATTTCATGATCTGACCTACTTCAGTACAGAACGTCTCAAAGTTTCGCCGACACAGTACACCAAGAATAAGTAAATAGAAAAAATTAGATTTCTCTTAACACACTGTATTGACAACAATGAAGTTTCCGCACATGATACAAACAATCTCTCCGTGACCAAAAGTGTTTAATGCTGCCACCTAGCGTCAGATCCTGGAAACATGTGGTGGGCCATACCACCCGCCATTTCCCTATATATCATAAAATTTTAATTCGCATTCAGCCCTTTTAAAAATTCATCAAGTTTTATTTAATTGCTATTCTAGGGCTGGGCATTTCTTCTGACTAGACTTGATGTATTTTTAACACCAGTTTATTCTAAAATCACTGGATTTTTATATTAGATTTGGAAGTATTCACTGAGACTTGGATGAGATGTCCTTCTACACGGAGAGAAATTTGTAGTTGAATTCACTATGTGATTACTGTGCCCGAGGAACAGACTGACTCTCCAATGGCATTTACTGTAAAACATAGTGAATTTGATCATGTTCCTATTGTCTCGTCATAGTAAATTTAATTGTAAGTTCAGTCTGTTCCTCGGTTACTAAGTCCCATAGTAAATTTAACTATAAGTTTTTCTCCGTGTAAATTTCTCTTTCAACAAATATTTCATTGAGGTCTCATGTGGTTTGCGATATTCATAAATCAGTCTAAAACTCAAATAGAAGTACAAAAACCGTCCAAATTTCTCGGCCCGAATCACTATTTTCAAAGATTTAGAAACCAAGTTCACAAGCTTTTATCGGATAATTCTACAATAAACTGACTAAGACGGAAGAATTTGGAATGATTCAAAGCTGGAAAGAACGGTCATCTTCAATTTATATTAATCAAACGACCGCAAGACGGAAGTTTTTAGTGTATATGAATTGAATCTCATTCTTACACTGTGGAAAAGGATTCAGCTGAATATTAGGCAGCTAGGAAATTTAGTTCTTCTAAATGAAAATTTAGTTGAACCAAATGAATTTCATTTGTCACAATTACCTCTGTTATTCCCATCGAATAAAGTGCTTTATTCATATTTCAGACAGCTAGAATTTTATTTATGCCAGCCAAAATTTAGCTAGGACAACTAAATTTTAGTTGTCATAGCTAGATGCCTTTCTCTCAGTGTAAAACGAAAAACCAGAGCAATATATACGAAAGTCAAGAACACTCTCAAGAAAATTTGAAATTCTTGTCATTATTACGTGATATTTAGAATAGTTATAACAATCTTGTCTTCCACGATATTTCACATCACTATATAATATTCCGCTTGAATTTTTTTTATTACTTTGTCAATTTGATTAAAAATTAAAACCAAAAATGAAAAATGAAATGTTAAACACTGAGAAAAAGGATTATTTATAGTTAACAAACGTATATTTGCTTATGGGGGAATAAATATTCATTTCATGCAAATTTATCATGATTCTGTCAAACACGATTTATTAATTATTAACAAATGTTTATTTCTACCAAATATTACTTGTTTACCATTAACTGAATATATTTGGTTCAAACGAATATTTATTCCCTCATAAGCAAATATGCGTTTGTTAACTATAAATAAACTTTGTTCCCAGCGAATAAAAGAAATTCAATTCAATCAAATATACTCGCATAGTTCAATTGAAATCCATTTGAATCAATGACGAATATATATTCCCGCCTGAGTATTAAAAAATCCGTTCGACTTTATTGTAAAATATTCCTAAATTCACAAGTTGATATTCAAAATTAAAAAATACCAATTCCTTGCATCGTTCAGAGTTTTTTTATTGTTTGACCTCTGTACGAGAAACAATGTGAATTCCATAAAAAGTAACAACATCTTTTCATTTGATTCATTGATTTCAACGATAAAAGAATTCCGAGGAAATATAAAATGAAACAGAAAAGAACGTCTTGGTTTTCGCGATTAGCGCGCAAGCGCGTCAAGCATAAAGTGCGGATATGAGCGCGTGCCTTTGTTCTCTTGGTTTTTTTGCTTCTTCAAGGCTGCTGCTGGTCCACCCCCTCCCTCTTTCTTTCTTCTTTTTTACTCCTCAACCCGTCTCACCGACATACAGTATGCTTATATCACGATGATCCACGGTCCTTACCGCTGCTGCTTGCTTACTGCCTCTTCTCTTTCCTCCTTTTTTCTGGCCCCCTTTTCCCCGCCCTGTATATACATATATACATACATACATACATCCATACATAAATATACAAATACATACCCATCGCACGAATACATTTAAAGAAGAACCCGTCTATTTCGCAGTGATGTCATCCGTCGCAACATTGGCGCCGGCCTATGAAAATTTTGCTACCAAGCTGAACAATCTGTAACTTCGTGGATTTGAATGAATTTCGATTTCATTGATTCTCAGTTGGCCATCTAGTGGTCTCTGCCGATAAGCTTGGAGTTTATTGTCTTTTTCTGAGGACCAACGTTGATGAACTTCATTCGTGTTGATTGATTAAAAAGAAAATTCTATCTAATCGGAAGGATATTACGAGGATTCATTTACGAGCATGTAGCGCAAAGCGGAATGACGATAATATGATATGAATTTTTATGTGAACTTTTATAATTTTTATAGACATTACGTAATATGTTATTGGCGGTAAAAGAACGATCGAAGTAGTCGGCTATTCTTTGAAAATTCAAAGAACGAATAAAGAACGTACAAGATAAATACGCGAGGACTTTCTTCATTGACTATACTTATACTTCGTTGGACTTTTTTCGACCTTGAGACAAAAATGATTTGAAATTCTTTATTCATTATTTTTGTAATAATATCTGCGGGAATAATGTCATTTGAATAACACCGAACAGGCATGTAAATATTAAACAACAATTAAGTTTTCAGAATTTATAATATAAAGAGTCTCATGGTTATGTTGAATAAACTTCATACATTCAAGTGTTTTTTGTCTAGCTTCGACTTTCTTCAAGAGTTGCAAAATTTGCTAGAACTTGCTCGCAAAATTTTGTCATCTGTGTTATCTCAATTGAATAAGCTGAGTAGCTGGTACTGTTTACTGTTACCTTACATGCATTTTGTTCTTTCCTTGTGAGATACGAAGTTGAAGTGCAGTAATTAGGGACTGCAATAAGTCAGAGGTAAAAGTCCAAGTTTCAACCTGCGATGACCTGTAAGGATTCCCACCATGCTGTTTGCTATGGGTTTATCCCCATTCTTTAGTTATGTGTGTTGATCAAGGACATTAATTTTTTTACAATCTATTTGTTAAGAGGATTCTCTACCCGCATCTCAATTTATTTCTTTCGAAATGTTTTAGATAAATGTGACATCATTTATTCAATTTGTTTAAATACCTTTGAAACACGCACAATATTTTTCATCTTGAATAGACACCCATTAGACTTCTGTCAGATATGTTCTAGAAAGTCTTTTTTTCATAGGACACGTGTTTTAGACATGTAAGATACATCTGAATGGGGCGCATACATGGAGAAAAATGCAAAAATATATTATAATTAGTCAACATTTTTTGATAGCTCATACGATATTTCTTCTACAGCTTATTCCTTCTAAAGAATACTGTCAGAAATGTGTGGAAGTTTTTCTTCAATCACGTACATGAATTCAGGTTCATACACGTACTCGAAAAACCTTGAAATAAATGCGGAGATTTCTAACAGTTTCAATTTTTTTTGAATATTGGTACAGAGCAGGGGCGCAACAACCTAATTCTTGCTTGCGCCAATACTGACGATGGAAAATAGATAGGCGCAATGCTGACATTCAAGGCTTGGAAATCTATATCGAGCCAACGTTGACTGACAAGTGGCACAATGTTGCACCAATGTTGGGAATCATAATTTCCAATGATCAATCCATCATTGGCTCAAGATTGTGCCAATCATGGTTCATCGTTGTCCCAATATCGTTTGGACAAAAGAAATTAACTTCATACGAACAATTTCATAGCACGACTGAATATTAATCCAAACGTTGACAACGTTTAGAAGGAATAAGTACCCAATGCAGTGCCAAGCCTGGTCAAAGCTTGGCTCAGGCTAGCCACGATCCTCAATTATACGTCTCCATACAAAATTTCCCGCGTCCAATGTCAAAGTACCACCCTTCGGTATTGTTTCCAACGCTCGGTTCGTTTCTCGCAAGCGCTTAACGAACTATGCGGTTGATATATAAGCATCATATAACCTTCTGATTTAAAAATTGTTGTCTTCGTCATAGGTCCTTCATCGAAGGAGAGATTTTAGCTGTGCAGACCCATGGACTCGTGGACATCAGAATTTGAATTATACTTGATGTAATTGATTTGTAAAGTAACCAGTAATCATTGAGTTATATTAAACTTATAAACACATCTTGTATTGGATTAATCAAATAAGTTTCTTCGTTTCAATGTATACAGAGATTCTCTGGCCCTGGTTGTATAAAATATTTCAGGTTCGGGCTGTACTTCTTAACATGTGTGGAGGGGAAGCAATCGATGTCGGGAATATATGACTCTGAATTTTTATTATATTTTTGCAGTCGTTCAACATAGAGTTGAACATCGGCACAACATTGGCTCAACGTTGGCGCGAGATTGTCGCAACGTTGAATCAATTTTGGCCGAATATTGACTCAGTACTATTATAGTATTGACTCAAATTTAGCAGTCAACATCATTTATGTTCAATAAATGATGGTACCTCCTTTAAATGCATAAAACATCTGACCATTGGCAGACCATAAAAAAATTCGTCTATCAGTCTTGGTTCGTAATGAGTACAAGCACGATCCAATCTTGGATTTAGATCGAGCGACCAATTTGTTCAAGGGTTGCCAATGATGGCTGATTTGACTGCCATAATCGTACCAATGTTGGTCCGTGATTGGCAGAATACATCAATGGAGCCTGTAACGATGTTATCATTTCAAGCTTGCACCTTGCTAACCGCCAAGGCTCGGCCAATCTTTGTCAGTGTTGCGCCATCCTAGTGCCAATCGTCAATTTTCACCTGGGTAGCTATGATAGCTAAAATCTAGCTGATACAGCTAAACTATTTTTCCGTGCAACGAGAACTATTCAAGGAGTCTTTGAGAAGGTTTTATAAATTCAAATTGATCTCTTGTGCTGGCTGGATACACTGAGAAAACAGGTATCTTGAAAAATATTATATTTTATGGTGGGCATCCTGCGCTAGTCTGATCTGGGTCGAAATATTTATGTAAGCAAACCTCTACAAGTACCACAATGACTTGGACTCTTATGAAGAAGTATTATACTTCTTTATGGAAGTTCAAGAAACTATAATTGCTCACCGTATATAGTACTTTTAGAAATTTCTTCACGTAAATATTTTTATTCCGCTCAGATCAGTCCTAAATCCCCATAAAATATGGGATCTTTTGAGATACTTGTTTTCTTAGTGTTAGTAATTTGTTGTTAATTTTTCGAATCCTTATTGTAAATCTCCAAATCATTTTGAAGGCATTGCACTGTAAAAAAGGTTCACCGGAAAATTCCAGTAAATGTACTGGAAGTTATTAACCTGTGCATGTACCGGAAAATTTTAGCACATTTGTACTGCAAAAATTCAGTACAAATGTTATGGAATTTCAGCAACAGAACTGGAAATTTGCTGAGCCTCAGTACTGGAATTTTCCAGTACACGAACTGGACTTTTCCAGGACATGTACTTGGAAATTAATGCTGGAAATATTCATGGAAATTGAAAAAAAAATTGCTCTCACAAAGTGATTTTGCACGGTCCTTGTGTTTCAAGGTAACTGAGAAACTTGATTGTTCATGTAGATGGACAGAAAGTCATGAATACCTAATGGGATTTGAACCTACACTTTTCTATCTGCCTATCAACTGAAACCCAAGACCTAACCGACGAGCTATAGCGCGACATGTTGGAAGGCCAGCTTGGGTTACTACATATGCTTCATATTTAGAATACACAAAAGAATGAATCTTCGAAAAACCTCATATATCAATGTTATTCGCTACAATTACAATTATTATTCAAAATCTCAATCAGGAAATTTTTAATATGAAGGCTTTGAATTTTTCCTACCAGAAATGACGAAGTCCAACAGAAGTGGAAAATTTCAGTGCAACAGTGATCAAATTCCAGCATGACTGGGAAATTTCGTTGCATAGCAACTGGAAAAGTCCATCACACAACCCGAAAATTGCGGTTCAAAACCTGTAGAATTCCAGTGTACCCACGATTAGGTTTTCTTTTCTAAATTCGAAATTTTTTACAAGTCCTTATTGGGGGGGATACTTTTTTCTGGTGCACAAGAACTGTGAAATTGTAGTACGAGCCAGCAAAATTTTCGCGAAATCATGGCAAAATTTCAGTACACAATCCCAAACTTGAAAATTCCAGTACGAGGACTGAATTTTCAGTTATGCTTGGTGAATTTTCAGTACCGTACCAACAAAATATCTGTACATGTACTGGAATATCCATATTCCAGTACTAGCACTGGAAATTTCCAGTTCAGTTGCGCAGTAAATCTCCAGTTTTTTTTTACAGTGTGCTTCATGTCATACGGCTTACGAGAGATTGTCTCGTAATCCTACAACGTCAGTTCATGCATTGATATCGAGGTTTTAATTCATAAAAAACGTTTGTAAAATTGTTACCAAATCACCTTATCGGATCACAAAAATGATCTCATTTTACCTTACAACACGTATAGACGTATTGTCCACTCCCTTTTTGAATCAAAATTGTTCCCAATACTCCCGGGTAGAAATAATTCTAGGTCCTTCTTTGCCTTTTACATACCGCCATCGTGGCAAACTAGGCGTATGCCTGATGCTGATATAGGCCAGTAAACTGACTGTTATGATTTCTACCAAGGCATTGATAGTTGATTAATTGAAACTGTACAAGTTTGTCAAGTCTGGAATAAGGCTTAAGAATGAACAATGTTTGATTATTAAAATTCACTATTCACATCAACATCCATGTGTGCATGAATGTGGGGCCAGTTTTGGTCCATTATTGGCCCATGCTAGCTAATTTTAGATCAAGAATGGCCCCACGTTTATGCATACATGGGCATAACCAGATATTTGAAACATGCTTGAATGATGAACTTGCATCATTCTACCCTAGATTCAACCAAATATAAGAGAGTAGGAGTTAATGTCTGTGTGAGACCATAATAAAAACCAAGCGAAAATGAGAAGGTGTACTGAAATTCGAATCCAACCTACTGCTGCTACTACTGCTGTGCTTTACAAAAATTATGGGGAATTTGTTTCCACATCGGACATCGATTCCATACTCTGATGATGGGAAATTATTTTTTTCCTCAAAAACAGGAGATTTTACTTCCACTTTGGAGAACTATCCTCCCTTGTGGGTGTTCAATCCTTCACAAGTGAAAGAAGGGCCACCAAATTATGATGAAAAGTTCTCCATTCAAGGAGGAATTTTGTTGTCATAGTTTCTTTGAGGAAAATCCCATAATTATTTTTTGCAGTGTACTTCAGCCTGTAAAACTCGGTTGGTAATGAACCTTTTTGATTACACCAAGGTCCTGAATTAGTCCGCGACTGTCCTTCATCTTCTCAACTGAATTTATTTTTTATGCATAAGATAATACAAACAGAGGGTGTCTCAGAATTCATCATTCGCATTTCTGTCGCATATTCTGCAGCCAAAATGCAATAGTTTCCCGTTTGAAAAAAATTTGTTCGAGGCTTGGTTTTTGAGATATGAACATTTTATATTTTTCTAAAAATCCGAATAACTCAAGAGTATTATATTACATTATATTGTGTTTTCCATACTCGAACCTCACACAATTGGCTAAGTTGGAAAACGGCGGATCTTTGGAAAAAAATTGAACTGTTCTATCATTGTTTGTTCCAGAGCTATAGCGATTTGAAATTTTTGGACCTCCAGCCAATCTTAATAGTAGAATACATTCCCATAAACAAAAGCGCGTGACAGTGTCATGATGACTCATATAAAAAAATCCCCATGGTAAAGGTTTTTTAAATCTCACAAGGAACAAAATGTGCCCTCGTACACGGAGAAAAAAAAATAGTTCTCCCAACTAATAATTAGCTGTTCCAACTACTTTACGTAGACGATTTTCGACCAGCTACGAAAGTAGTTGTGGCAGGTACTTTTGTTAGATGTACCCCAGATTGTCGGGATATCAACTCGAGTAGTTGTTACAACTACTTTTCTAAGATGCAGGATCTACATAAAATATCAAGTATGACGATATATGTAGGCCGATGAACTATTTTATTAATTGAGAAGAGAAATTTTCAGTGCCGGTTTTGATGTTTAAGGTTAAGATCTTCTATTATTTCTGCACGTGCTCGTCGACTTTTCGCAACATTTAATTGTAAATTTTGAGAAGAAAATTTATTTGCGATTGTGATATTTGTTCAATGCATATAGATTTGGGAGGAGGTGGTTGAAACATTCAAGTTCCAATGTTAACTTACCTCGGGTTTCGAACCCCTGTCATAACCTACCTATACGCTATACCTAAATCTACCTAACCTATGCCTTAATGATCGCAGCTAAACCGACAACGCTGATTATATCGTAAAAAAAGCCTTGGATATGTTTTGATCGTTTTGATTGTGTATTTTCATATACTCAGAGTATACATAAAGAGGATTTATCATTCTACAAATGATCAGTCATTTAATTCCGAAAATAAAATTGGACATACGAGGTCTTTGAAAATTAGTAATTTGACACGAATATGTATTGAAAATATTATAAAATGAAATATATACACGGTAACCACGACAGGTAACCTCAATGAATAACGCGAGAGTTCACCGCGTTTCGATTGTTTTCAACACAATTCACATTGCTGCAGGAACTACGTGCGTAACGATGAGAGCAATGGGAAGTAGCTCCACGAACTATCTCAAAGTAAAGTAGATCAGGTAGCTATTTCTCTTATTCGATCAGCTACTTTTTCACAACTATATAATTCACTTGTGACAAATATTAGAAATAGTTGTGAGAACTCACGAACTATTTCAGACAGATATTTGATTTATTATCACAACTATCTCTTACACAACTACGCAAAAATAGCTCATATGCCTAAGTCCTTTTTTTCCGTGTAAGTCATAAACAGATCGAAAATAAAAATTTTTTAAGAAAAAAACCATGTCAAATTTCGCGTTTTTGTTACAAGGTTGTTTATTTATCCTTCGAGTTGGTTCTTTTTTTTTGTCATAAATAGGAATATAAGTCCCAACGAATATGATTATCGAATCCTTTCGACCTTGGTGCTCTGCTGGACAATAATTTTTCTAATTTGATCCTGAATTCTCCCGGAGAACTACCTTAAACCTCTGTACGGGTTCTTGGTTATTATTAGACTCAAGTGCTGAAAACTGTATATTCAGTATTATTCCATCTGATTCAATATTTTCAAACATCTGTGAGACGTTTGAAACAGTCGTTAGGGTCAAAGGTATTTGGAAAAATTCACAACTGTTTAGTGAGGTATCTGAAATTTCCAGGGGTACACGGAGAAAAATGGAAGTCAAAAGGATAGTATTTTTTAATGAAAATTTAAGAATATTTATTAAATTTGTAATAAAGATAAAACGGTTCACATTTTTCTGGAATTTTATTTGAAAAACACTGAAAAATTATCAATGCTTAAGGGGAAGGGGGGGGGGAGGGGGGGCGTTAATTCGGTGAGAAAAAGGCCCAATGTTAGGAATTTTTTCAAACGCTACAGGTAATACAAATTTCATCATCATGAAGTAATCAGTCTTACGACTGGTTTGATGAAACCCTCCACCCCTGTCTATTATCCGCCAAACGTTTAATTTCTACATATCTACTACATCCATTGTCTTGTACGATTTGCTTCATATAACTTGCTCTAGGTCTACCTTTACCAGTTTTACCATTCATTTTCCCTTCCAATATTGTTTTCAATAAACTCTCATGCCGTAATGTGTATCCTATAAGATTGCTTCTCCTTTTCACGATGTGTTTCAGAAGATTTATTTCTTCATTTATTTGCTCGAGTACTTCTTCATTTTTGACTTTGTCTATCCATTTTATTCTGAGCATCCTCCTTTAACACCACATTTCAAAAGCTTCAAGTCTTCGTTGATCAGTTTTCCCCATTGTCCAAGTTTCGCAACCATATAATGCTGTGCTCTAAACGTAACTTTTCAAGAATTTCTCCCTTACTTCCAAGCTTATATTTTTTGAGCATAATAACTGTCTCTTTTGGTGAAAAGCCTGTTTCCCTTGTGCTATTCTTGCTCTTATATCTCTTTCGCTTTTGCCGTTCTCTGTAATTATGCTTCCTAGATATTTGAATTCTTTCACCTGTTCAATTGTCTCGGTATCTATTTTGATTTTCGTTCTTCTAGCTGTTTTCGCTGCTGTACACATCATGAATTTTGTTTTGTCTTTATTTATATTCATACAATAGTTTCCCAATAATATTGTTCTCATAGTGTTGAGAATATTTTCTAACTCAGTACTACTCGTGGCCAATATAACTATGTCATCCGCGAATCTCAACATACTTATATTTTCTCCCTGAATCTGTAATTTCGATTGAATTTCCTCCTTCACTTCGTTCATTGCTTCTTCTATATATAAATTGAAAATCAGTGGCGATAATGAGCATCCTTGTCTCACCCCTCTTCTTACTTGTGCTTCCCCTTCCTGACCCTCTATGTCTATTATTACACTTTGATTCTTATATAATTCGTATATCATTCTTCTATCTTTATAATTTATTCCCACCTTCTTCAGGATCGCAAACATCTTCTCCCAGTCCATATTATCGAAAGCCTTTTGTATATCTACAAAACCTATGTACACAGATTTCTTCAGCGCTATCCTTTTCTCTATTACTGCCCTGAGTGCTAAGACTGCTTCTCGCGTTCCCCTATTTTTTCTAAAACCAAACTGATCTTCTGCCAATCC
Organism: Gonatopus flavifemur; assembly: GCA_018340375.1. Classification (NCBI taxonomy): domain Eukaryota; kingdom Metazoa; phylum Arthropoda; class Insecta; order Hymenoptera; family Dryinidae; genus Gonatopus; species Gonatopus flavifemur. Next base: position 42,776,427 of record JAFFJZ010000003.1, on the reverse strand, counting down.
ACTCTCTATTTTATTTTCCATCCTCCTGTATATAATTTTGGTCAGTATTTTCGAAGCATGTGAAGTTAAACTGATCGTTCTGTAGTTCTCGCATTTGTCTGCCCCTTGTTTTTTCGGGATAGCGACAATTTTATTCTTTTGGAAATCTTCCGGTACTTCTCCTTTTTCGTACATATTTCTAATCAATTCAAACAGTGCGTCGCGAGTTCCTTCACTGGAGGCTTTTATAAGGTCCGCACTTATGCCATCTATGCCTGGCGCTTTATTATTTTTCAATTCTTTCAAAGCCTTGTCGAATTCTGATCTCAATATCGAATCTCCCAATTCTTCCTCATCTACATCCTCCTCCTTCTCTAAAAGTGCTATATCATCGTTTCCTCTATACAAGTCTTCCAAATGATTGATCCACTGTTCTATTTTCTCTTCCGTTTTTATCAATTGTCGTCCTAGAGAGTTTCTAATCTTATTGCTTCTAGATTTCATCTGTCCGAAAAATCTTTTAATAATCCTATATGCTTCATCTATTTTTCCTAAATGCAATCTTATTTCTATTTCCTGACATTTCTCTTCTAACCACTGTTCTTTTGCTTTCCTTGATTCTCTTATTATTTTATTTCTCAATGATTTGTATCGTTGCTGGCCTTCTTGGCTATCATTATTTTTGTATTTTCTTCTTTCATTTATCAATTCTAAAATTTCTCCCGTTATCCATGGGTTTTTAGGTTCTACTCCATCATTCTTCAAAATCTTATCCGCACATTCTCTTATATTCCCCTTCATCTTTGTCCATCTCCTTTCTATTCCCAAGTCTTTCTCTTTTTGATCTCCCAATTTTTCATCCAACATTTTCTCGAATGCCTCATGTGTTTGTTTTTGCTTGAGGTTCTTCAAATTCCATCTTTTCTGCATTTTCCTTTTCTTCTTCAGAGATTTGAATTTCAGAGAACATTTCATCATCAACATATTATGATCACTATCTATATCTGCACCGGGATAAGTTTTACAGTTTTTCACTTGGTTTCTAAATCTTTGTTTCACCAATATGTAATCAATTTGGTATTTTGCTGTATCTCCTGGCATTTTCCAAGTGTAGATTCTTCTTGGATGATTTTCGAATAAAGTGTTTGTGATAACCATCTTATGATTTTCACAAAATTCGACTAAACGTTGTCCTCTATCGTTCCTCCTCCCTAACGCGAAATCTCCTATAATGTTGTCCTCTTTTCCTTGTCCTACTACCGCATTCCAATCCCCCATCACTATCAAATTCTCTTCTCCCTTCACATATTCTATCATTTCTTCTATTTCTTCGTACGTTTTTTCAATATCTTCCTCCGAATATGCAGATGTGGGGATGTATACTTGGACTATGACTGTGTCTACCGGTTTTGTTCTGATTCTAACCATCACACGTTCATTATGTTGCAAATAATTTTCTATTCTATTTCCTACTCTTTCATACATTACAATTCCTACACCTGCTTGACCGTTCTTTGATCCTGTATGAATTATTCTATAATCCCCACTCCAGAAATCGCCCTCTTGTGACCATCTCATTCCGCTAATCCCCATTACGTCTATATTCGACCTATTCATTTCTAATTTCAAATTTGCTAATTTTCCCGCTTGCCTCAGTGATCTAACATTCCACGCTCCAACTCGAAGAATGTTGTTTCTTTTCCCTATCCTATTCTCCGGTTTTCGTTCCTTGCTGATGAAGCTTCCTCGAGCAGCCTCCACCCGGAGATCCGAACGGGAGACTAGTTTACCTCCGGAATATTTTACCCGAGAGAGCGCCATCATGTATTTATTAATTTGTTTGTTTTTGTTACATAATATTCCAGGTTAGGAAAAAGAGTTCATTTCCCCGGGAAGTATTGAAACATGTCAAGGAAGGTAATTTCCCCTTGCTTTCCTTCCGTTTAATTTTGCCGATGTTTCTGGCATTAGGATGATTTCATTCCTTCCAGTTTGTATTCTTTCTCTTGAGTAGTTTATTCCACTCAAAAAAAAGATCCAACTCTGAGATACTTATCCTCCCCACCACGTAAAGGAAGCAGATACTACCAGGGATGGATAAGAAGGATATTAAGGACAGGTATCATGAATATCCCCCTGGAAGACCCGCAATCATCCACGGGGAGGAAAATACAAATTTATTTAATTGATAGTCCCATCATGAATATTTCATGAATTTTTCAAACAAAAATATTGATAATTGACTCGATGGTAGCAAATCTTTAGAGGCGCCTCGGTGAACAGCCCGTGTACACTTTAAATCAGAATCTACTCAACCGATTCTTTTGAAATTCAGCATACTACTTCCTCACATAAATGACCAGCTAACCCTGGGAGCTTTTTTCGATTTTTTGATTTTGTGTGACGCTTAGAAGTAAAACCACCGATTTTTGCTTAACAAAATGGGCCTCTTTGTTATTGTAAAATTAATAATTATTGAAAAAAGCTCCCAGGGTTACCTGGTCATTTACGTAAGGAAGTAGTATACTAAATTCCAAAAGAAATTGTTGAGTATATTTTGATTTAAACTGTACACCGGCTTTTCACCTAGGGGCCTCTGAAGATTTGCTGGCATCGAGTCAATTATCAACATTTTTGTTCGAAAAATTCAGGAAATATTCTTCATATATTCTATCATCATGTCACTATTGATTAAATGAATTTGTATTACCTATAGAGTTCAAAATATTTCGAAATTTTGTTATTCACTTTGCAAAATTTTATGTGCAACTTTTGGGAAGTTCATATTTTTTTCTATTGTTTTAGTAAGTATAATAACATATTGATAACTGATATTGGTATTGCTTGATAATTTTTCAGTGTTTTTCAAATAAAGTTCCAGAAAAATATGAACGATTTTATCTTTATTACAAATTTAAGAAATATTCTCAGATTTGAAGACATATTCTTAAATTTTTATTGAAGATTACTATATTTTTGACCTGCATTTCTCTCCGTGTAGACTCGAAACTCTCGAGTATAATCAATAAAACTTATTCTCAACAATGTGATGAAAAATTTGTTGTGTTTGTTGAGCCAATGTACAATGACTTCAAGAATAGAATGACAAGTTTTTTAATTTAATTTTAAACTCTAAGGTTTATTCAGAATTGTTGCAATCTCGAGAAAGGTCTTGTTCCATCTTGTCTTGTTCTCCAGCGAGGAAAAATTGTTTCATATCCTGCATGAGATCAATTTCATATTTTCAATCGTGTTATTCTCAACTATTTCTTGTCCACATTTAACTTGATGAGGAAATCTGACTTTGAAGATTCTGAAAATGGGCGATATTCACTATTTTTTAATTGTGCCCAAAAATCTTGAGCACTGATGCTAATTAGCGACCTTTTCTTTTCCTAATTGGCCATTGTTATTAACAAGGATATGTAATTGGGAAATTCTGTTAGATCTAACGACTTGTTGGCTACAGTGCTGTTGAGTTCATCTCTAAAAATTCCTCTGAAGACTGTCCGGAAATTTATGTGTTCCAAAACTTGATTATTCGACATCACTCCGCCCTTAGTAGAAATTTGATCAGGCCCCCCTATTTTCAATAAGGTCCTGATCAAGTTAGAATCCGGCAACCGTGAATAAGGAAAATCTTATTAGGCCTTACAAAGGACTTATCTGATTTCCTGAATAGAATTCAAATATGGTTGTCACGCGGGGGTACAATAGGGTTTGGATAAGATTTCCATAAAATCGAGCGAAATAGACCCCGTAATGAAACCTGACGCAGACCCGACAGGAAATCAAGCATGCCTCGCCAGATCCTGATATTTTCCCGTCCAACATTTTTACCAGAGGTGCGGGCTCTAAGGAAGTGAAACAGTAGATTTGTTGATTTTGTGACAAATATAGGAAACCGAAATTTTTCACAGCAACCCTTGTTGAGGGATAAGAAAATTTAATGATCATAGGCGACTGGAATGCTGTAGTAGGGCAAGGAAAAGAGGGCAACATAATCGAAGATTTTGTGTTAGGAGAAAGAAAAATGAAAGAGGACAACGTTTAATCGAATTCTGTGAAAGCCATAAAATGGGTATTACCAACACATTATTCAAAAATCATCCAAGAAGAATCTATACTTGGAAAATGCCAGGAGATACAGCAAGATACCAAATTGATTACATATTAGTGAAACAAAGATTTAGAAACCAAGTGAAAAGCTGTAAAACTTATCCAAGCGCAGATATAGATAGTGATCACAATATGTTGCTCATGAAATGTCCTCAAAAATTCAAAGCTCCGAAGAAGAAAAGGAAAATGCAAAAAAGATGGAATTTGAAGAATCTCAAACAAGAACAGACACAGGAGGCATTCAAAGTGATGTTGGACGAAAAATTGGAGGATCGACAAGAGAAAGACTTGGAAATAGAGAGTAGATGGACAAATATCAAGGGGAACATAGGACAATGTGCAAATGAAATTTTGAAGAACGATGGAGTAGAACCGAAGAAACCATGGATAACGAAAGAAATTCTCGATTTGGTTAATGAAAGGAGGAAATAAAAGAATAAGAGTAGCGAACAAGACCAGCAGACATACAAGGCACTGAGGAATAAAATATTAAGAGAATCAAGGAAAGCGAAAGAACAATGGTTGGAGGGGAAAATGTCAGGATATGGAGGTAAGATTACATTTAGGGAAAATAGATGAGGCATATAGGATTTTTAAGAGATTTTTTGGACAAATGAAACCTAGAAACAGTGAGATTAATAATTCTCTAGGGAGACAATTGATGAGAACGGAGGAAAAAATAGAACAATGGATTAATCATTTAGAAGATCTGTATAAAGGAAGCGATGATATAGGATTTTCAGAGAGGGAGGAAGATGTCGATGAAGAAAAATCGGGAGATTCGATTTTGAGATCAGAATTCGACCGGGCTTCAAAAGAATTGAACAATAATAAAGCGCCAGGAATAGATAGAATAAGTGCGGATCTTATCAAAGCCTCCAGTCAGAGAACTCGTGACGCACTGTTGGAATTGGCCAGAGATATGTACGGAAGAGGAGAAGCACCGGAAGAATTTCGGGAAGAATGAAATTGTCGCCATTCCAAAAAAACAAGGAGCAGACGAATGCGAGAACTAAAAAACGATTAGTTCAACTTCACATTCCTCGAAAGTACTGACAAAAATTATATACAGGAGAATAGAGAATAAAATAGAGAGTAGATTAGCAGAAGATCAGTTCGGTTTCAGGAAAAATAAGGGAACGCGGGAAGCAATATTAGCACTCAGAACAGTAGTAGAGAAAAGTCTAGAGTTGAAAAAGTCTGTGTATATAGGTTTTGTAGATATACAAAAAGCATTCGATAATGTTGCTTGGGAGGAAATGTTCACGATTTTGAAAAAGGTAGGCATTAATTTCAAGGATAGGAAAATAATATATGAATTATATAAGAATCATACCGCAATAATAGAAATAGAGGGTCAAAGAGGAGAAGCACAAATTAAAAGAGGGGTGAGACAAGGATGGTCACTATCGCCATTGATTTTCAATTTGTGTATAGAAGAAGCGATGAACGAAGTGAAGGAGCAAGTGCAATTGAAATTACAGATTCAAAGCGAAAACGTAAGCATGTTGAGATTTGCGGATGACATCGCTATATTAGCTACGAGTGGTGCTGAGTTAGAAAATATTTTCAACACTATGGAAACAATATTACGAGGAAACTATTGAATGAATATAAATAAGGACAAAACAAAATTCATGATTTGTACAACAGCGAAAACATCAAGAAGAACGAAAATCAAAATAGATGCAGAGACCATTCAGCAAGTGAAAGAATTTAAATATCTAGGAAGCATGATTACAGAAAACGGTAAAAGCGAAAGAGATATAAGAGCAAGAATAGCACGAGGAAAACAGGCTTTCCACCAGAAGAAACAGTTACTATGTTCGAAGAATATAAGCTTAGCAGTAAGGAAGAAATTCTTGAAGAGTTAAGTTTGGAGCACAACATTATACGGTTGCGAAACTTGGACAATTGGAAAAACGGACCAACACTGTAAAAAAATTTCACCGGAAAATTCCAGTACATGTACTGGAAGCAATCAACCTGTACATGTACCGGAAAGATTTAGCACATTTGTACTGCAAAAATTCATTATAAATTTTATGGAATTTCAGCATCAAAACTGGAAAGTTTCTGAGCCTCGGTACTGGAAGTTTTCAGTACACCAACTGGACTTTTCCAGGACAGGAAAATTAATGCTAAAAATATTCATGGAAATTAAAAGAAATTGCTCACACAAAGTGATTTTGCACGGTCCTTGTGTTTCAAAATGATTGAGAAACTTGAACGTTCATGTAGATGGACAGAAAGTCATGTCTACCTAACGGGATTTGAACCTGCACTGTTTTACCTGCCTACCAATTGAAACCTAAGACCTAACCGATGAGCTATAGCGCGACATGCTGGAGGGCCAGCTTGGGTTACTACATAAGCTTCATACCTAGAATATACAAAGGAATAAGTCTTCGAAAAACCTCATATATCAATTTTATTTGCTACAATTACAATTATTATACAAAATCTCAATCAGGAAATTTTTCATATAAAGACTTGGAATTTGTCTTGCCAAAAATGACAAAGTCCAATAGAAGTGGAAAATTTCAGTGCAACAGTGATTAAATTCCAGCATGACTGGAAAATTCCTTTGCATAGCAACTGGAAAATTCCGTCATACGACCTGAAAATTGCAGTTCAAAACCTGTATAATTCCAGTATACCACCGATTAGGTGTTTTCCTCTAAATTCAAAATTTTCTACAAGTCCTCATTGAGGGGATACTTTTTTCTGGTGCACAAGAACTGTAAAATTGTAGTACGAGCCGGTAAAATTTTCGCGAAATCATGGCAAAATTTCAGTACATCATCTCAAACTTGAAAATTCCAGCACAAGGACTGAATTTTCAGTTATGCTTGGTGAATTTTCAGTACCGTACCACCAAATTTTTGTACAGGTACTGGAATATCCATATTCCAGTACTAACACTGGGAATTTCCAGTCCAGGTGCACAGTAAATTTCCAGTCTTTTTTACAGTGAACGAAGACTTGAAGCTTTTGGAATGCGGTGTTATAGAAAGATGCTTAGGGTAAAGTTGATAGAGAAAATAAAAAATGAAGAAGTAGTTGAGAAGGTGAATAAAAAAAAAGAAGTCTTTTGAGACAGGTTGTGAAAAGAAGAAGTAATCCGATAGGACACACATTGAGGCATGACAGCTTATTGAAAACAATATTGGAAGGAAAAATGAATGGTAAAACTCAAAAAGGTAGACCTAGATTAAGTGATATGAAGCAAATTATACAAGATAAGGGTTGTCGTATATATGCAGAAATAAAGCGGTTAGCGGATAATAGACAGGGTTGGAGGATTTCATCGAACCAGTCATAAGACTGATTACTTCATGATGATGATGAACTCTTTTAATTTTCAGACAGATTTTACTGAGTTCTCGGAAATTCTTCTGTAATTCTGAAATTATTTCCTAAAAGTTCAGTAGAATTTGTCTGAATTTTAAGAAAAACGTGACTGTCAAAGATGACAAAAACATTGTCTCAGATGTTCAAGCAAAATCGTTCACAGTAACATTTTTTGTTAACAAACAAGTTTCGAGTCGAATATCGTCACAGAATTGATCTATTGTCAGCCTATATTAGATATCTCTGGATCCAATTCGTCATACTCTTTTGCTAACCAAATTATCTCAGAATAGTCTATTTTGAATGGTTTGAATCATGTTGTATCTGATCACTAACTCGATCCTTGTGAAAAAAGTGCCCAAACAGTGGGCATGATTGAAAAATAAACATTACTTGGGTAAAACGGTCTATGAGTTTGAGCTTCTTGTGGGTCAATGGTAAAACTCAAAGCCTTGAATTCAAGAAAATTCAAAACTGATGAATGTGTAGCTTTTTGTTCGTACTTATGGTAAATTCTTTTTCTAAATAATCGAGAACAAAACTTGTACCTACGGTATCTTGTATGATTTCATGCTCCAATCAGTACCCTCATTTCTGTCTTCGGTGATACTAATGATTGCAGGTCAAGGATATTTAAGAGTATTCAACATAACATCAAACAAAAATTACATATTTGATAGAACATCTGTACTTGAACAATGAAAAAAAAGAAATATTTGTATCTTGTGATTCCACAAATGTGACAAGAATGGTCTAAACATAAGGAAATTGTTTGTGTATTCTTTGATAACAGTAATTTATGTATTATTATCTTATAAATCGCCCTTCGAAGTTTCTTCCATTGAACTAGGGGTAACAACATTCCGACAAAAGCATTACTTTTTCCACAAACCTGTCCGATATCTAGAATGTTGTCTCTGAACAATTCTCTTCAAACGGTTCCATAGTTTCGAAAACTACCCTCTAAATTTGAAAAAATGAAGAATCACAAATTTTAATTCATGAAGTCCACTGTCAGAAATTCCTGCATTCATTTTAATGTTTTTGCTGCCAGTTGTTTTCCAAATATGTGCATGAATTGCATTCCATGCACAGTTTACATTGAATTTAATGTACTCTATAAGCATTAACTGGACCTTTTTCATGTTTTTATTTATCAAATGTAATGTAAAATGTGTATGAACCTGAATCCATGTGCGGGGTTGAAAAACATTTTCAGATATTCCTGACAGTGTCTGAGAAGTGAGCTCGTTCGTTACATGTGGGATTTTTTTAGTGAATCCTTACTTTTTCAGAGGGAGAAATTCACTTCAGAATTGAAGTGGTTGTGAATTTCCAATTTCAAACCTTAAAGTATCGTTATGAAAGCGTGGAAATTTCACTCGGAAATTTGACGAGCTCACTTCTGGCTGGTTAAAAAGTGAAATCGCACTCTGAAAGTTTCAGGAAATATTTCAGGAAAGTTTCTGAAATATTTTTCCAAGTACTGTCGAAACAATTGAGTTGTCCTAATTTATTGGATATCATGGAAACCTCAGATCAGGAGTTTGTATCATCACTGGCTTATATAATTCATGTATACATAGTATTCAACTCTTCCGCTATCCCGGTACATGTTGGACAACGTGTTAAAAATTAAAGATATGCGTCGCATGATACATATAATGCATCCTAGTGTATGTACCATTTAATACTTGCCACCTGGGAACCAAATGCAATATTCTTGACATTCGATTTAAGAACAGAAAGTTGTATTCATTGATTTTTCTCGCGTTAATAGTGAAAATTTCACTCTCCATTCGAAATGAATATTCTTATTATTGTTAAAATAAAGATCTCACGAACGTAGAATAAAAATGACATTTTGCATATAAAAATCTGACGTTACCAAGGTGAGATTTGGATCGTGAATCACTTTTTTCCGTATACAGGAAAGTAAAGAAAATGCAAAGGTAGCAGGATTCCATCAAGATTGTTTCAGAATTCAATTCGTGTATCGTACATGTCTAAAATAGTTTGCGTTTCTAAGAGGCACCTTTTGGATCTCTTCTAACAGGGGAAAATATATTTTTGGTCTTGACATTTGTTCAGAACCTCATGAATTCTACGTGGAATATTTAGTAATGTCAATCAAGAATTTAATGTATCCAATATCTAAGCACTCGAAACCATTTCTTTCTGGTTCAATCAAATGATTATTACAACAAGAAAAGTCTTAGATATTCATACAAAAACTCAAGTTGAATATTGAAAATAACTTTGTAATTTATATAACAAAGAATTATCTTGATGATTAATTTACGTTTGTCGAGGAAACGAGCGATCATCCAACGAAAAATTAATTCGATTTTAAAGAGTCCATAGTTGCTTCCATTTCCGTATTTAACGTGGATAATCTTCAAAGCATTCCTTATCGGTAAATGTTCTATCTTTGTAATTCTATATTCAACTCTTTGACGGTGTATAATGCTTCTATATATAAAGAAATGTCGAATCAATAATATTCAGCATTATTTATCACGACACAGTGGAACTGAAAATGGAACGTGGAATATATGTTATATTGATGGGATATACATATACGTACCGTGACGTCTAAAGCAAAGAACTTATAAAAGTAAAAGAGTCAACAACTTTCGTTTGGTAAATCTTGGATGGAAAAAATGTATGTCGTTTGAATTGAAGATTTGAAACCCTACATTGATAGCAATTGATGATGAATTGACTGCACAAAGTTAAATGGTTCTTCAACGACAAACGAATGTTTTGTCTTTGAATTTTATGATTCAAATCCAATTTCTATGCTGTAAGAGACCCTAGTAAAAATGCTCTACAAAGAAAAAATAATTTAGTCATATAGTTACTAAACTGATTTGATTGCCTCCAACACGTGATTGGTTTATCATTAATAAGATTTGGCAATAACAACTAAAGTTTGGTGACTGTGGCCAAAGGTCTTAGTTGTGAATCTTACGCTGTATTCAGTTGTGAGATTTAGTAACTATAAGTTAATCGTTTTCTCATAATCAGTGTAGTTATTCACATTCCTCGCAAGTATTTGGTAAGGCGCTTGTGAGGATTTAGTTTTACTTCAGTGCAGTGTTACAAAACTCGTGAATTATTTGAACTGAAGTCAATCACATCAGCTAATCAAGAAATAATGATGTCCTTAGTTGACACGTCAAGCAATAGTTGCTCGATATCGTATAGGTTTTATTGGAGATATTTCACCTTCCATTGCTCAGTCATGAACACGGATCACATTCTGAGTTTAATGCATGTTATCACAGTATAGATGTCCAGTACAAGAAAGAAGGAGAAACCTTGATCAGGATATAGCTATCCGCTCGTGCATTGGTTATTAAGTAAAATGACCTCCGTAATATAGTTGACTATTTTTCCTGAAGCCGCCATCACTGAAACTCTTTCTCTTTGCAGTGTCTCTAATCTCATTCAACGACTTTACAATTTCAATGTTTGTACCGGAGACAATGTGGGATAAATTTATACAAAAAACATGTCCTTCGGAATTGACAAAAAACCCTTGTTTATTGATGTTTTTAATATATCAGCATTTGAATATGATTCAATAGCAAATGATTGTTCCTAGTTCACAGGTTATTTTCATCAAAACGATACACGCAACAATTTTATAATCATCATTCTCAATCGTAGTTTTTTCAATTTTTTTTCAACTGGAAAATCAGTACTTCATTCATTAGCGGTGATCACCACGCGATACATGAATTAAGTAAATTCTCAAGTTACTAAAGTATTGTGATGTTTTTTGAAGTTATATTTGTTAATGGAGAATTTCCATTAAAACTCTTCGCGGACTTATACATTCCCACTTGTTTCACGTTTTCCTCTCGAATCCAGATATAGTGTAAGATTAAACACGAAGAAGCGAGGCCAACGAATAAAATTAGACATAGCAGAGATGGAATCCCCAGTGAGTCTCGCGCGATCTGAAATGGAGATGGAACACTTTTGGCGCGCCTTGCATAAAAGATGGTCGAATGGTTACGAACAAATAGTATTATACACGTTGGATATAAAATGGCAGTGAAAGACGACTTACGATCTATAACACGCATTCTGAAACTTGTAACTGTGCGCTGAGGGGAAAAAAATCATCGAGACAAAATAATATTCTTTCGAATCAATGAAATTTTATTCTTGTAGATGGGATAGTTTTTCCTTCGCTATATACATACAAGTTTCCCATTCAATTGCCCTACGCGATTCTTGATTCCCCTACTTCTAAAATCCAATCTCATAACATTTGATTTCGAGTAGAAATGCAGAGAGAGAATAATAAAATTGATAACAATGATTAAAAATATATTCTATTAGTTTCTGTTTATTTCATTCAAATGAAAAAGTTCAAGGTGTGAGAGAATTCATGACAATCGATGGAAACCAATTCAATCTCATATCAAATATATCAATACGTTTAGATTGTGAAATTGGACATGTTTCTTGTTTTAGGGGGAGTAGAGTACTAGAACTCATCATCATAATTGTGCACCGGTACATGGGCATGAAGTAATGGAACTACGATCTCGGTACAGTGCGTACAATCAAAGTGGTACAAGGTAAGCCAGTCCCACTTCTCCTTCCTTCTCTTATACGTATACTTACGCATACATTCACACGAACAACAACTCAAATATACATACTCACACCCGCCGTTTTGTTCCCTATTTCTCAGCTTTTAGCTCTTCCCCTTCTTCTCTTCACGACTGGTGTACGACTTTCCAAACGTACCTTCGTATGCCTTCACTCCTTTACCAATTCATCCCGTCTTATCAAATCTAAAAACTTTAGTCCATGACACATAGGAAGAGAACAGAATAACCGATCTTTCCCAATCAGTGTATTCCGTTGAAGAAAGAATCGAAAATCGTATTCACGTTCCAACTGGAATAGTTTCTTTTTGTATTTTCTACTTTCGATTGAGTGATGTTTTGCAATTAAGCGGATGAACATAAAACGCTCCATAAAATTCATTTCATGAATAGGAAATTGAATTTCATCAATTCTCATAAATGATGTACTACTCGTTTACTTCTGATGTACACGCAGAGAGCTATTACAATTAAAATTTCTGCAGAAATGCTCAAGATTTTATTTAGATTCGTAGACTCTTACTCGCTTACAATTACACAGTTGAGTGAAACAAATTGTTCATTCGTCAAGAAGAGTTTTGATAAATTTTTGTATATTGAACAACAGTTTGTATAATTGGAATGCTTAAATCGTCAGTAATATATAAATTTTTCCTTGAGTATTTCATTCGATCGATGAACGACCATTGACCCTTGCTGTGTTCAAAGACATAATAAGTTGTATCAACGAACCTGTTGAGAGAATATGGCTTGGTCAACTAATAATGTGCTGCAATCACTTATCAAGTACTGCAGCCATGTTTCGAATACCATAACGAGTTCAATTTATTGCCGCGATTAACGCAATCAATGACTTAGGAGATACTATAAATTATTATAGTGTCTAATTGATTGAGCAGGTCATATTTATCCCATAGATTCACACATGCAGTGAAAAGTTACCGTAAAAAATTACTACCCAGAATTCGGTCAATCTTTTTGCCCCTACTTTACTGTAAAGTGTAGTAATTTTTCAGGTAATTTTTCTCTGCGTGCACCCCTGCAATTGCACCCGTGCAATTTACTACCACCCTGTTCCTGATGTTATGATTTGACAGTTGTATGATATCTATGAGATCTGTAAGCCAAGAAAATTTTACGAATTCGCATACGTCAAAAACAGGGTGTGTGTTTCAAATTGCAAATCATTTTGAATATCGAATTCAAGGTGAGTCAACTTCTTGGTAATATTTATATTTTTTGCAAAAGCACACAATTTTCTTGCGTTTCTTTCTGTTATGTTGTACTGTAAACTTTCGATTTTCATGATTCATTTTATTTAATATTGTTCCATAGAGATATCATTCGGGAGATGAATTCATGTACACGAGGTGTGTCCTAAACCATACTTCAGGAATGAAAAAGCGTTCAAAACTCAAGAATAGAAGCCTCAAAGATTAGAAAAATCAACAATTCTCTGACCAAATTGAAAGTTCATGTGGCAATTGTGATAGAATTATATAAAATCTATACCTATAATAAATCTATAGATAAACGTGTTTGAGGCTATACATTCTTTCAAATATTTGTGACCAGAAAATTTAACGTTGAAAATTTTTTTCACGTACTGTAGAACACATTGATGCCATTGAGTTATGAAAAGTTACCTACTCAGCATTCTGATTTCATAGAGAGTCGAAGTAAAAAAGAAAAGTACCGCTATGGTCTAAAAAAGTACAGAAAGAGATGATCGTGTTTTAAAGTATCCTATGTATTCGTGAGAAAATATTATTCGAATGCTTTGGATTCTTCAAAGAATATTTACGACACGAAAAGGTGATGGATTTCCAGAAACAACAAGAAGTACAGAGTTTTGAATCATTGCTTTTCTGATGTTATATCGAATTTCAAAGCAAATTTCTCTGCATATAACATCTTCGAAATCCTTCATAACCCTATTATCAGATTCATCTTAAGTATTCTAAACCAGGCCCTAATCGAATTCTAGTTGGGTCAAGGTTTCATTCCAACACTGACTGCGATTGAGGCAATGGTCCCCACTCATTTAAATGATAATTCACATTTCAAGGTAAACGAACTTGGACGAAAAATGAAATTTCTATATATGAGTAGCAGTTCACTGAATCGAAACAGTTGGATACGGATAGAACAGAATACATAGAATACTCGTTAAAAATCTTCAATATACTCGCTAGTCATAATTTTATCTTGAAAGATAATTATTTTATATAATGCGAAGATATCACGATCTACGTGTGGAAACTTGTTACTTGTATGATCGAGAAGATTTGAAAAAATAATATCACACAGATGAACTGTATGCAGATTCAAATATTACTTCCGTTCCCATTTCTTTGAGTCTACCTTTTCCTCGTCATAATCACGCGCTATCTCTCCTATGATCAACTGATATTCCATCAAGTTAACGAACATAGCAACAACCGTGTGAGCTCATTTCCAAGCATATTTGGGAATAACAATTTACAAACCGAGTGGAAGAGAAAGAAAATATGAAACATATCTGCCTACTATCATAGAACATTGCCTAGTTGTCCCTGCCAACTCCACCATCTCCATCCCTATTACCCCACCACCATCCTCACAATTATTACTACTACTAGCATTGGGACTTTATACGGTACACGAGGTCGCTTGTATTTGCCAGATTACGAAAGTAAGTGGTTTTAGAAAGTATAGAGTGGCTCGAGAGAAGTGAGCGGCAAGCTCTTACGGGCCTAAACGGGTACAAGGGAGCTATAGAGCACGGCGACAATTATAAAATAGCTCTCTCTGCATGGCGAACGACGACCGATCGAGCTCTCTCGAATATCTGACGTAAGAGCGGTTGGTTTGTTCGAGGTTGGTATACACAACAGCAGGTGTGGCATTCTCGATTTTCATCAAGATAGAGTCACCAAGACTCTCTCGGAAAACTTGAAGACAAAAGACAAAATTAAGATGAGTCAGAGATTCACAGTACAGAGAGAAAATATTTTCATAGCAGGTTTCAATCGTGTCGTAAAAATCATGATTGAATTATTCAATGAGGTCTGGTGAACGCTTTGGTTTGTTCGATGTTGAGTACTCTTTGTCATAAATTCTCATGACAATATTGAAAATATAATTACCAACGAGTAATGCCTACCGAGTTGTGCACGTCAGCATAATTAAGATCCTCGTGTGTTTACGATCGGTGTTACGCAAGGTGCGTGCGTATTTCAGTGGCAACAAATTTCATCGGAAAACGAAATATACATACGTATGAAGATATTGTCTTCAAATCGAAATGATAATTCACGCTGATGATATAATGATGAAAGCGTGATGTATGACTTGTGTATTAATTGTTCGCATTTTGGTTTTAGCGGATTTTCAGTTCAAGTATGGAAAATTTCTCTGTGAATACTGCAATAGGCAGATCCTTCGTCAGAAGTTGATTGAATTGAAAGTAGAAAGAATAAAAAATCAAAAAAAGTTGGGGACGTTTAGTAATTTATAAATGCAGTCAATAAATCATAAAATAAACAATATGGAGGTTTAGTGAAGTTCAGGCACTTATAACAGCGACGGAATGTGTACGTGAAAAGTACATAAATCTCAATAGAATAATAACAAGATGCTTGGTCATCCTGATTTTATTTCCATAAGATCAAACAGAGGTGTACCTCGTTCTCCACCATGAGTAGAATATCTTTCAAGTGCCCCGTTTGAGTATTTGTAGGATGTGCAAGCGCTGTTATAATGAATTTGTAGAATATTAATGAGAAAATATCTCGAAATAACGTGGCATACGTGAGAATTGAATTGGTTAAACATTGTTTGCAGCTGATATTTAAAAATGCTTTAGAACTAGCATGTTTTATATGAGATTTTCATGATTTTAACGTAATGTTCATGCACAAATGTGTTGCTTCTATTGAGCTACTGGAAGTTTTCAGTAGATGTTTCTAGGTATTTTTTGCTTAAAAACTTTTATTATAGACTAGAGGTGCACGATATTTTTTATAGAAACTTTGTCGAGTTTATATTGAATTTTATAAAATATCGATATCATGGAATATCGTGCACCTCTATTATAGAACTTTGGAAATGCAGTTCTTTTATCGAATATCGATCGAATCGGATTTCCACTTTATATAAAACTACTTTTATGAACATGAAAATTCATTGAGGGAAATATTTTTTGAAACAAGAATGAAAATTCCGAAATGTCCATCAACTTTTATAATATTATTGAATTCGACCGAGCTCCGTATTATAGCAAACATATGAATCGAATTAACCGCACCTTCATTATATTTCACCTTTCGTTTCTCACAATTACGTGGCAGTGGCTGTCTACGATATTAAAAATAAAAACTTGAATTGTGAGTGAACGGAAACAAAAACAATGTAAGCAAATTGGATGAGTTGTGCCGAACACAGGATAAAGCGGTTGGCGCAGTAGAAAAAGAATATAGAGATTTGCATCAAACCAGTCCAAGGTTTGAATATATTTAATCATATATCCTAAGAACATATGAATGTTGAAGGAATTTATGAAAACTAACAATGAACAAAATTCAAATTTACGTAAACAGGATGTTCAAAATAATCTGATGTTTTGTCATGTTTATTACAAAATGCATAATGACTGGTACTGTTTAAAAAAATAGGATGCCTCCAACCGCTTTTATAAAATGGATATCCTCGATCAAGAAATGATTTGAAAATGAGGTTAAAAGAGATGCATGTATTATATTCGTTTTGAACATTGATGTTATTTTCGTGTTATTGAATTGTTGGAGAGGAGAACTGGGAGGAGTTGATTAATTATCCTCATCTGTGGCAGACTTGGTCGCGAGATGTGGGAGACCAGATTCATTCTGAGGGATCAAATGTTGCTCAACGTAATTAGAAAATGGAGTTCAAAATCTAAATGACAGCCTTCAGTTAGAATTTCTAACTTGATATTCTGAGAACAATAAATAGAATTAGATGCATTAAAATTTAACATGGGTGTGAAAAATAACAAGGAGTTGGAGAATTGGACAGAAATCCATGCTTTTATGAATTTTCCTTCCTCACCCGAGTAAATTTTAGATCAGCCAAATCTGTGTTTCATCGTGCCTGGACGTATATTTATGCTACTGTTACTCTTCGAAAGGTTGTTCGATTAAAATTCAGATCAGATGGACTCTGGAGTGGAAGAAACTTCCGTATTCAACGAAGCGAAACAAAGAGGAATGTTACTCTCAAAGCGGATTGTCCTTAGAGAAATTTTTACTGAAGAGGATTGAAAAAAACCACGGAAGAAAGTTTACTGTTTACAATAGAGTTGTTGTACAATAAAAAAAAAACAAATCACCTCGTCAAAATAATGAAATTATTGTTCAAGATAATATGCTATTATTAAGTTAACCATATTTGTTCAATTTTGTAGCTTCTGGCTTTCGGAAATTGAAATATCAAGTTCAATGAAATCAAATAAATTTTGTTGCCATTAAACAAAAAAATGAGTCAAGTGGAATAAAGTTTTCATTTTGCCCTATTGAAATACATTGACATATTTAATTGAATTGAAGAATGCTTTTCTCCCCATACAAAAATTTTTGGGCTTCGCGAATGCTGACAATAAAATATAGCTTGGCGCAGTGTTGACAGGCAAGGCTTGGCAATCTATGAATCTTCAATATTGATTAACAATAAATACAATGTTGCACCGATGTCGGTGTTCGACGGATTTCGTTCGTCAGCCTATTATTGTGGCACAATTGCGCCAAGCTTGGCTCTTGCTTGGCTCGTCCTTGGCCCAACATTGACTAGACGATAGATTCCATTCAACGCTAGGATCATTTAAAATGTGGTTCAATACTGTCCCAAACTTTTGGCCTAATTTCGGCAGAAATTCGCTTTCAATGTAGCGCCGATCATTGGTAATAGGCATGGCTCAATATTGGCAACGTATATAATATTTTTGCTACGGTACTAATTAAGTGTTTCTCGCGAGTGGTAAAACGCGTATACGAAGAATATATGAAGGCTTAAGTAAGTCTTTGAAGAACAGTCAATCGCTCTTTACTATGAGTCACACTAGAGGGCTCCTGCCGCTGAGCTAACATACATTGTGTCTACTTCTCATGGCAAAATTTATCGACAAAAGACGCCGAGTTGTTCACAAACAAATGAGGGGAAACAATAAGACTTCAAACAACATATGTCAGAAATTGCGAAATGCGCATACTTTTTATATATTTCTGGGTTAAATATTTTTTACTTTGATCATTGGCGCAGCATTGACAAACAAAATTTCCAATTGTTTGCCAATGATGGTATATTCCATCGCCATTGTTTCATCGATGATGGGACTTCATTGGAAAAACCCGTAGGTAAATCATAAAATGATGTTATCATTCCAGGTTTGCGCCATGCTTGGTTGCCAAGCCTCGGCCATACTTCATCTATGTTACACCATGCTAGCGCCAATTGTAAATTTTATATGGGTCTGTATGTGTTTGCTCTTGAAAAAAAGAAAAATTTTCATTCTTACGGTCAATGAAGGAAAATTTGGAATTCATTTTGTTTATTACACTTGATAACAAAAATTATAAGTCAATGTCAGCTTTATAAACCAAGTGCAACGTTATTTCTCAATCTCATTTCTAACTTTAATTCTGGAATTTGACATGAAAGACCAAGGCTAACGCTACTATTATTGTATGCGATAAAACGCCAAAGTTCATTCTACACAGTTTGAATTTACGATTAATTCGATGTCGACTTTCATTGCTCTATTGTAGATTTGAAAATCAATCGAATATCCTTTCAAGTTCATGACGATGTTTATGTTACGATGAGATTTGATGTGAATTTCATTTTGGATAATTCGACCTTTACCTTGAACAGACTCATTCATATTCTCATTATCGTATAATTGATATTGACTTGGGATAAATATCTACAAATTGTTACAAACATTCGGTTTACGCGAATTTACAAGTCAAAATTCTTTTTGTATATATCTTTGTTAAGGATTAATCATATATAATAGTTCAGTCAAATGAAAGGTTCCGTGAATGATTTTTGTGTTGAACAATTTTGGAAAAATTAATTTATAGATTGGAATTCACAAGAACATTTTTTTACTCCATCAGCCGTTCCTTAAATTTTTATGTACATACTATAATCACGTGGGATTTCTTGGTTTGCGTGTTTTCCGAAACGTTTCAAAGCATTTCATGAAACATGATATAATTAATTACTAGATTAGGAGGAAAGATATCCCGTTTAATCAAGGGTTGGTATCATTGAGAAGAACAATATATGAAAGAATAACAGCACACGAGTGAAAAAGGACTAGGATGAAAGTGACAGTTCATGTTCAATTTATTATGATAGCAAATGTTGAATAATCATTTTCGCAACTCTTATTTCAAGTGGATGAATTTCAAAGTTATGGAACAAAATAAAAGAAATATGTGATCTAAGTGTTCTTTGAGGCATGTAGCATTTTTTTTTGTTTCCTCGCTTTCGCGAAGGCTGAAAAACAGGAGAGATAAATATTGTTTTCATTTGTTCCTTTCAAAAAAACTATAAAAATCAAGATTTTCCGAGAGATTTAATGTTTTGTAGTGAAGATGAGTTGCATGGACAACTGGATTTTTTCTTATATGCATCACCCTGCAACATCGCGTATCCTGCCAACCCTTTGTAAAAGTCATTACACACATGCGAGTCTTGTGCTTTCGTTAAATTTTATTACAGCACATGGCGCAACCACCATATTCTCAGCACTCCTCAGTTCTCACAATCGACCATGTAGCTACGTTGTTTTACTTGTACAAGACTTTCGAAAATTTTGATATTTGAAATCCATATTCATACCCTAGCATGTATGTACCATGGGGCACACCCCGGCCCAGTATGGGCCCAAGACTGGACCAAGGTGAGGCCAGAGTGGGCCAGAGTTCATACACGTTAGGGTATTCTCAGTTTCTCGGATTTTCAATGCATACATTGATATTAATTCCTACATTTCCTGCACTGAAAGAATTTTGTTGTAAAAATTACTGTGAAATCCCAGTAATCGAAGGACGAGTAAAAATTCTTCAAAAAATTACTGTGCAGCCTATAAAAATGAGTGATTTTCTAAACAGTTGAAAGTAATATTTTCTATAAGTTATACAAAATGCACAGTGATATTCAAGAAAATTCCTACTTGCCCCTCGATCACTGAAATTTCACGGTAATTTTTCAAATAAAATTTTCTCAGTGTGGGCAGTTTAATCATATATGTGCATTATCAAATTATTTGATTATTTTGTTGTGCTTTTGCTTATTGAATTGTCGAATGTGATAATTCCCACTCTCTAAAATCTTTGGAGTGAGATTTCACTCTTTAGCCAGCCAGAAGTGAGCCTGTCGAATTTTCGAGTGAAATTTCCACTCTTTTAGAGTGATATTCTAAGGTTTGAGGTTAGAAATTCACAACCACTTCGACGCTAGAGTAAATTTTTCACTCTAAAAGATTGAGAGGTCACTCGAAACGAGTGAAAATTCCACTCGAAGCGGACAGGCTCACTTCTGACACTTAGTGGAGTGAAACGTGCGATTTTAAACTCTTTCAGATTTAGAGAGCACATTGATCCCAAAAGAGTGAATATATTGACAATGCGAGTATATCCTGAATCAATATATATGAAGCTGAAACTCACTAACGCTTGTCACGACTTTTTACACAAAACTTTTATCAAGGATTTAAGCATCTGAAAAGCTTAATGGAATGCTACTTGATTGATTTCTGTAGTAAACAACGCTTTAATGACGTTCAATCAAAAGTCACAACCATCAGTTGCTAATTTCACAGGATCCCCGCGCGTCCTTGAATTCCAACGGAATTGACCAATCAGAGATTTCTGTTGAGTGGCATGACCAATTGAAGAAAAAAGAATTCTAGGATGTGGAAACCCTGTTCAAGCTCCATTGAATTGACTAAAAAGTATCGTCATCGTATTTCAGGATGAGTATGTTCAGAAAAATCAAATAAAAAACAAATTGTTTCTCTTATTTTTTTTTTCTTATTCGGGCTGATTATTTACCAAGAGTATGGTTTTGTAATCGATGAAAAATTGACTACTTTTATGAGAAATTGAATTGTCTAATGATTTCATTCCAAAAAACGCTTTTGCAGACCTGTCAATATTCTACGATTGGATATTAGACATCATGTTATATTCGCTCCTCCAATAACATAACGGAGTTTCATTATCGTTTTGATAAATTTACAAATTCAAAGTAAATTCATCTCTACCTCGTCAAGTTTTATTCAACTATGATAAGGTTGAATATATATTGAAATTCACTATGCAGTTGAATGAACTCATCGCTGTATTAGAGTCAATTATCGTGTAATTAAGGTGATACCAGCGACCCCTTAAGATGCAGCCCGAGTTCATTGGTTAGAAAAAGATACGAGTATACGTGAGGAAGAGAGATGTTGAACATCGCTGGGAGTCCCTTAACTATTCAAACTACACGAAGAAAGAGGAGTAACTGCTACTCCAATCGCGGTATAGATGACTATTGTCGGAGTGGGAGTTACTCCATTGCAGTACTTTTTACCAATGTTCGAGAAAGATTCACTTTATAAGGAGCAAGTCATACTGAGAATACCGTAGGAGCTACCAAAAAAATATTGACCAATTGGATGGAGTAAAATATACTCCTCAATTTTTTCCGTGTAAATTATGAGTTCTTCTGTATTTCGTACTCGCTGTCATGGACTCAATTGAACCTTTTTTCCCCATTGCAAAATTGATAGATTTTTGTCAACATGAACGTCATATATCTAATGTAATATCGAAAGACTCCCTCTTTAATTGATTGTTTATATTTCGCTGAAATTTCCTCACATGAAGTGAATGAAAAATTGTGATAATAACTTCGGACACTACACCGAAAGAAAGGTTTCGTTGAAATACAAAATATTCTGCTTGATACGTGAACAATCAAAATCTTTTGTTACTTCAGCTAAGTTTTTGCAGTCCCAAGAAAATTGTTTTGGTACTAAATTTTCAACAGAAATATTTTGTACTCGATACCAAATGTTTTCGATGCGTCATCAAAAATTTAGTCATCATCATCATCATCATCATCATCATGAAGTAATCAGTCTTATGACTGGTTTGATGAAATCCTCCAACCCCGTCTATTATCCGCTAGACGCTTAATTTCTGCATATCTACGACAATCCTTATCTTGTATAATTTGCTTCACATAACTTAATCTAGGTCTCCCTTTTCGAGTTTTACTATTCATTTGATATATATTATATACTTTTCGAGTACTCGAAAATCTACCAGATACTCGAAAAATTTTCGAGTACTCGGCTCGACTGGACTCGAAACTTCAATTACTCGACTCAACTCGACTCGACTCGAAAAAATCACTACTCGCACACTCCTATTGTTTTCATAGTGTTGAAAATATTTTCTAACTCAGCACCACTCGTAGCTAATATAGCTATGTCATCCGCAAATCTCAACATGCTTAAATTTTCTCCTTGAATCTGTAATTTCAATTGCACTTGCTCCTTTATTCCGTTCATCGCTTCTGCTATATACAAATTGAAAATCAATGGCGATAGTGACCATCCTTGTCTCACCCCTCTTTTAATTTGTGCTTCTCCTCTTTGACCCTCTATTTCCATTATTGCGGTTTGATTCTTATATAATTCATATATTATTCTCCTATCGTTGAGATTAATTCCTACCTTTTTCAAAATCGTGAACATTTTCTCCCAATCAACATTATCGAATGCTTTTTGTATATCTACAAAACCTATGTACACAGATTTCTTCAGCGCTATCCTTTTCTCTATTACTGCCCTAAGTGCTAAAATTGCTTCTCGCGTTCCCCTATTTTTTCTAAAACCAAACTGATCTTCTGCCAATCTACTCTCTATTTTATTTTCCATCCTCCTGTATATAATTTCTGTCAGTATTTTCGAGGCATGTGAAGTTGAACTAATCGTTCTGTAGTTCTCACATTTGTCTGCTCCTTGTTTTTTCGGAATGGCGACAATTTTATTCTTCTGGAAAACTTTCGGTACTTCTCCATTTTTTTATTACTTCGTACATATCTCTGACCAATTCAAACAGTTCGTCATGAGTTCTTGGACGGGAGGCTTTGATAAAGTCCGCACTTATGCACTGAGAAAAAATGTAGTGGAGCCAACCGCATATGAGTTTGGATACAGCGAATCTCGCCGCGAGGTTGACTCAACTGAATATCGATTGAAATGACCGAATGAGCATTCACTTCAATCGATATTCAGTTGAGTCAACCTCGCGGCGAGATTCGCCGTATCCAAACTCATATGCGGTTGGCTCCACTGCATTTTTTCTCAGTGTGCCTTCTATTCCTGGCGCTTTATTATTTTTCATATTATTTATTATTAGAAACAACATTCCATTCTCATTTGATAATTTCTTCAAACGTTTACGTCATTTATAATGCACATTGATTGACATTTCATCGACCTATAACCCGATTTTATTACCATAAAGGAAACAAAACAATAGGATTCATGAGCTAAGTCTTTTCGACTAGGATGCTGATATCAGTTCTGACCTTGCAGGATCAAAATAGAAAATCGATTGTATTGATTTTCTCATGTAAATTAGCTATACGTGAACTTGGAACTTTGGTTGAATGCATTGATGTTTACAGAAAGTCCTTGGAATTTACTTCAACTTGAAACCTCACAGTGAAAATCGTATGAAACAATCTAATGTATGAGTATTGTTGAAGAAAAGACATGAATCACGTTCCCATTTATTTTTAATTCCAAGCACGAAAATAAACTTACAAATACGAAGCGAGGGATAGGTATAAAATGCGTTGTATTCCATTTCGAATTGGATTTGTTCCATTTCCTCCATTCATCCCTCCTGGGAATATCTATTAATTTTGATAATATTAACACTATCATCCTATTGGGAACATTTTTATTGATTGATGAAGTTGCATCCAAAATGTTTGAGTGCAATGTATATCTCATGAAAAATATCATTACCGTGATGATTTCCAAACAACGTTGGTGTACTCGATCGTTTTATGAAGGTTCTAGAAAGTTTCATGTAATATTTGCAT
This sequence comes from Gonatopus flavifemur, assembly GCA_018340375.1. NCBI lineage: Eukaryota > Metazoa > Arthropoda > Insecta > Hymenoptera > Dryinidae > Gonatopus > Gonatopus flavifemur. Next base: position 42,752,212 of record JAFFJZ010000003.1, on the reverse strand, counting down.
CTCTATTAGTCTTATTTGTATATTTTACGTTTGTTCGTTGATTCAATTACGAATATACCCGGAATTTAATTGCTTTCTTTATCATGCTCCTATGTAATAAACATTGATTCCAAAATCATTATATTGATACAGAGTAAAAAATTTTTCGTCAAATTCAACACACAAGCGAATGTTAACCATTTTTCTTCACATTCAACGTGTGTTGATTCCAGAGTGACACTTATAAAGTGTTAATTTGAACTCGAATAACATTTTAATGTGTTGAAAATGAATCGATCGAACAGCATTTGACCAGTGTGTTAAATAAACACATAAAAGTGTTAAATATTCAACACTTGAATTTTAACACGTAGTTAAATATTCAACACTCGAATTTTGACACGTACTTCTTTTTCACACAATGATGGAATTTGTTTTACTGTGTATGGATGCATTAAGGGGATACTAGTGGTGTGGCAGCACCTAAATCGTTTATAACAAACTATGGGCAAACACTCCATATCAATTGAAATATCGCTTCTACTTGAATCAGAGAACTGCTGTACAGAGCGATATTTTGATTAAAATGGAGAGTTCGGCCGTAGTTTGTCATAAACAATTTGGTGGCTGCCACGCCGCTAGTATCACTTTGAGGACCATGGAGTCCTTCAAAAAATGGGCAAAATTTCGCTACGTATTTTCTGATCAACTGAGCAATATATAAAAATTTCAAATCCACATTGATGAAGTACAACACTACACGGAAAGACCGGGTCTATTAATATTTAGAAAGAATTTATCAACGTTTAGAAAAATGACTCAATTTAGGGAAAAAAAGGATCGCTGAAAAACATTCGTAGTAAGTCTACCGAAAATTCGTAGTCAAAATATTAACAGTTGATAGTTTCATTGGTATTTTTCACAGTGAAACTATCAATTGTTAAAACACCGAGTACAAATTTTTAGTAGACTCACTACGAATATTTTTCAGCGATCCTCGTTTTCCCTAAATTGACAGTCATTTTTCTAAATATTAATAGACCCGGTCTTTCCGTGTAAAATTGAGCTCTGAATATGAAATTGAAACTGCAAATGATTTCTCAAAATAACGCGAACGATCATAAACATATTAACCTACGAATGTCAATAATTTTTATAATTCATTTCCTTATATTTAGGAATATGTTTTGGGCTTTGAATTTATATTTAGAGCCGAATGCTAGCAGAGACACTTTATTCCTACATATTTAAAATTTTGAATCATTGTTTAGTTATTTAAAAACTATGTAGCAAAATTCTATTCGTTTTTCAGTATCGTAGTACGTGTATATCGTATTTAATTGACCCAATGACGTGGGTTAATAGGGTATGTGCAATACGTTAGAGGGCGTTTGACTCAGTTTTTGACTTATATTGAGAACAAAAGTCAACAAAATGCACTGTACTTCTGTTCAATTCATAAAAAATATTCAGAAATGATAAGCATGAATAATTGTCAGATATTTCTGAGTGGAAAAGAATGCGAGTATCAATTTTACTGCATCATACTTGAAAATCATTTGTATAAAGAAGTCAAATATTGATAGGGCTTCACACGAGACTCTCGTCTTAAATTGAAAAATGATCTATATTTACTGTTTTAAAAATTTAAGACATACAAATTTTGAACAAAATCAAGCTTCTATCTAAGGTGTAACAAAATCACATGGAATTCCGATTTCATCGCAGAGGATAACGAAGATATTCTCTCAGTCTCGGAACTAGTTCCGGTATCGGTCTCGATGCAGGTCTCGCTGCATATTTCGATATATATCTCTGCTAATTTTGTTTGAATGATCAAGGTTCCACCCCACTCCGTTGATTCCATTTGTACTCTCAAATTATCTTGATCATCTTGATATTTCAAGAGATTAGAATAATTATTGGTAACTATTTTATCTTTCTTTGACGCGAGTCTCGTGCGAAACCCTAAATATTGACCAATTCGATTACAGCATAGTTACAATCGAACGATATTGATTATGTAAGAGTATATCAACAATTATTTTTCCGCATTCATATCGGACGTGATTCTATTCGTCCTCTACATGAATATGATAATATTGCATCCAACAGTTTTATTGAATGTTCAATTCTTATTTGATTCATCATTATTCCAAGTGGAATAAAGTATTTATAAAATACAATCGATCGTACATTTGGATGAAGCTGCAACTAACAGCAGATTGTTCACCGAGAGAAAAAAAGGCGTGAATTTTACCTCTTGTTAAGTAAATACTGCACAATTTAAAAATGTAGTGCGAGCTATTACAATTTTAGCTAATTCCACTGCAGAGAAAGTAAGATGCACTTCAGCTATGGTATATTTCACATGCATTGTTGTCAAATCAACTGAAATTGTGGTCGCTTGCACTAAATTCTAAATCATTCATATATTTATTCAATAAGATGTAAATTTTAAAAGTTTCTTTCCTCAGTGTTGTAACTTTTAATCAAACGTTGTTGGAGTCTCGCTCATACCAGAAATCGATTAAGCAGTAGTCTCCTAGACGTTTCAGATGCCTAAATCCTTGTTAAGAGTTTTATATAGGAAAAAGTTATGAAAATGGGTTGCTAATTCCACGGCTGGCAGTGTCAGTTTCATTGCATTCGAATCTTTTGAATGTGGGGAGAATGCATTACTCACCTAAAACTTCAAGTTCTCTCCATGTCGGATGATGTCGTTCAATGTATGAAATTTGTATGATCTACAGAAGTACAATTACCGTCTTATCTTCTTAATATGATGGTCACCTACAATCTTATTTTTCCATAACATAACAATGGCGACATATACACGTAAATTTAGGATTTACACGAGGAGTCATTCAATATTTCTATAATTTTTCAATGTTCCGTGGAAAATTATACGAATTTGTTTTTGTATGATGAAAACATCTTCCTTCAATCTCGTTTTACTTTTATAATCGGAATCTGAAGTTTGGATCGTTTATTGAAACGAATTAGAAATTGAATGACGAAATACTTTACTGTTGAAGACCAAAAATTTGGTAGTACTTCTTTTAAGCCATGTTTTCAGTTCCAAAGAGTTGATTTGAAAAGTTCAATACCGATTATTCATCAAATTTTGTAGGTTCAAAGTTTCGACTCGTTTCTATAAACGATTCAAACTTCCGCAACATTAATCGAATATGGTTATGGCGCCAAAACCGAAGATTGAATCATAGTGACAACCTACATATTGTTCGAAACAATCAACCCCGATGATTTTCAATTAATATTCATGACCGGTAAACTCATGGTTCTGTCCCTGCTAAAAATTCCCAAATGTGAACAATAGATTTTTCGTATCGTTTTGAATGTGGTTTCAGAACAGGGTTGGCATCTGTGGGTCCAACCCAATTGGACCCAGTGGGTTTTTTCGGGTGGGGACGGATTGAAAAAACCCTCAAAAACCCACATGGTGCTCAATTAAATGGTTATTTTATATAATGTATTTTTCCATTTGTTCTTCTTTCTAAATTTGAATCAGCACGGAGAAAAATTTGGGGTAGCAGATACAGCAATTGCGATGAATTTAACAAAATCCACATGTAAACATAGGGATAGCATTTCTGCGGTGGAAATTCTACATCATTTTTGCTGTAAATTGAAAACGTCGCAATTCTACCGCAATCTGATGTAATTTTAACATACGCACTTCATAACTATCACATACATCAAATGTAAATTCTATTGTCGTGATGAATGAAATATAAACAGTATGACAAGCGATATTTACTTCAAACTTATGAAATTTGTACATCAGTCTGATGTAAAATACATGTTAGGATTTTTGAATAAAATTTCAATTGCTCATTCATATATTTTATGCATACGCGAGAACTACGATAATAACTACAACAATTTTTGTTAATTTTCCAAAAGCCACAAAGATGGGGATAAAATTTAAGTGATTGAAATTTTACATTATTTGCGCCGCATTTTTATGAATTTTCACTGACAATTGAAATAAAAAAAATTGTATCTTCCCAATTAATTCTTGCTGTTGTGTTTTTTGTTGAATTTGCAATGAGACAATATATACAAATGCAGTTTTGAGCAGTGAAATGAACTTTAATCACTCAGCTTGAATTATCTTACATCTTACATATTACATATTACAATAAGATACAATACAATGTTGTGTCGCCTTATTCTATCATTATCACTAGCCGTACGCTATGGGTGGAGATTCAAGTTTTTAATATGTCAAATGTAGGAACAAACTGATACTCGCGGAAAACTGTTGAAACTGTTTGCGCCATCTTTGTGACGCGATTTTAATCATTTTGAACTAAAAGGAGTGTTACAAAGCTTCTCAGTAGTATTACCAACACAGGCGAGTAGTTTTTGCAGAAGCAATTGTTGAATACACATCAGATTGCGGTAACAGTATATTTGAGAATGAGAATAAAATTCCTGGGAAATAAATCAGATTATCATTCAAAAAAGCATGAGTAACATTAGCAACTGTACTTGTTGAATGTACATTGGATTGCTGTAGAATTGAATAAGTGGAAATGTGGTTGAGCATGCCTTATGGCATCACGTTCGTGAAAAGTAGATTCAGTCGAGTGTAATGGAAAATTTACATTGTTCGTGGTCAATAATATCATAAATATATTTTTGGATTGGCGTAATTTTTACAATCTTCCAAAGCAATGATCATGTACGTATCATGTGAGTTTCATCAAAATTAATGTAGAAATTACATTGAAAGTTTTATCTATGCACTGATGTTAAATTTACATTATAATTTTTCTCCGTGAGTAGAATTTCATTGATTCTACAGTTATAAGTATCCCACTGGATAGAATTGGATGAATTTTACTACGTTATCAATTAATACTCATTATTCAGTGAGTGAAAGCTCACCTAAAGCTCGAAATGATGATTAATCGAAATGAGTCATATTTCATTGGGAAACTCAACACCGAAAAAAATAATTTATTTGATCGAATGAACTGAAGTTAGTTGTGAAAATGAGTTCCGAGTAATAAAAGAATAGAAGCCGGTAATAAAAGCTGTAGTAAAGGCAACTTTGAATTAGTAACAGCAACTAAAGTCAGAGAAATTAAATTTGAATTTAGTTGAGCCAACGCCCGTTTTAGTTATCCACACTGTTAGAAAAATCTGTTTGGAATTTAATGTAAAAAGTTTGGAAGCAATTAACACACACAATTGTGTATTAATTTTCAAACATTTTTGTATCCCTAAAATAATAGACAGAATTTTGAAATTCAAGCCACAACATTATAAAAATCGATGTAAAAAAATGCATGAATTTTCAACACCATATTACCTAATAAAAATTCACATCGAAAGGGTAGACCACGATTGTCCCGAAATTTCCTGATTTATTGAAAACTAGTACTTTCTAATAATTTCTCAAAATCTACTAGTTTTCAACAGATCGGGGAATTTCAGGTTCACACACTTCCGGGATAATCGCATATATCGGGATATGAATTTTCATAAACTATGGTGAATATCAGAAACTTTGTTTGAAATTTGAGAAATATGTGATTGATTTTCCAATATTCAAATAAATACAGAAATTCAATATCTACAGTTATGAATTTTCACAAACTGTTATGAATTTCAAAACTTTTGTTTGAAGTTCATGAAATATGTGATTGATTTTTCAACATCCAAATGTGGAATACAATTCATATAGCGCCCTTGAAAATTAATGTACTTTTTTCTATGAACGTATATTAAATTCACAAACATTTTTAACAGTGCAAATATCAACAACTGTATCTAGTTGCTGGAACTAATTTGGAGTAAGGGTAACTAATCATTTTTTTCGGTGAATGGATATTCACCAATGCAGCGCATTGGAGTGAAATACTAATAATCGCGATCCAGTGGAATTCCACTGATCTAAACACAGAAAGTTATTTAATTGAGATTTGTTCAAATGTTGCTCGAATACCGTTGAAAGACTTATTCATTAAAGTGTGATTTTTGTATAAAAACGAATCCGTGAAAAGTGCCCAGAACTTTTCATGCATATGTGGTACGACTAGCCATTGTTTTGGATCGTCGTTTTGTATTCTCGAAACCTTCCAAAGCATTGCCTAGCCAGATTATAAATGCTTGAGGAATGTTGGAACATTTCAAAAAACACGTTTCCACTAAAAACCACACCTCCACTTATTAGTCAATAGAATGTGATAACTTCCTACAAGTATAGAAAAATATGGGAGATAAACATTGATAATTAAAAATGAATTCAATGGAAAACAATTTGTACAATGTAGATTTTAATTGACGAGACAGCATTTTATATGATTCAATAAAATAGCATAAAATTATAATTTGAATATGAATGTTCATATTTCGGTACAAATACAACGGTACATATTCATTCTTAATTTCTACATAATAAATGAGTTTGATAACCCTATTTGTTTATTTTTTATACACTGAGGGAAAAAATTCATTGGGACAAAAAAATATTACATCCAATGGTATCTATAAAATATTTCTCGAGATCAATGAAATTTTACTCCAATGGATGGAATGGTTTTTCAGTTGATGAAATACTTCATGCGGTCAAAAACCATTTCATTCATTTGAATAATATTCAATTGGTTCAAAGAAATATTTTATAGATACCATTGGATGAAATATTTTCTTGCCTCAATGACTTTTTTCCCTCAGTGTACTTATATGGGGTTTTTGTATTTTTTTTATTCAAAAAAAAATATCACAATAAAAATTAGGGTGAACTACCTAGTAAATGTACGATGGCCTAATGGAATGAAGATTCATAAAAGAAGTAACTATCAAAAATTTATACTACGTTAAAATAATTTGGTTGTTTTCAAAATAGTAACAACTTCTTATGAAAACAATCAAATTACTTTAATGCAGCAGAAATTTTTAATAATTACTTCTTTCATAAATCGTTCATCTACTGGGTAGTTCACCCTATTTCAGAAAGTCTTAGTTGCAGTTAATCATCGTGTTGTTCATTTTGATAAAATTGATATAGTTTAACTAATTTAGTGGCCCTTTCTGGAACTAGTCTATTCCTCAGACTATTCTAAATATGCCCGAATGAAGAAAAAATTCTTTCAATCTCAGCACTGCTAGGTGGACACCTTAACAATTTGGCAAGAAACATGCAAAACCACTTGGTAGATTGTTTTGATGTGCAGTGTGGTCTTGCATCAAAAGTAGAATGGATACAAAATACAAGGATTTGTAACGTCCAATTTGAATTGTGGCGATGCTGATCGAATTGCAGTAAAGTGCGTTAACGGTTGGAGTAAATTGCACTTGGAAATTTCACTAGTTTCAAACTTGATTTCAGCTCATGTAAACACAAATCTTGGTCCAATTTCAATCTGATCGAAGCCCAACCTTGAAAGCTCAGGCCAAAGTCGAACAAAAATTGATCCCAGATTGGTGCTCAGATGAGAGATTATATGAAAAGTAACTTTTTAGTTTATTCGGTATTTCTTGGTGACAATATAAAGTAAAATGGAATATGGTAGGGAGTCTTTTGGCAGAATCGACATGATTTGACAATCACTAGTCGCTTTCAGAGAACACTAGGGAATGACTAGCGGTGGTCGAATCATGTTCATTCGGCCAAAAGACCCCTTACCATGGAATAAACATATATAAATATATTATTCTATATCATCATATACGGAAAATGATAACATAGTACGATAAAAATGAAGATTAGTAGGTCATACTAAGAATCATCAGAGAAAACCAATGCCAATCAGCATTGCCAGTATTCCCTAGAAAAATCTTCAGCATCTGATGATTAGTCATTTCTTGTACAACTGGCCAATCATATCTTCAATTTGGAAAGAAATGACCAATGACAAAAAATCTGAAGATTTTCCTAGGAAATACTGGCATCACTGATGCCAATTTGATAAAACCCGAAAAAACCTGATTGTACCCAGTGGGGCGGGTTTTAAAGAAAAAACTCGGGTTTTTTCCAACCCTGTTTCAGAATCATGAATTCCCAACTTTCTATCGTAATTGAGCGATAAAACACCCTAATCGTTTTCTTACGGCTTTTATCGGACGTATGTATAGGATGTTATCGTAAATGTCCAGGGTGAAAAAAATTTCAAAATTATATTAAATTTATATATCATTCATACTTAATTATATATAAATTCTGTAAGGTAAAGGAATGAAATTTGGTGATATTTTGAATTTCAATTACAAACAATACCGTCCGCAGAGGGCTATGATGCCATTAATGCACCAAATGATAGTGGAATTATATTTTTGGTAGTTATAAATAATAATGATCAACATCGTTCTGGTTGTTGGCATAAAACAATTTGTGTCGTACATCGAATAGTGCTTCTGAAAACAACCTGTGACTGGTGAGTCAGTATTCTCTGATTTATTAGAAGTAAATGAAACATATATTGGAAACATTCTTTATGCCATACGAAAGAGCAGACTTGAACGAATTTTTTTTATCATAAGTTATTTTTCATAGTCACGTTTAAGTTGGCGTACCCTTATGAACAAAGCAAGAAATTCAAGGTTTTTCAGAATGATTTTGAAACTTCTATCACGATCACGGATTTATCCATTTTTTTTTATTTTAATAAAATTCATTTCTTCCAATGAATGAAGATGTATATACGTGTGAGAGTTGTTGGACTGAAAATGGAGAATCTTCACGAATGGTTCATAAATTCAACGTTCGCCGATAAATTTCATCTATGCACAAACCAGTTTGTATACCGATCCTTATTTAGATGTTTTGTTGCATTTGATGACAAAGAATAACAAAGATATTCATATGTGGCTTTAAATTTATGCGTTTCAGCGTTTTTGAGAATTCCTAATTACCAAACAGTGGTTTTTTTTATATCATCAAATTAACCTACCACTATCACCAAATTACCTCCATCATTACCAATTTACCTACCTCAAATACAAATTCACTTACCTATGGATATTTACATTCAGATCAAACTTGGAACGTTGGTGTTCCATACAATTGTTGAAAGCGTGTGGAACAACAATATACTAATTGGGTATAGGTTCCTATTCATTCATTTACGGAAGTGATTGAGAATCAAACACAGAATGTCACCAAATTACGTTTCCTCGCCCTATAACAATTTTTTCCGTTTTTCCACTCAGGTAAATTCTATAGAATTGAATACATGCGATAAAATACCGTCAAAAAACGGGGGAAGGGTTACGAAACGAAGTCGAAAATTCACGATTCGATAAAAGAAAAAAAATCTACAGATTTTGAATGCGAAAGAATAGTCCAATCATATTTAATGATCTTACAGAAAACCGCTATACGATGTGTAGAATTGGCAGCATTTTAATTATCAATTGTTCAGTATGTAGATGTTATTACGTGACTTTAGAGTCTGTAATTTTATGCATCATATGTAGAAATACCGTCTTTTGTCTTGTTAATACAGTTGCATTGTGAATTCAAGCATTTCGTTTCGTCATACCAAGGTTTGTTGCAATAAAATACTCCATGCCTCATTTCTTTTCTTTATACTGTCCTTTCACAAGTTGAAAATGTGTGTATTGAAGGTTTAGTGTGTCATACCATTGTAAAATCTTTCTTCATTTCCCTCTCATAATTATATATATATATATATATATATATATAAGTATATAAAAAGCAAAAAAATGATCCAACTACATGTAGTGATGGGGATTCTTGAAAAAGATCGATCCTCTTCTGTATAAAAAGTATAACATTTTTATTAAAGTCGATGAAAATTATATATTTTTTATATAAAAAGGGATCGATCTTTTTCAAAAGGACCCCTTCGTTGAATGAAGATTAATGAGAATGGATGGGATATGTGTATTATATTATGCGAAAGGGGAAAGTGAAAGTTAGAAACCCTCATCTACTTGTACAAATTCGTTTTATGTAATGTACAGAGGATAATCGGATATTTGGTTTAAAGAAAAGAAATTCCATGAGTCGAACTGAGGAATACAATATCATTATTCGAGATAATTCTATTGACCTGAAAAAATCAACATTAGAATAAAAATTATGATCTGTGGATTGAAAAAACACAAGAAGAGTTATTTAAAATTCTCATAAAAAACAAAAACCCTTAATATTCGATCATAAATATCGTGCACATTTGAAAAGTTCACGATATAAGAATCATAATTCGTTTTATAATTACAAAAATTCAATACTTGATGTATTCTAGTGATTTATTATTGAAAACACTACCAGAATTCTTTTTTTGAATTTATTTTATTTATGGAGATGGAAGAACTGATGAATATTTATAATAGCTTGGCATCCTTGTTTCTTACGTATTTGAAATATCAATTCCAAACACCTTTCTTTATAATCATGTTTATAAAGAGGTCAAACAAAAGTATGTTACTCTTGAACGTCTGTATGAATATAAAACTTGTTAACGATGATGAAAAATCAGTACCCGCGCAGTGTTTTCCGTGAACCCAGAGCCTCTTTTTATAACACATCAAAGTTACAGCTAGGGGAACACAGTTTCCACTGCTGAGACTGTACACCGTCGTTCTTTGTTCAGTGAATCATCAATGTATTACACCCAGCGAAGGTATCTTTTCCTTAGATATATACAAGCGTTACATATATATGCGTCTACACGTTTCGAATAGCGATATGTCGAAAAGTCGATAGGAGAGAGAAAAAGACTGACTGTCGTCATATACATAGCCAAGCCAGTTTCTCACCCCCACTGACCCAGCGACCGAGTGAGCATAAAGAGTGTATTGGAGTGTAGAGTGCCGTTCAACTTTCTTTATCGAGCAGTTGTCTGTTATCTTTATATAAAGAAGTATACTTTCTTTATTCCTTGGAAGAGTCGTACGATAAGAATCCGTTTCACATGGTCCAATTTTCATATTTTTCAACCATATACTTTCTTCGATAAAATCCATTTGCTTGCAAGAAACGAAAAAAAATACTCTAACTTACTTTCTCCGATTGCGACACAAGGATAATCGACGACGATAATAAAATCGGACCTTGTCAAACGGGATTGGTCGGTTGGCTTTTACCAGATTCAATAAAATTGTCTCCTTTGGAGCTCAGGAACTCCGCACCACTGGTTGTTGCGTTCTTCTTTTCAAACGTTAGATCAAACACTGGCTCTCGAGTATAGAAGCAGAGAGCCTGTAGCCCACAGTTCGATCACGTGACGCGTGACGATTGCGTCACACTCTTCGTGTTCCCCTCACTCTATGCTATCTCTATCTCTTTCTCTCTTTCCGTCTCTCTTGGTTTTTCGTACGAGAAACGAACGAGGCAATGTGGAAGAGAATCAACCGATACGAACGAACAACGACCAAGTGGTATACCCGTCGCCATCTTTAACCCAGTGAAAAGTAAAACCAACCGCGAGAAACCGCGTGGTTTTTTTTTATTCTCCTTCTTCTCCTCAATCTTCGAATTGATTTTTCCTCTGCCGCTACGCGCACAAGGCCAAAAGAATCTTCCTCGGAGTTGAAGTATTTTCCTTTTTTTCCTTTCTCCTTCCACACATTATCCACTTCTTTTTCTGGTATTCGAATGTATATATGTATATATACGATTCACGTACGGCGTGGCACGTACACGTTTTACGCAAAAGCTTTTATGAGATTTTTACACGAGAAGGCAGCGATATGTAGTAGATGTTGTGGTATAATAGCAGCAGTAATTTTCTCACTCTATTTCTCGTCTTTTCAGTCTTGTGATCGGAACCGTTACTCAAGTTATAGGAAATATCTCAATTTTACAATCGTTCGAAAATCACTACGTATCCTATTGTTTCAAAATTGAGTGAAAAAGTTCGAATTATTTGAAAAAAATTCATTTTCACTCATCGTACGAGTATAGAGTAACGAAGAATTCGAATTCGAGTAGAGAAATTTTTGAAAGGGATCGAGAGAACACTTCGTTTTCGCTACGTATGGCTGTATTGTTCCGGAGCGAAAAATTGTTAACACTGGTGAATAAATATATGAAAAAAATTTAGATATTCATTAAATACGAGAGATTCGACCGAAAAAGTAAGACACTGGAGAACTAGAGATTGATACTACAGATGCATGTGGCAAATGGGATACGAGATGTGGATTTTCGAACGATTATTTACGTGTTTCGTTGAAGCACTGATGATTTGAATTTTACCTCAGCAAACGAGTATTAACACAGGTGGACTACCGGAGGACGATTAACGGAATGTTGGCGAGACTTTAATAGGATGGCTTTGTTCGCCACGAATATTGGAATTTTGATGTAAAGATTCCGTTATATCCCGTGAAGCGCGATTGAAGCACGACCGACCTCGAAGGCGAGCTGCGACGAACGAGGATGCGCTCGAACGCGTAGCCTGTGCCGCACTCTCGGTTCATCCCCACCACCAACCGGGATCAGGCATCCGGTAGAGCCTGGTGGCGCGCACTCGCGACTTTCTAAGTATTCTGATTGGACGAAAGCGGTTGCTACTCGATCTCCCATTGGTCGACGGTAAACTGTGAATGTCGCGTGGCGCTGAGCGCGCGCCCGCGCTACCGCCAGTTACGGAATATACACTAACTCACACTCACACGGTTACACACTACTGTACTCTTCTTATTGCCTGCCGCTTACGAAATACTCTGTACGTGTACCTTCTCTCCCTCTCTTTCTCTCCCCCTCTCGCTCGCCCTCTCACGTATACATATTATATAGCTGTACACTAATAATATAATGCTGCAGCTCCCGCAACGTTTATATGTCGAAACTATACGACGGTCGAACAGGAACTGGTCGCTCCGCGTGCGGAAACGCGCTACTTATGTCACGGTAGGAAGGGGACTTCCCCTTTTCGTCATACACCGCGAAAGGAGCGTATCACTAATTCAAGTTCTACACTTCACACAGTTCCGATGGGAGAACACTCTTAAATTATTAATTTTTCAATGCATCTCGATGTACATTCCACTATTTACAATTTTAAATTCCAACTTTGAACTGCTCGTGTCGAGGAGGACAGTCGTCGGTTCACTCATCAATTATACTTTTTTGAAATTCTTGTCAAGTCGAAGTCTAGAAACGGTGCTGGTTTGATATGACCAACTCTTCATCTTGGATCGTATCGATTATTCAATAAAGTGAGGGAGTATTTCAAATTTTCATGTTTCCGATGTTGCATTCGAAGGAGAGATGTCAGTGAAATTTCGTGTGTGATTTCATTTGGGATTTTGTTGGGAGTCTTCATGTGGACAAATTCAATTGTTTCCTCATAAGCAACTGCGATTGTTGTAACAAGTTTCATGGATTTCAAAAATCTTCCCTTGACGAACGGATTTATTGGTTGATATCAGGGCTGGGGATATAATGCGATTCAATGTGATTTTATATTCAATTCGTATAAAAATTATATACAATGTCATGTTGAAGGAATGTTTCTGCGATATTGTCACCTCTCAATTTATCGATTTAAATGATTTATCGAGTTGAAAAATTACATTGAATCTTCAAAGATATTGTATTATACGAGAGAAAGCGGAATTGTAAAATATTTTGTCTTGATTTCCCCAGTATACAGATTATCAGGATTATATATAATTTTTCATAAATTGTATATACACAGAAAAAATTATTCCTTTGAATCTAAGAAATTCTTATTTGAATAAGTCCAAATAAATATTTATACAACGAAAATGAATATTTTTTTTATTCAAAAAAATTTATTATTTGAATGATGGACCAAATAATAAATCCTTTTACATGAACACAATATTTATTTCTGTCAACGAAATATCTATTTGGACCTATTCAAATAACAATTTCTTGGATTCAAAGAAATACTTTTTTCTGTGCAGCTTTGGAAATTTTTCCATTCGAGTTCATTATAAGAAAAAAATGGTGGGAGCAAAGTTTCTTCACGAATGGGCAATTTTTCACCAGGGTTTGGTGGACTATTCCAAAATGGGAGCAAAATCCCCGATTTTTTATAAAAAACAAAATGATTCTCCATAATCAGGGGATGCAATTCACTACTAGTACCAAAAAGAAACTCATATTTTCCACAGTGTCGCTCCAGTGTTATCTTCGTTTCATTCAATTTATGTTGATATCATCTTGATCGGTATTTCATTCTCTCATTTTGAACTTGATCTTGAAATGATATCTGGTTTATATATTTTTAAATATTATATTCCATTTTGTCAAATTTAGGTGGATAATCAATATTTCGTTATTTGCTGTGTAAATGATTCTAACTCCTCTTCAACAATTTCATCTCATTTAAAGAAATTGAATGCACGAGAAAAAATACATTTTGTACAAAAGTACCACCATAAGTGGAATAGTATAATATTTACAACCGAATGTAGTAAAAGTTCATGCATAATGATTTGAAAAATCTTTCGATTTAACGCAACTTCACATGATAAAGCATGAATTTTTACTAGATTGAGTTGTAAACATTATAACATTTCACTTATAGCAGTACTTTAGTATAACATATAGTAATATTTGAAACATCATTTTTCTCCGGGTGAAATCGATATCGTAGTCGACGGTAGAAGTATTCAAAAACCTATCACTTCAAAGGAATTCTCGTTTTGCATTTCGAAATCGTATGCAACGTTTTCAATCTCTCATGATAACGCAAAATTTGCTATTCCATAAACTCAGAAGAATAAATCCAGTCTTCAAATTTCAAATCGTGGATTATTTATTTTTCTGAATTATTAACAACTGATATCTTCATTTCATGTATCACATTCCTTTACATGATCGTACGTAAATTATAAACAATTCAATATGCGTATACATTAAAAGATAACGAGATACATATATCCTGCACTATGCGCTATCGAAACTGAGTTTTTCTTTCAATAACATATGAAATTCCCCACAGAAGTCTATCAAATGATACGAAAACGATAAGATAAAAATCGATTGAAATTATACAACGATATCGCGTTGAGTTACGATAGGCGAAAAATTTTGTTATCGTCATGACGATAGACACGATACAGAACGATGAACTTCACAGCCGGAATCTATCATTTTCTATCGGGAATTTTGTACGATCTACATCTGGACGTGATATTTTCACTGCACAGATGGAACTTGAGATGGTATGTCTCATTTCTGTCAAAATCATTTAGTGTCAAGTATTTTTCGTTTCAAGCTTGCTTGTGAATGATGAATGGAAAAAATCACATGAGATCAAACAATTCTTTCAATTAATATATCAGGTCGAATATGAAGTTCAACCTTGACTTGTTTCGTTTAAAAATAACTCCCGGGTCGAAAAATTTGAACAGTTTCTGTCCTCTTATTCCATTTTTAGCCTGATTTTGTCCTGATTGTTGTATAATGCGAACAAAAACAGTACTTTTTTATGATTTTATTCTGAATTTCTTCTCAATCAGTTTCATTCGTTGGAGAAAAAATTCAGACTGAAATCATGAAAAAGTACTGTTTTTATTCGCATTATTCAACAATCAGGACAAAATCAGCCTAAAAATAGAGTAAGAGGATGAAAACCGTTCAAATTTTTCGACCCGGGGTGCTACAAAGTAAAGTTCACATATACCATGCAGGAAATTATGACAATTATCACTTCAAATACGAGTCCCCGAAGGAATTTATCGAAACACGGAGAAAAAAGAATTCGCTGTGGCAGCGAAATCTACTTTTGCTGGGTTCCTTTTGCCAGAGCGGCAAATTTTTTGCTGTTCCAGTAATCTTGTTAGCTGCGACAGCAAAAAATGTTTGCTATCCCAACAAAATTTGTTTGCTATTCTGTATATAATACTGAAAATTTGCTGGCGGAGCAAACATTTTTTGCTGCCACAACTGAAAAATTGCTGTTATAGCAAATTTTTAGCTAGGTCAGCAAAAAATTTGGCTATTTTATATATAATACCTCGATTTGCTGCGTCAGCAAATTTTTTCTCCCCGTGAAGGATAGATGTTTTTTCTTTCTGCGTTTACGGATCGAAATGCAATTCTTTTTTTCTTTCTCTCAATACCCATTAAATGTGCCCGCAACGTACATCTTTCACGAAAGAAGGATCGGGGGATAAAAGGATAAAAATGTTTCCTTCGACTTGCGACTCAATTTCTTGTGCAGCTACGACCCTGAAACTTGACCAATCGATTAAGCACATTGATAGCGAGTTTCAAGAAAAAGTTGGAGCAGTTTTGTAAGGGAAGCAAGTTCACTCAACTCATCGGGTTAGACATTTTTCAGATTTTCACTGACAAAAAACGAGAGTTATATACATACGGGAGTCAAGAGCCAAATTCATCATTGCAAAAAATTTGCGGGTCGATATACTGCTCAACCCAAGAACGGATTGACTTTCACCATGAGTGAAAAAATTTTCAAACTTATATATAATTTATATATAAACTGTGCATCGAATTATATCATAATTATATATAATTTTGGAAATTTTTTCACTCGGGACAATGAATTCAGATCTTCAGGAACTCATCGTTAAGGGCTATGGAGTCCTTCAAGGAATGGGCAAAATTTTGCTACATCATTTCTGATCAACTAAGCAATAAATACAAATTGTAAATCCGCAGTGATGAAGTACGATGCAAGCTTTGAATATGAAATTGGAACTGCGAATGCATTCCTGAGAATCATGGAAACGATTATGAACATATTAACTTACAAATGTCAACAATTTTTATAATTTATTTTCTCATGTCTAGGAATGTTTTGGGTTTTAGATTTATATTCAGAGCCAAATCCTAGCAGTGCACTTTATTCCTATATATTCAAAATTT
Organism: Gonatopus flavifemur; assembly: GCA_018340375.1. NCBI lineage: Eukaryota > Metazoa > Arthropoda > Insecta > Hymenoptera > Dryinidae > Gonatopus > Gonatopus flavifemur. The sequence goes on along the minus strand of JAFFJZ010000003.1, from coordinate 42,735,417 downwards.
TTAACCATTGTTTAGTTATTTAAAAATTACGTAGCGAAATTTTGTCTGTTTTCTAACGTTACATGGTCCTTAAATCAATTTCCTTGGTTACAACATTGCAGCAATTACGTACACGGAAAACAGATCGTGGAATGATTACTAGAAATGATAGTAAATTTGTGACAACTACGGATTTTGTACACAGTTGCTATCAAAGACGAGTATCCCTGTTTAGAAAAATCCATTGATTCTCGCCAAATCTCATTGAATCTTGGACAATGTTCTGACCGAATCCTATTTAACTTTTTTCAATGAGATTTAATCAGATTAATGCATTTTTTTCAATGTGATCCTGATTGAATCTTGCCAACTCTGATTGAATCTTGTACAATATTCTGACCAAATCTCATGAAATTTCACTCATCAGATTCAATGGATTCTTTTAACCGGGGCAATGGTTCCTATTTTGGTATATGCAAATACAGTTTAGTATCCCAAACTGGAATCATTACCCGTCTCTGTGAGCGACTTTGTATAGAAATACATAGTTGTCACCAGTTTCCTATCATTTCTAGTGATTTTCTCTGTGTACAGTTTCAAAATCCTCAAAAATTTCTTTTAAAGTTGCAGTCTCGTGAAATGACTTGATCCAATGGATTCCCGAGTAGAAAAATTTATACAGAATTATATACTGGGTGTTTCAGAATTCACTGAAAAAATTTCACAGGCGTCATTCTGCAGCCAAAATGCAATGATTTCCCGTTTGAAAAAAATTTTTTCGACGCTTAGTTCTCGAGATATGAGCATTTTTAGATTTTTTTTCAAATCCAAATCACTCAACAGCATTATGTGCTACGTACTGTAGCTTGACACCATTCGCTAAGTTGGAAAACGGTGGATCTCTGATAAAAAATTGAACTATCCTAACATTCTTTGTTCCAGAGCTACAGCGATTTAAAATTTTTGAGCTCTCAGCCAATCAGAATTCAGCAACTTCAAATCGCTGTAGCTTTGGAACAAAAAATGATGGGATAGTTCAATTTTTTTTTTCCGGAGATCCGCCGTCTTTCAAGCTCCAGTACGTAGCACATAATGCTGTTGGATGATTTGGGTTTGAAAAAAAATCTAAAAATGCTCATATCTCGAGAACTAAGCGTCGGAAAATTTTTTTTCAAACGAGAAATTATTGCATTTTGGCTGCAGAATGACGCCTGTGTAGTTTTTTCAATGAATTCTGAAACACCCCGTATACATCATATATAATGTGAAAAGTTTTTTAATGATAGTTTTTGGGGTTAATTACTGTATGTTTTACATAAGAATTTCTCAGTAAATTCGTTGGTTTCAATTGTCGACTGCAAGTTTGAGATTTTAATGATTTTTCAAGAATAGTTGTAGGGTCTATAGTTTTTTCAGAAATTTCAAGTGCATCATCCTTTTCCATGTAGAGAAAATGTTATTCAAGACGGAAATCCCCAAAGTAGAGAAACATAAAAACACTTCAGCTAAACAACCTTCAGTTTGATTGAATCTAAATGATGATATTAAAATAATGAATCCTCAAATGAAAAAGTCACTGATAATTCAATCATAAAATGTTCCGAATGAACTCAGTTCCTTTGAAGTTACAGAACAAATCAATTTGAAGGCAAATTCATTATGAATAACGAGAATTCATGCAGCAGTCGTCGATCAAAATCATGAAAAGAGTTATTAAAATTCATTAAAATTCAATTAAAATTCATAAAATCATCCGTAAGTACTCATTATACACCGAAAGCACTTGTCATTGATATTGCAAATGTGAAAACACACAAATTTCTAGAAGATAGTTAAAATATTTCATAAAGAAAGAGCTTGTTTATCGAATAGAAATAAATCAATAATTTTCATTTGTGATTCATATTTTATATATCTGCGTGAAAAAAATGATCTGTTCGAAAGTCTAAAGTCAAGCTTGCAAAATTATTGGATTAAATTGGGAGAAATCTAACAAAAGTCTTCTTACCAACTGAAAGATTTGAAACTCTGTCATACTTTTGAAATATTTTTCACTGTAGTTCAAAAAGTTCTTTGAATTCCATTGATTAATGAGATTTCATATAAACTTTGCAACGGTGAATAATCATTCTCATTTCTTTGAACCGTTTCCAATCCCAGGCAACTAGTTAAATTAATGAGATTCAATGGCAATTCAAAAGATGTGAATGGTCATTGAGCATTGCAAAGTTTGTATTGGATCTCATTGATCGATGGGTTTCAATAATGTTCTTACCAGGACAGCCAGATTTCTCGGAGATCAATGCCATACCAATTTTTTTAATGCGAATAAGTGATATATAATGTCCTGTTCCGCTATTGATCACACGAGAATAAATAAATGTGATTAATTGTAAGAATTCTGAAAAATATTTAATTTCATTTGTCTTGAATTTAGCGGTAGCTAATTTAACAGGGTGTCTACCGGTCACGGAGATTCAACGGAATTGATCAATCATACGTTTTCATTGAATAGACTGACCAATGAGAGGGAAAGGAATTTCCAGGAACAGACACCCCGTTCAACCTACATTTTTTAATATTCACATTCTTGTGGCGAGAATATTTTATTTCCCACAACGATCTCGGACGTTAATCCTGAGATAGCACCTGCCTTGGCTTAATGTGACGATATTTACGATTATTATAATGCTGTGAGAATAAAATTGTGTATAATTTTAATCTTTTTGAGTATGTAAATTGAAAAATGAAATTGTTATCTCCATCTTCTTGGAATTGTTTGTACGTGGACAAACAATTTATTATTGTTTACAGGTTTCTTTAAACACAAATTGGAAATAGAAAATTGAATGAATGGGATAAAAATATATCGATTCAGGCATAAAATATTTGATAATTTGTTCATCTTAATGAGACCTGCTCAGATCCACTTGAATTCATTGAAATTTTTCACATGTAATCTATTCCTTTTCGAAGAATCAACTTCGGATTAATTCATGCATTGTAATCGATAAATTTTCCTCATGAAATTAATTAAAAACGTGATGTCGTGCAGCCTTATTTGAGGATACACTCGATGAGACGGAGTACCACTCGACCCCAAAAAGATATTGGAATAATTAAGAGAAACTTGATTTTCATTCTCTCACAACAGATCCTTTATTGCATACAAATCGTGTGAAACTTGAATTTCAGATAGATTATTACCGGTTGACTTGACCAAAATCTTGTCTATTCTCTTGAGAAAAGCCAGTGTGGATGTGGAGTTTTTCTGCACATGAAATTTGTTCCATACGAAATCCATTCGCTATTTCAGCGATACGGAGCATATTTTCATTCACATGAACATGATTTCGAATCACATCCATAGAATCAAGAAATATATACTGGAATAGTTAATTTTGTGAATTGCTGTTAATGACCACACAAATACAGTTATAACCCGAAGGTAGAAAGTAACAACTGCTACTTTCGGTAGTTAATGCGACAGCCATTAATTTCCGCAGCAGAATGTATGGGATTGTAAAGTAAACCTATCATTCATATATTATTAAATTTAGCTTGACGTTGTTTGCACATTAACGTATCAAGAAAATTGAACAACATTCTCGGCAGAAATCATGTGTTCCTGTAAGTATATCGTATCTCTTGTTCACTTCAGTTGAAAAATTCTGTTAAAGGATGAATTTGAAACAAAATCAAATTTATATACAACCTCTTCAGTATAATATATTAGATCTGTGAATGAATTTCCTACTTTTTTTATCCTATAGATCCTTATATAACTAAAGATGAATAACAATCGCTTCATGGAAGGTAGAAAAATCTTTCATAGTTGCTACATAAATTATACATAATCACTACGTAAGGAGAGAGCTCCACATAAATTGTGTGAATATTTTATCTCTAGTTATATACAAATTTAACAATTAATCTACATAAGAAGTGTTATTTGAATTTATTCGTTCTGTTTCTCGATATTATTCTTCATTCTAAATTCGTGGTATGTATGCAACAATGCTCTCGTACCAACTGCAAAAATCCGGTTTTTATCTCTACGTAATTTCTTTCACGTAGATTTCCACATAATATAATCGTCCGAGGAAAAGAAATTTATGGTGAATTTTTAAAGCACTCCTCGAAGTGCGGAACAAGCTTCTTATAAATATTTTCCAGCCATTCTATATTGGAGAATATAGCGAGGATGGAAAAAATTTCAATGAAGTTTTACTTTATTCATTTAATTCCAAACGAGAAATTGAATCTCCAGGGTCCAATAGTGATACGAATTATCATCTCTCTTTTCGATTAAAAATTTACACATTCCTGAGAAATCACCTGAAAAACGGGATCATTTTTCGACTTCGTGAATTTTGAGCGTTGATAAGCGTCCCTACGTTTCGAAGAATAATTATGCGAATCGCATTAATCCGTGCACGAAACTTCGAAACCTGCCCAGAATCTCTGATCTATTTTTCTATCGATCGTGTCCCAGTGTAGTCTATCTAGGACGCCCCTCGTTATCTAGGACATGTTGCAGTGCTAGCAAGCAGAACACACCGCGCGGCCGCGCTTTGCCACTCCTCTGGATTATATGTGAGTAGAGTCTCTAACGGTGACCTCGCTTACTGTCCCGCAGCAACTTGAATTCTATCGACGCAGCAATGCGACGATGCCTCACCTAAGCTAGGCAACAACCACCGCCTCCTTCTAATTCTCTTTACATTGGGCCTGTCAGCTTCGTTACGTCATCATAAACTTGCTTATAAAATTCATTCTAATGAGTAACTGTAATTTGTTTGGATAACTATGGAGTTTATTTGGACTTTCGATGATCTATTTCGAGCATGTGTGTTTAAAATCAATGGGGAAGGAGAAATTCTGATGGACTCTTTCGAAATTTAAAAGAGGAATTTATTGGAGCATTTAGAGGAATTCGATTCAATGTAAGCGAACTCTCTAAATTTTCTGGAGTGAAAAATTCACTTTCGAAGAGTGAAAATACTGCTAGTCCAATGGGAATAAGTTTCCACTTTTGAAAAGTGAGTTTTCACTCTATAACAGTGAATTTTCACTCTATCGGAGTGAAATAATAATTCGCTTTGAAGAGTGACAATTGACTCTTTACGAGTTAAATCTCTCTCTTGTTGGACTCGCGGCATTTTCACTCTTTAGGAGTGAATTTTCATTCCAAGAAATTGAGAAAGAACTAAAAAGATGTTTTGCAAAAGCGTCTTTGTCTTTTTCTCCTTTGGGAATTCTCTTCTCGCGCTACATTTGTTATACATGGAAAAGAGTGATACATCTGAAATTTCGAAAGAAACTACAGATTTTACAATCATCCTCGAAAAATGGTTGAAATTTCAAATCAGCATTCGGCACTTGGGATACCGAGAAATACGGTGCTATGATTAGGTTTAGTTGTGTGAAGGAGTTGTGGAAATTGTGTCAACATTCATAGTCCTGCATATATAAATCGCACCCAAAGAAGAGAAGTTGCCGAAACAGCGGAGCTCGAAGATTTGCTCTGCTGATATGGCAAAACTTGTTGTTGAATTAGCAAAAAATTTGCTAATACAGCGAAAATCTTGCTTTTTTAACAACCGCTTGCCATTCAGCAATCCGTAATTGTTGATATACAGACGGCTAGGAAATTTTGCTGAATTCGCAAATATCTTGCTAAACTAGCAATATTTTTGCTGTCACGGCAACGGTTTTGTTGATTTGGCAAAGCAGATTTTTCGGAATCGCTTTTTCAGCAAGAAGTTTTCTCTGTGTACGCTTTGTTGATGGAAGAGCACAGTTATTTACACTGTTGAAAAAAAAGTCGATGAATTTATCAAGAAATGTTCGTATGAATAAGGCAGCAATCAACCTCGAGAAAAACTTGGAAAAGTTGTTGGAAATTTGTTAATTACACCAAACATGTGTTAAATATACCGATTCTGCGATAATCTGGCTGAAAAATACCAAGTATTGGTAAATTCAGCGGAATATTTCCACAGTGCAGGGATCATAATTGGAATTGTTCGAGCTAACAGCGTCAGTAAAGTGTTACAGCCACAAATAATAAAACCATACACACTGTACAGTGAGTCACATGAATACATTGTTCATAACACCTATGTACAAATATTTATCTATTAATCATCAGCATCATTTGACGTTGCTTTATCTGCAAACATAACACGATACATAATTATTTTCTTAGAGCCTTGGTAACATAAGATATTATATAAGTTACATGATTCAAAAGAAATATACGATAATTAACATTTTCATGGTAATATCAATGTTTCATCCTGTAACATATACAAGGAAAAACATGTGAATGAATTCTTCACAATGAGAATCTAAAGGATTCACAACGACTCGAGACACACAAACACTTTAATCTTCCATTTATCTGATATTTTCATATCATCATATTGAGTGAAGAAGCAATTTTTTTACATATCTTTTCATCCGAACGTGTCGTTAGAATATGTAAAAGAACACGCATTCATGGTAAATATCAGATTGAGGAATCAAAATAAAATGACGATTCAAACAATTTGAACAGAACGAATGTACTTTCTTGCGCGTTTTTCGGTTCAAGATGACCCTATTCGGACAACTATGAATTATAATAATACCATCGCTTGATCAGAACTTACGACATTAATATTTGGAATACTTCTCTGAACTGGTATTGGAATTTATGGAGGATTGAAGAAGAGGGTTGTAAGAGTTTGAAAACCGTAAAAGAAGATATAATGATTTTTATAGTGAGGACTGCAATTCTACTCTTATTTCGCAATGAATTAGTTCGTGAGGGTTGATTGTTTTCAAATATGAGAAAAAAAAATAATATAAATTAATTATTTAGGAAGTTTTTAACGGTTGTGGATGCACGATATTTCACGATATCGATATTTTTCATAGAACCTTTATCGAGTTCATATTGAATTTTATAAAATATTGATAAAAACTTTATACAAATTGTATATAAGATATCGTACATCACTAACCCAGGGTTGAAAAATTTGCAAAATTATATACATATAACTTCCATATGAACTATTGAATTGTATATAAATTATATACAATTTTGCAAAGAACGAAGCGAGTATCTTTGACAACAATCTGAATAATAGCGACTTATGTTATCCTTGTTGGATTCGGTTTTGGTTGTATTTTAGTTTATCAAACTTTCTATTTATCTTTCAAGAAAAACAAAATCATCGAATATTCGTTGTAATCGATCAAAGGGTGATTGTGAAGAATAGGGGGAATAGCCAGAGTTGACAAATGGCGTGGTACTGGCAAAGTTGTATTTGCCAGACTTCGGCAGAAACAACTGTGCCCATTCAGAATCATTACCGTTCTCCACCTAGCGCCAAATGTTCGCCGGATTTCGGACGATACTGGCTCACGTGGTTAGACGGTCTTCAGCCAGTATCGAATTAATACTGTTCGGAGAATACCCAAACCGTGCAGAAACGGAACCGCGTCTGTACTGAGTCAGAGTTGGTTGGATGGTGAAATGCGAACAAAAGACGATACGACACCAATATCGATGCAACGTTGTTCTAATGCGGAATAGATAGTGGATAGGGATTTCACTGATCTTTTCAATAACACGGTTACTTTTATGAGACAATACTGCGCCAGTATTGAGCCAGAGTTAGTATTAGCATTCAATATGTTCGATAAATGACATTGTGTCAGTATTGATAGGACTCTGACTGACTACGGAATCATCATTCCGACTCCTGGTCATTTCTTATCCAGCTCTGGCAAAACCACTGATCCTGATGCAGTGCCAGAGCTTCACCATAGCAGGCTCACATCAAATATCGCTATCGCTGTGGTGGTAAATGTCATACTGGCCCTTATGTAAAATGGTGTTATCATTTCAACTCCTTTGCCAGTACTGGCGATCCAACTGGCCCCATAATGGTCGCTCTAGATTTGCCAGTACTAGCACAGTAGTGATTCAGTGGCCCGTGTTTCCATTCCCACATGGGTACCCTAGTAGGAATCATTCTAAGCCCTCCTTTGCTCCTGCCCTGATGTAATCAAGGCAGACTAGGCGAATCCCTGGATCTGGTATAAGCCAGTGAAGTGCCTAATATAATTTATCCCAGAATAAAATCTATGCACATCTGAAAAGTTTGGAAATCAATGCTTTCTAGTGTCATATACTTCGATTTATGTAGATCTGTGTACATTTGATATTCAATTTTTTCCACAAATATTTCGTGTTTGGGAATCATTTGAATAGGAAGAGGGAGGAGATGCATGCGAATTTAAATTAATCTACGTGAGAGTTTTTCTACGTGTATTCATGTAGGTCTAACTTAGATCCACTCGAATGTAAATAGATTTACCGAGATCTAGTTAGATTTGTGTAAATTTAAATTATTCCTTCCTGGAAACCAAAAAATTGTCGAAAAAAATTGGTTATTCTGAAATCTTTAGGGACAAAAATAAGGAAACAAATCAAAAAGAATTCCTTCATACAACTATGTTTGTTCATGATTTATTACAAGACGTTTATTTTGTACATCCCTGTCGGAAGAAAATAAAATATGTTTTACATTTTGATTTCAATTTTAGGAGGATACAAACACGACGACAAGATAACATCTCACATTGAGGGTTGACTTTTCAATTATAACGCTTTTATGATTCTTCAGTTTCTTTATCTGAGAAGGGAAGAAAATTTCTTTATTGAATTATCGTTCAAATGAACAAGTTGCTTCTACCGATGTGCGTGGGTTCATTACTCGGAAGTACACAAATCCTGTAGAAAACGTATCTAAATGCGAAAAGAGGAACTGTAAGCTCAACTTTGTATCACAATGATTTGTTGGGAGTGCAAATAATTGTGACACATCATCGTTTATCTCTCTAATGCAATTATTCGTTATCTACAACCATATGTTTGAAAACCGTACGCTTCCTTCCTATTCTTCCCATGAACGTGTAATCATTCTTCCACTGTGATAAGTTCAAACGAATGGATGACTAATAGACACACAATGAACAATAAAAACCCAAAAAAGAATCAACCGCATGTATGATATGACGTTTCCAACTTCAGATTTGATACTTCTCATTGTTCATTCACACGGAAAGCAAATTTGAAGAGCGCAATCGAGTTTGCATGAAACGTGGAGTGTTCCACCCTTTGATTCTGAGAAAACGGTCAGATTTAATTAGTGAGCTGCAATGAGAGTAAGTTCGAATTGTGAGTAAATCCATGAGAGAGCCCAAATTTTCTTTTCGATGGTAGGACTAACGAACAGGAAACTCGATTTTGCTCCAATAGACACATCAGAAATTTCCGTTATCTCATCCTTGACAAATGCTCATTGTTATCCGGCAATTGCGTATCTTTGATTATAACAACAAAATGCCGTTAACGAACTCGAATTTGTGCAGTCTGTAATAATTGAAAATGAATTGCTACAGGTTTTGTCGCCAAAAAATCATTTAGTTTACTCGAAAACTTAAGAACCAGTGATTCTGAGGTTTTCATATTCAGCGAATGCAAGTTGTAGAGCTTTCGAAAATTATTTGTATATGAAAGGATAGCCGAGGTCCGCAACAATGTAGCGAATACTGCTCTGGCAGGAGGAGCGTCAACGTCATACACATCACAAAATTTGACAAGGGATATGGTCCCCTGGTTGAATACAAAGAGCGAGCGGTGAGATCCTGTCTGACTAGTAATTAATAAAATTGTTGAATTTAAGATATTGAAAAGAGGTTTCGTAACAGAATTTTTGGATTATGGAGATTCACAAAATTATATACCATGTGTTCAAAGTTCCTCCCGAAAGATTTCATCTCGTAACAATGATGATAAATGATGGCACGTATTCTAGGAATCTCTAAATTTGATGTTTCTGATGGAGTTTCGGATTTTATCCAATTGTTCATGTAAAATTTCATATGAACAAAAACATATGATTTCTGTTCTAATGCTAACATAAATTGACTTAATGTGCAGTCATATGTATTTCAGCTTCAATAGGAAGACTTGAGGAATCAATATTTTTTGCCACATCGTTATTGTTATATCTATCTATATGTAATAGAAACAACAAATTCCAACCTTGAATATTTACTGTGTTCTTCTACAATATTCAATCAGACTATGATAATATATGATTATTTATTCAAAAAAGGACGATGGTGAATTGGAAAAAATATTCTTCATAGATTGAAAAATTGTTCTATTCGTTACTTCCTATGAGGATTTTTAAATTCCGAATTTCTTTCTCCAGTTTCCTCAAGTAGGGGAACGAGGGGCTAGTTGTAACAGTTTTTGTAAAAATGCTAATATTGTGAAATATATACATAATTTCTTGCTCATCATTCACGCAGAGAAAAATTCTTGCTGAAAAAACGATTTCGAAAAATCTGCTTTGCTAAATTAGCAAAACGGTTGCTGTTACAGCAAAAATGTTGCTATTTTAGCAAAATATTTGCTAATCCAGCAAAATTTTCTAGCCATCTGTATATCTACAATTCCGGATTGCTGAATGGCAAGCGCTTGTCGAAAGAGCAAAATTTTTGCCGTAATAGCAAATTCTTTGCTAATTCAGCAACAAGTTTTACCATATTAGCAAAGCAAATTTTCGAGGTTTGCTGTTTCAACAACTTTTTTTCTCTGCGTGTTGAATGTTTCGTAAGCGTGAACATTCATTCATCATATGCAAAAAGATATTCATCAAAAAGTTTGCTGATTTTAGCACAACAGACATTATTCCAAAACAAGTCAGCTGTTACAACTTACCCCGTACTTGGGGCTAGTTGTAACAAGCTTGGGGCAAGTAGTAACACCTAGAATAACTGCTCATTGAAAACATGTTAACTTCTTGTTATGGTACGATACTTATTGATAAATGAGCTGAGCTGACTATTTTCTTATTGATCCGAATTTACAACACTTATTACGAAAATAAACTTTGAAAAATTAAGCTCCAGGTTGTAGAATCATCCTGTACTTATTAGCCTATTACCACAATCATTATGGAACTCCGATATTATTCAGTTAATTTTTATCGCCACTTATAATTATGACTAAGATCGAATCATATTCAATCAATCAAAATAGAATCAATACAAATCCGTAATCTTGATAAGGATTATCAATTCAGTATTCATTATGAATACTTTGAATTTAAAATGAACTCTTGAAGAACACCCTAATGTATAAAAAGAATTCACATCGCAATTCCATAAATAATTATTCGGGCATTTAACATAGCACAAACAAACAGGTGTAATACACAATAATGCTAGCAAAATTTGTTTCTTGTATAATATCTGAATCAGGACATCTTCATTTTCTGAACCTGTTTCAGATTTTCTTTGATAATTTCTCATTTTTAGATGGAATAAAGACATTTGCACATCAACGATTAAAGAAATAAGTCGAACCAAGTCGAATAAGCACGAACCGAAACATGTTACAATATGCCCCGAAAGTTTGTTACAACTTGCTCCATCGTATGATTTCGGATATATTCGTTGACTATTAAAAAACTATACAGAATTCATGAAAAAGTTATTTAAGCATTTCAAAGCTCAATAAATAGACAAAATAAATAGTCACTTACATATTTGAAGAGGATGGATTAATACGACTAAAATCAATGTTTGTAAAACGATGTTTTTTTTCATTTTCTGACTCAAATGGATCCTATGTTTCTAGACACTCCCAGCACTGTCTCACGAGATACCGATAGTGTGTAGTTAATGAAGCACGTCATAGATAGGAGATTTAATTCAAAATCCAGCGGCAATACTTGAAATTCATCGAATAATTCGCGTGTTACTACGTACCCCTGTTACAACTAGCCCCTTGCTCCCCTATGGATTAACATAATGACAAAACAACACCCGTGATATTAATTATTTTTTATTTTATTTGCCTACTCTTGGGAAAACTGGGGAGAGGTGGATTTAGTGCCTTCGAAGGTAGCGAATTATCCTCAAATAGAGTTCTTCGCCGAATTTCTGTGTTCAAATAGCAAAATATTTCTATCTATTCTACCAACATAGTATGAAATCCGCACAATGTTTTAGCATGATTCAAATACGTGGCTACACATGAGTGTTTTATCGTCTATTACATAACAATATCGTCATGTATAATACATTACATTACGCATACTATCTATCCAAGTATCTTCTTGGAAAGAACCACCTCTTTTAGATAGCGAGTTACATTAGAGTGTGTACGAACAATCGAATAGCGCGAGTACTTGCATAATGGAAAAAATTCAAAATACATTTCAAATTATCAACTCATTGAAGATATATCAGACGTTCGATGGTTGTATTACATGAGATAATTTCGCCTTTTGTTTTTCAATTATTTTGTGATAAACAAGGGTAATGATAATTCTATAATATTGTTCTTGATTACGTCTCGAGGATTCTTTTTCAAACCCTCACCAGATGTGTTCAGTTGAGTGGAAAATTCAGATTATTATTGATCTTGACGAATTTCTCACGTATTTTCAGGATTATTCTTTACAACCTTGGAAGATTTTATATAATTAAAATTCACATACTATTCAACTATTATTTCCTTTCTACAGAATTGTGACATGAGGATAAAAAGCACATACTCAACGTTGTATTGTTTTTTTTTCATTTCTAGACAATAGCTGCTGAATGATTATAATACTGTTGTATCCTGATGAAAAGATATTGAATCCATGAACGGTATTGAAAGACTAGTCGAGAGATGCAGTATCATGATTGCTCATGCACGTAAAATCCTGCACTTACGTTACACATGAAAGACTATATCATAGGATGACAATAAATAACTTCGAGATTGCTTGGAATACGAGTGTTTTGTTTCTGAAAGTATCGACAATTATTGTTCTCTTTTTCCCTCTTTTGTTCAGGACAATAATTGTTACTTTTATCGCGGAAGGAATCACATGATTTCCCACTCACAACTGGAAATTGATATCTAATAAAAATTGAGTGATGTATTTCTCTGAAGATTAGATCGGAGATTCAAAGGTTAGATATCTGAACTATGAACTATAAGAGGAATAGTTATGCGGATATACTGCGAATCAAACGAGTGTATGCAAAGGTAAGATATATAATTCATTGTACCAAATTCGGTTCCACCGGATTTCAAGGTAACCTTCTGTAAAACCTGCGTGGTATCAATTTTTCAGGATTTATATCCGATTGAAACACTGATCGATAGTTTTTAAAGCGTGAAATTCATAACTTTTCTTGAACAGCATTTATCATTAAACGGTTGCACTGCCTAGGTAGGAATTGACAAATGGCCCACGTTTGGCTCAATTTTGACTTATATAGGGCCAGAACCAATCACAAAAAGTGGTCCAAGCTTGGTGAAAGTATGGGATGATAACCTCGTGCCAGGCTTGGTGCCCAATATTGAGCCAAAAAACAATACTAAGCATGGCCCAAGGTATCATGATATATGTATTACGAATTTTTTGGAGCTTGGCTTATATAACCAAACCGGACCTGGCCCAAGTTGTGTATATCAACTTTTGACAAGCTTCAACTTGTTTCTTCATACTTCTTAGAGGACAAAAATACATAATTTTTCAGAACATTCCATTTGTGACATGAAGACCCATGTGGAAAAAAAGTCCAAAACTGTATACAATTGTACACGATTTTTATACAATTTGTACACAATTGTATAAATTTTGAATAATTCTTCCACATGGGGAGTCATTATTCATTATCACAATAATTTATATTGATACAACAGATGTGAGATAATACATAATTACGAGCATGAAAATGCAATATAGGTTCTTAAATAATCAATGGTTTTCAATTGGCCCAATATTGTCTCACCATGTTTGGCAGTCGGATGTTTTGCCAAGTTTCAACTACTTGTTGTGATACATTTCCTATGAAACGTGATATGGATTCTCAAACAACAAATGTTTTCATATTGGGCCGATATTGGTTCGCCGTGTTTGGCAGATTAACGTCTCTCCAAGCTCGAGCCACTTGCTGTATGGGCATTTCTTATGAAACAGGGTATACGTTCTCAAAAAAAGAATGGTTTTATATTGGGTGGATATTGGTTCGCCATGCTTGGCAGCTCCATATTTTGCCAAGCTTGGACCACTTGTCAGTATTGGCAGTTCTTACCTGGGTGTGAAGGTCCATATCGACCTTCATTTCATTTTCAATTGAAAGATCGGGCAAATCTAATTTCTGCCGCATTCTACAATTCGTCAATAGAAAAAAGATGAAATGGACGAAGGAGATAATTAGAAACTGTCATGCGAGTATATTCGTCTCATAACTTTAAATTGAGAAACATATTGAAAAACCCAGATTAGCTCGAACTGTTGGAGTTTGGAAAATCTCTTCTTTGTTCCTTTCATCGTACGAATCGTTGAATATCAGCAATGAAATGATATCGAATAATCAAGTTTTCAATTCTATTTCACATTTCAAATCATTTGTGACGATCCAAGAGGCGTATTCCTTCTTTCAAGATAAAAATGATATGCAACAACTATTTTTAAATAGACGTGTACGCTCGACCCTGATGAATAATACACAGTGGTAATTAATGCTGATGATACACGGACGCTACTATACACGGAGAAAAATAATACAATAAAAATTACAAAATTTTCCAGCTAATTAATACTACTGTACAAACAATGATTACTGGCGTCTCAATGGGCCGTTGCTGGCCCTCTGCAATGTCGGTGAAGAGCCGTCACTAGCCCTGTGAAACACCAGCAGTTGTGGTGACTGGGTATTAGGTCTCATCTCTTTCTGAGAAGTCCTCCTCAAATATGGAATAGAATTACAACTGCAATAATTTTTACTACGTTCGGTAAGAAAGCCTGGTTAAAAAACACCATTGATTCTCGCCAAATCTCATCGAATCTTGCACAATGTTCTGACCAAATCCCGTTCAATTTCATGTCATCGTACTACTATTTTGCTACATTATTTTTCTCCGTGTAATGATGAAATTAAAACCAAAGTTTTTTCTGTTAAAAATTCTACGTCACCTAATCGAACGGATTATTTGGCGCATTGACAACGTTGGCGAGTGAATTGGAATATGCGAGCGAATTAAAAGTTTACATGGCTATGTAAAACGCGTGAACTGTAGGTTAGTTCCTAATGTACGACGCGCCAGCGGGTGGAACGGAGGGATTACGCGGTACGACGAAGCGCGGGGCTGAGAGGGTGATTATACGGGGAGTTATCCATGCCGTTGGGAGTTGGGACTCTCGCGAGTCGTCCTATTTCTGCGCTCGGCTAACTCCGTGTATAGGAACCGATTGTTCACGAAGTATACCATAGAATATAAGTAGGTCGTTCTGAGCCGCACGTGTCGTCCTTGACTCACATAGCGCGACGCGCAGGCGCGCTCGTCGTTGCCGCATTGCTGGTCGCTAGGGCTGTTTCTTTGTTCCCTCCTTCGTTATAAATGTGTACTTTCTTTACGTGTATGTGTACTGGATTACATACGCATATACATTCTCATCGATTTTATATATATATATACACACACATACACACACAATATAAATGTACTTTTGTCTATGTCTGTGATCTTGCAGACATAGCTTTATCGCCTACATATATATATATATACTTATGACTGTATAGCACACGATGTTCCTGGGACGCTCCCATGTGACTCCACCATATCTTTATTCCAAATCGAATGGATATTTGTGAGATATTCCGCTTTCCAATAAAAAATGAATTGAATAGGGGAGCAAGCGGTTGAAATAAATCATTGGAGACCCGAGCGACGAAAGCTTGTTTGACAAATTCTAATCGATGAAATGATAACACTCTATCTGAATTATTTTTGAAATAAAGCGCTTAAGAGTAAAGTTTCGTTCATCATGCCCAGCATGCGTATATATGCGAAAATTATTACTTTGATGTTGTAATTTGCGGATCGTTGTGGTGTTTCATATAAATGAAGCATCGATGCGGCAGCTTCAATCGGTTGGCGATTAATTCGATACTTTGATGACATTTACTTGGCACTCTGATGCTATTTAGACTGTTAGAACGTGTACAATGTTCTCAAGACGATCATAGAACCATCCTGTAGTCTAGAATATTCGGTTACACGGTTATCGATTGATACAATGATATTACTTGTTGTATACTCTGAGAATATTCGAAATGTTCTCGTGTTGCTAAGGGCATTTACGTGAAGATTTAAAACGTGAATAACCGTGCAGAGTACATGAGATTTCTTTACATGCATAACCATGTGAAAAAGAAGTATATAGTCTATTTACGGAATGCATGAGTCGAATATGTGTCATATATGTGTTGGATCTTTCATGGATATAAAAAGCTCATGGTTTATGTATAATATGTATCACCTATACGTTCAAATGTGCATATGAGCGACTATATAAAGCGTTCTCCTACTTTGTTCCGTATGAGTATACACGATGGATGAAGAAAGTATGTCCCAGAGTGAAGAGCTTACATGAAAATTGAAGAATTATCCTATATTGAACCACACGGTACAAGACTTCAAAACGTTTCTTAATTAATACTTCTGAAACCACAAGAATCTCTTCCGCTTAATGGTTCATTGCACTGCACTAAATGAACGAAGGAACAAGCTTTTTTACCAAACAAATTTGTCACCAAGTGGCAGTGATTCTTGAATCTAATGTGTACATTAGACAAAAAACGAACTACTTTGATATACCAATTTTTCACTTATCTATGCTCCAAACTGTAATTTGCATTATAATACTATCATTTTTATTTCACTATTAATTTCAACATAAGCGCTACCTATAAGTAAAGAGTAAGCGCAAAAATCGCCTTGCATTCTGAGAAATACCCTATGTCGATCATTTGCAAGAGAATACCATTTCCCGGTAAACACAACAATGGTTTTAGAGATACAGAAATCGACAGAATCGATAGATTCTTAACAGAACCGATTCTTTTTTATAGAAAACTTATAGATTTTTGTATAATCAAAAATTGATACCACTTTACCTCCAAAACCAGTGTTATGCTCACCGGAAAATGGTATCCCCTCGCTAATGATCAACATAGAGGATTTGTTAGAATGCATTACAACCTGTAACTCGCCGTTCCAAAAAATAGGCGGAAAAATACTCTTTTTTGCGGTCATTGTTTGTGAATCAAAATGAAAACACGAAACTTTATAATTACATTATGTATAGCAAACAAATTCATTTCAATAACTACACCACCTCATGTTAATGGAAAGCCTTTGCTTCACTCTATTGTACAAATTTCTTAATTTCAAGCAAGAAAGATATATCTACTTGTGAAACCATGGAAAGTCATGGAAAAATTTTACTGAGAATAAATGAATATATATAATTTGTACATAGAATCTATAAGAATCATATATAAATTCGATGCAATCTTTTTACAGTACAGGATATGACTCAAGCCTTATAGATTGTACCCACACAGCACATCCACCGATGTCCACGTCGCATCTCCGTGGAGGCGAGGTGGAAGAAAGGGAGACGTGGATACAAGGTGGAAAGAACGGAGAAGCGACGTGGAGGCGACGGAGAAATGTCCGCGTGCTGTACGGGTATATAATCTGTATTTGAGTTAATTTGTTTTATATTAAATTTTAATCACATCATGCGTTGAAAAATACTTTTAACCTATCACTCCAGATAGTGACGTCCAGGAAGTTCTAAGAACTAAACCTCGCAAATATGTGCTTAGGTTGCACTCGTGCACGGCGGGTGACGTTTTACAGACGTACATATAGAAACAATGCATACAACGTTCTGTGGACGTTCTCGTCAACTTCGAAAAATACAACAACGTGTATACAACGCATTTTTTTTATCATTTCAATTTTATCAAAATAATTTTTCTAGCAAAAATCTCTAATTAGTATTTGATTAGAGTGGAATAATTTTCAATATACTGGTTGTCACAGAATTCATCATTCGGATTTCTATGGTGTATTCTGCAGTCAAGATGTAATAATTTCCCATTTGACAAAAATTTTTTGGAGGCTTAGTTTTTGAGCTATGAGCATTTTGAGATTTTTTTTTTTCAAATCCAAATAACTCTACAGCATTGTGTTCTACATTCTTGACCCTAACATCATTCTCTAAGTTAGAAAAAGCCGTATCTCTGGCAAAAAATTCAATTATCCTATCATTCTTTGTTTCAGAGCTACAGCGATTTGAACTTCTTTGGCTTTTAGCCAATCAGAATTCAGCAACTTTAAATTACTATAGCTCCGAAACAAAGAATGATGGGATAATTGAATTTTTTTCCAGAGATCCGGCGTTTTCCAACTTAGAGAATGATGTGAGGGTCAAGAATGTAGAACACAATGCTGTGAAGTTATTTGGATTTGAAAGAAAATCTAAAAATGCTCATAGCTCAAAAACTAAGCCGCCAAAAAAATTTCTTTCAAACGGGAAATTGTTGCATCTGGCTGCAGAATACACCACAGAAATCCAAATGATGAATTCTGAAACACTCAGTATGAATCTTCTGGAATACGGATATACTTCCATTTAATTTTTCTAAAAGACTGAAATTCCGAAAATAAAACTCTTTGGTCTCTTCTTTTTCTTTCGGCCAAAGGAGTACTACCGTTATCTACATTTTTCCAATCCTTCTCCATCTCCCCTCTAATACAATATTATCTATTTCCATAAAACTGCATCATTCCAATTCAACATTCCTTCCGGTCAAATAACATAGACAGGAAGGCGTGGGGTGAATTATTGATTGAATAACTCTGGAATTTACTTTGTTATTTATTCGACGAATAAACGCAAATAGAGCTATACGTAGGAAGTTATTTGCATATATTATATGGTGTGTGAAGACTCACATACGAATATCAAGTGAACCAGAATTCTTTCATGGAATTATGTTCATCGAAAAGTTGGTTTCAACTAAGTTACGATCGGTTGCTTGCATTAATAAAATAGGTACAATAATGAACATTGTCGTTACACTTCGATCGATTTATACAACTCTCTTGTTTACTGTTGAAACATGATATTGATTCTATTCAAAAGTTGAATAATATTGCAATAACGGTTCTATAATCTCAAACTGTGCTGTTTTGCAGTAGATGAATGAAACTACAGCATCGAAATTTGATTGATTCGAGTACATGGATGGGTATTAAAGGGAGAGTAATCGAGGTTATTAAATTCAATAGCTGATGATCGTTCGGGTGAAATGTTAGGTTGAATCGATGTTCTATGATAGTTCAAACAACTGAATATCTGTCCAAATGATATCGGTGTTGATTTAATCAGATTGCGTTGATCCAAGCTTGTGATTACACAATAAAAAAATTTGCTGTCAAATTTAACACTCAACATTTTAAGCGGTTGGTAAAGGTCCACACACCTTTAGAGTGTTTTGTCTCTACCTTCGTCAGTGAGCGTATTTTACACTCTGCCGCGTATTTATCTTTGTGTATGTCGTGAATAAATTTACACTGGGACGTGTAATCAGTGAAGTTCACATAAACCGCGCTGTATGTTGAAAAATACATTCAGCATAGTTGATTTTAACACTTGACCATCCCGTACAGCACAACCACCGATCCTCCACCTAGAACTTCGGTGGACTGGAGGTAGAGAATTGGTGGACAAATAGGAGCCGTGAAAATAAGGGAGAAATGAGGTAGAGTCTCCGTTGAGGCAACGGAGAGGTGACGGAGAAATGTTTGTCCCATGTATTTTCAATGAACCTCAAATACGTGAATTCATAAATTCAGATTTGATTATGTAAATGCACCAATATGAATTATATCGAAAATACAGGGGGCGGACATTTCTCCGTCGCCTCTCCGTTGCCTCAACGAAGACTCTCCCTGATTTCTCCCTTATTTCCACGGCTCCTATTTCTCCACCAATTCTCTACCTCCAGTCCACCGAAGTCCTAGGTGGAGGATCGGTGATTGTGCTGTACGGGATTTTATCGTCCGATAGGGATTTTTAATTTCTTGCAAATAACACTAATTTTTTGTTATATTATTTTTCATCTTGCTGTAAAAATAATTTTCTAAGTGACTGATTGTTATTGATTTGATATGAAACATTAAAAGTGGGGGATTTAATTTTGTGAATGTGTTGAACATAATAAATATACTTATTTTGATTCGATTCACCTCGGTGTACCCTGTGGTAGAACATGACAAAATATGACCTGAAAATAAGTATTCCATCCCATGTGGAAATAGAAACACGGGCCGCTACTGGCTCACTAATGTTGCCGGAGGTGCCAGTACTGGCAAATCTAGAGCGACCATCGTGGAGCCAGTTGGATTGCCAGTACTGGCAAAGGAGTTTAAATGATAACACCATATTGTACATGAGGCGCAGTATATTTACCACCGGGGCGGTAGCGATATTTGATGTGAGCTTGCTATGATGAAACTCTGGCATTGCAACAGGATCAGTTGTTTTGCCAGAGCTGCTCCGAAATGATGACATCCTATGTAGAAGTTCAAACCCGACCCAGTACTGGCATAGTACCGGTAACCGGAGTTACCAAGAGTGATCATATTTCAAGAAAAGAAAAATACATTCAATTTGAACTTTGAAAATCTGAATGATTCATTGTTATCATTATCGTCATCGGAGGAAGGCACTTTGGAAGTGATTTCTTGAAAGTTCACTGAGTAAGGATTGAACCCGGGTTCTGCGAGTGAGAAACTGAGTCTCTATCATATCAGTCGATCTCCGAGTTGACGACGAATCACTCAAATTGCCATTTATTCTAATGGGGCCGTTAAAGTAATACAATTCACCATAGATCCCATAGTGGAATAAAGTCCTCCCAATGCTGGCACATTGTTGTCTTTCGAACATATTAACTAATGATACCAACTCTGGCCGAATGCTACCGCAACTTCGGCTCACTACAACAGCCAAGTTGCTAAGATCGTGATTTCAACGTCAGTCGACTACCAATTCCGTAATCAGTCAGAGTCTTATCAATACTGACACATTGCGATCTTTCAAACATATTGAATGATCATACCATCCTCGGCCTAATGCTGGCAAGACTTCGGCTCACTGCAGCAGCTGAATTGTCAAGATCGTGATCCTAACGTCAGTTGACTACCGATTCCATGGTCAGCCAGAGTCCTATTAATACTGACACATTGTCATCTATCGAACATATTGAATGCTCATATTAATTCTGGCTCAATACTGGCGCAGTATTCTCTTATCGCAGTAACCGTGTTATTGGAAAGATCAGTGGAATCCCTATTCAGAATCTATTCCGTATTAGAACAACGTTGCATCGATATTGGTGTCCTATCGTCTTTTTTTCGCATTTCACCATCCAACCAATTCTGATTTGGTACTGACGCGGTTCCGTTTCTGTACGGTCTGGGTATTCTCCGAACAGTATTAATTCGATACTGGCTCAAGACCGTCTGACCACATAAGCCAGTATCGTCTGAAATCCGGCGAACATTTGGCGCCAAGTGGAAAATGGTAATGATTCTGAATGAGCACAATTGTTTCTGCCGAAGTCTTGCAAATACAACTTTGCCAGTACCGCGTCATTTTTCAACTCCGGCTGACTCTACATGGGATTGCTTAAGATGATTCAGGTTGCGAAGGATTACCTGAAAATGAGTGATAAAATCTATTCTTCTTTGTCAAATTTTTATCAAGTCTCCGTTGATATTTTTTAAAAATCAACAGAACTTCAATGACTTTGGGATGAAAAAGGATTACATATAGCTACTGCAAGTATGTTGACGGAGCATTCAATTGATCGAATTGAAATCATTCAACGAATCTTCAAGAAGTTCAAAATGCAACCAGTATTTATCTATATGGAATATTGGTCTGATCTATGTGAACCAACTTTGAGGATTATATACAATTGTGAAAGACCCTCCATATGTTGAGTGCTTCTACAACATATTTATAAAATACATATTAAATGAAATATTCTTATCTTCCGGTTAGGGATTCAATCGGATAATCGATATTTTTTTCGTCATCGAATAATACTATTCTCTCGTGTTATAATAATTCTGAAGTTTATTGCAATAGCTACCAAGGAAGAATAACATTATTTTATTTTATCAAATTTCAATAGTGTAAGGTACCGATAATCATGTTTCGAATTTCACCGAGCAAGTTAAAGCAATAAACTAAATATCTCCAAATGGATATCTGAGAACAGATTATCGCTCATTTATGGTATGTAAAAGCTTACATCACACATAGGCAGTTGTGCATATATGGATGTACTTACACCACGAGGGTAAGCAGGTTTATAATAACGGTACACAAGTTGCATCATATCCACGAATTTATCGCGTCTACCTCCTATGATCGCGGTAAGGAAGAGGAAGTAGAACTTGGGTTCGCGATAACCTTTCCTCTCTTTTTTTTTTCTTGTGTTCGACTGTTATGCCCAAATATGCGCACATATGTAGAACTGTGAGCGAACATTATTGTCATTTCTCTCAGATCTTTTCTTATGATTTTGTGGAAGATTTTATGTATAAGTGAGATCCATTTTCTTGATTTTCATATCAGTTGTCACATAAGAACGATCAAAGTAATCTCAATATGTGAACCGATTTGAAATATTCACTCTCTGAAAACAGTTGGATTTGAAGGATATTCTAATGATTCTAGCTCCTGCTTAGGTGCAACAAAGTGATTTGAAACTGAATATTTCATGTACTTAACATTAAACTGTATATGGCAATTGATTATTTTTATATATCCAATGTAATATTCATATACACTGTAAAAAATATTTGTATTAATTTTAATACAAAAGATTGGGAGTAATCAAGACACATAATTTTGTATTGAATCTCCCACATTTTTTAATTGAAATTCAAACACCACTCACTAAATTTCTTGGAGTGAAAATTCACTCCCAAAGAGTGAAAATACTGCGAGTTCAACAAGAGTCACATTCCACTCCTAGAGTGGATTTTCACTCTCTTGGCGTGAGGATTTCACTCTTATAGAGAGGTGAAATTTCTCTTCTTGAACTGAGTTGTACCTTCACTCTGTTGAAGTGGGAATTTACTCTTATAGAGTGTAAAGTCACTCTTTAGGAGTGAAATCTCACTCTTCCTGGACTTGCAGTATTTTCACTCTTTGGGAGTGGATTTTCACTCCAAGGTATTTACAAAGAATATTATCTTGAAATCTGTGATGAATTTAATACACAAAAGTATGTGTTAATTGCTTCCAAATTTTGTGTGTGCAATTTACAAATGTTTTTTTAACAGTGTACATCGTGCGCGTCCTTCAACAATTTTTTTCAATTGTGTAAGGAATTAAATCTTCACTGTTTTTAGTTGAGAAAGTGTAACGTCAGTGCAATTTATTGCGTGGTAATCCTTAAACTCACTACAACGCTATATAAACTATGTGTTATCTCTCTGATAATGTAACTCGATAGCTGCGTGTTTACATCAAATATCACTCTCAAGAAATAACCTAAAGTTCGCAAGTCAGAATTGTCCCTGAAATAGGGCTACTGTGGGCTTGTTCAATAAAAAATCTATTCATTTACCTGAGCAGAAATTGATATAGGAGCCATATCAGGCCACATTAGGTTCTGATATGGCCTCATGTGGCCCTGATGTGGTCCCTATTTCAATTCCTGCTCGGGTAGATATCACAGATATTGTCAATCGACAAAGGAATGAATACTAGATTCACAATTTGAAAGATCTTATCGAGTTTGTTTTGCTGCTGATAAACTATCGATAAAAATATCTCTCTCTGCTTCGAATGCAACGTTGAATAAAATACACACCCTTCGTTTCAACAGATGACCTGACACGTGGAATTGTGATTATTCATGTGATAATTTCCCATCGAATTCTGAGGTATTGAGAACATTCTGATAATATTTGGAAATGCAATTGAGTATCAACGTTGGGTTTCAAGTACCAAGTATAGCGGGCATTGTGTTTCCCTAAGAGAACACGAAGCTCTAATGAATGTTGATTTTAGGTTTTCGTCAGTTGATACTGAGCTCGGAAACGTTGATTTTAACTCAACGAATAATGCTTCAGCTCCCGTGAATGATTGTTCGAGTGTCCATTATTGAATAAGTCTCACGATTTACGACGGAGTATCGATGAAGATGTGATTAAAATAATTTTTTCAATGATATGCAGATTCATATAATTTTCATTGAATTTTATGAATGTTGGGAGTATTGTCCGATACGAGAGTTCAGAAGAAACAATGACGATTGGTCTATCAGTTTCTTCTTTTTACTCATTTTGAACTGTGGAAAATACAACCCGGTTAATAATTCTGTGAAGGACCAAGAGGTTTTCAAATGAATTTTTAGGAGTTCTCACACTTCTCGATCAATCTCACTAAGATTCCTCTGAAAAGAAATTTTATTGTGAATATTCATATAAGTTTTTTAATTCCTCCGCCAAGATTTCGACCGAGGAATAAACCGAAGTGAAAAAACCGAATGATAAATACGACAGGATGAAATGAGTTTAAGGATAGTGAACTTGTAACTTCGATAACGTTTATTGTACGAAAGGCGTGGTAAAGTTGATTATCTAATCTAATCTAGCTAATACGTACTTCAAAGCAGGGAAAAGGTCTGAAGATTTATGTATAATATTATCAAGTCAACGATATTGATTCTCTTCTCCGTGAAGAATCTTGAGCTATTCGATGTTCAGGTTGAAATGTTGATTCCAACTTCTCACAAGATTGTTGACCTCTCACTTTACTTTCCACTTACGCAGGTAAGACTATGCAGACATTGAAGAGGTCTTGTCTACAAAAATCTAGCCCTACACCGAGAAAAAGGGTTTAGTTGAATATCAGCTAGAAAATTTAGCCACTCTAAATAAAAATTTAGTTGCACCAAATAAATCTTATTTGTCATAGGTAAATGTTCTATTCAAATTAAATAACCTGTTTCATTCATAGTTCAAACAACCAGACTTTCATTTAGCTGGGAAAACTAAATTTTAGTTACTGTAGCTAGGTGCCTTTCTCTCAGTGTATGCTCACAAAAATAATGATCCCGTTAAAATAGTATAGGATAATATGGGGTGAAAATATAATGCAGTAAAAAGATTTTCCCACTCGTCGATTATGTAATGTAATTTGTGCATCTCATATAAGAATAATACCGATAAAGTACAATGCTTCCTTGTTATATAATCGAATCACTGTACTCGTGCAATGTTTATTCTTCTTATAATGATTGTTCTTAAGGGAAAAATCAATTCATTTCCCCCTTTCTGCCTTGTATCTCACATGAAAATCAATATTTCCAGATAGAATTTTATCGACATGATAACGACAATGAAAGCGAGCCTTCATCGAAATTTCCAACTCATGCTGTACGGAGAACCCGAAGTTTCCATATTTAACAAACTGTCAGACAATTTGAGGGGAAAGAGTTAGTTCTGTTGAAAAATATTGCAGATATGGAGACTTGAATTCATTATTTTTAATAGTTTCGCTATGAAAAATGATAACGGAACTAACAATTTCACGCATTCGCGTTCATAATATTCTTCATTGAAACTTTTTTTTCCTCAAATTAACAGTCTGCCAAATATTGAAACGTACAATGTTTCCACCTAGAATATTTTTCAGGGAAGTTTTATAAGATGTATATAGTATACTTTCCGAATAATACGCTGGATTTTCACCACCAAATTCTTGAATCGATCCACGAAGAACCATGTTGATTGTATCAGTCGTTTGACAATTTTCACTTTACAATGGCATTACGAAAAACTTGTATTCGATATCATCGTCAAAACGGTACTATTTGTAAAATTTTCTTGAATTTATATCAGTATATATAAGTATGTGTATTTTATACCCATGAAAACAGCCTCTACCGTTTTCCTCGACGTCAAACATAGAGTAGTAGAGTCCGGGTCGGCTTTGGCATCGTGAGTATTGATCGCAGCAGGAACTCAAAGGGGAGTTCGGCTGTTCGAACCCTAATTCGAACGACCTACCTTGTAAATGTGGTTGTGTCGTTGGTGGTGGAAAAGTCTGTATATGCTCGTATGACTACGCATACATATATACTTGGCCTATATATCTTATAATACATAATACCTCCGCTATCTATATTTATTATATATCTATATTTATTTTC
Organism: Gonatopus flavifemur; assembly: GCA_018340375.1. Taxonomy (NCBI): domain Eukaryota; kingdom Metazoa; phylum Arthropoda; class Insecta; order Hymenoptera; family Dryinidae; genus Gonatopus; species Gonatopus flavifemur. The sequence continues at coordinate 42,709,260 of JAFFJZ010000003.1, read as the reverse complement.
TCCATTGCGGTTTTCTCGTCTCATATGAAAAATACCGAGACGAATTAATTTTGTATGAATTATGATTGGACGCGATCATACATCAGAAAGTATGACAAAATGAATCTGATTTCTCAATCTGTTATCGAAAAATTTTAAAGAAACTTCGGAACTGAGTATTTTGATGCTTGGGGTGATGATTCTTGACGAAATTCTTGCGTAAGGTTTGTGATTGAATAATTCTGCTTGTTATTATGATACTAATAATATCGATATCTACTGCATTTGAACGTTAAAAGTGGATAGATAGGAGGCGATATAAATATTTGTATTCAATTCTCTTGCATTTATTTTCACTGACGATGAGTATCAACTTTGCATCTATACTTCTCATTTTTTATTGAAATCTTGTCACCACGGATCCAAAGTTTACAGTAGAAAATTTCCTGTGCGAAGAACTAGAATCACATGGATTTTGTATAAATTTGACAGTTGTTATGCATAAATATGATTCAAGCGAACTCATTGTTTGGTATTATATTTTTTACGTAGAACTTTACACACAGAAAAAAGTATTTCTTTGAATCTAAGAAATTGTTATTTAAATAGGTCCAAATAGATATTTCTTTGAAATGAATATAATTCAAATAACAAATTTATTTGTATCAAATGAATATTCATTTTTGTTAAAAAAATATTCATTTGGACCTATTCAAATAACAATTTCGTAGATTCAAAGAAATACTCTTTTCTGTGCAGTATGGATTATTTGAAGCAATAAATATTTTATTTAGCGAATCATTAATCATTATTATTTGAACAGAACTTTGGGGAAATGTCTTCTCGAGTTTGGCATGAATTCATCACACACTTGGAAGAAATTTCACAGAACTTCCCAAAGAAATTTGAGGAATGTTCGCGGTACACTTTAATTTCAAATTTACAATTTTCTCAAAATTTGAAGTTTTTCAATATATTTCAAATGTAAGAAGCGAGATTCGATGGAAGCCTTCTATTGCAATTGAAAATATAAGAAATTCAAGAATTTTACAGACCTAGATAGAAAAATGTCTCAATAATGCCATCATAATGATGACACGCACGCCAAGAAACGTTCGCATCATGATGCCAAGGTGTTTCCGCATAAAGCATTGTTCTTATGAAAACTATGATGAAAACATAATGTTTACATTCTATGCATTATCGCAAGCTGAGCGAAGTTCATGATAGTATGTTTATGCCACGTTATGTTCCAAAATATTCAGAGCATGCTTTTCTATCTGGGGAGTTCATGTGGAAAGTTCAGAAGTTTTGCAAAGATCCCACAAATTTCCCAAGAAAATTCAACGGCAACCCCAGTAGAAATGCTCTAGGCATTCACAATAGACTTGTAAGTGCCTCGCAAATACTTTATGAGTTGGCTGGTTTTTGGCTGGCGCGAGCGTTACAAACTCGTGAATGCGGAGAACATTTTCACCATCAAAGTGTCGCATCTGAGTTCAAGACACATTTTCATATCTACACGAAAAAATGATGTTGTTGATATTTCAATAGTCGGAAATCAACTATCGTAGCTGTTTTTATACCCGTACAAATATCAAATAGGGGAGAGTTGGCTTGATTGGACCATCACCTTTTATTGCAAGAGGAAGACATTCAGATTCTTTCTATGCATACAGTGATAATGTTCATTAATGCGACATTATCGTTATATGGTTAGAAGAAATCTAAATTCCTTCCTGTTGAAATAAAAGGTAATGGTCCAATCAAGGCACCTCTCCCCTATACGAAGTAGCTACCACAGCTAATCTGAGACTTTTTCTTGGTTGTTTGATAAATCAGAAATGGTACGGTTTAGAAAACTGATTTTTACTATAAAATATTATGAATACGAGGTAAAAATTAACAAACACGATTAAAATGAAAAATGTTGAACATTCAAACTTTGCTATGCACTTTATAAAATTCAACTTCCAGCTTTCCAAATTTCAATGATACTTTTGTGACTTTTTGTATAGTACACTATTAGAAATTTGACCTCCCGTAACGACTTTTTGGTGTCTTATTTTTTTGGTTTCAAGTTTAAAAAGAAGAAAAAGCAGAAATTCTAGTGAACGAGAACAGGGGTTTGTAGATAGCTCATTTGTGGTCCGCTGTAACTCAAAGAGTTGGAGCGACAGTCAAATGTTGACTTTGAACTTCAGATTCTAACTTTAGACAAATGAAGAATTTCCTCTAGACAAAGTAACAGGTTCACTTTTGGTTGTTCAAAGGATAAAATCATACAATTTAGGAAAGTATATTCCAATAGTACTATTGGCACATTTTTCATGCTTCAGAAATTAAATTATTTCAAATGTACGCTTGTAAAAATTATTTATTCAAACTGACGAACTGGAGTTAGTTATAGAAATCAGTTTCGAGTGAAGGCCTAAGCACACAAACGTATAATCTCAAAACATAAAGCATAACGTGTTGTGCTTTTACTAAGATTGGCTGCATAAACTTTTATGGCCTTATGCATCACATTTATGCGTTTGTGTGTCTAGTCTTTAATAAAAGAGTAGAAAGTGATGTAAGTAATGAAAACTTTGGTCAAGGCAAATTCAAAGTAGTAAAAGCAACCAAAGTTAGCACAAATAAATTTGAATATAGTTGGGCTAATACCTATTTCAATTATCCAAATATCAACAATTGTATCTATTTGCCGGACTGATTTTGAAGTAAGGGTAACTAATTGTTTTTTCCAGTGTACGACTTTTTCAAATTGTCGTACAAATATCATCCGTGTTATTCTGATTTCCAAGTCGCCTTAAATTCTTTCAGTCAAAGAGAATTTCTCTCGAGTGTGATTCTTTTAGAGTATCTTCGTTATAACTTGACTGTGGTATCTTCATGGAGAAAAGAATATACTACTTTTTCTTATTTTGCTTGCTGAATCAGAAACAGGGAAGTTTGTGAAATGGATTTTTACATAAAAATACGGGAGATTAAGAATGAATAACTAAATTTTACTATGCGCTTTATAAAATTTAACGTTCAGTGTTAAAAGTTTCAATCCAACCCATTACTTTTTCTACAATATTCGTAATTTTCCGTATTTTTACGTAAAAATTCATTTTTCAAACGTTTCTGTTTCTAACTTACTAAAAAAAATAACAAAAATTCTCATATTTTCGAGCGGCATTTTTCTCCACGTTTATCAGACCTAGAAGAATCTGCGGATCAAATTTCGGTCAGAAAAATAGTCAACTAGAAGGATTTGTTTAATTTCTGATTTGGGATTTTCGCTCACAGTTCAATATATGAGGCCAAGTGAATTGAAAAAATATGTGGAAACGATTTCTAAACTCCGATCATTCAATTCTTTTATCATGTTATTAATTAATTTGGTGAAGTAGGTGGAGATCCAGTAACTTCGGGGGCTACGGAATACCTTTGAAACTGTCCGAGTAGAAGTTCCTATACCGTAACCCCTAAAGTGGTTCGGACCGGATCCGGCTGTGAAATGAGATGCTCCATATGGGGCTCCATATCTGGGCCTGACCAGGTCCGTGTACATTGAAACCTATCGGGGATTCCAGATCCGGTACCGATGAGGATAACTTGATGATAGCTCTAATGAGGTTGACCCTATGAGTACCTATCAGGCCCTGATCCGGTTCCCTGATTAGGGCCGGATGCGGATAATTTGAATTAGGTCCGGATATGACTAACCTGATCCGCGTCCTAATAAGAAAAGCCTTATTCAACCTTATTCGCCCTTGATCAGTTTACCAGACGAGGCACAGATTAGGGAAATCATGATCCAATCCGGAAGAGACAGACCTTATTGCGACCCTAACAAGGCGAGCTTTTTAAAATCTCATCAGACTCAAATTAGTTTTTCTGACGGGAGGCAGATACAAATAATGTTAATATATTCATGTCCAGATGTGACTAACCTAATCTCCGCCCTAACAAGAACACTCCGAATGGATGCAAGTAAATTTTTTCGAAATGCCCCTAGAATTATACAAATTTCAATCCTCCACTGGTAAACTCCGGGATACTATCAAATTTTTGATACGACACTGCATGACTGAGGTTTCTCGCAAGTGCTGGTTGTATATATTCGCTGATATATATACCTCGCTCAACCATTCATCTGTACGTGCGAATTGCGATAATGTATTTACGACAAATATGTTTTAGGTCAGGAGAGGAATAAAAATATTGATTACATTGTTCATATACTATGTTACACGTTAAGGGGATACCAGCGGCCCCTGACGATGCAACCCCGAGCCAAATCTTTTCTGACAAATTATTCGGAAAGAAAGCAATAAAAGGAAAATATCGTTCTTTACAGACCATCTTTATTCATTGAAGAAGGTCTGTACAGAGCGATATTTTGATTTAATTCCTTCATTTTCGAGTAATTTGTCAGAATAGTTTCAGTTGTGTCCTTTTCTAACTAATGAATGTGGTTGCATCTTCAGGGCCCAGATAACATAAGCTGGTCAGACTTGTCATTCGATTGTTTTTGACTTGTTATTGACAACCTTGTCAGTGTAAGGCTGCTACAACTCTGCTGCAAGGGTTTTGTAAGCTTGTACCCTTGTCATGTGTCAACTAGAAGGCTTATGTCAACCTTGTCACAAGCTTGCCTGACAACATTGCAGCAAGGTTAAATTGCTATCAGGGGGGTCGCTGGTATCACCTTGAGTGAATAATAATTGTACTTTGATGTTTGAATGTAAGTGGACTTGAACTATTGCGATATTTACGTAGGAAATATTGAGTTGTAATCATTATCAACAATTACATTTTTTAATGATTTTTTTATAAAAAATTCAATCACGGGGTTATTGAACAACCAATTTGGACCACATCAAGTAATTTGTTTGAAGTAGGATAACCATATCTCTATCAGAAACGTGAAGGAAAATTTATCACGCCCGAATTTAGTTGCCGGATCAGGCTCGGATCAAATGCCCGGATTTGGCCCGGATGAAATGAAGCGTTACACATTACATTCGGGCCCAATCTGATTACCCATATCCATACCGGATCTGGCTTAGGGCAAATCGGATCGGTACCGGATTCACACTTCTGCTCAGGTGATGAGACGAACGTTTATTACAATCGGATTTCGGAAAGATTACTATACTATCAATGTATACATCAAAAATTTACCATTGGCGCTAGCATGGCACAATGTAGATGAAGTATGGCCGAGACTTGGCAACCAAGCATGGCACAACACTGAAATGATAACATCTTTTTATGATTCATCAATGTGTTTTTCCAATGAAACCCCATCATTGGTGCAGGAATGACAATGAAATAGACCAACATTGGCAAACAATAGAAAAATTTGTGTATCAATGTTGCGCCAATGATGAATCTGTCAAAAATAATGAGCCCAAAAATATATGAAAATTATGCGCATTTGACAATTTCCAATATATGTTATTTGAGACAGTATTGTGTTTTTCTCATTTATCCGTAAACAACTCGGTGTTTTTTGTCGCTGAAGTTTGCCATGTAACCTGTAACAAAGAACGATTGACTGTTCTTCCGGAGAATTATTTGAGCCTTATATATTTCTCGTATACATCTCTCACTACTCGCGAGAAACATTCGTTCGGTAACTTAGCTAGCAATTCAGCCATCAAAAGTTAAAATTAAGGAACATGCCAATATTGAGCGATGCTATTACCAATGACCGGCGCTACATTGAAAACTAATTTTCATCCAGACTAGACCAAAGTTTGTGGCAATATTCAACCACGTTCCAAAAGATTCTCACTTTCAATAGAATTTATCGTTCGGTCAATTTTTGACCAAGGATGAGCCTAGCAAGCGCCAAGCCTGGCGGAATTGTGAATCAATGGTAGGCTGATAACCTAAATTCGTTGAACACCGATATCAGTGCAATATTATAATTGTTGTTAATCAACATTGAATATTTAGATTACCAAGCCTTGGCTGTCAACATTCTGCCAAGCTATATTCTATTGTCAGTATTGGCGGAACCTAAAAATTTTTATATGGGTAAATTCAGCGTGTCTCTAGACAGAGTCTTAAAATCAACATGTAATTTTTAACTCGTTCCTGAAATAATATTAATTGCTTCGAATAACTCATAATTCTATCCGGAAGAAAAGAGGAGATTTGACGTGAAAAAAAATTTTTTTTCAAAGTTTTTCGAGGGAAACGAAACTATATCCACTGAAAGTTTTTAATTACCGTTCAAATCGAAAGCGCGTAAAACATTGCGCACTCCGACAAAGGAGTTCTTACTGTTGAACCATCTGATGAAGGAGAATGAACAAAAAAGTATCTCTAAGTAAAAAAAAATGAGAAGTCATTTTGATCTGTATTTAAAATGTTTTATACACTGAGAAAAAAAATGAAGTGAGCTCAACTTAAGCGTGTATTTGGACTGTATATAGTTACCAAGAAGGAATTGTATTTGAACTAAACATAATTTCGTTGAGGCAATCACACAAAATTACGCTGATGTCGTTTAGCCAACTACATCACACTGTTATAGTATCATCAACGTTCATTTTGTTCAAACATCAATGTCATTCCCTGGAGTTATCGTTGTAGTTGAATCAATTCATTTCGTTTCGAAACAATTCAAATCACGCATTTTTAGTTGTAATAAAGAAATAATTATTTGAACATCACCTGATCAGAGATGGTAGAATACAGGGTATGTAGTACATTAACAACTTTTGCAAGAGCAAAATGCGAAGCGCGCTGTAGAGAAACGGTTAGGACGTTAGTGTCTCAGATAGGTAGGTAGACTCAAGATAGATAGGTTCGATTCCTCTCAGATGAGATTTGATATATACACTTACCGGTACCATCATGGTGAGATATCGAAGCATTTCAGAGATTGAACAGTAAACAAATGAAGATTAACTTTTTGATTTACGCATTTTTTTTACATAAATATATTTATGATTTGAAATGAAATAGTCTTGCATCAAACAGCTTGTAACCTTGAACGGATTCTTCTATTGAGTTGATTGGAATAATTATTGAATCCAATGAAATACGGTACAATTGATTGTAATAAGTATCATTTTTATGTTGAAAGAATGATGTATTTGATCAAATTACCATTTAGTTCTGTCAACTACATCTGTAGTTGATGGGAATCAATCTTTACAAACATACGATGTAGTTGACGGAACTATTCCGTGAGATTCGCCGTATTTAAGCCTACGATGTAGTTGAAAGAATTAAACCGTCTTTGAGTTCACAATCTTTTTTTTCTCAGTGTAACTTTTCGAAGTACACGTAATTCACGTCCAAACTCGCACGATATTGATGTAATGACGTAAATATCAGTCATTCATTTCAATGAATCGATGCTAGGAATCATGTTCTTGAATGAGAATTCTGTGCTTACAACTTTGAATTTTCCTACAATAAGAGTTTTTTTCTGTAATATCGAAAAACACAGCAAACATTGTTACAAACCTATTTTGTAAGCCATCGACATTCTCCGAAAACCGTAAACCGTAAACCGTTTGACCGAATATGGTTCAAATATAGTTTCTTCTTTTTTGTTATTGTCACACAGAAAAAAAGGACTTAGGCATATGAGCTATTTTTGCGTAGTTGTATGAGAGATAGTTGTGATAATAAATCAAATATCTGTCTGAAATAGTTCGTGAGTTCTCACAACTATTTCTAATATTTGTCACAAGTGAATTATATAGTTGTGAAAAAGTAGCTGATCGAATAAGAGAAATAGCTACCTGATCTACTTTACTTTGAGATAGTTCGTGGAGCTACTTCCCATTGCTCCCATCGTTACGCACGTAGTTCCTGCAGCAATGTGAATTTTGTTGAAAACAATCGAAACGCGGTGAACTCTCGCGTTATTCATTGAGGTTACCTGTCGTGGTTACCGTGTATATATTTCATTTTATAATATTTTCAATACATATTCGTGTCAAATTACTAATTTTCAAAGACCTCGTATGTCCAATTTTATTTTCGGAATTAAATGACTGATCATTTGTAGAATGATAAATCCTCTCTATGTATACTCTGAGTATATGAAAATACACAATCAAAACGATCAAAACATATCCAAGGCTTTTTTTACGATATAATCAGCGTTGTCGGTTTAGCTGCGATCATTAAGGCATAGGTTAGGTAGATTTAGGTATAGCGTATAGGTAGGTTACGACAGGGGTTCGAAACCCGAGGTAAGTTAACATTGGAACTTGAATGTTTCAACCACCTCCTCCCAAATCTATATGCATTGAACAAATATCACAATCGAAAATAAATTTTTTTTTCGAAATTTACAATTAAATGTTGCAAAGAGTCGACGAGCACGTGCAGAAATAATAGAAGATCTTAACCTTAAACATCAAAACCGGTACTGAAAATTTCTCTTCTCAATTAATAAAATAGTTCATCGGCCTACATATATCGTCATACTTGATATTTTATGTAGATCCTGCATCTTAGAAAAGTAGTTGTAACAACTACTCGAGTTGATATCCCGACAATCTGGGGTACATCTAACAAAAGTACCTGCCACAACTACTTTCGTAGCTGGTCGAAAATCGTCTACGTAAAGTAGTTGGAACAGCTAATTATTAGTTGGGAGAACTATTTTTTTTTCTCCGTGCATAACGAGATATATTGAACGGAAATAAAGCATATAATTTCGAAATATTACGTATGGCGTTCACCATTGGACTACTTTGCCTTAATGACAGTGATTCTTTCTTTTTTGTTCTACGAACTGCAAAAAAATATGTCGTCCTCGTACGTATTTGATCTACGGTGCTAAGAAGAGAGATGGAGGGAAAAAATGTCGTATATACGGCCTCGAACTAAACAGTTAAAAAGTGCCCACGTAATCTCCGCGTTACGGAATACACTTATACACGTGTACGTATATACGTGGATATTCACGTACTAGGTATAGATGAAAAAGTTCCTCCACCTCACAAACGCATTGCAGCTCTGTTCGCAAGAACTGCATTAATCTGGCTATCCCTCAACTCGTTTGAAATCAAGGCTAGAATTCTGCCGACATCGCTTGTACCTCTAGAACGCAACATCATGCGAGTTGTATATAGCATTTCGTTACGTAAGCTATGCATGCGTAGTATTTTTTTTCGCAGTAGTAATACGTGGCACCGTCAATACCAGTTACGTCCATTCCGTTGAAACAGAAAGAAAAAAAGTATTATTGTTCGTATGATGAATTTCAACACCTTCGTCAATCGCGATTTGCGTAATTTTTTCCGCTCTCTATTCTTCTCAGTGGTATAAACTGACATTCGAGATATTCTTTTCTCAAATGCAGTCTTTTCACATAAAATCAGAGTCGTGGTGGAACGATTTATGAAATCATTTGCGAAATTTCGGATAAAAAATTTGAGGAGAATGTGGCAGGAATTTTGTATCCTTCTGCACTTGTGTAGTTGATGAACGTAAATATCCCTCCTAAAAAGATCATTTCAGCCGCGTTTCGTACACTGTGAAAATCATGGAGAACTTTTGCTCACTTCAGCAGGAGATTCCATCTTCCCATCGTGAAGGAATTGTTGTTTTTTTCAATCAGAAATAGAGGACTGTTTTTGCCATTTTGAAAAATTATGCTGCCTTTTAGTTGTTACATTCTCTAAAAAGTGAGGGAAAAGCCCACCAAATCAGGGTAAAAAGTCATCTATTCCTGGAGGAACTTTGGTGTTACCATTTTTGGTGGAATCCCATACAGCAAAAATGTTGCTTTCTTGGAACGATTTCACTGTCCTTTAGGATTCCTCCGTTTGAGAAATCTAAAAGATGTCTTTGGATCTCTTTGAGATGTTTTTCAGATTTTTTAAACGAAGACATCTTACACACAGTGACAACTATTGCATAAGAAATCTTTTGGACAAAACAAAATTCTTGCTGTATGTTATATTATACAATCATTTTTCATAGTGTGCCAAAGGAATGCCAAAGAGATTTTTGCCAGGGAATTATTGAAAAATACTCTCTGAATCAAATTTACTAAGAGTGTCCCACTAGTGGAGTAAGTAATATGGAAAACACAACGAGTATTCTCGTGGATGTATTTACACTGATACTCAGGATAGTTCAGGATACTCTTGGAATCTAACTGAATGTAGGTTCAATTTTATTAAAACAAAAAAGCGAACTTGCTGACAATGATGGGACTTTTTATAGTAAAATTTTTCTCAGTGTAGATAGAAAAAACTTCGACTTGAATTTTGTTTCAATTTCAGTTCGGATTACAACTACATCTTTGTGTATTCCACAATAATCGCACCAGCAACTCACAACGTTTAATCAGTGTTGATAGAAAATTGTCGCACGCTTGATGAATTTTTACATCCATACGTAATGTAATCAATCACGAACCGGGTGAGAGCGGACGAAAAGTCACGTATTTGCAGTATCACAACAATCACGTATCCATAATATTGCAAAAGTCACGTATCTGTAAGAGACATGCATTTTATACATGCAAAGGTACACGATTATTGCGTAATTTTATGTGCATGAAATACGACAATATTCTCAAAGTTCTACATTTCATACATATTTACAAATTTTCACGAAATTCGAGGAAGGAGGAGAGATATCTCATTTCACGTATCAATTCAGAGCATTATTTCAAAAGAAAATAGAACATTTTATTGAAAACTCTTCTCCGCGTGTTCTCTGATTATCAATAGTTATTTGTAAATAAACAATAGAAGGAGTTGAAATGGGTAAAGAACAAACAAGTGCATTGGATATACGTCTGAAAAAAGTGCACGATATCGATGTTTAAACGTAGATCAAGAACCACCTTATCTAACGATCATCTATTTTTGCCAAGCGTAAAACAGTGGGAGATATAGTCTTCGTATCAAAGATTATTCTTTTTTCCTTCATAGATACGTAACCATCTATTTCAATACCTTGAAACAGCAGTCGATTGTTGCATCCAAGGTCCACAGATATGAATCGTTACGAGACGACGGTGGGTAACGTATTTAACCCACTCTTGACATTGACAATGTTTCTCTCTTGTGATTATGAACGATGGGCTACAATTATCCACTGTAAAAAGACAGATTTTCAAGGATTTCCTATGAGAGAGATTATACGCTTGAATTTTACTGTACCGTTATAACAACTTGAGGGAGAATGATTTCCTTGAGCGCGTATGTGTGATTTTATCGTTTTGTACATCTTATTCGTATATTTTTTCTAGGTATTGGGTGGGGAAAAAATTCATTTCTTTTCTGAAATTCGTGAAAAAAAAAACGACAGGAATTTATTTATTTTTTACTTTGAGATGATGTAATTTTATTGCCGACGCTTGTCGGGACTGGGAAATAAAACGTTAGAAATTTCCGATGCTATTTTTTGATAAAAATTTGATGAAATTACAATGCGGTAAGGCGGAACTGTGGTTAAAAGCTTGGGTCGTCGTATATGGCGACGATAGTGACTGCTTCATAGATAAGCGTATGGTTCTTATCATCCAGTACTTGCTTACGTAACTATCAACCGTGGAGTACATTCGCTCGAGTTCCACCTTCTTCTCATTCTTCGAATATTCTAAATTATATTACATGTGGACAGTGGGTACATAAGTATATATACTCACGTACACTGTACTCACACAATTTCACTTTTTCCGTTTTGTATTTGAATTTCTTTTTCTAATCGAATTAATGTCACGTCTATCGATTGTCACAGACGAATCAATCGTAATGTAGATAATTTCGCTCTAGATTTTATAACGATACGACAATTCTATGAATTTTTCCAAACAACCAATGGTAGTGATGGTGAAAGGAGTGTTATTATTGCTGATAGCAGTAGTGTCGGTAGTTGTATTAGTATACCAGTAATGGCTCGTTCGCAACGTTACATGACCCCGGAAGATCACTTTGAAAGAGACATGCGTTCTGAATAAGTAATATGCGTTCGTCGTTTTATGTATGCGTACTAATAAATTGTATAACACGCGGAGCATATATATGGTATATATTTTCTGACTATTCCGAGTCGAAATATTCAAGTTTTAGACTGAATTTGTCCTGATTGAGACTTATTCGAGGTATTCTCCTCAATCACTTTTGGAAATATCTCGAACAAATCTCATTTTGTTCGCGATATTCAACAAACAGGACAAAATCTGTGTAAATTGATATTCACTCTTCAGAATTCTTATCGATGATGATAGAAGTAAATTTCGATGCCGTGGAATGCTTAAAGCAAGATACAACAGAATCACTTTGCTCACCTGTATCCGTGGATAATTTCCTTCGGATACTACTTTGTTCTTGTCACAAGATTCATCTCTCGTCCAATCAAGCGTAGCATTAGTTACGCTATTGAAAAAACTATTAACTTATCAATGTATCTGTGATTTTCTTACGTTTCCAGTTGCGATTGCAAATTCCTGTAAATGGATATAAGAATCAGCGATATCGATCGTTTCATAACTTAGCATGCACTTTGGATACGATTGTAATAAAATTTCATAACAGGTTGTTGAATTTAATGATGTGACATGAAGTTTCATAACACACTTATTTATTGAATTTAATTACCAGGCATTAAATTCAGTCACATGAATGCGTGTTTGAATTTTATATCTTACCATGAAATTGAACCCTATAATGATATTTTTATGCATTCATTGCAAAAAGTCTTCGAAATTACTCAAATTGATGCATTTTTTGAAACAAGAAACAGGTAGAGTTATGTGTTCAAATTGTCACTTCAGCGGCACAGGCATAAGATAATTAAAGATACGAAAATGTTATATATTTTGTATCATCGAGCAGGAATGAATCCTCTGGCAGCTGTACAACAGGACTTTTTCGAAGAGTCTGGCCACGATTTTGTGATGTACATGAAAGAATGATGAATAGTCTGATAAAGGTATGGAAAGAGTTCGACTCGGAGTCTGGCAAGAATACGACATGAATGTAAGAACCTCCAGCTCATTTGTGTATACTTTCCTTAATAGACCAGCGATTCCAGTTTATTTTACCAGACTTCATAAATCTCTGAAGTAAATCAAAGCCCGGCGTAAAATCTATTAAAACTTGGCCAATTTTTAATAAGTTTTACATTTAGTGGATGTTGCAAGCAATTTAAACAAACTGCACATTTGATCTATCTTCAGACATTTTATTCCTCTCAGGAGATAATATTTAAAAAACTTTGCTCGAGGTATAGCGAGTGTTAAGGCTTTATTATACCGTTATCAAATTATCAAGAATAGAACAAATAGTCTCTTAGCGAGGGAAAATTGCAAGGTTGTGCTTGAATTTTCTTCCTGATCTGTGATACTATTTTCATACTTTTTATTCGACTTTTATCTGAGTAAATTTGATTTATCTTTCATCTATGAAATGCTACGGTTGATGCTAATCTGCTGTTGAACCTACTCAGTCCGTTGAAATTCGCCTTTCAAATGATTTAGGTCGCAAATCAACGAGTTATTGTCAATCATTTATGGTAGTGGTTGAAGTTTCCGTTCACCATTGGGTTTTATTCGTATTTGGAATTGAATTCTTGAAGTGTCAGCCGGCGTGGCTGATTTAAATTCAAGTTGACACTGTTGAAAATTTCTAGATGAACCTTGAACCATATGTAACGGAAGCAATCGTGTAATTGGAAAATGAGATTACATCCACTTTAGTCATTTTCTAGGCGTCACTGTAAATACATTTCTTCTGAAAATTCAGAAAATGTAACTGGAATTTTTTACAGCCACTTTTTTATGAATTTTCAGGAAAATTTCGCTGAATTTTAAGAAACTTGATCGAATTTTCAGAACATTTCCGAAATTTGGTTAAAATTTCTTCAAATTCTTGTGAGAGGTTTGCAAGGTATGTTAAGACCTCGTAATAGGCGAAAAAATTTCTAGTAGGGATGTAAATGAAAGTTCAGTTTCGAAAGTATACATCAATGGGAAATTTCCAACATTTTTCACAGTATAGTTCTATTCTTAGATCCCGAAAATATGAAATGAATCGATTACAAAATGAATATTTCTCTACAGTCCCTTATCGAATCTTGATGACTCCAACGTTCTACATTTTTTCTATATTTTCTTGCCCAACGTTTGCTCCATAAAATTAACATGTTAACCGAATTCTTCAACAATTTGGAGTATTATTACGAGCGCATGTAACTACAGTGCTTCAACGGCAACTTTTATGCACGCTGTTAAACCAGTTGTAATCTGTTTTTAACGACTGTTTGTCATTTATAGCACGTATTCCTGTGCAACTCTCTCGAATTTCATGTTATTAATATAAAAGGAAAAGTCAGAGATTCAGCTACAATGAAGTACTACGTAAAAGGGGACAGATAAGAACACTTGGAAACAAAAGTCACGAAATTTCTAGCGTAAAACGAAGTTTATTTATCATATCTTAAATATTGTGTAACAGTATTAAAACTACTGAGGTTCCAGTAATCGAAGGACAAGTAAAAATTTTTGAAAAAATTACAGTGCAGCCTGTAAAAATAAGTGAATTTTCAAACAGTTGAAGTGATATTTTCTATAAGTTTTACAAAATGCGTAGTAATATTTTTAAAGAATTCCTACTTGTCCCACGGTAATTTCACGGTAATTTTTACAATAAAATTATCTCAGTATTTTCCATATTCATTCAGTTTGAATTTCTAATAATAAATCTTATAGGGGTTTTGGCCTCAAATATTGACTAATTTGAAATTCTCAATCATAGGAGGTGACGATTAAAAGTAAATAAAACCTGGCATAGGGTATTGAATTTAATATTCGGGACTAAATGAAATTCTTGAACCATCAATAGAATAATATTCTCTATTCATAACGATTCTATTGGAACGCATACCAGTGATTCACTGAAATATGCTGCTTCTCTGCTTCATTCCATCCCGTAGAGAAGTGAGAATTTTAAATCGTTGTTCGAGCTTACGTTTTACACAATATTTCAAGGCAAACAAGTGCTCTACCTGTACCTCACTAAATAATCATGAGCATCAGAGAGATTCCCTTTATTAAATTATAACTGTAAATGAATTCTTTTTATCCGTCAGGAAAAATTTTTTTCCTATCAAATAACAAAGAAGAGCGTAAAAAGTGTAATCTATTTTAACATGAATAAAGAGAATTCTTTGAGTCTGTAAAATTGTTCTCTCATGCACAGTTAATTAATACAGCTTGAGCATTGGAAAAAAATCTTGGTTTTTATCTATTTATTGTAATCATATTCCATGAAATTGATTTTTATGTTATTCTATATGAAATTGATTTGTATATTATACTCTACTGGATCAAAATAATTCCATGAGAAGTATATCGAAGTGTGAAAAAAAACACAATAATTTAAAATATGAAAAACAAATTCAAAAAAAATCATCTGCACATCTGATAATACATTACTCGTGGTAATGAACGGATATACTCCAAGCAGAAATCGAGAGAATGAAGATATTCGTTGATTAAGTACCGGAATGACCTCTCTACCTATTCCTTTACCCAAAATAGACAAGGCTCATCTGCCATCTATTTACACGTGTTTCGGTATAACGGATTTTTGTTGTTTTTTTCTTCTTTTTGAGTTTTAATTAACGGTATATTCTTGCTCAATCTCATGAATTGAACTCAAGAGGTGACCGTTTCTTTTTCAAGGCTGAATCCCGTAAGCCCATACAGAATAAAAAGAATAATTTTACAACCGATATGATTAATGTAACGAAGACAGAACTTACGAACTACATCTCTGAAAAATTCATCACCTCTCATGTTAGTTTTTTGTTCTTCATGTATATATGAAAATAAAAAGTGTTCCAATGACTTGTGTAATTTTTTTTTCTTTTTGAAAAGTTGCATCGTATGTTATTGGAATGACTGATTTCTCTTTTTGAATGCCTCCTCGTTTTTTTTGTGAGTGATTATTCATTTATTTCTCACAACTAGTGAACGTTGAATTTCAAAAATATATTTAAATAATTCATTGGTGTTTTTAGTTTCTTGCCACGTCGTTATTTAACTGTAGATGAATGTTTATTTACTTGAATAAGTACATAAACTATTTACAATGTTCTTGTGTATTTCACATGGTTACCAAGTACATATGGTATTAATTTTATGAAAATACCAGATTTGTGGATTCAAAAGTGAGTTACATAGACATTCTTCTCGGTAGAAGAAAAATCATATATCAACAAAATTGTCCCACGTGAAGGACGTGAAATTGATATAATTTTCTTAAAAAAGCATGATACAGTTTTTATGTTGGATTTATCGAATGTTTTGCGCGAAACTTCTGTGTATAACATTTGACAAATCTCTCTCATTTTTTCTCACGTCAACAAAATTTTCACACAATTTCCTCAAGGAATTGGGAGAAATGAGGAAAAGCGTTTGCACAGGTAACTCAAATAACCATCGACCGAAACATACGTGTAGACATGAACCGTAAGCATGCGGATCATTTAAAATGAGTTGTGCATGTTTCAATTTCATTCCATTACTGTATTCCAACTTCAAAGCAATCTCACGGTATCGTGACTACAATCATCATTGTTAGGTCAGGGATTCGGCTTGTAATTTGTAGAGAATAATTTAGGTTCCTTTCTCTACGAGATATCAGTCGAAATTGAAAGATTCCGTCCGACAAACGTACGGAGGATTAATTTCACTCATTCATTTTCAATATGATTCACGTAAAGAAATACATTTATATTATTAAATTCGTTACGATGCTTGGATACGTTGATGGCGATAATCTTCCTCCTCTTGATCAAATTAATCATTACAAAAGTTCAAATAATTATTGAATTTCAATCAATTTCATATAAATGCGATCATTGAGGTTATTCTTATAAAAGGAAAAAGTATTTGGATCTCACGATCGAAATTGAGGTCATTATAGTTTAGTGGCACAAAAGTTTAAGTCTGTCCTGTTCTTCGTAGCGTTTTTTCACACCTTGAATATGGGTGTGATTTGAGAATATTGAAAATTTCATTTGCTTGATTGTTTTTTGGGAATAACTTTGGATAATTTTTCATCAGATTCTGCATGAAGTTTCATTCTATGAACATGGGATTCAAAATAAAATTTGAATAATTACACTTGATGCTATGTAAAAATTCAAGTTTGCCAAATTTTGGCAAACCTAACCAATCTACGACTTTTTCAACATTATAATAGATGTGGATAAAATAAATGGGTGTTGCCCCAAGCATTAACAATAGCTATACTCAAACTTGGTCCACTATTATTCCTGAAACAAGAATTGGCGAAGCGTGGATTGATGTTATCATTTACAGTTGCGCCATCCTAACGTCGAAGATCGCCACAATCTTGGACTACGTGGCGCCATTTTAGACCCAATCTTCGATTGCTATGTGGAACACGTCATATTGTCCGTTGGAAACAAAAAATTTCAATTCCAAGCCGTGCGAAGACCGAGTATGTTGACTGGAGATGTAGAGTTCAAGGATTGTAATAAAGAGAGATGTATTGAACCAACGTTTCTACTTATCTAAACTCTTTGTTGCTTTTGGAAGATCAAGTTTCATCTTATTTCTTCATTATTGGCCACTGGGATGCTGTTGAGGACTTCACAAGAAAAGTCATCTAGAATCGCAGGAAAGTAGCAACTTCAAATTCGAAAATTTTAAATAATCCTTATTTTTAGAAACAATAATTACAAATTATTTCCGTCTGATGTAACTTAACAGCATCGGAAAACTTGACTAAACAAATGTGCGAAGGTAATTGAGTTGTCTATCCACGTGTATTCATGATCGAACATTCTATATATCAATGCTTGCGCTCAAGGAAAATATCTTTCAAGGAAAGAAGCTTGTCTTCCAATACTGGAGAACACATTTATCAATTAAAACCAGGATTAACGATATAACGATTACTTCTCCACTTTTCTCAAAGTATTTACTTTTGATTGAATAAAATAATCATCGCAACATGGAATGTTGAAGCTTGTCATCAAATTTTCATAGAGTATTGTAATAATCTTATAGCACATAGTATATGCACATGGCAGAACTTTTTTTCTCTTAAATATATGTCACTGACTCTGAAAGGATTAATGAAAGTATGAAAATTGATCATGAACCATTCTACACAACGACTTCTTGTGTATACTTTACCAATAAGCCACCGCAAACATGCGGGACTTATTGGTAACCAACAACCGGTTCGAAATTTCATTAAATATTAATTTCCAAGGGATTAATTACCTCGAATCATTAACATTCTCAACTTGGAAAAGGTCACTAATAAAATAATGATGCTGAATTACCTGAGAGAAGGCATCGCGCACCTAACCAGTATATGCGTTTCGTTCAAATTTGTTGTATGATTAATACGGTACTCGTTCTGGTCTGCAAATAATCTCATTTGATGTTCAGTCGCACTATCGAAGATGAACTTTTTTCACTCAATTGATCGATCATTGGATCCTGAACATGACATTCTTGACGCGAACAATAATTAACGTCATATCTACGGTCGATTTGATCAATGTCTTACGTGAGGAATCCAATTAGGAACTATCCATGTATTACGCAAGTAAATTCATTACTCATCTTTTTATTATTTTATGTGATTTCCCAGTTGGAGAATACTTATGTAATATTCGAGTGATGAATCTTGGTGAACTGAATTACATTTGGAAATGATGGTAACTTGATAAGTGATGTTTGGACATCAATGTAGGATGTTTAATGCGAAAAGATGGTTTCAGATATATATCTCACGTTTTGTCTCACCATTATCTATCAATACTGAAAAACAAAAACAAAATTTCATGCAATTTTACAATCATTATAATCGATCACACTGTAAAAAATCATATGTTGTTGAAGTTTGAATCGTTTCAAAAACCGAAACGAAGATTCAAACTTACAAAATCTGATGAATTATCGTTATTTATCTTCTCGAACTGACTCCTTGGAACTGGAAACATCGTTTGAACAATATATTAAAAGATTCTTAGTCTTTAACAACCGAGTATCTCGTTATTTGATCACTAATTCGTTCTAATAAATGATTCAAACTTCGGACATATAAAAATCATTGTGGAATTTTCTCCCAAAAAATGGTGGCAGCAAAGTTCTACCACGGATGGGGAATTAAGTTGGTGGACTTTCCCTTCATTTGCGGAGGATTCAACACCTAAAAAACAAAAAAATTCCTCAAAGTGGTGGAACAAGCTTTCATTTTTTATGAAAAAACAATTCCCCCACGACGAGGGGATCAAATCCACCAACAGCGTGAAGAAAAACTCCCCACATTTTTTACAGTGCATTTATTGATGATTATTTGCCTAAGACTTGGATTTACGTAGCCCTATTGTATTTTCATGCTATCGAAACAACCTTGGAATATATTATCTCAAACGGCTGCTCGAGCCACGTATTGTCCAATAATGTAGCCAAGACTCGAGTGTAGGGTAATGCATGAGACATTCATGGTC
Organism: Gonatopus flavifemur; assembly: GCA_018340375.1. Lineage (NCBI taxonomy): Eukaryota > Metazoa > Arthropoda > Insecta > Hymenoptera > Dryinidae > Gonatopus > Gonatopus flavifemur. Next base: position 42,689,787 of record JAFFJZ010000003.1, on the reverse strand, counting down.
CAGTAATGAATGCCATCGTTCGAACATAAATTTCACGTGGTATGATCCAAAGATAAATACCATTACTCGGGAATAAAGATTGGCCTAATGCTCGAGTCACGCTCGGTCCAATCATGTGGTGAAAACTCGGGTCTAATGATGGGACATCAATACTGTCCTGTTTAGAGCATTAACGAGGTCGACACTATCGATAATATCTCTAATACATGGATACATCGTAGTTCTTCTCAAACGATATCGCAGGATAAGGACATGAATAACGTCCTCGGCTTTCAGAGTAGTGATGGGGATCCTTGAAAAAGATCGGTCCTTTTTTACATAAAAAGTATCGAATTTCTATTGAAATTAATAAAAATTGTATATTTTTTATGTAAAAAAGGATCGATCCTTTTCAGAGATCGCCATCACTATTTCAGAGGGACTTTCGTTTCTACAGAAATGTATTGTACGGGGGGATTTCCTCCAGCCCGACTAGAAATTCACCCCATGGACCAGATCAGGTCAACTTTGATCCAGCTCAGGTCCTGGTGAGGCAACCTCGTCAGGACCTGACAAGTCATGTCACGCTTTGCTAACATAAGGACCTTATGAGGCAAGACTAATTAGGATTTTATGCGGAATCCCATACCAAAACCTCCAGAATAAATTTAAATTAGGATATGAACAGGAAATTCACAACCCAAAAATGTTGTATTCGGATATGCACAATTGACATTTGTTCAGGAATATTTTCCTAATTTAAAGAAAATTTATTTCACCAAGAACTATACGATCTAGAATTAAGACATTTTTGCATTCACTTTTTTAAACTATACATTATAAACATATATGTTCATAATCTTAGGATAACCTAACAAGGTCTTGATGAGATTACAGCGAGGAAAACCTATTTCAACCTTCTAAGATAATTTAAGGGAAACCTAATTAGGATCAAATGGGCTTATCCCTACGTGGGGCAACCACATCCAATCCTGATTAGGATTTCAGCAGGTATACCGTATTTCGGATGACTTTGGTAGGTCCTCACCATATGTCAGGTTGACCCTATGATAATTTCCACTCGGGAAAATGATGTCGGAAAATCCGATTCTATAGAATTTTGATTGTACAGAAACAATTTTATTGTGGATTTTGAAATTGTTAAATCCTATACAGAAATTCAATTGTACAGAAATACTTTCATAATGAAATATTAATATCATTGATTCCTTAACCACCAAATTCGATTGTACAGAATGAGGAGTAGCAGGCTCGGACTACTCATATACAAAGATATGCGAGGATCTTTCTGCTTTTTTAAAGAGTGATTTATGTTTGCAAAAGTCAGTAACTCATGCTCCAATTAAGTTCTTTGTTTTTCAAAATTCTGCCCATATATGCAACAAAAATTTTTCATTTATATTCCCTGATTGATTATCAAAATGCTTTTCCTGTTAATTTTAAATTACTGATGCGCCAGGTGGTAAACTTATCAAGGACGAATAAGGTTGAATAAGGCTCTTCTTATTAGGACGCAAATGAGATTAGTCATATCCGGACCTGATAAAAATTATCTGCATCCAGCTCCAATCAGGGAAACTGATCAGATCCGGATGAGACTGAATGAGGTTTTGCTTATCAGGGCGTGGATTAGGTTAACAACATTCGGACCTGATTCAAATCATCTGCATCCGGCCCCAATCAAACGGATTAAGACCGGATAGGGTTTTATAGGGTCAACCTCATGAGAACTATCATCAAGTTATCCTCATCGGTGCCGGATCTGGAATCCCCGATAGGTTTGTATCTACACGGACCTGGTCAGGTCCAGATATGAAGCCTCATATGGGACATCCCATTTCACAGCCGCATCCGGTCTTGACTACTTTAGGACTTACCGGATAGGAACTTCTACTCAGAGTTGAATAACTGAAATATGAATTTCATCATTTTAGTAAATTTAAAAGCTGATATTCTGAAACCAAAATTCACATCAATGAATCATGACCTCTGTTTGTGCTAGCTACACTTTTCTATAATTTCAAGGAATGAAGCTGAAACGGGCAGCCGTAAGGCTAGCAGGCAATTGTTATAACTTTTTACACAACATTTTTATTAAGGATTTAAGCATCTAAAAAACTCAGCGAAACGCTGCTCAATCGATTTCTGGTATAAAAAAAGCTTCGATAACGTTCAATAAAAAATTATAACAATCGGCTGCTAGCTTTATGGCTGCTAGTTTCAGCTTCATTTTCAAGGGAACTAGGAGAATGGACCCAAACATAAATTATCACGCATCTCCATCGCTATGTTCATCACTGATAATCAGATATCGGATTATATGCGAATTTTAATTTTGATTTCTCTTTATTCTCTTCCAATACTTGGTAATTCATCTTTCATTGAATATATGTATATCGAATGATCCCATACAATCATAATCATATAAAATATTCAATAATTAAGTTCATTGGATGCGCTCAAAGGTCCCTCAAATCGCTCCAAATATTTCGGATTCGCTGTTTTCAGTGATAAAAACAAATTGATTGTTTTGCAGTGGGAAATATTGGTGAATTCACAGACAAAAATCTGTCTCCCACTTGATTCTCACCCGACGTTGATTCATTTTCTCATTTTTCTCCAGAGAAAAATTTGAATTAAAGTTAAGGACCATGCAGTCTTTCAAGGAATGAGCAAAATTCTGCTATGTATCTTCTGATCAATTGGACAGTAAATACAAATCCTCAATCCTAAAAGCTTTGAATATGAAATTGAAGCTGCAAATGATTCCTAACAATTATGCAAACGATCATGAACATGTTAACCTACAAATTTCAATAATTTTTATAACTTATTTTCTCATGTTTGGGAATATGTTTTATGCTTTGGTTTCATGTTTAGGGCTTAATCCTAGCAGTTCACTTTATTACTATATATTTAAAGATTGTAATCATTGCTGAGTTGTTTAAAAACTATGCAGCAAAATTTTGTCCGTTTTCTAATGCTCCATGACCCTCGAAACGAAGGTCTTCCCGGTAAAAAAATTCTCAAAGGATCCTTTATGGGAACTCATAGGAAACTTTGTAGAATTCTATATGGGTTCCTTCAACCCTTCGTTTGTAAACTAGAGTATTTCATGTCCCGGTTCAAACGATTTTGGTCAATTCCTGTTTGGTTTCTTTTAAAACAAAAATATAAGCAAATATTCAATTTTGAACAATAATATAATTGATATGTTGAGTTGAAGGTTTTTAAAGAGCAGCATGAATTTTTCAGATGTTTTTTATCATTTTAAATTGGGTAAACAACGGCTGGACACAGATGACCCTGGTTTACAGGCAGGAGGTACCCAAAAACCGTTTACAGACGGAGGGTTAAAGGGAGCCATATTGGTTCTTATATTAATTTGGCATAGGAACCTATGAAGGATCCTATGAGAGACCCTTCGAGGGATCATATAAGGTATCGCATACAAGAGGTTTTGTTTGACTCTCGGTAATATATCTATGGGTCATTCAACGTTAAATTTACAATGAGTTCCTGAAATGATTGATGAGATGATAAAGGAAGAAGAAGGGAAAGAGGGGAGGATTTTTTTTAATGCACGAATTCAAGATTTTTCTAAGAAATTGTTATGAATTCTTCAAGACATTTTTAAGACTTGATCGAACACGTCTAAAACATATCTTCCGCAAAACCTTTTTGAGATTTGTTAAACTTCTCGAGATTTGTTGCATATAAGAGATGTCTTTTTGTTTACTTCGTATCGTATTACATTTACGGACGCACGAGATCGATTTTCAATCGACAAATTTGTTAGGTTAAAAAGCAATCTCTGTATGGATATTTACCGGTCACGATCAGTGATTGAATTGAACGAATCAGGAATGTTGTATATTTTTTGTAAAAAATGCGCATGCAACAGGGGTTACTTCGACGTCTCAATCTTTCATTCATTTGATTATAGTAACAAAAGTAACGATTCAATCAGGATCTGGACGTAAATGAAATTCAACAAATCATCGCTTTTATTATCATATACTACTAGAGTGAGCTGTGCGCATGATATTTCAGGACGAAATTTACAAAAAAATCTTCTCGGTAAGATTACTTCAAGTTAAATTCATGAAAAAGCATAAAATTTTCAAAGATTAGGTTTTAATGATTCATTCTCTACGGTATATAGTTCAAAGTTTGAGGAAGGTTTCTTTTCAATTTTGGCAACATGATTTTTCAATAAAATTTAAAGAAGAAAATTCTTTTCAAACAAGTTTTGGGAAAAAAATTTGTTGGAATTTTGAAATTTACGATTTTTTGAATGATTATTCGACAAATATGTTGAAACTCCCGTATGCTGCTCTGGGTGGGAAATTAGGGTTTATTATGCTTGCGAATTTCGGGGTAATTTCAATTAAATAGTCCAGTACAATAGAAATACTAAGCTTAAGTCGCATTATCTGAGTTTATGCTTTTATGCTCCCAGCATAAAGTTCCTATGTCTGGTTATATGTTAAGGGACAATGCGCAAACAGTTTTTGTGATTAGAATGATTTCGATAACATAGAAATCATCAATTGAGTAAGAAATGATAAAGAAGGTCTAAAAATCTATTCCTGTATTCAAGTGAGTCTATCGATAATAGTGGTTTCTCAGAGGATTGGTGTTTGCGGTACACGGTAAAAAGTCGAACTAAATGTGGCTGCATCTTGGCTGAAATTCAATATTTTCCATTGTGTCGGCGTTTGTTTTCGGTGCTTATTTTCAGTTGAAACAATTCAACAAAAACACTTTAGTTTTATACCTTATATTATAAGGAAATGGAAGTATTGGGATAGGGTCAAAAATCGACGATGCACAAGGGGATATTCGGTCTTTGCCGAACGTTTTAAAACGTCGAAAGAAAGCGAATCCCAAAAGTGTGTGTGTGTGTGTGTGTGTGTGTGTGTGTATGCGTGCGTGCACTCTTTGGCGTACGATAACTTTCCTCAGACTGCACCGATCGGGATGATTCTTTTTTCAGTATTTTCGTCTCAGAGGCTTATTGATTCTGGTTCTGATCGGATAACGTGTTTTGAAAATATCGTGGAATATGTTTCTGAAAATCGAGATTTTTGTCTTTGGCGTGCGACTCTCCTCAGAATGCACCGATTTGATTAATTTTCCTTCCAAATGTTCGTTTCGGAGAGGACACGAGGCCTAATGATTTTGGTCTCGATTGAATAACACGTCTTGAAAATCTGTCGGAATATGTTTTTCAAAATCGCGATTCTGCGACCGCTCATATCTCCGCTTCCTATCATCCGATTGCCATGAACTTTGTACCACGATTTAGTTATGACAGTGCTTCCATACGAGTTCCATCCCAATTGGGTGAAAACTGTAAAAAATTTTTTCATGCGACCCGCATTATTGGACGATGTTTTAGAAGCGTGGCGTTTCTGTGTTCGTATCATCCGAATTTCGTGGAATTTTGAGCGTATTCAATCCGGGGGTGGTGATTTGGTGATATAAATATCAAAAAATCGGTATGGAGAACCATACACTACTCCCCTGTTCGTAATATTTATACGATGAATAAATTCTAAAGCTCTTAAAAATCCATCAGTAGGCCTCGTTCTCCAGTTGAGACGAACGGGAGAACGAAAAAAAAGTTTTCCCAATTGGTGCATTCTAAGGAGATTTATCGTATGCCAAAGAGTAGATTTTTCACATGTATTACACATGTATGTATACTCTTTTTTACCGTGTATTCTGATTCTCCTCAGAATGAAATTTCCTTGCATCCTACACACACAGTGAAAATTTGATATTAGATATTAGCATATTTATATTGTATTTTTGGGATATATTTGATTATGTCGTTATGAACCACAAGTGTACGAGCATTCACCATTCTCTCTCGGGAGGATGAAGATGAATATGTTATAATTTGAAATAAATATAATTCTGAGCCTCATGATAAAGTATATCCCACGAGTACCATAAAAATATAGTAATCTTTAATATAAACTTTTCTCTGTGCAGTTAACCAAAGTTGATAAATAACTGGTCAATTATTACCCAATGAGGTTGAGTGGGATTGATCAATAATGGTCCATTTCTGTGTCCGCATTGGCCACCAATAATTGATCAATTTTTGTGGATCATTGGATTTCCCAATTGCAGGGTAATCTTAAGTCAATGGCATGGGATTAGATGTTGCCATCAACTATGAAATAATGTGACCCATAATTTGGCAATTATTCGACAATTATTTGGGTTTGAGTATAATCGAAAATCGACCCATAACTCGTTATTGATTATATTGTGAAAGATTGAATCCCTTCAAAATATGGGTATTTATTCAAAATTTTGTTCAAATTTTGTTCAAATTTGTTTTTTATTTTTTTTATTTCGAAACTGTATTGATGGCACTGTGAAACTGAATTCATTCATTTTACATTATACCATATAATTATCTGCAATTTGCGTATTGCTAATTTAAATAGAAATTATAACGTGAAACCACACTTTCTGATTGAAATGGAGTTCAATTAGTTCACTCAGTTATAATGGGAATTCAAATCCATGCTCCGAAATTGAAGTTCTGAATAACCCCAATTCATCGCGACAATTCTACCGCACCACAAATAATACAAAATTCCAATAAGTTGCGGTCACTAATACGACGAAGATAAATGAATCGATACACCACAACACTTTTTTGTAATAAACAATAAATAATAAATAATTCGATCCTATTAACACGACATCAACAATGAAAAATTCCATACTATCGATAGAAAATAAGTGATGTTTTTGATTTTCGATTATCGATGTATGTTAAATGATTGATCAATTTTTCATCAATTGTATGGACCACGAGATTGATCAATAATTGTCCATTTCTATGTCCACATTCGCGACCAACAATTGGTCCTTCAAGAATGATCAGCTTTCGATCAATCATTATCCAATGAATGGACATATGCATAGAGATCCTACATAGTTCCCAAATCATTAATCAATTATCAGCGAATGTCATTGGAATCAATCGAATTGACTAATGATTAGAACCAATCTATGGTTGGCTGGGTAGAGAATCTGGAATAGTTTCAGAAGGTATTAAACGCGTCCACCTTCTCATCCAGTTGGTCATTATCCTTTGTAACTCAAAAACAGAAGATTCGGATCACTGATATTCCATGCATGGAGAAAAGAACATAATAATAGTTATCAGGCAAAGTACAGTAATCGAAGGGCATAATTCATTATGACGTCAAATACTATACATCTATCAGTGTTTAGCAGAAATATAGTAATTGTTACGAGAGTTATGATGAATTGTCATTTACCGACTGCCATTTATCGTCACAATGAATCATATCCTCCGATTACTATATTTGTATGAAAATAGATTCTGTGTAAAAGCAGCTCCTGCGACCAGAATGATTTCTGTGAGGTCACAATTAACAATTGAGTAGGAAATCATAAAGGACCTCAGCATACAAGAATTTTGACACAACTTCGACAACAGCTTTAACATCATTTATGTGTAATGAATGATGGTGCACGGAGAAAAACAAATACTAATGACAAGCATCCGAGGACAAGCATCTGGATTATACCAATTTTTCCTTGTCCCTAATATCCATATTTCAAAGAGTATAATCCAGATTATAAGGAGTAATGAAAAGTTATTGAAGACTCGTATCCCAGGGGTATAATCTAGATGCTTGTCCTCATATACTGACCCGTATAATATTTCTTATACCTATTCTTTTCCGTGTGTCTTCTGCAACTGTATAGAACATATTACCATTGGCTAAACATAAAAGATTCGTTTATCGCTCTTGATTTGTGCCAAGTACGAGCATGATCTGATCTTGAATTTAGATTTAGGAGACTAGAGCATGGGGAAGTGGGGGAGGGGAAAAGTCGCATTTTGCGCGAACTTTTCTCAAAAAGTGCGTAATTAATACAACTTTAAAGCGAATAATAATGAGTTACGTACTTGGGATTGCGCACTACCGCGCACTTGGAATTTCTCAATGTTTCCTTCATGAAGGCTACAAAATCACTTGGAAATTCAAAGTGCGCGGCAGTGCGTAATCCCAACTATGTAAATCATCATTATTCGCGTTAAATATGTATTAATCACTTCCCTCTTGAAAAAAGTTGGCGCAAAATTTGACATTTCCCTTCTCCCACTTCCACATGTTTGAGTCCCCTCAGCCCATGTGTGCACAAATATTAGGCCATTTTTGTTCCAAGATTGGCTGGCCTCAGCTAAGAATACACCATAATTGATTGAATGTTTATCCACACATGGGGAGCGACAAATTTTTTCATGGTTTGCCGATGATGGCAGATTTGACTGCCATAATCCTGTCAATATTGGTCCCTGATTGGAAAAATAGGTCAATAGTCTGTAACAATGTTATCATTTTCAGCTTCCACCATGTTTGGTCACCAAGGTTCAGCCTATCTTTGTCAGCGTTGCCCAATCCTACCGCTAATTGTCAATATTTACCTATAAATCCATATGGGACTCCACATTTCTACAGGACAGAGGCGTTCATCTGCTTTTTAGAATAATTGTTTGATAAGCCGAGAGCAAACGTGACACTCAAATTGTTGTCAAAAAAAACAGGACAGGAACTTTTAAGAGTAAGAATGAATCGTCAAAAGTTCCGAGCAAAAGCGATATACCTACACTGAGAAAAAAGATCGTGGAGCCAACTACATGATGGGGTTGGATATGGCGAATGACGGGATGTAGTTGAGTCAACAGAATATTCAGTAGACTCAATTATATTTCATTCACTTCAACAATACTTCCTTGAGTCAATCGAATATTCTGTTGACTCAACTACATCCCGTCGTTCGCCGTATCCAACCCCATCATGTAGTTGGCTCCACAATTTTTTTCTCAGTGTATAATTCAGAACAAAACAGCAACCACAGAAATCTCCGGGCGAGAATGAAACCCTGAAAAGCTCGAGCAAAAAGCAACCAGCGCATAAGTACAGAATTGGGTTGTGCGTTATTGGTTTGTTTTTGCTCGAGTTTTTTAGTGTTGGATTTTTGCCTGAAGATTCCTGTGATTGATCTTTTGTTCTGAATTATAGGTGTATCGCTTTTGCTCAGAACTTTTGACGTTCCATTTTTGCTCTTAAAAGTTCTTGTCCTATTTTTGCTTGACAACAATTTGAATATCACTTCTGCTCTCAGCGTATCATTTCTGTTGAATGCCACATGGAGAAAACAGAATAGTGATAATCACTAAGCGAATAGTGAGATATGGACAGACCAAACTGCACAATCAAAATAACTATAAACGGCTGAATCGAAATTACGACACGTTTAGTTAAACCAATAATGCGTTCTGTTAAAATAATGACGCGGTTGATTATAAGGACCAAATATTATACCATATTTCTCCGTGCATTCCTGTAGAATCAGTAATTTTGATATTTCATAATGTTATCGTTTTTAATGGAAAAGACTTTGTGGAATTGAATTTTTATATCGGATTAATTACTTCGATATTCTCCAATGAAATTTTTTGACTAGTATCTGTAGGAAGTCCATTTTTTAGAATAAATTTCCGTGGAGAAGAGGCACCCCCGGTTCTCATTTGATTCAAATCCATGTAAAATGTATTATCTACTTAGTCCATTGTCCGCACCAAAGTATTTCCAGAAGTCTCCGAATCCAGGTCTGAAAATCAAAGAATTCCAAAAATGAGCTCTCAAATCAATCTTTCAAAACTGTTTTCATTGTTCCTCTATTCGTGGATCAATATTTTAAATTTTTGTTGACATTATATTCAAATGGTCCTGTTGGCTTGAAACATTGATGATGAATTTTTGCGCTTCAAATACATTTGGGTCATTCCACGTGGTTTTTACACTCAAATTTTAGAATTCAATGGGATGATTTTTTTTCGATTCTTGGTCAAAAAATATTCGATACGTATTTTTTCTTTTTGTTTTTCAAAGCTTTTTTTCGAAAATATGATTTTTTGAAAATCTAACGCACTTGAAATCTCCTAATTTTCGAGCACTCATTACTCGAAATCTGTTGGTTGTATCAAAAACTTTCACAGACATGAAAGTTAGGATTTTTTCTCTAGTTTTCAATTCTTTGAGTTCCATCATCAGTATAATTAATGTTCATTAAGAATTTTCCAATTAAAGAACAAAAAGTGAAATTTTTCAATATAAGGTAGTTTTGATTTCGTTCATATTTTTACACATTGATCTGTGAACAATATCGAAAATTTAGCAATTTTTTTTATGATGGCAAGTATTATAGTTCCCGAGTTATAAATTTTTTTGTGGCCGCGTTCGAGTCAGATACCACGCGCGCGGAGCGATACCGTGCACCGTGTGTCGTGTGCCGTGCCATGAAGCATCACGTCTTCCATCCTTCTAATTTCAATTTGCATCAATAGAATCAATTGATCAATGATCAAATCAGGGATGATCATCGAAAAATAAATCATTTATATAGAAACATATTATTCATAAATAACTCGCCACAAACACAACTTCAGTATCATTTATTCGTGAAAAATAGTAGAATTAATAACGAAAATTGCACCATATCTTTGAAAAGAATAGATTAAAGCTATTCAGCATACAAAATAATAGTAATATACAATATGATAGTACTGTAATAGTAGTGTAAAATAGTAGTAGTGATAGTAAATTATTTATTTTGTTCCCGAGTCTTACGTTTTTGTTGAACTGTTTGGACGGCTTTTTTGAGTTTAATTGGTTTACTCTTCTCAAACTTGTGAGGCTGGCTTCATTTTTCATCATTTTACGGCTGAAAAATATACGAAATCATGGTGATTTTTACATTTTATTTTTCTCAGTGTACAATTAACTTTTAGCTAGCCTTGTTTCAAGGATGGAAGACGTGATGCTTTACGGCACGACACACGACACACGATACACGGTGCACGGTATCGCTCCGCGCGCGCGGTATCTGACTCGAACGCGGCCACAAAAAAATTCATAACTCGGGAACTATAATACTTGTCATCATAAAAAAAATTGCTAAATTTTCGTTATTGTTCACAGATCAATGTGTAAAAATATGAACAAAATCAAAACTACCTTATATTGAGAAATTTCACTTTTTGTTCTTTAATTGGAAAATTCTTAATGAACATTAATTATACTGATGATGGAACTCAAAGAATTGAAAACTAGAGAAAAAATCCTAACTTTCATGTCTGTGAAAGTTTTTGATACAACAAACAGATTTTGAGTAATGAGTGCTCGAAAATTAGGAGATTTCAAGTGCGTTAGATTTTCAAAAAATCATATTTTCGAAACAAAGCTTTGAAAAACAAAAAGAAAAAATACGTATCGAATATTTTTTGACCAAGAATCGACAAAAAATTATCCCATTGAATTCTAAAATTTGAGTGTAAAAACCACGTGGAATGACCCATTTATGTTACTATTTTTTTCTTCTTTATCACAGTGGGAGGTGTTGATATTCAAGTTTATATGCTACTCCATTATTGCAAGTGCAGGGAGAAACAAATTAGTTATCGCGACTGAATAGACGTTGTTTAACCTTTTGACAGAAATAGTTGCCACAGGTATTTAGTAACTGTCACTGTTATTTCTATTGCTGATTGAGTTGGTCACGTTTCTTGACCATTCACGAGAATAGCTTTGGTAGACCGAAACATACGATTACGAAATGACAAAAAATGGTCAAGTTACGTAACGACCACAATTATTCTTGTTTTTTATGTTCGTTCTCACGTGAAATTCAAATTTCAAGTATCGATTTAATCATGACCGTAATTGCTTCATATCGAGTGTAAAAATTGTTCAATGCAAGCTGATATCGTCGTTCTAAATATGCGAGCTCTTTAAGAGGGGCAAAATCGACTGCGAGGTGTTTCAATAATAAAGAAGGATGAATTTATTTTCTAACGATCTATTAAATTTTTTATCATCCCCTTTGAATCAAATGCATGAAAATTATCCCTCATCATTGATAAAGAAGTAATAGAAAGGATCTAATTTTTAGACCATATTCCAAGAAATGAGTAGATGATTACGAAATTTAGAGCATTCGCACGCAAAAAAATGAAATAGCTGTCGCAGCTACTCACTTTTTTAGCACCCTTTTGTCACTGCTATAGCTAACATAATTGCATCTATAGCTATTTATTAACCACCACAGTGGAAAATCGTAGCTGTAAATGAACAGGTTTTGTGGTTGACATTTGGATAGCCAAATAATTTAGCTATGAGATTTTAGCTAGTACATTTCTTGTTTTTACCGCTAAGCGAGTAGCTGTGGGATCTCAAAAACAGCTAATTATTTTTTTTGTGCGTAAAAGTGATTCACAATTCACATTCATTCAAATTTTCTTCATACTAAAAAGATATGGGACGGAATTACTAACCAAGTGCTGTTATGAATACTTATTTCTAAATCTTCCATATAGAATCTGTACATTCCACATAACTTCAACTGATACCTCAGATGAATCTCGCTTTAATGAGAAAAGAAGTACAGAGTTCAAATCGGAATCCAATTACTTCAGCGGAAATAGCAAAGAATGAAGTAAGAGAAGAGAGAAATGAGGAGCACTTTTCGGTATATGAAAATTGATCCAATAACATAATATCATATCACGTTGGTAATCTATTCAGTTCTGTTTCTCTTAAAAGCCATATTTCGTGAAATGGGAAGCCGAATAGGATGCTGACTATGACGAAAAAGCGAGTTCCTTGGGATTCTTGTTACTCGGCTCTCGTTCCTTTGTTACACAACCGGCTCTCTGAACGACTCAGGCCAACTATCGATCCCACCAAAGCCTGCACACTCTCCTCATTGGCTCCTCTTTTCCTTCATACATTTACTACTTTCAAAGGAGTAGATGATCATACCAGTGCATATCGCTGGAGCTTCTATATATCTATGATGATTATGATGTATACTTTTATATGCTGTTTTATAAGTGCTTCGTGGAATACTTTCCGATCTAAACCTTTGTGTATCAGACAAAGACAATTCATTATCATGAAGCGATATAGTAATTTATCCTATGGGATACTTATGGGTATCAATTTAGTGTATATGCGCGCGCTTCTTTCATCGGGGTCCCTGGGTAGAAATGGTAGGGAGCCACGTGCTCCTAGTGTACAGCATATGAGGGGAGAACACGTGATCCATTCGTATGCATAGGCGTGGAAATGTTTATGTACAGATATACATATTTATAGATTTTGTATTCATACACTATAGAGTCACACAATATTCTTATGAGTTTGAATGTAGTCACAAAAGAACCATCCTAGAAAAGAATCATTTCATTCAGCACATTCAGTTTTTCTTCGCTAACGAGAGGAATCACATATACAATTTTTGTCAGAATACTAATTTGAAAAGTATTGAAGATGTTTCTATCAACATTGTAAAAAAATTCCATCTGAAAATTCCGGAAAAAAGTGGCTGTACAAGATTACAGTTACATGTTCTCAATTTTCAGTAGAAACTTTTTCAAAGCAAATTTGAGTAATTAAACGCAATTATGCAGAAGAAAATGTTAGTACCAGTCCACATCGGACACAACTATAAGAATATGAAGAAGGTTGTTCATATGTGAATACATTATGCCCCTATACCCTAATGGAAATGATCCCATACAGCCCATATGACAAAGGAACATAGTTTTCACCTGCCTGGCATGTTCAAAAAAACTCTGCCAATTTATAGGCACAAAGCTTCCTCGTTTTTGAAAATAATGTCAACTATTGCAGATTGCGAAAACATTGTTTCCACACCTTTCAAACAATGGAGACGAAACTCGTATGGACCCACTATGGAATCGTAATTAAAACGTGGTATAAATTTAATTGCAATCAGATAACCAGAAACATAGATATGAATGGTCACAAAATATGGAGCTGAAACTAGCAGCCGTAAAGCTAGCAGCCAGTTCTTATAACTTTTGATTAAACGTTTTTGAGGCATTTTTCATACCAGAAATCGATCCTTAAATCTTCAATAAACATTGAATGTAAGAAATTTTGACAATCGGCTGCTAGCTTTACGGCCGCTAATTTCAGCTTCATTCACAAATTCACAATTTTCAATAATATATTTCCTTTCCCTCTCCCGTTCTTCTGTGAGAATGAAGTTAAAATTTATATGGGACCACTACCCAGGTGAAAATTGACGATTGGCACTAGGATGGCGCAACACTGACAAAGATTGGCCGAGCCTTGGCGGTTAGCAAAGTGCAAGCTTGAAATGATAACATCGTTACAGGCTCCATTGATGTATTCTGCCAATCACGAACCAACATTGGTACGATTATGGCAGGCAAATCAGCCATCATTGGCAACCCTTGAAAAAATTTGTCGCTCGATCTAAATCCAAGATTGGATCACGCTTGTACTCATTACGAACCAAGACTGATAGACGAATTTTTTTATGGTCTGCCAATGGTCAGATGTTTTATACATTTAAAGGAGGTACCATCATTTATTACACATAAATGATGTTGACTGTTAAATTTGAGTCAATACTATAATAGTACTGAGTCAATATTCGGCCAAAATTGATTCAACGTTGCGACAATCCCACGCCAACGTTGAGCCAATGTTGTGCCGATGTTCAACTCTATGTTGAACGATTGCAAAAATATAATAAAAATTCAGAGTCATATGTTCCCGACATCGCTTGCTTCCCCTCCACACATGTTAAGAAGTACAGCCCGAACCTGAAATATTTTATACAACCAGGGCCAGAGAATCTCTGTATACATTGAAACGAAGAAACTTATTTGATTAACCCAATACAAGATGTGTTTATAAGTTTAATATAACTCAATGATTACTGTTACCTTACAAATCAATTACATCAATTATAATTCAAATTCTGATGTCCACGAGTCCATGGGTCTGCACAGCTAAAATCTCTCCTTCGATGAAGGACCTATGATGAAGACAACAATTTTCAAATCAGAAGGTTATATGATGCTTATATATCAACCGCATAGTTCGTTGAGCGCTTGCGAGAAACGAACCGAGCGTTGGAAACAATACCGAAGGGTGGCGCTTTGACATTGGACGCGGGAATTTTTGTATGGAGACGTATAATTGAAGATCGTGGCTAGCCTGAGCCAAGCTTTGACCAGGCTTGGCACTGTATAGGGTACTCATTTCTTCTAAACGTTGTCAACGTTTGGATTAATATTCAGCTGTGCTATGAAATTGTTCGTATGAAGTTAATTTCTTTTGTCCAAACGATATTGGGACAACGATGAACCATGATTGGCACAATCTTGAGCCAATGATGGATTGATCATTGGAAATTATGATTCCCAACATTGGTGCAACATTGTGCCACTTGTCAGTCAACGTTGGCTCGATATAGATTTCCAAGCCTTGGATGTCAGCATTGCGCCTATCTATTTTCCATCGTCAGTATTGGCGCAAGCAAGAAATTTTCACGTGGGTATTGACACTGCACATAACTGCGGTAACAATTTTATAAGGAACGAATAATAGGCACGGTACATATCCGCATGACAGCGGCATTCACGAGATTTCCAAATTTTCTTCTCAAGTTTATTGCTCACCCTTTTCTTCCCTCAATTTTGATTGACCTGAAACTTATGTCACACAATTGACGCCCCATGACTTGACTATGCTCAGAGTTTCATGGCATTCGAATGATACCGACACAGGGAAGGCATGCTCTGAAAATGTTGTCGGCCATTGCAAATTGCTGAAGATATTTTTTCCACATTTTTCAACTGATTTGGATGAAACTTATATAAGGCCACGATCGGATCCTGGCCAGAACGTAGTTTAAGGGCATCCCGTACACGGAGAAAAAAAATCATGGAATGATCGCTAGGAAAGATAGTAAACTGGTGACAACTACGAATTTCTGTGCACAGTCGCTAACAGGGACGAGTAATGGTTCCTATTTTGGTATACTATATTGTATTTTAATGTACCAAAATAGGAACCATTACTCGTCCCTGTTAGCGACTGTGCACAGAAATTCGTAGTTGTCACCAGTTTACTATCTTTTCTAGCGATCATTCCATGATCTTTTTTCTCCGTGTAGACCCTACAGTTACTAGTCCTCTCTATCCAAAATACTTGGAAAAGACTAAATAAAATGGGACAAAACAACCAGCGAGACCTTCTATTTGTATGGAGAAAGGTGTTCTTCCATTTTATTGGGAGTACAGATCAGTTCGGTCCGGTTCGAAAAGATGACTCTCGCTCTCATGAATGTTTCATACACGGAGAGAATTTTGTAGTATAGATTACTACAATTATTTTGTAACGCTGGACTATACTGACACTCTGACTAAAATCACTGAACGTTTATTCAGAAATGCTTTGCATGCATCCCTTTTTACGATTGAGACATTGTAACCTTTCTTTGTTTTGTTTCCAATTTTACTATAATCTATCGTAATTTAAATCATTATCATCGCAATGTTCCTCGTAATGTCAGTATGGTCCAACTTTACAAAAACATAGTAATATTCAACACATTTTTCATGCAATGTATACTACAAAATTTTCTCCGTGTAGTCACAACCGATTGCAATTGTTTCAGAAAGGTTAGACACCTGTGAATAATATTCAGTTGATATCACGCCGAGTTCCTTCTAGAATCCCGATTTTTACTCAGTGAAGTATGTCAAATTTCGTTTTAACTAAGCAGCATTTGCGGGAGGTGCTAGTTTTCTGTTTTAATTGGAAAAAAAGTGCAGCTGAAGCCCATCGAATGCTTGTGGGAGTTTATGGTGACAATGCTCCAACTGATAAATCATGTAGAGAATGGTTTCGACGTTTTAAGAATGGCGATTTCAGTGTCGAAGACAAGCCTCGCTCAGGACAACCACAAAAATTCGAAAACGAGGAATTGGAGGCTTTACTCGACGAAGATCCGAGTCAAACGCAACAGGAGCTTGCGGAATCATTAGGAGTTACGCAACAAGCAGCTTCCGTACGATTACAATCCATGGGCATGATTCAAAAGCAAGGCAATTGGATGCCTTATGACTTAAAGCCTAGAGACATTGAACGGCGATTTTTCACTTGCGAGCAGCTGATTCAAAGACAACGAAGAAAGGGGTTCTTATACATCGGATTGTGCCAGGAGATGAGAAATGGATATTCTACGATAGCCCCAAGACAAGAAAATACCATGCTATGCCCGGTCAATCGTTGCCATCGACTTGAACATCCACACCAAAGAGGAATATTCATGGTTCAAAGATCATGCTGTGTATCTGGTGGGACCAAAAGGGTGTTATATACTATGAGTTGCTAAAACCTGGTGATTCTATTACGGGTGATCGGTATAGGTTACAATTGATTCGTTTGAGTCGTGCGTTACGAGAAAAACGTCCGGATTACAAGGAAAGACATGACAAAGTTATTCTTTTACACGATAACGCTCGGCCTCATGTCGCAAAAGTAATGAAAAATTATCTGGAAACGTTGAAGTGGGATATTCTACCGCACCCGCCGTACTCGCCGGACATTGCTCCTTCCGATTACTGGTTATTCCGACAGATGCGGCACGATTTGGTAGGCCACCGGTCCACTTCGTTCGAAAAAATCGAAAATTGGCTCCTAACTTGGATCGTCTCGAAAGACGAGACGTTTTTCCGTAACGGGATTCGAAAATTACCCGAAAGATGGGAAAAAGTGATAGCCAGCGATGGACAATACTTTGATTAATTTGATAATTCATGTTCTTCTGAAATAAACGCATCTTTAACTATAAAAAAATGGACCGAATTAATTTGTACTCTCAATATTTAGTCCTTTTCAAGTATTTTGGGTAGAGAGGTCCAGAAACTCTAAGGTCTACGGAATACTCTTAAGGTTCATTGTAATCGGATGATCGAGGGCGAAGATATGCGCGTTCGCAAAATCACAATTTTCGGTAACATGTATCCTTTTGCCCTCTCGTTCTTGTGTAAGAATTAGGTTGAAACTCATATGGAACCACTATTGACATTGCATATAATTGTAGTAAAAATTCCATAATGACCGGATAATAGGAACGGAAGATATTCGTGTTCGCAATTTCGCACAGACAGACACGGAACCAAAATTTTTCCCTGAGTTCGGAGAGACATTTTGTCTGAGAAATTTCCAATTTGAAGACGAAATAATTTCCGGTTCCCCGAAACGATCACAAAGCTTCCCTCTAACGGGGAAGCAATATTTTCATGTAGTAAGAAAATGGGAAAAAGATGAAAATGCCCGCGAATGTGCTATTCAAATATTTACTTTGATTTAAAGCATTCCTCGTGAATGTGTAAAGTAATGATAGGAAATTCTTTATCGCATTCCCATCAAAAGAATAGCACACTGAGAAAAATTATCTATTATAAATTACTAGACTCGCTAGTATATTGAGGATATACTTGCATTTTAAGGTCATATTCTAAACCTTCTCTTTAAAAGTACCAGACTTTCTATTATGAAATGTTATTATTCTTCCATTAACTCACAGAAAGTCTGGTACTTTTGAAGAGAATGTTTGGTATATAACTTCAAAATGCAAGTATATCCCTAGCAAAAATGACCCTACCCACGTGGAAAAAATGTCCAAAACTGTATAAAATTCTACAGAATTTGTATACAATTGTCCACGATTTGTATATATCATAGTTAATGTCAAGGTCCTTTCTAGTAACTAGTTTCACTGCTAGTACCTTGAAAGGTGCTATACAACCGCTATAATTATTTTTACTAGGAATCCTCAATATAATTACTAGCGAGTCTAGTAATTCATAATCGACAAATTTTCTCTGTGCACAAACTCTGGTTTAGTATGAAGAAGAATAAAAATTTCCTCAATAAACGGTATGGAATGTTGTCCTACGAAAATTCAATGAGGAGTGAGATTACGATTGCGGTGTGTAAATTTTATTCCAATTGCATTCACGTAAGCGGTTAGGTCAACTTAACAACTTTGTATTTTTCGGTGTATTTTGCAGTATATATATTCTGTATTTTATTGTTGTGAATAGAAATTAATTTTGTGTGAGATCTTTCTACACCGTACAGTTAACTGTATTAAATTTGATGGACGAGGTTTGAAACTTCTGTTCATATACATTTGTACATTGAACTTCAAAATTTGAATGTCGACTGCATATGCCATTAATATACAAGTGAATAGGGAAGTTAGATTCATATACAATTATTAAATTTAATACATGAATGTTTATGAAACTCACAAACATTCCTAACAGTGCAATCAGCTGAATTAGCCTCGCTGAGGGAGAATTGTACCATGTTGGTCTTTCAGTTAAACTCGGTTTGGCTATACGAACATGTTCGTAGGAAATGAAAATTATCTAAACCTTTCACCTATATCTTCCTTCCAGAAAATTAAGGCAATAAAATAATACAACAGCATGCGCTAAGGGAAAAATGAATAATTTCAACGCTGAATTTACTCTGACTCTAGTTTTTAATAAGACTTAATCATTTCTAATAAACCTCGAAAGAACATATTCGTTAAATTTCAACACATAGATTGGATGTACACGAAAGTGAAGTTTTTTTTTGGCAGATTGTAATGAAGGAAATACGCTTTTCATACATTCATTCTTGAAATGTTTTGCGCTATAAGATTGTGACCGTACATTGTCTTTTTTTATCTTATCTATAGAATGGCACATGATCTATCGCATGAAAAGGTGTAAAGTTTCGCATTTTGAAATCTTTCGATATATTTGCCACCTGTTTATACTATTTTACCACACATGATAAGAAAGCATAGGCATTCCATTTTGGATTCGACTAAATACGTTTTAATTCATCTCATTATCGAATAATATCAATGTATTATTTTATATAGAAACATTCTCTCATTCTCCGAAACTGACGAGAAGTGTTTTTTACGATGAAAAAGTATAAATTCAGTCGATTCCACATGTTCTAGGCAGATATAAAAATGAACAAGAATGACATGAAGACGAAGATATCTACTCGCAGCTGCCAAGTAAAAGCTTATTGTTAAAACGAAACAACCTTCTCATACACAATTCCGCACATATTCTCTTCTACGTGCGTTATACAAGAGTTTATACTGTTCTTTGCTTCGATTGTGATGAACGAAGCATACATTCTATGCGACATAGTTGCGCTCTCATTGGAAATTTGTTATTGAATCGTATGTATAATGATGGAGATCCAAGGCTAAATGGATGCAAAAAGATCAGCGGAATATGTATTGAAAAATATATTGAAACCGTCGACGTTGGATGGTGATTATTCAACGAAAAGTAAAAATATGAAAATCTCTGTTCGTAAAGAGAAGACTGTGGAATTAGAACGAAGTAATCAACGTATGAGAATTTCATTATCTCTGAAACCCTGTCATGTGCAGGAGCGGATCATGAATTGAAAGTGAAAGGTTTTTTTTATGTCAAAGTGTCAATGGTAATTAAAAGGATAGATTTGCAAGACAACGATTATGAAATTATTACCACATTGCATGCTTGTACAAACCAGGTAACGGATCTTCTCTCTTCAATCCCAAGTTAATTCCAGGATTTTCAGGACATTAGTGATAACAGAATTTTATGACTATTATTCTTGTAAATGATAGAATAAATGTTTGCCCAATGTTTCAACATTTGTCCCCAATTGCTGAATGCATATTTATGGAACTTATCAAAAAAAACAAAATTAAATAAAATAAGAATGTCTAAAGGTGGACAGACAGTCACCACTGAAAATTTTTCACTGAATCCCTACTGGCACCCGGATAAATCTAGATCCAATCCCGGGGGTGATCAGGTTTCATTTGGGTCATTGAATTCATTTGGATTTTTCACCAACCTTAGGAAAATTTACGCCATTTAGGCCAGAAAATTCCATTTCTCCTTCGAAAGAGATTGGAGAGAAAATGACACCTCCTGAATGAAGCTGAAACTAGCAGCCATGAAGCCAGCAACCGATTATTGTAACTTCTGATTAAACGTTATTGAAGCTTTTTTTTACACCAGAAATCGATTGAGCAGCGTTCTACTACACTTTTTAGATGCTTAAATCGTTAATAAAAATGTTGTGTCGACAGTTATAACAATCAGCTGCTAGCTTCACGGCGGCCAGTTTCAAATTCATCGTTTTGATCGGAATGAAATAAATTTTCCTAAGGGTAGGACTTTTATTTGGATCTCCACTTTTCTATGCCCATTGGAAACTAAAACATGAGAATGAAACGCAAATGAAGCACTCAGTACAAAGATACTTAGTGATTATGAGGGTACTTAAGGACACTTACGCATCAGAAGAAGCGGATGAAATATTACGCTACTTCTTTTCATAAACCACTTGACGAATGAAGATTTTTAATCTATGTTGGTCAAGTCCATATTTCAGATTGAAATCTGAATATAGATTTGGATGTCTTCATGATTTGCAGATATTTTAGAACAAAATTATAATGAATCTATGGTATTTAGAAGTTATTACTTGCCACATCCTTTTATAATTACTACACTGAGAAATACCTGTAGCTGAAAACGAGCCCAAGTACATTTTTGTGGGTGCAGTACCCATATTTTCCATTGATGTAGATATGAGAATCATCATGATAGTGAAAATATAGCTACTGTAACTAAAAACTGTACTTGGGCTCATTTTCAGCTACAGTTTCTTCTCTCAGTATAGAAATCAACAAAAAGAAATTGGAACTTATATTCAAAGTGGAATCTTGTCCTGTTACAAATAATCTATAAAATATCATTGACGATTGGAAAAATGAATAGGTTTCAATGGAATTCAATGATATTCAATGAGATATTTAACGATTCGTAATAGGATTGAATAAAGTATTCCTACCAGGGTGGTTATGGGTTTTATTCTTATGCATTGAAAATTTTCAGTTAACGTGTAATTTATAACGCAAAATGTATTACGCTTATCTTGATGCTTGAAGCTCCTTAAGTACGAAGGGGATTAAGGCTGTTCAATTCTGATTATATAAACGCGTGTCCCGATCGATACCAAATTTACATCTCATCCAAATGAACACTTTCTAAGAGATCCATGCACTTTTATGAGAGCTATAAGAAATCAAATGACAAATTGTCAATGTCAGCAAAATTATTTCTCCTGTCATGTTTTCAGAACCCGTGATCCAACCAGTATCTAAATCGATTGGTCTCCGTACTTACACAGATACAACAAATTTGCTGACGCAGCAAATCGAGGTATTATACATAGAATAGCAAATCTTTTTGCTGACATAGCTAAAAATTCGCTACCAGAGCTAACTGAGTTGCTGAGAGAGCAACATGATCCACTAAAACAGCGAGCTTTTCGCTGGATTAACAGAATTTGTAGTCTTATATACAGAATTGCAAACAAAATTCCACTGGGGAAGCAAAAATGTTTTGCTGCCACAGCTGAAAACCCGCTGTCGTAACTAACAAGATTGCTGTGATAGCAAAAGGTTTGCTGGTCCAACAAAAGGTATCCAGCAACATCAGGTTTTGTTGTCATAGCGAATTCTTTTTTCTCCGTGTAGTGACCTAAAAAAATTGCAAGAAGGATAATTTGCGCACTCAGAGAATTTGATTTGAAAAATCAACATCAAATTTCAATAGGAATATTTGTATAATCTCTCCAAACTGTTTGAAAATTCAGTCACTCTTACAGGCTGTACAGTAATTTTTTGAAGAATTTCAACTTGTCCTTTGGTTATCCAAATGTGACAATAATTTTTACAAGAAAATTCTTTTTGTGTGTTTTTGTGAATTTTTTGAGGTTTTGGAAAATTTCACGATTGAAAATGAGAATCCACTTTTAGGACTTTTATGAGAACAACCTGAGAATTCCAGGACATCAAGGATTCTAGAAACGTTACCTTGATTGTAAGACTACAGAGAAATTAACAACAAAACAACTGAATGACTGTGTGATGAAAATTGACAGAACAAAAATTATTTAGTACACGGAGAGAAATCTACACTAACGATTACTTTTTAATACATGATGCATAATGATATTTCAATTATTATACGTTTAGAATTTATATATATTTCGTCCCACATACATCCTACTGTAAATCTTACAGTCAAATATCAAAAGTGAAGTACAATTTTGAAAAAATGTCAAGTATTGTGGAATCTTTTAAAATGAAATTTGTGAATAAATTTCGAATCTCGAAGAAATTGTATATAATCCTGAGAGAAAATATTAGTTATGGTTACAGGATTTTGAAAATTGCTCAACTAAAACGTTCCAAATATTTTGCTTCCTCGCAAAGAGGAAGCATATAGTGATCGTTTCGGAGACCCGAACATTTTTTTTCCTCTAAACTCAAAATTTCTTACACCAAACGACTTCCCAAAACTTGGAGAACAATTTTGGTTTGGTGTCCGATGTCAGTCTGTCTGTCTGGCTTCTGTATGTCAACATTTACACGAACGCGCATATTTTCCGTTTGAGTTATCCAATCGTCATTAAATTTTTATCACAGTTGTCGGCAAGGTCGATGATGGTCTCATATTTGTTTCAGCCCGATACGTGCACAAGAATTTGATGGAGATGAGCAAATGGAGCAAAAATTTGTCATTTTTGCGAACGCGCATATCTTTGCTCCCTATTATCCAATTGCAATGAAATTTATATCACGCTTTAGTTATGATCCGATAGTGGTCCCATACATGGAGAAAAATGCAGCTCGAAAGGATAGTAATCTTTAATAGAAAATTGGAGAATATTTCTCAAAATCTGAGAATATTCCTTAAAATCTAAGAATTTTCCTTAAGTCCGTAATAAACATAAAACGGTTCAGATTCCTCTTGAACATTGCTAGAAAAAGAATGAAAAATTATCAATACTTAACAAATCATAAAAACAAATATGAAGTTTCCAAAAGTCGCACATGAAATTTTACAAAGTAAATAACAAAATTTTGAAATCTTAATCTCAAATTACTGCCTCTCTAAATTTCTTGAAGTGAAAATCCACTCCTAAAGAGTGAAAATGCTGCAAGTCCAACAAGAGTGAGATTCCACTCCTAAAGAGTGGGTTTCCACTCCATAGGAGTGAATGTTCATGTTCTTGAAGTTTGAATCGTTTATATAAACGGACCAAAAATTCAATCTCACAAAGTCTGATAAATCATCGGTGTTTATGTCTCCAAATTAACTCCTTATAACTAAAAATATCGTTTGAAGAATGTACCGGAAAAATTTGGGTCTGTGACAGCTGATTATTTCGTTATTCGATTACCAATTCGTTTCAATAAACGATTTAAACTTCAGAAACATGAATTTTCACTCTTAAAAGAAGGTGGAATTTCACTCTTCAAACCGAGGGAAAATTTCACTCTGTTGGAGTGAGAATTCACTCTTATGGAGTGAAAAGTCACCCTTTGAGAGTGGAATCTCACTCTTCCTGGACTTGCAGTATTTCCGCTCTTCGAGAGTGAATCCAAGGAATTCAGAGAGTATGGTCATAGAGATCTCAGCAATCTTTTACGAGGAGGAACTATGATTCCTTTCAATGATTTCTGATAGAGTTTGATGAAGTTTAGTGTATCTTCAGTAGATTTTAATTTCATTGAATTTCTGAAATTATTGGTCATTCGGGTGTACTTCATATTCATTCCCAACTCGCAAATTTCATAGAGTACTTCAATTCTAAAGACTATATCGAACACGTTAGCAGCTAATTCGAAAAAACAAAATTATTGTTCAACATTGGAGATGATAGAAGACCTCTCAGATATCTGCGTGAAAATAAAAATTATCATAATATGCTCTTTCCTCAACGGAATTTCATCAAGAAAATAACTCTGGACGCTTCAGAGAAAAAAAAATACTTCACAATAAAAACTTTATTCCTCTTTTAATAATGGAGATATTCCAACTCTCAACGCGCTATCATATGATGTAACCAAATTTGAATTCATAGAATGTTTGTTTTTTAAAAAGCAAAAAACATATATCAAACTGTGGTCCACAAAGTTTTGTCACATAAAAGTATATTAGATTTCGCATAAGTTTCGTCATGGAAGAAGATGACGGAATAGCAAATCCCAAATGTAATTGAATCGTTTGACATTCAAAGAGCACCCAACAATTTCACGATCTTTCGTAATGAACAGAATTCCAACGCACGCAGTGTGGGTTAAATTCAAACGACATTGCACCTTCCGTCCACTAATCACTTTTATCGCGTACGATATGTTGAGACCCGTAAAGTACCACCCCTCGTTACGCACGATGCTGTAACTCTGGAGCTCTATGTAGTTGCGCGCATTACGATGCACCGGATGAGAGGAGGGAGTATATTTATTAGAACTCTCCGGAACCTATTTGAGACTCCCCTGTATGGATTGAAATCAAAAGAGAAAAGTGAGGAATCGGGTACCGAGTGTATTTATTTTATCACCAATTTAATCCTATCTTTCAGCTTATTTACATATTTGATTTTCTGTAAATTCAAATGTTGACGATGTTGAAATTTTTATATTTAAAAAAAGAATTGTTCAATTATGTTTGGAGTGGGGATGAGAGGTTTAAAACGACTCGGTTTTCCTTGCGTTTGCACACAATTTGCATATAAATCCCTATCTGCATGCGCTGCCTTACCAGCGGACTATTTGTGCGTAAAACCTTATCCATATGCATCACGTAGCGAAGGCATGTTCTCTGGTATTTCACACGGGGAGAAATTTTTAGCTGCTCCAGCTGAATCTTTGCTGATGTAGTGAGTTGCTACAAACAAAACTTCACCTCAATAGACAGGAACATTTCATTTGCCCAGTTAAATACCTTTCTCTCCGTGCGGCTAGTTTGTGAAAATTGAGTAGGTTTTTTTTCTGTAAATAATTAAAACCACTTCTGTGAAATTTGTGTACGTTCACAATTCATATAAAGTTGTTGATTTTCTGTCCGAGTGCTTGTCACGCAGCCGGTGGAAAAAAAATATTTCTTCAGCTTTCCAGTCGTTTACGGTGAATATGTGTCATATGAAAAATTATGACTCGTTTGAGGAATGTATGTTTTACCTCAAAATCTTCAAATCTCGTGTTCTCCCTCGTGAATATTTGTGGGTTTCCAATTATTCTCGTATGCGGTTTGATACCGAGTGGCATTGAAAATTGATTCCCAGATTCCAGTTCTCCCACACGAGAATAGGTGTACTCCATCGTTAAAGAAATTATATTAATCAAAAACATTGATCGGAATTAAATTCGTTCCAAGATAATTTCGATTATTTTAGAATGATATGGAGGACTGCCATTTTTTTTGTTACTCGCGAAACCTTACGTAGAACATACACAAATTCAAACAATATTTGAATTTCTTTAAAAGCGTGTATGAATTATGTTTGCTTCATATCGAAACCAGATTTATTCTATTAATGATAATTCCATCATTTGTTATTATCTGACATATGATTCTTCTGTGAAATATTTCAAGAAAATATGATTTCTCTTAATGTGAGAGAATCTCACTTTACGTTTTACGAGCTTACATGATTTATCAAAAACAATTTCAACACTGAAAAAATCGTATACTAGAATTATGAATATTCCTCTAAAATATGAGGCTAGTACATATTCCTCTGAGTTTCAGAGGATTGATGTGGGAGTTCCTCTGAACGTTAGAAGAATTACCACTGATATTCAGAGGAAAATGTACTAGGCTCATATTATAGAGTAGATTCTAATTTTTAGAATATGATTTTTTGGGTGAAATAGACTCTTTCCAGAGTATGGAAGTATTGCTGAAAACCAATGTCTGATAGTTGAATACAGTAATCTTTTAATTGTACTTTTACGTTCGAAAATATCTTCTTCTGAATACGATGTTATATAAAAATAGATTTTTCAAACAATACATCATTCGATTGGACGTTCACCACAAATATCAATGGAAATAATTCATTGATTATATATTTCGTATCTATATTTCATATGTTACGCTTCACCATTCAAGAATCATCATTCATCTGTGTAAATAAAAATCTTCTACGAATCCAAATGTACATTATGTCGTGTTGTGCAGAAATATACAAAGGAGAGTACTGATATGGATTGGATTTTTATGATCAATCTTGAAATCTGTACACTGTAGAAAATTGGCGGTGTTGGCAAAAATTCACACCAAATAGTGTTGTTTGAGCACCACATGGTGTCATTCTCACACCATAAAGTGTTATTCTAACACTGATTTTAGGGTGGACTTCTATAGAATCCACGTGGTGTTGATTCTGTGTGAATTCTGACACACGGAAAAAAATACTCCGGTTAATATATGGACAGCAAGAATTACTGCTATTTTAACCGGAATTCTTGTTAAATGAATAAAGTCTCCGGCAAATTTAACAAGGGCTCCGGTAAATTTAACAAGAATTCCAGTAAAAGTCACAGATATTCCTTGCTGTCCATATAGTAACCGGAATTCTGGTAAAATTAACAGTTCATTTTTTTCCGTGCACCGTTTTGACACCGCTTTTTTCACAGTGTATGAATTATATCGATTGTATGAATTTTGATTCTTTTTCTCATAGTCACGGATGAATTTCAGGGAATAGAATTCATTCATCGAATTCATTGCATACGCGTTACGCATATGTGAATTACATTCAAGAGTGTTATAAGCAGATTCTGCTATTCCCCAATTATAACGATTCGATGCAATTTCGTTGTATTTTCATCTTTCATTTCCTTGAATGTATGAATATACGTACTTACCAAGTCTGTTGCAAACTGTCGCAATAATGTAAGGTGCAAAAGGCACCTAATCATACATAAAACAGTCTCAGCTATTAATAGTAGCTTAGCCTTAAAGTCTATTTATCTTGCATCTTCGTGAGAGCCAAGTGCAGCAGCCAGTTGGTACATATTATCTATCGAGATAGCACAGAATGACCTAAATGAAGAGATTACAGTTTTGGAATATAAGTTTTCTGAGAGCAGTGTAATTGTATCATTCGATTCAATTACATTTCATTTGATGATTTGATTTTTATCTTTTCTCATCTTCATACCTAATAGTCTTGACAATCGAATTCGTCGATAAGAAATAATTTTTGATACATTTTTATACCTCATTCTTTGAATAACATGAAAACATATCGCGTAAATTTTTCCATTCAAAGCAGGTATATTTAATGAATAACTATTGTAACGGACAGACATTAAATATTTTCAATCGACGTTTAGTAGGAGAATGAATGATTGATTGAGATTTATTTATACTGTTGTTCTCATCAATCTGTGACGTGTGGGTTAAGGTCTTCCTTTTATAGTCTTGGAAATAATCATATTTCATAATTACAATCATTGATGTAATAAATACATGCATGAAACTTGCAAAGAAATGTATATATCTTCTTAATTTTTCAAAATCCTGCAGTTGTGTTCAGTTCTTATCTCAATTCTTAGATGTATTATATTGTGAAATATTGTACGATACGTGGTACAGTTATAATGAAGCTAAAATCAGCTATTCGAACTGAAAATAATTAAATATTATATCCACAAACTCCGTGTCAAATTCTAGAATCTAAACTACCAACTTGTCATCTCCATCCATTCGGTTGTCTTTACCACTTCCGTTATCTTGTATTTTTAGTGCACCTTCGCTCTCCATCAATCAATTCTTCTCCTCATTTATTCTCCTCTCTTTACTTTATCCTATCCCAAACTCCTTGATGCATCACTTCATCGATCCATTCAGCTTCCAGCATTCGTCTTCAGTGCCACTCCAAATACTTGAATTCTTTCCCAATCCGTCACTCGTTCCATTCGTATCCTTCAGTGGTATAAAGTTGTACTTCGCACATGTGTTTGAAAGAGTCGTCTTGCGTTTGAATTCATCATTGTTTAAATGAAAAATCCCACCTATCGATCGAAGGAAAAAGAATTCTTCCTTCGTCATTACCTCTTTTCATATTCTCGGGTCAAAAGTATACCTGAATTCGATGAGAAAGCACAATAATTTTGATTGAAACAAACACTTAGTTGTTTTTCCCCGCTGCTATCGAACCTTTCGACGTAATCTATCATCATTAAATCTCCAACAAAATTCGAACAACATGATATTTCAAGAACTTTTGTTGCGGTAATCTTTTTAAATGAATTTACGTCGAGTTTGAAAAATTGCAAAATATATGAAGCTCTTATGGATTTTAAGAATATACGGGATATGGATTTTATTCAGTACGAAAGAATATTTCACCAAGTTCTCTGCAAACTCCTTCGCGATGAGACTTTTTTAATAGTATGTAGTCTTGAAAAGTTGTTACAAAAGATCACTTCATATTCAAATTCACAGTAACCGAGGATCATAGGAATTGGAGGAGCTGCTAAATGCGAGACTCATTATTACGCTATTGAAAGTGTTTTACCTCGGAATTGTGTAAGATTACGCTTCTTACATAAAATAAATTCTGTTATATAATCACAGTAGCGTGGCGATAGAAAGATCGCTATCATGACACTTCTCTGGTACAGGGTTATAGAGTTCCTCCAAGATTTTCAATAAAATCTTTGAATAGATGATTAATGAATATGAATAAAATTATTTTTCAAATTATAGTTCCATTTTGAGAGTTCGTGTTAGGAGCCAGAAAAATTCTTTCGTGTTATTCGAGTACCTTATCAACAAAATATCTGATATAATTTGATAAGAGCAGATAAAAGTACTCCTAATCAACGATTAGAAAGATACACGTAAAACAAAGCGTTCTCAATTATCTTCACATTCACAATTGTTCTAACAGATAAGCCTCTTATTAGGACTCATGGCAGACAATGTGTTTCTTTCTCATTCATTTTCTATCTTCGATACCTGAATAAATTGAAAGTATTATGGATATTTAGGACTGGTTGTTATCTTATAAACAAAAGTTTGGAATAAAACCGAAATAGCTATAGAATTTGCTATAAAATCTTGAACGTTACATTCAAATTGACTAACTCCCGCGCGGCGGAACATATTCAGCCCGAGTGGTTTTCCATTAAAATCACACCACTGGTTAAAATAATTTCATCACTCTGGAAATGAGTACCTTATCCAGCCTCTTTTAATAGTTTCGAGATATATCAAAATTTGGCTTAAAAATGCATGCTCATGTCCGATCTTAATGTTTAGATCAGATTTTTGAAATCAAACTTTGATATATCTCAAAACTGTTGAGAAAAATTGGATGAGGAATTTATTATAGCAACTTTCGATCATTTTGCAGGTTGGTAAAATAATGTCAACCGATAGTGTATGTACATGTATGTATAAATTTTCTGAGTGGACAGTAATTCCCACTCAACCCACATCATTCGCCAGGCTTATGATAACTATTTCAATGTTCTATGAAGAATTCTTTTCTAATGGATTTGAAATTATTCAACCCAGGAGAAATCAAAAAGTCCAATGAAATTGAGGACAGAAAATTGACATTTAGCATTCCGCTAAAGGAATTTCGTATCATTTTAGCTTTTTTGAATTTGCTTCTGGAAGGAACTATGCTGGCTCATGGTTAGCTGGAACTGATTTTCAGCCAATCACATACAATTCATAGATCCAGACCAGAAATAACTATTTTTTCAAGAATTTTGATTGGAAAGAGGAAAGCTCACGACGACTACTAAAATTTTTCAATTTACACTAAACGATTGATTTACGATAAACAAACGGTGGGTTTTTGGGGGGAGGGGGGCAGAAAGGGAAGAGAGGAAAAGGCATTTTTATATGAACATATTGTGCCGGGCTATTTATGGTAAGGCATAAAATATACAATGTGCGATGGGTACATATTCCGATACATAGAGTGTCTGGTTGGCCGAGCTTATACACGTACATAGACGAAGCTGTGCTGTGCTACGTGTCGTGCTAGGAGAGAATCAAACAAAATCCGGTATACGGGAGCAACGACCTTCTGGCACGTGTCTCGTGCCACATGCTGCGTTCGTCGAACGGTGTCGGACACTGTCGCCACTGTCTTCTTTCTCCCTAGAATACGACAACGACGATGATCTTCTTCTGACCCACCTCCAATAATGTATAGATTGTTGCCACTAGGCACTTTGTTGCTGCCCGCACACTAAATTCCGTTATCCGGACAATGCATCCACCACCAAAAAAGAAACGTCCAACGTAAGAGACCGTTTGGCGCTCCCAGGGACATTGCTACCTTCAAATATCGTTACTATTTCATTCTCCTTTTCGACTAAGGATCTCTGTTTGGAAATTATTTGTTTTTTCTTCTTCTTTTTTTATATTCCATGTAATTGATGATATTTTCCTCAGTAAATATCTGATAACTTGCACAGATCTTAAACAATTCTGAATCACATAAATCAAAGCTCAAACAGAACAACAGTTTCGATTAATGTGCACAAAACATATTATTCATTGAGAAAAATGTACAAAACACGGATAGCACGGTTCACCATAAAAATGCCAATTTTGCGTCCCATGAGCATTTAAATGCAATTTTCCTTCAACTTATGGCAATCCATACCTCCTCTTGGTGAAAATAACTTTGCATCTGACACATATTACAATAAGTTTTCGAACAATTACCACAAATTAAACGAGAAATGTTCATAAACGTTCAGGAGTTTTAAAACTGCTATTATTATGGGGATCTCTGCTAAAAATTTGTCTCACTGTTTAGGTACCCAGGTAAGAAATGCCAATACCGACAAGTGGCTCAAGCTTGGCAAAATATTCAGCTGCCAAGCATTGCGAACCCATATTGGTTCAATATACAACCGTTGGTTATTTCCGAACGCACACCGGGTTTCATAGGGAATGCTATTATGACAACTGGTGTGAGCTTGGCAAAATGTGGAGCTGCCAAGCATGGCGAACCGATATCCATCAAATATAAAACCATTCGTTTTTTGAGAACGAATACCATGTTTCATAAGAAATGCCAAGACAACAAGTGGCTCAAGCTTGGAGAAACGTTAGGCTGCCAAGCATGGCGAACCAATATCGGCCCAATATAAAACCATTTGTTATTTGAGAATCCATATCACGTTTCATAGGAAATGCATCACAACGAGTAGTTGAAACTTGGCAAAACATTTAACTGCCAAATATGGTGAACCAATATTGGGCCAATTGAGAGCCATTGATTATTTGAAAACCTATACCGCATCTTCATGCTTGTAATTATCTCAGAGTTGTACCAATATTGATTATTGTGATGATGAATAATGATTCTTCATGTCACAAATGGAATGTCATGAAGAATGATGTATTTGCGTCCTCTACACGGAGAAAAATGAAGGTCGAAAATATAATAATCTTTAATAAAAAATTGAGAATATTTCTTAAAATCTGACAGTTTTTCTTAAATGCATAATAAAGACAAAACAGTCTACTTTCTTGTGGAATTCTATTCGAAAAACATTGAAAAATTATCAATACTTAAGGAAGAATAGAGAAACATATGAACTTTCCAAAAGTCGCGCGTGAAATTTTACAAAAATAGTAACAGAATTTCAATATCCTACTATTCACTTTGTGAAATTTCTCATGCGACTTTTGGAAAGTTCATATGTTTCTCTCTTCTTTATTAAGTATTGATAATTTTTCATTGTTTCTCAAATACCATTCCACAAAAAAATGGACCGTTTTGTCTTTATTATGCATTTGAGAAAAATTCTCCGATTTTCAGAAACTCTCTAAATCTGAATCAGTGGAATTTCACTGGATTGCAGTGATAAGTATACCACTGCGAACCAGTGCATATACACTGCGAACCAGTGAGTATTCACTGATTTTCACAGTGAAATACGACTAATTGTAATCAGTGAAAAGAACATCCAACTGCAGAATCAGCGACTATTCACTGATTATGCAGTGGAATTCAACTGATTGAAATTAGTGGTATACTTATAACTGCGGAATCGGTCGAATTCCATTGATTCAGATTTAGAGAGAATATTCTCTTATTCTTATTGAAGATTACTACATTTTCGACCTGCATTTTTCACCGTGAAGGAGTATGAAAAACCAGGTCGAAGCTTGTCAAAAGTTATTATACACAACTTGGGCCACCCTAGTAGGAATTTGACAGGGAATTCCCTATTAGAAGCATGGCCCTCGTAAGGCTGCAATAGGGAACTCCTAATTAAGGGAAACTTTTATTTACCTTATCAGGTCCTGACATGGCATCCTGTTTAGGACCTTACAACGCAAGGTTTTTGACAGGTCCCAGTCAGATTTTCCTTTTCAGTAACTCAGACATGGTATTCCTATCAGAACCTGATCAAGATTGCCTTGACTTATCCGTATTTGAATTGTGAGGTAACTGTCAAGATATCTTGATCAGGACCTGATCAGGATTGCCTTGGCTCATCCGTATTTCAATCATGTGATAACCGACAAGACGGCCGAATCAGGACCTGATCAAATCAGAACGCTGAATGTATCAAATTATTCAGAATTTTCATAGCACTCATTAGAAATTTACCTCTCTTTTATAAATGTTCAACTGAGGTCTATTTGGATCATCAGTAGAATTTCTTCTGTTGGGGGAATTTCAAAAAAAATTTATGAAAAGTGAATTCCATGAAAATTAAATTGAATGTTAGAATATAGCTTAGATGAGGTCGGGATTGGGAATTCTGCTACCACCCGGATCAGGTCCTGATTGGGAAACGTTTGGTTTTCCTGATCAGTACCTTGTCTTTTCCCTGCGTTACATTTTTGTCAGGGCCTTATCAGATACTCAAGTCAGGCCCTGAACAGGAATCAGGCATCCCTGATCTAGACCTGATGTTTCCCATATCAAAATTTCTACTAGGGCGGGTTCGGTTTGTTTATATAAGCCGAGCTTCAAAAAAGTCATAATATTGGCTGAATATTGGATCCCAAGCCTGGCACGAGGTTATTATCCCAAGCTTTTCCCAAGCTTGGGCCATTTTTCGTGATGGGTTCTGGTCCTATCTAAGTCCAAATTGGGCCACGGTTGGGGCAAGCGTGGGCCATTTGTCAATTCTTATCCGGGTGATAATATTCCCGTTCACTTTAAATTCAAGGTTCCTATCACATAAAAAAGTTCTTCAATGTTATGTGGTAATATTCACTACATAAAATGTTTATCCCTGTTCCTATCGTGATCGATTCACTGTCCGTGAGATACCGTTGCGGACATAATGCAGAGACGACGAGGGTGAACTGGCTGGCGCTTTGGTCGCAATAGTACCACATGGGGAAGCGTTGAACTACAGTTAACTCGTGTGATCTAATGTTGAGGGGGAATTGAATTTAAGATCAGAACGGAAAGATCATGAGGGTAGCTCAATTGATCAAAGCACTTTTTCAGTCCCCACGTTCTGTGAGTTCGAATCCGATCCTGGATAAGTTCTCATTTTCTTTTCGTTTGACTTCACTTTTCAAATTCAGGTAAAGGTGGGTTATATAGACTTCGCTGGTTATACCGGCCACCCAAAGTCGGTTTCATATCGGCCATCATTTTCATATACTTTTCGTGGGTACTGGACATTTCACAAAATGAACTCAACAACGCAGGATAATTCTTTCATGTTTCAAGAACATGACAATAAAAATCATAAATGCTCTGTGTTCTTGTTCGAATAGAGAATTGTTTTTATCTCAAAGTTGACTTACGTCCCTAAACACATAAATTGGCCAATATAAGCAGTCTTAACCTCGGAGATTCAACAGTGTGTACTTTTGATTGAGATATCGTGGTCGTCCTTGACAACTTTTCAAATCAACATAAGATGGAATAAGTCAGGCCCTTCAACATAATCTAATCTGCAGATCATTTTTTGGGATTGGCAAAATGAAAGTTTCACAGTGATGAAAAAATTTTTGAGTGTATGGGCCATGTGTTTATTCATATTTTCAACTTTGAAATGCATGTTTTTCTTGTCGATTAATGAAAAAACCCGGCCAGTTGGCACATGGCTTCCTCATTTGGGTTGGGAGAAATATTGTTAAATAATGCGGGTCGTAAAAAAAAAACAAGGAATCTAATTTCCTTTTTTCTTTCTTCACTCTCAATTCCGATTTGCCTGGAATTTATATCATGCAACCAACGCCTCGTTAACTGAATACACTCACAGTTCCATGACATTCTGATGATATGGACATGGGGAAGGCATGCTTTCAAAGAAAATACAGACCCCAAAGAAAATTTTTCCACAATTTTCAACCGATTGGGATGAAACTTTCATGGGACCACTGTCGGATCATGACTACAACGTGGTTAAAGTTTGATCGGGTTCGGATAATAGGAAGCAGAGATGAGCGCGTTCGCAAAATCACGATTTTCGAAAACTTTCTCCTCACCCCTCCCGTTCTCCTGTGACGATGAGGTTGAAACTTATAATGAACCACTATCAACACTGCAAATGACTCTGAAAATTTTATCATGATCGAATAATGCGAACGGAAAAATATACACGTTCGCAAATTTGGTACATACACACAGACAAATAGTCAGACAAAAAGGAACCTAATTTCCTTCATTTTTCCTGCTCCCAATTCCGATGTGCCTGAAATTTATATCATATAACTAACATCTCGTCAATCGAATATACTCAGAGTTCCAAGACATTCGGATAATATGGACATGGGGAAGGCATACTTGAAAAAAAAATACAGATCCCAAAGAAAAATTTCTCACAGTTTCCAACCGATTTGGATAAAACTCATATGGGATCACTATCGGGTCATGACTAGAACGTGGTTCAAGTTTGATCGGATTCGGATAATAGGAAGCAAAAATACGCGCGTACGCAAAATGTTCATTTTTTGTCAGAGTTACTCTCATCCACCCAATTCTTCTGAATGAATTAGGTTGAAACTTATATGGGACCACTATCACCCTAGTCCACAACTGTGATAAAAATTTCGAAACGATCGGATAAGCAGAACGGGAGATATGCGCGTACGAAACTTAGGGGGGCTACAGCCACACAGACAGACACGGTAACAACATTGTTCCCAAAATTCTGGGGAACATTTTGGTCTAGGAGATTTTGAATTTCGAGACAAAAAAATTTACGGCTCCTCGAAACGATCACAAAGCTTCCCTCTAACGAGGAAGCAATATTGTGATTATTCATTACTGTAGTTTTATTGTGTGATTTTTCCATATCATGCACATTCATTAATTTTTTCCATATCAAAAATTTCCCTGGAATTGATTGATTTTAATGTAATTAAAAAATGTGTAATGCTAATGAAAAATAGAAATATGAAGCCAAAGGATCAATTTTGTATTAAAAATTCCATGATATTTCAATAAGAAATTTGTTTATCAATTGCCGACTGAAAACGCCATCTGATGGTGGCCTGAAAGATCAGCAACCGGCCGATATTCGCATCTTTAGAAAACTTTTTATTTTAGCCATGACTAAAAATACATGTGTGTATTCAAGGTTCATTTGAATGGATATTATTTTATAATAATGTATCAGAAATCATACTATGATCTCGAATGATTGAAACATTCAATAGAGCAGTCAAAATTTTTGGTGCGTCCTTAACCCAAGAAACACCGAAAGTCTTGAAAACATCTACAAGATATCTTCAGGAAGGCATATTTTACATACATCGAAAAGATGCCTTTTAGATATCTAAACGACGACACAAAAGAGATATCTTCAAGATATATTGAAGTGATATCTTTTAGACTTCTCAAGAAATGTCAGAAACATGTATGTCTTACACGGAAAGACCGGATTCATTAATATTTAGAAAGAATTTATCAACGTTTGAAAAAATGACTGTCAATTCAGGAAAAAAGAGGATCGCTGAAAACCATTCTTAGTCAGTCTACCAAAAATTCGTAGTCAAAATATTAACGGCTGATAGGTTCATTGGTATTTTTCACAGTAAAACTATCAATTGTTAATACATCGACTACGAATTTTTAGTAGACTCACTACGAATATTTTTCAGCAATCCTCGTTTTCCCTAAATTGACAGTCATTTTTCTGAATATTAAGGCGATTCACCACAAGCCAAGTTACTAGATCTCTCCCCCCAGTTTTCTCAGTAATCAATGAATAGAATCAATTTTAATCAGCAGCTGCATCTTCTTAGGCTATTGAAAAAAATGCAGCTACTCATTATTTTTCATTTCATGTGTTCGTTTCTGAGAAAACTGGGGGGAGAAATTTGGAATCTAGTAACTTTTGCAGGGAGTAATGAATCCCCTTAATAGACCCGGTCTTTCCGTGTAGAGATATTTCTGTAAGACATCTTTTAGAGGTCGCATCAGCATGGTGTAAAAGAAATCATGAACGAGTTTCTGAATGATATCCGTTACACATCTTAAAAACTATCTAAGTAAGAAGAGCAAAAGTCATCCCATGTTCCTTTTTCAAAACTTATCAGTGATTCTTTTGCGCTGTCTGGGATGTCTTAATAATTTCAAAGAGACATCCA
Organism: Gonatopus flavifemur; assembly: GCA_018340375.1. Taxonomy (NCBI): domain Eukaryota; kingdom Metazoa; phylum Arthropoda; class Insecta; order Hymenoptera; family Dryinidae; genus Gonatopus; species Gonatopus flavifemur. The sequence goes on along the minus strand of JAFFJZ010000003.1, from coordinate 42,652,370 downwards.
AGAAAAATCTCCAAAATATTTAAAACCTATCTTGCAAAAATCTGAAACGTATCTTAAGGGAATTAAAAACATATCTTAAGGCATCTAAAAGATGTCTTTTACATATCTAAAACGTATCTTTTGCAAGACCTTTTTGAGATATCTAAAACTTGTTGAAATTTGTTGCATAAGACATCTTCTAAATGTCGAAAAGATATCTTCACGAAAGTCTTTCAAGACATCTTCCATGATTTCAGGACATCTTTTAGATACTAATAAATATATTTTTGTTTCTTGAGAAGTGGTCGATGCAACCCAAAGTTACCTTATACTTTGATTCATTTGATTTCCAGAAGATCATAGATATTCTACTATATTGTTTTGGAAGTTTTGTCAGAGAGACCAAAGTATATGCTAAAAATTTTATCAATTATTCTTCAACCCCATTAAATGAATACATCAGACTATCGCATTTGTAAAAAACACATCCAACGCGACAGAATCAGAGAAACGTTAGTGGTTAGTAGTTCAAATCAGATAAAATACACACAAATTATAAATAAACAAGATTACAATATCTCCGTGATACACCTAGGGCTAGTCGGATGATTATTGGTATTGTAAAACAATGGTTATCAGCAAGGAAAACATCAACCTGTTCAAAGAAACGATATGATCTTAGTTTTATACACTTTATATACGCCCGGTTGCATAGAGTCATCTATTCATGCAACTAGGATAGCGGTGGCCTTTGATATAAGTATAAATATGTATTTTATATATATGCACATCGGCACCTTTAACTGTTATATTTATACGAGGATACGCAAAGTACAAAACTGTGTCTCTATTCTGGTCGATCTTCGTTTTGGCCAACCCTCGCGTGTAGTACGGAAATAATCGCAAAAAAAGATGACGGTGACACTGATGAGTCGCGATGGTATTGATCAAACGAGCAAAAGGGGACTATATATATATATGTACATATACACAATGTAACGAGATTTTGCGCATTTGGAATTTAAAATCCAAGTGTTTATTTGCATCCCGGCAGGACGATTCATGATTTAATAGAATAGAAAACTTCCCCATTTTGACATCGATCAATTTGCATTGTAGAGAAAAATACGGGAAAACGAATGTATGCGCATGAATGTTTTATCGAGTATTGCTGGAATAGATTGCAGAAACGTATCCAATCTCCAATGAATATAAATCAAAGTTTCACAGTGTTGAATATTTTGGAGAGAAAATAGAAATGTTCAATCGTTTAGAAGCTTCACCTGCATTGGAACAGGCGAATATCTTTGATTAAACATAAAGTCGATCTTCAATCTGTGAAATATTCATAGAACATAGAGAATCTCCGACAAAGTACTAATTCAATTATGGAATGAATGACCAAGTTTCTCTGAAATGTGATATTCGATACTGCACGAAACATATCAACATTTTCTTGGAACATATGATGCTATACTTGGGATGAAAGCTGCATCATATTACAGGTATATACGTATGTGTCTATATACTCGTGCTATTGACTTTTATATACATATACGAACTGCAGTAAAATGAGTATAAACGTTACGGATTTAATTCATGTGTAGGTCTTATCACGAACATATCGCCGCTGTCTCAATTCTCATCCTTATCTCATCTAATTGGATTCAAAAATAATAAAAAGAGAATAGGATCGGTATAAAATAGACGAGACAAAAAGGCGAAATTTCATTTCTTTATCAGAAATATACTTTCTTGGAATATATCCAATCCAATACTATATTGCACTTCAAAGAAACTTTCTGTAAGATGAAGAAATATCTTCTCAGTTCGAAGCTTCATTTCTTTACACAAATTGAATTTACATTTTGTGGCAATGTTTATTAGCAGATGAATCCTCCTTGCGAAGGTGATATTTATGAATGATTGATAACAGAATCATTTCAATATCAAAACATATGCGTATTTCAACGGTTAGTCTCAGTGGATTGATGGCGACCATCATCTATATAATGCTTAATCGCTCACTCTATATATGGAACAAGGGACTTGTCACATTCTCAAGGGTTCATCATTCCTCCCTATTTTGAGTCAATGTCGCTTCCTTCAGTTTGAATCTAATATCACCCGAAGAGAACATGGAGCTTCAACAAACGTTCAAATTAGATCTGTATAGATCGGGCCAAAGGTTCATAAAACCTAACTTTTAGATTCACAAACGTTTAACGAAGGTTCTACGAACGTTGAAATGTCTGTCTCGAAATACTTTCAGGAAACATAGATGGAACGTTTGTTGAAAGTTCATCGAAGCTTTGATGAAGCTTCACGAAAATATCTATACTCATATTGATTCATATTCATTTATGTTGATTAATTAATTGATTATTCATATAAATCGATAAAAACTAATATAAGTATAGGTATTTTTATGAAGCTCCATCAAACCTTGGATGAACCTTCAATGAGGGTTCCATCTATGTTTCCTGAAAGTATTTCGAGACGGACATTTCAACATTTGTAGAACATTTGCTAAACGTTCGTGAATCTAAAAATTAGCTGTCATGAACATTTGGCCCGATCTATACAGATCTAATCTGAACGTTCGCTGAAGCTTCATGTTCCCTTCGGGCACTGTTTCACTGTCTCTTTGATCTATCCCGAAGAGAACATGAAGCTCTGACAAACGTTCAGAATAGATCAACATACCTTCTGATCAAAAAGTACCCGGAATTCTCTATTCAAACAAACCGCGCTTGAGATATCTTCGGAATCTTTTGTTTTCCATGTTATGTCATCTGTTATTTAGCGCTCAAATGTCTGTATGCGCCTCATTCGTCAGAAGTTAGTGCGTATTGCCTTGTAAACGAGTCAGTGTTTGTTGTGTTCTGCGAATCTCGCAATGTCGAATTTGGTTGAGCAAAGAGTTTGTTTAAAATTTTGTGTTTTTAACCAAATTTCATGTACGAAATCGTTGAAGATATTAACAGAAACCTACGGGGACTCGACGATGTCGAAAACACAAGCGTACGAGTGGTACAAAGAGTTTAAAGCAGGTCCTATTGTGGTTGATGATTTGCCTCATTCCGGTCGTCCATCCACCAGTATCACTGACGCAAATATTGATAAAATTAAAGAAATCGTCCTCGCAAATCGTCGTGTGAGCATTAGGGAGACAGCGTCCGATCTTGGTGTCTCGTTCGGATCGGTGCAGAACGTTATGCACAATATTTTGGCCATGGGACGAGTTGAAGCACGGCTTGTGCCGAGAGGGTTGAATTTGTTGCAGAAACAGCATCGCATTGATGTTGCTAAAGAAATGCTTTCTTTGGGCCAAAATGTTATCGAAGGCATCATTACCGGTGACGAAACATGGGTCTATGAATATGACATCGAAACTAACCAACGATCATCGGAATGGCGCTTTTCAGACGAGTCAAAACCTAGAAAACCGCGACAGAGTCGATCTAAAATCAAGGTTTTGTTGACTGTTTTCTTTGATTACCGTGGTGTGGTCCACTCCGAATTTTTTCCACCAGGTCGGACAGTGAATAAGGTATATTACGTAAGCGTATTGAAGCGTTTGAGGGAAAACATTCGTCGCAAGAGACCAGAATTGTGGAGAGATAACTCGTGGTTTCTTCATCACGATAACGCACCGGCACACAAATCTCATCTTGTACGCGATTATTTGACTAAAAACAATGTTCACACATACTGTTCCTCAAGCTCCGTATTCACCTGATATGACTCCTTGTGATTTTTTCCTATTCCCACGACTCAAGTTACCACTTCGCGGAAAGCGTTTTGAGACGATTGAGGCAGTAAAGTACCATTCGCAGAAGGAACTGAAGGCGATTTCGAAATTGGCCTATGCAAAATGTTTTGAAGATTGGAAGAAGCGTTGGAATATGTGTATTGCTTGCAATGGAGATTACTTCGAAGGAAATAAAGTGAATATCGATGAATAATTGAACCGGTTTCGTTTCATTAAGAAATTCCGGGTACTTTTTGATCATAAGGTAGATCAGCCTGAATCTCCGTTGGAGCCAAGTTTTAGGTTTTTAAACGTTTTACGAAGTTTAGATGAACATTTGAATGTCCATAAGTGAAAGGTTCATAAAACGTTCATCAAAGGTTCTCCGGAGTTTCACTTGAGCATGTTTCAGAGGGAATTTCAATTCAAATTATGATTAATTTTATCGTGCATTTTTTCGTGAAAAGAACATAACTGAAAGAAACTTATATTGAAAAATTGAAACTCCAGTTAATCTTCGGTAAATCTTCAATGAATGTTCTGTGAACCTTCCTTGAAATTACTCTCAGGTGGACATTGTGACGTTCATCAGACCTTCGTCGAATGTTTATGAACCTCAACTTGAGCTCCAACGGAGCTTTAGTGTGACCTATGTTGATCTATTCAGAGCTTCATTTTCTCTTCGGGTGAATAATATTATTCATCAACTAGTGCAGCTTAATGTCTAGTGCTTAACGCACGATGAGTTTAACGTAAACTCTGTATATAACATTTGTTATTTCCAAGAATGAAGATTCGGTTTGTACATTTTAACTTGATGAGAGTAACATCAAAGATAGAGAACTCCATGTCCAATTTCTACTTAATTACCTCTGTGCATTTTTCATATTGTTTCATTTAGTTTAGAATTTATATTGTCATACTTTTTAGGATAAAACCATTTTTCCAATAGCAAGAGTCTTGTAGTTCTTACATATTTGTGCATATTTTTCACTTTTAATAAAAGCAAAAGTCAGACAAAAATTTTATCATTTCATTTGGTTTCCGTTACAGTGAAGTACTTAGAAAACTATTTTTTCTTCGTATTTTATTTTGTAAAGAGAAGGTGTGTACAGGTATGCACGTTGGAAACTCTGAGCAGTCAAACCAGGTATGACCGAGAGAATTGAGCAACTTACCTGCTCGTACTTCATAGAATGCTTCTTATACTGTTTGTTCTACAAAATAGTATACCAGAAGCAGAAATGAAAAATCGTTTTCCTTGTACTTTCCATATTTTTTCCGGAAATTTGAAATAAGTTACAAACGATCCTTCAAGAAACTCACATCATTATAAAAATATAACCAGGACAAATTTATATTTTCCACACGAAGAGAAAGAGTGGTTGAATTCAAAAGAACATGGACATTGTTTTGAAGTGTAATATAAATTTCATGAGCTTGAAATGTTTGTGTTTCTTTTTTCATAAAATGATTTCTGGTGTTACAAACAGAACTGTTCAATGAATTCCCGGGAAAAACCTGAAGGGGTTAGGCCATTCTAAAACGTAATAATACAGACAAATTTTAGGATTTTTTCCAGCGGATTGATGGAAAGTATTGAAATCTTGTAAACAGGGTTTTAGTACACAATAATAAACTGTAATAAAATGATGCTTTCTCCTGAAAAGGTAACGGGAAGCTTTTTTTTGTGATTGATAATAAAACTGCAGCTGCACGATATTTTTTCGCTGACGTCTGGTTTTTTTTTTGAAAGGGTGAACAGGCAAACCACTATCTTCGGCAATCCTTGACCTGGAACCAGAACCAAATTTTGTGTGGTAATGCAGGTTAACAGGTAGATACCCATACGGCAAAAGTTGGTGTGCAACCGTTGCTCTTATGTGGTTTATCCAGTCTACGCAAGGTTGCTGGGAATTTGCTACGCATATGATTGAGAGTTTCACGAAACCAAGCAACTGCCTAACAACACAATAACAACTCAAGCTACAATCCCAAATTTACAGCATATTGTTGCGCATTTGGCGAAGTAAAGTCCCTGCAAATTGTTTCAAACTGTTGTTATATGCCTTCAACAATTTGCTGCATATTTGTTCAGCATTTTGCTGTTAGGGGCAATATGTAGGATCTTTTGGAAATGTGATTTTGGCGAAAATCGCGCATATCATTGAAAGCAAAGTTTGAAATTTTTGGAAAAAATCATTCGAAACTTATCTACAAAGTTTTAAATATGCTGGTGAATTTTGAAGTCCATTGGTAAAAAATTTTCTGAGTTCTGCATTCACCTAATTTGATGAATATGGCTTCCAGAAAGGTGGGTTCATAAAGTTGAAGTTCAAGGTTTAAGACGGCAAAAAATTGAAGCTGATTTTTATGTATTCCTAATCTGTGATAACTGCACCGACTGCACCAAACAATGAGTTCTCCAGATTACTGTTCCTTTCCTTTGGCCCATCTCTGAACGTTCTTAAGCTGTTACGTGCCTCTTTTGCTACTCCAGACAGGAATTTCTCTGCAAGCTTGATGCGTTATGTGTTTGGTCTGCAAGTATCAATTACAACTGTTTGTTTCCATGCCCACAGCGTTAAGTTCGTGAATAACTGAGAAAAGCCTGTCATGAACATATACAGCAACATTTGTTTCGCTTCTTCCAGTACAATTTCAGTACTCGATTTTGATTTTGAAGTCAAAGCCCCCAGGTAGAAATTTGTTTGAGCATCGTTCTTTCCTATCCATACCCCAACTAGGATTGATATGGGTGGGGTTAGATAACATATGTTAGCTCATCCTGATAAGGTACCCATGCAAGCTTCCTATAAATATAATCTCATTGAGAATACAATTTATATCCCGCACCCGAGTGGAACAATTCTCAAAATTATGTTCCAAATTATTTCATCTCAATATCTTTAGTGTTTGTCCCAGGTGCCTCGGACCCCAAAATTAGGTATAATTTATACATATTCCAATATAATTTATATATAATTTAGGTATAATTCTATATAAATTATACTTAATTTGCAAAATTTGTCCACTCGAGCATGAAGTTCACATGGGAGAAGTGGACATATTGAAAATTATAAAAATTCCAGTAGAATATACCGCTAGAAAAATTTTAGGTTCCATCAATGCTAACGACAAAATATAGTTTAGGGTAGGGATAGGCGATGTTGGAAAAAAACATCGATGCTGAAACATCGATTATTTTTTTGTTTCGATTTTAATAAATCGATTATTCGACAAAAAAAACACCGATTTAAAAAAAATCGATGTTTTTTGTCTTTTTTCAAATGAGCTGTAAATGAATAATGTGTAGTGGAAGAAACGATAACATATATGTAACAAAAGTAAAAATTTATGTCTTCACATTCATGTATTATATTTCTTGCTTCATATTTTTTATCTTCATAATAATTTACATCAGTTTTTTGATTTATCTGTATGTAACGATGATAATTTATTGACTGGTCACATCAACTTTGGTAAAGTTTGGTAACTTTTGATAATAGAGGTACAATCTTATGTTAAATTTCACATTTCCTCTTCTAAAGAACCGAGGAATAAAAGTTTTGATAATCTTTTCCCTGTTAATCTGTTTCTCAATTGGTTTTTCACGACTCCTGCTTTCGAAAACAAGCGTTCAGCTGGAACAGAAGTGGCCACGATTGAGAGATTCTTGATCTCGCGTTTTCCATCTTATTGCAATATTGAAGCGGATCAGTCGATCTTTCTACCACGGATTGGCTTAAAAATTGTTCCAACTCAACGTTTTCTTCATCAGGATCTTTTAGTTCGGCTTGGACTGCAACAATACTCTTATGAATCGCCCAAAACTTATCAGCAGCAGATTCATCACCCAAAACATGTTCATCGACTGGCACCTTGTTCTGATTGTCGCTTAGTTCAGAATCTATCTCATTATTCATTTTTCTTGATACTTTACGCAGTCTCTCATTCGTTAGGTTCACGTCTACGTAGCTTGTGTATTAAGTCAAACATCCACTAAATTTTCCGATGTTTTCATGTAAAAGTATCGATACATCGATGCATCGGTCTTCAAAAACATCGAGTAAAAAAATTGATTATTGATAAAAAAAAAGCATCGATGTTGCAATAATCGATGTAACATCGCCCATCCCTAGTTGAGGGCCAGGCAGACAGTCAAGACTGGGCTATCTATGTAGAGACAAGAATGGTTGACAATGGTCTAAATATTGTACCAATAAGGGCGGTCAATGAATCAACTCCGTTGATCCATAATTGATTGTAGGTTGCACTACGGCTGGCCCACACAATGCTATCTGGGAAGTAAAAGTCAATTGATTTGTTTCTTTCTTACCGATAGATTCTTGTTGCCAGTTCATTGTTAATCGATTAGAAACGTTTTTAAGTGAACAAACATGTGAGAAATAATGTTTTAAACATTGAAAATTCTCAAATAACCATAAATTGCCAATAAGCGTTCATTGCAAAAGAGAAAATGGATTGATTGTGTCCACACGAAGATAAAAGAACAGTGAATAATCTCTAGAAATACGAGGGATCAGTGCTGGAAAGGGTTAGCAAATTGGTGACAACTGAACTTTTCTATCGACAGTTCCTTATGGGAAGAGTAGTAATAGTTCCTATCTTCAGATGAAGATCACTGCTAACTCATTTAGTTTCTATTACAATATGAACTAAACAAACATACTTCCTATTTCTCACAAAACTTATTGATCAATACCATCATTCAAAAGAAAGATGCCGTGAATTATCCTCAAATATTAGTTAAACAAAATCAATTCCTTCGCAATTCACACTTCCACGGCGACTTTTCGTCCCATTGATCAGGATGCAAGGCTAGGATACAAAGAAATTTTTTTCTCAGTAATGGGGATCCGAACCTACCTACTTGACCAACCTAAATTAACCGAAGTAATGCTCACACCGACTTAGCTCTATACGGAGAGAAATTTGATGGTTGAAAGTGGTAAAATACGTAGGTAATATCATCATAAAAATTGGTAAACTGAAACTATTGGGAATAGCTTGGAAATAAAATTATCACGATGGTAAACTTCACTTTGTCAAAAATTTCAAAATTTCTTCAGGAAAACTAACAAAGGTAATATTGACGATTCCAAGCAGTGCGAATTAGAAAAAGTATTTATTTCGTTTGTTCATAGTTGTAATTACTGAAATATATTTTCTCACGCTGAATCTTCATTTTTACCATCGTAGCTGACGATTATTTACTACGTGCGTATAAAATAATACACTTAGGTTACAAATCACTGTCAACATTTTCCAATAATACTAGTTTACGTCAAAAAATACTAATTTTCACAATCAAATTTTTCTCCGTGTACCGCACGATTGAGATTTACAACTTACTGAAAGTTTATGAATCGTGCGTAGATTTGTATCTACACCTCAGCAACTTACTTTATGAATAATATTAGTGATGTACACTCAGAGAAGTGGAATGTAATGATTACCATGTACAAATAGTAATTGGGGGACAACTTCGCGAATTTGGTTTCGGGTACTATAGAGAATCGTAGCAATGTTCATACACATGGGAATGGTTACCATTTACATGAAGATGGATACCAAATAACCTGATTCTGTCATTCAACTACTATTTTCGCATGGTAATGTTTACAGTTCACTTTTCTCAGTGTACGGCATACAATGCTTGAGAATCATTACCTCGAAATGTTATGAATGATTCCTCACCGTGCAATGGTTCCTATTCTTTTCTTCTGTGTCGGAATCTACTCCATACATTGCTTGGCAATCATTGCCTTGGAATATTATAAATCACTCTCCACACCGGGCAATACAACGTTTTATATTCAATTTGATGACGTTTTTGTGATGACTGAGGGAACCATCGCTAAATACGTTTGTCGCTGAATATTCCACAGGGTAGGCATTATTGATACAATTTTTCATGCCTATACCCATCAGTACCCTTCGCTATTTTTCTATTATTCATTTCTATCATCACAAGCAGTCGTTGCTTATTTTTCAAAAATTGACTTCAATCATAGGCAAGACAGTGATCATCGCTACCAATTTTAAAATCATCCTTCCCCGTGCATTGTACAAAAAGACCTAAAATGGGTTATTTGAATAAAAGACTCTCCAGATACCAGTCTTCACTTGCCGCAGGATTTGCTCCACTACTTCTAAATCATAGTGTATTGCGAGAATCCTAAAGGACACTCGGAGCGACCCGCGAAGGACTATAGCAAAACTCAGAATTCAGGTACTTGAAAATTTTATCCACTAATAATATTTCGGTTCGTCATTTTCAAGATGTCCACACGGAAAAAAGAAAACAGCAATGGTTACTGTGAATCACAAAAATACATTGAAACTCAAATTCATTCCATGCAGTACTGCGTTTCTCAGTCCTCATTACTGTCCAGTGAGCACTGGTGAATTTCATTACAATACCCATCACTGTGATCGCGCTAATCTTCATTATCCAAGCCCTAGTAGCACAAAACGTTCGTCAAACGTTCTCAGAATGTTTGCAGAACGTTGGAATATTCTGGGAACGTTCGGAGAATATTTTACGCATATTGGTGTTACTTGGGAGCGTGTTTTCATTTGTTTTCCAACCGATCGCTGTCATTCACAGTAACCAGTAATGTTTTCTTTTTTCCGTGCAGGTCTGTCTTGAACGGAAACGGAATCCGAATGTTTTGAAAATTCTACAGCACTTCAATCCCTCAAGGAGTTTTTCAAATTAATTAAATTCACTGAAAAAAAAGATCATGGAATTATGACTAAAAATGATAGTAAGAGATTTGTGAACACTACGGGTTTCTATACAGTGAGCGAATTCAATCCGTTCCCTCCCAAGTGTGGAAATGTTTAAAATTATATATTATTCATATAGAACTATGCAAAAATTGTATATATACTATATTAATGAAATATGAATTATATATAATTTTGAAATTCTTTTAATCAGGCTCTCATCTTTAATGATTTGAGAAAAACTATGTCATAAGTCACAAATTCTTGATGGAAATTGAATTTCGATCACCTCAATACTTGAGAAATGATTAACGTTGATCGCAATAATATGGTTAAAAAGTTTCCAACTCAAATAGAATAAAATAGGGAGGTAACGGGTTGACTCCACCTTTTGTGTAAAGTCCTTAACAGAAAAGAGTGATAATTCTTATTTCAGCATACTCAAATACAATTTAATATACCATAACAGGAACCATAACTCGTTTTTGTTAATCACTGCACTAAGAGAAAAAGAATCTTGAACCATAAAAATATCGCATTGATCGCGTCCAGTCTGATAATTGTTTAATTCAAGAAAACTTTCTTCGACAAAAAAAATCATTAAAATCCCGTATAACTTTTAGTAACCAATCTTACCTTCTTAAAAATCTTTTCTTTCAGTGTTGATCATTAGATTTTAATACGTGGATTTTATCTTATTCTTATCAAATGTAGCTTCAAATCCAACAGGATTTGGTTTTGCATAAATACAAACATTGCCATATTCCCTCAATTTATCACGTTTCAAGTATTTTGAATATATTTGGCCACTCGATAAACATCTCTATTGATTAACCTAAAAGAACACGACATAGATTCGTAAAGTGAGAATGACTATAAATACCAGGGAATATTCTTTTAATTGATATTTGTTTCCTCGAAATTCATCCAACAACGAATTTTAGACAGCGCGCCCCAGGGAAATGTCTCTCATTCTATCATTTTAATCCTTCCACCCTTGTTAGTGTGATATTCCCTCTTTCCGCCAAAAATTTGGTTGTGTAGCGGAGAAAGAACATAATGTAGCTGCGAGAAAATCGAAGCACGCCTGGTTACAGGGTGGTTACTTCGATCGGTTCAAATGTATAGTTTATGTCCAGAGTTATACGTATCGATCAATGAGAAAGATGGAAAATTCAAAGTGGAATATGGATTGAAGAGAAAGACGTAGTTGGTCAGCGGTATCTACGTGGGATATATTATCTGACCCAATTGGCAAAGTTCCCAAGCGAAATCAGGGATTTTAGCGGATGTTGGAAAGAAGATGGTTTAACTGGCCTAGTTTATTTTTTTTTTAACCAAAGAGGAATAACCAAGTCTTCTCGTTGAACTGAATGACAGTTCCTGGAACATTTCTGTGATAGAAGGAATACGTGTGTACGTTCTATGGATATTTGGCAAAAATTCAAACATCAAATGAATGATAAATGCACGTATTCTGTACATCAAATAGATCATGTGTTTTAGGACGTGAGGTATTCTTTTTTCCATTGAATGTTTTTTGTATCCAAATATTCGTACAAGCAAAATGTAATCAATATCATCATAATTCTCATGATTTAAATTGTAAAATAACTGTAAACATACAGTTTTGTGTTCTTTCCACTTTGGAATAAATTCATATTGATTCGAACGAACTCAAAATTCGATCCGAAGTTGGTTTGAATACACATACGTCGATTCAAAATCCTTTTCAATGAATCGAGATTTTGATTCAAACTTTTCAACCGAGTTACACGCACTCATTTCTTATAAATAACTCGCTCTTAAATCAGCCGGGTATGCAGCCACTAATTCAAACAAAGCGAACTTTATTCATTGTACGCAACAATGGAATTACAAAATTTTATAATCAAGTGCAATTCAGAATGGTTATATCTGATATGTTTATGCGAATATCCCATCGTACCAACACTCACAGAAAGAATTTCTTGAGAAGAGAAAATGTTTCTTGTCGCTGGAACAAAACTCATTTTTTTTCTTGAGCCTAGAAAATCTTACTTGAATTAGGAAAATTTCTTTTGAAATCGAAACGAACTTTTCTTGATTCAAGTAGAATTTTCTAGGCTCAAGAAAAAAATGAGTTTTGTCCCAGCGACAAGAAAAATTTTCTCTTCTCAAGAAATCCTTCCTGTAAGTGAATAATCTACTCTCTAAATCTGAAAGAGTGAAAAGTCGCACGTTTCACTCCACTAAGTGTCAGAAGTGAGCCTGTCCGCTTCGAGTGGAATTTTCACTCGTTTCAAGTGACCTCTCACTCTTTTAGAGTGGAAAATTCACTCTAGCGTCGAAGTGGTTGTGAATTTCTAACCTCAAACCTTAGAATATCACTCTAAAAGAGTGGAAATGTCACTCGAAAATTCGACAGGCTCACTTCTGGCTGGCTAAAGAGTGAAATCTCACTCCAAAAATTTTAGAGAGTAATCTCATTTTCCGATACTTTGATTTGAATCTTCCATTGAGCTCTGATTGCGATAGCATTGAAATGTTACAAACCTCGTCAGGATTTGAATAAGATCCAGTCAACGAGTTAGAAAATTCAATCGAAGATTTTCCAACGAGATATGTAATCAACAAGTATCTGATATAAAACCCTAATTGATAATCAAAATACACACCAAGTTGCATGATTCCCATCAGCAAACTAAATATAAATCATGGAACGAATACAGTCGACTAGTCACCTAAAGGGGGACAATTCCTTCCGCTTTCATGAGAAAAATCATTGATATGGGAATTGAAAATCAAACGTGGTGTGCGATAAACGAAGAAACAAATAGAATAATAATGTAATAAAATCGATTAATGGAATACGTAATGAAAAATATACACATGCGTGAATTTCATATTTCTCATTGTACCGAGAGTAAAACGGAATTTCCAAGAATTCAATAAAGGCACGTTGAGTATTTCCTATCACCGATATTTCTGCGAATCTCATTGATATGTAGGAGAGTATATCTATAATGAACTGTGAATAGTTTGAGGTATATGTGGAGCGAGCAGAGGAAGAGAAAAATGAAAACTCCTAAACAACAAATACACGAATAGACCTCAATCGATAACGTTTTAGACCTCATTGATAATCGCACGATCAAAAACACGCGAGATTTTCACTGTTTAATGCAGGGGATACTAGAACAAACGCCTGAATTAGATCAAAATACCGCTCTGTACAGCAATTCTACTTGAATCAAAGAGCGATATTTTGATTTAATTGAGGCGTTCATCGGTAGTAGCTCCTCAAGGGTGAAATGCTAAGGTTTGAGTTTGGAATTTCACAACTACTTTGATTTTGTAGCGAATTTTTCACTCTCAAAAAGTGAAGGGTGAAGCGGTAAACTTTTCATTCTCTCAAATTTAGAGAGTATTTCCACTTTTAGATCATGAACTTTTCAAACATAAGTTTCTTCGTATCTCTTACAACCACGGAAAAATCTCGATGAAGAATATTCTAAGTTTCTGCACAGAGACCAACTTGGTTTCTCTATTTTGGCATACTGAATATACTCGGGATATACATACATGCATGTGTGTTTTATTCCCGTGACCGGAATTCGCTTGGCCTGATTTTAAGGCCATCCCCCGTCCGCCCTGGATCTGCATACGTATATGTCTGCTCTGTTATAACCAAACTTCATACGTTCTATAATATTTCGATAAGACGAACAACGTTCTTAAAATCCCTGATTCATTATTCATTGTATTGCGGTATTTTTTTGAACCTCCAGAATATTTCGGCTTGAAAGGATATTGTGCTTTATGAAATAAATTCTTTATCGTTGTCTCCGTATGTAGATTTGAATTTTCATTCTAACTGAAAAAATCACTGAGTATATCCATTAAAATTTTTATTATTGTAATGAAAAAATTAACAAAAGAATCTCTCTGCATGAATTTAACAATTCGTTTTACAGAACACGCGAGGTCTTGAAACTTCAAAGATTTATATTATGACCTCTTATCGACGTAATTAAGTTAACTGAACATTATTGTGAAACTGACGAAGTTTTCAACGGAAAAAATTATAAGTTACCCTCACTACAAATTAGTTCCAGCAACTAGATACAGTTGTTGATATTTGGTTAACTAAAACAGCCGTTGGCTCAACTGAATTCAAATTAATACTTTCTCTGACTTTAGTTGCTGTTACTAATTTGGAGTTGCCTTTACTATAGCTTTTATTACTGGGTTCTATTGTTTTATTATTCGAAACTAATTTTCACAATTAACTTCAGTTCATTCGGTCAAATAAATTATTTTTTTCGGTGTTCAACAACTTTTGATTGATATATGCAGAAGTTTTCAACACTTTTATGCGTTGATTCGAGTTATTTTATGATTCTCTAAGAAACTTTCATCGCGATATTCGATATTGTTTCCGACTCGTCTATTTTTGCGATAATGAATATTTTATAAAAATGTCCTGGGAGAATGTCGATAGAAAGATAAACGCAATAATGAAACTTTCTGTTTTGATCGACTGTTAGGTTATGTGTATCGAGTCTCACCGTTTGAAAATATATATTCAGGGATCTTCAAATGCCCAAATTTCACATTCAATCAGAATTTCTACCCAATTCACTGTTCTTTTTGGGTATTTTTTCTCTTCGCAACTTTTCAAGCATCATGAAACAATTAGGTTTTTCAAATATCAAGGGAATTCAGACTTATTTGTTGTGTTTTTTTTTGGTTTTTTTTTGTGGAAGTGGGCCCTGAAACTATGATATATTTGCAAATTTCCCTACGAAATTATATTCATCTTTATTGTGTGGGTTCCTGAATGGAGATAGATAATAGCAGTTACTGATTTTCATCCTTTACAATGCAATGCGTCCACTGATTCCAATATTCGACCTTTGTTATCACCAAACACCGTTGTTGAAATAATGATTAATTAAATCTCTATGCCGTATCGGATTTACTTGATACGGGTCGTGGATATGTATCACCGCATCTGTAATTCTGGTTGAAATCTGACGCTTAAACAATAGATCCGTGGAGTAATTTACATTTCTAACCAAGCTAATACTGAATCGAAATCCTATGAATTTCTGCATTGAAAGAAAAATGACCTGGCTGAAACATTCTGGTTGCAATAACTTGAAATCTAGTCCTATTCACCAGGAAATGTGATTGTGACAGCCAGAAAAAGTGGTTGAAGCCAAAAATAACTACATTTTTCAGGTTAGCGTAAACAAATTTTTTTTCTTGGTATAGTAACCAGAATATGTGGTTAATTTTGGCTTCAATCACTTTTTTTCTAGTCGTCACAATCATATTTCCTGGTGAATAGAACCAGATTTCAAGTTATTGCAGCCAGACCGTTTCAACCAGGTCGTTTTTCTTTCAGTGTGATGATATAATATCTTCCCAATTCATTTCAGTGTCTTTATTCAGTAACTTTAGTGACTTTATTCAAGAATTCCTAATTATATGAAGCGATGATGATACACCTTAACTGGAGCATATTTTCTCGTTGGATCAATAATCGAAATGTTACATAATACTTAATCAAAACTTCAAATCTAATTTCGTGCAGAATAATAATGGTAGGGGGTTTATATGATCCATTTTTCACAAAGGGAATACGGTCATATAATTTGTTTCGTGTATTTCTTTTCAAAACATTGAGAACTGGCGTTCAAATATTATGTAACATTTGCAGTTATAGTTGCTGAATATGGATTTTAAATTCATCTCTAGAGCTAGAGTTAGCGCAATTTTTGTCCTTCTTTCGAAACTTTGTTCAGTACTGTCATTAGCACTATTTTTTATTCAAATTCAATCATTTTTCATGTTCTTGTACAAAAGTAATCAATTCAACGGGATCGGTGTGACAAATTTGGTAATGTTTGTCGAACATATACAATAATTCCACATCCACCATTCAATTCGATGATTATCCAACATCATTCCAGCAGAATTAACTAAGCTCCGCCACGTTCACATCGCAAACTACTAATTCTCAACTTTTGTCCAATACGACCCACCTCGTAGATTTTTTGACATCATTTCGATGTGTCTCATCACTTTTCAATATATTTCATTCACCTCTTGATGATTTCATATTATTTTCCATACTTCTACCGAATCGTATGTAGTTCATCGAAATTTCAACACGATTTTATCCACGATAAATTTGCTCCACTTCTCAGCTTTTTTTCTCGGTATTCTATCATTAGGAAATCGTCCATTGTTCTTTCGTTATCAATGATCATGATTAAATATAATCGCAAGGTTTAGAATATATTTACCAGAGTTCCTAATAGCGGTTGGTATAAAATGTGACATATTCTGAAAGAATCAGATGTGAAAAAGTACGTGGAATATGGTATGACAGATCAAACATTGAAATAATAAAACATCATACAGAAGAATATATTCCCAGAGATCTAACGAGGTTACCATAGTAACAAAGATTATATCTTTATAATCTCAAGGCTGTTTCCATACAACTCAGTGGTTTAGCTGTAAAACTTTGAGAGAGAAAATCAATTATTCCTTCTACTTCTTAAAATTACCGAATTTTCATTCTCAAACTCGAACAAAATTTATACAAATCGTTTCTGAATGTATTTTGATGTAGACTTCGATTTATAAGTTTTTACAATTGGATCCATCAAAATTCAAATGAACGTTCATATTATGCATATCGTGATGATATCGATAGACCTTTTACATCGATGAAATTCGGAAGAGATAACACCTGTCTCATGGCCATTAGAGAATGACTTTTAGCGAATCTGGGAACAAAAGATTATTCTAGTCGCTATATTTTCTTTGACGATAGTTGTGACAATTCTTCTCCTTTCTACTTTTCCCTTCTCTCTTTTAATTAAAAACTCAACAACAGTTTGAATGAAGAAGACACAGCGAAAGGAATCTTGGTTGTTTCCTTCCAGCACTCTCGCCAAAACTGGAGGATGCTTTTTGGTAAATGTGTCAACCGTCCGGTTGTGCGGGATCAATACTTGCGCCCTGGTTTCTCCCCTCCGTTTCACCCTCGCGTTCGAACCACGATTCTCCATCGTTCTCTTTTTCTCCCCCTGGTGTTCTTTCCTCAAGCGGTTTTCCTTCTTTCTCTTCAATCCTTGGCCCCTTCTACGCCTCGTTTTTGCACGAAAAGGGGACGAATCCGTACAGGGTGGCTCTACGGAAAGAACGAAAGGCAAGAGGAGGGTGAAGGATTTCAAAGGGGAAAAGAGAATCGAGGCCGGGCTCACCCTAAGCAACGACTACGACTGCTACTACTACTACTACTACTACTACTACAGCAGCGATGAGGAGGACCTCGTGTTCCCGCTGTCGTACTCGCTCTCTCGCGTATATTTCAAACCCAAGTCGTCG
Organism: Gonatopus flavifemur; assembly: GCA_018340375.1. NCBI lineage: Eukaryota > Metazoa > Arthropoda > Insecta > Hymenoptera > Dryinidae > Gonatopus > Gonatopus flavifemur. The sequence continues at coordinate 42,634,492 of JAFFJZ010000003.1, read as the reverse complement.
TACTCTACCACTCTTGGAATTCTTCGTTTCCGTGACAAAATAATCAATCCCAGAGTAGAAACGATGGACACACGCGATCAAGCTTTTGGACATAATAGACGCTTCAGATCAGAATCCAACTGATACGTCCTCGGCAATAGCGTTTCTCAACGTTAAATATTTCGTATTTAATGATATATCCAAGGTGCAATTTCAGGTTTAATTCGGAATAAGAACTTATAATTCTTAAAATAATGCCCTTGATTTCTCAATCTTCCACGTTGAACTTTGCAAGGTAGCCCTCGAGTCATTTAGCGAAGATTTCATGTTGTATTATGTATTCTGTGAACTCATTTGTTTGTACCATAATTAAATTCCTTGAGTATTGCTGGAGTTGGAGGAAAGTAAGTGAAGTCTATGAAGAGAGCTGAAGAATATCGTCGGCACTGTTGAGATTCAGTTGTATAAAGTGGTTTATCGATTGCAGGGAATAATTCTCGGACATAACAGTTGGTTGAATGAAAAATTCATTACAAAAAGTTCTCGAGTACGCTACATAACTATAGTGCATATGGTCTTAAGTACATTTTCTCAATTCTTTCTCATGGTTTTCTTAAACATTTACAAATTAATTATGATTCATCCTTCAAGAATACGAGAGCAGAAATCTGATAAGAAGAAAAATCAATGTGAAATCAACTTTAACAAAAATAGGTTGATAGGTTAAGAATACATTATTGTCAAAATTATGTGCAAGCAATGTCGCTAATAATACGTCGACACGAATTTGAGCATCAATGACTATTCTTACATGCACATATGTAGAGATTAGTTCCACTCGATTGCTATTTCTGCATCCTACTTCTGAACGGTCAAATGTGACATTAATCATCGTATCGTTGTCTTGGTTTGTCCAAAGGCCTTGTTTGATTGGGTTTATCAAACGAAACTTTACAAGTATCTGTTTTGCTTCATTCGCACCGTGTGATCCATTTAACGCAATACATAGGTTTTTGTCGAGCTAAGTATTCTATTCATTTTTCTAAATAAAAATTGAAAACTCGACAATAGATTTGACGAATTCGATAATAAAAGAGACTGGACAGAATGAGCCGTTGAAAATTCATGTAAATCTATCACGGTAATAATAATATTTTAAATGCAACGACTCAGAACAAGGCCTTTATCCTGTGTTTCTTAATCGATTGCTCAACAACGGTTAATGTTATAACTTGAACATTCATGTGTTTTACGATTTTTATTGCACAGCACGTAAATTCTTCAAACACGTCACAATTCAAATGACCGCAAGAGTTTCTTGGAAAACTTGTGCAATACCGCTCTCGAAATTATCCTCATTCTCGCTCGTCAAACAATTTCTTACGAACGAGTTACTCTATTGACAAAATTCTGATCTCTTTGTGAACCAGAATACATGCTCTGAAATTAAGTTGATTTACATATACAACCAATATATCCTGGTTTGTTATGGTTTTGTTGAGAAATTTTGATTATTTTGTGAGAAGTGTTTCTATGCACTCACGTTCTCCATTCTTGTTATACGAATGATTTACTTGTATCACATGCGCTCGTTTCAAACAGCGCACAAACGAAAAATAAATCACTGTAAGACAAAGTAAAATACGACAGAACAAATATGATATGTATGCAATTTCTGTGAGATTACAGAAAAAGAGGAATCCTTTCGAAATTGAATGTTGAATGAGTTTGTTTGAATCCCCTGAAATCCCAGCAAACATATCTGCTGTAGTTTTGAATGCTCATTGATGGATACTTACTTATATCGTCAATATTCAATGCTTGCAGGAAGAATTTATCGATAACTTTAAAAGAATATCTTTTATAGTAAGTACTCATCAATAATATACTCGCAGGTGGATGGTTCTTACATTGTTGATTACTTAAAATGTTACTTTTCATCTACTTGACCCATCAGAAGAATGTAAATCTCCCAAGTGAACCTCTTTTACTTAAACTCAAGCCATACGACAGAGATGAGATTGCCTGACTTATTGATGGCCGTTTTCCTCATAGCATTAATGTCACTCAAGAGGAACTCCGATCGATTGGAATAACCTTCCCTCGCTTCATGATACCGCTATGCCACTGTTCTCTTATACCAAAAGAATGATCGATACATCAATGATCCAACCCCTGTGTAAACTAAATTTTTATTTCTAAACTTCGATACGATGACTACTTTACGTCAAGAATAGGATGCTTCCTGGTAATCGAAGTCTTTGACTATTCGTAATTAATCTTCTTCGGAGAAAAACTAATCCAACTTCAATGATTTTTTCCCCAAAAATTCAAGATACAGAAACGACGGAGTGGTAAAATCGTACATCGAGAAAGAACGGTTTGAAAAATTACTACACTGTTATTATCAGACAGTGTAGTAAAAATATGTCAACAGTATAATATTAACAGTGATATTTTCACTTATTCCCTGTTAATTTTGTAGGTTTTTGAGACGTTCCTTTCCTCGGTATGAAAAGGATAATCACTCATAACATCTCAATTCATAGAGAAATCATGAGACAAAATTCTTGTAATTGTTCTAAAAATTGAGACTTCACGAGAAAAATTACGAGACCATTTTTGTTGAGTGTCATTCCCAATCGAAAACAGAACTGAGCAACACATAACTGTTTTAACGTAATAACTGACGTGTGAATATTTCTGGATATTCACCACACCCTCGAACGTCTTATCTTAAGATTCGAATATACAGAAGAGCGATCATGCATTTTTGTTGATATATATCGTATCTTTCTTCGAGCTCTTAGATAAAGGAAAATAAAATCCTCCGCTCAGGGATTAAACCCCTTATGAGTAAGTAGGTTAGACTATTACCGCGTGCCACGAAGTATCCAGCACTCATGGAGTTGGTCGTTAAATAGCGCCGATAGGGTTCGAAATCGATAAAATCCAAGGAGAGTATTTCCTTTTTAGAGCATAAAAGAAGTCCGACTTGATATCGTAGTTGAATTTTTCTCTCTATTATGGAATAGTATCATAGAGAAGCTCCATATATCGATCGAAACTGCACTTCGTAAACTAACCGTCATATACAAGTTTCAGGTTACTGGGTCAACTCTTCCATCGATTCAGCCCCACCTCGGCCACTGAAAATTTGTTCGCTCTTGCTTTGCCCGTTAACACTCAGACTACACCGCCCGTATGTATTGTGAGCTCGTTTCCTATTCGTAATGCGAAGAGCCTCATCGCATATTTTGCACAATGTTCTATACTTGAACACGCCTCGCCCTTGTTTCATGGCGTCAATCGAGTTGACGATCGTTATCGTTAATGATCGCCAACAGAGAAGTCGTTTATGAATCAGTGGCATAAGCCTTGGGAATGGAGAGATGATCCACCGTCATGGCCTGAATCAGAGATGAATTAGGGAGAGATTGAAATAACCCAGTTTGTACGGAATTTATTTTTTCCTTGGCGTTGCGTGATGTGAGATTTTAGAATACGGGATTCTAATTGGTTTTGAAATATGGATTATAATACATTCTTTCCTCGTACTGCGGATAATACGAATCGACAATCGAAACCAAGAGTAGAGGAATTTCTATGTATATGAAAATATCAATTTACTGATACGCTCGAAAAGAATTTTCATCACCGCATTTATGAATATTTGAAGGAAAGAGTCATTCATTTTATTTCTGAGAGTTATCCCTGTCCAAAAGAGCCAATACAAACCGATAGGCCATATCCTATGGGAATTAATGATATCTTATCGATTTCTATGCGGATTTTTGTCACAGTACTTGAAGGTTTCCATGAGATTCTATGAGGAATTCAATCGGTATGATCGACAAAACCTGAAAAATACTAATAGGAACAAAATAACTTTATTGTCATCTTATTGGAAATTTATTGGAATCTATCGGACTTTTTGGACAGGGATATTTCACGTAAAACAATTACCCATATGAAAATTTGTTATCTTCGTCAATGCTGACAATACACTATTGGAAATTTCTGCATGAAGCTTCAGTCACATGATTTGGAAGCAATATCCACTCACGTGATTGACAAACTAGTTGATGGTTTGTATCGATTTTGACAATGGGCAGCTATCAACTTGCACGCACTCAAATGGTAGCAGTCAGTTTTCGGTCGTAATATGATTCGCAAAGAAAATGATCGGCTCGTCATTTCGCATTAGAACACTGAATCTTTCAAATTTATTTTCTAGAAATGAAAATAAATTGCAGGAAATTGTAATTCTCCAATAGTTCTTTAAAGAACTGTTAGACGATATATTCTAGCACAAGCTGCTTTACTTGTTATTTCTATATACTTTTTATAATTCTAACCCTAATTATTTCAGATTTCAGTTTTCTGTTAATTTATAATTCATATTCCACTTGTTCTTATATTATTTTCCCAGATAGAGACATGTTCCCGAATAAATTCCCTCATAAAGGAATGTGAAGTTTCTACCACTCTATCAGTAAACCTGACAAACAATTAAAAATTTGTCAAACGTGTAGCTTACTGACATCGAGGGTAAGACACCAATCGATGCACAAACAAATGAAAATACAGTGAAATCCAGTTAATAGTAGGGATAATTGTTATCACAATTATGAGTATTGAAATGAAGTTTATCATCGCTGACGGGTCAATAATGAACAGCCCGAAATGCAGTACTGCATGGTATATACTTGTTTTTTTAATGGATTATTGTGATTAACAGTGGCCATTACTATTTTCTATTTTCGGCGCCCCACTAGCACCAATGGTAAATTTTGATATATGTAAGTATGCACATAATTTCTAACCCAATCAATAGCAATTCCGAGATAGTTAAAATAATTGCGCAGTTGGATTATCGGTTTCCTTCACAGAGGGACGACTAGGTACCTTGCAACCCCCTACAAAGGAAACCAATCCAACCATCTTATAACTCCACTTCTAGGCTCATATCGATTAATTATAGAATTATTGATTCGACCTGTTTATATTACATTCTTAGTTACCGATATATATATATATATATATATATATATGCATCATACCCAAGATTCTTCGCTAAATTTCAATATCCAACCATCTTTCATTTCCAATGATGTTCAATGGACTTTGAATAATTCAAATTTGTATTTTTAATTTCAGAGAGAATTCCTGCAGCTGTTCAAATTATTTCACTCAACATTCTGATTTCTAATTCCTCCTAATCTTCTAGATGGCATTCATCATGATATTTTTCTTTTATTTTTAACTTTTTCTTCGATATTAATTTATCCTTGATTTTAATTCCATTTCTCACTGTTTCTTCATTAACTCCTACTGATACTGACTTCCTCATTTCTTTATCTACGCCTTATCCATCTTATTGTTCTACTTTCTCGATCTCACCTCTTACTCCAAACGTAGCGCCAATGCCATGTAAATGAAGATATTTGCAGGATTATCGACTGCGCTTGAAGCAAATTGAAACTAAATTTGAAAAAGACGCATGGAATGATTTCTTCTCGATATTGGAATACTCTTCGTCTTGATTTTCATCCGGGTATTATCACAATTGATGTTATTCCATATTCTAATTCAATTAGACCTCTCTGTTGGAATCTGTTCCCTCTACTGATTGGATAGATCAAGTGATTGAGATATGTAACAAACTTTATTAAATTTTGTATTAACTCGAAAAGAGACTTAAATTCTCATTTTAGTGTTACCAGTCTTTGATCGTTATTTTTAATCTTTTATCATTTCATGCATTGATTTGTGCAATAAAAAAAAACTCTGCCAATTGGCACACGGTTTCCTCGTTTGTGTGGAAAAAAAAATAGAAAATGCACCTTTTTAAAACATCGTAAAAAAACAATGCAAATTGCTGAAGACTCTTTTTCCATATTTCTCAACCGATTGGGGTGAAATTCATATGGGCTCACTATAGGACCATAACCAAGCTGTGGTATAAATTTTATTCCAATCGGATAACAGGAAGCGAAAACATGCTGGGTCGCAAAATCACAATTTTCGACGACACAATTCCTTTCCCTCTCCCGTTTTTTTGTGAGGATCAAATTAAAACGTATATGGGACCACTAACGATACTGCATGAGACTATGGTGAAAATTTCATACCGATCGGATCATAGGAATTAAATATTCCCACATGATATCAGTATGTACGAGATTTTCACATTTCGTTTTGAAGCTTAGTGCTTACCATTTTCTTCCTTGACTTCCGATTCGCTTGAAATTTATACCGTACAACGAACGCCTCATGAATTGAATATGCTCCAAATTCCATAACATTTGGATGATACGGACATAGGGGAGGCACACTGTCAGAAATATTATAAAGTTTTTTTCAATACCGTACATGAATTCAGGTTAATACACATTTCACATTAAATTTAATGTACCAAAACATTGAAAAAATATAGATTTTACTATAGTTTACATTAAATTTAATGTAAAATGTGTATGAAACTCAATTCATGCGCGTATTTGAAAAAAACTTCCAGCAAATACATTAAAACTAATGCAGAAATTTCTAACAGTGCATGCTTTCAAAATATTGCCAAAAAATGCAGATCGCAAAAAAAAATTTTCCACAGTTTTTAACCGATTGGGATGAAACTCATATGGGACCACTATCGGATCATAACTACAACGCGGTATAAGTTTAATTGCAATCGGATAATAGGAAACGGAGATCTGTGCGGTTTTTCACATTTTCCCTCACCCCTCCCGCTCTTCTGTAAGAATCAGGTTGGAATTGATATGGGACCACTATCAACACTACATCTAATCGTGGTGAAAATTTCATGACGATCGGATGATAGGAACGGAAGATATCCATGGTCGCAGAAGTTTAGGCACACACAGACACAGACAGACACTGAACCAAAAATGTTCCCCGAGTTTCGAGGAATATTTTGGTCTAAGAGATTCTGAGTTTGGAGACAAAAAAATTTTTGGCCCCCGGAAACGATCACAAAGCTTCCCTCTGACGAGGAAGCAATTAATGCACTTTAACTCCACTGTTAGGAAAATTCTTAAATTTAATACGAAATTCTTTATAAAATATCATATTCCCATATTGAATTTAATAATAGTCTTTAAATTTGATATTGATGATGAAATTTCAAATTTTCTTTCTGGAATGTGACAATTGTTTATCAAATTTCATAAATATGTTATCAAAATTGAGAAGAAAATTTTCAAAATTAAAAGAAACATTCCGTTCATTAAGAATTATATTATTGAATTCAATATTTCATTATGGAACTTAATAAATTGTTTATGTAAAAAACTTCATAATATTCTTGTGAAGTTTCAAGCAGATTTTTTTAACAGTGTCATTTTATTTACTGAAAATGATGGAATCCAATTATCCTTCGACTATTTATTGTACCGAAGTTGTAAATAAATGGAGGTAAATTTGCATGGAAAAAATGAATTCGCTGTGACAGCTGCTCACTTCTTTGATGTCACAACTAAAATAATTACAGTTATAGACTATTGATTGGCTACCACAGCAAAAATTTGTATCTGTGACAGCCAAAATTCAGTGGTTGATATTTGAATAGTAGAATGATTTAGCTCTGATATCTAAAAAAATAGCTCCAATAGCTAATTTTTGGCTATCCGAATATTAGCAAATTATTTCTTTCCGTGTGTCTTTATTCTACACTGTTAGAAATTTCTTATTGAACTCCCAATTACTTGTAATGTGAGCAAAATTTATTCACGTAACTGAAAAATGTATTGAAGTTTCAATTACACATCTGAATGAAATTTCAGTTACAAAAACATATATTAATGTATGATATAATATAGCAGACAATTTGAAATTCAGTTACCTCCAAATGAATTTTCATTTCAATTACCAATAATTGAAAATTTAATTTACAAATGTACTTGAAAAATATATTCAATGTTTTACGCAAATGTTTTGTGTATTTTCAACACCGATAGTTGAATTGATATAACTCAAGGTATTCGAAAATGAAGTATCAAAAGATTATTGATAGTAACTACAATTACTGAAACTAAGAAAAAAAAATCATGAAAAAAAAGGAGAATTAATGAGAGTTAAATGCTGATTCAGTCATAACCCTGTTTAGAAATTCTTCTGCTTGCCGGTTAAAGTGGACGGACGTGATATTTGAGATATGAATGTGATGAGGGGGCCGTTTATGCTAGCTTACAAAACTATCTCCACCTAAAGTACTGTTTGGGGCTTGTGAAGCACCATACAAGGAGACGGCACAAATGTATGTACACACGTGCATACGTATGTGTAACTTCGTTCTCCTCTACTGCAACTGGTCGATGGTGGATTCGTTACGTAAGAATCGTTCCTAGATATACCAACACCTGTACATTACTTGTGATCAACTCAACAAAGAAATCAGTTGTTTTAAGTCTTGCTGAAGAGCACTAAACATTAATTCTGAATTCGAAAACAAATTTGTTTTTCAAACAAATATTACTATTGTGTTGTCTACACCAGCTTTGTGAAACCCATAATATTTAGCCCTAGATGTTTTGTTGCTGCTCATTTAAGGGGCTATATACAGTTAAAATTTTCAAAACATCGATTTTTTTATTTCATTTTCGTAATGTACATACATTTAAGTACACACATAGAAAATTTCAAGTCGATTCGGCGATTATTGTCCAAGTTACACACATATTTGTAAAATTTTTTTACTCTATGTCAAGTGCTTTTGAAACTTCGAATGTGTTTTTCTCCAAACTGTGTTTTTAAAGTCGGTGGCCAAAATTTCTCGAAAACGGCTGGACCGATCAGTCTCAAATTTTAACACAAGCTTGTTGACTATATTTTACAGCAATTAATCGAAGGTTTCTTCTCACCGATGAATATTTTTTTTATGAACAATTTAAGGCGAAAAATTTTGGTGAAAAATCGATTTTTTTGGTTAGAAGCCGCCATTTTGTAAAAAAATTTCATCTTGCTTATTCCTTCGATTAATTACTAGATTATACATTACTTTAACGTAATCCGTTTGGTTTCTTCATTTTAAAAGTCCCATTCATTTATTCAGTCCCGAGATATCGTGGTCACTGCAAAGCGCTTTTTTTCAGAGCAGCTCTTGGAGATTAGCTATAACAGCTCTCAAAATCATTATTTGTACAGATGAAAAATGTTAAAATACAGTCAAAAGTTATCTCAATATGTGTACAAATTTTTACATTTATCAATTGAATTGTCTTCTCAGGAAAAATTCTTGAAAAATCGCTTTTTTGCGCCTCTTGACTGTATATTATAACCTCTTAAACAATTACCAATCGTACAATTCTGCTGTTTCACTTGATTCTCCAAATTAGAATATTACAATGCAAATGTAAGGGTCTATGAATAGTGTAGTCACTGTTTAAATTGAACATTTTTCAAAATTCAAAAACAATATTATCTTGAAATGATTTTCATACAGAACTTGAGTTGAAATTTTATCAAATCCGTGGTGAGTTCAATATAAAAAAGAATGCGTTATTTGCTCCCAAATTTTGTATGTGAAATTGACCATTTGTTTTTAAACAGCGTACACACGTACTCGTAGAACAATTCGCTTTTAGAATTTACTGAACAACGTGAAGAAGAGAAGAAAAACAAGTGGCTCCCCCCTGTTCGCAAAATCCTCATTGCATTATTTTTATGCTCTTCATAAGATTTTGTTTCAATATTTTATTTTATGAATTATGGTTTGCTCATTCGAGATGCCTCCAATTGTATCAGATCAACATTAATATCCATTTGAAAAGTACAAACAAATTTTTCTGTAAAATATTTCGCACTCTATACTCCATGCTTCAACCGTTATATTACACTTCACCTTAATTGACTCTAACTATGCTGTACGTACTTTGATGATCCGACATTTATGTTTTTCCTTTCTCTATCTAATTCACGGAGTTGTAGCGGAGGTTAATGGTGCCTAAGTACGTAACATGATCATGAACCCCTCTTCTGTTTACTCTTCTTTAAATTCTATATTGCACAATTGAAATTTCAAAACGAATGGATTAAATGTTAACAACTAAATATTTTGTACCGAATTTTGTATGAAAATATAAATTTGTGTTAGAGAGAGAGAGAGAGAGAGGGGGAGAGAGAGAGAGAGATGGAAATTTGAGGAAGAATGTTAGGCATTTTGCCATTTGATAGAGAAATTGAAAACCTTACATTCATTGAGATTTCCCGAATTCTACTAATAATTCTTATCGTGAATATCACAATTTTCCTGTCATTACGGTAGTAAAAGAATTGTTACATAGATTTTTGTTAGTGATTCTATAGAATAAATGCAGAGGAAAACTCATTAAAACTTTATACAGTTTTTGAATATAACAAAACCCGAAGTATCATATGGAAGGGACGATTTTCTAAGTTTAACACGTTTCCTGCCAGACCGACTTTCTCCAACTTTCCGTTCACGTATATGTCCCATAGCGTCGAGACTAATAATTTTTTTATGAATTATGGTTTGTAATATTCCCAGGATTGTGTGATGTTTGAAATGCGCAACACAACAAAGCGAGAATTCGCGACTGGTTTTTATGTTATGTGGTGAATATATGTTATTCATATGAAATATAATTTTCCGCAACCAAATTTTGAGAAACGAAATACTGCTGTTATAAATTACCTATTGTACACGATACTTGATAATATAATTACAGGCTGTCATGAAATACTTGATGAAAATATAAAATTGATTAATGAATACGTGAATGTGAATCGGTCTGAACGGAAAATTCTGTTACGACTCACGTGGCAACAAACGTGTGAGGGGTAGATTTCGATAACGCGAATGTTCAAATTCTTTTATGCCACATAATACATATTCATCACTTCCGCGAGTGAATTGAACAAGAAATTTCTTGAATTGGAAAATCATTCTGTTTGAAATAGGTCTTCAATCAGTTTTGTTCAATTTTAGAAGATCATTGAGATGTGAATAAACATTTCGTGTTTTAAAATATCTTCCACGCAAATGTACAGTCATTGAGACGAGAACATGGATTTGGGGGAATTCAAAAGATATCTAAAAGCGTTGCATGAAACATCTTGAATTGATTTGATGCTGCAAATGGCAGCAACCAAGTATTTTCCCCAATAAACATACACACGTTATTTCAACGTTGAAAGAACGTTAAACTGTCAAACGGACGTTAGTCGTTAATTTCATAACGTTGATTTTTAGTTGAAATTTGATAGGGAATTAGACGACTAGGAATTCACGTTTTGATGACGTGTAATTTAAACTAATATTCAAAAATAACCATCAAACGACGTCCTCAAAAAACGTGGTTTGAACGGGTTTAAAATGTGTTTATAACACCTTGTGTTTGAACTTCAATTGAAGATATCCTGCTAAAAATGTCAAACGAACTCGAACAATGTTTAAAATTTCAACAAAGAGCAAGATAGTAAATAGTCTGGCATACTTTCCAAATTCTGCCATACTCAGAAATAGTATTGTTCTCGATATTGAATGAAAAGTTTTCAAAATAATTTGTTGGATTCATTTCACGTTTTAGATCCATCATTAGGACACCAATATTCAACGTCTTTTAAACGATGTTCAAACCGTTGATATGACGTTATTTTATGGTTGAAAAACACGTGATCTGCCGCGACATTTTTACGTTGAATCAACGCAAGAATATTCCTAATTCACAACGTGTGGTTATCGATTGTTTTTGACGTTTTTAAAACGTGCGTGTGTTTACTGGGTCGTTACAGTTATTTTGTACAGAATTAATTTCATCAAGTCATGATATTTTTACCTAATTTTTCAAGTGTCACATAAATTGTTTAGAATATCACATGAATGTCTGTACGCAAATTATATGCTAACAATAATTCGACCCTACTTTACGTAGAATTTGTATATAGAATCCATAAAAGGTTTATACAATAGATGTGCCCTGATCAGAAAGCCTTACTGAATCTCGTCAAATCTCATTGAAATTTCATTTAGCCAGATTCAATGAATCTCTTCACTCAACGACTGATAAAAGTTGAAGAATTATCACCGATGTTATACGAAATTTATCGTGAATTGAATCACCCAAGTGGGAGAATTTTCAAAAATATATATCATTTATATATAATTCAATTCAATTTATATAAAAATTATATATAATTTTGAGAATCTTTCCACGCGAGTGGTGTTCAGCCTAAATCATATGAATTTACTTTACACTCATCCAAGTGCCAAACATCTATATAGTTTCGGAAGGAGATTCGCATGGAAAAATCAATGCTTAAAGAATTACCGCATCACTGCGGTAAATTTGATAGCAGCGCTGCTTGTAAATAAACTACTTTTAGTCTTACCATGCTCTCCTATCACATAAAAATGCATGCATTCAATTGTTGGGAAATTTCCAATAGTTACATCTCGGAAATCGAATTCTCCAGTGATGAAGAAAGAATTCGCATGAATTCTCTCTTTCCTTATATCCATAGTGCATCAACTCCGGCTCGATTTTGAGCCAAGATAATCCAGAAAAGAGCCAGCATTCAATAACTTATGAAAATTCTCCAGCCGGAGACAAAATCTACATCAAAGATTCATTTGTTAACAGATAAGATGTATCCGAATAATTGCATAAAATAATCTTTGTCAGGTGTCCAACGTTTTGATAGGAGTAGAAAAGATAAAGAAAGAAAGGAGGAAAAAAGCGGAATCTTATAGAACTAGTGTTGAGAAACACGAAATCAATTGAGAATTCGACTCCGAAAAATACCGAACTGAACCGAAATGAAGCGAAGAACCGTATGAGATTCTTCTTCTTTTTTTTGTGGGATTGTATTTTAATGACAAGAGTACAGCAGCAATAGTTGTGCTAGGGATAGTCAAAACTCTCTTAAACGAGTAACGACAACGCGTTTCGTATAACCAGCCTGAACGAGTGTTGGCGCAGAACATAGGCGAAGGGGATTAAAGGAGAACAGGTCAATGACCCTTGCACGTGGAGTGTGCTCGGAAGTAGGCCGCATCGTGACATCACGCAAAATCAAGATGGCCGCCACACAGTTGGAAACTTACACATTCCCACAATACTTGGATGGAACATGCCGCGATCATACGGCCTCAAGGGCCACCGCATGTTGACAGGGTCGAGCATGTACATATATACAGTCACAGAGACGCCTGCGTGATATAATGGATACAGCTTGCTGCAGCCATGCACCCTCTATATGCCTATGCAGGCACATTACGTGTACCGATTCGTAATTCACTTGTAAACGCATTGCGATGCTCGTATGGTGCGCAATGCGTTATGCGCATCATGTACCCATATAACCATGCGTCAGAAACCCTTCCCGCGCTTCTTCTTCTTCTTCATCATCGTCATCCTGAACATCCATACATAGCTATTCGAAACGCGTATGGTTTGTAAACGAATGCAGCGCCATGGAATTAATGTACAAACTCTGGTCAACGGGCTAGTAATATCATTTTAAATGTTAAGTTGCACGAGCTGTCTCGCGTTATTTTCGTTTTGGATACCTTCATCAACTCCAGAAGGGCAAAGATTAAATGCATAAACCCGGATGGTCTTGTGATACTTGTACTTCATTTACATCACGTTTCCATCGTTAATTGACCGACAGATGTAGACTTATATACGATATAGGGGTTTCTTCGGTATGTTTTGAAATAAACTTTGAATGATAAGATTTGCAGGAAATTCTAGCGCCTGAACTCGAGATATTGCGTATCAACGTTTATTTGAAGTTGATATGATATAGAAATCATCGACACTCGGTGTTGGGGGACTCGGTCGCCGAACTTGTGGTTCTGTGAAAGATATTTGGAGAAACATTTCAATAAAAAACTTCCTATCAAGTCAATACGAAATGTGCACAATTCTTCATTAATTTCTTATGAATTCGTTATGAGTTCATCCTATGTTGTAGAAGTTTGAATCGTTTACAAAAACGAAACGAAAATTCAAACTCACAAAATATGATCAATCATCGTTATTTATCACCTCAAATGGAAATCTTGAGAGTGAAAACATCGTTTGAAGAATGTGCTGCAAAATTTTTGGTTTTTAACTGAGGTTGGATCTGAGTATTTCGTGATTCGATTATTAATTCGTTCCAATAAACGATTCAAACTTCAGCAACATTTCATCCTAAGTTTCTGAAGTACTGAGCAGTTTCTAATCACCCTAGTGAAAAGTAAACATATATAATCCATACATAATTGATACATAATACATATATAATCCATATATGGCCCATACATGAAAACGTGTGGAATCATATATAATCCATATACAATCCATATATGATCATATATGATCCATATATCATGCATATATAATCCATGTATGGAGAATATTTCATATATCGCAGAATTTTTTTACATATGTGAAAAATTTTGCATTCATGGGTCACATATGGATTACCTATGAATTATATATGAGTCATACATGGATTTAATATGGATTATGTACGGATTATATAAGGCCATATATGAATTTTATATGGATCACATATGATTTTCATATGTTCTTATATGATTCATTTTTACTAGGGCAGTGCATCAGTTCCATAAAATATTCTGCAAGATTTTCTGAAGTGAGCAAATATTGAGACGTTGGCAGTAAAATATATATAATGAGGATATATTTTGTATAAAAATTATATGTTATTATATATATTTTATATATAACGAGTAGCTTACCCATCACTGGGCCTTGGCCATTGGTATATTTGAATGAAGTCCAATTCCAATGGCGATTCAAGTTAGGGAATGCCCAGATAGCACACAAGAATTAAAAGTTAATTTTGAGAAAATAACCCTTCAAGCAGAGCTCTTTTGGAATGCAAGGAGTTCTGAAAGAGTTTCAAATAGAGTTCGATTCATCAGACATTTGCGAGTTCTATCAACATTCTAAAAGGAGTCTCGTAGAATTTTAACAGAATTCGCAAATGTCTGACAAGATAAATTCTTCTTAGGACACTTTAAATTATATAAAAGCTGTTGAGGAGTTCTTTTTTCAGAAGTCATTTGAAATAATTCTGAACTATCTGGGTGGGCTTTTATTTTGGATCAAATTCAGCATAGTATTTGATCCAGCATTTTCTCTGTATACACTTTGACTGCGAGTTTGTACCATTTAGGGATTATAGTTGAGGGATGACTCCTCCCGATTATCATGCAGTTGTTTCCCCGCATCATCAGTTCTTGGCGTGTGGAGGCTTGAGGGCAAAACCTGATCCACAACTTGTTCCCTCACCCCATCTGCACCTAATTTCAAATCAACTCATATTCCAAATTATACTGCAGAAAGTGAATGTGAAATTTTCCCCCAATTTGATGGCAACAAAAATCCGCCACGTGGGGTAAATTGATTTTCCCTTCATTTCAGGGGAATTTGTTTTGCATTTGGAGAGAAATTTTCTTCGGGTAGGAAGAATTTTCTTCCAAGTGGAGGAGAATTCTCCCAGAATATAGGGGAGATGGATTTTCCTCGCGTGAAGGATTTTTGTTGCCACTAAATTGGGGGAAATTTCACTTATCAATCCTACATGTCTTTACTCAATAATTCAGCACGAGAAACATATTTTTTGATGTAATATCATTCATGAGAGGCGTTGGCGCAAAATATAACACGTTTTCTCTGGTACTTAACTTTTCTTAATGAAATAAGACTTGATTGAGAGGAATGCTGCCAAATGGCAGCACACACACTCGAATAGTTGAATTTATCTATTTTCGTCCCATTTTTTGTTTCAATCCACCATTCAAACTGTCCAAGCTTGGAGAGTATTTGAAAACATGCAAACAAGAAAAATTCTCACTATTGATGAGACTTTTTTTCCTCTGCTAATATGAAAATGTGAGATCGCTCATGAAGGAATACGACGATTCTTTACATACAAATGTGGTACATGAATACAAACTACAATATTAAAATAGTAGCGAGTAAACGATGATATGATTTTGGCAGGACATCGAAACATTGCATTAATGATACATCTCTGGACTTGTGCGTATATATGTGTATACGTATATATATATATATATAATTATCCGCGTAACTGTTCGCCTTGGAAACATCCGTAGAATGAGGCACAAAGTAAATTACGTAATGCAATATTGGCCTTGCTCAATAGAATGTTTTCTGAAACAATGAACGTTTCATTATTTTTCAAAAATAATGACAAACAATCATGTTCGCTTCTTGATTAGTAGTTGCACATTTCTCAAAGATTAAATGAAATATGGAAACTATCCTACCATTTCAAGTATCATAATTATATCCGCAGTGAATTCATTTTTGTTTGAGAACAGATACATTATTCTTCATTTTATTGAAATGATTCGGCTTTTTGCATGTTGAATGGATATGAAGGAATTGCTTAAAATTCATTAACAATATTCGTTTTGAGTTTAGGAATAATATATTTATTCTTAGATTGGATAAGTACTCCTCAATTCCCCAGTATAAATTTATAGGATTTATAGAATTAATTCTATTTTCAATAATGTAAAGTGGATCAAATTGTGTTAATAATGATTATTCAACTGTAATATCTTCATAAAACATAATTGAATTCATGGAAAATGAAGTTTCAATCTTGAAAATTTTGTCGGTTTTCGACAGGATATACCAATTTGTTGATTCCGGAAGAAACGAGGCAGAAATTTTTTCAGTTCTCAATCAGATTTCTCAATACAAAAATAGTTCAACGTTTGACATGTATTTTTCGTCTAGATTTGCCTGACATTTCCAGCAGGGATTATCCAAGCCTACTCAACTTTATAACAGACATCGTAATTTGATAATCCCAATTTGTTCCATACTTCGAAGCAGTACAGTGAAAAAAGTCTCAATTGCGTTCTTGGATAATACGCACCTGTTTGTAAAAGTCACCCAGTTAGCACAACCTGCTTAGAAGTGACGGGGGAATATCCGAGCCGTTTTCTTGTGCAGATATTTCTGCGTTGCACCGCGCTGTATCCCTCGATCCCTTCCTTTATCCTGAATTCCTCGGAGAGGCGACGTATAGGGAGCTTCCGACACAGAGGGAAAATAGTAGAGTGGCCTATCTTTTTACCAACTGGAAAATTGACAGAATTTCCTCATTTTTGATTGATCAAAAGATAACCCACTCCACTCGACTTTCTCGTTATCCAAAGCTCCCGCTATTGAATGGTCCAAGGTGGCATAGTCACGAGTTTTGGGGCCTTCAGAGGCCAGGAGAAAAATTTTATAATTAAGTGATACATCCAAAAAATCATCATTGAGTTGAAATGTGATCGCTAGACGCAAAACATTTCATGTATCACAGAATAATTTTGGTTCAGATTCTATTAAATAGTAAAAGGTGACATAGCCACGAGTTTGAAGACCTCTACTCTCTAAAACTGAATCAGTGGAATCCCATTGGATTGTAGTGATAAGTATATCACTGCGAACCAGTGTATTACACTGTGAATCAGTGAATATTCACCGATTTCCATAGTGAAATATGACTAATTTTAATCAGTAAGCATAACACCCAACTACCTATGTAGAAATGGAAACACGCGCCGCTACTGGCTGAGTCCTGTTGCCGGAGTTGCCAGTACCGGGGAATCCAAAACTGCCATTATGGAGCCAGTTGAATTTACGGTACTGGCAAGGAGTCAAAATGATAACATCATTTTACATAAGGGCCCGTAGAACATTTACAATAGCGTCGGTACCGATTTTTAATGTGAGCCAACTATGGTGGAACTCTGACATGACAACAGAACCAATTATTCTGCCATACCTGGATGAGGAGTGGTAGAGAATCAAAATAATACATCCTATGTAGGAATTCACACCCGACCCAGTACTGGCACAGTGCTGGTAATTAGGGATCCCCGGAGTTATATTTCAAATGAAAAAGAATGAATTGAATTTTAACTTTCAAAACTTTGATTTTATGAATATACAAAATATATTTCCCTGGAAACATATTAATGGAGTTCAAATTTGCCGTTAAAAATTGAGCATTCAGCCCGGGATGCAAATGGTTGCTCAGAGTCTTCTATTACTTTCAGTTTGTCACAAGAATTATATACTGGGAGACCTGTATACCCCATCCAGTGCGTATCAGAGATCAGTGTTGAACTCTCACTATGCACTAATCGAATGGTATGTATATAACATTGCCAGATATCCGATCGTAACCCTGGTGAAAGGGAAGCGTGTCATAAAGAGTAACGGAAGCGTAAGCATGTTTCAGATTACTTTCCTAATACTTCTCATATGCTTCCTATCCACTCTCTAACTACGCTTCCGGACGTAAAGCCCGGTTTCTATGGAATTGAGGTTTCTTCGGATGCGCTTCACACACTTCAAATATACGTTCGAACCACTCTTAATGTTCCACTTGACGCTCGGTATACGCTTAAATCCATGTTCCAAATACTTTCCAACTACGTTCCTGACACTTTCTATGACACGCTTCCCTTTCACCAGGAAAACCCTTATATCATTTTAATCAATAACGTAACCTATTTTACGAGTATTATTCATTTATAGAATTTAGACATAATTCAATCGCCACTGAGCAGAAGGGGGTTCATTCATTGTGTGTATAAGGATATTTGATCGGATTTCCATTTCAAATATAGATGCATATAAATATATCAAGCGCTTTATATTCATATACTTCATAAACAGGGAAAAATTTGTTCATATATAATCAAATTGTATCATCGCATCACTGTTATAACACTACAGTGCTCATCATGAAGGAATTATATTCTCAAGATTGTGAAATTGCACTCCACCATTGGTACTCTACGTTGCTACGTATTTTTTCATTTATTAATTGTTCCTAACCCCTCAAATTGAATAGCTTTCATTTCACATTAAACATATTCTTGACACTTGATACACTCTTATACACCCTTACAGCACCACAGTCCCGAAAGAATTCATAAAGAATTCTTATTGAACTGATTGTATTCTTTATGATTTCTTTAAGAATTCTTCTGGGACTGTGATGCTGTGAGGGCATTAACATACATTGTTATATTATTACTATAATAATTATGATTATTCTCATAATGATAAATGAATAAGAAAATATGTATATCAGTTTATTACTTTGGCCATTTTTAATTATAAACACTCATTTGACATTTCATTTACCTGGTAGTATGCAAGAAGCCCAATCGGTAATAAGCCCGACTCCACTATTATTGGTTTATCACTAGGAATATTTAGTGATTTTACTAGAAATCACCAGTTTTCAGCCAATGACAAGCAGTCGGGCTCCTTGCATACTACTATTTATCTCAAAGTCCTAATTTTTTACAACTTTCTGTTCCTGTTTAGAGGAAATATAGCGGATCAATCAGAATGCTTCAATTTCTGAAGCCTGTTGACCAGCGTTGCCAGTATTAATACTAGAAAAATCGTCAGCATCTGATGATTGGTTATTTCTTGTACAACCGGCCAATCATATTTTCAATTTGGAAAGAAATGATCAATGCCAAAAAATCTGACGATTTTTCTAGGGAATACTGGGAACGCTGTTGTTGACCATACTCTGATTATAGGGTCTCTACTTGGCTGCTGTCACACCGCTAGTATCACCTTCATAAGAATCTCCATAGAATGTTCGAATATCTTCAACGTATATTCTCAGAACATCCTCGGAACGTGCGCGTGCTCTCTGGGATTTGGAGATGGCTGATTTGAAATTTCTTTTGGATCCCAGATAGCAGAAGAGTTCTGGAAGAACTCATAATGAATACAATGTGTTCATAAAGAACTCTTTCAGAATTCTCGTACCATCTGGGACATTAATAATCGCTGTTTGGACGCTGCACAGCAAAGTTTCGTTTTCTCAGTGTATTGACTAATTTCTACATCATACTTTAAATTACTTCAATTATTTGATCTGTTTTTATCATTTTTGCTCTCTTGAAAAGGTGAATCACTTTATCATTTCCAACTGATTTGTATCACTGATCTATAATATACACTGGACAGTGCATAGCGTAGCCCAAAGAGAATCAGATAGAGTGGAAACGGCCATAACACAACAGTACAATTTTCCGTGGCGAGTTTCAGCGCCTCCTCGTATTTCAGTGGCTAAGTATTTCGAAGGGATACACATGATGAATAGGAGCAGTTTGCCACTGAGACTGCAGATGTCCTACTTAGCCGAATACGCAGCGCTTCCACTCTATCTGATCCTCTTTGGCGTAGCCTTCCCGTATACGAGTTTGATTCCCATCAGGACGCCGCCATGTGAGAGCAATTCCACTGTGTTTCTGATCAACAGCCGCGCAGGATTGGTTGGTTTTATTACATCCTGTTGGATAAGGGCAATTCCACCGATATATATAGTTTTCTAAATGGAACACGTTTGACGAGCTATGCATCATCTAGTGTATACTATAAATCAGTGATTTTTATGCAAACATTATCATTCAAATGGAAATTATTTTCAAATTGTCTGTGATTTCACCCCGTGAGCACAAGAGTTCTGAAAAAGTCCCTCATGAATAGCTTGTGCTCGTTATGAGCTCTTTCAGAACTCTCGTGCTAACGGATGGAAATTTACGTGCCACGAAAAGTTTTCGACAGGAATTGACATGTGAAATCAGGGTTGGGTCATGACGCGTCACTGACGGTTTGTGACATTTATGACAAAGTATGATACGTAACGTATAATACGTAAATCACGTATGTTACATGAGAAGACCCTGAAGAAGGGATTTGGTACAAGGTATAATACTTAGAGCATATAGTACTGGAGCGAGCAAAGGCTACGGAGAAGTGTGGTTAGTTCAAATTCAAGATAGAATCAGAGTTCCGACTTTTAGGCAGTGCTATCTTTGTTTAAATCTCATTGGATGAAAAGAGAGACAACTGCCTCAAAGTCGGATCTGTCTCTCTCTCTCTCTCTCAATTTAACCACACCTATTTCCATTGAAATTATAGGCAATGCTCGCTCCGGTAGTATATGCTCTAAGGTATAGTACGTAAAATACACTCCGTATCATTGCGTATTATACGTCTAGTACTATACCTACCCAACCCTGTGTCAGGGGGCATAATCTCAAATGCAACATTCTCAAACGTATTTCAGCGCTGCCGTACGGTAGTACAGTGAATTATTCGCCATAGATACAACTAACGCAAACAATGAACAAATCAGACCGATTTTCGAATTAGTGTTAGTGTATACATGTAAAATAGTTCACTGTACTACCGTATGGCGGCGCTGAAATCCGTTTGAAAATTTTCTATTTGAGATTATGCCCCCTGCCCTGTGTGAAATAGACTGTTGCTCCACCAGACTTGAAACAGAATTGAGACAGGATTGAACCACAGGAAATGACCACTCAACAGACGAGTACATTTTTCACAAGAGAATGCTTGGATCGCGATTAGGTAATTCCATTTCAATCCATTTTTATTTGCGCCTGGTGGAAACATAGTCATACACGTGTAGAATACGTAGATTACAGTAAATCACACCATTTACAAGGTATATTACATTATTTTACCAGTAATCTGAATGTAAAGTACCACGTAAATTACAGGAGGTACATGGTAGACCGCGATTGTCCCGAAAGCGTGTTGGCGTGAAATTTCCTGATTCGCTGAAAACTAGTAGTTCTCAGTGCTTTTCCTAAAAAGTACTAGTTTTCAACGAATCACGATATTTCGGGACAATCGCGGTCTACTGAGGCAAATTACTTGCCCATCCCTGGCTGACGCAATCAGAGCTGCCAGATGAGCTCCGACGCTGAGGGGAAATGTACCCCCACCATCACCTCATATATGTATGTGTTGTAAGTGTTACTCACCAATACTTACGACTATTATATACATGAAGTGATGGTAGGGGTACTCTTCCCCTGAGCATTGGAGCTCATCTGGCAACTCTGGACGCAATGGTAAAATCATGATCCTCATCACGTTCTTTCCTTCTGAAGTAAATTGTGATTGGTGGGATTTTTCTTCTGAACCAATCCGCATGAAAGGATAAACAGAGAACGTTATATGACCAATCAAAAGTTGGACCCTGGTTTTCATAGGTCCGTTGATTCAACATTTCTCCCCCATAGCATAAGAGCTCTGAAAGAGTTCATAATGAATACAATGTATTCATATAGAACTTTTCCAGAACTCTTGTGGTATCAAGGCTAAGTTGCTCCAACTTATACCAAACCAATCAATTCGTTCCTATAACTGGAAATGGTGGACCCAAAATACTTGGAACAAGCTCACCTTAATATATCGTTAGCTCTACATCTGCCATTCAGCTCTCATTACACTTACTACACATATATCAATTCGATTCGTTCCTCGTACCGTAAGTTCCAGCATATTCACGTCAACGTGGTCGTTTGCTCTTTTCGTTGGTATTTTAGAACGTATCTTTCGAATTGTAGGTTATAGACTGGAGCACGAGAGCGGTCGTAGTGAAATATGAGAAAGACGTACAGGTGTAATTTCATACGAGCATCAAACGTCCAGCGTCGAGCGATTTTCACATTTTCAGATGTAATTTCATGGGGCGTCGAGCATCAAGCGTCAACATTAGAAGGAAAGAGAAGAACTGTGTGATCTCTCTTTCTTTCTAATGTTGACGCTTGATGCTCGACGCCCCATGAAATAAAGCTGTAATTTCATGGGGCGTCGAGCATCGAGCGTCAACATTAGAAAGAAAGAGAGGTCACACAGTTCTTCTCTTTCCTTCTAATGTTGACGCTTGATGCTCGACGCCCCATGAAATTACATCTTTACAGCTTTCTGGGATTCAGCGTGAAAGCTAAACAGTGTTTAGCTTTGACGCCGTTCTAACCCATAATTGAGTTTCAGCACAATCCGTAATTATTCAATCATTCTCAATAGTGCAGGATTAAGAAAGCACTTCAGCTCAAACAATATATATTCATATATGTTCAATCTTCTTTCTTCCGCACAGAGAATAATTAAAAGACAACTTTTAACTTTCAAATTGAGCGTCAAGAAACATCATGAAGCTTTGACGCTGAAATCTAGAACCTGGGGAAATCGCTCGTCGCTCAACGCTCGACGCTTGTGTGAAATTACAACTTAAAGGGCCTTTTTCATGGCAGCTTCAGCATCAAGCGTCAACATTGGAAGAACAGAGAGAACCTGTTGGCCGACTCGTTTCTTCCCATGTTGACACTTGATGCAGAAGCTCCCATGAAATGGTACCTTAAGGGCCTTTTCCATGGCAGCTTCAGCATCAAGCGTCAACATTGGAAGAACAGAGAGAACCTGTTGGACCACTCCTTTCTTCCAACAGGTTCTCTCTGTTCTTCCAATGTTGACGCTTGATGCTGAAGCTGCCATGCAAAAGGCCCTTAAAGGTACAGGGCCCATTTCATGGGAGCTTCCGCGTCAAGCGTCAACATTGGAAGAAAAGAGAGAGCCTGTCAGACCTCTGCTTTCTTCCAATGTTGACGCTTGACGCGGGAGCTCCCATGAAATGGGCTCTTTAAGGTACCATTTCATGGGAGCTCCTGCATCAAGCGTCAACATTGGAAGAAACGAGTGGTCCAACAGGTTCTCTCTGTTCCTTCAATGTTGACGCTTGATGCTGAAGCTGCCATGAAACAGGCCCTTTAAGCTGTAATTTCATGGGGCGTCGAGCATCGAGCGTCAACATTAGAAAGAAAGAGAGGTCACACAGTTCTTCTCTTTCCTTCTAATGTTGACGCTTGATGCTCGACGCCCCATGAAATTACATCTTTAGGTCATACGAGCATCTAGCGTCGAGCGTCGAGCGATTTTTACAAGTTCTAAGTTTCAGCGTCAAAGCTAAACAATGTTCCTCTGTGAAGTTAGAGCAATTCAAGACGCACAGAAAGAACGACGTGCTTGATTTATATGTGTTATTTGATCAAATATTTTGAAAAGACATTTTCGAAAGTGGGTACCGCAATCCAAAAAGTTCATAGTTCTGCGACTGGGTTCAAAACTTAAACCAGATTTAAATTCAAAATCAGCCAATCGGAATTCAGGATTGGTCTTCGAGAGCACTCGAGCGCACCGGTAGGGAGTCTTTTCGCCGAATTTTTGTTCAATTGTTTTTGTAATGAAAGTTGATGATGTAGAGTGGCTATGACTTGTGCAAAATGTTTTGTGTCGGTAATAAATTCCGAATTTAGCCTGAAGATGGCACATAATAGTTATTCCGCTGGATTGACCTTCCCCTGGGTGAATCTAACCCAAATATATTAAATACAGCGGGAGCCTGGACTTTGAATGTCAAAAAGAATGCCGAAGAAGTAGAAAATCCGTAAAAAATTAACTAGATCCGATTTGAGGTTATCGATACCAATAAGTAAGGATTTTTCTTCATATATTTCTTCCAGAATTCATTACCGACACAAAACATTTTGCACAAGTCATAGTCACTCTATATCATCAACTTTCATTACAAAAACACATGAACAAAAATTCGGCGAAAAGACTCCCTACCGAGCGCACCATAATCTTTCTCTTTCTTAGCTCATATATTAGACAAAAACAAAATGATATATTGAACAAAAATAAGTGATATAATGTCATGATCACCTTGATCACCTTTGAAAAAGAAATTTTTATAATTTTCTGCAACTTTGGGTGACTTGCGCGTCAGAAGCAGTGGTCACAGATTTGAAACGTCGACCTTACTCACACGAACGTAACAGTTTATACATGTGAGGACATGTACGTATCACAAGTTCTCATGCATGCAGGGTTGGGTTTATTACATGATTTTTCAATTTCTTACGTATCATACTTGATTTTTGACACGTAATATATGTAAGATACTTGAACCCTCCTGTCCCCCAGAGGCAAGGGGTTTGTTTTATGCGTAAGATACTCGGTTTCTTACGTGTCATAAACTATGTAAAATACTCAGGAATATATTACGTGCCAACCCTGCATGCATGTACCTTTGGGTCAGAGCTGCCAGATGAGTTCCGACGCTGAGGGGAAATGTACCCCTACCATCACTTCATGTATATAATAGTCGTAAGTATTGGCAGAGATGAATAGCAGAGATGAATAGCAGAAATTGCTAACGCAATGTTAAAATCATGGTCCGTATCACGTTTTTTCCTTTTGAAGAAAAATATATGATTGGTTGAATTTTTCTTCTAAGCCAACCAGCATAAAGAGATAAACGGAAAACGTGATACTGCCAATCAGAAACTGGACTACGGTTTTCATGTCTCGTTAGCAACCTCTTCAACTCATCTCTGGTATTGGTAAGTAACACTTACAACCAAACATATATGAGGTGATGGTGGGGGTACATTTCCCCTCAGCGTCGGAGCTCATCTGGCAGCTCTGCTTTGGGTCTGCATGAGTGAACGTCGGCGTTTCAGATCTTTGACCACTGGTTAGAAATCGTTTCTGCGACCTTGGGCGACTTGCGCATCAGAAATCGGCAATTTATTGTGGATGGGACCTGACAACCCTGCACTACGACCAAGTCCGTGTTCGTTAGAGAGCCTCAAGGGAGAGAGTGGACATCGGAGGTTTGCTGTGATTGGCCAAGGCCTTAAGAAGCCATATTGACGGAGTATTCCTATTATGATTATGATTATAAGCCAAATATAATCATAACAGAGAGGAGATGAGAGTGCGCACGGGCGCCTTTTCGTTGCTATTGAAACTTCCACCGGCCCTCTGGCGGTTGGATCATGGAAATGATTACACAGAAATTTTATTTTGCAATATTACAACACCGCGCATTCCTTTTATATATTTTTTAATACGTATGTGATTGAAATTATTTTATTTATCGACAAAGAATGCATATGATTTTACATTATTATAATTGAAAAAATTGAAAAATAAGAGAGAGGGTCGGTGTAATCGGTTCCGTGTTCCATCCGATAAGAGGGCGCTTGAATGTTTACTAGCGATGGAACCCCGGCCGTGCGCACTCTCATTTTCTCTCTGATCATAATCATAATGGGAATACTCCATCAATATGGCTTCTTAAGGCCTTGGCCAATCACAGCAAACCTCCGATGTCCACTCTCTCCTAGAGAGCCTCAAGGGAGAGAGTCGCCAACTTGCTGTGCTCTGATTGGCGTAATCGCGAAGAGCTCTTTAAGGGAGACGTCATATTGAAAATTTGACGTCATCGCAGTATTGTAGTTGACGATTTGTTCCCGGATGTCATAACGATAAAATCAGCACACATCAGTTATAGCGAATTGTGAGCTTCATTTCGTTTTGCAACCTGCAAATTCATTTTTATTCACATTCAAAGTTGAATAACATCGGTATGACTGATTGCTGATGCTATGGTTATGACAGCCTAAAACAAATTGTAAACTACAGCACTGCGGTGACGTCAAATTTTCAATATGGCGACTCCGTACAGAGTTGTTCGCGATTACGCCAATCAGAGCACAGCAAGTTGGCGACTCTCTTCCTTGAGGCTCTCTACTCTCTCCCTTGAGGCTCTCTAGTGTCCGTGTTACAGCTTGTGAACGTGCCTTGCGATACCTAACCTAACGAACCTAGCTATGTTTTTATAGATTTACGGTAGGTTGCGTTTACCGGCGTGGCTGTGTGATTACCGGGCTGTGTCGCTTCCGTGGCAACGTTTTGTCGCCATTTTCAGCCATTTTGTTGAGTGCTTCAACATTTTTAGACAAAATTGACCCCAAGGGGGTTTCTGATGGCGATAATCCAAATTAATATTCACTTTTAATTTGAATAGTTTTAAATATGACGCAGTTTTTACCACCTAATTTACTCGCATTGTTTGCTCCTCGAGATCCAATCCCATATTTACCACCAGCTAGCAAGCTTCCACATGAAAAGAAGAATGGAGGGTACACTGGCGTGGGATCTTTTCTCAAATATTTTGAGGTAAGATGATTTTTCAATGCTTTTTATCGATACTTTACATTCCGTTACCTATTTGAGTTGAAATCGATAGAATGATCAAATGCTCAATTTTGGTTTCATCACCAGTAACAATTCTAGTTCTTCATAATTTTCACAAATTTGTGATTTTATTGTATATCTTGAACTCCTAATTCTCCTTCATAATATTTACTGAATGTATATCAACTTCAAAAATGGTTTTTGATGGATTGTTCGAAGACTGCAGTAACAGTTTAATCTCTATTTTGCTTGAAGAGTCAAACTCCTCTCCAATGAATGAGCAGTTATTATCTGTTTTGAAATATAAATATTATTAAATTTCCGTCCAAGGAATAGATAGAGCAAACCACCCAATAGATGAACGATTCATAAAAGAAGTAACTATTATAAATTTCTGCTACATTAAAATAATCTGATTGTTTCCATAAGAGGCTTCTTCTATTGTGAAAATAAACAAATTATTTTAAGGTAGCAAAAATTTCTAATAGTTACTTCTCTTATGAACTGTTGATTCACTGGGTAGTTCACCCTACACATATATGTTTTTCTTGCAATATTTATTTCTTTGACAGAATGAGGATAAGTGGGTGTGACAAGAGATAAGTATGAATACTTTTCACATGTAAACTTGCGATTTATTTAAAATTTGAACAATTTTTTCTCAGAAGAACAATAGAGGTGTAACATGAAAAAATTCTGATTTTTTTTTCAATATGTTGATCCGATATTCATTAAATTTTATCTGTATCAAATGATTCTACAGGAATCGCCATGTATTCAATGATTCGAATAATGTTATATAAAAGATAGTGAGTCTAAAGTGAGATTCAGAATGACATATTCTGTATTTGTAGGACCCTAAAGACACACCACCACCCGTACGAGTTGAAACTCGTGAAGAACGTTTGGAACGCAGGAGAAGGGAACGTGCAGAGCAAGTTGCTTACAAGTTAGAACAAGAAATTGCAGTTTGGGACCCTGCAGGAATTCCAAATGTCACTGCAGATCCTTTTAAAACTCTCTTTGTAGCTCGTATAGTAAGTATTTCACATTGAAAATGGTATACTATCTTTTATATATTTTAATGATATATCATTTGTATCAACAGATCTTAATGTTGATATAAATGAAGCCTCAAAACATGTCTTCAATACAGTTGTATAGAATGAACAAAATTCACATCATTCAATAAATAGATATGACATCTCATTGAGGTATGATTTATTCATAAAATGGAGTAAGAATGTTTTGTATGGTTGTTTCCATCCTGCTCAGAGACAGTATCTGCATACAATAAGGTGATGAACATTTCTCATCAAAATGTTTTCTTTCACTTTCCCTGGAATCTTGTATTCAATTTCCACTTTCATAGCTCATATCATCACTCAAATTATAGTCCCATACAACAAAAGTTGCTGTGCAATCATTGCTCTTACGTTGTTTATCAAATTTGCGAAAAGTTGCGGGGAATTTGATACGCATGTGATCAAGAGTTTCATGAAACCAAGCAACTTCCTAGCAACACGATAACCACTCAAGCTAAAATCCTAGATTTACAGCATATTGTTGCATATTTGGTGACACAATGTCCTTATAAATTGTTCCAAACTGTTGTACTTTTTCAACAATTTGCTGCATATTTGTTCAGCACTTTGCTGTCAGGGGTCATTCAAAAGTATTTTGCTAAAAAGAAGAACAAGATTCTTTAGAAAATGTAGGTTCTGACTTTTTGAGACAACAATCAGCTTAACAGTAATCTTTGTAGCTGTAATATTCTTTCTTGTTAAGAATATCAGTTCTTCAATGAATAGGGAATAAATTCTACAAGTTCATGATCACAAAGTAAGTGTGCAGAATGATTATTGTATATGCACAGTGGGTCCATTCAACTTACAAAGGTGTGGTTCTATATATTCACGAACATTGAGAAAGAAATCTTAATCAGAGCAAATATTGACGGTAATAAATTCTTGAGTTGGAACTCCAGTCAAATTTCATTGAATTCTAATTTAAAATCAAATCATCTTACTAAATAGTATTCATAAGAGATTGACGAAACATGAAATGTATCCAATTCATTTTGATTAGATATGCTGATGTACTTTACACTTTACAAACAAATATTACTATCCAGTGAACACGAGTCGCAACATCAATATTACTGTTACATAGTAGTGCGTTTCTTTTATAACAATTATGTTGACTCTTATATTTTGTATTCACTCCATATTATTTTGCATAATTTTGAAGGGAATTGAGATACAAAATCAAAATCTTGACATACGTAGCTTAAAATGTTGATACATTCTTCTCAAATTTTATGCATTATGCATTATCTTATTATTTTTACAGAACTACGATACATCGGAATCTAAACTGAGGCGTGAGTTTGAAGTTTATGGTCCTGTAAAAAAGGTAAATAAATAATATAAATCTTTGATTTTATTCATAATGATAAGCAGAGATTCAGTGTAATGTTTATTCATTGAGAGTCGTATTTGGTTCTTTTAGTAGAAAAAAAGTGGTTTGTATATATCAAGTTTGATATTTTAACCTTCAAAATTAGATTTTAAATCCTAAAAAACAATCTTGAGGAAAAGCAGTTGTGTTTTGTAAACCTTGGATCTTGTATAAAAATAGATAAGATTGCAAATGTTTGTTCAAAATTTCATAGTTGATTCTGTGAATTAAAAATTGTATGTTAACTTCAGGTAGCACATTGAACAAATGTGGAGAGATGAGGGAATAATGATAGAATGATAAGTAATGTACTTCCATGAGGCTAACGTTTTATGAGACAAACAACAATACTACTCACTTGCTTTTTAGTAATTCTTGATGTATTTAATTCATAAGAGTTGTTATGTTTCTAATACCAAAGAAGTACTTGGTCAATCAATTCACAGACAAAATATAATCAAACTATTGTGACATAATAATTGACTTGAGCTGTTTTGTTTCAGATTGTGGTTATCCATAATACAATTAATGGCAAACCAAGGGGATACGCATTCATTGAATATGA
Source organism: Gonatopus flavifemur (assembly GCA_018340375.1). NCBI lineage: Eukaryota > Metazoa > Arthropoda > Insecta > Hymenoptera > Dryinidae > Gonatopus > Gonatopus flavifemur. Next base: position 42,604,558 of record JAFFJZ010000003.1, on the reverse strand, counting down.
ACACGAAAGAGATATGCACTGTAAGTAATGGCCCAAGAATATAAAATTTCTTGTGTGTCTCAGAAACCCCATAACTGGTCCATACACGCAGTTAGCATCATTCCCATTAGATATCAGTGGGACGAAGGGAACAAAGCCAGGGCTTTGATTAGGTTATTTATTATTTACCTTGATAAAACATACGAGGGAAGACGGGAGGGCGGGAGGGAAGGAAAGAAGGAAGGAAGGCAGAAAGTTAGGGGGATGGATCCCGTTTGATAACATCTGTACAGGAATATGCCATATCATGTTTATACATATATGGTTAAAAAATCGACAATCAATCGATACAAAACCTACTTGCTATCTTGATTAATTCAGTTTTTATCTTGTTCTTGGTACAGCGTGGTGGCCGCTGCCGGCAACTAGTGCCGTTCACTAATCCATGCAAAATCCCTGAACCTGCCTGATATGATAGGTTTGTATGTGTGGTAAGATCCAACATACAACAAACGTTTATTAGAGTCTATATATATTTTTCCTGTTTTCATACTTCTTTTTTTCAAACGACACGGTTCGAACAATTCATTACTTCCAGGATTTCATTCCTGACGTTTGCCTATCTAGAACACTCTTCAAGTGCGTTCTAGACTACCTTTATTTGGAGACTTTAATTGATTTTTAATAATATTCTTTTATTATTCCCTTGTATAGTTGTCCCTAAAAGGTTAGCATTCTACATTGAAATTGATTGATCGGATGATTTATTAGGGGATAAGGTTCAGGGACGTTATCAGGAAAATTCATGACGAATGTAATTGAATTATTTACATTGAAAGCAATTAAGAATGGATATGAAAATTTTCAATCGTATGAAATTTTGAACTGCATTGTTGAATGCAATGGGGTTCATAATGGCACGTGTCGATCTCACCACCTGTATTAAAATATTACATTTTTGTGTTGTTATTAGATTGTTTGTCAGTGAGAATTCTAATATTTGATCCTAAGACTTTTGTTTTTAATGAAATCTTTGGTTCAATTCTCATTTGAACGCGGCATATAAATCTTGACGTATCGGGTAGATAAAACAGAGAAACAGAGAAAGGAGATACATTGTTTGATGAAGTTGTTCATACCTTCAGGTATTGTAGACTCTTTCTCCACGCGTATCAATGATCTTTACTATCTCCCAATTTCTTTTTTCGATGTAAGAATTTAGAAATCACGCAACTCATTCGGTTTTGGATATATATATATATATGTATGTATATACACACACGAACATATCAATTTCGATATAGAATACTAATTTATTTCAATCTCATACTCTATTGTTACTTCAGAAACAAAAATTACTGGTTCTTATTAAAGAATTCATCAGTTACACAATGACACTGATGAAATATCGGTAAATGTATTGTTTCTTGGGTACATCTTGTATGTGGAGAGAATGTATTCTTGATTGACAAACGCATGAAAATAATAGAATCAGTGAAAATTTCTTTCTGTCATTACAACAATCAAGTAAAAGACCTGCAAGAGAAGGCAACCGAAAGAAACGCGAAAATATACATTATGATTAATATAATTTATAAATGAATTGAAACAAGAAAAAGAAATATACGAAATGCGCACGGTTTGGTTGTAAGTAAAAATAAAAAAGCGCACCAGGTAAAATGCAATGTAAACTTCTCCGGACATTGAATGAACGTACGAAGACTGGGCACCTTCCCAATGAATAACGTATGTGCTCTGGCCTACTCTATCCTCGCGAGTCTCTTACAAGTTCATTTCATGAATTAAATGTACTCTTCTAAGCTTTGTGTTATAACTTCCGTACGTAAGTAGCCGCGGTAGGTATTTTTTGTATCTGATATACTTGTTTTCTTTCTTTCTGGATCAAATTATGAAGAATCATAGTTGTAAGGTAAAATCAAAGTTCGTGACATTCCTTGAATCCGGGGAATATTCCTAGACTTTTATCATTTGTAAATAGTAAAATGGATTTAGAGACATTTCCTTCATTTCTCTTTTATTTCCACTGAATTAGTTTCTTGTATCACTACTCTGATGTACTTGAAGTCCTTTTAGTCCTTACATATCTCTTTAAGTTTTATTTCCAAAGATGTTTTCTTCAATTTATAAGTGACTTTTATTTCATTTTCCAAATATTCAATAAGCATAAAGTGGACAAGCCTTGAATTTTGATTCTATGGAAAAGTTCTATGTTTGAATCGGTTTTCTTATGTATACGAAGTTTTCGTTTGAAGTTATAACATTACAAACGAGGTGAGTATGTTCATTGAGCAGAGGTGAATCACGAAAATCCCGGTCTACGTGAGCATTTGGTTTTCATCGTTGATGTACTCGATCATTTCAAGTATTCCTATATTACTATATAAAATAATGAGTGGTAAATGTTGAGGGAGCTATTGGGATGGTTTATATATTTGAAACTTAACTCCGTTATCTATGAGCGTTATCTGTTTTTAAGGTATCAACACGTAGGTATTTATAGTATAAATTCTTTCATCACTTTTAGGATGAAATGAAATTTATAAAAAGACAATTCCAAAGGAAATCATACGTATCATACGTATTTCAATCCTGCTTAGGAGATCGAATTCTGAATTATATTCTTTCAGAAAATCGTTTCCTATCACTTTGCCCTGGGTTGTATCAAAAATGAATAAATTAACAAAACAAAAGATTCGTCAATGTTGTAGATTGATATACCGTTTAATAACTTAACGTTGATTCTTTTAGCTGCGTATAAACATGCGGATGGTAAGAAAATAGATGGTCGTAGAGTGTTGGTGGACGTGGAACGCGCAAGAACGGTCAAGGGATGGCTGCCAAGGAGACTAGGTGGTGGATTAGGGGGTACTCGTAGAGGTGGACCCGACGTGAATATTAAACATTCAGGGAGGGAAGATAACGATAGGGAAAGAAAGCGATATCATTTGGAAAGAGAACGGGAATTGTCGGGCGGTGGCTTGGACAGAGACAGGTATGTATTTGAAGCATCCTGATACCATGATTATCCCTCCGTTAGTTGGCTTATACTTATAAACATTTTTCCTCATTTCAGGGAACGAGATCGATTGGATAGGGAGCGTAGGAGATCACGTGAACGTAAAAGTCGGAGATCTAGAAGCAGATCGCGTGATCGGAAACGCAGACGCAGTCGTGATCGTATACCTGATCCTGATATAGAAGAAATAGCGAGGGAGGAAAGACCGCGAGATAGGAGAGATCGTGATCGTGATCGTGATAGGGAACGAAAGAGGCGAAGATCAAGAAGTGCGGAACGTGATCGTGATAGGGACCGGAAAAGAGATAAACGCGATAGGGATCGTGATCGTAGAGATAGGAAAGACCGGGATCGACAAGATGAAGATACGAAAGAGATTCGAATTAAGGAAGAACCTTTGGATGGTAAGTACAAGAACTTCTCATTCGCAAAGAATGTTTTTTTCGTTTTTGTCAGTGATTTCATAGTTTAAAATCAATTTCGATTCATTTTTCAGATTATCCAGATTACAATAACTCATTCTCAACGTCAGGTTCTTACTTTGCCAACGTTAAATACGAAGATGGAGAAGAACCAGAAGAAGAGAAGTATAGAATTCCCGAGGGTCGCCCAGAGCCTCCCCCGTACAATAGTTACGATTCTGTGCCAGATTATTGAAACCTTTCTTGAAGTATTTCATTTCATTCACCTTAAACGCGTACATGCGCTTTGGCGATCAACATTATTTAATTAATTGTAATGTATTGTATTTACCACACATTGATGTGATATGTGATGCCGATGATAATGAAATTTTCATACCAAATCAAACGTCGAGGTTTCGAACGGATCTACATAAATGAATTAGGATGTTTCTTAGGAATATAGTAAGGTAAGATAATTGATTTATTCCCATTGTTTTTTTTTTATGGCGCTCATCGATTGTCGTGTTCATCAAAACTGCTGAAAAGACAAGGAAATGGTATATCGTATGGTCATTGGTTAGGAATTGATGGAATTCAATGAATTTTTGACTAAAAGATCCTCTGATGATAATCAATTGAACATCATAGTGTGGCGGTCTTGTAAAACTTCACCGTGTTTCTCAGATAATGTTTATCAGATTCATAATTGTTTATGTATGTATCCAAAGTTTACTGTGAAGAGCGACATAGCGAAATCTTTATTGGATACGCTTATGTTGGATTTTATGGTAAATTCTTCATATATGTAATGTGTAATTTATATTTGATGTATTACATATTACATGTTTTGAATAGACTCACTTATAATGTGTAAATATAAAATCATCTTGATATAAATCTCTTAATGACTGCTGCATGTATGTATATTTATACATATTCAAATAAATTTCTTGATTTATTGTATAGATTATGTTGTTTTTCATTATTTGAATTTGCGTACTTTGAATTGTCATCCAGAAAAACGTTCATTCGTGTTCAATCATGATTTTAGAAAGTGGGTTTAAAGTAATTGCATTTGGGTTACAAAGCTTGTTGCTTTTTAGGATCTTTTCGTGTGTCAAAAGAGTACATAATGTTCGTATATCCACCGTTCAGCGTAGGGTAGTTGAAAATGAAAGGAATAATACATCTTTTTTTCTAAATTAAAATTTTGTATGAGATGAAATTTTAGTTTTGAATATCAATATGTATCAAGTTGAGTTCAAATTCAGTGAATTTGAGATTCCTAAATTCAAATAAATTCATATTTTCACGCTAAAATGGCTACTAATTGTTTTTGAGTACACGAATGATCATTTTACTGCATAGTAAAATAAGTGTAAAATATTAGCTTATATATATTTTCATTTCTATTTGATTTTGAGAATAAATCCTTGTCATTTCTAATTATTCATAGATATTTCACATTCTTTGGGTACAGAACGAGTAAAAGAACTGTTCTTTCATTTTGTCATTTCTTGTATTTTGATTTTATTATAAGTGGAATCTACGGCTATTCATTCTAATTACATCAATTTAAGAATATCCATTGTCATTAGAATTAAAATAGGTTAAAATGTCATAATTTCATTAATATAAACAATATTAATGACCTTGCAAGAGATTTTTCTTCCTTTTCCTAACGAGTTGCAGTTTATATGTATAATGGTGAATTCCTGTAGAACAGCAAAAAAGTAAAATATTTGATACTTTTAAACATTCTGTATACAAAAATCTTATTACTATTTATATTCAAGAATTGAAGGTAGATATCTGTTTGACCATAAGCATTATTATATCACAATGTACAAGTTATCTGGCGTTCTCGTTCCACAAGCTTCGGGTAAAATCAGAGGTCTGTAGAATGAATACCTACTGTTGATAAAAGATGTGATGAATTTCTTTTTCAGATTTTTTCAATACATTCTGATTCAAATTATTGTAGTAAATTGATCTATTCCCACTGTTTTATAAAACTATTGGTCCAGATATTTTTTACAATGTACGTGCGCCACTGTATGTTGAATTATACTCAATGATGAGAGTGATTTTCAAATATATCCTCCCTGGAGTAAACGTCAGATAAATTTATAACATTTATCTTCAATTCTTTCTCATTGCTCTTTCAAATACCACAAATTTTAATATGCAACCATATAAAGCCTGATTTCAGTTGACCTCATGTTTTTTTTTATCTCTGAAAAGTTGTGTTTAACCCAATTAAATCAGATTTTTCCTAGTTGCAAATATAAATTCGTTTTTATTTTAGAATTTAAATCAATAGATTAGATGCCTTAGCATCAGAAACAGGAGTTATGATGGGCGGAAAGTGAATCCAATTCCCAGGTTTTTTTATTTGATGACAATAAACTCGCATTTCATGGTAGAAATATTCGAAAATTCATTTTCAAAAGTGTCACAAATTATGAAAAACTCTCCAACGAATATTATTATATATCGTATCATATTTGCCAGTTATTTGGCATGTCGGACATGAAATAGGTCAACCAACAGCTGACGTTTTGTTTCAATTTGCATAGATGAATCATTCAATTATTCTAGTATCTCAGAGTTTTATTGCATTAACAGGATCGGGAATGCGGAAAAATGAAGCATTGTTTTCAATATTTTATTTTCAGCGAATTGTAATTAGGAAAGAAAAGTCTCAACGATTATTTCAGATTTTCATACTTACAAGTCTTGTCCCTTAAATTTCATTGTGAATGAGCAAAAGTGTTATCGATTCAATTTGAAAACACTGAGCTGGAGTAGAATTGGAAAGGATTCATGCGCTGAGTTACTTTGAATAAAAAATACCCTGACTTATGATATCTTGTTTCTACTCATGATAAATTAGAACTTTCGTTATCAGTTATTCGAGAAGTTGGGCAACTGAAGCCGACGAGATATGCATTATTCGCAATAATTTTGAATAAGAATTCCCAAAAAAGTCTAAAATTTCACTCAACATATCTTTTGCATAGTGAAAACTGTTGCATAAGCGTTCTTTCAGAAGCATATCTCTTCCACATCTTGAAAACTCTGCTGCATGGGGATCGTTTCTGCACCTTCGCTTCTTTCTCAAAATCCCGTTTTCCCAGTTACTACGTTCTTCCTTTTCTCTCTGAGATATTATCCCTCGGAGTACAATATTGAGTTGAAATATCGTGGTGAAGTTACTGACATATTCGCGCCTTTTTATACATTATCAGCATTCTTATCATAATATATGTAGAAAATATAGACCTTTATTGAGATTGCTGGTTAAGAATGTAAAGTTGGATTCAAACGCAAATCATGAAATATTCCATTGAATTATTATCCATAAAAATCGAGGAAAAGCAGGATACTATGTTTTTCAAGACAACAAGGGGATTTTTGAGATAGTTAAAAAAGAAAAAGTACAATCAGTTTGAATGTGAGGGATTCAAAAGAATTGATAAATCTCTATTCCTTTGAAACTGTGGTTTTTCCCTTACGTTCAATATCATTCTCATTATCCTTTGACATGATTTTATAATGCCTCAATCACGTTTTAACGTGCTTGCACTCTCCGGAAATTACTATTCCTCTCTCAAATGACTGCCGGCAACTCTTCATTCAAGAATCCTAATGGTTTGTCTATCGTTTGCTATTTGACATACTTCAGTATGCCGGAACTTGGATAATCATTGACAAATAGCCGACCGTTGAAATGATTGATCTTGCGGATCGATAGTTTTTCGTTACAAGTTTGAAGGGATATTATTGAACAGAATTTTTCGTAGGATGGAAAATGATGGGATCGATGGGTATCGACTTTACTTTCCCTACTTTATTATTGAGAAATTGGGTATTTCGATTTTACAGTGTCATAGTCTTCAGTATTGTACTTTTTATGAAAATTATTGAGACATGATTCATACAATGTATAAAATGTGCCATTGGAGAGATGTTGAATTTCTTTATTAAAAGTTGAGTGTTAGCGACTAATTTACCAGTTACTATCTTAGAAATTGGTTGATTCAATTGTAGTTGTTAATTGTTATTTGAAGCTAAGTTTGATATTTTTCTCTTCCGAATTACTAGAAATTGTATAATCAATCCATGTCTCTAATGAACACAATTTTGCAGTTGTTATTCACTTAGGGGTTTTGAGTTTGGATATAATTTATCGTGTAATGTTTCATGCTATGTAATTTGTGTACGACGATTGTCATGATGAAACTCGATAAAGCATGTACTTTATCTGCGATTACTGTAATGTGTTCATAGATAATAATGCGTTATAATAGCCCCTATTTATGAGACCTTTTAATCTAGATAGGATTTCATAAAAGCCAGGCTATGAATTTGAACAGATACAACTTTTCTCTTCGCGTCAAGTCAAAGATGATGGAATTTCCTCATTTTTCCCTGAGCACGTAAAACGTTTCATCACATTTTTGTATCTATTTCACTGAAACATGTTTTAAGGGGAGGTTCTCTTCAAGCAAATTCCGAAATAAGGTGATTGTCTCGCATTTTTTTTCTTAAGAAGGAAGTAAATTAAGAGCTCGAGTTATTTGAAACTCATTGAATGGGTCTTAAAGCACATGAAAAAAATGTTCTCAAGTTGAAGGATTCGTATCCCGAAACTTTAAGGGGCGTTTTTCTCGAAACCATGTTCTTCAAGTTTGGCTCCACGATATCTCAAAAACTACTGACCGGATCGCTCTTTTTTTTTTTTATTTTGAAGCTGATTCAATTCATTGGAGCATGAACCTAAATGGGGATGACATTTGCCTTTTTTTCTTTTTATAGCACTTTAAGGAGCGAAAAAAAGGTGAGAAAACGCTACCAAAAGTTTGCACGTCTGTAATTTTTTTAATTTTAGACTTTTCATTTTCATATAATATATTTCATAAAAATTTTTGGATTTTCGATTTCTGATAATTTTTGTAAGTGCTATAGTGGTGCCGATTGATCACTGTTTTTTTAGGTGGTTATGCTTCAACACGTATCAACAATTCCTATGGCATTATTTTTTATTGAAAAAATTTTTTTATGTACTTGGAGACTCAATTAACAAGTGTGAGAAACCCGAGTTCCTCATTAACTTCCTTCCATGAAAAAAAAATTCGAGAAAATCACCTTATTTTGAGGTCGCTAGATGAGAACCTCCCTTTAAGGGGTAATATCACTTTGTGGACGGAAAAATTGACGTTTTTTTCAAAGTGTTGCCTTGAAGTAAAAAAAAATCATAAATGTATGGGGTCTTCTGCACATGAAAGTACTAGTTTTTGGGTACAAAAAACACTTTTTATTCCATTTTTTTAATCCAAAATAGCGGCATGGTAGTACGGTCAAAATAAGATTTTTTTTCTCATGGTTAAAACGGGCGTACCGCTACAGGTCACAATTTTCAATCTACAACAAAAAATAAAAAAGTTCCTTAAAATATAGCTCAAAATTTAGCTATCTACGTAGGATTTTTTCAAAAAACAAATTTTGAAGAGAATGGCGTAATTTTGAAATTTGTTTTTTCGATTTGTTCGAAAAACCCCTACGTAGACTTCTAGATTTTGGACTATATTTTTAGAACAATTTTGGTTTCTTGTTCTACATTCATAATTGTGACTTCTAGCGGTACGCCCATGTGAAAGACCAGACTTTTTTTCAGTGCGCTGATGTGTCGCCATTTTTTATTGTAAAAATATAACAAAATGTGTTTCTGGCACTCAACGACTAGTACTTTCATATGCAAAAAACCTCATATCCTAAAAATGTTCCTATCGTTTGTGGCACGTCTTAGAAAATGACTGAAAAATTTTTTGGACACAAAGTGATATTACCCCTTAATCGAATGAAAAAAAAATTAGACTTTTCAAAACTCTAAATATTCTTATTTACAAAACCGGACAAGTTTCTCTACTTCGTACAATTGAAAAAAAAAACTCTATAATATCATAAACTTTTGATGAATTTTCTATGAAATTCTTGCAGTTTATCAACTATTCGTATATTGGAAAAACTTTGTTCTCGCTGTCCTTTTTCTACTTCACACACATGCATCTATTATTGTTCTCACCCTCACTGCAAATAATGAAAGTTTTGGTTGCACGGTATCTGAAATTCAAAGCTCTCTGAAAGAAATTATATATCACCGCATATATACATTCAAATGCCCTGTATTGAATTCTACTACACAAAAAAAAAACATAAACACAGCGTGAAACATGTACCTCATTCATAATATCCATGTGTACGGAACGTGTGAAGTAACTTTCGTTACCACGAATATTACGTATTCGACGATCACCGCCACAAGTCTTTGTGTAGAATCAAAACAATGACACGTTTCGTCAACATAAGATTACAGTTGATTGTTGAGAATACATAGAGCAGCGTGTAGAGTAATATTTTGAATAGACGTGACTATATTTTTTTCCGTACAGGGTTAAGTTTTATAATTTTGGAGTTTTGAAGAAGTTCCAAGTACGTGTTTTCAATGGTAAATAGCGTCAATTTAAAACAAAAATCTCCTAAGTGGAAAAATTCTCAAAATTATGTATAATTCAATACAGTTTATATATAAATTCTATACAATTATATATAATTTTGAAAATTGTAGCACTCGTGTTGCATGATGTGAAAAAAACATTTCGAATTTTAATCAATGGAAATTTGAATTTGCCGTATGGTGAATTCTGATTTTGTCTTTTTCTCTCCAAGAAGAATATGTCGTTCTTTTCTAAAATGTCCATAGAAGATCGATACAGTCTTTATAAAAAGGATTGATAATCAGCATCAATGAAATATTAAAACGTGAGAGGAAAATCCCACATATTGTTCGAAATATTGCTACGGTATTGCGGAAATATTCTCTGGTGAAAGAGAGAGATAGAAACTGATTTGAAGAGGCAAAAATCACATAAAAAACGATTCAAAAGCTATCGACAAGAATAGATCGTTTCCTATCCGTTTCTATGTGGTGTTCAACCCCCTCAATCGGGTTCTATGGATTCTGTTTTTCCAGGTTTACTCAGATTTTTGTGGTCCCTGTTATGTGGTGTGCATGGAGTGTGAAAATGTTGAAATGGTGAACGATTCAGTTGATTTCAAATTTTCTCGATGGATATTAATAAATAGTAGTACAGTAATAATAAAAGTGCAACAAAGAGAGAGTACTGTGGTGTGAAAGCAATATTAATCGTAAAAACAACGGGGAAGATGTGCAGCGAATGTAAAAGAGGGAATTATTGAAGATTTCGCAGCAGATGCTCTTTCAAATTTGATGAAAGGTATGTTTTATTATACTTTTAAAAAAATTGAAAATTTACTGTCTATTGGTACTGGAAAATTTTAATTTTTGCACACGAAGAAAAAATGGTTTGCTACTATAGCGCTTACAAAGAAATTTGTTGTCCTTGCAAAAATATTCACTCTAACAGCTAAGACGTTAGTTCTGTTAACAAATTTTTTTATGTCAGCAAAAAAGTGTAGTTCTGTCTATCATTTTTCTTGCTCTTTCAACTAGTTTTTTTTGTAGGCTGTATAGTAACAGACCTGTTTGTTATACCAGCAATACTTTTTTCTTCGTGTGCAGTAAAATTCCTGAAAATTTACTGGAATTTTCAGTGTAATGTACTGGTCAATGACTCCTACACAGAAAAAAAAACTATCTTGTATCAAGACAATATTGTTTTCGTTATATATGAAACACGGATTGTCTCAGTTCAATGCAATTTGTTTTGAATCAAACACAGGAAAAAACAAAATTCTTGATTCAAAGCAAGTTGCATTGAACTGAGACAATCCGTGTTTTATATATAACGAAAACAATATTTTCTTGATACAAGATAGTTTCTTTTTCTGTGCAGTGAAATACTCAAATTTTCCAGTACAAATTTTGTGTGCTTGATTTATATCTATGTTTGTATTTTGTTGCTAGCATTTTTCGTTGGAAAGACTATTTGTTCATTCAATGTATTTTGATTTTTTTACTGAATTAAAAAATGACCCAACTTTTTTATCATCCTTGGTGAAATTTTGATGAAGATTGCTAAAATCTTGCTTGAGACAAGACGAGAAAGATGTGCATTCAAGTCCCGTATCCAATCTTGCTATTACTTTCGCCTCCATCCTGTCTCGATCTTGTCTTAATTTTGTCTTAGTTCTGATTAGACTAAAAAAGGCAATTTGATTGATAAACATTCAGTTATTTCAACAAATTTTAAGAATCGGTCTATTATTTTCGAGGCTTGGTTACATATAAAAATGATCTTCGCGCTTATACACAGAAAAAAAATATCAACTTTGACTGAGAAATCTAACCCTCAGTTACCCCACGTATTTTTGCATGTTTTTGTTAAACTCTCGTTGTGCATTGCAATCAACTAAATGGAGCTTTTTCCATTATCAAAAATGTACTATGGTTCTTGAACCTTATTACTGTTTTGGTTTCAAATCGTCCCTCTTCATCCCTATAAACAGAACATCAGATTTCCTAGAACCTCTTGTTCCTTTTAGACCCCCGTGGGGTAACTGAGGGATAATTGTGCCGTTAGTGAAGCAATAAATTCGATACCACAGCAAATTATTTTGCCGCCTCAGCGACTGAATTAGCTGTAGCTGCGATAGTGATGGGGATCCTCGAAAGAAAAAACGATCTTCTTTTATATAAGGGGCTGTCCATACATTACGTAACGCTGGAAGGGGGGAGGGGGGTTTTTTGAAAGCGTTACGCAGCGTTATCACAGGGTGGGAGGTGGGCAGAGCTAACGTTACGTAATTTTTGAAACCATGTTTTGCTGAACGCTTCACGATTTTCCTTATGAAAAATAAGTGTACTCCGTAAAAGATATTCGTGAATTTCCAAGCACAAAAGTATGGTGAAAAACTTACAGATTGGTAAATTTCCAGATTGTTTGGAAATTCACCCACTATTCCAAACTATTTTTTGGAAGATTTTTTACAGTAACAGTGACATAGCGAGCCACTGCGATGTCACTGCAACGTCGCTATGATGATGAGTGTGATGCTTGGGTTACTTTGAAAAATGGATTCACTGTGTATACTTCTCTGAATTGTTGAAAACATGTGAATACACAAAGAAAAAGTTCGTATTATAAATTGCTAGACATCACGGTGAATCTGGACGTGTCTATTGTTTGAAAAAAATATTGTTTGAAAGAAATTCTCAAACTTTGATTATTCAATAGATTATCTCACGTTATGGGAACAAGTTTGGCATTTTCATACAGAAAATGCATTATATATACTTTGAAAGTGCCAATATATCCAGGCCCGGACTACGATATCAGGCGCCCCTACGCCAACAAAAGGTCCACCGCCCACTTAAGGAATTCAAAATCACAAAAAATACACTTTATCAGAAAAATTTTATTTTCGAGAATAAGTTGAGCGTCAATTACATTTTTAATGTTTTTATTTATATTAGTTTTTATTTTCATTTCAATAATACCATTTTAAATAATAAACCATCAATCCCAAATTCTCATAATACAAAAAAAAATAAAATTAAAAAATTTTTTTTTCCAAGCTTATGGCGCCCCCCCCCCCCAAAGACCTGGCGCCCTACGCCATGGCGTAGTTGGCGTAATGGGTAATCCGGGCCTGAATATATCCTTAATTCGTCAGAAAGTTTAGTTTTTTCGCATACATTTGATTCTTAACACAAATATATTAATTTTTATTCATTTTCTGCACTTGAAACATGGGATGAGAGGAATAAAGCTCTTCATCATAAGAAATTCAGTTTGCTTAGATTATCTACATCATGTGGATAAAGAAACATTTCAACGTTTATTATAATCTAAGATAGCATGCGAGAAAAATATGATTTTTAGTAGAATCTACTGTGAAACACATAAACTTCGGTGGTATTCACCACCATTTTAGCAACTTAGATTAGAATAAATCTTTTATCAAGTAATTATTTGTTTCCAATTTTTTTGGAACGAGTGGAGGGGGAGGGGTTGTAGTCAGCGTTACGTAATTGCTGAGTGGGTGTTTGGCATTGCGTTACTAATGCGTTACGGGGGGGGGGGGGGGGGGTGAAAATATGTTAATTTTACGTTACGGAATTTATGGAGAGCTTCTAAAAACGATAAAATTTTCATTCAAATCGATAAAAATTATACATTTTTTATATGAGAAAGGATCGATATCTTCTTCAAAGATTCCCATTACTAAGCTGCGAATTATTTTTCAAGACAGCCGAATGCGAATTGATTTACAAAATGAAACTTGGTTGTAGTAGTTGGATTTCTCTGCAGGAAACCGCCCAAAATTCATTGTCATGACGAATTGAATTGCTGTCACACTCTGAAAATTTGAAACAGTGAAATTTCACGAATTGCAGTGGAAAGTCGACCACTGCGAATCAGTGCATATACAATGCACAATCACACGGAAAAAAAGAAATAGTTGCAGCAACTACTTAAATAGTCGATTTTCGACCATCTACTTAAGTAGTTACTGCAGTTACTTAGTAGTCAGGACAAATAACTCGACGGTTGCACTAACTAACGTAAATACTTGAGGTATTTTGAATTAGTTGAGACAGCTAACGTGTTACTTGTCCTGACTACTAAGTAGTTGCAGCAACTACTTAAGTAGATGGTCGAAAATCGACTATTCAAGTAGTTGCTGCGACTATTTTTCTTCCGTGCAGCAAATATTAACTGATCTTTGCAGTTAAATCTCACTGATTTAATTAGTCACACTGAGAAAAATATTTGTGGTTCCTGTAGCTACAGAAAATGTACTTGACTCATATGTATCTTCGGCAACTACAGTTTTTCACTATGTGATCTTTTCAATGCAAAGGTAAAATTGTGAAAACGAGAATCTCAATTTCACCATTGAAATAGCCACGGACTGTAGCTAAAAAACGGCCCAATGTATTTTTGTAGTTTTGAGTGCATCACTACCTTGGTGCACGGAGGAAAAAGTATTGCTGGAATAACAAGCAGGTCTGTTATTATAGCGCCTACAAGAAAAATTAGCTGAAATAGCAAGAAAAATGATTGACACAACTAAATGTTTTTGCTGACATAAACAAATTTGTTAACAGAACTAACGTCTCAGCTGCTAGAGTAAATATTTTTGCAAGGACAACCAATTTCTTTGTAGGCGCTATAGTAGCAAACTATTTTTTCTCCGTGTGGACAAATTTCGTTCACTCGGTTTTGATTGAAAATTAGCAAAATTCAACTCAATTCAACAAAATTTCGATAAAATTGATTAATGGTCCACAAAATTCAGTAACTTTTACTAAAATTTGTTGCCTTCAATTGAAGTTTGTTGAAGTTTGAGGATTTTTATTGAATTTTGCTAATTTTCAATGAAAACTATGCGTACGAAAAGTGAACGAAATTCAACAAAATTCAACGAAATTTCTCCATCAGGATAGCGTGAATAAACCAACCTCAACGATGAATACTATCTGCAGTAGCCACTCTTTCAATTTTATGGTGAATATGGATTTGTATTTACTGTCAGTGGAAAAAATGATGTTGCTACCGTGTTTTGTTATATAGCTCTGACAAGTGAATATTCATGAACAGAATAACAATAGTGTTAACGCTGCATATTATTTGTGGTTGAATAAAAATAAGAAATTTAATCACAACAACGAACTTTAAAACTATCCCTGGTGAAATCATCGGATAGGAATCCGATTCAAACCCGGATAGAACTTTCCGGGACTTCATCCGGGTGTATCCGGGTCCCGATACGGATTTTGCGGTGATTCTTCGTCCGGTTCTATTCGGGTTCTATCCGGATTTCAATACTAGATATTCTTTGGAATCCCACACAAAATTTTGATGAAACTCATTCGGTTTTTCTTTTGGGTTCCATTCAGGATTCCAGAAAATATCTAGTCCAAAAACCCGGATAGGATCTGGAAGAAACCGGATGAAGAATCACCGCAAAAACCGTATTAAAACCCGGATACACCCGCACGCAGGGAAAAATTCTTGCTGAAAAAGCGATTCCGAAAAATCCGCTTTTTCTAAATTAGCAAAATGGTTGCTGTTACAGCAAAATATTGCTATTTTAGCCAGATTTTTGCTAGTTCAGCAAAATTTTTTAGCCGTCTGTATATCTACAATTTCGGATTGCTGAATGGCGAGCGCTTGTTGACAGAGCAAGATTTTTACTGTTATAGTAAATTTTTTGCTAATTCAGCAACAAGTTTTGCCATATCAGCAAAGCGAATTTTCGAGGTTCGCTGTATCAGCAACTTTTTTTCTCTGAGTAAGGATGGAATTCCGGAAAGTTCCATCCGGATTTGATTCGGATTATCATTCGGGTTTTATCCTGAACATTATCCGGTTTCCTTTCGGTTCTCTATCCGGCTCTTCTTACCAGGGATAATATTTCAACAGTTTCAGTGATATTTTTTGAAAATCATACACAATATTATAAGTTTTTGAGCGTTTATATCGGTATACTATCATTTAATTCTAGAATAATTTCAATTTGCAATATAATTACCTGGATTATAAATTTTTCATTTAATATTCACCTTCATATGCATATACTATATCTGTAAGGAAATTGCTCTTGTTCACCCAGTTCATTCGAATATTTTATTACTAATACTAATTTGATTACCCATACCGCCTTGAAGAAGCCATCCAGCTGCAATGATGGCAAAGCGTCGGCAGCTAACTCATTTTATTATTAATTTTTCATTTTTTCGAGAGGCTATTCACTGGTGAGTCAATGGATTTCAACACGAGCAATCATTTTCGCATAAAGCACTGAATCAAAGAGGGTCATCATTCAACGGTGAGAGTCACATAGAAATCACGAGCGAGTCAGTTCGATCCACTTGGGAGTCAACTGACTGCCAAGTGACTCCTACTGACTCGCATTGACTCGCAAGTGATTCCAACTGCTCAATCATGGAGAGTTACTCTTCAATGCAGAAAATCATCAAATGAAATTACATGACTTCGATGCATTAGTTTTATGACTCGCAGTGAACAGCCTCTCGAATTTTTTTCAAATCTATACAAATTATTTATCTGTAGAACTAATGTGAGTATGGAAATAATCCATAATTTCAATTCAATCTTCCAAATTGGTGATGATAAGTAACGGTTTAAATAGGAAAAAGCCGGAAACGAGTAAGATATAACCATCACATTGTTACATGTCTCTGTCGCACATTATGAGAACAATTGAGTGTTTCCTTCACCACACGGACGATGAATGGGAAAACGAGACGCAATAGTTGTATGCACACTACATAAAATATCCCAGATAACATGCTCTCACAAAGCGACGTACATGGATAAGGTGTTGCGCACAATTTGCTGGTACGCCCAAATAGTGACGTACATGCATAAGCTTCCGCACGCAAATTGCACGCGAGCTTAGGGGGAGCTTCAAATGGCTATCAGGGTATGTCTCTTATAATAAGAATTCAATTTAACTGCGGCACTAAGTTTCCACATGCGCATAACGGATCTATTTTTCCCACAGTTTTGAAATCACTACCCACACAGCACCACAGTCCCAAACGAATTCTTATTGAACTGATTGCATTCTTTATGAATTCTTTCAGAATTATTCTGGGACTGTGGTGCTGTGAGGGTGTAACTGCAGCAACTATAACACTCCAGTTGTCATTAAGTAAACAGTACGCTTTCTACTGGAATCAGATGCGCATCCTTGTGTTCATAGATATTTTTCATCAGTATGATTTGTATTTATAACTGCAGGAGTGATTGTGTTGTTATATCAGTTATTTTCATTCACTGCAGCTCAATTTATATTATTACTCATATGTTCACAGTCGAACCTAAAAGTAGTGGAAAACTACAGCTAAGTTGCGATATTTCTTTCTCAGTGCAAGAATACTCCAACTGCGTAACCAGTGACTATTCACTGATATTTCATCTGATTCCATTCAGGGGTCGACTTTTAACTGCAGAAATAATGAGATTTTACTGATTTGAATTTAGAGAGCAGCAAAGAGATTGCTTTCCCAGGGAAAAATTCGCTATTCTGACTAATGGCACACAGTGAAATCAGATTTCACTGTCATAGTGAATTTTTGTCCCGTGGGATTAACATAATTAATTTTGAACAACATCTAATAACGATGCCAAATTGATATTATCCAACAAATAATTCACAATTATTAGCAATTTTAATCGAAGTTTCATGGAAGATTGATGAAAGTTCAATAATTTTTAGATTTCTCGAACTTTCAAAATTCATTTCTCTCATTGACGGTTAATTTTCGCTGGAACAAAATATCACTGAAGTTTGAATCGTTTATCAAAATGAATTCCACATCACACATGGAAAAATCTAATTGAAAATTGATGATAGTATTCGAAAATCAATTCTCGTAAATATGAAGGTTACACACGTTACGGGAGAAATTAAAAATATGTGAAGAATTTAGCGTTTTCGTGTACGACTGTAAATTCGTTTCAGCCAGCGATCCAAACTCCAACAACATGCCACAAGAAAAACTTTTTATAATAATTCAATAAACAATTGACTTCTTCTCATTTTTCAACATTGATTTTGTATTGAAAATCAAAATTTTATACATTCCAGATATCTGATGAATAATGTAAGAAAATTCCATGCTTTATTCGAATCTTTGATGGTCTTAATTTTGGTTTTTTTTTTCAAAGACGGTATTAATGAAGTTATTTCAAGAATTGAATAGTAGAACTTGATAGAATTTCCTTGAGCTTATTACATTCAAAAATAATTTTGGTCATATTTGGATAACAAAAAATGAGCTACGGTTGATATTTGTCATCCCTACCATCGTGCTATCACAGTTAAGAATTTTTGCAGGTGATAAATAGCTATAATTATCTGCAATCATTTTAGCTGAGACAACGAAAAAAATGAGCAGCTGACACAGTGAATTAATTTTCTTTCCGTGTATCGATCTGAACCCCGATTTTTCTAATTCAAGTTCAATATCAAAAACTGTCGAGAAAAGCTGAAAACATGAACATTTTTTTTCAACAATATCCTACGAGAGGCTCTCTTTAAGTATCATCTGTGTCTTTATCTAACTCGATGCTGATCTGCAATGAGACGAGATCATGTACAATAATTGAGAATTTTATGTCTGGACCTCAGTGGAGGAGGTTTGTTGAATTTTCAAAATTGATCAAATTTCAAAATTGAATACAGTTTCTCGTGAATTGCTTGACATGAAATTGAATTGTCGTTGAAAACTTTGAATGATCAACTCATTCTCTTTGACCAAAATTTCTATATTCAATTTTGTTCCTTAATCGAGTATAGAACCTTCAACGTAGTTTCATTTAAAATTTATTCTCTTTCAATTCATCGTTCGATCCACTGACACGTACCGAAGAAGGGCAATTAGTTTCAATTGAAAACTCCAGTTATATTGCATTAGTTTATAGGTCTGATGCTTCAAGTATGAAAAAGATGAATCAGATCAATTTGTTCGTATCTCCTGACTTTTGAACTTCTCCAAGTCAGTTGGTGATGATTTTAAAGATACTTGTTTGGAGTTGAAGAACCCTGCGCCCCCATCTCGAACAGTCAACTATATTTGTTCATATTGATCACATTTCTCTGCGAGGAAAACTCCCACGGTTTCTTCGACTAATTTCCCTGCTTCGCTGCTTCCTTGTCGTAGAAAGCCGTGAGAGATCAACTCATCATCGATGGATGTTGATTCGTAGAAATTATCCAACTCTCATGATACATCGATTATATCACCGTTCATTTTTTTCGGTTCATTGAAGTGGAAATATAAAGGTTAAGAGGAGTATAAACACATGAAAATGTGATATGGAATTAAACCTATCGTTTCTCTCTTTTTCATGAATTCAGAAACCAAGACATTTATGTTATTGCTGAAAATGGCGGAGAGATTACAAAAATATGTAACAAGAATCGCCACCAAACTTTTCTGGTTTCGTGACGGTTTTTATTCAAATTTCTTTCCGATTCTTTTTGATATTTAAAATAGGATCATGTATTTAATTGATATTCAATACATTTCCCCAATTCATCGAAATTGAGGTCGAGATGAAGCTGAAACTAGCGACCGAAAACTGGCAGCTAATTGATATAACTTGTGCTAGAATTATTTCATCAAACATTTAAGTTGCAAAACCGCTGATTTGAATGCCATTCAATCAATTCTTGATATAGAAAACATTCGAATCAAGTTCAATCAGGAATGACAACAGTCAGCTGCGAGCTTTCGGCTGCTAGTTTCAGCTTCCTGGGCCAAGAGGGAGTCCGATTTTTTTTACTTCCAAATATATCTTCAAAATTTTTTTTCGAAGGAAGTAAGGGAGATAGATTCATAGATGGTGGCCACAGGTATGGAAAACTGGGAGAAGTCAGGGAAAATGAGGAGAAAACCTGGATTTTTTTAAAAAGTACATCCCAATTGAAATTAACGCGTACCTTAAACATTATTTAATTCAATATCACACACTGTACAAAATTTTGGTGGTAATATTACCAAATGTCAATGGTAACAGCATTTACCTATACAGTATTGGTAAAATTAAATGATATATGTTAATGTAAAAATTACCAACTACACACACCAGTGGATTCACACATCCACCCAAGGTAAATTTACACATACATGTTAACTGTGATTTTACCAGAATGCAAGTAATTTTACATTGACATTTACATGTAATTCGATTTTACGAGTCCTAAGTGTTTGTAAAATTACCAATAAAGTAGGTAATTTTACATTGACATGTGGATACAATTTCATTTTACCAGTACTTAGTACTTGTAAAATTACCATCATAGTGTTCATGTGAATTTACAGGTGACATGCTGAGTAAAAAGACTGCCAAATGTTTATGGAGAATGCATTTTACAGGAACAGTCTTGGTAAATTTGTTGCATGTAATTTTACATGTATTTCTCACAGCGCAAGCGTGCATACTTTACGTAGAAATGAGTTTATGAATGAATGAAAAAATTATTCTTTCATTTATGTTACTATGTAAAATAAAGAGTTGTGCATTAGTGGATCTGCAGTTTCAAATGGTGCTTCTGAATGAAATTATAATTTTTTACAGTAGAAATATTGATTTGGATTGAGTTGGTTAAAAGTTGTAATTGAGAGTTTCAAAATATTGTTCTAGTGATGAAATCTTCATCAAGCGTATAATCAAAATTTGATTTCTGGTCGTATTTTTAGTACTACGCGACAAGGTATGATTATATCAAAAATATGCCATCGAATCGTGAGGAATGTGGATTTATGTGGACAGATATGTTGATTGCACTCGCATTGCGGTGGGATTTGAAGTATACACGAATTATAAGTTTGATACTACTACTTTAAATACATCAATATCACCACAAATAAGTTTCAATTCTCATTTCCCACAGGGCTCTATATCGAGAGATATATAATGAACAAACACAAATTCTCTTCGAAATTGCAAGAGACATGAATATTTTGATTCGATTGAATTATCTATCGCAATGAGTTTGTGATAGATATAACAAAATCTAATACAAAACTGATGACAATGCTGGAGATTCAATTTTTTCCAATAACGAACACTGGGTCAACATCGTCCAGGAAAGGAAAGATCATTTATGTGATAGTTCTTTCATAGCGATGTCGCGAGAAACGAGAAAGTTGAAACGAGACGAGAATAATTTGACGAGAAACAAAGATTCAGTTTGAAGGAGTGAAAAATGATACTGACAAAAAAATTTCGAAATGTCGAAATGAGACGAGAAACAGCTTGTTTGAGTCTCACGGCGAGGTGTTCTCAATTACAACGTTTCCTTGCAATAAAAAATAATCTCCACGACACATTGGCGTATTTTTTCACCTTTTTGGGACCCTTTATCAGCATCAAAAGGAATTTTTCATCCATCTTCTTTACTTTCCAAAACAAAAAGGTCTAAAGATACCATATTTTCAAGTTAAAAAAAATCAAACACCTCTTTGAAAGAATAATTATCTTCGTAAAATTTTCTTATTTTTCTGTATTGATATATACTGTGAAATATCTACTATTTATATTAATAAATACTATTATTAAATATCACAAAATTCTTGATACAAGAATCAAAAAGAAGATTGCAGATATCAATCTTTTTGTATCGTTGCTTCTAGAATTTATTTTATCTTATTACAATGTCCGCAAAACCTGAGTTGAATCTCAAGTGATCGTTCAACAGCTGAATAAATCAGCAATTCTAATGCGATCTGTCTTCAGATGGAGGCACGGAAATGAAAGGTAGAACTCAAATCAGATAGTCCAGCGGCAAGATATTTCTGTAACTGGGAGTATCGTATGTTTGTGCTAGCTATATCACGAGCATGAAAAGTTCCACACAACACTCGTTCTCTGCACAAAAAATCTTGCAGATTCTCTTAAACGCCATGAGAAAAACATATCACAATTCTTATATGATTTTATGAAAATGTTACCACATCGAAATTCTCCTAAATTTCGATCGGGAGATAATAGAAAATCAATTTTCGGTATATGTGTATAATATTCCCCATAAATGTGACTGGAAATTTCTCATTTTTACCACCCCCTCTCAATAAATTTCCGGTAAAGTACAGAAAAAACTTGACGCATGCGTGTGCTAATTGACTTCACAGTATGGTACGGGACGTTTTTCATAGAAATTGTTCACAATAGGAACTCCGCATATAGTTTTGCATAAAAAAACGTAGTACACTATTATATCTCCTAATAAATTTATGAATTTTAATAAGAAACTTATAATAAATTTATTTTTTTTCTGTAGAGAAAATAACAGTTCATCCAGATCCAATTATTTAATTACCCGAGAACAAACTAATTAAACCTGGTATAAAAAATAATGTTAGAATCCCTAGTTATAGAGTTATAGCGATGAGAATTTGCTTCGAATCCTCATAGTTCCGCAATTGAAAACTCACCGAAATCAATATGCTGTCTTCGGATCTCAGTGTTTGAATGTTTGTTTTCACTCCAGAAATGCATCTGCGTAACTTTCTTGGACAATGTACACGTACACATATGAATGTAATGCTACGCTTTCGATGAAAAGAGTTTAAACAGTTGAACAAAAAACTTTATACTAGGAATAGAAAGTAACGTGTCACAGCATGTTGGGAACTTTGAACCGTTACGAGCTTGGAAAGTTCTTTCAATATACGTATGAG
The DNA here is from genome assembly GCA_018340375.1 of Gonatopus flavifemur. Taxonomy (NCBI): domain Eukaryota; kingdom Metazoa; phylum Arthropoda; class Insecta; order Hymenoptera; family Dryinidae; genus Gonatopus; species Gonatopus flavifemur. The sequence continues at coordinate 42,581,928 of JAFFJZ010000003.1, read as the reverse complement.
GACATAGAATTGTACGAGATGTTCTATCATTTGTGTAGAAGACTCAACTATCGTATTTCAGAGTAAAATTTCAAACAATCTTGAATTTCCCTATGAATGTGTAAGTTTCATTTCATTTTTAAACATTCACAATATTAAAGCTGATGATATCGATATTAAAGTTTGCATTTCCATTCAGGTTATTGGATTTAGTCAGACTTATAGAATGTTTCCTCTTACTTTGGGTAGAAATTTAGCTCCTGCGAGCATGATAGAATGTGCTGTTCATAAAAATACAGGAGATTTTTCCTCACTTTGAAGAATTGATATTCCTTTTAGAGAATCAATTTCGTGAAAAATTCTCCTAATTGAAATAGAAAGTTTTCTTCGCTGGAAAACGTGATATGTCCAATAAAATATGATTAAGGTAGTAGTCATAACTTTTTCGGAGTCTTTTTTTTGGGGAAACTGAAATTCAATCGGTTTGATATTTTAATATATTGTTAAGGATGTTTAATAGTGTACAAACAATGTTTTTTTGTTCTCTTTCATAATCTATTGTGGATGATTTTTATCATGAAAGTGAGTGCTTAAAAAAAGGTGGGTGGCTGGTCAACACGATTCTGCCACTCCAGGACATCTGAAATGAAAAAATCGAAAACATTATTATTTGGGAAGCTTGTCATTTTGGCAGGAACTGAAATTAAACAATTTCGTTGAAAAATAACAAAATGGCGGACTTGGAAAAGAAGTGACTTTTTCCAGTGGAAATGGGGCTGAAAAATGGAAAGTTAGCGGTGAAAGAAAGGTCCTAGTTCCTGCGAGAGGTGTTAATAAGTAGAATAACATATCCAAATTTCAGCCCATTCGTTTGGATAGAAAAATTTTTATCAAGTTGACCGACCGTGGAAACGTTGTTTCCAGAAAATCACGTCTCAAGTTCATACTTTCACTAATCGTCTTTCCCTGGTGCGTACAATAAGCCTTCCACCTCTTCACAGGCCTCATTTGTGATCACTTTGTGATTAAAAGAAAAAATACGATTTCTTTAACTCAAATTACCAGACTACTGTCTTAAATCACACACGGAAAGAAAAACATGATCGATATTTGAAAAACATTTAGAAAAATGACTGTCAATTGAGGGGAAAAGAAGATCGCTGAAGAATGTTTTGCAGTGAGTTTGCCAAAAATTCGTGGTAAAAATACTAAATGTTGATCGATTCATTGTTATTTTTCATCGTGAAACTATCAACTCTTGGTAAATTCACTACGAATATTCTTCAGCGGTAAACGTTTTCTCTAAATTTTCAGGCATTTTTCTAAATATTAATAACCTCTGTCTTTCTGTGCAGAAAAATTTTATAGATTGTTCAATCCAAATGAATTCATATGTTTAATCTGACATCTGACAAATGATAATCGTGTTACATCTAGAGTAGAATGGTAATTAATTCATTTTATCATTCGATAATTCAAAGATGTGAAGATTTGGTAAGTAGCCCGCGAAAGGCTCGAGTGATCGTAACAGTGGAATGGAATTAGGAGCTAAGCTTGCTAGTAAAAAGTGTAAATGAAATTGAAATATTGACAATTCTTCATGATAATCATCATCAAACTGGTCACTTATGGGGAGACCCTGGTGGAAAAAATTTTTCAATTTTGTTGAATTTCATCGAATCTTGTTAGATGTTGCTGAACCTCATTGAATTCCATGTTGAATTTCACTCACAAATTGGATTCTCTTTTCATTAAAAATCAACAAGAAAAGATAAATTTCAACAAATTTTGATGAAATTGAATCAAAATCACGAAACTTTGCCAATTTTCTTTGATTTTTGTGAAGATTCGTGGATTTTTGTCAATTTTCAATGGAATAGTGTCCAAATTGAGAATGCAATTCAACAAGGGTTTTTCCACCAAGGGATATTTGGTTGGTCGTCCTTCGTTGGGATGATAATAATATGTTGATTTGTTAGGAACAAGTTAACAAGGCTTCCAGAAAATACCCAAGGACTTTTTCCTCAAGGGGATAATACTGCCGGGACTTTAGTCACATTATTTCTCCCACATAATTTGAAAGCGGCATAATAAAATCTAGTAATTCTCATTTTGAGATCTATGTTAGCGCATATACTAGGTAGTTGAACCAGTTCCGAATAATCCGTGAGCAAAAATTCAGCTAGAAAAACCAGATTGTTTTTTTCTGGGTGTCATAACCTAAAAAATGTAATTAATTTTTGTTCCAAACACTTTTTCACATCACAATCACATTTCCTGGTGAATCGAACCAGATTTCAAGTTATTTTGAACACGAATGTTCCAAGCAGGTCGTTTTATTTCGGTTAGTGCGGTATGTGCGTGTTAAATAATATACTTATGTGGAAAATTATTATTTGACGTTCCCCAATAGTTCTAATTCACAAATAATACGGTCATCTTTCCAATAAAACTCCTCTCTGTGTGTCAGATATTCGAATAGCCAAATCACACTACAGTTTAGAATCATAAAATATTCGAATTAACTTCCATCGAAAAGTATACAGCAGTCGGCCGCTAGTTTCAGTACCATTTAGTGCTGTCGAATTAACTGGCTCTATGATGGTGATTTGAATTTTTTAACACTGGTGAAACTCTTGCAATGGTACTGCGCCAGTATGGAGTTGCGTTTCAATTCCCACATGGGTTCTGATCTTATACTGACTTCTCACAGTCCATCATCCATTCTATATTTTTTCACATATTCTCATGTTATTGCAACCATTGACCCTTACTACTTAATTTTAGCGATATACGCGTAATTTCATTGTTTCACGGTTAGTAAATTGTTGTTGGATAACAGATTATAACAGATTGTTACATAAAACAAGTGAATGCTGTTATACTACAAGTATTTTGATAGAATATGTACAATTGTCTGTGGAAAAATCGTTTTTTTAGTATTTCACATAAAATCCGATGTAAAATTTGAATATGCATCATGGCAAAATATTATTCAAAATCAGCAAGAAATGATTGATTCAAATAAGGTTTCATCTATCAGTTTTTATTGGAATTTTTCAATAAAGGTTTCTTTCTCCTCTCTTTTCTCCACTTTTTCTCTACGTCCATGACTGTGACTTGGCTTTGTACTCAGTTCGGGAACAATTTTCTTACCCTTATATTCCACATCCATTCACTTTATTTCAAATCTCGAACTCAACTTTCAGTTTACATCATTCGAAGGTTTTCTTTATACCAACTCATACACGTTGGCTTGCCGATCCTTTTCTTTATCCATTATTCCTCATTATTCCTTTCAGTGAACGTATAGTTCTCTCAATTCCTGGATATTTGTTCCTCTCATTTTTGTTCTTATTTCCCCAGATATAATATCTGGTGAATGTTTTCGACGTGTGGAAAGTTTAATTTATCGTAGATTAATATTTACCTTTCCTGCTTGTTTTGGATTGAATTGAGATGGTTTCGATTTCACTTCTATAGTCCTCCATGCATTACCTATACTCGCATTTCTTCTCTCAACTTTACCCTGTTCTTTGCTTCAGTTAGTTCGTTTATAAATGTGAGTTACTTTAGTTGATCCAATACTTTACTTCTTGTATTTGCACATACTTCATTCTCTTATTTTTGCATTTCATTCACAATTTTTGTATTATTACACTGCTTAGCATTCAAACTTCTCAATTGATTTAACTATTTTGATCATCATTCATCCTTTACATCTTTTTGTCATAGTAATTTATATCTTTTGTACTTTGAGTGCTCCTTAGTAAATATTATGTCTCCAAATATCCCTAATATTTCTCAATTTCCTCTGATCTTGTCTTTAATCCTTCTGTCTCCTACCGTATTCTATTATCCCTTTTATTCGCCCGTACTTAATCTATCCCTAATTTCCTTTTTCTTGAACTCAAAGCTTGCTCTCCCTTCCCATTCATTCATTGTCTCTGTTTGAAAAGTGAAAGAATTTTTCAAAAATGTCACATTTGCAATGTTTAATATTCTTAAAATGTTGCTTCTTCACGTGTCGTACATCGTTTCAGTTACAATTTAATTTATACACCTTCTGATTATTTCTTAAAACGCGTGTAACTGTATTCTAATAGATAAAAGAAAATTCAGCCATCGAATTTCCTTATCTCTTGGAACGAGGGACTTCAGAACTAATCTTTTCACATTTTATAGGACTTAGAACTCTTAGAATATTATAACGGAAAGTACTGTGTGAATATTTTATGAGTGTTTGTCCTCTTTTTCGCTCAATAAGATCTCACTCGGTTATCTTGTGATCTTCGCGTAAGATATGAAAACTAGCTTCAGATTTTTCAATTCCTTCCACTCTGATTTCACGGCAGATTTACATGGATTTTCAAGTGGATGAAAATAGTCTGAACTGATATTTCGCAACCCACATTAGAGAAAATTTCGATCCCAAGAATGCCATGACAAGATGCAAAAATATAAAAGTTTGACACTTGCATTTGACAAAATATATTATTCAAAGCCTTCAAGGAACAGTAAAACTTTGCTCACAAATGTGAATAAATTATATGATGTGTAATCCATATATATTCCATACACAGTGAAAAATTTTTCGTCATTGTGTAAAGTGTTAAACTTTGTGTGTAGAATATTTAACATTCTAGAGTGTTGATTCAACACGATCGTGTTTTTTTTTGTTTGCGTTAACAACGATTGTGTTGAATCGACACTCTAGAATGTTAAATATTCTACACACAAAGTTTAACACTTTACACAATGACGAAAAATTTTTCACTGTGTACATGTGCTATACATTCTTTAAACATCATTTTGAGTAAAAAGAATGTGTATGTTGAATACGAAATTATCGAAAATACAAACAATATGAAAATAATAACGAAATGAATCGAAATCAGGCATACGAATCTTCAAAACAGTTCATATTCTATGAAACTGATTATATCATAATTTCCATGAGGATTTCTCTGCATTATGTGGACAACAATACTGAATCAACTGTCATTTATCTTTCAACTTGATGATTTTTTTTATCACATAATTAACGTTTATAAAATACAAAGAGAATTCCACATTGCCTCTCCACTGGAATTATTCCAATAATCGGGGAGAATAAAAGAACATAATATCAGAAACTAACATGGGTTTAATTTCGTGTCCACGTTACAAAGCTAATCTCGCTGGTATTAAGGCTGGAAAAGCTTTCAAGCCCTCATCATTAGAGGATTTTCACACATCCTGTTTGATGCTTTTCCGGTCACAAAGTAATGTGTTGGGGAAAAAAAAACAAATTTATGCATAACTATCTAGAACAAAAGTTTGATCCTCGAGTTTTCAAGACAATTATTTGAAATCGCATGAATTTGAAACCACATGTTGCAGAAAAAGTTATATAAACAGCCGGATATGATTACGAAAACTTTACACTTCGGGAGGAAACTTTGTTTTAATCAAAAGCAAGTTAAGTTTCTTTTGTGGAATTTCTCGATAATTTGACAGTTCAATTAAATTCAATGAAAATTAATTCAAATATTTAAACCTGCAAGATTTTGTGGCTTATTCAGATTTGAATGCGCTTGAAGATTCAACAGGAGTCTCAGAGTCACGAGTTTATTATTCTTGTCTCCGAGGAACGATTAGAACGCACTTTGTATTCTTTATCACGATCATCAGCTCCATCTTATTCCGTATTCTAATCCCTTTTGGCGCATGCAATATGTTTTCTTGTATTCTTGACTGTATCGTATATATGTATGCATATGTAAGTATGAAGTCTATCTTGGACAACGATGCGGCTCTTTATGGAGGTGGATACACAGGGCGCAGGTGTGCGCTTTGCTGGCCCGGCCACTGCCACGGTACCGCACGATTCGCATATACAACTGTGAGATATGTATATGTGTATGCGTTGAGTACCAACGATAGAGCCAGGGTAGAATACTAGGGGTATGGTCGTGGAAGGGTTGTGCTCCGGTAGGTGAATTGGGGGTTAGGTCAGGTGTCGAGGAGTAAGAAGGGAGGCGCAAAAGGGTTCCCGGTCGGTAAGAAGAGTGGTATATATAGTTAAGCAACGAGCCAGGTGGTGGGTCGAGGTGAACAAAGGAGCAACAGCAGGTAGAGCAAAAGAGGGTGATGTGGGAGGAGGAAGAGTTGGTGGAATACGTCGACGACGACGACGACGGCGACGACGACGACAACGACTACTGCTTCTACTACTACTACGGCTACGACCAAAGAAGAGAAGGATGGGGAGGCGAGGGGGTGAAATTGGGTGGTGGGTTGGGAGGCGCAAGAGTAAAGGGGAGGGGGTGGCAAAGGCTGGTGGTGCGTCAGAGCCTGCAGTGAGCCCGGCAGTGAGGCGAAACGTTGGGCTCCGCGCGGGAGAGTCTCGTGTGCGCCCGCTTTTCCTCTCTTTTATCTTCGTCACCACCGGGCATTTTTTCTTTTTTCTTTCTGTTTTTCAGTCATTTTTTTCCTCAACGGTTGTTGTTGTTGTTCTTGTTGTTCTTGTTCGTCCATCATCGTTGTTCGATTGAGTTTCATTGAAAAATAAATGATATTGAAAATTTGCGTGGTCCAATTACCAATGTGTGCAGCAAGACAACCAATTATTCTACATATAATCATTAATAAAATAAACAACCGAATGAACATGCGGTACGCATAGTACGAGGACGTGTACCGAGAGCTGTCCGGGAGTGCAGCAGTGATAAGGTTTTGTTTTCTTGAAATTCTCTATTTTGTGGGAAGTTCACCGCATACACCTGCTGATACTATTTTGCCCTATTCCGCTATAGTTTTGCTTTTTCCCTTCTTTCCTCGTGAACCGCGGAAAAGGCATCGATCGAAATCATAACGGAAATTATTATTCAACGGAAAAAAGAATACATGATTCGACTACCGGATTTTCATTCTTCTCTCGTTTGTTTTGATTCTTTCCCTTTTTTCCGCTTCCGGAGAACGTTACAAACGTCGTAAGTCGATCGAGATACACGTATATAGATAATTCTGCATATGTGAGGGGATATGATACTCGTTTGTGTATAGATGTGAACGTTCGTATGCACAAGTATGGATAAACGTGTGTACACGAAGGAAGGAAAAAAAGTCATTATCAGCTGGCGATCGATAAAAAAACAACATCGTTAAATCGAGACAACGTGTGATTTTGTCGATCGAATATCCCGTGTATGTACACGTATGTAAAGAGAGCTATATAGGAGCCGCGTGTGGCATCGGCAAGGCCATTTCTCTGTTCTCTTCCGGTGCACGAGGGTCGTGAAAGAGGAAGGGAGAACGTGATGGGGTTCGTCAAGAGAAGGGGGTAGTAGTGGTAGTGTGTACTTGTTAGAGACTAGCTCTGCTCTCAAAGAGAAAGAGAGAGGTAGAGAGAAAGGTCGATCGTTTACCTGGAGTAGGGCACTTCCGCTTCAAGAAGCACACATGTCAATTATCGCAGAAGAGGTCGAAGGGAAGGAAAGGGTTAGACAAAGAAAAAAGGGTTGCCGCATAAACCTCGGTGGAGAGGTTCTTCTCTTCAAGAGATCACATGTTTCCAGATCAAACGCACGCATATTTGCTTCTCTCCTTGATTTCATATTTAAAATCGACTAATCGTTTCCCTCGTTGACCTTTGCTCGTATCGTACAATCCCCTGTATCCAGGGTCCGGGGTTATGCTATTTCCGGTTATTGTTCCTTTTTCTTCTTGGTTTTTTGAACTAGAAGCGCCGCTATGCGGAGTTACCGCGTGCCCGTACACACGCACCGCCAATGCGGTTCAATTCGAGCCGTCCCATTGGTTGTTATCCTGCCGTGGTGTTCGCGATGGGTAAAGGTAATGATCAGGGTCGCAAAACATGGTTGTTTCTTTGAATTCTTCCATTTACACATACGATCTATCTATAGGTGAGAGTGGTTGACTGGATGACTAGCTAGCTGGATGGCTAGACAGCTTTCGAAGATGTGGGCCCGCATTCTTTCTGAAGCAAATTTTTACGATTCACACAATTTCATGGAAATAATAAAATTCATATCATCGCTGAATAAATAATATATCAGATAAACTAAATATACATTACAAGATCATTTTGGTTGGTTTTTAACATACATTTTGAGGTACAAGGGAGGTGGTTTCTTTTTTCAATTGCATATAATTATAACATATCGTTCGAAGAACTGCATCGTCAGATGTATTGTGAGAAAACAAAAATTCTGCCTTCGATCTTTGATTTGTTTTAAACAATCGATACAAAGTTTTCGAATATGTGCTGCGCAATGAAGAGATTCGCGTTAAACGAGAAATGATAAAATCCACGAATGTAATTTTGCGGAAAAAAATCTTCTCCTCTCTTCTCGAGTGTACGCCTGTGCAGTATCGTGCGTAGGATGAGTTTTGAATCAGTTCGCACATGTGTGCACATCTATGTACATGTACGTTATTTCATTTTTCATGCTTACAAAAACACGCAACTAGTATGATCAATACTTTATGATTCCCTTGTAATTACTCATTCAATAACTTTGGAGAATTTCCATACATCGGTTGATTCGAAATTTATTTGAACTGAGGTTTCCGGAAGCAATAAAAACACATTTTTCAATACAAAGTTTCACAACGTGTTCACGAAAGTATATTTGTTGTTAGGAGATAGCCAAGAGAGACAAATGAATTAATATAAGATGAGTATCAAAGAGAAACGGAATGAGACTATTCAAGAAATGGGGAATGATAAGATCTGATTATCAGGGAAGTACCATTGTTACGAATAAAATCATCGAATAGCTTGATATTTTCCTTCTAGTTATCAAATTGTTAAGTGTTACTGAAATTCGAACTTTGAAGTCCAGGTATATTCTAGTATGCGTATAGAGATAGAAACATAATATTATGCGGTAAAAAAGCTGTGAAACCGAAGAATAGTATATAGAAGAGAAAAGCTTTCGCAATCTCTTTTTTTGTGGTGGATGTATTAACCTGCTATCGTTCATGTCGTGTAGGGATATCTTAACCTGCAATCGGTCATGTCATAATGTATTCGTCTCCTTTTGGCATATGATTTGATACCTCGATTGTCGACGTATATTCTCTTCAAAGTTCATGCTCATTTCGTCGCGAACAACTCTTTCAAAATTCTTGTGAAATCGATTTGGAGTTTCATGCATTTCCTTGTTTTCTTATGTACTGTGAGGTAAACGAAGTAGTAGAAATTTTCAGCGTAAATTCATTTTTTCATACCTAAAAATATTCTTATTTCGTTATTCCAAAATCGAGCAATGAACTTCGAATGATTTAAAATGAAACACTTTGTATTTCCATTGAATTTTCTACAAAATAAAGTATCTAGAGGAGATCGATTCAACGTTTTGAGGTGTGATTTTTCATAGTGATTGTGATGAATAATCCTTACTCTGAAGCAATATTCGAGTGCAAAACACAACAGTTCACCCAATTACGACACGTCTGACTACTTCTGGCTTTATCTACTGATTTCATATTCAGTAACATTCTTTAGGCATATATCATTTACATTTTTTACAACTAATCATATGTAGCTGTACATTTTTTCAGTTACCCCAAGAGAAAACATGCCGAATAAATCAATTTTAGTTTGATTTTGGATAGATTTAAATTCAACGAACGTTCAAATATTCATCCCTTTATTTTAGGTTTGATACAAGTTTTTTGAACATTCCTGTTTTCTTGGGGTATTGTTATATACGTATCCTACATATGCCTATTATAGCGATCCAATATAACGAGAGACATCTTATCCTTCATGTTTTCAACTGGGTACAATTCTTCTCCAGTCGGATTATCGGATTCGAAGAGAAAACACAGTCATTTTAATCACGTTATTCAGTCATATCACGATGGGATTATAAAATTTTGAACTAAACGAATGTGGCTCATGGCTTCTTATGACCTGATTTTCCTCTCTCGGGGTGATTTAATTGCTGAACTTGTATGGGATTGATTGACACACCATTTTCATTAAGGGTTAAAAGTTTAAATCGATGGATATTTTAATTTAGTTCAATGTGGCCAGATTAGAGGGGAAGAAAAAGTGTTTTTGTTCATCCACTTGTAAAATGTTTTAATTACACATAAGTTGCAATTTAATTCCATGATAATTGATCACTGATAATAAAAACTTTTCAAATAACAAGCACGTTTATTCTCAACATATTCTGATATCTATGGTGTTATATCAAGTGTTAATCGAAATTCTATTAGGAATTATTCATTACTTATTTTTGCATCAGTCAAGGCTTTGTTCATTCGGTTCAGGTAGAAATGTTCTAGTAATTTACGGAGCTTCTAATATCGATCTAGAAAAAAACTTGTGAAAAATCGCTCAACATTTCCACTGGGGATCAGGAGAATTTCAATTTCTCACAGAGAATATGTTTATGATTCGCACCTGTCGATTTTTCTCTGGCTTCTTCATTCGTTCACCCTGCACCCACGTTTTCGACTTATCTACACCTCCAACAAAATGTGACATGAACATCGATGGAGACTAATTCAAACCATGTATTTTTTTTTCAAGATTTAGGAATCAAAATCGTTAGAGTAATTTCTAAATAGCAAAGGTGACGTGCTTTTCCCTGTTCATCCAGTAATATTTGTGTGCTACTGTTGAGTTGTTTATTCGAAAGGTGAGGCCAACTAAGATGTATCATCGAAGTTTGTCGAGAAGACATCAAGAACTAGAATTTCAAATACGTATTTTCAAATAAAGTCTAGAGTTTGAATGTGAATTTCCGTCCTCACTTTAAGAATATACTCTCAAATTATCACACACACCCAATTTTCATCTCCACTGATCTTGAAAATTTCAGATGAAAAACAAATCTTACAATTTTTCATGTAAGAAATTCATAATACATAAGTCGAGATAAGGTATCTTGATTTTTTCTGTTTTTCCAAAGGTGTGATGTTTAAATCAATCGCTTCAACGGAAACTTTTTAATATTTTTTACAGTGGAAACATTTTTCTGGATACCAGAATTTCAAGAGAAACTCTTTTTTAGAACAACAATAGTTTCAATGTAACAACAAAACATTTTGTTTAGTGCAATTCAATTGCATGTATAGAGTTTTGACTCGAACGGAGGAAAATGCCGCTTACAAATATAAGACTTTTTCTTAGTTTCTCAGTAATTTTTAGTATTATGAATGATGTAACAGAAGTAATGGATAGAATTTACAAGCACAATTTTATTATACGTTTTATAAAATTCAACGTTTACATTAAAAAGTGCGACTTAAATTGGCTCACTTTCCATTAAAAACACAGGTCTACAATGATTTTGGTGCCGCTAAAACTAAAGCAGATTGTGAGTATATTCGATACCCTGACTCTGGAAATATACTTATTTTTTTAATGCTACGTGTAGTTTTCAAGAAATCGCAGGTGTAAAATAAAATGAAAATGCACGATTTTGAAACGTTTTATTCAATTATTCCACACGTTAACAACATTTTATCAAATTATTCTTCAAATTATCTCAAAATATGAGTCATTCTCTTCCAAATGCGATTAGGTTTGTTCAAATATCTTTTTTCTTCTCTGAGATACGACAGTTTGAAAATTGTGTTATTTCACCTATTCACTAAATCTATGAACACACAAATTTCAAATTGTCGTGTCACAGTAAAAAAAAAGATATTCGAGCAAACTCAACGGCATTCGGAAGGGGATGGATTATATTTTGAGGTGCATCTACTAGTTTCATGAGAAAAAATTACATTCTGACGTCACGTAATCTCAAATACGTCGAAAAACGGTGTTTTTCACACTTTGACGTTAAAATATCTCAAAAACCACACGTAATAATGCAATTTTGAAGCCAGATTCGGATTCAGCGCGCCAAAATACTTCGGAAAAGTATGATACAGTTGTTGCACCAAACAAAAAGTTCAATTTTGTAGGCCTGTGAAATAGGCTCCTTTTGGCAGTCATGATACAATCTGAATTGAAAACTTTCTCTTTACAGTGTAGTACCAGGTCATTCAATATGTCCGTAGGATAAGTAAGAAAAAAACAAAAGTTCGACAAAACTCGATTTTATTATTCAACATAGTTGCCTTCGAGGGTGATACAACGAGTATAGCGGTTTTCCAACTTTTCTGTACCACTTTTATAGTACGATTTCTCTTTCTCTTCAAACTAGGCCTCAGTTTCAGCGATTACTTCATCATTGGACTTGAATTTCTTTCCAGCAGCATTCTTTCGAGAACTGAAAACAGGAAAAAGTCGCTGGGGGCTGAATCTGGAGAATATGGTGGGTGGGTAAGCAATTCGAAGCCCAATTCATTCAATTTTGCCATCGTTTTCATCGATTTCTGACACGGTGCATTGTCTTGGTGAAACGACACTTTTTTCTTTCGCGGATGTGGCCGTTTCTTTGCGATATCAGCCTTCAATCGATCCAAAAAAGCACAGTAATAGTATAGTCGCTGTCGATGGTGGTTCCTTTTTGGAGATAGTCGATGAATATTATTCCCTTCGCATCCCAAAGTTCAGACGCCATCACCTTACCGGCCGACTGTTGCGTCTTTGCTCGCTTTGGATTCGATTCGTCGACTGCTGTCCACTGAGCTGACTGTCTTTTGGATTCTAGTGTGTAATGATGAAGCCATGTTTCATCCATTGTCACATATCGACGATAGAATGCAATTTTATGATAGTTTAACAGCGCCAAACACTCCTCTGAAGCATCAATTCATTGTTGTTTTTGGTTGACTGTGAGCTCACGCGGCACCCACTTTGCACAGAGCTTTCGCATACCGAGATGTTCGTGTAAAATGGTAATAACACTACCATCTGATATTTTTACAATGTTAGCTAGCTCGTGCACCTTCAATTTGCGATCGTTCATAATTTGTGGATTTTCTTTATGTTTTCTGGAATAACAACCTCATTTGGGCGTCCACTGTGCTCTGCATCATTTGCGCTGGTACGATCACGTTTAAATTCAGCAATCCACTTCTCTACCATTTGTCTCGATGGAGCAGAGTCCAGATAATGTTTATCAAGCCATTGTTAGGTTTCCACCGTCTTTTTTTTCATCAAAAACCAATGCTTTATCAAAACTCGAAATTCATTTTTTTTCATTTTTTTTTCAATAACAAAAGTTGCTTCACACAGAATGCTATAAATCACAAATCAATAGTCAGATTGCTATAAAAATTACACACGTATCGTTTGAAGGTTAGGAATAAATAAAAATCATATGGAAAAAATTCTAGCAACGCCATCTATGTGTCATCCTACGGACTTTTTCAATGGACTGTTATTTGAAATTTCAATCCTACGCATTACTCTTCCACTAGAATTCGTATCTTCCCGTATTTGGATGAAAAAATTCTCTTTCTTAACCTTTCTGTTTCCGGTTTTACTGAAAACTTAAGAAACAATCATATTTCGCGTGGCATTTTTCCCTGTGTGAATTGTGGTTTATCACCAGATCAGATTTCATCTCTGCGAAGGCAAATCGTGTAAACAATATACACCGTATAATCACATAAATTAAGTTGAATGAATTGGATTTATAAAACGTACGTTTCATGAATGCGACAGGATATGACGGTAGGAGATTAAGGAGGCTAATGTGAGCGCAGACTGAATAAATGTTCGTGGATTCCCTGGCTCCTTTTCGCTATGAAGATTTCTCTTAATGTCATTGAGGTTGAATGGAAATTCCTGTCTGTGATTTTTGAGTACTGACCACACATCACGGAATAGGCAATTTACTTTTCTGTAATCCAGATTGCAATTTTTAAATATGCACCGAAAGAGATTCGTTTTTCCGATAAGAATATCTGGTAAAGTTTTGTTTGCATATGGGGAATGATTATCCTCTATTCTCAAAGCGTTTTTTTATCAGTAGTCTATTTAATCGTAATGCTCGTGATTCTTATAATGGATTTCTAATGAAGAATTTCAACAGATAAAATGCATGGTTGAAAGCGTTTCGCGTGTGGAAAATACTCGAAAAAAGTTGAATTTCGAGTTAAATCGAATCAGCTGCTAGTTGTAGTACCCTGATATTGTAGCCATATTACGGAGACAGTATTGAATTTTAAATTATTTGACTATCCGTGGAACGTGTTTGAAATGACAATAAAAATTCAAGTATTTTCTTCTTGTATTACACGGAGAAAACGGAATTCGCTGTGGCAGCGAAATCTACTTTTGCTGGGTTCCTTTTGCCAGAGCAGCAAATTTTTTGCTGTGACAGCAAACTATTTGCTGTTCCAGCAATCTTGTTAGCTGCGACAGCGAATTTTTAGCTGTGGCAGCAAGAAATGTTTGCTATCCCAGCAAAATTTGTTTGCTGTTCTGTATATAATACTGAAAATTTGCTGGCGGAGCAAACATTTTGTGCTGCCACAGCTAAAAAATTGCTGTCGTAGCTAACACGATTGCTGTTATAGCAAATTTTTAGCTAGGTCAGCAAAAAATTTTGCTATTCTATATATAATACCTCGATTTGCTGCGTCAGCAAATTTTTTCTCTCCGTGTACAAACCCTACACTGTTGAAAATTTCTTGAATTTTCAATCATTTGTCAAGTAGATTTGTAAGTTAAATTTCCAACCCTAACATGTAATTGAATTTTCCATTTTTGCTATATTGTATTACCTATAATAGTGCACTTTGCGAACTGAATTTTCATTCAAATGTAATTGAAATTTCAAGAACTTTTTCAATCACGTGAGTTGAAATTGCTTCTGTCACATGTGATTGAATTTCTAACAGTATACAATTTTTATTGGAAACACCATAATTGCTTCCTCGTTCAGAGGGAAGCTTTGTGATCGTTTCCAGGAGCCGAAAATTTTTTTGTCTCGAAATTACAGAAGAACGGGAGGGGTGAGGAGAAATTTTTCGAAAAATCGTGATTTTGCAAACGCGTATATCTCCGCTTCCTATTATCCGATTGCAATCAAACTTATACCACGTTCTGGTGATGATCGTATAGTGGCCCCATATGAGTTTTATTCCAATCGATTGAAAACTGTGGAAAAATTTTGTTTCGCGATTCACATTATTTGACAATATTTTGAAAGCATGCCTTCCTCATGTCGGTAACATCCAAATGCCATGAAAATATTGCTGTAAAATCAATTCATTTTTTCATATTCGTTCTAGTCAAAGGGTACAAAAACCCGGTTCCGCTCCATGGGTAGGGTAAAACCGGGTACTCGTTTAAATCAATGCAAAACACTTCTGAATTGTGAAATTTTTGCACCAACTGTTGAATTCGATGAAAATTCCGAAAACAGACAGGAATCATGTTTGAAAATTGATACATTTTGACCGACTAAAAAAAATTGTTCAGAGAAAGAATTTTTTTGCGGCCAACTCAGTTAAGAACAAAAGTTACAAGCCCACACAAAGGGATCTTCAAGAATGAACATGTTTTGATGACTATTTCAGAATAAAAACACAAATTTTGTTTAATTTCATAAATTGGAAGGTAAAATCTCAAGTACCCGGTTTGACCCCACAGTAACTTGTTGAGTTCAATATGATTTAAATAGATTATGCATTGCTCTAGGCGAATTAATAAGAAATGAAAATACGCAGGAAAATGCTCAATTGGAGTATATACGTGTCTCTTTCTTAAGAGACTGGTAAAGCACTTGAAGCTCACTACACAAATGCAACAACTTTGACAATTTTTTCGCAGAAAACTTTAAACAACGTTTTAAGTGAGAAACCGCGTTGCATCGATGCTGTTCTTCTCTCCAACTGCTCAAAATGTCTACTGTGAATAGTCCAAGCGTTTGCTGTCAGGAAAAAGCACTAAGCAGGGAGATATTGAGGTACCCGGTTTGACGCACCTACCCGGTTTTATCCGACTGTCCCCTATACACAAAATATATGGTATAGAAGTCCGAAGATTTCTCTTGTATTCCAAACGATAGTAATAATAATAATTTAAATTGTATTGTATTTTTCATTTTAGAATTCTAATTTTATATATTCAATAAATTTCATAATGGTATAATTTCAGTATAATTGTCCACATGAAATAGATCTTCCTTTCCACTATTTAGAAAATTTATATTCCTCTTGAAGAGGAGTGAATGTGATTTTGGTGATATGAATTAAATCATTTTGTAAACTGTTTGATCATCAGTATTCAAACCATCCAAGGATCGGTCAAAAAAAGAAATTGAAAACCGTACCAAAGAGAATATGAATTGCTTGATGCGAAAAGCGAAAACCCACATCTAACCAGCGATCCAAACACTTTGACATGAATTTGATTTTACAATGAACGGTTTGAAAGTTCCGCGGATGAGGCTTATAAATTCATCTATGGCACAGTTTGCCTCGTGTATCGGGATAAAATGATTCCAAGTACACGCTTCAGGAATGAATAACATTGAAGAATCGCTCTACCAACTGACAGTTTGGAAAATGTAAATTTATCGTCAAGGATTTCGTGAGAATGGGAGGAAAAAAGTGATTTACTCGTCCCCGTTCTCCTCTGGGTGACGGATTCTTCTATGTATTTTTATTTTTATAGAAACTTCTCTGTATGAATTATGTGAAAAATATAATCTATCATATTCAAAATTTTGCATGAAAATAAAATGTATATTCTTTTGTGAATGATCGAGGCTGTACAGGCGTTGAAAGTTATAAAGATTATTAAGATCATGCTTTAATATCATACTAAATTCCATGAATCTTCTATGATAGACAGAATGATTGCCAGGTAACGCTATAATGAGTATTGTGTAGCTTAGTATACAAGGGACCGCGTCAATCGATGCGATCGTTCGTATGTTTACATGAACTGAGAGTAGGGAGCTCGGCGAATGGTTATCTTCTATGAGTGGATCATTTAGAACAGATGTCATGGATTCTGCTGCATAGTCATCATTCCCTTGTTCTTCCTTCGTGTTAGCTTCCAAATTTTAATTGTCAATTCTCGCTTACATATTCGGAGAAAAAGGATTAGGATCTTGTGATCGAATTCAAGAATAAAATATTATGTTTCATGGAAAATCCATTTGGAACGAATCTCAGCGTGGAAATGATCGAACGACAGATGTTTTTGCCCGATTAAGTTTCTCGAATTTGGAATAAACATATTAGGGTGGATTAATAATTTTATATGAAAATCGATGCACAAATATGTATCGATTTTTCTCGTGCGTCAAAGATTATGCGCAAAGATGACAAAATATTCATTGTATACTATACTGAAAAATCTGAAACTTTATGCATTTTTATATAAACAAAAGAACTTTGAATAGAGCATGGTATGAACTATAGATTCAGAGTAGAGGATAACAATGGATAAAATATGTATTGAATAAGAAATCGGTAGAGTGAAACAAAAATAGTCAGACATATGGATGCATATATTTATAAAGGTTCAATCGATAAAGACAGGAAGTTGAACTCTCCTAAGAAGGAAGATTTTACATAAATTACATATAAATTATATGAAATCCTTTGCGAGCAAGTGTCTTTTTTTGAAACTGTCTCGCAATTTTATACAGTTTCTGTATTCTATATATAAAACTTGTACTTTTAATGCGTAAATACACTCACAGAAAGGATTTCTTGGAATGAGAAAATTTTTCTTGTCGCTGGGACAAAATTCATTTTCTAGGCTCAAGGAACGAATGAGTTTTGTCCCAGCGACAAGAAAATTTTTCTCATTTCAAGAAATCCTTTCTGTGAGTGTACTCTTTTTTTAACAGAATCCTTTTTTTTAGATCGAGATGAATATTACCAGTGATGGGGATTTTTGACAGATTTGATTCTTTTTCATACACAATGTATCGAATTTTGATCAACCCATACCTATATATTTTTTCCTATAAAAAAGAATCCTTCCCTCTATATTTTTCACATTTATTCACGATCCCAGATTCATGCGTTGCAGTTTTTGTTTTCAAAATGATATAAACGTCAGCGAATTGTGAAAAACTAGTGAATAAAAAGTTGGAGTTTCAGCGCAGAAGCGTGAGTAGGGACAGTTTTCCTCAAATTCCCTGTATCAACTTCTGCACCATTTCATTCATTCGTTTTCAAAGTACCCATGATATTGATTTTATTTTTTGATATTTTCTTTTCATAACATATTGAGGCCATTTCGAAGCCATCTCATCCATACTTCCATTACAAATCCTCATCTGAAACAGAAGAAAAATTCAATTCTCCCTATACTTTTTCGTCAGTTTTATGATCATTCGAGTAGTATCATTTCATTCACCGAGGAACACTTATCGATTTTCGCATACCACTTGATTTTATCACAGAAATCTGAGAGACCATCAAAGTCCTGGTTGAGTAATAAAACGGTCGTCGTGTTGTCAAGACGTGATAGAACCTCATTAGCCAGCGATACAATACTTCGTATCAAGATGCGCGTTATTGTTTCACATCAACCCATCCGCTCGTACTCGGAACGAATTTCTTAGTGAATTGAAAACATCATGTAATGATTTATATCATAATTTCAATTTTCCGTCGAATCTTGTTGTCGTTAACTTTGTAACAAGAATAATTTTGTCAAGGATTCGAGATGATGAACAGTTTTGTTCAGACCATTTGAAAATATCATATCATTCTCACGTAGAATAACCGTGTTGAAATTTGAATAATTCCGAGTGGGTTCAATGTTTTGATTGGAAAATCATATTTAATTTCGTCAGGTCAATATGCCGTCTAGAATGTTCGACCTAATTATCCGATTTTCGGAGACACCATATCGAATCAAGTATCTATTCTTTACTTTATCGCTAGTGTTCGACCAGTCGATGCTAAATGTAGATCTTATCGAGGATTCTTTCAACAATTGATTGCTTTGTTGGATTGGTAGATATTGGTCTAAAAACAGTAGGTATTGACATAATTCACGTTCAGCTTTTAATTTTCATGATACACGGATTATGGTAATGCGATAAATGTTTCTTCGTTTTAAAATTCAGAGTAATGTGATCTGGACATGAATTCCTGAATAACGTTCATTCAAATTGTTAAAACTATACCCAGATCAAAATCAACTATGAGGGCTAGGCTGTTGCAAGCAGACCACCAAGCATGGTGCAACTCTGAAATAATACCATCATTTGAGCCTCATAGAGGTGGAATCGAGACTCTTGAGCAAAATTCAAAAATGGTGAATATCATTTAATTGTACGATCTTCGAAGACAAATTTCTACATCAAGTCAAATGTGGACATGTAACAGTTGGAAATAACACATCTGAGAAGATGAGGTTGATTGCATCCAGGGCATAAAGCAATTTTCCTCTACCCAAGACCAAGACAAGACCAGATAAGACCTTTTTCGAGACTGCAATAGTTTTGAATAGACCTTAGTCTTCGAAATCAAAAGAATATTTCCAAAAATTTTCTCTCATTTCGTTCTTCAAATATTTGTACATTGTCCCAACGAATCTTGCATTAGAACTGGTAAAAAAATGAGGTTTTGTTGGTTTTACTCGAGAGTCTCGAGTCCAGCCCTAGAACCTCAGCCCAATAGTTTCTTCAATTAACACCCGACCCTGGGAAAAGCGTTGTAATAGAATGTGAAGAATCATACAAAAATTGGTTTGTCAGGAATGAACAACGCTGCCGCAATCTTGCGGGAGTGTTACGTCTCGAAAAAACGCGTTCTCTTTGGAATTGTAATAATGAAGTTTTGTAGTCCAATTCCAAGTAATCAGTCGAGCTTTTTATTCAATTTTCATTTTTCAAGGTGAATTCGGAGATGGGACTACAAAACTTCATTATTAGAATCCATTCTACTCCAAGTACGGCCCAGAACGTTTTGTTTTCTACCCACTCCAAGAGACGTGGCTCCGGACGATACTCCTACACAATCCCATCTCCAAATTTACCTTGAAAAAGAGTCGCATCAACCCGAAACGTCGGTGCGGGAAATTAAATAAAAAGCTCGACTGATTACTTGGAATTGGACTACAAAACTTGGGTTCCTTTGGAATTGTAATCAAATCCGATGAAAAATTTCACCCAACTGAGTGCTTATATTACAGCTTATCTCTTCCAATCGAAGGTTTGATCAATAAAGTGAAATCTCTTAATCATAACGTATTCATAATCACAGCAAATGTATAAATCAACATGTGTGATTGATAACGAAAATCGAGGTTGGAGTCGGGCTGACATCCAATTAATCAATGATACAACATACGGGATGCATGCAGAATAATTACAAAATAGATTATTGATATATTGCTAAATATATGACGACCCATAAAATACCGCGAAAAGTTATGGGTCATAATTTGGTGTTCTCCATCGCATAGCACTATAAACTGTCTACGGATCTCTGCCGTTCCATTGCATTGAACGGGGACTGTATTATTCCGTATGTACATATATTCAAACCACTTGTTTGTAGCCAAAGTGATCCATATATGCTGTAAACCTCCTACAGTCATTCCGTTTCTTAAAACTCCAATAGTTTGCATTTTATTTCAAATAAAAATATATGAAAGCGATGTTCATTCAAACGTGGTTGATATTTGTCTTTAAGATTTATTTAAAAAATGCCGTACGAACGAACATTCAAATTCATTTCTAACGGTGCATAAATACAATCCATCATGCAAATATATTTATAACTATTATGATACTACTAAGTTTCATAATAATGCTATCAAGTATTTTACTCCTTTCTGGACATCTGATTACCATATTGTATGGCATTGCATTACACGATTGATTACGAAGGCTTTTGATATCCATATTCTTGAAGTTGGAATCGGTATATGAGAAATTTGTAGGAATAATCAGGGAAGAATTCACCGCTAATGAATTATCAATTATCTGTTCAATTTTGAAGTTTTGTGCATTCCGTGATCTCGGAAAATATGTGATTGTGCTAAATTTAATAAGAGTGTTGAAGGGAATGCGGAAAAAGCTTTTTGCTTGAGAATTGGTTGCTGATTAAATTTTCACATCTTGATATACTGCCGATATTTCCGCTGCAATAGTTTGAGTTGTCGGGTAGAACCGCGGTGACTTTACTGTGAACCTTAGAACAAACTTCGTTTGATTATTTTCCACATGAGAAATTGATTGAGTGGCTTTCGAACATGCATCTCATATCCCTTAGTTAAATTGTTCATAGAATATAATTATTGAAAATCGAAATAAGTTGGCTGGCAGTTTCAGGTTCATTAGAACTGCTGAGGAATAGAAACAATTGTGTAACAATTGCCAGTCAGTTGATTCATGAGAAATGGACACAATATCAAAGTACAGTGTCTCATTCGGATCAGTAATCGTGAGATATAGCAAAAATGTTAGGGGAGAGTCGGGTATAGTGGGAATCAGGTCACATTTGATTCCATACAAGGTATGAAAGTTGAAATTTGTGGAACCTTGAATGTGCTATCTTGAAAAGCAGGAGTTCAACTTAATTTTGAGATACATGAACGCACACGCATTTCAAGCTGATGCGCCAAGTTTATCAATTCTTCAGAAACCGAAAAGTTCGGGTGAAGTGGGAAATGCACTAAATCTGTTGAAAACATTTTCAGCTCATAACTGGCAAATATATTATCTCAAGCATTTTAAACTTTACCTGTTCAAAACTGAAAAATTTGTTGATCTTCTCATTGGTTACCAAGTATCACATGAGCGTATACCTAAAGTCCTAGTGGAATCTATATTTCATCCCTTTATGTATGGTGAAATACCGAAAATATGTATTAATACGCATCTACTTTTCGATGACGATGCACATTTCACTCGACAAGTGATTCCCCACATTACCCGACTAACATCTTACATACACATACGCATGCATGCTTTTGAAACCGTAATGAAGAATTGCATTATCCTTTCGCATTTCGGGAGATGATGAATAATTAAGTGCTTATCTTAATCATGACGTGAAGAATATAACAAAACATACCCAAAACAAAATTCGGAAAAAAATCTGAAAATTCTTCTTTCCATTTCTATTGCGAAAATAATAAAGCGATATGTGCTGATGTGTCTATGAATCATGAAAAATTATTCGACATAAAAAACTACAAGTCACATTAGTTAGACCACTTGTAAATATACGACTATACAGAAATAGTTAACGTTTCATACCTTATCGACTCTCTCCTATACTATTTTTGGTGATGAGTGATTTGGTTTCATTAATCTACGATTGTCTCAACATTCTTTGAAGTATGAGATTAGCTATAGCCAATCCTCAGCTCAACACTGTCAAAAAATTCCTTCTGAAAATTCAGAAAATGTGACTAATTTTTTACAGCCACTTTTTCGGAATTTTCAAAAACATTTAGCTGAATTATAAGGAACTTGACTGAATTTTCAGAACATTTTCCGGAATTCAGTTAAAATTTATTCAAATCCAGTGAAATTTATCTGAGAATTCAGAAAAAAAGCTGGCTATAAAAAATTACAGGCACATTTTCTGAATTTTCCGAAGGAATGTTTTTACAGTGAATATAGACTGGATAAAATAGATGAATGTTGCACCAAGTATTGACAATAGCTAGGCTACTGAAATAGAAAAAAATGATTCAATGTTTCCTCAGTGTTTGTTCTATGTTGAAAAAGAGTATTCATGAAGCGTGAATTGATGTTATCATTTCAAAGTTGTGCTATCCTAATCTCGAAGTGTGCCCAATCTTGAGTTACATTGTGCTATCCTAGAATCTATAACCAATGCCACAGTGTGCAAAATAACCGATCTAGGTGGACAAAATTATTGGTGGGGAAATTCCCCGCTGATTTCAAATAATATACACCAATGGAGCTTTGTCGTGGTTTTCTTTAAGAAAACATGAAAAAATTCGATTTTTTGTCTTATTTTTCGATTTTACGCTTATTCCTACCGTTTAAAGCGTTTTATATTAAATATAAATGACGTCAAGTAATGAATAATGTATCGACTGAACACCAGGGATTGCAAAATTAGTTGAGGAATGAAATAATCATAAATGTTATCAATTTCTTTAATTGAACAAACAAAACCATCTTATTTCCAATGGACTTTGCAACTTTTTTGTATTCAATCAACACCTCATTCAATTATTTCTAACTTTGACAACAAAATTTTTGAATGGCAGTGATTGCAATCAAGCACATTGCATTGTGTTGGAGTTGTGTAGAACAAAAACATACTGGATACACTGTAAGAAATTTCCATCGGAAATTTCCTATACATGTATGTGAAGTAATTAACATATACATTGTATCAGAAAATTTTCATGCGTCGTGAAAGTGAAAATATTATCATTGGTTCATAATTTTCCTATACATTCATGGCAAAAAATATGTGATTGCACAACACCCGCACTCAGGATCGAACCCAGGTCGTTCGGGTCGCAAGCGAGCACGCTACGACTTCAGCTGCGGCGCTGTGCTCGCGTTCACTGAGAACTTTCAAGTGCATGTTATACGTGATTAATTTCTTTTCCCCATCTCCTTGTCGGAAAATTCCGATGCACGTCGGATTTCTAGTAATAGTATAAGGAACATTCATATACAGGTAATGGAATATCTATTTCCTAAACGTGGTTGGAATATTCATATCCTCACGTGCAGGAAAGTTCCGATTATCTTTTATAGTGTATGTTACAAAAAAGTATATTTATTCTGTAGACTTAAATCCATTCTTTTCACAAAGAATTCGAGTGATTTCAACATTACAAAAGAATTATAGTTTTTATTCATTTTGAATCTTTACCCCAGAAAATTCCCATAGGACTTGCAATTGAAAAACATTTTAAAAAAACAATTGTTGCTTCAGATTTTATGCACTGTCCATAGATTTTCCACTTTTTTGACTCATCATCGCTCTTTGAAAATTGTTCTCCATTGCTAATCGATTCATTAAGGAGTCTTTCTGGTTAAGATTTTCAAGAAAAACTCTTTTCTTCTAATATTTTTTTTCCATAGAAAAAATTTAGATATCGTTTTGAAAATTTGTAAATACGTTTATTAGACCTTAAATATGAGAAAAAATTTTTTTTCAGATCTAAACAAATTTTTTTTTCGTTGTACTAATTTAAACAACAAAAAGCACTGAAAAATAAAGGTGGGAGTGATTTGGGACGACCGGATGATCTGAAAAAAATTTAAAAAAATGGAAAATTATTCCTCGTTGGAGTGGCTATCGCATAGACTAGGATCTGTTTGATTGGTCAAAAATTGTCCGATTTGCATCCGATTTCCAAACTGCAAAAATCGATTTTTTCGAGAAATAGCCGAATTGATGAAAAAAAATATCTCAGCTCATGCGATAGGCATTTCAACAAGGAATAATGTACCATTTTTTTTGTTTTTTTTCAGATCGGTCGCCCTAAGGAGGCTTTCGAAGTAGTTGATCTTGATCCTTGGATCACTTCTCCAGCTTTTTGATTAGTTCAAAAGTGATCGGATCAAAATCCAGAAATCAGGATCAACTACTTCGGAAGCCTCTTAAATCACTCCCACCGTCAATTTTTGGTGTTTCTTTGGTTTAAATTAGTATGACGAGGAGAAGAATTCTTTGTTATATTTAATGTTTTAATAAACATACCTACAAATTTTCAAAACGATATCTCAATTTTGCTTCCTCGTTAGAAGGAGGGAAGCTTTGTGATCATTTCGAGGGACCAAAAATTTGTTTGTCTCCAAACTCAAGATCTCTTAGACCCAAATCTTCCTCAAAGTTCAGGGAGTAATTCTGGTTCCGTGTCTGTCTGTCTGTCTGTGTGTCTGTGTGTCTGTGTGTCTGTGGGGATGTGAACTATTCTGCGACCGCGCATATCTTCCGTTCCTATTATCCGATCGTCATGAAATTTTTATCACAACTTTATGCAGTGTGGATCGCATCCCTATATAAATTTCAACCTGATTCTCTAAGAAAAACGGGAGGGGGGAAGAAAACATATTTTCGAAAATTGTGATTTTGCGACCGAGCATGTTTTCGCTTCCTGTGATCCGGTTGGAATGAAATTTTTACCACGTTCTAATTGTGATCCGATAGTGTTCCCACATGAGTTCCCTCCCAATCGGTTGAAAACTGGGGAATAGTTTCTTTTGCGATCCGCGTTATTTGACAATATTTTGAAAACATGCTGTCCCTATGTTCGTATCATCCAAATGCCATGTAATTTTGAACATATCCTGCAATCCCGGAGGCATTAGTTGTACGGTGTAAATTTCGACAAATCGGAAGCGAGGGGAGGACAGGGTAAGCATCAAGCTCTGAAACAGTATTTTTTACAGCAATAACGAGGAAGCCATGTGCCAATTGGCAGAGTATTTTCTATGAGAAAGAAATGTTTGAAAGAAAAATTTTTCTTAAAAATCTTAACCAGAAAGACCCCTTAATAAGCCTGCCCTGGTTAAAAGGTCCAATAGAAACCGATAAAAACCGATTCAAAATTAATCAGAATGAATAGGGTCAATCGGAGAGGCTCAACTACCGATTCAACATGAATAGGAATTAATTGGAACGTGGTATACATAGGATTGAATCGAGGATTTACCGATAGAAAAATATTTGTTTTATTGGAATTAATATGACTTTCAGTGATCAATCGGTTTGTATGAGAGATATCTGATTGAGAATATGAAAATTTCTCCATTTCATGAGGCAAATGGTTTTTATCGGAAATTTCCATGACCTAAAGCTATTGGAATCGATCGTAAATGTTACGTAATGGGAAATTTGATCGGTTTTTATGAAGAATGTCCAATTCGATTAGAGTTCGTACAGATTTGATCGGTCTGTAGGTTTTAATCGGATTATTCCACTATCCGAATTCATGGGGAATAATAGGACCGTTTACGGATCTGAAAATTGAATAGGATTGAATGAGAAATATCCAATTCGAATTCAGCATTCCTTTCAGCGGATTAAATTATCGGTTTTTATCAGAATTTTCGGTGATTTCGGTCTATCGGAACCAATGGGAAAATTGTACAAAATTCAAGACTTACTGGGTTTCTATCCAGAATATCCAATTGGATTTGAGTTTGTTTATTCTATTGGTCAATAGGTTTCAATTGGATTATTCGATCATCCCACACTGAAAAAAAGGTGGGTACAGACAACGGTGATATAGTTGATTCAACAGTAGAATACGATTGGATATATCCAACTGAATCTGACTGTTGCCTCAACTACATACACCGTTGACTCAACTACATGCAGTTGAATCAACCATCATGGTGTCAAGTCAACGACTATACTGTCAATCTGATCATATATTCGTTGACTTGACTATGATATTCAGTTACCCTAACAACAAAATATAATTGATTTTCGATGAAATTTTTTTTTCAGTGCAATTCATGGGAAAAAAAGGAATATTTACGGGATTGAATATTCAATAGCATTGAATGAGAAATGTCCAATTCAATTTTAGACTTTATTTTAGACTGGTATCAATTAGAATCTTCATAATTAATAACATACCGATTCAATCCAATTGAAAAATATTGTATTGGCGTCAATCGGAATTTTCATTGATCATAAAATACCAAGTGAATCCAATTACACAATATTTCATTGATATCAATCGGAATTCTTATTATTGATAAAATACCTATTGGATCCCATTGGAAAATATTTGACTCGTATCAATTAGAATTTTCATAATTGATAAAATACCGATTGAATCCAATTGGAAAATATTCTCTTGGTCTTCATTGGGATTTTTATTATTAATGAACTCCCATGCTCTCATTAAGACCGATACAATCCCTCATATGTCCAATGGACTATTACCAATTGAATCTTATTACTATAGGACACCCATCCCTGACATAAGACAGTCATTTAGTTCACATTGATAGGAAGCGAACCACGGCATCGAGCGAGCGGGTGTTCCAGATCGATCTTCTAGGTTAAGCAACGACAACTGCGGTACAAGGTGGATGGGTGATCACCATGTTAATAACACATAAATGATCGTTTGAATTTATTTCAGCAATAATTTGTCATATGTAATGATTGAATAAATGATATATGTGTTTGTTTAATTGATATGAAATGCGCGTATATAATGTATATAAGCCGTTCGTTGGTTGGGTTAACAACCAATAAAATTCAATAAAAAAATCGCGATGCAGGAATCCATTCATTCCGATAAGTTTTTTTTATCGGATTTAGTCGGATTTTTTCACCAGGGAAAATGCCGATTAAATCCAGTTAAAAATTATTTTATTGGTATCAATCAGAAATTTCCGATGCAGAAACTCAATCCATTCCGATGAAATGTTTTTTTATCGGATTCAATCGGATTTTTTAACCAGGGGGAAGACCGATTAAATCCAATTAGAAATTATCTTATTGGTATCAATAGGAAATTTCCGATGCAGAAACTCAATTCATTCCGATAAAATTTTTTTTTATCGGATTCAATCGGATTGTTTAACCAGGGTGGGTTGCGGACATTTCCAAAAAGCAATCACCTCAGGATTGAGACTAGTCGTTTTCTTGGTTTCAGTTGATCGATAACTATTGATGACAGGATCAGCTGTTACTAACAGCTTATGGAATGAGTTCTTATTCGTGGCTATTCGTGATTCCTTTTGAGTGTTAGGTTCTCGATATTGACGGAACTCTTTATGCCGAGCTTCTAGCGCCTCCTCAGATAATTGCCCAATGAGCACAAGATGGAATTCCACTATGTCTCCACCATGAACAAGTAATTTGTGTACGGTGATTGGCATAGGATACCACGAATAAAGCGTGATGTAAAGTTCTTCAGTTCTCAAAGTATATTTTTTAAATTCTTCTACATTTATTTCATATCTTGATGCTAACATACTCAACATAACACCTAGCATGTTGATTAAATTTCCATTGACACTTAAAATTTTAGCACCTATGACACTAAATTTGAAGAATTTACGAGCAGTGTTACCATCATTAGTAGAACCAAACCCTGGTTTTGGTTTGTCCACAATGAAACCGAGTTCTATTTTTAATTTTTTCTGGATTTCTTCTTTTCGTCTTTTTACTTTACATCTTTCTTCAAAACCTCTAGCCTGCGACTTTTTTCATATTTATCTTATGACCAACGTGCAATAAACATTCGAATGTTCTTATCTACGCATGCAACGTGGACAAACCCAAACCATAGTGTTCTGCATTCCCAGATGGTTGCCCACACAAATTCATATACCGAAAGGATTTTGTTATAAAAATCACCTTGAAATCTCAGTGATCAAAGGACAAGTGGAAATTCTTCAAAAAATTACTGTGCAGCTTGTGAAAATGAGTGAATTTCCAAACAGTTGAGAGTGATCATTTCTACAAGTTTTACTAAATGCACAGTAATATTTTGAAAAATTTCTACTTGTCCCTCGGTCATTGAAATTTTACTGTAATTTTTCCAAATTAGGTTTTCTCAGTGTACTCTTAGGGGTAGTGCTACAAATATCACATTTTTGGGTTGATGTATTGTGTGTTGAAATGTTGCAAACTTTCCCATCTACCATCGTCATCAGTAACTCATGCCTTATTTCTATTTCTATATTTTCGAAAAAAAATTTTTGTAGATGTCAGTTTAGAAATCTGTTTTAGAATCAAGTCTGTTTCTATTTGAACCATACCGGATATTTCTTTTTGGGAAATAAACTTGATTGGGCGCAGAGGCGGACTTTGG
Source organism: Gonatopus flavifemur (assembly GCA_018340375.1). Classification (NCBI taxonomy): domain Eukaryota; kingdom Metazoa; phylum Arthropoda; class Insecta; order Hymenoptera; family Dryinidae; genus Gonatopus; species Gonatopus flavifemur. The sequence continues at coordinate 42,553,307 of JAFFJZ010000003.1, read as the reverse complement.
TTTTTGCCGCCCCTGCGCCATCTAGCTTGCCGCCCCTTATATGGCAGCAAAAATTAATTTTTCACGAGAATATTCATTACCAGAAAATTTTGTTTTAATGCTCAGAATGTTATTCTCCTAAAAATTATTTTGAAATGATTAGAATTAAAAAATATTTTTTTCGACCCGATTGTCGCCCTTTTACGGCCTGCTGCCCCTGCGCCGTGGCGCCGTTGGCGCAAGTCATAGTCCGCTCCTGATTGGGTGGCATAATCTAGTAGAACCCGATGAAATGTTTTGCCACGCGAGGGTTTCCCTATAGTTCTCGGGATACAATTTGATTGGGATGAACGAAAAAAGGAATAAGAATTGATCATCATTAAATTCATTAGTAAATGTTTGTTTGCATCTGCTGTGGCCAGAGCTACCATTGCAACCCCATTTATTTGTCAGGATGAATTTCACGTGACCTGTATTAATCGAACGATCCAAAACTAATCCCTGAACTGTGCACAATCTGCGAGCAGTCACATACAGAAGTTGCTGGAGATCGACCTCAGCACGTGTCTCTATGATGTTGAAAAATTCTGAGGAAGAATAGCAAGATTCTTCTTCTTTCTGTAAGTTACAATAAGCAGGATACAAATTGTACCCTGCTCTGAGTGCATCCTTCTTCAATAAGATGGAGGAATGTTTTGTTGATCTAAAATTAGTTGATAAAGCTAACACTTTTTCTGAACAACGTTGTTGCTGATTATTTGACGCATATTGCTGCACAATTTTCTTTTCATTAGTGGCGGTTGATAAAGAAGAACTTGTGATTTGTTTTATCATGAAGTTTGATTTCCGCAGCCTTGGTTACTTCTTCTCAGCTTGATTCTAGTACGTGCTTGATTTTCCGTTTTTTTGTTTTGTCACCACTTTCATTGAAAGAATTTCTTGGTCGCCCGGGTTCTGATGATATACCAGTAACTTTTTCGATCACAAACTCAAATTCTAAATCATTATTTCGTAGCTAGGAATCATGATTCTCCAAGAAAACTTCACATCTCCGTTGAGATTTCTTCCACCGATGATTCATTTTTGTGCAGAACCTGCTGATTGCTTCCGTCACGTGTTTCAAAGATTCTGCGGATGGATCAACAACTTTGAATTTATCGATTATTGACTTGAGGATTCCGTCATTTTCATTAGGTTTCTTGATTTTTGTCCAAATATAAGAAAATTAAAATCTTGAGATTTTGCCTGCAACTCCTAAAAACATAAAAAAAAACCAGCGAAGTGCAAGAAAGCGTACAAAAACTCAAAGATATTCTGAAAGTAGACAAAAAAAGCTAACAAGGCAAAATGAGATCACTCTCTGGATATTGATGGTGAGCCATTACTTTTCCTTGAAACAAAATAAAGAATGCTTACGTGAAACCATATAGTGAACACCGAATCTTTGAGAAATGAATTACGACCACTTGAGTAGTAGCGATTTTCTTGAGAATTACGTATTATTTTGGAGATTCAATAGCAATGTTAACCTGATAATACAAGTCAGAGAGAATCCTTTGGACGAATGAACCGTAGATGAATTACGAGAAACTCATATTATAACACCGAGAAAAGGAAACAATTCTGACTTATTTGACCAGATATTAATAGCACATTGCGAAGATGTAAACAAACAGTGATCGTTATTTATTTCGTTCTTGAAGTTATCGACTATCGTTTGAAAGCATGTAACATGAAATTTTCCCCAATTTGAAAGGTGTTTTTGTCCATCTAGATGGGTCATTTTGTCCTGGTGAAAATTTCCGCTCGCCGGAAGCGAACTTTGAAGCAAATGAAGCGTGAAAATGTTTCAATTTCCGCTCCTTTCGCGCTTGTATACTGTTTCATCTACTCTCCAGCGTCACTTCATACCCTTTTTACGCTCCCATTTTCACTAGGGTGCTCACTGTGGCGCAGATTTCATGTTCTTTCGTGAGGATTCAACAAAACTCTCGGTTGCTCATACATGGAAACATGGAAGAAATTAATGATCCAAATTTTTGATGACTAGTACACTGAGAAAAATTGTACTGTGAAAAGTCCCATCATTGTCAGCAAGTTCAGGATATTCTTGACATCTAACTGAATGTAGAGAGAATGTTTCATGAGAACAAAAAAGTCATGACGGGCAAACAAGGTATAATAACCTAATAACGCGCTATCATTCCATGTGGGAAGGATGTCCAAAATGTATACAAATCGTATACAATCATATACAAATTGTGTACAATTGTATACAGTTTTGGACATTTTTTTGCACTTGGGATGACAGTAAACTTTCATAAACTTGAACCTACATTCAGCTTGATTTCAAGAGTATTCTGAACTTGCTGACAATGATGGGACTTTTTACAGTAAAATTTTTCTCAGTGTATGTCACTATTGGGCGGAGCACAAATTGGAGGAGAATTCGTGAACTGGATTTTAATAATTCGTCGACTTTGCCCATCGTTTTAACAATGGAATTCATTTTTCATTTTGATCGTCGAAATAATTGAAAGAGTAAACGAATTATTAAAATCCAGTGTACGAATTTTTCTCGAATTTTTTCTTTGTCCAAAAGTGACACATTAGTTAGTGAAAATTTGGATAACTAATGTTTTCCGTGTATTGAGATTTCGGGAAAAATTGTTCTGTGCATAGATAACCACTGATGTTCCAATAAATAATACTCGGTCAGATAAGACCGCAGTTTTATGTTTGAGACTTTCAAGGGTTTCACGGTGTCCGTGTTTACGGTTTTACCTTTTTCAATGAATAAAGAAATAGAGTGATTTTACGATATTATTGCATGTCATTACGTACATGTATTGTGAAAAATCGTAACGTATCGAAATGCTGGGTAACGTTGTCTTGTTTCTTTTCAACGGGAACAAGATGGTGAGCGGTATATACGTTACAGCTCCTTACAATGTGTGCTGATAGTAAAGTTGCCACGTGAACGGTGCAAGAGTATAGATTTTTGATTTTATCGGTTCAAGATATTATGACTGGAACCCAAAATGTGAGTTGATGAAATTTGAAAATGTATTATATCGTCAGATATCAAGAATATATTTATATTATAAATCACATTTCAGATTGCTTTTGTGTTATACGTATGATTGCTCATGATTCGTGCATTTAAACAACATTTTAAAAGAGACTTCTCTAAAAAGTAGATGATTAATGAAAGCTAAATCGAGTTAAATAAGATTTGATAAAAAAATTCTGTTGTTCTATAATTTGTTCAATAAAGTCTCACCTGTTTGTTAGTTTTCTCGTGGCAATCAACCACTCGTCTGTTACATATCAAATGAGTGAGAGAAGTATATATTCAAATATCATTGAGAATGATATTTTTTTATTTTTATCGCATAATGTTTTCACTAAAATGGTTGAGAAATCCAGTCGTTTGGAGAACTATGGAATGTCGTTAAGCCTCAAGAATGTACCGTCTTTTGATGTCCTTTTTAGTTGCTCTTTGAAGTTATACGACAAAGGATGAGGTAATGCTGCAAAGCTGTACAGGAATTTGATAAAATATTTCAACCAAGGCACTTCTTCTCAGTTAGCCTGTTCTTCAACTTCCCAACCTCTTTCTTTACAGATCTGAAAAAGTTCAGAAGAAGATGTAAATTTTCGAAGATTAAACCACATTAGTATTTTCCCAAAATAACTCATCAAAATGTATGACACAGACAAAAGTATATGGGACTGATTGCCACTCGCCCCAGTTCTCATCGTGACTTTAAAATAGGAAGTGAGTGATGACTCGCGATTTGATAATCATCACAATGTTAACCTATCGTTTCCATTGTAACGTAAACAGTTTGTCGTAATCACTCCGATTTCAAATGGGACTGATTACAATTTTGAAATATCTGTGACCAAATTACTGTTCATTATAGTAAGGGAGAATGGGGACACTTGTACCACGGGGTGACATACCCCATAGCAAATATCTCTTGATCTTACAGAAATGTCCAAGTCGTTTTTGCACGTGTTGCTAGCTGTACACGGAGAGAAAAGATCATGGAATGATCGCTAGAAAAGATAGTAAACTGGTGACAACTACGAATTTTTGTACACAGTCGCTAACAGAGACGAGTAATGATTCTTATTTTGGTATACTATATTGTATTTTAATATACCAAAATAGGAATCATTACTCGTCTCTGTTAGCGACTGTGTACAAAAATTCGTAGTTGTCACCAGTTTATTATCTTTTCTAGCGATCATTCCATGATCTTTTTTCTCCGTGTATGATGCCCTAACTCCACACGAGTCCACATGAATGTGAAATGATTCTCTTTCTTTTATTTATAGCGAAAGCTTTGGCACTCTCAAAATCGCTCTATTTTTGTATCATTTGTGCTCGATTATTAATTCCGAATAAATATACTCATAAACTGATTTGAACAGATTGATTATTATTTGAATTGAGGTATCAGTTATTCATAGAGAGAGATGAAGAGCTAATCCGCAGGGTGGTGCGAGAATGCCAACAGGGTGATACAAGTTTCCTGTCATGTGGGGAGAATTGCACTAATCGGAATGTTTCTGGAGAACACTCGTACCATTGATAGAACGTTGGATTTGATCTTGCAATCATTCGCAACTTGAAGAGGAATTTTTGCTCTGGACATACACGGAGAGAATTAAATAACCCTAGTAGAAATCACTCTAGTCGTTCTCTAGGCCTCGCAAGGCCTCGCAAGTAACTTGCAAGGACTTGTGAGGCCTCGTAATTACCTAGAGAAATACTAGAGTGATTTCTGCTAGGGAACACTCACTGCTATGTAAACATCGAAATAAGCTGCATTATTTCAGCATAGCATTGGAGACCGTTTTTTGTATCAATCTTTGATCGATTAAATCTTAATACCCTCCACGTAAATCATAATGATCAGAATGTTACATAGTATCGAATCCAACATCATGATAACTATATTCTGTAACAAATTTCAGGCTATATCGTATTCATAACAACCACAATTTACATATGACAATTGATCTAAAGATGCGTAGTTGTGGAAAGCCCTGTAAAAATGTAGTGGATGGGATGTACATCGTAATAAGTACGATGTTGCAATACCAACTTCATGCGGCACAATTAACACATCAGTGTGTATGATCGAAAAATGTTTGAGACAAATGAACTCGCAAAATATTCACGAAACGACGATACACCGGTATATTCCTAAAAAAAGGTGGTTTGAGAAAGAATTACGATTGAGCACATCAAATATTGTGTATTAATCACATATATTTCAATTTCTCAATTTGATGATGGTTCATCTATTTTTATGTATTCGGTAAATTCACTGCCTTGATTTTCATCGAATTTATATTATTGTAATATGCGAATGAATCATTTTCTCATGTCTCATCAAATTTGTGTGAATTTCTCATTCTATATCATTTACTTGTTCGCTTTGTTTTGCGTTAATCACCATTAAGTGGATACGAGCGTTCACTTCAGACCTCTTTTTCTATTGTATAAGTTTGTCTTTTTCTAACCAACGTGCTCGGATGGTAAACGCTCGTATCCCCTTAAGTATTGATGTAATTTTTATGATTTAATAAAAATACCAGCATTGATGTGGCTTTTCTAATTCTCTTCAACATTGTGTTTTGAATTTTCTCCTGTATTCATAATGTGCGGAAAAAGGTTCAAATCCCATATCCCACACAGCACCACAGTTCCATATGGATTCGCAAAGAACTCCATAAAAAGAATTCAATATGAATTCTTTATTAAGAGTTCTTAAAGAATTCATAAAGAATCCAATCGGATCGTAAAGAATTCTAAATGAGTTCTTAAAGAGCTCAGAAAAGAGTTCATGAAGTATTCATAATGATTCGCAAGGTATTCTCAAAGAATCCCCGGAATGTCAGTTCAGAATGAATCGCTGGGGGAGTTCTTTTTCTCGTCCAAAAGAACTCCTAAAGAGCTCTGTGAAGAATTCAAAAAGAAGTCTTATCAAGTACTTTTTGAGTCAATGTTGAAAATTTCTATTTATTTCATAGAAATATAAAAGTACTTGACAGGAAAAAAGTACCTTGAGTACAAAAAGTGATTGAGGATGCCCATCTCTGTTTATAAGTTCCCTAAGTTTTCAAATTCATTTCCATCAACTTGTTGAAACTTGACTTGATTGAAATGTTACAGCGATTTATAATGGAATGTTTTATTGTATAAAGAATTTCAGAATTCATTAGCAAATAGTTTTGTATGAAATCAATTCTAAATGTACCTTGCGTCAAGTTATAAAATACATTTAATGCTTCACATTACCCGATAAAAATACTCTCAATTTTTTTACATGTCCTTTACACTGCTAATGGTTGATCACATTCCAATGTATTCAGAAACAGTCTGGTAAAATCAAAATATGGCCCTTGAAAACATTTCTGCAATTCCTTCGCTGAGTCTGTGACGCTGTTTTCTTTCTGTTAACTGAGATCAAGCAATGAAATCTTGCACATACATGGAGACACCTCACTGTAAGGTCGAAGAGTGACTAAACATACATACACCAGTATCCGAATGTCTGTTCTATAACATCCTTCGATATTGTTATGGATTTGTGTTGAATCTTTTTCAGTTCGATTAGAATTATTCACTTTGAACTTTTCAATGAATTTGTAACGAATTCTTTCAACTCTCCTAGAATATCCCGGGATGCTCGGGTGAACGGTTTGAAGAGTTTTTGGAGTGTTTCAATGAATTATTCAAATTTTTTGAAAAGCACATATAGAATTCTTAATGAACTTCTGGAGAATTCTTCATGAACTCTTGTAGAATTCTTTATGAATTCTTCAAGACCTCTTTGCGAACTGTTTTGGGATTCTCTAAGAATTCTTTTAGACGAGAAAAAGAATTCCCCCAGCGATTCATTCTGAACTGACATTCCGGGGATTATTTGAGAATTCTTTTTGGATTCTTTCGGACGAGTTATGGAGTTCTTCAAGAATTCATGTGGGATTCTTAAAGAATTCTTTCAGAACTCTTTTTGCTGTGTGGGATGTAATTTATATTAAAATAGGTCTGTCATCAAAAATAATTCCAATTCACTGAGATAAAAGTATTATTACAATACCTAGACAATATAATAATTTTCAAAGAGGTACGAGGAATGCATTAGGAACTCTTTGAGAATGCTCATACTATCTGGGTGTAATTTGCTGGATAGGAAGTTATGTATGCTACCAAAGAAATAATTTGAAAGAGGAATTCTGAAGAATGGACGACATTTCCGGGAAATTCGGATTTGCTTGAGATTTCAATTTTCATTTACTCTTTCGTATTCCATGAGATGTTATATTTACCATTGGATTGTGATTTTTTTATTACTTTCTCAGTAATGAAACTTGTGAATTATAACAGATTATCATGAAGAAATTACATGTAGCATTTTGCAATTCGTTGCATAGAATTGATTTTTTCGGAATATGCAGGCCCCACCTTTTGAGCGCATATAGGATTACCATCTCGAAAAGAGAACACCATGTTCATTCGTCAAGTCTTGTGAAAGCTCAAATATGATTGGATGTGTGAGAAGGATAGACCAATAAACATCGTGTCCTCTTTTCGAGATAGTAACCCTAAGCACATACGATATACAAAATTGGATTGAAGGATCTGTTTTATTACAAAATTGGATCACCAAGAATCCAAATTATTGGAAAAGAATCATAAAGGATGGAACAAAATTTTTCTCTCTGTTCCACATTTATTGTTAGATTAATCGCACTCTGAATACAAATTGACTTTTTCGCATCATGCACATGAAATAAGAACAGAAATTATAAAAATCCTAACTTTGAAATAACAAAATCTTTGTTGCGTTTCATTTTACAATCATTAGAATTTAGTGAAATATTCTGATTTATATTTAAAACAAACTTATTAGAGATGTAATTTATTGACGTATATTTATAAATTTATTTCAATATTCTTTGAAACATACGCCAAATTTTTCCAGATTCTTATCTGAAGGTCATTATGTAACATCGTAAACATTACGATTTAATTCCATTCACGAGTAGATTTTTTCATCATACTAATCAATATGTTTCATTGTTCATGACACTAGGACGTCCATCGGTTTCTACACCTCTGTTCACATGATACAAAATACTGCAGTATGAAAATAGCAATTAATTTTTGAATTCAGTCCTATGTAAAATCGGAAACATTAGGATTTAATTCTCTCCGTGTATTCGATAAATAATGTATCGAATGAACTTAACCATGAGAGTGATAACAATGTAAAAAAAAAGTGCTGCAAGTGCCCCCACTCTCCCCTAACCGTTACCGGATGCTCTTTTTTGTGCAGAAGAAAAACAAGATGTAATGGTGGAAGATACATGTTGATAGACACCACTAGTCGATAGAAAAAAAATGGAGTGATGCGTGGATAATTCGAGGAGTATAAAAGGATATATGGGAGAGATATAGTCATCAAAAAGGAGAAAATAGCAGATACAAACGAAGAGAAACAGGAGAACAGATGAGAGAAGTTCTAGAATTCAAGATAGAACAGGTGGTATAGCAGGGAAATTACTCCAAAAGTTATAAAATCTTCGGAGGCCAGAAGAAATGAAACAACAAGATTTCCCAAAATATTGCCAAGAGGATTTCCCATTAGGGTTCCTAACGGGAATCGATAGGATTTTTCTTCAGGAACAATGTTGAAATTAATGGGTATTTATTGGGATTTTCTAAAAATTAAGCAATGAGAATGAATGAGAATAATCCACTTTGAACTGGGTGAACATTTCCATTCATTCTCATCCAAAAAAATCCAATGGGAATGAATTGGGTTTTTCATAAGGGTCGCTATTTAAAGAAATCTGATTCAGACTCATTTGAAGCATCAATCAGAACCAATGGGGAATCCGATGAAAAAAGACAGAAAGATGTTCTCAGAAAATTTTTGTCAACATCGTGGTTGGTTGTGAATAACCAATGTACGGTTTATAATACAATATATACGCGGTCTATAACACTTCAAAAAACACATATATCATCGATTCAATTTTTCCATATGATGAGTCATTGCTGAAAGAAATCCAAACTTGGTGATAACCCATCCAACGTTGTACTACAGACGTCCTTGCTTAACCTAGAAGATCGATCTGGAACTCCCTCTTGTTTGATACCGTGGTTTGCTTCCTACCAATATGATTTGAATGACTTCTTTATGGAAAGGGCTATAATAATGGGATTCAATTGGTGATAGCCCATTGGACATATGGAAGGGTTTATCGGTATTAATAAAAGCATGATAGAGAATGAGTGTAAACAGAAAGTTTCCCGTATTAACTTCTATAAAAATAAATGGGGAAATTCTAAAAGATGCATGTTGAATGGGTTTGTATGGGAAATTTCCATCTCAATCCATCACAGCCTCCCACATGGATTCCTGAATGGGTTTCAATGGGAAATTCCTGGACTTGAATTATATGGGCAGGAATAGGTTGTTTCTGGAATATAGGGAATGAATGAATCCCTCTAGAGAGTAATCGATTTTAATTACTGTTTGTTTCCAGTGAATAGTTCATAGGCAGCATTGAAAAAATTCCCATTTCGTCGGACAAGAATAATGAATAGGGACATTTCACGAGATCAGTGTTGATAAAGTTTGTATAGGGAATTTCCATCTAAATCTATTGCAGCCTTCCATATTGATTTTGAATAAGTTTGCATGAGAAATTTTTGACATCGAATTATATGGGCAGGTATAGGTTGTTCCTAGAATGTAGGTAATGAATAAGTTCCTTTTAAGAATATCGAATTGGGAGTAATGAGAATTGTGTAATCGGAGGCAATGAGGAGTTTTCCATATCCCTGGTTAAAAGAATCAGTTTATTCTCGCCAAATCTCACTAAATCACATTAAATCTTAGACAATGTTCTGACCGAATCTCACACAGCGATTTCTCAATGAGATTCGGTCAGGAGAATGGATTCTTTGAATGTGAATCTGGTTGAATCTCGTCAAATATAATTGAATCTCGAACAATGTTCTGGTCAAATTTCATGAAATTTCATTTGTCAGATTGAATGGATTCTTGCAATGAGGGATTGGTCCGTATCAGAATGAATGGGAAAACTCCGCAAGATCCACGTTGGATGGGTTCTTATGGGAAATTTCCATTCCAAACGACCGCAGCCTCCCACATGGATTCTGAATAGGTTTCAATAGGAAATTTCTGAATTAGAATTTTGTAGGTAGGGATGGTTTGTTCCTAGAATATAAGTAATGAAAAAGTTTCTGTCCAAAACAATCTATTGGGTTTTCAGTTGTTCTATATGAATGTTTCATTTGTGTCAATTAGAAGTTGTCCATCTTTGTGCCTTACAGAGAAGATCCCATCCAAAACTATTCAATTCATCAATTGAAACAAATCAGATTTTTGTCCTGGAAATTTACAATTTGATCTTATTCGATGTTCCTCTTCTACAATTTTCCCACTTCGTCTTATAGGAGTGAATGTGGGAAACTTTCCATCTACATCCCAATCAACATTCATCCAGGATGAATAGGCAACGTAATTGATTATTCCCTAAAGGAACTTGTTCATTACGTACATTCCAGGAACAACCTATTTCCGCTCATGAAATTCTGTTCTAGAAATTCCCCATTGAAACCCATTCACAATCAGTGTGGAAGAATACGTTAGATTCAAATGGGAATTCCTCATTTAATCCTATTCAACGTTCATCTCGTGGAATCCCCCCATTCATTCTTATAGAAGCCATATGTGAAAGTTCCTTTTGCTGTTTATCCCCTACCGTGCTTTCATTAAAACCAATAAAACTGCTCACATTTCCAATGGACTATCACCAATTGAATCCTATTACTACAATATTTTTCATTCGATCTTATTCATTCCGAATGGGCGCCGCAGTCGTTCTTACCGGGTCTCATTCAAACCCATTCAATTTGAATCGTTTTCTATCGATCTCTATGAGATCTTTCAAGCAGGGTTACGAACGCAACAAAGAGGATTCTAAACAGTGGTAAAAATGGATTTCCATTATTTCCTTTCCATCTTTTGGAATTCCCCGGTTATTTCATGCTGCTAATATAACATCTGCAGTCTTCGAATGAAACGTGATATTACAAACTCCTTGTTTGGAGTTGGCAGGAGTTTGACATTTCAAGATATGATACGGTGCATATTGGAAAAATAGATGAGCATCAGTATTAAACACTATGACATACTTGTGAGTTTCTAGTATCTCACAGCTTGATATTATACGTAACACGTAACGTCAGCATACGCGACGTACACTGTGCCACTCATGTACACCAATTGTTTGGTCAATCATGAAGTACAACATGTGATGTACAGAAGTACATTGGATTGATAATAAATTATGAGCGATAGAGTATGAAACTTATGTGAGCTATAGGTTCATCTATCGGGAATTGACTCATTCTCATGAATGAATTACTTATTTCATGTGTTCCATTCAAGTTTGTCAGTCGTCCAATACGGAAAAATTCGCATTCCCTTGTCAAACATTTCTTTTATTACTACTTCCGGTGTAAAAACGAAGACCGAATGAGAATTCGGATGAAATCGGAATAAACTCGGGACTACATCCGGATGTATCAGGTCTTCATTCGAAAGCAATAATTTTCCTCTACACTGAGAAAAGTATATGGTAACGGTTATTTCTCAAGATAGTGATTTGGTGACAGATATTTCAAAATTGTAATAGTACCATTCAGAATCGGAATGAGTACAATATGGTGACCATCGTAATGATCACCAAATCGCGAATCATCGCTCAAGACCTATCCTAAAACCGCGATGAGAACTAGAGCGAATGGTAGTTAATCCCATATACTCTTCTCCGTCCGCGGAAGTTTCAGTGGTCACAGATCTGAAACGCCGACCTTACTCACACGAACGTAACAGTATATACATGTGAGAACATGTACGTATCACATGTTCACATGCATGTACCGTTGGGTCTGTATGAGTGAACGTCGGCGTTTCGGATCTGTGACCACCGGGAAGTTTATCCGATTTGATATGTGTATTTGAAACAAGATCAATAAAGCTTCATCCGGATTGATCAGGATTTCACAAAAGGAGAGTTCGGAAGAATAACTATTTCGGATTGTAATTCCAAAATCCTTTTGAAGTAGTCCACGAACTATTTTGCTATCTGGGCCATATCAGTGTTGGGATGGTTGATGTACCAAAATTTATAATCGGTTCCAAAATATTGATAACTGATAATCTTACTGGAAGCTAATCAATTTTCAACTAATGATAAGAGTTCAGGATATTTGCTATCTGGCACATCGACATTATCACTAAGCAAGTATCCCTTTCATGTAATATTGTCATTCGTTTTTGTAATATTTTGAAATATTGCACCCTATCAGCAAAAGGTGTCTTTGGGAGGTTTTATAAACCTTCTATCACGTTCTAGGGGCACGTTTCTTAGTAGAAATTTGTCTAGTGGTTCTCTAGTTGTAACACCTACCTCAGCGAAAAAATAGAGACCCAAGTAGCTCATTTATGAGTTGCTCATTGGACTGGCAAGTACGGTATTGTACTCTAGTAGAAATGCTCTAGTAATTGACGAGTTTTGTAACACTTAACTAGCCAAAAACTAGACGCTTGCAAGTGCCTCGTAGAGCTCTGGCGAGGTACTTGCAAGTATCTAGTATCTGGCTAGTTAAGCGTTACAGAAATCGTCAATAACCAGAGCATTTCTACTTGGGGTATTGATATTGTATAATTATTTTTCATTTGGAAAAGCAATACTCACGTTCCAAATTGTAATAGATACTAGTATAGAGGTGAATTTAGAGCTGGCTGTAATTTTTAGTTAATTTGATGAGAAAAATGTAGTTCTTAGTAATAATTCCAAAAAACAAAACGGAATAAACACAACTTTCAGCCAAATTTAATAGCCCTTTCAATGAGTATCTACGTGCTTTCCTGGTCTTCCTACACGATTATCTTACCTCCGTACAGTACGTTTTTTGTTGTCGTTTACTTCTTAGATCATACATTGGAAAAAAAATTATCGTTTTTACTACGAAACTGTATGCCATTCGCAACACATTGCTGTGGTAGCGAAGAGCATATGTTATATTTAATATAACGAGCTGTGTAGATAGAGAAAAGATGCGTATCGTTGTAAGACGGATACCAGATCTTTCTACCAACTATATTTTTTCCATTAAAATAAAAATCATTCAAGTAAAATAAAATTCTTATTTCACCCTACTGATATTTATTTCAGTCGAAAAATACTTTATTCTGTGTACGAGAAAAAAGTATTCATTTCAATCAAATAAGGTTTCTTAACTATTAACAAATCTTATTTGACCCAAAGATGGTTTGTGTTCCAATTGATGAGCCTTCCTTGTCACAAATAAAGTCTTCTCTCAGTGTACAGGAAAGAATGTATCTACAAATGATGCTACCTGTTTCTTGAAATTTAATCTTAAAAAACAAGATTTTCTTCCGATAAATGATACGACATAAGACTAAAAGAAACAATCTACTAGGATAAACTGAAAAAAAATCACCTTCTCGAGAATTAAAGCCGTCGCAAAAACTTCGTACGTCTTATGAGGCAGTGGAAAACTCCCGGTATCGTTCTGCCGAGACTGATAGAAACTAAACAAGTCCAAGAAAAGTCTCGATCTCGTGCGAAGCCCTACTGGCAACTGGAAAGTGACCTATTTGGATTTCTAGTTCTCCGTTAGGATAGGTGTTGGAACTAGAGAATTCCTGGAGGAATTTCCACTAAAGTTTTAAACTGTCTGATATGTAGTAATTATGTACTATTTTGGGGATGAGCACGTTGTAATGTGTAGCATTATTTCAATTTGCTGCACAGGAAAGAGTATTTCTTCGAATCTAAGAAATTGTTATTTGAATAGGGCCAAATGAATATTTCTTCAGAGAGAATGAATATTTTTTTGAATGAACAACCCTGCTAAAAATGTCAGGCAGAACCGAACAGTTGTTGTCAGACTTTGAACGATTTAGTTTCCCAGATAATCCAGGCAAAATTGACAAACTTTCTACCCGATTTGGTCTGTATTTACTGATGACAATTTTTCTGTCGGATTTCAACAAGATTTTACAATTTAGTGATTCCGTACAAAATCGAGTAGAAAGTTTGTCAGTTTTTGTACTGTTTCGCTCTCGCCGAGACTTAACGGGTCTCGTCTCGGTCTCGCTTTTGTCTCGACAAAATCAGTAATCGTCTCGGTCTCGAGTCGAGATTCTCGCCATTCTCGGTTTCGACAATGCATTCTATATGTTTCGATATAATCGAGATTCTCAGCTTGGCAGGTATCGTCTCGATATTGAAAAGTACTTTTTCGTCTCGTTTGGTATCGGTCTCGTTTCGATCTCAGGGTTGATACTGAGACCAGTGTCGGTCTCGTTTGAAACAGTGAATTTTCGCCTAGATCACCTGGGAAAGAAACCGTTCAAAGTCTGACAACAATTTTCTGTCCGGCATTTTTACCAGGAAAAATATGTCTTCCTCTCGAAGAAATATTTATTTGGACCTATTCAAATAGCAATTTCCTAAATTCAAAGAAATACTTTTTTCTGTGTGGTGTTACTGTTCCAATTTGAAATCTGGTGCCACTGGCTCGGAGAGATCCCGTATAAGTCCAATCGTGCGTTCAACATCTGCAAAAACAATGGATTTTTAGTGATAATATTTAGGGTGTTCAGAATTAATTAGGCGTTGGTTTTTTTGATTGGCTGTCACAAAATATCATTATCAGCAGTGATACAAATTACTTGAGGTAATTTACTCAGCACATCATGAGTAAAATGCTAGGTAATTTACACGGAGAGAATTAAATAATCCCTAGTAGAAATTTTGGACGGGAAAATATCAGGTCCTCATCAGGTTCCGTCACGGGGTTCCCTATTTCGCTCGATTTTATAGAAATCTCATCCGAACCCTACTGTACCCCTGCATTACAACCGTATTTGAATTCTATTGGGGTAATCAGATGCCTTGTAAGGGCCTCATAAGATTTTCCTCACTTACAATTTCCGGATTCTAACCTGATCAAAATCTTATTAAAAATAGGGAATGCCTTATCAAATTTCTACTAGGGATAATGAAATTAGGGGTGTGAATATTTTCAAAGGAGAATACATCGTAACGATTACGGTGTTTCGTAGTGCTAACTACCTCGAAAACAAATGATGTCTACTTTTTATGCGATTTTTCGTCATACACTGAGAACCCAATTATTTCTTAAAATTGAAGAAAATTTCTTCGCCCTCATCCTAATAAATCTTCCTTCCAATGGAAAAAACAATTCATTTTAATGAAAAAATTTTTCATTGAATTGAAATGACATTCTTCAAATTCAAAAAGGATTTGAGAATTTTTCGTTTCAATCTGATGAGAACTTTTTTCATTTAACTGAATTTTTTCCAATTGAAAAAAAGATTTATTAGAATGAGGGCAAAGAAAAGTTTCTTTCAGTTTAAGAAATTGGGTTCTCAGTGTAGCAACTCGATCAGCGGCATGTTCACATCGCAATATTTATTATTCAATTCTCTCCGTGTACATGTTGGGTTTCTTACAGTTTTTTTTTACATCGGGGAATTTCTGTAAATTCACCAGAAATCATCAGTTTCAGATCAATGGTAGCTTTTTGACATAGCAGAAATAACTTACTCAATTTATTATTTACTTAAAATACCGTAATATACTCAATTTATTGTACTGGTAAAAAATCGGTAAAATACCAAAAAATAGTTTACCACGAGTAATTTGGCAGCACTGATTACCAGGATTCGTAAATGTTGAACACACGGCGAATGGAGTATCGGTCATCAGTTTTAAGCTAACTTTGTGTACTAGTTCCCGTATGAATCCAGATACACGTTAGTTTTATACTCAACAGTTTCCTATTCCTAGGAAACCTGCTCCCCAAAATTTATCCGGATGGAACCAACATGAACCACAGGACATAGGATTTTTCCCTCTCGCAGTTTTCGAATGGGATTCAGATAAAGCCGAATGTACAATCATGATAAAACCTGATGTTATTTTGTTCGGGCTTGTATCCAATTCCTATCCAGTTTTCTTACCAGGGTTGGATCAGAATCAATTCTCGTTACGTAAATTTGTATGAATCTTTTGATTTTTCCACGTACATTTCCTCCCATGGATGATTGTGAAATAAAATCATGTGCACTGTCAAGAATATGGGGAATCTTTCCTCACTTCAGTGGTTAATCCCTTTCCCTGAGTGAGGAGGAATTGTTGTTCTTTTTAAATCAAAAACAGAAAATTTTTCCTCTATTTTGAAGGTTTTTCAGCTTTTTGAGAGTTGAACTCTCCAAAGAGTGAAGAAAAATTCGGCTATTCTGTTGCTACTACTTTTTCGCAATTATCTTTCACACTCTAATGCAACAACAACGTATATGTGTTTTTTCTTTAAACATTTTTTAGAGCAATTGCACTTTTGCGATCCGTACACTGTACATTTTTTGAGATGGATGTTTGGACTCCAGTTTGTCCTTGAATTGTTGAAAAGAGCTCTCCCATTCAATTAGTGTTGTATAGAAGTTTTATGTATTACCGTTGGGACTGATGCTTTGAAACAACAAGGATTCGCTCCAACCATACTGAATTCGGTAAGGGGTCGTCCATAAATTACGTAAGACGTTTAAGGGGGGGAGGGGGTTCATGGAATTCTTACCAGATCTTACAAGGGGGGAGGGGGAGGGGTTGCACCAAAATCTTACGTAAGATGGATGTAACTAAATATTAAGAAATTCAATTTCAACTGATTTCGAAAAACACATATTTCCTTCAACTTTTTCAAAGATTTTACAAAGATGATGTTCTGTAATCAAGTATCCTTGGATAGTCAATTTTAGTAAGTTAATAATCATCAATGTTATACCATAATTGAGTCATTTATAATTTCTGTACACTTCTGTATTATATTACCTTACCACATGGGGGAGGGGGAGGGGTTTAATGAAATCTTACGATGCCTTACAAGGGGGAGGGAGGGGGGTGAAAAAATGCCAAAATTGTCTTACGTAATTTATGGACGGCCCCTAATCCTTCGATTATTCGTCGCCAATAGATTGAACAAATCGAATGAATAACGAGTTCCATTCAATTGAGTGCTTCAGTAAATCGGATTAAGGTTTTCTGGAATGCATTGCAGTCAATTGGCGGCTGATAATTCCGCATCATTATGGATTCTTAAATTTGTATGGAATAACCACAAAAGATCATTTCATTCACGATACCCTTTGACGATATTATTTGAAAGATTCTTAATCGATATGATTTAGATTCAACTCTTATTGATCATTCTATAAGAATAAAAGATTCAGATTTTATCTAAAACAGTTCAATTCTTGGTAGGAAAACAACACGTTGGAAAAAATTTAATCTGAACTTTCCCTAGAATGGGTAAGAGGAGGATTGCATAATGTATTCAAATATATGTGTTCGGTATATTCTTCTAGAATGCAAATTACTAATTCAGCATTATTTGCTTTATAATTTATACAATGGGAATGAAAGTGAACTCCCTGGATGTATTTTTTTCACAACACGTAGAATGCATTCGTTCATTTGAAATTTTATTTTCAGTTTCCTTTATCAAAGAAGGTTTAGTACCCTAGTGAGGTGAGAATTATGACGCTTACAATATCGTATAAAGGTATATATATCGTACAGGGATATAATTATCCAGTGTAGTCTCGTTTAGATATGCAGATTCGAACACACATTTTTCAACAGCTTGGTTAAAAACGTATGGATTAAAATATTCAAGATATCTTTCAACACATCTTCAAATTCCGAATATTTAAAATGTGGTACTGTACGAGACATCTTCTTCAAATGTCTATTATTCGACTTCAAATGTGTAACATTTTCCGCTGAAACTGGATAAAATACTTCAACACACCATTCAGAAATGCCTGTACATTCGTATGAAATAGAAAGATCCCCGTGGTGCATTTATTCCTCGAATGTTATAAGTCAAGTTTGTGTCTGCGGTAGTTCCAGTTCCGCAATACAATACCGTCTGAGTTCCGTTTTCTATCAACGATCTCTCCTGAGAATGCATCTCTCTTTCTCTTATTAGAAATTTAAGTTGAAAACTTCCGGTCTCGTTAAGTTTCTACCATATTTCGCTGTTATAACGTAATTCTTCTTGGCTTATTCACCTCACAGAATTCCAATATCTCATACATTACACCCATTCAGTATTGATATACAGCTTGGAGTTATTTTTCATGATTTTGAACAACATATTTCATCACCTAAATCGTTGTCAATGACGAACGATGAGAAATAATTATTCCATTTCATGTATTTTAATTTTATTTGAACATCAGTGCAATTCAACAACCAACGTATATTTGAAACGGTTGGAAAAATTGAGATAATTAATTAGTCGCAGGAGTGAAAAATTCACATCGGCTTGGTTTAAATTCTCATTGTATATTCGAAACGAAGTTATACTTGAATTTTTCCCGATGAGAATCCAATTGAAAATTATTACGCGATTCGGAGAATCCGTTATCTCGCGCATTCGTACTTTATTTCTTCAGGATTGGAAGAATACATCATTTCTCATTGATCGTCTAGATTATCTCGCATTGTATTGTGCGCTCGGTAGAAATATACACGGAGGAAAATAATGGGTTAGTTGTAATATTCTATTCCACATTTGAGGAGTACTTTTCAACAGATGAGACCTAATAGTATTAATTCACTAGAAAATATTGTCATCTTTATTGTATTATTTTTCTCCGTGTACAATACGACAAATGAGTGTACAGATCGGATTGTGATACCGGAGAGGATTGATTTTTCATTAAGGAATGTCAATATTTCATTTGAAAGAATCTCACGATTTTTCAATATTTAATGAGGTCACATGAAATACCAAATTAGAGTGGTAATTATGAATATTATTCTATTCGAGAATTTGTCAATCGTTGTATGATTCAATTCGTATCGTATAGGTGTGAATGTGAAAAAAGTTCGAATCGATTTTGTATTTGAGAGATTTACGTAATTGAAAAACATTCAATTCATAGGGTCTAAATATAGATTACATAAAGTTGGAGCTATGTACAAGGTTCTATATATAGTTCACATACAGTCTATATACTTCTTCTCGCATGAATATACAGGAAGAACTTCTAGACAAAATCAATCGATGGAAACTGCAAACTGTCTTCGAATAAACCCTATCAGGATGGTGATGGAGAAGGAGGTTAACGTTGAGATTTGGAAAGATTGAAAATTTCACGAATATTTTTTAATGAAAATATAAAATTGATGATGAGTTCCTCTCTTGAATTCAGATTCAAGCTTTCAATGAAAACATAATTTTCAGATGGACCATGAAAATATGATAGTTTGTTTTTTCCTATTTGTTAACCCGGCTATTTCCTGTCACCTCTTGTATTAATGGGCTGAAGAAGGTAAAATCTTCACAACCCTCAGCGGTAAAAGTGAGATCCTTTGAGTTATCAATCTCTGCTGTCCTTAATATCGTGGTATCCGCTTCTGAAAAAAACTTGGATTGACGCAGCATCGCTAGGGAGAAAGTCGGACTGATTAGTCGGAAACTCAACCCCTTGTGCCTGCCAGAATAGTAGAAACAGTAGATTTTTCTCTCTCATGTAGTTTTTTTTTCTATCAATCGATTGAAAGCTACACTTTTTTAAAGCTCTCCAATTTCATTTCTACGTGATACACAATGACTCGTTATATTTCATTCAATTCATCACACAAAGCAGTAACTCCTTTTTGCATAGGAAATTGAATGAAAATTATAACGATTCCTGAATGCTGTATTTCAATCTTTCTAAAGAAATGTTGCTGTATCAATTGATTTCCTCTTGTTACTGTCTCTATTTCCGGAACACCATTGTTTTCGCTTTGAGGAATTTCATGTCGTGTACGTCCTTCGCGATGTATAATTCTCTACAAGCGTTGCCTTATTTTCAAACAGAAATCTCATCCCCTTTGATGTAGTGTCACTTTTCACATTTTCCTGAGGACATTCGACTTCAAAGCAAAACTAGTACAATTCCGAGAACAATGGGATAGAATTTCAAAGTGTTATATCACTGCATGGAATGTATTCGCGACCGTGTGAACATTATTTAACGTGTAGAAAGATCGATAGAGAGAAGAAAGAAAAACGTTATATCTGAATAGTCTACTTTATCGTACTGTGCCTCGGGATAGTTGCTATATCACTTTATTTGTCATTCTTCATCAGTGTTAAACATCGACCGCTGGATAACGGTAGGGTCACGTTAAGGAAGAAGTGAATGGTAGTTGACATGTTCTCGAGGATATGTTAGATCATCTGCTAATTGATCAGGGTGATCCTTCTTCGATACTTTCGTGATAGAATCAAAGTATTTCAGTCCAATCCGTTAAAAATCTATTTGAGTTATTAGAGAATTTCCTTCTGTACCTATCATGTGAAGATCTTCTTCGTTAATCAAGGCTCGATATAAATATTCAGATAACAATTGACCATTGGCGTTGGTATCGGAACGTAACTGAGTTGATAAATTTTTGAAATTTTATATAATTTTTATATAAATCAATATAAGTTATATATGTATATAGAATTTTTTAAATTTGTCCACTCGGGTAGACAAAAATTGAATGAGTCGTGACAATAATACTGTTGCCACTTCAAAATTATAACATAACTTGAGCCATCATGATGACCAGCGTTTTCAATTATGAATTAACGCTGGTAGGAGAATCACAGGAAGGTATGAATAATCAGAAGACTACTCATATCGGGTTTTACAACAGGCTCAGTCTTGACTCATTATTGGGTACCCGACGTTAGATAATGGCGCGGTATTGGGGATTTTGATTAGGCCAGTACTGGCCCAATGCTGTATACTAACTTAGGCCCAGTTGTAGGAAATCACGACTACCCAATATAAAATCGGTGGTTTTTGTTTTTCAAATAAGAATCATGCAATAATGATCGCAATTGATATCGATTTGACAGCAGGATACGTATTTGTTATGATTATGTGTTCTTAACCCTTGTTTATCACACTGGGGTCAAATCCACCCCAGCCCCATTCTACCTCAATTTCAAGTTTCTTCATCCAAAGGCACGGGGTTCAAAGCAACATCTGTCGATAGCCAAAGGATGCCACTACTTTGTGACGCAGTAACATTCCGGTGGACCCATTAGTCTGGCCGCACCAGTTATTGGAAGTTGTAAACGGAAAATTTTTGATGAAAACATATAGTTCATTGTTTTCCAAATTTCTTCCCTTCATTCCTCAGTATGAATATTTTTTCATCAGCAGCTATTGGAGGACCAACTTCTATCTCGAAGAGTAACATTCCAAAGTATGATGTCCAATTCTCAGCTCAAAATATTGAAAAATAATGGCATAATGAATTTTATTGTGAAAACAGTCGCTCTTCCATGTTTCTTTTCACTGTTAATTTTTTTTTAGCATACTTGAATTTGATTCTCGGCTGTATACTCTATAAGATCTTTCAAAGTAAACTTTAGATAAGTTCTGAAAAAATTGAAAAGTGAAAATAATCAATAGTCCATTTGTTATAACAATTTTTATCACGGGGGTGAATATCACCCCAGTGTGGCAAGTATGTAATTTCTGTGAAGTGTGGTAAACAAGGGTTAAACAATGTAATACGAACATGATGACAACGTTTGAGACTGAATTTTTTCTCAATAGTAAATGCTGGTTCAATATCATCTAGAAAAAAAAGAAACATATCCTAAGTTATATTATTTTCATATTTGATTATAATTTTTTTTTATAATTAAATACGAAAATAACGAACCCAGCTTCTACAAAATGTAGAATGCTCATGAAATAACAAAGAGGGATAAAATTCTTCGATGATGATAAGTTTTTGACGCTCTAGCAAAACATATGCTACATTACTGGCCAGTCATTGGCTATTACTGTGTATCCAAGCATTATTGGCATCATAGTTAATCAGTAATTTTTCAACATTGGCCTAGTACTGGGGCTTCAACTATCAGCCGATTATTGTAAACCATACAATGGCCAGTTATTGGCAGTTTTGCCATTCTTGGCGACCCCATATGGGTATCATCATATTATGATTCTCTTGAATCGCGACACAAATACTTTGTGAATTCCCAAACGATTTTGTGACTTCCCGAAGAATGTTTGTCAACTGACAAAAATTGTTTGAGATTTAACCAAAATTGTTTTTGGATTTATTAAAAAAATCTTCGGTAGAAAACGTGCAATTTGTTTTTTCATGTAATATAAGATTTTCTCAATAGTGGTAATGATCTGATGGGGGAATGAATTAGTCTCATTTTTATTAATATCATGTTTATGATGAAGTGGTTCGCCAAGTCTGGACTCAACTATGAATAAGGACTTGGAAGCTACGAAAAAAAGTTCAACTGCATGTAAATAACGTGCACACCCCGTGCATGCACAGAGGGGAAAAGAGCTCTAAAAGCATGAAACACTTAACGCATTTGTCATAATGTGGTTGCAACGTCCAAATCTATGCTTCGTAAGCGAGAATCCCGAGCGTTTTAAGCATGGCTTCATGCGTTGAAAGCACATTTTGACGAATGCCTGAAAGTGTGAAGTGCTTCATGCTTCTAGAGCTCGTTTTTTCGCTCCGTGTAAGTATGAAGTCGATTAATAACAACACAGATCTACAAGATCCTGTTATTAGACAATTGAGAGTTATTTCCGAAGTAATTTCTTACGTAGGATCCAAATCCAAGGTCAGGGTAATTTTGAAGTTATGTCGAGGGTGCACAAAATTTTGTTGATTCTATTTTTTCGCGAACATGTGTAATCAAGCCAAGCCCTGACTGTCAAAATCGCGTCAATGTTGACCATATCATCAGCGTGGCGTGAGCCGAGAATTTGTGCACGGTCACTGAAATATAAAATCATCAACACAGTTAGATTATTAAACCACAACTCATTCTCCGCATAAAATTTCAAAGAGCACCAGGTGAAAGTTCATCATACATTAAATTCTTGCATACCTGAGTCGACAAATTTTCATTCTCAACCACTGGATAACAAGCTTTACAAATCTACGTTGCTTTAAAAGCCTGGGAAGAGGTTAAACCGAATAAATGTTCACCCTAATTAGTTCCAATTCTCATCGCGGTAAAAATTTCATATTATAAATCAATGTACTCGTTGGAAAATTGAGAGTGCGCATGGGAATGAAATATCATAAAGTTTTTTAATTTGAATCTTCATCGATTATCTTGTCGAAATGATTATTTGAACATAAAAAGACGATTTTTTTTCTTTGAAAGGACTGATGGGTGATTTTTTTCATGACGAAAATAGTGATCATTATCCTTCTATAAAATTTCCCACGAAATGGTTCTCGAGAAAACTTATATGCGATCAATAGTTGTGAGAATGGAATCCCTCAAACAACCGAACTTGGTCGACTTTCTTGTATTATGCTGGTGTCGTTCCCTCGTCACTTCAAATGGTTAGATTCCTAAATATTTCTACGTGTCCGAGAAGAGTTGGGTTTTCGTTCAATATATTTTCCCCATTATCCGTGTTTTGTTTTGATGTTTTTATTCAAATGAACATGGACTTTGGTTAGAATATGGTCCAGATAATTTATCGCACAGGATATACAAACGGGCAAGATTCTGGCAAATACGATCGAGCCATTAATAATGTGCTATTACTGTTTCTCAATTGATTTTATTCGTGAGACAAATATCAGCAATATCGGGCTCTGAAAAAAATAATCTAATTAAAGAATAATCGTGTCTATATTGAATTCAGTTTGATAGATCCATGCGGCCGATTTGACGAACCTTGGCATGTCAGTATTTAGGCAAAGTGGATCAAATTCCTCGATTCAACAAACAGACAACAATGTAGCGATATTATTCACGTAGCTGCGTTCCAATACGTCCCTTCGGAGAATCGGCTCTCTCCATCTTCTTGATGAATTGGAAATAGATGTACCGATACTCTACGGTACGTGGGTGAAGTATTGGAACACGCAGCTATTGACGCATGTTAAGTAATCACCTGAATTAGGTTCCAAAATTTCATTCACACGCATTCGAATCTCATTCGTCGTAGTTTAGGCGACTCGAATATTGGAATTTTGCATTCTCCTTCCAATCACATTGAGAGAAAGAAATTTTTCTGGGTCCTTTTCGCTGCACGGAGAGAAAAATACAGTTAAAATCACTGCGGTGCATCAGTATCCACAGACAAGATTGGAATTGACAAGAGAAATTACGGCATTTTCATCTAATTCTATAGAAGCCCACAGTAATTTATGATGATTTCCAGCACAATCTTTATTAAGTAATGAATTTTCCTAAAAATCCATGAATTCCTGAATTTGAATAGCAGGAATTTTTACTGTGTGAATCAGGAAACGTACATATGATTTCTCTTTTTTCCCGAGATTATAATCTCTCGTTCTCTCAAAGAAACTATTTTACTGTGTGAAAATATAAATTTTCATGAAAATCCAAACTCGGTCCGGCGTTAATATGAAGCACAGTAAAAAGAATGGTATTTTACATGAAAAATCAATGGATTATTCTCTCCGTGTGGAGAAGCAAATTTTTCGCTGTGACCGCAAACTATGTGCTCCTCCAGCAAATTTTCGTATTATATATAGAATTTCAATTTTAATAAACAAATTTTCCTGGAGGAGTGGACATTTTATTTGTGTCACATTTAAAAAACCGTTATCGCAGCTAACAAGATTGTTGTCGTAGTAAAAAGTACCGAGTAAAATCAGATTTCGTTGTCTCAGCTGAATTTTAACTGGCGTAAATAGAAGTCTGATTGTCTGAAATATGAATGAAACCATTTATTCAAAGGAAATAAAAAATTTAGCTGTAATAAATGAAATTTATTAGACTTCACTAAATTTTTGCTTAAAGCGATCAAATTTAGCTGTTTAATATTTAACTAAACCCCTTTTCTCAGTGGCACCATCACACATCGTGCCATCAATAATAATGGCCTTGAAACAATAGAAACTAAATAAATTGCCAATACGGAAAGTACTGTATTGCACTATCATTTCAATTATGGTTCAATACTGTCAAATTAATTATCCCTATCAAATTCATTCAGATTTTCTGGCACTGATAACTTTGGCAATGATATTTCGTGAATATGGGATCGGTTTTAATTTTCGTACGAATAATCTGTATAGTACCTACAATTTATTTTTCTCCAAGAGAACTTTCGAATTGGAACAATGTTTGTGTTGAAAACACTGTTTTCCCTGCAAGAAAAATATCAAATTGCACTTTCCTGCAGTAGAAAAAGTTTATATGAAGTCGTTGAGACGTTCTCATGTACGCAAACATTATCTGGTACGATTGGAGTATCGAACTGTTCAATTCTGCTCAAGTTTATGAAATCGTATCTGTTCGTGCAAGTACTTTTCCACTCAAATCGAATATCGAGCTGAATACAAAATTGTTTCATTATTCCAAAATCTTGTGTTACAACGTTATCGTATTGGAAATTTAGCATTTTATGTATTCAAACACTTACGAACCGTCGAAATCATATGACATATTTTTACTGCAGAA
This sequence comes from Gonatopus flavifemur, assembly GCA_018340375.1. NCBI lineage: Eukaryota > Metazoa > Arthropoda > Insecta > Hymenoptera > Dryinidae > Gonatopus > Gonatopus flavifemur. The sequence goes on along the minus strand of JAFFJZ010000003.1, from coordinate 42,527,650 downwards.
ATACTAAACCATTCAAAAGAATGTTGAGGGAAAAAAACACAAAGTTGTACCATATTTTCTCAAACTGGATTAATTCCGTGATAGTAGGAGGGAAATATCGAACTATTTTTTTGCAAAACCATTTTTCAATTTCTCTGACCTTCGTGCTCGTGCGACGTCGTAGCGAATGATTTTCCAGTAAATTCTTGGAACGAATGCCTTCCATTTCACCCGAGAGAACATTATATTTCAGTTTGGCTTGGTTACGTGATACGACCTGGACCTTGCTCTCTGAATTCGTATGAATTTGGCTCATGTTCAAAATTTACTTGAATTTTTCAATGCCTCATTGTGATCGCAAAGTTATTCGTATAATTATTTTTATACGATGTATACGTTGGGAACTGGTTATCATCAGATGATTAGGAAAGATTAATTGAAAAATTAGACTTCAAAGATAATAAATCTCATTTTAATTAGGATAATTCAGTTGATGCGCTCGGTAAATTTTCGCTATTGGCCATCACCTATCTATGTACTCGTGAAGTGGAAGGAAAGAAGTAAATCTCTCGGTTAAACGGATGAGCATCGCCTATTGCGTTGAAATAAAAGAGTGACTTGAATAAATGGTACTTGGATAAATTTAAACCAAATGTGTATATATATGCACAACGACATTGATTGATCGTTCACGTTCGAGCACCGAGTATCCTTTTTTTTCTTCTATAGAATCTCACATCCATGTGGGAATCTGTATCCGATACTTTATACGAAAATATAAATATGCGAAATATTCAATCTCAGAGCTTGGAATTTATTTTCCATTTCAAATGGATCAAATTATAATTTTCGTATTTGAATTTGAACCCCAGTAAGGGGATGTTTTTTTTTGTCCACGTGAGAGTTTTATTCGTAAAATCGTGACATAATTCTTCATTTATATGATCACGTGAAATGCGAATATTATAATATCGTCTCGTTGTAATACGTAATGACATTTATCTTGTGACCTTTGTTTCTCAAATTCATTCATCAGTTTGAATATCATTTATCAGAACTTGTAATTCTGACTTAGAATGTCTACTAACTTGTATGAAGGAATTGTGGTTTATGCCAAGGCAGGTCAACTTTGTACGAAGTTTGTTTAATGAAAAGATCTCAAATCCAATCTGAACGAACTTTGGCAAATGCTCAGTTTAAGATTGCTGTTAGATTCAGAAGCAACAATTAGATATTTTCTTATTCTTTTGAATAAAGACGAATTTAATTACGTTCTGGATAAAATCATAACGAGATTCAACGGTCATCATTTCAAGATCGATTCCACCCTGCTATTGCACTTCTATATTTTCCAATACACTCGGAAACTAAGTTACATAAGTACCATCGTTAGGAATTGATTAATTGTGTACGTTCGAGCAGTGAACACTTTGAACGGCGTCCAATTTCTGCGACCTTCTCTCTTTCTCATGAAGGTAGATTACACAGGTTAAGTTTCTTCAAACTTGATGGTAAAGAGTAGGTGGTTTAATATTTGAACGACCGTGAAGAAAGTTTGTTACCTGATACTTGAAAAGCAAATACGCAACCGTTACTATCACTATGGTGTGTTACCTATCACATCACAATGTCTCTTGTCATTTACGGAGAAAAAACATTTGCTGTGACAGCAATCTTGTTAGTTGCGAAAGCGATTTTTAGTTGTTATGTTCTTGAAGTTTGAATTGATTATAGAAACGAAAATTTAAATTTGAAAAATCATCGGTGCCTTTCTTTTCAGAATAATTCCTTGGAATTGCAAACATCGTTTGAAGGAAGTACTGCAAGATTTTGGGTCTTTAAAATCTAAGGATTTCCTTATTCGTTTACCAATTCGTTCAATTAACAATTCAAATCTCAGGAACATAATTTGTTTGCTATTCTGTATTTAATACCGAAAATGTTGCTGTTTTATTCAATTATATTACTCTCTCAGCGAATTTTTAGCTGAGTCAGCAGAAAAATTTGTTATTCTGTATATAGTGATTCGATTTGCTGTTTTGAACACGATACTTAGATCTTGATACGCTTCTTTCGTTTGAAGAATCAATTGGTGATAATAAATCCATCTCTCGACCATTTAATGTCTGTGGAAAGCTATGTACATCTGATATTCATATCTAAGTAATCCTAAGTAATCTTACGACTTGACTATTCGTTACGCTATTCACTTGAATCAACACACCAACGCAAAAGATCCGACGAAATGAACTACGAGGCACGATAATGTGATTGTTTTGTGTGCTGAAGAATCGGTGCGCTCTGTTGGCCAAACGTGAAATCGAGATTTTCTTAGATGTATAATAACGTGAAATGAATTGTACAGAACTTTGACACTGTTCCAGAGGAATTGTAAATATAAACTCGCATAAGTATCATAAGATTGACTCGAACAAAGTTGCAAAAGTGGAATGGAAGTGAATTAGTACCATGAGAGCAAATAACTAGCACACACATTTTCGTTATCTCGTTTTCTGCTTTTTCTCACCTCTAAATTATATGAATAGTAGTTTTCCACCTTTTAAATCGCACCTTTTTTAATGAGCATAAATGTTTTTGCTCATTTGAATTTGTCACGTGATTTTCTTGTTCGTTTTACTGAATATTCTGCTTTCTTTATCTGTTCCATTTTACAATACGCTCGCCGTACCCAGGGGGAAAGCATTTTATATACTTTGATATTACAGCAAACTCGAAGAAAATGAATCGAGTTGAATTGTAAAGTGAAACAGGTTGAGGAAAAATAAATGTATCTACCCCTGTGTGCTTCGTTCGTGTGACACATCTGTTTAATAATTTACTTTAAATATGTATGTCGTGGAAGATTCTTGTTGTATCTTGGAATTAAGATTATCGGAGTGAAGAGAAAAGTTCGTTCTTCTAGACGAATGCCCGGGTTCTTTCCGTTCTGCATAATTATATTTTCGCGAATGCACCGAGTTTCATGTTCTTGTGAATGATTTCAATGTTCCTTCCACTGGGTATTAAAATTCTGTTTTCTTATCCTGAATTTTTAAATCGTAATATTCAAGTGGCGTGCACATCTGCCAGAGACCCAAGACTGCGATCTCCGCAAATTATCTGCAGACTCCTTTTTTTACCTTTTTATCGATTCATGAATTTCTTCTATGGGAACGAGGAGAATCAACGTAATCCTTTATTTTTCCTTGGAGAATTGTTACATTCGACGTCACTTTCGTGAGAAGTCGAATTTTCGGGCTGAAATTTGGCTTGTACGTTTGTGAATCTAACATAAACCATTCAATTAGCGTCATAAATCGATTTCATTTCGCGGCCACTCGTGAGATATATTGCTGTAATGCATCAGTGGTTGTATAATCTGTGACTCCAGTGTTCCATCACTTGGACAAAATGTGTTGGTAAGGTCTAGTGTCTCGCGTGTGATTTAGCTCTTATCTAATTGCTCTGCACTCGCGTGTAGAGGTTTGTATTTTGTAATATTTCTTTTTCTTCTTACAAGAAAGGTGAATATATACCTAACGTACCATGTGAATGTAGAAATTTATCGTGAATGCTGTTTTTTTGCTGAGAGAATCTTGAAATAATCCTTTCATACATCACTGGGATTTTACGCAGTTCAGAGGTTTTACGATTATTCGATCATAAAAAATCAGCACAGGCCAGCTCACAGTCAAATATTGATTTTAGCCTTTCCATTGCCGCAGTTTATATTTTGTTTACAGTTTTCAATCAATCGAGAAGATTTGTGTACAAAAATTTCTGCTTTGGAATGAAAATTCTTTCACCTCTTTAGATTAAAATTCCCGAGATTTGAACAATGGATACTCGAAATGTATTTAAAAATTCAAGCTTCTGTATTTGAATAGAATTCAGGTATTGATACGCAGATTTAAACTAGTTTTTTTCTCCAGATTTTTCCAAAAGAGTTGATTAGGGAATTGAATAATTGTTGATGTGGTTATCTTATTTTCTATCCACCACGCACGTGTGTTCATAAGGTCGAGCTTGAAATTTCATTTACGATTGTTTGATATGAACTGATATGAGGTTTAAAATTCTCATTGTATATAAGACGATTTGTGTTTCGACACAATGAAGGAAATATTGAAATAACAAAGTTTCCACTGTTCGTATTTCAAGTATTGGTTCATAAATACGTGTACGTAGATGAGTTGGTTCGTTGGATGGTAATTTTGACAATCTACCACCAATATTCGTATTTGTAATGATAATAGAATTCAGAATCAAATGTATGTGTTGCAAAATTCACATGGATTTCATTGTTCATATCGCATCAATACTTTGTTCCACTGGAACTCCTTTTCGTGCTTGCCCTTTTAGTATCGAATCGTGCGAAAGGGATTTTTAATTGAAATACTGTGAAATTCATGTGATGCTTGTGGTTTTCACAGAAGAGTTGGGAAGTGCGAAACCTGTAATTAAGTATCGATCAGTCAGGCATTCGTGGCATATGCATTTTCAGTTTGAAGTATTTGTAATTGATTATTTTTTAATTACATCAAATTGTGAAATCTGGCTGATCAAACTTTTACAAAAATATATCTCCAAAAATAGCAAATACATTTGGATAGAGATAAGGAGTCTATTAAGAGAGAGGGAAATGGTTAGATAGCGAAAGTTGAGAGGAGAATTAAGATTAATAATTGATGTTTCTAAAACGAGTTATGGTACTGCAGATGGAAGTCACACAAACAATCTTCACGAGTTTCATAGCAGTACCACAAATAACTGGTTTGGGATGAAATTTCATCATCAGATTTCAATTTATTATTGACGTGATTTCTAGTAGTTACATCCAAATGCTGATCCATTATAATCTCAGAATCGCTGAATGATTCACTGCACTTTACCTACGGCATTGTACTACTGTGTTCAAAAAATAAGGTGACATAGCATTTATTTAAAAAAATCTTTATTCATTCTCCCAAATCAAATTCATCGCCTTCAAAGTAATTCCCCCACCCCCCCGGATACAATGCACTCAGTTGGCCTAGGCCAACGCATTTTCCAATCTTCGAAACAGTTGTTGAAGTTTGTTTTCCGAGATGGGCTCCAGCTCTCTCTTCGACTCGATTTGGATCTCCTCTATCGACTCAAAACGGTGTGCACTGGAGCGGTCTTTTGAGTTTGTTGGTTAGCCAGAAGTCGCACGGTGCCTAATCAGATGAATACGGTGGTTGTGGAACGATATGGGTCGAGTTTTTTGCGAATACAAAAAATCAATGCAGTGTGAGCCGGTGTATTGTCGTGGTGCGAAAACGAAGATTTGTGTTGCCACAATTCTATATTATTCTTAGAACATTCCCAGAACGTGCGTGTGCTACCTGGGTGGGTACCAACCTAAAAATACTTTCCCATGTGGAAATGGAAACACGCGTCGCTACTGGCTGAGTACTGTCGCCAGAGTTGCCAGTACTGGCAAATTCATAGCTGCCAGTATTGGGCCAGTTAAATTCACAGTACTGGAAAGGAGCCGAAATGATAACATCATTTTACATAAGGGCCAGAGGAACATTTACCAACGAATTGGTACCGATTTTCAATGCGAGCCAACTATGGCGGAACTCTGGCTTGCAACAGGATCAGTTGTTTTGCCAGAGCTGGATGAAAAACGACAAGGAGTCGAAATGATGACATCCTATGTAGGAATTCAAATCCGACTCAGTACTGGCACAGTACCGGTAACCGAAGTTACCAGGAGTGATCATATTTCAATTAAAAAAAAACATTGAATTTGAACTTCGAAAATCTGAAGAATTCATTGTTCCTATTATTGTCATCGGAGAAAGGCACTTTGGAAATGATTCCTTGAAAGTTCACTGAGTGAGGATTGAACCTAGGTCCTGCGAGTGAGAAACCTAGTCTCTATCACATCAGCCGATCTCCGAGTTGACGATGAATCACTCAAATTGCCATTTATTGTAATAGGACCGTTGAAGTCATACAATCCACCATAGATTCCGTAGAGGAATAAAGTCCTACCAATACTGGCACATTGTCGTCTCTCGAAGATATTGAATGATGATACCAACTCGGGCCCAATGCTGGCAAGACTTCGGCCCACTACAACAGCCGAGTTACTACACCGAGAAAACAAAGTCGTCAAATTTACCTCTTGTTGAGTAAATATATGGACGATTTAAAAATGTAGTGCGAGCTACTACAATTTTAGCTAATTTCACCGCAGGGAAAGTAGGATGCCCTTCAGCTATGGTATCTTTCGCATCAGCTGTGGTATATTTCACATGTGTTGTTGTAAAATCAACTAAAATTGTGCTCGCTTGCACTGAATACTCAATCATCCATATATTTATCCAATGATATAAATTTCACAAGTTTTTTCCTTCAGTGTAAGATCGTGATTTTAATGTCATTCGACCACCGATTCTGTAGAAAGTAAGAGTCCTATCAATACTGGCACATTGCTGTCTTTCAAACATATTGAATGATCATACCAACTCTGGCCTAATGCTGGCAAGACTTCGACCCACTACAACAGCCAAGTTGCTAAGATCGTGATTCTAACGTCAGTTGACTACCGATTCTATAGTCAGTCAGAGTCTAATCAATACTGGCACATTGTCGTCTATGGAACATATTGAATGCTAATACTAACTGTGGCTCAGTAGTGGCGCAGTATTGTCTCGTCAAAGTAGCCTTGTTATTGGAAAGATCAGTGAAATTCCTATCCACTATCTATTCCGTATTAGAACAACGTTGCATCGATACTGGTGCAGTATCGTCTTTTGTTCGCATTCAACCATCCAACTAACTCTGATTCGGTACTGGCACGGTTTCGTTTCTGTATGGTCCCGGTATTCTCCGAACATTATTAATTCGATACTGGCTCAAGACCGTCTGACCACGCAAGCCAGTACTGTCTGAAATCCGGCAAACATTTGGCACCAGTTGAAAAATGGTAATGATTCTGAATGGGCACAGTTATATCTGCCGAAGTCTGGCAAGTGCAACTTGGCCAGTACCGCGCCATTTGTCAACTGTGGCTATTTCCACATGGGTTCTGATCAAAAAGTACCCGGAATTTTTTAATGAAACGGAAACGGTTCAATTATTCATCGATATGTACTTTATTTCCCTCGAAGTAATCTCCATTGCAAGCAATACACATATTCTAACGCTTCTTCCAATCTTCAAAACATTTTGCATAGGCCGATTTCGAAATGGCCTTCAGTTCCTTCTGCAAATTGTACTTTATTGCCTCAATCGTCTCAAAACGCTTTCCGCGAAGTGGTAACTTGAGTCGTGGGAATAGGAAAAAATCATAAGGAGCCATATCAGGTGAATACGGAGCTTGAGGAACGGTATGAACATTGTTTTTAGTCAAATAATCGCGTACAAGATGAGATGTGTGTGCCGGTGCGTTATCGTGATGAAGAAACCACGAGTTATCTCTCCACAATTCTGGTTCCTTGCGACGAATGTTTTCCCTCAAACGCTTCAATACGCTCACGTAATATTTCTTATTCCCTGTCTGACCTGGTGGGAGGAATTCGGAGTGGACCGCACCACGGCAATCAAAGAAAACAGTCAACAAAACCTTGATTTTAGATCGACTCTGTCGCGGTTTTTTAGGTCTTGACTTGTCTGAAAAGCGCCATTCCGACGATTGTTGGTTAGTTTCGATGTCATATTCATAGACCCATGTTTCGTCACCGGTAATGATGCCTTCGATAACATTTTGGCCCAAAGAAAGCATTTCTTTAGCAACATCAATGCGATGCTGTTTCTGCAACAAATTCAACACTCTCGGCACAAGCCGTGCTTCAACTCGTCTCATGGCCAAAATATTGTGCATAACGTTCTGCACCGATCCGAACGAGACACCAAGATCGGATGCTATCTCCCTAATGCTCACACGACGATTTGCGAGGACGATTTCTTTAATTTTATCAATATTTTCGTCAGTGATACTGGTGGATGGACGACCGGAACGAGGCAAATCATCAACCACAATACGACCTGCTTTAAACTCTTTGTACCACTCGTACGCTTGTGTTTTCGACATCGTCGAGTCCCTGTAGGTTTCTGTTAACATCTTCAACGATTCCGCACATAAAATTTTGTTGAAAACACGAAATTTTAAACAAACTCTTTGCTCAACCAAATTCAACATTGCGAAATTCGCAGAACACAACAAACACTGACTCGTTTACAAGGCAATACGCACTAACTTCTGACGAATGAGGCGCAAACAGACATTTGAGCGCTAAATAACAGATGAAATAACATGGAAAACAAAAGATTCCGACAATATCTCAAGCGCGGTTTGTTTGAATAAAGAATTCCGGGTGCTTTTTGATCAGAAGGTAAGAGTACTTTCCCAAATACATTCGCGCACAGAGTTTAAATTCAAATGTCACCTTACTTTTTGGACACAGTAGTACGTCTGCTATAGTCAACAAGATATCAAATGTGTTGTATTATGCATCAGTAATGTCAACAACTGAATAAACATTTCAAACTGTTCCTTCTTGTGGTACATGTTGGATGGAATGAAGATTCCCTTGTAGTAAAAGTAGGAAGTTCAACTTGCATGAAATTCAATCCATCTGTAACTTATTTGAAATTTAATTGAAGATTTATCTATTCAAATCTGGCATATTTCGCTTAGCTCTGGACTTATCGATTAGAAATTTATTGCCTGGACTTTGTCAGACTCAACTTGATCTTGCTCAGGTCCTGACAAGGATTCTAACGTTTGGCTATTTGCACCGGGAAAATTTTTCAATTGTCGTGACTAAAAATTTAGTTGTGTCAAAAAATATTAATAAATAAAATAATAATCAATATTAGTTCCTTCAAATGGAAATTATGTTGGGAAGAAACAATATTTCAATGCAGGTAACTTGAATTTTTTATTCTATGTCGGTTTTCCAATTCGTGCATCTTATTGCACTCATTCTCATCTCCCACGTTTCCAAGTAATGCTGAAAAAGACTCAATATAAGATGTCAGTGATAGTTCACCCAGTTCAGGACTAATTTTCATTTGCCTATCCTCTTCATCCCGTAGTAGAAATTTTCTCTAGCAAATGATGAGGCACTGATCAGTTTTCCATTTTACTGATCAGGGACCGATCAGGAAACTTACAAGTTTCCGATGAGGGGTGGGAGCAGATATATGACCCTTGTAAAAATGATTCATATATGGCCCATATATAAACTGTATTTGATTCATATATGGACTTGGTACGAATCATATATGGTCATATATAAATCATATGTAATTCATATATGTGGCATATATGGCCATATAAAATTCATATACGATTGTTCAATCCACATAAGAACCAAACATGACCTATATATAGGGAACATAACGCGATATATGAAATGTATATGTCCCATATATGAATGTCTGAAATCATTTATGGCCCATATATGAATGTCTGAAATCATATATGGCCCATATATGAATTATATAGGGGTCATATATGAATCTGTGAAATCATATATGTACCATGTGTGGTCATATATGCTGCATATATGATTCATTTTTACAAGGGGAGCGAGTAACTGATGAGGGACTGATCAGTAGTTGATGAGTTATTTGTGAGTAACTAACGAAGCATTTATTACCCACAAAAATGCAGGTTATGTCGATGAAGATGGGAAATTATAACAATAAATTGATGATTCTCACTCAAATAATAATTTATGTTTTTGTTTAAGATGTTTCCAAGGATTGAAAAGTAAATTTTCAGCAAAATCCGTAGGAAAAATTTTCCTAGACTTTTTCTTAGATAAAATGTAGGAGTTTTTGACAATGACAAAAAATATATCAAATTATATGTATGGTGTTTCCACCTCAATCATGGGATATCATGAGATAATATTCAAGTTACTACTATACTTACCCACACAGCACCACTGTTCAGAAAGAATTCTTAATGCATTCATTTTGAATTCTTATAGTTCCAAATGAATTCATTCTGAATTGCTTCTGAACTGATGTGCTGTGTGGGTACTCATAATAAATAACAAAACTATATCATTTCACAACAAGAAATAATATATACATATTACACCTCATCTCCTTCTATACCATAACCTTACAAAATCTAACAATTTCCAAGGTAGCTTTGTTATCTGCTTATACTCTTTATAATTATTGAGGTTAGGTTTCATCGATTTGATACAGCAAACCCAGGATCAAATAATTCGAACCAATTCGATTCAATTTCTTTGAGATACTTCGAATTTTGGTTAAGACATATATCTAAAATAATGGTACTTTTGCAATTGCAACATATCATTTCAATAACAATCAATGTGTTTTTTGACCGAATATTTTTTATAAACATCTACGCTATCAATATTTCTTGCGAATAAAGGCAATAACTTATCAGAATTTGATCAGTTTCATATGAATTTTAATAATCATATTAGACAAATCAGTTCCCAATAAGTTAGTGATCAGTTTTTCCTGATTAGTGTTTCCTCATCAGTGCCTCATCAGTAATAAGGAAAACTGATTATATTTCTACTAGGGCGATCTTTGATTAAAATCAAGATATCATATGATTTTATGTTTTTCTTCAATTCTTCTCTTTCATCTCTTCTTTTTCATTACTTTTCTTTTTTACGAGGCTTTGGCGTATGGCGCTGTCACTCTATACATGTAGTTATATATTGTCTCTTCTCTGAATTCAACATTACACGGAGAGAACAACTTTCTTCCGCCAAGAAGGTATCGGATTAAACAAGTCAAATCCAATATTATTTTGCTTCAAGGGAATACGTTTTAAAATATTATCTCAGTTGAAAGCTTTCCTTTCTGTGTGAGAATTTAATTCTCTGTACCAAACATCGCATCTTGAGTAGAGTCAGATTATAAAAATGTGTTAAACCTCATCCGCGCCAAGTCAAACAAACGATGTATCGTACACGAAATACATACACAGTTTATATCATTATTCTGTTCAAACATGAGTATTTATGTAAATATCTTTGCTGTACTTCGGTGAAGACCTCAAATCAGCATCACACGCAACAACCGCATCTTAATACCGCCTTAGATCGAAAACAAAATTCAAAAACGAACCTATTTCCCTCTTTTGTTGCCAAATGTCATGTCTGAGACTCGTGTCCTTTGGCTTTTACTTTGCATCCTCGCATCAATTGTTCTCGAACAACAATTGGAAGATGCAGCTTTGTCGTTCCCAAAGGCAAAAAAACTTGCCACGTTGGCATCGTTGGAAATTTGTTCGAACATTTTTGTGAAAGATTTCGTTCTTTTTTCTTCCCAATCTACGAAACAATGTAGTCTTGCTTACTATATGGTACGTTCTATTATAACTGACGTTTTTTTCTATAACTTTCTCCTTCCCATTACCTCACAAGAACAAAACTTCCATAGTTCGATATGTTTTCTCCGAAACGGATCACGTTTAGTTTGGAATTTGAGAGGAATAATTTTCCTCGCTTTGTGTTGAAGCAATGAAACGCGAGGGGGGAAGAAGAGGGAAGGGAATAATCGAATCGAATTTTCAAATGCGAGAAATATCCGTTATGCGAATTTCAATTTCTTTTTCTAATTTTAGAAAATGGTTGTATATAAATCATAGTTTTAGAAAAGAATAAATTATTTTTCTCTCCCGCTAAATATGGCGAGATAATTGACATTGCTGGGGAGAGAAAAAGAAGCTAGACGAGGGATAAATCCATCATTTTAATCGATGATCATTTCTCAAACATGTAAAAAGGTACCGTGACTGAGCGAAAAAAGTTAAGAGGGAAGTGGCTTGACGCGTTCTTGTGCGTGCACACTACTCTCTTGAGGTCTCAACTCATCGACCGTATAAATGCGTGTGTTCTTTCCACATTTTTTTTTTACTTTCAACAGATCTGAACCGTAAATGATTACCCTATGGTTTTCTGCTTTTCTTTTTGCAGGATAAAAACTTCGTTAATGTGAATAAGAAGAAGAAAAAGAAAGAGAAAGTATAAGTGGTGCTATGGTGAAAGTGTTTTTGAAAGTGTAACGAGGTAACACGACAATGCATTTGTCAAGGGATGTTGGGTGAAGGAGGGTCCGTGTGCATCCGTCCGCATGTCCAACCATTTCAAGGTTTGTATCAAATTGTTACATTTCTTGTGGAATATTTTGATGCAACGTTAACGTTGAGACACTGGAAATTCTAGTACAATTCCGTAGTTGATTCGTTTACATGTATGTACAATTAATTCGAGACGATAGGGTAGCTACATGTGCCATGCGATATGTGTAAGATTGGATTTCTCAAACGTAGAAAAGCGAGTGTTAGTCTAAATCAGTGCTCTCGAATCCTTTATTGGGTAAGTAAGCAAATGAGAAGAAGAGAAAGAGATGGAAAGACTGTTGAAGTATCAAAGCTGTTTGTGGTGGTGATGTTAAGAGGAATGAAGAGCAACTCGTGGAAGGATCTTGCGACGCGTCGCACGACCCAGCTCTTCGTTGTTGAGGAAGTGCAGAATGATTTACTATCGTACTTGACCTAAGGTAGGGAGACAGCGAAGAGCTCTCTGTAAATCGGCTTGTAGAAGTCTTGAGAACAATTTGATGTTTCATTGAAATGGTATATACATAAACGTATATTTTTGTTACCGAACGTAAGGTGCTCGAATAGTCACGAGACAATGACTTTCAAGGAGTTAATTAACATGTATACAATCTCTCAAGGGAAAATCAGTTCCATTCTCAAGGAGTTTTACTTTATTGATAACGTTAAATGCTTCTTCTTCTCTTCTATAGTTTTGACTTTGCTGGCTTAATTGAACGTCATTGCAACAACGAAATCTCATTTGAAAAAATAATAATGAGAATAATTCTACACCATTAATGTCTGACTAATTCTTTCTTTTTTGTGTTATTAAAAATTTGTTGATTGACGCAATTCTTGTACGGATTGGATTATAAATCAGTATTTCAAACCCGTCATATCTTTTCTGGTGAATAAGATTTTAAGCGTTTTCTTGGATTTTCTTGGGACCCAACAAGATATTCTAGATACTTTCTAGAGGAGATTTGAACTAGATTTTAAATGAGATCAAGTTTAATCCTTCTTATAAAAGTGAACTCCTTAAGATGTAATAGAGAATCCTATAGTTTGAGGACATTCGGCGAAATCGGGACTAGAAGTGTTTCTAATATATCTTCGAGGTACGACCATTTTAAATTTTTACTGTTTCCTCCAAATTCTTATCTTTAAATTGCTGCAATTCAAGAACTGAGGACGATTGGAGACATACTCCAAATATTTTGCATGAGTCTTTCTAGAGATTGGGAATACATGGAAATCATATTTGATTTTTATTATTTCTAATGGAAAACAGTCATCGTCAATATTGATGATATCATATTCGCTCATTAGAATGCGGTGAACACCCAATCAATCCACCAGATCCACCTTCAATAACACTCACCTCTAATTATTGCTATCAAAATTCGTCCTGCAACGGTCCAAATCTACTTCTTATTTTCCATACTTTCAATTCTTCTTCTTGATTTTTTATCGATCTTTTTACCACGTCGTTTGAGACAAGAGAAAAAACCCACAAAAATCTGAGGCACTTTGAGTTTTTGGAAAAACTTTTAGACATTTTACTTGAGTAGACACGTGACCCACCGTTGCCCGAGGACTTTGTTGAACATCCGAGGTCATTGCTGATCACTGCAGTAACATAATCCAAATTCTGGATTCAGTAGAATATGTAAAGAGCATTCAATGGATAAAATACTGATCCTCTCATCCAAAACCTCATTACGCAAAACGCAAGTTGAGTAAAGTTAATTTGTCCGCATTTTGTTACATTGTAACAAGTACCAAAGCCAAACTACGTATATGTAATACAATATCAATGCATGCTGACTCACGCTCATGTTTCAATACGCAAAACTTCGTTATTATACATTTGAAAGTTCCTGACTATTTCCTCTCGAACGATTTCAAAATTTTCCCTTCCATTTGCAAATCAATTTATCATTTTTCCGAGAGTCCATCGTTATTCTTTCCATTTGATGAAATATTGTTGCTTTTTTTTTGTTTGAGAATGCAGGACAGAATATTGTATTTTATTTATGTTCAATCAATTCTTGTTTTCCATGTCGCAGCAAGAGTGCCATGTTGAGGGATTATGATGGATTAAGGAATATTATGGTGGATTACAGCGGATCAGCTCTTGTGAACTTTTTATAGAACGCAGTACAATGATATGTTCGTGCTTTTGTGTGTGATTTGTGATTTTGAAAGAGAAGAAAATAGGATTTTTTTCATAGGACAGACAGTATTGAATTCCAATCTTGGAAGTGAATATATGTGTATACATAAAGTAATGAAAACAAAGACCCTGAGAGTGCAATAAATTCCGATACAGCTTGTCGAAATCTATTCAAGGATGAATTCGAAGGACAATCAAGTGTCACTCCAATAAGGTATAGGTATCTGCTCCATGAACAATCACACAAAATGTCGATTCGAAGTGATGCCATCCGTGTTATGTCAACTATTTTTGTTTTTATATTCTGTCTGTGGGAAGAAGATTTTATTATTATTCTAACAGCGTCAGTTTCGAGAATCATATCATTGAACGTATACATCGAAGAGCCGAGGTAAAAGAAATCTGCAAAGCTCTTGATGTACACGTGATTAACATTGAACTGAGTAATATTGAACATCGATTATCAATATTCAAAGGTTTAAGGTTGGAAAACTTGTTCATTCCTGCACGAGTAGAGCTTGATAATAGTATAGAGTAATTTTTTGTGTACTCTGTTATTCAATATGAAGCGTACGTCACGATGTTTTAACATTTAATTTGTAAATTATTATTTCAGTATATTGTTGAGTTGGAGGGATCATGTTTATATATTTATTAATGTATATTCGAAAGATTTAACACAATTGAAGAGATGTAGTATTGTGAGAAAAATGAAGAGGTTTAATCCACGAATAGATCTTGTTGATACAAAGACGAAGTTGTAACAAAGTCATTTAAATTCTGTTCTTCCAAGAACTGTTGGGACGATAGCTTTGTTCGATAAAGATACTTCGATCAATGATTTTGTATTGGAAAATCATCCCTTATCGCGAACGATATCTTCCCTTCTCTTCCTCTGTCGATAAGGAAATGTGACGTACTTCGTTATAATTGGTGGGGGAAAATTTTGTTCAAAGTATCGAGCGTGTCTTCGAAATTATTCCCCTCGTTGGACCGAGTTTCTACTACCATGAGATATCAAAACCCAGCAAATTCTCCTTTCACCAAATTGTTTCTCTCATGTCCATCTAGATAAATCAATGGTTGTTAGAAAGTTTGAAAATTTCATCTCTACAATCTGGAAGAAAGAAGTTGTGACTGCGGACTATTGGAAAGGACCTTGTTTCTGCTTCAATTTCCTTTCTTCTCTTTGAATTTGAATTGTAGATTTGTTAACAGTCAACGTAAATGTTATCGTTTGAAATTTATAAAAAAACATTATTGAAAACTCTGAGATTTAAGGGAGCCCGATATCCTTAGGCTGATTTACGTCTTGGGTTACTTGTGTTTTTTTTTTAAACTATTTATGAAAAAATTTTGAATTTTCTACAAAAAGTAAAGGAAGTAATTTTAGTGATATAATATATCCAAATTTAATCGAAAAAATTGAATTTCCCTCTTTTCAAAACAATATATATCTCACATGTGGACAACCAGAGTGAATTTTGAAATTTTTCTTCCTAAAAAATGCATTGAGCAATTTTTATGAACAATTTTATCAAAAAAAAATATATCAGAGTTCAAAATCGGGTGCCTTTAGACCGTTTCGATGGCTGTATTTGGACTTTATCTTTCCTATTTTGTGTAAAAGTTTTATGAGGAAAACATCATTTTATAAGGATTACACTGTTAAAAATTCCATTCATTCTTCAAGTACACTTGTAATTGAAATTTTCAATTCTTGGTGATTGAATTAGAAATTCAATTACGTATAAATGAGTTCTCAATTTTTAATATACTCAGGGTGTCTACTACTCCTCAAATATCCTTGAATCCTGGAAATATCCTGGGAAACCAGAATCGCTCTTTGAATCCTGGAAATGACCTGGAATCATTTTTTCATTCCTAGAAAAGTTGACATTGAATTTTTAATTAAAAACTGTGATATTCATATTTTAATTGAATAGCTAGAGCTTGAAACTTGATGGAATATGTTGTTCAACTGCAAAACTAAAACATACCTGTTACTAGTATTTATCAAGAGAAGCATTTTCTTCAAGTTTAAATTTCATTCCACGATCATCACTCGATGAAATGAAAATTGATAAGTAAAAATTACGTCCCTTTTGAAATAGATGTGTTATAAAACGTAAATGACGATTAATCGGCGAAATCTGATTGAAATATTATAAGACTTTGGATCTAGTTCCGTTGGACATTGCAGAAGTCAAAAATATGATTTGAATGGTCGGAAAATTCCATCGATAGATAATAAGTATTCAATCACAAGTTGATATCAAAACCCGAGCTGCACTGAGAGAAATTCTTATAGTGACTAACTAAAACATCTCAACTAAATATTTTCAATGACAGCTACTAAAAATTTGAATGATTCAACTAAGAAATTATAGTCAATATAATCAAGCTTGTTTTCGTATTCAATTGTCTTTGGACACTTCCTTTCCTTTCAAACGTATAGGACGCGTGAGTCAAAGTTGTCAAAATTGCTACTTTAAATTGTGCAATTTAGATTGTCGGAGATCTGAAGGCTGAATTGATTTTGAATGCGTATTTTTCTCTACAATGGGAGTGGTATCCTCACGAGGCATTCACTCTTATATGTACAAACGTGGTAACAAGTATTGATATAGGTTATAAATTGGAATCAAACGATATAGTTTCCTTGGTAGACATTGCGATAAAAGTGGATAAAATGTTCAAGAACAAGAAGAAAATGAACCCTAGTGTCATTTTTCTAACCTTTGTCATATGATTTTCATAGATTGTTATCTAGGTTATTTTTTTGTACACATTCACAGGTCATTTTAACCAGAATTTATAAATTATCCTATCATAATGTAGCTTACTATTAAAAAGTAGTTGTGAAAAATAGTCGTGTTTACTAAAAATCAAGTAATTTCGATCCCAACCTTCGGTTACATCGTACCATAAAAATTAGTAAGTGATACTGAAAAAAAATAGTTGAGACGTGATTTTACTAATTTTTTCAGATAATGGCAACTAATACTTTCTCTCAGTGTGGGTGAACTTTGAAGAGCAAAAGTATCGAAGAAGGTTTGAAGTTTAACATTCATTCCTCTGTGTCGGAGAAAAAACATGATAAAATTGTGTAAATACATTAAATCAATTGAAAATCGGGAATACATCTCATATTATTAGATTAAGAGGATAAAAGGTAATATGGAATAATATTCGAACAACCTGCGAAGAGTGAAAAATAGGATAGATATCGTCGTTCACGGAGAAAAGGGAATTCGCTGTGACAGCGAAATCTACTTTCGCTGGGTTCCTTTTGCCAGAGCAGCAAATTTTTTGCTGTGACAGCAAACTATTTGCTGTTCCAGCAATCTTGTTAGCTGCGACAGCGAATTTTTAGCTGTGGCAGCAAAAAATGTTTGCTATCCCAGTAAAATTTGTTTGCTATTCTATATATAATACTGAAAATTTGCTGGCGGAGCAAACATTTTTTGCTGCCACAGCTAAAAAATTGCTGTCGTAGCTAACACGATTGCTGTTATAGCAAATTTTTAGCTAGGTCAGCAAAAAATTTTGCTATTCTATATATGATACCTCGATTTGCTGCGTCAGCAAATTTTTTCTCTCCGTGTTGTACGTTGTTCACACGTTGTATTTTTGTCGAGGTTGTCAATTTTACCAAGTCTCGTGTGGGAATTTTTCCGGGCGTCCTGTATTGAATATAGGCCCCGTATGGGCTTATATTGGGTATCCAAACTTAGGACGTCCTAACCTCAGCCACTAAGGGGCCTAGTCGGGTTGCTAATATTCAGCCTGATTTCTTCGAGTCACACGGAGAAAAAGGAATTCGCTGTGGCAGCGAAATCTACTTTTGCTGGGTTCCTTTTGCCAGAGCAGCAAATTTTTTGCTGTGACAGCAAACTATTTGCTGTTCCAGCAAGCTTGTTAGCTGCGACAGCAAATTTTCAGCTGTGGCAGCAAAGAATGTTTGCTATCCCAGCAAAATTTGTTTGCTATTCTATATATAATACTGAAAATGTGCTGGCGGAGCAAACATTTTGTGCTGCCACAGCTAAAAAAATTGCTGTCGTAGCTAACACGATTGCTGTTATAGCAAATTTTTAGCTAGGCCAGCGAAAAATTTTGCTATTCTATATATAATACCTCGATTTGCTGCGTCAGCAAATTTTTTCTCTCCGTGCAGGGACACCCATATAAAGCCCATATGGGGCCACGCTGCATTACCAATTTTTTCCCGATTTCAAAAATCTAGGCACTAACTACAGCCTTAATAATGCCTTGCAAGGCTTTCCTTATTCTCTCGAAGTTCTGGATCTAAGCATACCTGCATACAACCCATGTAGGGCCAAGCTGCATTTCCAACGTTTTCCCCGTTCTGGAAATCTGAATGCACCCAACTAGAGCCTGCACAGGGCCTTGCCGTTATATTGATTTCTTTTTTGAATATAAACCTACTTTGAAAAGTCAATTTACTGAAGTCGTATTGGTAATTTCGACTTTTTGCGGTGTATGCCCCTAAAAAAATATTTCATCCATGATTACTATGTTCACACTATCAGTGAACAATGTCAAAAAGTCGGAAAAAACATCGGCGTATGGTTAATTACAAGACTGAATGAGGCTGTTCTGTTTTTTGATACAATCTGATAATGCATGAACGAAGTAATGTTGGGTGGAATACCCGAATAGAAATTGGAATCGGCTCATTCCAGGCCCTGTCTGGACTCAAGTCGACGTGGTTTGGGCACAGATAGGGCTTTGGATAGCCCAACCTTCAATCGAGGAAGTTTCCTCCTTTTGCAATATTTATTCAATTTGATGATATTCGCAACAATTTATTATCCTTTCAAAGGTCATAGTTACATCGCCTACATTAGCTTCATTACGGGTGTCCTACATAGGTCCTAGTTGCCCGAGTAAAAAAATGTGGATCATAAATTGATAAAAAAAATATCACTCGGCGATCACGTTCAAAGTGATCACCAAGTGATGTGAACGGTGAGACTGCAGGATCTTTGTTTCATCATTGTCAGATCAATACAGTAGGTTGTGCTGATGAAATGATCACTTTTGAAACATTGTCAGATCAACAGAGTAGCTTGTGCTGATGGAATGTTAATGTGTGTGAATGATCATTTCCAAATCTGATCATGATCATTCGTTAACCGTTTGTATCAAGTTCTGATCTACGAACAATCTGGACATGATTATCCCAACATCACTGTAATATTCGTAATCAGAAAACACTTAAAAATTGAGAACTCAATTATACGTATTGGAATTTTCAATTCAAAGAATTACGAAGAATGTTATATTTTCAAATAAACTTGAAACTGTTGATACACTATATACATCTTATAAATTCGATAGTAAATGGATAAATCGGGTGCTCGATTTGCAATATAAATGATACACGTTAAATCAGTATAGTGTAGACAGTATTTTATACAACCTTAGGTTTGTATACATGGTTCCCTACATTAATTGAAATTTGAATTATCGTCTTGAAAGTACTTACTTTTCATCATCACTTTCAGTGGACGTGAAATGTACTGAAGGGATCCTGATCACACCGTTTTATCCTTATCTAATGTTCCATCGAATCCATCAAATTTCAAGGGTCTCCTAAGGCGTACGTCTTCAAAATTTCTCCAAACTTGAATTTTCTCATCCAAAGTATTCACTCTTTGTCATCGTTGTCAGTAGACTCAGAAATTTATTGAGAGAAGATCCCGACCTGATCGATTCATCTGTGTGTTTGTATTCCTCCGAACACAAATTCTCCTCCACCCCTGTACCTATTGCACCGTGTGAAATAGTGTCACTAATAATATCTCATCGACAACCGTTACGCTTTCTAATCAGATAACTTTGTGATTTGGAATGTACTTACAACTTGTGTGAAATGATAGATTCAAAAGTGTTACGTTCATGAAGCTTTTTGAGTAGACATAAATTTAATTTTCTTTGGTCTTAACCTTATGCATTCTGTACTGTTTATAACCTGAAGATGTGACATGTTTCAATAGATCATCAGTTATATTCAGGTTCATAGATGAATTCCGTGGAATCGATTCGGGTTGATAGGAAAAACATTTGAACTTAGTGTTGATAACCCTAATCTGCTTAATGTTTCCGAAGACTAGGGAAAGAAGCTCCATGAAAATGACACTTGTGAATCTTCAATTTTTCACAAGTTCAATGAGATATTATTGGTGACACTATTTCACACGGTGCAATAGGTCCAGCGGTGGAGGAGAATTTGTATTCGGAGGAATACAAACACACAGATGAATCGATCAGGTCGGGATCTTCTCTCAATGAATTCCTGAGTCCACTGACAACGATGACAAAGAGTGAATACTTTGGATGAGAAAATTCAAGTTTGGAGAAATTTTGAAGACGTACGCCTTAGGAGACCCTTGAAATTTGATGGATTCCATGGAACATTAGATAGGGATGAAACGGTGTGATCAGGATTCCTTTAGTACATTCCAAGTCCATTGAAAGTGATGATGAGAAGTAAGTACTTTCAAGACGATAATTTAAGTTTCAATGAATGTAGGAAACCATGTATACAAACCTAAGGTGATATAAAATACTGTCTACACTATACTGATTCAACGTGTATCATTTATATTGCAAATCGAGGACCCGATTTATCCATTTACTATCGAATTTATAAGATGTATATAGTGTATCAACAGTTTCAAGTTTATTTGAAAATATAACATTCTTCGTAATTCTTTGAATTGAAAATTTCAATACGTATAATTGAGTTCTCAATTTTTACGTGTTTTCTGATTACGAATATTACAGTGATGTTGGGATAATCATGTCCAGATTGTTCGTAGATCAGAACTTGATACAAACGGTTAACTAATGTTCATGATCAGATTTGGAAATGATCATTCACACACATTAACATTCCATCAGCACAAGCTACTCTGTTGATCTGACAATGTTTCAAAAGTGATCATTTCATCAGCACAACCTACTGTATTGATCTGACAATGATGAAACAAAGATCCTGCAGTCTCACCGTTCACATCACTTGGTGATCACTTTGAACGTGATCGCCGAGTGATATTTTTTTATCAATTTATGATCCACATTTTTTTACTCGGGTGGGAATACTATGCAGGGCCTGAAGATGAGTGCTTGACAATCGTGTCTAGGCCCTATGAGGGTAACCACAAGAGGGCCTGAAATGAAACGAGGACGCCTAGTTAGGCCCAAACTGCCGCCAAGAATTAATTTCCACATGGGGTGCTGGTCCGGGCCTTTGAAAAATTTGCGAAAATTTGTTTCCATAAGGTATAGACCAATCGATTCTGAGTCTTCTGGAATTGAAAATAAATAATCACGAGAGTAAGAATTTCTTCAAATTTCAGTTGCAAATTTCACCAAGTGCTAGAGCAAATTGATGAAAAACTTGCAAAAACTCGTCTCCGTGAGATACAGACCAATCGATTAGGAATTTTCTGAAATGAAGAATAAATGGGACTTGAGAAGAGCTTTTATTCAACAGTGCATTTGCAAATTTGCAACCCTGTGCATTTGTTGATGTCTCTATCTCTTTATTCGACGTTTAACGAACTCATCTCATCCTTAAAGGTACATAATGAAACAATATTATCACACTCCTAGAACTCTCCAATCGATTATCCTGGAAACGCCTGGAAAAATCCTGGAATTGAATTTTTCGATAACAGTAAACACCCTGTATATTATATTATTCATGAGAATATATTGTGATACACGGATAAAAATTTGTTTCGTAAAATTAGCAATAAAGGCATTGGCGACATTTTATTGTTGAATATACAATAATTTTTGTTCTGATAGCAACACAAAGTTGTTCTTGTAACAATAAATTGTCAATTTAACAATGTTGATTTTCATATTTTGGTTAATATATGACAATTCGTATTGTCAATTCAAGAATATTATTGCATGTTTTTTTCTTCGTGTAACTGAATTTTCATTCATATGTGATTGAAGTTTCAAGAACTCTTCCAATCACGTGAGTGGATGCTTCCATTACATGTGGTTCAAAGTTCATGCAGAAATTTTTCAACAGTGTAGTGATGCACGATATTGTACATGCAGTTTTCGCGTAGTTTTCATCAATATTTTATAAAATTCAACATAAACTCGGAAAAATTTTCATCAAAAACATCGATAACGTGAAATATCGTGCATCACTAATAAGGATCATTCGGAGCGAGTAACAAATCACGTTCTTATAATTCCAAATATTTAATTCCCTGCTCATTGGATTTTTTTTACGCGAGAAAAATTAACGTCAAACTAATTTCAATATTATAAACAACAACTTCAATCATTTCTCGCCATGGTCCATTTCTTTTCTTTTATTATGCTGACATGCATAAAAAACACCCACCATATTGAAAAGAGTGCCTCAAGCCAAATGACCACTACTCTTCAAGTTGAATTTATTCATGTAGATTTTCTGAAAAACCTAAAGAAAAAACATGAATTTATACTTTGATATACCTCCATGAATCGTTCGATTTTCCATTGTTTACTAGCCGGAAAAAATAGGAAATGAAAAATAGTCCGAGGCTGCCGACTCTCCCCTGCTTGAAAATTGTTGAATTTTGATAAACCCATGCAATGAAAATCAAAGAAGTTGAATCGAGATGAATTCAAGATGCGAAAAGCACACGAAAGTGTGCTTCAAGATGTTCGTAGATGAATTGACTGTGGTAAGTTGTAACCGAAGAGCAGATTGCTTGTGTGATTGATTTTCTCGTAAAACAATAGTAGAATTCCGATGAGATTCAGGATTTTGTAGCCAATTTCGTACGAGAGTCAATAATACTAAAGACAAATTTCACTATAACTTTCTCTCTATCTCATGGAGTCTAAACCACACTGAACATTGCACCATATTCACCATAAATGAGACTTGGAATTGAATTTTAGTGTTTTCCTTCCGTTGAATTTTTCATTTTCGTTCTCTCAGTTTATGCTTTCGTTTCTCACGACACCCTAATCAGAGGAAGACACGTGGTTAAAGAATGAATGCTTGATGAGATGATTCAATTGCACTGGAAATCTCAAAATATCTGGCGTATTTCCTTATAGAAGTACGAAGTAGTATTTTCGTTCGCCCAGGATTTTCTATACATGTCGTATCGGAAAATATATATTCAACTGGAAAATCAGGCGGGAGAAATTTTATGGTTCATGGAACAAAAACAAAAAACACGTCAGCAAAAATAAGTAAATATCAATTGGATAAACCTTTGAATTGTGAAACGAGTAGTATAAGATGAATATAGTCAGACGTATGAATGTCAATTCATATCATCCGAATCTGTGAGATGCAGAAGTTGAACTGAGAATATTGTGATATTTCTATCAAGTTTTCAATACAATTTCTGTTATGGGATATTATATTAATTCATATCAACGGGTAACGGAAGTTGCAATGAAAGTAACATGACTACTATTTCAATTGCAGTTTTCAATTTCTCAAGGAAATTTTAGCCGACACAGGCTTTTATACCTTTGTCGATTCAAAGATATTATTCCAAGGAGCGATCAATGAAAGTATTATTTGGGTTGCTTCTCATTTTACATTAAGTTTCAGTCCGACATATAAGAATCTTCGTTCCGTTTCACCTTATTTTTAACACTTTCCAATATTAGAACATATATCGATCGAAATTCTCAAAGCTGGAGAAAATTCACACAAGTGTGGATCAAACGCTACGTTATATGTTCATTCATTGAATGTATGTATTTTGCAAAGCATATGCTATTACGAGGAATTGAAATGATGTCGAATGCATTTAAAGAGCGATTCACCGTTTTTCATTTATCGGTTTGATGTTTAATTAATCCCTCTTCTCTTCTGAAAATTTTGGAGGTCCTTGCGTGTGTGTTGATTCATTTCTGATGTTCATCATGGATCGATGATTCGAATGGATCGTTCCATCTTGCTGCAAGAGTTGAAAAAATCTTGTTTTTCATGAATATCAGCATTAATTTCTCTAATTTATTTTCGTGCTCAATCTTCCGTGAGTGAGTAGCAATTCAGTACAGACGGGCAATATTTATCGAAATCGACGTTTATATATATAGTTTTTGTCGAATTTTATAAAATATCATTGAAAATTGAATACTTTTTGTATAAAAAAAAACATCAATGTTTCCAAGCATCGTCTATCCCTAAAATTTGAAGTCCACACGCAGAGAAAAGTTACCGAAAAAATTACTACACTTTATAGTAAAATAAGGACAAAATCACATTTTGGGGTTATGTATTATATGTTGTCATTCAAATTACTATACTTTCTAGTAAGCAGTGATGAAATTCTGTTACTTATTGATAGAAAGTATTGTAATTTCAATGAAAACATTTATTTTTGCTGATAGCGATATTATCAATATAAAATTCCAACTTGACTGGAAAAAGGTCAGTGGTACCCGAGTAGAGCATTGTCAAAATTATATATAATTTCTGTTCAATTCGATATAGTTTATATACATAACTCGTACATAATTATATATGATTTTAAAAAATTCTCCACTCGGGTACCCACAATCGGAATATCCGAAGAACGCCTATGTGCGATACGCGGACAAAGCAGAGAAACTGTGTATTGGATTCACCGTTATTTCGAACAACAGACTCTGATAATCCATTGTAGCGTACAGAAATTCATCACTTCGCTTTCATATCCTCACTCATCTTGAAAAGTGTGATAGTGAAATATCGATGAACCCACAATAAATATCATCGTACACGATACACAACTTGTGGAATATATTTCCTCGCGTATATTTAGACTCCAACAAAATTCATAGCAACCCCAGGCGAGGACAAAGTGTCCAAAGGGCAACGAAGTGTCAATCGAATCCAAAAGCCGTTTCACGTGTTCGAGAGCCAAATAAACATTTCATACGTTAAAATATCTTCGAATCCTCTTCTCAAAATGTCTGAAAATTTGGTATATATAATAACACCTTGAATTTGTTCAAAAGGTGTATTTTTGGATGACTTCTCGAATAAAAAACGGAAGGAAAAAAATAGATGGAATAGATAAATCGAAGAATTGAGGGTGAAACAATGCAAAAGGAATACAAGATGAGTACGTGATGAATACGAGATGGAGGGATTTTCTATTGTGCTCCTTTCTTGTCAGAACGTGCGATTAGGGAGATGGACTAAACACCGGGAAGGATCATCTTTCCATGGAATTATTCAAGCGTTGAACTATGATGATATAAATTCACGAGGGAATAGCAAGGGTTTAATGCGCAAAACTGTTAGCTTGCCGTTCCAAAGAGGAATCGAAAGTTGAATGAATATCATCTTCCCGTGAATTCACTTCAACATGAAAATTTCGAACTTTCGACTGGTAAGAATTATCTCATTCCAAACAATTGATCGAAACTTCCGATATATTTGAAGAAACATATTTGTGATGCGTCGAAAATAACAACGATGAGAACTCGAGGGAATGGAGAATGGAGGACCCTATTTCGGTATCTGAAACAATAACATTCTCATGGAATTCAAAGCACATTAAATCGATAATCATCGGTTCGAGGTATGTAATTATCAAAGCAACTCCGAGTTCGTGTTTATTGTTCTGCGTCGTCCAAGGTTATCGAGACGCTAACCATCCGCGCTGAATTGTTCATTACAGGTTGCAGTATCGTTTAGGGTTTCGATCGAATACGAACGCTGGCGAATATCACAATAATATCGATCAACCTTGGTCTCCGTTTGAAAACAAAATCTCATTCTCGATATCGTAATGGGTTAGCGACAACGATCATTGACGATCGACGAATCGGAACGAATTGGTAGGATGGAAAAATTGTATTAGACGCTCGAATGAATCTATTGCGGTCGTTGGTATGGTACTTAATCAATGCCAAGACTTTATACCAATTATCGAAAGTCGAATTGGGTTCGTTGAGTGGTGGTACGAATGTACACCGAGTTCAAGTGCATGGAGTTTTTTTTTTCAATCTTTGTGATATTGAGTTGAATTGCAGGGTTTGTATTATTCAGAATCAAATCTCAGTTCGCTCCGAGTTGAAGTAATTTTTAAAGATCCAAGTGGCGTATATAGATTGTAAATTTACACAGTGCATATATGTGGTGTATAGCACTTCTATCAATTCCAAATATTTGAACTGCGATTAGGGGTGACATTCTTTTTGTATATCGCATTCTGGTTGCTCGAGCGGATACAATTTGTTTGTACAGATAGATGTGAGTTTATTTTGTACCTCTTGGAGTGTGTATAAAGTAATACGTAATGTGCATGCGTATGTGAATCCAAACAGAATCCATTGGATAGTTTGAAGAATATTCTATTTTATTTTTGTGGAGGGTGCTTGTATGTTAGTTTTGATTCTGGAAACAAGAAAAAATGTATGAGCGAGAGGAATGCTTATGTATGTATATCGAAGGTACTGTTCAGAACAACAACGTTGCACATTTTGGCAAGGTTTCCAAGGTCGAGGGTGATCGCAACATATCATCATCGATTGGAAACAATTCATGTCACAGAATATTTCCAAATAATTGGAATGCAAAGGTTTTTAGAGATGTCAGTAGGAAATTATTCCTTTGTATTAAAAATGAACAATTCCAGCTACGATGCGCAAAAGTTTGGTGCGTTATTTTCTTTAATCATAATTTAGCATTGTAAAATAATTCACATGAATATGGCTCACTAGAATTCTACGTAGTTTGAATAAATTCTCCTATTAAGTCAACTAAAACACGTGATGGATTTAATTACATGCAGTTGAGGTTCCTGCATATTTAATTGCATCAAAGGAATGCTTTTTTTGAACGTATCCGTGAATGCGCTACTTGTTTTCTCATGTGTGACAACTCAAAGAACTTCATTTCAATGATTTTTTGCACAAAACAGGCAAAAAACGAATATAAACTGCACTTGATTTGAAATTTCCTCAAAATTTTATAACACTGTTATCTTTGATGGAGGAAATATAAATTTTGGAGACTTTCATCAGGAACATAAAATACGAAATAATAAATGACATTCCTCTTCAAAAAAAATATACGTTCGTTTCATTCATTTTTAAGTCTCTCTCATATATCCCTTTTTTTATGTCAACAGCTTTGATCCCTCCGTCTTTTGGTAATGCTGTTACGTCGCGGAACGTGACCGCGATCTAATCATCCTCTAATGTGGCAAAAAATGAGGAGGAACGTCAAAAGATCGTCATCGCCTGAAGATAGACGCAGGAGTAGGCGTTGGAGGTAGATCCGTCGTGGGGCTGTGATAAAAGGAAGACAAATAAGGTCAATCCTTCTATAACATTACTCGGTTACATATCAAAATTCTTAGGGAGAGATCGTGGGGACGGAGGAAGAAGAGAGACACAAAGAGGGATATAAATAATCTGGGAAGAATAGCCACTGTTTGAAACAGGGGCGGTAGAGGTGGTAATAGTGGTGGTGTTGAATGTACGATAGAAACATTTACCGGACCTCCGTGAATCAGGACAACGGACATCAATTTTCTTTTAGATCGCAACGGATTAGATGGTGGAGGTGCTCGAAGGCCGGGCTAGGCAGCCTAAGGGGCCGCGCAGGGCACCTCGCACCTACCCAACTTTCAAAGACTGCAAAAGCAACGAGCACAACGTTAGTAATGATAATAATAAGAAGACGAGAAATACTCAAGGAGCGAAAGATCAACGCCGAGATAATCCAAAAGCTCGAATTATCCATCGGCACAACAATTTTCTAGAAAATAATTCAACGGGTAGAATCATCGAACGAGATAATAATTGTCAAATCAAGAAAGAAAATCAAATTTATGTACGAAATCTGGAAACCGAGAATAAGAACAAGGGTGGTGGTAGTAGCAGTGATAGTAGTTCAAAGTTGGAAGGAAACGTCATAAGTTGTGGTAGAAGGGAACAAGTGAATTTGAAAGGAATCGTTAAGTTCGAGTGTTCTCATAGAACGACGGTGGCGTTCCTCTTGGTTCGAATTTCTTCCCGTGGATTGAGTGTTTCCGTGGAGCCCTATATAAAGGGCTCCTACGTAAAGTGCGAGGCTGGCGAGCGCAATGTGGCAAAGCGGCGGCATGGGCGCCCATGCGGCCAACAATCCATGGATGAAACTTATGGGAATCGTTCACAAAGAACGGAGACATCACGATTCTGGTACTGGGGCCGCCGCTGGATCTGGGGGACAAGGTTCGGGTGCTGCTGGTGTTGTCGAACGTGGACTCAATCAGTGAGTAATACACTCCCAATTACTTTTTTATTTCCCAATGAAACTGTCCTGATGCGACACACGCACACACGAATTTTATTGAATAGATAAATTTGGTTCAGGAGAAATTCCCGGAATAATTCATTTTCGTTTGATGAAAGTCGTATTTTTTCTTGATCTCACGTTCTTGACCCTCTAATGATCTCCGGTGGCGTTTTCTTATGGCCTTCGATAATAATCATTTCCTCACCACCAGGCTTCTCATCTTGCCCTCCGATGTTGCGATTTTATCTTTCATCCAACACCCTCGGCTATACATGGGAACTTCTTCTACCACTTCCCTCATATTTCTAATCTTCTCTCATTCCTTATTCATAACATTATTCACTTGAATCGTTCATTCATTCATTCCCTAACAAGATGAAACTCTTTGAGTTCATAAAAAGCAGATAAAATAACGCAGAGGGATTACTAGATGTGAAATTTATTAAGCCGTGTAATTCATCACACGATGTAGTATGATGTACTAAGCATTAATACTGAATGTACTCTTTAACTATCGATTATCACGAGAGTGAAAATCCTCACCACGAATTGAAGAGAAGAATTTTATATTTCGAATACAATTTTTAATTGATACAATATATCACGACTGTTTTGTTTTTAATCAACTCTTCAGTAATTTTTCTCTCTTCTGTGAATCGGAGGTCCCTTGGTACTTGAAAAAACATATAATAATATATACTTGTATTCAATGAGTTCACGACTTCAGATATACTTCTCACATTCAATGATATTAATTGAATGAAGAAAAATGAGATTATTAAGAATCTCGTGACGGAGAAAAGAGAGTAATTGAACCCCCGTTACGTTTTGAACTCACGCATTTGCGATTCGCATGCACAAAAGTGAGTGTGTATAAGGAAATTATTATGTAAAATAGTGATTTCATCATCCCTCACTTTTCACTACCGAGGTAAAAATGTTATCAAACGACTTTTAAATATGAATTTGAAGGATAAGAAGTTGTTTTATGTCATCACTTCAATGATATTTACTACTTTTGAAATAAACATGATTAACATTCATTAAAAATTCTTTCTTTGGAATATTTTTGCGATTAAAGTACTCGAGAGACGGTCATATTTGCAATATTTTTTTCTTGGAAATGTTTACATTTCTGATTCCACTGTTGAGGTTTTATGGTATGATGAAAATGAATTTATTTGATTACCAACGAAATGTGCACAAATTTTTCCACAAAGTTAGTCATTTACAGCCGGAGAGGTTATTTGGGAATAAAACTAAATAACTTTGATTAATTTTGGAGCGTTGAGTATGAAACTGAAATACAAAACTGTTCGTTAACTCTGGGTTTCGATATGCGGAAGATGTTGAAAGTATTTTTGCGTTTAATGTGAGATAAAATCTTCCGTTTCGTCATAGTGAATTGTAAAAAATAATTGAATATCTTTAATTCGATTAACTATCAAGATCGATCGAGTGGCGGAATTTATTTTCTAATCTGTCAGAAATACTCGAATTCTCACGACGAACTTTCATAGTTTTTAACAAATCTTATGTCTGCTTGAATAAACATACTTTGTAAATAAGGAATAAAATCTCTAGCTATACGGGAGAATAGTAGTTTTATCACACATATTCGTATGTACACATCTCTTGAATGTGAATTTAACGCTGGAATACGAATGCGACCACCTCATATTATCATAGCCAATTTACTTGGAACACTTGAAATTCAGTTTATTCGTATTCACCCAACAACATTTTCATATCCAGTGTAGTATAATTATTCACACGCATCGTAGCCGTATAAGCTTCCAAGCATTCTCTTCATACTGTTTGTACGCATCGAATATCTGCATAGAATTAATATGTTCATAAATGGTTATGCAATTTAATAAACAGTCATTTAATTCTGGACTTTCATGGGTTTGGGAGAAAAGATAACTAATCACCTCAATGGGAAATTGAGTTATATCAAAATGAGGGAATTATATAAATAAATGAAAAACAACAAAATTGTTCAGAATAGTTTTATCAGGAATAATCTGATTTTGATGTGAAATACAATGCATAAATTCTCTTGAGGATTTTTTTGGTTTAAGAAGTGTTTCTTTGTTAATGATGAAAATGGCACAGACTTATACAACGAACGAAATAAATAAAATATAATTTTCTTGGAATATTGCAAGCTCAATGAAATTAAATGTCTTTTCTTCCGATTTTAATACGTGCAATGTTTCATAGAAAAAAAATAGTATTTCATTTTATTATTCTTTTGATATTGAAAAACTTCATTGAAGAGAATCAACTGAAAAAGAAATTTGACGTCGAAAGAGGAGTACCGTGTTTGCAAGTTCATTCACTATAAAGCCTTTTAGATACACAAAAGTGTACCATATTCATGAATTCTAGATATTGAAATCGAAATTAATATTCAAACTCTGAAAAAATGTCGTTTGATTGAAACATTATCGAATGCATTTGGCATTTGAATTACTTTTACAATTAATTATTGAGTGGGAAAATTATTGCACAAATATTTAAGCACTAAAAATCTATCAACATTTTCTGAATTTATGAAGCAGTAACCAGTTCTCGAATAATTGAAAATAGTTTAATAGTTCAAATATTTCATTTGTTTCCTCGATTTATTGAAACTTTCAAATTTTCAATCATTTCAAATGCTTCTCGGTGTTTTTGTCGTGCGTGCATTTTTGATTCGATTAAATTTGAAAATTGTGTCACAAGAATGAAGAAAAGGTATGATCCTCAGTACGAAATATCATTTCATACAACAAGCCATCACAAAGCAAAGTACACAGCTTTTGCTAGTTCGATGCACAATATTCAAGAATTATGCGGATCTACGGTAATGTTGGTCAGCAGCATTGAATAGCCAACGATGAACGTGAAATGTATATTCATCGTTTGAATATTCAAATATTTGTATAAAAAAATAACGAACGGAGTAGAACGATATATGCTATTTTCATCCTAATGAAATAAAAAAGATTATATTAGTGGAATTTTAATCGATCACCATGATACAACGTTATAACCTGGAATTAGATGGAGCTATGACCTATGTTACACTCCTTTTTCTTCCTTTCGAACACAAAAAAAGCAAATATATATATATATATATATATATATATATATAACGTATAATCAATGTTGTCCTCGAACCCCAGTGAGAAGGCCATACATCGTGGCTCGTGAATGGAACTCTTGCAAGTTACCTGTCTCTTCGTCGAGTGGGCTGGGTGATGCGATAAATCAAGAGACTCGGTGTGCCAAGTGTATCTCGGGCCAAGAACGCACGCATACAAACAAACTCGTATATACAGGAGGAGGAACTTGGGTCACGGTCCAGCATATATAAATAAGGGGATGCTTCTATTCTTTATAGGAAGTATATCTTCCGGACCGTGAAATTTTCGTTTTCCTTGAGTAAAAGAAATACGAAAATGCTTGAAAATACTGAAATAACACGAGGCATTCTTTGAATAATCTGTGACCGTAAAACAAGCTTACACGCATTAAGAATTGTAAGTGGTTGTGGATGTGTGTCGTTTAGACTATTGTCTTCTCAAACACTGAGGAGAAAAGAAATGGTATTAAGTGAGATCACTTTCATAAACATGTTTTGAACGATTGTGAAACAATATATGTATATCCACTTTCGTAATTCAGTTCGGAAAAATCGATGTTGTTTTGCTCAGTTTCGAATTATTATATCTTAAGATACATTTAGATATGGAGTCGATGTTCCCACGGATATCAAAGTGATGTCAAAAATTGTAACAACTGTTACGTCCATAGATACTCACAGAATATTTCCTTCGGTAACAAAGAGATAGGAAATAATGTTAAGATTAGCACCTCAAAATATAAGTTCCCCTATTTTGTGTCATGAACAAGAACGGGGAGAAACAGAGCAATTGAGAAAGAAAAGTTGAATAAAAACATTGAATTTATAATAAAAAAATTGAATATTTATTATACTCAAGATTTGGATAAAACGATATAAGATAATTCTATTCAATTAAATCTCAATCAGAATATCTACTAGACTGAGAAAACAGATATCCTGAAAATTACCATAATTTATGGATTTTCAGCGCTGGTCTGACCCGAGTCGGAATATTTACTTGCACGAATATCTGAAAGTACCATAATTTCTTGGACTTTTCAGAATAAGTATGGTACCTTCCTTATAAAAGTCCCAGCCATTATGGTACTTTTATAGGTTTGTTCAGGTAAATATTGAGACTCGGGTCAGACCAGCGCTAAAAATCCATAAATTATGGTACTTTTTAAGATACCTTTTTCTCCGTGTATCTTTCCAAAGGTTATATTGTATTGTAGGTTCTAACCCTGGTAGAAATTTGTTTGGGCGTCCCATTTACCATCCACGTACTAGATGGGACCCACGTGGGGGCAACCGGATAACACCTTTCAGCAAATTTGACCTCAGCGCCCAAACATTTAGTTACTTCATGTAGATTTTTCATGCGTCAACTGATCGCACAGTAACATCGATAGTCCACCAACACGGTCAGAGATATAAAAGGAAGTCCCAACGTTTCAATTTGTCACTCGGGATTATTTTGTGAGAATAAATTCAGAAACAACGTTCTTGACTGGAGATTACATGTCAAAATACATTGTTATCATATTCATAGGTGTGATTTTACAGAAAACACATGATTTCACATTTTTAATTGCCAATTTGAACAACATTCTAGCAATTCCCTGGGACATCTGGATGGGCATGGGCTAGAAAGTGCGTTACAAAACTAGCTAGGAAACAACTCAACGTCTGGGAAAACTAGCTGGGGCCCATCTAATTCCCAATCATAATTCCTACTAGGGAATTTATTCTGAATTAAAAGTGCTTCTTTTGATTCAACAACGGCTTTCAAATATTCAGTTTCTTCTCTAATGTCAGTCATATTCTGGACAAATGCATATTGTTTTTAAGTTATAAAGTTCAATTGTTTAATTCCAATCAAAAATCTGTGAAATTCTTGGAGATCAATGTTTTCCACAGACACTCAATTTTCAATTATTCTAATTAAAATCTCTGTTAAATTGAAATTCAAAAGATTCTTGAAGATCAATTTTTCTCGTAAATGTTCAATTTAATTATCTGTAATTAACTCTCATGAGATGCTCGGAAATCAATTTTTCCCATAAGTAGTTGAATGTTGACACCTCAAATTTGTAGAACAACATGAATATAGTTCCAAAAAATGACACTTTTAATCCTTACAAAATCATTAAAATTGTGTGGCACTTACAAACTTCCAATCCAAGAAGAAGGAAAGAGAATTCGTCCTTATGCACTGAGTAATTCTTGTAAATCCACCTAATCCGAAAGGTTCAATGTATTTTACATTTGATATTTCAGAAGAAACAAACGCTATTCAGAATAAAATTCGTAGATGAATTGAATACACTCGAAGAATTCGAACATTCAAAAAGAATCAAACACTTGATGACGATTGAACACTGAATAGAAATCAATACTTACAAGAAAATCGCACACTTATAGAAATTGAACACTTATAAGAATTTGAACATTTGAACACTCTGAGTAATAGAAAGTTGAAACTTGAAGAAGAACGCGAGCAATACTGAATACTATGCTTGATAAATGGGTTTTTATACCACCAAAATCCATCATGGTGGACCTGTTTTGTTCGATTAGAAAAATGCACTTCGATTCCATAAATAATATCTCCCCATGTGGAAACGGAAACACGGGCCGCTACTGGATCATTACTGTTGCTGGAGGTGCCAGTACTGGCAAATCCAGAGCGACCATTATGGGGCCAGTTGGATTGCCTGTACTGGCAAAGGAGTTGAAATGATAACACCATTTCACATAAGGGCCATTATAACATTTACCACCACGGCGGTAGCGATATTTGATGTGAGCCTGCTATGGTGAAACTCTGGCATTGCAACAGGATCAGTTGTTTTGCCAGAGCTGGATGACAAATGACAAGGAGCGGAATGATTACATCCTATGTAGGAATTCAAACCTGAGCCAGTACTGGCACAGTACCGGTAACCGGAGTTACCAGGAGTGATCATATTTCAAGTAAAAAAACAAATTGAAATTGAACTTTGAAAATCTGAATGATTCATTGTTCTCATTATCGTCATAGGAGTAAGGCACTTTGGAAGTCATTTCTTCGAAGTTCACTGAGTAAGGATTGAACCCGGGTCCTGCGAGTGAGAAACTGAGTCTCTATCGTATCAGCCGATATCCGAGTTGACAATGAATCAATCAAATTGCCGTTTATTGTGATGGGACCGTTGAAGTAATACAATCCACCATAGATTCCGTAGTGGAATGAAGTTCTACCAACGCTGGCATATTGTTGTCTCTCGAACATATTGAATGATGATACCAACTCTGGCCGAATGCTGGTACGACTTCGGTTCACGCAGAGAAAAGTTTATATTAAAGATTACTATATTTTTATAGTACTCGTGGGATATACTCTATTATGAGGCTCAGAATTAAATTTATTTTAAATTATAACATATTTATCTCCATCCTCACGAGAGAGTATGGTGAATGCTCGTACACTTGTGGTTCATAGCGACATAATCAAATATATCCCAAAAGTACAATAAAAATATGCTCATATCTATCACGGTTAAAAATTTCTTGAATTTTAATGCACTCTTAATGTACCAGTGTACATGAAATTTCAACTTGAAGGTACATTAAATGATATTCAAGTATTATTACATTAATTTTCAAATCATGTGGAATTGAATTACGATTTCAAGTATCAGTACATTAAAAATTAACTTAGAGTAAATCGATAGAGATTTGAGAAAATAACATAACCATCAATAATGTTTGAAATTGAGTGAATAAATTGAATAATTATAATCTTTTTGTGATTATAAATTTTGGAATTATTGTTTTCAATCGCATTAGGTGACACTCTACGAGTCTTGTCGTGAAGAGTGCTTGAACGACACTGAACCCCAACAGAACCTAAAATTTGTGTACGTCCAGGAAACCTCCAAAGGACGTCTGAGAAACGTATTTGGACGTTTCCTGGACGTACACAAATTTTAGGTTCTGTTGGGGAAGAGTACGAAATTTTGCGCGAAATATTTTTGTGAACCACGTGAGAAATACGAATTTTATAAATACGATGATCAAATACATGCTTGGGATTGAGGATTTTAATTTCATAGTGGTTCTGAAACATTATGGGATCGATGGAAAATTCTCACGATTGAAGGTTATAATTCAGAAAATTTGGCTTCCTATATTTCAGAATCAATATGGAATGAGAATTTGCATTCACAGTGCGCAATCCCATGCACGTACCCTGGTAGAAATTTCACAATTTTTTTCCTGACTGATGAGGCGCTAGAGAGGAAAAACTGAGCACAAAAAACTAGCGAGGTACTGGTCAATTACTGATAAGTTGAATCCAACTAGCGTTGGTTGGTCAAAACTAGTGAGCTACTTATTAGTATGTCATAAGTTGAACTAATTGATAATGTGGAGTAAAACCATCTCTAATAATTATACAAGTGCTTACTAAAATATATATGAAATGGAGAAGAATGAACTTTTCAATTCTAAAATGAATAAAATATTGTTCACACTTGATATCGGAAATGTCAGTACCCATACAGCACGTATTTCATAAAGATTTTTAAACAGCTGAACAGGTTTTTCCATTAATTTTTATATATAATTACAGGTGATATAAATGAGAAAGGAAATGTAACAAATCTGTTTGTATTTTAGAATTGAAATATAGTTGACGGATATGAGGTTGACTTCTTTGAATTGAGAAATAAAAATTAATTATTTTCGTGAAATGTGTGATCGTTAGTTCTTAATTAATATGTATTAAAAAAATCTATTATTCAGTGCAACATGAATTATTGAATCAGTCATAGCTGTTGTAATATGTAGAAAATCATAATTTGTTGATGCTGTGAGAATGAGTTTTATTCAAATACTTACATCAATATTTCTCAGAAAAAACTCAGAGATCAAATCATTTTTGTAGTAATATGAGTCATGAAGAACTCATTTAATCAAAACTATTTAAGCGAATGTTTAAAATAAATGGGTACTGGCTCACGTGGTCAGACGGTCTTGAGCCAGTATCGAATTAATACTGTTCGGAGAATACCCAGACCGTACAGAAACGGGACTGCCTCAATACCAGATCAGAGTTGGTTGGATGGTGAAATGCGAAAAATGACGATACGACACCAATATCGATGCAACGTTGTTCTAATACGGAATAGATAGTGCATAGGGATCCCACTGATCTCTCCAATAACACGGTTACTTGGATGAGATAATACTGCGCCAGTATTCAGCCAGAGTTAGTATGAGCATTCAATATGTTCGATAGATAATGTGCCAGTACTGATAGGACTCTGGCTGACTATGGAATCGGTAGTCAACTGACGTTAGAATCACGATATTGGCAATTCAGCTGTTATAGTGCACAGTAAAAATTTTATATTACACTGTTAAAAATTTCCGCATGAATTTCAGTGTAAATCTACTGGAAGTTTTTTTCAAGTACGTAACTGAAAATTCATGTACTGGTTCCACAAATTTCAAGTCTACATACATTAAATTTAATGTACATGGATTTGAAATTTAATGTACGAGTACATGAAATTTGTATATGAATTTTCATTCGCGTTCCAGAAAAAAACTTCCAGTAAATTTTGTTTTTTTTTTTTTAAGCAAAAAACATGTTTCGGAGGAGAACACTTGCAGAATGACGACCACGTTGGTCACTACGTTCTCATATCATGGAGAGGAAATTGGAAACCTCGAAGAGAATCGAACCACCTAAACCAATCCCTACATAATGTTGCGCGATCTACTATCCTAACGCCCTAACGACCTAAGCTAAACCGGTACCTACGTGGTTTATTAGAAAAGATCAATGTAAATGACGTGGATATCTGATTCAATCCATCGGTTGAGTATAATAATCTATTAACCTATGTGAAAATTGCAATTCGGTTGACAGATGTGAGGTTAAGTTTATGTGATAAAAAACTATGAATGAATTATTTTTGTGAAATGTGTGGCCGTTATTGTTTAATTATCATGTATTAAACATCTTTTCAAGCGAAAGTTTAAAATAAATTTCCAAAAACTTGGATTATTCACAAAAAGCTCGTTGGATGGTTTTACTCTTGAAGAGTACTGTAAAAGTTGACAGTTGCAAATTGGAGAAAAAAGTCTTATTTTCTGTCTTGAATTTGTTATTAGAGTAGTGACAAACTTGTAGGAAGAGTTTGAAGGTTGGGTGGAATCCATATTGATCAG
This sequence comes from Gonatopus flavifemur, assembly GCA_018340375.1. Lineage (NCBI taxonomy): Eukaryota > Metazoa > Arthropoda > Insecta > Hymenoptera > Dryinidae > Gonatopus > Gonatopus flavifemur. The sequence goes on along the minus strand of JAFFJZ010000003.1, from coordinate 42,489,780 downwards.
GAAAGTCAAAACCGTATTGCAAAACTTGGAAAATCTGTTAACGTAGCTGATAATACTGGGGTATCGAGTCAGCTTTTCCTTACTACATGAAATCTAGGCAGGAGAAATGTATCAAAATTCAGTGAATTCAAGTTGGTGTCAAGTAAGAGAGGATAGAAATATTAATTGGATTTTATTGATCATTATAAAAATGTTGACAAATAAGGAAAGGCTATGTAGGACTCACTGTATCGTCTTTCATTATTTTTGTTTCAATAGGATTCAATCGTTAGGATAGTAGATCGCGCAACATTATGTAGGGATTGGTTTAGGTGGTTCGATTCTCTTCGAGGTTTCCAATTTCCTCTCCATGATATGAGAACGTAGTGACCAACGTGGTCGTCATTCTGCAAGTGTTCTCCTCCGAAACATGTTTTTTGCTTAAAAAAAAAAAAACAAAATTTACTGGAAGTTTTTTTCTGGAACGCGAATGAAAATTCATATACAAATTTCATGTACTCGTACATTAAATTTCAAATCCATGTACATTAAATTTAATGTATGTAGACTTGAAATTTGTGGAACCAGTACATGAATTTTCAGTTACGTACTTGAAAAAAACTTCCAGTAGATTTACACTGAAATTCATGCGGAAATTTTTAACAGTGTAATATAAAATTTTTACTGTGCACTATAACAGCTGAATTGCCAATATCGTGATTCTAACGTCAGTTGACTACCGATTCCATAGTCAGCCAGAGTCCTATCAGTACTGGCACATTATCTATCGAACATATTGAATGCTCATACTAACTCTGGCTGAATACTGGCGCAGTATTATCTCATCCAAGTAACCGTGTTATTGGAGAGATCAGTGGGATCCCTATGCACTATCTATTCCGTATTAGAACAACGTTGCATCGATATTGGTGTCGTATCGTCATTTTTCGCATTTCACCATCCAACCAACTCTGATCTGGTATTGAGGCAGTCCCGTTTCTGTACGGTCTGGGTATTCTCCGAACAGTATTAATTCGATACTGGCTCAAGACCGTCTGACCACGTGAGCCAGTACCCAATAAACATTTGATTTCTCAAGATATGTTTTAGATATGTTTAAGATGTCTTATGCGACACTTTTAGATATCTAAAAGATAGCTTTCCGTATCTTGAGATATCTCAAACATATCTTACGTCTCTTAAAACGTCCAAGACATATTTAAGATATCTCAAGATACGAAAAGTTATCTTTTAGATATCTAAAAGTGTCGCATAAGACATCTTAAACATATCTAAAACATATCTTGAGAAATCAAATGTTTATTGGGTACCGTCTGAAATCCAGCGAACATTTGCCGCCAGTTGGAAAACTGGGAAGATTCTGAATGCGTACAGTTGTTTCTGCCGAATTCTGACGAATACAACTTTGCCAGTACCGCGCCTTTCGTCAACTCTGACTATTTCCACACGAATTCGGGCACGTCATCTCACTTCGCATAGCAAATCTATGGTAATCATGCGTTGGCATTTTATCTATCACGTGGATAGATACCTATGTGTTCACAGTGCAGTTTTAAGGGGGGAGTCTAGTAATGAATGCTACTTTTTCAACCATTTTTTTTCGACTTAAATTTATCCAATGAACTGAATCTTTTCACATATGATAGCTAATAGCTAAGTTCGTTTACGGATGTCCCAAGTTACCCCAACTCGCTCCAAGTATTTTGGGTTCGCTACTTCCAGTCTAAGCAATGAGATGGTTGGTTTGATATAAGTTGGAGTAACTCCGAGCACGTAGTACGAACGAACCTAATGTTTTGTACACTGAGAAAAATTCCTGGAAATCGGAACATGATAGCACATTGTTGAAAATGCCCTCAACTACTGTTTATAGTTGATTTCACAAAGCGATCGACCCATTCGTGTACATACAAAAAGTGATCACTTTGATGAGATAACCTAGTCACAGCCACCACTCATAAGTATCAAAAATAACTTTCAATATTTCGTCATGAGAACCGCGATGATATGAATATATCATTGGTGCGACATGTTTACCTAGTCATCGTAACCTGATTGTTAAGGGTTACAGCAATGGATTTTGTACACATACGAAATTTTTTTTTGTAATTGTAGTAGTAATTGTAGTATCATGAAGAAAGTTATTTTTTGGCTCATAAAAAATGGTTTATTTCTATAACATTCTTTTTGTAAATGATGCTGTATAAATTCAACTGCAGCAAATTCTGAGTACATTCCATTCGATTTAATTCAGTCAATTCCTATGGTTTTTTTCACATATATTGGAGGAGTTATAAATTTCGGAAGAAGAATAAAACACGCAATCATGTGAATTATTCTATTATTACTCATTGATACATACGAATTCAATACTCAAGATTCATACAAATAAGTTCAGAATAATTCAATTTCGGACTCGTTATTTCCATGTCAGAATATGACCTTGAATAAATATTGACTAGATTGCTGAAAATTCAAACAAACATAATAACATAATGTATAATATAACACAAATGTGATTGTATTTTAGAAAACGCGATACTTTCCTCCTTATCACAAATTTAAATCTATCCTCCAAGTTTGGGATCAAACAGCAAGTTCCCCTTCGTTGGGATCAAAAACTTTCTCATAGTCAATATTTCTTTCTAGAAAGGATCGGAACAAGTTATCATCGAGAAATTATTGATATTTATGTATTGATGAGATTTGTGAAGATTATGAGAGAAAATTATGTATGTCAATAATATTTGCAAGTTGATTGATTGAATTGATACTGAAATTCCCCTAGTAGAAACTTTAATGGTACACTGTGAAAAAATTTCACCGGAAAATTCCAGTACATGTACTGGAAGTCATTAACCTGTACATGTACCGGAAAATTTCAGCACATTTGTACTGCAAAAATTCAGTGCAAACGTTATGGAATTCCCGCATCAAAACTGGAAATTTTCTGAGCCTCGGTACTGGAATTTTTCAGTACACGAGCTGGACTTTTCCAGGACATGTACTGGAAAATTAATGCTGAAAATATCCATGAAAATTGAAAAAAAATTGCTCACGCAAAGTGACTTTGCAGGGTCCTTGTGTTCCAAGATGATTGAGAAACTTTTGATCGTTCATTTGGATGGACAGAAACTCATGTCTACCTAACAGGATTTGAACCCACACTTTTCTACCTGCCTACCAACTGAAACCTAAGACCTAACCGATGAGCTATAGCGCGACATGTTGGAAGGCCAGCTTGGGTTACTACATATGCTTCATATCTAGAACACAAGAGGATAAGTCTTGGAAAAACCTCATATATCAATTTCATTGGCTACAATTACAATTGTTATTCAAAATCTCAATCAGGAAATTTTTAATATAAAGACTTGAAATTTTTCCTGCCAGAAATGACGAAGTCCAATAGAAGTGGAAAATTTCAGTGCAACAGTGATTAAATTCCGTTGCATAGCAACTGGAAAATTCCATCACACGACCTGAAAATTGCAGTTCAAAACCTGTATAATTCAATTGCATAGTAACTGGAAAATTCCATCACAAAACCTGAGAATTGCAGTTAAAAACCTGTATAATTCCAGTATACCAACGATTAGGTTTTTTTTTCTAAATTCCAAATTTTTTCTCAAGTCCTTTTTGAGGGAATATTTTTTTTTGGTGCACAAGAACTATAAAATTGTAGTACGAGCCGGTAAAATTTTCGCGAAATCATGGCAAAATTTCAGTACATCATCTCAAACTTGAAAATTCCAGTACAATGACTGAATTTTCAGTTATGCTTGGTAAATTTTCAGTAACGTAACAACAAAATCTCTGTACATGTACTGGAATATCCATATTCCAGTACTAGCACTGGAAATTTCCAGTCCAGTTGCACAGTAAATTTCCAGTTTTTTTTTACAGTGTAGGGGGTCTTTTTGCCGGAAACGTTTTTCGCAAAAGACAAAACATTTCCCCATCAAAATTTGAGCCTAAGAGCCTCAAGATATATCTCTCTTGTATTACACCAGTCTTTTTTTCCATCACGAGACGGCGTCAACATCATTTAGCATTTGCAAATCATCCTTGCTATACTAAATTCAATTATAATCACATAAAAAAACTGCTATATGGAGAAGCCAAGAACACCGCTGGAAAGGAATACTCTCTTTGGGTCGCTGGTGAAGAAATCATATTCCCAAAGAACAGTTTCCTGAATAGAGTCCTCATTCCCTAATAGCAGAACGTATTTGTAGGACGTTTTTTGAACGTTCAGAAAACTTCCTCCATGTTCTATAAATCTTCCATAAGCGTTCTAGTGGCACGTTGGCTGTCTGGGTTAGGCCCTGATCAGGATCTAGCCAGTTACCATACAGTTACCTTGGAATACATCGATCAAATGTGCCAAATCGGATTTCTCCAAGATATCTTGGATCATTGGATTGATATCTTGATTGACCATGGTGAACACTTAATGAATTGTGTGTCTGGATATCAAAATTCGACTAAAATTACTGTTCCGTTAATTCAATGAAAATGTGGTATTCTTTAATTGAGGAAATATATTTGGAAGGTTTTTTTGATAGAAAATACTTGGATATCATTATATGCGCATTTACTATCTATGTCATTGTTTCGAGTTATCGGTAAGATGAGAAAATATCAAATACTTCACGGAGAAAACAGGAATTTGCTCATTCGTTTCTCCTAACAAAGAAGACAGGAATAATTTCGATTATTCTAAAAGTGAGAATCAAGAATTCAATGAAAATCAACATTCGAAAAAAGCTGTCCGTGATGAAACAAGAATTTTTTTTATGTTTCAGTTACACCTGGACGTGCAAAAATTTGAACAAATTTGTTTCTATACTTGTCACTTTTCTACTATTCACTCAACAGAATTGATATATCTTCGAATTTCTATAATTGATTTGATCAAATTAAAAGATTGAGAAAATGATTGGAGATGATTGAAACAATTTACATGGATAGTAGAGCATCTGTCCATTAGATTTTTATCCATTCTATGAATTAAAATATTCTGTTCTGTTGAGAGTGAGATTTTTATGTCATACTTGATCACCAGTGTTGCCAGAACAGCAGCACGGTTGCTAGATTTAGCACTATGAAAACATTTCTAGCCCTGAATTTTCAAGTACAGCACTTAGCACTATGGATAGCACTTAGATTAAATATCTAGCACTATTTTTCCAATATCTAGCACCGTAATAGAGCTCACTGCTTCCTTTTCATATAAAACTGATACAGGTAAAACTGGATATTACTATATTAGAAGAAAAAAAACAACGTTATCTATTGAACAAACCTGCATTCAGTCCATTTGGATTCTCTCTTTCGTTATTTTGATTGAATAAACAAAGTTTAAAGTTATTTTGATTGAATAAACAAAGAATAAATTCGTTATTTTGATTGGTGGAAAAATAAACAAAAATTATTTTTCCACCAATCAAAAATTAGGAAATTTCTTCTGAATTTTTCAATTGGTTAAAAGATAACCTATTCTACTCTATTCCCATCGTTGAGCTCTATACAGGGTGTCCCATTCTAATCTGTCACTTAGAATATCTTGAAAACGAATAGATTCAGAAGAAAATGTTCCGGGAAAAAAATGTAAGAATCTGAGGGGGACATCCGATGGTGAACTTGGCTTTGACCTCAGATCCCACTTTCAAGGTTATTCTGAGGTCAACTCATGTTTTTTGAATGGAATCCCCTATTTTTTACTACCGGTTTAGATTCTACGCTAAAAACCAAGGAACTTTTGTCTCAAACGTTTTTTCGAAATCCCCATAGATGGCGCTCTAATTGATGAGAAAATGAGAATTCTCAAACCCTCGGATTGTATTCTGTCTAACATAATGCTCAACTGTTGAGTGTTGCTCATCTCCTGGAAATTGTCGTCGGTTGTGTTTTATTTTGGTTTTGTTCTTGGAAATTGTTATTGTTTTGATTCACGTGTGAATACCTTAGAAATTTAGCATTCCCAAACTGCTCAGTTTTCTGTTATCATTTGGAGGAAACACATTTCTAAATATCATGTCTGATTACGCGCCAAACGATATTGTTGAGGTTTTGTATTGTTGTGTCTTGGTGAAGCGCGGGGAAATTATGTTGAAGCTATGAGAACGTTTCAACGTCGTTTTCCGGATCGGAGGGGTCCAAATCGCATTACGATCCGATTTCTTGAACAACGTGCTCGTCAAGGTCTCCTCAAACGACAGAGGAACAAGAAAGTTTATGTGGATGACAATGATCCTGATGTGAGATCGCTGGCTGTGCTGGCATTGATTCATATTAATCCCCATATCACTCTTCGGCATATTGAGGACATGACCGGGATTCCTCGATCCACAGCTCAGCGTATCTTGAAATCGTTGGATTATCATCCGTACCATATCACTTTGGTGCAATCTCTGACAGCTGAGGATTTCATAACAAGATTGAACTTCTGCACGTGGACCCAACGAAGAATTGAAGAAGATCCTACTTTCTCTCATCACGTTATGTTCTCTGATGAGGCAATATTTCACAATGTTGGAATTCTCAATAGGCACAATTGCCATTATTGGAGTGCTCAGAATCCTTACTGGGTCCGTACAATTAATCATCAACACCGTTGGAGTGTGAACGTTTGGTGCGGAATTGTAGATTCCAGGATCATAGGGCCGTATTCTTTTGAAGGAAACCTGACTGGCGCGGAGTATCTTCGTTTTTTGCATTTTGAACCCCCTGCTCTTATGGAAGACGTAAGTCTTGACGTGAGATCAAGGATGTGGTTCCAACAGGATGAAGCACCTCCTCATTACATGCGAATTGTTCGAAAATTTCTGGACGAGAAGTTTCCCAGAAGGTGGATTGGCCATGGAGGACCTGTGCGATGGCCACCTAGGTCGCCAGATCTGACGTCCCCTGATTTTTTCTTGTGAGGTTACATAAAAAATGTATTCCGTGAACCTCCAACAACACGCGATGACATGAAAGATTGAATGGGAAGAGCATGCACAGCAATAACACCTGCTACGTTGCAAGCAACTGTAGAAAACTTTCATAAACTAATTGCACTTTGTCAAAGGCAAAACGGCGCTCATTTTGAACATCTTTTGAATGCCTAATGCGTCCCCGAAGATACACCTCCAGTTCAGACAATCGGCTCTTCTCAGGACCACAATGATGTGTAAAGTCCGATCGCGCAACTTCCTCGTGGTGCACATTGGGTAACGCTGATGCCGACGGCAATTTCCGGGAGATGAGAAACACTCAAGAGTTGAGCATTATCTTAGACAGAATACAATCCGAGGGTTTGAGAATTCTCATTTTCTCATCAATTAGAGCGCCATCTATGGGGATTTCGAAAAAACGTTTGAGACAAAAGTTCTTTGGTTTTCAGCGTAGAATCTAAACCGGTAGTAAAAAATAGGGGAATCCATTTGAAAAACATGAGTTGACCTCAGAATGATCTTGAAAGTGGGATCTGAGGCCAAAGCCCAGTTCACCATCGGATGTCCCCCTCAGATTCTTACATTCTTTTCCCGGAACATTTTCTTCTGAATCTATTCGTTTTCGAGATATTCTAAGTGACAGATTAAAATGGGACACCCTGTATATACATACTGGAGTGAGGGCAACAATATAATCGCGCGTATAGAGGGAGAGGTACAAACAGGTGTCAATGTGTCCTTGTCTATCCAATCAAAATGGCGAGAGAGAAATTCGAACGGGTGTGAATCTATGTTTTTTGTTTGTTAGAAAAAAGTCAAATTTACTGCAGGGTTGGAAGTCATTCAATTAAAACTCATTCGAATTGACGTTCAATGAACAAAAAAAATTTGATTTTCAATTGAAATTTTTCTCGATTAAAAATTAAATTAAATTCTTAATTGAAATTTTTTTGCAACAAACAATTAAATTAAATTCTCAATGGAGGTAATTTTCATTTGACAAATCAATTTAATTGATTCAGAATCAAGCAATGGTTGATCCATTTTTCTTATGTTTTCTTGTTCTTCCTTAATTAACAAATACAGAAAAACAAGAGCGCATCAGGAAAATCAATCAATCATTGCTTGATTTTAAAGCAATTACATTTATTTGATAATTGGAAATGACTTCAATTAAGAATTGAATTTAATTTTTAATTGAAGAAACTCTCAAATAAGAATTAAATTCTAATTGTTAATTGGGTGCTTCTTCAATTAACTAATTTACAACCCTGGTTCACAGTATATTGATACATGATTTCGGTCATTGAATATCGAATCAAATATCCCTGAACATCTATTTGGAGATGTGAAATGGAAGAATAAATATACAAGGTATCTCACTAAACACTCTGACCCTGCTGAATGTAAATTCCTGATATAACAAAATGTGCAAAATTCTCTATTTTTCCCGCGTTTTTTTTAGCACTAACATTTGGCACTAACATCGAAGAAAATCTAGCACTGTCACCAATTCCAATTTAGCTCTGAACAGCACTGACTGCTGCGTCATCTAGCTCTGCGAGTCTATAACCTTCTGGCAACACTGTTGATCACAAATCGTTTCGTGGTCAGTGCGATCAATGATAAAATGAAGTTAGTGAAATATTTATAATGAAACAAGAACTAAAGAAAGATGCTCAAATGTAACCATGTGTGAATTCTGCTTACCTGCTTTTAACGTATTTCAGTTCCGGAATTTTAATTGGAATGTGCGATGCACTGCATAGGTTATCACTTAACACACCAACGATTCGATTCGATCAAATTCGATCGGCATTTTTCGAGTCGGTGATGAAAATATAACTTCACATTTTTGTGTTTGCGCGGATGTTATGATGAATGTCATCACAATGGTTTTTGAATTGAAATGTCTTATCCTCATTCAAGTTCATATTTTACTGGAAGATATTTTGCATGGTTCTTAGAAAAATGCATACTTCCAAACCCATCTATAAATACAATGTTTGCTTCTATTGTAATGCACATCTGTAAACTGATGTTATTGGCTTTGACAAATTTTCCCCCACCTCGATGAATTATATAATAGCATAAATTTTGAGAATGATAAGTTTTGTACTCTTATTATGAATGATAAGTGAAATTTTTCAATCATCTGAGATTGTACTTCATCAATGTGATCAAAATTATTTTGATACATAATTAGGTGTGAATTTTCGCGGAACCGTGCTGGATCGTTCTTACCAATGAATGTCGCAAAAAATTGTATGAAATGGAGAAACGACAGCCACAAAGTCATATTATTCTGCAAAAATGGATATAATTAACGATGAAAATTGTATTACGTACACGATATTTAGACTCGGAATAGACGAAGGAAAGAACGCGTCTTTGGTTTTATGAGTTATATAAGAACAATCTCGTAGATCTCATATATCAAAGGAAAGAAAGATGAAAATGGTTTTATTCACATGTAAGAACGAGATAACGATCAATGATGACAAATATTGAGGTATCTTTCGATTTTTGATAACTATAGCTTTTAGCTATTTTAAATCCTGAAAATATTCAAAATGTTAAATTAAATGATTCGATAATTCCTCTCAAAATTTTCACATTAGACAGAGAATGAGAATGATAGTTTGAACTATTCTTTCATAATTTTGAACATTATTTCAGAGAATCATTAACTAATGTTTTCTCGTATCGATAAGTATGATAATTTATTCCTGTTACGATTTCTGAATAGTTGAGATCAATAGCCTCTTCCAGGTTGCAGTGACTACGTCATTCTAGTCATCACAAGTTAACCTTCCAAACGCATGTAGCGAGCTCCAACAGTTGAGGACAATTTCAACGATGCTTCCTAGTCATTATTACCAGAAACTTATAATATGAGTTCTATGACTACAAATCATGTTTTCGTAGCAATGGTTACAGTAAGAACGACCATGTTTCCTTGCATCCAATACTTCTTTTTTGAAGATACATTTTACCTGGTCACTATAACCACATGCTATTTTTCTCAGTGTAGTTTATGGAAAAATTTTTTTTCAATATGCCGAAATCTGGCAGTGACACGGCAGCCTGAAGTTGGTCATCTCAAAATCTGGTAGCCACGATTCCAGGAGTTTGAAATGTCTAGAACCAAATATCGGAATGGATTCTTGTGAAATATGTTATTGGCTGTGGCATGAAGCGGAATTATGACAAAAAAAATGGAGAAAATGGTGGCATTTTAAATTTTTCTCCCTGTTTCTTCCGATTTTTTCCCATGTACACGGAGAAAATGCGTTTGAGAAACTCCACTCGACTGAATTGAGTAAAACAAGGACATGAAGCGATTTTTGTCAAATTTCACCAATAGTTGAGTGAAATGAATTTCACCAATCTTTAATGCACATAGAAGATGTCTTCTAAAAATAAAAGCAGAATATGACTTATAGTCCAATTATAAACATATTAATTGATGAAGAATGTTCAACTCATAGTTGAGTAAAATATGAGAAACAGTGGAGCATAATATGAACACAACAAAAGAAGATGCCAGCAAAAACATATGAATGAACCGCTAGCGTAAGTTTTGAAGTTTATGCACGAGTTGAGTAAACCGTGAACCAGTGTTGAGGAAATACCGAGTCAAAGATCGCAAAAATAAATGGTAGCACATTATAGATAACCTTTCATAATGTCTCACAAATTACACATAGTAGTACAAGATTCCATCAATTTGCATTGTATTCTCCACAGGAAATTTTGTGGAGAATAAGTTCTTTGAATTAATTACAATCACATATGCAAAACATTACATAGATACAAAGATAGGCATAGAAATTATCGATACATCGCTCGCTTTACATAGATGAAATGTGCTTGCACTGTCCTTGTATATTAACTAAGACACTGTATCACCACTTACGAGAAGCCTCTAGGGCCGTATCAAGAATATGTGATTTCCTTGAAGTCTGTCAGTAACGGATCGGGATATTTTACGGTCACCAGGTAATTGGAAAATATTGATGTATCAACTACAATTTTCTCCAATTTTCAGAATGAATTCTCTCAATGAAGACTTTATATCCTTCTTTTTTTCATCCAATAATAGGGGATATTTCAGGGAAAAAATTTATGCCTTTTGTCATGCCTTTCGTTTCGCCTCCTGAATATGAAAGGCTGCAAATTTGGTGGTTTCGTTTAATTGAATCTCCAAAAGTGACATCATATAATTGAGTGGAATTCTCACTTGTTTGAAGTATTCGCTTTTTGGGTGAAGAGATCACTCGATACTTAGAGTAGTTCGAGGATTCTAATTTCAAATCTTAGAATATTACTCGAAAATAGTAAAAATTTTATCTGGAGAATAGCAGACTCATCTGTAGCTACCTGGAAATCATAATTTTATTGGAAGATTTAGAGAATGCACGATTCTGTGTGGGAAAAAACAGTTAATACGTCATTTATCCATTTGTTTATTCGATGAACATTTTTCTGGTTTTTTTATAGCTATATTAGGGGGAAAAAATTCTCAATGATCGGGCTCACTTGAAAAAAAAGGCAGAAATGGATTTTTATCTATGAGAAATACTCGTTTTAAAATTATAATTTTTCCAATTCAGTCGCTTATTTTTTAACAGAATAGATTCAAAAGTTGCAAATATCATTTGAAATATCAATGGAGAGCTGCTTTTCATGAGACATTGATTCCCAAAACAGAATGATGAACTATGAGTCGAAGCAATATTCATATAATGACAGGTGACTTTTGAACATTGAAATGTCGGTGAATTAGGAGCGTTACTAACGTTTCACGCACCCTTATCTCGGAATATGGTTCACTCAATTAATCATACTTTTATTTCATAAATGTACGATCAACTGCAACATACCCGTCATTCTTGTGACGGGCATATCTATGTTGGATGATACAACCTGAAAAAGAAAATATATACATACCAGGTGTGTAAGTATGAAACCGGAATTTGCCCATAGGTGGTGCTAGATGTCGATGCAGTTACCGACACATCACGTCAGCGGTGTCTTGTTATTGTATTGATATCCGACAGAGATTTCCAACTCACAATAAGACGAGTTTCATTCAGTAGCATTAGTTTATTAGAGATAAACATGTCGAGTTTCGTGCCAACAAATTACGAGTTGCGGACAGCACTGCTTTTCTGTTTTGATCTGAAGAAAACCGCAGCCGAATCGCATCGAATGCTTGTGGAGGCGTTTGGTGAGCATGCTCTCGGTGAAACACAGTGTTTCGAGTGGTTCAAACGGTTCAAAAGTGGCGATTTTGGAGTCTGGAACGAAGAACGTGGGAGACCACCGAAAAAGTTTGAAGACGCTGACCTGCAAGCCTCGTTGGACGAAGACGACGCTCAAAAACAACAACAACTGGCGGTTAATCAGTTGAAAGTGACCCGAGAAGCCATCCCCCTTCGGGTGAAAGCCATGGGGAGAATACAAAAGGTGGGGAAATGGGTTCCACGTGAACTCAACGAAAGACAGCAGGAAAACCGCAAAACATCGTGCGAAATGCTGCTCGCCAGGTTCCAAAGGAACATCGAATTGTGACTGGCGATGAAAAGTGGATATATTTCGAGAATCCTAAACGCAAAAAGTCATGGGTTACTCTGGGTGAACCATCAACATCGACGGCAAGACCAAACCGCTACGGACGAAAGACAATGCTGTGTGTTTGGTGGGATCAGAAGAGCGTAATCTACTACGAGCTGCTGAAACCTGGGGAAACTGTCAATACTCAACGCTAACGACAACCAATGATCGATTTGGATCGAGTTTTGCGTGAAAAACGACCAGAATACCAACAAAGACAACACAATGTGATTTTGCTGCATGACATGCACCAGCACACAAAGCAAAACAGGTCCAGGAAACGATAGAGTCGTGCCGTTGGGAGATTCTTCAGCACGCGCCTTACTCACCGGACCTTGCCCCATCCGATTACTACTTGTTTGCATCGATGGGCCACGCATTCGTTGAACAGCGCTTTACTTCTCACGGAGATGTACGAGAATGGCTCGATGACTGGTTTGCCTCAAAAGAGCAACAGTTCTTTCGGCGCGGAATCCACAAATTGCCAGAAAGATGAAAAAAATGTACAGATCGCGACGGACAATACTTTGAATAAGTTACTTTGTATCATATCATTACAATAAACGTGTTTTTTCTGTACAAAAATTCCGGTTTCATACTTACACACCTGGTATACTCAATAAAAAGAATGTAGACAAGGTTATTTAAAATTGATAACGATGCAACCTTACCATGACCGTCACCTCCTGGATAAGCCAGCAAGCCTGATGACGATTAGGATGTCTCGTCTGAATCCTACCTGTACGTTGGAAGTGGGTTATCCTCTTCGAAACCTGTAACGAGGATGACATTGAAATCTGGAACAGACTATAACCGAACATACGTACCAAAGGAAACAGATAGGCATCCGATACATGAGGTGATGAGCCGTGGTGGTGTGAGGGTACTCTCTCCAATTTTAGGTGAGCCTGAAAATCAAAAGATATTAGTATGATAAGTGAGAATATGAAGGGAAGGAACGATACCTATTCATACCCCAGCCCATCAATCTTTGTTAATCGACCTGGAAAGAGAAAATAAAATGGAATGAATAATTGTTCATCAGATAATAAGAATGAATTAAATCTAAGAACGCGACCGCGAATTAAGTAACGCCCGATTTTATCACCGTCACACGCAAACCCGGGACACTAATCGGGATTTTATAAAACTTCGCGAACACTAAATACGAGAGTTGACAGTTGTCAACAAACCGAGGCCATGTTGTAGATCATGAAAGCCATTGCGCAGAAGGTAGTATCATATCGCGGGGTCATCGAACCTCCATCGATTGATCGAAAGCAGGGTTGGGTTTATTACATGATTTTTCAATTTCTTACGTATCATACTTGATTTTTGACACGTTATATATGTAAGATACTTGAACCCTCCTGTCCCTCCAAAGGCAAGGGGTTTGTTTTATGCGTGAGATACTCGGTTTCTCACGTGTCACAAACTATGTAAAATACTCAGATGTATATTACGTGCCAACCCTGATTGAAAGTATAGATAGCACCAAAACTATCCGCAAGGTGGTTGCAGTTTCGCATAGGACGGGATAATTCCAACATAATATAATAAGAGGGATTGGGTTCATATTTTTCACTCTCAGTCGACTACACCTTCCTGCGAGTCGCAGAAATAGTTCCAAAAGGTGAGCGATTTTGAGTCATTATTCGTCCATAGACCGGGGTTATGGTAATACCTAACAATCTCAGACCGGTGGGTAAGATAGGGTTAGAGAGAGACAATGTGCACTGTCCTTGTCTAATTCAGATTCTAGAGTCGTATAGGGAAAGGTGGGAACGAGAATTCGGATAATATCAGTTCTCAAGTAGGGGCACAAAGCACAGTCCACGGGGATCTGCAACGCCACCTTCATACGGCTGCAGCTTAGGGATCATCCACAACAAACAATCTCAGACCGGTGGGTAAGATAGGGTTAGAGAGAGACAATGTGCACTGTCCTTGTCTAATTCAGATTCTAGAGTCGTATAGGGAAAGGTGGGAACGAGAATTCGGATAATATCAGTTCTCAAGTAGGGGCACAAAGCACAGTCCACGGGGATCTGCAACGCCACCTTCATACGGCTGCAGCTTAGGGATCATCCACAACAAACCTAATACCGCATTCATACCGCCAATTAGAGACTTTCTTGTGAAATTTAACGTAGAATCATCTAGGGAACAGGCCTCTCTGTCTATCACATCACCTATCTTTGTTCCTTCAGAACAAATTAAAACTCGAGCCGGTTTTCAGCGAAATTATAGGGCGAACGGTTCGCATATGAAGAGAATCAAATTCCATTGTAACGGGCGCGTTTTCTGCTTGTAGATCACCGATGAACAGTTATTTCGATCAAACCATTCTCGTTGCAATACTTGTATTCTCCCGGGCCGTGAAATTCAAAAAGTGTGCACACTTAGGGCATTAGCGAGTCCGGACCATTAAGTCGTGTTCTAATATAATAATTAGAGATATATAACTTTAAGATCAAAGATCAATCATTACATTTGTTTTATTGTAAATATGGAAATATCCTTATATTTGTTTGTTATCTTGTGTGGATAAATCATTCAGTGGTTAAAATATTGAAAATCCGCCTCATCCAGTTCTTTGTAAATAACCTGTGACCCGCGTTCCCCAATACATCTGAAACTTACCCTGGAACCGACGAGCCAGAGGGACTCATTTGGGGCTAATTATTACATTAATTAGAGTTGGTCAAACCCACTGACGCGTGAATCAAATGAATTAGTACGAAACGTCACACAACATTTCTATTGGTAGATAGAAATCATATCGATCGTTTTTATGTTGAATTTCCAAATCATAAATATTTTCCAGGTAAAAAAAATGCTCACAAGGAACTTCTGTTTCGCGTACGATATTGGAAATCATGACATGACTAAGGATTGTCACTTTACTCAAATGTTGAGTGAGACGTGTGATCATAAAGATCAAAAACTCTACAATAAAACATACAGTTTTATACAAAACAATCTGGATAATATCGTAACTTATTATACGTTTCCATCTGAAATTCACTTTGAACTTTACCATTCCATAACGTAATAAATTGGATTTTCATTCAAAAAAATTCACAAATACTTTTAATTTTATGATCGATTTTAAATGAGGTGATGATATCATTCAAATCAGGAACTGACATATTGTTCCGTTATAGTTCAAAAAAAGGTCTTTAGGGAGATTTCTGAAAGAAATCTTATACGATGGTTTCCATCTTCTGGAAGACATTTTGAGGAAGATTGCTGAAAAACATTTGAAAGGAATATGTTCAACACTTTTGAAAAATTTTCTTCAAGCTAGCTTTTAAAAAACGAAGACTGTTGGATAAAATATATTTAGAAGAATAATTTTTGAATATCTTAGGAATTGTGCTGGCATCCTCAAACTAATTCGAGTTGACTATACTCTAAAAATGAAATCATGCCCTTAATATGAAAAACCTTTGATTTACTGTGTTGTTTGAGAGAGAAAAAATCGGAACAAAATTTCCGATTCTTTGGTTAAAAAAAATTCCTCTGAATCTCTATATTTTGGGACATTCTCCAGATAGATTCAGAGTAATTTCAGAGTAATTTAGAGGAAGTTAGAGACTTGTCAGATAGTGATACATCTTGAATGTCTCCAACGTTCTGTGATTCTCTCGGAATTTTTCTAATAGAGATTTAGAAATTTTCCGAAATCTTTCTGAATTGTTTTTGATTGATTCATTTATTTAGAATTCAAAGTTTCCTCTGAATTTGAGTGAATTTTTCTGAATCTTCTGAATCCCTCTGAAAAATACACCGCACAATTTTTCTTAATTCGCTCCTGTCTGAAATGCCAGACAGGATCAGGTTAAAATGACAAAATCTGTACAGAAACAGGTAGGAACAAGTCACCTGCGCTGAGGAAAGTATACGGTAACGGTTACTAGAAGGAATAGTAATTCGGTGACACATATTTCAGAATTGCGATAAGACATAAGACCATTCAAGATCAGATTGAATGTGATAAACTGTTTACATCACCATGGAAACGGTAGGTTAACATAAGAACGATCACCAAAACGCGGGTCACCTCTCAACTCCTATTCTAACTTCAATCAGGTGACAATGGCTGAAATTTCTCCAAAAAGTACCCGAGAACTAGTAGAATCCTCATCAGTACAGCACAGAAGTCATGCTGAGTTTTTTGAACTCAAATTGAATTTCATATGAACTCGCCCTGAACTACCCGAAGAGAACATGAAGCTTCAGCGAATGTTCAGATCAGATCTGTATAGATCGAGCCGAAGGTTCATTAGAGCTAAATTTTAGATTCACAAATGTTTGACAAAGGTTCTACGAACGTTGAAATGTCCGCCTCGAAATACGTTCAGGAAACATAGATGGAACGTTCATTGAAGGTTCATCGGAGGTTTGAGGAAGCGTTACAAAAATATCTATACTTGTAATAATTTTGATCAATCTATAGGGAAAATAAATTGATTAATAAACATAAATAATTATAAATTAATCCATGTATAGATATTTTTGTGAAGCTTCCTCAAACCTTCGATGAACCTTCAGCGAACGTTCCATCTATGTTTCCTGAACGTATTTCGAGGCGGACATTACAACGTTCGTAGAACCTTTGTCAAACGTTTGTGAATCTAAAAGTTCGCTCTAATGGACCTTCGGCCCGATCTACACAGATCTGATCTGAACATTCGCTGAAGCTGTGACGAGGCGTGCGTCGACGCCTCGACCACAGTGTACTCTCAAATCGTGGTTCGTGAATATACCGCGAGAGTCATTTGTGTTTCGCGTCGCCGCCCGAAGCTGAAAGAAACTCAGGCCGGGTATAGATAGGGGGCCTGGGCAGTCTTCCAGCACTCTCTCGTTCGACTACATTTCGAGCCTCTGCAAGGTACGCTCATATTTTTTCGGTAGTGAACTGAGTCCGGGTTGGCAATATAGCAACCCGTTACTTGGAAATAGCTGTTGTCACGGCTTTTATTCAATCAATTCAATGGTGGATGGGTCATCCTGAAGCCCGAAACTTTCTTAGTGCACGAAGTGGATGGGACATCCTGAACAAGCTGAAGCTTTAGAACAGCACACAAGTAGTGGATGAGGCATCCATACTTGTTAGATAGTGTAGTAGTGGGGGTGGTCGTGGGTGGGTCATCCTGAAGCGAACCAATTAGCTAGAGTCAATACTCGTCACGCACCCGTAATAACGAACTAGGGTATTTCACGAATGAACCAATAAGGTTCCGTACATTTTTGTAGTCTCTTTTGCCCTAAAGTTAATAGGTTCAATCCTACGAGCCTATGAGAGCTCATTTTAGGAAACTCATTTATATTTTCACGTTGAAAGCATTAATGAGCATTGTCCCAACAACGTTCGGCCAATCAGATCGTCAAAACTCGCGAAAACACCATCTGGGATGTTGCTGTCCTTGTTTCTCCAAGGATTAAGAAACAGTTCTCTCCTTGTCTCTACGATAGAATCGTAATTAAAGGGCCATATCCAGCTTTGGTGTACCGAAAGTGTTCATTAACGCTCACTCTACTATTGGCTAGAGATCGTTGCCTGTAACGAGCCATAGTACGAGCCTTTAGGGTCGTGTAAATCGTAAGATCGATTTGACCCGCGCGCGCAGCCTTAGATTTAATACGCATAGCTTTGTATATAGCTATAATAGTCCTTCTTTGTTCAACCGCACTTGGTGATTTATTTATGGTTTATCCGCAATCATTTATTTTGATAAAATTTCTTTGTTTAAACCTTTAATTAACGACTTCAAATTTATTAATGATCTGTAACCCGCGTTTCCCTACATTTGAACCTTGGACTCGGCGAGCTAAAGGCACGGGGAACTAATTATTTTACATAATTAGGATTGATCAACATCAATAACGGGTCTTCAACAAATTGAAACGTTACAGATTATTTGGCGCCCGAACAGGGACCTTATTTGTCAGTCAAAATTCTTCAATTCTCTCGAAATTCGACTTATAGGATTGTGAGTCACGACCATCGGTCTGGTCTTCTGTCCTTTTCTAAATCGCGAATCAACGCTGAAATATTATCCGAGATTTTTGTGCGCGTGGAATAGGCTCTAGTCAATAAAAATTTCCTGGCTGATGTAAGAGGGAATAACGGAGCATTGACGAAATTGTCTCCGAATCTAGAACGCAAGTTTGGTTCCACAAGGAACAGTTTTTTTTTTTGGTCAAATTTATCGTGAAAGGGAAAGAACGCGATCTTGTCGCGTTAGCACAGTTGATCGCAAGGGTCGAATTTTGGATTATAAGCCATGCCCAAGATGCATCATACTCTGGCAGGAAAGACCACTTGGATATGGGGATTGAGGAAGGAGCAGGTTCTTGAAGAACTTGTTGAACGTGGCATTGAGCATGATCCCGAAGAGGCTGTTCAAGTACTCAAAACTGCATTACGGGATGCTGTAGTTGCCAAAAAGACATTGCTTAGGCAAGATGACCAGACGACCGATCAGGAAAACCTGGTCGATCCTGACGCTGCTTCTCGGCAAGTTAGTCCTGATGACGAACTCGGGGGTGGTGATGGTCAGGATTTCTTATCGGTTGCCGAGTCTGAGTCTAACAAGGGAACAGGCAGGGAATCTAATAAAGATTCTGACGAAGATAACGAGCGCGAAACTCGCCACAAGCGGTCTCATCGTGAATTAATTAAAACGCATGAGGATCGTATCAACGCCGAAGTCGAAAGTAGGTTAGAAGAGGAGCACGAACGAATTCGTGAAAATTTACATGCTGAATTGAACAACGATTTAATTCAATACGAACGGAATATGGCTAGGCGCGAGGCAGTTTTACGTGAAAAACAAGAAACTTTTATATTGAAACAAGCTCAAGCCGAGCAAACTATTGAGGAACTCAAAAAGCGTTGAGCTCAAGCTCAATTAGCAGAGACCGGTCACAATATTAATTCCCCAACACCGGCTATCGATGCCGAAACCACGGAAATCGGACACTTAATTAGGAATTTCTTGAGAAATCAGGCTCCAAAAGAGAATAAAGTTCAGGAACAAGTCCGTAACTGGGGCGTAACATATAACGGGGGTCCTGGTCTACAAACCTTTCTAGAACGCGTAGATGAGTTAAGTACGAGTTTTGCAATTACTCACGATCAGTTACTTACTTGCATACCATTGTTACTGAAAGATAAAGCGTTATTGTGGTATCGCAATAATGAGCAAAGCTGGACCCAATGGGATCAATTTATTAAAGATTTAAAAATCTTTTATCTTCCGGTAGACTCAAGCAGACTCATGAAAGGACGAAATACGTAACAGGACGCAAGGACCTAAGGAAAATGCGAGGGAGTATATAACTAGTCTCCAGACTCTTATGGGACGCTATGGAGAAATGACCGAAAAGACTCAGCCAGATCGTTTATACAGGGTGGGGCATTTAAAGTGTCGCGGGCGTTTTTTCCAAAAATAAAGTGAGATACGAGAAAATTTTTCGGACAAAAGTTGTAGGGTACCGAGGGGGACATCCGATGGTGGCCTTGGCTTTGACCTCAAATCTCATCTTCAAGGGCATTCTGAGATCAACTCTTGTTTTTTAAATAGCATCTCATATTTTTTACTGCAGATTTGGATTCTAGGTCAAAAACCAAGAAACTTTTGTCTGAACCATTTTCCTGAAATCCGCAAAAATGGCGCTCTAATCGATATTGTTCCATTTTGAATCTGACATTCGAATAACTCGGAAACGAAGGGTCTTGCAAAAGAATGTTTCGTACAAAAGTTGTCAATACACAACACATTTCAATCGTCTACATTACCACCATTCAGAGCTCACGCGATGTAAACAAACGACGGGGTTCAGTGAAAATTCACGATTTTGAAAGTCAGTTTGTCAGTTACATTTGATTATTACTTGGTTTATGACAAATTGAAAATCATGGATATCCAATACACGGTTTCTGAGAAGATCGATATGATCTACATTTACGGTGAAGTGCATAAGAACCCCAGACAAGCATATGACTTGTATGCAGAACGATTTCCTGAAAGAACAACGCCATCCATTAGGTATTTTCAACGCATTACAAAATTATTCTCAGAAACGGGAAGTGTTACAAGGGAAAAACGACATCGGATGAGAACTGTTAGCGGAGAAAATGCGGAAGTTAATGTACTAGCTGCAGTAGCCAATAATCCACACGTGAGCTCTCGTGAAATTGAACTCCATTCGGGAATTTCTCGAAGAAGTGTTCTTCGAATACTGAAACGTCACAAATTCCATCCGTATCACATTTGATTGCATCAAGACCTTCACGGTGATGATTTCGAAAATCGTGTACAGTTTTGTCGATGGGGTCTAGCGCAAATGCACAATAACAACTTCATCAACATATTATTTTCTGATGAGTCGACGTTCACCAATCATGGTCAAGTAAATCGACATAATATGCATTACTGGGCGACAGAAAATCCAAGATGGTTACGTCAAGTAGAGCATCAAAGACAATGGGCTGTGAATGTTTGGTGTGGTATTTTTCGATCTCGAGTAATTGGACCGTACTTCATCGCAGATACGCTAAATGGAGAGAAGTACAGACATTTCTTAGATCAAGTACTCCCAACATTACTTGAAGACATACCTATTCAGGAACGATTGAATATGTGGGATCAACACGATGGTTGTCCATCCCATTATGCAGTCGCAGCTCGAGAAATATTGGACAGAGATTATCCTGGACGATGGATAGGACGTCGTGGACCAGTTCATTGGCCTGCCCGTTCTCCGGATCTTACTTCTCCAGATTTTTTTTTATGGAGATACATAAAAGATACAGTTTCAATGAAGATATTCTAGCACGAGTTCAGCAATCTTTTGTAAAACGTTTTGAAATGTGTATTGAAGTCGAAGGCCATCATTTTGAGCATCTACTGCATTAAAATTATCCAAGTGATGTAGACGATTGAAATGTGTTGTGTTTTGTCTGTTATACCCCATCACCTCCGTTTTAGTTCAAGGGGTCCCCCTTGGAATCAGACAACTCTTGTCCGAAACATTCTCCTCCAAGACCCTTCGTTTTCGAGTTATTCTAATGTCAGATTCAGTATGGAACAATATCGATTAGAGCGCCATCTTTGCGGATTTCAGGAAAATGGTTCAGACAAAAGTTTTTTGGTTTTTGACCTAGAATCCAAATCTGCAGTAAAAAATATGAGATGCTATTTAAAAAACAAGAGTTGACCTCAGAATGCCCTTGAAGATGAGATTTGAGGTCAAAGCCAAGGCCACCATCGGATGTCCTCCTCGATACCCTACAATTTTTGTCCGAAAAATTTTCTCGTATCTCATTTTATTTTTGGAAAAAACGCCCGCGACACTTTAAATGCCCCACCCTGTATACTAATTTACGTTGCGAATACAAAATGTTCATTCGCCGTCGTGAAGTTAAAAACATCACGGATTTAATTCAATACGCGGTTGAATATGAAAGAGCGCTCAAAGGAGGAGAAAGTTATAAACCCCCTCCTAGCGGTCAAAATACCGAAACAGCTTATGAAGCCCCGCGTAAAGCCAAATCGAGTCAATTCAATGCGATTGATTCATCGTATAATAGTGCAACGCATTGCTGGCGGTGCGGCCAAAGAGGACACACCATTGTACGTTGTAAAAATCGCTATGTCAAATTTTGTTCGAGATGCGGGAAAAGAGACGTCACTAACGAAGAGTGCACTTGTATTACAGTGCGAGCAGTAAGAGGTCCGAACTCGAGACCAGCATCTAGTGATAGAGGCCCAAACCCGCTATCTTTGCAATCGCACGGGAGAGAGAGAGGTCCGAACTTTCAGTCACGTCGACCTGAGGTTAGGGAGAGGGGTCCCAACGTAGCTTCGTCTGGCCGAGGTTCTCCCATCAATCATCCTAATAATTATACCAATAGGAATGAACAACAGGGAGGAGTTAGTCAGGCTGCGGGGGAGAGCGCTCCCGCCCTTGTAACAGTCAGTAACGCGTGTCCTGGCGATCTTAGACCACGACTGGAAGTATCAATCGGTGGAAGGAAATTATGGGGTTTAGCGGAAACAGGCGCAACTACATCCATCCTGGATTTCGATTTACTTAAGGAGGCACAAGAATTAGGTTTGTCTACATACTACAACCCCACGAATAAAGATTCAACCGTGTTGGACGGGCGCAGCATCCGCACCAGAGGATCTGCTTACGTTTTAACCGGAATCAAGGAACATGTCATTCCTTTGGCTTACAGTCTACTTGATAATTATCAAGATCAAATTTTGTTCGGAGTAGACAATCTGTCACTCTTAGATTTTCAGGTCGATTGGAGAAACCCACAGAATGGATACACGGTTAACTCTTTACACGAGACACATGGGTATTTAAGCGAACGCAAAGCCCATGAAATAATTCGAGAAGAATTAGAAAAATTTAACGATATACAAGGTCCAACCATGCTCGCGGAGCATAGAATTAAGGTAGTTCCCGGCACTGAGCCGATCAAATCAAGGTATCACCCACGTAATCCCGCCATGCAGGCCGTAATCGACGAAGAAGTCGATAAAATGATCAAGGACGGCGTAATCGAGCCATCAAATAGCCCTTGGAGTTCGCCCATTGTGCTAGTCAGAAAGAAAAATCAGGCTTATCGGTTCTGTATCGATTTTAGGAAGGTTCATAAAGTATCAGAGAAGGACGCTCACCCCCTTCCTCAAATCAACGATACCTTTAATAAATTAAGGGATGCTGGGTACATCACCACGATCGACCTAAAGAATGGCTATTGGCAGATTCCTCTATCTGAGGATAGCAAACCAGTCACCGCATTCACGGTACCGCGCCGCGGTCTTTTCCAATTTAAGGTTATACCGTTCGGATTGCACTCGGCTTCCGCTACTTTCCAACGAATGATGAACAGTTTAATTACCCCCGAGCTACAGTCCTTCGTGGAGGTATACTTGGACGATATTGTCATCATCGGGGAAACTTTAGAACAGCACATGAGTGTGTTACGAGGAGTTTTGAAACGTTTGAGGGAGGCTAATCTTAGAGTCAATGTGGAAAAAAGCAAATTCCTGCAAAAACAGATAGTCTATTTAGGTCATGTCATAGATCATCAGGGTATCAGAACAGATCCTGATAAGGTGAAGGCGATCAGCCAAATTGAAACTCCAGCAAAAGTCAAGGAAGTTCGTCAATTTATAGGCATGATCTCCTGGTATCGAAGGTTCATCCCAAATTGTTCCGAATTAACGAAACCTTTAACCTTCCTTTTAAAGAAACGTGGTAAATGGCAATGGACCGATGTCGAGCAAACCGCCTTCGATTCATTGAAAAATTGTTTAATATCCTCACCAGTATTGGCCCCTCCTGATTTTTCTCGCAAATTCATCCTTCAAACCTAAGAGCCGTTCTCACCCAGTCATCTGAAGAAGGAGAAAAGGTCATAGCTCACGCGAGTAGGACCCTCAACAAGAACGAGATCAACTACTCAGTTACTGAGAAAGAGTGTTTCGCTGTTGTATAAGGCATCCAAAAAATGAGGCCATACTTAGAAGGGTACAAATTTACAGTAATTACGGATCATCAGTCACTAAGGTGGCTCGCGTCATTAGATGGTCCCGCTGGTAGATTGGCCCGTTGGAGCATTTATCTTCAGCAATTTGACTTCGAAATCCTCTACCGTAAAGGTAGTTTGAACAAGGTTGCGGACGCATTGTCTCGTAATCCGGTCCCTAGCAATCCGTCCAACGATCCCGAACAAATATTAGAAGAAACAATCATAGTGGCCAGTCTCAAACCAGAGGATACCTGGTATCAACGAACGATCGATAAAATCAGAGTAGATCCCCACAGATATCCAGAGTATTGCGTACGCAATGGAAAACTTTATCGCCATATACACCACAGTTTAAACTATGACGAAAGAGGAAACGCCTGGAAAATGTGTGTACCCGACTCACTTAAGTATCAGGTTATGCAAGAGAGTCACGATTCCCCCACTGCCGGTCATTCAGGGATAGCAAAGACCACGGCAAGAATCGCGAAATTGTATTTTTGGCCCCGCATGGGAGAAGACATCGCTACCCATGTCCGGTCATGTCGTACTTGTCAAGAGTTTAAACGTTCCCAACAACCCATATCAGGGGTAATGGGTACATCTAACGCGACACAGCCGTGGGAAATAGTTTCGGTAGATATCATAGGTCCCAAACCTAGGTCTTCCAACAACCATTGTTATCTACTTGTAATGCAAGATGAGTTCACGAAGTGGATAGAAATCCAGCCCCTAAGGCAAACCAAAGCCCCGACTGTTGTCAAAGCATTTAAGGAACGAATCATTTTACGTTTCGGCTGTCCTCGAGCCGTTATCACTGACAACGGTAGTCAATTCATTAGCAAGGAGTTTACAGAATTATTAACTCAGTACGGCATAATTCACCAACGTGCTCCTCCTTACTCCCCCCAGTGTAATCCTGTCGAGAGGATGAACAAAGTCATTGGAACGATGGTAGCGCAATTTATTGAAAAAACTCAACGGTCTTGGGATAAATATATTCCGGAGCTGACATTTGCGATCAACACGGCCAAACACGATTCAACTCAATTTACTCCGACCTATTTAAACTATGGAAGAGAAATTTACCCTCCTAGAACTTTGCGTTCAGAGGGGAAGCTCCCCTTGTGTGTGGAGCAACCCCTGTGACTGATCACGGAGAACGATTGAATATGCTGCGCGGTTACTTCGAATTGGTCAGGGTCAACTTGGCTAAAGCCTTCACCGAACAAGTAAGCATTATAATAAAGATAAGTGTACCTGGAAACCCAAGATCGGGGATCTTGTTTGCAAGAGAGAACATTATTTATCGTCAGCGGTTGACGCCTTCTCAGCCAAACTTGCCCCGAAGTATTCTTACGGATACAAGGTTATAGAAATAACCGGAAATAACATATTCAGGTTGGAGAAGGACGGTAAGATCCTCCAAATTCACATCAAAGATTGAAAACCGGATACGTCATTAGACACCCATGAGAATTGAGCAGAGAAGGATTAACTTTTGTTTGTCGATACAAAACTTGGTAATTAATTGCGTTGACTTTATATTTAGTTCATTGACTACCATGGACAAACAAGCGTCATCGTCATCCGAAAAGAAGGAAGCTATTAAGGACCGATTGAAGAGGCTTTACGCTAACGCACCTCCCGTCGCCCTCATCCCGAAGCCAAGGATAGTTGTACCCGTTCCTAAGCCATTCAACTCCAGGTCACGCAGTGACTTTCTTCAGCAAACTGTACCGCCTAAAAAAATGCAGCCAACTAAAGTCGAACAATACGACCCACGTCATCCTGGATTTGACCAAACAAATCTACAAAATCTGAGGCCTCCAACTCGTGGTCCCAGGATATCCAGTGTTGAATCAGTAAAATTACGATTCCCGTTACTAAGTTTCCCGGACAAAACTAAGGCCCAAGCAGTCACTTCGCCTTTGTCCGTCGCTTGTGCGAAAATGGTATCCCCGAAACCGATGTCGACAGTCAAGGACAATGCCCTAAGCAAGGAGCAATTAGTTCATAGAGCACGACAACAAGAGGAGAAAATCCAACAACATAGGACGGTTCTCCTCAAAACGAGTCTCCCTCCAAATACTACGGAAGGCCGATTTCCTCCGGAGAAAGCTCAGAAGCCAACGAGTTCCGCGGCAAATGGGCCAAAACCACCACTGCTCTTGTCCAATCTTGGGCTGGGTCAAATGCAATATGCAAAAAAAGCGAGTGAGAGTTATGTCTCAGGATTCGGACGGCGGATTCTGGAAGGTATGCGGTGGATACGGCAACCTTAAAACCACGGCACGCGGCGACAAACCATATAAGAAGATTTAACTCCACATCGAGAACAACATCTTCACGTCCTCATTGAATTAAACCTATTATTTTTTGTTTCTGGGTCCATGATATAGACCTCCTCTTTTTATACTTGAGTAGGCATATAGCCGTTATAATTTATTTAGTTTTTTTTATGTATATATTTTATGGTGTACATTTAGATCCGTCACGCAATACCTCTTTGTATTAGGCTGATAGCCACTCGTTCAACTGAAGATTGTGATCGTCCCTTCGGGACAACTAATGTTAATTTAACAAGCGGTATGGCATCCGGAACGGATCATACTCGCAGAGTTCCTAATAAGAGTAATTCTCATTGCTATTTGGCGCCTCGAAAGTGCCGGATTAGGAATGTAAGTGATCCGACTCAGTATTGTTGAAAGGCAAAGAGCCATTTATATTCTTATGCTTATTCTTAAGTATCCTAAGACACACTGTTCTTATTTTGTATCGTCGTGTCAAGGATTGACAAGGATCTGATTTGTTGTTTTCTTTTATATATATATTATACCGATAGGTCATATAAGTCTAATAAAAACTTTGTTCATTCCTAAACAATTCGCTTGATTCCTCCAAAAGACAAGCTGTGCATAATCCAAGCGCGTCCCTACTTATGGTACATACGAGCGCGGGCTTTATAATAATTTGAATTAGGGATAAGCGGTTAGACGAAAAATACACTAAGGCATATTTTTCTTTGTAAGAAAGGGGTGTGTGTGACGAGTCTGTACGTTGGACGTTTCAAAGCGCGTGCGTCGACGCCTCGACCACAGTGTACTCTCAAATCGTGGTTCGTGAATATACCGCGAGAGTCGTTTGTGTTTCGCGTCGCCGCCCGAAGCTGAAAGAAACTCAGGCCGGGTATAGATAGGGGGCCTGGGCAGTCTTCCAGCACTCTCTCGTTCGACTACATTTCGAGCCTCTGCAAAGTACGCTCATATTTTTTCGGTAGTGAACTGAGTCCGGGTTGGCAATATAGCAACCCGTTACTTGGAAACAGCTGATGTCACGGCTTTTATTCAATCAATTCAATGGTGGATGGGTCATCCTGAAGCCCGAAACTTTCTTAGTGCACGAAGTGGATGGGACATCCTGAAGCTTTAGAACAGCACACAAGTAGTGGATGAGGCATCCATACTTGTTAGATAGTGTAGTAGTGGGGGTGGTCGTGGATGGGTCATCCTGAAACGAACCAATTAGCTAGAGTCAATACTCGTCACGCACCCGTAATAACGAACTAGGGTATTTCACGAATGAACCAATAAGGTTCCGTACATTTTTGTAGTCTCTTTTGCCCTAAAGTTAATAGGTTCAATCCTACGAGCCTATGAAAGCTCATTTTAGGAAACTCATTTATATTTTCACGTTGAAAGCATTAATGAGCATTGTTCCAACAACGTTCGGCCAATCAGATCGTCAAAACTCGCGAAAACACCATCTGGGATGTTGCTGTCCTTGTTTCTCCAAGGATTAAGAAACAGTTCTCTCCTTGTCTCGACGATAGAATCGTAATTAAAGGGCCATATCCAGCTTTGGTGTACCGAAAGTGTTCATTAACGCTCACTCTACTATTGGCTAGAGATCGTTGCCTGTAACGAGCCATAGTACGAGCCTTTAGGGTCGTGTAAATCGTAAGATCGATTTGACCCGCGCGCGCAGCATTAGATTTAATACGCATAGCTTTGTGTATAGCTATAATAGTCCTTCTTTGTTCAACCGCACTTGGTTATTTATCGTCCGCAATTATTAATTTTGATAAAATTTCTTTGTTTGAACCTTTAATTAACAACTTTAAATTCATTAATGATCTGTAACTCGCGTTTCCCTACATTTGAACCTTGGACTCGGCGAGCTGAAGGCACGGGGAACTAATTATTTTACATAATTAGGATTGATCAACATCAATAACGCGTCTTCAACAAATTGAAACGTTACAAAGCTTCATGTTCTCTTCGGGTAGTGTACTGTACCTGATTTCTATGTGAAAAATAGTCTTCAAGATGCTATATAAAGCGTGAAAAATATATCAATTTCAATTTTATGTACCGTAGATCAGAGTTCTTTTGTATCAAGGTTAGTTTGATTGAATTTTCCGGTTTTTTATTCCCTTATGAATGATTCGAAGGATGGAATAATGTTTCAGTAGTTACAACACACAAGGGTTCCGTGAATCAAACCGAACAAAGTGACGTGTTGAGCGTCAGAAGTGTCTATCTCACGATGGTCAATGGCGTTTATCTTTCTTTCCAAAAATCATGGTGGGAACATTGGATGTTATTCTCCTTCCTGTCTCAGAAAAACACCCCACAAAATAAATGAAAAAGGGAATAAACATAATATATGTTAACGCTGGGTGGATTCTCGACAATTTGAGGAGACAGAATGAATACTCAGCAAGAACATGTGAGATACAAACGTGATATAACGTAACGGTCAGTTGGTTACAGGACAAATTTGACGACATAAAAAGAAGTTGAAAGATAGACGATGTTCGCGGTTACAAAAACTGTGCAACAACGAAATATGAAGAAACCACATCACGTTGCCAGAAACAGGAAGACAGAACGAATAAAGTATGAAAAAGATACAAGAGCGTTTCTACAGGAAGAGAGAATTGTACAACTATTCGAAGAAAAAGTTCAAGACTAGTTGAAGTTGTTGAGGAAAGTGAACAACAAGAGATTTTTCATTAGAACCATACAATATAGTAGCAATGGAACAGCATGAGTGAAAATATGTACAAACTTATTGTGTTTGTGAATTTCTCATCTCAATTCTTTGAATAATCGACAAGATAAAAATGAATTCCTAAGAATGTTTATAACAATGCCCAACACATTGATTCGCTTCCATAAAAGAAAAATTTAATCTCTGACACGATTCGCGTCTGCATATAGGAGAATCGATGAGTGAATACAGCATTTGCATGATAAAAAAAAACTAACAAATGAAACACGAGCGCAATGAACAGGAACTACATTCAAACGAGCTTGACATGATTGATCACATGTTAGAATAAATATGTTTTCTATTAATTTCAACCATTCTGTATTTTCTTTTATTCCTTACCAGGGATGTATCGTGAGATAACACTTGAAAAATCGATATCTCTACACAATTGGGCTTGTACACGATATGTCACGTATGATCCAAGCATTCACTCACGAACTCTCTAATCAACACGATGAATCCGATGAACTTAGGAATAATAATTCATCTCAAGCTCCGAGAAGACACCTTTCTGGAAATCATTCATTCTTGTTCATTCATTTTTTGATTCCGATTACATCGATTGGAATTCAAGGACCTTTATATAAACACACACACACACACACATATATATATATATATATATATATATATATATATATATGTGTCACGATGAATATTTATAAGCAATGCGAATTGTAGATTCATTCATGTAAGAATTCAACACTGATAATGGAGATTAATGGAAACTTCGCTACTGGGTCTGGAAATGTATGAAATCAATACCGCATAATCGTTTGTTCATCATCGATTTGAGTGTTCAGAATTATTCAACAACGCTTCTTGTTGGTTCGAAAGATTTTTGAGAATTTGAAATAATAATGGATATTCGGAAAGAACATTTTATATTAGAACTGTAGATTTTTTATAGTTTTCTCGAGAATGATTTGAATTGGTTGGTTGTGTGATGTTTCATTACATGTCTGAAATACCTTACATGGTTGGATAAATTTTTGTACGTTGCATTCAATTTAAATTTACAGTATTGTGGATATACAATTGATCAAATGCCATGTACAACAAAATTCCAAGTTTCGAAGCATGCTTTTTTTGCGCATAAAATCCAGTTACGTGCTTATTGATTGTCCGTTTATTCTTCTCTCATGTTTCTCTGTGAAATAACATCGAATGTATAGAATAACAAAGTATCTATTGACGATAGAACAGCGAAGACGGAACGTTTATTCTATCTCCCTGTCTGACCATTAATTCTGTTACTACTGTTCTCCGATGCACACTTTGAAGATGCTGATGCTTCTCTTCCAACATTCCTTGAATCATAATTGTTCGATCATTTTTACAAAAACATTTCATAAAATATGGAAGAAGTCCCTAACAAGAATACATGAAAACTTCCAAACAACGTATCATAATTCTGCTGGATACATAAATTTTCCGTCAAATTGATCAAACTACGGTATAAGAAGCATCTTCCAACTCGTCGTTACTTTCACATTCGTTTCCAGTGTAAAATTAATTTCATTTTGAGTGTTTTGGATGGAACATAGTCACCCATATAACAGATCCGGCCGTACTTGGTACTGGCCGTCCGCCAAGAATGTATCCAATGCCCCACCAAACGGAACTACCGAATGGATAATAAGAGGATAATAACATGTAACGGCATAATAAAGACGTGAAATTTTTCGTTCAAATCAATATCGGTCTCCATTGTTTTAATATCGTTGGAAGGAATTTGAAATTCTGATTATATACATCCCTCTATAATTCAAACAAATTTTCCTCATCTTTTGAGAAATTTCTTGTTGAAGGGGGGAAGAAATCCTCGGAAATGGAGGAAAATTCCATTATGCGTGAAAGCAAATTCCTCCATGATTAAGGAGAGGAATTCGTCACTAAAGAAAGAGGGAATTCCACATAATTTTCACAGTGTAGATGCTTAGAGTGAATATATAAATAACCTCTTGTTTCTGTACAAATGGATAGATTTTTCTCGCTGTCGATTCATGGAATGCTTGTGTACACTTAAATAAATGAGAATCTTTGAACACTTGGTTACGCTTACTTTACAAGATTTTTTATGCTCTGTGGATCTGAGTCAATCAGGTAAGAAAATTTCATTGATCGTCATCAAATATAAGCACATTAACGGAGGCAATAATTTATCACAGCATATTTTTGCACGTTGTAACGACTAGCATTTTCTGATTGCTTCCATTACGTGCATTAATTCACAGTGTACAGTGATAGCTACAAACTCTTGCTATTGCAGCTAATAAGGAGTTATATCAACGAAAGAAGATACAAATTTCACTGAAAAACTCAGATCTCGCAATTTCACCAGAATTTATGTGTACAATTGTTTCTATGAGAATAGTAATTCAAGATCATAAACTTGTAGGAACGTATATTTGTCGTCAAGATGTATCTATATCGAGGGGAAGATCGTTATTGACTTTATTAGTATTGTTGTGAAAAATATCATATCGCGGTTATGCACACACACTGTTCCTTCTCTGCGTTTGTTTGTGTGTTTTTATATTCTTTTGCCTCAATTCTCCGCATATTTTCCCTCACCTTTTGTTACATCGCGCGTAGTATTGTGGTGATTAACCAGCACGTTTTTCAGTCCCATTGCGTTTTTTCGCTTCGTCCTCCGGACAACAATGAGTAGGTATCATTGTCGTTTTTCCACAGCCGATTCCACGAACGATGAACGTGTAACTCCACGGTTTCAAGTACACATGCTACTTGACAAGTACAATGTTCTTCGTGATAGAAACTCCACTCGACTCGTTGTTGTCGAGGGCTTAGGTGCTAGCAATGAGAGTAAACAACGAGAAAAATAAGGGAAGAGGAAGAACCATGTACACATGGCATCCATCGAAGTGTAAGCTCATTGTCGCGTTTCTCTTTGTACGTAGGTGAATGTGTTGGTTCTGCCTTGGTTATCTTATCTAGGTCTTCTTTTATGTTTCCTGTTTGAGAAAACGTATATAGTTCTTGTGTTCTGTATTTATCATGGTTAAATAATCATTGGCCATACCAGCATGTGTGGCTCTAATTAGACTCTAATTAAGATATTCCAGATTGGTGGTTATTAGATGAAACGTGGATGAATTGAATGAAATGACAAAATTTGAGAATGCGATTGAAAGTACGAGTTTTCGTTGCTACAAAATCCTACAGTCCTTGAGAATTCAATTTATTAGCGTGACGGTTAAAAGCTGGCAGCTTTTGGAGATTAATTTTTCAAGTGAATCTAAAAAGGTTGAGACATAAAAGAGATAATAGAGTCTCTGTTCCAAGTTTCAAACATAAATATCTTTTTCCTCGAGTTCATTTGATTGAAACAGTAAATATATGTGTATATATATATACATCGATCCTTTACTTCATTAATGCCATCTATGTCATTGATATTGAGACCTTACAAAAGTACTTTCTTATAGGTGGCCACCGTTTTCAATTCCAATGTGTGATCAGTAGACATCGAATTATATGCAAAATCAACATTTTTCACATGCATTTTTTCTGTCTTAATTGGTCCAGTTTAATTTTATCAATGACTGAGGACCAGATTATTTGAAAATAAGTATGTACATTCAATCGGGACTAAATTGGTTCAATAAGAATGAAAAAAAATGCATATGAAAATATTGGGTTTGTATATAATCCGATGTCTAGTGATCAGAAACTCACGAAGTTTGAGAGAATTGATTTTCATACTCATACAAATATATCAATGGGATTCTCATAGATTAATTCGTACGATTGTGAATTTACAATACATTGTAGGGGGATGAATACAGCCAGGAAAAAACTTGTATAATCTCCGCTTCCGCGGAATCGTGGGTGATGAATAGAATTACAGGGTCAGAGGAGCTGCAATTTGGTTAAATCAACTGCGATACAGTTCACTGCAACGGATTTCCAATAGATATGAGCGAAT
Source organism: Gonatopus flavifemur (assembly GCA_018340375.1). Lineage (NCBI taxonomy): Eukaryota > Metazoa > Arthropoda > Insecta > Hymenoptera > Dryinidae > Gonatopus > Gonatopus flavifemur. Next base: position 42,456,650 of record JAFFJZ010000003.1, on the reverse strand, counting down.
CTTTTGTCGCTTCCATTATCGCGCTAGATTGATTATAGATTATGAATAATCCAAGCTTGTAATTCTATTCATCAACCCTGTCGATCACATATTAGTTTCATATTGTTTTATCAATCATTGAAGTGTTCTTTATATGCCCGAGGTGAAGAACACTGTAAAAAATTTCTATGGGAAAGTTCCTGTAAATGTATGTGATGTAATTAAAATTTTCTGTAAAACTTTCCGTTCCATTTATAGGAAATCTTATACACGTATACCGGAAATTGATTTTCCATCCAATGATAAGTATTTCCCGGTGATGTATGCAGGAAAATTTCGATTATTTTTCACAGTGCAGTCACTCATTCGATTCTGCTTTCTAAATTTAAAACAGTGAAATCTCACTGATCATTGCAATGGAATCTCACTGATTCAATTAGGAACATTTTCAACTGCTTAACCAGTGACTATTCACTGATATTTCACTGATTCCATTCAGTGGTCGACTTTTGACTGCAGAAATAGTGAGATTTCACTGGTTTGAATTTGGAGAGTGTATTCCTTTGCAAGTTGATTGAATTATTTGGATTTGAAAAATCAATACCTTGCGTATCACTCGAGTTGAGGGATCATAAATAAAACCTTTTTCTAAGACTGACCCTTACCGCAATTTATGGATCTGATTTCGTTTTTTCGACCTGATTTCTTTTGGATTGGAACCGAAGTTAACGATTTGCCGTCAAACAACTCTTGACCTAATTTTCTCCTCGTAATTCGACGAATCCGAAAAATTTAGATCTGAGTTTGGTTGTACGCACTTGAAGTAGAAGTGAATCAATAGAAAACTTGATCGGATTCAAACCTCACAGTGAAAATCAAGCGCTGTAGTCTTTTTTTGATTCAACGATAACAGACAACAAGCAACGAAGAATGCTTAGAAAAACAATTGGAACTAAGTTGTGCTATTGCAGTGATTTATTTAATCAGTGCCAGTGGTCGGATATCTGAACTGAGTACGCTACTCACCCAATGCAAGCGGCATATCCGTGTGAAGAGAGAGAGAGAGAGAGAGAGAGAGAGAGAGAGAGAGAGAGAGAGAGAGAGAGAGAGAGAGAGAGCAACCTAGTATGCTTTCTTCATTCCCCTCTCGTCAACTATTCAATGAGCAACGGAAAAAGCATACTAGGTTGCGCACCCAACCATACCCTCTCTCCTTTTACATGGACATGCCTTGCATTGTGTGAGTAGCGTACTCGGTTCAAATATCCGATCACTGATCAGTGCATGTATCTTAAACGTGTACCTTAGAAATAAAGTAGAAATTTGATCAAGCATTCCCTATTTATAATAAGGTCCTGATCAGGTTAAAATCCGGAAACCGTAAAAAAGGAAAAACCTAGGAGGCTTTCACAAGGAACTGATCTGATTTCCTTAATAGAATTCAAATAGGGTTGTAACGCAGGGGTACAATAGGGTTCGAATGAGATTTCCATAAAATCGAGCGGAATAGGGGGAACCGTAACGGAACCTGATGAAAACCTAATAGGAAAGCAGGCATGCCTCGGCAGGCCCTGGTATTCTCCCGGCCAAAATTTCTACTACGGTTTGCAACTTTATCAAGTAGAATGTGAATAAAGGTAAAGGATCCGAGATAGTTTCCCACTAAATCTGTTCAGTCAGAGTTTCAGATCGTGCCAAAGAGAACATTATGGAGTATTATGGAATCTAAGATAATACCTTGGATCACGTTGATATCAGACATGTGGAACTCTTATGACTGCTCGAATGATGAACCGTTTTAACATTCAAGCATGTAAACTTCAATCAACTCTCATTCCCTTTCGTTGATTCTAACCTACATGGTTCGAAATTTTCTATTCTCTTTGATTTTTTATAAAAATTTTTGTAGACCGAAGCGAATCGGATCTCAGGGTGAATCGGATCAAAATGAGCAAATTCGCCGTTGTCGATCATTTTTACTATCAATTACACTCTTTTAACGTATGAGTGTTCACATAATCTCACCAACTACTGGAAAAACAGGATAACATGACCATAACGCACATCATTTAGTTCTAGGCAATGATATAGAATGTAGCTTCGTGTGCATAGAGGAAAATTTTATCGCTGATGTGAAAACGCTATCGCGATTCTTGAAATTTTCATTGACAAGATACGTTGAAAGTCATGCTAATCATCCGATTCATATGTACAGTTCGTGATGTACTGGATTAGATGAGTAAATTATTCAGACGATATTATTACGTTCTTCATGAGCAGATGAATGTTTTCTCCCAAATTGTATATGGGGTGATTCGGATCACGATTTGGATTATGAGTTTTTTTTTAGTCATATGAGACTTAGAGGCAACAATTGTGCATCAACAAACTGGTACTGGTATATTTTGCTCTGAAAAATTCGTACATCCACCCAACAAAGACTAGATTCAGAGCAGTGGATCTAAAGAATGATCTTGTGAAAAATGTGCCGGCAAGAAAAGTCACACAGAATCGTTGATATGCCGCAGGTAGGTGGAATAAAATTCTTTCATTCATTAAACGTATTTAGGGTTCAGAAAAGGGGTTCTAAGTGTAAATTCGTTTTGCATCAATATACGTTCCATTTTTATTAATGATCTTCCTCGCCCCTGATTTTGGGGCGAATCGGATACTTGCCATTTTATGTTTATTTCGTTGTAAAACAAAGAACTGTGTATTTGAATATTCTTTTTGTCCATAGATCTCAAGTCAAAGATGTATACAATTAGAACCTATTCGGTCTACCCTATTCAACTCGATGGAGTATGAAATTCTTACGTTGAACGATCACGAAGCAAAATAGTGCCTCCTTAGAATTCTATTACATTCAGACATCAAATGAAATCAAGAATCGAAGTGAATTTTGAAGAATATCAAAAACATGAAACAACGAGAGGTGAATATATCACTGAAAACATATTTCAATTTCATTGCACTTGTAGTGAATTCTCCGCAAATCAATGAACAAACTTTGTTTTATTTTTCAAACTTCTTGACCTATTTGACAAAAGATTTGAACAGAAGATTCAGCTCTATTCCATTCAGGAGTGGGAATTTTCACTTTGTTATCGTTTTGATGGCAATATATTTTTCTGTGATATTAATTTGAAGGTTTAATTGAGGATGATAGCGTTTGATTCCAGTACATAACGTTATTAGCAAAGGAATTAGTAGCTCGATGGGTGTTGGATTATGCGAGATCCTACAAACCCTGTTAACTTCTCTTATGTTGTTAGCTCCATCTCAAATTATACTCTGCTGAATAAACCTAATTTTGAAGTACGAGGGTTTCCGTGGAACATGAAATCTCGAGCTGTACCACATTGAGTTGTGTATACAAAGGAAAATATAACTAATGAAAAAATAATTCCCTTCCCGGCTGTAATAATTTAAAATTTAGAAATACCGAACACTGCATTTTCAATAAAAAACGAATCCCAAACTGAGCACGAGCATCGTTTTTTTATCTCGCGGCTTTGAGCGTTTAAATAATTCAAATCGAAGATAAAGTAACAATCCTTCAGTGACACGCGTGGATATTTGAAAAGCCTGGCGAGATCAAGTCTCCGATGTTCATTGAAAAGCAATACAAGATTTTATAGACCATAATTTTGAAGTAGTGGAACGTTGTGGTTATACGCATATAACGTAAAACGTTTCTTACTCCCAAAGTATTAACAAAACACGCGAACAATCAGTAATTTCATCGTAAAAAGTTGTCCGCCGGTATTAAAGTTTGGTGAACAGATTGTGGATATGCTTAACAACTGAATACTATTCTATTCATAAGTTTGATAACTTGGATGAAACGAGTATACGATATTCAAATAGTTATGTCCTGAATTGTTCTTCCATTAAAAGATAAACCGCTGTTGTAACAGTCTCGTGGAAATATTTTGAATATAAATTACGTCAGGGATGCAATGTTTTAAAAACTCCAGATAACATATCTCATATATTCTCAACTAATTGAATAAATAAATAATGACGAGTCGAATATTTCAATCGCAGAAAAATCGAGGAGAAATCAGATGCCCCTTATAACCGCTGAGAATAGAAATTTTCAAATTCCATTATCCAGATAACTTTTATTCAAGGAGAGAAGGAGTGCGAAGGAGACACATGACCTGGACTGTAAAAACGTTCGAACATATTTTATAATATATTTCCATAATGTTATTGAAAATATTCTATCGTTCATCGTCAGCTTTTCAACATCAAAGCAAAAGAAATTGAAAGAATCTGGATGAACTGTACTCGGTTTTGAATAAAACATGTGTCTGATCGGTTCGATCAAATGATACCGTGTTGTCGCTGTTATGATGTTAGACGTACTATATACGAGAATTTATCGAAGATCTCACTTATTGTGAATTACTCGCGGTTTATCTAGTTGTTTTTGATGATCAGATTCATAAATCAAACGATGCGACCTCTCGTCAATCAAATTTCATTCAATATCATGCACAGTATTTAGCGCTGTTTTAATTGTCGGAACAGTAATTATTTTTTCTTTGAACAATGATTTGTAAAACAATAATGATCCACGGGGAAGAAAGTGTGATAGAAATGACTGTTAATTCGATTAAAAGTTTTTGTACGATGAGGAAAAACCGTTCATTCAGTCGTAAATTCAGAGAGAAAATGTCATTTATTCGAGTTTTAATCACACGGTGGATGGAAAGCTCGAATGGATGGAATAAATGTTGTTCCAATACCTACCTCCTTTGACAATCGAACCATACGTGAAAGGGGTCACTTACATTAAACGCTAGTAGTTGTATTAGCGATTGTAGTGGTATTTGTTGAATAATCGTCGTGTAAGAGCCCGAGATATTTTTGAAAGAAATTTTTATGCCCGTGCTCAATTTCATACATTCGGTAGAATCAATCGAATTGAGAACGTAGTTCAAAGGTGGTTCTTTTACAGAACGAATCGAATGTCGGATCAGCAGAGGATTAGGATGAATGAGAGCTCTGTTATGAATTCCACTGCTTGGATACGTCTAAAAATATTTGTTTAATTTGTATGGTGTTGATGCGTTGAGAGACACGACACGAACTATGCTGACACGAACGTGGTGGAAACTTAGTTCGTTGAAGCAATATTCCAAGTGAAAAGTGATTTCATTTCAAAATTGATTTCGAATCGCGTATTCTCTTGGCTTCGAAGGAAGTCGTAGACATCGAATCTAATGGAAGTGTAAAAACTCGTTCGATTTCAACTATATCTGGGTGAAATGAATTCAACAGAGACAGAGGGAGCAGAAAAGGATAGACAAGGGCGTGATAAACGTTCATGAGGCTCTCACCCTATTCGATTTTCGAGAAAAGAAGATAATTGATTAATTTCAGTTGAATAGAGTTTGTCGGCTTATCAAGCGGAAAGTAGATAATCTAGAAAATTGTTGTTCATTGGTTATATGATATTTGAATACATCAAAAGTGATGCTGATTCCGAAATGTTTTGAGATTCTGAACGAAATCACCCACGTAGAAATTGACGGATGGTCCAGTACCGGCTCAATACAGGCTGCCAGTGTGCAACCGTTGGCGGCCGGTGTCGGTCGGACTACGGAATGATAACGCCAAATAACTCTGATCCGGTACCGGTGACCAACATGAATTCAGTACTGGAAATCAGTGTAGTTCCGACATTGAGAACTGATACTACTAGTATTGATCGGTATTCAAGTACCAACGACTGTTACTCAACCGTTATTTGCGCTATTGTAACTTTGGAAGGTTTTGAATGCATTATCAAAATTTCTGCACCAGGGGGAATTTAGAGTGAAATTTACTATTGGATCATAGGATGACCGCCAACGGTTACAAACTAGCAGCCTGTATCAAGCCTGTATTGGACCATTTGTCAATTTCTACGTGCACTGAAAAAAAGGCTGGTAATAGTTATCAAATGATATTTTTGAATATGCCCAATCAAATATTCGATAACATTAATCGAATATTCAATAATGTTTATAAATTATGTTTATAATTATCGAATATTCAATAGATATTATTGATATTTAATTGATGTTATCGAATATTTGATTGGTCATATTCAAGAATATCATTTGATAACTTTGACCTGCCTCTTTTTTAGTGTGGCCAATCAAGTCTTCTCTCAAAGTATACGAGATATTTATTCACATTGGTTCGGTGCCGAATCACTCGTTGGAGGCCAACGCTTGCGTATTAAAATTGTGCCGTTGTTAATCCAACATTGGTAGGAAAGTGGTTCAAATATCGAACCAGTACCGATCCGCAATCGGCAGACAACCGCTGGTGGCCCATACTTTTGCAGTACCGATCCGTTCGTCACCATCAGCTCAGTACCGGAATTTCTACGTGGGCAATTGCTCCTATGGTTTCTTTGATTTGGAAATTTCAATTCAGTATGATAGTTTCAATCGAAGAGCAGTCGATTCCTAACATTAATCCTTTGTGCAGCAGAATTTTGAGAAGTCAAGGACGTGATCCTCTGACGATTTGATGTGAAAAATTCGTTTCTCTCTCCTTCAAGTGTGGTTCGTTACCGGTCGCAATTAGACTCGCGTAATACTTATCAACGATTGTTTGAAGACACTTTTCGAGTAACTTTGGGTTGCGAAATTAATCGTTTCAAGTTTAATTAAGATTTTGTTTGAGTAACTGCGGTAACTCTTTGCTCTGAAACTTGTTTGGTTGTTCTAAATACATTATCTTTTTTTCCTCCTTGATACCATCTTCTACGAATTCTCTTCTATGCGCGAAGAAAGTGTGATGAAAGTATAAGTATATTCTTGCTAAAAGTTAGGCCGGAGTTCCATAATATATAAAGGAGAAAAAAACAAGAAAATATTCTGGTTGAAATATGGAAAAAGTAAATACTCGATTCGTGATTGTAATTTTGCTGAGTTGCTGTTATTATTAAAACAAACAGCTCTGAAGACAGGTTTTATGAAAATTATACAATATACTATATACGTTTGTGCTCACGAACACAAATGGTAGACGAATCTGTTCCGTCTTCTTGATTAAAGATAGTACATTCATTTTATCGATTAAAATCTTGATTCTGTTTTTAATCTATTTCCCATTTAGTACTCCAAGAAGAAGTTGACAAAATGTTTCACATGATAGAACTCCATTCTCCTCGAGGGGAATTAGAAGAAAAAGCAAGTAAGATAATCGTCGCAATAAAGGTAGTGGAAGCCATCGATGTATTTTCGCGTGAGATCTTGCGCCACTTGAGCACCTTAATGACTTTCCTGAGGTACTATATGTCTTACCAATGCAAACTTGAAATTCACATACATTGCCAGACTAATCGACGAGAACTCCAAGTTTGTAATCACGTTTCATAGACCTTAGCACGACTGTATTCTTACACTGTCTTTCCGGCTTTGAAATATGCTCTGAAGAGGTTATTGGATTTCGGTCTCCATTGATCTTGCTTCGCGAAATCTGCGCTTGGTTGAATTTATTGTCCTTCATTACTTAGAATTATCGTGCCGCTAGATACAATCGAGTGGAGAATCAGAACGATTGATGAGTGATAAAACTTCACATATGAATCTTGAATACTGCGAATTTTGTGTTTGTGCATTTTTCATGCCCTGGGATTTTTGAATCGAGTGAAATTATTGTGATTTCATCTTCGACTTTTGAAATAACAAGAGAAAACAATGACATACGAGTTTTCATAAATAACAGCGTATCTCTTGAACTTGTGATTATCAGAAAATCTTGTTCGAAAGTTCAGTAGTTCAACGATGACACTTGAAAATATACAGAGAGAAAAGATGGGTTGAAAAAAAGTTGAATTATTGAAGCATTGGAGAATTGGTAAGATGTCATAGCTATACTTCTTCATGATATTCATCTTCTCCAAACGAATTATCGCTGTACTATATAGTTTGCACAGTAAAAAGTGTCAAGACTCAAGTGTATACATGAACTTTGATCCAATTTCAGCCCATTCTTGGTCCATGTTTGCCAATCTTGCGCGAGGAAAGAACCAAAATTGTCTCAATATTTGTCCATGTGGGAAAATATTTTCTATTAAAACTTTATAGAAAGTACTTTGAGATACTTTAATATTCAATTGAATTTATCTATTTCGTTATTGATCACCCGTTCATAATGTTCATGCGTTATTGCGGTAGATTGAACTCGTACCTTCACACTTGCGTTTATTCAAATTACTGCTTTTTGCATATGAAAGAAGTAAAAGTAGGAAGAAAGAATATAAGAATAAGGAGAGTCGATAGTAGCGGAAGTCTTATACTGATAAAACTTGATAATAACAGATATAAAACTTTGATAACCATTCATCCTTGTTCCTCATTTCCGCTTTCCATACATTCATCAAAGAATGATCTTGATTTTTGTTTCACAACTTTCCTCACTCGTTGTAGATTCCAATCGTTTATCTGTTTGAACTTTGCGAGTAACAAGCGTGCGATATTCTTGAACGGGATTGAAAAATGCGTTTCGGTGAAAAAAAATTATGAGATAAGTTGAAAGCTACATGTTCCTCAAGACAGGATCAAATAGATAAACCGCTATCATTTGAGAAAGTCGGTTTTATTTTTCTACCATGCAAAACGTTCAGCTTAGACGTTGAATATTATTCATTCGCACATTGTACACCTGTGCGAGCAGCAGTACTCGGCGACCTCGGCGTTTGAACTTCGTCTCTATCTGGTCTACCGCTTACGTTATTCGATTCCTCATTCGCTCTTTCGTTGATATTGAATATGAATAATTTTTGATAATTCTATTCAGTTTTGAGTTTGAATCTAAAATAATTCTTAGAAAAATTTCATCGATGTTGATGACTTTCGATTCACAACATGTCTTTTTTTCTTTCTCTATAGAAACCTTGATTACTGGCGCTTCAACAGATTGCAATCAGATGATCCAGCAACGCCGCAAAGATTCGTTAATGATTCTTCATACAAACCTTGGAGTCCTATTTGCTGGTTTGTTGTTGTATAACATTTTCACGTGAATTCATAAATTGTGAAACGCTAATGCTGTTTCGTGTCTCATATATGAAGATTATATGCACTGATACAAAATTGTTTTTCATACGAAAAGATGCATTCACGTGACTATACATCACCAAAAAATTTCAAATTATCAGCATGTCAAAATTAACTTTGTCTCCGTCTTCCTTCAATTCCGATGACGTGTGCTTCACCGACGATAACAATTACGTACGTTCGTAAATTACTGGCAGAATAATGGTGAAACTTTTTCGTCACGCGAACTTGAGATCGTTTCGTATATAAAAAGCAGTCGGATTTTGGAATATCCCAATCCCATGTGTATGCGAAAGAAAATTGTACAGAATTGATCAATGAGGATTAAAAATAGCATAATAAATTCAGATTTCCTCAAAGTGAATAAAACCTCATTTTATCTCTTTTTCTAACAATTACTCACATTGTTCGGAGTTGAAATGCATTTGAAGCATTTGAAATGCATTTTATAATTGACCTCAACTTCCACTCAGATTCTTCACGTTTCAAGGATTCTTTCCTGACAAAGAATTCAGAATTGAAGAATTTTCGTTAGTCTGCTTATATCCAAAAGACAAAGAATAAAAAATGTCTTTTGAAATGAGAGAATGAAAGGATGAAATGGATGGATTGAGTTCTTACGTGACGGTTACCATATCACAGTTGTTTTATGCTATTTAACTCCGAAAAGCACGCTCGGATCAATTCAATCGTATGAATAATTGCTATTGTTGCGGATAAACCAAGGGAATAGGAGTTTAAGTAATTCTCTTCATGCTGGAAATCATTTTTATCCTCTGTCATCACACGTTTGAATTTGTGAAAATACAAAATCCGCATAATATGATAGAATGGATAGAATTTTAAAAAAATCAATCCTATGATGTTCGATGAAAAATCATTTGACAGGGTTGTATCAAAAAATGGAGGTATTCGAAAGGTAGAGGACGTGGGATTTTACTTATTGGTATTCTCTCAAGTAACTGGAACACGAGATACATGACAGGAACATAAAGAATGTAACAAAATGTCTTCCTGAGGGACTACCAGTAACGTTACTGGGATTGAATATCACTGGATATGGATTATGGATACCGTAGTCACCGTTACGTTAGGGTGTTATTTGTTCAGGCTGACATTTTCTCTCACAATTACCGCATCAGATTCGATTTTCTATTCCAGCTATTAGAATTCCCTGGGAAATTATGTAAATTGGGATAATGCAAAAATCAAACGTCCGTAGGAAGGAAAGTTCATATTCATCTTGAAATGTGAAAAGAATAATAATTTAACCCGAAGATTTATATTCAACGTAAAGAAACTCAAGCTTGGTATTCCAAAAATTGAAGCTATATGTACTAACGTGTGCTCGGAAATGGCTATGGAGATGGAATTTCAAGAAGATTGGATTGTCGGAGAAGTTATACTCTGTTATAAATTACGGATGATTTAATATTTTCGAACCGCCTAGATGAAAATTATCTCTACTGTGTGTATGGTTAATGGTACCTAGGAGAAAGGGAATGCGAGCGTCAATCCTTGTGAATATTAATACTCGTGAAGAATGAATAAGAATGACTGTAAGGTGAAATTTTGCTCAAGACGTATCAAAGGGATGAAAAATTTAGTATCGTATGAATATAAATTGATACGCGAATTGTTATGGGATTATATCCCGCGGTATGGCAATTCTCACTCGCAGATCGCTCGTTAGAAGCATCTACTCGAATCCCAACGAATGAATATTATATTAAAATTATAAGCATTAATGTATGAATTACAATTTTTGTGGATAGTGGATAAATCAATTGAATTTCATATACACACGTTTGAAGTTATGCGATATGATGGAAGCGTTTGAAACGTCGTGTTTGGCGGTAGAAGATCAATATCGTATTAGCAAGACGTGGTTGTTGAACTGCACGGGAGGAAAAGATTGGAATTACGGAATTCCCACGGATATTTGATCCCGTGAACCGTATTAATCGATTTGAAGTTTTACGGAACGATGTGAATACAAAAAACTTCGAATTCGAAAAGATCAAGTGGATTAAAATTTGTTATCACGTGGAATAAATCTTAAATGACGATAAGAGAAATTCATTCAACGGAAAAGATCTTGATATTCAGCGTGAGTTAGTAATCAGTGTAAGTTATTAACATTCGTTCGTTATTATTAAGTGCATAAATCTATATGAATATGTACATGTAGATATACTCCATAGAATTGGCCATTAATCGGTGCGACAGGGTGCTAAAAAGTTGTCAGAGTCTCAGCAACTATGCGGAGAACCGAGTTGAGTCTTGTTTGCCGAAAGCGTCGAAGAATGTCGCTATGTCAAGTTTACCACAAGTTTTCGCTCTTCCACCCTCCGTGGCGATCAATCATGTAGTCAAATCGACATTGAAATGAGTTTTTGGGTCAACCAAGAGGTGAAATCTTCATCGAAAAGGGAAAACGTTTTAGATATACGTATAGATATATTCTAAAAGCATTCGTGAGGAAATTTAATTCATAACTCGTTATCCATTCGGTTATCACCTGCGTTCTTATACCTCCCTTACTTTGATATCTTGATTCGGTGCAAAACTTTTCTGATTCTTCTTATAAATTTCGATTTCAATTCAAAACCAGATGTGGGCTAAAACCTATAGTTTTGAGATATTCTACGGTGTAGGATTTGATGCGTTGTTGATAGATCGATAGATATTATCTCTAACACTAATTTCATTCACTTTGAATACGTGCGTTGCAATTTTCGTAACATACTTAATCGAATATGACTAAGATAAGAGATATGATCTATACAAGACAACCCCCGATGTTCAGATTGTATCTAAACTCGACATGGATAAATGAGAGATGTAGATGAACGCAAAAGTTACGTAGAGGGAGCGAAGGAACGATTGTTATCGGTGGTCATTGCGTACGAGGGTAGTGCTCATTTCTTCATTAACAACACCAGTTGTTGCTCTCAACACAAATGAGGAACAACACTCAACGTTCATTGGAATAAAACTGTTATATATTATGTTGAAGGAGATTGATTCAAAGTATTTTCTTAGAAAAAGGAGAGTGATTTTCTTTTTCTGATTCCACGTTCATGTTTTTCATATCCTGTTTTCATCTGGGTATGAGTGTATTTTTATTCAGCGATAATCTCATTGTCGAGTGATGGGAGAATGTGCGCTTTTGAATTTAGTAGAGAAGTAACATTTTGTTGAGATTTTATGATTTCAATAATTCATTCGAATATTTGCTAAGCGATAAGATCGTTCCTAATTATCTTTTACGTGGATTACGCGGAGATAACTCGTTTCGGAGTTTCAAATGGGATGTTCATGTTGACAAGGAACAAAAAAGTAATTAGGGTGCGTTATCTAGTCCCACCTGTTTCAGTTTATTCAACCTTGGAGAATCTCAAACAATTCTACCACGATTTGAATTGTTTTCACTTTCCAACAATCTTGGAAGGGGGGTTTACTAATTTGCGGTATGCCATACTCCTTGTTTGAGAAGAATATTGCACACTTATGTGTAGAATGATAGATGATGGTGTGCATATTGACAAATAAACTCGCATAGACATTTTAAAAGTTTATACTCATTCCTCGGAATATTTGTGATTTTTTCCACTGATTTCTTAGGCTTTTTTCTATCAATTTATTGGTCAATTGTATAAAATACTCGGTTTTTGAAATGCCGGAGTCACCAATGCTTGAAGGGGGTCGATCCTTGTATACAGCCTCCGCCGAAAAAATGTAAGAATGATGAGGAGAGGAATTTTGCTCTTTGAGAAGTGAGGGAATAGAATGTATAGATTTTCAACTTTCCCTCTTGACTGATATTCAAGATCATTTCATACACGTGAAGTAGACTTATAATTACGTTGGCGGAACTAGCGTTCTTTTTAAAGAAATGAACTCCATTGAGAAACTTAAGATATTGTTAAGATACTATAATTCAAAAATATATTGACATGATTTCATGTCTGGCCAGAACATAAATGAAAACCATACTCACATCCACTCTACACACATACATACAGTCGGTGGCCACCTCCGAAGTGATGTATCCAATGATAGGATGTCGATGATGTCCGAGGAGAGAAGTCTTCGAAAGAGCCTCACGTTTGAAAATAAGATGGGATGTACTCCAAAAGGCTCCGGGGTTGATATAAGTTTTCATCTGCTTCCTGAATCAATTGCACTGGTAATTTTCTTGTCGATCGTGTTAAAACCTGAGACGAACGTTTGATCTGCACGTAGCGAACGATACGAATCGATAAAAACGATTTAAGACCGAGACGATGTGCGTAAAGGACGATGAGATCTGTAGTTGGCCCGACGAAAATCGATCACCATCTGAAGCGCTGATCTAGCTCATTAGCTTATCGAACGACATGGAGAAGGGGTAGCACGTTATTGAGATTTCACCATAGATGGTGTGATATGTACGTCAATTGATCGTGCTCCAACAATCCTTCTTTGAATAAGAACTATTTAATTGTTATATAATAGATTTCAATGAAAACTGCGACGAGCCTGACCATTAGGGTACCAGTCTAGCACCTGAAAAATAAAAGTATATGGTTTTATGAATATGTAAATACAATGAAGGTTGTGAAATGAGAATAGAAGTAGGAGAAAATACAGAATACTTCCCTAAAAAGCACTAGATAAACAGCACTGGTAATACTAAATTCACAAACTTGCTGCGATTCCTTCATAGGGGGTCCAGCAAGACACGTAACAGGGTGACGGAGACTTCTCTGTCGCTTGCCAGCTTCTTAGCAAGGTCCTCCAGCACTCCTAAGGTCCCCTGGAAAACACCAGTTCATAAATAAAAAGGATTAAAAAGTAAATATGGAACAATATATACTTTACCTGGTTACCTCGTTCAACTCACCGCACAACATACCTGTAAATATATGCTATACGATTCTTAGAAGTAGTTACCGACTAAATATATGTAGATAATTAAGGAACAAAGTTATACTACTGTGGGCAAAAAGTAAGGTGAATTTTTAATTTAAACTTCGCGGGCTTGACATTTCAGGCTAGTTCTTTTTTTCTTGAGTTGGCAGGACTGTTAATGATATCTGTGCCAAATTTCATGTCAATGTCATTATCAGTAATACATTTACGCTTGTGTTTACCAAACGACCAAGAGTGCATTTTTCGATTTTTATAATGTCTGATTTAATTGAGCAGAGAAGTGCAATCAAATTTTGTTTGCGGAATGAAATTTCGGCTGCGGAAACTTTGAGGATGTCGCGGGAGGCCTTTGGTGATTCTACCATGTTGCAGAAAAATGTTTATAAGTGGTACAAAGACTTCAAAGAGGGTCGAGAACGTGTTGATGACTTGGAGTGCTCCGGACGACCATAGACGTCAACAGATGACCCACACGTCGATGAAGTGAAGGAATTAGTGCTCAAAAATCGTCGGTTGACTGTTAGAGACCTTACTGATATAATCGGAATATCAGAAGGATATTAAGACCAGAATTATGGGCCAACAACTCTTGGTTTTTGCATCACGATAATGCACCGTCTCATACTGCACTCGTTCTTCGTGACCATTTCGCCAAAAATTCGACGCATATCGTCCCGCAACCACCGTATTCGCCTGATTTGGCTCCGTGTGACTTCTGGCTATTCCTAAAACTCAAGAGACCACTCCGGGGAAAGCGTTTCGAGTCGATTGAGGAGATAAAAGCTGAATCGAAGAAGGCGCTATAATGAGGGTGTCTTGGAAAAATGGAATGTATGGTTAAGGCATATAGATAGTGACTATCGATATATATATATATAGGTATGTATATTTACTCGATGTTAAATGATGTAATGAAACAAAAAAAATACAGTTTGATATAATGTGTGTCTTACCGCTAGTTGTGTGAGAGTGTCTGGTGTATGCGGGTCGTGGGTGTGAGTGTGTCGTTACGTCGAAATCCGTGGCCTGTAGAGATGCCGGCTCTGGCATGCACCGTGGAGGGAAGGGTGGCTGCGCTGAGGTTGCACGTCCTCGTGGAATATATCCTGGTTACCGCGGGGGTATGCGGTTTTAGAATCGTTGCGAGATCACTTCACTAAGTGTATTACCATTTGCCTCGTGGGGCGAACGAGAGTATGATCTATCAATGGGCAAACAAGTCGATGGCCGGGAACAATCTGTCCTCTCGTCTTCGCTCAATCACGGCTCTCGCCGCTGTTGCCCCATCCACCTCCTTTTCGGTGCCCCCCTCTCTTCTCTTATAGTAACACTTATGTTACACGCTGATGGCTATACCGGAAAGGGACTATTTAGCATGTTTCGATGATTGGAAAAAACGTTGGCATAAGTGTATTTTATCGAGAGGGGATAACTTTAAGGGGGATGAAATTGATGTCGAAGAATAAATGAAGATTTTTCATTTTACAAACAAATTCACCTTACTTTTTGCCCACAGTAGTACTTACTTGTTTGAAGCGTATTGAAAGTTCTTCCCAGTCATATTTGTCGAAAAAAACAATCACTCGCGAACACGATCGATTCCAAAATCACAATCAATTTGACACACCGTACGAAGCCGCGTATACGATCAGTTGCGAGTCCTTTTTTCCGAAAAACAGTACCGAACAACGCGATTTTTATAATTAAATCATAAGCCTCCATCTCGTGATGACAGGTTTCGGATATAAACAATGATGGCTACCCCTTATGTAGAAGTTCGACACGAGGTTTGAGACGCGACGCGCATGTGCGAACATCACAATGGACAGAGCGATTATAGAAAGAGACGCACCCATGCCAGCCGTGAAATTCCGCGCCACCGCCAGATGGAATCGCATCGCTACCATCGTCCCGCAGCGGAAAATACATTCGCAGGGATTATAAGATGGGTCTGGCATGGGAATCGTCGCGTCTTGGTTCTGCAAACCCGTAATACACGAAGCGCATAGCAAAGGTGAGTACAGTGATGCCAGATTCGAGACCGAGACCGCTCTTACCCTCTCCATTGACCGGTTCCCCTTTCTCCCACCATGCGGGTTAAGTGGGGCGAGCGAGAGAGAAAGAGTAAGTATCACTCTCTTGCTCGCCCCACTAAATCCGCATGGTGGGAGAAAGGGGAAGCAGTCGATGGAGAGGGTAAGAGCGGTCTCAAATCTGGCATCACTGTAGTGTTCACTAAACATCGATGACACATCGATGTAACATTCGATCCACTGGTATCGATGTTCAACACCGCAAACATCGATGTTACTGAGACGCGATTGGTCGTTGTTTCACGAATAAGAACTTCATGTCAGCCGTATATCGGGAATACAAGATTCAAATTTGATCAAAAAATCGAAATATATTTCAGCTGTTGCCAATCTCATGTGAAAGATTTTACCGTTGGAGGATTACATATTTTTTCAAAAGGATTCTCTGTTCATAATTCTTGTTAGTATTTACATTTAACATTAGGTGATTTTATTGGTCAGACATATCTAATGCGAATCATAGAGGATTTTTGTTCAATATTTGAATGATTTATGAATAAATTTTTAATAATTTAATTTGTTTATTCAATCATATGGAACAAATTTGAATTAACCTATTTCTTAGGAATAAGCAAACAATCATGTACGCATATAATACAAGTATAACTTTTTGAAAATGTTTTCATTACATTTCTTCTAAATAACGACATTTCGATAAGATACATTAACGTTTATTACTTTCTATAAAACTGCAAATTATTATTTACAATCACACAGAGTTACCTTCCTTGAATTCCCCAACCTTCACAAACACATGAGGCCAGCATCTCAAGTATGGATTTTGTTTGAAAAGCAAGGGCAAGGATTAGCTTTGTGTAAAATCTGCAGAGAAATCAAGAAAACATCTTCGAACACATCTAATCTTTTCCAACATGCGTATAGTAAGCATTCGAATGGAGCGATTGCAGGTTTTGGAGAGGAGCATAGACCCAAACCCTGATCTTCTACATCCAGGACAGCTAGATCAATATCAAACACAAGTTCTGTAACGCCTTACGATCGGAATTCCTCACGAAGCCAGGATCTGGATAGAAAATTGGTCAAATTCATTGCCTCGGATTTTCAATCTTTGAATATTGTAAATTCAAAGGAATTCAATACTTTCGTTAACTTCCTCGATCCAAGATATTGTATGCCAAGTTATACTCATTTGACGAAAACTATAATCCCCGAAGTGTATTCAGAAGTGGTCAAATGGCTTTCTGCTGAACTTGATGTTACTCAATTTGTTGCCTTATCAACGGATATGTGGTCTTCTCCTGCCAATGAAGGACTCATTACAGTTACTTGTCACTTCATCCACGAAAACAAATTACAATCTTCGGTTCTCTGTACGGACGTAGTTCGAGGAAGTCATACCGGAGATGCAATTAAAAATGTAAGTTTTATAGTGAAGATCTGAAAAGAAACCCAATAGATATTTTGTGTCCAACACATATCTTATAGACACATTTTGCGTTTAAACGACATCTCTTAGACATGAAATGTTTATTGGCAACTTACTGAGTGAAATTTTATTTGTACTTTTTTTCTAATATGCTAAGAATTTGTTTAGAAAAAATATTTCAATATCAATATCATCTTTCTTTTTTCTTCCCCTCTCCTCTTCTCGTAATTATCGTATTGGGATCGGTATGAATAGGATCTTACGTTCAATTATATCCTTCGAAAACTGACACAATCATGTATCATTTATATTAGGCGATAGAAAAAATTTTGACTCCGTGGAATCTTGTCGGTAAAGTTGTGACGATCGTAACGGACAACGGTAGTAATATCCTCGCTTGTTGCAAACTTATGAAAATCCGGCAATTATCCTGTTTCAACCACACACTCATCCTCGTCGTCACTGATGCCTTGAAAGTCGGAGGAATTCCAGAAGTGATAGGAAAAACAAGAGCAATTGTTACCCATTTCAAAACGAGTAATGTGGCTGCTGATAAACTACGTGAAGTGCAGGGTCGTTTGAAGGTTGAAGAACTGAAATTGATTCAAGACGTCCGAACAAGATGGAACAGTACTTACTACTGTGTCCAAAGATTGTTAAGAATTAAATCTTCTGTTATCTTAGCGATGACAGAATTGATTCATGCTCCAACAATCCTCACACAAAATGGATTAACAATTCTGGACGAATTGTGCGAGGTGCTGCGTCCCTTTGAAGAAGCCACAAAAATAACGTCCGGAGATGAATATTGTACAGCTTCCCTTATCATTCCCACAATTAATGGACTGTTTGGGATATTATGTAATTTTCAAACAAGTGTCCAAACTGAAGGAGCCCAAGCAGTGGCTTCTGAGTTGATACGTCGGGTGGTGAATCGGCTTTTCCCATATGAAACCAATGAAACCACCAAACTTGCAACAATGTTAGATCCTCGTTTGAAAGCCGCAGGATTCAAATCCTCAGAACAAGGTAATGCTGCAAAAGAGTTGCCGATATCTAAGCTCACTGCCGAGATAAATCGGGAACGTGTGGAAAACCCAAATTACAATTCCTCGAATGGAACGCAAACTAATCGAGAAAATTTACCGAACAAATTCTCTTTCCTTCAACACGTAACTGAACGAAGGAAGGCCAATGCCAGTAGTACTTCGGTGCAAGCCGAAGCTATAATCACAATTCATCAATTCATTCAACATCCATTGATTCCTTCCGATGAGAATCCTTTTACATTTTGGGAAGAATTTCCAGTCCCGGCGCTCAAAAAGATTGCATACAAATATTTATGCATACCAGCGTCATCGGTTCCATCAGAAAGAGTTTGGTCTGACGCAGGTCAAATCATGAGTGATCGAAGAAACAGATTGAAACCTGAAAATTCAAATATGCTCCTGTTTTTACGAAAAAATTTGTAAATTGATACCAAATAAGATAATTTTCATTTCAAAGTGATAATTTCATGTTGCCGGATTTTGAATCGTTTAGGCCATCCATAAACTACGTAGCTCTGTTTTTGCAACTTTTCAACTCCCCCTCCACCATGTAGCACTACCGTGGCTTTTTTCTGAAGACAAATAACACTAATCCATCAGATTTCAAGAGTTTGAATTTTCGTTTTATTGCTATAAACGATTTCAATTCCAATAAGATATATTTTTCATATTTGTGTTCTTGTTTTCATTCAGATATAATTTTCACTAATGTATTGTAATATCGAACTTACGTGTTCAATGATGTACATTTGTGACACACAATATTGTGAATAGTGTTGTACAAGCTCACCCAGATGCTGGAGAATTGTTCCGGAATATCCTAAAATATATCTTGAAGCATTATAAGAGATGTCTTGTGGAACACTAAAAGATATCTTTTTAAAGTCTTTGTGTGAAATTTTTCTCAGAGTTACCTGAAGATGTTCTTTTAACTAAGCTGCAGGCAGAGTGCTCGGTAGCTCATAAAGAATACCATGTGGTAATAAAGACCCCTTTTCGAACTCTTTTGCTATCCGGGTAAGGCATGGACTATTTGTGACGGAGCAGAGAGAAAAATATATTGGTGGAGGGATGTGGAACATGTTTTCAAAATTGTAGTGAAAATTTGAAATGAATTCCGATATCAAATCGTAGAACAGATGCCTATCCTGATTTCATAACTATTCAAAGCTTTGATGATAAATTTCCCTCAATAAAGATTCAGCACAAATTATAAACACCCACAGAAAAAAAATCAGTTTGAATAACCATCTAACTTGAATTTTTTTTCGTTTATAACTATTTTTTTTGTTGATTTAACCAGTTTTTGGATAAATTATTCAAAATTCATTGAGTCAATGAATAAATTTTTTAACTATAAAAAAATGGTTCCATATGCGCTTACAAGTGAAATAGTGGTTTCAACTGATCTTTTTTCCCGTGCAGCGATTCATGAAATTTCACATTTCAGTTCTGAGTGCCCATCTATCGAAAAAGCTCAAGAATAGTTTGGAAAATTTTTCGGAATTTTCTTAGAAATATAAAGAATCCTACGTCAAATTCCATAATCTCTTATGCGTGAACTATCTTTTATGAATCGGGATGGAGCCTCAACGTAGTACTACAGTATGGAGATAATTGAATAATTTCTTCTCTCATGCTTATTTTTTGACAAACATTTTGAAACTATCATAAGTATGATGCGATCTTGAATCCCACATCATTCTATTCAAACATCATCATTCACTTTTTTGACAACCAAACTCCTAGTAATTTCAAAAAAAATCACCATCAACTCTTCAATCATATATTTTCTTCACTGGAATGACATTCGGCACAAATAAGATAAAGTACACAACTTCACATCGATGTTACATCGTTTGACATCGTAGAAACATCGATGTTAACCGATTTCTTAAGTATCGATGTTTAGTGAACACTACATCACTGGGCACTGGGTGAGTATTACCTCATCTCGCTAGAACCAAGGGTCTTTAGTTAGGAGTTCGCTTAGGTGAAAGGGGGAAAATGCTGTTCAGATATACCCCGGCATCATTTTAGAGTAAAGCTGGTTAGGGAAATTCTTGGAAAAGGACGGAAAAACTCCGCTTTGGGCCATAGCGGGACTGCCCAGCCGACCGGGGATTAGATAGAGTCACCTTCCCACGGCTATTGAAATTACAATTAATCACGTGTATGATCGAACTCCTTCTGACCCAATCATAGTGCAGTATATAAAAAATCATCTAACATTGTACCATCGCGTCCGCGGAAATGCTTTTAAAACAGACAGATGAAGAGAAACACAAGGATTCCAGTAGATCCTATCTCCGATTTGTCAACCGCGCGTAGTCATTGTGTGCACGCATTAGGGCCATAGAGAATCCGGACCTATGAGATTCAACATAGAGATAAATTCATAGTCGATAAAATATGTTTTGCAAATAACATTAAGTTTGTGAATTTATATGTGGAGCTTCCTTGATTGTATAAATCATCTAATTAATGTTCAAGTTTGATAAATTTAATTGTTCAAAAACTCCAATTCAGTGTTTAATTAATAACCTGTGATACGCGTTTCTCAACCCATTTTAACCGAACCTTGGAATTTGACGAGCTAGAGGCATAATTCGGGGACTCATAGTTTTGGCTAATTAGGGATAATTAAACATTATCAACGCGTAGTGAAAATTACTTAAACGAAACGTCACAAAACTAGATACTTTTTGAACAAAATAGCAAATCGTTTTGATATTAGTGAAAAAGTAAGAAATACCCTAACATTACTTGATTTTCGAGCCGTATTTTCCTGCATGTAATTATTCAATGGCCGTGGAATTTCATCAATAAATGTGAATGTAGAAATCATCAATTCAAACGAATCGAAACGAATTCGTAGACGACATGATTTCCAAACACAATATAATGTTTCATAAAATCAGTATCAGAATGATTTGAATACGAATTACTCGCCCTCATTACTGTATTGTATTTGAAACGTGTATACACTCGCAATAACAGCTCGTTAATATCGGAGAAAAGTTGATTATACGTGAGATAGATGTTCTCATGCATTTTGTGATTCACTTAGGAGTGGATTCAATGAGGAATTCTTCGTTAATTAGGGTCACGATTGCAGATTCTGTGCGGAATGTTTTATAACTACATACGCTCATTCTTCCTGTTTCGTTCCCAACTGAGAATACACGGTAAAATATCTTCCGACCAAACTATCAGACATTTATTTAGATTTTCCATTAGAAACAAAGCCACTCTCGATTACAGTAGTATTATTTATTCCCCTTGCCAGGTGGAGAGGGTTTGAAATGGTAGGAAGGTTGGTGAATAATTATTGTTTAACATTATTCTAAGATACCCTACAAATGTTTTGCGGAGGAGAATAACGATTCTTTACGTGCTGTGCGGCGATGATGATAGAATAAGATTGGAAGGTAGAAGATAGTAAAAGTTGTTTATCAGTTTTTCTTTCCTCGTTTGTGTTGGGGAATTACATTAGTTAAGGAGTGAAGGATCGATGAGAGGGAGAAATGGAGAGCGATGGGGCTTGTCGTCAGCAAGATTCAAACATTCAGTCTAGGTTGTACGAGACAGGTTCGGAATTGATTCACCTCATGATCGGAGAACAAATCTCACGATAACCGACCTCAGATAGCGAACTAACATGGGAGTGAATAGTGAAATTGCAGTCATGAATCTAGTGAAACTGTGCTACAATTCTGTGAAGAACATTCGAACCTTGCTTGAGGTTCACTGTACACGTGAACCGAATTGTCAACACGGGAGTGACGGGAATAATTCGGATGGTAGTTCCGAAACGTCGAGTGCTTTTATCTTCCAACGGTTCCTTCTTTGCCTGGCGTCACGAGTTTTTCGAAATTTCTCTTCTTTGCTCTCAAGTATTTCTTATTTCTTTTTACAATTGTCGAAAAGAGGTCGATAAGTTTATTGATAAATTCTTTGGAAATTCAGGCAACAAATAACTTGAGAAAGAATTTGGAGAAAATTACCAGGGAAATTTTCATCTATTGTGATCAGCTTGATTGCTCTCCAGGAAATTCCGGTGAAAGAACAATATTAAAAGACATCTCAATGTTTAGTCGTTCACTGAGAGAAATTTTCATCATATTTGTAATTCAAATAGGGATAGCTATACCCTGGTAGAAATTTGTCTGGATATCCTATTCAACATCCACGTACCAGATGGGACCCATGTGGGGCCAACTGGATAACACATTTCAGCCAATTTTACTTCAGTGCTCAAACATTTGAGTGATTTATGTAGATTTTCCATGTGTCAACTAATGGTACAGTAACATTGATAGTCAGAGGAATAAAAGGAAGCCCAAACGTTTTAATTTGTCACTCGGGATTATGTTATTGAGATAAATTCAAAAGCACCGTTCTTGACTTGAGATTACATTCCAAAAGACATTTTAACCTTATTCATATGTGTGATTTTACTGAAAAAACATGATTTCACATTTCTAATCAACAATTTGAACTACATTATAGCAATTCCTTGGGACATCTGGATGGGCACAGGCTAGGAAATGTGTTACAGACCTAGCTAGAAACCAACTCAACATCTGGGGAAACTAGCTAGCGCCCATCCAATTCCCAATCATAATTTCTACTAGGGGTAATATAAACTTATTATGCGTACAATAAAATTCATTATATTTTATAATAAATCTACAATCTGTGTAATAATCCCTAGTATATGTATCATATTGGGCGCATAACTAAGGTCTCGCTGTTTGTCAACAGATGGCTTCAGCAGTGAGTGCTGGTCGATTTTGACATATCCAAAACGTCATGAACCGAGCTTAGACAAATGGTAAAGAAACCGCGTTGACGCGTTAGTGATGTTGTTTTGGCGTCATATACTTTTGATTCTGTGAAAATGTTTGGTTTTGTGCCAAATAATCGTCATTCGCAGAAAATGTTGATTTTCTTATTTCATTCGAAGAAAACGGCGGCAGAAGCGCATCGAAAGCTCCAAAAAGTTTACGGAAATACCGCTCTAAGTGAAACAACGTGCCAAGATTGGTTTCGTCGTTTCAAAGACAGTGATTTCGACGTTGACGACCGTCCGCGTTAAGGAAAGTCAAAAACATGTGGAGACGCTGAATTGAAGGCAATAGAGGCATTGCTCGATGATGATACATGTCAAACGTAAAAACAGCTTGCTTAAGAATTAGCAGTTACCCGCCAAGCCATTTCCAAGCGATTGAATGCGTTGGGAATGATTCAAAAGCAAGAAACTTGGGTTCCTTATGAGTTGGAGCTGAGGGACGTGGAGAGTGGTTTTTTCACCTGTGAACAACTGCTCCAGCCGCAGAAAAGGAAAGGGTACCTTCATCGCATCTTGACGGGCAATGAAGAATGGATTCATTACAGCAACCCAAAGCAAAGATAGTCATGGGAACTGCCCGGTCATGCTTTCACGTCCTCAGCTCGACCGAATATCCACGCTGCGGAGGTGATGCTGTGTATTTAATAAGACTAGGTCGGTGTTATTTATTACGAGTCGTTGAAACTGAACCAAACCATCACTGGAGAACGATATCGAACTCAATTGATGCGACTGAACCGGGCAGTGCGCGAAAAACGGCCACAATACGAGCAGAGGCACCACAAAGTGATTCTCTTGCATGACCATGCTCGCGGCCTCATGTTGCCAAACCCGCTAAAACTTACGTGAAAACGCTCAAATAGGAAATCCTACCCCACCCGTCATATTCTCCAGATATTGCGCCGTCCGATTATTACTTGTTCCGTTCGATCCCAGGTAGAAATTTCCCTGATTGAAAAGTGGTCCTGTCCAGGTCCTATCCGGGCCCAGATCTTCTTAACCAGGGCCTGAACGGAACCAGGAATGGGCCGATTCGCATTACTACTCGGGATGGCACATGGTCTGGCTGATCAGCAGTTCCGCTCATACGAAGACATCCAAAAATGGCTTGATTCGTGGATAGCCTCAAAAGACGAACACTTTTATCGTAACGGTATTCGAGCTCTACCAGAAAGATGGGCAATACTTCAAATGATTCATTTGTAACCATTTTTTCACAATAAAGTTGCATTTTCATAAAAAAAACAAAAACACCGAGATTTTATTTTATAATTGTTACTGTACCTATTTTTATAATACATTTCTCTCTGTGTTCAGAAATTAATTTCGTTAGTAATGAATGTTCATCAAACGTTCATTTGACGGTGAAAGCTTCCATACAGGTTGAAAGCTGGGGAATATAATAGAAATAAACATGATGTTTGATGTTACCATGTGTATAAAGTCAAGCAGCATACATAAATCGTGCTCTGAGCGTGCAAGCAAACATTGATCACGCTTCAATTGCTATCGTGCTTGGTTTCATTACATAAAGTGGTGGGATATGAGACATATCGAGGAAGCAAAGTGAGACATCATCACGCTCATTTGACGCTACAATTTATAGAATATTCTGAGCAAAGGGAGAAAATAAAGTATGAAGTATTGACACCAAAAAAAACTGTTCAAGAAATAAGATGATGATGTTCATAAATCAAAAGAGTTTGTATGGTACGAGGGTGAAACAAAGGAGCAGGTATAATTCAAAATGATTATCCGTCGGAGGGTTAACGCTTTTGAAATAACATTTTCAAAGTCATCCAATCATTCAGACAATCAGATTCTAAACTAATCATGAAAAATTTTCTACATCATGTTTTTCTAAAATCACAAAATTCTCTTGTTACATTGAGGTGTGGAATATCCAGTGAACTATGGTTCTGTTGTAATGAATCCGGCATTGCGGTTGGATAAATCATTCGTAGCCAACGCATTACCTAGACATTCATCTCTCAAAGTAAAATGTTTCTGTCGTTAGGATTGAATTATTGGTCAACTTGGAGAGTGAAATTCTACTGATTCGAATTTATGGGAGGAGAAAAAAGGGAGCCAGGAAATGTGCGGGGAATAAAATTTAGGTGAAGAATAAAAACCGCATAATATGTGGAATCTCTCGAGTGGCCACTGAGACGAAAGCTGAACGAATAAAAATGTATAAAAGTAGATCTGGAAGAGCAGTAAAATCGATCTTCAATATATAAGTATATAAAGTTATTTTAACTCTCGAACCGAGTTTTTACGTCCAGTCAATTGTAGTGCGTGTAAATGCAAGGGAACTCGCCATCGATCGATGAACTATCGAGAGCCTTGAATATTTGTGAGCGGTGAGAACAAATTTTATCATGAGGAAAACTGTCATGACATATAAATGACAATTCTCAAATGGAACATTCTTTCATTCAGCGGGAGACGTGGAAAATTGTATTACTTTCCTCTTTGTACGAGTTTGGGAAAATATGTATGCTTATCACTGTTTCTAGTTCATCACGACTCACGCGTCCCTACTCGTTACGAATAGCTCCTCTGCACAATGATTCAAGTAGAACACTTGCGCGTACAGAACGCGAGTACGTCTTTGAATACGATAATGAAGAGTTGAAAATACGAAAAATATGAGAATTCGTCATCTCGGGATGGATGGATTTTACAGCGGTGAATCGTTGATTCAAGATAATGGGATAATGAACCCACAGGCGATGAAGTCACTTCTTCTTGATTCTTTTTTTATTTTCAGAAGAACTATTTGATTCTGATGTGAGAGATTGGAAAGAATTTAGGGGACCATTCTTTTATTTGAGAATGTAGAAGTTCAAATCAACGACTGAATTGAGTGGAAAGTACATACGATAACAGAGTAGGATAGAATATCTAACTTCGTTCAAAGCTGTCGTCTTATTCTTCCTTCGCTGTCAATATTTTGACGAGTTTGAAGGGTTTCTTTGAATCACTTATCACACCTCGGACAACCAACGTGTTAAATCTAATCTTCAGCTTGAATACACCTGTTGAGGCACTCGATCACAAATACATTGATTCGGATGATAAGCCTACAAGAGTAAGCGTTGCATTATTTGAACAAGTTATTCGTCGTCGTTCTCATCCCCTCCCTCGATGTTCCAGAGTATCCCTGGCATATCATTTATCAATGGATTCTTCAAGCGTTAAGAGGGTTCTGTACTTGTGAGAGTCATTGTACTTGGGCGAAAGTGAATGGATTGTTCGGAGAATATACATTCATAACCCGATGGATAATCAATTTTTTTTTTCAAAGAGTATTGAACTTCGTATGAAATTCGCTCGATTCTTTGGTTCCATAATTCTTATAAGACGTAGGGGACGAGTTCATGACAGCATCACGAAAAAAAGATTTCAAGTTATTGGCGAAACGTATTTTGTACTTCAAATTCTGCAAAGTATCTTCTCCAGTCTTCACGCATGGGATGATATATTTTTTCAATTAATTCTCCATTCTCTAATTACTGAGTTTTCTGAGTCAAATCCAGTGGAGTATTCGTGCATCACATTCCATCAACGTGATCTCATATCCGATTCATCGCTGATTAATTCACTGTTACGCTTTGGGTTGCTTCGATTTATCCTCTTTCTCTTTCTTTGCTTCTTCCACTTCTCTCTCAATCTCTCTCCTATGATATGAGAACTAGATACATGTGATTTCTCACTTTTCGTATCACTCCCATGCAGCTCTTTCTTTTCCGTATTTCATTAAAAGTTCTTTGAGATTCATCTCCTTCGAAGAATCTTACGCAGCTATTTAAAAATAACAAAAATTTGAATTGAAATTATAATTCAATTTGAATTCTCTTTCGTTCTTCAAAATGATGTCGAGTTATTGTTATACAAGTTGTTTCAAATAATTTAACTGTTTCGCCGTGAATTGTATTCCAATATCTCGAAATTTGGAACGTAAAGCAAGTTTGGTATTGTATTCATATGTTGTAGCAACAACGTGATCTAGATTTATTAAACAAATTATAGGAAAAACACGAATGAGAATTTACTTTTGACGATGATAAGAATTTGTTTATGAATTTCTTCCCACATGTCAATAATTAATCTCGTTGTTCAAGTATCGAAGGCAAACACATTTTCCAGTGGATGAAGATATACCTCAACGAATATTGATCCAACAGCAGGTAACATATACCATCGCAATGACTTTATCTTCTTCTTTTTTTTCCCCTCGATGGGAAAATCGATTTTTGAAGTTTCAATAAATTTTCTTTTATCAGCAATGCTGTTTCCTATTTATATAAAATTCATGAGAGAAAAGTTTCAGACAAATGTGAAATTGTATCACAAATTTTGCAAATTCCACGTTCATGTGGAACGTTGGGATTTGATATTCGAGGAGTTTACAAAGATCAATGATTGTCTTTCAAGAAATATTTTCAAAAAGAACAGAATATGTCTGTATTTTATTCAACATTATAAATCCGAATAATCTGAACGATATTCGCAATATTCTTTTCTTGTTTTGGATTGAAGGAATGGTTCATTATTTCTAGATTGTGTTTTTTTTTATTATTCATGAGACGTTGACTCACTTTATACCCTAGTATTTTAAAATTGCATTCATATTTCTTTGTAAATTATATGCCTGACTTTTTTGTTTTGTATTATATTCGAGCATATTTCAAATGAAAAAGAAAGAGAAAAAAACTGAAACTCACATTAAATAAACATAAATTCACCGAAGAAAAGGTGTGGTAGGAAAAAAAGAGGATGTGAAAGAAAAATATGAAGCCAAAGAGTATGGGAAAAGTCTGGTAGATTTGAGGTTGCTATTTGAATGCCAAACCACAAAAGGAAGCTTTATCTTGGATAAAAAGAAGTCGAAACTGCACGTGGATTCTAGATACCTGTAAACATTTGTGCTGGAGAGGACGTTGAATATAGATTGAACTGCAGTTAATCTTGTGGAATTTAGAATAACTTTGAATGCGATGATCTAGTTTTTGAAGGTTTGAATATGGTGGAAGCGAAGAAAAATCTTTAAATTATCTTCAAGCTATGTCTGAGAAGTTTATTACCGTGGTACAAAATATTTTCTCGCGTGTTGCGAGATATCTTTCAGGAAGTTACTCAAAACTTCTCGCAATCTTGCAAGACACTCCTTAGATATGTGAGAGAGATATTTCTTTTTTCTACTTGTTTGGGAAGTGAATATCCGTGATCTCATGTTTATAACGACGAATCGGGGCAGTGAACCTTTTCGACCTTTATAACCCCGAACACTTGGATATGCGATGTAACAAACTGCGAGTGAAGAAGATAGGCTTCAAATCCACACATGTGTTCATCGTCTCACCGCCCAACATTTAACTATAACGGTGATCGGTCACGAAGATGTTGAAAAAGGTTTGCCAAAAGATTTATTACGTCTATATTACAAAACTTTCTTTTAAATCAACTGCACTGATTTATCGCGTCATTTATTGCATCCGCCGCTGACAGTCACTTCTCAGACAGATACATTCATTATTTCACAGAAATGAAATCCCAGATTTTGTATTTTAACAGATTCGTATCATATTTGCGGAAATTCGAATGGAAAGATGAAGAAAGAAATTGAGAAATATTGCTCGATTATTATTTGGTATGACTAAGGACGATTGGCTTGTGCCCAAATTTGAAACTACGATGTTTCACTTCATCATTGTTTTGCCGCATTGCGATTGGCATACACCGCTTCTAATGAACTTGTAAAGAAACGGAAATGCGACTGGAAATGAGAATTTCTACATATCTGCTCAAAACGATGATAATAAAAATTACTGGAATGGTGTGTAAGAAATATATCTTTTCTAAGGTAACGTGGAGCGTGCTCCAGTTCTACAACACGAGAAGTCCTAATAACTTCGCGATAAATTCTTCTGAGTGGGTAGTTAAAAAGCACTTTGTATTTCAAATGAAATTGAAATTTTCTTACGGATAATTGTAAATTTTCGTAAAACACTTGAGAATTTCCAGAATCATTTCTGTAGAGATAAATTGATTAACTTACATGATGGTTCGATATAAAATTAATATTCCATCATCGGGATGACGTGGAAAAACGGATTTCCTGAAAATTCGTGCTCGATTAAAATCGATCAAAATTATCACGAAGACATAATTTGAAATTGTTTATTTAAATATCGCATGACATTTAGTGTTACGGTACGAGATCTTGTACCTCGTGAAACTCAATCGTGGCCGGTACGTTTCATTGAAAATATTTATTGAATTTCATTCCTCATAACCATGTTAAAAAGAGACCGTGATTGTATTATGTCACGCACCGAAGAGGGTAAAATATTAATCCATTGTTTTACGTTCTGTAAATACAGATTTTATGTCCTCAAAATGTTCTTGAACTCACAGCAAATTTACTCCAATGAACTCTAGTATGATAATCAATTAAAATTATACGAAAACTAATATTAATTTTAATGTTCTTACCTATCACTGCTATTCCTTGATATCAATCGAAAAACGACATCCTCTATATTTCATATTTAATTTCGAAACAGCGTATGAAACGTATTTCAGCTTCGTGTCTTTGCGATGGATTTGTGCGATGTAAAAATTTGTTTCACAGTAATCTTAGCCTACGTTCGTGACTGGCAAAAATTTCTTTCTCCTTTTACAATAGGGGAACATGGAAGAGATCGACCGCATACAAAGTGAGGCAGGAACTACCACTGTGCGAATTTTCACGAGAGTAAAGAAAATAACACGTCACTGGAACTCGGTCTTTATTCCAAAACCATTCAATTATTCAAAATACAGTAGCGGTGGCAGTGGCCGGAGCACTAGCAGAGCAGTAGCGCAGAGCAGTAGCACAGAGCACTAAGAATAGGAAGGATGGCGGGAGTACTTCAGATGGTAATAGTTGTAGCGGTAAGCACAGAAGTTCCTTGTTCTTCGAATAGATATATATAACAATACACTCCGACGAATTAATGTTTTTCAGTTCTTCTTACCAGAATTCAATGGATTGGCAAATCCAGCATTATTCAGATCACATTTATTTTATACAAAAGCTGAGTGTACATTCCCTTCGGAGGAAAAGAAAGGGTTTGTAACAAAGAATGCTCTCAGATTGTTACGCCAGTCTTTTTCAAATACACAAAGGAAACGTCCAATCTCCCATCGTTTTGAGAAATTCTTGTCAACAAAGGGTCTCCGACGAATGAAGAATTTGCAGTTTTGTCTCATGTTTTATTAGTGAAACGAGTTACAATAAATATCGATGAGGATTCTGTATCTATTTCTACATGTATATACTCGATACATAAATTCCTATCTCTGATACTCTATTATTTTTTGATTCCCCTCTGAAAACACTTATTTGAATCAATTTCAGGACCACAAGGTTGTTATTGTATTCGAGACGTTACCCACACGACGCTACGAATCCGGATGATAAATGCTGAATGAGTTTGTCGACCCTTTACCTGATTTGTCCAATATCCAACCTCTACCTTTCTCAGTTCAAATGCCAGCCGCACAGAATAACACCAGGAACAAACATTTTTGCCCAATTTCCCCTTGCGGTCTTGAGGTGGAATATATAAATCCTATTCTCTCCAAAATAAATTCCTTATGTAATTCGAATGAATCACTCGATTTGTTTTTCTTTTGTGATGTTCAATGCATTCGACTTTGTTGCAATTGATGCGATACATTAATGGAATCCAATAATTAACCAACATTGATCAACGATTAATCCTTATAAAATAAAATCACAAGAATCACAACTTTAGGCTGAATTGTTGAGAAAAAAGAAAGGGAAAAAACAAATGAATCGCGCGATGGGAAATTGTAAAAAAATGAAACCTGACCTCACATTACAATTTAATGATAATAATTTCATCCCTGTGATATTGTCCACGATGCATTTATTACATCATTTTTATGTTAAAATGAAGATGAACGATGTCGATAAGTATTCCGTTTTATGACGCAATGAATGTTAACAATTTTCACAGCGTAATCTGGATCAACGCGTCTTCCCACGTGTGAGTTGAATCTAAACTCTATGATAGAATTAGTGTATCGAATGAATTGTTTATCATGCAATAATGCACATATCATAACGCCTCATCGTATCTGAAATCTATTCTTCGAATCATTCACATAGTTGATTTGACAGGATGTATTAATTCTATAAGTGCTCACTAGAAGCATTTCTTTTACAACGATGTAACACGCAATATCGCATGAGACGAGTTGATGACCTGTGATTTCATGCTCATTTACGTTGCTGTGATTTCGGATGTAATTATTACATCTTATTCGCATATTGGATTCAGAACATCACAGCTTTTTCTTTATATTGCACCACTGGTTTGGATAGTAAGAATATTTATTTGATATCCGCTTTCTTGATTTTATCAATTGGAATTCATTATTTATGGACTGTTTCCGATTAATGCTCGAATATCAATACCACTCAACTGTAGCAATTACCCAGATAACATTCTGAAGCTCCCCCCAAGGTTTGCGCGCATTTCACGCGCAAAAGCTTACCCATATAAAAATTTTGAGGTTTCGCCAATGCTGACAATAGAATATAGCTTGGCGCAATGTTGACAGGCGAGGCTTGGCAATCTATGAATATTTAATGTTGATTAACAACAAATAAAATGTTGCGCCGATATCGGTGTTCAACGAATTTCGGTTGTCAGCCTACCATTGATCCACAATTCCGCCAGGCTTGGCGCTTGCTAGGCTCATCCTTGGCCCAACATTGACTGAACGATAGATTCTATTGAAAATTAGGATCATTTGAAACGTGGTCGAATATTGCCACAACGATTGATCTAGTCTGGGTAAAAATGAGTTTTCAATGTAGCGCCGATCATTGGTAATAACAGGGCTCAATATTGGCATGCTCCTTAATTTCAACATTTGATGGCTGAATTGCTAACTACAAGTTACTGATCAAGTGTTTCTCGCGAGTAGGGAGAGATGTGTACGAGGAATATATAAGACTCAAATAATTCTCTGGAAGAACAGTCAATCGTTCTTTGTTACAGGTTACACCAGAGGGCTCCTACTGCTGATCCATACTGTGTATACTTCTCATGACAAACTTTGACGACAAAAAACACCGAGTTGTTTACAGATAAATAAGGAAAACATAATAAGATCCCAAATAACATATATTGGAAATTGTGAAATGCGCATACTTTTTACATATTTTGGGGTTGATTATTTTTTAAAGTTTTATCATCGGCGCAACATTGATAAACAAATTTTTCTATTGTTTGCCAATGATGGTCTATTTCATTGCCACTTCTGCACTAATGATGGGGCTACATTGGAAAAACACATTGATAAATCATAAAATGATGTTATCATTTCAGTGTTGCGCCATGCTTGGTTGCCAAGCCTCGGCCATACTTTATCTACATTGCGCCATGCTAGCGCCAATGGTAAATTTCTGCATGGGTATCCATGTGCGGCGCTTCGTGAGCGTACAAGCACATTGCGCGCAAATTCTTATCCATGTGCGTCGCTTCATGAGAGCATGTTATCTAGGTAGATTAAGAAGCGCTCTGCTCTGAAGCAAACTTGAGATCTTTATAATAATCACAATTTTTTTTCCAGGGATGGGGTATTTGAGGATTGTTTATTTACAGCGTTGATTTCTCAGCTTAGCAGTAAAGAAGGAATTCTTGAAGAGTTACGTTTGGAGCACAGCATCACGGAGAAAAAATGGTTTGCTACTATAGCGCCTACAAAGAAATTTGTTGTCCTTGCAAAAATATTCACTACAGCAGCTAAGACGTTAGTTCTATTAACAAATGTGTTTATGTCAGCAAAAAAATTCAGTTGTGTCAATCAGTTTTCTTGATCTTACAGCTAATTTTTTTTATAGGCGCTATAGTAACAGATCTGCTTGTTATGCCAGCAATACTTTTCTCTCCGTGATTATATGGTTGCGAAACTTGAACAATTGGAAAAACGGACCAACGAAGACTCGAAGCTTTTGAAATGTGGTGTTATAGAAGGATGCTTAGAATAAAGTGGATAGAGAAAGTCAAAAATGAAGAAGTACTCGAGAGGGTGAATGAAAAGAAAAGTCTTTTGAGACAGGTCGTGAAAAAAAGAAGTAATCCGATAGGACACACATTGAGGCATGATAGCTTATTGAAAACAATATTGGAAGGAGAAATGAATGGTGAAACTCGAAGAGGTAGACCTAGATCAAGTTACATGAAGCAAATTATACAAGATAAGGGTTGTCGTAGATATGCAGAAATTAAGCGGTTAGCAGATAATAGACAGGGTTGGAGGATTTCATCAAACCAGTCATAAGACTGATTACTTCATGATGATGATGATTTTTCAATTCCGTGATGAAAGTGAGGAACTTCAGTGATTCTAACTTTTACTTTATATTAGACTTTGGGGTTACGGGGTTATAAAGGTTTGTCGGTTATTGGGGGTTGAGGATTATGAAGTTTGTACAGTGAGAGAAATTTTCGAGGTTATTGTAACTAAAACGCCTCAACCAAATATTCTTACACAGTAAAAAATTTTGTGTTAGAAACGGTCCACTCAAAATTCGTGTTTTAAATCAACACAGATGAGTGTCAAATGGACAGATTTTCAATGTGAATTCAACACTCTTGTGTTAATTCATCACATCCTTTATGTGATTATTTAATAAAAATTTGAGCTGGAACGTTTGGGACATGCACGTGTGTTAAAAATACAACTGTGTAGTAAAAGCTACTAGAGATTTGATTAATCCAACTAATAAAGTATACTTAATACAATTAGGTGATGAATCAACCATACTCCCTTGGTTGAATCGACCAAATTTTTAGTAGCTCTCATTAGGAACGTTCAGTTGGGACATTGTAGTTACAGTGACTATCGAAATTCCTCTAAGTCTATGAGTTTTTTTGCTGATGTTGCTGAGTTCCATCATTTTTAGCCTATTTTTTGAGCTCAGAAAAAGAACCTGACGCGATAAGGTCATTCGAATATCGGATTCCGTTTCAGCATGGTCGATTACACATAATAGGGTAGGTCAGGTCTCGGGAAAAATACGTTCGGGTTTGTTTGCGAAGCTGTGTAGCAAAAAGATTGCAAATTCGTTCTGGCCATTCGCTAAAATTAAACGTAAAGTAACGTTGTTATATTCGGCTTATGAATATCAGAAATGCCAAATTGGACGGTTTAGGAAGAATTTTTCTTTTGATTTCCTCAATATTTTCACATTATGTACACCGAAAAAAATAATTAGTTACTCTTACCTCAAATTAGTTCAAGCAACTAGGTACAGTTGTTGATATTTGCATAACTAAAACGGGCATTGGCTCAACTAAATTCAAATTCAATTTCTCTGACTTTAGTTGCTGTTACTAATTTGCTGTTGCCTTTACTACAGCTTTCATTATTCGGAACTAATTTTCACAACTAACTTCAGTTCATTCGGTCAAATGAATTATTTTCTTCGGTGTAGTACACTGAGCAAAAGAAGTTGTAAAATTTACGTCTCGCGAAGTCAATATTTGGACGATTTCGAAAAAAGTTCAAACTATCACAATTTGAGTTGATTGTGAATGTGAGGTATACTGCTGCTGATGTGAATCGTGTATTTCCTTCAGGGAGAAAAAAGATCATGGAATGATCACTAGAAAAGATAGTAAACTGGTGACAACTACCAATTTCGGTACACAGTCGCTAACAGAGACGAGTAATTGTTCCTATTTCGGTATTCTAAAATACAATATAGTATACCAAAATAAGAACTATCACTCGTCTTTGCTAGCGACTGTAGTTGTCACCAGTTTACTATCTTTTCTAGTGATCATTCCATGATCTTTTTCCTCCGTGCAATGCAAAATCAACTGAAATTGTGGTAGCTCGATAAATTTTTTTTTTTTCGAATCGTCTAAATATTGACTTCACAAGATGTAAATTCTACAACTTCTCTTCTCGGTTTACCCATTGAAAACCCTTCCTGGTAGAATTGAGATTTTTTTCATAACTTGTTCAGAAGATATCGAATACTCAAAAACATCGCCCTCTCTTTGGTTGATTGCTCATAATTTCGTGAATAATGGTCCAAATCGAAAGATCTGCTTCTTTTATGTGCATTCCAAGTGTGCATCTGAAGTTATGAGCAGAAAACCAAAAATTGCCTGATTTTTTCAAAATTTGATATCTTTTGAATGTATTATGAGAAAAATCTCAAATCTCACCAGAAAACATTTTTTTGCCAGGTGTTGAATAAAGTCAAAAAATTGAGGCAATGAAGAAAACAGAAAATTTTTCA
The DNA here is from genome assembly GCA_018340375.1 of Gonatopus flavifemur. Taxonomy (NCBI): domain Eukaryota; kingdom Metazoa; phylum Arthropoda; class Insecta; order Hymenoptera; family Dryinidae; genus Gonatopus; species Gonatopus flavifemur. The sequence goes on along the minus strand of JAFFJZ010000003.1, from coordinate 42,420,959 downwards.
AACCGTCAGATTTGGCATGGGACGTCCCATATACTGTGTCCAAAAAGTAAGGTGACATTTGAATTTAAACTCTGTGCGCAAATGTATTTGGGGAAGTGCTCTTATTTTTAGGTTAGTAAAACTGTCTTTGATATCCGTGCCAAGGGTCAAATCAAAATATTCATTAGTGTTTCAGATACGCTTCGTTTTGTAAGCTGCGCCGAAAGTGAATTTTTCGATTTTTATAATGTCTGCATTTGTCGAGCAAAGAATTTGTATTAAATTTTGTTTACGGAATGAATTTTCTACTGCTGATTCATTGAGGATGGTGCAGAAAGCCTTCGGTGATGAAGCTACTATGTCGAAAAAAAATGTTTACAAGTGGTATAAAGAGTTCCAAGAAGGTAGAGAACGTGTCGAAGACGGAAAGCATCCCGGTTGACCATCAACTTCAACTGACGAAGTTCACGTTCAAAAAATCAAAGATTTGGTACTTGTAAATCGTCGATTGAGAATTAGAGATCTTGCTGATGATATTGGCATTTCAATACCATTTTGAAGGATGTTTTGGGCCTCAAACGCGTCAAATCTCGATTGGTACCGAAACCACTGAATTTCCTGGAAAAACATCGTCGCGTTGAAATGTGTAAAACAATGCTTTCTGACTTTCAGGACAAGAAGAAACGCATTATTACGAGATGAGACGTGGATTTATGCTCACGACCCGGAAACAACCGATCAATCAAGTGAATATCGCGCTAAAGGTGAGGCAAAACCAAAAAAACCGCTCCAAAGTCGATCAAAAATCAAGGTTATGTTGACTGTTTTCTTCGATTATCGTGGTGTTGTGCATATCGAGTTCCTTCCGCCGGGTCAAACTGTCAACAAAGAATATTATTCGAGCAGTATGCGTTGTTCACGTGAAGCTATTCGCCTAAAGAGAACAAAATTGTGGAGAGACAACTCTTGGTTTTTGCACTACGATAATGCACCGGCTCATACTGCATTGATTCTTCGTGAGTATTTCGCAAAAAACCCGACCCATATAGTTCCACAACCCCCGTATTTACCTGATTCGACACCGTGCGATTTCTGGCCATCCAACAAACTCAAAAGACCGCTCCGAGGACACCGTTTTGAGTCGATGAAGGAGATCTAAGCCGAATCGAAGAGAGAGCTAAAGGTCATCCCGGAAACCGACTTTAACAACTGTTTCGGAGATTGGAAATGCGTTGGCATAAGTGCATTGTATCCGAAGAGGATCACTTTGAAGGCGATGCACTCGATTTGGGAGAATAAATGATTTTTGAAAATAAATGCTCTGTCACCTTATTCTTTGGACACAGAGTACAAGAAATCATATGAACATTCTATAAAAATTTGTGTATAATTCACATATGAACACTCGAAATTGATATAAAGCAGAAACTTTTAATACGTTCGCCCCGAACGATGAGTAGCATCTTCACAAAATTTGGATTTCCCAACAAGTTAAGCTCATTCAATCAACCTCGGGTATAGCACGAAGATTCTAAGTATTCGATTTTACTTCAAATTCGAATTGACGGAATCGAATCGATAAAGTCCACAAACACTCAGTTCATAGCCCATTCTGTCTTTCTTCTTCGAAAAGTGTGGGAAAAAGGTCTTTGTCGCGGCCACAGCCTATTCAGTATTTTATCGTGAATGTACGGAATAAGAAAACACATTTTATTCACAAGAGTATTTTCGTGACATACTAGGGAGAAGATTCATATGTGGACAATGCATGAATTATGTAAGGATCATATGTGGATTTTATTTGAATTATGCAGATGGCATACATGGAACTGAGAATTCATACACGGAGTGTGCATGATTTATATAGGAGGGAAAATATGATATCATCAATCACTGTAACCACTAGTGAATTGAGAAATATACTTAAGTTCTTAACTCATTTTATGGTATTACATATAGCATAAATGAAGCGTCTAAGTGAAGTTGAGAACGATCGTTTGATTATTCATTGCACAATTTTGAATTGATGATACACGATTCATACGAATTAAATCTGAAGAACAGTGATTAATATATGAGTTTAGTAATTATTTTTTATAAAATTGTGTGGATCTGGATTCCTGTGTATATCACGCACAAACATTCAGGGCGTGAAGAATTGTTCTGGAAAAGTTGAAGATACTTTTTTATATGAAACATTCAAATGAAGAAAACCTCCCAGTGGATGGATCTCAAACAATGGAAAGGAATCCACTCACCTTAAAACACTACGCCATAGGATTTTATCACACACGTTGAGCATAGGAGAGCGCTCTTTATATTCCCTAACATGAAACTTTTGCCTCTTTTTCGTATTACGGAAGATATATATTGTAAATTTTTAATCAACTTTTTCTTCTAAGTGGCAATCATGATCTCATATAGTAGAGACATAACATTTAGTTTCAAAGTAAACTGATTTATAAGTAATTCGAAAACATGTGGTTGATTTACGGAATCATTAACTACAAATTTCAATGAATCCTTCAATGTTTTGAGGACATTGAATTGTTCAATCAAAATCCATGAATACGCGTTTGGAGGAACAAAATTCACCAGCCTAATAGCGGTATACGTTCTTTTCGGTAATACATAGTTCTCAGTATGTACGTGCATATTTAAACTCGAGTACATAAATATAGTCGCTGCACTCACCAATGCGCATCACAAATACCAATGCTGTTTCTGCTACCATCGCCTACATGCACTCTATTAAACATAGATAGGAATACCGCATTGCCGAGAATCGTCTACTGTTTGCGCGCGAGTTTCGTGTACATGCATCCACGTATATATGTCAGACTACATACACGCATACATACCCGACTTGGTGAGTAGGAAATCGTTGTTCGCATAATATGGCACGTTATGCTACAGTCGCTATGTAGGTACCGTATACTGGGGTGTCACAAATGCTTTTGCACGTGACTAATAAGTGTGTTAATGCTGTATTTATCGACGATACATCGTGTGATTGCTTTACCACCTTGGTTTTATCCGATTGCCGAAATTTTTCATCACGCTGGTCATTGTTGTTTCACGATACGATGATGAGATGATCGATCGAATCACAACGATTCATTATATCGAAGTTAAACGAAATGGTTTTATCGATTTCATATGTCATTGGTTGAATTAATTGGAGGATCTTTTGTACTACAACACATCTTCCAATGACTCGAAAGATTGGAATTAATTAAAATCACGAGGAGTATCCCCAGCTCCACCTTCGACTCTTCGTCTCGTCGGAGAGTTAACGAGAAACTCGCTCTCATCTTTTCTCCTTTTTCCCTCCCTATCCATTCACCTATTCCTCTTCGTCTCTCTTCTTGGCTTGATCTCGTAACTTCTCTCCAACGACACCGAATTTCATGGCACTTGTACCGGCGGGATTGCCAAACGGACGGACCTCTTCGGAGGGTAATCCAATTTGCTTTCATCCTTTCTTTCTTTTCATCCTTTTGTTTGTTCTTGGTTTTTGAGGTTCTCTCTCATCTTCTCTTTCTGGCAACCATCGTCGTTGGTGAATGGCATCCAGCGTCACAACGACGCGTTTTATTGAAAATCTGAATCAATATCGAGTTTTGTACCTCTCATTTTAAGGAAGGTTGCCAAATAGTGGTAGAAAAGATTGGCTGTTGGTCGCCGTCGTCGTCACCGTACACAACCGGTCCAAACTCTTAAGTAGGGCCGAATCAGATGATGTGCCACGTGTTGCTCTATTGTCCTCCTTCTTTGGTCTTTTTTTGATCAGTTCGAATCCTCAAAGATACGTACAAATCAAATTGATCACTCACGAGATTTATTTCTAATTCAAATTTAATATACTCTCAACTATATATAATTATAATACGGTCAAAATATTATTTCGAGGATCGATAATACGCTAGTTTTCGTTTATAATCCATCTTAAGCACGTTATAACAGATTAGAGGAGTTTCATCCGCTTTAACGCAATTACATCCTAATTAATACGAGCTTTATGTCATGCAGCTTAAGTTTGCGCGTTACATGCAAACTTTAAGAATCTTTAAAAGTTGCTTTCCAGTACGTCCTAACTGTGCCATTTGCATGCATGCACGCTGAATGAAAGCACTAGACACACATGCGAGAGTAAAATTCATCCATAAATTATCATTAAGTCATTTCTGTATAGGAAACACGGAGAACTTTGAGATTATTGGGGTAATCCCGCAAACGTATGGCGAACGCTTTAATAATTAGGAGTATCCGAACATTGATCTGAAGCCCGTTTATCTCCAGAAAGTTCTTTTTCTCATCCGTGAGTATTTCATAGAGAAATTTTTCTGTTGGGGTATATGACATAGATTGATGGAAGGCTGTTTTTACGACTTTATTCGCTACAGCCGTCGAAGCTCAGGCTATTTATATATATTTTATCATCTCTGCTCTATTCGGAATAACTATATATCGCAAGTGAGAATTCCATAGAAGAGTACTGGTAATTGACTAATCATGAAAACTAACGAGTAGTGAATTTCAAACTGTATTTTCATTTCTCTCTTTTTCAAACTTATATTTTTATACCATGTTTTTTGCAATATTTCAAGATCAAACATTGAACGATCAAAGTGAAAAACTGTGTGGTATTTTATTCCCTTTTTTTAGTATTCTAGAGAATTTATTTGAAATCATTTTGAAAGAAATTTTCAATTCCACTGAGATTTTAATATCTTCCTTTGGAAGATTGATGGATATAGCGAAGAGGAATGAACACAAATTGTTTATTAATATCACAGCCGTTTGACGAATAATAATTCCTATAATATCAGTTGGAACGATGAATGATTGAAATATCATTTTTGCATGTGGCAAGTATATCGCTCCGGTGTAAGTGACGTTGTGTAGCCGTTAGCCGTAAAGATATTTCTTCATAGCCGGTGGAACGAAAGAGGGGAAAGAGAGAGAGAGAGAGAGAGAGAGAGAGAGAACAGGATTTATGTGGACTTCATACTAAAATACATATTTAAGATATGAATGCTGTGACACTTGATATTTATGACGTTGAGGACAGAGTTTTATTGAATGATCATAGGCGCAATGAGTATTTCTAATAAATCTCATCGGCAATCTTGAAACTTCCTGTTATTTTAATCAACAAAGTGATGATATTGATGCCACGTCAACGTAAGGGATTTTTTTTAATATTAATTTGTCCTAATGAAAATATCAACGAATCCACGTTGAATATTGAAATGAATGGAATCAGTTCACTAGATTCAATTTAAAAATTCAATGCAGTTGGCATTTTATGAGGGAAATGTAAAATTGATAGATGCATACATAAAAGTATGAACTCGCATAAATTACAGGAATCCTGAGTGAAATATTGTCAAGCCGCTCGTCTAAACATACTCAGATATTCAAGTACTCACATATCACTTTCCTTCCCATTTCCTCACTAAAGGTCAACAGGCCGTTGCCACGTTGTCGACGAGTGAGCGCGCAAACGAGTCGATGAAAACCAGAAGCGTTTCATGCTCTTGCCTGAAAAAGAAGATGTTGTGGTAGATTGAAACACGTTTTGCGAGAAGTATTTTTCTCGATAAGAGCACACAAATCGTCTCAGTTCGTTCTTTATTCCTCGATATCGAGAATCAAAATCCCCGAAAGAAAGTGTTAACCAATTGATTTAGAATTTGCACTGTTCTTAGAATCTTCTACCCTTCAGAGCCATTTCAACGAGAGTCATATAACTGCCAGTATTTTTATTATTCTCATTTAAAATCTCTTGCTGTATAGAATTTTCTGGAAAATTGACAATCGACGACCTTTGAAGAGCACCAACGTACTCGAGCACCACTCGCAGAATTGGGAGATCTCGAATGGAATACTTCTCGAGCTACGCGAGGGATGGAAAGATAAATATACATGTACCAAGGATAACAAGGGGAAATGTAGTGATTTGTTTTAGTGAAATCCACATGTTTGCATGAGAATTACTTTTCTTATACCATATAATTTCGTTTATAGTTCACGTACATGAAACTATAAAATCATAGTAGAAATCTTATACAAGTTACAGGTGTCTGTATCATATGATATGTTATCACTGGTTGGTATTCCATCGATCGGAAGGCATCCACGACCTTTCAATTTTCTGGTTGGACGCTCTCCAAACGCCGAAAGCCACTATACACTAACCACAAAAAAGATATACCATGTAGAAACATGAACGTGATGCTATTATGTCATCATTTATGAGATCGCGACAGAACTCGTTTATTCATTTTCGCGAATCCCTATCATCCCCGTAGAACACATTTCAATCCTCATTCATCCATTCATTAATGATTCTCACATTTCTGTAATAAATATACGGAGATTAAGGGGATGATGTATGATGCAATGTTATTGTTGATACGGAGATAAAATAGATTTTCCTATGAAAATTATAGTCATCCTGATACGATTCTGTAGATATAACGTCGTTTGAAAAATGTCACGTCATTTAACGAGATTTGTGAATCGTTTTTATCAAAATACATACACTTTATTTATATTGGAACAAATAACTCTCTGTGCTATTATTTGTTTCTATTATATCGAAACACAGTTTGTTCATGTTCAGGAGGAGATACATTTTCACCTGAAAAATATTGATTGAATTGTTGTATTGTGTTCATGTGTTGCAGGGAATTTATGGTTTTTCACAAAACAGATATATCCTAATTTTTTTGAATTTCATAGGAAGGTATCGAGAATCGATGCGATCGATTACTGAAGCTCCGATGATATTCGCGGTATATTTCACATTTCTGTAGCATATGTAAATTCCATGTTTGTATGTACACAAAACATACATTGTGCTATATAGGAACTGACCATTGGCGCAGGGATGGGGCAATGTTGACGAAGCTTGGTTGGGCACACTTCCTGCCTCAGTTGATTCTATCCCGCGCGGAAATTGAGTATCTCGCACACGATCTCGCATAGTCCCGCAAACAGTCTCGTGAATAGTCTCGTAAAGAATCTCGGAAATGATCTTGCAAATAGTCTCGGTTATAGAACAATCTGAGATATGAACGAAATCTCGGTAATAGTCTCGCTGACAGTCTTGCTGATCATCTTGCAAAATTATTGGAAAATTTTGAGATTTTGACCCAAAATCAAGGAATGAAAAAAAATATATATATATATTTCCTCGTAATCGAACTTAGATCTTCGTGATCCAAGATTTGACTCTCTTGTCGCTCCCCTATCATACTGTACTTTAAAATTTATATGAACTTGACTTAATTAAAAATGATTTATAGATAAAATAATTATCCTGAAATGATTACTTTTAACCAACCGATAAATCTTCTATACGATGCGAAAAATGCTGTTACTGGAATTGTGTTGACAGTATATATTAAATCTTTATTATACATTTGAAATGTGAAATGTTCATCTGATGAATTCAACTAGGGGTGTGCGAACCTTAAATTTTTCAGTCGAACCGAACTCGAACCGAACTTCAAATATATGTTCGAAATCGAACCGAACCCGAACCAAATTTTAAAGAGTCGAACCGAACTCGAACCGAACTTTAAATATATGTTCGAAGTCGAACCGAACTCGAACTGAACTTTGAAAAGTCGAACCTAATTTCAAATTTATTTTTCAACTCAAACCGAACTTTGAAAAGTCAAACCGAACTTCAAATATATTCCTCAAGTCAAACCAAAATTTCAAAAGCCGAAAGAAACTTTGAAATTTTGAACTTACTTCCAACTTTAAAACATCTCATGAAAAAATCAAAACTGAAAAAATACAAATGAATATGAATATGAATGAAAACTCAATTGTATCCATTTATGAAAGTAGAATCCATCATCAATGTTCCAAAATGACTTTTCATATGCAGCCTGTTCCAGCCAGTATCAAAGCAGCCTACCCTAATGATGGTACAAAAAGTATGTGAAGAATTCTAAGAATGTTTATAAAACGTTTGGATATTTTAGAAACCTTGAGAGAATATTCTACGCACATTGGAGTTATTTAGGTAATAATAAGAACCTCAATTATTATTTAGAATTATATAGAATTTCTTCAAACTGCACAGCGTTCTTGCATTTCTATTTCTGATACATCAGTTCAACTCTTTAGCAGATGAGAAAAATTTATTCAGACAAAAATACTATATACTAAAGGAATATATTATTCATCAAGATACTGGTACTTATGAGATTGATTATTTATCACAATGAAATATTCAAATGAGAGAATAATAATCAAAGAATTTTAAATGTTACAAAAGATGCAAGGTTCATAAATTGTCATGTAAAAATGTCAGCTCTTGAACATGTTCTTTTGATAAGGTTTCTCTCCTTATACTAACAACGTTTCCTGCTCCAGAGAATAATCGTTCACTGGCAACTTCTGTTGCAGGAATGGCGAGATATTTTTGAGCAATTGGAGACAGTTTTTTGAATACGTTCCCGTGATCAGCCCACCATTTGTAAATGTTAACGTGTCTGTCTTCTCTATTCTCCTTTAAATAGTATCCGAGCTAAAAAATAATAACGATGGGTGTTAGTGAAAGAAGAAACATTTTATAACACAATCAGCAAAGAACCAGGTATGCATACAAGGTGATGCATAAAAAAAATTTGTTCTGATTCTACACGAATATTGAGAAGATGTTCACGACAGCTTTCTGCAGGGGAATTTTCAAATGTAGTCTCATAAGAGTTCATGAATTCATGTTAGATGAAATGAATTATCTGATTCACATAAAACCTCGATTAGGAATTCATATCAGAAAAGGTTTAATGAAAAACTTTCCAATCTTATATTTAAATTATAAAACCAGAGCAAAAAAATTATCGAACAAAAAAAATATAGCAATGAACGTACTTCATGGAATACGAAATCTTTCAGAAACGTTTTGTGAGGTTTTTTAAACGTCGCATGTATGTTTTTAAAACATGAAAAAGTTCAAGTTTGTTCTATTAACGTTTTCACGAAACGTTATTGATACATGTTCAATTAGTTTTCCTAAATCATCGAATTGTTATATTTCTGTAAATATCTCCATTTGAAGTATATAATAAATCAATTATATTGAAGTAAAATCATATTGTGTGCAACAAATTACATGTATAAGCTTATGGAGTGCTAGATTCAGTGGAAAATAGTTCGACTCTAAAGTACATTCTAATATCGTCGCTTTACTCTTCTCAATACATGTATTTTCATTGTTTTTCATGTTTCCCAATGAGAATTATTCAACTGTTTACAAAACAATGTGGTTTTACTATTGTGTGGATAATTAATCATGTATCAAACTTTGAAAAGCAATGATTTGTAGGTTAGCGTAGGTTAGTTACGAAATGACGAGTCTTCATGAATCGTATGTATGTTTTGGCAATGTACGTTTTAGAAATGTTTCGAAAACGTAGTTGTTGCAATGAAAGGTCGCGAAACAGAAGAAACGTTTTTAAAATATTTCGAGAGCTTACGGTGCTGTCTGGGATATTGGTCTCTAGAAAGCGGAAAGATTTGAGAGCTACACTAGCACTATCTCTGGTAGGTACCGTGTACTATATTACATAGAAAACAATATATATACATACTGTTTTGGGATAGTACCTATGTAACTTTCATAGAGGCGCTAGTTGCAAACACGGGAGATGAACAAAGATGAAGATGGATTCCAATTCAAACTGACAAATGAACAACTCGACCCAAATTTTTTTAATGAATGCAGTTCGAAATTCGCACCGAACCGAACTTTTTCCGCTATTTGAGTTCGAAACTCGAACCGAACCGAACTGTTTTTACTGATTGAGTTCGTAATTCGAACCGAACCGAACTTCTTCTGCTATCTAAGTTCGAAACTCGAACCGAACCGAACTTTTTTTCTTGATCGAGTTCGAAGTTCGAACCGAACCGAACAGTAGGAGTTCGGTTCGGTTCGAGATTCAAACGGTTCGCACACCCCTAAATTCAACCGTAGGAATTTTCATATACGAGGGTGGATTGATAAGTTTTCGGCCTGACCAAGAGATGGCGCCACTAGGCCTACCTTGAGGTGGCGTTCTATAGTACCATCCTTAGATAGCTTGTAGCTATAGTTTCAGTCCGATCGCCATGTTAGTTTAGTTTTGAGAGCACGCTGACCAAGATGCCTCTGTGTTTTCCGTAAAAATGGAAAAGCTGGAAAATCGTGCTGTCATCAAATACTTTTATTTGAAGGGGTTAACGCCGAAGGACATTAAAGAAGAGATGGACTCAACACTGGGGACATCCTCCCCATCATATTCAACCGTTAAGCAGTGGGTTTCCGAGTTTAAAAAGGGTCGTGTGAGCACCTCTGATGAGCCTCGCTCAGGACGCCGCATTGAGGTCACAACTCCAGATATGATCGAAAAAATCCATCAAATAGTGCTGAAAGATCGCAGATTAAAAGTTCGTGAGATAGCTGAGACCTGTAAGATGTCATATGAACGTGTACAAAATATTTTGCACCAACATTTGTATATGGAAAAGCTCTGTGCAAGATGGGTGCCGCGTTTGCTAACAGTCGACCAAAAATTGATTCGAAAGAACATTTCTACCGCCAATTTGGCGTTGTATAAGCGTAATCCAAGCGAATTTTTGCGTCGATTCGTAACCGTTGACGAAACTTGGGTCCACCACTACACTCCTGAAACCAAAGAACAGTCTAAACAGTGGATTGGACCAGGAACCAACTCCAAAGAAGGCAAAAACAATTTTTTCGGCGAACAAGGTTATGGCTACTGTTTTTTGGGATGCAAGAGGTATTATATACATTGATTACCTTGAAAAGGGTAAAACTATCACTGGTCAATACTACGCAGACTTATTGCAACGTTTGAGCCACGAAGTGAAAATTAAACGACCTCATCTGGCGAAGAAAAAAATCTTGTTTCATCACGATAACGCACCAGCGCACACGTCAATCGTTGCGATGGCTAAAATCAACGATCTGAAGTTTGAATTAATGCCGCACCCTCCCTACTCTCCAGACCTAGCCCCGAGTGACTATTATCTGTTTCCTAACCTCAAAAAATGGCTTGGCGGTAAGAGATTTGCGGACAATGAAGAAGTAATCGAAGCTGTAAATGGGTATTTTGAGGAGCTGGACGAATCAGTCTATAGAGATGGCATTACTAGACTGGAACACCGCTATGAGAAATGTATCAGCCTTGGAGGAGATTATGTTGAGAAATAAAAAAAAAAAATTCTTAAAAACGTTGTTTTCCTTGGTCAGGCCGGAAACTTATCAATCCACCCTCGTATCTCTGAATAATTTAGGTTCATGCTCTATCAAATGAGAAAACAGAATAATAAAAACAAGTCATTTCATGAAATAACTAGAATAAAATGAAATACGAATAGGTTATGATCGTCGGTTAAACCGTATCATTTGATCCCTTCACATTAATTCATTCTGGAATAAGTGGAGCCAACTTGAAGTGATCATGACATTTCTAAAACATATTTGAGATGATTATTTTCAGAAAAACTTGAAGAATTATTGGAGAATGAGATTTTTCTGAATAATTGCCGACAATTTATCAGGTTATAGCCTTACAACTCAACTATAGCTTTCGTTCACAACGTTGTCGCCAAAGACAATGCAGTCTCTCCCTAACCAATAATAAGAATCACCGAAGTTAGGTAATGGTTCCCAATCCTCAATAAATCATTGAATTAACAATCCTATTATCTTCTCAAGAAATTATCGTAATATTCAAAAATGGAAATGCATTTGGAAGGAAATGTCTTTTTCATAGCGAAAAACTGCACGATCGATGAGTCAAAGATGAAAAATCAATGCATGCATTAATAAAAATCCAATGAGAAAATAAAATATTTCATACGGTTGGAAAAAAGGGTTAAGATTTGAAGTGATGTAACTACGTTCGTACTATTTTTTTCTAAGAATTAAAGCCATACTATGCGAGACTTTAAGCAAGATCATTAGCGAGACCTCGCTAAGGTATAGGATTGTTTCATAAGCGAGATACTTGAAAGACAACGCAAGACTATTTGCGAGAATGCTGCGAGACTGAATTTTCGCGCGGGCACTAACAAATTAGCTAATATTGATTCTGACATGACGATAGATAAAAAAAGATCGAGCAATACTTAGAAGTGCGTAGGAAGTTCGCATTTTTATGAATAAAGTGAGCTCAAACGAAATCTTGGCATGGTACGACTCGTAGAAATTCCTAGCATTTATGCAAGTCTTTGTAATAAAGTAATTGCAATATTTGTTTCTACGTCGAAGTATGTATTTCTATTCCCTCGCGTAATTCTGACATGAAACTGTGTAATTTCATTTATGTCCATTACAATTCCAAGCCAAGTAATGTGGCGTAATATTTTATTCCGATTTAAAATACCGGAAATGTTCAGGAAGAAACCGTGTGACGTCTCGATATCTGAGACGCGTTGGTATATGGAGATACCACTTATCAGAAGTCCCCTATGATGCCTTCCGCTCCCCGGATTCCCAAAGTTCTTTTGGTTTTAAGAGTGGAACGCGGGCCACAGATTAATAAATCAAAACCCGAATTTTTAAGGTGCAAATAAATATCTTTATTACATAAAGGGAGTCAAATAGACGAAATTGCTCACGAAACTTGTTGATGATAATAATCAATTTCAACACTACATAAAAGTTTTAATTGTTACAAACAACTTCAAAAGTTGAAACATTACATAAAATTATTATTTGAATAATCCTACTAGTTCGGGCTTTCTGTTGGATTACTCTTATGCGTGTGTATACGAAGTTTAGAAAGTATCACGCGCAAGTGTACTCTTAGATTGTCCGGGATCTAACGGGAATAACCGTAATTCTACGCAAATCTAACGGAATATGACAGAATATGATTGTTACTGGTTAGGCCAATCGACTCTAGTGGTAATTTCCTGGAGAATGGCCGTACGAGTGTGGCCCTGACGGTGAATAGCCACAAGAAGGTGGCTCTAGCGGAATTCATTGGTGATTGGCCGTATGAGTGTGGCCCTAACGGTAAATAGCCATAAGACGGTGGTTCTAACAATTCATAGCCGTGAGAAGTTGGCTCTAACGGAATTCACACTCTGAAGAAGGTGAAGCCAACTTCCCCCCGGCCCTGAGCAGGAGCTAGGATTTCGCGGTGAAACGCACCGAAATCGTAACCGGAGTACGATGACAAAGTGACCGGACAATCCCGACTTTTATAATAATTAAAAAATGCTTACCAGTAGGTAATACCAAGCTGGCTGTTCCAAGCGTCAGAAGTCGAGAAGTGATGAAATGCTCCTCTGCTTCTTATATTATAACTTGCTAGGAATAACTTCCACCGTCGGAAACACTAACGATCCTATCGGATCTCGGAGTTTGTCACAACCGTTTAGGTGTGTCTCTCTCTACTATCTTCCTGTCCTATGTTATTCGCGCGCTTGCGCGATGCGTTCAAGGAATCCAAGATGGTTGCCCGTGTTTGTTCATTCTCTGTCACCTCGAGGTGCAGATAACCGCGAATTTTCGTTAATTGACATTCGGAATGTTACCCGTATATCATTTACTTCGCGAGTGTTGTGCTTACTCTGATTTCTGGTGTGTTTGTGAGTACGTTACATTCTGGTAAGTTTTTCGTCTTCTCAACCATTTTCTTATATTAATTATAATTATCAACTGATATGTTTTTTTCTTTTGTTATGTTTCAGGTAAATATGCGACAATGTGCCTGTGTTCCTGGTGTGGGTAAGGCCGTATTGTTCCTATTCCTATATATGAGGTGTACGATATTCATTAATATATCATTTCAAGTACTATCGTCTTGCTTGACGGGGGACGTGTGTTTATACAAGACAATCAAGGGTATGTCTTCAGGTAGCGTTGTTGATGCAATGCAATCGAGGTAAGGGATATCGTTCCTTTTTTACAATTATTTTACCCATATTAATTGAGTTTATATTTTACAGGCTTAAAATCTCGACGAGGATCGTCACACCCCTTTTCTTTGATAAAAAAAAAAGGATGCGTCCAGTGGACTTTTTTTTCCTGCCTCACCGACACATTGTTGCATGGTGTGTTGAGGTTTACACAGAGAAAAAAACGGTATACGGTGAAACTCATATATTACTAAAATTAGAACAATGAACGATTCGCAAAAGAAAAATGACAATCTCAATACTTAACCCTAGAACTACTTATCCTGAATTTCATTTAGGTAAAAGAAAGCATGTACAAAAGAAAGTGCAAACTCAACATTGGGTATAAGCACATGCACATTAAAAAAAAAATGTACAAAAGAATGAACGATTTAAGAGAATAAAACAATGGTCATAATATCCTCAATCCTAGTATTCCTTATTCTAAATTTCATTTGGGTAGGAATAAACATGAAATAAAAGAATATAAACAACAATAAGAAAAGAAACGAATGGAAGGAGATAATCAAAATATTAATGCTTATTGTCACTTTAATATCACAAGTCATATCCACGCGAACACCTTATTCTGTTTAATACTTCTAGGCATTGAAAATAACAAAAATAAAAAAAGAAAGAAAGAGAGAGAGAGAGACAAAAAAACGATGATACGGCGAGTCTTCAATTTCGGTGTTGGCTGCTTTAGTTGGACGGAGGCCCTGCCTTTGCCAGCCACGATTTGCAGAATCCTCCCTTGGCGAGCTTCTGCCGCGAGCCTGATCCGCTTCGGCCGTGTCTTGGGTTCTCCCATGTCTAGTTCTTTGAACCGGTAATATTTGGCCTTTGCCGGTTTGGGTGAAAAGCGTCCGGTAGGAGTGTTTGGCGGTAAAGTGCCCTTGAGGTGGCAAGCGTGCTGGTCTTAAATCAAGTTCCCCCGTTCCTTGGCCAGATCCGGGAGTGACATGCGGTGGACAGTTTTCAGCAGGAGCCCTCTTGATTATGTTTGCCTTGGACGTCGTAGTCGCGCAGAGTACCTGGAGTGAACTGACTGGGCGGATGACCTCAACGTTGACAACCCTCGGTTTGTTGGTCAACCTGTCGCGGTTGAATCCTGGTCGTGTGGGGTCGTACGCTTCGAGCTGATGAGTCACCGTTTGTGCTCTGGTGGACTCCTAATTGTCTGGGGCAGATGGTACGTGGCAAACTCCACTACCTTTTGATCGGGCCAGGTTTGCAGGTGTAGACGATGCCTGGACCGCATATTCCGGACTGGATACCCCCGTCGAGTGGGTAGTGTTTCTGGTATCCACGGTTGGGCGCTTGATCGGGACGATTTTTTTCAAGAAGTATCTCCTAAACTTGCGGTGGAAGGGTTTTGATACCGGTACTATCACACGTTTACGGCCAAGGCAAACGGGCGGGGCATTGGCATACACTTTCTCTAGTTTGGCTTTGATGTTTCCCCTCGGTGTTCACTCCTTGACTTCATCGTGTTGCTCCATTGCGACGTTGGATGGGGATAAGAGAGATAAAGAACTAAACATAACAGAAAGAGAGAGAAAACGGTAATAAAATACTAGAACGAATAATAAGGTGAATCAAACTAGGCTTAAAGTGATTACTTCTCCAGCACAACAATCGGTTCCTTGATCAGTTTGTCTCAGACTAGTGACGAGGCTTAAGATCTTTAATATGTACACGGATGATCTGTCCGTTTTTTTCTATTCCATAAATCTTCTGACCCACATTACCCACGATAGTATATCCGCTAATGAATTTATTGGCGAGCGGCGAGTAAAAGCGGCGGAGGCTGATGATAGATGGTGTTCACGTTTACAGACTGAATTCCCTATTTGAGGCTTGCACTCCCCTTTCCCTTCATCATAGTGGAAACGTTGTTATATGAACGCCTTGGCTAAATTGACCCTGACCGATTTTAGTGCCCCTTGCAGCGTCTTTATTCTTGACTCGCTATCTGTTGGTTGTGTTACGTCGCGACTTCACCATTCCGCTCGGAGTGTGTTGGGCGGATGGATTTCTCGTCCGTAATTTAGATACGTCGGTGTAAATTGCGTAGACTCGTGTTTAGCGGTGTTGATCGCGAAGTCAAGTTCGGGTAAATATTTGTCCCATGACCTCTGTGTTTTTTGAATAATTCGGGATATCATCGTTCCTATCACTTTGTTAGTACGTTCCACCGGGTTGCATTGCGGAGAATACGCCGGAGTACGTTGATGACGGAATATTGTGATGATAATCCGGTGAATTCTTGACCGATGAACTGACTCCCGTTGTCCCATATGACTATTTGAGGACAATCCAAACGCATGATTATCTTTGCTTTAAAGGCTTTCACGATCGCTGGAGTTTTAGGTTCCCTCATTGGATGTATATAAGCGTTGATTATGCAATGCAAGCGAGATGAGGGATATCGTTCCTTCTTTACAATTATTTTACCTATATTAATTGAATTTATATTTGACAGGCTTAAAATCTAGACGAGGATTGTCACAACCGGAACAACCATTTCTTTGCGTTTCGTGACGGTTTCAATCCTCCTTTCTTCCGAATCTTTTCGACGTTCTCAGCTTGGATAGTTTCTGACGTAATTTGGGGTGGAAATATTTTCACAAGGATAATTGACTTCACCCAAAATGTACTCAAGGTTGGCGCAACTTCGAAGTAGGCGCGGCACCAGCTTCCCATGTGGAAATGGGAACATGGGCTGCTACTGGCTCAGTGCTGTTGCCGGAGGTGCCAGTACTGGCAAATCTAGAGCGAACATTATGAGGCCAGTTGGATTGCCAGTACTGGCGAAGGAGTTGAAATGATGACACCATTTTACATGAGAGCCAGTATAACATTTACCGCCACGGCGGTAGCGATATTTGATGTGAGCCTGCTATGGTGAAATTCTGGCTTGGCAACAGGATCAGTTGTTTTGCCAGAGCTGGATGAGAAATGACAAGGAGTCGAAATGATTACATCCTATGTAGGAATTCAAACCCGACCCAGTACTGGCACAGTCCCGGTAACCGAAGCTACCAGGGGTGATCATATTTCAAGTGAAAAAAAAAATACATCAAATTTGAACCTTGAAAATCTGAATGATTCATTGTTCTCGTCATCGTCATCGGAGGAAGGCACTTTGGAAGTGGTTTCTTGAAAGTTCACTGAGTGAAAATTGACATCGGGTCCTGTGAGTGAGAAACTGAGTCTCTATCACATCAGCCGATCGCCGAGTTGACGAGGATTTACTCAAATTGTCATTTATAGGAATGGGACCGTTGAAGTCATACAATTCACCATAGATTCCGTAGAGGAATAAAGTCCTACCAATGCTGGCACATTGTTGTCTCTCGAAAATATTGAATGATGATACGAACTCTGACCGAATGCTGGTGCGACTCCGGCTCACTACAACAGCCAAGTCGCTAAGATCGTGATTTTAATTTCATTCGACCACCGATTCCGTAGTCAGCCAGAGTCCTATCAATACTGGCACATTGTCATCTATCGATCATATTGAATGCTAATACTAACTCCGGCGCAATACTGGTGCAGGATTGTCTCATCAAAGTAACCGTGTTATCGGAAAGATCAGTGGAATCCCTATCCACTATCTTTTCCGTATTAGAACAACGTTGCATCGATATTGGTGTCGTATCGTTTTTTTTTTCGCATTCCACCATCCAATCAACTCTGATTCGGTACTGACGCGGTTTCGTTCCTGTACGGTCTGGGTAATCTCCGATCAATACAGAACAGAATAACTCGATACTGGCTGAAGACCGTCTGACCACGTAAGCCAGTACCGTCTGAAATCCGGCGAACATTTGGCGCCAGTTGGGAAACAGTAATGATTCTGAATGGGCACAGTTTTTTCTCCGGAAGTCTGGCAAATACAACTTTGCCAGTACCGCGCCATTTGTCCACTCTGGCTATTTCCACGTGGGTGATGGGATCTTTGATTTATTCCATTTCATAAAATTTTTCCATCAGTTCGATGATGTGATGATACAACTTGTTCTCAATCATCAACTGACACTACGTTTTGTTGATTGAGTATAGCTTACCAAGCTTCGACTACCAGTCTTGCTTCAAACTCAATTTTATCGTCAAAATTGGGACAATATAAGGTAAGAGATCCTATACCCGATCAGGGACTAGAAGCCGATCATTTTCATTATTACATGAATTTACGAAGTAATTTAGCTAGAAGTTTCAAATGAAAAAGTTAATTTTCGATCCATTAATGACGAAAAATGTTTTGGTTGAAGAGTTTTTGCACAATTGAACCACAAAAACCTAGAATATAAAAGCTGATCGGGTATACGTTCACTGATCGGGTATAGGGTCTCTTACCTTAGAAATGTATGCTAATTCATTCATAAATCACAAAAAAATCAATTATTATCTAATAACATCAGTCAACATATCTCCCAATCAGCATGATAAGATTCTTCCAACGGTAAACTATGACATCCATTCATGACATGGATTGGGAGAAAGTTTTCCAATGCTCGACGTTGATAATGACGATAGAGATCAAACA
Source organism: Gonatopus flavifemur (assembly GCA_018340375.1). Taxonomy (NCBI): domain Eukaryota; kingdom Metazoa; phylum Arthropoda; class Insecta; order Hymenoptera; family Dryinidae; genus Gonatopus; species Gonatopus flavifemur. Next base: position 42,402,484 of record JAFFJZ010000003.1, on the reverse strand, counting down.
ATTTTGAAACGAGCTCAAACCGCATGGGAACTGACATGTTGCTTGATTTTTTATTTTTTTTATTTCATTTCCCGTCCGCTGTAGTATGCCGCTTCCAAAAGCTTCTTTGAATTTATGTCATTATATAAAGCGACTATGAATGAAACGTGGCTCTTTGTTTTCTCTGGGATGACAAGCATTGTTTTGACGAAATAAATCAACAACGTCGTACAATTCCGAGACGCTGTAACTTGAAAAAACAAATTAATTAAGGTATTGATGAAATCAATTTTGAGAATTTTATGTTCGGATTCAACCAATTGATCATTTTTTTTGTCATAAATTCAAATTAATTGCATCATTACTCGTAAGATTGTTTGATATATCTTGACAGAAATAGTCGTATCGATAAGTTATCTTTGAGAATCTATACCGTAGTCATTACCGAAGGGTCCCGGTTGATCATTATCAGAATCAAATATTTTACTTGGAAGCTGAGTGGAAGTGTCAGGGGAATTGATGAAGAGAAACTGAAAATGTTCAAGCGGGAGAGTAACAGGCTGAAGTGAAAGTATGAAGTATCGACGCGAAGGGAAGATATGGAATGCCAAGTGTCATTGTGGGAGTTCAAAATGAAAATTAATATATTATCGAGGAGTAATGTGTAAATATAGATCCCACGATATTCAGTAAAACAATTGAATGAGAATAATAAACGCTGAAGTAAGTTAATGAACGAATTTGATTCATTACTTCGATTCTTCGAATGATAGAGGTGTTTGTAAACCCTCCAAGTTATTGAATATTCTTCGGACCCTGTACGAAATGAAATTACGGGAAAGACAAATGAAGATAATAGTCAATCGACAGCATCCTCCTCGCGAGGAAATTGCGTCAAGAAATATAATTTGATGTATTATACGTGTTCAGCATCTATTGAACTTGACACGTACATATGTGGGTGAAATGAAATATGAATATTGTATTGTAACACGATGTAACGGTGTTGGACAATTTGCTGGCAATGCTAAGGTGCTTTTGTTGCCAACTTGTCTGAGAGGGTTTGAATTTCATGGATCGCACTTCAGGGATTGAATTCTATTATCGTCACAAGCTTGCTTAACGAGGGTAATGTAACAGGTTCAATTATCAGATATGAAAGGAGATCCTAACCCATGATTCATAATGGATACCATTATTTTTTATCATTTTTATGGTCATAATGAAAGAGATGGGAGTAAAAATGAGATGAGAGATTGTATTATGTATACTTGTTTGGGTTATCATTGTGCAGATGTTTGCGGTTATCTGGGTGGAATTTGTATCGAAACATCATAACACAGACTCGACAAATTTATAACACTTTTCTAGAAATGATTGTGAATGTTTTTTTTTTATAATGAAAATTTCATCAGCAGGAATTTTCCTCAAGAGAGTGTTTTTCAGACGATATAACAGCTTATTTCTCATGAGTATTGTTTTAGTGTGTTTGTGATATCAATTCGCACAATTGCTCCTTTCTTGAATTACTATCCGAATAAAATCGTGAACCTACTTCAAGTTTAGGATCTGAAGAGGACCTACCTTTATCTATGACAGTTTATGTGACCCATTTCAAGCTTACAACTCCTTTTACGTTCATTCTGAAATAGTTGGGGCTCAAAGTGTAGGGGGGTTTGAAATTCTGAAATTATAGTAATTTAATGCTTTTGCCGAAGTAAAGTGCATCGATACTTTATGTTGTGGGGGTTGAAGATTATAGGGGGAATAAAAAAATTCGAGGTTTCTTGTAATAAATGAATAATAGAATGGGAAGATTAAAGATGCATGAAGCAGCGTTGAATGTGAGATCCCGTTGAGCCATTCACGCGGTTTGATATAATTATGAAGGAATCAGATGAGATCCTATGATCGTTGATAGTACCCTGATGAGCAATATTGCATAAACAGCTGTTTAAAGCTCTTCGATATTTCTACCTTGAAACCGGAGATAGTTATTTATCAAATTATCGACGTGCAGGTCCTCAAGCTGCTTTGAATGTCGATTTCCGTGACAATATTTCCCAGGGTAGGCGGTAAATTTTATTGATCAGCTTATCCGTGTCTGAAATATTGATATACCTCGATTTTGAATGATATATAGATACCCAATATCACTCGAAGAAATCTGTTTTCAAATATACGTTGATGATGCGGTAGGGTTCAAATTCAATACAAATAAGATAATATTGTATTTTGAGTACAAATACCTACCAATTAAGATCAAATCCTGATTACAACTTATCCCTGAGTGATCCACACCTAATCCTGACGAGGACCTTAACAAGGGTAACTCACTTCGAATGTCCTTATGACAGGGTGTCTACTACTCAGGACAACCCGGGATTCCGGGAAAAAGTCGGAAAGAAAAGAGAAAACGCCAGTAATTTTGCTCAACCATCGGGAAAAAATTAAAAAAAGATTGATTTTTCAAATCGAAAAACTAAAAACAGGATGGGAATTATAGAACGAGAATTTTTTGTTACAGCGGAATAAAGGTGTGTGAATTGTTTGGAATAAAATCGTATTGAATCCACCAAGATTCGATTCGATTCGTCAACGAACATTACACAGTAAAAAGTAAAACTTACTTCCAACCTTAATGAGGTAACTGTGGGTTGTATCGGCCACTTAAGGACACTTCCTCGTCCATCAAGAATTTTGAATACTCAGTTGAATATTTCAATCATTTCAGATTATAGTGTGATTTCTTATACATTATTACAACAGAATATTTATTTAAATGAACTCTGAATACACAGATTTATTTTTAGTAATCGCCAAAATAAGAGGTTCTGTGATGATGCGAATATCGGCCGGTTGCTGATCATTCCAGCCATCATGAAATGGGGTTTTCAGCCGGCAATTGATAAATACATTTCTTATTGGAATATAATGAAATTTATCGATGCAGGATATTTGACCGTCTATTTCCATTTTTCATTAGCATTTTAATTTTTTTAATCATAATGAAATCAATCAATTTCATTAAAATTTTTTATCTTGTAGGTTCGATCGTGGAACATTGAATGATTTGCTTGCTTGTGGATAATCCATTTTGTACAACAGCAATAGCTCTTCTCAAATCGTCCACAGAATATTGTAATCTTTTATTGGGTATCCCGTGAACAAATCGTTTAGGTGTGATTAGGCGTGTTCACGCCTGATCATGGACATTTTTTGGCAAAATTATTCGTACTCAACCCTGATCGCACGCAGTTGGGCCTGACTACGCCTCATCGTTCATTTTTCAGCTTCGTCATGACTGAGAAGGCTCCAATTTTGTACTTACGTGGAAACCCGTGATTGAGCTTGACCGCGTGCGATTATGCCAGACAAACCATTTTCGCCCATGATCATACAAAATTGTACCAAATGAGAAGTATCCATACAAAATGACGCTATGTTAATTTTTTTATCACGAATGCACATATTTTATCAGGCCAAGTCAGCCCCGAACACATTCGCGTACGCCTGATCACGCCTGATCATGCCTGAGAACTGGAAACTACATAAGCACAATAAGTGAAAATGATTGACAATAAATTAGTCTTTTATAAAATTGTTACAGTTTTATTTCTCACAAATAGCTAATTAATCCTGAATTCTTTATTCATAATGAAGCATAATCAAGCACGATTGGGCGTGATTGAGCGTGATTAGTCCTGATCACGTGGGTACAAAATTGAGGCCTGGTCACGCCTGAGCACACCTGATGAATGAGGCCTGATCACGCGTGGACGATTTTTTCACGGGATGGGAATAAGTTTCCGCCCTCTTGGAAAAAGTGCTGCTGCTGATACTACTTTTGAGTTCACTCAAGTGCTATACTTGTGATTTGGAGGTGTATATGTAAGGTGTCGATTACGGTAGTTGACATTTGTTACAAGCGTGAACATAATTTTTTATCTGGTGTCAAAAATGACAACGTTTGTCCTGACAAAACAGCATTTGCGGGAAGTTATGCTTCATTATTTTATTTCGAAGAAAAGTGCCGCTGAAACGTATCGGGTACTGTGCAATATTTACGGTGATCACACTCCGTCTAATACGACTTGTCAAGAGTGGTTTCGACGATTCCAAAGTGGCGATTTTGAGGTAAGTGATGAAGAACGCGGAGGGGCACCGAAAAAATTCGAAGATGTAGAACTGGAACAATTATTGAATGAAGATGCATGTCGAACCCTAGATGAGTTGTCTGAAGAGTTGGGTGTTAACAGGTCGACCGTCGGTAAACGCTTGCACAAGATGGAAATGGTCCAAAAAGCAGGTAATTGGGTGCCGCATCAACTAAAGAAGAGAGATATCGAGAGACGTTTGGTAACGTGCGAGATGCTTCTTGAACGGCAGAAAAGAAAGAGTTTTCTGCATCGTATTGTCACTGGCGATGAAAAATGGATCTATTACGATAATCCTAAGCGTCGAAAAAGTTGGGGGCTGCCAGGTGTACCAGGTCTTCCGACACCGAAAACAAATATCCATGCTTCAAAGATTATGTTGTGCATCTGGTGGGATCAGAAAGGTGTCATTTATTATGAACTTCTTAAACCGTCAGAAACAATCACTGGTGATCGTTACAGACTACAGCTAATACGTTTGAATCGAGCTCTAAAAGAAAAACGACCGGAATGGGACGGTAGACATGATAAACTTATCTCGCTGCATGATAATGCTAGGCCACATGTTGCTCATCCTGTTAAAAAATATTTGGAAGAAGTGAATTGGGAAATCTTGCTCTACCCACTGTATTCCCCAGACATTGCGCCTTCGGATTATCATCTATTTCGATCTATGCAATCAGACCTTACTGGAAAGCGGTTTACTGCTTACGAAAGTGTCGAAAAATGGCTCAATGAATGGATCGAGTCAAAAGAACCTGCTTTTTTTCTCCGAGGAATCCGTATGCTGCCTGAAAGATGGGCAAAAGTGGTCGCTTCCAATGGTGCATACTTTGAATAACATTATGTAATAATCCATTGTTTGAATAAAAATCAACTTCGCTTGAAAAAGGGCGGAAAATCATTCCCACACCCAATATGATCACCAAACTTTTCTGAACGAATACTCTCCGTATTAAAAAAAATTTTTCGCCACAAGAAAATATTTTTTTCCAGTGTTAAATAACTTTCTTCATCCCCACATCTGTTCATGATATTGTATTTCTTGATCGTCTCGTGTTAATTCAAAGTCAATTCTCTCCCTGAATGTGTGAAGATAGTGGGATTGAACTTTTCGAGATAAGCGCATAATAGCCACGATCAAAGGCATAACCGTATGCACATCTCTGCATTGGTGTCAATGCGCGCCATGCACATGAATGCTCGAACGCTCCGCAGATTTTGTGAGATGTATGTACTGAACGGATTTATAACGTCTGCGAGTTCATTCAAATACATTCGCGTTGTGATTTCTTGTGTACAGAAATAAACGCGAATAAACATTCACATATATAAAATAAACGAACATCGTGGAAGGGAACGGGAAGCATTGCAAAAATTGTGCCATCTTTGAGAAGCTTCCATACAGAGAAAGAGTACATACGTTTCAATATCCTTGAAAAGAGAAATCTTCAAATAATATGCCGTGTATGCTTTCGCTGTGACCTCTGGAAACAATCCAAGTTCTGTGAAGTGCATGATGTTGTGAAAAATGTAGCGATTTCCTAAAAGGACGGAAAATAAAATACTTTTCGAGAATAAGGAGATAAATTACGAGAAAGTGATATTGTATTCAATTTATATATTCACTTTCTCTTGTGAGGGAACGAATTTCTTGATATGCATCCTATGAATTGCGTACCTATTATATGCTTTATTTTCCAACGTTACAGTTTTGAATTTCCACGATCTCTGATTTAACGAATATTTGCTGTCAGTACAGCAAAGTGAGTAACATTTGTTCCTCACGGAAAACCAAAGCCTTGAAGTGACGTTTAATCATTACGAGGCAAATCTTCCATATGACGAGATGAATTCAGAATTATTTTTGTTCTCCTCAATTGAGACAAAAATTCCAAAACTCGTCAGAAATTGTATGAGAAAACAATTTCTTCGAAACTAAAATTCTCATTGTACAAGTTGATGGATTATTTTTCTTAACTCACAAGTAACGTGAGGGAAAATAAATTTTATCTTTTTGCCTAAAAGAAAGTATAAAACCTCGATTTCAGTTCGCTCAAATTCATTCAAATGAATGATCGTGATGAACTAGTTCCATTCCAAAAATGATGAGATGTGAAATCAAAAATGTAGGGTCATATCGAACGGCGTGCCTGAGAACCAACGGAGCAAGGAATTTCACATGCTTCAGCCTATTTCGTAGCTTCAAGCTCAGAATAAGCTTGAAAAGTCTTTGCTTCAAGGAAAACCACTCGAAACGTGAAGGAGGGTTTATGAATCAAGAATGAAGAGCTATTTCTCCACATAAAATGTGCGCGGGATTTTTTGTGTAATTTTCTCAACCTTGTTCCTCTTTCTGTGTTTTCTTTTTTTTATACTCTTTTTTCCTGTCAAGTGGAAGAAGAACTAGAGCTACAAAAAAAGAAGAGATTCCGGTTCCTGTTAGGGTGTCAAAAGACGGCATGCGTTTTGCTTTCGGTTTCTTCTTCTTTTCAGTTATTACCGGTACCTGCTTGAACTACAAGGGAGAAAACGAGGACGCCCAACCCATTTCAACCGAAGATAAGAATCGTTCTATCCTTTCCCCGCCTTCTTTCTTTATTTCTTCTTCTATCTCTCAAATGTAACCCCTTGCACGAGTAAAAGCCACTTGTTATCTACTACCATGCGGTCTTAGACATAATTGACTTCCATGATGAGGAAAAATAAAATGATGCATTTTCTCACTTCTACCCGACGACCTTAATTGCTTTATCTATATATTCGACTCACAATGGTTCTACGTTCCTATACAATCTCCAGTGATTTCTCATTCGAATCTTCCCTATGAATGACACAAAAAGGTATTGGATGTTGTCTGTGGAATGATGTCTCGATGTTTGACATGTTGTATTCATTCATTTTCAATCTACTATAAATATAATATCAAAGGGACCGTATTATTCTGTCAATATAAAATCATTTATTCAGTTCACGATTATCTGTTTTGAGGCATTTATCCGAGGGAGAAATATCAGAAGTGACGAACGATTGAATTGGACATCGGTATCACAATACGATTCGATTCAGTCGCGGACGTGCCAGTCACAATATTTACAGTGAAATATTTACGTTAGAGATTGGGTATCGATTATTTACAGGGTAGGTTCTAAAATTAAATAATTATTGTATAAAGTATATCCACTAAAACAAATGTCACGTGTGGTATATTCCATATCGTCAACAATGAATAAGAATATGCGCGAAATTAATCAAATAATCAATGCCTCGACCACATCCCAATCTCGATATCACGAAAGGAATTCTTCTCTCGCCATTTTTTATCCAATTTCTTGGATAGGAACAACCTTCAAAGCATCTTTGATTGTGAATGAATGAGGAAGATCGTTTGGGGAAACAGAAACGTTTACGGAGAGAAATTGAACACTCTTTCAGAGAGAAAACACAAAGACCTTCTGAATTTTCCTCGAAGCAAAGGAGAATGGAAAAAAGAGCAAAAAAGAGAGCATCGTCTTTCATTCATTTTCTCCTTCGTTTCGAGATATTATTGGTGTACACGCATACTAAGATGCTCATGTCCCACACTTCGATCCACGAGATAGAAGACAAGAAGAAAAGGAAGGATAAAGGAGAAAGAATGACTTGCAGAGTCCGTGGAACAAAAAAAGAAATGTGACCGAGTTGTTTTAATTAGACGAGATCATCTCTGTGTTCGTAATCACATGATTATAGCCTTCCACAGCACACTTTCCCTATTATCATCCCGGATAATCAAATATAGTATCAGTTACTCACACCACGCACAACAATTTTATTGTAGATTACAACTTTTTGTTTCTATGTTTGATTTTTAGAGATTATTTTACATTTTTCAATTTTATTATCAACATTTCGGGGAGAATTTCATAAGAAAAACAACTCCAGTGAACAAAGTTGATGACTATTATCTTGAATATTAAGAATTTCAAATAACTTCATTGAATACCCTTTTTGTTGATGAAACGCAACGACCCTTCTCAATTCACGCGATTTACTTTTCAATATAATTAGATCTCAGTTTTTTCCACTGCAAATTCTGTTGTGTTCCATCATCTATACTTTCACAGGTTATTAAATTATCTCCAATTTGGAATTACCTTACCTAATACTTAATGTGAACAAGAGAGAAACTTTATTGTCTTCAATACAATAGAGCCACTCAGGGTATAATGAAAGTTTTATACACCAATATTCGTACTCATTCTTTAAACGACACGACATTTAACGAGAAAGACAAAAGGATCTGGTTGAGGATTCTAAAAAATTCAATTACCGGCGCATCGGGAATGAAGGGAATTGAACTGCGTATTAAAAAACTACGATTACTTGAAAGTCAAATAAATAAACTCCATAGAGGGTGAAATTTCGAACGATTATTTTGATAGTTTTTTCTTGTACGTAAGAACAGGGGGAAAATCCTGTTGCTGTGAACTTCTTGTTCGTGAAGGAATAACTCTCTTAGGAAAATGAAAAAAGAATCTTACCATACATCAAGATTGTGTTGTACATTAACAGGTTCCCTCAGTACCTTCCGTGAATACGAGAACGTAATCCGATTACCGCGCCTGGAAAATGACATAACATTACATCTCGCAGCACCAAGCGATATTGTGTTTTTACACTATCAAACGCGAACTTATTGTAATCCGATTACATTTCTCGCTTATTTCTCATCCATCCATTGACAGCTAGTTATATACAGTGAGAAGATTATATACCGAAGATTGTCGGGATGTGAAGTTGGGGTAAACTTTCATACGTCAAGATGTGCTCACGATATGAATCTCGTGATCTTTGCAATCTCTGAACAAATTTTATAAATTCATCAGCTCCACGTGGGGGGTTTTGTTTCTGCTAAACATCAAAAGATAACATGGTTTATCGATTTCAGAATCGATTGTGTTGAAAGTCTTTCCGATGCAGTATGCACACTGAGAACATAGTTTGTTCCAGTCAAACAAAAATTATTGATTATTGTGGACCACATTTGTTTTCAGCCCGAACAAATTTCATTTTAACCAACCAAAAATTCTTTCCGCGTTTATTTCAACCAAAATTTTGGTTGGCTGGGACAAACGTTTTCTCAGTGCACCCTATCAATCTGTATGCAACTGTATCGAGCTGTAGAAATATTGGATTGTTTATTCATTCGTTCATACGTTAAATAAACACTGTTCCCTCGTGATTATGAATATCCTGTCGAACATTACTTTTTCTCGATATTTCAAACAACGCGTACCGATTGCAGAACGAGTCTGATCAATTCATTCTTTTTCTACTTACAATTACTTCGATCTCTCAATTTACGCATGTGAAATAAATTACACGTGATAAATCTTATGCTCAATCTATCTCTTTGTTGATTTATAATCATAGCAGGGGGATGTTTCGTCAATTGAATTCATGCATTTTTTAAATAGAGACACTGGGTGTACACGGAAATGAATTTCGATGCTCATTCAACCGTATACTCGCATATCCAATAATTGTGATCATACACCACGTGTGAATAACCAATCATTCTCACATTATATATCCTTGTACCCTGTAGAAACGAGAAATAAAAACACTTGTTCACATATAATTATCCTCACAGCACTGTGCTTTAAAGAGAAATCACATGTGTTCATCACGTATATTCAGTCAGATTCGATTCTCGTTGTATCAACTTCTTGAAATATCATTCTTGTACAATTGACCTACTGTTAAAAGTAATTATGACGACGTCTCGTGACAACTCGCTCTTCTATTGAATTATATTGTGACTAATGGAGTGAATATTTGCGCAAGGGAGAAAATTATCTCAATGACCGGATACATGTAAATGCGTGAATAATGTGCGGTTGAGTTGATTTTTTCATTTCCTTCCTTTTCTCTTAGCATGAATCTCCTCTTCACAAATCGTAGCATAGGAGTGAGTCATAATCATACATTTTAACACCTCATTACATACTTTTTATGATCCTTCCGAACGATAAGACTTAATTGAATACGATCACAGGAAGGATGCGAAGGAAGGAACAGAAGATATTAAAAATAATTTGATCAGTTTTTACATGGTCGATCGATGGATATCTAAACGCGTCCAAGTTCGTTCGTTTGGAATTGATGGTCGTATGGTCGTCGATGCCAGCCAAAATCGATTCCAATGGAATGCAAAAGCGGGGAAATAAAAATGGTGACGAAGGAACAATAAAATTAGTGTGATATAGTAACTATCGAGATTTCGATGTTCGGATACAACAACTGTACTTATCGAGATCAAAGAATTTTCATGCATGGAAACGAATTTCAGTACTTTATTTCTCACTCACGGGAGAATGGAATGAATTCAATGGAGATGAATGAATCGAAAACCTTGATGGTTATAATTGATATATCTAACCTGAATTTTATCAAAGCTTTGTTCTCCATTAAATTGGAACTCGAGAGGGAAAGTTCGACGACGACAATTAATAGTTCGGTACCTCGGTGAAATCTTTTGTTCAACTAACGACCGATTTTGAAATCCTTCGTAACTTGAGTAAATTGTTTAATCATAGACAGTTAATCACTCATCGTTGTAATCAACGCTTTATCTTTTGTATATAGTCATCCACCCCTATGATGCATGGGGTTCAATTCATTTGTTTTTAATACGCTTCAAGGGTATCAAATTCATTACGAAAATATTCATTTTTCGAGTGATATAATTCTTTATTTTTTTTAACCAAATTCTCGGGGGAGACTTTGTCAACTTGCAGCAGGAGGTATAGCTCTCAGAGTTTGAAAGTCGATTTGAGTTGATCTCTTCGTAAAGTCCCTTGAGAGTCACGAAAAATGGATTCAGGTAGATGAAACCCACATGTACGTTTTTCGGTGAGTTGTATAACACCTTCATCGTTGATTTGATTTGGATTAACAAAGACTTTTTTCAATTCAACTTATTAAAATATGATTTCAATCAGAAGTATTTTTTTTCTTCTAATATACTAAGAATGAATAAATTGTTAATTCAACGAGTTTTGTGTGAAATTCAAAATCGATCGAAATCTGTCAAACCAGTCAATTTCTCATTTCTATACCGTTATACTTTATATATCACGACAAACCTCTCTTTCTCTCTCTCTCTCTCTCTCGCCTATTTAAGTTTCTCAAAAGTTATGTGCAATGGAATATAAAACTTAACCGAAGTCGTATGAATGTTTGCGTGAACGTATACATATCGGAATACACTTGCAAACAGGTAGTGGTACGAAAGAGAGGAGAATGAGAAACTCGTTGGACGTTTCGATTGGAACATTCACCGCAAAGTGGCTTTCCGAGATACGCTGTGGTTGACTTAGCAATCGTGACGAAATTCCCTAAATAGGAATACCTTGTAATATAATTCTATTACATTGAGAAGTTCCTTAATTGCGCATCTAAGTGATAGAAATATATTTTCTCCGATGTTCTCGCGTTGAAATGATGAAAAGATGCAGGAAAACAGAGTACAATGATTTGGATGTTGAAAATGAACTCGATACCGGGAAATGGAATAGCACACCGAGAGGCATTTACATAGTAATAGTTTTGGGAGTTATTCGAGTGTATAAAACCGGATAGAGATTGAGTTTCGACGGTATGTAACCAGTATGTTGACTCGTTCAACTCTAAGGCGATTCACATGGAATTCGTTATTCGGTAACTATTCCAACCGGGACTTGATTAGTGATCTATTCCCTTCATACTCGAGTATTCTTTCCTGGAAATTCGTGTTTAAAAATACTGACAGGCTTCTGAATCTTCTGTTTTACTGTAGGTCACAATTTCAAAGTGCTGTATTTCTTTTATGAGACCTGGATTCATGGTTGTCGATTTTGAATGTGATTGGAATGCAGAAATTTATTGGATATAAGTATCTCTGCGGTTGATATATATATAATCAATCGAATAAGAGCGAAAGATACGATACGGTACTTTGAATGACAAACAGACGCTGCAGTATTGCCCTACTAATCGGATTCTGCAGGAGATTTGGAATCACGAGAGAGCACCACAGGAGACGTAGTAATAATTCATAAAGGAGGACCAATTAGTCGATGCTCAAAGAAATAATCTATAGTTCCCATATTCCACGCCAAAACTGAGCGCATGGTTATTGCTGTCAGATAATTAATTCGAATATTGAGTTACGAAGAATTCAAATTGGAAATCGATTGACGATATAGAAGAATATTAATTGATAGAAATGAAGAGTTTCGAATTCAATTCAAGAATGTGGTCCACGAGCTATAGCATATAGTATGTATTTATGTATTCTCACATAATACGAGTGTAATAGGCGAGGAAAGAGGGTTGGAAACCATACGAAACGCTCGACATTGAGAGAACTATACGTTCATTCATGATTTTGGAAGACGAATCGATAGAAATACGTATACATCAGATTGTGCTTTGTGAACAGCGGTCGCATATGCACACTCTGTACCTCTGCGCTTGCGTGATTTTTATCTGATATACCATTCGCATTAGGGTACACGTACTTTACCTGCAAACCTGCGATGTTGATTACACGTATACTAGGTTCACGTTACACACAAACGTGGTAAGGATGTATTTGTGCAAACAGAAGTTTGTTCTTCTCTGAGTGGGGTAGTTTGTAAGCACGAGTAGTGCCATCTACTTGTTTTAGAATGAAAGCATTTCACGATGTCCAATGCGGAAAACTTGAGCCGTGAATGCCTTTGGTAAACTGCGATGATTCTGTATTATCAGCACGTGCCCACTAGGGACACGTTCATTGTTTGCCGTCATATTTGTCTTCACCGAATACCGTTTACCCATAGGCATATACACAAAATATCTACGTGTTTGCGTATGCAGGTACTGTGAACAAAGCATTCACCGCTGGCTTGGAACGACGAGGAAGGGACTTTGGTAAAATCAACAATTATGTTTAGGTTTTTTGCTCCAATTGCGGGGAATGCGGAAATGGAAACACGTGTGTTAGTTCAGTCGATTCCAGTGAAAACTGAAAAAGGTAATTTTTGAGACGTAGATGGATTTCCAGAGAGGAGGAAGAGGTATTTCTTTGATTTTAGCGAGGAATGTTTTTTTCCTTTTTTTGAATCAGGGTAAAAGTGAAGAGGAAAGTCAATGAAATTCAAAAGCAAATGAATGCGGTCGGTATTAATGGAACATGAATGAACATTCTTTTTGCTGTGGATTTCGCGTACCTCATTGTGTATCTTCAATAGAGAACGGGTGAGGTTGGTTCATGTTTAATCAAGAGTTGAATATTTATCTGTTTTTTTTGAATTATAATGGATTGAATTAAAGGGAGTTTAGATATTCCTGGAACGTAAAAGCTTCTATTCAAATTTTGTTGGAAGGTAGAATGAAAGGGTGATTATTCCGAATGTATTCATTCAGATCATCATTTTAGGTGTAACAAAACAAACGATGAACCATTCCAGAGTTTCATGTTCAGCATTGCATTGATTTTTCAATTCCTGTTTCAGTTAGTTTAATACGATAATGGATCATGATGTATTTATTTTTTTTCAACAAATATTTATCCTATTCCTACAGGGAAATTGAAGAGCCGAAGAGCAAAGCTCGTGAGCAAAAAGCACCCTTATACACTGAGAGAAAAAAAATCTTAAAATATTGGATTGACCGAGTCGAATCGGATATTCTCTTGAATCAAAAAAACTTTCTTCAAACGAAGAAAGCATTCACTCAGTTCGAATCTATACAATGCGATAGACAGAAAATTTTCTTACCCCAAGTCAGGGGGGTGCAACTCGATAAAAACTATACGTAACGTTTTGTCACCATTCGATATTTCCCAAACTGTCCGCAAGAGACGCTGATTGTACTATCAGAAAAAGTCACGTGATACGATAATTTTTCGGCGCCTAATTTTGCATTTGAAATCGCTTGACAAATCATATCAATAATGGTGTTGATATATACATACAATTCTTGAATATGTCACATAACCAAATATGATAATGACGATACTGACACTCGTATCACGTACGTAGTGTACAAAAAAAACATCACGTGATTTTGACTTAGCTACAGACAGCGCCGTTCACGGACTTCAAGTGAAGTTTACTGTGGCGACAAAACGTTTCGCGAAACATTTGGAGGTGATTAGGTGAGTTGCACCCCCCTGCCCCAAGTATACTGTAAAAAATTTCTATGGGGAAATTCCTATATATTTACGTACAAGCGTTAGGAATTTTCCGAACTTATCCGGAAATTCACTGTGAAATGGTGGAAACATTCCATGAAGTTTGGAATTTTTAGATAAATTCATGGAAAATTCTATACAAATATACCGGAAATTGATTCCCCAATCAGTGCACTGAGAAAAGTGAACTGTAACCATTACCATTCGAAAATAGTAGTTGAATGACAGAATCAGGTTATTTGGTATCCATCTTCATGTAAATGGTAACCATTCCCATGTGCATGAACATTGCTACGATTCTCTATAGTATCCGAAACCAAATTCGCGAAGTTGTCCCCCAATTACTATTTGTACATGGTAATCATTACATTCCACTTCTCTCAGTGTGATTGTAATTTTCCGATCAATGTATACAGGAAGATTTCGATTATTTTTTATAGTGTACGTATCTTCTTTAGATCAGGAAAAAATTGATATTCTCGGACTAAGAAAATATGTTCTTAGGAATAATCTAATTTTCCTCTCAGTGTATCCGTAACAGATTTTCTCGAAGAGTGAATTTGCTTGTGCTTTTTACTTTCCGTGTTACTCAAATCGGAACCTAATTCAAAAAATTATATCCAGAAACAATCGTCTTCATTTTGTTAATTATTTAGATATCGAGTGAGTTATTTTCAATGAGGTTCCCGCATAGCACAAATGTCTCAACAATATCTCCAGAATATTTTGCAATGTTCTGGATACATTTTAATATCGCCAGAACATCCTGGAGATATTACTGAGACATTTGTGCTATGTGGGTTAAATTGAGGTACGATTAATTTGCATTGTAAGTTGTAAATTTAAGAATAATTCTTATGATTTTATTAAAGGTAACAATTTTGTTGCTGAAATTCCATACCACGACCTATCAGAATTGTTCATCAGGCCTCTGAAACAG
Organism: Gonatopus flavifemur; assembly: GCA_018340375.1. Taxonomy (NCBI): domain Eukaryota; kingdom Metazoa; phylum Arthropoda; class Insecta; order Hymenoptera; family Dryinidae; genus Gonatopus; species Gonatopus flavifemur. Next base: position 42,387,204 of record JAFFJZ010000003.1, on the reverse strand, counting down.
CTGTCAGAAGCTCCATTTGAATTTCGAATTATGTAATTTCGTTCCCTCAGTTGGATATTCATAGGTCAATTCAATTTGCTTTAAGATTGAAGAATTTAATAGAATGTTCTGGAACATCAGATCTGCAGTTGAACACCTAATCCCATGTTTGAGGGTACAAAAGAGGGACGTAATACGGAACAGAGAATATGGAAGCTATCTTTCGCCGACGACATTATAGCGATGGAAACGGTATTTGGAGCATTCGGAGGCCAAAATGAATGAGTAACTCAGAAGGAAGAAAACATCAGCGGAACAGCCTAAAAGAAAGCCTGGAAAAAATTAAAGTGGAGGTATTTATTGTTGAACTAAAATCAATTCATCTACACACTCCGCGAAAAGATGGAAGAAATCTTCAGATATCAATATTTTGAAACAATGTGATGATAAAGAATTTGAATGCTGATTTGATGATTCTCAATTTATTTGTTCCTGAAAAAAGATGGAGTGGAGAGTATTAGAGCTTGAATGGGGTATAGTTTACAGATTTGGGCTGTTGAATATCACATAAAAAATAGACAATGTCCTGTGAAATTTCTATCAAAAGTGCATCCATTGTTCCATGAATCTCAGGAGAGAGACATCAAACCATGCAGTTGTGTTTGTATTTCATAAATTCACATTAATTCCATGAAGAGCGTCGATAAAATGTTCTCAGATCTTATATTTGATTTTTCAATTAAAAAAAAGAATGTTGAAAGGAACTTTTTTTGGACAGTAGAGTCTTGATACAGACATCTTTCTTGTTTCTTATCGGTCTTTGTACGAGAAAATCACTGTGGCGTTATCAATCTTGATTATCATCTTGAATCCTATGCAAACCTCAAGTGGGATCGTTATAATGACGAAGATTAGGGTACCACTGTAATAACAAAGTAAATTGCAATGTTAGGGAAACCTTTGCAGAATATAACTAACGAATATAGTTCTAAGAGAATCATTTGTCTGGATTTAGTCGCGAGGATTTCATGAACATAGAAATATCACAGGATAGAACAAAACTATACAATAGAGTTGCTACAAAACGTATAGCATGGCACGGGATACTTTCCTGTGGAAATTGAAGAAAATGATCGAAATCTGGTACGACTGTTGAGAAGATGCATCAATTTAATCCTCCGTACTCGATAATGAGAAGATTCTTATACTTCTTCAGAAATATCTAGAGTAGACATGATTTTTCTTTCAAATTACAGGGATACTTTTAGTCATGATAACGAATGTTTAAGCAATCGAGTTATTTTTAATAATAAACTTTTATCGTTCGCACACGAATGGGATATCTTTTAGCATTCGATTATGCGAAGAATACAACAATTTGCCATGGAGCTGTGAACTTGAATGGAACAATGGAGGAAAGTTTGATGCATAAAATACCTTGGTAAAAACAGCTTACATTTAACCGCATATTAAAAGCAGGCGAGCGTACGGAGGCACTTATGCATTTTTCATGATAAGGGGTGCAATAATCTTCCGTGGAATATCAGTTTACGCTTTGATGGATCTCACTTTTTTAATGCTTATAAGAAATTATGTTTACATGAAATTCAAACAATCCGTATACTGATGAGGAATTCCATTCAGTTAATCAATTTAAAGCTACAGTGATGAATAAAAGTCTTGAACCTCTTCCTTGAACGCTTCTTTCGTATTGAAATTTTCCCTGTTCAAACTCAATTCAGTGCAGTTGAGGAATCAAACAGTTCTCTCCTATCATCGTTTTAAAAGTAATATGCAAAGCTGCAATTAAAATCAATATGTAAATTGAAAACCTAATGACGGGTGAAAAATGTTTCCCGATTGAATTTGTCATTCCAGTAAAATGAAATTTCTCCAACGTTCATTCTTACCTCATTTCCATATCATTCTATACCTCACAACTTTTTAAGGATATTACCAACGTTCATTGAGTAGAAAGTAGCAGTGCTTGCGCAAAGATGTTCACAGATGGCGCGAGTATATTCAAAATGCACCACCGTTATCGTGCACGTGCACGCTATCGCCATTCCCTGATTCTTGTACCCCACCAATCCCGAAGAAGCCGCCGTTGCCATCGAATCCCACCAACCCTGTGGCGCTCATGACGTCAAGACGCATTGCGACATATCCCTTGTTACCCCGTTTTACTCCTATACCATCTCTCATCTTCCACCAGGCAACTCTGTTTCGCGCTCCTTTCCCACACTCACATTCTTTGTATCCCATAAAAGTCGACTAACATGACAGCCGGGCGATTTGATGTTTCCATTTTCTGATTACCCATCTTTTTCTCCTTCTCTTTTTACTAATCTGTCGTCAATTGGGTTAACATAGAAATACCATACTCTTACACTTCAAATTTGAAATAGTGAAATTTCACTGATTGTAATGGAAAGTCCACCACTGCGAATCAGTGCACAATCAGTGAATACTGACTGCTCTATGTAGAGAAATTTCACCAATTCAATTAGTCAAGAGAGTTAGTCATTCTCAACTGAATGATCAGTTAATATTCACTGACATATCACTGATTCCATTCAGTGGTCGACTGATTTGAATTTGGAGTGTATGTTGAAAGTACATAATGGCTCATTTATTAAAATCCAAACACAGAACTGAATTCTAGGGAATTCTGTACCTGCGATCCCTTGTAAACTCCAGGGTAGAATGGAAAATGAGAACCGTCTTCAATAAACAAGTGACCTCCATCACAAGAGTTTCCAGATCTCTACACGACCGTGATTCGAATCGAAACAATGTCTCATTCAGAAGTACGATAGATCAACAAAGGTTGCAACAGTACTTGCTTTTTCATGAGTTCAAGACCAGGATTCAATAACTGACAAACTATTGAACAGAATTCAATTTCAACAAAGTCAATACGTCAAAAATGATCAATGTTAGTCGATGATGTAGAAATTTATTTTATTCTCAGATATCAATTGCCAATATAATTTCCGTTTATATGAATGTGATATGATTTTATCAACGAATATTTCTTGATTTTCTGTTCCAGGTGAGTATTTTCAAACGATTACAGAATTTTCAATGCTGGATATTTCCAATTGAGAGTGTATTATTGGTAAGTAAGTGAATATGAATGTTTACGATTTCTGTTAATTCCCAGGTCAGGGATGCCGATACTAACAACCTTGAACACCCCTTCCCCCCTATGAATATCGTTTTGAAAAATTGAGAAAAATTTTACTGTAAAAAGTTTCATCATTGTCAGCAAGTTTAGGATACTCTTGAAATCTAACTGAATGTAGGTTCAATTTTGAGGGAAGATTTCTCAAGCGTACCAGCTCAAAAATTTTTGCCTCCTGAATCTTTCTGAAATTTCACTGAAATGTAGTACTAATTAGTGACTTTTATTCCTATAAAGGATTTTGCTCTGGTACCTCTGGTTATCGAACTACAGGGGTCCAAAATTCACAGATTTCGTTTAATCAGCTCTTTTGAAGATATAATTTCTTAAATTACATTTTTTTATGAAATTATTTTCGATATTGTTTTTCGGAGCTTTTTTTCTGACCTCCACAATGGCGTAATCTGTTTTTGCCAGAAAAAATTTTTTCCAACAAATTTAGCGAGTTTAAAGTTATTTTTGCATTTTTTTTTCAATTTCAACAATTTTGAAAATTTTTCGAGTTAGCTCATCTGAAAGCTGGATTCTTCAGCTTTGGAATCATGTAGGAGAAATTATTGGAAGAAAATTTTATCTGGCATTCGCAACGGTTTGAAGCGCGCGTGTCGCATATTCCTATTAGCTACTGAACGTTCTGATACGATTCGTCATACCGTTGACGTGGAATTGATGTGAAACGAACTGTTTTTCAATAAAATATGATTTTTTAATCATGCCAATGATTTCATACAATGTTACCGTACCACTATATTATCAAACTTTATCAATAACAGCTTTTGAAATTATGGAACATAATAATGAATAAATATACATAATATAATAAATATGGAATAATTCTGCTCTATAGGAAATACACTGGCTTCTTTCCTGCATAACCCACACACTACTACATCGGGAAGACTGTTGGGAAACTTTTGTTGTAGACTCGGAAAAATGGTTCTCAAATCTATTCATTTGAATTTGTGATCGATTCTTCTCAATTCGATGAACAATTGAAATTCTGTAAACATCCTCGATACATCAAACATATCGACGATGTTCATTTGTTTTTCCTTGCTTATACGCATACTTCATACAACTTGGTGTCACACGAAAAATCGCATCGCATGACACGATCTTGAATTGTAGGTAAAATTGTTTCAATTCCAAATATGATTCGCAATTTGTGATGGGAATCAATTTTTTCTTCTCCAACTGTTTGATTGTGTTTGTTTGTAGGCAATTCAATTGATGGATAAAATACAGCATTATTGACACAACATTTCTTGATTTTCAAAAATGTCTGCAACTCAAAGTTTCGTTGATCGTTGTTGTAACCCTTTGCACAAAATCCATCACAAATTCAAATCAAGAGATTTGAGAACTATTTCTCCAAATCTACAAAAACAGTTTCCCAGTATCCTCCCCGATGCAAAAGTGTGTGGGTTATGCAGAAAAGAAGCTGCTGCCTGTTCTGGAGAGAAGCCTCCAATTGATGCACAAGATGATTCGTTCGGTCATGTTTCACTCGAGGTATTGATATCATATTTTCAATTGCTGAAAAGACAATTTGTACATCAATGAAAATGAACAATACATTTATGTGAATGATAATTAATTACTACGATACACTGTAAAAAAAATCGGTAAATTTACCGAACTTTCCTTCGGGAATCGTCCAAAACTGGTTCGGTAAAGAGTTTTACCGAAGATAGTTCGGTAAAACTCAGGTACCATGATTTTACCGATGTTGTTCGGGAAAATTTTTGTCCATGATATGTGGAGTTAGAAAAAATTTCGAGGTGAAAAAAAACTACTCGTAATGACAGGTTTTTTAATCATTTCAGAAGATTTGGAATCAAATGGATCATACGAGGAAAACATTTTTTTCATGTTTCGCTTTATCTTAAACCAGGACTTATAGAAAAAATTCCGAGTTTTGAAAAAAAAACGTACTGGTAGAAACAAGTTTCTTATCCGATTCAACAGATTTGTAATCGAATGGTCCATATGGGAAAAACAATTTATTTTTCAATTCTCCCTTTATTCCGAACCAGGACTTGGAAAAAATTTCCAGGTGGATTTTCTTCAAACAACTTCGGTAAATTTACCGAAGTTTTTGGGAGAAGTTTTTGTAATCCATGAGAGGACTTAGAAGAAATTCCGAGTTTTGAAAAAAAATACGTACTAGCAGAAACAAGTTTCTTATCCGATTCAACAGATTTGGAATCGAATGGTCCATATGGGAAAAACCATTTTTTTTCACTTCTTCCTTTGTTTCGAATCAGGACTTGGAAAAAATTTCCAGGTGGAGTTTGTCCAAACAACTTCGGTAAATTTACCGAAGTTTGTGGGAAAAGTTTTAGTAATCTATGAGATTTCCATGGACTTGGAAAAAATTTCGAGTTTTGAAAAAAAAACGTACTGGCGGGGACAATTTTGTTAGCACGGTCCTGAAAATTTACCAAAAGTAACTGAAAATTCACACCTCGTCTATCTTTTTGTGTATTCTAAATATGAAACATATGTAGACTTCCAAGGTGGCTATCCAGCATGTCGCGCCATAGCTCAGCGGTTAGGTCTTAGGTTTCAGTCGGTAGGTAGGTAGGAATGTAGGTTCGAACCCCGCTAGGTAGGTATGATTTTCTCTTCATCTAGATGGAGTGATCAAGTTCCTCAGTGATCTTTGAAACACAAGGAATATGCGAAATCAGTTCGCGTAATAACATTTTTTTTCAATTTTTATGAATATTTTGAGCAATAATTTTCCAGTACATGTAAATTGTGATACAAAACTGCAGAAAATTCACGAATCTCGGTAATTTCACCATACTATTTCGGCAATTTCTAGCCATTCGATTCCATATTTTTCCCGAGGATAACCCGTAAAATTACCATCCTATTTCGGTAATTTCAAGTTACTCGAGTTCATATCATTCCCGAAAGTAATCGGTAAAATCATCGGATACATTCAAAATTATTCCCGATACCAATTGGAAATTTTACCGAAAGTTCGGGTTAATTGCTTCCCGAATATTTTCGGTAAATTTACCGAAATTTTTTTTACAGTGTATGCTTCACATCATTCAGGATGACGATGATGATGGTATTGATGAACATGGTAATGACGATGATCACCAGCCATTAGAGAAGAAACCAAGAGATTGTAATATTGAGGAACATGAATCGGCTATGGAGGTTCTTGATCAAATTAAGCAGAAATATAAAACTCCCTCGAGTGCTTCGGGAAAAGTATTACTCCTCACGCTTGCGCCAAAATCCTGGGTTCGGAAGAGACTTGCTGACGAGTTTGAGACTTCTGAACGCCAAGCTAGGAAAGCTATCGAACTGGTAAAAGAAAATGGTATTTTAACGTCACCATCTCCAAGAAAGGGTCATACTTTAGCTTTTGAAATGAAAAACAAGATCATAAGTTTCTATAATGATGACGAAAATAGTCGTATAATGCCGGACATGAAAAATTTTGTTTCAGTTAAAAAAGAAGACGGATCACGAGAGCACGTACAAAAGAGATTGATTCTATGCAATCTTTCAGAATTATATTTTGCTTTCAAAGATCAGAATCCTACTGTTCCGGTCAGTCTCTCTACATTCTCGCAGCTTAGACCTCTTAATTGCGTACTCGCTGGTGCTAGTGAAACGCATACTGTTTGCATTTGTGTCCATCACGAGAATGTCAATTCAATGCTTGATGCGACACACTGTAAGAAAAATTTCGGTAAATTTACCGAAAATATTCGGGAAGCAATTAACCCGAACTTTCGGTAAAATTGCAAATTGGTATCGGGAATAATGTATTCGATAATTTTACCGATTACTTTCGGGGATGATATGAACTCGAGTAACTTGAAATTACCGGAATAGGATGGTAATTTTACGGGTTATCCTCGGGAAAAATATGGAATCGAATGGCTCAAAATTGCCGAAATAGTATGGTGAAATTACAGAAATTCGTGAGTTTTCTGCAGTTTTGTATCATAATTTACATGTACTGGAAAATTATTGCTCAAAATATTCATAAAAATTGAAAAAAAATTTTATTACATGAACTGATTTCGCATATTCCTCGTGTTTCAAGACCACTGAGGAACTTGATCACTCATCCAGATGAAGAGAAAATCATACCTACCTAGCGGGGTTCGAACTCACATTCCTACCTGCCTATCGACTGAAACCTAAGACCTAACCGCTGAGCTATGGCGCGACATGTTAGATAGCTACCTTGGAAGTCCACATATTTTTCATATTCAGGATACGCAAAAAGATAGACGAGGTGTGAATTTTCAGTTACATTTGGTAAACTTTCAGGACCGTGCTAACAAAATTGTCCCTGCCAGTACGTTTTTTTTCAAAACTCGAAATTTTTTCCAAGTCTATGGAAATCTCATGTATTACACAAACTTTTCCCACAAACTTCGGTAAATTTACCGTGAAGTGAAAAAAAAAATTGTTTCTCCCATATGGACCATTCGATTCCAAATCTGTAGAATCGGATAAGAAACTTGTTTCTGCCAGTACGTTTTTTTTCAAAACTCGGAATTTTTTCTATGAGTCCTGGTTTAAGATAAAGCGAAACATGAAAAAAGATGTTTTCCTCGTATGATCCATTTGATTCCAAATCTTCTGAAATGATTAAAAAACCTGTCATTACGAGTAGTTTTTTTTCACCTCGAAATTTTTTCTAACTCCACATATCATGGACAAAAATTTTCCCGAACAACATCGGTTAAATCATGGTACCTGAGTTTTACCGAACTATCTTCGGTAACACTCTTTACCGAACCAGTTTTGGACGATTCCCGAAGGGAAGTTCGGTAAATTTACCGATTTTTTTTACAGTGTAGATATTCAAAAATTAACATCCGGTACGAATAATCCAATCGCCACTTATCATGATGCTCTCAAAATGTTTTTGTGTCAGAATCCATGTGCCGAATGTTATCTCGATGAATGTTCATTATGTCCTGGCAAAGAGGGTTTCCAGAATTTTTTACAAACAGTTTTCGAAGACAATTGCATCGAAAAACTCGAATATCAAATTTGGCAACAGACTGATCGTAGTACTTTGCGTACTGAAGTTGCAGATGCAGAAGTGTTTTTAGAAGAACTTTCTCGTTGCCTTTCGAAACTCAAATTCCATTCATTCGTTGCGAAACAGCAGTCATCTTTTCTGAGAAATATGAAGGATAATTTACAAGAAGGAGAATTTTTAGTTTTACGCGATTTCGCGGAGAATTATGCGTTCGTAGCCCAGAATGGTGCACAGGGTTTCCACTGGAACAATATAATTTCATTAATCTTTTGTATCATTACAAAGATTTTGGAATAGCAGCTGAATGGCATTTCCATGCAACCGCTCATGGAAAAGGGCCTTGTGTCGGTATCGGTGGTAATCTGGAACGACTAGCAGCTCGAGCGAGTCTTCAAGCGAGATCTAAGCAGCAAATTTTAAATCCTGATGTGCTTTACGAATGGACAATGAGAAATCTATCAGAAACTGTTGTTGTTTTTATTTCGAAGACAAATCATGAAGTCACTGCTAAAAAGCTCAAAAGTTGCTTCGAAACTGCACAGAGGAAAATTATAATGTAAATTTAACATCAGTGCATAGATAAAACTTTAAATGTGATTTCTACATTAATTTTGATGAAACTCACATGATACGTACATGACCATTGCTTTGGAAGATTGTAAAAATTACGCCAATCCAAAAATATATTTATTATGATATTATTGACCACGAACAATGTAAATTTTCCATTACACTCGACTGAATCTACTTTTCACGAACGTGATGCCATAAGGCATGCTCAACCACATTTCCACTTATTCAATTCTACAGCAATCCAATGTACATTCAACAAGTACAGTTGCTAATGTTACTCATGCTTTTTTGAATGATAATCTGATTTATTTCCCAGGAATTTTATTCTCATTCTCAAATATACAGTTACCGCAATCTGATGTGTATTCAACAATTGCTTCTGCAAAAACTACTCGCCTGTGTTGGTAATACTACTGAGAAGCTTTGTAACACTCCTTTAAGTTCAAAATGATTAAAATCGCGTCACAAAGATGGCGCAAACAGTTTCAACAGTTTTCCGCGAGTATCAGTTTGTTCCTACATTTGACATATTAAAAACTTGAATCTCCACCCATAGCGTACGGTTAGTGATAATGATAGAATAAGGCGACATAACATTGTATTGTATCTTATTGTAATATGTAATATGTAAGATGTAAGATAATTCAAGCTGAGTGATTAAAGTTCATTTCACTGCTCAAAACTGCATTTGTATATATTGTCTCATTGCAAATTCAACAAAAAACACAACAGCAAGAATTAATTGGGAAGATACAATTTTTTTTATTTCAATTGTCAGTGAAAATTCATAAAAATGCGGCGCAAATAATGTAAAATTTTAATCACTTAAATTTTATCCCCATCTTTGTGGCTTTTGGAAAATTAACAAAAATTGTTGTAGTTATTATCGTAGTTCTCGCGTATGCATAAAATATATGAATGAGCGATTGAAATTTTATTCAAAAATCCTAACATGTTTTTTACATCAGACTGATGTACAAATTTCAAAAGTTTGAAGTAAATATCGCTTGTCATACTGTTTATATTTCATTCATCACGACAATAGAATTTACATTTGATGTATGTGATAGTTATGAAGTGCATATGTTAAAATTACATCAGATTGCGGTAGAATTGCGACGTTTTCAATTTACAGCAAAAATGATGTAGAATTTCCACCGCAGAAATGCTATCCCTATATTTACATGTGGATTTGGTCAAATTCATCGCAATTGCTGTATCTCCTACCCCAAATTTTTCTCCGTGTGCAAAAACAATCCCAGGAACGCTCAAATATCATTGTTTCATCCCAACTTCGAACATGACTTTGCATTTACGAGTATTTTCGTCATGATTAAATGTAGATGTTTTCCCGAAGATGAGAGTTAAAAAAAAAATTAATACGAATAAGAAATTGCGCTAAATATATTGCTTCGAGCAGAATTATTCCATACTTATTATATTATCTGTATTTATTCATGATTATGTTTCATAATTTCAAAAACTGTTATTGATAAGGTTTGATAATATAATGGTACGGTAACATTGTATGAAATCATTGGCATGATTAAAAAATCATATTTTATTCAAAAACAGTTCGTTTCACTTGTATTCCGCGTCAACGGTATGACGAACCGTATCAGGAGATAATAGGAATATGCGACACGCGCGCTTCAGACCGTTGCGAATGCCAGATAAAATTTTCTTCCAATAATTTCTCCTACATGATTCCAAAGCTGAAGAATCCAGCTTTCAGATGAGCTGACTTAAAAAATTTTCAAAATTGTCGAAATTGAAAAAAAATGCAAAAATAACTTTAAACTCGCTAAATTTGTTGGAAAAAATTTTTTCTGACAAAAACAGATTACGCCATTGTGGAGGTCAGAAAAAAAGCTCCGAAAAACAATATCGAAAATAATTTCATAAGAAAATGTAATTTAAGAAATTATATCTTCAAAAAAGCTGATTAAACGAAATCTGTGAATTTTGGACCCCTGTAGTTTGATAACCAGAAGTACCAGAGCAAAATCCTTTATAGGATTAAAAGGCACTAATTAGTACTACATTTCAGTGAAATTTCAGAAAGATTGAGGAGGTAAAAATTTTTGAGCTGGTACGCTTGAGAAATTTTGCCCCTTTTATGGAAGGTTACTATCATGATAGTACCTGATACAGCACGCAGTTCTTGGAGATATCTAAAAGAATACTCAATTAAGAGATTTCCAAGAACGTTCCTGGAGAGTTTTGAAAGGTATATCCCAGAAGTGTTGGAAAGACATCTTGTAAAATATTTCTAAAAGATGTCAAGATTCGAGACATCTCCAAGACGACCATGCGAGATATCTTAAAGATATCTTTTAGAAGCGTTTGAAACATATTTACTTGGAAGACTTCAACAAGATATGTTTAAGAAGATAGATTGTTAGCAGGTTTGAGTTATGAATACCTAATCATATGAATTAACACGAATATCACTTGGAATGTGCCTTTTATTATAATCAAATTACAGATGCGATGAATTCGTTCACAAATCGAAAGCTTGAAAAATCTATGTACATGCCGAGAGATTTTGAATTCTGCAAAAAGTACAATTTCGTGACCTTTTAATACCCGTGGTGGAATTAACGAATCTCCAAGACACCAATATTTTACAAATTAACTAACCTTTTACGCTCAATTTTATGTACAGCCTTGAAGTGAATTCAAAAAACTTCTTATTTATACTTGTTAATAAGTTATTATTCAATTACGATGAGATAGAAATAATTTTAGAAGGATCTGTGGTATCCACGGCCAACTTATCTGACATTTGTTCATATCATAACAGTTTTTTTTCACTGACACTATTTCACCATGTCATATTGACAATTATAAGCATTAAAATCAAACTATCTGTATAGCTCAGTTCACTGAAGCGTAAGTACATTGTAAGATGCGCGGGTTTGATTTCCGCAACCTCAAAGATCCAGATAAAATAAACTTCATGAGAGTGTGAGAGCGATAAAGATAAACAGGGAGGAGAAGGGAAAACAAGACGTTAGAATTTTTTTGTGAATGAGTTCAAGCTTCTTCCAAGACATTTTTATGGACTTTTCAAGATATCTTCAATGAATCTTGAAGAACTCTTTTAGATTTCTTTATTTCTCCTTAAAGATATCTTTGAGAAGTCTCCGAGAGGTCTTTTAGAAATCTATTCATGTTGCATAAGACATCATTTCGAATACGAAAAGATATCTTTTAGAAAATCCTTCAAGACTTCTTGTACTTTTGGAAGATATCTTTCAGAATTCTAAAAGATATCTTTGTGTCTGTTTGGGACATTATTAAGTCATTATAGTATGTTCACCCGTGATGACTATCTCATTTTCATGAAATTGAATCTACATTCAGTTAGATTTCAAGAGTGCTCTGAACTTGCGGAAAACGATGGGACTTTTCACAATACAATTTTTCTCAGTGAATAAAACTATTTGTTCTTGAAGAATCCTCTCTTAGGTTCCATAAGAATTGCAGATACAACAAGTGGTTCTAGGTTGCCGAAAAATTCAGTCAATATACAACCATTAGTTATTCAAGAATACATACACGGAAAAAAGAAAACAGTATTGGTTATTGTTCATGACAGCAATCGGTTGAAAAACAAAAGAAAACACGCTTGGATAATGAAGGTTAGTGCGATCACAGTGACTTATACTGCAATGAAATTCGTCAATGCTGGGTGGACAGTAACGGTTACTGGGAATCGCAATGCTGCACGGCATGAATTTGAGTTTCAATATATTATTGTGATTGTCACAGTAACCATTGCTGTCTTTTTTTTCCGTGTACCGCAAACTCATGCTCGTCATTGTTCTGGAGCTGTACAAATATTAATTTATCCAAGTGGCAGTAGCCACGTCCAAAAATTCCCTATCAAGAAACTATCAATTCATCATAATATTCAAAATCGAAATCTAGAGCAAGTTTCTGACATTAAATCGTGTACGGTAAATTTAGAATTGTTTGAATACAATTCTGAAGGTCGAAAAACATTGTTGAACGTTGTGTGGTATTGTTTGCGGTTCTAAAACAATGGCTTGAGAGTTAGGCATTGTTCATGCACAAAAAAAATGAACTGTCAATTTCATCAAAGCTCCGATCACTGCTACTGGGATTCTTGTAAAATTCAACGAAAACCTATCGAATTCAACAAGAATTTCGGTAAAGATCGAAGATCGTCTCGAATCGGCTCGAAATTTCGAGCCAATCTTCGAGCCGACCTCAATAATTCTGTACGATCCGATCTTCGAGCAGAGCTGAAAAAATTTCAGTCGATCCGAGTTTCGAGCTAAGCTAGAACTATGAGATCGACGAGCTAGATCGTCACTGAAGAAATTATTATAATATTGAGATTGAATATTGAGATTATCATGGAATAACTCAGGGTGTACTTTTTTTCATATTTACCACGGTTTATGAAACAATATTGTGTTCAATTAGTGGCAAAGTCAGGAGTTTTGTAAAAATATATTTACAAAAATATTTTTCTATTATAAAGTTGGTTTTTCTTTACCAATCTTCCGAAGATACATTTAATGATGTATTTACCCACCTATTCATCAAAAGATGCATTCATTCACAGTAAAGAATTTTTCGTCAAATTCAACACACAAGCGAATGTTAACCATTTTTCTTCACACTCAATGTGTGTTGATTCCAGAGTGACACTTATAAAGTGTTAATTTGAACTCGAATAACATTTTAATGTGTTGAAAATGAATCGATCGAACAGCATTTGATCAGTGTGTTAAATGAACACACAAAAGTGTCAAATATTCAACACTTGAATTTCAACACGTAGTTAAATATTCAACACTTGAATTTTGACACGTACTTCTTTTTTACACAATGACGGAATTGTTTTTACTGTGTTGAGTTATTATAATTAACACATTTGTAAAATTTGATTCAATTAGTCATGAAAATTTCGTGGAAGCGTTGATTTATACTCCAGCTTCAAGAGTTTCAGAAATATGTTCCGTTCCAAAGAGCTCTTGAATGCCAACATTTTTTATTAGCATGTATTTTGGATGGAGATCGTGAGATCGTCGATCTAGCTCGACGATCTTCGAGCCAATCCGAGCTCCGATCCGAGCAGTGGAGCTATCGATCCGATCTCCAAGCCGATCTTCACTGTAAAACACAAGAGCCAAGCCGAGCTCATGCTGAAAACTCGGATTAGCTCGGATCGCGGCAACACTACCTGAGTCGAAAAGTGGAACCTGATTCAACTCTGCGTATTATGAAGTTGATCAGACTTTAAGAAATATTACAATTCTTCGACTCGGGTTTAATAACCGGAGCCCCGGTAAAGTGACAGTCCATTTTTTCCTCGTGTGGATAGTTACGGGTGTGGAAATTAATTCTTGGCGCCAGTTTGGGCCAAACTAGACGTCCTTATTTCATTTCAGGCCCTGCTTTGGTGACCCTTATGGGACCTAGGCAAGATTGTCACGCATTCATCTTCAGGGCCTGCATAGTATTTCCAACTTGGTCCTATGTAGGACACCCATAATGAAGCCAAAGCGGGCGCTGAAACTAGGACCTTTAAAAAGATAATAAATTGTTGCGAATATTATCAAATTGAATAAATATTGCAAGGAGAGAATCCCAGGTGGAAGCTTCCTTGATTGAAAATTGGGCTATCCAAGGCCCTATCTGTACCCAGAGCACTTCGAATTCAGCCCGGACAGGGCCTATAATAGACCGATTTCAATTTCTACTCAGGTATTCCACCCAACATTACTTTGCTCATACATTATCGGACTGTATCAAGAAACAGAACAGCCTCATTATGTCTCGCAATTAACCATACAGTCATATTTTTTTCGATTTTTTGACATTGTTCACCGATAGTGTGAACACAGTGATGATGGATGAAATATTTTTTTGTGTGCATATATCGCAAAAAATCGATCACTCTGCGTTTCAACACTTTTTGTTGAAGAAACAGTTTTTCATATATTGCCATACGTGTTTTCACACTGGCATGTAATGTATACCGCCACACATCAGGATTATAATTAGTGAAACAGGCAAATAAGGAAATCACCAATATGATTGGAGTGAATTTGTTCCCACTAAAAACAAATCATACAAACTCATACGTTTTATTAAAATCTGATTGAAGTGTCCAAGTACTAGATGTATAGCAATGTGGAAAGATGAAATGATGTACAGTTCTTTACCTTTCCCAGTAGAGATGATTATGGTGATGGTGTAGCACCTTTCAAGGCACTTGCAGTAAAGTTAGTCACTAGAAAAGGCGTTGACATCCACTGTAAGGTGGCTAGAATCATGTCTGCTAAGATGAGTAGATACTGATACCGGCACTCTGGTCATCATCATGAGGTAATCAGTCTTATGACTGGTTTGATGAAATCCTCCAACCCTGTCTATTATCCTCTGAACGCTTAATTTCTACATATCTACGACAACCCTCATCTTGTATAATTTGCTTCATATAACTTAATCCAGGTCTACCTTTTCGAGTTTTACCATTCATTTTTCCTTCCAATATTGTTTTCAATAAACTATCATGCCCTAATGTGTCAGATTACTTCTTCTTTCCACGAGATGTTTCAAAAGGCTTCTTTTTTCATTTACCTTCTCAAACACTTCTTCATTTTTTACTCTCTGTATCCACTTTATCCTAAGCATCCTTCTATAACACAACATTTCAAAAGCTTCGAGTGTTCGTGGGTCCGTTTTTCCAATTGTCTAAGTTTCGCAACCATATAATGCTGTGCTCCAAACGTAACTCTTCAAGAATTTCTTCCTTACTGCTAAGTTAATATTCTTTGAGCATAGTAACTGTTTCTTTTGGTGGGAAGCCTGTTTTCCTTGTGCTATTTTTGCTCTTATATCTCTTTCGCTTTCACCGTTTTCTGTAATTATGCTTCCTAGATATTTAAATTCTTTCACTTGCTAAATTGTCTCCGCATCCATTTCGATTTTCGTCCTTCTTGATGTCTTCGCAGTTGTACAAATCATGAATTTTGTTTTGTCCTTATTTATATTCATACAATAGTTTTCTAGTAATATTGTTTCCATAGTGTTGATTTTCGTCAATGATCAGATTCAGAAGCAGTCTATTACCATTGAGTCAAGTTCAATTCTTATTCGGATTATGGAGAGAAGATTGGGCCAGTCTTGGCCCGATGGTTATGCATAAGTCTTTAGCCATGGTGAACTCGGAATTCGGTCGCTAATTGGAAACATTGTACCACTCATGTGGACAACATCGGCACAATTGTTTTCAATGAACGCTTGTTCTTTACACTTGTGCCAAGCTTGTACCAAGTACAGTGGCTATTCCAAAGATATAATCAAATGTATCATCACTGATTATCCATTGGAGACA
Source organism: Gonatopus flavifemur (assembly GCA_018340375.1). Taxonomy (NCBI): domain Eukaryota; kingdom Metazoa; phylum Arthropoda; class Insecta; order Hymenoptera; family Dryinidae; genus Gonatopus; species Gonatopus flavifemur. The sequence continues at coordinate 42,371,052 of JAFFJZ010000003.1, read as the reverse complement.
ACGAGACAATCATGGAAGAATATTGGTCACATTGTTCTTAAGGGTATCCCGTAGAAGCCGGAGTTACTAGATTGTTTTTCCCAAAATACTCAAAGATGACTCAATAGAATGGAATATAACAACCAGCCAGACCTTCTGTTGATATGGGAGTTGTTTCAATTAATTTTATTCAGTCATCTTCGAGTATTTTGGGTAGAGAGATCTAGTAACTTCGGCTTCTACGGGATACCCTTAACGGAAGATTATTCCTGACACATGTGCCAATCCTGGGAGGAGTTTGGGTTTTGTCAGTCTTGCCAACACTCGCAAGGGTGGTTCAATTGTGAATAGAATGTAAAAACAAAAGGATGGAATGATCGATAATATAAGTGAACATCGTAGCGATGTTTGGGATAGAAATTCCCGAAGAAAATCCCTGCAATGGGCTATTTTACGGGTCGATTATTATGCGTTGAAGTATATCTCCAAACGCCATAATTTACGGTTGATCATTAAACGCAGTCAGCACATTGGTGTTGTTTCTAAAACCACTCGACGAGTTGTGAGCATGCTTCTGTAAACTCATATGAACAAAACCACCAGTTTCTCACGAAGCTCGTACGAAAACCCTCTTATTGAAATCAATCGCAGCAATTACGTTCGCTTGACAGTTAACCGCGAAGAGCATCTCCTCCTTACATTTTCAGTGAGGTGGATGATAATAATGAATACCCAAACCAGTTCATCTCGTACTCTTGCTCTTATCACGTTTCCAACATGATTTTCCTACGAAATCACTTTGTTGAATGAAAAGACGATTATTATCTCTCCGCCACAAATCTTCATTTCCAACCTTCACCTTTGATAAAAGTTGAATTTTATGAAACATTAATGAGCTCTCGTTTATTTTTGCAGTGTGTTTGAAGAGATCTCATTTATGATTGAGAGAAAAATCACAGAGGAATTGTATATATTGATATATGTTGTACCTTGAATTCCATTGGAATACAAAAAGATTAATTTTGAATGGCATTTGAGAGGTCTGTGTGTCGTGAGATGAAACATCTTTTCTTTCATCATTATTGTAAAGCAAATAAACATGGATAACATGACATGACTTGTTGGCATTCGTTAATACTTCAAATTCACACTAATAATAAGACGGTGTTGGAGTAAAAATATGCTGTTAATGACCCCTTGACACGAAGAATTGAGGAACATAATGTGTCGCTTCACGTTAGTCGTGGATTTCTCGCTCTTCTATTCTCGGATCAAGTATTGCCTCTGTTTCCAAAATATACTGACCCTCACTCAATCATTCCGCCTACCGAACGTGTGGAACCAGTGACGTATGAATGATATTCCATAACCCTCGTCCGGTGGTTTTCTTCATTAAATTTTGATTTATTATAGTGGAACTGATTTTTAAATAACTCTTCCATGGAGCTTAGATTCAAAAACTCACGAATGTGGAGAAATGAATTTTTCAAACATTTTATCATATGACTTGAATGTTTCTAAGTTACTTTTGATCTAAGGATTTTGATTTGAATCAGCAGTTTGAATGTTAGAGATGAAGTCACGTTCGAGATTGCTCTGTTGACCATCGTTTTGCAAACATTGCAGTCTTCTTCATCAGAACTGAACGAGTAGTTTAAATTTCAAATCTTAAGCTTCACTCCGAAGGTTCTAGTCGTGTACATGAGAAAGGAGGAAAGAAACGAGCGGTTGTGAATGTACGGAGAACATTTTTCGAACATCATCACAGGTAATCATTTGGAGAATGATTTTCCTGTCCTTGAATGATATCTGTTATGTATTCATAGTAGGATATCACAATATGCTGAATATATAATCATGATAGAAACTTGTTCTGAGGATTGAAGGAGGTTTGAGTGTTTTTCAGGAATTGAAAAAATCATTTAAACATATTTTTCGTACTGAAATTTCTGAATGTGATAATAGGGTGAGTGCACCAGTGAATGAACAGGCACCGGTGAATGAACACTGTCCGCGAAACGTATTAAAAAATGATTTGAAGTTAATTTAACCCAAGAAAATGTTAGTATAAGAGATATATTAATACTTGTTATACAATGAATTGTCCCTTCAGAGTGCCACAATTTGCATTTTCCAAGCTATTCATTTACTGGTGAATTTGGAAAATCTACATATGTTCATGAATATCTCTGGAGATAAGAACGGATCCATGGGAATTCAAAGGAATTTATAATACTGAAAGCTTCCTCAGTTCATACAAAACACAAAAATGAGTGATTTTATGAATTTTATTTGGAAAAAGTAGCAGTTTATAGCGACGAATGCTTAATTGTTCATTCATTGGTGCACTGACTCTATGAGGATGAATTTAAATTATAGTGTGATATTATGTATTAAAATTACTTCAGCTATAAATCAGTGTAGATTGTTGATTGATCAAATCCATGTTGATTGGATTTTTCAAGTTCAAACGTGGTGAATTTCATCACGCTCATAACAGTAGTAAACGTTTAAGGAAAGAGATTTTTACTTATCCACGATCATTTGTCATTAGATTGTGAGTTGTTTTAACCAACGTATCGAACTTCCCATGAAATATCATGTTCATGTCGATGCAACAAAGAAGTAACTATGTACAAAGTCAAAAAGTATGTTAAGTATGTTTTTAACCCAACTTCATCATCATTCCCATGTTACTTTCAGCCTCTTGGGACACAAACATTAATTTTTATTTGATTATTTGGCATGTGATTACGCAATTGATTCAATTGATAGCTAAATATTTTTCTCACTACAATTCAACATTCTTCCCCAAGTTCCGTAATTCACGGTCGAGGACTGATTCTACTCATCTTCTTATTTTTCACAATCCTCATCATTCATCAGCGGAATGATTTCATTTTAGAACTCTATGATTATTTTTTCATAATAAAACCAACGCTTGTTAGCACTTGACGCTTTTGTATACTCACGCCTACAGGGATGCTGGACTTTGAACGGACCCAGTCATCGTGCTCATAGGAAGCACCAAGTATTTTGATCGTTGTCTAGATCCAGTTTCAAATGATTGCTTAACGCGAACATCATCCAGAATTCTTTGTAAAAAAAAAATAAAAGTGAAACTACTTTTCTGCGTGTCGCTATTCGGAGGTGTGTACAGAAATAGTGAATGCGTCGATTACGAGAATCATGTGAAACGCAATCGTTATTCTTTTGTTGTTCCTTTGAATATACAAAAACGTGAATGTGAAAGTGTATCAACGGGTAATTAGTTTTCATAGTGATTCATAGTGTTTTGAGCTGTTGAATGAGAAAATATATGTATATACATGGATCGATATAAAGTGCGTGATGTTGCTGTGAGCGAGGAAGATCCATGCTTCACGTATTTTTAGAAATATGAATTGTTCTGCATCGATCTAATTTAATCCAGAGCAATGCATACGGGAATCAGAAGCGCTTTCTTCGATATGGGATTGTTTTCGCCTATAACGACCAAACATAAAATCAAATACAAAAGACGAAGGTAGGAAATAAGTAGAATAAATCTTCCATCGCATCTGTACTTCGATTATTCGTAACAATGTACGCAGTTTGGGAATTATTCATGCTTTATAAAAAGTGAGGGGATCATCAATTCTCGTGTATTACACAGGAGTTGTGAATTGGACAAAATTTTGAAAATCCATTCCAACTCCATTGCATGCCCATGCGAATTTGCGCAAAAAACAATCTTGAAGAAAAAGAGATCGGTGACCTCTTACCGTATTAAAGTAGGTCGGAGATCGCCTGCAGGTAATCGCCCTGTTTCCTCCTCGATGAGGAAAACAACCTGTACACGTACAAACATTTACACATGGAACCTATATGTGCTATTCATGAATTTAACACGTGTGGCGTGTAAATCATATCGGAGATTTTGTTCGCATGTCACCTACGTGTATGTATACTCGTGAAAGCGGGTTAATACGTGATGCTTATTTAACGAGCGTGTCAAACTTTTCATTTAAATACGTAGCGGCGACGTGATTATGATAGCAGAGGAATATCAACTCTGTTGCAGAAAACTGAAGGACTGAAGATTTATTCCAACTCGTTGAAAAGATTCGATGAAAGAAGTGTTCTTGTTTACAGGGAAAAAATGTAATCCCGTATGGCACGACAGTTCAAAAAGAATCTCTGATGCGCTGTCAACATTTTTTATGAGTTTTTTGCAAATCATTTTGAACTCTTTTGAAGGTTTTGTTTTAATGGAGTCTTTACTTGAGAAATTTCATCAAAGTTTACTGGAATTCAATAAAATTCTTACAGGAGCAAATCTCTTCAATTTTCAACAATGTTACGAGTTTTTTCTCGGTTGGTCGTATTCTGTGTTCTTTTTGTCGAATTATAATTCTGAATACGAGATCTCATCATTGTACCATTATTTGAAATTGGAGTTACGTATTCAAAGTGAAAAAATTTTCAAAATTATATTTAATTTATATAGAATTGTACATAAGTCATATATAAATTGTATATAATTTTGGATGACGAGGCTGAGATACATAAAAAAACTTGATATAAGATATTATCATAAATATCGTGGATTTCTCGTTCTCAAATCATTGTGAATAGGGATTTGCTTGTGTAGTGAGCTATTTATCTTTCCCCGTGGAAAGATTTCCTGACTTATCAACCATCGCTCTACCGAAAACGCGATACCTATGCTGCTTAGAATGCATTGGTTTATGCATCGACCGCCATCTCTCACTCAAAGCTATTGTCACAAAGAGAACAAGATCGATTTTCGTAATATTCAAACTTCCACACTTGTTAAACCTTCCAAATAACTCGCGATACGTAACTTTATATTTTCTTCCAATTTAAATACTTCATCTAAGCCAAGATATTAAAATTTTCATGATTTCAATTCCTGGAAACTTTTATTGTTCCAAACTAATCAAAAACACAGTGTCCTGTGAATAAATAATTCTGATCGTCGAATAATCAATCTTCAAAACACTTATTTGCGTAAGCAAAGAACGAAAAACTTCAATCAAACTTTGTAGATTTAAGATATTTTCGATAGAACGAGAAAAGAAAATGAGTTTCCAAACTTTGTAAAAGTTTTAGATAATTTTATTTATCCCAACAATTTAGAATACGTCACTTCATTTTGTCAAATTTGATCATATTACTTATCATCCTTACAATTTTGATGATTTTAATCATTGAGAATTCATATCGTTTCAAACTAATTGAAAACAGATTTTCCCGTGAAGAGAGAATATTGGTTCTTGAAAAATCAATCTCCGTAGCAGTCATTTTTTAAAGGGAAGAACGAAAAACTTCAGTGAAACTTCGAAGATTTTAGAGAATTCCAATGGAATGAAAAAAGCTGAACTCCAAGGGGATGGAATAATCAGAAAACGAGTTTGCAAACTTTATACAAGCCCTGTGGTTTCATTTATTTTTTGCAATGACAATTTGTTTTTTTTGCTACAGAACTTTTTCGGCAGTAACAAATGAAAATTCGAACGACACACGTATCTTTCATTCAAACAGATCTGTTTCTACTCCCGAAGTTACGAAATATCGAGTTCCAGAATATTCGATATTATTCGAAATGTGTTTCTCGATGTGAACACAGGGATTGAATGAATCTCGATTTGTTGTATTATAGGAATATCTTGCATCAAAATGAAAACATTCCTCCTTCAACGCATGAACTGTGTACACTCGGCGATGGATATGCTTTAAAAATGCGAGAGTTTCGGAAATTTGTTACATTGAGGCTAATAATAAATACTACCGTTCGGTGTGCTTGGAGTGAATCTGAATTTCTTGAGGTTGACATTGATTGATGAGGAAAGATCAAACATCGTAACGTGATAAAAGCTTTTATCAATCGTGGTAATTTTAGGTTCGAGTGTAAACATCGAACCCTGTTACAATTGATCGATGTCGATTGAGGAAATCCATGTATTTGAAGATCATTCAATTCGATGAGCAATGTATTGATGTATGTATACAGGGTGGTCCATTTGAAGTGATATAGTCAAATATCTCGGAAACTAGTGGAGATGGAAAAAAATGTTTCAGATAAAAAGTTCAGGGTTCCAAGGGGGGAGTATGATGCTGACCTTGAAAAATCCCTCAGAGGTCATTTTGAAGGTCTTTTAGGGGTCAAGATGGTTTTTTTGAAAGGAACCTCCATTTTTTTATCATGGCATGGGAAAGCTGCCTTGTCCGAAAAGTCCCATAGATTCCCATGGATTCCCATAGGTACTGTGACAATAACCGCATAGAAACCGATAAGCTATTTTATTCCTATCAGAATTAATCAGGTTTCGCCGATCATGCTAATAGAAACCCATGGAACATCAGATTCCACTTAGAATCTCATAGAAACCCTTGGGTCCTGTGACAATGACCGCACAGAAACCGATAGGATATCATTGATTCCATTAGGATTTCGCCTATCGGTTTCTATTGGTTTTTTCGCACAGGGTGGTTTCAAACCCTTTACGAAACACTGGTTATGGACCCCTTTCCGCCCATTGGGGTGCAAGGTATGGACCGTCGAAGTTATTGATGAACTACTCTCAGTGCTACGCAGGAACAGCGACGTGGACGTGGTAGTTCTCTGTTCCCTCCGGAGTGCTTGATTATTGTGAGTCCCCTTGACTCTCACATGAGGGGTGTTTGATGCTGTTACAATAATTGCTCGAAGTTACCCCCCTCTGCCTGGATACATAATCCCAGTCTCCGCCGAAAATTTGTAACCATCTTCAGAAACACTGATCGCGGTATGTTGACACAAACAGTGCGGATGCGATCGATCATGTCCTCCCTCGGTTGGGCCTCGAATACTTCGTCTTTCAGAAATCCCCACAAGAAAAAGTCGGGAGATGTCAAGTCGGGTGAGCGTGGAGGCCACGCAACTGGCCCACCAGTCGATCTTCCAGAGAATTCACCAAAGAGAGTTACACTGTAAAAAATTTCTTTGTAGATTTACCAAAAAAATTCGGAAGTTTTTTTGTAAATGAGGGAGGACATGATCGATCGCATCCGCTCTGTTTGTGCCAACATACCAGGATTATGTATCCAGGCAGAGGGGGGTAACTTCGAGCAATTATTGTAACAGCATCAAGCACCCCTCATGTGAGAGGCAAGGGGACTCACAATAATCAAGCACTCCGGAGGGAACAGAGAACTACCACGTCCACGTCGTTGTTGCTGGGTAGCGCTAAGAGTAGTCCATCAATAACTTCGACGGTCCATACCTTGCACCCCAATGGGTGGAAAGGGGTCCATGACCAGTGTTTCGTAAAGGGTTCGAAACCAGCTTTCCCATGCCATGATAAAAAAATGGAGGTACCGTTTAAAAAACCCATCTTCACCCCTAAATGACCTTCAAAATGACCTCTGAGGGATTTTTCAAGGTCAGCATCATACTTCCCCCTTGGAACCCTGAACTTTTTATCCGGAACGTTTTTTCCATCTCCACTGGTTTCCGGAATATTTGACTATATCACTTCAAATGGACCACCCTGTATATGTATGTGAAGAATATCTCTATAAAAATAACATTCAGTCCAAGTGTTTGTATTTTTTCCGCACTGAGAGAAATGGATTGGTGAAGTACAGCATTGATTCCCATATTATTCAGTAGAATTATCAATTGCTGAAATATTATTAATAGATCTTATAAGTTCATCCAAATTCACCCAACTTATGCAAAACCTTAATAAAATGTTCAATAAATATTATCATATGTTCAGTTTTGTAATCATTACATATCCAAAAAGGATGTACAACGATATTCTTTATAAACTACAGTAAACACTTCATCAATTGATAGTCTTATGATGTAAGAAATAATAGTGTCACATAACTACGAATAATAACTCCATCAAGAAGTGGAATATTTGAATACCTTGTAGCTTTCATTCCTACTTGTGAAATTATTTTCCCCAAATTACTGAGCAATGTTCAATATAAACATTATATATTCATGTAGCTTTGTTGTGCGTACCTCTATCGTATATAAATATGTATTGTCTACGACACGTATTTTGGAAACATTAGTGAACTTTCAAGAACATTCTTGTTTTCATATTTTCCAGTGATTGGTTCGTAACCTTTTGAATACAGATTACTGTCTAGTTCACTAAAATCTGCGCTCATCCCCGCTACCACCTACTCTAGATCAACGTTTGTGCGCGCAGTGCGTGCTTCTAATTCGTTTCTCATTAACTTGTGTTGATTGAATCATCGTCGCGTACTGTGACAAATTTGCTACCAAAAGCCCCTGCGCTGAACTTTAAGAATATTTCCCTCTCATTCTTAGATCTTCATTTTGAACTGACAGCATATTCTTAATGTTTTAGTGTAGTATATAAATTTATGGCATATTTTAAATGCAATCTATGTCAAATGTAGAGGGTAGTCTTGATTTTAAAATTTGATTTTCTCGTTAAAATTTATTTTGTTTATAACTTGAAGACGAAGCCTCCCACGGTATTTCGCCAAAGGAAGATTTGCTTAATTTTGCTTTGACAATCACGTACTGAAAGAATAGAGTTGGTCTAACATCTTATTGAAACTTGAGCCAATTGTTTCATTACATATTACGCAATATTAGGTTTATTTAAAACCCATACAACACAAAAATTCCATCTGTATTTATATAGAATTTTTTATGAATTCTCAGAATTCAAAGAGTATTGAATATCAATTCTCTCTGAACTGTATTGCTGTCTAGGGGTTTTTAGAACATGATTTGAAACACTGAAAAAATGCTGTACGGAGAGATATTTTAAATAAACTCACACATTTTTGCGTACATTATTCACAAAAGATTGATTGGAGTCCTAGCGCTTGTGTCACATTAATGCAATTATTATTTGTGTTAGGAAATCGATCTTTTGAAATTGATATTCAATTACTGAACCAATTAGAATTCCACCTTTCTTACTGCATGATATTGGTTGATCAAATATGCCACAAAAATCAACAAGTAGACCATTATATTTCAATAAATAAGGATCGAAATATTTGACAGGCATAATGGTGAAATTTTACTGAACTACTTAGTGAGGATTCGTTCAACCGAATTTACATACTTCTCTATATTGTAAAGTGATGGACAATATCTTATTGCGTAGCTTATACTCCAATGTATATAGAACAATCCTCTTTCCTCTTAATATCGCGTGGTATATTAGATATAGGATGATTATAATTGAGAAGAAAGGAACGTCTGTCTAAAATCCACATGTGTCACTGAATTATCATACTTTTCAATAAGTATAACTGGAATTTTGGTAATGTTTATATAATCTCTTCTCTCAGTGCGGGAATTTCTATATTGGGCAACGCGAATTTCGAATTATATTTCTATTATTTGAAAGGAAATGTTGATGGATTGATACGAAATATCTTCGAACGATCATTTATCTCCTAATAACCCAATGCAATATGTATTCGTTTGCTTATCCGGGTTATGTTCATACAGCAACACGTTGGATACACTGTCCATATTTGAAATGAATCTCATGTGGATTAGCTCTAGTTTGATGATCTTGATGTATTCCAATGCTGATTGCTTTATTCAAAAGTTGGTGTAATCATCGAATCGAAATTCCGCATTTCCATCTTTTCGATTGTGGCACTTCATTAATGTTGTAATTGGTTCGTTTGGATGTCTGTTCAAAAAGAATAATTTCACATATCTCATTCAAAAAATCGATATATTCACCGCATTATATTTGTTGATATTATCAGACTCTCGGTTATTCCCCCAAATTTCCCTTCAAATTCATTGTTACCTCATCAGGGATGTAAAATTACTGGCCAGGAAAAATATGTAATTAACGGTCAATTTGACCGACAAATTATAGATCAGTTCATGTGAAAATGACCGTTAGATTTTTCCTTGATCGGATGATGAATCAAAATTTGGTTGGGGGGACGGCGGGTGGTATGGCCCACCACGTGTTTCCAGGATCTGACGCTAGGTGGCAGCACTACACACTTTTGGTCACGGAGAGATTGTTTCTGTCTATCATGTGCGGAAACTTCATTGTTGTCAAAACAGTGTGTTAAGAGGAATCTACATTTTCCTATTTACTTGTTCTTGGTGTACTGTGTTGGCAAAACTTTGAGACGTTCTGTACTCGAGTAGGAGGGAAATGTGTGTTAAAAAATTGTTCATAAATAAATTGGTCAAAAAATTTTCCACATACACACTGCGATCGTTCATTGTTATAACAAAAAAAATAACAAACCAATGCGTGTTTTATTTTTTTATAACAAACAATCGCAATGTCGATTCAGGGTACATGCTTTCTATGTATTTTTTTTCTTAGAATCGATTGGTGTGATCAGTTCTACCGAACACTTTTTTTTTGAAAAAAATGTTCCAACAATGTTTTTATGCATGCGTTTCACATGAAAACCCAATTCTCGATGCTATGCCAGATCGATCATATTTTTATCGCGATGGATGTAAATTATCTAGTCCACAGTTGAGTGAGAGTTGGAAAAACCATATTCAATGTCTAAAACGAATAATTTTGTTTCAAAAAATATGTTCTCGTTTTAATTTACCGGTTTTTAGATGGTGGGCCATACCACCCGACACCGAAAAAATTTGCATGAATTCTTTTATTTTTCATCTTTTATTTCGCTAATGACATTTTTTTCTTCAGGATGTTTGTGAGAAAAATACTCCAAAAAGTTGTATCCCACACCGTAGCGACATTCTTTTACTCTGGGGTGATTTTATCTTAGTTTTCCCTGAAGAGGGCTATACCACCCGCCGTTCCCCTAATTTACCAGGGACTTTTGAATAAAAACTCAGATCCCATGTATACACTAGACTACAGTTGATTCATTCATTTTAGTTATGGAATAATCTTTCACAATCTTATTATAAGTACTCATTCTTTCATGCATTATCATCATCATAGAATGAAAATATAAATAATTTCTCCAGTGAATTTATCATTATCTCTAGTTGTTTTATCACAAATTTCAATCACAAAAACAGAGATGATTAATGCACAATAATTGAGAAGCTACTCAAGGAATATTTGTTCTCTCAACATTTCAAACATTCGTTATGCTCTCTCAAAGATATCAGGAAATTCTCTAATGTGCATGATGGTTTTGAGAATTTTTCAACTGCCTCTCCTATGAGTTCTAGGAGTTATCAGAAACTGAAAAACTTCGAGAGCTAATAAGAAAGGTATATTTTTAAAACCTATTCTCTGATTGAGAAAAATATCATTCTCAAGGATATAAAAAGATATATTTTTCAAAGAGATATTCTACTAAGGAGAAGCCCATACTTTTCACAAGATAAAAAATCCAAATGAAAAGGAAAACCATACTTGCGTGCGCGAATCGTGAAATTGTGATATGCTAGTAAAAGAAATGAATTCTCCAATAAAAATACTTCATATTCCGGTACTTTATTAGATGTATAAAAACATATTTGTGTTGTACAAAAAACGTTTCGCCGTGATAATCCCGTGATACAAATTTCCTTTTTCAGAATTTTCATGTAATAAATCAAACTTTATTTTTCGCATTATAAATTCAGTTCTATATTACTCGATGAATAATGAATGCATCATTTTCAACAGGTGTGGACGATAAATCATATTGTTCAACACGCTATTCCAAATTCATCACGTCATATGGTGTTCAATACCATACCCATGTCTCTCTGAAATACATTATTGTACATCACAAGACCCGCTTGAGCATTAAAATGTTGAATTTCATCATTGACCGATAAAAAAAACCCATCCGAATGTGACTAGGTTTTACTCTTCTTATATTTGTATTCATTCGAGTTTTCGTGAAAAGAAAATTTCCTAATCATTCGAAAGCTCTTTGGTATTCATTCATTCTGCTGTACAATTCGATTCATTTCAATCGCGAGTCTTGTGAAAGGAATAAAATGAAAACCATTTATCCTTTTTTTTTTCTTCTGTTCACCCGTCTCCACCGCGAGGGAAAAAATCATTTCCATCAATATAAAACACACAATGTATATACGTTGTCGTTTTGTCGTGTGAAAATAGTAGGACATCATGTGCGGAGTAGAAACAGCACGATACGTATATGCGAGTATTTATGTATGTTATAAGGTCACCGTACTCTGTGCAACCGAAGCGCCGTCCTATAAAAGTCATCGAAACTGGAGGGTAAAACTTTCCACTTGTGTTTAGCATTCGTGTCTCGTGGCTTGCTTGCATCAGTCTCTATGCAACTGTACGGATAGACAGAGGGTTTGCATGATTGAAACAAACAATCCAGTCTATATCACTCGTTTCCCTTGTACCGAGAGAATTCTCAAACATTCATTGTTTTACATTGATGCTTGAAAATTGCGTTTATAAATGGGTGGGAAAAATCTCACGATACGATAGGGTGTGCTGTTTCAACTTCTCTCTGTTTGATACAGTATAATATTGTTGCAAGAATTTCATGAATCGAAAGTGATTTCTTCATTTCGATGAGGTCATAGTCTATATGTATGAATTCTCATGAATCAAGTTCACTTATACCTGTGCGCAGAGGTTCTTATGATTTATTATGAACCATTATACGCCCACCGGAGTCTCTCAAGACTAATGGTGTCAATGTCCTAGTTACAACATTTTATTCTCACAACGTGTGTTATCTCCCATTGAATAGGATGGTAAATGTTTCTCTAAACTAAGAAGTAAAATGTAAACATAGAAGGAATTATATTGAATTTTCGTTTGCCGTTTACTATATTTTATACAATCAAATCCAATCAATCAAATTCAGTTAAATATCGAATAATTTGTAAATTTGATATTGAACGTTCGCACCGTAGATCATAGGCGATCGATTTTTTAACTATATTTTCATTTCGTGTATATCTTAATATCAGAATGATGTCAAGGAAACGCGGTTGTGTATAACTGTATCTATCGATCTAATTACTTCTCAGCACGTTTATTCTCACCTACCCAATGAGTCCCCTCAATGATAATACGTTTTTTCCCGATATTGTTTGTAATTGAATGATCTCGTATGATGTGCAACTCGTAATGATAACATCGTGAAGCGAATGGGATGCTTTCACATAACAGCAAACGATATGTAAAGCAGTTGATTATTATGCAGCTTGTTCTTGAGGGTGAAACTTCTTGAAGTCAGTTCAGGGAGTTCTCGTTTCTTGGCCTACAATATTATGACTATAGAAATGTAAAGGTTTGCATGATCAAAATAAACGGTCTAGGCCAAACTATTTTGCTACAAAGAATTTTAAAGACTTATTTTCAAGGTATTCCCACAAAACCAGGTAGAAATTTTATATTTATAGCTTAACAATTTTTCACCGCGCTCAACGGAATTCCGATGAATTACAAAGTTGTAGGATTATTTACATGCGATTCGCTATTATCAACCTTCGTGGAATTTTGTATTGGGAATCATTAGAATTCGTTTGAATTCTCGAAGAGGATGGAGTGTTTGAAATTTGTTGGAATTGATTCTGGAAGAATCCTGCAGGCTGACTATATCGAACTTTTCTCTACTTAAAACATATTCAATTACTGTGCATATCATACAACACTTATTTCTAAGCGAAATTGAGAGTGGTTGTATTATTCATACGATTGATTCGATCAATCGTTCATGAGAAAAGATGAATTTCCAACACGGTTCAACATCCGTGCGTTTGAAAACTGAAATTAACACCGACCTACTTGATACGAAGCACCACGCGGCATTGACCTGTTTCGTTTCGTGTCGTAAAGTGAATTCCCTCACACTTCTTTCGAACTCGATTTGGATATCCTTACGTTCGAACGGAACCATATCGAACTGGTTAGACATATTATCGCGTAACTTGCATCGATGATCGGTCGATATAGATTTTTATGATTCGAGGTGAGCGAGAGAGGGTTTGTTTCATGGTCTATTGTTACAAGCATGCCGTTGATACACACGCGAGCAGTTAGGCAGCAGACCAAGGAAGAAAAGAATGGAGAAAGAATGAAAGAAAAGATAAAAGAAAGAGTTGCTGGTTGCCTGCTAGTTGGCCAACCACGGAAAAGCCAGCCGGTTGCCGTTGAAGCCACCAGGTGATGCTAAACATTCGAGAGGCAAGTAGTCAGTTAGTCAGTCATACCGACACCGTGCCTCGATTCGCGTCACAACCATTGTTCGAGAGACCTAGAAATTGAATAGAAGAGCAGGGTGGAAACACTGAAACAACCGCGAGTTTCAAACGCTCACTCTTGACCCTGACCCTACGATTCGAGTTCTTGGCCAGAGGATTCGCTCTCGCTCTAATTTTCAATCTTTACTTTCCGCAAGAGGCGCTACTAACTCTCTTCCTTAGTTTTTAACAAGTGTTCTGTGTTCATTTGACTCAAAAATAACTTTCCTTCAATTTGTTTCGTTACCGTCTCTGGGTAAATTGATTATTTTCAAATATCCCGCCACTCATTTCGATAACTCTCATACGATTCGGCACAGAGTTCATTGTTCGAAAAGTAAAATCGGTTGGAAGCGAAGGAGAAGAAGGAGCGTTCGATGGTGGATTTTTTTCAGATATATTTATAAATGATCATTTTGTTGCTTCTTAGGATTCAATTCGTATCAGGAAAAAAAAGGAAAGAATACAGATTTATCATTGATTGAACAATATTCAAAATTTTATACTCATTGATAATTCTTATTACGATACTGTATGAGAAAATTAAAGAATTCTTGTCTCATCTGGAATAGTTGGGCAACGTGTCAGGACATTTCAGGAATGTTCGGTACTATGTATGCGCAATTTGGTTAACACCAACACGAAACTGTATATCGTAGATGTTGGTAAACCGCAAACCATTTCAGTAGTAGCAACGGTAATAGGTAACAATCGCACTAGGAATACTCATGGCACTTCCATTAAATTCGAATGCGTAAATAATGAAAATTCTTCTGAATCAAGTAGTATGGAAGAACTTTTTTGAAAATTTTGAATGAATCAGAATTATTTTGAATCTCTTTGAGGAGTTTGTAAAGATGAATTGAATATTATTCGAAACTTAAACAACTTGGACAAGTTATATCTGAGAACATCCAGAATTTATCGAGGCAAGATCGAAGTCTGCTGAAATTATTCTGTGGCTAGGTAATTATTGATGTGACATTGTTCTAGATCGTGAATTGAGTGTTCAAGAGGATAAAAATGTGGATAACCCTTGTAAAGTTACTTTGTTTTGAATAAGTAATTTTCGAGTCTTCGAATTTCTACTAAAATTACGGAATTTATTAAAAAGTATACGCAACAGCGACGAACTGTTCATACTTGTTCAAACTCGTTGGAATTTATTGGAACTGGTTAAATTGATGATGATATTCAATGGGAGTTCAATAGGTTTCAATGCTCAGTTACCGTTGCAAACTGTGTATTAAATCTCCTCAAATAATAGGTTTGTATAGACTTTTTTTACCAGGATGGATAGTCTGGGAAAATACAATTCAGTCTGTTCTTATGCAGTTCTTAACAGGGCTTATTCAAGAGAACTCTTCATTCATTCTTATCATGTTGACTTTGTAGCTAGACATGTAAATCAAGATTTCAGTTGTGATAATTGAAGGTTTCGGTGTAACATCCAAGTGCTTGATCGTGCGGATTATAAGTTCTTGTTAGGGCTACAGCAATTATCCATTTATTCTTAATTTATTATCCATTTTTAGGGTAGCGAAGAAATTTTCTCAAACCTAGCCTAATTTTACTTGACTCATAAAGTGAGTTGAACGCCGGCTTCAGTAATTATCTATCACTGAACGAATTGGTAGCGCTCTTCCGAGAGCATTGTGTTTTTGATGTGTTGAAAAATTATTTTATCAAAATGTTTTTGACGCTAGCGGACATGAAACGCGGTATCCTGGACAGCCACCTACCTTTGATACTTCTGAAGCCGGTACTGAGTGAATTTGAAGGGGTTTAAGGAGTCATTAAAAACTATATGAGAGCTTTTTATTCGTTTTATCCCACTCTTACCTGGTATATCGGGATTTGAGAAGCCCTAAGCTGGGCCAGCCCAATTGAAGACTCTTCATAATTCCAAAGTGTTGCTGATGGCACTGTCTATCGTTTGTCAGATTTACCCTTGATATTTTCAAATACCAGACTTGGATCCAAAAATATTCCGAGAGTATCGGGTTCCATTTTTAACTTAATTCCCTATGCGCAAAATCATCGGGGCAAGCTTGGGCCAGCACTGGACCGATGCTCATGCTTACTATGTTATTTTGATATGTTTCTTTCCAATTTTCTCAGTGAGACTATCAATTTACACCTCGTTTTTCTCTATTGTAAATATTAAATTTGAATAAAATAATCTACGGCACCTTTTGAAGGGAATCCAAATGTCTTGTAAGTTTGTAACAAGTCTGCCACTCATTGGCACTCGCTCCTCATCGATTTGTTTTCATGAAATAAAATTTTCTACAAGTAGGTGTCGTTTCTGGTGACCAATTTTCACCAAGTCTTATGATTTTCGAATATTTGCCAAGTAGGTGGAGTAGATGATTTTATTTACACAAGAAAATCCAATTTTCTACTACCAATTACTCGCAATTAAGTATACTAGTAATGATTAATTTTTGATGATTCCAATGAAAAACTACTTCATTCTTTGCGGATCTACAATAAACTAAAAAAACGTCCGAATTCCCGTTATTTGTTCTGAGAAATCCTAATTTCTGGAAAGGACTTGGAGAATTTAAGAATGTGAATGGAGTCCCGTGTGTGATTTTCAATTTATGTACAGAAGCGATGAACGAAGTGAAGGAGCGAGTGCAATTAAAATTACGCATGTTGAGATTTGCGGATGACATAGCTATATTAGCTACGAGTGCTGCTGAGTTAAAAAATAATTCTCAACACTATGAAAACAATATTACTACACTGAGAGAAATAATTACTAATGACAAGAAAATATATTCTTGAATATTTTTGAAAATATATATTTTTGAATGCAGCTAATATGGTGTGGAGCCAAGAGAAATTTTCTTTAATCAAGAAAATATTTTCTCAATTTAAGAAATCTATGCTTGGTTTCAGGAAAATTTTCTTGAATGAAGAGAAAATATTCTTGGAGAAGTGAATTTCTTGGAACAAGAAAATATATTGTTGATGATAGTAATTATTTCTCTCTGTGTAGAAAACTATTGTATGAATATAAACAAGGACTAAACAAAATTCATGATCTGTACAACTGCGAAAATATCAAGAAGAACGAAAATCAAAATAGATGCGGAGACAATTCAGCAAGTGGAAGAATTTAAATATCTAGGAAGCATAATTACAGAAAACGGTGAAAGCGAAAGAGATATAAGAGCAAAAATAGCACAAGGAAAACAGGCTTCCCACCAAAAGAAACAGTTACTATGCTCAAAAAATATTAACTTAGCAGTAAGGAAGAAATTCTTGAAGAGTTACGTTTGGAGCACAGCATTATATGGTTGCGAAACTTAGACAATTGGAAAAACGGACCCACGAACACTCGAAGCTTTTGAAATGTTGTGTTATCGAAGGATGCTTAGGATAAAGTGGATACAGAGAGTAAAAAATGAAGAAGTGTTTGAGAAGGTAAATGAAGAAAGAAGCCTTTTGAAACATCTCGTGGAAAGAAGAAGTAATCTGACACATTAGGGCATGATAGTTTATTGAAAACAATATTGGAAGCAAAAATGAATGGTAAGACTCGAAAAGGTAGACCCGGATTAAGTTATATGAAGCAAATCATACAAGATAGATACAAGTTGTCGTAGATATGTAGAAATTAAGCGTTCAGAGGATAATAGGCAGGGTTGGAGGATTTCATCAAACCAGTCATAAGACTGATTACCTCATGATGATGACTAGAGTGCCGGTATCAGTATCTACTCATCTTAGCAGACATGATTCTAGCCACCTTACAGTTGATGTCAACGCCTTTTCTAGTGACTAACTCTACTGCAAGTGCCTTGAAAGGTGCTACACAATCACCATAATCATCTCTACTGGGAAAGGTAAAGAACTGTACATCATTTCATCTTTCCACATTGCTATACATCTATAGTCTTCATTGAGAACTTCCAATTTCCGAATTCCATGTACCAATTCACCCTGCCATGACAATTTGTTGTACATTTGATCGATTACAACTTCACTCAATATTTGAGCATCACCCGTGCGTGCGTGCACATTTCTCGTGTATACTTGACCTGCATATACACATCCATTTTTTCACAGCAAATTATCTCAGTCATGAACACTCGTAACCAGGACGAATGATTGTCATATTCTCAGTAGTGGATCGGCAACCGTGTAATTTGTAACGGATTTTTGTAAGAAAACGCAAAACAATTCTCTCATGGAACCAAGTTATTCGATCCAGTCATGTACTTCCCATTCTCAATAGCATTCATCTGTAAACTTTCAGAGGTCGATAAGGTAGCATATCGAAAATCAGAGAATTAGAATGGCACGGAGGGAGATGATGGTACCAATGCGTGAAGTCTCGTTTATGTGATAATCGAAAGATATACGTCTGCATTCTCCGTCGAAGGATAGTACTTCAAATATCATTCAGGAGGGGAGTTGATGGGTACTATTGCAACAGTGAGAACAATGCTAAGGATACGAATGTAGTTCATATATGCACCATATATAGGTCATACATAATTCATTTTTCTCGAGCCATTTATTGAATTCAATATGCATCAATATTTTACTGTATTATTCTGAAACGTGGTAAAAATGCTCTTGAGAAGAATACTATCCAATAATCGATTTCTCCTTTCTCCTTATTGGAAATTTCAAACACTCCATTATCCAATAAGTGTCTTCCTTGATACTCAATATCAAATATCCGTTGTATATATTCTTTGAATGAAAATTTACTTCTAGAGGAGAAATTATTCGAATCATATTATGCAGTGTATGCAGGGACAAAAACATGAATCAACATGGGAATATGAGATAAACGTGTTGATAATGTATAATTTTATTATGCTGACCTCGTGAAAATTCGCATTGCGGACATTCCAGTGTGGAGTTTTGGATGATACCCTGAACATCATCATATCCCTAAAATTGTATCAATAGTGTATGTTTTTTTCCATCATTTTCCGGATAATATCAAACCTAAAATAGGGCCGGGGTCAAAATGGACTCGAGTCTGTGATTTGATATACCAATTTTATACAGACTCCATAAAAATTGTATACAAATTTATATCGAGTGCATTTGAAATATTGAAAAAGTCGAAAACTCTAAATCTATTTCTGACGACATATATTATCGACTTATCGACAACCGTTCGAGTCCGTTAGAGTTCTGCTCCATACATCCTCCATTCATCGATTATTTCGGGTATCTCATCATTCAGCTCTACCCTTTAATTGATCTACGACCGATAGGATGCTCAATTTTCAATCATCTTGCTCATCTTATGAACAATAATACCAAACTACAAGAAGTAGGAAAAGAAAACAACGACCAACTTCTGAACAAAAGTCGATCGATATGAATTTCCGCGCACGTTCAGCGGTTTATTGATGGTATTAGTTTTCGCGAAGACCATGAACGTTGATTTCCCGCTGTTTCTTCGAATGGAAGTCACGTCACGATGGTTATGTAGGGAAGAAGTGGGTTTTCGCGACCGTCGTTACGAATCGAGGTTAGCGTGCCGTGTCGGCAGTCTTGGACTTGTTCGTGCAATTTGTGGTATTGACCGGGCGCGCTCGTGGCGCCTCCAAGTCGCGCCATCTCGTATCAGGTTATCAAATTACCAAAGCAAAATAAATGCAAGTGGGTGGGAATGATATGTACTGGAAGAGATCGACGACTTTCGAGGTGCAAATAAGAGCAGCCATGGATGAAGGAAGAGAGAAACGTGTGCGTGTACGTCCTCGTCGAGGAGGACGTGCACCGCCTGATCCTGTTTCGAAACAATTTCACTGATTAACCGATTGTACCGTCAACCGATAGATCCGTACACATATAACGATACTAGAAGAGAAACGTGTTATTGGTGATGGTTGTATATTGAACTTGATGTACTTTGCGACATGTGGGACGTGTGTTCTGTGCTGTCAGTTTCTTACGTACAAGAATCATTCGTTGAAAGACGTTAGAGAAATTATCTGAACTATCGAAGGTGATTTTTGATTATGGGGACGATCGATACGGGTCAGATCATATCACAACTGCCCCTAGGTCATGTGATACTCAACATCGCATACAACGAACGAACTAACTCAATACCGTAAATAAAAATCATCTTCGAATAATTTATTATTTCATACCATTACCAGTCACTTATTTCTTGAATTAATCATGTGGATCATAAACGAACCATCGAATTGTCATCGAATGTATTTTTTCGAACGTCTTATCGACAGAAATTTTACAACAGTGAGTGAACGTGTTTACGTAGAAAACATGAAATCTCAAAACAAGTGTTTTGTGTTCTTGAATAAAAACCTCGATCTTTGAAATGTGAATTCGATATCTGTCATTTCATCTAAGTGGATCGCTTCATATCGATTTCTTAGTTTTCTAAATATGCTTCGCAGTTATTTTCTGAAGGTAATGCATCTCAATACTCGTATCCGTCATGAAAACAATATAAAGAAAAGAAAACATTTTAGTTTGTGGTAATAAGAGTGTAGGAAACCACTTAATTAGTCATTCAAAATTTCTCCCCGAAAGAACGTTCTTATCGGGCAATCGCGAATGAACGTACCAGAATTTCACGCGATAATGCATCGTTCGAGCACGTGGTTTCTCCTCCCACGGTCTCTCCATTCTTCTTCTCAAATCGCTTCCATCTGTATTATCAGCCCCTCTGAGATCCTAATTTGATGAAATTCCATCCTCTCGAGCATGAAGTTGGCTAAATAAGAAAGAATAATTTGGAGCGAGGGTCGAATCAGCTGACTAATTGTTCGATTAAGTGTTTGAAATCGAGGGTATCGAGTAAACATATATGTATTCACCATACACGTCTTGACGTTTATTGATTCTCGGGTCATTCGTCTCGACCTATTTTTATGAACAAACTTTGGAACGGAATTGGTAAAAAAGTATTCAGTAATAAGTGCTTGAAGAATTACTTGGACTGAAAATAAGAAGAGACGAAAGGATATTGATCGTGAAGAGTCAGAGAAGAGGGACCATATAGTCCCTGTCAACATTAAGGGTGGGGCTGAATCATTGGGCGGTGAAGATATCGAGTTGAATGGGTGGGCCAGGAGCTGGTGGAGTCAATAGGCACGAGCTGAACGCGGTGCCGAAGAAAAATCACGTCGGTCACGGGGAAAGGATCCTCGTAATCGGCGAGCCGGCAGCACCGGCACCTTCGGGTTGCCGTTGTCACGTTCCCGGTGAGCCACGTCCTGGTTCTCACCTTCCCAACAACAGTACCAACAACCACAACAACAATTTCGCCGTCACCATAGTCCCCGCACAATCGCATCAACAACAACGGCATCGTCAATATCATTACGTATCCTCGTCATCGCTCTCTCCGTCTTCACCTTTTCCCCTCACGCGACTGCAAATTGATAGTTCAGGGGCAGCTTTCGATAGTTGTAACAGTAATACTTCCGGCGTGGGAAAGGATACCGCCAAAAAGGCAGCGGCCATGTCCTCGCCTCCCAAACATCGACGAGGCTTTGATCCCGGCGATACCGGAAACGACTACAGACGATATCGTCGTGCCAAGAAACGACAACGGTGAGTGCCGTGTCTCTTCATTGTTTTATAACATTCATGTGTTCGAATTTTATGTATCATCGTAAAATCCTTCGACATCCCATCCTTTTTTCCCCCCACATTTTCTCCCCATTTTACCGATACCTTTGATTGAAATGTAATCGAGTATTCCGAAAACAAAAGTCAGCTCAATTCAAGCTAGAGGGGGTCAAGCTCAAGTTCAGTTTCATTCCTACCAGACTGGCGCCGGATTCCAAATCAAGCTGAACTTGAACTAGACTCGTGATAGACTGACTCCGGGCTCAACCCTCTACATTATTTCTAGAAAAAGTACGAACTTTGCTTTCACGTCGTGATTCAACGGTTTTCATTCATGATTGGAGATAAAAATGCAATTTCAAGAAGATACTTATGTAGTTCTGAAGATATAGTTTGGATTTGAACTAAAACCTGTTGTTTGTGGATTGATTTCCTAAAATCAATATATCATCTTACAGCGTTGGGAACAAGTTCTCATTATTCAATGTTTATCTAGATCTTTTTAAAAATATTAATTTGTAAACAACTGAATGATTATTATTACAATAATTTCAAACACACATGTGGAACAAATGTTTCACAGAAAAGATCCGAAGTATTGATAGAATATTCCCTCCGTCATCACTTGTCATATCAAAAATTCATATGAACAAGTTAAGTGGAAAGCAAATTTCGTAAGAAGTTATAAGTTTTTGTTGTATAATGATGTTACGGATGGAAATAGATGCTTTGGTGGACAGTCATTGAATAGTCCTAAATGTAAAAATTTGTACAAATCTATGGATAATGACATGGATATGTGATGAGG
Organism: Gonatopus flavifemur; assembly: GCA_018340375.1. Taxonomy (NCBI): domain Eukaryota; kingdom Metazoa; phylum Arthropoda; class Insecta; order Hymenoptera; family Dryinidae; genus Gonatopus; species Gonatopus flavifemur. The sequence continues at coordinate 42,348,484 of JAFFJZ010000003.1, read as the reverse complement.
GAATAGAATTTCATATAGAAGTTGAGATTTATTTCATTGAGTTCCATTCCTTGACATAGCTTTTTTACGAGGATTGACAGGAAGATCTCGAAAACTGCAGTGCGGTTGCGCATGGCAAACATCTATATGATCAGTTAAACTGCATTTTGATCAAATCAACCATCCTTTGTATCCCTACCTGAGAACATCTGGTGAATTTAATTGAGATGAACATCAACTGCAGGAAATAGTTTTGGATTGATTAAATACCTGGGATCGACGGGTTTGTGGATAATTCAATTAAATTCATCTGGTTTGCCATCTGCCACTTCCCTGCAGTAATCGGAAATGTGCATTGAGATTTGTTTTTCATAGTCAAATTCATACACAAGGAATTCAAAGTTCAACGAGCTTTAATGAGGATATTATTTTGAATGATAATCATAATAACGTGAGTTTAAGCTTCCGCGTCTGACTAATTTTATCCTCTTCCACTGATCTCATATATTGCTCACCATAAATACATTATTTTCTCAATCCACGAAATTCCATGCCTGGGTATCAAGAATTTTTATATGATTTCAGTATAAGCTATAGGATACTTTTTTCCAACTCGTTTTCACCATTTAAATTAAACTAAATTCAATTTGATGTTGTTTTTCATGTATCACGTATACAAATGCTAACGCATTTTCATTCAAATGTCTCTTGAATGCAGTCCTTGGCAGATTTCTTTCTGATCATTCTCTTCGCTATAGAAGAAGATTTGAAGAATATCCTAAATATCTTGCTAGCTTTCTAAAAAGGCCAAGGAAACGCTCGAAATGATTTCCACGAAGAACGTGCTCTAAATTTATATATTTTATTTCGCTCCAGTGTAAGTTGTGGTGGAAATATTTCATCTTTCTGTGAATTTATAGCGCATTTAGAGGTTTTCTCGAAACATCCTGATGAAAATAATACACGTCTTAAGATTCTTGAAAATTACCGCTCTGAATCTTTTTTTCTTCAATCGATATGGAACAAAATACTGAACCAATCAAGTTAATTGAAATCATGCAAGATTGAATTATGTAGAATATAATATCTCTCGCGTTTTGATTCGTCATTACCACTGAATTGCGCTTCATGGTCATAATGAGGAAAAGAAAGACTAGCATTCATGTAATTATTTGAATGGTATTGATCTTTCCTTCTAAAAATAATCAATCGATTCATTTGTGAGAAATTAAATAACATTGTTAACCTAGTATCGCAGTGTAATAATAATTTGTTTATACATAAACTCGTATACTCATGCAGGGTCAATATTGAACGGAAAACTCACTCCTCAATGTTCATGCACACACGAGTGGAAGAAAGTAACCGAATTGAATTTTGAATTCGTTTCCATGAGATGACCTTCACATTTGAGATTACTCCTCAGAACATCTGATAACTTCAATTTGAATTCTATTGAATATTCTTCTGATGCATACAATACCGTTGTGCGAATACTTTACAGACCATAATCTACTGATGTTTTCAGTTATTTCTGAAAATCACCTGTAACTTTCAAGTATGTCTTTCGCTAAATCATTCCAGGTCCAAGCATTCATTCCGTTCGTAACAGTCTTCCGTGAGGGATGAGAAGAAAAGTATTTCATAATCAAGGGAAAGATGTTTTTTTTAACTAAATGGAGAGTTCTTCAAAAACTTGATAACTTTGTTTGCACGTTTTATATTCCACCTTTCCATCCCGATGGAAATCCCGATCATCCATGTCATATCGCTTTTCTTTGTTCCAACACAATTTTTCTGTTTCACGCAGCTTTCACTGATGCTAAAATGCACAATGTTCACAGAGGCTTTTAATGTACCACACCGTGACCTTGGGCGCCGGACACAGACCTTCCCGAGCATTCTTCCGACACACTCAGCACATGGCAAAAATAAATGTCGTTAACACACGATATAAGGCTTTTGATATTGGATCGCTTAACTGATTGTGCCCGCTGCAGTTGACGGCAAATGTATTTCAACGAATTCATAAAGCAATCGAAAAGAAATGTCATCAAAGCAAAAAAAACATCAAAAGGCAGTTCCTGGCATTGTTCATGGATATCATTTGAGGATTATTATTTTTATAAATGTTTCATCCGAATGTTTGTTGAAGCTTTTTATAAGATAAACAGATGGAAAAACAATTCCAACGGCGAAACGTCGAATGAATTCCCATTGGAGGAAGCAGTAACGAGGGCTATGGATGTCATCATCGTTATATTGATGTTGATAAAAGCTTTTGAATGAGAATATGGAATGTCATGAAGAACGTTTTATACGCACTTTGAGTCGAAAGAAACAAAGCTTCAGGCACATATCGTATCTGTCAAGTCCATTTTCTGTTATTCATACGCAGCACAGGTGTTTTATTGTTATACTCATGACTTTTTCCATGAAGAATTATGAACGCTTGTTATATTCATGAAGAATTATGAACGCTTGTTATATTCATGAAGAATTATTATTATATAAATTGTGATCTCAATTTATGATTGATTTTCCATAACGACTTCTGATAATGATTGTGAAAGGATTGAAGTGTCCAGCTAAACAAAAGTCTTTAAAGTTATTGAATTGCAGTGTCAGTTATTTTCGTTTCAATTGCACGTGGCGATTTATGGCGATATTTCCATGTATTTTGATATTTTTATAGCACTTATATTCCAATTTATTCAACGCTACGATGAAATGCGATGTTCCTACGATAACATGATATTTTTGATAACAATATATGTTCCAACAGAATGCATAAGTTATTTTCATTGTTAGAATTGTATCACGCTGAAAATATCTCTCCCGATAATTGTTATGTGTTTATATCAATTTTGTGTAAATATTTCGATGATTTCATTATTTCAAACATATAATTCGACACAAAAGTACTTTCATCATCTTGTACTGGTATCATGTACCTGATAAAACACCAGATAAGCTTCCTCGTTTAGAAAATTCTATCTACAAAGTTGATGCTAAGAGGTGAGTAATTTCTCATCGCATTTCAATCACGAATGGACGAACAAAAAAAGAAAGAAAAAACTTCATACTTTGTGAAGTTTCAGATTACTTCGGATAATTATTCATGAGGGAGTGTAAAAATTCTTTCCTTAGAATTATATAAAGTATTTCCTTCCTCAAAGTGATGAGAATCCAAAGACTTTGAAAGTTCCAGATTATTGATTATCGGAAATGGAAAATTGTATTGAAACGTTTGAAGAATGAACACTTCTTCACTTCTTTCATATAAACATCGGAATTATTAATCGCTATGTTTGATGTTTCCAACAAATGTACTCGTAACAAAGTATCGTATGCTTGTACAGTACTGAACAAACTTTCGAATGTACATATTTCATTCCAATAACCACACATTCGTTTAAAAGACGTCAACAATGGTCAACAGCCACACGTAGTCAATTCGTCATCTTCTTCCGTTGATTTGATGTAAAAATTTTGACTACGAAATAACGTTGAAACAACGGTTCAAAAATCTTTCAAAATACGTCAAATAGTGACGTGTTCTAATGATGGTTTTCAAACGAGGATTAAACTGGACAAATTATTTTTGGAATTTTCTATTAGTATCGAGAAGACTAGTATTTTTGGGAATAAGAGAATTTGAGAAAAGTAATATTCGTAAATGGAACCACACTATTCATTATCTAGCTCCTTGTTTGAATTTTCATCCAGTTTCATTCGAAATTTTTAACATCATTTTTTCTACTGATGTTCAAGCACAAAAGGTTTCAAGTACATTCAGAACGTCGTTGGATTGTAACCAAAATCAACGTTCTTTTCCAATGTTAAAATAATGCGTTCATTGGGATTGTTAACAAATCATTCTGAAATCCATAGTCAGGTGACTAGATCTCATTGATTGGAAAGCTGAAGCAATACAGCCATGCAATTTCATTTGGATTTGGGAATAGAAAAGAGGGAAAATTGTTTATATTCTATTGCATCTGAGGACGTTCGACGAACGTTCGTAATGATGTGTAATTGTCACTGTATCCACCTTCTCGATTTATCCTTTCCTTTCTCAATAAAACGATATGCCACGGATGCCTTGAAAGGTTTTATACGTTGTAATTGTACAAGGTGGACATAGATTGTATAGCTATTTGCTTTACTCACGCGATGTAGTATACCGAAGTGAGCAGAAGCAGGTGTTACTGCTTCTGTTCGTGTTGTGCAAGTAGTCGTAAATGTTTCTCAGTTTGATTGTAACTATTATTACAGCATTGTTCCATAATTTTTCCATGTTACCAGTTGAAGAATGAGAAGCGGAAACCATTTATGTTCAGAATAAATTGTTCATTGCGTTCTTCAATTCTGACACATGAATAGAACGTTAATTGTGAACGTGAATCTCCGAGGATGTTCGATATTTTCAGATGAGTATTATGTTATAAGAATCAATTGGATGTATGGATGATTTGATACACGCAATGAAATTATTACTGTCCGTTATTGATTTGACCTCAGCAAGGGAACGCTCATGAAACTCATGAAAGTGTCTTGTGTGTCTTAGGTACATTATCTTTGATGAAATATTTCTTTAAATGACTGAGATAATGAGATATTGATGAACGTGTCCCTGCAGACATGTAGATTAGAATGAAAGGGTGACGAATCGCTCAATTATAAGAGCAATCGATGTATTCCTTATTCTGGAGTCGAATATAGCAAAGTAAGTATCATAGGGTTGAGTTGGGAAGGTATGGTAAACGTCTTGCGGAAACTAACCTGTGAAAAAACCCTTAATGTAATTACCCTGTTTAAGAGATTTGGTTAAAAGATAGAAACTGTTAGGTTTTCTATTCAAATTCAATGCTCATTCACCGTCAAGGTGAATGAGCATGAATAGGAGGAGTTATGAAAATAGGAATTAATGGGTAATAGCCCATTGCACTTAGAGACATTTATAGATAAGGAAACCATGTGAGAGGACCGCTATTCAATCGTGATTTTTTCAACTCTTTTCATATAGTTAATGCAAGTATAAAAATAGTTTTCATGACTATAAACAAGTTACCATAACATGTGAATGGTTGTCCTGAAATAGTTGGTGTGACTATTTCTCTCAGTGTGAATACATGAACAATTTTATTAGTTTCAATGAGAACGTTCTACACTACAAAATTCTAATAAGTGTCATTGAGAAACATCCAATTGAATCCTACAACTATTTTTCAATTGAAAGGTCCATCGGTTTCTATTGGAAATTCCAAATTTCTAATCGTCGATTCTATGCGCGTGAATCTGCAGATTCCACAACATATTCCACAGCAGATATTTTGAGAAAGGAGTTTGGTACTCAACCTACCATTTCAATGGGGCGCAGCAATTGTACACACAACCCCTAGCAGAAATTTTGGACGGGAAAATACGAGAGTCTGATTTCCTATCAGGCCCTCATCAGGTTCCCTTTTTTGCCCAATTTTATGGAAATCTTGTCCGAACCCTATTGTACCCTGGCGTTACATCCCTATTTGAATCCTATTAGGGAAATCAGGTAAGGCCCTTGTAAAGACCCCATAAGATTTCCCTTATTTACGGTTTCCGGATTCTAACCTGATCAGAACCTTATTGAAAATAGGGAATGTCTGATCAAATCTCTACGAGGGACTTGGTGCAGTTTGTCCACCAAATCCGGCGCAGAAGTTACGCACCAGTACGTAAACCTTCAGTTAAGTTCACCATCTGATCCAGATTTGGTGTAGGAGCCGCACCAAATCGTACGTACCAACGCTGCGCCTCATTGAGATGACAGGTTGAGCACTCACTTTCCTCAGTGTATGGGGAAGTTTCACTTCCAATTGGAAGTTTTCTTGTAAGAAGGGATAGAACAGTTCCAAAATGGGGGGCTTGGATGATTTTCTTTGGGAAACATTTAGTCCGATCTACCGTTGATTTCATATGAACATACTTACACGGAAAAAAGAAAATGGAGAAATTTACTGTATAGGATGATAACGCGTCGCTTCAAGCCTCTAAATGGGAATTTTTACAAAATATATTGTCAAATAATTCACATTATGAGGCAAAAATAAATTTTCCTCTTATTATGTGAAATATTTTACAATATATTTTGTAAAAATTCCCATTTGAAGGCTTGAAGTAACGCGTTGTCATCCCATACGGTAAATTTCTCCATTTTCTTTTGTCCGTGTAGCAGGTGGCAATTGGAAATTCTCATATTTTGATCTATGCGAAAGAATGAAAAAATTCCAAAAAATAAACGTTGAAGGAGTTCGTATGAGTTCAACTGAAGTTGCTGCTACCCTTCACATTCATTATCAATGAGTTTGAACTCGAAATTCCCTCAATCTGATCTTATGGCAACACTGGAAAAAAGTTGGAAGTCTCAGCTTTTCAAAAATACTGTGTGCCGTGCTCCTGCAAATTGGAGTGTCTGTTCTTTCCCCAAGCGATCCCAAGCGTTCGGGTGAGCAGCTACTGCACCTGCTGTTCTCTTATTTTGGGAAGTCTATCCATCCAAAGTGGGTGAACGAACACGATTTATGGGAGTGCTGCACACAGTATTTTTGGGAAGTTGAGATTTCCATTTCCTGTGAAAAAATGGAGCAACGCTAAAATGTGAATTTTGCTGACATAGTATTTAGTGCTTCCGCAAGATTCGAGAAATTATCGATCTTGTCTTGTCTTGTCTCGAAAATCGAGACAATATCGAGACGAGATGCGTGGAATAGCATTCAAGACAAGAACAATATGTACCAATCGAGAAAAGCGTATCGTCGAAATCAGTTGGTCAAGATCTTAACTACATCTCGATCTTGTATTATCAAAATCACCAATGCGCAGTAAGGGCGAATTTTAAAGTCAATTATTGCAGTATTGGTTAGGAACTTTGTATATCTATATATACTGTATATTCAGATATACAAACAATGTTAAATAACAAAGACGTAGTATAGATAGACCGAGCCCGTATATGGCGGGAGTTTAAGAGAGACAGAGACAGAAACTCCCAACCGTATTTTAAAATAGGCGGGAGAGTTTCTATCTCTCTCAGACTGAAAAACGATAGTGAATAAACAGAGCTGATATGTTTGGTTTGCGAGATTACACTACTGCCACGACAGCCGTCACTATATAGTACAACCACGAGTGCTTTCAGATTGGACTCGCAAACGTCACGAACACAAGGAAAATTTCCTTGGGTCCCAAATGGGATTGCCTAAGAACCTGCATGGAAATGAGTGGGTACCCACGGAGAAAAATGCAGCTCGAAAGGATAGTAATCTTTCATAGCAAATTGGAGAATATTTCTTAAAATCTGAGAATTTTTCTCAAGTTCGTAATAAACATGAAACGGTTCAGATTTCCCTTGAATATTGCTCGAAAAACAATGAAAAATTATCAATACTTAACAAATTATAAAAACAAATATGAAGTTTCCAAAAGTCGTGCATGAAATTTTACGAAGTGTGTAACAAAATTCTGTGATTTGAAAAGAAGATTTCACAATTTTGTTACATACTTTGTAAAATTTCATGCGCGAATTTTGGAAACTTCATATTTGTTTTCATGATTTGTTAAGTATTGATAATTTTTCATTGTTTTTCGAACAATATTCAAGAGAAATCTGAACCGTTTTATGTTTATTACAAACTTAAGAAAAATTCTTAGATTTTAAGAAATATTCTCCAATTTTCTATTGAAGATTACTATCCTTCCGAGCTGCATTTTTCTTCGTGCCCATGGGTTCCCAGGGATTCACACATAGGCTTTTATCGGAACCACCTGGATTTTTTTGATACGGAAAACATGAGCCGAAGATTCAGTTTTTTCCTCAGGATCAGGTTATTTGGGTATTTGAAAAACGCTATTCAGGTATCCTATCGTATTCAAAATTGACACCCGTAGTGAATGTGCTCGTGTATCCGAGCAATCCACGAACATCGTTTCACCCTTGATTATCTGTTGGCTATAATCAGCAAACGTGACATCATTATGACTGGTGAAAGTGATTATTTCCTCAAATTGAGGATGATAAACATGAGTTGTGAATTTCCATTTGCGAGTAGTTGCTTCGAAGATACAACCACACGACAATTTTTGTATACCAAATTCTTCATCGTTTCATTCATCAATTATGACTTACTACGTAATATGTGTTCTGATAGGTATTGTTTGTCTCCGAATTGGATTCACATTGAAACTGTGTCAAAGTACAATGTTGATTTCGCTCGATTCTTGAACGTTTCAGCCAACTTGGCCATATGTTTTTTTGGAATGACTATGGGATGGCCATCAACGGCTTTACCTAAATTACTAAAATCAGATTCGTTCCGGTCGATCAGCGACAATGAGGCATCATTGATTGCATCCTTACCATGGGCTGGAATTCTAATTGGTGCGGCAATAGGAACAAAGACACTGGATAAATTCGAAGGAAAATAACTTTGTTTATCACTGCCGTTCCTTATACCGTTGGTTCGATATCCTGGGCCGTTGCCCCAAGTGTTGAGGTATTTGATAATTTACCGCACATGAGGAAATTATTCATGAAAGCCAAAACGTAATAATACGTGAGTGTTCGACCTTCGCCGTGTTGACATAGAAGATAACAACTGAAATTGAAAGGACTTCTCAATTGATGAGAATACTGAGAAAATTAAATTAGCTGACAAAGAATCGACTCGACGTAGTGACTGAAAGATATAAAATACGGATGAGAAGCGGACTGTAGATTGAAAGAAGAGGGATTTGATTCCGTCTCGTTTCTTGTTTAGAAAAGAAAAAAAAAGGACGAGTGTTTAGTTTTAACAATATAATTCACGAATAACAATATAATATAAACTTCAAGGAATAAACTCCCTATAACGAAATTTACAAAGATGGGTCAGTTGAAAGGTACACAAGTACCCTATTCAAAAAACCCGAAATGGAGAAATGAATCAGGCCAAGATTCACGCGTCATTCACTTACTCATACAACCGTTGCGGTGCACCGTGAAAAAGTCGGAGAGATTTCCTGGTCCAGTGACGATCGACGATAGAATTCGGAGGTGTCCAACAGAAGATGCCCAAGATGAGGAACCGCGTCAAGAATTAATACTCGATCACAGTGTATTCTCAGAGGAATTCGGAAATAACGTAATCACGGCGGATCGCGAAGAGATGAAAACTAATTACACCAAATACTTTACACATGGAAAGATAATCGAAGAGAACACACATCCGTTGCTCTAAGAGTGTCATGACCCACTGAACTTGGAAGGGATTGACAGCCAAAGGTATGAAATATCTTCGATCCCCACTCTCTAATTGCCGTGTCAATGTGTAATGAGAGTGTGTAATTGTGGTGTGCGATGAATTGCGCTGCTATAGGTACTGCGATCAAACAGTGAGCAATATTCGGAATCCGCTGTCTCTTTCATTCAAATCTCATGAACTTGTAGTATAATAAGTACACTATATCTAGGAGAAGTGCACTACCCTACCAGCACACCTACCGCTTTCACGTCGCATCTGCGTGGAGGCAACGTTACATAAAAGGGATCCTCTGTAATGTTGCGTTTTCTCTCTCAATTAATTCAATCAGAGAAATGTTGTTCCACTGTGAAGATAGTGAGTTCCATTGCTGAAGCAATAAACTTTCACCAGTAGTTGCACTGTAAAACACGTATTTATATTTATATATTTCCTTATACATATAAAGTTCTGAAGATTTATCGACAAGATCAATATTCTTGAGGTATTGTCAAGACAAGATCAAGATGATTCATTACAAGAATCATTCAAGAACAAGACGATATCATTATTTTGATATTTTTCAAGAACAAGGCAATATTTCAGAAAATATCGTATTGTCTCGTATTGTGGAAGCACTAATAGTATTCTCAGTCAGTAATTCCGAAAACCCTTTAGTGGAATTATTCAGACACTAGTATCGGTCGTTGTGAATTTTGATACACCGTTTGGAATTTGATGAGAATGAAGCTAGCAACCGCAAGCTAGCAGCCGATGATGGTAACTTTTGATCCAAATCAATTTTAATGTGTCTCATATCAACAATCGATTTACTGGCTTTCAACCATACAGTTTGGCTACTTGAACATTGAATAAAACGATTTCATCAAAAGTTACATCAATCGACTGCTAGTTTGCGGCTCTAGCTTCACTCTCATTGGAATTTGCCAACTTGGAAATGAAAATTCCAATTTTCTCACTTCATATTCATACTCAACAATCCCAAACGCTTCCAAATACGAAGTTGTAGGAAAAATTAGTCAACAGAAAAATATATGCCTTGAAGGGAGATTGTAAATGCTCATGGCGTTTTTGTGTTATATTTCCCATCTTAAAACGGTCGTAACTTCGTAAGGAAAAATCGTACGTAATCGGTCAAAAGCTCATTTTCAAGGGCACCCTAGTAGAAATTTGATCAGGCATTTGTTATTTTCAATAAGGTCCTGATCAGGTTAGAATCCGGGAACCATGAATAAGGAAAATCTTACGAGGCCCTTACAAGGGCCTTACTTGATTTCTCTAATAGGATTCAAATAGGGTTGTAACGCAAGGGTACAACAGGGTTGGGATAAGATTTCCATAAAATCGAGGGAAATAGGGAACCCCGTAACTAAACCTGATGAGGACCTGATCGGAAATCAGGCATGCCTCATCAGGCCCTGATATTTTCCCGTCAAAAATGTCTACCAGGATGAGAGCATAAAATAATGCAACTGGAAGAAAGACCAAGAAAATTGTATGTACACGGACAAGTAGTTAATAATAATAAAACTCGAGGGTAAAGGATGAGCATTTTATCTATGAAAAGTTATTTGCATTTTTATAACAAATATAAATTTTCGAACCGAATAAGATAAGAGTGATGCTCGCAATGCTGTTCCGAGCACGATGATTATCTTTGTTCAAGAAAATTATAATTATTTTATCAGTTTGTGATAAACATTGATGAGATCGCCTGTGTATATAAGGCGCGATCTCATCGCATAGAGTCATTCGACGCCTCCGCGAGATCCAAAGCGGACTAACAGGAGAGCGTGTGTTTCAAAAGAGAAGTGTAAAATATAATTCAATAAATATTTCATGTTTGAAATTTCATCTGAAAATTCATTGAATTATTAATAATAAATACATCCCAAATAATAATTATTATAAGTGGATTATTTTACTATTGAATATTTGTTAATTCTTGAAAAGCAGTTGAGGTTTTGATTATTTTTCCAGAAAAATAATCTGGCGACCGAAATATATTTTCAGAGAAGCATAAATTTTCAGTAGCTTCTTCGGATCGAAGTGTGTGACATTACAAAGTGTTCAGTAAGAATCTGCAAGTATTGTACGGAGTTAATCTGTAATAATTTCACGTTACACGGTACAGCTACATGTATGCATTCTGTATGTAACCTCAAGAGTAGTTGAAAAACTCATTTTGTGAGTGTATAATTTCGAATTTCACAAAATCCCAATGGAGGACGAGGAATTTTCATCTCCAATTTGGATCCCACGCAGAAAATTCCTCCAAAAATTGTTCCCAGTTGCTCAACTACAATTGTGACCTCATTTTCCCTGGACCTGTATTATTCAAACAGTTCCTGCGGGAATTAGGTGCCCGACCAAAGTGATTCAACCAATTGATTTCACGGAAAATACAGGGTGATCCAAGGTAGATAGATTGTTTTTTTGAGAAGGGAGCTTCGTGTGAACAGCAAATTCTTGAAGGTTTCATTACAGAAAGATGAGAGTCGCAGTACCATTCTTTTCATAACAAAAAAATTTTTTCTTTGGGATTTGAACTTGAATATTAAAATGTATGACGTTCAAATCCAATAAACATGTCTACTTTTATGTCATAAAATTCTTCTCAAAAATTATAAAAAAGTGCTGGTGACACGAGATTCTAACCTTGAGGTTCAAAATGCAACAATTTTTCTAATTGACAAAATTGATTCTTTAGATGTCAGCATTCAGATTCATTCAAAAGCGATGTGTGCTACATACTGGAGAAGAATTGAAATGTTTCTCCATTTGAAATTCTATTTTGAAGCTTGCAGCTGAAATTATTAAGGGAAACTGCCCAAAACCGTGAGTGTCTTAATACCGTGAATTGCATCTTCAAACATGAATAATAGGCATAGTGATGTATCCAAGTGATTTTATTTGCTTTTGGTCATGTTACTTCTTATTATTCGTGTTCAAAGATGAAATTCACGGTATTAGGCAGTATTAGTAACACTCACGGTATTTGGGCAGTTTACCTTATAGTTCCGAAACAAAGAATTGACTTAACGAGAGGTGTCCAATTCAAATATATACACTCATAAAAATGATTTTCTTATCAGCCGTCGGGAACATGTTCCGTTTCACTGGTGAAACGGAGCCGTTTTACCATTAGAATTGGCTGTCTTAATACAATAACCGTGCAGTTTCAGAAGCAGACGAAAATCGTCTAATTTTGAAATGAATCCCGTCTTCTCACAAGAAGGTATTCGTCTCACGTCAAGAAAAATGCTTCTGTTCTGCTCTCAAGCAAGTAAGTTTGAGTATTTTTCCTCCGTCTGATCAGTAGAAGGAGCCCCGCCCTGTCATTAAAGTTGAGTTTTGTTTTACTAACAGGAGAAGTCGTCTGTTAGTGAAATGGAATCGTTTAAAACGGTCCCCGTCTTGTTATGAAACGGATCACCGTCTAAAAGTATTCTGAAACGGGATCGTCTGATGATTACCTTCGTTTCATCATCAGACGGTATTTTTTGAGTGTAGCACACAGTGCTTTTGAGTAATTTAGATTTGAAAGAACATCTAAAAACGCTCATATCTCTGAAACTAACCTACGACAACACTACAATCACGTTTTCTCGTAAACAAATGGTGAACAAATAATGAACAAATTCTGATTTATGTTTTTACTATAAACTGAAAGAATTTATCTCAATTGTATTCCGTCATAAACACGTGAAAAATTCCATTCAATTCTCAATGACTAGATTGAATATTGATTTTATCATTTGCTTCGGGTGTTGTAACACTGGAAAAAATATTTATTTGTCCTCTTTCCTTAAAATATTTATTTATAAAAATTAAATATTCACTCAGATGCAAAAACTGATCACTTGTTGGGAATAAATTATTTATTCAGAGGACCAATTTATTTGGGGCAAGCATTCAATTATTTGATTCGATTAAATATTAATCCTAAGAAATATTTTATGGAGAGAGGACAAATAAACTATTTATTTGGTTTGAAGAAATTTTGTTTTCAGGGAAACAAAAAGAAATTCTTGCAAAAGAAGAAAATTGAATACCTGCAGTTTACTACTGTAGATTAATTTACGAGAACAGATCCAAAAGTCAACCGCTTGAATTGGAATTTAATTCCAAGAAATTTTTTAGCTTTTCCGTATTGGTGTGACCCTCACCACACTTCATTGGTGACTTCACTGACAAAAATACGATTTCTCATTTCTAATTAGCCATTTGAACAACAGAATCTAAGTTGAGTGCTGAGACATTTGCATCCCTGGTTAAAAAAGCCCGTAGAATCTGACGAAATGAAATTTGATGGAATTTGATCAGAACATTGCACAAGATTCAATCAGATTTGGCAAGATTCAATCAGAATCGCATTGAAACAATACACCCACCTGCTGAATCTTATTGAAAATCATTGAATAGGATTCGGTTAGAACATTGTGCAAGATTCAATGAGATCTGGCGAAAATCAATGGGTTTGCTTAACCAGGAATGAGAACACGAACTAGGAAGCGCATTACAGAGCTAGTTCACCATCTGGAAAACCAACTGAGAACTATTCAATTTTCCAATCATATTCTCAATTGCGGATAGATGAGGGAAAAATTCTTCTCCACAATGCGAAAATCCTAAGCACGGTGAACTTAAACTGTTTTCAAGTTTAAATCGTTTGACAAGCATAAGCAGATGAGTTCAAACAGTGAGACCTTATTAGTGCATTAGTGACCTTATTATTCAAATTCTTAATGTGCCGGAAGGGTTAATGTATTAATACCATGATTTTGCATATTCATTTTTTCTGATGACCGTGTTCTTTTCCCACCTCAGTGTTACAAGCTTTCAGAAGCCTCCAAAGTGATTGTCATATATCGTGTTGCATCAGGTACGGCTATACTTTTCGAACATCCCTTTTTAAAAATTTTCCTCTATGAAATGTAACTGAAAAAGAAATCTCAAACGTACAATGGAAAATTTTGTAATACCACTATTTTGATTCTGTTGTATGAAATTCAACTATGAATAGTATTGTGAATACCGTATATACATTCATGGAATAATATGATATATGTGATTTTGCAGGCTCTGATTGTACAATAAGCATATCACATGAACATGTACTGCAAGAAGATAATTGAATCGAAGGTATATACGATGGTTTGAATACCCTCAGGGAATTTTAATTCATTAGTATGTTCTTCGGAGCGGAACTGTATTGTGAGCTCTGGAGGCGATGAATAATACAACATTGTTTTTATGGCGCTGGTAGAGAAAATTCGTTCCGTGTGGCTAGTAATTGTAAATTGCGTTTTGTTGTTCACCAACATACAGATTTTACAGAAAAAACAAAATTGAGCAAAAACTCATTTTGGAGATGATATATCCAAAAATCATTAGTAGTTCTGCATTGAAGAATGACTTTATTCAACTGATGGGATGATCCATAGCTAGAATTTAGTCCATGTAAACGTCCTTTTTTTATCACTCTTCCAAATTGATATTTAAAATATGCAATATCATTCAGTCCATTTGAATTGCATTGTTTGAAATTCTACAATGGTCAGCGGTTGATGACACTCGGTCACTCCCTATATTGTTACGTTCCTGAAGTGTTTAGTGATGTTTCCATTAGACTGAGGCTACACAAGGCAGTTCGATGGGCAGATTCTTGGAAGAGGATAATAATCACTTTGTTTGTCCTCAAGACTTGGATTTGATCAGTCATTGGTTTATTTTGGTTTATGTTTACGTTGTGAATGTTTTGAAAGTTTGGTGTGATGTTGTTCGTGCCGGATTTCTCCGAATTATTTTATAAACAGTGCCGTAATCTTATGATTGACAAACGTTTGAGTGAATTCGATGGGGATAATGAGGTGTTATAACGATCACTCGACACGACGTTTGGAAAGTTCACAGAAATGTTGACATATGAATTTAGTGGGAAGTTATTATTAGACTCACTTTTATTCTTCGTTATTATTCACATAGCTCTGAAGTCGTTCGGCATCTGTGGTGCGTGTACTCCCTATGCCGTTATAATAACACTCGTCTTCTTCCTCTGCAGTTTCCGTGCGTGAGTAGACAATTGAAAAAACATTATCATTGAATGAGTGCGAATGGAATGATTATCGAATGAATCCTGTATCATTCACGTCATAATCATTTGTTCCGTTGTATTTGACTGTCGTTGTTGACTCCCTCTCGGTGATGGGAAACAGTAGGTGATCCAATAGTTGGTCCAATCCACAAAATTTGGAGCTCCTTTCAAATGAACTGAGAAGACACGTTGATTTTTATAATTTCAATTTTTCAATATTTCTGGCATTTATGAATAATATTAGCAAAAGTTATATGATAGATAACTTCAGATTGAATTGATTGAAATTCAAGAAGAAAATTTCTTTGAGTATTTGTAGATTTTTTCAAGAGTTTTAGTTAGCTCGGATCAAACTTGAAATCTTATTCTGTAATTGAGGGTTTTCTGACTCTTGTGCTATCTGTACTACAAGGAAATCATTTGAATCCTCATAGTTTCTGTTGAATGTCTCTCATTTATAATTCATTGAAGAATAGCAGCATACAATTGTTTACTCTTCGCTTTGGGGAGAGGTGAAGGGTACAATAACGGTGACAGGTTTATAGCTATTCTTTCCATTGGGGAACCACGAAACTTGAATATCTCTACAGAAAGATGAGAGTTATGTTAATATGTTAGGAATATTTATAGATTATTGTCAATTCAAGTATGGATTCCCTTCATGAACAACGATGTTTTCGATGAATCACACTTCGAATTCTAATCCGTGAACGTCCAACCTCTTTTCTCATATTTGTGTTTTTTCATGTTTCTGTACGTGTGATGCACCAAGTAACCGAGATATTTGATTCAACCATATTACATCAACCATAATCGAACATCATTGTTCTCCTGTTCCCACGTATATACGGCAAAATTTGAATCAAATATCTCCCTTCATATGGTCTTTCATTGAAGATTGAGATGTCTTCTCACGCTAGAATGGTGTTATTCCCTCTTGACAGTTCAAACTGGATTCACAACTAAAGGTCTGAGGAGGAATGTCGTCTCCATGGATCGCCAAAGTGTTGTTTGCCTTGGTGCTGCTACCTGGTGGGAATAGTACTGGGCCCAGGAGACCTTATAAGCGACGCAGAAAACGGTGATAATGATACACTTTCAATTCCATAAGCAGAAGACATTGAAAAAACAAAAATATTGAGGGAAGAAATCATTTGTTTGGTCTGGTCCTTCAAATATTTACGAGAGCTAGTCGATTATTCCTCTCTGCTTATATACTTTCTCCCTGTAATGGCTAGTATAGAGAACAATTTATGTTGTATTTATATAGCCTATACCTCGCGACATGCTTGTATTTATCAATTGTAAATTACATTCGGTACAGTTTAATATGAATGTTTCCCCAATTGAATTTGTTGTAAACCAAGAGCAAAGTATCAGTGTTTCCTCAACGTATTCGCGACAGAAAAACGAACTTTTTTATTTTACATTTTTTGATCCGAAGCTTACATTGTGAAAAAAATCTGCCTTAAGTTTCATGAAAATATTATAAAACTTCTCACACAACACAGTTTATTGAATTTCATAATATACAATGAGGAACAGACTGAATTTATGATGCAATTTACTTTGAAACATTGTAAATTTAATCAGACGTCTGTTGTCTCGTCATAATAAATTTTATGAGTTCAGTTTGTTTCTCGGTTATAAAGTACCATAGTGAATTCAACTCTGGATTTCTGTCCGTATATGATATTAATTTCAATAATATACTCCTTGATTTAATGAGATCTTTATAAATTCAATAATTATTTCCTCGAATTCCGATGAGGAATTCTTAACTCTAATAAATTTAATATTGGATTATTAAATTTCACAAGAAATTTTTTATCAAATGACTGTGATAACGACCTAATCAGCAGCATGTTTATTACTCAACCTTTTTCGTGTGAATTGTCAACTTATTCTGTTCATAATTCGAAACCTAAGCTTTGGATCAAAAAATGATAAATGTCACGCTGGCGAAAGGCTGATATTTTGTTCAGAGGCGCCCTGTATATCAACAGTCTTTCTATGAATTACATGAGTTTGGATTCATTTTTTCGTGATGTATAGGTCGAATTATGTTCCCAAACTTCTTAATCCGAAGAGAATATGTTCCGGGCCAAGGTGGAGAAACTTCCAGAGTTAGTTATAGAACTATTTTACATATAAATTTTATATAACTTGGAGGATACGTGTAAAATTTTTATAGAATTGAGAATTGAATATTCCTTTGATATAATGTCAATCAATTTGAATTTATTCTTGTTACGGTGTGAGTATATTATTTACCTACACGACGTGAGTGGTGTAATTTTGGTAAATTAAAATATTCACATAAAACACGATCTAATTTAATTCCCCTTCCCGCATGTCCTTGTATCCATTGGGCAGTTGGAGCATACGAAAACCTTATTGGAAATTTCCTACAGAGTCAGGGTTGGCATCTGTGGATCCAACCCAATTGAACCCAGTGGGTTTTTTCGGGTGGGTACGGATTGAGAAAACCCTCAAAAACCCAGTCAAAAACCCACATGGTGCTCAATTGAATGGTTATTTAATACAATGTATTTTTCCATGTTGTTCTTCTTTCTTTTTGCATCAGTAGAATTTCATTGATTCTACAGTTATAAGTATCCCACTGGATAGAATCGGATGAATTTTACTACGTTATCAATTAATACTCACTATTCAGTGAGTGAAAGCTTACCTAAAGCTCGAAATGATGATTGATCGAAATGAGTCATATTTCATTGGGAAACTCAACACCGAAAAAAATAATTTATTTGATCGAATGAACTGAAGTTAGTTGTGAAAATGAGTTCCGAGTAATATGAGAATAGAAGCCGGTCATAAAAGCTGTAGTGAAGGCAACTTCAGATTAGTAACAGCAACTAAAGTCAGAGAAATTAAATTTGAATTTAGTTGAGCCAACGCCCGTTTTAGTTATCCAAATGTCAACAACTGTATCTAGTTGCTGGAACTAATTTGGAGTAAGGGTAACTAATAATTTTTGTCGGTGAGTGGATATTCACCAATGCAGTGCATTGGAGTGGAATACTAATAATCGCGATCCAGTGGAATTCCACTGATCTAAATACGGGAAGTTATTTAATTGAGATTTGTTCAAATGTTGCTCGAATACCGTTGAAAGACTTATTCATTAAAGTGTGATTTTTTTTATGAAAACAAATCCGTGAAAATTGCCCAGAACTTTTCATGCATATGTGGTACGACTAGCCATTGTTTTGGATCGTCGTTTTGTATTCTCGAAACCTTCCAAAGCATTGCCTAGCCAGATTATAAACGCTTGAGGAATGTTGAAAAATTTCAAAAAACCCGTTTCCACTAAAAACCACACCTCCACTTATTAGCCAATAGAATGTGATAACTTCCTTCAAGTATAGAAAAATATGGGAGATAAACATTAATAATTAAAAATGAATTCAATGGAAAACAATTTGTACAATGTAGATTTTAATTATGACGAGACAGCATTTAATATGATTCAATAAAATAGCATAAAATTATAATTTGAATATGAATGTTCATATTTCGGTACGAATACAACGGTACATATTCATTCTTAATTTCTACATAATGGATGAGTTTGATAACTCTGTTTATTTTTTATACACTGAGGGAAGAAATTCATTGGGACAAAAAAATATTACATCCAATGGTATCTATAAAATATTTCTTGAGATCAATGAAATTTTACTCCAATGGATGAAATGGTTTTTCAGTTGATCAAATACTTCATGCGGTCAGAAACCATTTCATTCGTTCGAATAATATTCAATTGGTTCAAAGAAATATTTTATAGATACCATTGGATGAAATATTTTCTTGCCTCAATGACTTTTTTCCCTCAGTGTACTTATATGGGGTTTTTGTATTTTTTTTATTCAGAAAAAATATCATAATCAAAATGAGGGTGAACTACCTAGTAAATGAACGATGGCCTAATGGAATAAAGATTCATAAAAGAAGTGACTATTAAAAGTTTCTACTACGTTAAAATAATTCGGTTGTTTTCAAAATAGTAACAACTTCTTATGAAAACAATCAAATCACTTTAATGTAGCAGAAATTTTGATTAATTACTTCTTTTATAAATCGTTGATCTACTGGGTAGTGCACCCTATTTTAGAAAGTCTTAGTTGCAGTTAATCATCGTGTTGTTCATTTTGATAAAATTTATATAGTTTAACTAATTTAGTGGCCCTTTCTGGAACTAGTCTATTCCTCAGACTATTCTAAATATGCCCGAATGAGGAAAAAATTCTTTCAATCCCAGCACTGCTAGGTGGACACCTTAACAATTTGGCAAGAAACATGCAAAACCACTTGGTAGATTGTTTTGATGTGCAGTGTGGTCTTGCATCAAAAGTAGAATGGACACAAAATACAAGGATTTGTAACGTCCAATTTGAATTGTGGCGATGCTGATCGAATTGCAGTAAAGTGCGTTAACGGTTGGAGTAAATTGCACTTGGAAATTTCACTAGTTTCAAACTTGATTTCAGCTCATGTAAACACAAATCTTGGTCCAATTTCAATCTGATCGAGGCCCAACCTTGAAAGCTCAAGCCAAAGTCGAACAAAAATTTATCCCAGATTGGTGATCACATGAGAGATTAGATGAAAAGTAACTTTTTAGTTTATTCGGTATTTCTTGATGACAATATAAAGTGGAATGGGATATGGTAGGGAGTCTTTTGGCAGAATCGACATGATTTGACAATCACTAGTCGCTTTCAGAGAACACTAGGGAATGACTAGCGGTGGTCGAATCATGTTCATTCGGCCAAAAGATCCCTTACCATGGAACATACATATGTAAATGTATTATTCTATATCATCATATACGAAAAATGATAACATAGTACGATAAAAATGAAGATTAGTAGGTCATACTAAGAATCACCAGAGAAAACCAATGCCAATCAGCATTGCCAGTATTCCCTAGAAAAATCTTCAGCATCTGATGATTGGTCATTTCTTGGACAAGTGGCCAATCATATTTTCAATTTGGAAAGAAATGACCAATGACAAAAAATCTGAAGATTTTTCTAGGAAATACTGGCATCACTGATGCCAATTTGATAAAACCCGAGAAAACCCGAAAAAGGCCGAAAAAACCCGAAAAAACCTGGTTGTACCCAGTGGGGCGGGTTTTGAAGAAAAAACCCGGGTTCTTTCCAACCCTGTACAGAGTAGAAGTTGTGGTGATATGTTATACAGTAGTTCAATATTGTTGTAAGTATAGCACCGAATTTCGAATTTAGTCTTTGTGATAACAATCAGATGCCTAAGAGTATGAAAAAAGTAATTCAAAGTGTTTCAATGTTAAATGTTGCTTAATTTTCTCCAGAGACTGTTTGAAGTGGATGAATTGTCATCCATACAAATTTACGTGTGGGATAGAAAGCTTTTCATCCTGAAAGATCAGTGATACGGGAATCCATATTTATAAGTCTAATCCTTCATCATTCGAATGGGATTTTGATATTCTGATCTATGAATGCTCTGATGATCATTCGAAAATGTGAACTGGATGATGGAGGATTGATATAAAATATCCCCAAATTAACATTGTACTATCAATACCCTCTCCCCAGATAGCACAAAGTCAGAAAATATGATGTTTTACACATAAAAATAAACCTTTCCCCTACTGTTCTAACATGATTCCTGTACAATTGATGAAAATTTCAGTTATTGTATGAGGTCAAACGTTTTGCTTGAATTTACTACACAGTAAAAATTGTATATCAACCACAAGTTCACGAGAGTTCACCATATTCTCTCGTGAAAACAAGAATGAATATGTTATAATTTTCAATTCATTTGATCCTGAGCCTCATATCAAAATTTATCCCTCGAGTGTCATGAAAATATGAGAATGAAAGTAATCTCCGATATAAAGTTTTCTCTGTGTAACAACTCAGTTCATGTACGCATTATTCAATTTCGTTTCTTATTCCATAATTCGAAAAAATTCTTCGAACCCCAATCCAACCCTTTGAGAACTTTTCCTGAAGTGATATGCGATATGGGTTGTCAGTAAAAGAGCTGTAACCCGGAATTTATTATCATCATCATCAATTTTCATCGTAAGGAATCTATTACTCTTAGCTAAGAAACGTCGATTTCGGTTCATTGTACGATTGTAATGGTAGACGTGTGTCGTGCGGGTTTACTTTGATTTGACGTACCTCACGCCTGCAACACGTCTACACTATTGAGATCGACATATCTACCCGAAGTAGTTCCGTGAACCTGCATCTCTAGTAGAAATTTTCTCTAGCAAATGATGAGGCACTGATCAGTTTTCCATTTCACTGATCAGGGACTGATCAGGAAACTTACAAGTTTCCGACAAGGGGTGTAACGCTCTGACTAATCAGAAACTGATTGGAGAAACTGAGCAGATATGAGCGAGTAACTGATGAGGGACTGATCGCTAGTTGATGAGTTATTTGCGAGTAACTAACGAAGCATTTATCACCCACAAAAACGCAGGTTATGTCGATGAAGATATGGAATTATAACACCAAATTGATGATTCTTCACTCAAATAATAATTTATGTTTTTGTTGAGGATGTTTCCAAGGATTAAAAAGTAAATTTTCAGCAAAACCCGTAGGAAAAATTTTCCTAGACTTTTTCTTAGATAAAATGTAGGAGTTTTGGCCAAGGACAAAAATATATCAAACCATATGTATGGTGTTTCCACCTCAATCATGAGATAATATTCAAGTTACTACTATACTTACTCATAATAAATAACAAAACTATATTATTTCACAATAAGAAAGAATAATACATATTACACCTCATCTCCTTTTATGCCATAACCTTACAAAATCTAACAATTTCCAAGGTAGCTTTGTTATGTGCATACAGTGCATATACTCTTTATAATTATTGAGGTTAGGTTTCATCGATTTGATAGAGCAAACCCAGGATCAAATAATCTGAACCAATTCGATTTAATTTCTTTGAGATACTTCAAATGTTGGTTAAGACATATCGGGAATATGTGTAATTTCACAATTGCAATATATCACTTTAATAACAATCAATATGTTTTTTAAACCGAATATTTTTTATGAACATTTACGTTATCAATATTTCTTGCGAATAAAGGCAATAACTTGTCAGAATTTGATCAGTTTCATATGAATTTTAATAATCATATTAGACAAATCAGTTCCCAATAAGTAAATGATCAGTTTTTCCTGATTAGCGTTTCCTCATCAGTGCCTCATCAGTAATAGGGAAAACTGATTATATTTCTACTAGGGATATTGTGTAATTCCGGTCTATTCCAATCACCTGTTCTCTTCTGTTGATGTACAATGTATTGCCAATGAACTGAATGTCAATGAACATATCGCAAAGGTAAGTTTTTGAGGGAAACATTCCTCATCAGTTTTAGTGATTAGTTGAATTATAACTCAGTTTCTACTTTCAGAATTAATACAACATCCTACGAATTAGTTCGGTCCGGTTTGAAAAGATGACTCTCGCTCTCATGAATGTTTCATAGTCACAACCGATTTCAATCGTTCCAGAGAGGTGAGACACCTGTGCATAATATTCAGCTGATATCACTCTGAGTTCCTTCTAGAATCCCGATTTTTACTCAGTGAAGTATGTCAAATTTCGTTTTAACTGAGCAGCATTTGCGGGGGGGGGGGGGGTCCAAGGCAGCCAAACCCAACCTAAAACGTCCCTGTACAAAAATACCCCCTGTAATGTTCTTTTCCTCTTGAGAAGGATTGTGTGGATAGTAAGTGAAAACTTGTATGGAATTTCCCACTTCGTCATAGATTCAACGAATGATGATATGACCATCCTCTTTGTACCGACCGAATACTCACCTCCGTCCACAGATCTACGCTCTCGAAATTTACACTAATTCTCATGGAGAGTGATACTATAGGAAACGGAGGGTGATTCGTTGTTGAAATGAGCAAGACAAATTTATATGAAAGAAGGAGGAGAAGTTTTATTTCAACGCTCAGTGAACATACTCAATACAAGTTGATAACGTCTCCGTCCACACGCATTGATCCTTTTAACAAGATCTAAAACAGTTCGAAAATGTCTATCTTACAATATAATCCACGGTATATTCTATATAATGTTAGTGTTATACTGGATGAGGAACTTGAAGCATCTCTGACCCCCATACGGACACAGTGAACTATATAACTTGCAATAAGCACGGTGTCACTGTACACGTATGTGTATTAGGGAAATCTTAGAAAAAACGAATGTCCATTATGCGGAATGTTCATCCCGCTCGCAATGAGAAGGATTCGTGAACACACGTAGCTGGAAGAGACAAATAAAATATATATGAGGCCTCTATATATATCTCTAGGAATATATAAGCCTCTTGATTTGAGATATTCGTTGAAGACGAATCTACACTGATAACAAGACGTGCAAAAGCAGAGTTGTATCAAGTTCACCTTTTCTCCATTTTCGACCTATATTTATATCGTGAAAAGTTTATTCTGAATCACGTGCTACTCCAACATCGACCGGTTTTGTTTATAACTTTTTGTTATCGAATTATCAAATGATTTGATCGATCGTGACTTTTCTTATCATTGGTTGTTTCTTAATCGATTCGATGTCGATTAAGATTCGATGAATTTTCGAATTCGAAGTATAAGATATTATTAAGTTACTTGTAATAAATTTGGAAAGGATCTTTCATCTTCATGAATTATGGATTAGTTATTTGGTTGTGCTCTTTGATTCTTTCCAAGGAATAAATGTAGGGCATTTGCATGTGATTCTCCTTGCACGATTTTCGTCAATCGAACGCAATTATGTCATCGCTCTTCGCTAGTTACGCGTGTGGGTGTTCCAATACATATCATATTTGTGTACTGACTATGTTTACCTTTTTTCATAACGCGTTCGTTCGACGACTTTTCATTAAATCTTCGATGATCGATTCTTTTGATCTATTACATACCGTAATAGATCTTCTTTTCTTCATAATTCAATTATTAACTTTCTTACTATTTTATTATACATATATTTTTTTTACTATCACGCGGTGTTGTAACCGTACGAATGTTACACGTTCGTACCGTTACACCTCATACAAAAATATCCCGGACTATAATATCCCTGTACATGAATGTCCAGAACGAAAATATCACACCACAAAAAACCCAAAATACAAACACATTATATTTTTATGATTCAAAAGGCATTTTTTGTTCCAAAATTCATTTTTCATCAAATTCCATGATTCATCAAAGGAATCATTTCAAACGCTACTTTATTCTATAAATTAATAAATTCACAATATTAATAAACAAAAGACAGGTTCTAGAAACGAATATTGAATGCAATTTCCCGTGAATATTGTAAAATGTCCTCCTTATTGTACGCTTCGACAAGAGACTTCAACCTATCATCCATATCAACATCCTCCTTCCGCTTTCTGCATTGACTACCTCGTCCAGCCTCGGCTTGCGCCAAACGCACTTCGGTCAAACCTTGTTCCGTTATCAATGCATTGATGAATTTTTCCATAGAAGCGTGGGAAATTCGAATACGCTCATTGAATGCGCGGTGCCACGCTTCAACATAGTTATTTGTACGGGGCTCATCTAATAACACCGTAGAATACATATTCCACATATCAATCGAAAATGTAGGCTCAATTGTATGTTGACGCCGAGTGAATCCGACCCAAGTAGTTTGGAAGTGTTCAGTGAATTGCTCCAAACCTCTTCCACCTTTAGAGTGAAAATCTGTACCGATCAATTCACAAAACGCATCCCTCACATCATCCGTAGGGACAAACGCCAAAGCAATGAATTTCCTCATAGGCACGGAAAACTCGGAATTCTCAGTATACTGCGTTTGCAAACCAAACGACTGAATGTGTCGCCATATACATTGAGCAAAATGAAAGTGACATCCTTTCATATTCACTTCCGGGAAACATTCCTTGCAACTTTTGACTAGGCTGATTCTAAAATCCGACATGATCGTGGAAGGGCAAACATCAGGATAACTATCTTTTATTACTTGCAAAATACTGCTATATGTGCGCTTCTTTTTACTTCGACATAATACGTAAACCAACGGATGAACGGCACCACGATAATACACTGAGAGGAATAATTACTATCACCAATAACATATTGTGGTGTTCCAAGAAATTCATTTCTGAAAAAATCTGTACTCTTGATACAAGAAAATTTTCTCAGAACTAAGGACGTATTTCTTGAATTGAGGAGATATTTTCTTGATCCGAGGGAATTCCACTTGAGCTTGCAACATATCAGCTGTAATCAAGAATATGTATTCTTGAAAATATTCAAGAATATGTTTTCTTGGTATGAGTGATTATTAGGTGTGTGCGAGTACTCCAAAATTTTCGAGTATTCTCGAGTCGAGTACTCGTCGAGTTGAGTATTTTGTACTACCCGAAATTTTCGAGCTACTCGATAATCTTCGAGGAATTTGTTGATTTTCTTAGAATTATCATTTACCAAGGGTGGAATATTCTTAGAGAACATAAGGGATCGTTATCCACTATCACATATAGGTTATATTCATATTCATATACAGGGTGTCTCATTTTAATCTGTCACTCAGAATATATCGAAAACGAATAGATTCAGAAGAAAATGTTCCGGGAAAAAAATGTGAGAATCTGAGGGGGACATCTGATGGTGAACTTGGCTTTGACCTCAGATTCCACTTTCAAGGTCATTCTGAGGTCAACTCATGTTTTTCAAATGGAATCCCCTATTTTTTACTACCGGTTTAGATTCTACGCTAAAAACCAAGGAACTTTTGTCTTCAACGTTTTTTCGAAATCCCCATAGATGGCGCTCTAATTGAAGAGAAAATGAGAATTCTCAAACCCTCGGATTGTATTCTGTCTAACATAATGCTCAACTCTTGAGTGTTTCTCATCTCCCGGAAATTGCCGTCGGCATCAGCGTTACCCAATGTGCACCATGAGGAGGTTGCGCGATCGGACTTTACACATCATTGTGGCCCTGAAAAGGGCCGATTGTCTGAACTGGAGGTGTATCTTCGGGGACGCATTAGGCATTCAAAAGATGTTCAGAATGAGCGCCGTTTTGCTTTTGACAAAGCGCAATTCTTTTATGAAAGTTTTCTACAGTTGCTGGCAACGTAGCAGGTGTTATTGATGTGCATGCTCTTCTTATTCGATCTTTCATGTCATCGCGTGTTGTTGGAGGTTCACGGAATACAACATTTTTCATGTAACCCCACAAGAAAAAATCACGCGACGTCAGATCTGGCGACCTAGGTGGCCATCGCACAGGTCCTCCACGGCCAATCCACCTTCTGGAAAACTTCTCGTCCAGAAATTTTCGAACAATTCGCATGTAATGAGGTGTTCCATCCTGTTGGAACCACATCCTTGATCTCACGTCAAGACTTACGTCTTCCATAAGAGCAGAGAGTTCAAAATGCAAAAAACGAAGATACCCCGCGCCAGTCAGGTTTCCTTCAAAAAAATACGGCCCTTTGATCCTGGAATCTACAATTCCGCACCAAACGTTCACACTCCAACGGCGTTGATGATTAATTGTACGGACCCAGTAAGGATTCTGAGCACTCCAATAATGGCAATTGTGGCTATTGAGAATTCCAACATTGTGAAATATTGCCTCATCAGAGAACATAACTTGATGAGAGAAAGTAGGATCTTCTTCAATTCTCCGTAGGGCCCACGTGCAGAAGTTCAATCTTGTTATGAAATCCTCAGCTGTTAGAGACTCAGATTCTTACATTTTTTTCCCGGAACATTTTCTTCTGAATCTATTCGTTTTCGAGATATTCTAAGTGACAGATTGAAATGGGACACCCTGTATATTATATACTTTTCGAGTACTCGCAAATCTACCAGATACTTCATTTTATTTTGTTTTGTTTATACGGGTATAAAAGACCCTTTGGTACATAGAATATACATTATTTGAACCATATAACATATTATGCATCAAAGCATTAAGCATCATGTTAAGCTCGACTACATGCATCTTATATTACAACAACAGTTAACGTGTATAATTATAGATAGAATGGACAATTAGGTATTAAATTTGACAAATAAGAGAAAGAGAGTTTCTAAGATCAGAATGGGATGAAAATAATTCAAGCACATCACTGTAAGAATTAGCTAGGATGGATATCCGATTTACCGGATCAGAATAACCGTATCTCGATTTATAAGAAATTGGATTGAACAATTTAGGGCGTGTTAATAAACGAGAAGGGACATTAAAACGTACAAGTCCAAGCAGTTGAGGGCAGCGAATTTTCCCATTAAGAATTTTATACAAAAATGGAGAATCATTGAACAAACGACCTGATTCCAAGGAAGGCAAGTTAAGTAGAGACATAATCAATGAGTAATCATGACAAGTTACGCTCAACGGACGGCCTATCCGATAGGCAGCGAAACGCAGAAACTTATGCTGAACTCTTTCCAAGTCCGGACAATCCCGAATCAAATGAGGGCTCCAAATTTGAGACGCATACTCAAGATATGAGGTCTAACTAAAGTACAATACAGTGTTCGAAGTGTGACAGGATCACGAAAATCTTTACAAACGCGCTTGATAAATCCAAGAGATTTCATGGAAGTATCAACTATGTAATTGTAATGATCTGAAAAGGTAAAACGAGAGTCAAATGAAACTCCAAGATCACGAACAGTATTTATAGATGATAACAGAGAATGAGACAAGTTATAAGGAAAATAAATAGCATTTTTACCTCTATAAAATCTCATCACATGGCATTTAGTGAGATTTAATGACATGTTAGGTAGCACACACCAAGATTGTAACCGATCCAAATTAGATTACAGATTTTGAGCATCTCTGTAAGTTCTTATAATCATAAAAAGTTTCAGGTCATCAGCAAAAAGAAGATATGCGCAGGACTTGAAAATAATAGAGATATCATTAATGAAAATAATAAATAATAAAGGACCAAGATGTGAGCCTTGCGGTACACCTGAGGATGCAAGGAATGAATCAGAAAAAACATTGAGGGACACGAACTGATTGCGTACGATTTACAATATAACTCTGTAACCACGACAAGAAATTGCTGCGACTACCTAAATTACTTAATTTATTCAACCATATATTATGATCAACTCTGTCAAAAGCCTTTGAGAAGCCTGTATGAATAGTATCAACTTGGGCATTCTGATCAAGCGCAGAGGACACGACATGAGAAAAAATAGACAAGTTAGTTTCGGTAGATTTTCCAGAAGTGAAGCCATGCTGGAAATCAGAAATTATATCAGAAAACAGTGGTGTTATTTTATCAGTAACTATATCTTCAAAAATTTTCGGCATAACATTCATGATACTAATTGGTCTATAGTTTCTCACGTCAGAACGGTCCCCAGATTTGAAGATAGGAGTAATTAAGCTGGATTTCCATTGAGAAGAAAATATTCCAGAGGATGAAGAGCTGTTGAAGATCAACCACAAAGGCCGAGAAATGACGAACTGGCAAGATTTTAGAAAATTAGGACGAATACCATCATCACAAGGACCGGAAGAAGTTTTCAAGGATGAGATTTTATTGAATACTCCACCGATATTGATGGATAAATCGGAAAGATTGACATTGAGAGCAGATTCTGGTAAATTACAAGGAACAACGGGATGATTTTGATAAACTGATCTGAAATAAAATGCGAATAAGTTCGAAATAGCAATACCAGTATTGCCAATAGTACCATCTAAATGCATCACCAGAGGTATACCGTTCTGATTCCGCCTACTATTAACAAAGTTCCAGAAGCTTTTGACATTTGTAGGAATGGACCCTGGAACATAATGAAGATGGGACAAGTGACATTGGCGAGTCAAAACTTTACATTGAGCTCGCAAGTGACTGAAGATTAAGTAATCTTCAAAGCAATTTGACTCTTTGTACCTATTGTGAGCAATTTTCTTTTGACGAATAAGTTTAATGAATTCCGAAGAGAACCATTTTGGATAAGAACTATTCCTTAATACATACTTGGGTACAAATGAATCAACTGCATTGTATAAATGCAGATACAAAAAATCAACAGCTTCAATAACATTAAGATTACGCAATTCATCGTCTCAGTGATAGAACCTAAATATTCACGAATTGCACTGTAATTCGCCTTATTAAAATTATATTTGATGATTCTATTGGGGACCAGTGAAACACTTTCACGTAAGTGGAGCTTAGATACAAGAGCAGGATGAAAGTTGTCACACGCGAGGAAAGGATCCAGAGCAATATCGACATCAATACGATCGTTATCAGAAAAAATGAGATCAAGTATGTTACCATGAGAATTTCTGAACGTATTAAGTTGAAACAAATTCAATTCATTGAAATATTCGAGAACATATTGCGCAGAAGTCATTTCATTGAGAGTCGAACCAGGTAACACTGAGAAAGATAATTTGGAATCAATATTGCTCCAGGAAATATGAGGTAAATTGTAATCCCCGTACAAGTATAAGGAGTTGAAGTTCTCCTTGAGGAGGATTTCGCCAACGCTTTTACAATGGTCCAAGTATATTAAAGAATCCGAAGCAGGTGGAATGTAGACAGCCCCAAACAACGACGACAAAGAACCAAAATAAACTTTGACGTAAAGATGTTCAACTTTGGAATAAGAAGATGAGACGACACAGCTCCGATGGGTATCCTTAACGGCGATTAAGACACCACCTCCCCGCGAAAATTGACTGGTGAGTCTGTTTCTATCCATACGATAAACTGCATAGCCATGTAAACCAATTTCAAAAGATAGCATATCCTCGCGCAGCCAGGTTTCAGATAAGATAATAATATCATAACATGGATCTGATATAGCAACAGAGCAATGAAGTTGATCCAGTTCAGTTCTCAAGCCACGAACATTCTGATAATACACCAAAGGGTCGATTAAGCGTTTTTTCTTTGGTGAGCAGGAAATATCTTAGGTATCCCATTGAAATAGCGAATAGTCCTTGAAGGGCCATTCAGATTCTTCAACTCTTCACGTAAGTTTGACAGATGATTCCGTTGCTTCAAGGTACGATCTTGCGATATTCTAATTGAACCATTGTACAACGATTTGTTACGAAGAATCTCAATGGGTATGTTCCGTGATGCAAATGTGACACAGATTGGACGAGTTTTAGAAGCGTCCTCCTTCTTACTGATACGACGAATCTGCACATTGTCGTAAGTATCAGGTCTGATTTTTTGGAGAAGATCAGTAACTATAGCATGATCAGGAGACCCATCCCTCGAAGATTCTTCAACGTTGAAGAGTAAAATATTACATGCTCTTCGATGTCGTTCATTCAGCTCATTCATCAAATCTTCTTCATTGTAAAAACCTTGTGAAGAAGAAGGGGCAGACGATTCCAAGGTGGATAATCTCGTGGGCAATTCCGCCACAGTGTTGGATGAAGAATTTAATTCGATTCCAAACGCGTTGAGCTGGTTGCTGAGTTTTGAACAAGCAGAATCAACGATGCTCCGAATTTCCGATAACAAATCTGGCTGATCAAACACGCCGCCAAATTTTTCCGCAAGATCAACAGAAGTATCAGAAGACGGAAGAGGCCCCTTGCAATCAATCAGTAGTCCATGTGAGGTAAACACACACGCACACACGAACAGTGTCTCATCATACGTGAGTACACGAGATATGTATAAGTATCAACAAATAGGATAGACCTCGTGGAAACAATATGTAACGACGAGTGAATAAACCGATGTATTCGGAATAGATTCACTAAAAATCGCGTGCAAAAACCCAGTCGTTCGGAGAAATTTACACAATAAGCTTACTAATGGAACGAGCAACAATATAACGAAAATAAGAATTAAGTGTGCACGATAAATGGTTAAAATACGAAATTTTGTAGAGAGCGAAACATTTCACGTTGTCACAACTATACTGCGGTTCTCTGAATTTCGAAACATTTTCGAGTACTCGGCTCGACTCGACTCGAAGCTTCAATTAATCGACTCGACTCGAAAAAATCACTACTCGCATACTCCTAGTGATTATTTCTCTCAGTGTAGCCGTGGATTGAATACAATTGGGAAAAAATGTGGAGAACGGTTTTAAATGTTCCGTCTGCAAACCACATACGACAGGTGCATAAAATTTCCATACTCTTGGCAGTGCTGAACATGAGGAATCTTCGTTTATTGCCTCCACCATCGTAGAATAAGAATTGATCACCCTTCGATGTTTTTGTGAAAAATTCATGAACAACAAGGTCACCTCGTGTATTGAACGGAGGGAAAATTGGGATTTTATCATGTCGAACCCTTCTAACAGTTCGCATCAAAGGTTCAACACTCGGAAGCGCAACAGCGACTGAATCCGACGCTTGATTGATAGTATTAGCCACAACATTACTTGTAACTTCATCCGTTCGCGTAGCAGTTTTCTTCATGGCATCAACAATTTTTCTCGCTTCAATGTTAGCTACATCAGGAGCATGGCCATGATCTTCCGCCTGAACCAGTATCCATCCTGCAAATCGTTACAATACGGTGTGAAGGGTGTATTCCATATGTTTTCAAAATAATGACAAATTCACAGAAACCTGCAAAACGATTCCTAATGTTCAAACCAATACTCACACAAAATTTCAAGTCGAAAGTTATAAGAAAATTGAAGTCCATCAAAGGAAGAGTTAATCAAATTTCATAACACAGCATTGAATTCAACAATACAATTCACATTGCTAGGAATTATCTCTTCCGTTTCAATATCAAACTTGTAAAATTGATTAAAAATTATCGTATCAAATTCGAATTTCTTCCAATAGTGCATAAATTGATAATTATACATTGACAGAGCCTGAGTATACAGAAGCTCGTATGTTCAATCATAAAAATGCCAAACTTACCAGAACGCTTTTTACAATCCGTGACAATACGAGCAGGACATGCACTATTTTTATAATCCACACAACGTCAGTGGATCTTATCCTTGCACTCCCGATGCACATGAAACAAATAACCCTCATGCAGAAGAAAAGGTTTGCCTTTTTGACTCTTAATGAATTTCAATGACATTTTGGAAAATCACGGAACTCATATGACAACGATGAATGTTATATATCAGCCATACATCGAACAACGCACAACAACACACTTGGACTTCTTGTGTAATAAGTACGACCACGATACGTAGAACACTGTGAACTGTAGGTTTACATACATTCGGCAGTTCAATAATACACTACACAAAAGCATACAAAATTTTGAATCAATTTTACCGACAAACATTCATTACATACGAGCTTGAAACCTGAATAGCTCACAGAATATAATATCATGCACAACATAATATGCCAGTTTTGTCAAGATATTGTATCTGTGCTGATGTATTATTATCCATGACATACTATAATTGTGTTTTGCGATATAAAATCTTGTTTCGTTGATTTTAATTTGTAGATCATTTCAACTTTGGATATGATTGTCCTATCCAACTAGAGGGATTATTCGATGTATATAATTCTGTCTTCATTTTCAATTTACAAAACATGGAAGAAGTATTGATTATGCTGTAGTTTACATCAAATTTATTGTACAACTTATATGAAATTCAATTCATGCACGTATTTGAAAAAAAAGTCCCAGCAAATACATTAAAATTAATGCAGAAATTTTTAACAGTGTACTGTATTAGTGCTGATGTATTATTATTCATGATATACTATAATAACTGTATTTTGCGATACAACATTTTGTTTCGTTAGTTTAAATTTGTGGATCATTCAAACGTTTGATATGATCATTCCATCAGGAACTAACCTGATTATTCAATGTATAATTCTGTCTCTATTTCATTTCCAATGCCAAAAAATCTCGTACCATGCTGAAACATCCTCGTTTCGGAAATTGTTTCGAATCCAAAGAGGAATCATTATTAAATATTGACAATATTATTCTCATTTCAGGTGGAGGCTCCGCCCCCAAACCCCCCTTGGCCAGGGGCTTCGCCTCTGGGCCACACCAGGGGCTCTGCCCCTGGAACCCGGCTCCTACTACTAGTCTGCGTTGGCGTGAGGCGGTCTTCGCCCGCACACGCATAGCTACTTCCGAGTATCCGCAACTTTTCAATCTTATAGTTCTCCTCATATTGTTGTGGCAGCATCAGTTCACACCAAAGCACTTCTCACACCTCACCAGTATCGGATTATTCCGTTTTTTATTCTTCTTCATTCCGGATATGTTGTAATTCAAAGTGAATTAGAGAAATTCACCCCCAGTTTCAGCTCTTGGTCTCAAATATTTTTTGGGAACCGAGATATTTGGGGCAGGGATATTTTGTCCGGGACATTTCGTCCAAGATATTTTGCTGGGGATATATTTTCCGAGATATTTTGACCGGGGATAAAATTGCAGATATTTTGACCAGGGATAAAAAATACTGTGTTCCGTTGCCCGCGCCCCGCGGGAGGTGCTGGTTCTCTGTTTTGATTGGGAAAAAAAGTGCAGCTGAAGCCCATCGAATGCTTGTGGAAGTTTATGGTGACAATGCTCCAACTGATAAATCATGTAGAGAATGGTTTCGAGGTTTTAAGAATGACCATTTCAGTGTCGAAGACAAGCCTCGCTCAGGACAACCACAAAAATTCGGAAACGAGGAATTGGAGGCTTTACTCGACGAAGATCCGAGTCGAACGCAACAGAAACTTGCGGAATCATTAGGAGTTACGCAACAAGCAGTTTCCGTGCGATTACAATCCATGGGCATGATTCAAAGGCAAGGGAATTGGGTGCCTTATGACTTGAAGCCTGAAGACATTGAACGGCGATTTTTCACTTGCGAGCAGCTAATTCAAAGACAACGAAGAAAGGGACTCACATCGGATTGTGACAAGAGATGAGGAATGGATATTTTACGATAACTCCAAGAAAAGAAAATACTATGCTATGCCCGGTCAATCGTTGCCGTTGACTTCAACATCGACACCAAAGAGGAATATTCATGGTTCAAAGATCATGCTGTGTATCTGGTGGGACCAAAAGGGGGTCATATACTATGATTTGCTAGAACCTGTTGATTCTATGACGGGTGATCGGTATAGGCTACAATTGATTTGTTTGAGTCGTGCGTTACGAGAGAAACGTCCGGAGAACAAGGAAAGACATGACAAAGTTATTCTTTTACACGATAACGCTCGGCCTCATGTCGCAAAAGTAGTGTAAAATTATCTGGAAACGTTGAAGTGGGATATTCTACCGCACCCGCCGTACTCGCCGGACATTGCTCCTTCTGATTACTGGTTATTCCAACAGATGCAGCACGATTTGGCAGGCCACCGGTTCACTCCGTTCGAAGAAATCGAAAATGGGCTCTTGACTTGGATTGCCTCGAAAGACGAGACGTTTTTCCTCAACGGGATTCGAAAATTACCCGAAAGATGGGAAAAAGTGATGATCAACGATGGACAATACTTTGATTAATTTGATAATTCATGTTCTTCTCCTATAACTGTGAAAAAACGGACCGAATTAATTTGTACTCCCAATATGATCAAAGCAAAAGCAATTGGAAATTAAATTCTCCCTCAGGATTATAACAAAATAGAATTTACTGTGACAAATTATAATAATTGCATTGGCATTCTATAGTAAATTTCATTACAAGATCATTCTGTTCTTCGGCTATGAAGTACTATACTGAATTTAACTCTGAATTTATTGTAGTACTTTATATATAACACACCGTATATCGAATTTTCATTGCATTTTGTGTTTTTTTTATCATCAAAATCCAACTACAGGACAGTTTCTGCCTTTGAATTCAATATTCTATTTGATTAACGTTGCTCCATATACCGTGATCCCTACGTTCTCCATGTGCTGACAATATAAAACCTTTATTGCACAGCAACAATTTTCCTTTCTGGCTTCGAATAACCTTTAATCTCATTCAAAGACATGTACAATCGTGGAATTTAATCCGAATCCCCCAGTCTCCACGAGCTGTAGAAAACTATTGATTGACTTCCGAATGAATGGATTGAATTGAATTTCAATCGCATAAATTCATCTGAAATTATTCTACGTGTATTCGAATGTGCGAGAATAAGAGGAACAGATCGAATTTCAATTTAATTGCATTTGATCAGGTATAATTCGTCAGTCATTAAATATGAAATTCTACTCTCTAAAAGTCATGCACTAATATTTTCGGTGGATATTTGCTTTCAATGAAAATTAATTCACTCGCAATAACAATTGAATCTCGTACTCGGGTATCTGATTTCTGAATTCGCATTGTTTACATAAATTTTTTGTTATTATCGAAATAAATGCAATTGAAGTACAGCATGGACTGAAAATTCATGTATTCGAATTTGGAATTTTATTCGATATCTCAACAGGGATATTCTTTTAGCGGAATCAAACACTATTCTTCGCACGGGAGGAGAGTTTGTGAAATTTTCATGTCTTATTTCATTTAAGATTTCCTGTTCTTTTTTCATTTTGATACTCTCAGTTCTGTAGAATAGTAATGGGAATCTATGAAAACGATCGATCCCCTCTTATAAAAAAAATATATATATAATTTTTATAAATTCTGATAAAAAGTAGATACTTTTTATATAAAAAAAGATTGATCCTCTTAAAGGATTCCTATCACTACTGTAAAAGTTTTAACGAGGAAATGAACTTGTGAAGTAACAGATATTGATGTAGAACAGAATCCCATGTGGAAAGATGTTCGAATTTATATATCAACTTTATAGAATTGTACAAAAATTCTATATAATTTGAAAAATTTGTTCCCGCAGAATATACTGAATCATTCTATAAACTCGAATGAGTGGAATCCCACTATTTCTGCAGTTGAAATTCGACCTCTGAATGGAAATAGTGAGATATCAGTGAATGGTCACTGGTTATGAGGTTGAAAGTAGTGATGTCGATCTTTTAATCGATCCGTGAAAAATCTGATCCATCATGGATCGATCCAAAATTTCGCAGGATTCAATTCATTGATTTTTTTTCTTTTGAAAGTTTGTTGACGAAATTTGATTTGACCATGAATTGTGTTCGCAACCACTATGCTTATACGGAATTGTGTTAAACAAATTTTTGGAAGCGGAACTCATGAAGTGATTTAAATTATGTCTTTTAAATCCATCACAATTGAAATAATTCATAGATTCCTTTCGCCCTAAATTCCATGAAAATATTATGAGATTTTTTACACACCACAATCTATCGAATTTCATAATGTGATATTAATTTCAAGAATATAATTCTTGATTCGAAGAATTTTGTTCTGAATTTTAATAGGGTAGACCGAGGCGGACCGGATCATTTCGTCTTCAATGAATCAAAATGACCAAAAGGAAGATTTTTTCAATAAGTATCTTCATAAATTCTCATTCTATACATCTTTGGCTTGAAGTCTATACAAACAAAAAACATTCAAATAAACACGTCTTTATTTTACAATCAAATACACAAAAAATGAGAAATATCCGATTCGCCCCAAAATCGGGGGCGAATCGGATCATAGCCAAACATCATATATCCACTGATGAAAAACGTATTAATGCTAATAAACGAACTGTGAATACATAAAATAAATGAAAAAACTTTATTCCATCAACAGCTTGACGCAGAGTCATTTCACCGGACGTAACCTTTCGTATGGCCTCATTCATCCTGTCCTGAGACCATGAATTATTCATGATGATCAATTTGATATCGAGAAATTTTCATTTCTGGCTGGAATGGAGGAGGGAGAATTTTCCTTCATTTTCAAAATTATTTTTGTAAGTGCTGTCTGTTTTTAAATGAACTCGGTGAGCTTGAAATCAATTGCCCAACATCATCAATTTCAGATTTAAAATCATTCACCTATACTATAAGAAGAAAGGCTCAATTTTATCCTCAACATCGACAAAATTCAAGACGCAACCAAAACAACAAATGTTCAGTCGAAAATCAGCATGATCGAAGACTTTTTCATCAACAATGAAATCATACATGATGACCGAATGAGAATTTTTAGGTTATTTGTAATGAAAATTTTCATTATTGACAATTGAGAGGTTAAGGAATCTTGAAAATCAAGACACAGTCAAGTTACAAATTCAATTTTACAATGTATGACTCGAAGTACCCATGATCCTATCCACCCCAGGAAACGTGATCCGAATCGCCCCGTATACTATGTGCAAAAAAATATTCATTCGTTCATGAAGGGCCTGATATTATTGTCTGAACAATGTTCTAATCTAATTCTGTACTTCACGAACTATATATATCAATCAAAATCGCATGATTTTTAACATACCTTATCATTAAAAATTTAGAGAATTACAATGGTTGTTTTACATCAGGGACAAATTCCTCTCGCGTGCACACGACGTACAGACTTCTGTAATTACCCAGGACCAAATGATGCGCGATATGGTCATGCTATCTTTTGTTTTCGGTAGGTAATGAGTGTATGTGAACAACTGATGCACATAGAGAGTGAAATTGAGAATATAAATAATCCAAAACAGCCAAAGAGCTTAGTTTGATCCGGTTCGCCTCGGTCTAGCCTACGATATTTGTAAATTCAATAAATACTTTCTTATATATTCCAATGAAAACTTCAAGAATTTCATAAGTCATATTGAATGTAGAAACTTTATCGAATTTAATATGGGAATATTAAATTTCACAAAAAAATTTCTCTTAAATTTAAGAATTTTTCCAACAGTGTTCAAATTTAAAAAGGAGATTTTGGAGAGAAAATAGCAAATGAACGAAAATGAGAAAATATTCAGATGGATCAATGAATTTTCATTTTGTTATATCAATATGTTAATTTATATCGTATTTGAATGGCATTTTGAAAATATAACAAATTATGTATTGATACTCTAGGCTTAATTTCATTCAAGTTAAGCACTATTTGAGTTCACTAACTTCCACCAGTCTCCAAATCGGTCCTTGAAATTGCCAAAAGATCAATCCTGCAAAATCGATCTTTCTTGTGAGTTATAGAATCGATCTATTTAAATAGCCCTGATCCTAGGATCGATCCGATCCTCACTCAGGATCGACATCACTAGTTGAAAGTGTTTCTGACTACTTGAATCAGTGAAATTTTACTGTAAAGATCAGTTAATATTCACTGATTGTGCATTGGATATATACTGATTCGCAATTGTCCACTTTTCACTGGAATCAGTAAGATTTCACTGTTTCAAATTTAGAGAGCATGCCTCGATTCCTTCAATCATTCTTCAGTTATTTACCAGCTGTTCCTTCATACACCTGAATTTTCATTGGGATTTGTAAATTTATTCCCAAAAAGAAAGTTCTCAATTCAGGAACGATTGTTTATACGCTGTTAGAAGAGTTATGAAGTGTTTTTTATAAACAATTTATTAAACAGAATTCATAATAAAATATTGGATTCGATAATATAATTCTGAATGCTAAGAATTTCATTCCTAATGTTGAGAATTTCCTTCTTAATTTTGATAACATAATTGTGATATTG
This sequence comes from Gonatopus flavifemur, assembly GCA_018340375.1. NCBI lineage: Eukaryota > Metazoa > Arthropoda > Insecta > Hymenoptera > Dryinidae > Gonatopus > Gonatopus flavifemur. The sequence continues at coordinate 42,309,561 of JAFFJZ010000003.1, read as the reverse complement.
AATAAATAATTTCAGTGAGAAATTGTGAAATTTCATCACTCATATCAAATTTGAGAATCAGTATTAAATTTAATATGAAAATATAATATTCCATAAAAAATTTCGTATTAAATTCTAGAACTTTTCTAACAGTGTATAGTTTACATACAATTTTTACACACTATACCGAGAAGCGTATATGATTCTTATTCAAGTTGTGTATAATCCTGCAGTTTGAGCGTACGCGTAGCCAAAACAAAGCTCAGCGATGAAAGTACAGAAGATAACAGGTAATGCACAAGTGAACTGTGTGACGAAAGATAAGGGAGTAAGGGGACAAAATTGTTTACTATACTTTTACGCTTTCCGACTACTGTGAAAACATTTTATCCTCCAGATGGCAACCTCACTTTACCCTATCGACTTATCATCGTTGTCCACTCCAGTAGGTAACGTAGAATTTTTATACCAACCACTTCTGGTGATACATAAAGCGCCCTCTCAAATCGATTTTCGGTCTCCGAGAAATAGAGAAATGAGGGCTTGGTTTGTTGCTGAACTGACTTACAAGTTGATACATCAGATGGCAGGAAGGTACCTTTGCGTAACTTTCATTGAAAATTCAAGAAAGGGTTTTTCATTCTTCTGTCCTTCTGTTTGAAATTTCAAATTCTTTTCCAAACATTTTCACGCGTCAGGGAAAGTTTTTGTTACATTTGATTCGAATAATTACGTGAAAATCGTATAAATTGTGAATTATCGTCATCATTATTATCTAGTGTTCAGTGGTATCGATTAGTAAAAGAGAAAGGTGTGAACTAGCAACCAGAATTTGGAATGATGTTTTGATATTCTTTGTCAAGAATTTCTGTTACTTAGTAAATTTGTCATAGTTATTAAGGGGAGATTCTCACCCAGCGACCCCGAAATACGGTGATTTTCTCGAATTTGTTTTTCATGGAAGGAAGTAAATAAAGAATTCGGGGGTTTCCATATTTGTTGTTTGAGTCTTTGAGTCATCATCATGAAGTAATCAGTCTTACGACTGGTTTGATGAAACCCTCCACCCCTGTCTATTATCCGCCGAACGTTTAATTTCTACATATCTACTACATCCCTTGTCTTGTACGATTTGCTTCATATAACTTGCTCTAGGTCTACCTTTACCAGTTTTACCATTCATTTTCCCTTCCAATATTGTTTTCAATAAACTCTCATGCCGTAATGTGTGTCCTATAAGATTGCTTCTCCTTTTCACGATGTGTTTCAGAAGATTTCTTTCTTCATTTATCTGCTCGAGTACTTCTTCATTTTTGACTTTGTCTATCCATTTTATTCTGAGCATCCTCCTGTAACACCACATTTCAAAAGCTTCAAGTCTTCGTTGATCAGTTTTCCCCACTGTCCAAGTTTCGCAACCATATAATGCTGTGCTCCAAACATAACTTTTCAAGAATTTCTCCCTTACTTCCAAGCTTATATTTTTTGAGCATAATAACTGTTTCTTTTGGTGAAAAGCCTGTTTCCCTTGTGCTATTCTTGCTCTTATATCTCTTTCGCTTTTGCCGTTTTCTGTAATTATGCTTCCTAGATATTTGAATTCTTTCACCTGTTCAATTGTCTCGGTATCTATTTTGATTTTCGTTCTTCTAGCTGTTTTCGCTGCTGTACACATCATGAATTTTGTTTTGTCTTTATTTATATTCATACAATAGTTTTCCAATAATATTGTTCTCATAGTGTTGAGAATATTTTCTAACTCAGTACTACTCGTGGCAAGTATAGCTATGCCATCCGCGAATCTCAACATACTTATATTTTCTCCCTGAATCTGTAATTTCGATTGAATTTCCTCCTTCACTTCGTTCATTGCTTCTTCTATATATAAATTGAAAATCAGTGGCGATGATGAGCATCCTTGTCTGACCCCTCTTCTTATTTGTGCTTCCCCTTCCTGACCCTCTATGTCTATTATTGCACTTTGATTCTTATATAATTCGTATATTATTCTTCTATCTTTATAATTTATTCCCACCTTCTTCAGGATCGCAAACATCTTCTCCCAGTCCACATTATCGAAAGCCTTTTGTATATCTACAAAACCTATGTACACAGATTTCTTCAGCGCTATCCTTTTCTCTATTACTGCCCTGAGTGCTAAAATTGCTTCTCGCGTTCCCCTATTTTTTCTAAAACCAAACTGATCTTCTGCCAATCTTCTCTCTATTTTATTTTCCATCCTCCTGTATATAATTTTGGTCAGTATTTTCGAAGCATGTGAAGTTAAACTGATCGTTCTGTAGTTCTCGCACTCGTCTGCCCCTTGTTTTTTCGGGATAGCGACAATTTTACTCTTTTGGAAATCTTCCGGTCCTTCTCCTTTTTCGTGCATATCTCTAATCAGTTCAAACAGTGCGTCACGAGTTCCTTCACTGGAGGCTTTTATAAGGTCCGCATTTATGCCATCTATGCCTGGCGCTATATTATTTTTCAATTCTTTCAAAGCCTTGTCGAATTCTGATCTCAATATCGAATCTCCCAATTTTTCCTCATCTACATCCTCCTCCTTCTCTAAAAGTGCTATATCATCGTTTCCTCTATACAAGTCTTCCAAATGATTAATCCACTGTTCTATTTTCTCTTCCGTTTTTATCAATTGTCGTCCTAGAGAGTTTCTAATCTTATTGCTTCTAGATTTCATTCGTTCGAAAAATCTTTTAATAATCCTATATGCTTCATCTATTTTTCCTAAATGCAATCTTATTTCTATTTCCTGACATTTCTCTTCTAACCACTGTTCTTTTGCTTTCCTTGATTCTCTTATTATTTTATTTCTCAATGATTTGTATCGTTGCTGGCCTTCTTGGCTATCATTATTCTTGTATTTTCTTCTTTCATTTATCAATTCTAAAATTTCTCCCGTTATCCATGGGTTTCTAGGTTCTACTCCATTATTCTCCAAAATCTTATCCGCACATCCTCTTATATTCCCCTTTATCTTTCTCCATCTCCTCTCTATTCCCAAGTCTTTCTCTTTTTGATCTCCCAATTTTTCATCCAACATTTTCTCGAATGCCTCATGTGTTTGTCTTTGCTTGAGGTTCTTCAAATTCCATCTTTCCTGCATTCTCCTTTTCTTCTTCAGAGATTTGAATTTCAGAGAACATTTCATCATCAACATATCATGATCATTATCTACATCTGCACTGGGATAAGTTTTACAGTTTTTCACTTGGTTTCTAAATCTTTGTTTCACTAATATGTAATCAATTTGGTATTTTGCTGTATCTCCTGGCATTTTCCAAGTGTAGATTCTTCTTGGATGATTTTCGAATAAAGTGTTTGTGATAACCATCTTATGATTTTCACAAAATTCGACTAAACGTTGTCCTCTATCGTTCCTCCTCCCTAACGCGAAATCTCCTATAATGTTGTCCTCTGTTCCTTGTCCTACTACCGCATTCCAATCCCCCATCACTATCAAATTCTCTTCTCCCTTCACATATTCTATCACTTCTCCTATTTCTTCGAACGTTTTTTCAATATCTCCCTCCGAATATGCAGATGTGGGCATGTATACTTGGACTATGACTGTGTCTACCGGTTTTGTTCTGATTCTAACCATCATCACACGTTCATTATGTTGCAAATAATTTTCTATTCTATTTCCTACTCTTTTATGCATTACAATTCCTACACCTGCTTGACCGTTCTTTGATCCTGTATGAATTATTCTATAATCCCCACTCCAGAAATCGCCCTCTTGTGGCCATCTCATTTCGCTAATCCCCATTATATTCAGTCTCCCAGTCTATATTCAACCTATTCAGTTCTAATTTCAAATTTTCTAATTTTCCCGCTTGCCTCAGTGATCTAACATTCCACGCTCCGACTCGAAGAATGTTGTTTCTTTTCCCTATCCTATTCTTCGGTTTCCGTTCTTTGCTGATGAAGCTTCCTCGAGCAGCCTCCACTCGGAGATCCGAACGGGAGACTAGTTTACCTCCGGAATATTCCACCCGAGAGAGCGCCATCATGTATTTATTAATTTGTTCGTTTGTTTTTGTTACATAATATTCCAGGTTAGGAAAAGGTTTCATTTCCTCGGGAAGTATTGAAACATGTCAAGGAAGGTAGTTTCCCCTTGCTTTCCTTCCGTTTTTGCCGATGTTTCTGGCATTAGGATGATTTCGTTTCTCTCAGTTTGTATTCTTTCTCTTGAGTAGTTCATTCCACTCAAAAGAAAGATCCAACTCTGAGATACTTATCCTCCCCACCACGTAAAGGAAGCAGATACTACCAGGGATGGATAAAAAGGATATCAAGGACAGGTATCAAGAATATCCCCCTGGAAGACCCGCAATCATCCACGGGGAGTCTTTCAGTACATATAAAATTTTTTTCAGTAAAAGATAATGCCATGGGAGTTGTTGATACGAATTGATACATAACCACCTGAAAAAACAGTGATCAATAGGGTGCCACTGTAGCACTCACAAAAATCATCAGAAATGAGAAATCCAAAGATTTTTATGAAATATATTATATTTGTTGAAGGTTGTACCAATAAAACCAATGAAAAGTCCAAAATTAAAAACATAACAGACATGCAAACTTTTGGGAACTTTTTTTCACCTCTTTTCGCTCTTTAGAGAGGTGTAAAATGAAGAAAAAAAGACAAATGTCCTCTTCATTTAGATTCATCCTCCTATAAATTCAATCAGCTTCAAAATAAAAAGAAGAGCGATCCGTTCAGTAGTTTTTGAGATATCGTGGAGCCAAACTTGAAAAACGTGGTTTCGAGAAATACGCCTTTAAAGTTTTAGGATACGAATCCCTTAACTTGAGAAAATTTTCCTCATGTGTTTCAAGACCCATTCAATGAGTTTCAAATGACTCGAGTTCTTAATTTACTTCCTTCTTGAGAAAAAAAATTCGAAAAAATCACCTATTTCGGAATTCGCTTGATGAGAACCTCCCCTTAAGAATTCAATCGTTCCCATGTGAAAAGAAAAAGCAGCGTTCAAGTCTCCATGATTATTGAATATCACTCAATAGAATTTATTATTTCTGTGATACTGTTTTTTTGTAACAGTTGCAGGAGATCGTAGGAAGAAACTTGCAATTGGTTTTATGAAGTTGAAACTAGCAGATTTGATATAGCAGACTTGCACTCTAGCTCATCCTAGAATTGTCGTAGAATGATAAAACCGACACCAATGAGATTCTTGAATCCTAATCTTTGAAAATATGTATTTTGAAAGAATTCGAATTTACATTACCTCAGTTTATAAACGCGGTCTACTAGTTCACGTCTGCCAGCTTCAGCTGCATATTGGTTTCGGCATTCATTCCCCCACATTTTCCTCTTAGGATAGTGTTTTTCACAAATTTATTGAATCATTGCACAATTTTTCCACCCGAATGAATATTCATTCATACAATTCAAATAGATCCTTCTCAAAACACGTTCATAATTGAAATCAATTACTTCCTCACCTCATGCGGATCATAATTTACATGAGAAATTAATATCTCGCTTCGGTTTTGATACCAGTCGACGACGGGCCTCGTCAAAATCACGTCAATATATCATTGAGAATTCACACGACAACTTTAGAACAGATTCGATATTTCTATTGAACGTTAAAATAAATATGGAATGGTGTGACCGATTTAATCTCTCCGCAGTTCCGGTCGAAATCCTAAGAAAGTAGAACAGCCTTGGAAGTCGTTACATTAAGTCTAAAATTGTACCTATGCATAAAAGGAAATAACTTAATCGTCAATTATCATACAAATTTCACTTCGTACACACCTTACGGGAAGGCCGTACGTTATCTTTCCATATTGCAACGTCAGAGGCTTATGTACACACATTTTGGTCATGAAATTCACCTGATTCTATTCGCTTGAGAGAAAATCATCAATCAAGGGATTAATAGTGGAAGCGGACGACGGTTGCTAGATGGATGGTCGAGAATGGCTTACCAAACGCTATCTGCGGTGAGACACTCTCGGCACCCCACCACGCACGGACCTTGTGCAATATATTTTTATATCAATCTGCTGCGTTGTGGAGAACGTTGCTGAATTCACTGTACACATCTTTCATAAGGAAATCACATCAATTTTCAAAAACGAATAAATAAGCGGTCGTGCGGATGGCTTTCGCGCGCGAAAGCTATGCCAAATCAATTTCAACCAACTACGTGATGTAGTTGGCAATTTCACGAGAACGCGTAAAAGAACATCTGTTGATTGGAATTCGTACGTTGATTTTGAATGATTTATTCGTTTGTTGGTATACCTGTATCGTTGTCAAATATATTTCAATTGGTTTAATAAGTATGATTTATTCGAATGTATATTCCTCGTTTCTACACTTTATCATGGATCATGAGAATTTCTTTTGTATTCGGTAACTGGGAATTTTGTTGTCCTTGCTGAAGTTTGTGCATTTGAAATTGAATGAATAATCGATTCCATTCAAATACACTGAAGGTAAAATTCGTCGATAGCTGAGGTCTGTGAAATACAAAATTTGAATATCTGTTCCCATTCACCGGTACATCGCCTGATAATTTTAAGACTTACTTTCATTCTGGATATGAGCTTATTTCGAGATGCAGTCGAAATTAGCCCTGTTTCGAATGCAGACACAATAGAAAAGGCTGGATTTCAGTCAATTTTTCAAGTAAGATGCAGCCACATTCAGCCAAATTTTTCCCAGTGGAAATATTCAAAACTGATGTTAATGAAAATTCCACATTTCTACAGTCAGCAACTGTCGGGACCTGAACACTGTAAAAAGGAAGTCTTAGAAGTCAGTTCATTTCATGGCTGAATCTATGATGCAAACAAATTAGGCCGAAAAAACAATCGCCAACTAAATGGGAAAAGCCTTGTCTTAAATTAAGATGAACGTTGACTATTGATGTAATTTATTTTCAGTCTAGAAAACGTTCGTTTGGATAATCGAAAACAGTTGATTAATTATCATCAAACATACTAGACTGGAAATTCAGTCACATTTGATCGGGTTAACCTGGCGTTTGAATTTCTAGTCGGGTAATAAATGGAGATTCACTATGCATCGAGACGAGCATCAATTGTGAAGGATTCAATATAAAAAAATGTTTCACGGTTCGTACGGACCTTCTGTTGCGTGCAGAAGCCTTCAACCTACAGCCTTCAATCATTCCTCGAAAGGAGAATAACACTGCAGTGATTCCATTCTCGTTCAGTCATATATGTATACTGCTATATGCAATTATAGTTCCATTAACGAGCGTAAGGAAAGTTTGATGAGGAAATGATTTACAATAAATTGACAGCGATCAATCATGATGTGAGTTTCAAAAACTCCTTCATGAACAAAAAGTGTTCTCTGAACTAGGAAAAATATTTCAATGAGGGTAACAAAACGACTTCGTGTAATTTGGGGATATTGAACCGCTAGTTGAAGTTTTATATTGTTCAATTGACACGTGAAGGATAATCCTCACTTTACTGGGTGTTTATGAATAATCGATTCAGATCAACAAAACGATACGTTGATTCCAATTCGAAGCGACCTTGAATGAAATTGTGCTTATGATATGCATCAAATAGGAAACTGAGATATGGCATTTAGATCACAACATGGTGAACACAACTGGCTTGAAATTCAGTGGACACCTATGGGTTCATTGAATCGTTCTTCACGCTCGAATAATAGCGTACGCATATGCACATCCATGTGAGAGTACCGTTGTAACATACTACGCATACATGCCTTGATGACTCTATTGACGGCATTGAAAATTCGGAAGATGATTTGTAATCCTTTCAAATCCCTCCAATTAAAATTTCAGATGAAATTCATGAACAAAATCAGAAGATTCAATTGAAAACGTTTCAATTTCACCGCATATATAAATGTTGAATTGTCAAGATCTTTTCCTGTTATCCTAATAAAAACCGCATCACCATACGGTGGTTGTTGAAGGACACCATGAACATCGACACCTAGTAAATTTTCTCTCGCAACGTGTGAAATACGTTTCGCGAATACGAACATGTGTTTGGAAACAGAGAGGAGTATGAAAATTCTCCCTGGAATCAAAATCGATTGGAATAGCCTTGTAGAATGATCTTTCTTCACTATTGAAGACTTGAATTGTCACAAATGGACTCGGTTATTCAATTTCTTTCATTTAAACAACAATATTTTCCATTAAGGATCGAATTTCCATTAGCCAGTTCTTCTCCTATCATTTCTCCGTTTGAATACAGGAATGAAACATCCTGATGTTATTCGGTTTCAAGGAAGAAAGTACGTGTCATAACAGAACATTTCATCAATGCTCGTGAAATTTGAACAATAATATCGCTGGTACAGGGATGGAAAAAGTGGTTTCGTTCCACTCAGAAGGATGCTTTCAAGTCAATGTACCGGAAATAAATATTGAACAATGTGGTTTGTGAAACGCGTCACGCGATACGTAGTCCCACTGTTTCATAGTGGTTGAATTCTTCCTGACAATTGCCGTACGAATATTTCTGAATCCAAAAGCACTAAAGTATAAATGTATAACGTAGCGTGATAGGAATTCTTGTACCTCTGAATTTATTCCAAGAGTTTCATTGAGCCGGTGCTGCATTCCTTTTTTTCTCATTTTAAAATGTAATAATAGGGTAACAATGGTTAATTATCAACCATCGGAACAAGGAGAATAAATCCGAAATGAGTACTTCATAAATATAAACAGGACACGATTATTGGAGGGACGGGAATTAGAATGTGTGTTGCCTGAGGTGGTTTGACATATCACGTATTTCATAAGTTTATCTTTTTGAAGACTTGTCACGAAGATGCAGAGAATTTTTATGCATATCAAAATGAAACGTGATTCCAAAAGAGCGACTGTGCGGTTAGATCTATTTTTCTAGTCGCTACAAGTCAAGATATCTTGAGGTTGAGTTCATTGAGATCAATTCGACAATGTGATCTTCTATTTTAGGATAGTTTATGAGAATTATAAACAAAGTGTTTTAAACAAGGTGTTTTGAATATACCAACCGTGTCTTCACAACTCCAATCTTAAAATAATATTAAAAAAAAACATTAGAACGTTTTGAAAATTTTTTTTGTCTAAAACTCACCCTGCTGAATCCCTGACTGTTTTGATTTTCTATTCACATGCCTCCATGCTTGGGTATCATTTTCAATTTCATTGCAATTTATAAATAAATTATTTCTAAACATTGAGTCTGTGAGAGGGATATTTGTGAATATGGTATGGAAAAAACAAACATTTGGAAATCCGATATCAAATATAACCAGTGGGTATATATATAGGGTATGTAAAGAGCGAGTTTGAGAAGGTTGAAAAATTCACGAGGAAAGGAAAATATTTTCAGATGATCTCTTCGGTGGAATTTTTTTCGGTGTAGTATTCGGCACGCTCTCTAAATAAATTATAAGCCGATCAATATTTGATTCCAATTTATACACAAAAATTTATAACGGATGCTATCGCGTAATGTCACAAACTCTCTCGAGGATTCTGTGTTACACGGATGTCCTTATTGCATTAAACATTTCAAATCGAATGTAAACAGATATAAAAACCTTGGAGTGAATTTTTGTGAAATATCATGTATCATTCTCACTGTTATCAAAACATGCTCATGTACAAATTAAACAACGTATTTTCCCACAGATTCGAATGTACGTGTTACCCGTTTAAGGGAAGAAACAAGAAAAAAAAAATCAATCGAAATGGTTAAGTAAAACTTCTTAGTCGATAATCAAGTGGAGATCGTGTAATCCGTTTGATGTTCATGACCAATACTTCCAAGCGCATTTCAGAGAGACACGCGAGCTTATAGAGAGACACTATAAGGTAAAAAGGATTGTATTTAGCGGTAAATGATTGACCCTGATGTCAGATTAAAGCAGAATCGGAAGCAAAAAAAATCAATGAGTATTACATCATTCATCGTTCTACGCTCGTGCACCAGTTTATCCTTGGGATTATGAATCGTTATAATCACATGTTTCGCTGATACCAACATAGAATCTTGATAGATGAACGAGTTATTTAATCCACACGGTTGAAACCATACGAGATTTTCAATTATTTCCATTCTCATCAGAATTCGAATTTACAAGGTTCATTATCAATGAGGAAAAAATATAAACCCCTAATGAATATCGAATTTATGCTGTGAAAAATGGATTACCGGTATCGCTAATGATACATGAATAATTGGAGAATGTTTTTGTAGATGATGAATGTGTTTCTAATTGAAGTTATGAAGGTATTCCAATGAGGACTGAACGAAATGTTTTTTATTTTCTCACGTATTTCTCTGCAACACCCTGATCCTGAATGATATTCCGGTACCTGCAAGAATAACTTCCCTTTGATCAATACCGTGATGAAATTATCCGTAATAAGGCACAATGGGACTACCAGTTCTTTTATAAAAAAACAGAGAAGAGAGACTCGATTATGAGATTTTCTCTTCCCAATTAAACGTTCTTATAATTCAGCGTCCGTTGTGCAAGTTGCGAAACAATTAACGGATGCATTTATTCATACTGTTTATGCCGGGATTGTGGTTGGGATATTTGAAAATTGCATGGATTTCCCAAAATCGATAATCCGACTTCCAGACGTTCTGTACAGTTTTGAGACGATGTGGTTGATCCTTCGTGTATTCAAAAATAAGTTTCCTGACAAACATCGATCAGAATATTCTCTTCAACCTGGTCTGTTCAGTAGGGAAATCCTTTGAGTAGTGACAGACATTTTTACGCAGACAAGTCAACGCATATGTTTTTCAGGGGGGGGGGGAGGGGGGGATAAAAAGTTTCAATTGATAGACGTCAATACGGACGGAAATGCGGAGTAGTTGATCGGTGGCTCTTCAACTCTGAATCGTTGATCGTGAAAGCAATTTTTAGCGTTCGGATAATCTGGTACAGAAGGTGGTCACGTTTACGTGTACGTCATCCATCAGAAATGTTGGAACCTAGAAAGCGGCGTTCTCTCTTATAGAAGGGAAGGGAAGGATGTTCATGGGGTAAACGTGCCGGTTCCAGTCATAGTAGCGCTGCTGCTGACGCCACCAATGCTACCGCCTCCACCGCCTTTACCACCGTCAACGGTCGGGCTTGATATCGACGCGCATCCCCACACACGAATAGAATAACCAGGGGTGCTTTCCTACTCCCTTCTATTCCCATCTTTTACACATGTACAGGAGTCCGCTTGCGCACGCATTCAGGCGCGGATACACAAAACATATACACGTACACGTACACGCCAGCAAATAGGTCGAAAAATTCTCAAACTATCCTCTCTCGCTTTCTATTATGTTCATCCTTTGATCCCAATCATTTCGAAATATTTTTTCTCCAATTCTCCACGTCTTTCTTTCTCGTTTTGAGTATCCATCGTGCATGAATAGACACGTGGTTGAGAGAGAGACAAGATTACCAGAGGGCGGTCTTTTATCATGTGGGTTGCGCGGGCAATTCATCCTACGAACTTACAAGCCAAACCCGATGTACGCGAATGCCTCCTGGTGATCGGCGAAGATATTTCTGTCGTCAGGTGGCGCCATCGCGCAATGACACGGTCGTAAGATGAATCTAATGGCGCTTTCCACCTTGCAGCACCCACCGTTATCGTTCTGTCTCAAGCTGATTACATACAAACTTTGTATTACACTCGATTTCTCATCCTTCGATCTTTCGTACAAACCGACGCGTATTTGTACTTGGACTTGGAGTTATAATTTTTCATCCTTCGCTCGTTTTCCTCAAATGAACAATCGCATGAAAAATAATTGGCAATAAATTTACAATCGATTCGATTCAAAACGAATGATTCACTGTCAATCTCGTCATTGCACCCACTCTTCTGTTCGTTGGAAATCCTTCCCTACTTCGGGTTTTCCTGCCTTTATCTGTGCGCGTGTCAGACTTTATAGCGGGTACATGTATATACATATGTATACGTGATGTATAAATATATATGTAAGAGTATATAGCAGGACACATACAAGGTTGGTACTCACCGTTCCCCGTACGTACTTTACTAGCGCGCGTCGAGCGACGTCTCTTACGAAACGTGGTAGTCCGTGGACCCGCCTGGGAACTTCTGTCGGGTCGGGTCGGTCGGTCTGTTCGTTCGTTCGTTCGTTCCCGAACGATGATCGTAACGTTGTGTCTCTCTGAGATCTCACGAATATAAATACGCGATCGTATCGTCATTCAGTGTTATCAATGTCTAGATGCTATATGTTTCGGATTAAGCAAGAAGAAATGTGTCAAATGACGGAACCGCAAAATCCCATGATCGTCAACTGTCCTCGAGCAGGAGGAGGAACAGATAATTACTGTTTTCATTCTCAACGGTGTTATTTGTGTTGTGTGTGACGTTAGTGAATATATTATTATAAACCATAGTTTATAAACCAAGAATACACATTGTATATATGTACTGTAGAATGCATTAACGATATACACAATAATGACATAGTAAGTGTCTTTGTATTAACTATGACACGCCAATATTCGACTCTGGGGAAAAGAAAAGGGTGTAGTTTTGGAGCAACATGAGGGAAAGTACAATAGTGCGAGCTATCAAGGCCAGTCATTGGGCCATCGGCAGTTAGCCACTGTGTACCTTTTTTTTTTATCTTTTCGTATCCTTTATCGTTTGTCGATCCCCTTTATTTTTCGTTCCTATAATTTTCCTTTCCACCTCCGTTCCTTCGTCCATGTTTTTTTCTTGCCCTTTCTTTTCACCCTGACCTACGTCTTCTCCAGAATACTACTCCTCCAATTGCACTTTTTTCTTTCGTTCGTTCACTTCTTCGTTACGTTGATCTTCCTCTCTTTCAATTACTTTCTTATTATTAATTTCCGTTCTTCACGACTGTCACAACCTCTCTATAGCTCTATTCTGTCACCGCATGCCAAAATAGAGGACTCACCGCTCCGGACGACCCCCTCTGCGAAAAAGCGACAAAGCAGCCGCCTCCATGCAACATGCAGATGATCCTGGTTGCTGGCGGGTGAGTCCATCATGCTCCCCCACAGTCACACGCTTACTCTTTTTCTCTTTCTTACCGTCTTTTTATTTTTCTGCACTCAATTATTTCTTTACGCTTCTCTTTATCCCTCGTGTTCCCCGTATATCCGACTTTCTTTGATCGTGGTGGTGCCAGGGATATTTGTTGTGATACATTTTTTCCCTTCTCGGTGTGTGTTCTCCTCATGGTCAACCATCTCTTTTCACCCTTGACATGCCCCTTCCCCTTTGTCGCTCTTTCAACATATCCTATCCATTCATGTTTTGTGTTATTTCGTTCTCTGTTCATTACGCCTATCACTTCCAATTTCATACTGTTTTCCCTGCACACTTTTCCTTCGCGAGAAATATTATCCTATTTTCTTTCTTTCAAACCTCTAGTAATAACGGTATTGTGTTTTTCACTTGTCCTAAGACCGCTTTTGGCGAACTACAATTGTAGCTATTATACATCGTTGGTGTTTTACTTTTTCTTTTTTCCTTTCATTTATTTTTGACTGCCTCAGTTCCTTCTTCTTTTTTTTTTTTGCATTTGTGTACACATATGCGGTTGCTCTTGTCCATTGATGAATACATATACATGTGCGCAGATATAATATGTATTTATACGTACAATATACGTGTGTAGTCATATGAGACACATCTCCCTCTTTTTCATTCATCACTTTTTTCATGGCTTGACGTATCAAGAGTCTTCTTGACATAAACCACGGATGTCTAATCACGTGTTGCTGTTTCGATGTAGAGTTCGCTCCATCGTATCATCATTTTGATACTATTTCTTATGTATTCATGCTTTCTTCAGATGAATATCTTGTGAAAAAGAGGGATCATTGATTCAATCTTCGATCCAGTTGCCTTATCGAGAAAATATGAATAAAATATTTGAGCAGGGCGTTAGATCGAGTGAGCACATTCTTATAAAGTTTGAAATTGAAATAAGTAATTCTACAATTTCCCACAATTGATTTTGATTTCACCCTTCTTCAACGGAAAATATTCTCATCATTCACAATATTTCCCTCGAATCGATCCATACGAATTTTATGATGCTGTTTTCATTATTCTCTGGGAAAATTGGAACAATAACAAATTGATGTACCTTCCTTTTCACTCGGTTCCTCCATCGTTGTATGCGAGCTTTTAGTAAATCGCAAAAACCATATTCCAGGAAATAGTGGTGGAATTTGAGATGAATGGAATATAAAAGATCAACTTTCCCTCGCATAGGATTTTAAGACCACCTCGTATCAAATAATATCTTATTATCCCTCATGATTCTCAACTCGACGATCAATGATGACACATTTACAAAATTGATCAAATTTTTGACGAATTCGTATCCCAGCTTCAAATATTCTACACATATTACTTTTTTTTAATGCTATTACATCAATTGTTTGTTCATATAGTGCGTATGATATTACTCGGTAGTATTCAATTCTTAGCTGCGATGTTTCATTTATTGTACGATTATCATGCATCAACAATTACAAATTGCTGTACTCATTCTGTATGAGTGAGTCATTCTCGATATAAAGTTGAAATTTGAATTCGATAAATATTATTGTTTCGTATAATTCTCAATATCGTTTATCTTACGAATGGAGTCAGTGAAATTATCCATCATATTCATTGAATCATCGATATATATGAGAATGACTGACATATATTTGATGCCTCGTATTACAATACATAATCATTATATGCTTGATAGAAGGTGTTCTGCGGTATCATTATTGTAATAATATTAATTTGAATTGTAATGGAGAGCACTCCGGTAAATAAAATGTACAATTTCAGTGATCGAATTGGAGCAATTCAGTGCTCTAAATCGAAACGAAGTAAGTTACATCATAGATTTATAACAATGCATTCTTTAGAAACTGTATTATTGAAGGAAATAAAGCCTCGTGTTTCGTTATTGAAACACTCCGCTGAATATAAATAATCTTGAAAGTCTTTTTATATAATTATAAAGCTCGCATGAGCGTGTATCTATTTTCTTCTTTGTTCCCTGCATTTAATTATCAAGTATGCATCAGGTTCATCGTTGTTGATGTATGCATATATTGAAATTAAAATGAAGTTTATTACGTGAAATGAAAGTCTAGTTAATCGTTCGATTCCTTTCATGTCCAACGTTAATGTATTGAACGAATACGTACGCAAATGAAGGAGTATGATTCTGAAACGTAGAATAAATGTTTCACTCGTGAGGAGTTTGTAATCGATATGAACTCTGGTTAGAGTGAATCGTATGTGACTTCCATCTGAATTCAAATTTCGAGGGGTATTTATACAGCACATTTTGTGACAATTGGATGTATCCGACAAGGGATAAAAAGATTTTATAATTTTTTTTTTAAATACAAAATTACGTTTCATGTTATTAGTTATTCACAAAACGTACTTGAATCGTTATAAGGAATCGTCCATATATTACGTAACGCTGTTTACTATTTCCTTCTCTATCTGATTCATCAGGTCTGAAGTTGGTGCGACAAAGAATGAGAGGAAAGAAGCGTTATGTAATTTATGGGCGATCCCTACGAAGATACAAGTTCTCCGGTTGATTATTCGGTTATTTTATTGGTGATGGATTATGGTTTCGGATATTCAAGGCTATATTTGAATAAGTAAATAACATATTTTTGTGGATTCCAACTCCATCATTAAAGGCCAAGATTTCAGAGACTTTATTATTTATAATTGTGAGGAAGGATGAAATTTTAAACTTCACCTTTCAGTTTTGCGTCGAAACTTGCGCGGATTTCCAACCAAGAGTGAGAATAATGTATGAAGATCCAAAGGTTTGCATGTTCAGAATGAATTAAAGAACTTCGAATCACATGGGGGAGTTCGGGATGTTTGAAGAATAACTGTGTGAAATTTGAAAGAAATTTATTCAGCCGTTTTCGATGTTGCTGAGGTTTGAATCGTTTTAAAAAACGGAATATCAATTGAAATTTTTCAAATCTGATAAATTATTGTTAGTTATCTTCTCGAATTGACTCCTTGGAACTGGAAACATCATTCGAACAATTCATTCAGTCTTTAACTGAGTATCACCTCATTTTATCACTAATTCGTTTCAATTAACGATTCAAATTTCGAATATATCCGTTTTCAAGGGAAACAAGTTGAGAGGTTTGATATGCCATGTCATTCAAACCTTCCACAAAATATGAATCGAATTAACTTAATTTTGTTTAGGTAACACAGCCATAAAAGGACATTTCTGAAAGATTCTGAAGAATATGCGGATCTGTTCAGAACTTCATAACAGAGATGACCTCCCAGTTTTAACAATATGAAGTTATTCGAATCACATGTGACGTGAACGTTAATCACATAAAAATATTCCACTGATTTTGAGATTCATTCTCAAAAAATGTATTGTGATATACATATGTCAAAAAGGATACCCTCAATCTGTGGTGTAATATTTCAGTCTATTGAAGTCCAGAAAACGAGGGTTTCAATGGATATTGGAGAGATTTTCAATGTACTCTTTAGAATGCTCCTACCATCAAAAAGTCTATCGCACAAAAAAAAGAAAATTGTAAAACATCATGTCATGTAACACAACGCAACACTTCGAATCTTCATGTTGACATTCTGACAATAAACGTTATCATCGTTCATATGAAATTGAAAACTTGATATCTAATAGCGCTCTGTTGTCATTTAACACTGTGAATTTCAAGTACTTCTCTTTTCCAAGCAGAAGTCATAAAAAACATAACCCATCACATTTCATGGATGATCTCGCATGCTCGATATGGAATATCATAAAAAATCTATTTGAGATTCGCAAGACCACACTGTAAAAAAAATTCCGGTAGATTTACCAAAATTTGTCGGGAAGCAATTATCCCGTTCACAATGGATGAAAATTCCTAAATATTTGGTAAATTTATCGCTTTTCTCGATAGAATTACTGAAAAATCGGTATATTCACCACATTTCTTGGTGGAATTGACGGGAAATCGGTATAGTCACCATATTCTTTTGGCATAATCACCAAATTGTCGGTAATTTTCCCGAGTTTTTCGTCGGGTTAATTGCTGTCTAATCACCGAGGAATCTCTCGGTAAAGTCACCGATTTCTTTTTCATGCACGGAGAAAAGTGCAGATTGAGAATATACACTGTTAGAAAAATCTGTTCTTTTATGAAATTTGATACTCCCATATTGAATTCAAGAACGATTATTAAATTTAATATGAAAACATGAAATTTAATATGAAAATATGAAATTTCATACAAAATTTCGTATGAAATTTATTAAAATGTTTATGTAAAAAACTTCATAATAGTATCGTTAAGTTTGAGACAGATTTTCCTAACACTGTAGTAATCTTCAATAGAAAATTGGAGGATATTTCTTAAAATATGAGAATTAAATTCGTAATAAAGATGAACCGGTTCACATTTCTGTTGAATATTATTTCAGAAACAATGAAAAATTATCAATACTCAACAAACAAGAGGAAGAAGTATGAAAAGTTCCAAAAGTTGCGCATGAAATTTTACGAAGTGAGTATCAAAATTTTTTAATTTTATTATTTACTTTGTGAAATTGCATGCGCGACTTTCAAAAAGTTGATTTTGTTTGTTAAGTATTGATAATTTTCTATTCTTGTTCAAGGAAAATTCAATATAAATGTGAACCGTGTTATCTTGACCACAAATTTAGGAAAGATTCTCATATTTGAAGACATATCTTCCAATTTTCTATCAAACATTACTATATTCTCGATCTGCATTCTTCTTCGTGCAGTGCAGTTTTCGTCCGATGTTGGTCCAAGTCTTGAAGTTCGAGAATCGATCGGATTCAATTCGGACCAATGTCTATGCTCACATAGAAAACTTTCAATGGGCTTTTCATGGACATTTTGATGATTGAAGTATCCTATAAAAAACCGCTGGACTCTGATAAGTTGATCAAACATCTTGGATTCTTGTTTTTCCATGAACTCGGGATCACTGTGAAAGTTCCCAATCAATACCTTTGAACAAATTTCGTCATTCATATATCTTGTCTTTAGATTTTTTCCTCAAAAAGCGAGTCGAGAGAATTTTCTAAGAATCACCTGAAAATCTAGCATCTCTAAAACTACGTGGATCACTTGTAATTCCCCTGACAAAAATTTCACACGGATTTTCTGCTGATTACCGCAAAGAATAATTACAAAATCTGATTTTGCTGTCACTAAATTTTTTTCTCAATCAAATTCCGTTTTTTTCAGTCTCCAAAGATGACCTTTAATGGATTCTCTTCGAATTTTCATCTCAAATACAGTACCTGGGGACTCTGTATTAGACTAATAATCCATGAACCGTATACTAGGGATCGAATGAAGAAACATCAAACGGAATGAAGAAATTGTGAAATTCTTCCCTTAACTCAACAATTTGTGCTGTATTTTCAATGATGAGATTTCTTCATGATGAAACAGGAAGAGAATTTGAATATTTTAGTGAACTAGCCATGTATGCATTATGACTTCATAACCGTGATTACATCCACGTACCAAGGAAATAGTATGCTTGGGAATGAAATTACTGATCCTCGCAATGGCTGCAAACATAAATGAGGTTCTCTTAAGCATTATACCGTTGAAATAAAATATATTTATCTCAAACATAATTACACTTGAGTTGAATGGAATAGTACTTTGAACAACTGTATTCGTGTTTGGAACCATTTCAAGATTCACTGATTCCTTGAAGAAAAACACTTTTCTTTGCTCAAATTCGAAATTCGAAAGAGAGATCTCACACAAGTCGAAATTCGTTGAATATTCAAGTGAAAAGCAAACTTGTGGATTGGATTAGGGTGACCAATAGTGAAATCAGTCACAATCGGACCTCGAAAATTGAATATTCTGCGGTTATTCGGAGTTTATTCAGAGTCCCGTTAGTATCCAGGTACCAAAAACGAAGCTACAATTTATGAATTATTCACAATCAAATATGAGATTAGGAATTCAACAAAGTTCCCTTGATAATCGAACTTTACACTTCCTGACGCATGTAGAAGAAGAGTAAAAATTAATTCCAATCATCAAATACAAATGAATACAGTTTGTTTTTTTCTCTCTCGCAATATTTTAATAAGTTATGGATTTTCGAATATTCAGTCAAGAATTCTATGAATATTTATGGAAGATATTCATTAAAGTTGAAATAATAACGATGTTCTTCCCACGATCCCCCTATAACACCTCAGCAATGATTGATCATAATTCTCAGCCGCTTTGGAACTCATTGTTATAAACGATGCACATTTAGCCTGTCCATTTATGAAATTGATCGATTGTCAAAAGTTGAGAAATCGCATTAGAGTCCGTTTGCATGGCTATACTACACATAAATCGAAAATGAATGTTCAATTATGACGCTGGCTATGCTGAATCGAACGTAGTAGCAATGCGCCATATGTCACATTATTAATCGTGTGTGTTTTTCATATATCAGTTGAATATGAAACAGAAAATCTATTCAAATGTAAATAGAATCGTAATCGCATTTGGTTGATCATTGGAAATCATTTTTAATGATAGTGAAATTGTGTAGAAAAATCAACGATGAGAAGTGGATGGAAGATGTCTTTTTCATTGTTGAGATCTTCGTTTATCCACTTCACGTTGTTGATACGATATTCGAAAACAAACCTCCGCGATTCAAAGGGGAGAAAAATCCATTCCTGGAAGTGAATCAACGAATTCTAGGGCACCTTGTATATATTCAGATTCTTCCCGTTATTCGTAGAATGCGTGGTGGAAGAATTCTTCCCGATTGCTCGGTGCTGTCAAAAAAAGGAGGAGAAAAAGGAAAAAAAATTGAGTTCAGCTCGTTCGTCAGCAGCATACGGTACAGCTTCGGATTTTCCGGTAGGAAAAACATATTCCCGGCCTTCTCGGAGCACGTGCATGAAAATTCTGACGATGAATTTCATCTGCTATCGTAGCATACTTTGTCACAGTGTTTCTCAATTCATAAAACAACATTATCTATGATGGGAAGGAAGCTTACATATTTTCACCTCGTTGTTTTAGTTTTTGTCGCTTTTTAGAAATAATATTGTATGTAGTTTCGTGAGTTGTGGTTAAACTATCGCTCTCGAAGGAATAAAATTAGTTTCGGTCACAATGTTGATTCATTATGACAGTTTATAATCCCGGTTGATATTGATGATGGAACATTTCGGATTGATTTTGTACAAAGTTTGTGACCCCGTAATGGGAAAAAATTGGTAATTCAATCCAGAAACGAATGGACAGGCATAAAGTATATCGATTTTGTAGTTATGTATCGTTCTCTCCTCGCATAACTTTATAACACATAACTAGCGGTAATGTAATCAATACCATGATTACCATGTAACCTGAGGCGAGTGTCGATATGCTTGAACTTTAACTGGAATCTGACAGTTGAACCAAAGTATTGAATTCTTAAAATGAATTCAATACTTTGGTAAAATACATATTTGTCCCAATTATTTGGATACCTTTCTTCCCTTCGTTTTTTCTTCTTCTTCCACTATTTATATCTGGAAACTCATCTACTTTTTCCTCTCGCAAAGGAGATTATCAAGAGTTTTTTCCTTTCCCTTGTTGGAAAAAGAGTGCTCAAGAGTTTTACGTTAGCAAAATCATTAATGAATCTTCTTCACGGTCAGAAGAAAGCTTTATTTCTTTCCAGCGAGAATGAATCTCATAATTTCTTATAAAAGTCATAATTAGTCATGATTCTTTATAATTTCTCATGAACGCCCGAATTCTAAGAAAATTCTCATAATCACACTGAGAAAAATCTGCATTGTAGAAATCATGTTTCAATATAGTAATGTATTTGACGGTGAAAAATACATCATTTTGGTTATTATTACCATGAGCTAGGTGATAAATGCCATCTTCTTGGTGAATCAAACAGAATGTACGGTGAAATTCAACATTGAAAAGGTACTTTTCACTTTTGAAAGGCTGGCTTCAGTTTTCATTATTTGACGGGTGAAAAATATACGAAATAGAGGTTATTTTCACATTTCATTTTTCTCAGTGCATCTGCGAAGATTTGAACATTTGTCGAATTATAGAAATTCGTGAGATTCATAAATTTTCAACACTAACGTTTTAATGGGAATTCTCATATTTTGTAGTTATAGAAACAATTTGTGATTCGTTCATTCACATTGCTCTCCATTTTTCTATTTATCAGGCCAAAGCAGGACTCAATATTTTGTTTATTGTTCGGCAAACTTTTAGGTAGTTGTCAATTCAATTTGATTTGACGCGTCCATATTCAGTTTGAATATTCTGAGCACACCGTGAGTGAACTGAAACGGAATAAAACACTTTTCCAAGTTTATCTTCTGGGAGATCCGAACGAGAACAGTGGACTTTGTTCCATACGCGAGAATTCTAGATCATTTGTATTCTAAGCAATACGTGTCGCCTATATTAATCATTCAAGAAATCTAAAGTTCCTAACTTTCAGTTGATTATCTTCCGGTACGGCTCTCAAGGTGCCTTGAGGACAAGGGAAAGAACGTTTAAACTTGTCTTTACCCTGATAGTAATCTTGTAGTATACCGTGACAAACAATCACACGTTAGTGCAAGTTAATGCCATGGAGGGATGTGGATTGATGCTCTGTACGATCTCATTGAACGACAGAGAATATGAATTTCAACGAGCTTTCCGGATTCTACATTTTTTTTATCACATCTTGAGCCATTTAGGGTGAACTATCCAGTTGATGAATAATGACCAATGGATGAACGATTCATAAAAGAAGTGACTATTACAAATTTCTGCCACACTAAGATAATTCGATTGTTTTCACAATGGAAGTAACTTCTTATGAAAACAATCAAATGATCTTAATGTAGCAGAAATTTTGAATAGTTATTTTTTTCATGGATCGTTCATCAGTAGATGCCCCAGTAGAGTACCCATGTGGAAAAAATGTTGAGAACTCTATACAATTGTACACAATTTGTATACAATTGTATACGATTTGTACAATTTGTATATAATTGTATACGATTTTTACAATTTGTGTACAATTGTATACATTTTTGGACATTTTTTCCACATGGGTAGTCCATAACAGGAGTGACTATAGTTTATTCTTTGAATAGCAGGGAACAATTGGTACTTGGGATTGAGAATTCACGATACTCTTATCTATATTTTATAGAATTTCAAGAAAATATTGAAATGGAGTGAATATGCGGAAAAATAATCATTTACGTTTTGTCTGTACATGAATTCATGTTACTACTGCACATAAGACAAAAGGATTTCTTAGAATCTAAGCAATTGTTATTTGGATAACGTCCAAATAAATATTCCTTGGGAGACGATTCAGATTTTGTTCTACCGAAAGAATTAACTATTTGATCTCTCCGTCAAATAAAAGAAATTGATTGTATCAAATGAATATTTATTTTCGCCAAAGAAATATTCATTCGGACCTATTAGGGGTGCGCGAATACTCGAGGAAGTCGAGTACCCGACTGGACCCGAGTGTCGGATTTGTGTCGAATTTTTATGACTACCCGACATCCTCGGGTTATTCTATTCAGTTGGACTACTCGATGAAAGCGAGCTACTCGACCCCATTTGAGTTACTCGATGTCTTCGAATTACTCGATTGATTTGAATTACTTGATATGATGGGGTTACTCGATTTTTTTCAAGTCAGAAAAATTTCAACTTGGAAAGTTCTGAATTTATTCCGATTTGACAATACAATGTATTCATACAAAACACTTTTAGAACCCTCATATCATTTGGGAATGCACCGAATGATTATTATTTATTCGAAAATTCCTTTTTGGCGCTCTTTGGGAACTTTGGAGAACCCATGAGAGGGTAGAGTATCATAATACCGAAAGTTCACATTTCCGACGGTGACATAGTCCCGAAGTGTCATAATCCCGCAAGGTCATGGTCCCGAAAAAGAAAACTCTGCCAATTGGCACATGGTTTCCTCGTTTGTGTTGGAAAAAAATACATGTTTTCTTTCCCTCTCCCGTTTTTCTTAGAGAATCAGGTTGAAATTTATATAGGACTGCGATCCACACTGCATAAAGCTGTGGTGAAAATTTCATGAAAATTGGACGATAGGAACGGAAGTTATCCGCATGTTAACGATATTTACGAAATTTCTAAATTTTGTTTCGAAGCTCAGTGCTCACCACTTTCTTCCTTCAATTCCGATTTGTTTGAAATTCACACCATACAACTAACCCCCCGTAAACTGATGACACTACAAGTTTCATGGCATTTGGATGATACCGACATGGGGGAGGCATGCTCTCAAAATATTGTCAAATAATGTGAACCGCGAAACAAAAATTGTCCACAGTTTTCAATCGATTAAGATAAAACTCATATGGGACCACTATCGGATCATCACTAGAACGTGGTATAAGTTTCATTGCAATCGGATAATAGGAAGCGGAGATATACGCGTCCGCAAAATCACGATTTTTCGAAGAATTTATCTTCACCCCTCCCGTTCATCTGTAACGACGAGGTTGAAACTCATATGGAACCACTAATAACACTGCACATGACTCTGGTGAAAATTTTATTACGATCGAATAATACGAACGGAAGATATACACGTTCGCAAATTTGTTACATACACACAGACAAACAGACAGACAAGAAGGAACCTGATTTCCTTTTTTTTTCCTCCCCCCAATTCCAATATGCCTGAAATTTATATCATATAACTAACATCTCGTAAATCGAATATACTCAGAGTTCCAAGACATTCGGATAATATGGACATGGGGAAGGCATGCTTTAAAAAAAAATACAGATCTCAAAGAAAAATTTTCCACAGTTTTCATCCGATTTGGATAAAACTTATATGGGGGCACTGTCGAGTCATGACTAAAACGTGGTCGAAGTTTGATCGGATTCGGATAATAGGAAGCAAAGATACACGCGTACGCAAAATGTTCATTTTTTGTCAGATTTCTTCTCATCCACCCAATTCTTCTGAATGAATCAGGTTGAAACTTATATGTGACCACTATCACCCTAGTCCACGACTGTGATAAAAATTTCGAAACGATCGGATAAGCAGAACGGGAGATATGCGCTCACGAAACTTAGGGGGGCTACAGCCACACAGACAGACACGGTAACAACATTGTTCCCCGAGTTCTGAGGAACATTTTGGTCTAGGAGATTTTGAATTTCGAGACGAAAGAATTGTCGGCTCCTCGAAACGATCACAAAGCTTCCCCCTAACGAGGAAGCAATTATAGAATTCAATGAGAAAGTACATGCAGGAAGAAAAAGCGCCAATAACATAAATACATTTTATTGTAAATTGGGACAAAATTACATTTCCCATCATCTCATACATATCAAATTCTCATAATCATCGGATAACGTGATGAATTTCAAGGACCTAAAAGCGAGAAATGACTCAGTTATTTTTAAATATTCGGAAAAGTATTTGATAACTCGATCATCTCTTAGAACTCGAAACAGGGAGGTTCAACTCCATCATAAATATTCAGACACGAGTTAGTTCAATTGATGTCTTTAGTGTGAGGGCGCAATGATCGCACCAAATTCGGCAAATGAAATTATTATCGTACAATGGTAGATTTTTATTGGATGATTAACTCCCAAATGAAAATCTATCGTTGTAAGATAATAATTTAAGGGGTAATATCACCTTGTGACAAAAAAAATCTTCATCATATTCTAAGACCCACCACGGACGGTAGAAACGTTCTGAAAATATGGGGTTTTGTGCAAATAAAAGTACTGGTCTTCCAGTACCAGGAACACATTTTATTATATTTCCACCATACAAAATCGCGGCATACCAGCATACTGAAAAAAAATCTGCTGACTCACATGGGCGTACCGCAACAGGTCACAATATAGAACAAAAAACCAAACAGATTCTGAAAATATAGTTCAAAATGAAGTGAACGTCGTAAGATTTTTGCGATAAATGGATTAGAACAAAAATGGCGTCCATTTGAATTTCTATTTTCGATTTTTTTCCTTACATCCCCTGGTGAAAATGAAGCGTTGAAGCGCGACGAAATCGTGTCGAAAACGTAAGCGAAGAGTCATTCGAGCGTAATTTGGGAGGGAATTGAAACATTTTCCACGTTTCATTTGTTTCGATACCCGCTTCTTCCACTTTTGGATTTCCACCAGGGTCAATCGAAAATCGCTCATAAAATCTGTAAAATTCAGTTTATCAGAAAAAATCCTATGCCGTTCACCTCATTTTGAACTATATTTTAAGAAAACTTTTGGTTTTTTGTTCTAAAATCAAATTTGTGACCTGTAGCGGTACGCCCATGCGGATCAACAGACTTTTCTCGAATGTAATGATACGCCGCCATTTTGTATCGTAAGAATTGAAGAGTATGGGTTTCTGATACTCAAAAACTAGTACTTTTATGTGCTCAAACCCCATATTTCAAAAATATTTCTATCGTTTGTGGTAGGTCTTAGAAAATAACAAAAAATTTTTTTACCGCCTGGTGATATTACCCCTTAATTTACTGAATTTGGCGTGATCATTGCGCCCTCGCACCGAAGACGTCCTCAATTGAACTAAATCGTGACTGAGTATTTCTGTTGAAATTTAATCCCCCGACTCGAAAATTGTTCGGGTAGCTCGATCATTCTCGATGACTCGAAAATTTCGAGCACTCGACCAGATACTCACATCAATATACCCGACCTTACCCAAAAAAAACTGATACTCGTACACCCTTAGAACCTACACTGTGAAAAATAATCGGGATTTTCCTGTGTACATCAACCGGAAAATTCCAATCACTGATTAGGAAATCAATTTCCTGTACATTTATATGAAATTTCCCATACATTTATCTGAAAATTCCAAACTTTATGGAATTTTCCCCAACATTTCACAGTAAATTTCCGGACAAGTTGGGAAAATTCCTAACGTATGTATGTGCTAACTACTTCACATAAATATATAGAAATTTTCCGATTGAATTTTTTACAGTGTACCCAAATAACAATTTCTCAGATTGAAAGAAATCATTATTTCCGTGCGATGATACAATACTGCAGGTATATAACTATAATAAAAATAATAAACATTCTTGTAGAATTCTCATTATTGTGTGATGACATTATTGATCACTTATGCCACTGTTCATCTAAATCAAACAACATTAACCTCATGAAATAATTGATTATTCGAGGTTCCTCAAACAATGAATTCCAATGCTCCTCGAACAATAAACAGGGAAGATTATTACCAAACAAACCCAGCGAACGCATAACGTAACTCTAACATCAACTGTTACATGACAAAGGTAAATGTTATATACACAACATACACAGCGAAAAATTTTGTATCACAGGAGGTCCACTCATAGTTTGCGTTGAAAACGACATATCAAATTCTGAAATTCACAGGTTTTCGGTGTAAATTGACCATTTTTGTGTTGATTTGATACATTTTGTGTGTCAATATTTAACATAAATTGCGAGTGGACCTCCTGGAACATACACGTGTGTTGAAAATACACAAAATTTTTCACTGTGTAGCCATGTTTTATATTCAAAATTGTGTTGACTGAGGAGGATCGGTGAGACCAATGAAATTGAAACTTAACACACATATCATGAAATTTTGAAACATCTCCATTGTGGTATCACCCAAGAATCATTAAAATATGCATTCCAGTGTTCATTATGAAGGAAGGAGAGTATCGACTATGCGTTCTTTATGAATATAAAATCTCGTGAATAAATAACTGTACTCTATTCCCTTGACTTTCATACTCTGTATTAAATATTTCAAACGTTGCAGCGAAGATTAGACGTTCTTTTCAACTTGATATTGAAAGTTACGGAATGAGGTTAGAAAAGTGTGCCTCCTATGTGCGCATAATACTGGGTGCAGAAACGTTGTCCTCGTTGTCATTTCAATCCATTCCCAAATTCGTGGTTCAAGTTGTCCATTCGAAGTCTCGCATTCTTGACTTTCCATCAACGAAAGTATTCTATGAAAAGTATCATCCCTCCAGTCTTCTGTTGATTTTTCATCCCAGACACCGTAACCGCAAATTTATCCTTTTCATTCCAGCAACAATTCAACAGTGAACTCCGTGTGGAGTCAGCTATGAATTTCATTGATTCAAATTTCGAGAGCAACTTTGGACATAAAATTCTTCCTCGTAGATGCGTAAAATACTCTGAATCGATCTTGTAAATTCACATACTAATTTTCTCGCAAGTTCATTTAATGTGACTCCAGATAAGAGTGTTTCCTCGTTCATCGCGATAAGATCGTCTCTGCATTAATTTGAAGTTACAAATAGTAAAGTGCAGTTGGTTTCTTTCTCAGAAAACTTTCCACATTCATCATCCGATTATTTCTCTTAGCTGTGAGTTGAAATTCCATATAGCAGCATTAATCAGTTGAGATTCAGAGACAAATGAGAAAGGTGTGATTGGAGTGGATGTATCTTTGCCTATGTAGATGTATTGTGCAATTTGAAGACATTTCAATATTGAACAACTTTGTTCTACGTTATCTTAAATTCATGATCTGCTGGTTGTCTGTTTTATGATTTTTATGCTGTGAAATATCTAAGTGTATACGGATGCGCATAAAGTATACCTATACAACATTCATATTTAATGATCAAGCACTTTGTGTTCTCAAAATTACTCAGAAAATCACATAACTCTTGGTTATTCGTTATATTTTTATGTAAATTTCGGAATGACCCGAATATTGGTGAAAACGTGATCTTCCATCGTTAGTGGCTAAGAAATTCTGCGGAGATTGGATTATTTATATTTCACATCTCACCTCAGGTCTCATACAGTCATGTTTTATGCACTGTGATTTACATGATTAAAAACTCCATTCCCTTGCCATTGAAGAATTCATGAACCACTCGTGAATTCATATAATGATCTGTTCTAGCGGGGGAGAGTATTCCTTTTTCTTAAACGATGGAACGAACTCGAAAATTCGTACAATTTATAATTGACAGTCCCTGCGGAGTTTCTATTTTCATGTTATTACAAATCTAAAGACGAATAAGATCTGTTGCCAACACGTTCGAGGAGAACAATTAGTAACATCCAACCCATCGAAGATAGTAATTGTTGGAAACTAGCGTCGTCCTTTTTTTGGATTGGGACCAGAATTTAGACCAGTTATTATGTCATCGTGAGAAATTTATACAATGATTCATGAAACGGATGAGAATGGCTTGATGAGAAAGATAAGAGAAAAAACATCTAATACCAGTTAAATCAGATATCGGAATAGGGTACGCTTTCCCATTCCTGGAAGCGATAATGGTTCTTCTTTTATTTCAAGCAACTGGACTGGCACTCACAGCCCATGATCATTACACCATTTATCTCTACTTCGCTTCAGAATTTCCATCAGCGATGTTACCTCTTTGATGGATCGCTATATAATTGTGAATCCATCTCTAAGACATTAATCGGTTTATACTTTCATTCAAGAATTTTTTGAAGAAAACGGCAATTACAAATCTGTCTCAAGCATTCGATTCACAATATTTGAAGTATGCAAATCCTGTGTTCAGATTTTTAAATGTGTCTTGTATCTCCAATTCGGTCTATGTTTAGATTTTATGTTTACACAGCGAAAAATTTGGTGTCACGGAAGGTCCATTGAGAGTTTGTGTTGAAAGTAACATATGAAATTTTCAAATTAACAGATTTTCAGTGCAAATTTCATATTGTTATGTTGATTTGACACATTTTTCGTGCTCATATTTAACATAAATTGCGAGTGGACCTCCTGAAACATAAACGTGTGTTAAAAATACATAAAACCTGAATATACTAGAAACAGTTATTTTTTATATTTGTAAAATCGAAGACTGTTTTCTTGAACTCCGGCGTGAACGTAATGGAACATTCAAGAATAATTCCAATTCAAAGCAGGAGAATTAAATGATCTATCTCGTTTAGATGCTCAGTGAAAGGTTAGTTTTGTGAATTGTTCAAGAGAGTATTACTATAGATATTGATGTGAAGTTCATTCAGTTCAATGAATACACTCTCGAAATACATGATACACGAAATACATTTTTATCGCACTATATGAAATGCCTTCTGCCTCTTCGAAACTGCTGTTTTCTTCCACTTTAGCTGAAATGAATTTTTTGAAAATTTCAAACCAAAATCATCCCTTAAGCAACAATCAAGTGTAAGTTCAATTTGAAATCATAAATTTTGATGTTCTATTCAGACAACGTGACTGATATGATAGTCACTGAAATCCAACTTGAAGTGGAATGAGTTTGTGGTTTGGCTTTTAGTTGATGCATCATGACGAGATAACTTGAGTTGAAACTCAATGAAGCTGCTAGTCTAGGTCTAAATTTACGACTCAGCTCATTGGTGGCCATTAAAGTTAGGACTGTAATAACAGTTGCGCTCGGAGCATCTGTTAATCCATCAAGGGGAAAAATACTGCCTGAGAATATC
The DNA here is from genome assembly GCA_018340375.1 of Gonatopus flavifemur. NCBI lineage: Eukaryota > Metazoa > Arthropoda > Insecta > Hymenoptera > Dryinidae > Gonatopus > Gonatopus flavifemur. Next base: position 42,279,957 of record JAFFJZ010000003.1, on the reverse strand, counting down.
AATTTTTCTTATTTTTTTTAGTTCGCACAAGAACAGTAAGATTGCGTCGGATAATTAACCCTTGTTTGCCACACTTCACAGAAATCATATACTTGCCACACTGGAGTGATTTCTACCTCAGCGACAAAAACTGTGATAACAAATGAACTAATGAATATTTTTGCTTGTGAATTCTTTAAGAACTTATTTGAAGTTTCATTTGAAAGATTTATAGATTATATAGCTGGAAATCAAATTTAAGTATACCAAAAAAGATGAAGTATGAGAAGAAAAATAGGAAAACGATTGGCTTTACAATAAAATTCATAATTCCATCATTTTTCAATATTTTGATCAGAAAATTGAATACCATACTCTTGGAATGTTACTCTTTGAAAAAGGAATTATTCCCTCATTGGCTGCTAATATAAAAGTATTTATTTTGAGAGAATAAAGGGAAGCAACTTGTAAGAAAATGAACTATGTGTTTTCATCGAAAATTTTCAATTTACAACTTACAATAAGTGCTGCAGACAGACTAATGGATCCACCGAAATGTCACTACGCCACAAAGTAGTGAAATCCTTCGGCTATCGACAGATGTCGCTTTGGACCCCGTATCCTTAGATCAAGACACTCGAAACTGAGGTAGAACGGGGCTGGAATGGGTTTCACCCCAGTGTGGTAAAAAAGGATTAATATAATGAACAAACATACAATAAATAACGAAGTTTTGGAAAATTTGACATTATGCATTTTGCTTCCCTTGCTCCCCTTTTGAGCTGACAACTTGCGAGCAATGCAACTTGACTGAAAAAATGGTAATTAAAGTTTAACTTGAAGTCAAATGATGAATTGTCATATATTATGAAGATTTTGGGAAGTTTTTCCTTGCTTCAATGGTGTATACTATCCCTTGATTGCGGGAGAAATATTTTTCATCCAATATTAGGGGATTGTTTCCTGCATTAAAAAAATTATCATGCCTTTTGGGTGTTGAATTCTACGAGAAATGAAGAAACAGTCCACCAAACAGTGGTGAAAAGTTCTCCATGCACAGAAGAACTTTTGATAACAATTTTTTAGAATGAATGCACGTCTGCGTCGTCAAAATCAAATTCTAATGCAACACTTGGAATTTGAATTTTTCCCATTCAATTCAACAGCTGAACTCGAAGCTTTAATCGGATTGAGCTTCAATTTGAAGACTTAGAGCTGAACCTTTTTGGAGAAAAATGCAGAAAGTTCAGTGTCAAAAAAATTTCCAACTGCTATAGTGTAACTCTTGCTTTGAAATGTTATTCCTTAAGTAAATCGATTTTTGAGTTCAATGAACCGAATATCTGTGAGTATATCGATAAATTTGGAAGCGAAATGCTGAACTTGGAGTTAAATATAGTTCAGATTTTCGTGCAGTAGTTGGCGCTTGATCAATTGAAACCAGTTCATCTAAATTCAAAATCGAAGAACTTCCAGGTTAACAAGTTGAGTTTCAAGTCCCCTTCTTCACTCCAGAATTCATTTTCTCCATTTCACAATTATGTTCTCATAAACTTGATGTAAAATCGTATTTGAGGAACGAAAATGAACTTTCAGCTGAGTTATTTCAGTAGTCGAATTTTCAATATAATCATAGATAAATTCCGCTAGATTTGGGATCAATTTATTATTTTCACTCAAAGATGTGACATTTCAATTTCTCACTCACACATTCAATGAACAAACCATGGAACTCCAATTAAATGCATATTCATGATTTTCCGAGTGCCGTTATTCTTCATGTACGTATATATACATCGAAGAACTTCTCGAAGATTAGACAATGATCGAATTCAATTAGTATGTTCATAGAATTGAAAACGGTTATATTGCAGCGTGATGTAGCAGAAGAGCATATGAATTGAGATGAATAATGAGTTACAAAGTTTATAAAAATATTCTGGAAACACAGAATAAATGTCGGTAAATATTCGCTTGCGGAAATGGGTCGCTACGAGTAGTACTCTTTTTTTTTCTTCAAGGAAATACATGTGTTATTTTAGTTTATTCCACTCTGTCATGCGACCACCGTAATTCTCGATTAATGGAAATTTTTGAGCGAAGTGGGAAGATTCAGCCATGACGAAGTAATTTTTTTTTATGGATCACCTGCTATTTCCAACATTTTTTCCCCTTCGAATTCACTATTCATATTCAAAATAAAATTAGAATGATCGAACAAATTTATATTCGAACCTGAATTCATCATATCATAAATCAAACGAGACGATTTCAAACTTTGGACAATTTTTTCATTATCTTGCATATTAGGATTCTACAAATTCATATGTATATTCCTATTCTGAACAAATAGGATCGTTGGTCAATGTTTGACTAATGAAGAACGAGGGCGAAGAACTTTATTTTTTGCATAAAATAAACTCTTCCCATTATCCTCTAGAATGAGGAATCAGGTCTTTGTAAGAGTTAATGATTCACCTCCAATTAGTGGAACAGAAATTCCCTCGTTATTCAAAAAGTACTACACCAAGGGAAATAAAATCTTAAGTACTACATACTTTGACGATGGAGAGGAAAAGACGTATGACATGATCTATGCGTGTTATTCTCACAATTCATATACATAAGACTCCCGTAGTAAACGCTCCCATGATGCTACGTATTAACGTTGTATCGGTGTATCGATAGAGAGTAGAAAATCAAATTGGTTAATTACCAATAAGAACCAGGTTACTTACATTGTTTTCACTTGTTATTATCATCACTTCCCCTTATTTCAAAATGACGAGGAGAGAATATTGTTTCAATTACTGGAATACGACAGAGGTAATTCATATGAACTCAATTACGTTGCTGAAATAATTAACAAACTCGATCTGAGGAACACAAAAACTTGATTTTCAAAAGAAATTTCCGTTTGGTTGCTGTGGTAATGCCCGGAGAATAATGAGAGAACGTTAACAAGTGACATTTTTTTCAATGTTTCTCTCATTACTGTCGAACTGCAGAGAGTTAAAAGTTAATTCTCTCGTTCTCGACAGATTCACGAGCCAAACAGCAGGGCCGTTTCCTCGCTTTCTCTCTGTTCCTGTCTCTTTCTCAGTCCTGCGGATACCGCATACGGTGCATACGAATGTGATAGTTGTCACGGTGACGTCTTCTTGGAATTGATCCAGCTTATAGTCAAAGGGAGAGAAGATGGGAGAAGAAGCATGAAGTATCGTTCTGGATATTCGGTTTTTTACAATTTCTTGCGCTTCGAATCACCGAACGCGCAACCGCAAAAGTCACGAAAATCTTGCGGCGCGTTGAACAGACCATTAAACTATACACAAACGACTACCATCCACTTAACAACCCGCCGGCATTGATTAAACTGAGTACTCTCTTTCTTTTTCCATTCCACGTCTATCGCCACGTTTTCATTCTTTCTTGCTATCTGATATTCAACCATTCTTCTCACGTTATCGATTTCTTCTTCCCTTTCATTCTCAAATTATCACTAATTACGATCATAATTTTTATTTTATATCATCTGTAGTGTGACCTCTCTGGTTGAATCGTTTGGAAATTCATATCGCGGAGTCCGTATAAAGTTAATTTCATTAGGTTAATATCACGTCGAGGAGATGAAATTAATATATGTTGTTCTCTGCATGGGAATCCACAAAACCATTGTTTGAGATATATTTTATACATATTTAATGTACAAACGAATTCTAAATACAACTAATGAAACTTTTTAATCATTCTTTTTCTTTGTGGGAAAATATATATATATATACATATATAAAATACATCAATTCATTCCAGTTTCCTTTGGAAATTAATTGGGGTATAAGACAGTGTCTATCCATGGTAAATCCAGTAGAATTTTGACTAGATTTTCAGAGTGTTGGATTATCCATGCAAGAGGAATAAATGAGAGAAGAGTATGGATGTACACAAGAAAAAAGTAGAGTATATTTGATTTTTCCCTAACAACGTGTTGTAACATTATTTATCAGACTACGGAATATTTTTGTATGCTTTTTTAATGAAAAACCGTTGGAAAAAGGTTTGCCTCACGTTAAAGGTTTGAAGTATGAAATATTATATAGTTGAAAAAAGAAGATTTTAAATTTCCATCCTCGCGAAAGTAAATGTGAAACTTTTATCTTCTCTCAGAAACTTGAATATCAAAAGCTGAAGGTGAGTCTTCGAGTTCAGACAGGCAACTTTGTTCTCTCTATTCTCCTTTGCTCCGAGCAATATATTTAACCGGTTGATTAGTCGAACATACTTCAAACGAATATAAAAATCCCATTTGGAATGGAATTATTGACATTTCAATTCTCTCCGAATGAACCAAGCACTGTAGGATCTTGTTGAAATCCCAGCTTCTCGAGTTTTCATAGAAACAAACCCATTCTCACTCAAATATTTCCCAATTTTCAAAAAATACCTTTGCTGGGACGTTGGATGTATACATCAATAGTCACAGCAACGGTCAAGAACTTTGATTCCAAACTGAAAAACATCATCTCTATTTCTCTTGGGTGAAATTCAAGTGCAGGGAAAATCCATTCGACTATTCGAATATTCGATAAAAGTAAAAACTATACGGGAAAAGTGTGATTTCTGTTTCAAAACGCTTCCACTGGCGTATGAAAAAAAAAACAAAAACACAACCTCGCAGTGCTTTCAGCAGAGCTTTCCATTATACTCGGAGATGAAAAACAACATATAAAACGAACTTTTTTTATCGACCGGATATTATTTGTTCCGTGAAATTGCTGTGAGAAGTATGATATTTCTAGTTAGTTGGCATTCAATCTCCTTTTGTGATCTACAAATCGTAATCAGCACTGGCACGCATCGAATAAACTATTCCTGGATTGTCGAAAAACGTGGAAAGAGTTTGTTTCAGCGAGTAGCGTGACCGTTTCGAGAATAATCGACGATTTACGTGAAAATCAAGGAAATACGGTAGACGCGAGATCTCGCGGATGTTCGAGGAACTGATCTCAACTATAATTAACTCTCTTGGATGGTTGATGACGTTTCGTGAAGTTGGACTATCATATTTTTCATCTGCCTTCCCAGGTGTTTGTTTGTTACGCGTGAGTGCTTCGAATTCTAATTGTGGATAGTGAAAATAAGTTTTTCTTTATTTTTAACGAGGAATGAGTGGTATCTGGTGTTTTATTGTCGATATTTATTGCTCGGGACTGTGCAAATATGAAACCTCATATTTATTATATCGAGGTTTGAGAATTCGAGTCGATAAGCGAAACAATTTGAGATAAAACGTACAATTTTTGTAAATTTTGGGATGAATATTTTACATTTCACGGACAATATGTTTTATTTTCTTGCAGCATTCATACAAAATCGCATCACTTCAATGGTTGGCACTTTTCCAGTAACGAATTCTCATATTCTATAGATTTTCATCAAGTCCTGATCAAATATATCTTCCTCTGGTCACAAGAACATCTTTCATCTTTGTTTCTTATTCTCGTTTGAATAATTCAAATAAACTTACTGGTAACTGTGTCGTGTCTTTGATGTGAATCGTCCTTACGCTACCAAGACGAAAGAATTGCAACAGCAGTCTACGAGGTACTGAAATTCCTGTACCTGCTTCATTATTACCGGGAATTTTCTTCTCGGAATCTCTGAATATGACTGTATTCGATGATTGCATTCAATACATTTCAATGAAGAATGGGATTCTCATTTTATTCAACAAAACTTTGAATGGTTGAGAAATGAATACATGGAAGCCATTCGAATATTTCTGGAATAATGTTGAAGTGTACATGATTCCTGTCAAACATCACCGTTCTACGCATTACCTATTATCATAGTTTCCATGCGACACTCAATTACCAAACTTTTAAGTAACCTTAACTTGAGTTCTAGTGACGTTTACTCAACCTCTCCTCTCAGCACAGTTTAGAGAAGTGCAACAGTTGTGTCCCTAATAGCTTCCTGTAGAGAGGAAAATTATCCACCTGAATTGTAATAATATTTTTTTTCAGCTCTCGAAGGATGAGCATAATTTCAATATGTTGTCGATCAACGGTTTCAGATTTATCATACACATGAATTAGATAGCTTTTCGTAGTCTACAAGAAGATAAAATCAGTCATTCATTCATTTGTTCCGCTCTTGTTGTTATTGAAAAGAAGTTTTGAGGTTGAAACAAATCTCTGGTTCATGGTGAAAGCGAAATTGCCTGTCAAACGTCGCGGTCAGAATATCGTGGAATAGTTGAGAACAGAGGAAGAATAAAAGCAGAATCGATTCACGAGTTAGGATCATTCGCACGACAATGAAATTCTGTCTCTCCTGCAAGGAGGATCCTGAGAAAACGGAAAAAGCAGTTGATCCGAGAGGAATATAGGTCACTAGGCGGTGAATCGATAAATGATCGTGCATTCGCTTCATCCTCTGTTTGATAGCAACTGCATTACTATACCTTCGATGATTTTTTGGGATAATTTGTTCTTGAAAATGACATGAACTTGTCGTTATATTATCGTCGATTGGAATTTTGTCAAGCAGATTTTTCATTGGCATTCGAGTGTGTAGTTGGATGTCAATCGATTGATCAAAGTGATTCCAATATTACATTTCTCTAAACTCGTTCAAAAGTAGATTCTTCTTACCGATCAGTTGCCGGAAGAAAATTATGGATGTATTTCGTTGCGGCGTTTGATACACGAGGAAACATGATACGGAAAAATATCTTTACGGAGACGGAAAGGGATTCGTTGAGGAGAGAAATGATATAACATGTATATATGTACTCGATTATGAACCATGATTTATCATTTGATTCAGAAAAACCTAAAGAGAGAGAGAGAGAGAGAGAGAGAGAGAGAAAGGAGAAATCGATCGTAAGTGTGACGAAAGAATCAATCTTTGTTTTTGTTTCATCGTCGAGTATAAAAAAAAGAGACAGGGGAGGAGCAGTAAAGTAACAAGTGCCGATAAGATGCCTGTGTGGCAGACATATTTCGAATCTTTGCCAACATGACGGCGTGTCCCTAACGAGGTAAATGGAATTTATTAAACGGTCTTGGCACTAGAGCCACTCTCCGTGAGGTGCAGTCGTTATCTTTACCACTGGTTTTTGTTTCCGATAGCCATTTATTGTGACCCTGATGATAAAGCAACCCGTCCGATAGATATCAAGTTTATGAAGTTTTCCATATTTTTTTCTTCCTCCCCCTCATTTTATCGATTCTATTTCCAATTTAGTCAAGAGAATATTTTCGTGTCAATTTAAAGTTTCAATCAGAGAGTCTCTATCCCGTGGCTTTTGTTTGAGAATAATTAATTTGATCGATATTGAAGTATGCATACTCACATATACTCGTTTAGATACCGGACGAAGCGATGTATTCATGCTTACAAAGTAATCGAGTAATCGGTCCATTAATAAAATAGAGATAACAGGTAATAGCTAATCGCTTGGCTGTCGGTCGCTTTACAAAATTCCCCCCATGTTCTTGATATTTTCTCTTCTTTTGCTCGACCCCTCTCTCTTTCCCTTATCTTTCCATCGAATAATCAATGTGTGTATATATGGAGGAAAAGAATACACTGATTGCCTCTTGAACCATTTATTTTCTACGAGCTCGAACAAGAAAAAAGAAGAACGTGATGTTTGAGATTTAAGAGAGTAACACGAGATCTCTGTCGTATGCGGCCTACCAAAAATTTATGCTTTATTGGGATAAACCGCATGCAACGATAGATCCCAACGTTATGTACGGTGTAAAGGAGCACACCGCACACGACAATGTATTTGAATGTCGTACGCAGTTTGTTGAACAGGGTTGATATTTCATTGTACTAAGATCAAAGTAATGATTATTACTTTTGTACGTATAATTTTCATATATTATTTCTATAGAAGATTTGAAAGACTGACATTTTTCGTCGTTGGAGATATGTAAAGGATGAACTGATCACGTTCACAAGAATGCAGTTATTTATTTGGCGTTTGAGATATAAGCATATTGGAATCCCAGTAATCTGAAAATAAGTCGCATCTGGAGTTGAATTCATGGAGTTTATCAAAATGTGCATGGAGAAAAATATTTGTTCCTCCTCAATCGCGGTATACACGTGATACACATGTTGTGCAAGTATTCTTTGACCGTGTGGACACACGCGGAAAGATATTTACAGCACGTATATCGGGTAAACGAGATATTCACGTCATGACTATATAAAACCGTGGTCCACTCGACTAGATCAAGAGCATTCGATTCCAATACACTCCTGCAAATATATATAATGTGGAAATAGTGTAGCATATATTTCCATTTAAATGTGAATACAAGATTCAATTATAAAAGGGAACAACAAAGCATGATACTATATGATTTCAATCCAATATAAGGAGAATACGAACCAGAATATTTCAATTTCAAAGGGATAACGGAACAATATCATTCAAGTCAAACTAGAAACTATGAATTGATGTTTATAAAGTTACACCGTACCTACTGATAGAGCATTTGCAAGACAGTACTCTTGTAAGATTATAACTGGTTATACATTTATGATTCAAAGTAATGTCCATCGCTGGCCACTACTTTCTCCCATCTTTCGGGCAGCATACGAATCCCGCGTTGAAAAAACTGGTAATCTTTTGAAGCGATCCACGAATCGATCCAATTTTTTACTTCTTCATAAGATCGGAAGTGCTGGTCAGCTAGGCCATGTGGCATTGATAGTCCGAAGGAGCACGTCTGGAAAATACGGCGGGTGGGGTAGGACTTCCCATTTCAAAGTTTCCAAGTATGTCTTGACCATTTTCGCGACATGGGGTCGAGCATTGTCATGCTGTAGAATCACTTTATCATGTTCCTCGTTGTATTGCGGCCGTTTGTCTTTCAATGCTCGGCTCAAGAGCATTAATTGCGTTCGATAACGATCGCCTATGATTGTTTCAATCGGTTTTGACAACTCATAATACACTACGCCGAGCTGGTCCCACCAAATACCGAGCATAACCTTGGAACCGTGAGTATTCGGTTTGGCCGTCGACGTGGGAGCATGGCCGGGATATCCCCGTGATTTTCTGCGCTTGGGATTATCGTAATGAACCCATTTTTCGTCGCCAGTCACAATGCGATGCAGAAATCCCTTCCGTCTTTGCCTTGCAAGCAGCTGTTCACAAACACACAAGCGCCGTTCAACATCTCTCGGTTTCAACTCGTACGTCACCCAATTCCCTTGTTTCTGAATCATTCCCATGACTTTCAGGCGTTTTGAAATGGCTGGTTGCGTCACTCCTAATGATCCTGACAATTCTTGTTGCGTTTGACACGAGTCTTGATCAAGTAATGCCTCCGATTCTGCATCTTCGAAAACCTCCCCTCTTCCACCATCATGCTGGTATTCGACGTTAAAATCACCGTTTTTGAAGCGTTGACACCACTCTCGGCACGTTCTTTCACTAATAGCGACCTCACCATAGGTATTTGAGAGCATTCGATGAGCCTCAGCCGCAGATTTCTTCATATTAAAGCAGAAAATTAAAACCCCCCGCAAATGACGAGAATTTGGCTCGTAAGCTGACATGTTTAATCGAGAATAACTTTATGATGCAGACACAAATCGACTAATCTTTCGATGGCGTTATGTTTGAAAATACCTAAGCTTATTGTATGACATCTATGATCTATTTATTTCAACTATCACTTACCGCCACAGCCATCTATTGCAAAACGGTGGAAGTAAAGTTATACACCAATAGGTTCTTTCCAAGCCTAGTAGAAATGATCTCTAGTCATTGAAGAGTTATGTAACGCTTAATTAGCATTAGCTCTGGGGAGGTACTTGCAAGTGTCTGATATCTGGCTAGTTAAGCGTTACAGAAATTGTCAATATCGGGAGCATTTCTACTAGGCAAGTTCAATAGGCATATGATAAAGTAAGGTTATTCGGAGGTGTAGGTAATTTGGTGATCATTTTTCTAGCCCTCATTTTGAATTTCCAAATCGTTCTGAAAGCACTAGCTTTCTTATGGTGGTATGATTATGCAACCTCATGCGAAATGACAGACAAAAACTTTGAATAACAATTATTATTAAAGGCAAACGCTCACATAATTGTTTGATGAATGATGCGAGTAGGTTTACTTCAGTAGTTTGTCTTTTATGAATAAATTATGCATTTTATACAAGTGATTATAATTCGAATTTTATCATTTTTTCATTCCATTTGACTCCATATTCTACTTATCTGGTTTGAGAATTTTATATCTATCACATTTGAAGTATAATTCATTTATATACGCAGTTATACCTAAACCAGATGAGTAAAATATGCATTAAAATGAAATGGAAGAAGGGTCACAAAATTGAAAGTAAAATCACGTACTGTACCTCTTTCTTCCTATTGCATTATAAAAATTTTGACATGAATATGACAAAATGAATATGAAAATTGCGAGCATATGCATTGATTGAGGAACTGAAATTGAGCCTAATATTTAGGATTGATTAGGGACTAATTATGATTATTCACTATAACTAAGAATCATTATAATTAATTCGTGTAATCCAGATCTGTACAACGAATAATTGAACATGAAAGATCTAAGAAACTACTGAGTAGACTCAGATTTTTTTTTCTATTTGAATACTTATTTTATATTTTGTATTTAAATAGACTTGATCAAACTATTTCACAATGTGTATCCTAAATAGGTTTTAAAAACTATTTTGTATTTTTTATTTCAAATAGATTTTTCAACCTATTTTTGACATCTCTGCCCATCTTTAATTTACTTTGTCATGATCCTAGACGTATGACTGCGAACAAAGTAAAAACGTTGTACATGACTCTTCCACCTTTTAGGAAACTTGCTTGCCTCTTAGGAAGAATCCTAACATTTCCAAGCTATTTTCACAGCCTGTCGCAGAGTACCTGCATAAAGACTTTCGTAATTACATTCATGAGCGTGATTCCTTGATAGTTCATCCAGCATAAAGAGTGCAATCCGATTCCAGGATTTAGGAACTAATTCACATTCAAGGACTCTATTGAATAAGAAGAGAATGTAATTGCCGTTTCAAATTTTCCTCAAACCGCTGGCAAGTTCCAAAGACACGATTTCAGAGTCCACACGGAGAAAAAGAAATTTTTTGTGACTGCGAAATCTGATTTCGCTGAGTACCTTTTGCTGGAGCAGCAAATTTTTTGATGTGACAGCAATCCATTTGCTATCACCACAATGTTGTTAGCTATGACAGCGGAAAGTTTTTGCTTCTCCAGCAAAATTTGTTTGCTATTCTACACATAATACGAAAATTTGCTGGAGGGGCAAACGTTTTTTGCTGTCACAGTTGAAAAACCGCTGCTATAGCTAACAAGATAGCTGTGATAGCAAAATTACATTCCGCTGTCACAGCGAATTTTATATTTCTTCATGTAGAGTGAGGTGAGAAACATGAAAAGAAGCGAAATCAAGAGTCAAGCCCAACTCGCAGACTCGATGATACGCAGACTTGAAATCATTCCAGGCCTCTGCGGGAATGCAGTTTTGCAGAAAGGTTATTGGGTCGGGACCTCTCAACGATGCTTCGAAAAATGCTGGAATTTTCAACACAAGCAGATGTTTCAACAATATCTTGCCAGGGCCGCATCTTCTTCTCATTTCATTGCGTCTACTCGGAAGACGATGGTTTGTAAATTCAAAAGGAATGACTAACGGAGGAGAAATGAACGTTTCTGACGAAGTGCTCGTATTTAGAGTTCCAGTGTCAACGGACTGACCGTGTAGATCAGTTGATCAATGAAGCGATTCTGTAGTCATAGGCTCGTTACTCAGAAGGTGCCGCTTTCAAAGCACGAAGATTGATTTAAATAGTACTTGCAAGATCGTACAGAGTTGCTGGGACCAAAACATTACTCTACGAAAACATCTGAGCGAAGAAAACTCAATCAAATCCACTCAAAGCACTCAAAAAGTCTAGGGGAGGTACTATTGCGGCAAAAAGAATGAAAAACATAATCATTGATCAAAAAATAACTACGTGGCACGATGGGCCCGAAATTCTCTCCTAATGTGGAAATGGAGTTCTGTACAATTAAAATTTATCCGTTCATCCATGGGAAATTGTATAGAAGTTACGTCCACAAGTCTATTTGTAATTTTTATTCATTATCTTCAGATATCATTGGATTACTTTATATATTACGCGATGCATTATGCCATCCTCTCAATTTCTTAGGAGTAACTGTGTATCGTAAGATCGAATATCCATCTTAGTACTATCCACAGATCACCAATAACTCATCTTGCAGGATGAAACTCGAGCTATACAACGAATGGATTGGGAAACGGGAATTAAAATTCCATGTACAATGCTGATATAAGAAGAAGAAAAAATATGCATTGTAATATGTAATTGAAAATTGTATAAAATGTTAAGATTTGTGTGAACTGCACTCATGCACGATAGATCGAATGAATAGTTGAAATTTGGTAGGTTCTCTTTCCGAATTACGAAGCTTTGAATGAAAAAAAGACCAGGGTTGAAATCACAGTGGACAGATTTGAAGTACTCTATTATCTCATGGAAGCAGAGAATGAGAATCGGACACAGGACTCCACTATAAATTCGGACCAATTAAAAGATTTTTATCTCCCAAAGACATTTCAACAACCTCAAAACCCGCTTTTGTTGATTTCGCCTGTGTTGTTGTTGTCTATTTCGTAGTATCTCCAGGGGATTCACGTTGGAATTTGAATTTATGGGGTTGATTTAATGAATTTCTTACAAGAGGATAAAAATTTTTTTTTTTCTCCTCACTTATTTCCTTCCAACGAAACATTTTATTTATCTACAATTTTAAAGGATCTCTACAGAACTTGATATGTCAAGGCACATCTGCTACAAATTTATACCATAATCATGATACGTATTTTATTAGCGTGTTGTATCTTCAGGAGCTCATGACGCGACCATCGCATTTGTACCCACTTGGTACATCCTAGATTTTATACAACAATTTCAATAAAACTTCAATATCCATAAAAGTTATATAGAGATTCTCGAACGTTTATGGCTGTAATTTTCCGATAATCGAATTGAACCTACAAACAAATACTTCCACAGGAATTTGAAATTGTTATTTTAAAAAAAATACAGATCTCATATATTTTGTTCTACGACTTGTCTCCCTGATTACGATGATTGTTCATAAATCTTCATGAAAGATCTTTGATCTTCGCGTGATTCACTTCAAAATTCCTTATATTTGGAATCCTGTTTATTCCTGAGAGGAAATAATAAGTCTAAGGAGTAAAAGTTTCGTAATTACGGTGAAATGCTTTGCCGTTATGAACAGAGGAGCAAGATGAAGAGTCAAATGAAAATTCAAGGTTTCCACGTTGGAGAGGATGAGAGCTATGTTAACATTAAAGAGAAAATTCAAATCTTATTAGAATCGTTAGAATTTTACTCACAAACGGTTGATAACACGCGAAATTAATATTCAAACTCCACTTGGGTATCATGCTCCCATCGTGACACAGAAAGTTTTGGAATTACATGTGATCAAAGTAGTCCGGATCCAGTTCTTTGTGCTATGTCTCGCGACTGGTTCTTTCACAACTACGTTCGTAAAGAACGAATTCGACCTTCCAGATTGGAACTTTCCTTTATCGTTCCGGTACTCACATTTCACGAGTCCCAAGCTTCGTGTTGTACCCTGAGGATCTTACAAGGCTTTTTGAAATATTAGCGAAGAGAGGGAAAAATCCAATCCGGAAGGTCAACAGGTGTAAATTTCTATCGAAATACAAATAGAAATCCTTTGCCGTCATTGGAATGAATAATAAATTTGCGACACAAATTATTCAATATCTTGAAATTCATAATCTGTGAGCCAATTTGTACAGGAGGAGGTTCTTGTCCCCACCATTCGGAGAAGGAGAGTGAATGACCAACAGTTCCGCAGTGCAGTCCGTGATTAATGGTGGTCTTTGGCGAAAAAAGAAAGGATAACGCTGGATAGATGAGAAGGAAATTCATAAATTCACAAACTATATGAATTATTCCTCAACCCAATATATTTAGAAAACAACCTTCGAAATTGGCATAAGGTTTTCAAAGAGATCCAAGCATGACGATCATCAAAGATATTCATTCTGTTTGAAATGCCATCACCGTTATTCAAACCCTCAGCAGCTCTTGCTGGATGGTATTCAAATAAAGTGGGGAATCATTCATCCATGTAAAAGTGCATAAACACACATATATATGTACATACATAGCACTTCGACCTTAAGGGCAACACGTGCGAGGTCTAGTCTTCGCCGTTTATAATGCGTTCTTTCGAAGAGCAGCCGGATGAAACGTCTATCCTTCCTGTCTCTCGGATTAGCTTTACGCGCGCAAGATAGCGTGGAAAGAATATCGAGCTGAAGAGAAAGAGGAGAAGGAGGAAGAGAAGGAGAAGGAGGAGAAAAGAGAGCTTGAAGCAGGTTGAGAGAGAAGGTGAACGCAAACCGAGTGCAACGCGACAGTTAAAGAGGAGGGGGAGTGTCGAGGAGGTACTGACGACCAAACGAGGAGGGATGGGGGAAATAGAACGGAGATAGGAAAAAGAGAGAAAGAGAGAGAGTTATAGGAATGAGGGTGGTAGAAGGGCAGGAAGAATGGCATGGCACGCGCCTTCGCCAACTAAGACTGCGACACGTTACAACTGGCTGGCCGGCCGGTTGTCGTTTCTCTACACTCGTGTGTGTCATTTCTACTTCCGTTCGGAATCACGATCAGTGGTTTTTATCGTTAGTTCAAAACCCTCATTCTCACTCACTTTCTTGTCAAATAAAAATTCTCCAGGTCTGGATCACGAGATTCAGAGATTCGTGAATTACGAATTTCATGCAAGTCGTAAAAACCAGTGATTCATGGGAAAATATTAATGCGTCCGACTTCCGAATGAGGTTGTGTGTTTATGGCCGAGTGACGCGTTAATGTGTATGGGTGAACTAGTTTCGTGACTAGCGAACTACGACGAACCATTGCGTTGTGATGGTATCACTTAGTGTCGAGAAGAACTGGACCGGACCGACGTTTAACCCCCCATTATTCAGACTCTTTTCTTGGCATGAGAGAAGCAATTTCGTTTTGTCTCCCATTTTGGATCCTGAAATCCTCATATTTGATATTTGATGTAAAATTTGTATCTTATAATGTGCTGTAGCTGATACGTTTTAACGCCAGGCGCAATCCTCGAAATCGAGTAGTGTCGTATGTATGTGTATATATGTATACGAATCAATGCGTACTTGTGATGAGTGTCTCAGTTTAGGGGCGGACTCCAGTGCAGAATGATACATCCGCAACGAAAGACCACCAACTTGTCGAACGCGAGCATCTACTTGCGGCATTCCAAATACGTTGCTGAACTTGCAACGATGTAGACTTTCGAATCGGGCAGTTTTTAAATTATCAACAATATCACGTGGTTGTGTTCAGTGGATCAGTGATAGCCTAGTGATTCTCTTCGTGTGTTGGTAAATCAAAAATTCAAAGTGGTTTTTAATTGTCGGGTTAGTAATTATAATGAGGGTGGAAAGGAAATTTATTTGTAATCACTTCATCTTGCTTTCCAAAGAGTCCCATTTCTCGCTATAATTCCATAGATTGTATTTGAAATTAGCGATCTACAAGAATCCTACGGTAGGTTCAAGAATGCGTGCCCGCAATTGTTTCTCCTTTCGAAAAGATTTGTTTATTCGATAGCCAAACACACTTCTACTCGTTTTGAAATTTCAATAACATAACTCGCGAAGGAAATTGTTTTCAAATCTCCCGTTGAGCGCATTGCAGTTTACTGTTGACACTTCGAATGAATTTTTACCCCAACTGTACAAACGATCCACCCACTTCTCTTTAAACAAATATACCCTGCAATTGAATTGAATATCCGAAATATAGAGTTGACAATTGATATTTTGCTGTTTATAATGATAACAATATTTTTGTCAAAAAGATGTTATTCTAAAAATAATCTACGTTCATGATTCATTTCATGCGGAGTGCTTTTCTCATTGATTATTTTCCAAGTGACACGAAGCAGTATGTTCTTTCAGTCTTCTTATTTTCATATTTTCCCAGGTATGAAAAGTTTTAGGGATCACGCAATTGTTTAGCTAGTGTTCAACTGTAATTTCCGAATGAAGGATTCTTCACCAGAGGCTTTCAAATGATGGACAAAAAGGATCACTCATGCATGCATTTTCATTGTTCATAGACAAAAAATCCAGTGGTTCTCTCAAACAAGCTCTTATTGAATCTTCATAATTATTGTGTGACGATCTTATTACTTTGAAATGCAAAATCCTCCTTGAAAAGTATTAGTGAAGAATATTGATATACAAAAAAAATTCTATGTTTTGTAAAGACTATGAGAAGGAATTATTCGAAAGAACGAAGAAAAGTTACTGAAAATGAAATAAAAAATCATTTCTTCATGTTTGAGAAATGAATTTATATCCAGGTCAAAACATTTTGAAACTTTTTATTCCTATAAGAGAATGGTTTAATAGAAATCCTGATGGAAGTTGTAAGAGAATCATATAAAAATTTAGTCGACTCATTCAAATTTCCACATCAAATATTTATTTTTTAAAATTTCAAGATCAAGAACAATGGCACGATTCAATGTTCTCTGGTATGAGAAAAGTACAACATTCCCAATCGAATCAAGTATCTTAAACAAACGTTGAGCATTGCAAAAATAGTAGATATAACATTAGAAATTTCATGCAAATCTATTAATCTGTACAGGCTTATTTCCACGCATTCACCAGAATATAGATTTCCATATTAAAAAGATAGTCGAGCGTCTCCATTTCCCAAGTAATAGCTATCAGGAAATGGAAAATTGGATCGCAGTGTAAGAAATTTACGCTGTCAGCAGTAATCGATACCGGTAGGTGATAAAATGGTGCGGATAAAATTTTATACGGTTCTAATACAATTTATACACCCGTATAATATTCTGTCTTACTGAATTAATAACGGAAAGTGCAACTATCTACATAAAAAATTCACTCAATCCTGAAAATCAGGTGATCATCTCTTAATGGGTGTTGAAAAATCACACTTTCTTATGATTCGACTTCTTCATCGTGAACTCAAACGTGTATGCATTAGCTCTCAAAGCACATCGATCACTTTTAGGAATCAAGTGGTTCTGCAACCTGTTACTTTAGATAGACCTCTCGAGTAATACGATTAATAATTCATTAAGAAACTCCTCATCTGGATACAGATGATGCCACGTCGGCTGCACCACAATTTATCCCGGACTAAATCCCCCGGAAAAAATACCCCGGTCAAAATATCCCGTACAAAAATATCCCCATACAAAAATATCGCCATACGAAAATATCCCGATGAAAGAATATAATCCCACATTGAACATCTCCATTGTATAATGTCAAAAAAAAGGAACAAAAATTACAAAATAAACACAAGAAATCAGTTGCGTATATATATACTTATAATCTCTTATGGCAATGCAAAATTACAAAACTAATAAAAAAACAACCACTTTACAACACAACATTGTGCGCAACACCCTTCAAGTACGACAATTTATCCATCCCATCATACCCACAAACAACATTTTTCGATCTTGCCTCGTAACTTGAATATTTTCGGCGTTTAACAGTGTTCATAATACGACCAGCTCGATGCTGCTCAACCGTCAACTCTGTCACACTACATAACGATGAAATACTACATTCCGATAATAATATACAAACTTGTACACAGTTCACAATATAATTACACGTGGAAAATAGTATACTTGAATATGAAACTGCCAGAAATTCCAGTACACCCAACAAGATTTTATTCCTGTCAAATCCATTCCACTTGAAAAATACAAAAAAACAGAAAAAAATTATCATCTGGTCCACCTACAACTTTACTAGCTTAATATTCGGATACACTGAGAGAAATTCATCATTAAAATTTACTGGTTTTCCCATTAGACGGGGGATATACTTGACATAACAATTTCATATACTTGGTATGAGATCACAAATTGATGAGAAAAAACAGTAATTCTTCATATTACGAAGATTGAAAATTCAAACCAGTGAGAATTCATGCGAAGAAAACAGTAATTTCTTATATTACACAAATTGTAAACAAAAATCTCAATTGGTAAGATTGATATAAATCGAAAACCATAACATTTTCAAGAATGATGAGTGGCTTTGCGGGAAAAAGCAAGTTTCGTGATCATGAACAATCATGTTCGACGCTGGTGAAGATAAAATTTTGTTCTCGGTTAATATAACGCTAGGAAAAATTACTGGTATTTCCCATCAGCTTGTAATCACATGTCAAGTCTATCCCTCGCTTACTGACAAAAGCCAGTAATTCTCAATGATACATTTCTCTCAGTGTAGGAATACCATTCGAAATAGAACCATTCATCATCAATAAAACCATTCAAAATCACAATCCAATCGAATCCTGACAATAAAAAACAAAAACAATTCAAAAATTGAAAATGGGATACAATGGTATGGGGATCTTCCAGTTATGGGATATTTTCGTACGGGGATATTTAACTATGGGATCAAATGACCGGGATATTTTGATCGGGATCACTTGACCGGGATATTTGAACGTGATACCGCCACGTCGACGATATTTCCAAGTTGGGCAGAAAATAAACTGTAAGATTCAGTGAGACTTGTCGAATTTCTCTTCGATTTATAGCATCGTCTTCTCCATATTTCATACATTCAATACAAAGAATAAAAAAATATTGAAACATCCTCCTCACATGCGATTTTTCGGCGAAAACACATGAAATTTGTCACAATATCCGAACCTTCATATCATTTTTCTCCAAGATTTTATGAGTTTCGACAGGAAGGAACATAAATTTGAGCTTGCATTAGCGATTAATGATTACTATTCTCAGTTATTTCATCGAAATTTTGATCTATGGTTGAAACTCTCACAAACTTCTGCAATTTTAGAAGAACATCACTTTGTTCGAAAGCAAGCATTCAAATCTTCCAAGTGTAATTTTAAGAAGCGAAACTTCATGTTTCGAAAATTCTGCACGATCAACTCGACGGCGTTGGACATTGGCTCGAGAATGAATGTTAGTTTCAGTGTCTCAAATGGACCGTTTGTAGGGTGGAATTTTCAACTGTGTGGAAAATTCTCGTTTTCCTTGAAGACACATAACGAGGTGTAGGAACACATTAGACGAGAATTAACGAACCATTGTGTATACGCTGCTAGGTAGTCCAATGAAATAAAATAGTTAGAACCACATGATATAAAGTTCTCTTTTGTTCCTGGTTTCCAAGGCATATGGTGCAACACTTAACTTTAGCTCCAATAATCGATAATGCGTACTTTACACCTAACATTCGTTCTCACATCAGTAGGTACCACAACCTACCTCGATAGCTAGAAATTCAATTCATTTTGATAACTTTGGGCAAGATTACAAGAAAACTCGTTTCAGCTATCATTGATCTGGATTTCTGTTCCAATGAAGAGAGGATGAAAAGGAGAATCCCATGGAATTTTATTCGAATTATGTAGTTAATAATTTGATCACATTAAAGTGATGAAATGGATACTTTGAGATGTTATAAGATGACGAGAATTGTACTTCCAGTGATGACAAAGGAAATTAATTCAATTGTAAATTAATCAAAGAATCAAAGGGACAAGCGGTTTTTTTGAAGGGGAAGGAAAAGACATGTATGAAATCGTCGTGAGTTGTGGGATTGTAGAGTTTGTAACTATAGATTTGTGTAGAGAATTTTGAATTCATCCGAACATAGTTAGAAGACAAGAATTGGAAAAAAATGTGACAGGAAAATGATAATTCCAGACTATATATTACGAGAATACTGTGATGTGGAGGATAACGACAAGAAAAGAACAAAACCAGCGAATGAGGAGACACACATAAGTAGGAAAATAGAAGAATTACAAAAAACAATATTTTGATAAAGATTGATGATGATAATGATGAATTCTACGCAGGGAACATTCGTTTCTCATACAAAAAAGAATTGGAGAAGTAATTTGAAGATTGGATTTTGACTTTAGATGCCTCATTCCCCTTTCCTATTGTTGCAATCGAGTGGGATGGGGAAAACCTCGTGTTCACAAGCATGACGCACTCATGCAAGCATATGTTACATACCTACTGATCGTTGAGCCATGGAATGGGAAATTCATTGCAACATTGGAAGGTCGAACATCGGCTTATAGGAGAAAATATGGTTGCAACATCGACAGTAATGATAGCGAATCGCGATGGTTTGCCGAAATATCGGATGACTATCTTCAAGACTTAAGCCTAGGTATTTGCGAAGTACTAAATTTTCTGAAAATCACAATAAAAATACTGGAATCGATAACTGTGAGATAGTGAAATCGATTTCATCAAATTGCAATTATCTATTGTCTCCCAAACGAGATTTGACGAACAAAACCTGCACTACATATTCAGAGGAAGGTACCTAACTGCAGCAATTAACATTTACTTGATCGGGCTAGATTCTAACTGATGTAAATAAAGATCTAGTTCATTCAACGTCAATGAAAAAACTAGTTGTGAGTAATACAATTTATCCACTACAATCTATCCAATATTCAACTAGATATTGATCTTTGTATATCATTTTGGATACTGGGAAATATATTCATTTTAGAGTAATTCATTCTCTCCGTTAAAGACTCTTATTTACGTACTTTGACTTAATTTGTATCCCCAAGCATCACAAGGAACTATATAAAACATTCAAATCACATGCGTGTCAGAAGCGCCAGTGAGGCGTTGAAGATCCAACGGCGTTACTTCGAATTTTGATTGGAAATGAATATTCGATAGAACTCCATTGACGCTCTAACGGAGTCTGAAATAGATCTAACGTGTTCGAACGTTCATTAGAATGTTATGTGCTACTCGAAGTACAATATTGAACCGAATTTTCGAGTTGAAGAAGCAAACTTCAAACCTGGTTCATATTTGAACTGTTATTTTAATACTGGAATTTTATAACACACGATTGAGAAGAATATTCACAACTTTCATAGTTCTCCAGATATTTTCATTTGGCAAATTTAAAATATATGACGAAAAGGAATCTTGGAAAGAATTTTTAGATATTTTAAAGGATATATTCAGAGATATTCTCAGAGAAGTGAAAACTGTTGCATTACGACATATCCTCCAGAGATTGGGTTTATGAAAAAGTCGTCGTCCATCATAAGTCATGATTTCCTACGAAACTGCTTTTATCTACGAACTGTTCTTTGAAATTTCTGATTGGAGACCCATGATTTCTTTCGATAATTACATCCCGACTCTCTTTGGAATCATTTATCGATCTGCAAACGCATTCTAGAAGTTATCGAATCCATTACGACGGTTGAATTTGACACATCGATCCAAATGTATATGTATATATACATGATGCTGAT
Organism: Gonatopus flavifemur; assembly: GCA_018340375.1. Classification (NCBI taxonomy): domain Eukaryota; kingdom Metazoa; phylum Arthropoda; class Insecta; order Hymenoptera; family Dryinidae; genus Gonatopus; species Gonatopus flavifemur. Next base: position 42,258,466 of record JAFFJZ010000003.1, on the reverse strand, counting down.
CAACCGAACGCTTGAAACACACACTTTGTGTTCGTACTTTGTACACGTACCTGAGGATATCGAGGGTAAACGAGTAGAAATGCGCTGACCTGTTCATTGAATGCATCTCAAGGATGAATTGATGATTTCCCAGAATGAAAACGCTTCTCATTTGTGCAACTCACTACCAAGGTTGAATATCATAATCTGGGAATTCTTATTTTCATCCCCTGTTTGTACAACAATGCTTATAGTTTTGTTTATATATAGGTATATTGATCGACGGAATACATCGGACGGAATACAAGCAAACAAGGTCGAAGGTTTCCTTAAAATCATCCACGTTGAGAAATTCAGATCAATTATATCCTTTATTTCTCGATTTTTATCTCCTTTGATTAATCCCGGAGATTAAATTTGAGGACATCGGTTCTATATTTGTTTGATCATTGAAATAACTATAGATAATGGATACTCGTGAAACTCCAAATCATAAGGTGATTTGAGAAATTTATAGAGTAATTTCAAATACTTGTTTGGAAGTATAGAAGCTGGAAGAACAAGTTTGTTATATGAGTCCGATACAATTCCAACCTTCCCGTGGGAGTGATGGAATAACTTTTGTTTATAATTATGAAAATAACGAGATTTCTCTTCTGGCGTTGATATTCGTGTTTGCTGCCCCTGAGATTCGAGGTTTTAATACGCATTGATTTTACGAATAATTAATATATTTTTCTTACTTTTTGCTGTGAAATTTGATAGCGCCTTGGGGAAGAATATAAAAACTGTTCGTACGTCAAGGGCGACATCGTATCACGAATTTATATTAATATACGTGATTTGTAGCCTCACTTATGTTCGCAGTTTGATACAAGTTCAAAATGCCAAGGTCTTGGTTGAGCGCCAAAGTAGTTTCGAAGAACAAACCATTTATGTACTTCATCATTCCGATACTAGTTTGTAGATTTTGCGTGTGGAGAAACTGGAAACTGTCGAGGAATCGAGGAAATTGTGATTTGCATTCGAATCGTCTTGTTAGCGTTTTTGTCTCCTTTTGAAACACTCGATGCCAGCAACATTCAAACTCAAACATCGTACTGAAAAAGCGTCTGTAGGAAATAGTTTTGACTCCGTTCCACAGTAACGATGTTGAAAATATATGAATACAGTCTTCCCCAACGATATTTTTTGTGTACATTGATTAATCATACTTGATTCGTGATTCTACACTTGGTGGATTCTTCGTAACGAGATGGAGAAAACTGACCTCGTTATGAGAATGCGCCAGTGCTATGGTATTAGCATAGTCTCTCTTTCTCGATAGCACTTCAAACCCGATCAAAGACTCTACTTTTGAAATTCGAATTTCAAAAGCTCCTCAATTATAATGAAAATGATATATCCAATATCTGTTATTTTGTTGTATCTCTTCTCGTTAATTACGCTAACTTTCGTGAGATCTTCCCACGGCAATTGAATTTGTGAACGAATAAAAAGTGGAATCAGTAAAAAAAAAAAGATGGATAAATTCTCTCGGTTCATCCTTGGAAAATCTTTCCATAACCAATATCTTTGCAATTATCTTAGCAATTGAATCCTCAAGAAATTAGGTCACAGATAAGACCTCGAGAATGAAATTCATCGAGAACGCAATAAAATTAACAAACGCGGAAGAATAATGCATCGAAATATCGGAATTGGCAAGGGAAGATAAAAATACTGTGTTCCGGTATAGAGTTGCTTCATGACCATTGCAAGTAAATGAATCATGAGACATCCGCTTTAAAGTTGAGACGTCGTCTCCTGTGGAAATACGGTTTCAAAAAGAAATTCGTGTCTTTTGATCTATTTTCGGACTAGTTTAAAATGTATCCAAGACTCGGAGCTCCAAGGGAAAAAAGTAATACTCCGGTTATACCCTGGCTTGTTTAAAATTCAATGAAAAGGAGGGAAAAGAAATCGTTTATTTCATCCTTCTGCATAAATGTAGAGAGCTGTACTCGTTGGATTCATCGCATCACACTAAGGAAAATCTTTTTCAAGTTGCTGAACAATACGTCCGATTGAATGCAAAAAATGGTACGTTTTCATGCTCATGCTTGTGAAAACAAAATTTCATAACGGAAGATAAATGAATTTACCTCGGGAGTAAAAAAAGAAAAGACAATTTATAATGGTTGTTAGTACGGAGATGATGCTGTCGTGAAAAATGGATAGCGTGCCCCGAAAAACTATGACACTGAAGTGCTATGGTTTGGCGGACAAGTGTAGGTGGTTGGAGGAAAAACACTATTCGGATATTTAATTGCCTTGTGCTTTGACAACGCGCTAGTTCATCGAACAATTTTATCCACTTGGAACAATTTGGAAGTACTTTTGAAAATGAAAAATAACACAAGAACAATGTGCCGGAGTATAAAATCAGTAGTAAAGAGGCGAGAGTGGTCAGACATTCAGTTTTCTCAGTATATATAAAATATAATCGATAATTCGAGCTAACAAATGCGATGAGATGATTTTCCTCTCTTGAGGGAAGTTTTTTATGCATGTCTGTACAAGTTTTTGAGCAGTTAATGGTGTGATGAGGACGTCAACACATTTGCGTTTGAAGTAAAGCGACAACCTCGTTTTTTCCTGCCTTCCTTCTACGTCCGTCGATCGAAACTAGACGAAACGCGTTCTAGCAGCTCGTTTACGTGTAAACTGCGGTCGAGTGACAAATTTTTACGGTCATGTGACTCTTTATAACGCTTCTTTTTTTTCCACGACGCTTGATTCATTCCTTTCTCCGACTCTCCTACTTTCTCCAACCCTCCACTTGCAAGTTTCGTTTTTTCACACATACACGATGCGTAGGCGGAGTTCCCATTCTACTCACACATGGTTCGTGCACGTCAACCAGGGGCGTTTTCAATAGAAGGGAGAAAAGTGAAGAACAATCCGGTTCTATACGTAACATGGGATAAATACGTATAACCTAATTCGCGTACAACACTCCACTCAATTCTTCATATGTCATTCAAACAAACTTGTTGAGTGCACTATGAAAATATTTTTTAAATTCAGTAAAATTCTTCTGAAAATTCGGAAAATGTGACTGTAATTTTTCACCGTGTAAGAAGTTACAACGTACTTTCAATGTTTTATTTGAGTTGAAAAATTTTATTAACTCATTACCGATTTGTTTCAAGACATTATCCAGTATGAAAATAAATGAATTCATTTGATAACAAGATCATGATATTCAAATATGAAACCTTTCCGCTTGGACTGAACTTCCCTGATGTTGATAAAATCAAGCATGTAGCGTATTAAAGTAATGTGAGCTTTTACTTATACTCGTTACCCCCTACATTATCAAATGTGTTATAAAAAATTTCGAGTTTATAAAATGAAACGTGACAACGTCGAGGAAGATGTCCGTGACTGGAATCGATCGGTAAACAGTTGGCTCGCGTAATCGCACTGAGACACGACTCGTAATTCTGATGCACGTTATGAAGCACATACACACGCGTGTGTCCGGTGTGTATGAAATTCATCTCTGATGGTGGTAGTCGTTCGAGAAACACGCGATGACAGGGAAAAAACAGGACAGAGGTTCTGAGTGTATTCAGGAGAATTTATTATATAAATTGAAACAGCGATAATGAGGTTTAATTGATTGAGTGATAAATATAAACGATTATGTTGAATGTATTTTTATAACAATTCCCGTCATAGATATATTTTTATATACTTCAAAAGCTCATTTATCCCAGTTAAAAAGTCTTGTTAGATCTATTTGTGAATCAGGTTTCTTTTCTCATATCAAATGTGTTTCGTAGCTCTATACGATAACTTGGCGAACAGGTTTAAGAAGTCTCTCACATATCTTTCCACCATTCCCTTTATCTCACAAACAAACTTCAGGAGTACGAGAAAAGTTTGAGACGTTTGGAAAATATCTGGTTAAATCGTTTAACACTCCTCAAACTCTAGTCGGGGCATGAAATTTTATATGAATAACACTACTTATGTTGGAGAGAATATGCTTTATAAAATAGAAGAACTTGTGACAAACAGTTGTACATATTTCATCTTACAGTGTAAATGAGTTTATGTTAATATGGAATGCTGTACGTTTCGGAGATCACACAGATCTGCCGGACATCAATGTCGAAAAGGGTAGTTTCACAGGTTCGGAGAATAAGTTACTTTTGATGGATCGTCTAGGGAATTTTCCATCAACGAGCTCTGTTTATACTCGAATGAACAGCCTCTACATCGAAGCGGTCACAGAGAGATAGTCGAACGCTACACGTCAGAAAGGGAATTCTAATCGATGAAGGAAAAGAAGGAACATTGAATTGCATTTAACTCAGTCAAGGTATCCAACTAGTCACTGAAATTGACTTCTCTCGAGATGAACTTTATAAAACTTGGTTTCAATGTCAAATTTGTGTGTTTTCACCCTCTCATTTAAGACAGATCTAAAAAAAAGAGCTCAGATCAATTTTATACTGTAGGATAATTTGATACACAAATCACATCGACACAGAAATCTTGATGAGCTTGAGGGATCCTTTCATTAAAAATAAAGCGACCCAAATACTTCTTTATGGAATTGATCTGAAAAGATTGTTGAGTTTTCATTTTGGCTGGAATTGAATTGGAAATCGAAAGTTGACTTCCACTGAGTGCATTTACGATTCTCTCATCAAATGATTACAGGTCATTACCATGTAACATTTTTCCGCGTCAGAAATAAACGCGGACCATTAACCGTGCAAACATTAATCGTGTGGAACATCTACAGCGCACATATTTTTTTTTCTCTACGTGAATGGAACTCTCATAAATATTTTCAATGTGGAATACTTATGTCGTATTATACTTTATATATTATTTATAAAATAAACCTTTGAAATTGAAAATATCTTTCAAAATTCTTGTTCTTATTCTGTAGTTCCCAATACTTCGAGTATTGAAACTATATAGCCACTATTTTAACATTCAAACTATAAGAATTTGATACGATTGAAGGATGAATGCAAGACTCAAACACTCTTGTTGTTGTGTCATGTGATTACCATGTGTTGTTAATTTTTCATAATAAATTACGAGTAAGTGTTTTACTTTCACGTTGATCTAGGGTAACAAAGTCTTGGGACGATTCCAAATTCCTCGCATTCGGCATCAACTAATTAATTCTATCTAATTTACATCGATCGATTCGAACTCTTCTACTCTACATCCAATGAGAATGATTTATGATTCCAACAATGTAACCTACGAATCCCTGAAACATTCACATCATCCAATCAAGACACAATTTTCCAAAGTTTGGATCATCCAAATATAAAGATCTATCCGTATTTTATAAAATTAATCGTGTATATCGGTGTTGTTATATTCCTTCTTCGATCCACTCTGATTGCTAGTTGTTGGGAATAAGTATCGTGAACAAAGGATCTCGACACTACACTTGTGACAATGGTCTCGTGACGATATTGTTGCCACATTGACGCGAATTGGCGCATTGAGAAAATCAAGTTTCAATGGATCGTTCAACGAAGTTGGAGCTCGCCGCTCAACTCTCGTGTGTCTCCGCTCTTTAAACGTCGATCGTGATTGGTTCGTGATATTGGCTTTCAGGAAAACCTGGTTCTCCTCTTCCGTCTTTTTTTACACATCTACTAAAAGGCGTAAAGGAAATCGGTCATCATTGATATGCGGTTAATATAAAGATAACTAAACTTTGTTTGAAAAAGTTTCCTAAATATGCGAGGAAGAGAGGGCTTTGTACAAAATAAATGATAATGTAACGTTGCTCGTTCTCTGGAGTATTCATCAATTGCTAGTAATTACTTCATCGCAAGGATGTCTTCACTTTGAAATTATGATACGTAACGTTTGAAACTATTTAGTTTGTATTACACAGAACATGGCATTGATAACAGTTTGAGTGAAATGAACGAGTGTTCGCAGTTTGTTGTAAATGTCTTTCATTAAGTAGAATAACAAATTTCGTTGGGAATTTATTAGAAATTGAATTACAAACTATTTCCTGTGGAAAAAACATTGAAAATCAATGAAGAATGAAGGATGAATTCGATGAATTGTAACTAAATTTCAGTACAAGATATTCGGAACGAGGGTGACAGAATATCAGTTTCAAATTTTCCACAGCCTGATTTATCGGATCGTGGTTCAATATTAAATGTCGATAATGACAAACCGCTGGAACGACAATCGCTTTTGAAAAACCACGTGTGCCTGGCTGGCGTTTGTGGATTCTTGTAGAATGAAAATATTGCCTGCAGTATATTTTTGCTTTTATACCTCTGTCACACGGTACTCCATCGATTTCCGTAAACAACTCCGCACAGCGTTAGCTGCTATGGATTGTTCCCATGACGGCCATCAGTCTTCTATGCCGTGTAAAACAAACAATCGAGATCAAATAATTCCTCAAGTAGATGGATTATGCTGGCATTCGCTCTTTGACGGACAGCCCGGTTGATTTTAACATTCGGTACATGCAAAAGAATATGCAGTTCCATGCGATGCGTTGTAGTCAAGGGAGATGTACAACTCCTGATTAAATTTTTTTTTACTACGCAACGAAAATTTTTATCAAATTTATAAGAATTCGTATCACATTCCATGACCATATTTGGAGAAACAAAATATCTAGAAGAGGGAACATCCAAGCGTTGCAGATGTTTTTTTCTCACAGAACGAAGTTGAATAAATCAGATTTTTGTTCCATTAACCTGTTGCTGGTACAATTAAGTAGCTTAATCATCAAAAAATACACTTAAAGTACTCTTTATATTATCAATAGCATACTCCCTTCAAATTCATTCTTTTCGTCAACACACATACACATAGAAAATTTAAACAGAGAAATGTGGCGAAAAATCTATTCATTCTCTCCAAATCTGAAGATTCGTTTTTCAAAACAATTTGAAGGGCTCTCGTTTGTTACCTTTCAATTCTCCTTAAAGAGTGAGTTGAAAGGGAAGACACAGGTTACGGAGGGCTTGAATCCACTCGAGAGTCTACTTCTTTCATGGGTTTCATATAGTATTGTTCGTGACATAAAAGAAAGTTTCAAGAATATATTCAACAATTGTTCCGTTTTATCTGAATAATGAGATGCGTCTACAGGACAATTTTTTTGAAATGGTTTTCAGGATATAACAAGCATGGTTAATAAATTTATATGATGAACAGTTTTAATTTTCATATTCTTGCGATAAATACCCTTCTTTTCAGTTCGTAAGCAAATTCCTTCTCTCGTAATCAAATCCTGACACTTCTATCGTGCTAAGTTGTTCTCCCGTATATTGCGTCCTCAATTATGATATTAATACCGGAATGAATATAGCTACGTAAATAGTACTCAAGCTGTGCGGTTAACCAATTTTGGTGGGATAACCAATTGGTAACACAGCTGTGTAGAATTGTGCGATTATTTGAAAAATTTACTAGAATCGGTGAACCGCAACGTTATCTTATCAAGGAGGTTTATCTGGGAAAGCAAATTTGTCTCTGTTGATGATATTTCTGATATATACATCGATTCCAGAGTTAATGGAATTCTTTTTTTATAAATCAATGTTCTCTATTATTTTTCTGCAAAATTAATTCTGATATATCAAAACACGAATAAATCTTCTAGAAGCCTAAAAATAATATTAGTGAAATATATCAATGATATTTTATTTTGACTTCTTCATATCTTTGATTTCACATGCGATGTTCCGTTCCATTTTTTTCATTCGTACGATTTATTTCCGGAGAAAAGCTTCAATTTCGCAATTCTTTGGATGAGACAATCAGTTTTTCATCGCAAAAGTTATATATCATAAGAAATCACTGATTCAGCGTTTTCTCTCCACCTCTTATGACATGGGACTCTTTGGATTTACTGCTCGAATGAATATCATTATCGTTTTTATCGTAATCCATTTGATTTCTTCCAACACCGACTACCGTGTACATTACTCGCTCCAAAGGTGTAAGTGAGATTCAAATGATATCCTCTTATGAGACTTCCTGTACTCTTTCTCCTCACTCTCACGACAAATCATTTCACAAAATAGAACTGATGGATTTTTTCTCCCTGCAGAAGATGCGTGTGGATGAAAAAATTGATAAGAGAATAAAAAATTTTGATTTTTTTTACGCTTTTTTATTCTCAATTTCACGCTCTTCAAATTTGCGATAGGAGGAATATTCTATGATAAAATCAATAGAATTCAAGTTCAGGACAATAATAATGCGTATTGAGAATACATTGTGAAGAGGGATGGAAATTCTCTTCAGTCTCGTCATCCCTAAATCAGGAAACTCAATTTGGTTGAGAAATTATACAAAACGTGAAGTGTAGATTGAATAGTCCCAGTTCAAATTCATCTGAAGAATTAATGGCAATAGATTACAACGACTGACTGTTAATAGCGAATAATACGAGAAAATTATAGTAAATGGATTATGTGCCTTCGGACCAATTCAATGAGGCATGGCCGCGGTAGCCGGCATTTATGGCTTGTCAGAAGATCGTCATACACGACATCACGATCATCGACATCATCAAACGTGAGTTTATCATTCCATGGAATTCGCAGAGAATTCTTTTTTCCAAACTTTTTCTCATGTTAAAAGATAATGCTTTCAAAACGAAACGTTTACTATCAATTCTTGCTTCTCACTTTGAATAAAGTTGGAAAATTCTGTTTCTGGTTGTCTATTCAAAAGCATTATCAATGTTGAAGAAATTCTATACTTTTAAAATTTCGTACAATTTTCTAGAGGAGAATGATTGAAAAGGATACGTAATATCATATTCAAAAGGAAGGGAAGCAATAGATGCTACATAAATCATAAGGAGAGGAAACTTCCAATGATCGGACATGTAATTATAGATACGCATCGTTGAATTAATGAGATGCAGAACTCAAAGCAAACTCGTAATACAAACCAATACTCTTCACGAATACGAGCACAATGAACATTTCTCACAGAATTCAAAATTATTTGAATTGATGTGGTTCTATTTTAGAACTAACAAATTCTCCATTGAATTTTTATCTATCTTCTTTCGGATGAAGAATATTTTATTTTTGTTTTATCTTCAGAACTACGAACAAAAAAAGAATTTGATTGAAGATTTGACGAAAGATGATAAGACAATGAGAATTAGAACCATAATTGACCTGAATCCAAGTTCAGGAGACTGTGGCATATCGATATCAGACGTCGTTTATACAATCGGAACCATGGAGCTACTATTGCTTTATTGATTTTACGTTTATGCCAAAATACAAATTCATAGAATCTGTTGAGTCATATATAATCCCAAAATCCGACTGGAATAATACTTCTCCTTTCTTCATAACTCATGTGAGAAATTGATGTCTAAATTCAATAAAAGTTTCACAACTTTCTGTATTGGAATATGATTTCATGGAATTTGCATAAAATTTGTATAAAATTTTTTATCGCATATCTCATTATCATAGAATTAACGCGAAGAACTACCCTTTTGTCTCACCGCGCATGAGAAACGAGCAATTACGAGATTGTAGAAAGAAAGTGCAGAGTTCCCCCTTTCCGATAAGATTGAAAAGAAAACATGTTGCTTTATCATTCAGCTTCAGCTAAATGATGAATCACTCAATTTAGTGTATACATTCGTGACTATATTTATTGTTCTCGCATATTAATTTCATATAAGAACATTGTAATGCAAATTCTGTGATGAAATTTCAAGATAAATGCGAGAACACTTGTTTATAAATTGACTAAGGAACTGTTTCGGATATAGATTATTCGCAAGAATGAATTTGCAATGATGCGTGTTAGGCAATGAACTACTAAAATCAAAGTTTTCACTGTTGAGAATACAGTAGTTTACTGGGGCGTATAGTTGCGAATATCCTGGTAGAAATGGTTCCCTTTTATGAGGCAATATCATAGCCAATACGGATCGAAGTGAAGGATAACGAAACGAGGTAAGAACTGCATAACGTGCTATAGGTTGACGCTGTCTCCCATTCTTCTCCCTCGTATCTGTATTTCTTTTGAATTTCCTACGGTCGCACGAATACAATGGATGCCTCGGAATGAATATATCCTCCTCTGTATTCACCTAATACATTCATTCGGAATTCCTAGTGAAATAAGATACAACAGTCTTTCAATTCGAACTCTTCAAATTTATTCAATTCCCGAGGAAAAGTATAGAACTATATCATGAGTAATTCACAATGCGCAGTTCTGTAATAAATTCTATGAATTTACAAGAAATATATTAAATTCACGGACATTCCAACAATTTTTTATTTTCTCATAAAATTATTTATTATGAACAATTTTATTTCATACAATTTGAATAAAGTTGTACGTTGAAAATTTTTTCAGCTTTCGAGAAGTGTACAAAGAACTCGGTACGCACCATCATAAATTTCTCTTTTCTAATTCAAGGATGTAGTCGGTTGACACTTGTTTCACTCAGACTTCACCTTCGAAAGTAGTTCATTTGCATCCGCGCATTCAAACTTCAATCGACAATAACATATCATCCCACGCTCACAATACACATTTATGAACTTTCCAGGATTATTACATGTCAATGAACAAATTACATTAGCTCTCCGCGCTGATTTATGCGAGTGTTGTTGAGTGTAACGTTGAATTGTAACTTCCCCACTCCCCACGCGATATCCGCGAGAATTAAATTCCGAACAATTGTAGTTTCTGTTGTCTTTCTAAATTCATTTGTGGTATGAAGTCATCGTATTGAAATTGGATGAGAGTTTATGCGGCTTTTTTGAGACAGGAGTGATGAAGAACAGAATCCTTCTTGTCTCAAAATCATGAAATTCTATTCAAATATTCGAAATTCAAAACTTCACAGTGATAACTTGACAGTGGGTTATAAATGTCCAAACGTGGCCGTGGAGTTCAAATTGTGGATGAAATCATGTCACACGTCTTCGACCCTGACAATTAATTTTGTGTTTTCAAATATTATACATGGAGAAAACGTATTGATCAAAAGTTACCCAAATGTGAGAGAAATGAGAACATAGTGGCATTACAGCAAAGTTTAAGAGTCGGTTGACTTCGGTTTACTGGACTAGAGATGGAAATTCAGGATATTATAATTTTGAAAGAACAACGCCACCAGACAGCGAAGAAATACAATATCATGCTTATCACATATCACTCTTATTATACGCAAAAAATGAAATAGCTTTGGCAGCTCCTTTTCTTCTTTCACTTCCATAACTACCAGGTATGTAAGTATGAAACCGGAATTTGCCCATAGGTGGTGCTAGATGTCGATGCAGTTACCGACACATCACGTCAGCGGTGTCTTGTTATTGTATTGATATCCGACAAAGATTTCCAACTCACAATAACACGAGTTTCATTCAGTAGCATTAGTTTATTAGAGATGAACATGTCGAGTTTTGTGCCAACAAATGACGATTTGTGGACAGGACTACTTTTCTGTTTTCATCTGAAGAAAACCGCAGCCGAATCGCATAGAATGCCCAAGTAGCAAGCGAACGTTGTATATATACTATGCACCTTCATAGTACATCTAGATATACTATGAATATGCATAGTATATATACAACGTTCGCTTGCTACTTGGGTGCTTGTGGAGGCATTTAGTGAGCATGCTCTCGGTAAAACACAGTGTTTCGAGTGGTTCAAACGGTTCAAAAGTGGCGGTTTGACGTCAGGAACGAAGAACGTGGAAGACCACCGAACAAGACGCTGACCTGCATGGTGTTGGAAGAACACTATTTGGTGTGAACTTTTTCTATCACTCCCAATTTTTCAAAATCTACGGACTGTTACTGATTCCAACCGAAATTTTTTTACAATTCGATAAATCTTGCTGATTTTCAATGACAAATGAATAGCGAAAATGAATGATGTTGGAAGAATTTTTCTCCAATTTTCTACAGAGGTTTGCTGCCTTTGTTAATTCGAAATTTCCATGCATTTAATTCGATTCCGACCTATTCGCACAGGGTTTGAACAAAATAACCCAGCCCAGTTTTACACACCGGGTTTTTTTGGAAAAAGCCCTTTTGAAATAATCTCAAAAAACCCTGAGAGAAGGGAAAAAGGTATCGAAGAAGCTGTTATTTCTAATTACAATGAATTATTCAAAATTCACCTCTATCATTATGGACATAAGAAATTACTTCTGAAAGAAGCAAATGCGAGTGAAGTGAAATTCAAAGGATAACTAAGTATAAGTACTGAATCATAGTGAAATAAAATGCATTCCCAATCAACCTTATAGTTCATAAATAGAATATAATTAATGTTTAGTATCAAAATAATCCGAGATCATTTAAACAACAATATTAAATTGAAATTTAAAGTATAATTGTAGAATTTCAATTACGTATTTCACTTCCCGGGAAAAAATAATTCATATATGGTTGTATATGAGCGTATATGAATCATATATGAAATACTTATGAACATATATGAAATACATATGTGATCATATGCAATCATACATTATCATATACATCCATATATGGACAAAAAAATGTCCCAATTTTTTATGGAACGTGATGAAAAACCAAAGGAGAGAGAAGTGAGATCAATGCTGATAGATTCCTCACTTTCATATATGACCATATATGGGTCCATAGATGGAATTTTTTGTCCCTGGTTGTCATATCAAATTTACGTGATATAAACCACAATGTATCCCATATGACACACAAAAAAAACTCTGCCAATTGGCACATGGCTTCCTCGTTTGTGTTGAAAAAAATACATGTTTTCTTTCCCTCCCCCGTTTTTCTTAAAGAATCAGGTTGAAATTCATATAGGACTGCGATCCACACTGCATAAAGCTGTGGTGAAAATTTCATGAAAATTGGACGATAGGAACGGAAGTTATCCGCATGTTAACCCTCAACCACGCACCTTCGGAAAAATTCCTAATCCACGCACCCGGGTCTTTTGGACCCGGCTGATCTTATTTTGGCTGTATTTTCTTCAAATATTATCCTTTTGAGATGATTTTTTTTCCAATCGATTCGTCTTAATGTCAAGAATAGTAATCAGCATTGTGAAAGAAGATTGTCTTGTGATTTCTGTGAGTTATGTAGGAAAGAAGGAACATAAATCTGAATAAAACAGTGAGAAAAACGATTTTTTTCAAAAAATCATATCTATCCCGCACAAAGACGTAAAGACAAAGATAACCACCGTTTTGTAATCAGAAAAAGTTCAACTTCCAGGAAAAAAATAGTTCCCAATGATAGCTAGGAAAAAACATAATTATTTACAAGAGTGGAGTTTGGGTATTTTAAAGAATCCACAATTAGTGAATTAAAGATATTTATCGGAATATTAGAGGGAAAAAATATAGAAACCGATAAGAATAATGTTCGAAACACTTTTATCCTTCAAGACTATCCTTTGTTGATTATGAATACCCTCAGTGCATATAAGTACATATACACTCAAGAAAAAATCATTTAAACTGAATATCGATTCGTTCTTTATCCAAAAAATATTCATTGCTATCAGAACTACGGTAGATGGAATGGAACAAAAACGATTACACTGGCGAAAATTAACCGTAAAGAATGCCATGGAGTGTGGGTGAAGTTAGAAGCGAATGTACCCTAAGAGTCATTTTGCGCTTTTGAAATGTAACATGTTACAGTTCCTTACGCGAATGTACATTATATTTTTCCCAGAGGATTTGTAGGAATAGAATTCAATTACTTTAATTCAATGCTTGCCCAAACTACACCACAATTCTGAAAGAACTTGATTGTACTCATTTTGAACTTTCCCAATGAATTCATTATGGACTCCTTCTGAACTCATGTGCAGCGTAGGTAATCAATACCACTAAATACTTGCCAGACAAAAAATAAATGTATTTGATGCAAATATATATTTTTTAGTGTAGTTGAATGGGTTATGATTCAATCCCCTCGGAAGGGGTGGGGGGGCTGCACACATATGTATACTTTTATCATATCGAAACAATACATCCTCCCTCAAAAGGATACATGAACATCTTCTATGCAGTCTTGAAACATTTTCCAGTTTTCCGCCAAAAAAAGTTACACAACCACGCACATCGGGTCCACAGGACCCGAGCTGAATTTCAAATACATGCTACTCGAAAACTAAGTGGCGGATCCTGGATTTCCGAAAAGCATTCAAAGCAGGAAGGTTCGAAGTTGCTTACATTACAATACCAGCCCTTGGCTGTGCATTGCAACATGATGAGAAGTAAAAGAAAAAATTGCTCGGGTCCAAAGGACCCAGGTGCGTGGTTGAGGGTTAACGATGTTTACGAAATTTCCAAATTTTGTTTCGAAGCTCAGTGCTTACCACTTTCTTCCTTCAATTCCCATTTGTTTGAAATTCACACCATACAACTGATACAACCCCGTAAACTGATTACACTACAAGTTTCATGGCATTTGGATGATACTGACATAAGGAAGGCATGCTTTCAAAATATTGTCAAATCATGTGAATCGCGAAACGAAAATTTTCCACAGTTTTCAATCGATTAGAATGAAACTCATATGGGGCCACTATGAGATCATCGCCAGAACGTGGTTCAAGTTTGATTGCAATCGGATAATAGGAAGCGGAGATATACGCGTTTGCAAAATCACGATTTTTCGAAAAATTTCTTCTCACCCTTCCCGTTCTTCTGTAACGATGAGGTTGAAACTCACGTGGAACCACTATCAACACTGCACATGACTCTGGTGAAAATTTCATCACGATCGAATAATACGAACAAAAGATATACACGTTCGCAAATTTGTTACATACACACAGACAAATAGACAGACAAAAAGGAACCTGATTTGCTTTTTTTTTCTCCCCCCAATTCCAATGTGCCTGAAATTCATATCATATAACTAACATCTCGTAAATCGAATATACTCAGAGTTCCAAGACATTCGAATAATATGGACATGGGGAAGGCATGCTTAAAAAAAAAATACAGATTCCAAAGAAAAATTTCCCACAGTTTTCAACCGATTTGGATAAAACTTATATGGGAACACTATCGGGTCATCACTAAAACGTGGTTAAAGTTTGATCGGATTCGGATAATAGGAAGCAAAGATACACGCGTACGCAAAATGTTCATTTTTTGTCAGAGTTCTTCTCATCCACCCAATTCTTCTGAATGAATCAGGTTGAAACTTATATGGGACCACTATCACCTAGTCCACGGAGCAGCAGAACGGGAGATATGCGCGTACGAAACTCAGGGGGGGGGGGCTACAGCCACACAGACAGGCAGACACGGTAACAACATTGTTCCCCGAATCCTGAGGAACATTTTGGTCTAGGAGATTTTTAATTTCGAGACAAAAAAATTTTCGGCTCCTCGAAACGATCACAAAGTTTCCCTCTAAACGAGGAAGCAATCCTTTTTCAAAAATGTGAATGCATAGAGAAAAGTTTATATTAAAGACTACTATATTTTTATGGTACTCGTGGGATATACTTTATTATGAGGCTCAGAACTATATTTATTTCGAATTATAACATATTTACCTTCATCCTCACGAGAGAGTACGGTGAATGCTCGTATACTCATGGTTAATAACGACATAATCAAGTATATCCCAAAAGTACAATATAAATATGGTAATATCTAATATGAAATTTTTACTGTGTAGGATTCTTGTTGAACTCTTTTCAAACTAATGAATTCATCAAGAACTCTGAAAGTGCGAACTCTTAGTTTCCTTACATTAACGAGACCTTTGAGAGCGATGAAACGATCTAAAAAGCAATTCAGAAGAACTCGTTGATGTCATTTTCCAAATTATTAATGAATTCCTAACTTCGAAAAGAGTACCACAAGAATTCTATTCATATTCTTGAGAAAGAATTCTTCGTGTGTTATATGGGATGTGAGACCGTGATATGAACGAACGATCAATTAGGATTTAAAATGAACAAAGCTATAAAATTAATCAACACTATCAAAAGCATAAATCCAATAATAATAATAACCAAAATGACAAATTACAAAAAATATATAAAACCAAAAGAACCCAGAAAAGCCCCGAAAATCCACTTAATTGTAAAAAAAAACCCAAAAAACTGGCCTAGGTCGGGTTTTTGCAAAAAATCCTAGGTTTTTCCAAACCCTGTATCCACAGAATTCTAATTTACTCCACATGAAGTCGAACCTCAATCTTTCATCGTATGAATACGAAAAGATATATACCCAAATATCCTAACCGCATCGATCTTCGATGGCACCCATATGCAACTTTGAATGAGAAACAAAGAAAGAACCGACACTGGCGTAAATGCGGCATTGAATACAAATATAGTCCCCGCATTGTTGGAGGTCAACCTTTCTTGTAGCGTATGAGAATGCACGGAGACGAAAAGGAAATGAGAATATGGACGGACACATCTGATGTCGTCGTTTTTCTTGCGGGAGTGCAAAGATTGCACTGCCAACGGCGATAATGGGAAGAACGGGATGCTATTCCTGGTAATACGTATCTATAGGCACAATAAATTCCAATGAAGCCACGAAGAGTAACGACGGAATCTGTAGTTTCTTCTGAGAGCCAAAACTTTGAATATAATGGAACTTTAACGAGCTGGATCATTTCAAACGCGAGAAAGAAGGAGAAAATAAAATAATCATGCAATACTTGAGGATGGAAAGATGTTTTCTCTTGTACAGAAAATATGTATGTCACGAGTGAAATTAGTTTGATATTTACTGGGATAATATTAGATCCGTGAATAGGTGTTACACGAGCGATCAAGCTCTAAAGGGACAACAATGCAACAATGGACCGATTGTGATGCATTGTGTGTGTATACCGGGTCTCAAGATAGCACAACATCAGAGAAGTTCAAATGAATAAGATTTCAAACATACGTCACTGTGGTAAATTCAATCATTCAAAATTCAGAAGAAAAACGGAAGTTTTTTCCAATTCCAAATAATTGCTTAATCTTATCCAATTTTATGTTCAATCTAATTCACATTTTAGCTAAAATTCACAGTCCAGTGGAAATGTAGCGAAACTCAATTCCTCTTCATTGACTTGGAGTTGTTTGAGGAGAAATCGAATCTGAGTAAAATCAAGTTTCAAATCACACGTGAGTTTCTCTCACATAGATCTTCACGTGTAACCGAAAAACCAATTTTAGTTTTCTGTATCTATTATTCGATTGCGAGCATTATCAATTCAAGGATGTTTGTACCTTAGACTATTTCTAGCTCAATTATTAAGATTTTCAAAATGAGAGATAACGGTTCAGTAAAGGTCCTCATCAAGTATATGCATGCATATCACGGTGATACATCCCATCTCTTGGTCTTCCCTCATCAAACGAAGCAGAGCACGCATGCATCCTTACGCTCTGAATGAGATACATAAAAATGTCCCTTCATTAAAAATATAAGAAATATTCATTCCTTGCAAATAACTCGTGTTATATCCTGTATCAATTCGAAAAAAACGCAACTCCATCCTCAACGTGTCGAAGAAAACACTGAAGAACAGAATCACATTTCTCTCATTTCATGAAACATTCAAACATTTCTTTCCATTTGGATGAAAAATCATTTTTCCTCTCTCGTCCAGTGATTTTGCTATTTCAGAAATCGATTGGAATAGAAGACATTCTCTTTCATCTTATCGACTGTTCCGCAGGTAATCCCTTTTTCACCCCCACACTCTTCATTCATTACCATTTTATTCCATCCGTCCTCATTCTCAAATGAAATTTTAATCAATGATCTTTTCGTAGGATGAGAAGAATAGAAATTTAATAGAGGATAAGTAACACGTAAGAAAACATGAATCAAAGAACATGAGGAGTGGTCGTTAATTTGGTGGAATTTATTGATCCAGTTAACGGTTTCAGAACTCCATGTATTTTGCCTTAGGTCAGGTCAGACATCGAACGAATTCGGCATCGATCGTATAACTTTGGTCATAGGTATTTATAACCTCGGTGCCATCAGTATTAAAAAAAATATATATATATATAGATTTATCTACCTTGAGACACCAAATGAAAATTGAAAGATTCGTTGAAGCCTTATGGAGGTCAAGGTAAATAAACTGATACTTGAACGACCATTCTGAATATTCTTTCAATTTTTCTGGAATTGATTTCAGTGCAGAATGGTATCTCGATAGCTGTGGTGTTGCTCATTTTCGTATTATGATGAAAGATTGTATTGCCAGACGTTAGCAGAATTATCGATTAGGAGGATATCCTGGAAGGAAGAGACTTCGGTAGACCAACTAAAATTCGAGTATCTCCGCTGAATTTTAAGTCGTGCAAGTTTAAACGTCGTGGTAAAAAACATGCGTTTAGTTGAACGTTGAACACATTAGAGATAACTGAATTTTTTAGTCGAACGCCCGAGTAACGCAGCATTAAATGCGAGCTTACTAGTCTTTGAAAATGAATTACCCATCAGGAAGATAATAGGAGGATTACTTCGCTATGTACAAGTTTAATGGAAACTTGATATTATATGTATTTTAACTCAAGAAGATTATTAAAGTCATTTATATTTGCTTTATATATTTAGATTCTTTGGCAGGGATTGAATTCATTTTCGAATACCTATCGATTTTCAACCCTATGTTCATAGTTTCTAATAAATTAAGACACAAAAGTTGGAGTAAAATTCACGGTATATAAATATCTTCATCAACATAGAAGTATTTGTTTTTCTGTTCACTGATTGTGTTGTAAAGTTGAAATTCTCCCAACGGAATTTCTTATGGTAGTTTGTATTCGAGAGTACAAGATTGTTGTTTGTTTTTTAATGTTTGAAAATGTGTAAAGACAAATTATATCTCGCTTGAAGGATCTCTTCTGTTGCAGGAAATAATTTGTCTCTTCTTATCTTCACCGTGCAATGAACGCCGTTCGGTGAAGGACTTTACTTTCATTCCAAAAGTGGTTGCAAGGAATCACTTCGTCAGGAAATTCTTGAAAGAGTATTGGAATGCGAAATACGTCTATCGCCACTTTCAATCATCATTATTTTGAACAATTCAAATGTTCATTCGCAAATATATTTATACTACATTGAACAGAATTTGAACAAATTTTTGAGTTTCTGATTTTGAATAAATATTTCTATGACAAATGAGTATGAATCTACAAACGTTCTACCAACGTTCCTTCGTATGAAGCTAGATATTCGGTACGATCAATTTGATTGTGAATTGATTTGCATAGCGACGAAGGAACAGTTCTTGTTGTTTAGTTACATGAGGTTAATTTCTGATCATGATTCATAGTTCATACGTGTAGACATTCCAGGATTTCTCTCAAAGCCAGTACAAACTTCGGTGTATTTCCTCCTCTTTGAGTTCATTGAATTCAAAGCTCGATGCATTCGAGATGATGGATCAATCGTCCGTTCAATAGACTCCATCAGAATTCAATTACCGGTAATTGAACCGGTAAAAGAACGGCCGTTCTTCTCAATTATTTCTTTGGGTGTGACTGTGTTTGAATTTCATTCACGTTACATCAAAATCACAGTTTTCGAAACATTCATTCGTATTATTAGAAACAAAGATTGTTTGGATAGAGATAATATTTCAAATACAATGTTCATATTAGCATAAAGAACCTCATGGAATAAGGGAATACAAATACTCCACGACCATGAGTTAATTGATTTCCAATACAGCCAGATCGTCCTTTAGTTACGGTTACACGTAAAAGATCTTGGACACGTGTTTACACGTGTATGTGGGAACGTATAAGTACGTTAGACTTCCCTAACGTATTACATACATTCTCATATTGAACTATCGATATCCGAAGCAGCAATAAAGTGCAAAACACAAGCACATTGAACAATGGAACGGCAATAACGCTTATTGCTTAGGATTGCGATGCCATGACGATTTTTGACGAGTTAATTGTACCTTGAATTCACGGTATACATCGCGTTCCAGAAAACGCTCCGCCCCTCTCAAGGGTAGATTCCTGAGACAAAACTGAACTTCGAAGCTGAGTTTTTGAGTCATAGAAAAAATAAGTTAGCCATTCAGGTGGCAAGTACATCAGCTACTCCAATGATCGAAGACTATACTTACGTAGCATCCACTTGATTGATTGACAGGAATATACCCTTAAGAGGGGCGGCGTGTTTTCTGGGACACCACACAGGCCTGTATATGATGTACATATTATTTAAAAGTATCGGATTGATTGATTCATTGGGATTATCAATAATCAAAGAATCGTTTTTATTTCATATAAAACCAACAACTCAATTTCGACCAGTTCATTTTAAATTGACCGAATCGTGTGCCATTCATATTTGAACCATCTACAACATCTTAAACGTGAAATACCCACATCGACAGAAAGTTTCACAGATTTGTTTTCAAACTTCTTCGAATTACTCAAACTAATAAACGTGAGAATTCGTTGAAACCTTGAAACCAGTTTCCAGATTCAATATCAAGCTTCCGCTGATTTATGAGAGAGTGAAAAGAAAGTAAGAACTTTCTGCATCCATTTCTCGTTTTTCTCCATCAAATTTTAAAGCAAACGATATTAACCCGTATGAAATCCGAAGTATACGTAGCTCTGTGTTATTCGAACCGATGTTTAAATACTCTAATAACGTAAGTATAGTTTTCATTTCTCATTGTCATAGGAATCTGATAGAATTGTTATGAAATAGATCGGTGTTCAGTTCTTCCCTATTGTATTTTATCGCTCCCACAGTCCAACTGTTCTTATTCCTCACAATGATACGGATGCATCGTCGTTTCAATGAAAAATGTAGAAGGGAAAGATCTGTATCGGTACCATTTGATCGCGGAAATAACTTTTGGCTCTCGGTCACGACAATGCACACCCTCTTATACACGTATGTGAAAAGGAACTGCTAAAATCAAGATTTCAACGAGGATAAAACACGGTGAAAGTACACGTGACACAATGTCACCTGGCACGAGTTCTCTAAGCTTATGAAATTGCCACTGTTGTGACTCGAATGTGGAATCGAAGGTGCATCTTTGTCGTATCGATATCATGTTTTTCCTACCAATTCATCCAGGATCGTCTTGGAATTTTGATCACGTATTTGACATTCCTTCGTTAAATACGTAGCACAAATAATCGCGGTTTCATCGTTGTGAATTACAAAACGAAATTACGAAGTAGAATGAAGGGAAGGATGAGGTAACGTCGATATACGTTTCCTCATTCAAATCTAAAAGCGAGGAGGGAAAAAAATTATAGGATATAATGAGATGTTTTTTTTGTCGATGGTTGAGAATTTTACGATTCATGAAGAGATTTCTCTCGGATTTCAGAAGCATCTTACCGACGAGACAAGTGATATAACCACGATCACATCGGTGATATCATAAGGCCGTCACGGCAGTTCAGGTTGGGATTATTCAAGTGACTATGGTTAAAGGCTATAAAGATCATTCTCAAACCCCAATGGAAAGGAATAATTTACCTACTTTATCCTGTTCTGCACACTACAATCGACCTACTTCATCTTTCTTGACGTTTTATATTCACACAAATCTCAGATGATTCTGACACCCTTTGTCATATATACATATGTTTTTGCATTATGTTTCATCAATTCATCCTCTTTACTTGAATCCTTTCGAGAGTAAAGAAGCTTTGGGAGAACGAGAAATCTTTCCAGTCTTTTTCAAAATCTTTGAAAAAATCAGTTCAAATATCCAACATCGAATTCAAGATAAAATCATTGTTCTAATATAGAGTTGATTATAACCATCGATCGGAACGATTCATGAGAAATAAAGTTATAATTTGATACTAAGACTTGGGCGACTTCATAAACAAGGGTGTTTTATATTTTATTCATTGCAAAAATTTGTTCCGATAACTTGTCTTTCATACTTTCTAAGTTCGGGGAGTGTATTCTTCAACTGTGTGTAGATCAATGAACGCAGTGATATATATACGTATATACTTATATACACACACACTCATGTCATGATATCTGCAATCATTGGAGACATTAATTCGAAGAACATTGAATCAACATTGATTTATTATTATCACTGAATGTAACAGATAACGCATTGAAATTCTCTTCAAGATCATGACTTATACTGAGAGAAAAAATTTCCAGGAACAATAAAATACTTAGTTGAATAGTCGCCATAAAATACTCAATTGATTTGAATAAACTTTCATTGACTCAATTGAATAACTGTTTCCATTGATGAAATATTTCATAGCATATTAAATATTTGTTTGATTGAATGAATATTGATTCCAGTCGATGAAAATTCATTCAAATCGGTTAAGTATTTTATGGCGACTATTCAATTGAATATTTTATTGTTCCCGGAAATTTTTTCTCTCAGTGTAGATAATATTGCAAATCGCACTTTCAAACTGAATTCATAGAATGAATAGTTTTTCTCTCAAAATAATTCTTTCAATTTTTCTTTGAGATTGAATCGAAGTACTGAAAAAGTCTAAAAAAATGTCCATATTCAATAGTTCATTGATTATGCGCGATCTATTATACACCAGCTTATAGATGAGCACAAGCTTCGCCTTACTCACTTTCAGTACCGCAGTACATTCATTATACACACTAATCAATACATTACATTCTTGAGAAGTGCCTTGAGAATCACCATGCAATAATGATAGAAGAGTGTTATGCTCTTTTCAAAGTCGATATAATTTTTATGATTCATAATATCTACTCATATTCCGAGAGCTTTCTTTCCCTGAACAGATACACTATCTTGAATAAGAAACATTTCACCATTTGTATTTTATATTATTACTTGTTGTTGGTGATTGATGTTGGGAATAAGTGAAAAAATAATGTTATGGCCAGACTATGGAATTAATCATCGAATACCACACATGATGATGATTCATATTCTTCCTCGTCCTCACAATTTCACTGTGTATAACATCGAAATAGATGATTTGATGATGATGACACGATCCAAGTGTACGTAATTTTTAGAATTTCCATCCACTCGGTCTTTAACCACGGTAACCAAAATGCGGTATTCGTATCGAATGATAATTCGCAATGTAGAAGCGACACCTTTGAAAAGTAAAGAAACAACTCGTACAGTTTCTGTTATATTTCGTTACCGACTGTACGAGAAGCAACTGTGGAACTCAGTACCAGCTGACAGTCACAATCCCTGGGTATCCGTTAGACAAATAAACCGGAATCGTTTCATGCTTCTTATCGATTTGAATGTATACAGTTTATTTTTGGAAAAGTAGCAAGTTGACATTCGTTCATCATTTTGATGCAGTGAATGTTCAAAGGAGTTTGAATTGTTCTTTAATTATTAAATGTGAATTGAATATAATCGACGTGATATATTTTTGAGAAAGAATGTTTCAATATAGATTGAGAATTCTTGGAAAGTTATAATTTACTCTCAACGTACACAAAGAAAATCAAATAGAAATGATGATTGACTTATTTTGTAGAGAAAACGACTAAACGCGACTGTTTGTGACGTCAAGCCAATCAGCACTGTACACACATCTTGATGTTTACTATTCAATTTTCTCCTCGTTTAACACATTCAGCGCCAAAAGAAAGGATAATGAATCTAATATCCGTGTATAATTATAATTAACGTTATAAATTGAAGAGATGAGCGAACGTCTGTCGAATTTTCGCTCAATTTTAAATCACACTTACGACAATTCCACATCACTATACATACACAGTCCACAGTCTCCATTCGAGGATAGAATAAATAATTCCTTCGGTACGTGTTTCATTCGCTTTGGCACGAAATCTAACGAAATCCATTCAAACTTTCCACTTATCTAATGCTCAAATTGCAATTGACTCGTAAAAGCTACGGGTGTGCCTGAGTTTCATACTTGCAGAATAACGATAGATTCGAAAAGGAAAACTCATTAGAGTTTGTCTTCGGATTTAGGAATTTTCATTTCAAACTTTCATCAGCGTGTTTCTTTTATCAATCATATTCACATTTTGAAATTATAAATTTAATTAATTAGAACAGAAAAGAGCGAGAATCACGTTGATGTTTTCTTAATAACATTTCATTAGCAATGATGGATATGAGATTTGTTCCGTTCTGCATAATTAATGAGGATTTCTCACTGTGCAGGATCCAATGATAATGAATGAGATCCAAAGGTTTTGTTGAAAATTAATTCCTGGACATAACTGGAAGACAGAGATCAGATCTGTCGCTCTGTTATTTACGAGACAGATCAAGTGAGATCGATTTGTATTTTTATGTACATACATATAAGGATTCATGATTTATGCGAATATGAATGTAGGACTTATCAACATCTTCTCTAACATGACGAGTTTGAACGGAGAATATCTCTATTAGAGCAATATCCAGAACAATTCATTTATATGCGAGAGGTGTATGCTTGTTTCCAACTCAATAGGTTGATTCAAATCAGAAAATAAATTCTTCATCCAACTTAATCAACCTTGAGTTCGTTTGAAGTCGCGTCACCTTGGAAAAATTTATAATCTATTTTCACACTCTTAGAGTCTGAAACATGGTTATTAGGGTGTGAAGAAAGTTGAACTCAACCTAGTTTCATAGTCTTTTCGTTATACAAAGTCTATCTCGATATTAGGTACTCGTGTAATGTCCGTTCGAGGAGGAGGAAATATAAATTTTTCAAATAAGTTGACGGATTTTTATACATTGATGCACATTGAATCTCAGAAATCTGAATATAAATAAAAAGTTGGGAGGTAGATTACAAGTTTTCGACTTCCAAGCATAAATTGAGATGATTGGTTAGTTCTCTTTATCCCTGACTCTCAATGCTTCCGCCATTATCGGTTATCTGCACCTTCTTGACTTGACTCGATGAATAAGAATCTCTTGCTAAGTTCCTCGTCTCGCTGAAACCTCTTTTCACGTGCCAGTCTACCTTTCTGAGGGTGTAAATCGCTCTGCAACGCTATGTTCCAATACATTTCAATTCGGATAAAATTCCGTTCTATTCGTTGGATCATTCAATCTGTCCAAGAAGACTTATTTCTCGCATTCAGGATCATGCACGTGATTTTAAATTTCAAATACTCATGATAGTTACACGGAGGAAAGAAAACTCGCTGTGTATTTGTTGGAACGACACACTTTTTGCTGTGAAAGTGATTTTTCAGCTGCCTCGGCAAATTGAAGCTACGGATAAATAATTAGCTGTCATAGTTGATTTCTTCGTGTACTTTGAAATTAGGGTCAATTCCGATACGATTTGTTCTATCGTATTCATTCATCAAATAAAAATATCCCCGGAATATTGAAATAATCGTAGTAGAGGTACAAAGAAATGACGGGAAGGGACCTAGCTTCGTTGCTCATGGTTTTTTTATGTTACCAGTAGATGAGTGTGTAGATTCTCAGTGCATTGCCATTCATAGCTGGTGTACTGTACGATGGTTGCACATTGTTTTTTATCCGTACGAATCGTGCATAAGCTTGGCGTAAATACGTTCCTGCTACATATATCTGAAAGCACTCGCATACAAAGTTTTCTCTAGAGTGTAAAATACAAGCGAAATGCACAATAAACAGGGTGTATACAGGGGTATACACACGATGATATCATACACATTCATATCATTCGATCCACAGCTATTTTGAACGATGTATTTTCTTTTTCGCATGTAAGATTCATATGCCATTAGTTCGGTTTTTCAAATGTAACTTGAAATATTCTTTTGAAACCAAAACTACGGAGGGATAAATTTTGTAGTGAATGTAGGAGTGAAATTTTACTGATTTTACTGAAGAATAACTTTAACCTCTGATAGACTAATAGTTGGTAGTAATTTACTGATCATTGAAGAATGAACCAGCACTTAGATTAGAATAGATTTACTTTTCAGACGTGTGAAATTTCAAAGAGTATAAAGAACAGGACGACGCTTTTATATTCTAGTTATCTACTTAGGGCAAGTACTTTTACCTATATTCTTCGAAAACTTCCTTCCCATGTTGATTTCATCCAAGATCCCTTCACTTCTCATCCTATCTACTTACCTTATCTTGAACATTCTACCCACGTTAGTGCGACATTCCAAGATCTTTCCTTCTTTCTCCTTGAAAAAAATCAAAGACAGGTTTGAAAAGAAGAAGAGCTACGGTACTTCCTCGAGCATGAACGAGTATGTAATTAACTTATATGACTGAATCGCTGATGGAAATTTGGAGTCATCAGAATCTTCTTTAGAATCTGCAGTATAAAATAAGAATTTTAATTCCGAGGGTTTCGAATAATTGAGAATCATTCGTTACTTTTACAAACAGATTCTAATAAAGATGAATGTCAAAAAGACTGTATGCAAACGCCGTATGATCCCTGCTGAAACTTTTGATAATATAAAGGGGTTACATTAAACTCGAGAACTTAATGAATTGCATTTCTTGAACTCGAAAGTCCTGTAGATCGTAAATCATTGTAATATCCTTTTGTTCTATAACGACTCAGAAAATTACTTTTCATGGATAGTCTGAAATATTTCATGAAATTCTTGATCTTCAACTACCCAACTCTACTCTAATCATCGTTTATTGAAAATGACCATGAAAAATCGTTCAAAATGGTTCTTCCAAAGTTCATTTGCTTAAATTTTTATTGTGTTCGATAAGAATTTTCGAAATGTACTTTAGCAGAAATTATTCTAGTAATTTTGTAGCCTGGTACGAAGTTTTACTAGGTCTAGTGAGTTTCTCAAAAGAACGTGATGGGGCCTTGCAAGATTTAGAGAATGATTAGAATGAATTCCATCAGAAAATATATTTTTTAAGGATGTAGAATATCGAGGAGAAAATATAATAATTTTTATAAAAATCTGAGACTTTTTTTGGCTTTCCAATAAACCAAAACCCGGGAGATTCAGAGAATGGATTTTCACTCCAAAATATGAAAGGTTAACGATACGAAATGAAAAGTGAGAGACGCAATTGGAATTGAGAATATTGAAAACCCAAATCTTACCATGCGCTTTATAAAATTCAGTGTTCAGCGTTTTGAATGTGAATACTCAAGAAGATGAATTGGTACATATACCGAGAAATTCTTTGGCAATTCAGGGGCAAATTGAACCGAAGAAAAACTCGAAAGTATCAACGAGATTTAATCCGAAAAATTACCCGAAAATTATTTCGAAAAATTACTGATATTTGTAGATAAATATATCGAAAATTTAGGAACTTTTACGTACTGTGATCGGCTTAATACATTGAGAGAAAAAATTTCCGGGAACAATAAAACATTCAGTTGAATAGTTACCATAAAATACTTAATTGATTTGAATAAACTTTCATTGACTCAATTAAATAACTGTTTCAATTGATGAAATATTTCATAGCACATCAAATATTTGTTTAATTGAATGAATATTTAATCGAGTCAATGAAAGTTTATTCAAATCAATCCAGTATTTTATGGCGACTATTCAACTAAATATTTCATTGTTCCCGGAAATTTTTTCTCTCAGTGTAGCTTCTCGACAAATTTCCCTCAGTCAAAATGATGACAACGGTTGCCTAGCACCTTTCAAGTAGTGATGGGGATTCTTGAAAGAGATATAACCTTGTTTATATAAAAAGTATCGAATTTTCATTGAAATATATAAAAATTATATATTTTTCATATAAAAAAGGATCGATCTTTTCAAGGCAGTTAGTAGTTGAACGAGTCACTAGAAAAAGCCTTGACATTGACCATCAGGTAGCTAGAAACATTTCTGCTAAGGTCGGTAATTTTACCAGAATTTTTTTCACTATGTACTTTTCATACAGTATTCATGATTTTTCGTCAACAAATCCATGTTTGAAATCGATCTATCAAGAAGCTAAGAAAAAGTCTGAGATTTCTATAAAAATTATTATATTCTCGAGTTTAATTTCTTTCTGTGTGAAACATTCGGAATTGTACGTACTAAGGTAAGATTAAAGCATATAATCATGGTTGTCACAATTTGGAAATCTTGACAGAATTGAGGTACATCATATTCCTAGCTGGTGGCACCCCTGATAATGTACAGGAAGAGAGAGAGAGAGAGAGAGAGAGAGAGAGTTGATTGAACTCTATCAAGACCGGATAAATAAGTACGAATAGAAATTTTTCATTCGTCATGGAGAAAAATAAATACTAATTTATGCTAGTTATGAGGACAAGCCTCTAGATTATATCCTCATGAACTAGTTTCCAATAACTTCTCATTACTCATTACAATCTGTATTCTACTCCTCAGTATATGGATATGAGGAACTAGGAAAAATTGGGATAATCCAGATGCTTATGATTAATATCTACTTTTCTCTGTGGGAGATTTAAGAACCTTAGGGAGTATAAAATGCGATAAACAGCGCGGTGATACAGATCTCCATGCATTTCTCGATAAAAACTAATCTTTTAATGACAAGAATACTCGAAAGATCGATGATTCACGCCGAGCATCATCCGTTAAGATGAAATGCTTCTGATGATCCAAGGCCGTGGGGTGAGGTAGTACACGTTTTCCATCCTTTTCCTCTGCTTTGTTACTGACGGATCCTCTGTTATTGGCTAAACAAAGAGATAATATAATGATATTACTTGACTTTTACCCTCCTATTCACCATGTTCGCCTCAAGGGAACGACTTATCGAGTTTCTGAGGAAATGTTCCATCATAATTATTTCTCAACTCTACCACTTCATTGCTTTCAACAATGATCCCGAGGATTTTAATTGAAATTTCAGGAACAGACCTCTCAGATGTTGTATGGAGAATGAATCAACGTTATACATATTCATCGATGTATTCTCGGATATCTTCTCAATTTCTTTCTATTTAAATTTTGAACAACATTCGCTTATTCTTCAAATTCAAGTACAATTCATATAAGCTTTGCACATAACTATTTTGCATAATTTATCCAATCACATATTTTCTTTTAATACCACTGAGAGTGTAGTACGATGTAATTATAATGAATACGTAATGATCCTTGCACAACAGTCATTATAACCAGCTTTTGTATATCCAGCTGAATATCATAAATTCAAGAAACTTTGTTGTTAATGACTTGAACGCATCCCTTAATCACTTCACGATACTGCCGAATAAATAATGTTTCCAGGAGCATGCAACACGTCTCAATGAATTTTAATTTTTTTTCCAAGTTGCTTGATCCTACATCATTTTTCAGTAATATGAGACTTTCGTTCGACATTTATCAAATGTATTTGAGAGGATATTATATCTGGAGGAGAGAATGTTCTGAATGTAATCTGCATCGTATGGTACATCGAGAAAATACCGTAGAGCCTCTCGATTATGCTACTTCCCAACGGGACAATGTCATCGCATTCAACGACAAAAATACCCAGGTTTTCATTAATCTGTGTTAGAACACAGTCCTGAGTCATTGAATGTCATTGAAATTCGTTATATGTATTATCTGCGATGAGAGTAAGAATTCTCTCTGTGAATGAGTCAATTTGTGAGTTGATCCTCAAGATGGGACGTTCGAGTGAATATATAACAAAATTCAGAAACACTTGTGCGGTAGTAATAGTGTGCGATTACTAATTGAAACGAATGTTCTTATATAATCTTCTATCGTTTCGTAAGTCATATAAAATCATTTTCTAATAGAAGCACCTTTGACATGGGAGTCTGACTGCAGTTAGCAGGCCGTCGCGGTACAAGTGCAATGTCAGTTACAGTATATACTTTGCTGAGATTCCTCATCATTATTGATTCCTCGCGTATTAGGTACTCAACATACAATGTGTGCTCAGTTTTTTCGATTTCCTACCGTACAGCTTTCATCCGTGCCACCGCAATAGCGAGAAATTTATTGATTTTCATGAAAAATATGGATGCTTTGTTTGATACACTCTTCTGTACACGATAATGGAAGTATTGAACGCGGAAATTCGGAATTCCATTCTCTACAAAATTCAAAAATTCATCCTTCCACTTAAGTGGAGTTTTGTATGGATTCATACATAACTCATGAACCAGATGTGCGGATATTATTTCCCTGATTCCACAATGAAATCAGATTCTACCCCACAGTTTTATCCCTTGCATTGAAATTCATATTATTGTTTATGGATAGTTCTCTTGTTTTAATATACTCGTAGAGAATCCTATTATGGATATTATTGTAATAAAAGTGATACCACGTTTCGTATAAAGAACTGCTCGATAAATGTCCTTCGACTTTCCTTTTCAGTTTTCTTTTTCTCTACATGTTGGAAAGAAGTGAATGCGCGATACGACTATCGTGGGATTCATAAAGTTTCATGCAATTGCATGAAAATGGTTATAATCTTGTATTGAAAAATGAAAATTTCCAAATATTTTATATAAGCATTGTATCGAGATTCTACAATCCACGTGAAGCAAAATTTGTATGTACGAAACATTGATCTGTTTCTCTTGGATGCGGAAAAATTTCAACATCCGAGTGGATGGAAGAAGTTTTAGATTGTTGAGTGACAAAGCGTTTCCGAAATTCACAAGAACGTGAGAACACCCGGTGCATAGAATTTGTATATTCCATCTTCTCGCAGTTTTCATTAAATTTTTTCTTCCCACTTTTCTCGCATTGACCTCCAAAATGTTTCCGGCTTCGTGGGAATCGACCTCGATGGCTCAACTCGACCTGTTTTACATGGCGGGTGTCGAAATATTTTGAACCTCCCACATACCAACTCGATATTCGTACGAGGGTGTGGATGTATTTGTATCTTTGAATATTCATGGCAAGCGTCTTTGTGTTTGGTAACCAGCTGCAGCGTCGCTTGGTGCAGTCAAGTCGATTGGATAGCGAGCGCCCCGCTGTACGCTGGTGCCATCTCACGAAGATTTATCGAATCATCACCGATTCTGGTAACCACAGTTCCAATTATATCATACTTTGGAGTAAGGGTAAAGAGCTGAGTCGGTAAAACTCGAAATTGATGAATGGATAAATTCATTCAATTCCATACAATTCGAGGATTTTATTCGAAAGAAATATTTAATAATTATGTGAACCGAATATATAAATAATGTACAAGGTCATACAGTATTCAAAAAATGTTAGAAGTATTAAGAATGTGGCAACTTTTTTCATTATTCAATCAAATACTTCAAATAACAAGAATAACTATTAAAAATTTCTGCCACATTAAAATAATTCGATTGCTTTCATAAAAAGTTACTTCTATTATGAAATCAATCGAATTATTTTAGTGTAGCGGAAATTTGTAATAGTTACTTCTTTTATAAATCGTCCATCTACCAGGTAGTTTACTCTACTATTGTTTGATTATTTTTATGAATCAAGTAGCATGCTTCAATTCTTCAAATTGTCGAAATCAAATTACGATAATTGTAGGAAAAACATAGGTCAACAATCTTGAAAATAAATAAATCACGATATAAAAAGGGAATTCATTGGAACTCGTATATTTTTTACGATCCATATCTTGGAAACCCACAACGTTTCCTTTGTATTTGGATCCACTTCAGTGGATGAGAATACAATAGAAGTTGAAACTGTACACAATTCGATCGAGAAGATTTCTCTTTATTTTATTTCAAGTTTTTCATTTTGTTCCCTGTGTATTGAGTGCTATTATGTGAACAATGTGTTTTTCTCCTCTGTTCGTATGTTTGTTCCGTAGATGAGGATCCAAGGAAAAATACGAATTTGAAATAATTTGGAGAGGTAAAGCGAATATGAGGCCGCTGAAATTGGATATCTCAATTCATTCTAGTTCATGAAAATATATTAAAGAAGAAGATTTGTATTAGAGAAATATTCTCCTGTATCGCATGAATTGACACTTATATTATTTGATGAGCTCATTCAATGAAATCGATCGGCGGTACTGGAAACCAATTCATAAACCGATTTCGTACGTCGATGAGGAAGCAAGTAGTAACGGAATGAATGTACAGACTAGGTCGAGGAGGAATGCTCAAAACAAGTACATGAATGGATATTAAGTAGTAATAACTGTCATATTCAGACCAGGTAGGGCGGAACTACAATGAATTATTTCGTTTGATCTCGATATACCTTTAATTCTAAGACTAATCACATTCAAGCAGCAAATGTCAATAGCATGAATATAATTTGACTGTTGAGGGTATAATATCAAGTTATACGTTCACAGAAACTCCCCTTGAATTATATTCCAATTAATTTTTGTACTCTATTGAGGCTTTACTGTGATATATTGAAAATTTTATGTCCAATTGACTAAGACTGGAGTATCAATATCTCCATGTACGAATGGATTTGGATAATTCTTAGTATTATGATCGAATTTGGTATATTCTTCAATTGGATTCATTTCAAGTCTCTTTTAGGATTCTTATTTGTACATCTTTTTGTAAAATTTCGCCACCATGTGCAGTGAATGGGATAACTATGATAAAAAAAGCTGTGGAAACTCAGTCGTTTGTTATGTGAGTTGAGGAGACATTACAATGTTGGGTTGGAAAATTCGAATTTTTTTTTTGGAGCATTTTTCGATAGTTGTTACCCATAAGATTGATATTCTACACTTGGTTGGAGTGTTTTCTGTCTTGTAACGATTCAAAAAAGGAGCTCAAACGGCGCACGCTCGAGTTTCAGAACCGTTTCATGGATTACCTTGCGAGGATGATTTCTCAAAACCGACCAATCGTATCGACTTCAAATTTTAACACGGTATTCAGTACTATCATGGCTATCGTCCGTACCTCAAACATGTTGATAACTTGACTTAACTTATAATTTCACCTGATTTATGACGCGAAGGTTGTTTTTTCTCACACTTTTGCAAGAACCGTCGCCATTTTGTTAATTTTTGGTCAAATAGAATCATTGAGGTACGGACGATAGAGTCGACAACATAGATCGAGAAATTTCTTGGATTTTCTGTTTCAAATCACTAGGAGTACGGGAATCATCTCCGCAGACGGAAAATTTTCTTTCCACACTTGTATTTTATATTATAAGTACATAAATAAGTATTTTTCATGACCAACAAGAATGGTCTCCAACTCTCCTCGATCATATCTTTGAGGGAAAAAGTTTGTTCAATTATTTTCAGTAATTCTCAAGAAAAAAATCTTGAGAATATGCTTTTTTTCGACGTTTACATTGAAATGTCCTCTCAAGGGCAATCGAGCATCAATAGAAGCGAATCAAATGTTGCACCAACTTTCTTCAGAATTGATGCGTTCAACGGAATTTTTCAGTGAATAATAATAAAATCCTCGACTAAAATTAGACTGTTTTATATAATAGTGTCCGTTTTCTACCGAATTTCGGGCGAGTATAAGAGGATTTTAAAAGTAATAAATCTGCAACTGTCGAAAATTTTTTGTAATTTTATTCCCCAATATCTGCAAACCATAAAGAAACTCAGAGTACTGATACTTGAGTACCCTTAACCCCTAAACGGTACCCATGGGTCATTCGTGCCCAGACCAAGACAAAAAATTGGTTCAAATGGATTGGTCGATTTAAAGGTTCAAAGTTCACAATTTTGCATTCTAATGTAATAATCATGTAAAAGCGTCCATCGTGTCATTTTATGGTGTTCTCTTCCCAGGGTTGCAAAAACCCAGAAATTTTTACAAGAAACTAGGTTTCATTGGTTTGAACCTGGTTTTTTGGGTTCAAACCTAGTTTTTTTGTATTAAATTTAGTTTTCCCAATCTGAACGAGGAATTTCTCATTTCCAAAGCTGTAGGGACTTTTTTTAAAACTATAAGTTTCAATTCTCACTACTGAACAAATTAGACCATTCACATATAAAACAGACAGTGCCTTATGGGAGTGAAAAATCTCACTTCTGATCTAAAGCAGAAAATCTGAAGGTATTTGGATATGTATTTTAAACAATTTATGTCGTATGAATTAGTTTTATATTTCTTTGAGAAACAGAAATCATAAACATCGGTATCAAAATACTTCAAATTCCTTGAAAAGGAACAGTAAAAAAACAGTAACCTTCAATTTTATTCAATTACATTAATTCATTAAATTCATTTCATTAAATTCAAAATTTTGAATATTCAATTTACGATTCAATTCACGATCATGATATATTTAAAATCGAGCATGAAAAACTAAAACGCATCTGCGCAACAATGATAAATCAATTTATTTAATATTCAAAAGTCAGTGATGAACATTTTCATTGAAAATTTTATAAAGACAAACAACCAATTCCTCTTATGCTCTGTGGGCAGGAACAATCATCAATTTTTCAGGCTTCATTATGAATCATTTCAAACTCTTTCCAAACTATTCTGCTGCATGAAAAACAATTCCGTATCATATTTTTGAAGTTCTTGTGGTAATCTTAAAACATTGTTGCAGAATTCTACAATGACTTCAAAAAGCATTACATTCGATCAAAAAAGAAATCCGGGAAGAGTTAGATTCTTCGGACATCTGCGAGTTGTATACAATCTGTATAAGTGTTCTTTATAGATCACCATCTTGGTATTTAAGGAAAATTCTTTTCAAGGATCTGGAATTTTTTTCGAATTTCGAACCCTTAGCGCTATCTGGGTATATAATTGTATTTCTCGAGCTGTGCTGGCAATATTGAATCGTTGTTGTGGAGGAAAAGATTGTTATAATGACTATCTGTTTCGTTATCACAAATATCCGTTTAGTTTTCACAACGATACACGTATTTTAGATTGTTACAAAAACTTGACAGTATAATTATGAGAATAATGATTTTTTCCCGTGCATTTCCATTTCCCATAGTGCAAAGTGATCCTAAAATTATCACCAACTCAGATCATGCAAGTTTATTTGTGAAGAGAGCACATACACAAAAAATGAGAAAAATAATATGAAAGCATTGAATTGCGGAAAAAAACACTTTTGTTTGTTCTTTTAGCCAAAAATCACTATTGGTTTTTTGAACAAAAAACCACTTGGTTTAAACCATAGTTTGAACCAAGCTGGTTTAGACCAAACAACCCTGTCTCTCTCCTCCAACAGAATTAACGTGTGAAGGATGAAGCATCCGAAATCAAGTGTGAAAAATACCCTATCATCCCCCGTTGAAATTCAATACTTTTTCTCCATCTAACAGTAATGTGGTATTTTTCCCGAAAAACACGATATCTATTCTTCAAATACCATGCTTCATTTTATGTTTTTAGAAAATTTTCAAGTGCTCAGAAAATCATAGAAATAACCCTTTTTTCTTAATTTTTTTGCATAAATGTTGGGAAAAAAATGTTTAAATAATATCTGTTGGCAATTTGAATTATAGACTCTCAAAATAGATTGGTTCAACTGAGTTCATGAATTTCTGCAGATGTTTTTGAACATATTAAAACAGTTTAAAATATGACAGATATGAATGACCCACACAGAAAAAAAAACTATCTTGTATCAAGAAAATATTGTTTTCGTTATATATGAAACACGGGATGTCTCAGTTCAATGCAACTTGCTTTGAATCAAGAATTTTGTTTTGTCTTGTGTTTGATTCAAAACAAATTGCATTGAACTGAGACAATCCGTGTTTCATATATAACGAAAACAATATTGTCTTGATACAAGATAGTTTTTTTTTCTGTGCATGGTTGCCATTAACGGGTGCTAAAAAAGACGTTACCATTTGAGGGTTAAGATGGAGAATCAATTCGGTTGATAATATAAATGATTATTACAGGATGAGTAGTGTTCATCTTCGGCCATTGTATCACGCAGCAGAATTATAATTCATGAATTGAGAGAATAAATCAACTGACAAGATTCCGGATGGATTTTCATATTTTATAGAATTTTGTGAAGAACATTCCCTTTACATTGAGATCATGAATAGGAAAACCTCTGAAAATCGAAGTAAGATATAGATAAAATCAGATATTTGAAGTAAAAAGAGATCAGTCTGGTTTGGTGGAGCATACGTTCTTTTGTTGTCTCAAGCCCTATCGACATCCAATCTTCATACAAAAAAACTTTGTGTAATCTCGATTCATAAAGTGTACCAGTTGATTATGAATTCAGCAATCAAACATTTCAATGAAACTAATTGGACTCAGATTGTCGTTGTGGTTGATGCCTATTTTAGAATGCACATAGAGTTCAACACTTTATTGACCTCACCCATGACAACACTGAAATAGTTCTGAAAGTTCGCCTGGCCAGTTTATGAACTCTGACCTCTTCGGAGAACACGATCGGATACTTGGTTGATGACTCTCCACGATATTCACGCACAACAGCAAGGAATGACATATAGTCATATCAATTATTACATCCATACTTCATTATATTATCATATAACTTCATTCACAAATTCGATCGAGATATGAATTATATTAGCGAATGGAGATAATTTCGAATAAAGAATAGATTACTATAAGCATTGTTTTAATCAAATATACAGAATAATACATTCAGATTCCATTGAATTCAATCAGAATAAATGTTCTGCAATCTTCCAGATGAAAAGAAGGTTAAATTGATCAATTCAATGTAGAAAAACAAGACAATAATCGAACCACATCGTCATGAAATTCATACAA
Source organism: Gonatopus flavifemur (assembly GCA_018340375.1). Taxonomy (NCBI): domain Eukaryota; kingdom Metazoa; phylum Arthropoda; class Insecta; order Hymenoptera; family Dryinidae; genus Gonatopus; species Gonatopus flavifemur. The sequence goes on along the minus strand of JAFFJZ010000003.1, from coordinate 42,221,878 downwards.
CAAAATATGACACTTCATCATTTTTCATATAGTACGAGAGAATAAGTTGAAGCTTCAAATCATTAACGTTTAACGGGATCGAGGATAATATGTTTCACATTATAATAATTATATCGCATCATCATTTCATGATTGGAATAATTTTGTACACAATTCATGAGAATTGGCAACAAAATTTATGATGTTCGAAATTATACTATGCACAAAGGTTTTCGATTTTAATTGCGACTATGTGGAAAATGCGAATGGTAGCATTGAATTACAACACGTTGTTAACGATGTGAATAACAAATATATGAATATTTGATTGCGCAAATGGAATACACAGTGAATAATTATCTTCCGTTCATATTACAGGACGAGAAGATGAGGATATTGTACGATGGATGAGATATTCGCTTTTCGTTCATGAAATTGACATTGTCAATCAGTATTGTCAGAAGAAGTATTCACAGTTATGTGATCTGATTTTTAGAACTTTTCTTGTATCTTTGAGATGTCAGGAATGAAAAGTGAATATATCCAAATAGATTTCATAACAAATCTAGGCTAAAATGATTCCTGGAAGTTGCGAGGTTCTGTTAGAATCTGGTGAGGGCTGATGGAGCTCCGTCAAGCCCTAAGGATGACCTGGAAAATTGTGACCCACGTTGAAAAAATTGATAAAATGTGGGGAATTTTTCCTCCTTTAAATGGTGAATTTCACTCCCTATATATGAAAGAATCGCTTTTCTCCTATTTTGAGGAAGTCCTAGGCTTTTTGGGTGTTGAATCTTCCAAAAAATCCCCTTCAGTATGGATTATTGTCGCCATCATTTTTTGGGGACAAATTCCACCATTATTTTCCGTTAGTGCGTCATTAAGATTGCAAAGATGTTGAATCAATTTAAGAGAAATTTGGCAGAAGTATTTTCACACGATATAGGGTTGGGAACGGTGCCATAACCTTTGTTGGTTCGTTAAAAAGATGGCCGAGTCCCAAATCCCATACTTCGTGAGAAGACTTCCACCAGGTTTTGCCCAATTTGAGTCAACATCTTTAGAAAATTGACGCCAGCCTTTCAACCAGATTTTTCCGAGATCGTTATGATATCAATTTTTTGAACACCCCCCTGTAATTTATGAACCCATCTTTCACAAAAAACGAAGTCAATACTACGGTCTCATTGATTAATTTCTTCTCATTGTTTGCGACAACGTTCTTCGACGTTTTAATGAAACATCAAGGATGGAATGACATACATGTTGGTTTTGGATCTCAAGATAAATACCTCAGGGACTAATTTACTTGGATTGGAGAATTTTGTCAACGGTTTCATATTCAATTCTCCGTTTCCTTTTTATTTGTTTTCGACCATTGTTTTCCCGGCGTTTTGATCAAGTATCGGCAAAGAAATGGCACACGTGTACCCGTGGATGTGGGTATACGAGGGTCACTGATCGAATTACGCACACACGTGAATGTACTATTCACGAGAAAACGAGTGGCAAAAAATTCGGAGAAGAGAACAAAGTAATTCCAATCTCCCAACGTCGGAAATTAAGTCCGTAAAATGAAAAATCTATTCGAATGTTGATTAATTGTAACATAAAATCCAAAGCACGATTCAAAACGGAATAATCGAATGCTATTTGTTAGAAGTTTTAGAATTGATGACTTCATTACGTTGAGAATAACGGAAGAAGTCAGTGGAACGTTTTGTGTCGTAATGGAAGTCATATTTTCCCATAAATACGTTGATGTGGCATGGAATTATAATATAAGGACGAGGCGGTTGAATAATCTCATGAAAAATAGACTTTATGTATTTTATCGTGTACTGAAGAAACTCTGAAAATGAAAAATACGTTCGATGTATACATGAGAAGCATATGCAGCAACATCAAGGAAAGTACCAGTGTTCGATGCATCATTCTTTAAGAATTATATTAAATTTTTGTTGATGGTTCGTTACGATGATTATATAGCATTGAACTGATTACCAATACGTGTATCGTAGGGGCAATATAAAATCACGTGTTGTGTTTCGTAAACACTTTGAGTTACGATATTTCATTATAATCATCAGAAATTCTGGATGATTTTAATCAGTTTCATTAGGTAAATGATGAAAAATGAAGCAGAGGGAATGAGATTCTATAACACGAATCGATTACTCGGAAAGTATTAAATACGACACCTGCATGAATTGGTTGATAATAATTGAAAATAAATATTATCTCTCTATAATACGAGATACGGAACATCAATGGCATTCTTCCATAACGTATGAATCGTTGGCGACTGTTTTTCCTGCGCCAATCCGTTGAATCTGGGTCATTCAAGGGCTTTTTCATTGATGCCACTACACAGAGCACTCTAAGTATTCATTAAACGTCTTATGTTCTTCACAAGTATTCTCACATTCATTACATTATTGCTCATAATATCAAGCATATTGAATGCAATAATTCCAATTCGAATGTTCACAGATATCGTTAATCTCTTATAGAGTATGAACGAGAATTTTATCTGACCTAGTCCGTAGCATTTAGGTCATTCATAGGCCTTCCATTGATGACGTGGTACGTAACATTGACTCGACATCCTCATCGAAACTTCGTTCCTCATTCCACGTGGAAGCTTTGATTCGTAATGGAAAGGGAATATATTTCAGTGATGCGGGGTATAAAGGAAATTCGGAGAAAGGACTTGCTCTGTTCGGAAAGCTTTTTTTTCCTTCCGTTCAGGTGTTTCGAATGAAATTTTCATGTAACAATTGCATCTGTGAATAAACGCGTAATGTAATGGTAATATCCATATAGTGAGGTAATTACAGGTAGTTACAGTACTCTGTGTCTGAAATTCTCTCAGCATTGACTTAGGCTCTCTAGAATTAACTAAACTTGTTTCGTTACATAACCATCGTCATCAATTCGGTTGTTTCATTGAGTCCGGGACTACATTCACAGTCGGTGCGTTAAACAAGATAGAATTTCCCAAAGAGAGACTCCCATCGTGGAGGAGCAGAAAGGGAAGAACAAATAAACAAAGAGAGGAAGAGAGATAGGTCGCAGGCAGGGGAGCCTGACCTACATACTGAAGCTTCGACCTGGTTTGCCCTATCTTTAGCGAAGCCGGTGAATGGATCCCCCAACTCCATGACGCAAATACCATACCACACCATGTTCTCTATTCTCTTCTACGTTTCCTCCTTTACCTTTATCTCTTCTTCTCTCTCCCTCAACGTTTCTCCTTCTCTTTTCTTGTCGATCCATAACTTTATTTCCTTTTACGTAACGATGAGAACTCACGTAAGACCCTCCGCTGCCACGATCCGTACCTATCGCGAGCAAACAACCCTGGTATTTTATAATATTATATTTTTATGAAAAATATAAAACTCCAGTCTTCAAGTGATTTGCTTGGGATCATTTTTTCTCTCGTTTTTTGATGAATTAACCATTGAGATGAGACGAATCATGTGGGAGGAGTTTCAAAGAGAAAGTGAACCTGTCGATCCTTGATGAGACAGTAGGGACGCTCCGGTGAAATGGAACGTGTACAAGAGAAAAGATAGAAACGTGAGGTAGATAGAGATTGAAACATTTGTTTTAACTCGAGTTTATACAGGCATCGATTTTTACCAGGGCGGTGGACACGTGCTTGAACTCGTACTGCGTACCGAAGAGCTAGCGCGCACACTGTTGAGTGGTAACGTCGCTCTGAACGTTGTAGCGTCGATAGATTTATAATAATCTCAGATGCATATTAATTTGCAATTCTCGAAATTCTTGTATCATATTTCACGTCAAGCTTATAACCATTAGTTTCAAACAGACCCCTGATCATGTAACAATATATTTATAAATAAGACTCTTTGACGACTTTATAAGTCTTCTTTCATTCCTTTCATAAACTTGCATTTCTGTTACTTCCAATTCATTCGATGTTTATTGTTGGAGATTCTCATGAAGGGTACAATTGTTAATGCCAATGCATGAGAAGCATACGAATAAAATCGGAAGGGAATAAAAATGTATAGTGTACTCAGCGGATATTGAATATATGGACGTGAATTGTGGATTCAAATTTAGTTGAATCGAGTGAATATTGAAGTTTATAAAATGTTTTGAAGGTTTCAGTTGTCATGTACACGACCAGAGACAACTATGATAAATCGTATATGTTGAATATCGTATACCAGCCATTGTCCTGCACAATCGGGTGAGGAGAATGTATTGAAAGGGAAGGAGTTGATATTAAATTTTCGTATACAAGACCGTGATGTATATAATCCCTGTTTTAGATTCCGTCTATTCTCTTTCACGTATATCATAGTTACTCGTATCCGAAGTGTAAGAAACATGAAAAAATTTATACACTACAATCACAGCGATTCACGTCGTGACATACTTTGGAACTAAAGTTAAGTCACATACGACACGGTTAACAGTTCTCTGACAGTCTCGTAAATCGATAATTCGAAATGAATGAAAGAAGCATGTACGACTCACCGATTTCTTGTACTTCGAAGCATCATTTGATCGTGATCATATACATTTTTTTATAAAATCGTTCTCGTGATATTTCCTGGACGTGACTAATAAAATAACAACTTTCAGGCAAAATTCAACATAATCTTACAGAATAGTCTCCTTCTTTGACAATTCGATACTTTTTTCGTGGAACAATTTGTCTTTGGCTTCAAAATATGCCTCAGTTTTTGATATCACCTCTTTATTGGAGCCAAATCTCTTTCCCCGGTGTATTCTTTTGAGGTCCGCAAACAGCCAACAGCTACCGGGCGCTAAATCTTGAGAATATTATGAATGTGGAAGCAATTCGAAGTGTAATTTATGTAGTTTCGCACATATCATTGCGAGTGGCTTACGACACGGTGCATTGTTTGATTTCAAGAGCTTTTTTCCTTTTCATTTGTGGCCGTGTTTGGCCATTTCTTCTCTTCAAATGCATCAATGATGGTATATAATATTCGCTGTTAATAGTTCTTTCTTTGCAAAGATAATTGACGAACAAAATACCTTACGCATTTCAAAACACGGAGGCCAAATGTTTGCATTTTTGGTCGCTTTGTACAGATTTTATCTGCTGTTGTCTACTCAGTTAACTGCCGATTTGATTCCAGAGTAAAGTGGATCGATGTTTCATTCATTGTCGCGTATCAACGCAAAACCTTGGAAACTGCCTGTTTGTTGCGCTGAAACTGTTGCAAACAACGCTCCAAATCTTCGACGCGTGTTTGTTTTTGATTGATTGTGAGCGAACGCGGCACTTGAATACAACTTTCTCATGAACAAATGTTCATGCAAAATGTTGAATACTCTTCTTTTTGATATATTTTATCGCCAAAACGATCACGGAGAGAAAAAATTTGCTGACGCAGCAAATCGAGGTATTATATATAGAATAGCAAAATTTTTTGCTGACCTAGCTAAAAATTTGCTATAACAGCAATCGTGTTAGCTACGACAGCAATTTTTTAGCTGTGGCAGCAAAAAATGTTTGCTCCGCCAGCAAATTTTCAGTATTATACAGAATATACAGAATAGCAAACAAATTTTACTGGGATAGCAAACATTTTTTGCTGCCACAGCTAAAAATTCGCTGTCGCAGCTAACAAGATTGCTGGAACAGCAAATAGTTTGCCGTCACAGCAAAAAATTTGCTGCTCTGGCAAAAGGAACCCAGCGAAAGTAGATTTCGCTGCCACAGCGAATTCCTTTTTCTCCGTGATTTTATGAACGTTTTTCATGTTTTCCAAAACAATTGTCGAATTTGGGCGAACTTTCTATGCAACCGTATTTCAAGTCAACATACCATCCCCAACCGTTGTTTTCGATGGAACAAAATTCGGAAAGTACTTATGAAGCCATTGTTTGGCTGAAACAGTATCTTCTCACACCTGGAAGCAATACTGTATTGACAAACGAAATTCAAATTTTTCAATTGTTCTGAAAATTACTGAAGTAGCTTCACTTAAACTCCTATTACTTAGAAACTAATGGTCTGAATGAGCTCAAATTTTGTTGATAAGAATTATATGGATTTGTTATTAGTAGCGGCATCTGTCAAGTCAAGCCTGGGAATTGAGTGATGCGTTACCTTCTTTCCTTCATACTTGGTGAACTAAAAGTGGTTTTGGAAACGCACAGTAAAATCTGGGTTTCGCGCAATGTAGGGATTCAAGGAAATTGATTTTTATACGAAAAGAATAATTCGGATAGTTATTGAAAAGATATTTTTGCATGAAAGAGGAGAAGAGTATTTTTTAGAATGTTATAGAATAGAAAACCATGGTTTGGAATATTCATCACGACAAAAGTGAATTTAAAATGTAACTATTGGCTTGATCGAATGGGAGATCATTCTCATTCCAGAATAGGCTGGTGATAATTGTAGAAATTCATCATCGAAGTTGTTCTTGAGGGAAACAGCTTCAATCATTATTAACATTTGGAACTAGAAATAGAAAAAATATTCATTTGGAATTCGGTTAAATCGATACGAGGATAATTCTTATAGAATTATCCTGCCACAAAATTTTTCGATTCTCCTCTTTTCGATCTAAATATTCCTCTCTTCATCGGAATGTACATTGGATTAGAATAGTCCAATCAAATATTATTTCTATGAGAGAAGCTGTGGATGATTTCTTCTCTCAGAGAAAAAAAATACAAAAATCATACAGTTCAAACGGATTTTATCAAATCATGCTCGACGATTCGAGACCTGGTCTCTTTTTCAAGAGGAACAAATCTGTGAATGATACACTGAGAAAAAGGGTTGAGTTGAATATTGGACGGCTAGGAAATTTTGTCACTCGGAATAAAAATTTAGTAGAGCCAAATAAATGTTATTCGTCACAACTAAATCTTTTATTTGCCTTGAATAAATTGTTTGAACCATATTTCAGACAACTAGACTTTTATTTACGCCAGCTAAAATCCGGTTAGAACAATTAAATTTCAGTTGCCGCAGCTAGACACCTTCCACTCAGTACACGGAGAAAAAGGAATTCGCTGTGGCAGCGAAATCTACTTTTGCTGGGTTCCTTTTGCCAGAGCAGCAAATTTTCTGCTGTGACAGCAAACTATTTGCTGTTTCAGCAATCTTGTTAGCTGCGACAGCGAATTTTTAGCTGTGGCAGCGAAAAATGTTTGCTATCCCAGCAAAATTTGTTTGCTTTTCTGTATATAATACTGAAAATTTGCTGGCGGAGCAAACATTTTTTGCTGCCACAGCTAAAAAATTGCTGTCGTAGCTAACACGATTGCTGTGATAGCAAATTTTTAGCTAAGTCAGCAAAAAATTTTGCTATTCTATATATAATACCTCGATTTGCTGCGTCAGCAAATTTTTTCTCTCCGTGTATAGGATAATTTTTTACAATAAAATATCCACAAAAACTTGAGAAAAAACTCAAACACATATTCATCCCTCAAATAAATGATTTAAACAGAATGTAAGCTGAAAAAAGATTCCAAGTACATTTTCCAAACTTCAAATCAAGATTATATTGTCTGAAGAATCCAAATTAATCATAGAATTCCTCAGACTAGTCTAAGATCCATGGAAATTCCAGAGTGATCGATTACAGGACGTGAAAGTTTGTTTGTGCAACTTTTCCATGAATATAGGTGGCCAAACAAAGTAGTCCGTTTTTGGAATCTTTTTATGTTGCGGAACTTTTGATTGTTTATACAAATGGAATGGGAATTCAAACTCTAAATAAATCTGATGAATCATAATTATTTATCCCCCCTAATTGACTTCTTAGAAGCGGAAACATTGTTCAAATAATGTACTGCAAGATTTTGATTGTCCAACACGTGTTTTCCTTATGAACCGTACAAGCCGATGAATTGATTATAAGATTCATCGGAAATGACTAACCAATGGACTTTGTCGTGATATAAATTCTCAAATTTGACGCATCTAATCGTAAATTTTTATCGATGATGAAACTCTTTTGTTCACATGCGTATAAACTTTTGCGAAGCTGATGACATTGCATACAGTGCATAATAAAATCCATAAATGAGCTACGGTATGCTTGTAAAAATTTTCCAATACACATAATTATCGATGAATCACGGAAAATTCGTCAAAGTTTGTCATAATTATAGATTTCCGATGGACCAATAACTTTTACAAACGAGATTGAAATTTCGCGGAACAGGGATTATAATCGATTCATGAAATACGTCGTATTCATAATGCTGGATCCACATACATTTTGTACGAATCTTGATAGCGAGACATCAGGTTCACAACTTGTCAATTTCAAATTGAACGTTTGCGTATCAAATTTGCTGTCATGATATTTTCGAGAGATGAATATCGAGGGGTTTCCAGGTTTATATACAAATGCACAAGAGATTCAAAACGGAGTGGAGTGATGCGGAGGAATTCAAATTCCAGTTTTTCCTTCCTTTACATCGGTGAAATGAAAATTGCAACAATAGAAAATTTCAAAATTGAAGACAGTTAATAAAGATTTATAACTAAATGTTTTATTTGGGGTCTGACGTTTGGTTGATTCAACGCCTTGGATTTGTATCTAACCACAAACTCTAGTGGTTGTTGTTATTGAAGGAGAGCAACAGAGCCCTTGGTGAGATCAATCATTCAACAGACTTGTCTCAAAAAGCAGCCAGGTCTATTGTCTTTCTTTATACGGATACTCCTCGATGCATTGAAGCTTTGTCGTGACACTTTCAGAGTTCAAGTGCGTTTGATAGCTTCCTAAATGTTGCTAGTTCTCAATAGATCATAGGTTCTTCAATTGCACGATATTTCAACACTTCAATATCGAAAATATCAAATTCGAAACTTTTGATCCACCTTTTTGTATTTGAATGCAAAACATACAGAAAAGTTGGATAGATTGAAATGATTCTTGAAACGTTAATGTGTATGAATGAGAAATCATAGGCATAAACTTTCAAAATACGGATGAAATCACGCACGCAATAACTTTGAAAATCTTTCGCAAAACATTTTCGCTTGAAAACAGTTTCATATTGTTCTTTCGGATGCACAACTGTTTTCCACTATCTGAAGTGGAATCTTTTGTTTCATCGATTTGAATATACATTGTGGAATTAATGTTTCATGTATTCTTTTCAGTCGATTCAAAGATAGTTCGCTCGATTCAGGTGGATGTTATGTTAGATAGGGAAAAGAGAAAGATTATTCATGAAAAGAATGACTGACTGATAAATATTCCAAAGCACAGGAATCACGATTCAAATAAAAATCAAGTATCAGTGACAGAATATAACACGTCATCTGGAAAATCAGGATTCACGGGATTTTCAAATCCACTGTGGATCCGATGGGATGAAGTATAGGATTCCTTTAAAATTATATCGATGATAGCTGTTATCACGATAAGATGTGAATTGTATTACTCGAATATCTTCATTTATAAACAATAACCTTTCCAATGAGCAGCGTTATCATCGATTTGGAATCGGCATACAAACGAAACAATATTTGCAAAATTCAATTCATTTCCTCTGTTTGGCACTGAAAAATAGCGCAGCGATGAATTAAACTTGACTTGATAGAGAAAGTTTTATTTATAGATCAAATTGTAAGGGAAAAATGTCATCTGAAGCGTAATTTTGTTTCAAACGATCGTATTCGAAAGCTGCAGAATCGACGCGGCATTGGCTTAACTCCACGTAACGTTGCGAGCCGTGTTCATTTGGCTCAAATACTGCCGGTTGTCATATTGACTTTTTTTCGATTGAGAATTCTTCATTTCCGAAATAATTCGTTCCTTGCAGAAGAGTTGGTTGGAAAATTTTCAAGTCGTTGATTTCAAACTTTGACGCATTCCTTTTCTTTTTATTTACAGTATTTTCATGCGCGTACCATGTGATCGCTGCAGAGAAATGAACTCGGAAAGTCAGGTCTCTGAATTTCGAATATATCATACATTTTACCACGACAAATTCTATCAAGAAAGGAAATTTTTGATAAGCAAAAGAGTAGAACTCAAACGGAAATTGCGACTCGTGTATATACATATCATCAATTTCCCATCTGGAAAACATTTCCAACCGTGGAGTTCGATTTTCACATTTCCATGTACGAATCGCTTTTTATTTTATATGCGATGAAAAGGTTTTTGTACGGTAGCTGACTTGACTTCTCGGCTGATGTTACAGGGACGTCGTGGGATTCGATATTTTTCTCGAGACTCGAATGAATCTCTGGGAAAATGTCAATTGAATCCAATTATATTCATTTCTGCGTTTGATGAAAATTCTAAAATGCCACGGTACACTGTAAAAAATATACTTCCTAAACTGCCAAAGAAGTTTGGCAGTTTTTTACACAAACTTTTTTTGTAAATTACCAAACAAAAGTTTGTAAACATTCAAAAAATTTTTTGATTTCACGAAGATTTTTGAGAATTCACAAACTTTTGTTCGGCAATTTACAAAAAAGGTTCGGAAATTATTTTTCCAAACCAAGTTTGTAAATTTCCAAGCATTTTTGTTTGGAATTCAACAAATTTTTTTTACAGTGTATTATTGATTATGAGAAAATTGAAGAACAAGAATCTGTTTCCCCGTCCCTGTTTTTGTTTTCAGAACTGGGTGATAGAAAAAATAGGTTGATTTGATATTTATTCCTTTGACATCGCATGGACGTACAAAAATATCTCGATTACACAAGTTCTGTATCGTTATTGTCTATCTTTCGTATACACTGGTGTTAAAAATCAACTTTCCTGCTCTTGATTGTGAAAGTTTAAAGCATTTCGTCACGCTATATCCTTTCTCAAAACTGAGGTCAATTGCAGAACATTCGTGTGTATAGAAAGAATCAAAGGTAGGAATGATTGCAGGTATCCGGCTGAAAACATGAATCATAGAATACTGAATGTGGATTTCATTTTGAGTATAAAAGAATTTTAACATCAACATCTGTTCTGAATAATTTGTCTTCCTTCAGGAATATCTTTCTTAATTATCTTCCCGACAACATTCAGAACTGTTTTTGAGAAGTGCACCACGTGAGTTCATGGTGAAAGTACATTTCATGTATTCAGTTGATTGTTATGCTAATTGGACATCAAAATACATTGGGTAACTTTATGATTTGATGGAAAAACCTTTTAGAATTATCTGTCTCGAGTATTGAAACTTCAAACTGAGTATTCGTCGTCGAGTTTCTGTACAGAACGTTATTATCTCTATAGAATCCGAAATCTAAACACTCGTAGATATTATGCATACGAGAGAAGACAACCACGGTGCACGACATTAATGTAGCTGTAATATACGAAACATCATTTGTCGAGTCAACGTGCTGTTGGCAGTTGAGCTCTCCCCAAACTACAAGATTAGTCGAAGCAGAGCAAGAGACCGCCCAAATTGCCACGAAACACGCGATAAAACTCTGCGAAAAATTTAAGTTGCGATAAGCAAAATCCTTTTCCCCTTTCTACTCGTTGGCATCGACCGGAATTCCCATTATTTATCGTCAGATCACAGTCAAAGCGGTATCTCTTGCACCGTCGTAGTTCGTATGGTATGCTCTCTCCTCCGCATTTTGCATTATACTTCCTTATGGATTATCGTTCATGTACAACAAATGGTATCACGAATAATACGTCCTTAATACCCATTTTTCGATCATAAATCAAAAAATGTATCGAAATAAGAGATGCACATGATAATGATGATAATAATCAAAAGACAAATGATTTTTCAATCAACTGTGCATTATAGTATTGAAAATTCACTATGGAGGATTATTACTTATGGTGAATCGAAAAATTTCCAATGAGTTTTTAACATTGATCATTCGACTGAATTGGATTTCGTTTGTGTGCCGATGATATGCGATGGGAATGTATCATGTGTCACTTTTCATCAGCTTGTATTTCATCCTTTCCAATGATCAGATATATCACTCAGTCAAATTTGATGTCCATTCACCAACTGATACATGAGCACGAAGGGTGAGTCACCCCCTTTTATAGATTATCGATGCGATACCTGCCCTAGGGCCTACCTGCAACGGCTCCCCATGGAGCGTGGGACCGGGAAACGCCCGGCCGGCGCGACCGACCCCTTTGGCCGACCTACCAGTTCGGCCCTCCCTAAGTGTTCTTAGTCCAGTTCCCCTACTGGTGGCGGCGGGTCCTTTCTAAACCCTACCTCGCTATGCAGGCGAGGCACCCGAACTGTACAATGCGGCAGTCCAGTCGCCGGGGACCGATGACACCGCAATCCCCTCGTTCAGCTTGCGAACTGTCAAACCACGATTGCCAAGGGCACCGACTCAAGTCTCACGTTCGATGACAGACCTGGAAAAACCCCCATTCTCAGCTTCTGATTTCACTAAATCAGTCGCATCATCAAATGGAGTAGACCGTCCCCTCGTGAGGGAGCATCCCAATTAGCCACCTGACCGAACCACACAGTGAGTCGGGCAGGTGTTGCTCAGCGGGGACCACGTGGAGGTGGGATGCCAGCAAAGCTCGGCCTCTTGCAGGGGGATCCGGGATCTAGCCCATCATGCTCCCAATTAAGCCCGTAGGGGATCAAACTGCAATTCTGCATTGCAGCCCTGCGCGGTATCCCGAGGCTAACGCACAGCCTTCTCCGTTAGTCGCTTCGCACCAGAAAGCTGGCACAATAACGTTGCCCGGTCCCCACCACCATGGAGGTGGAGAAAGGCGTATGGTGGCAAGCGCATTACCAGCGAAGCTACCTGCAACACGACTACACCCACATCCGGTATTCTTGCAAGGATCACTGACAGCACCGAAGTCCGCCGGCGCAAGGGACTCCTCTTCGGAACCTCCAAGCCCGGGGCCCCAATGCCCGGGCTCACATGCAATTTCTCAGGATGTAGGGCAGTCTTAATGTCCGGGCCTCGCTGAAATAACGGCCTGGCACCTTTGAGGACCTCACCAACTGATACAATAGAATCTTGATTATAATTGAAATTGAATCTCTTTTATTGAAAACAAACATATTCTTGAATTGTGTGTTGAAATTCAAAGTGCGCCGATAAGATTAATTTATTCCGACTGAAGCATTGTCATTAGTTGTGGCGATCACCCGAGTTGAAATTTTGCCCCTGCTTTGCCGATCCAATCAGTAAAATTGCTCCTATTTTCACGCTATAGAAACTACTTGGTCCTACTTCTCCGCTTCGAATATTTTTTGATTCTATTTTTCTACTCCACAATCTACTGCTTCTACATAGAACCTAATGCTCCTACATGTTGGATTTTTTGAATAATAATAATATCACATAAAGCGCATTTTCTCAATTAAATCAAAATTATATCCATCAAACAAATAGATTCTTATTCACATACGAATCTAATAATTATTACTTGATTCAAATTAAACATCCATTTCAGTAAAATAAATATTTATTTTATAGAATCAAAAAAAATTTTGTTTTTTAGAATCAAATCAAATTTGTCTTCACCCAAATGAATATCCATCAGATTTGTTTTCAACTGAATGTTTTATGTAGGTGTATAAAGAATAGAATACCCGACTTGAATTATAAGAGGAAATTAAAAACAAACTTATCAAATTACTCAAGTTCTTTTTTATTGACTGGCACTGTCACGGAAGCTTGATTATCAAAATGCATATAAATACAAGTGGTGAGAAAACTTTTTTATATTTAATATGAAATAAATTCATGGTGTAGATGTACATATTTGAATATAACGGAGAAAATGATTATCAATATATTATCGTTGAATTAATTTGAATAAGCCTTCTCTCATAAACAAAAATATCTATTTCCACTATGAACTAATCGTTTCTTCAGAAATTGCAATCGACTGGATACACGGAAACAATGCCCCTGGAAAATATGACTTTTTGAAAATTTTTTTAGTAAACCAGAAACAGAGGTTTGTAAAATGGATTCTTATATGAAAATACGGAAGCTTACGAATACTGTAGAAAAATTACGGGTTTAAAATCTGAATCCTAACCATTACGTTTTCTACAGCACCCGTGATCTTTTGTATTCTCATGGAAAAAATGCATTTTATAAATCTTGCTGTTACTGGTTCACTAAAAAAATAAAAAAAAGTAATCTTTTCACGCGGTAGTATTCTCCGTGTAGGAGTGGTAGGGTCAAAGTAGAGGATAAATCTTGCACCTACTTTGCTCCTACAAGTGGTGAAATAGGAAATATTTACCACTAGTAGGGGCAAAGTAGGAGAAAATATCTCATTGAAACTGCTCCTACTTTACTATCTAATCCCCCTACTGAAAACAGCATTATCAGCAGCAAAGTAGGGGCAAAATTTCGACTCGGGCAACTCCGAAGAATAAAAGAATAGAAGTTGATAATAAAACCTGTAGCAAAGATAACTTTGAATCAGTAACAGCCACAAAATTTCACTTGAATGTAATTGATCCAACATCGATTCTGTTCATACTTTTGTCAACAACTTCATTGAATTGTCAAAATCGATTCGAAGTAAAAGTCCTTGATTATTTTCTTCGATTCTCAGTATTGTTAGCGAAAGATCCTTAGAATTTTTCCCAGAATTTGCTGTATAGAAACTTCCCATTTCGTTTAAAAATTTGAAGAAAGCATAGAGTTATGTTTGATCAAATAGAATCGGCACTTCTTTCTAGAGCGAATAAGATATGATTGTCATGCGCTCTTCGAAGAAGTACTGTCCTTGGCTCTATTGTGGTCAAGCGACACTATTGAAACAGCCGATTCGATATCATGGTGATGAGGATGTAGTACAAAGGGTACACGTATGATCTGACACAAGGAACTTGCAAGAGAAGAATATTCAAACCCATTCTAATAGCGTAACGATCTTTTGCATTCACGTTAAGTGTGATTTATTCTTCAATTGTGTATTTCAATTATGAGATCAAAGCATTATATCAGCCTTTTATATCAAGCCAAAAATAAATATTGTGTTAAATATTGTGCTCATGAGCGACGCACGATATTCCACGATACCGATATGTTTGACATGAAATTTGTATACAATTTTTATCAATATTGTATGAAATTCAGTATAAACTTGATAAAATTTCTATGAAAATATCGATATCGTGAAATATCGTGCATAATAGATCATATGAAAAATCTTTCATGCAGAGAAAAGCTTCACTGTTGACAGCGATATATGAGTTCGCTGGGTACCTTTCGCTGAGATCGCAAATTTTTCGCTGTGACAGAATTTCTTAGCTGTCACAGCAAAGAATGTCAACCCTTCCAGCTAAATTTATTCGCTATTCTGTACTCAATAATCAAATTTAAAAAGCCTGATTGAATAATTCACATGATTAGGATGTGTGTAGTTTAGTGTTCGGAGCGGCGCCATCAATTAACGGAGAAACAATCCAATTAGCCAAGCAGTGCTTTTTTATTGCAAAAGCCAACGTTTCGCCCAGATACTGGGCATTTTCAAGGCAAAAATTACAAACGTAGAGATGAAGTGGAAGACTTTATGCCTTGAAAATACCCAGTATCTGGGCGAAACGTTAGCTTTTGCAATAAAAAAGCACTGCTCGGCTAATTGGATTGTTTCTCCGTGAATAATTTACAGCTACGGTTGAATAATAATTAATTGACTTTGAGAATTATAAACAGGAATTATCCTGAGTCGGGCTTGTTGTTGATGTAAGTACACTGTAAAAAACATCCGCAATTTTCCCATAGTTGTACACTGAGAGTGGGTATTAATTGCCATTATCTAAAAAAGTTAGTGAAATAACGTCTGAACTATTTTTTTCAGTATCACTTACTAATTTTTATTATACGATGTAATTAAAGGTTAGGATCGAAATTACTTGATTTTTCGTAAACACAAATATTTTTCACAACGCTTTTTTTATAGTGAGATACACTATAATAAGATAATTGATAAATCCTGATTAAAATGACTTGTAAAATCGTACAAAATAATAATCTAGATAATAATTTTAAAAAATGATATGAACAAGGTTAAAAAAATAACACTGGTGATCATTTTTGTCTTCTCGCAATGTCGACCAGAGAAACTATGTCGTTTGATTCTAATTTATAACCTATATCAATACTTGTTACTACGTTTCTGCGTATGAGAGTAAATGTCTTGTGAAGATAGCACTGCCATTGTAGAGAAAAATACGCCTTCAAAATCAATTCAGCCTTTAGACTCCCGACGATCTAAAGTGCACAATTTAAAGCGGCAATTTAGTCAAGACGTTTTAGTTACAGTCACTATAAGAATTTCTCTCAATGTACGGGAAAAGCAAATTTCCGTGCACATGTAGGAATTTTCACATAGGAATATATTAAAATTACTGTTTTTATGGGATTTTTACTATAAATTTATAAGATTTTTGTGAATGTTTACGGGAAATCTTCTATCCATCTGTGCGTTAACTACTTCACTCACATGGATGTGGAATTTCTCATACAAATTCCTCACAGTGTACCAGAGAGAATAGTAGGTTCTATTATATTTGATATGAGACTTTGAGAGAACTCCAGCTGAGATTTTAGATCTCAAGGTGATATGCACTTGGAAAAGCTTGAGAGGCCGCGGCCTCTCGCCACGTTCAAATGTTTTCTCTGGAAAATTATTATGAATAACCATGCACTGAGAGAGATAAAAGGGAGAAATTACAGTTTACATTGTAATTTTTGGCTCGATACCAACATTTTTGCAAATACAGCAGAGAAATTCATAATTCTTCTTATTAGGGCTGTGCGAACCGTTCGAATCTCGAACCGAACCGAACTCCTACTGTTTGGTTCGGTTCGAACTTCGAACTTGATTAGCAGAAAAAGTTCGGTTCGGTTCGAATTTCGAACTTGAATAGTACAAAAAGTTCGGTTCGGTTCGAATTTCGAACTTGGATAACAGAAACAGTTCGGTTCGGTTCAAATTTCGGACTGCATTCATTGAAAACATTCAGCTCGAGATTCGATTTGTCACGGTTTGCTTCGAACTTTAGACTCAAAACCCGAAAAAATTCGACTACGCTGGAAAAAAAAGACTATGTTGAATCGACCTATCATCAAGTTGATTTGATATCGATGCCAAGTTCAAGTGATGGAGAACACACATACAGGCGTTCTCATGTTGTTTTTGCTTATAAACACGCAGAAACAACTTGTTTCCAAGTCGAATTGACATGATATTGGGTACTTGATAGACGCAAGTTGACAATACTGCGGATTAGATGAAATTAAATATATTCATAATGAATTCTATTCGCAGCCTCATTATTTTGCCTCCACAGATGCGCGGGATATATATAATGAACCCATAAGTTCTGCGTGATTAGACTATAAAGATATTATACTAGGAGGACGAGTCAGTAAACATGGGGTTTACACAAATAAAAAGAGACAGCTGCAAACAAAAGAAAGAGAGAAAAATGCAGTGAGGTGAGTGTCCTTGTCTTTTATACAGAGAGGTTTATAATCAACGCTACCACAAACCTCAAAATAGTGTTGATTCATCACCATTTTTTTTTTAATAGTAGAGTAATCATTATTGGTAACAGAGTGCTTTCTAATGTGAGTTAATCATGTTCCAAATATTGCATGAGGATATAAATAATTATATTAGGAGGAAATTTTACTTTGTGATTATTGAAATTTATGATAAAAGTGTTCTGCACCCAATTTCAAATTCATCTAGATACGTGGGATATGTTGAACTTACATAAAAAAACCACTCTGTTACCAAGAGGCACAACCCTGTTATTCCAGAAATATGGTAATAAATCAACACTAGGTTACACTATGGACACTTTTCTGTGATTTATTGAAGAATTGAAGTGTTCTTCGTCACTTGCCTCAAATTTGCGACCATTTTATCAATATTTAAATACTAGTCGCTGCAATTGAACATTCGGAAACAGAGAAAAATTTATCTGCACTCAATTTTAAATTGACCCATAGAATATTCTCCGAACGTTTCTAAATTACCCAAACGTTTAATAAACATTCTCAAAATGTTTTACGTACTTTTGGTGCTACTAGAGTAGACTGTTTTATTACTGCAACATGCTGCATCTGAAACGTCACTTTAAAAAATGAACTCATGATGGATTCTGTTTTCATAAATGTATTTCTAATTTAGTTTTGACTTTGCGATTAGACGTTTTAGAAGTTGGAAGTAGGTTCGAAATTACAAAGTTCCGTTCAACTTGAAAAATATATTTGCAGTTCGGTTCGGTTCGACTGGGAAAATTTGGAGTTCGGTTCGAGTTCGGTTCGACTTTTCGAAGTTCGGTTCGGGTTCGGTTCGACTTGAAAAATACATTTGGAGTTCGGTTCGAGTTCGGTTCGACTTTTCAAAGTTCGGTTCGGTTCGGTTCGATTTGGAAAATATATTTGAAGTTCGGTTCGAGTTCGGTTCGATTTGGAAAATATATTTGAGGTTCGGTTCGAGTTCGGTTCGACTGAAAAATTCAAGGTTCGCACACCCCTACTTCTTATCATAGAATGTAATAATGAAATTGCAGTATATAGTATGAAATATTACATTTTTTTTCGGGAGGTATCTCAAAAACATTTTTTACTTCTAATAATAAGTTTCATACTGAAAGGTTGAGAGTAACAACGATAATATTAGCAATCAAGAAATGTAAATATTGCGTTATAAACACGATCATATGAATTGCGTAGGTTCGTACTGCGACTTTTAAATTTTTTCCGTCGATGCAAAGAACTCGTTAGAAATTACATTTTCGTTGTGTAATGTGTTCAACTTTTTAGGTAAGTTTTACAGTGTTTGCTTGTTACCAACCGGGTTCAGTGCAGCGCTATCAGAGTTAGATTTTCTGGTCGTTAATGGCTGTTTGAGAATATCAACGCTTGCACATAGAAAAACACGAACAGCTCTCAACATTTCAAGCATCCATTGAATTCTCTCAAAGACATCTACAGCATGTCCAAAACTAAAAAATTAGAGAATTTTTTTCATATTTTTTACAGAACATAATGAACGATTGAAATGTTGAGGGGAGAAAGATTTACTGGGCACTACACGAGGTGATTGAAAATTTCGGACTGTACTCCACGGGCATACTCTCCAGGAAAAGAATGGGAAGATTTTTCTTTGAGCATAATGTTGTGATGATCTGAATTTTGAGGTAATGAACGAAATAAGCTAATCATTCAAGTGGCGAGTACTTCGGCTTCTTTAATGATCAAACATTATACTTATGTAGTTGCCACTTGAATAACCATACAGCAGAAATTTTGCTTCGTCTAAAAGATTTCTACCGGATGTGTAAAAGATGTCTCACGAACAGTTTCCACTGCCGCTAAGATGTCTTCGTTTACGGAATCTGGAAGAGAGTTCTAAAGACCTTTCCCAGATTTCTTAAATGAAGACATCTTGAAGACAGTGAACTGTTGCATAAAACCTACTTTAGACATCCGGCAGAAATCTTTTAGACGAAGCAAAATTTTTGCTGTAAGGGGAACTGAAGTCAGCTCCGAAACTAAGTGTTTCACAAGATTTTATAAGAGGGAAAATCTTTTAATTTTTTTCTTAGTGTGCAGTATGGTTCGCGGATTTTTAATCCCCCTGGATTGAATTTATATCATTCATGAAAGCATTAATCATCAAACCCTTAGTGCATTGTTCCTTACAGGAAAGTGTAAACTTTACATTGTGACGAAACAAATAGTATATTTTCCTCGCTATTCACATTGAGCGAAGTAATGTCCGCGAAAAATGTAAACTTTATAGGGTTGGCGTTAAATTCTCTGTGTTGCCTGCTGAGGATGTAATATTTATCGTGCCTGCATTCAATTTTCTGCATTGTCTCTCAAAAATATAATGTTTTACTGTGTGGTCGAAGGAACAGAAAATAGTCGTAACATCCATTTCGACTAACTAAAAAAACTAATCTTTGCATTATGGTTGCTGTAACTATTTACGCTGGCGATGAGACTAATCGCATTCTTCGAACATCTACTCGAATAGTTGTGGAAAATACTGAACAGCTATGGTAACTAGCTTTAGTAAGTGGTGAAAAATTAGATTATTTCAGTAGCTACATTTCAGTAGACACATTTAATCCTATTTTCCAATGCGGACAGCATGTAAGCTTATGAAGAGCTTGTCACTTACTTGTTCTTTACTTGTTGGAGGCGAAATTGAAATCGTAGTGCTGTGGAAATCTTTGCGTAAGGTTGTGAACACAAGATTCCAGTAAAATGCTTGTTACATACACTGTAAAAAATATGGCAAGTTTTTCCTCAGTTCAGTGGTGGATTCCATTCGCGAGGGGATTGCTTCTTCTTTATCAAAAAAGGGTGATTCTTCAAAGGGTGAAGACTTCATTTTGAGAAACTGTTCCGTTTTTCGAAGGTTAAATTCTCCAAAAAGAGAGGGAAAACTCCACAAATCTTGGGAGAAAAGTCTTCCTCATAGACAGTGATGGGTTACTCGTTACAGTTACTCATTATATATAAGATATATATAATAAATATATAATCTGTATGCAAAATATATATTATTGTTCATATATAATGATTAACGAGTAACGAGTAGCGTATCCATCACTGCTCATAGAGGATTTTTGCTGCCATCGAATGCTGAGAGAAAATCGCGGCAGCATTTATATAGTACACTTATTTTTCATTCCTGCATGACGATCTTAACAACAGTCGCTCAATGCGAATTTTCGCACCATTCCACCACAATCCGCAATCCATTTCCATATCATTCCACTGTTCATCTCAACCCCATATCAACTTTCAAGTCCATTTTCAACGATGAAGAAAGTGAAAAAACAAACACACATTCCAAAAAATGATCGTGAAAGAGTGACCGCAAAATCCACCTGTTTTTTGGGACTGCGAGTTTCGGGTTGAATTGCATTCTGAAAAATATCTCATGTCGATCATTTGCAAGGGAATATCATTTTCCGGTGAGCATAACATTGATTTTGGAGATGAAGAAATCGACGGAATCGATAGATTCTTGACAAAATGGTTTCTTTTCTATAAAAAACCTATGGAGGTTTATTGATTTTTATAAGATCTTGATCAAAATTTGATACTACATTACTTGTAAAACCAGTGTTATGCTCACCAGGAGATTGCATACCCTCGCAAATGATCAACATGAAGTATGTTTTAGAATGCATTCTCACCTGAAATCCACGGTCCCAGAAAATAGGGTGAGAAATACTCTTTTTTGCGGTCACTCTTTGGCTCCAGACAATGGTGACAGGAAAAATTCTCCATGAGGGGGACTTTTCCCCATGATTTGGTGATATTTTCCTCCACCTTCTGAACGATTCGACAATAACGATTCTTAGAGGAACCGAGTCTTCTTCATAAAAATGTATCAAATTTCTATCTATACTACTTTATAATGAAAATTTATAGAAACTAAATACTTTTTCTATAAGAAAGCATCGATTCTGTTCGAAAATTGACAACACTAGAATGACTCAAAACCCAAAAAGTGATGCAGTTCCTCGGAATGGGGCAAAAATGTCCCATATTTGATGAAAAAGCAAATCCTTAACGATTAGAGATATTAATTTACTCTTATGAACTACATAAAGATAGTAGGATGATGAATATCCCTCTCACTGACCCAAGATGGTTGGGCTCAAAAAATAGAATAACAAGGAAGAAAAGAATGAAAAAGATAAAAAACCGGATGAGAGAGCTCAATCAACGCTCCTTCAAGCGAGATCCAAAACTCATCGGGTTAAATTTCATATGAGTAGTGTCAGGGTTTCTCGGTGGAGTTTTGTCAAATTTTCTCACCTAACAACGACAGAGGACACTTCTTCAGAAAACAAGGAGGATAAATATTTTGTTTGTGGTTACCGAGTAATGAATTCATCTTTTCCTTTTTATTCATCCTATTGTATCGTGACAAAGTGTTCTCCGTGCATGAAAAAAGAAGCAGGAAGTTAGATTGTCATGTGCTTGACACAGCCTTTTCATTGAAGTGCTTCCGGCAATCTTGTTTTGCTCAAGTAGGGACCTTGTTGCAACGTTTTCATAGGCTTATATCATGGTCATCGACAACCGTGTGCTGAGTTAACGTTTTCAGCGTCAACAATTGTCATCACTATCTGCAGGTGATTATATAACAAAAATTCTCATCATTTCTCATTCCCAAGTAGAGACCGAGTGGTGCTCCTGACTGATTTATGCATATGAAGTTTCAATCCAAGTTCATAAAATGACTGACATTTGATGAACGAGCGGATGAACAAAAACTTCCCAATGCAAATTCACGAAGATTAATCATCAATCAATTCTCATCATCTCTCTTGATCACCGATCGCAACAAATGCAGTTTTTCACGATTGACGTATTTTTCAAAAACACGTTGACAAATTTCGCAAAAAATCGAACTTGTCTGATCATTATCAAAACTGAATGGTTAATTATTCACGGTTTCGAAGAGTATTGAAGGAAATTATTTCGTTCATTGTGGCATGCATATGAACCAAATTATAATGTCTCCAAGATTCTTCTATTATCAATCAATTGATCATATATTGTTGTGTACGAGCTGTTCTTCTCACGTTTTGGATTTGAGAATAGGATCCCGGAGTTATATTTTGAAATCAAATAAAAAATTCAAAATTCGAGTGAGTTTTATCGAAGTTCCCATCATTTATGGGAAAATGGGTCACATCTGTACAGTCCATCATACGCTGAATAATAAAGACTCAAATTGCTACACTGAAAAAAAGGCTGGTGACAGTTATCAAATACATTCTCAAATATTCGATAACATTAATCAAATATTCAATGATCTTCATCAAATAATTTATGACAATTATTAACCCTTACGAGGTAACGTCGGGTCACTCATGCTTTTTCAAAATCTTCTCCTCTTGCCAATTTGAAGCAAAGAGTAAGCAGACTATATCATAAGTAATTGTACACTAGGAGGCTATAAGCTCCCCAAGTGTCATCACTTTAGTTCGTAAAAAGTATTCATAGAAGCCAATCGTAGGAGCTATCCAAAATGACGTTACCTCGTAAGGGTTAAATATTATACATGTTCATAATTATCAAATATTTCATGAACATTATTAATATTTGATCAATGTTATCGGATATTCGATTGGTCATATTCAAGAATATATTTGATAACTGTTACCAATACTTCCTTTGAGTGTCCAAGCCTGCACGTGTTCATTTCATTGTGATATTGATTGGAAAACTCGAATGTAGATTTTTTGGGGTTTGAGTCATTATTCGGCATATGACCGACTATAAGAATGTTCCCCAGTGTACGAAAGTGTCCCATCTTCCCCTACATATATAAATTTATACGAATGAACGATTTGAATGATCTTATAATTAAATAATCAATTCCTCTGTACATTCTCTAAATCCATCAGAATGTTGATACACCAATCTCTTTCTAAAAATCATAATGTGTTGCTGACAACGCACATATCTGATA
Organism: Gonatopus flavifemur; assembly: GCA_018340375.1. Lineage (NCBI taxonomy): Eukaryota > Metazoa > Arthropoda > Insecta > Hymenoptera > Dryinidae > Gonatopus > Gonatopus flavifemur. The sequence goes on along the minus strand of JAFFJZ010000003.1, from coordinate 42,198,434 downwards.
CACGTGTATAACCCGAACAAATCTGGAAATCGATCTTCAACATGCTAGATGGTTCCGCTGATTGGACCACCACACAATGGGTTTTTCAAACATTTTTATCATCCTTTATCATCGTAAATTGGACACTATAAACATGGGTTTTTTTTAGTAGAACCTTTCATCCACGTACAGAAACATGTATGTATTCTATTGACGGATATTTGACTATTTGCACGTACTTGAAATATTGGTTGTAGAGAGAAAGGAGACCGTGTGGGAGTTCCCGGCAAAGAGCCAGGATCAGGAGTACTGTCGGGGTAGAGGGAAGACAGCGTTGAGCAGCGGGGACTACAAGAGAGGGATGTATTGATTACGCGCCATGGGTGCGACAAAGAGAATTGATGAGGAGGCAATAGAAGAGGACAGATGCCAAGGAAAAGAAAGAGAAAAGAAAGAACATTTATATGAGAAAATCAAGAGATAGTGGTAGCCAAGGGTGTATAGGACACAAGAGAGTCAAGAAGTTAGCGATTGCTTGAGTAGAAGAGGTTTAACTTTAATAATGAGGTTTTATACCTATCCTCAGCCCTTCCCTCTCTCCTGCTTTGTTCGTCATTCCGATCCTCTTCGTCTATTGACGTTCTATTACCATTAACGATATCCAATCTATCGATTCCGTACGCTTTTTCAATATCCCAATAAATTATCTCTTTCTGGTAATCCAATTCTTTGAATCTACATTCTTGAATTGTTTTGATCGTTAATAAATTGATATGCAATTGTTTGTATTTTATGTTTTTGAACATTCATGTTGTTGTATCAGGACCTAGGATGAATTCAAAATTTGCACTTGTGTGTAAAGTGAATTCTCCTCGGTGAAGAACAAAATATGAAAGTCAATACATTTTTAAAGCTCCGGATTCAAAGTATGGGACAAAAAATTCTATATATTTCATTCTAGCAGAATAGACAATACAATTTCAAATGAAACATAAGTGTACTCGGAAGATGCGTACATAATAAAGGGTATCGATGTCAGTTAGAATCGATCTTGCTGACACAAATGGGTGTGGAGAAGCAGATCTGGTAAGCCGCATCCCAAGTTTCCAATTTCCTAAACGTCAATCTCTTGTCGATCGATGGCTTTGAACATCGATTGTTCAGTCTTATCAATATTATTCCCTGGAATTGTACATATTATCCACCTTCGCGTAGACGCGAAGTGTTTACAACGTTCGTACTCGCAGTCTTTGAAAAATTGAAAGAACAATCTTGATAGACACCGTAAGAGAACTATCAATTTGATGAGGAATAGTATGAATGAAATTATACAAAAATACATCGATAATCCTTTGGTTCGTTATCAAAGGGAACAAGACACAACAAAAAGGACGAATTAGATAAGTTAGGGGTGGTTCGATCCTTGGTTCCGTAACGCTTGTTTCAGTGCCAGTGTAGGGTGGATGGCGCATGGTCAACGAGCATTCACGAAACTCCACGACCTAGTCAGTCGTTCTCATTCCCTTTTCCCCTCGCTTTTATCCTTCACCTGTTTCTCCCTCCTTCCTATATTTGGCTGAGTGTTCTGCGCCTCCTGCACGAGGATCCTTCCTTTCCTTCTCTCTTCCCTCTTCATTTCTCTACAACAATTTCATCGTTGCCCCCCTTTCTAGTTTTACTTCTCCCCTTTTTTCATTCTTGTAACGTGTGTTCCTCTTTTCTCATCCAATCGCCCACCGTTCGTTCTATCCGCAAAGGATGACAGATATATTTGTGCTGGACTTCATCACTCGAGTTACGCAATAGTTTTGATGTTATCTCAAATTTGGTAATTCCTTCAGTGATTGAAGTTATAAAATTACATCATTCTTTATGAGCTTGCGTAAAATAATTCTATCATTTCTTGGAAAATACTAGAGAAAAATGATGGAATAATGTACATAGCTGTCATTCAGTTGTGGATAGAACATTTTAATTTCATTCACAAAACATTGCGATTAACATGACTTTGACAATGAAATAAAAATGTAAATTCAACAGCGGAGAAAGATTTTATTGATTCACTCACTCTATATTTCCTCAGTCGTACAAATCGAAGGAATAACAATAAGTTGATAATAATAAATTTCTTTTTGAGAGAGAATGACATAGAATTTTCATTGTATGAATCGATTCGAATAATTTCAGATTAAAATACATGTAGAATTTTGCAAATCCAAATTCACTTGGAGACGAGCCAATTCAGGAATCCAATATTGCACAAATGTTTCTTAGCATTTTATGTTCACACGGGCAGCGTACAAGCCGTCTAATCGTAACAGCGCAGGTTCAACGCACAGATGGAATCTGCGTGCGCGTCTTTTAAGAGAAAGAGAGAGAGAGAGAGAGAGAGAGAGAGAGAGAGAGAGATAGAAAGAGAGGAAAGATGAAGTAGCGCCACACTGTCTAGTGCAGCAGTCGTAGATGGACAATGTTTCAAGATCATGTCATTCGAAAGATTATGTGTGAATGAACGATCATACGTTTTCTGTTCTCAAACCCTGAAATACCTAATATGAATTGTATTTTTTGGATCGATTACTATGCTAACGTCAAAACTAAAGATTCGTCCAATCGTGAGGAATCACTCACCCCCTGAATTAATCGGAAAAAGATACGACTAGTCCAACAATAGATCGTACCGCGTGTTGCGTACATGTATCGTGATGTGCATGTACTAATGAGTAAGGCGCAAGCTTCAATACGCAAGCGTTCGTCAAGGCATACAACAAACATCAATCGTAGTAGACTGAAAATGAAGAATCGAGAAAAAAAGAAGTATGACGATGAGTGATAAAGGAACACCTTTATTAGAAGAAAAGAGAAAATATTTTGAGATGACAGTCAGAGGGAAAATGAGAGAACAGGAGTGGGCGGGGTTGGGTGGTAACCATGAGCAAGGCACGAGAGAAAGTGAGAGAGAGGTTGAGAGATCAAGTAGGCAACGCGCGCAGCTTTTCGAGCTTGTGAATACATAGATAGATCATAGGTAGGGGAGCAGGTAAAACTGATGGACAAACAGGCAAGCAAACAGCGCAGCAGCGTTGCAAGCACTGAGTGAGCTCACGATTGTCACGTACATACACACGTACACGTACATAGATATATTTTCTTCTTTACTCCCTCTATCTATGTTTTTGCAATACTTCCTCTTACTCCATCTAGTCATGCCGTAGTCTCGACTCCACTACCTCTTCTTCCTTTCCCTACCACTCTACCACCATCATCATCACCACCGCTACCACCTCCTCTCTTCCTCTTGGGCCACCAGCAGAGTGAGAGCTTCTACCACGAGAACTCGGTCGTTTCCTCAGACTAAATCTCATTCGCTCAGCGTGAAGTTGAAGAGAAAAAAAATAAGAGGAAATATTAAACATCCAGAGAGAAGATCTTGAGGGTTTGATCTTGCTTCGTTGTAATATGGAATCGTTTTTACGTACGTCGACGACACATTCGCGTTATTATCGAGAAAAAGAGGTAGAGAAAAGGACAAAGGGGTGGAGGGTATGATAGAGGAGTGATATTTTTTGGACAAATAATCATCTAATTGTATAGTGTTATCATTGACGACATCGGCGGTCACAGTCCAGTGATGCCAGGCAGTACGATTAGATGATAGATGACTCCCGTTGGAGGCGCTCCTATCAGCCGGTCGCGATCCGTCATCGTTATACAAACGAGTGTCGCGTTGATTTACGACAAGTGTTGACGCGAGTGTTGTTGTTTTCATCCTCGTCATCGGGAATTATTTTTCACGATCGTCAGATGGCTCGATGGTCAGTGCGCGACGGTCTCTCGATCAGTCGATTCGTTACTCCGTCAACGACGTCGTCGACGTTGGTGGTGTATCCATCGTCGTCGTCGTCGTCGCGGTCATCGTTGTTTTCGTTGTTGTTGTTGTTGTTATCAAAACGACGATTCTCAACCGCGAGGTGCAGGTTATCGACGACGACGTGTTACTACGTCTGTGATTGCGAGCTGTGAACGATGCGCGAAAGCGATCGAATCGCTCACGGCAGCTGGTCGTCGGTGACGAAGGAGAGCTCGTGTCTCTTCCATCTCTCTACCTGGATAAATATACGGCTATTGTTTTATTACATGCGAACTATTATTATCTTTTCTACTTCCCTCCCTTTCTTTCTCTCTCTCTTTCTCTGTCAAGTTCTGAAGATTGCAAGTGAGATTCAGAATCGAAGAATCGATTGGTAATACACGGCTATATAGGAGTGTGGATATATATGTACATGTATATATACACATGTATGTAAATGTGGAGATAGAAGAGGAGACTGAGTAGAGTGAGAGTGTGATAATGTGGAGGAAAAAAGGAATACCAATATAAAGGGGAGAGGAAAAAGAGGAAGAAAAACAATAGTGTATTAGGGAAAAAAGATAGGAATACGTGTGCAGGGTTATTTCAGGAGAGGAAGAAAGAGAGAGTAGGGAAAGGTAAATAAAAGTGAGAGAGAGAGAGAGAGTCAAACTTGTAAGGGTGGTCAGAAAAAGAAGATCAGCCATTTTGGTTGGTGGCTGTGCGCTACTGCTGCCGCCGTTGCCGTCGTCAACGGGGAAGGGGTGTGATCGTAACAGGGTGCGTTGTGCGGGGGTGCACCGCTCTCTTCGGGGGCATGGGGCTCGGGAGGGGGACTCGCCCCCTCTCGTAACCGCCGCGAAGCGCCAAGATTTCCCGCATCGAGTTCATCGAGAAATGGGGGCTGACCCCTGTCCTCAGACCGAGGCAGGACCTACGCCCCCACCGGAATGGTGCGGAGGAACAAGGCGACACGAGGTACGAGAATACCTGAATTATTATTCTCTACGTAAGCAAATGAGAGAAAATCCATTGGGCATGTCACAATGTCGCTGTATCATCATCCAAAATCCTGTCCAAAGCCGTGGTTTATGGATCTTATTTATATTTTTTATCGATTCGTTGTCTCATGTTATTCCTTTCAATCTCATATTCATATGAATGCAATCAATTATATAACACATGTGATATGACACGTGTAATGTTCAATTCATTGACCTTCAACGAATTCCTGGTTACCGAGTTACATTGAGAACTTTTTCCTTCTCACGAGAAAGGAGAATATATCAAATATTGAATCTACTTGGAATGACTGTCGTTGCAGTATGTTGATTCCGCTTTGCTGTCATAAATTGTATCTGATGAAAAAAACTCTGGGCAAATTCGGAATAAAACATACGAGAGTCATGTGTATACGTGAGATTTATTGCAAGAAAATTTTTACGATATGTTACTGAATTTAAAATAGATATTTCTCAAACTTCTCCTCAACGGTTAGTAGAATAATGCAGGATTTATTTGATAAAGATGGAATCTTACTACATTCAAATTTCCTTTGCGTAACAATTTTCATTTAAATTTTTTGTTGAACATTCCATATCAAGAAATTCTAGATAATTGATTTCAAAGGACTAGGTATATAAAAATTTTAGGTATAGTATCGATCATAACCTGACAATGATTTTCCATCCTCATGTGACACATGAATAAAAGAAGGTAAATAACAAAAGTCATAGTTCAACTAACTGGAAAGATAGTGGAAATGAACTCGACGAGCGGATATTTCCAACACCACACCCTAGTCCGGAATGCACTGTGATCACGTGAAATGAATTCATTATGGTAACTGTTCGTTCCTGCAGTATCTGTTTTCTGTGAATCAAAGCCATTCGTATGAGGAAGAATTTATTGGATTAAATCCTAGAGATTGAACAACTTTATCTGAAAAAATTTATTGATCATTGCCAATAGATGTTTGCGTAGAGATACATGATATAAGTCAATTATTTATTAATTTTCTCGATCGAATGTGAAGATATTCAATATTATACAAATGTCATCTGAATCATGAATGAAGAGGTCGTTCTGTTTGGACAGATATCACACGATAATGCAGGAAACTGTGTACTAGACAGTATAATTTGCCTGCAACTGATAATCGAGTGATTTATGTGGATGATTTAATGGGGTGAAGTGGAGGACACGTGTTGTCTGAAATAACAAACTCAAGATTGTAAATGATATACACATTAAGGCACTGAATATTACCTTAATCCAATCAATAGGGAAACAAATTTTGAAGTGTTCCAAATTATTGTTATTCGACAATTTTTTCAGAAATTCGAATTCAAAACGTGATGCTCGAGTAATTTTAGCAAAAGAAATAAAACTTGAGTTACGAATGAGACTTTGATGAAGATCTTTCCTTCGAATATGAGCTCAAATTAGTTCTGAAATATACACGAATTCACTTATTTTGGTGATACGGACTGTAATATCAGAGTTTTGGAACGATCCAGCCTAGTCGTTGATTCGAGCATACGCGACTGGAAATTATCATCAGATTAGTTCAGTGTTACATGAGGATTTGACGTGAACTCAAAAATCAGGCGTTTCTCCCCAGGATATAAGTAAGGTTCAATGTGAATGATGCTATGGAACAATTTCCCTAGTGAAAATGAATCATATAAGAACATATAAAAATCATATGTGATCCATATAAAACTCATGTATGGTCATATATGGCCATATATAATCCGTACATAATCCATATCGAATCCATGTATGACTCATATATGACCTATATATAATTCATATGTAATCCATATATGACCCATGAATGCAAGGTTTTTTCACATATGTAAGAAAATTCTGCCATATATGAAATATTGTCCATACATGGGTTGTATATGCATTATATATGGATCATATATGAGCATATATGAATTGTATATAGATTATATATGAATTATATATGACTCCACACGTTTTCATGTATAGACCATATATGGATTATATATGTATTATGTACGAATTATGTATGGGTCATATATGTTTACTTTTTACTAGGGTTATGTCTCGAGATATCTTATGTGTTTTTTCAAGATATTTCATGCAACGTATTTAGATATCTGTTGAACTTTTGGAACATATCTTGAGTCTATAACAAATTTAAAAAATCCCTTTCAGACGTAAAGTGTTTCAAGACCTCTACAAGGTATCTAAACACTTTATATAACACATCTTAAGGGCATTCGAGCATGAGAAGGAGTAGGTGAAATTAGGCAGTTCACTGCCCCATGTCAGGGTCAGGGATACGCCTAGTTTCCCTAGATAGCGGCAGGTGAAGGGCGAAGGCGGGCCTAGAACGATTTCTACTAGTGTTACTTGATGAATTGAAATTTAAAATAGATAATAATTAAGTGCATACCTAAGATTGGATTCTAAATATGAATTTGGGTTCCATCGTGATTCGGAGATGGTTCGAACGAAACGAATTGAATTCAGAGAGAAGAATTTGCTGAAACAAAAAATTTCAAAAATTCTAAATAAATCTCTAATCGGTTCCCTAAATTAGCAAAAAGTTCACTATCGCAGTTGGAATCTTGGTCTTTTAGCTCGCTAACCTACACGCAGAGAAAATTATCTTCAATATTAATACACTTGACAATATGCGCAACATCACATTGTGAAGATATATATTATGTTTCGTTATTGGAATGACTATATTTCTTAGTGAGAAATAACTGAATTTTTGAAATAATTGATAGTGAGTGTATTAATTTCAATGGAAAAACACAATACATAATCTCACAATGTGATTTCGTCCCCACTTCACTTTAAAGTGTAGTGATTTTTAAGGTAACTTGTCTCTGCGTGTGGCAATTCCGCATTACAGATATTCTGACTGCTGAGGAATTCGCTGGACTAGCTAATATTTTGCTAAAATAGCAAGAGTTGTGCTGTAAAAACAACGTTTTGCTAATTTGTCGAAACGAATTCCCTCAGAAGCGCTATTTCACTCAGAATTTCCCTCTGCGTGCAGGCATTAATTCAGCGAGATTTAATATTTTTTGGATTATTTGAAAGTTGTAAAAATCTTGCACTCGCTTAGTTGGAGAGTTGAGAGAATGATTAACTACCGGGAAATTCTGCATTCTCCCATGATGGAAGAGATTCACTTTGCTCGCTAAACGGAAGTCGCTATTGTAATTGCAGCTACGGCTGAATAATGAGCTTACGTAGCAAATTCTTTGGAATAAAATAGTCGCGAAATGTTGTGAAGGTTCGAAGAATGTCACAGGTGTGTATTGCTGTTTGCGAGATTATTGGATTTGAGATGAAAATATGTAACAGAAAAACAATGTTTCTGAATTAGATTTATCGAACAAAATTTCTTGTTATTTTTTTATAAATCAAGTTGTGCTAATAATTAATGAATAGGTGACCCACCTGCGTCATCGATCGTTACTTGGTATCCACGAAACATACTTCACACTAGAACTATTGCACAATTTTCAAATGCAGATAGATCAAACCGTTATATGAAACATCAATACTCAAAATTTTTCGGGGCAGTTTTTTGTTTTCTGGCCATAATACATTTATTTATGAATTCACACATGGTGCATTAGGAATATGAAGTGTGGATGATCAAATGACCATGAGTCACAGAGAAATGAAAATTCACTATGAGAGTGAAATCTGATTCCGCTGCGTACGTTTTGCTGGAACAACACATTTATAGCTGTGACAACAGAAAATGCCGACTTAGGCATTTAAATTTGTTCGCTCTTCTATATATAATACTGAGAATTTTACTATCAAAACAAATAATTAGCTGGCGCAACAAATTATCTGCTACGTTAGCAAAAATTTCACTGTTCCAGCAGGAAGTGGAACAGCCAGATCATATTTTGCACAAAATATCTTCTTTCTTGAGAACTTATTTGGAGAATTTATATATGGACTGTATGAAAACTTTGTAGAGTTTTATCTTGACAATTAACTGTTCAAAATTTATATTCAATCTTCATACAGAATGAACATAAACTCCGTGTAAAAAATTCTATATAAATCTCATTCAATTATTTTTCTTTGATTTATATGAAATAATATAATTTGTATAATAAAAAGAGTGCTCTATTGTACACAATTTCCATATAATTAGGCACAAATTCATTTTGCAAGTTGCTTTTTTTTCAAAAATTTTCGAGCACAGAAAATTCAATTCTAAAGAGCATGAAGACACGGTTGCAAACTTTGAATTTGAGTTTCAGTGACAATAATTGGAATTAAACAAGTTCTCGACGTGTTTTGTTGTTTATATACGTTTTTCTGTTCCAATTTCAATTTTAATTGACGTGACAGTAATCGGAAGTTTCTCGTGGGATTTCAACAGATGATTTTGTTCTTTCTCCCTAGTAAATTACATGTTTTGGCTGTTCGCACGCTTTGATGAATCATCGATTCTTTTTTCTTTCCATTTTCTATGAATTATTCAATAAGCATTTGTCACTCCATGAGTAACAAAATAATTTTCTCCATGGATTTCTTAATGTTTCATATGAAACAAGACATGATTATTCTATTACTTCGATAAAATTCCCCACGTTCACACATGAATGAATCAATCTGTATACAGTACACTATGTGGAATTCGTACATAACTCTTCTAAATGGAGCACTGCGAGAAAGAATATGATTTGCTAATATCTGGATAGTCGATAACCAGCTGTGATGGGTATTTTTTCGCTGTCACAGCGATAATTTCATAGCTCAATCATTTTGCTATCCAAATATGAACCACAAAAAACTGCGCTGTCACACCCGAGTGGAAAAATAGCCGGAATTGTATATAATTTATATATCAATTATATATCATGTATATATAAACTATATTGGATTGTACATTAATTACGTAGAATTAATTATTACTTTGGTAAGTAATGCATCGCTTTAGCTGAAAGGTTTTCAGCTGTATCAACGGAAGAAGTGAGGTAACAAAATCAGTAGCTGTCTCAGCGAATTCGTTCTCTTGTGTGTATGGTACTAGTTTGGCAAATTCCTGTAATTAAAAAATCTAGTTTGAGTATTTGGTTCTACTGTCTAGACGAATTTCGAAGTTTTTGGCTTTAAATTTATTGCTGCTGAAGCTAAAATAATTGCAACTATAACTATTTATAAGCTATTGAAAATTCGTAGCTGTGACAGTGTGCAGTTTTCGTGGTATAATAACATTTGATTGTAATATTTTTGCTATAGCAGCTATATTCCCCGCTGTCACAGCTAAGAAATCAAGTATCCAAATATTGAAACAATTTATCATTATTATTTCTTTCCATGTGAATTTGTTAGATGGGTCTTCATGATCTGGGGTATTAAATTCCAAAAAAAATAACATGATTTTTCAAATAACTAACCATCTCTAATTTTTATTCCTCGATGGAGAAACATTTTGGCGAATAAGATGAATAACACAATCACGAATTGCACACATTACATTCAAATTCTAATGTAGTACGGGTGCTGAAAAAAGTCGTAGATTGCGATAGTCAGAACACGTAGCGCGAATGAAAGAGAAAATGCAGTATACTCTCTATAGGTTACCGAGTTTGTGCAGTAAATTTCGTTGATGACAACTCCATCTTTATGTTCCAGAACATAGGTTATATTTCCGTCTCAAATGTTATCAAAGAGAAAAGTATTCAAGACGGAAATGTTGTGAATTACCAACTAATTGGATGTAAACTGATAAAATTTGGAGCATGGAATGAAATTTTGACAGGAAATTGTGCTATTGATCATAGTGAAGAATTGATCCTTACTACATAGAGTTCTGTTCAATTTATCAAGTTTTATAACAGTTGAAAAATTACTCGAAATATTCTCAACCACTCGGATAGGAAAATTGTGAAAATTATATATAATTTATATATAATTTAATATAGCTTATATATAATTCAATGTGAATTACAGGTGATCTCGAAAACATTTCCACCCAGGACATTTTGAACTAATAATAGACTTCAAGGGCAACAAGCTAACGCTATCGCAGATTAAAAAATATGAACTTGAACGCATTTGGATGCTGTAGCTTATCAGAATGGGTTTTTTGTTTTGTGGAGAATGTTTCAAATTATATATGATTTATATAAATATTTTTCAATACAGTTTATATATATTTGAATATAATTGCGAACCTTTTTTCTCATTGGGGCATCACAATTAAGGGGATGTTCATTATAATTGAGAGAGTGTTCTGGACCCCTGAACCTCCGTTGTCATGCCTCTGGTGGGGACCACCCGAATGCATGATTTAAGAATCGTATCCATGTTTTATCTACTGATATCATCCCCACCATCCATCTCAAATTCATGTAGAGCAACATAGAGGTGATATACTTCTTTTTATTGATGGTTCTCTTGTGAAGAAGAGATATGATGGTTCAGCACGCTCTGATCTAGTGCATCAAAAGATTTTGAAATTACCAATTCAGAATCAATAAGACGATCGATCGAAGGCATTATTTTATAAATAAAGATCGAAGAACAAAATTTTTCCCATAAAAATTTTATTGAATTGATAAAAACTCTTGGATAGACAGCACCTATATGACATCAAATTACATTGGAATATTGAGATGAGGTAACAGGAATATTCGTGAATATTTTCATATAACTGATGTGTTTATGCAACATAAAAATATATGCGAACTGTTCCGTTGCTGCCTGAATAAATCATGATATTCAGTCGGCACAAAGCTAGATTTCAAATTCTCCCAAATCACTCTACGTCCATATTGAATTATTGACGTGTTATTCGTGTCACTGTACACCTGAATACGACTGTAATTATGATGGGGTGAAGGTAGATCGATGAGAAGGAACCTCCCCTTCAAATTCAATAACTTTGGATGAGTCGACATAGTTGAATTGAGACAATCACGAGTATAGATGTAGGCTTATGTTGAATTATAATAAGTCGTTATTTGGATCAATATTCTCTTCGTAGAATGATGTGAAGTTACGATCATTAGTTCGCGTAATCCCGTCTTCACTCATCTGATTTATGTAAGGAAAACTTTTTTCTTGAATGAAGAACGGAGGAGATGTTCGTTTCATCATTTTTTTCATTCGACAGTCATTTCTGATATTCAAACATGAATTCATTGAGAGAATAAGTTGTACATTCGAGTACCGGTTGAAGATATATGAAGTGATTCCCTCACATACATAAATCAAACAAAAACGGATTAATATATTCACACCTATCCAACCTTTCTGTAACTGAACCAAATACGTCTGAGAATTCTTTTATAGGAAAATCGAACCCGATAAAATATTCTAGTCGCAATTCCTCACATCCCTCAGGAATAGGTTGCATCCCTGTTCAACTTAACCAGGCATTCGACTGTCCATTCGAATTTCAATTGCGAACGTAAAAAAAACGTTCTTATTGACTGTTTAAATTACACAGGAAGAACGAAGCAGACTCTTAATATCTTGAAACACATCAAACTCATATTCGCTTTCACAAAGTTAGACTCGTACTCCTTTCTAAGAGAGGATACAAACTTGTTTCAAGATTAATTTCTAAAGTTCGCTTGAGATTAATGAATTTTATTTGGAGAAATAAAAGACAGGGGTGGTATAATTTATTAAAGCACGGGAATCCAGATGTGGGATTCCAGGTCCAACCCCTAGTCACAGAGATTCGTTTCGTTTCTTTTTCAAAGTTTAAATTCATTAAATTCACGCCAAGTTCAGAGTTTAATCTTGTATCGAATCCACATTCTCTCCTGGAGTGAGGAACACATCTTACTACTGATCCAACTTAATCCGAAGGTTTACTTTTGATAAAGACAAGGTGAGACGTTGCGGGTGATTAAAAATTCATCCGCTTTTACGCATAATTCCTACAATTATTATGGTACATCGATGTCTAAAGAAGGCTCTTATTTCACTCATAGCTGGATGCGTGTCAGCAGCAACAACTCTCATAAAGAATCCCAATGATTCATTCAAAAAGATTCTATTATATTCCTAAAGAAAACTTTATATCAACTTTTCATCTTGATCGCGAGCTTTTCATTTGCCGAATGATAGGATTTTTATAGGCTCAGATTGAGAAGTTAGCTCAAGATTTCGTTGAACGCCTGACTAGTAATCTCTTCCTAATATCTTCACAAGTTTGCGCTATAGTTATCGACAACCTTATGACAAGCTTCACGCTTGCTTCCGAGAAGAATGGTGAAAGTTTGTGACAAGTTCAAATTGCTGTCTGGACGGTATCGGCAGTAATACAGCTGCGGGTAATCGATGTTGTACTACCTCATGTGGAAGAGAAGTATGTGAACTATATATATAACCTTGTATGATTTTTATTATTCTTGTTGTACTAAGGAAAAGATACAAATGATAGTTATCGTACTAGTTTTAGAAAGATAGAATTAGCAGAATACCTATAAATTTTCAAATCATTTGTATATTTCACATATATTCAGAGATGTTTGAAAGAAAAGAACCATCCATCGATACCATGAATGTCAGAACGGAGATTCTTGATCCAATTTCATAACTAGTCTGGCAAAAAGGAAATCAATTCTGATCGTATTTGAACTATGAGAAATATTCGTTTATTATTCCATCATCCCTCTTCACCAAGTTATAGGTGGATGTATTCAGAGAATGTAAAATAGTCGTTAAATCGTATTCACGTGGTATCACGTAGTTCACCATCGTAGAATATAAGATAAAAAAAATCCAACATGCTTGGAATATGTGTCATCTCAGGAACTCAAATACTATGCTCACCGAATCTGTTCATGGGAATCTTTCATAACCTTATGCATTCCACGTTAAGTGGAGATATAAATGATTCGTGAGAATTTTACAAGACATCATCTTTCGATAAAAATATTGTTTGTTCTATAAACATGTAGGTACGAGATGTATATTTGTCAGTACATTACACTGCGAGCGCTTAGTTTTTCAACTCGTATTTCGGACATACGTGTATACACGCTTTTCACATATTCACAGCACTTCAGAATCAAAGAGTCGGCGTTGTAGACCTCTTTCGGAACACATAGACTGCAGCATACTCGTGGTGGTACATGCGCGGTGCGGAAAACTGCCAGTGTTAACTAGTAACACCCCACCCCACCTTGTTCCATTTCCCCTTTCATTATTTTCCTCTACTTTTTTCAACCTGTCTGTTTTTTCCTTTCTATTTATTGCGCGTGTAGGGTTTTTCTCGGATGCGACATCATCACGTGCAAACGTGCGTTCGTGCGTGCGTAAGCGCGGATACCGCAACTCGCGTGACGCGAAGAAAAAAAGTAGTTCTTTGCACCCTTCTATTGTAATCGAGGAATTACAGAGTTCAAGAAACCGATACTCCAAGAAACAGTTGTTTTTTTTCTTGGTTTATACATCAATTTCTTTTCAATCAATTTCATCGAAAATGTCTTGATATCGAGAAAGGAACAAAGTACTTGTCTCTCAAATAGAATATTTCACGACTTTCTTACATGAAAACCAAACAAAAAAGTCGACTTTCGTCATCGTCTTCGACAAGAGAGCTACTTACGTTAAATGGTGTTGAACATAAGTCAAGGGTTCTGCAGAAGAGCGTTAGGTACCACATTGCGGATTCAGCTCCCATCCTCGGACACCGTACACGTTGTCTTTTTCTCTCTTATTCTCTCTGTGGACGAACTAAGCGGAGTAGAAAATTTTAAGTGGACTCTATAAATGGCATTCCACCCCCTACCTACTATGCATTTAACATGTTTCTCTCTTCTTTCTCTTCTTCTTCCTACTTTTGGTAGGTCATGTGCGCACATGCGATATGATGAGGAGTGAAAAAAAAGAGAGAGAAAGAAGGTAGATATGAGAATCAGGCTGAGCTAGGAAGAGCACTGGACTCCTTGACGAGAGTCTGAATTAAGAATGAGCCTAGAAAAGATGAAGAATGACAAGGGGAAGAGATTGAAGGGATGAGAAGCTGCTACAGTATGCACGTCGATGCGCTTAAAGTGCATATGTCGAGAGGTGTCATGACGTAGATGGAATTAGATGTTCCAAGTTAATGACTGGAATACTGAATTTTTTTCTCTTTTTCAAAGTGAATAATTCTGAATTAGGTATGTTAATTTATACTCAAAGTGATCATTGATGTTTCTAATCTTCTTCAAGAAAGTGTGCTCGCACACAACGTGTTTCTGGAATAATTCAAGAATATTCTTGATGCTGTATAGGCTCGGATTATGTTATGAATATAATATGAGAAGGATGAAGTTTGATATGTTTACTCAAAGAAATGAACCTACGATTTGACCAAAAAGAAGGGCTTTTATTGAATCACGATAAAGTGGATGAGAACGCGTTCATTAGGACGTTTTGCTTTATTATTAACCGAGTAACTCCAAGAGCATGTCTTTTTAGATGAATGGAGATAAGAGGTATCTTCTCTATTAAGAAACTTCATCTCGAGTTATATAACAGAGTTTTGAAACTTGTTATACGAGATTTCAATCGCATTCCATAACGTGGATAATTTCCAGTATCATATGCTTCAGATTCTTCTAATTGTGTTGTATGATTTGAAAATATCAACAAAATGAGATTGGTTTTTTTATAACAAAATTTGAAACTTTGTAATTTATGGAATAACGAAGATAGTATTAAAAAGTTCAGGCAAATTTTGTACGGGAGGTTGTACTTGCACTTTCACAGAAAACACAACTTCTGGAACTGTAGAAGAAGTTGGAAATTCCAATTATTTAACATCTGCAATTGCTCTTGGTTTAATTCGGATAAGCAACATTTGATCCAACAAAAGCACTCATTTCTCTTGTAAATGTAATCGCTCATTGTACTATGTCCTGGGATGATTAATTAATTTCCATTCCTTCGAACTTAACAAATGAATTCCAACAAATATCGATTGAAATATCAAATGCAGTTTAATTCCATTCCCCAGCCAAATCAAGAAATTCATATCTGAGTCTCCACCCTTCTGTTTTTGCAATGTAGGTTGAATTCAAATTAGTCAAGAGTAATCTTCCATGAGCCGCAGTAGCGTGAAGGAGTCGGTTCAACGAATAGTACAAAAACAGATGAAGATGGATCTCTTGATCACATGTGAACCATTGCTTCTCTTCGTCATCATATGAAATATACGTGTTGAAAGAAATGATTACTATAATGAAAAATTTATTATATGTATGTTTCTCGGTGAGAGAATTCCATTATGATTATCAAGACATTATGATGGAATAAATATCTTTGTTCTGGTCCAAAAAACTTATTGCATTGATTTACCCAAATCCTCACTAAGTTTGGTTCAATTTGATCCCATTGGTTTGTTCTTTTCGAGTGTAACATGGAACATTTCAATAGAAACTCATGATGAATGCAATATGAACAACGTTTAAATTGATCGTAAAAAAAGATGTGCTTTTTCTATTAGACACTTCAGCTGATGGATTTCAACTCGCTGTATTGTGCCGATAGATTTTGAATTGCATACTATCCTTTTAAGTCTCCCTTTAGCCGGATAGTGGAACTCGAGCCACTTCCTGTGTGAGCATAGACATTGGTCCAACTGTAACCTGATCGAGGTCCCAGCTGAAGGATGGAAATTGATCCTAGTTTCTGATTCACATGGGTTAGAATGTCTCATTCAATTATCTATTACCCCAAAGTGGTGTCATTAGACGGGAATGGGGTTTTGTTCACTATGAGAGAAAAGTGGGGAATTCTCAGCGAGTATAAAGTTTGATATTCACCTGAATCATGACCATCATTGTGAAATAATGCACAAGTCTATTCTGCCATCCCTGGCGAAAAAACACCCTTTAAAATCTTATTATGTACTCAAAAGAGTGATAAAAAATCGATACGGCAATGACAAAAACACACTTCATTTCCAATTGTTTCCTATTGCGTTTTTGTCTTATAATAGGATTGAAAAGGTTTTTTTTGCCAGGGGTGCCATAAGAAAATTACTTGTTGATGTATTCACAAAAAACGAAGCACCTTCAATCCTCGTTGGCAAAAACTAGCATGTTCCATATTTAAATGGATGATGAACACGTTTTGCCACAAAGAGGAGCACGTTACGAATCTTACCACAGAAAGTAGTACGTTTCAGCGCCTAGTAAGATTTTGTGGATTCATACTAGTCAAATTGGAATTGAGAATTTTCAATATACCGATACAATACCTTATCATGAATTATGCAGTTGATAAATTACACACGGAGAGAAGAGAATGGTAATATTCACCATACTAATAGCATTCTTCACCATTTTTCTGGTGATAATTACTAGAAAAATGGTGAAGAACTCTATTAGCATGGTAAATATTACTATTCTCTTTTCTCCGTGCATATTTAAATAAGGTGTTGAAGAGAAAAAAATTCACATTCAACGGATTAGATCTACGTAGATCTCAGAAGTGAAAAAATTATTATTTCTCAGGTCTACGAAAATTCATTTAGATTTACGTATATCTACACTGAGAAAAAAAATAGTGGAGCGAAACCCGTAAGCATTTGGATACGGCGAATGTCGCCGTGCGGTTGAGGCAAATTAATATCAATTGAAGTAAATCTCCGCTCAATCATCTCTATCGATATTCAGTTGACTCAACCGCGCGGTGACATTCACCGTATCCAAACGCTTACGGGGTTGAGCCAAACCTGGTGTTTTCTCAGTGTAGATGATTTTTCCCCTAGAACACATGTCCAGAAACCATATAGAAATAGGAAGCTGTTCCATGTTAATTTGAGTTAGGTCGCATGAGATGTTTTTTTCGTATTAATCTACGTAAATTTAAATATACCCACATTGACAGAATCTTACTTGAGGAATTAGTGTGAATTTCCAGTAGTCGAAGGACTAGTGCGGATTCGTCAGAAAATTATTCTGCGTCCTGAAAAAATTTGTACACAGAGAAAAAAGTATTGCTGGCATAACAAGCAGGTCTATTACTATAGCGCCTACAAAAAAAGCAGCTGAAAGAGCGAGGAAAATCATTGACACAACCACATCTGTTTATGTCAGCAAAAAGATGTGGTTGTGTCAATGATTTTTCTTGCTCTTTCAGCTGCTTTTTTTGTAGGCGCTATAGTAATAGACCTGCTTGTTATGCCAGCAATACTTTTTCCTCTGTGTACAAATTTGCGAAAATCTTTGTGTGCAAAAATTTGCAGGGACAACAAATTCCTTTGTAGGCGTTATAGTAGCAAACCATTTTTTCTCCGCGTAGGAAATATTCCTGCAAAACAGGAAATCCAGGCGGCAAGTTCAAAAACAGGGCACAGATAGATGCTGGTGCGAGGAATTCAGAACGGAAGCCCTTTTTTCAGTCATTCAAGCATCTCTTAATCAAGGAGCGTCAAAATCCTTTGCATTGGCCCTGTCCGAATTATCTCAAACTGTGAATTTTCACTTGTTCTTCGGTACTTGTCCTTATCCACTTCCCACCGAAACTACTGTCAATGTAACGGGCCCAGGATAATTATCAGGATCGGGCTTGTGTCTAGGCGGGACACAAAAAGCTTCCTCGTGGGTCTCCGTAGTAAATCCAGATCGGAACATGCTCTTTTTCGTGGCCTAATATTCCAGAGTACGAGTTTTTGTAATGGAATTGAAACGCACTACTTTTCATGACGCGCTAAGTCCAATACTGTTTTTTCCTATGTGAATAAATGATACATGTTTTGTAATTTGAATCCGAGTTGAAATGGATCGGTCTGACAAGGTTAGCTGCGTGATGAATTCACTGAGTATGAGTGACAGAAGTTTCCTACACCTCTGCTAAACTAGCACAAGACTTTATCAGTCACGCACGAGTGTAAGAAGTATCGCTCAAACGTCCGGAAAACTCAGAATAGTTGTAAACGCATTTTTGTAGAATCGATTAAATGGGATCATGAATCAATCTGTTTTACATAATATCGTTTTATAAGATAGTGTGGAAGGATATTCACCGTAAAATGAGGTGAGTAGAAATAATGGGGTGGAATAAAAAAAAATCGTGATTCGAATTTGTGATTCAAAATTCAATATCAGGGCTAGAGCTATAATGTGACTTAAGTTTCTATAAATTTGTATAAAACATCGATTGAAACTTGATATAAATTTTATATAAAATCCCATTGAGTTACATTACAGTCGCAGCTATATTCAATAATCGGAAATTATTTGATCCACTCATTTTTTTTATGTTGAAAATACTTCATATCAACAGGCAAATACAGTTTTATTTCATAGGCAACAAACATTTCAGTTATATGACCGAAATTGTTTTGTTCGGTTTTAAATCTACTCTGAACTTTTTTGATGAGTCGAAATCTATGGTGTTTGCAAATATGGCAAACTTTGTGAGGAGGACTTTTAACATCAATGAGAAATTTTACAACTAAAAAAACACAGGACCACTTTTTGTCATTATCCTGCATCAATACTTTATGGAAATCTGTTCCTCAACTCATTTATATTTTTGTGCAAGAACTGCATCATCAGTTCATGTCCATCAAAATGTCTGAACAAAGTTCAATCCTGTTTGTACTCACCCCATATAATGGTTATTCACTTCAGAAAATTGAGTTCAAGATCCCGTTCTTCGAATCCTCTTTGGACCAAGACGATTAATTATATGTTTGCAATTTCCGTTTGAACCTGGAACAAACAATAGAATCAGTTGCTCGGAAATTGAAATTATCAGATGGATTTATGTCTGCGATATTTGAAACCTAAGTCTTGAACAAGATTACAATGCTACACGTTCAAAACTTGCTACTTCTCAATGAATTTAGAAATTCATGAGTTTTAAGTGTTGAATTTACCCTGAAATTGTTCATCGCACGGAACTTTCGTAGTATGAGCTTGGAGTTTATTGATAATTTCTCAAATTTGATGTTGCATTGAATACCCCACGTTGAATAGTAACAGTGTGATGGCATTTTTATAGTTGATAGAGAGGGATGGAGTGTTATATGAATGATTACTTAACCTCATATATGCAGTCCGAGTATTGTCAAGACACGTAACTGGTGCAT
This sequence comes from Gonatopus flavifemur, assembly GCA_018340375.1. Classification (NCBI taxonomy): domain Eukaryota; kingdom Metazoa; phylum Arthropoda; class Insecta; order Hymenoptera; family Dryinidae; genus Gonatopus; species Gonatopus flavifemur. The sequence goes on along the minus strand of JAFFJZ010000003.1, from coordinate 42,178,530 downwards.
ACAAACTGTGAACGAGGATTACCAAAACACAGTGTTGTAACTGTAGATAGAAATCATTCATTCTGGAAGTGCAAATACAACTTGTGAAACACAGGTGTTGGAATTGCTCATAGAAGCGAATATGGTCTGTAAATAAAACCCTCTGTTATTCCTCTGGCCGTATTTGCCGATACATGCAGTCGGATTGACAGGGATCCCATAAATGCGGACAGGCCATCTATTTGCATTCGCAGATAGATGCAGGAAGATGCGGACAGAGTTTCAAATCATAATTCTGGGACAAAGTGGTCAGAAGGTCTTTTTCTCCCTCATTCGTTTCTAAAAGCATTTCTAAACAATTTTTCTAGAATGATATGGACACAAATTTAATTCTTTTACTGTGATCAAATTTTTCATTCATCTTTTTTCCGTCCATCGGAAGAATACAAAATGGAATTCTTCTCGAACCAATTGATGAATGTTCGGATTATACGGATGCATGTTTTACAAATCCTTCAGTGCAGATAATCAATCTGGTTTACTAGCGGGAATCAAAGCTTCATGTTGACGACTCCTCCTTTGCTCCGTTTTTTTGCTTCAGTAAAACAAGCATATATCCGAGAGTGCCAATTCCTTTGTTTGGCTCGTAGCCATAGATCTTAATTCATCAGAACGGAAAATAATCTCATGATCTCACCGAACCTTCCACAAACGTTTTTTGTTTCATGTGTCCGCTGAAAAGAATTGATAAATTTTTGTTAGATATTGTGGGAACATTTCGATATCAGGTTGAAAGAATCTCATTTCTTCACGAAAAATTTAGAAAAATCATACCAAGCCAGGGAACTGATAATGTTGCAGTTATACTTATAACAACGGGGTGATAATGTTATATTACAAATGTTATGGAAAAGCAACCCTACAGTTATCTTATCTTTGAAAACAATTTCACGTTGCTCTACTTATATTACAATCACATCACAATGAAACCAAGACGCAATATGATAATTGAACTATTTTGGTTTTGATGATCATGGAATATTACTAAGTTTAAAATATTCGGGAGTCATATTCTATATAAAGCATACATCAATTATTCCTTTGTTTCTTTGTGGTTGATTCTGATGGAAATTCTACAATTTTTTGTTAGCATAAGATAATATCCGCGCTCGAGATTCAAGTTGTCAAAACTAACTTATTAATCCAGGGAACAAAGTTTAATTACGTGGAGACAGGGTTTCTACCCTTTTTTCCCACTGAATCACCCAATCATGTGATCTTTTGGTCAAAATGATTAACCAGGAAGAAAAAAACAAATTCTCTAGATGGAATTCCTGGTGTGGATAACAACTTCTGATATAATTTTCAAAGTGATGTGGATGTTTTAACAATTACATGTTTTTGTGTTGAGACTTTTGATATTGGTGTCATAGTATGGGGTTAACTGAGTTCATTGGGAACTGTTTCCAAAGGAATCTAGTCATTATTCTGGTTTTTCGGTTCGCAGAGAGGATAATTGATCAATGAAAGTGTAATGGTATTATAATAATTGATGTACCTAATGAAGATCTAAGTACAATAAGAGTAATTAACAGAATTTTGCAGTTACTGGGTGTTTTCATTATTCATCAAATCACTTTGATACAGAAAATTGAGACAGATATTCATTTCTACTTTTATTTACCTGGTGACTAACGTGCAGAAAGTGATGAAGTAGGTGCATTATTAAAGCTTACATACACTCGGCATATGATAAATCACTATTCTCAGATATAAGGACGATGTTGATGAAAAAAACACGCATTATGGAGCACAATTCAATATAGTACTATACGTTACAATTGATGCTGTTATCTAACTCTGACAAATTGTTCAAACATTCAAAAGGAGACAAATTAATATCTTCTTTTTGAAATGAATACATTACATGACATTCATCTGCTCGATTCATGCGAATCATCTTACAATAACTTCTAGGGAATTTGTGATTGAATCATTAGAGAACAATACGAACCTCCCTTTCATTACATCGTTATTCTTCTCAAGGTTATTACAGATACATCCTCTTCATGACTACGAATGCACTTGCAGTGATTATGTAATTGTTCGGTTTCCCATTCTATACACCGAGATATAAAGTTATATCCATTACATGTTCCTTATCATAATGACTATAAGAGTTCCTGCTATGAGTATAAAACTTTTATGATAAAATCTCACTTTCCGTAATGCATGTAAAATTTCATAATCTCCCGCTTTATTGTCAGAATCGCGAAACTACCTAAGGCGTCATAAGCTTTTTTTGATCGTAACTGAAAAATTGACTGTGTCGGAATATCACGAGGATCATGAGGAACATGAAATGAAGGGATAAAAACAAAAGCTACACCATTCTCACATTTTTATATGCAAGAAATTATTGAAATGAGCGAAAGGAATACCTTGAAAGGCAGCACCGTGTATGTTCCTTTGGCACAGATCCCGTGCTTTAATATGTATAACTAAGTATTATCCGAATTATATATTGAATAGATCGGTTTGGTGCATGTCAGAAATCTTTTTCCATCTCTTTTTATCTTGCTCTATCTTTGCGGACTGCGGTAGAACGACCAACAGAAGTGAAATCACTTGGCACGGTTTCCCTCAGTCGATCCGAACTCAGGCGCGGTTGCCTGTTCTCTAACCTCTCTAGCGTAGTAGTAACTGTAATACGCTTGCAACTGCTTCCGCGTCGTTGCAACGATGTTGTCCGAGCGTAAACGGACCCACGACCCAGAAACCTTCTTTCGACCTTGATCTGCGTTCGGTTACACCTGCGGCTTCCTTTTAATACGGTTCCACCGTCCATGCTCTTTACTAGCTTCACGCAACCGTTGTATCGTGGAACCGCCTTATTGTGAAATGAATCATTGGTGGATTTGGTACCGTATTGTGGTGTGTGATTGCAGTGCAGAAAAATTATCATGCAGACGAAATCTGCCTTCCATGCAGATAGGCTGTGTAATTTTATAGTCGGTGATTCGAATTTCACCTTTCAATCAGCTCATTCAGCTAGTTTTGTTTTCTTTGTGGTTTACAAGAAATTTGATTTTGATGCTCTATACATTGATTTATATAAATTAATTAGATATTCGAATAATCATTTTCATAGAAGTTGTAAAAATTCATCCTATTGGGCGAATTATGAATAATTAGTATGTTAGGGATATTTGATATTCAAAAACAAGGATCGACAAGGTGTTGGTTTATCATCACCAATGAATCGTTGCATGAATTCGAATAGCTGATTGCAATGAAATTGCATTAAAATGAATAGCATTTGAGTTTAACCGCACTCTGGAATTGAATCTATCAACAAGGACAGATGTTGCGCCGCGGATCAGATGGAATATAATTCCGATCGTAAAAATGAAGACAGGTACTGACTTTTCCTTGCTTCTTACTCTAGAAAGCATTATAAATTAGCAGATTCGCTTTTTAATATACATATACATGTTTCATGAAGGTATGGTAATCAATTTGGAAAAGACTTGACTATAAATAATGAATAGATCAATAGTCACGCTTGCAATTCTCCACGGGGAGAAAAATTCTTGCTGTCTGTATATCTACAATTCCAGATTGCTGAATGGCGAGCACTTTTTAAAAGAGCAAGATTTTTGCTGTAATCACCAATTTTTTGCCAATCCAGCAACAAATTTTGCCATATCAGCACAGCAAATTTTCGAGGTTTGCTGTTTCAGCAACTTTTCTTTTCTGAGTGTGGGTATTTTATTCTCTCAGTGCATAACATTCAAATTGGGCTTATTGATCAATGACTAGGGATTTATGCGTTTGTTTACACTTGACTATTCACCCCGCTACGTTGTTTTACAATCAAAAGCATCGTTATATTGGCACATGGAATCATTTCAAAAATCTTCATTCAATCGATGGAACAACATTTTCAGTATGTAACACAATCCGCAGATCTATCGATCATAATTCTATCAGAATATTTCTGTCCCGATAATTATTGGTTTAAATTTTCGTTCAAATGTCTCGAATATAACTGGTAGTTTCCTGCATCGAGAATAAAAATCGTAAGATAGGTATTCAATTTTGGTTTAGTGATTACAAAAATAAAATTCATTTAAAAAAGTACACAATTTTATACAAGTTTGCTTTTCCACGCAAAACGATACATCACTCGTTAACGCTTCGTGTTGAAAAATGACAATACACTTTGACATATCACATGCTTTGACCCTTGGAAACATCTACGCGAACGAGAATCTATTTCTGTAAGAACTCAAGTTATTCTTATGAACGTATCGACAAAGTGAAGTGTACTGATGACTGTACGCATGAAGTACGGATTCTCGCTCAGCAGATTGCTGGATCATTCAAAACATTCAATTCTTCTTCCCTACATTATTCTAGTGCATTGATTTTTAAAACTGCGCTACGAGGACATGTGTCTTCATTTAGGACGCATTTACCCTAACATACAAGATGTTTTGATAGTGATTTATGTATGAAACGTGCTAAAACATCATCGCTCATACATCCCATGTATGTAGTATCTATTTTACTAAATCTATTGTACTTTCGGGTTGGAAAATTTCAATCTCCCATTGACTATGATTCGAAGGAATATTTATTGCCGATCTCGTTTTGCATGTGCTATAATTTTCATGAGAATATTGATTCCACAGTTCTGAAGAGAATGGAATAGCTTGGAAATAAATAAATATTCAAGAATTCAAGATATGCGAGAATTTAAGAATTTTGCAACTCTCTATTTCATCACTTTCCAACGCATTATTATCATTTGAAAACATGTCTAGTTTCCACGTTTTAAGTTTCCTGCTTTGGAGTATGAAAAATTTAAATGCTTCCACCATACGTATCACATAAAGTATCTCATTCAAGAATACCTTCTACATCTCAACAACCATAAAGAAGATCCGGCCCGTTTTTATAACATCTTGAGTGTTTTGTACGTTACAGCCAAATAAAATGACAACTTCTCCCATTGTATATGAATATCATAGCACGATGCGAGTTTGTTCTCATCAAAAATGAATACGGAGGTCTTGAAAATAATTTGTAAGGATCCTTCAATTTTACGACACGAATTTGATGATATTTACAATTACAATTCGTGTCGCACATTTCCCCCACAATCCTCGTTACAATTCCGAATAACAACGAGATCCATGATATTTTTTACTTGATTGGACGAAATCCATTCCCAACTTCTCGTGAAAACATAATTCATTTGAATACCCGATCCCCAGTAGCATCGCATCGGCATAACAATGCCACCGTGTATTTCATTCAAAATAATTCGAACGTTCATAAAACATTCTAATGTCACTTGTTCTTCTGCTCCACCCACTCCATTCTCCTTTGGTAACCGCTGAAACAGAACTACGGTTCAAGTAGTTTTCGAAGAGATTTCAAGTGGGGACATATATATCCTCCAGGAATGTCTTTTGTTCTCGCATCCTTGTGTTCTTTTTTCTTCTCTATGTTCGCATCTAGGCCGACGATTCAGAGAAAACCGTTGCACTTTCGAGATCATTTTTTCTTTTTTCACTTTTAATCGTACCGCGTGGGACTGTTGGTGTTGGGGAAAAGAAAAAACAAACCTCCGGATATTTTGGAGAAGGGATTTCGAGAAAACAAACGGAAGAGAAGGGGAGATAAATGGCGCCACAATGACGCCAGAGCAAAGCCCAAAGTATCGCGACGCTAGGATCCTTGTCTCGGTGCTGATAATAGCGTTTTCTTCCTCTTTCTTTGCGAGCAAGAGAGAGAAGGAGGGAATGAATCGAACTATTCCACGAAGCGTTTTCGAATTGGAAAAGGAAACGACATAACAACCGTGCATCGGATTGTAATTACTTATCAAATGCAAAAGATGTTTGTACCACGATCAGGAAAATTCGTGTCAAGGCCAGCTCAAATGACCGATCAATGATTTTCACTTTTCAATACTTCTGTGCGGAATTTTCTCTCTTTTTTCGATGATATATGTGCTACGATAGAAATTAATTCGATGATCGGTTTATATCGAATAGTTGGAATCGTTATTCTCTGTAGAGAGCTCCCCTGGATCTTTTTTTAAATTATAATTACTCTTTGAAAATTTTCAATTGTTTTTCTTGGAAAAGTATCAGCACGTGTTTGCCGTTGAATCGATCCAATCATGAACGAAAGATGCGATATAGTTTTTAGAACACGCTGCGAATCATATTGATCAATGTCTCCAGACCAGTTTCTCGAATTTAGGAAATAGCCAGGAGTCATATGGTGTCAATTCAGGTGGATATGGTGATTGTGGAGGGATATTAGGTGAATTTTTTCGCAAAATCTCACGAAGAACCAATGCAAGGTGAGCTGGCGCATTATTGTGGTGCGAAAACCTAGAGTCATTGGCCCATAAATCTGATCTCTTCTGCCCCTAGCTTCACGCAAACAACGCAAAACACTCCAATAATATTCCTTGTTGACACTTTGACCCTGTAGAAGAAACTTACAATGCATAACACCGCGATAATCGAAGAACTCTGTCAGCATAACTTTGATATTTGAGGGACTATGACGCGATCTTCTCGATCTTGGATCACCTTTGGTACAGAATATCCACTCGATCGGTCGGTTGTTTCCGAATCGTGAACATGGATCAAAGTCTCATCTGGCGTATTTTGCGTTTCATAACGTGCTCGTAATCAGAAATCATTGAGTGTTTTTGATACCAATCGAAATTCAATGCGTATCAGACTCAGAATATCTTCTGCATTAGAGTTGACTAATCCTTCTGAATTGCCAACATCATCAAAGAGGTTCCCAATTGTCAATCGACGGTTTTGGAGCACCAAATCTCGGATTTCTTGGATGTGACTTTCATCGATAGAGGCTGATGGCTGTCCGGAGCACTCTTTCATCTTCAACTCGTTCTTGGATTTCTTTGGACTGTCTATGCCACTTGTAAACATTACTTTCCGACAAAATCTGTCTACTGAAGGCTTTCTCCAACATCTTAAATGTTTTCGGAACAGAAATTCTATTTTGTGAACAAAATTCAATCCAAACTCTTCGCTCAACAAAATCAGGCATTGCAAAAATCACAAGATTCATTCTTTGCGTCGTACAAAACTAAGCATAGCTCAAACACCAATGACATTTATGACGTTAAATTTGGCACAGATGTCTATCGTAGTGTTATATCAACTCACAAAAAAACATATTTCTGAGATTCGCGCAATTTCAATTGGAAACTGGTCTGGCTTTTCGATCGCAGCAGTATATTGAATAGTTAGAAATAATCTACCATTTTATGGAGAGTATTTGCATTTTGAGGACATGAAACAATATTAAATCAATGTTGTCAATAATTCACAGTATCCATATATGGTACTGCCGTCCTCGGTCAGCAGGCTGTATGTAAAAATTTTGATGTTTCGAGATCTCAAGCATTCTATTTAAACTTGTAAGTCTTGGATGATACGAACGCCATGATGTCCAAATCAGTTTTTCACAACGTTTTCAGTAGTGTGTAAATTTTTTTAATTAAAACACATATAAAAAACCTATGCGAATGTGAATATGTAAAAAACGGAGAAAAATTTTGTTGATATACGGCCTTTTGGCTTGAGACAGCAGTATAGCCAGTATGAGTATTCGTATTTCCAGATACAGCTCGCGGATGTGAAATTCACACTAAAATGAATATGATAAAATTAAATTAAAACGAGTAACAAAAAATCTGAAACAACAGATCATCACTCGACTTCTCACTTTTTATTTTGTGAACTAGCGTTTCATTCATCGCTGAATTGCACGGTTCAAACATTTCATGAATTCGCCATGAATATTTATAAACGTTCCAAGTAGTATTCGACGTTTGTATATATGTCCGAGATATGGAAACATTCGTAAAGAATGTTTCCTCGACACAACGTTTGTATAGAAAATATTTAAAAAGCATTCATATTCCCATCCAAATGCAGTTTGTTGGCTCAGTACGATTGATGAGAGTACATACAGAAGCGTTGGAAACTTCCATTATTTTTTATGTAAATGACCTAATTTTGTAAAGAAACTAATAAATGATACATATCAAAAGCGATACCTCAAACCCGTTTCGTGTTCGAATACAAATATTCATTATAATTCCCCAATCTACGTTCTTTTTAGTTAGAATTATACTAATGATTCGTTTCCTTTTCCTCAACTTCGTAATTTAGGGTCCCATTTCTCATTGGTTTTTTTCTTTCTATTACTACAGTTTCTTTTTCATAGAACCATTGCATTACAATGAAATCTCGTTAAACGTCCGCGCGTTATTTCTCATGTTCTCTTTCATTCCGTTTCGTCGAGCACGGGAGTGTGCCTCCCTGTGTGTGAATAAAAGCTCAAAAATACCTACATTTCTCTTTTCGACTCATCGGGGTCGCACACGAACAAAATTCACAGACAGGGATGAATGTTATGATTTTTGTATTTTTTTTTCTGTAACTTTGAAATCTAAAACTACAGATTTCATGGTAATGGAATTCTACTGATCACGCTTTTGATCGCTTGTTGGATTGATATTTTCAATATCAACGATACCGATACCGATACCGGAATAGGATAATTGTTGTGGGGACTGAAAACAAGTATTCAAATGAGTAAAATCGTTCTGCTATGCATCGCAGAATTTCAATTTAAAAAATCATATTGATCTGTTTCAGCTCCAACTGTATAATCGTTGAATATCTTTAAATCGTATGCATTCCCTTTTATTCTTCCAGATCGCTGCCGAAACTCAGCAGCCAGGACGAGGATGGACCGAACCCCCACACCCAATACACAGGCGTCACGCATTTCGAGCCCATACCGCACGATCATGACTTTTGTGAGAGGGTCGTCATCAACGTAAGCATTCCATTATGTCGTATTTTGTATCCCAAAGAAGTCGTAAAAGCCTCTTTCCTTTTGACCCGAATGCAAATTTTATCAGTAGGTCATGTTTTATATAAGATGAATGTTCCCGCGGCTGACCTTTCTTGAGGAGGAATACCAAACTTGAAACTTAACTCGGCTAGTATCTCAAGAATCTCTCTATTCCTCCGCACATTTATGTATTCAGGAGGAGAATTTTATAGCTTGGTCAGATATAATTTAAAAGTTTCAACCGACTATCAAGGGTATGAATAAATCAGTCCGCAAAACGGAACTGATCTTTTCATAATAATTCTTCGGAGTTTCTTGCTTATCCCCGTTGAAATTGAAAAGAGTACAGTAAAGTTGGTTGATGGAAATGTATTGAGTATCGCGAAGTCACATGGTTTGGATGATTTTGTGAATGAAAAATGGATTCCTAATGAATTTGGGGATAATTTTGGTGAATGATGTTGTTGGAGATTGCAACTAAAAATGAATAAAAATCGCATTCGAATATACATCACTCTGAGGGTTGTTGAAGCTGTTGCAAGGTTCTGCGAGTACCTTGATGCACTTTAATGAAAAATCTGTATAAAGAACTGAACGTTATTTCCATGTTTTCTATGTTCCTGAAGTTGCTTGAATCGTTCATTGAAACGGATTGGTAACCGAATAACTGAATACTCAGCTGTTGAAGACCTGAACTCTTGCTGTACATTCTTTAAAAGAGTTTCCAGTTCCAAGGAATTCGAAAAGATAAACAACGATGATTTATCAAATTCTGTGAGGTTAAATTTTCATTCCATCTCAATAAACGATTCAAACTTCAACTATATTGTTTTTAATTATACAAAAAAGAACTTCGCTATCAAGGAAAAATACATTACTGATGTCTGTTTTTATGAGCAAGAAAAGGATGCGATGAAACCATTGTCGGAACAGTCGTATACACTGTCGTATACACCTATGGCTCTTGTTTTCTTCGAAATTTGATTTGAAATACTTCACTGTCAAGTGTAGTAATTTTTGAGTCAACTTTTTTCTGCGTGTCCAGGCCACGTCAAGAATAATACTACTCGTTCAGTCGCTTCAGCTCCATTCAAAACTCGCTATCCGATCGATATCAAAATCAATTGGCTTCGAGTGTTCTCCCGCTTGAACGCACTGGAAGGAGATTGGTCGCATGTATAGGTGCATCGAGAAGAGAGTTATCGTGAACCAAAAAATCTCCACAAATAAGCAGAAGGACAAACACACTTTTAAAAATCGATTTTTCTCGATGTCGTGAAGTTTTTAAAAGCAAAACTTGTTATTATTTTGGACTCGATTTTTTTCGATATCATAATTCATTTCATTCTCTTTTCTCAAAAAGGAACACGGAGGTAAAATCAATACCATAATTGATAACACTCCAAGAAGAAACAAGTATGAGTAGTATGGAATGGAACTATGAAGATTACTGTGTACATTTTTGATATTTCAACACCAACGTATATGGTTCACAAAAATGTGACAGAAAACGATAACGACGACGTATTCTTTTTAGAAATTCATGATATTCCCTCTGACATTTCATTGATTTTCATGCATTTTTAGACTGCGCTCGTTATGTGTCTCTCTTCTTCTTTCGCATTCATTCATTAAAAGCCCTCTGAAAAATTGATTATCCTATCTGTATTCAGCGTGAACTCATTACAAATCTTTCATATTCTTTCATTCGTTAGGACCCTTATAACATTCATAACATAGCCAGACGCTATTCATGTTTTATATCCAAGAGAGTCTCTTGTGTACCCGTGATATTTCCTCTCTCAACTCACATTATGCTTATTTACTCAATAAATTCAGAATTCGTGTGGCGGGTTGCGGATAAAGATAACTCGCAATATCAATTCGGCGACATCCTTTACAATTATGCTTTTATTCTTCGAGTATCCAGCTTTGTGACTGAGATGTCATTGAATTTAACAAATCAACATTCAAAATCATGTCGATTATAGAAAATACTTGAAGCGAATGTACCAAATCTGCATCTTGGGTGTTGATTTAATCAGCCTGGTCACTTTGAGAATATTATTCCTCGGTGATATTCCTTTCGCTCGTACCTGGAATATCTCTGATGAAATCTTAGTGATTTCACTCTCATTTAAACGCTGATTGCTCCAAGCGATTTCATCTCAATTAATTACATCTCCACCATGATGGCGGATGTACTAATGAGCACATAGAGCCTTAAATTCATTGACCAGGATTATTGCTCATTACATCGCCTTTCATATATTACATGCAAATTGAAACCTGATTAGAAATTTCAATCCATTCCATGCCTTTGATATCCGACGAACAGTAAATATTTTGGAATTCAAGAGTGATTCGTGTAATTATTGAGTCAATATAAAAAACAAGATAACAATTTGCAAAATGTTGGAAAAGTTTTCAACGGAACTTGGCACCGAAAGGATGTAGGGTTCTTTAAAACTAAAATAAAACATCAAAGTCCAACGGAGAATCATAATTAGAGAGAGAAGGAATGCCATTCAGAATCATCTTGATTTAATTAATTAACATATTTCATATTCATTCTGTGGTTCGAAAATTATTTCTTCAAGAATGAGATCTGATATAATTTAATGTATGATGATGTATGAAAAAAGCGGCCCATGGATGTCATCTCAAAATAATTCTCCAACTTTGAGTACTTGACCCTTTTCTTAACTCTGTCTCGCGATAATGACGGTGGCGACATTAATGAACAGCATTGCACGTGTTCATTTGGTATGCGAATATGTATGTATGATGTTGTGCACAGACGCATACTTCGCATACAGTAGTCAGTGCACCTTCCGTAAGATGCTGAGAAATGGTCATGAGATTCTCCGCCCATCGTGTTTTGTGGAACCAAAGGAACGCTCGATTCTCGTTATAGCAAACTATTATGATAGTGGAATTGCAACACGTGAACATTTCGTTACGAAGTGGAATGTGTTTTTGTTGTTGTACTTTGATTTTCACTTTATAAAAGAAATTTTCACCAAAATACTTTATAAGGTTGTCTTATACATTGCACCTTTTAGTATTATGCACACACGGAGAGAATATTACAGAGGATGATACAATGGAAATTCTGGTGTTTTTCTGTATAAATCGATGAAAATATCACAATGTTCACTGTCATTCCCAATATAGTCCACGGTTAGTGAACCAACACAGTAATTTTTAATGTAATACTGCCTCCATTTAATTATTAATCTATCTTAGATTTCAATATACCTTACGGATCAACGATCCTTTCTGCAAATTCTTACACAGATTTATTCTAGATATGATGAGATTGCATCGACATGCGGTAAGAAAAGTAGCATGTTTCGTTTTCCTTAAAACGACTAGCAGATCTGGTGTTTTCACGAAAAGAAGGCATGTTTCGTATTCAAATCGAAGATGACCACGTTCCTAAAAGTTTTATTCCGAAACAGTTTATTGAATTTTATATTGATATTCTTCAATGATTCCTCTTGATATTCAAGAAAATTTCACTCATTGTATCAAAGATAATGATAGCAATTGTATAAGATTGATCATCCCTTTATTCTTCCAGCAAAAAGCTGGATAGTTCCTCAAATGTGATTTGATAATTTTTCGAGGCTACTTATATTACTTTTCGCGGCGATGTACCAAAACGTGTCGTTCTTCGCGGCGAAAATGTATAACGTTACACTCTTTGTTATTTTAAATGCAAACATTACCACTTTTCGTAACCCACGTCGAGATAACATGATTATCGAAGAATATTACTGCCTTGTTGTTGTACAAGTCCAACCATGTGAGAAAGCTTCAAGCAGAGGATATAGTTCCAATTATTATTAGTTACTCGAATCCTAGCTGAGTTTGAATTTTAATCACTTCCATAAACTATTCAATTAAGTCATATTCCCTCGAGCAATTACAGAGATTAATGTTATCGTCATTGGACATGGAAATCAAAATTCATCTAATGGATTTAACTGGTAATTCTCCGCTTGATATTTCGAATTTTTTGTTTCTTCCATAGTTGAAAGTCTTTCAAAGTTCCATGATCCCGTGTAGAAATTCCATCAGTAACGCGATAATAATAATCGGCGCCTAACAAGGATTAAATGGTGAATGTGACGCAAAAATAATTACAACCTAATTGGGTATCAACAGGGCTCCCATCGGGGCCGGAATAATTCCATTTTATACCTGTTTTTTTCATTAATCATGGAGAAAATTTGATAAAATATGAATAAAATTGAAGAAAAACAATTTGATTCATCAGTTGAAGGGTAATTCATAGTTTTATTTACAATTCAAACTCATTCAAATTTGTGAATAATACGAATGGTGATTGTCAAATCATGTCGATTCGGCCAAAAGACCCCCTACCAATTTTGGAATATCTTGAACACAAAATTTGCTACAATATATTCGGGAGCTCTAATGGATCATGCATACATACATACATACATACATATATGTATATATACATATACAAATATACAAATATAGACACGTAAATTAATTTATACATCTATTTACACATATATACATACCCATATCCATGTTTACATCTATATACTGGGTGTTTCATAGTTCACTGAAAGAATTTCACAGGCGTATTTCCGGTTTGAAAAATTTTTGTTGAGTCTTAGTTTTTGAGATAGGAGCATTTTTAGAATTTTTCTCAAATCGAAATCATTTAAAAGCACTGTGTGTTACATACTTCAGCTTGACACGATTCATCAAGTTGGAAAATCGCGGATCTTTGGGAAAAAAATCAAAGTATCCAGTCATCCCATGTTTTGTAGCTATAATAATTCAAAGTTGCTAGATTCTGATCGGCTGGAAGCCAAAAAATTTCAAATTGCTATAACCTTAAATCGAAAAATGACTGAACAGTACATTTTTTCCAGAGATCCGCCGTTTCCTAACTTAGCCAATAGTGTCAAGCTCAAGTATATAACACACAGTGCTTTTGGATGATGTGGATTCGAAAAAAAAAATATAAAAATTCTAATATCTCAAAAACTAAACCTCGAACAAATGTTGCCAAATAGGAAATCATTACATTTTGACTGCAGAATAACGCCTGTGAAGTTTTTTCAGTGAATTATGATACATCTAACTTGATTCATACTTCAGAGAGTTGAAATAACCTCCCTTTTCTTTCAGAAAAAATAGAATTGATTGTTTATGAATCAATCAACTACATCTGCTTCGATAATATTCGAGAATTTAAAGTCATTTCAAGATTCATTCATCAATTGTCTTAGCTAGGACACTATATTTGGATGTAAGATGATTGTTACGGGCCTGATTGTACCCTCATGGGCACCCGATTAGGACCTGATCGTTTATGCATCACATTCCACATCGATTCCTCACTTGGCCCTGATTTGTTTTGATTAGGCCCTAATTGAATCCTGATCAATTTTTCCACACAGGATCGAATGGAAGATTGAGCCTTCGGATGCAGTGACGACACTTGCAATAACTTCAGATTCTTCAAAGGAGCTGTGAATGGGGGAACGAATTGGTTCTTCAAGCGTTACCATACAGTATGTGTAGGTTTTAAGGATTCTAATTTTTTTTTCGACCCTTGATGTCACAACTCGGATAATTCGTACACGCCTTTTTTAGCGCAAGTGTCGTCATTGCATCCGAAGGCTCTATTGATATATTTTCAGAGTTGTTCCATTAATAATACAATCAAGTGACGAACCTAAGAATACAAATGTTTGATAACCTATTGGAATTGTTTATTCCCAACAAACAGATATATATCTGATCAATAATTACACTTTGACCATCAATAATATTCTTCCGTTGATTCGACGTGAAACCTTCGCTGCAAATTAGGTCTCCTCAACCATAAAATAACGTCATAATAACGATTAGTCGAAAGTCGTTTAGAAGACATCAAATAATTACTGTTGGTGGATTTCGTCCCCTCATCGTGAGGGAATTGTTTTTCCATGAAAAATGAGTGATTTTTCTACCACTTCGAGGAATTATTTTGTTTTTGGGTGTTAAATCATCTATAAATGAAGAAAAAGCCCCCAAATCATGATAAAAAATTCCCCGTCTATGGAGGAACTTTGTGGTCACCATTTTTTGGTGGACAATTCTAGAATTATTTTTTGAAGTGTAATCTTTATGTTGAGAACTTCATATCGGTGATGCCAAAAAAGACGATGAGGACGGGAAAATCAACCCCTCTACTGTTGAGGGCAGAATTGGCCCAACTATATCCCAAACTGTCTTGTGCAATAGCAATTTCATGTGAATTCCCAAATAATTTTTGTGACTCCATGAAAAATGTTTGTCAACTGACAAAAATTGTTTGAAATTTCACCAAATTTGTTTGTAAATTCACTAAAAAACGATTGGTAAAAAACTTCCAAACTGTTTTTGGCAGCATTTCTTACAGTGTATTGATCTCGAGATTGAGATAAGACGGAGACCACACGGAGAAAAATTAGGGTCGAAAATATAGTAATTTTTAATAAAAATTCGAGAATATTTCTTAAAATCTGAGAGTTTTTTTCAAATGCATAATAAAGACAAAGCGGTCTACTTTTCTGTGGAATTTTATTCGACAAACAATGAAAAATTATCAATACTTGATAAAGAATAGAGAAACATATGAACTTTCCGAAAGTCGCGCGTAAAATTCACAAAAATAGTAACAAAATTTCAATATCCCACTATCCAGTTTGTGAAATTTCGTATGCGACTTTTAGAAAGTTCATATGTTTCTCTATTCTCCATGAAGAATTGATAATCCTCATTGTTTTTCGAATACAATTTCACAAAAAAGTGGACCATTTTGTCTTTATTATGCATTTAAGAAAAATTATCAGATTTCAAGAAATATTCTCAAACTTTTGTTAAAGATTACTATGTTTTCGACCTCCATTTTTCTCCGTGCAGGTATATTGATTTCTAAAAACTGATACCACACTCAGATGAAATTATAAATTTTTAGACCAAGACCGAACCTTGACGAGACGAGACGAAATCAAAACATTATCTGCTACTGAACGCTCACGTTTAAGAGTGATGTAAGTGTCAAACATGAGATAAAAGTAGAGTATCTCGTGCATGCGTGTTAATAGTCCAATATCTCTCACAGTATCTCAGTAAAAATATATAACTTTTCTCAAATTTAGCGCAATTCCTTCAGAATAATTCAGGAGCGTCAAATTAATGGTAGAGCACAAAAGAGTTTGAAAACTTACACTGTAGGAAGTAAATTTGGAATTTTCCCTCAATTTGGTGGTAGTGAAAATCCCTATCGTAGAGTAAACTCTGGAGGAGTTTTCTTTCATTCCGAGAGAAATCTCCTTCGGAAGGAAAGAGGTTTCTTCCAAATGGAGGAAAATCCTTCCAACAAATAGATATATAGGGGGGAGTTTTGCTGCCATCAAATTTTGGGGAAACTTAACTTTGACTTTTCACAGTGTATCCTGAATATGTGATTCAGTTATATTTGGAACACCTTTTTTCAGAAAGTTGTTTGATGATTATGTTTACGACTATGAATTTGAAAAATACGTAATCAAAACGTCTTTTTTGGATGTCTATTTTCCCATCGAAATATAACTAAAAATCAACGTTCCTTTCACAGCGCAACGTCTTTTCCACGTTGAGAAAACGTCTATGCGTTTATTGGGCTCTTCGTACTTCGATAATTCACAACGGATGTATTTCTCAGAACATGACTTGCTCGCTGCATCAATGCACGTTATCATTGAGATCTTAATGCAAATCAATACAATCGAGCGTGGGTAACCATGAAGGATGTAATATTTGAATTTGAAATACGTTCCATAATAATCTCCAATATGCGCTGATGCAAATCGAATTTTAGGTATCCTATTGATTACTTAACTAGGATAATGGCTGTGATGCAAGTCAAATTGCGCATTATTCATTGATCGGTCGGTGTCTGCACCTAGCAGACTGTTTCTACTTACCATTCAAATCGAAGTCAGGAGTCATTGACTCGTCGAGAAGGATAATCAATTATCAGTAATTTATCTAGACAGGCACGAGTTGTATAAATTCTTTTATTAGACATTCAAGACTCTCCTTTTGTGTTTCAACGGAAAAAGATGAATGAATCTATTCTGGAAAGAATTGCCATCACTTTAGTGCTAAACCAACTTTTACACAGTTTTTATACTTGCACAAAGATTTCATCAACATTCATAGAAATTAAAACTAGCGAAAGTTGAACGCTGAAATGACTTTCTCACAGAATTTTGTTTATTTTTAATCATATGAAAAATTTATATAATTCGATTGCCGAACAATTCTGGTTGGTGATTTTAGAGAATTTCTGTGGAGTTTTCGGTAATTCCCGTACTGGGTGTGTGTACTAGAGTTCCAAACTTTAGCCGAGAGATGTATAAAATATGACCAGATAGATGGAAGTTGAGGTAAATATGGGTATTTACTTACGGATTCAACTCATTAAAATCACTCTTAAGATTTCCGTGAGGATTTGTTCTATGTCGACGAAGTTTGAATGTTTTACTGATTAACTAAAGCTGCTCTGTCGACTAAACTATTGTTATTACCGATTCACAATATTATTCATTACGAAGGTTTTTGTGTCTTATTAAGATATCTTAACCGAAACTTCTGTTACTTTTTGGATACCTCAAAGTTTACTAATGTTTACTGGGTAAAAAGAGGAAATAAAGAAAAGGAAAAGGGAAGCTTGCACGAGAATGCCCTTCACGGAGTGAAATATTATAATCTTTCATAGATCACCTGGATATGTTGCCACGGTCACGCTATAGATTCTTCATACACATTGCTCGAATGTTTATCTACGCTAGTCATCGAAGAAAACCCATTCGTGGGGATTCTCATTTAATGTTTGGTTCTCAACTGAAGAATATGTTTTGTAACAACGCCAGGACGGTTATCGCTGCAATTAACGAGATTAATCACTTCTATCTTCAAAACTGTATATTCACAACACCTTGTAACATTCCGCAAACATCCCCATTTCTTTTCCTGGTTTTCCTTACAGTTGAACTCTTCACATGATCCAGCCACAATCGCTGGTATTCGACACATTTCAATCTGTTCGTATTGACTCGAATGTATAACGGAGTAACCAAACTGATGGAGAATTGCATTCATGAGATCTCGATTCACGTTTCAATTCCTCCCAGTTCTCCATTGCTCTATTGTCTGGTGCTATATTAATTCTCTTTGTCTTTGTACCGTAGTTGAGATATCGATATGTTTTATCAACAAGAGTTGTATTTGCATTGAAATCTTTAGTTCCTGAGACTTCTAATTGTACTTATTTCCCTATTCACTCGATTATGCCGACGTGAAATATTGAATGGAATTGAGCAACAATACAAAGCGTGCAAGGCGTTGGATGAAAATTTTATTGGAAAACTTTTACGTACGTCAAGTAGGTTGAAATTCGTGGAAAAATTTGCTCATGCATCTTATATTATTTATTCAGTCATCGAATCATTATCTCGTCATAACAGTTATTCGTATCTGTTCCATTCATCCACGATACCCCTCACAACCCTTGTTACTTCTCTCGTTACTCGTTGTACTCGAGTCATAAATGTAAAAGACCATAAATGTACATATATCCGTTGGTTGGTACTCCAGTGATTCAACACCTAGTTAACTCTTTACTCATGCTTTACATATTTTTTCCTTTATACAAAGTGTGAGATCATCTCAAGACACGAGAGTGTGACCTACAGGCCACTTCTGGCGAACTTCCAAGTTCGTCTTGAAATCAGGAGGCGATATAGTAACAAGGTCGTATTGTGTGAACGGAATTATCTGTCCTCGTAGATGACACGACTGCATTGCGCCAATTACGGTAACCCTTTGATTCTTTTTTTCCCTTTCTATGCCTATCGTCAAAGGCTTGAATCCAGTGTCATGATTTTAATCTTAACCAGTTATGTATAACAAACAAATTCCAACTTTCCGTATATCTTCTGTTCTTGGTGGTTTGAAATTGGTCGATTCACGTGCACTGTTAGAAAAGTTCTTGGATTCAATACGAAATTCCTTATGAAATGTCATATTTTCATATTGAATTCAATACTGATTCTTCAATTTAATATGAGTGATGGAACTTCAAAATTTCTTACTGAAATTCAATAATTATTTATCAAATTTCCCAAATATGTTATCAAAATTAAGAAGGAAATTCTCAACATTAAGAATAAAATTCTAAGCATTAAGAATTACATTATTGAATTCAATATTTTATGATGAATCCTGTTTAATAAGTCGTTTATGAAGGAACTTCATATCTTTTCTAACAGTGTGGACATCATTGACGAACGATTCATTGGAAATAGATCCTGATTTCAATTGAGATTTTATCGCGATGGATAAAATAGGATGTACAGAATTGACATATCGAAGTGATAAATTCCATGCAGACTTAATTGAAAAAAGGAATGTACTTATTGACCAACAAACACAGATTATTCACAGATAAGGTAAAAGGAAAAGAGAACACGCAAGTTTCATAAAGAACAAAGGAAATTGCAGAGAAGATGAAGAACGACATTCAATCGAACGGACGTGTAATCATGATGACGAGGAATCAAACTGAAACATAAGATACAGTCATCATCCGGTTCGTGTATATGGCAATCTTAGATTACAAAGTCGAGGGAATAAAGGGAGTACAATGTACGTCAATGTATGAAATGTATAATAAAATCTCTTTGCAAAGGAACAAGAATCACGTTCACGTAAATCACAATTCAATGTGAAAAAAGGATAAAGAAAAATAAAATTTTACCAAGTATGTAAATTTACGAAGAAGTTATATGAAAGTATTGTATGGTTCATGTGAAATCCATACTTATTCCATTTATAAATCATATAAAATTTTCGTTTGGATACTGTCCAGAATTTTTTCCAACGACAGATTCAACTCTCTCGCTAAGATCTGGAATATGTATCTACATTTATTTGAAGATTTTGGCAACACTTGATATGTCTGTTGATGCTTTACGGTTTTCGATGGAATTTAAAACGAAAACATGTGGGAATAGTGATATAGTGCATGCTTGAGTATGTTATTTGTTACTGCTAGAATAATAATAAAAAATGAATGAAGTAACGTCAATATTGAAGTCAACGATGCGGAAAGTTTGGCATTCGAAAAACATCAGAATATTCATCACAGAGTGTGACTTTCACTTTCAACAAAGACTTTACCAAAATGACTACTCTTCATAAGTAATCTATTTGTAATCCACCTTACATTCATTTATATCTATCCTCCTCGACGAGATTATAAGGAGATATTAAAAACTAATTGAAATATTTCTTTGCACAGACCTGTTTTAATATACAGAAAAACTTTGCACCGAGAGATATCTCAATTGTATTTGAGCACTTTTCAATAACCTCAATGGAAATGGAATTGGATTCAGTTCCACCGTTGGCATCCCCTCAAGTGCCGTTCAAGAGCCACTGATAACTCTCACTCTTATCTTTGAACACATTGATTACTTGAAAGATCTCCTTAAACAAAATCTGTATCGTGAGATCGACTTTGTACCACTAACAGTTCAGGATAATGATGATTGAACTCTTCAAACCATCTCATGATTCAAAAGGAGTGTAATATTGATCTTCATGTTCAATTTCACCGGACAAAGATACACTGCTATACATTCATAGAACACTTCATCGCTTTGAAAAAGCAAAAAAAATCAAACTGAAATGATCATCACTATATATTTATAAATATATCATTACTGTCAATAGTTGGTGGAGTGATTGAGCACTTTATTTGGGGGTCTCTCAGGAACTATCTATAAATCAAACACAAGAAGTTCAAGAGGAATTACCACATTCATGTATTCGTTAGACACATAGAACTTTCATTGAATTTTGAATAAATTATACCAAGCAGTGGAACTATTTCAACACGAGATTTTAATTTAATTTTAACGTAAAATTGGATGAATTCAATGAAATAAGAATAAGCACAGATATTTGTACATTACTAATTGATTCAATGTACCGCTAAATCAATCTTCAAGTGACAATTAATTGAAAATTTAATGTACAAAATTCTGTGGTTGATTGTTGAAATGGCAGCTTTCCTCTTATATTGCCATACCTGTTCTAAAAATGAAGCGATAGATAAAGTTTTTTTTGATTGTGCATTCAAGTTGATGTCACTCCGTGAAAAAGTACTGAATCGCTGAAGTGTTCATTTTTCTTCTGGTTGGAAGTGGTAGCTTGTGGCGAGTTGAATTGTGCCAATTTCTTTTCTTATATGTCCCAAGGGTTCAAATTTACCATGAGGTACGAAAAAATTGAAGAATCACCTTCATTTTCTCTTCTTCTCCTTCTGGACACGTCGAAGAAAGAGAAGCTTTAGAAGTTCTTCCAGCTAACGAGCAATCGTCGTTTAATTTTCAAGTTGAAAGATCAACAAATACCAACATTAATCTTCAGAATGATCAGAAAAGTCAATTTGGTACAATGATCACGATGATTGTTCTGATGGCAAAGGGAAAAGAATTCATCCATAGAAGTTTATAATCAGAAAAGGTGAATGATAAATTTAATTTAAAAAATAAAACTAACTACATTCAAACGTTTCGTATACTTAGAATATTTTCTTATTATCATGGTGAAGAGATAATTTGACAAATCGCACAAAAGGAAGATATGAAGACTGAGGGAGTAGAATGGATGGAGGGAGAAACGGTGAGGAAGATAAATAAAAGTCGAAACGCTCGAAGCAGGAAAAGAGAAGTTAAAAAAAAGAAATGATGTGCGAGGGAAAAAAATATATAAAGGTGAAAGAAGAAATAAACGTAGCGTTGAAAGCAGGAAAGATGGAATGAAGATACGAATGGGAAACACAGGAAGACTGGGAAAGAAAAAGATATATCAACAAAAATGTTGGTAACAATAACGAAAGGAGGGATAGACGAAGAGAAGTTTATATGAAGAGAAGTATAGAACGTTCCACAAAGTACGGACGAAATTCATTCCATTATTCCAATGTGATGACTGAATATGTGAATTGATTTTTTATGTATATAAATTATATTTCGATAAATATAATCGCAAAAACTTCGCAATCTAGTTCCGATTGATGAGAACATAGTGCGCTACAGGTAGATTAGTGATCGAGGTACTCCTCAATTCCATCGAAACTGTTTTCTTCGTTTGATGGCTTAGACCTTCTGAATTACACAAATCTGAACTAAACGAAATTAGAACTGCACAAATAAATGTATAGTGATTATTTAACTATACAAATCTGAAGGACACAAAATTTGAACTATACCACAAAAAGTAGATGGATTTTTTACCACACAAATTCGAACTACATCTTTTTGGACCAACCACCATCCCAAACTACACTGATCTGAACTATATCACTATTTCAAACTACGCTGCGCCAAACTGCACTGATCTATACTTCATCCTTCCGAACTGCACTGTTCTGAATTACACTGTTCCGAAGTACGCTTTTCTTCGAAAAAGAATATAATTTCGAAGTGTAAAACGATGTTTTGCTGACGGAAATTGATTTCCGACAACACGATTCACTGAGGATGAGGAGATTGTTTTTAAACGGAAAAACTGGTTTTCGTTCATTACAATAATTTCTTAATCAAACAATCGGTTTTCAAATGGAGGATCCGCTCGAGAGGAAAATTCAATTGAGCGGAAAGAACGATTGTGCATGGAAAGCTTGATTTTCAAGCGGACAAATTTGTTTTTGGATGGAAAAGTTGAACCCTAGAGTGAGTTAGTGAAGCTGGAAAACAAAGCTTCATTAGTAACGATCCTGAACGGAACGACGCTCGCACTAACGAAATACTAGACACTTACGAGTGCCTCACCGAATACTTGCAAGTATTATGAGTGCCCCACAAGTATTTAGTAAGGCCCTCGTAAGTCCCTAGTATTTCGCTAGCGTGAGCGTTACAAAACTTGTGAATGCCTAGAGCATTTCTACTAGGGTACACGGAAAAAATTGTGCAGTTGGACTTATAGCAGCACTGTCGTTATTTCAGTAACTACTCTGCGATAGAATTGGCTGCTGTTGAATCCATAGCAATGACTGCTGTTGGAACTACCGCAGTGAATTCGTCACATAACCTACTACATTATCGTTTGAATTTTATCATCTATGTGATGATTATAATGGCTCAGTTTGAAGTAGAACGTGTAGGAAGTGAACAGTGAATTCGTTTGATTGAAATATTATGTCAGGTACAGAAAAACAAATTTTTATGGTTAATTCCATTGCATCAAATGACCAGTTTGTCAATTCATCACGCTCATCATCAGTTTCAATGCCCTGAATATCACAAATGAAAGAAGAAATTAACTCCAGAATGTATGAGAACTTATGAAATTCATGTGAAACAACAATTCCTGAAGAAAAAAAATCGCATGTAGCCGGGATCTATGCATAGAAGGATATATGGTTACATCTGAAGATACATGTTCAAACATGGACCTTGTGTTCCCAAATCCAAAAGAATACTATTATGTATTTATTCAGGTTAGATAAATCATCAATCACTGATATCACCTTTCAAATGCATTGTTTTTTGCGTTTTTGTGTGATAGAAATCTCTTCGCACTTTTCTAATAATATTTTCATGTGAAAACATACGCCGTACATTTAGATTTTGAATTCTATGATGATTCATTCTGGTGAGCTTCATTTCATATATTCAACCATCCATTGACAGACTGCTTATTTGATCCAATGGAATCATCTGTTCCCATTCGTATTTTAGTATTTGACACAATATTTCAACTAAACCCTCCACTTTCTACATGCTGGTTTCCAAATTTATTAATCATTGTGATAATCACCATCGATGATGAGATTTGAACGATCATGTAGCAAGTTATGTGAAATGTGGTTTAATATCGTTTCGCAATTTGCAAATAATAAAATTTCATCCCAATGTGCGAATAACTTGACAACTAAAAATTCCAACTGATATTGCCAAGTTTCCTGGATTATAAAAAATCTCAATTCTATAATCAAATTGATGATGTTGGTATGGAACTGAATTCAAATAAACACGAGTTCACTGCGGTAGTTTTGACAACAGTCATTGCTGTGGATTCAACAATAAATGATTTTGTTGCAGAGCCACAATTGGAATAACGGTAGTGCTGCTGTAAATTTAACAACACTGTTTTTTCCGTGTATGAAGACATTTTCTCGTAATTCAGAACGATGTAGTGCGGAACAGTATGGTTCAGAGCGGTGTAGTTCGGAACAATGGGGTTCAGAGTGGTGTGTTCCAGATCAGTGAAGTCCGAAATGGTATGGTTCTGAATTCTGTAGTAAAAGAATCCTCGTACTTTATAATGTATAGTTCAGATTTTACGTAGTTCAGAACTGTGTAATAGAATAATCGCTGTACATTTATTTGTGTAGTTCAGATTTTTGCAGTATTGACCCATGTAAAAATGAAAACACGGACCGAGTATAGTTGCCAGAGGTGCCAGTATTGGCAAATCTAGAGCGACCATTATGGGGCCAGTTGAATTGTCATTATTGGTAAAGGAGTGGAAATGATAACATAATTTTACGTAAGGGGCAATATAACATTGACCACCACGTCGGTCTCGATGTTTGATGTGAGCCTGCTATGGTGGGACTGGCATTGCAACAGGACAAGTTGTTTTGCCACGCTAGCGCGACTTTGGCTTACTACAGCAACCAAGTTGCCACACCCATTATCTCCACGTCACTACATTACCGATACTGGAGTCAGGCATTCTTTCACCCATGCTACACGGAGAAAATTTTGTAGTAGAAACCAATATATTTGTATCTCAGCCGTGGGTTATACTTTATTGTGGCGGAAGAAACCATGAGTATGTGACAGATCACCACAACTCTTCTTGAATTCAATATGCGGAGTAATAAGAAAATACAAAGTTATAGTTCCTATCGTCATAATCGAGTATATCCCACGGGTACGATACTGTGTCTAATAATCTTTAATATAAACTTTTCTCCGTGTAGCATATTGTCGTAAATTCAACATATTAGATGATCATTCCAAGTCTGACTCATTACTGGCACAGTATTGTCTCAATAAAGTGGCTGTATTGTTGGGAAGATAAGTGGAATCCTAATCCACTACCGGTTTCGTATGAGAACAAAGTTGCATCAATATTGGTGCAGTATTGTTTTTTTTTTGCATATCAACATCTAATCAACTCTGATTTGGTACTGGCATGGTTCCGTTTCTCTTCGATCTGGATATTCTACAAACAGTATGAATTCGATACCGACCCAAGACTGTCTGGCCACGCAAGCCAATACTGTCCGAAATCCGTTGAATATCTGGCACCAGTTGAAAAACAGTAATGATTTTGAACAGGCACAGTTGTTTTTGCCGAAGTCTGGCAAATACAACTTTGTCAGTACCGCGCCATTTATTAACTCTGGCTATTCCCATATGGGGTGGGATCTCCGTCTGCTGAACCTCTGAAGGGAATACGAAAACCTGTGAGATGTGAATAAAAAAGAATCTTCCCAATGAAACAAAAGTACAAAGTAATCGCGAAAACTCAAATTCAAGTAGCAATTTACATATCAAGAAACTCGAAGTGAAAATAACTCTCCGTTCACTACTTCCGTTGATTTGATGAAAGTATTATCATCTCCGATATGAATTTTAACTTTCGTACTAGTATTCAGTTTGATATGATTGAGTTACTGGTACTTGGGAAATATTGTAACTTGCTTCTCCGAGGTGTAGACTAGAACACGTGATCTATAACTCCAACTTCAACATTGTATATTGTATTACCCTGAAGGAATGCTCCTAAATGGCTAAATCTCGGCAACACACTGCAACCTGCATCTCCAAACTTCTGTTCACAACAAGAGCGATTCTTGAATATCATCAAAATTTTAGGGTGATTGAAACATAATATAAGATCCAAACGAACAACACTTTGTGAATTCCTACACACATGCTTCATTAAAAAATCAAACACAAAAGCACACGCATTTTCATGCAAAAATGACTTCCAAGCAGCTACTGGAGGAAAAATGTGCGTACGTTTCCATGCGGAATATATTTCCATATTTCTCATATATTTGTGCACTTGTATTCTCATTACAAGGACAATCACATTCTTGTTAAGGGAATCAAAAGAGTCACTTTATGCTCAGCTAGCAGAGAGAAGAACCTACAAGCGTCCGAGAAATCACAATTAGTGGAATAATGATTCGTAGCAAATTGAATTTTGTACTACAATCATCATGTTATATAAAATTCAGTACCCATCCTTGGTCTTATCAATTATCCAGCAATAGCATCAGGTCTACATTACTTTACTCCATTGTTTCGAATGAAAACTTGGAAGAAACAGTCGAAATTGAATTATCTCAATCGTAGAATCGTGGATGAATTATTCCAAAAAATTGGTCTTACAACGTGTTTCGAATTTTATAGAATTTTTATATACAATTTATATAAAATCAGTAGAAAATTATAAAAAAATTATATACAATCAATCTCCCATGGAGGATTTCATGAGATTCACAGCCCTTTATTGTTTCGATAATAGTAGATCCGATCGTACTGATTTCATAACTTTCTTTTCTCATACTTTAAAATCGAATGAATGTTATAATCAGAGATTTCACAATTTCTTCAAGAATCCGTATATCATGATCAACGTAATACTCTTTAAAGATTAATGTCTGCGAGTTGTCTGATTCACAATATCTTATTCCAAACTCAGCAAGTTTACTAGGAAAGCTCCAAGTGCAAGTACGTGCGCTTTGAGAAAGTTATCCATCATAATCAATTTTGACGGTAAATCAATAGGCATGTATTAAAAGACACGCAGAGCAAGTATTAATTTACAATTATCATCGAATCATCTAATTTTCAAACAAAATATGTTGACATATATTTGAAGAAATTGTATATACACATTGAATTTCTGAGAATTGAGAATCGTATTGAATGATCCAAGTTGGAATCTCACAATAGTCTTTCGCTTGACATTTTCTCAAGGGAGATGGAGGATTCAGAGATTGAAAATAGATGTTTTAGATCCTATCTTCAGCTTGGAAAGCAAAAATACATTCCAATTGAGAGAGCTGTAAGAAGAACATTTCACAGCTGGATATAATTTTTTGTTTTCTCAATACTATGATTCATATTCTAAAACCGTTTAAAAACAGGAAGTGCAGTCATCGTATACACATTGAAAGGAAAATTTTGTAAAATACTGAAAACTCCAAAACTTATATTTAATGAAATCAAAAACGAATGATTTGCCAAGTTTAATATAAAAATCAGAACGATGTTAATCTATGTTCAACAAATATTAACTCAGCAATGAAGAATCGTATCAACTAATACTCGGAACTTTCACTGAATATCGATTCCGAAGATGTACTACAGCTTTGACTATCCTTGATAATTAGATTATGCAGATGGAATAGAGAGAAATAGACAATATTTCTTATTGAATAAAAATGCTAATTCTGTTCGAAAGTTACTGAGGTGTTGAGGTGAAAAATGATCAATTCAATCTCATTGAACGCAAAACGTCAATGAGATTTCGTATTCTATTCCATTATCACGATCAGAAATGATTCTTTATGCAAATAGATTGATTTTTTCTTTCCTTAGAACACTAACCAAGTCCATCCCATTCAGCAAAGCTGATTATCTATTCCACCCGCTGGAAGGACACATTTCAACAATCATAAATCATTTTTTAATCCTATCCCCCATTCATTCGATGAAATTCATTGAATATGATATTGTCAAGTCATCCATGACAAAGTAATTTTTCATCCCTGAAAAATGACGCATTTCTGTGTGACCTAGTTAGCAGGTTAGTTCTTGATATTAATCACATTCCAATATAGCGATTCAGCTTTTGCTGTCTAATATTGCATTGTTGTTGCATTTTTGAAAATGAATACAGTTGATGAAATATGTATATAGATATGAACAATTGTACAGAGGCACACGAGTCTCACAGGAATAACACAAAAAAGAACCGGCAACGATAGAAATTGGATTGCGACGGCGCGAATAAACGGATGTGCAGCGGTCGATATTTAGTTGGTTATCGAGCGAACATACCCCCATGATAACTCATTAAATAAAATCGTCTCCAATTTGGATTCTTGACATTTTTTCGATGGATTGATTCATCCATGATTTTTAGTAAACGCGTGGATCAATGAGGTGATGTTTTATTGATATTTTCGTACAAATTCCAGATGAATTCTATCCAGGTTTGAGAGATCTACATTTAATCTGTTTTGAAAGTATCGAATGGGTGATAATAACGAAAAATAAGGGATATTTGAATCAAGGATATAGGTATTCACGTCGCTTGATGCTGAAACTCAAGTTTCAGGTGGTATTGCATTCTAGAGAGTGACAAATTATGAAGTCAATCGGTATCATCAAAATACCATTCATGAAATTGAGGACTATCTTCCCTCACTCGTAAGAGGACACTCATTCTAACAAGAACTCTCCTCATTTGCTGCTGATTTCAATCGAATTTAAATGACTTGAAAAAACTATTATGGATTGATTTTAATTCTGCGAGAATTATTCACGACCCACATTTACAGCCTTGTTTTCTTCATTCACTGTAATTTTAACTACCCATCGCTGTTCTAATTCCAACCAAAAGGCTGAGGTCAAATTAATACGGAATTGAATTTTGATTCAATTCCGACACCATAGATCACAGCTCAACATGAATTCAATGTTCACGAATTTGAACTTCCGCTTGGAATGATAGTGAAAATTCGATAAATGTCAATGCAACCTCGATTTTACTAATCCACATTTAGTAATCCACTTGAGCGTTTGAAACTGCTCTTAGTACACACTCGCTTTGAATTCGAATTACATTCTATGACCCCTTCAGCATCAATTTCACCGATTCTCCCTTGGCCTAGGTCCTCGAACATCATTCAATATAAATTTGCTAATCGCATTAACAATGATCTGATCAGAGATGCACCCGATTACTCTCCACGAAATACGTGTTGTTATTCTGTATTTATTGCATACTACGATATTTCCATACTTCTCCATAACGAATTAACAACAAACAGATCATTGACTAATTATTATACTTTTTTTTCTGTACAGGTGAGCGGTTTACGGTTCGAGACGCAGTTACGCACATTGAACCAATTTCCGGACACGCTGCTTGGCGATCCATCTAGGCGGCTTCGATATTTCGATCCCCTTCGCAACGAATATTTCTTTGATCGAAATCGGCCCTCTTTTGATGCGATCCTCTATTACTACCAAAGCGGTGGTCGATTACGTCGTCCCGTAAACGTACCCCTCGATGTCTTCTCTGAAGAGATTAAATTTTACGAGCTGGGTGAGCTTGCTACGAACAAATTTAGGTATGTATATGATGAATTAATCGATAGAGAGTAATCCGTATAGGAAATTATGTTCTAATCAGATTCCTCAAACGCTGCATTGAAAGGAAGAATGTTATTATATGCATACTGCTGTATTCAATCGTGTTTCTCCTCTTCCAAATGTTTGTTCGTCAACTATCAAGCAATACTTCCCCCAAATATATTTTGAATTTTCGATTAAACTTTTTTGTTTTGACAATAAAACTTTAGTTTTGTTAATTATCCACGTGTGTTATTTATAATTTCATTCACCATCAGGTTTTAACTGCTGTTCTTCAATAAGTGTAAATAAGCTTGAATGAATTCTTGTATATCTCGTAAGATTTTTTCACGAAAGGTTATCTAAACTTGTGTACGATGAGATGCAACGAGATTTTAAGGGGTTACAAAAATCCTGTTTGAACGTTCTGAAGTGATATTGCTCCTGTACTTGAAAATAGAATATTCATCATTAAATCGATTGATATCTCAGGATTTGATGATAATAAATGTAAATTTCTATAGGGAGGACGAGGGTTTCATCAAAGAAGAGGAAAAGCCGCTGCCATCGCACGATTACCAGAGGAAGATCTGGTTGTTGTTCGAGTATCCGGAGAGCTCTCAAGGTGCTCGCGTTGTCGCCATAATCTCCGTTTTTGTGATTCTCCTCTCGATCGTGATCTTCTGCCTTGAGACCTTACCCGAATTCAAACACTATAAGGTCTTTAATACGACAACGAACGGCACGAAGATCGAGGAGGACGAAGTGCCCGATATAACGGACCCGTTCTTCCTAATAGAGACTATTTGTATCATCTGGTTCACGTTCGAGTTAATAGTGCGCTTCCTCGCATGTCCAAATAAGCTTAACTTCTTCCGTGACGTTATGAACATCATCGATATCATCGCGATCATTCCGTATTTCATTACTCTCGGCACGGTCATGGCCGAGGAGGAGGACACTCTCCATCTGCCAAAGGCGCCGGTCAGCCCGCAGGACAAGAGCACAAATCAGGCTATGTCCCTGGCGATACTCAGGGTAATAAGGCTGGTCAGGGTGTTTCGGATATTTAAGTTATCTAGGCACAGTAAAGGCCTCCAAATACTTGGCCGTACCCTCAAAGCCTCCATGAGGGAACTCGGTCTTCTCATCTTTTTCCTCTTCATCGGTGAGTGAATTCTCGTTCTTATTATTACAATTAGGACTATATTTCGTTGGTTGAAAATTTGAGATTTCGTCGAAATGATTGACGTTTCTTGAAATTCAATGACTACTCAATGATTTCATTGCTCCACGCATTTTCTGAGTTTCGTCGAAATCCTTCAACCGCTCATGGAACGGACCCAACAAAATATTTGTATCCATGAGAGAAAATTGAATAGACATTTAATCTAAATCGTTATTGTTATTCTTGTTATTATTAATACTATCATCATTATTATCATCATGTTATATATTCAATAATATCTTAAACTACATAAATAATTCATACTCCATATTTCGATCTTTCGAAACTTCGAGGAACAGAAACAAATGTTTTTTTTTTCACTAATCAATTAGAATTCTATTCGATAGAGCTTATACTTTGGTAGTGGGCATGGTGTTAATGAAGATAATTGATAATATAGTTAAAACCGGTGGTAGAGATAGAAAGATCGACACTTTTTTTGGTAATCAGTAAACATAGTACTTTCATGTCGCATCTTTTGTAGTATTCGTAGACATCATTCGATAAATAATATTGTCTTTTTCCTCACGTAGATGATAATACACATAGAACACTGAAAATTTCTCATTCATTTTTCTTCTCTCACCCCAATGTATCTTGAATAACTTGAATTCATCGTATATTCCCATAATGAATATGCCCACTTCATAAGTATAAACTCTACCGTGCATTTTCTTGAGATATCCGTTTCCTTGATCTTCCCTCGTTCAAGGTGGATACACGTTTGTTGTGGATATAAATATACGTCGGATGGTTGAATGGTATAACGTGTTTGAGAAAATGCACGGTACGCTACAGATATTGTAAGAATGGTTATATACTTAAGCAGAAAAAACAATCCGAATTGAAGCAATTCGGATTATGGGGAAATATATTCCAACCGACGACCGGAGTTGTTCAACGAGAAATCAGGATTTCGAATGAACAAGAGACGTAGAAATGTTCCAGGAAGGAAATGAAGTCTTAATGACACTGAATCACGAGCGAATCGTTATGTAGAAAGTACTTGTTCGCTTGATACTCGTATCGTTATGTAGAAAAGATATTATGTAATATCTTTAATATGATGTTTGAGGATTTGATTTGTGTCTTGAAAAATTCCACGATCACGATCGTTATTCAAAAAGGGATGATTAATGTTTCTTTGCGTTGATATCAGTAATTATATGGACATTTTTTCATCAGATGACTGCGTAATGCAATCTTAAACGATCAATTCAAAGTTGATCCTTATTCAGGGGAGAAAATGGAAGGGTAAATTTGTGCGTCCGTTGTAGAGTAAATTTTTGTGAAATGCTCCAACGAATAGTATTTCACGTTGGAACGAACATCTGTCTGATTTCTTTTAAATCCATGTCGAGGTCGTTATGAACTTTTGAACAAAAATCAAAGCACATGCCGCAAGACTCATTAATTCCGACGAATGGTTGAAGTTATAACTTGTAAATGAATGGAGAGAATTTTTTCATCTCCTCGCGGAGTAAATTATTTGGAATGTACAAGAAGGTGCTTTATACATGATTGATAAATGATTTGAGTATCAATTTGGGAAAAGAGATATCAAAATGCATGGAGAGTGAAGAATAATGCTCTAGGTATGATACATTCTTTGAAAGTGGGAGTGGAAAAGCGGTAAGAAATATGATGTAGTTTTTCTATAGTACTTACAAGTAATGTTCCTACGTCTACGGTGGCTGTAGTTGAAATATTCGAAACATCTTTTTCCTTCGTGTTATAATTCATACCTATCGATATTATTCATTTGATTATGGAAAATGGAGTTTTAGTACATGGAGAGGGAAAACAAGCTCTAAAAGCATGAAACTTCACTATAATAATACTTTTGTTATAACATGCTGATTGAAACGTTGAAAGCCTATCGTAACAAAAGCATGAAGACGTGAAGGAAAAAACCACACAAACAAAAACCCTTAGAAAAATCTATAGACTCAAACTTAGTCCAACGAGACGATGTCTGATTTCAATAAAATTTGACTAGTTGATTTGATTGAATGATTCAAGCCAAAGAATATTTCGCTTCTTTCATAGACCTTTTGTGTTTGTTCAAGAATTCTATTTCCAATTGAATTCAAATAACTTCTGATAGGAAACATCATAGCGCAAATAGGAGTGACGAACGAACTATTTATTTGATATGTGGAAAATTCTTTCTTCACGGAAACGCATCACATAAAAGAATGACATGATGTTTCAGTTCCATCCTATCATTTGTTCCACTGCACTACTAAACGCTTTTCCTTTGAAACAATGCAAATTATCAGGATCCGACAGGATTTCCACCAAGCTTAACTACTGTCGTGCATATATCTGCAGGTTTGATGTAACTTTATATCACTTTCATGCGGTTTCCAAATACTCAAAGAGAATGAGCTTTGATCTGAATCATTCAAACTATGACTGATCGATATGAGTAGACAGATATCCACCTCCAATTGAGTCCAAAGAATTGTTGATGTGAGAAAAACTACAAAATCTAAATTTCTCTCAATATCGTCGAGTATTTGTTGACTCAATTTCTAAACAGATTAAATATGGATATAGCAGATATAATAATGATTTCAATACCTCATCGGTAGAATTTAGGAGTTTCAATTAATTGAGAGGAACAGTACACTGAGAGAAAGAGCAAGCTTTAAAGGCAAGGGACCCTTCACGCTTCTAACGCTGTTGTTATAGCATGCCTTTAACGCATGGCGACATGCTTAGAAGGCATGGGACTCATACTCAAAAAACATGGGCTCGTGGGTTGAAAGCATGGACTCTTGCGTTTAACGCACGTTATAACAAATGCTTTAGAAGCGTGAAGTACTCCCTTGCGTTTAGAGCATGCTTTTTCTCTCGGTATATAAAGTATGGGGCACGTTTATTTCGACAACAAATTTCAAAAAACAGAGGATATCGTGAAGTTTGAATATTTATTTTTTATGCCATCTTGACAAGAACTGGGGAGTTCAAATTACACGACGTGGTTTATTGTATCGTTCTTTATCATGCCGAGATACACCTGACTTGATGCGATAAACGACAAGGCAATAAATAGCGTCACGTAATTTATAAATGGTCCCTTATCTATGTGACACTGTTATAAAGCTTGACTAGAATCTATTCATACTAAATGTTTCACGTCGACATTAAATTTTTACTACATAGATTTTGTGCGGATAGGTTCATAATTGGGTTGAGAAAAATGGATTTACGTTGGTGAGCTAATTTCATTGCAGATTTCTTCTATCGGTAACTCACATCAATTTGTTATGTGGTTACACTGGAATAAATATTATGATATGTACAGAAATTCCTGTCGCAGTCTATGCTACTCTCGTGGAGACCATAGACTTTCCAAGCGTCAAGGGAAATGAATGATTGCTACAACACCGGAAACATCCTCACAGTGGGGATTTTTGTGTATTTTTAAAACACATATGCTCTAGGTGGTTCCTTCGGAGTTTATATTGAATATTGATACGAAATATGTATCAGAATTGAGTTGATACTGGAAATCTGTTGATTTAACAATTTTATTCGTCGTTTTCAACACTAACTTCAAAAGTGAACCATGATTCGCTAGTGAAATTTACCAGGGGCAAAACAACTTAACGCTATGAATGGGTGTTCAATAGCGATCGGCAATATGTCACGATATCGATATGTTTTATACAATTTGTCTGAAGTTTTGGTCGGTATTCTATGGAATTCAAAGGATACTCGACTAATTTTCTATGAAAATATGGATATTGTGAAACATCACCGATCGCTAATGCTCAAAGCATCCAACTATCTAAGACTAAACAAAAATGAACTCAAACGCATTTGACTGTTATAGTTCGGCTTGTTTGGACGTCTCTCTTTGCGGAAAAGTTTGCAAAATTTTATATAATTTATATATGATACAATCAAGTTTATACATACTTCATATGTAATTTATGTATAATTCTAAGTGAATTCAATATAATTTCGAGAGTTCTTTCAATCCAGCATCAGAATTAAAAGGATGTCATCATAATTGAGTAGGTACCCAGACACTCTTGAACCACCTGTGGTTGCCCCTTTGACATTCACTGATTCTCATTACTTTTCACTGATTCGGATTTACAGAGAAAATTACTGAGTAACTTTTATCCAATTTTAATCGGTTCAAACAGCGCCCGGTTAGTTCAAGTGAGTTACGCTGAGGTAACCGGTTCGAATTTTATATATCATAAACAATAACCACACAGGCCTATTACCCATATTTGCAATATAAGTGTGATAAAATCCACTACTATTAGAGTTTCAGATAATTTCTCAATGAAATCATATGTAAAACTTGAGATTTTATTTTGTGAAAACCGTGTTCAGTAGATTTATGAATACACAATGCAGTCGAAAACTCAATTGGAATGTTATAACAGGATTGTTTTTCTTACCTTGCCAAAATCCTATTGATTGAAAAGGGGAACCAAGAAAATCCAAATGTGATTAAACAGAATTTAGACGATGGTAAAGAAATTCCCTGTCCAACAAGATTCGAATCACTGAATTTTCATCATAATACATCTATTAGTGAACGTGTAATGAATCATAAGTTGCGAATTATTTATTTCTTCATTTATTTTGTATTATAATCAAGAACGAAATTATACCTGCTTGATAAATGAAGTTCCACAAAAGAGACTTCCCATGATTATTTATCAATATAACTCAAGTTCTTTCTTCATCTCCTTCCGTAGAAAAAAAAATCATTAGACTATTCACTCAATTTCCTGAACTCTTTTGTTTTTCACTATAGTTGTTGAATCAAAATTTTTTCTTCCTCTTATTTCAGCACTCACTCCACTTTTCTCCTTCATCCTGGCTCCTTTCAAGTATTGTCCTTTCCTTGCTCTTTCATCCCTTCATTCGTCCCATCTTCTATCCCTGTCTGTTATTTTTCCTTCCGCAGCTTTCTCAAATATCCCATTCTTCTTCGTCGCCTTTTTTATTGTCTTCAAGTACTTCCTCCATCATTTATATATTTTCTTTATCCCCATTTCACGTTTCCTTTATCTTTATTCTTCTTTCACCTCTTAACCTTGTCTTCATGTTTTGTCATCATAAAATTTATGCACAGATTAAGAAGCATTAAAAACGAAGATTAATATGATTCAGTTTCCGAATTTATTTCTTAACGAGTGTAGTCTGTGTCCAATTTGCAAATTGAATGAAGTGTATAAGAAGGTGGATAATGAGAATTTTCATTATATTTCCTAGAATTTGAGAGATTTTCTTATTCATCAGAGAACTTTATTGCAAAACAAAGAGTGAATATGTATTTGTGTGATATGTGGATTGAAATATCAGATAACAGCAGGAAATGTTTTAAAAGTTCTTGAAACGGTTGGGAAATATCTTTATATTGTCTAGGTATACGCGTTGCTTCAATCCTACTATTCTTCTCACCAACTGTTGCTTTCTTGGCTCATTATCACTTTTTTCTGGTGAATCCTTTTCTTCTCGCGATTCGTCTTTTCTATTCATCGTGCTGTCTATTGTACTGTGATTATGCATTTGATACTCTGTTCGGTGTGCTTGACTTGTTATTCTCCTCATATTCTTTGTGATGTTTTTGTTTGTATAGGAATTATCTGCCTAATGTATTTAATCATTTCTACCAAACGATGGTTTTATACACTAAGAGAAAAACACATAGCTACAACCACTGAAATTTAGAAATCCCAGGTGGAGTAAGGTTGGGTCTTGAAAATGAAAATTATTCAGTAGAACTGAATTTTCTAATCACGGAGAAAAAATTATTGCTGGCATAACAAGCAGGTCTGTTACTATAGCGCCTACAAAAAAATTGGCATCAAGAGCAAGAAAAATGATTGACACAACTACACTTTTTTGCTGACATAGACAAATTTGTTAACAGAACTAACGTCTTCGCTGCTGGAGTGAATATTTTTGCAAAGACAACCAATTTCTTTGTAGGTGCTATAGTAGCAAACCATTTTTTCTCCATGATTATGTGATATTAAACTATTCTCCTCCTCAGTATAGAATTTTGATAGAAGGTGTCGAAAGTTAAGGCAAAATTATTTTCATTTTATCAGATTTGTGTTGTACACGTAATGAGAGCCCAACAGTTTCACTCCATCACTCGATCTTTTGTGAAGGAGAAAATTAACAAAATCTTCACGAAAACTGATAATGCGATTTCCAAAATCTGATTTCACAGTAACAGTGTGTGTACTTGTAACCCCAGACAGAATGGAGTATTCTTGGATTTGATGCGACTTCCCTAATACAGCTTTAGTAACTTTGACTGAACTTCGACATCCTTGTTCTGTCTTGCTTTCGTAGCAAGAAACTCAAGTCCTTCCAAGAAGCTGAACATTGATTATCGATAATCTCACAATGCCAAGTTGGATCGCACATCTTCAATTCTCCAAGGAAACTACCTCTTCCAAGAAATGGGACATTGGTTCCTAATAATTTTATATACTGAGAAGATCCTTTAGTTGCAATAACTCAAAACGATATTGAATACAGAATTTGAGTTGCCTCAACTGAAATATTGTTTGTTTCCATAAAAATTTCACTTGAAAGAACTACTGTTTGGTTAAGGCAACTGAATTTTTGATATAACGAAAAATTTTCCTCGGTGTAAGAATTCTGCTTCCTTGAAAAAAAATTTAGTTCTCTGCAAGATCAATCCCGCAACTTTGATTCCACAGATGACCACACCAAGTATTTCAGTCCCCATTGTTCAAAGCCATTTTTTGCGAGTGGAGTAGTTCTAACTGTGGTAGATTGTATTTAAGTTCTCCTGGAAATCAAACTTTATTGAGAACAAAAATTTTGGGGCACATAAAGTCATTTATCATCACCACAATAGTTTAAAATCTAACTCGGAAAACCTGTGTTGTATCTTGATACATTTAGGGTGTTTAAATCGTGTGATCATTCTTCAAACATTTAAAGGTGTATAATTGTGCCAATAATCCAAATGAAATGTTTTATAATGAAACATTTCGTCCGCTTTATGTATATATCTACAAAGTTTGGAGTGTTTAAAAAGTGAGTACACGATTTAAACACGCAGAGTGTATAAAAACTGAACACTTGAATTTACAGTGTGATTTTAATCACACACCAAAATGTTTGATTGTGACAGTCATCCAGTTTTTCTGTACAAAATTGCCCTAATAGAAATCTTTCTGGTAACTCTTGAAGCTATCATGAGACCTTATTAGGCTTTGCAAGTCCCTTACATGGGACCGATGAGGCCTTGCGAGGCCTAGAAAATGACTGGAGTAATTTCTACTGGAGTCGGTGTTCACTTGAAACATAGTACATCAATTCTGTACAGCACCATCATATATTCCAACGACGTCGAATTCATATTCATAACAAAAAAATTATTCATAAACACGAATAAACACAAAGCAAGATCTCAATATAGGTCAAGAGTCGTTCAGAGCTTAAGTATTATTTACATGAACTTGCATATTCAGATAGAGGTAGAAAATTTAATAATAAACTTCATTTCGAAAAGAGAAGACAGGCAAATCCTTCACGTGAGAATGACTGTTGAATCAATTATTATTGAATCTGAAGTTCATGTCTGAGGGATTAGGGTTTATTTCGATTCTATCTTGTCTTCTTTCATTATCACTGAATTACTTATTTGTCATTGCTCATTCCCTTGATTACCAAATATTTTGTTTCTCCTCGTCTCAACGAATAAACCTAAAACCTCTCGATTCCTATATTCTGGTTCTTTTCGAATGTCAAAAGACATGAAAGATCCTCAGAAATGGGATTCAATGAGATCAAGCTTCAATAGGATCAGCTTAATTGACCTTTGACCTTTCAATCGAGGTGAATGAATTCGGGGCATTCTCTGATCTGGAATATGATTGTTCTCTCTTCTATTTTGCTGCGAAAGTTTCACGAATTCGAATGAATTCAATTCCTGTACTGTATGGACTTCTGAATTTTTATTCTAAAAAGTACAAAATCAATTTTAATCTGAATGTGAGGACTCGGACTGTGATATTCAATACCTGTGGAATTTCTATACGTCAGCATCTCCCCAAATCTTCTCTTGTCTCGCCAATGAGTACGATGGGTGCATACTGAATGAACAGTTAAGCATTCATCACTGTATACTGCTTCTTTTCCACACTATTCAAGAAATCACTCATTTTTTTGTTTGATACGAATCGAGGAAAAGTTCAGCATTATGAATCGACATAAATAGCCATCAATGAATTCATTCTTGTTTTCAAGTACATACTTATAAGAATGTGTGACTTTCCCAGATTCACCAGTGAATAAACAGCTGGGAAAATGGATGTTGTAAAATTGTTAAACTATCCTCTAGTGGAAGTCATTCAAGTAATTTTTTAGGCTATTCCAAGGCTTCGCCAGGCTTTGCAAATCCTTTGAGGGCAATCAAGTACCAACAAAAGCGAGCCAACTTTTGCGCCAACTTTTTTCATGAATTATGCGTTCGAATGCAATTTTCAATGGATAATAATGAAACCCACGACCAAGATTAGACTCTGAAGGCAAATTTCAGTCTTTTTCTAATTTCCTGGCGAGTATGAGGGAATTTTAAAAGTAATAACCTCCAATTGTCCAAAATTTTTTGTAATTTCGTTTTCCAATACTTGCAAACTATGAAGAAACCTAAATTGATATTCAGAGTCCAATCTCAGGTATGTACTTGATTATCGATTTCAAATTCAATGTTATCAAATAATTTATAAAAAAAAGTTGGCGCAAAATTTTACCTGCTTCTCCTGATGCTTGAGTGCCCTTAAAAGGGCCTAATGAGGTTTCACGAAGACTATGGAATGATTCAAGTGATTTCTACTAGAATCATTTGAGAATTGTTTACCAAATGTTTAACAAGTATCAATATCTCTTACATCAACATTTGATCGAATCAAATCAGTTTTGAATGATTGTTTAATACATTTTACATATATCTTTCATTCTATCGCACTCGTTTATTCAATGTTGCATTCACCCTATTGAAATATAAAGAATTTTTACACAGAGAGATATTTCAATCATCGTAAAATACTCCTGCATGAAACAGCCGAGAGCGTTTAACTGAACTCCCTAATTGCTTTTTATTAAAAAAAAAATTCCTTGTTCGAGGGATATTAAACAAAACTGGTCAAACTCCTGTACAGAATAAAATTATATTTTGTTGAGTTTATGGACGTCATTAATTCCTCGACAAGGTAGTTTCTTCCGTAATATCCATAGGAATATTTTTACAACTACACGAATGTTGATTGATGATATTCCTTCATCATCTCCAATATAATTATACAGAGAGAAGGGGAGAATGGTCGCAGTTACTGGAAGTGTTTCAAATGAAATACAACCGTAGCCTTATACATGTATAATATAAAATAAAATAAAAGGGACAGGAATTCCAACCCTCGCTAGTTACAATTCACATCAGTTCTTCGGTAATTAATCTTGGAAAAGAATACTTGGATTCATTCATCACAGAAATAGCAATTCGTGTTTCGCCTTATATGCAAATCAAATTAAAAAATGATTTATCGTCACTTGGGATTGAGTTTTCATTGAAATTTTTCAGCTATGTATCACACTTAACGATGTTTT
Source organism: Gonatopus flavifemur (assembly GCA_018340375.1). Taxonomy (NCBI): domain Eukaryota; kingdom Metazoa; phylum Arthropoda; class Insecta; order Hymenoptera; family Dryinidae; genus Gonatopus; species Gonatopus flavifemur. Next base: position 42,138,300 of record JAFFJZ010000003.1, on the reverse strand, counting down.
CCATTGTTCATTGATGAATAATGAGTTTATTCTGTGAATTATAGTGAGTGAAACTCTTTATGTCAAAATAAAAACCATCGAAATTCTGAAAAACTCAGTGATGAAGTTACAGCAAATTTTGTATTTTGCATTATCAGGAATTTTCATTTGTCATTCAAGTTTCGTGACATCAGATAGTTGAAAATGTGATTTATCATCTCTCTAGTATTTGAATTTGTATGAATATGGTAGAACAGTCTGCACGTAGTTCATGTTAAATTTTGTTCAATACTTTCAATATGAATGATACAAATCAATCATGCGCGGAAAATGATTGCTGTATTCTTTGAAGTTGTAGTTAGAAAATTTGTGCATTTGTTGGATGGAACTTAAGGTTCTATGAGGAACAATTGGATAATCTTACACTTAGGAAAAAAATCTGGTTCGCATGATCAGGCGAAGTAGTTATTTTTGGCTTTAACCATTCTGTCCAGTCGTCACAACCAGATTCACATGGTTTTGTGTTGTTTTCCTGGTTATCATCACCAGATTTCAGGTCACTGTAACTATGAGTCCTCAACCATGCAAGAATGGTTGCTGTAACCACATCGCTTCTTTCTCAGTATATTCTGGAAATCTTGATCACAAAGTTTTGTAGAAGATTGAACAGGTGCCCGACTATAAAAAGTAAAAGATCAGGGCCTTGTGAATCAACCTGATTAGGAAAAATACCCATAAATTAGAAGTGCGAAGTTGGGAAGGATCCAATGTGGCTCTGGTCACTACCGTATTCAAACAATAAGGTGAATTTATTTAGGTGATGAAAAATCTTTACTTATTCTTCTAAATCAATTTCGTCGCCTTCACAGTAATCCCTACTTGATACATTTCACTTATGCCAACGTTTTCTCTAATTCTCGAAACAATTTGAAAAGTCTTCTTCTCATATAGCCTTCAATGCTTCCGTCGATTCGGCTTTTATTTCCTCGATCAAGGTAGTTGAAACAGTGTCCAAGGAGTAATCTTTTTAGTTTGAGGAATAGCCAAAAGTCACTCGGCGCTAAATCTGGCAATACTTTGTAACCCTATCGGACTCTAATTATACTTCCATCTAATCTTGACTTGTCTATAATTAGGCATGCCCCTGTAAGGCATGCAATAGGATTACCTGATCATGCTCCTATTAGTGATAAATAGTAAGGATGAATTTCTAGTCAGGTGTGTTAAATAGTCAAATATCTTCATTCTTGAGGATAGGGATAAACTTCATACTGTAGATAAAATTCTCCTATGATCAGTAGACGGGATCCATCATTTGAAGGAAAAATTCTCATAATTTCCACAAAGTGCTTGATATAAATCTCTTAATCAGTAGGTGAAACAAGAATCAAAATGATCCATAATTTACAACCTATACGAAAAAGCAATGACTTCCGCCCCTCAATAAAAGTACATGAGATTAAAAAACACAGTAACCTTTCGACATTGAGTGAATTTTATTGAATTATGTACTGGAAAAAGGGTTGATTTGTATTAAATGGATTTCGGAATTGCACATACTGAGAAATATCCATTATAAATCACTAGACTCGCTAGTATATTGAGGATATACTTGCATTTTGAAGTTATATACCAAACATTATCTTCAAAAGTACCAGACTTTCCGTGAGTTAATGGTAGAATGAGAACATTTTGTAATAGAAAGTCTGATACTTTTGGAGAGAACGTTTGGTATATAACTACAACATACAAGTATATCCTCAATATACTAGCGAATCTAGTAATTCATGATAGACAATTTTTCTCCGTGTACAACGAGACAAATATTCATGTCACGAAAATATAATTTACTTCTTCAAAATGAACTCAATTACTATATATTTTGAGAGAAATCATTTTGAGGAAATAAATGGTTATTGCATGAAATGGATACTTTTTCTGCCGTATCCAAATCATCACATAAAAAGCTTCCTTTGGAATTGCAAATTAGACTCATGTGAAAGAACGCAAAACTACGTTATTCTACTTCGAACAATATGATTCGCTTCAATGCATGTTGTTTTGTTAAAACACGTAAAATAAGAAACGGATTTTCGACCTCAATATCACTAGCATATTTTTGCTTTAAGAATGAAGTGATGAAAGATGAAATGTGAACATGAGAGAAGGGTTTTTTCCACAAACAACATGGTTATTCGGTCTTTAGAATCATTTACAGCATAGATTCATAAGGAAATGAATGAGAAAAATGAGAATCTAGGACTGAATTACGAATTATCATTACCTTGTATGGAAATAAACAAACTGTTTCCACTGGAGTGGAAATTTCAACGTGCAAAATGATGAGAACTAATTAGCTTGTCTTATACTTGTGTTCATGAATATGAACATATTTTTTCAAATTCCATAATTTTCCTTACAATCGATTTTTATTTAAACAAATTCAAAATGATCCCTTCGTGTATCGTCCTTCATACGATGAACTTGCCACTTTGAAACGATAGAGTTTTATTGAATATTTGCCTGATATTTTAGGATGTGGAACAAGGATCAATTTGAGCCAGCACTACTTTCTGAAAAATTCTACAACAGTTATTATGAATTTTGTATATTTTATTATCCTGGATTCTATTGAGAAGAAACGTTTGAGTCGTGCGCTACTTATGATGAGATATTAAGAACAGATTATTCAATTCTTACTTTTGATAATATTTCACCACACTGAGAGAACTATTTAGTTGCCGTGACTACAAATTTAGTGACATATGATACCAAATAGGAGATTTAATTGTCTCGGCAAAATATTAGTCTTCTCAATTGAAAATTTTTCTTGAAACAATCAATATTTTAGTTCAAGTAACTCAAATTTTTTATTTGATATCTTTTTGGATCATTGCAATTAAAGAGTTTTCTCAGTGTAGAAAATCTCTGCTGAATAAAGAATTTATAATCTCGCAGCTGCAAACAATCTTTCTCTCAGCACTTTCAACTTCATCTCTCCTAAAATTTAGCAAAAATAGTTCATATTCAGTTCTCAATGAACATTTTTGTGTAAATCTTCCGAGAGACTCTAAAAAATGTCTCATGCAACAGATCTTATGTAAGATATTTTTCACATGTCTTCCAAATGAAAGGTCTGTAAAATATCTAGATTTTTCCATAACTCATCTTTCGAATGTCTTTGACATATCTTTTAGATTCATCCAAATATTTTTGCTGGGTTGTCTTCTTAATACCGAAACCATTCTTGTCCGTATAAACGTGGTTAAAGAGAACAGATTTAAGAGTGATAACTATATCAATGACAACACAATAAGTGTCGTGTCGATCAATCACGATAGAAGATCTTTTTCGATTCTACACAATTGATAAATAAAAAGAATAATCGTGTCTTCTCGATTTTATAAATATATCATATAAACTGAAGAACTGTATTATCATGTTCACTGAGAAGTTCATACAGCCCCTCCAAAAATTTTTACAATAAATTAAAAAGTATACATCTTTCAATTGTGTCAAATCTCATCATATTCTATCTTTTCACCTCTTCTGAAATAGAATTAACGAACTTTCATTCTTCCATTCCCTCGATTAATCTAAACGTCTAATAAATCATGCATCTGCGAAAAAGCAGAAAATCACTTTAAATCTACTTTGATAATTACATTATAAACAAAGAGGGAATATATAAAACCTCAAAATCTGGTGGATATTTTTCAAGACCATAAATACGATCCTTAAGCATCAGAATCTAACTCTGGAGGTGGAATTGCGTTGGAGATACGAAGTGTATCCAAGAGATTTAGAACGTTACACTCACAGCAGCGGTACAGAGGAGAGGACGAGAAGAAGCGGACGAGAAAGTAAAGAAAAAAGAAACTTGAGAGAGAAGGAAGCCAATGCAGCAGTCGGGTTGAATCCAATCAAATCGATCTTAAACCAGATCTCCTGGCGATTATTTTTCCAGGTGTGGTGGTATTCTCTTCGGCAGTTTACTTCGCGGAGGCGGGCACGCAGGAGAGCCTCTTCAAATCAATACCGGACGCTTTCTGGTGGGCGGTGGTCACGATGACGACCGTCGGCTACGGGGACATGAGGTACAAACCCTTGCCGGGGGCGTTAAACCCTCTGAACCGTGCTTTCTTCCTTGTATTGCAGGTGTGGTGCTATTCTCCTCGGCTGTATACTTCGCGGAGGCCGGCTCCGAGAATTCGTTCTTCAAGTCCATTCCGGACGCGTTCTGGTGGGCCGTTGTCACGATGACGACCGTGGGCTATGGTGACATGACGTATGATGTACTCACTTTCACTTAAGACTAGTTAATGTCAACGCCAGATCAGAATTTAAACAAAAAAAAACCTATAGGCAACTAAAAGCAAGCCAATCAACATTTACACTCATTGACTCGTTGATTCACTGATTCACAACGTTGACCTTTTTCGATAAACACAGGTTGGTAGAAGGTTTTCATATGTTGCAGATATCGTACATTTATTCAACTCTTCTCCAAACATGAAATGATTCGAATTTCGTAATCGAATTTTTTTTGAAGCAACGTGGATTAGTTTTTTTATTAACATCTTGTCGTATTCTATTGAGGAAGAATTTCATATTCCGATAACGTGAATGAGCTTTTGATTCGTGCGTATCGTACAGCATAATACAATTATGGAGAAGGTGTTATGCGTGTTCGTATGATGGACGATCTTCAGTATAAACGTAGAGATATATCGAATCGATAGAATTTAATATTCATCATCCCATGTAAAAAAAACTAGATATAACCGTATCTAAGCCAGGCATAAATAATGTGTGGAAATGGGCTCAAATGACTCACTTTTGTCAAATGAGGCATTTGAGCGTATATAGTTTTTGTGACCCCATTTCCAGACATAAATTATGCCTGGTTTACATATGGTTATATCTAGTTTTTTTTACATGAGATGGTTATATGGATTCGGTTTCAGAAACGGATCAATGTCGTGATTCGTATTGCGTATTTTGATATTTCCATTTCACATTTTCTCGCCTTATTTCTAGAATGATGTGATGGTGTTGATCAATCCCATTTCATTTTTTGTTTGTCTGACCATTTGTGTTACAGCGAGGAAGTATCGGAATTTCATGAAAAATTTATACAAAATTCTTTATCAAATTTTTGTATATTTTTTTATATGTTTGATAAATTCCTACTCCACCAGTTCTAAACCGAGAAGATAAATGGGAAAATGGAATGCAATTGATGAAACCCTGTAAAACAATCTGTGAATTCAATCAGAAATTTTTCAGGAATTCAGGCAGCAATGAGCCGTTAAGCTCTTGGAAATGTAGACGAAAGTTTGCTACATACATACCGAGCTGAGCGATAAATATAAATTTCTAAATATGCAGTGATGAAGTACAATACCAAAATTAAACTCTGCATATCAAATTGGAATTGTAAATGATTCCTGAAAATCTTGCAAACGATTATGCACGGCAAAGAATGAGGATTGAAATATTACTACATCTTGTACTAAAAAAAAAGTGGAGTAAAAATTATACTGTTTTATTTATCCTGTCACTTCAGTACAAAATATAGTGATATTCAAAACCTCATTCCTCTACGTGTATAAGCATATTAACCGAGAAATCACTGTTGGAATTATCTGTGTTAAATTTCATATACTAGATATGGAAGTTTTTTTCATATACATTTTTACATTGAATTTGCACATCTGATTGTCGATTGCATTGTCAATCAATGTAGTAAAATTGGCTTCGTATAGAATTAATAAATTTAATGTACAAATTTACATTAATGGTTATGGAATTCACAAACATTTCTAACAGTGATGTCAATAATTTTCTTAAGGTAAACTACACAGTAGATGAACGATCCATGGAAGAAATAACTATTAAAACTTTCTGCTACATTAAAATAATTCAATTGTTTTCAGAAGAAGTTACTTCTATTGTGAAAACATTCGAATTATTTTAGTGTACACCCAGAGAAATGTTTTACTTGAATATGAACCTACTAGAGATTTAATTGTATCCAATAAAATTTTATTTAATTCAAGTAAATTTTATTTGAACTGAATAAAAATTTATTCGGATGAAATAAATTGTTTATTTGATCCAACTAAAACTCTAGTAGGTTCATATAAAATCAAAATAGTCAAAATAGACATTGTAGTTGAGTCAAATAAATTTTAGTTGATTCAAACAAATTTTCGTTGAATCAAATAAATCCGGGTATACCATTTTTCTGGGTGTGGCAAGAATTTATAATACTTACTCCTTTTATGAATCGCTCACCTACTGGATAGTTCACCCTAAATTGTCTTCTCATGTTGAGCAATTACTTTGGGGTTGGAATTTTTATTTAGAGGATAACCCTAGTAATATACTTGAGCACTGCATATTCAAAAGTTTTGATCATTGCTTAGTCATTTAAAAAATACATCAGGAAGTTTGATCCGTTTGCTGCTGCTCCTTTAAATTATTGAGATTTTAGTATTTATATTAGAAAATGTGGTGAATATATCGATTTTTGGACAATTCTACCGAAAAGTACGATAAATCTATCCAATTTTGAAGAATTTTCACCTAATGCAATTGGGTTACTTGCTTCCCCTCAAATCTCATTGAATTCACCGAGATTTTTCTTACAGTGAATTGATAACATCCTAGAGAGAAGGCTAGTGAAGAAAGGTGATTCAAAACAATATTTGAACATGATTAACAATTTTGCGTAACAGAATTCGATATTTACTGATTTTCCTCAGTAGAACTCTCACTCTAGTTATCATCTAGGCCTCACAAGGCTTCACCAGGCCTGTGTGAGGGACTTGCAAGGCCTTGTAAGGGCCTTGTAAAAATTGTTGTGCTCTGTGGGATAGTTTTTCATGTCAAGTTGTATGAAATCAACATATTAACAGCCAGACCCATCAGATTATAAATGTGTGATCAGAAAAAAAATGTTCGAAAATCTGTAGCTCCTACTCCGAGGAAATTTTATATTTGGATGTGTTTGGATTGACTCAACACTGTTTCAATCAACTACACTGTTAGGAATTCCTGCATTAATGTCAATGTTTCCGCTGAAAGTTGTTTTCAAATGTCTGTATGAATTCACTTAATGTGCATTATCTATAGTTGTTTCATGTTAATATACATCAAATGGGATGTAGACTGTGTATGAACGGAAATTCATGTACGTGATTCAAAATAACTTCCAGATATTTCTGACAGTTTAAATTTCTATTTGAGTATGAACGTACTAGGCTTTTATTTGTTGGATCAAATAAAAAATTTATTTCATCCAAATAAATTTGTATTCATTTCAAATGAAATTTACTTGAATCAAGTAAAAATTAACTGGATGCAATGAAATATCTAGTGGGTTCATATTCAAATAAACCATTCTTCTGGGCGTGTAAACGAACGAAGAGTAAATTCTTTATGAAACTCATGGGGCATTTTGTCATTATTGGAGAGGAATATCAAAAAACTTCCTAACCAAGAATAAAATTTGGGGATAAGGAGTGATTTATTTGTAGGACTTGAATTGCGCGAGCTGCGTTCAAAATTCCTTTCACGTGTATAGATTTTTTTTACACTTTTGATAAAATCCATATATAAAGCAAGAGATATATATTGAAATGAAAATATTGTGATGAGATAAAGTGGAAGTATCTGTTCTTATGCATATCCACTGTAAACCTAGATAGTTATAGATTAAATATAGCGTTACAAAATTTTCAAGTACTTTTTTAAACTCAGTCCAACATTATTGAAACATTCTCAAAATGTTTTATGCACATCCTGAGCTACTCAATTTTTGATAATTAGAATAAACGATATATTTTTGGAATGTAACGAAAAATAGAAGCGCAGCAGAAAATAGCACGATTTTAATTGGATGTTTAAAACTCGGTAGACGAGAAAAAATAATTACATGTTACCCATACGAACACACTATTTACACGCCAACCTGTGTTTAGAGAAAATTTGTGCTCCTCATATAACTGGGAACACCTTTTCTACATTCACATTCATGTACTTCATGCCCGTGTTTCTGAACGATTCATTTTGATTTCCTTCTTTCATATCTCCACACCATCGTAAGACTTCCAACGAATTTTTTAGATGATCGAATCATATATGACTGATGTATGGACTATATACGCGTTTCGTTGACAGATTTTGTCATTTATAAATCGTATATAGATTATATGTGATGAGTATACGGTTTAGAATTTATTTCTGGTTTTCTTTCCATCAATGTTCAATCTATATTCTATCTCCTGCCCTTGGAATTGAATTGTTTGATGTTTTTATCTCTAAATATTCGTTGCATCAGGAAATGTTCATGATGTATCAAATTCCGCACCTTGTCATGGAATGGATTTCGGTCAGAAACAATTTTATCGGACAAATGTTTGCATGTTTCAATGGTGTTTCCTTATTTTTCCTTTTGTTTGTGCACCAAAGCACCTTGTCCGATCGTAAACAGGTTCAACATTTCAATGTAGATAATTCTCAAGAAACGTGTAGGTTATGAATGCGACATTTTTACACGGTCCTTACTGTCATAAATTGTCACATCCTCGGTATCAAGGTGGGAATTGATAGTGGAAAATCTTGTAATTCAATGATTTTTGAATTCTCGAGTACGGATCATCAAAAAATGTGTGATGTAATCTTAAAAAATCCGAAAGTGGTACATCGATGCGTACAAAATTTCAAGGTGCTTAGCCTCGTGTTCATAAAGGATGAGGATTTATAAGGCTGAGATTTTATTCCAGAAATGGTAACAACTGTATTATGACATTTATGTGCTGGAAGTATGTTTTGGGACCACAATTTCCGTGTATGATCTGAATTTGTGCTATTTTCATCCTGGCAGAAAGAAAATACAGTTTTCACAGATATCTACGGTTCTGCTATATCGAAATATCGTCAGGAATATTTTTGAATGCAGAAAAGAAACAATTAGAAGAAGTTTGAAGACTAATCAGATGTTTTCTTCGATGTGTTTTCTATGCATTATTTGAAGTTGTACTACCTATATTCAACATAAAAGATTCACAGACTTTTTTTTCTTCATTTTCAATGTACATAATTCATTCGAATTTTGTTTTTTAGCATAGTATTTTCATATAAATAAACATGAATCGCTTGATTTATTTTCAAATTAGCTTAGAAGTTGTAGATTGAAATTGAACAAACAACTTTGTGAGGATATAATGATAAAGAATGATCTCATGGTCTCTTATGATATAATGAAATTGAAATTTTAATAAAAAATTATATTTTCATGGGAAAATATAAGAATTCATGAGATCTGCTTTTCTTGAGGAATGATTTTGGATTCAAACTCAAGGAGGTGAAATGTAGTATTAGTAATTAGATGAAATCTGTTCAAAATAAAAATCAATAACAATCGTTTCTTGGAAATATTTAAAGGAAAAACGTCTTCAGATTAGCGATGTTTTGATGAAATTCATAAATTTTGCTCTGAAGGTGATAATGGCAAAATTTTTCTGGACACAGAAACCGTTTCTTCCTTCCTCAGGGAAATTCAAGTAATTTAGCATGGTGGATAGAGATTGAAAATTAAAAAAACTCAAGTTTGGCTAAATTGTGATGAAAATCCGTCTCAACAAGTTCTTATCAGCGACGGAAGGAAATTTTAATAAACTTTTATCCAATTTTTAAGAAATGTTAATACAGTATATGAATAGTGACATCATTGCTTTGACACGATCTCCTTCTTTGATGAAAGATATTGGTACGTTGATACAATCACTGCTCTATGAAATAAACCCAGAATACAGCCCATGAATTTACAAGGCATACGTTATCTCTCCTGTTGACAGAGTTCGATTGCTCCCAAGTGAACTGGTGAAAATATTTTAGGAATCTCCTTTCAAGAATAGTGGTAGCAGGATTTTCAAAATAGGAAGCTGTTTTCACAATTTCACCATGTAAATTAATTCAACCTCTTGAAACAAAGACTTAATTTCCAACAAAAAGGAAGACATTTTTAGTGAAATGAAAATTTCCTCATGTTCACAGAACAGAATCCTGAATCGAAATGAGAAAAAATGACGCATATTTTTTTTAAAGTGAGAACTATAGAGAGTATTTTCTCATTTTGTTGGTGGATTCCTTCCCCTGATCATGGAAATACTTGTTCTGTACCAAGAACAGAGGATTTTTCTCAACTTTCAGTGACCTTTCCTGTTTGAAAATGTTTAATGACCTGCAAAACGGAAAGAAAGTTGACTCCCTCATGATAGAAAATTTCGTATTCACAAATGAGCTTCACTGCCACTTTTCTTGTAAGGAAATTCTTCAGAGCAAATTCACTCATTTCAAATATTCCATCAAAATTGCTGTTATATTTTCTAAGAATTTCTTGAAATTCGATCAAAAGTTTTAAAGGATTCAAAATAAAATTTCCTCGCATGGAATTCTATAATAAATAGCAATAATATCCAAAATATAGCTCTTGGAAATTTAAGAAATTGCCCTCCACGTTTTAGAAACATCCATTCTAGATCCCACAGGAGTAAAATAATTCAAATTCATCAGAATTAAGGCACAATGTACAAAGAAATACAGTCTGGAGGATCTTAAAGTCTGTTTGTTGCTTTGACAACTCTCGTATCGTACTCAAATAAGTATCGCATTGAGCACATAACCCTTTAGGGAAATTTCGCGCACTTGTATTAATTATTTCATATTCGTTTGAAGAACTGAAGTTCCAGCAATGTTTTTTTTCCACCTGCTTCCTTCACCTCCAACGCTTCATCGTCAGTCCCAGTTGAGTTCTTCAAGTTCTATTTCGATGTACGCTTTCTCGAGTCTCAAGCATTTCATAAAAGTATCTACCTAAAAAGGGTGTTGAGACATGAAGATATATATACGTACGTATGTATCCTCCTTTGATGTCTCCGTCAGACGATACACGTAAAATCATGGTGGAATACTGTGTTTTTTTACCCTTGCAATTGTGTCCTTCAAGAACGTGGTCGAATAGTTAACGGACAAAGGATTTCACAGCATTAACACATTTCACGCAATGAATTTTCAGATTTCTATTTTCTTCTTTTTTTGTACGAATATTTCCATAAGAAACAAAAATATTTTAATTTGAACTTGATATGTTTATTATTTTTTTTCTTCGAATTTTGAACATTGAGCATTGGTTTAACACTGAGAGGACGATTTGGAAGTTCAGTAAAGATTAATATACTTGTTTGATAAATCCAAATAGTACCGAACTTTCAGCGATGTTTCATGAAATTTCAAGGAGGATTACTGAAATTTTGCTTCGCACTACTTAACATTTTCCAATCGTTATTATATAATACAATATTCATGATCAAATTCGCTATGTGCCACTCAATTACTAAACGTTTAGGAATTGAGTGGCTCACAGCGAATTGGGTCAGGAATATTGTATTATATAATAACGATTGAAAAACACTGAGTAATTTGAAGAAAAATTTGAGTAATGTTTCTTGAAATTCCATCAAACATTGCTGAAATTCCAGTAATATTCAGATTTATCGATCAAATATAATACTATTTATCGAACCTCCAAATTGCTCTCCTCTCAGTGTACTTTTTAGATTATCAACTTCATTCAACAATTTTGTTCTCGAAATCTATCTTAATAAGAGATGATTGATATCAAAGCAATGAATGAAACGGATTAGAGCAAATCCTAATACAATTGCCCCATCAAGCATTAATTAAAAAACTTTTCCTATTAATCCATTGCCACCAGAATATCATTCAATATCGTTGATATGCTGGAAGAAATCGATGCATCGTTCAAATAAAAAATTACCTGTCCATCAACGTGAAAGATGATTCAGAAAAAAGAATAATACTGCTATGAAAAAAACATATTCGAAAATTCGGTATCGCTTTTCGCAGAGGTTATCCCGCTTCATCATTCGCGTTTACCTTTTCCCACTCATTTATTTGAAATGATAGGTCAAAATAAGGTCAGTCGTATCGCGTGTCACGTACAATAACGTTTAATTGAGACAACGTCAGCTATTTAGATTAATTGTTACATATCTCATCCAGCTACACGATTCAGCTCATTACAAGCGTATTATCCGGATCGGGTTGTGTTTTTATTTCTTTATTGTTCGAACCTTGTTTGTAATTAGGTTCAGTGTCAACTGAACTTTAAAGTCATTTTGTCAGAGACTTTAACTATTTCATTCATCATTTTTTTCTCTTCCTCTCCGTGTTTGGTCAATCTTCTATGGCATTCAAATTTCATTCATCCCCGCGTGCTAAGACGTTAATCGACTCTTCATGTAGAGGGAATTAATTTTAATCTGTCTCTCTTGAGTTCTTTTCACTTTGATAATTTGACGAGTATAATAAGTGGTGTTTCTACTGTATTGCATAGTTTTTTTTTCTTATTTTTCATGTCTATCAGCTCTCCAAATTTGAGTTGTTTTCATTTAACAATTGCTATGATAAATTTACTATTTCAAAAAATTCCTCAATACAAGAAATCTTGCATTAATCTGATGATGAATAATGAACGGGAACTAAAAATTCTTAGTAGAAATTTTGTATTTCAAGTCTCGATTGTAAGCAACGAAATTGGAACGAATACAAACATATTCTTGCGGCAATTTTGAGAGATTTATAAAAATTAATCTAGAGGATAATTTTTTAGCATGAATGAAGATACAGTTAACGTTAACGTAAAAATCATGTTACCATATTTTAAAGCACGTAGAGAGAAGAGGGAAGGTTAGTTATGGTTATTAGAAACGTCAGTAATCTGGTCACAGAGGAGCATTCCTGTAGATAGTTTATAGCGGATCATTCAAAGTTCTCATTTCACTAGAAACTATTTCCAATCAATTCTGAATGTATTGAAGTCATACCCTGAAATGAAAACTGTCGCTAACTTCCTTATAACCTCCTCATCATAATACTTGTAGTTAACGTCGTCAATTCCCAAACATTCTTAATTGCTCATTCTTTTTTGTTCACGTGTTTTGTTTTTGTAACGTTCTATGAAATTCATCAAGTGAAAGAAAACTAACCGAATATCATTCATTTTTTTTCACCCAGATTTGAGGAAGGTTTGTTGTTTGAAAAGTATGGAATATGCTCATGTTTTGTTTGCTTGAATCAACTTTTGCATCATACATTATCAAAATTGTCATATATATATATATATATATATATTTTCAAAATTATGTACCTAGAGAGTCAAAAAAGAAGAAAAAATCGTGTAATTTCGATACAAACTTTGATGATTTTTGATCAAAGTTCTTGAGATCAAACAACCTTCACATTCCTTAGATGGAAAAATTTCACCGGCAGGATGTTAAACACCCTATAACTTCATATATTCATCCTATGAAGATCCTTATCTGATTCGCATGAGCATGAAAATCATCAACGTTTGGTCTGCTGAAAGGAAAATGGAGACAAATATACGTTTCAGATATTCATTGTGATTTTATCGATATTGTGACATATTGCCACTCCCGTACACCGTACATACACATTTCCTCTACCGATTCACCTACAAAGATCCGGATGTACGATCTCATGAACGTTAGTCTCGTTCATCGCGAGACAGGATACATTTCGGATACCTACATACAAGAATATCCGCGGATTGGTGAAAGAGGGAAGACGAGATTCGAAAATCTATATAGCGATATAGCGAGGGGAGACTTGAACGATTGCCTTCTGTAAATCAATAAATTTACTGAAGCAAGCAGCGGTACCTGCTCATAGGAAACGCCCCAAGAAAAATGCATTCCAGAAGAAGGTTCAGAGAAAAAAATACTGTGCAAAAAAAACAATGGAAAGGCACAGACGAGGCTATATGGACTACAGTTCGTTGTAACTTCATTGTGACCTAGTTGGAAAGCGATTCGCAATTAAACTCCTCAGCTGTGGAACAATTATAAAATTCCAATCAAATTTAAGTTCGTTTTATTCGTACACATCATAACTGTGATTGATTATCACGCTGAGTGAGTTGGTTAAGTTTATTCGAAGAGTTTTACATCTGCAAAGAAATAATTAGCGTGAGGAATGTTGAATGGCCCTTTGATGTGACATTGATTTGAGGAACTGGAAGACATTCTGGAGCACAATACGAATGTAGGACAAAAGATCGTCATTGAGCATCTATCCATCTTTGATATCATTGTGACCAAAATCAATACGTCATTCGTAGTTTATCGCTTTCCTCTCACATACATTTTACAGGAAAATACGCTTGAAGATGAAACAAGCAACTTCTCTGGAGAATCGTACGTCGAACGAATTAATTTCTCTTTGCTCGGTCATGTATTCACGTGAAACGCTTGTCATCACAGTGGCAAGATGGCTATCTCTCACAGCCTCTTTTCCTCTCCTCCTTTTTCTTCTTCCTTCACTCGAACGTCGATCCACATATTTGAAAATGTCATGTATGCAGTTATTGGATACTTTCTTTAAGACTGGAATTGAATGAGTTTTCTTGTTGTGTCTTTTCTTGCCTTTCTGATAGGACATTTTCAAAAATTCTTCCCAATAGTCAGCTTCAAAGTATTTCTTAGTTCAAAAAATTCCATACTTGACAGATTCAGAGTACTGAAGCAGTTCTGAACTTTGGAATTGAATGTGCATTGGCTATTATTTTGTTACCAACGTTTTACAAATCCTGTAATCCGCTTTTTTGGGGCAAAATGGTTTGAAACTGCACCTTCTGCCTTGAAAGAAAAAGTTGCATCGTTGCAATTCTAATTTGAGAGTCTCAATTCGGTTCAAATGGCATATCAGTCCTTTCAGAAATGTTGTGAGAACTCTACATACAGAAAAGTCACACTAGATACCACTAAACAGAGCATACTTTATTATAATGATCGAAATAATCATCCTATATGTTATAACTGAACAAACCGTAATAAATTTAATCACATTATAATATATGTGATAAATATTGTATAAATCCAATCCATGTCAAATCATTGACTACATTGGAATGAAAACATTTTTTTCTTCATATATTCCTGTATCATTATGAAATATACTCTGTGGAGGAAGATGAACGTTCTATAAGATGGGATGAGAAGACATACAGGAAAAAGTACTTTCCGTTCCACAAGGTAGAATGAATAGAGCATATGATTCTCTGAGTCAAGTGATACGTATCCTCAACGCTGCCTCTTTCTCTCTCTCTCTCTCTCTCTCTCTCTCTCATCACTCTATTCATACGCTTGTATTTTCCCTCTTCTTCACCCTGTTTGACAAAGAGGAAAATATACCTCGAATTCTTCCTGCGTTTTATTTTGGATAGGATTTTTTCATGTTTCAACCCTGAGGAACTATTAATTTCGTTATTTTTCGTATAAGAGATGTATGAATTGGAACATTTCAACAATTTTCATTAAAGCTCCTCCCTTCAAGTCTCCATAGGATCCCAAGATGTGTCCGATGGATAAAAAGAATTTTTTCCGCGCTTCAAATTTTTATCCTGTTGCATGAAAAAATCATTACACAAAATACTTAATTTGAAAATATAATTTTTTAAATAAAATTATACATCATTTTCTATCTCATTACACACCGAAATGAAAATCTTTTCTCAATAATAATTGGGCTGATGCACAATTTATACATGACTCATGAATGAATGACTCATGTACGACTGATTGATTCAATTTTAATATCTTCTCAAAGTCATTTATATCCAGAATACAAACAGAAAGTAAACGTGCATCCACGTATTAATGTATTCCATTTCAAATATTCCTCCACCTGTTCATTGTTTGGCTCCATTGATAACATTAGGATTCATTATACATTCATTCGGACCAGAATCCATTCCAATGAATGAAGTTTTTTACAATCACATTTTCATAAGTATCGCCCGAATGAATGATGATATATTCACAATCACAGTCACCTTGATCGCTACGTATCGTCACACAATATTCTATTTGTTCTACATTCAATACGATATATCTATGGCTTGGTGAAACAATACATGATCGTTGAATGTTGGCACGATAAAATTAGCAATGAAAATATACCTGATGATACATTTGATTCCAAATAGCATACAATACGGACATTATTTCATGCTATTTTCTCACTACTCCATGATCTAAGTACTGTTACATACTTCATGCACATCCTCATGCACTCTTAGTTTAGGATATTCTTTTTGAATGAGGTTCTTTAATGGAACTGTAAAAATAGAGTACAGAGAAATTCACAGAAATTCATGTATTGTCTATGAGTTTATGTGAAGTTACATAAATTCAATGCTTGAGATTTCTACAAACAACGCCACATATTTTGTATGTTTGGGTAAAGTGTGGATGAAATATTTGAATGCGAATATCGGTACAACATACATAGGATTTTCAAACAGAAATGACATTGCATTTATGAGATCTGTATAAATGTTATTCGGATTCTCTGAATCCTCTGCAATGCATTCACATTCTTCTAACTTTCTTTGAAAACATTGAAACTTTCTTCCGAAGAACAGTTTGTGAATTACATAACGCGGCTTACTATTTCCTGTTTCGTCATAATAAGGGCAACAAAACAAAGTTGAATAATTTATTCTATAAATTCAGAGATAGTATTCAACAACGGATATGTAACTTAGTTGACGAATTACGAATGTGATGGTTTTTCGGTTGAATGGAATTTATTCATCTCATGATGCAGTTCTTTTTGGGATAGCAATAATTTATATACGAACAGTAATCCAACTCACTCGAAGGAAGATGTGAGAATTGTGAATGTAAATTTCTGTTATTCATGCCATTTTCTCTTCCTATTCGTAATGCAACGGAATTTTTTATTTTCCATCACATCATATAATTTAATTTCTCAACTTTATGGATTTTGTTCGTTTCTTGAACGTCATGAATCCACGTCCCACGTGAAAAGTGCAAAAAAAAATGATTTCGCTGACAAGAATGTAGTAGAATTGTCGGGGAGAAACTATTCGTTCGTTATGTATCGTATGTTTTCGGATGAAACACAAAATGACCAGAAATATCAATCGAAATTCCAAGGTTTTTAATCTCGATATGATGTTGAAACTAAACAGTAGTTTTGTAGTTGAACAATTAACTCAATTTAAGAAACACAGAATCAATTACTCCACACGTACTGAATTATTTGAAAACAAGGTCCTACTTGAACTTGTGTACTCTCCTTTCCATGCATGTTCAACCATTAGTTTTTATTGAAGTTCCTGATGATATCTTTTAGGTTCTGTTTTGGAAAGATGCTGCGATACTTTTGTATCATTTTTGCATGTTCAAAGGACAACAATTTCATAATACATTCAGAACTGGAAAATAATTTCTACGTCATTTTGAAATTGCCAAGCTCATGAAGAAGCTTATACTTTCATTGAAGTCGCTGCAAAATTTGTATCTGAGCTCACTTCACGATATTCATCTGTACATAAAAAGTCACTCGAGGCTTACGTACCATAATCGTGGATCTTTTGTTCAACTTCTTTAATATGAATCATCCACTTCCATGATGACATCCATGTCATTCCATGTTTAAAACTCAATCGTAACGATTATAAATACACAGAGGAAAGTTTATATTGAAGATTATTAGACGCAGTATCGTACCCGTGGGATATACCCGATTATGACGATAGGAACTGTATTTTCTGTATAATTCTGTATTTTCTCATTACTCCGCATATTGACTTCAAGAAGAGTTGTGGTAATCTGTCGCATACTCATGGTTCTTTCCGCCACAATGAAGCATATCCCACGGTTACGATATAAATACCCATGTGTGTATGGACCAATGGCCCAATGATGAACCAAGCCTGGCACAAGACCCACCGAGACTTGTCTTAAGAAATTTACCAAACTTGGTCCAGGTTTGGGAATCATAAGATCAGGACAAGCTTGGGCCAGTGGTTTTGCCAGGCCCGGGCCAATTCATTTACCAAGCGTCAACCAATGCTTCTTTGATCGCAGATATGGATGAAAAAAGTAATTGATTCATATTTGAGTTCATGACTTTCTCCTTCAGAATACCGTACATGAATTATCTTGAAACGATAGAAAAAATGTGACAAGCCTGGGACAAGCTTGTATGATCATTGGAAAATTTGCGTTCTTTGATATTTCAATCAATTTTGATTCTATTGTTGAATTATGCTCAAACTAAACTAATAAGATCTTACTGAAATAACATAACATAAACCTTATAATGACCTGATCCCGTACGGAATCCAACATTGGAATTCCCCGAGTAACCCGAAAAACTGATGGTTTAAACCCTAATGGTTTTGACGTATACGTTCAATTGATAAATACTTCATCTGAGTTGTTATCCGTACTCATTCCACTCATTCCACTGAACCTCCACCCTGAAATGAAATGCGTTACAACAATCGGTTCATTCCTCAAAATATGACTCATCGGACTATTTGAATATGATAATTGTATTCGTCACAATAACGACTGGTACACAATTAATTGTACAATTGACTACGTTTATTCGATAACTGATGTTCCTTATCAATGTTTTCAATTTATCGAATTTAATCCTCGATTGATATTTCATACAGAAAATTTTGAGGATATTTAAAGTCAATGCATCGAAACCTTCACTGTCGAGACATGAATATTATATATTTTATAATTCATGTTGTACTTACAATATACTTGCAGGGAGAACAAGTAACCATAAAACAATACTGAACATTTTTGAAATAATTCACATATGATGATTCATTCCCTGAAAAAAATTGTAACAAATTCCACCATCCACTCAAACAGACCATAAAATTCATCGCAGATATTTCGAGGAATGTATATTCATAAATGTTTTGATTAGTTTCGATAGATAATACATTCGAAATCTCAATCTGTACGACTGTAGTATTTTTGTCCCTTAGTATTAGTGTATTCGTAGATTAGAATAGCAATAGCACATTGCACTTTAGTTCATGTACTACCATCAGAAAAGTATTTGTATACAATTGATCGCGTGAAAGTTCAAATTATCATGGATTTGATACTCTTAAATTGAACTTGAGTTTGATTTTCCAGGTTCTTTAACTTGAACAGGAATACTTTACCGGATTTAAATTTGAATTCGGTGGATCTATTATAAAAATTATAAGAATAGAAATGGAGTTTGAGAATTGAATTCCTAAGTATTACCATGGATTGATTGGATAAATCTATTCGGATAAGAATATAGAGTCAAGAGAATTCAGTAAAAGAGATCTACTTGGAAAGCATTTCGGAGTGAAAATAAAAGAGAAGTCGTTCTATCCCTTTAGTTTTCTTGAAACTCCTTCGTTCTGAATTCCTTGGGGGGAAATTCAAAAGCAATCGATTCATACTTTATCCAGAAATTCCCTCAATGCTCAACATTTTTCTACAGAGCAATGGAATATCATCTATAAACGTTGAATCGAAATTTCACCTGCAGATCGTGCAGTCACATTGCTGAACTTTCTTATTTTTTTCACTCTTTTAATAACACTTGAAATTCTGCAGTCTTACGACTGAAATACTAATCTTGATGATAGTATAATCGATGAGTTGGAGCTCAACGTCTATGGTTTTCACTATTCATACGGAGTTTGAAAAAATTTATTTTTATAAAACAGTTTCAAGGACATTTGAATGGAAAAAGATAATTATTTATCCGTATTTATTTGACTCTACATTGAGGAAAATGTGTTTCCCAGAACTAGCAATAAGAGAATTGTTGAGATTTAATTGCTGGATATACAATAATTTCTGTTCTTATAGCAACATATACTCTGGTCTTGTTAACAATAAAATTGTCAATTCAGCAATGATAACCGACATTTTTAATATTAACAAGATAACTTTGTGTCGCTATAAGAACAAAAATTATTGTAAATCCAACAAAAAAATGTAAAAAATTTTCTTATCGCTAGTTCTACGAAACATATTCTTCTCAGGATATATAGAAACGAAGTATGAATTGAAAATCCGCCTGCCTGTGATTCAAACGCAGAATTTTCTTGTATGATTGCTCCGATTTGAGAAGCCAAGTTACATTTTAGATATAACTTTGTTTTAATGCAATTTTCTCTTTTGAAATGCAATAAACTACCTTGAGAAGGAGAAGAAGAGGATCCCCTAAATCTCTAGTAAATCCTCTCATATGTAGAAAATTACTTCCTGAAACACGCGCTACCGTTCGAACTCAAGTTCTGCGAGGATATACAAAACCATGATTCAGTGCTTCTTCGCGAACTTAGTATAAAAAATAACCGAAAAAACAATACTCTGCATGCCCAGCTGGAAATATTACAACAACCGGGACATCTCTTGAAAGTCATAATCATTTCTTCTTAAAACATTTACATAGTACATTTGAGAATAGTAATATATCACGCATGTTGATCAACGTTACAAATTAATACAATCTACACACGGTACAACGATGCATACATATACAGTGTAAGTTAACGCTTATCGATATGTAAAATGATTGGCACGAGGAAACGGAATTGTTACTTTCCATTAGATGCGTCAGAATAAACGTAGCATCATTGTGTACCGTATATGTGTACCAACTTGCAAGTAGAACAGCACCGACTCGACACGGCCACTCACACAGGATATATGTATTATGCATACTTGTATGTACATGGTATCTCATATTTCGTAATTGGTCATTACACAGCCGAATGGTCATCACATTAATCGATTCAAATTTATTACGTGTACAATATTCAAGTGTAACGCGTTACAAAATTTGCGAGGAGGATCTTAACAAGGGGTGATTTTGAATTTTGAGGTACCATGTGAATGTACGTATATAGACACCACACCTAGCATCCCCTATTATTCGCAATTGGATTTATTAAATGGATGATATAATATTTGTGATCGAAGGAAGGGAGTGAGATAATCCAATGAAATCTCGTCCTTCCGTAACGACATCAATTTTGAATTCTTTTATTTTCCATTGTTTTAGGCCTGTGGGAGTCTGGGGGAAGATTGTGGGCTCTCTTTGTGCGATCGCTGGGGTACTCACGATCGCCCTACCAGTGCCCGTTATCGTCTCCAATTTCAACTACTTCTATCACCGTGAGACTGACCAGGAAGAGATGCAGTCGCAGAACTTCAATCACGTTACAAGCTGTCCGTATCTCCCTGGCACTTTAGGTGAGTATTTGGATAGAAATTGCTTTTGTTTCAAATTTGCCAAATTTTATTCAAATTTTTATTACTTTTCATATTTATTATCGGAAATCAGAATTGTTATAAAATATACTAAGCCGAGGATTAAGATGATCTGTATTCAATACTCACGTCATGTAGCGCGGTACAGTACACCTTCAACGCTGCTGACGAGGCGTATTATAAGAGAAGGTTAGATATCTACTCCAAGCTCGAGTAACTAGGTACGAGTACCGACCTTTCAACTCCTAATCCGCTCATGGTTTGAAAAGCTATTAGAGAGCCAAGACTCTCCTTCACGATTTCACTTGCATTAATGATAATCTCGTTAATTACATTCATCGAAGCCAAAAAAAGATTATTCAAATCCAACACATAATATACAAAACTAGCTGTTTGAGTTTTCCAAATCATCGCTTTTGTTTTTATTCCTTTTTATCCTCACATCCTGGGGGAAAAAACATGCAGATCGATGTCCAATTTCCACCCATCTATTCGATGAATAGTCGATAATCGAAGTGATTACACGGAGAGAAATTTTCATGAAAAATCCTAGCATTGAACGTTAAATTTTTCTTATATTTTATAAAATGACGAAATGAATATTCGAACGAAATCACTCTATCGCGAGAAACTTCATTCCCTTACGTTATTTTGTAAAATGTAATAAAAGTTGGAAATTGTGCTACAACTCTCTAAGGCACAATTATTTTCCAATCAAAACTTTCTCTGCACACGAGCTTGATAATTGATGTAATTTGGAATTTTGTTTTGCCTGAACAAGAAGTATATTCATTGTACCATTCATGATATGTTTCTCGAAATGAAGATTTGAGTAACAATGATCATTACCTTACTCAATTCAAAGGACAAGAAAGCAAGAAAAATAAGTTTTTCCATTCAATCTCTGGGATATAGATTTCGAAATGAACTCTGTTCGCAGGGTGTGTAATAAATTTGACACACTTTCTTCATCAGATATATCTATCCATGTACAAAATTGTACATGAAGAACAGTATCAGTATAAATATATAGAGAGAAAATAAAATATTGTAGAATTCATCTTGTTACGAAGATATTTTTATGATTCAAAGAAGTATATTGAAACTCAATGAAATGAACATACCCAAGGATGCTTCGAGAGAGATTCATTACAACCAGAACAAGGTAAAATGCAACTTGCATCTAACTTTTGTTGGATGATCCTAGGTAAGGGTTAGATTCTCGAGAACAGATTACGATGCGAGTGCACATCTTTAGAAATGAATGTAGTTCATCGAGAACTCGTTGCACCTTTTAAACAAACCGGGGAAATTTATGTTCGAATTGAGAAGTGCTCAAGTTCTCCAAATTTTCGAAAAGTTTGAAACTTATCACTTTCTTTCAAATTTTGATGAACCTGAAGACATCGATAGAAATTTATCGGCCAATTGCTATAACTTTTCATTGAAAGTTTTTATAAAAAAATTAAGTGGGTGAAACGAACAGTTAGAACTATTCAATCAACTTCTGTAGCGGAAAATAATCTAACAAAGTTGAATACGGAGTTTCTGAAGGTGGCCGATGGATTTCGACCGATGTCTTCAGGCATCAAATTTAATATTGCAAAATCTCGTAATTTGGTGATTCAAATACGAATTAGGGTACTTCAAGGGTACAGAAACTGATTCGAAGCTTAAAATATCTCAAAAAGTGTGAATACAAGAAGTATGAAGAGTTGAGATTCTAGCTAATAAAAAAGAAAACCATATCGTTCTTTTTATGACTAATGTCTCAACATTTCTCATATGAGCCACATCCTCGATGTCTGTGATGAAATGTTGCTCTAGTGAACGAAGTACCTAGTATTACCCTCTAGATGGGATTTTCTGATTTGAAAATCTTCACGTACCTAGTGTTACTTGCTGCGCAGTTGAGACAAATCGTGTGACACCTCATTCGTCAGAATCTGTCCACCGGTTTAAGCTCTAGGATCTATTACGTTAGGTATATACAAGGATACAACTCAGACGTATACGTTCTCACGTACATAAAAACTAGAAGAGTCTGTCATCACAAATTGTTTTCTGTCTCATCAAACTTTGATACACTCTGATGAATTACAATGATGATAATAGGATTATAAAACACTGATAATACAATCAAATGAATTTGGAATCTAGTAAAAGATTTCCATTGGTGAAATTTCGATGCATTGTTTTTTCCCAATGAATTCAACTCAAAATGAGTTTCAACTTATTTTCCAGGTCAGCACATAAAGAAGAGTTCCATGTCGGAATCGTCGTCTGATATAATGGAACTGGAGGAGGGTATTCTACTCTCGCGTCCGGAACTCACCAAGAAGCCCAACTGCAACCCTCGTCACAATAATAACATCAATCCAGCCTGTATGAGTATTGAGACTGACGTCTGACTACTAGGTAAGATATATTGTTCAATTTTTACGCATTATGTTGAACACGATCTGGCTTTTATTTCAAACTCTCAACAGTATTTCTTTATTCTTGACGATTCCTTGTGAAATCAATCATGAATTGTTTGTCGAATACTTGAGTCGTTGAAATCTTCAACACACATTTTTGCACAAGAAAGTTTGTGGATATATATCAGAAAAGACATTTTCGAGACGTTAGCTAAAAGTGTACTGAAGATGTGTAATAAATTTTCTTTCAACAGTGTCTTCAATGGTTCAATAAAAGATGTATTTTAGAAAGTTTTTTCATAATTCTTCCATGATTCCTGATCTTCTTCAAATTCTTGAAATTTTTATCCAAAAAGATACTCATTTTATCTATCATTTTTTCAGAAAGACTTACATACTAATACATATAATACTAATAGTAATACAATAACCATGAAAAAGGTTGTAAGAATCTCCTACCTATTATTTCAATACAAATACAGGTATTCACAAGTTTCATGGATGAAATATATAATTTGTGGGACATTCTCAAGAGATTTGAACGGCCGTCTAAATAATTTATAGAAAACGTTTGTATTATGTTTAATATTTGTTTTAAAAATTCTCAGAAGATGTCTGTTGAATGCCTAAAGCTTGCAAAAAACATCTTTTTGACGTATTGTAGGTATTTCATAGGGGAGGATGGGTACGTTTGAAACATGGGGATCGGTTAAAACATTGCGAATAACTGGGGATAGGGTAATAATATGGCATAAATAATTAGCAAACGAGTTTCTACATATGATGAGCTCTCCGCTCCTTTTGAGCGATATGAGCTATTACGAGCTAATCGTTAGTTATTTGCGATGTTCCAATCGACTCCCCTGTTTCAATCGTACCCAGGCTCCCCTATTTTCGAAGAGGTTGTAAAATATCTGGCAAAATTGAAAACTTCTCTTAGATTTTGTGAAGATATGTTTGTCTATGTAAGGAGTTAATTGAAACGAAGATACTAAACGAAGAACTGTACAGGTTACCGTCAAAGAATTTTTTGATTGAAATGATTCCTTAGTCCATTCTATAGTCCAGATGAAATAAGTTCTCAGTAGAGTATGAAAGAGTTCAGATTGTTTTCTTGTTACTGATTGTTAAAGTGTTCCTCGAACATTTGAATTGAATTACCATAATAAACGTAATGTAGAAAGCATTCTAGTCCTTTTCTAGGCTATTACAAGGACCTGGTTAGGCTTTCCGAGGCCTAGAAAAGTAAAGTGGAGTGATTTTGATGAGGAAATGATTCCTCAACTGAGTATTCCAAAATAATTCCATATGAAATTAAGAAAGTATGATCTTTTCTGCAAGATAAATCTTCCCCAGATTAAATAATCCAATCTTATTTTGCATTTTAGTGAAGGAGACGGTGGCAGCGTGGTGGCCAGTGTTGAGACAATTATTGGAGATTAACAAGTCCCTGTTGTGCCTGACGTAGGCCTCTTTTCACAGAGTCCGTCGCCATCGCGTTTGCACGTGGCGGATGGTAATTGATAAAATTTGTAATCGGTCATGTGCAAAACGTCATGCGCATTCAAGTCTGTCGATACGATGGGGTGCTTTTTTGCAATCAATCCATTGCACCAACGAGGAAAGAGAACAGACCAGAAACGAATAAGGGCCGAAAGGGGAGAAGAACGATCGATCGAAGGGTTAAAAAATGTATTTATAAAAAAAATGGAAAAGGATCGAAGAGCGGAAAAAGAAAGGTTATCCGATACGAAGTTCAGCTGCCTTGGAAGTTTTTCACGGTATATTTTGCACCCCACGTAGGGACCTACGAGCGTGGGGATGGATTCTCGCGCCTCCACACCACCGACTCCAGTGTTCAAAACAAAAAAAATATATAAAGAAAGAGAAGAAGGTGTGAATAAGATCGCAAGTGAAAAATTCAAAGTACATGAAGAAACGAGCTGCGAAGTATATGAAAAAACCAGGTGTCTTTACAAGACAAAGTGATTGATATTACTAATCAATTACTAATTAGTACGATATAATTAATTCGAGTATGAGTACCATATGTGCGTAAAAAGATATAAGAGGTTTACACGACGATTATATGAGACGCAGAGAGTGTTAACAGGTAGAATATGAATGTATTAAACGTGTATATTTAAAAGCTGTGGAAAAAAAGAACGACACGCAAAAAAACAGGATATTAACGTCAAATAATCGAAATGCGAAAAAAAAGGAGTCTTCGCGAACGAGGAGGAACCAAAAGACTATTTTAGAAATAATTTAGGTGAAAGATAAGAAAGGCGAAAAGGACGAAACGAAAAATTTCTAATAATAATAAACTAAGAACGAAGGCAATGTGTCTTGCGGCGGAGATATTACATGCAGAGACTTTCTTTTACAAAGGGCTTAAAATTCTCGATACATAAAATAAAAAAAAATATATATATATATACATAATCTCGCAATGCATTTAGATTACCTTGTAATTGTTTTGAAATACGAGGATTTGGGAAGTGATATTTTCCAAAGTTTTTCCGATATTTTGTTTACAAATAACGCACGAACGCGCACTCGTACGACGTAAAAAAAACATTACGAAGATTAAAAGGAAGGGAGAAGAAGATATAATTGGAAGAAAAAAAAACGTGTCTTCTGATCATTACTCCGTTGTTTTTACTTTTTTTTCTTATTCAATTGGGGAGTCGAATAAATCCGGTGTTCGTCAAAATCTATTCCATCCATCGGCTAAGTATCGGAAAAAAAAAGATCTTTGGTTTAACCTCGATGGACCGAACGAAAAGATCTTCGGTTCATTCGAAACCTTTTTCTGATTCCATTAATGAGAACAAGAGAAAGAAAAAAAAATGAAAATAAAAAACAAAAAACTTTGAATAGATCAATTTTTCATACTGCCGCTAGATAAACAGAAATCCGTTTTCCAAAACCCGCGCCAACTTTTACGTGAAACTCGAAAAAAAAAAGAAATATTCGTCCAGAGCCAACTGTCTTTGATTGTTGTATACCATGTCGATGGATGATCATATTATCGCATTGTCAAAACATGATCAAAGCATCGAAGACTTTCATCATCTTATCGATGATAAGCAATACGTGTAAAAGAAATATGTAAAAAAAAACAGAAAGGTCAAAAAAAGAAAGTCGAGGTCATAAAATATGGTTTGCGCTGAGACGTTTGTGTGAAAGGAAGCAGGGAAGAAGTATATATAATTACCAAAAGTGTCTGCCGATGGCGCATATTAATTTATTATTAGAGAAGAGAAGAATAAAAAAAAAGAATTAAAATTTTTAGAAAGAGGATCCTTAACAGCATTATTACTAGGATCATTGTGCATGGCGCCAAATACTGTTCATTCTAAAACCATTTTCAGCGTGATAGCATCTTTGATTTAAAACAGTGATGTCGAGTTCGAAAATTTTGAGGGGTTTTATAAACAAAAATACATACTTGAAATATCAAAAAGATAAGATCGCTCGGATATAAATATTATATATATATAAAATGGAAGAAAAAATTTGACCAATATTGAATAATAAATTTTAATTATTGTTTACCGAATACATATGTTAGAAAATTTGCTTTTGATTTTTTGTTCCATTTAAAAACGACAAGAGAATGACTTATTCATACAGTACGATGAATATAACAATTTAAATTGAACAATACGACAATACGATACCGACACTGAAGACACTAAAACTGAGAGGAAAAGTAATCAAAATAACACTATTTATCATGTCCTCATAATCAATAATGATCAACGTTTTTTCTCCTTTATATTGAATCAAATATTTGTGGTCAATGTTAGTTGCATCATGGCTATAGAAATAAAACAAAACCAATTTACATAGGATCAAGAAAGTATTGGTTCTCCTATTTTTGAGCTAACAACACTGTTTTCGTGCCTGTCAACGCTTCCGTTTGAATTTTTACACGCTCGTACGTTATATAAAATATTAAAAATAATATGTCTCGAAAGTTGTCTCGAGAGCGACTGATATGAATGAACGCACGCATATCATATGCACATATATAACTCTATGTGTATGTATATATATGCGGTTGTGTGTGATTCAAGTGTTGAATCCGTTTAAAATAATTTTAGGTGCTGTGGGGTGCGAAAGTTACATTTTTTCTGTCTTTTTTTCCATTCGTTCTTTGCTCTCAACTTCATATTACACGCGGAATACGCGTGAATCACTATATCATCGCCGTAGAAGGTGAAAGCCATCTTAGTAAGAGGAGTTCCTATAGGTTGAAGTAGAACTAACTCGAAAATAATAAATTTAAATAAAAGAATATTGAAAATGACGTAAAATAAAACCTTTAAAAATGCAGATCTTTTACAGAGGCGGATCCAGAGTAGACTATTGGAGGAGGTGGTATCACGTACACGTACATCTTTGTGTATTAATTTCATATCATACGTAGATTTAACGCAGTGAGTTACCAAGTCCCGTTGAGGGGAACGATCACCACAATCGTCCCTCACTGGGTCTGCCCTTCCTTATTTTATAATTTGCATTGACTTTTTGAAGAAAGAGAACGATTATGAGATTGTTGTACGTTTGGTAATATTCTGTTATTAACGCGTATCGGTTGATCGCATCTGGTGAACAAGGATCAAATATCAGCGGTAGAGTCTCGTCTGAGTTTTATAACAACGACTGTCTTGGCTTACAGTAATCGGGAACTATGCAGATATGATTTTCAATCGAGAAGAATAGGACAAATTCTATAATTAAGAAACCACTACTCAGTGCCCACTAAACACAAATTCATCACAGTGATGTAACCAGAATTGTGACATGTAATACACAGGTAATGTGTAATTTCGCACTCATTTATTTGGCTGCGACTTGTAATGAAGTCACAAAATCATGCGATTGTATTGTAATTATTTTATGTACTGAAAGCGTGATATTAATATCACAAATCACAGTTGAATAAATAAATGTGGAATTAAACGTTATACGTGGATCACATGTGATATAAAGCAAGATATTGTTAAATCATTCGAGCGGAGAGTAACGTTTGGTGGGATATCATTCTGTTTTATTTTGAAAATAATACTGAAATTAAACAATGAAATTTATTTCTTCCTATAGTTCCCCATAACCGTACACTAAATTCATTGTGACGAGAATTGTTATCTATCTTCTCAAGAACAAATTTAATTCATAGAGTGGAAAATACTGGAGAATTTCTTATGTACATTCTCCTCTGTATGAATTGCTGATTAGCTTCTCACAAATTGACCAATAATCAAAACAGTTAATTGAATTCGCAATGATATTCTTTGAAGGTTATTGTGAAGTCGATAATAAATATTCGCCTTGTAAGAGAACATTTATTTTTTTCCGGTGCTTTCCATTACAACAAAATTGATTGGCAGTGTTCTATTTAAACATACACGCGTACGCGTCTGATTTGGTTGAGTTCTGAGATTTATGAGGGCAATAGATTCTCTATTTCAACTTTAAATATTTTTTCTAGAAACATCAATTCACGAGGAATACCAAATACAATATAAGAATCTGAAAAGAACAAGGAATAACATTCTTTTCTCAAAGTAGTGGCATATAATTGATAGATAAACCAGCTCTGATAAGAAACCAGTATTAGCACAATTTTATTTCATCTCTGCTCAATAATCTTTTTATTATCAATTGTTCTTGAATTAATCAATGCTTCGCAGAAGGAAGGAACTCAATACCCAAATGACATAAGAGTTTGAAAATGCTCTGAATCTGCACACGAGACTGTCTTGAATAATTATATTCTATGTCCGTCTATGAAATATCTTGTCAAATTTATCTTGAATATTCTCGTTTGCATGTTCTGTGCATAATTTTAAGGCCGCTATAATCCGTAACCCGTAATTTGTGCGGGATGACTGAGTCACTCCAGCTCTTATCGATCAACGTATATTTCCGTTGAATAGAGAGAGCATAAAACGTTCTTTATATTTCACCTGCAAATTCAATACTAAAGCATAGATAGTGAAATTAAAATGTATTGGAAGATATTGTGGAATGATACTATTATATCATACGAACAGTATGTTTGAAAGAAGCTCTTCTGTTATTTAAGTGGAGTTGATTTGTAGAAGGGCATGAGAAGCGATCTCAGAACCGTCAAAAACGATGTTTTCAAATCGGTAATTTGAATCTTCTCCGCAGTGGATGGGTGAAATTCCATCGATTAATGAACTTCAAAACAGCACATATGTGATTAGAATTCTGTTCACATTGAATTCTATTCCATTTTTCGCTCCCCTGTTCAGTGATAGAATTTGGAGGCAGATATTAGTCCAGCAACTCCACACAAATTCAGAACCTATGCCGAATCTTTTCTCATGGCATTCACTATGAGTCACTTATGATAATATCCTGATATTCATTATCGTTTCTCATAGAATATTTTTCCACTTTCAATGAATATATGGAATGAATAAACGTACTTGATTAATCCTTTGAACATAAAAGTTCCCATCAACAAGTTGACTCTTCACGATACAATCAATTAATATCACAATCCGCGTTATTAATAGAAACACACTTCTCGTACAGTTGTGAAAAGCGGAAGAGAAATGCATTTTCAATTATATTATGAAGCAGTTAACTGACATTCAGTATTAGAGAACCGATGTTTTCGTTATCTTTCAATTTTCCATAATTTCTTTTTTATGTACTCGAAACTATCGAAGTAAATTTTTTGATGATATAAAAAACGTTTTATTGGATTTTCTAAGGTGATTTGTGATTTTAAAATTCCACTAAAGATAAGAGGATATTTTTCTCATGCATAATATCCAAAACTTGGAGAAATTTACAATCACACATATTTATGAATTTTTCCTAACCTATTCAAATACCAGTACATTTCGATCAAACCTTCTTACAATACTGCCAGTTTTCTAATAATCAAATAACTTTGATTAGATTTAATTCGTAAGATACTACCATTCGCACTCATAAATTAATCATGATCAGCTCATAATGATTCTTGACATTGCCTCTCAATTCTTATAGAATTTCATCAAATGATTCTGGAAGTTACAAGACTAACAGTCATTTGCTGTTCGTTTACAATTGAAACGAAAAGAATCATGCCATTCTCTTTTTTTACGCTAGTCCCTTCGAACAATGCAATATGCATGAACTTTATATGCACAAGAATAAGAAAGAAAGCAAACCAACGTACAGAGAAGCAGCGCACGCGCGTGTGTGTTTATACACTCTTGCAGAAACAAACATAAATCCATAAGAGAGTTTAATATATATGCATGCTTAAACAAGAGTACAGAATAATGGAAAGCGTCGTATTAGTCGGACCATTCACTTCATGAGTAGAGAAAAACTTTAATGGAGGATAAAAAAAAGGGAAATGCATGGACAAGAATGTGTCGCTCTTCGTATTTAATGCACCTTCTGATTCGAAGAATAATTCAAAAAGTTGCGCGCGAAGTGAAATTGATGATATGTGAAGTAACGAGAAAAAAAACGCCGGGAGATGATAGGCATTTGAACAGCAAAATAGGAACAACAATGAAACAAGACGTTCGAGATGATAAAACGTTCTACAGCGTTTAGCTTATCACTTCGTGCTTCGTGGCAACAAAAATTCAAACAGAAAATCACGGTGTGCCATTATATTATTATTATATACATATAATGTATACAGTATGAGGTGAAAGAGTGAGAGAACGGGAGAAAGAAAGAGTTAGAATGGAATGCATGAGACGGGATGATTAAGGTGAAAAGTGACAATTAGACAAAGTGACAGAAGTCGCAAACGCTTTCGGTGACGTTGAGATAGGAAACAATATCAGAGGACAAAAAACACATAGCGGGGGAGAAAGAGTCGTTAGTATTCTGCAAAACAGGAACTAGAATGAAGATGGCAGAGCCTGAAATTCAAATTAGAATTATTAATGAAAATAGAATATAAAAGGAGCGACTAAATGAGTTTAATATGATAAATGGATAAATAAATAATTTAATAAATAAAGTAAAACAAACGTATTACGGTTTATTAGGCTTAGATGCGAATTTTGTCAAAGGACATTCCAACCTTTTTACTAGAGAAAATATTGAAAAATAAAAAACAAACGAAGTAAAAGCTTAATTCGCGACAAAGTGTTAGGACAAAAAATCCGCGAGTGAGGTGCGTGAAATTGCGTGGAGTTGCATGTATGGGGATGATGAGTTGTGAGAATGTTTGCGTGTGTATAAAAATTCGTTGAAGTCAAACCGAGGCTGAAAAAGTTAAAGAGAGGGGATGAAGAAAGAAAGAGAGAGAATTATTTCAGAGAGATGTGAGAGAAAACACAATATTCATGCAAAAGATTTACGTTACATGCTTTTAATACAACATTTGAATCTCTCGCCTCGCTGATTCTGAGACAACAAAAAAAAGGAACAAAATGACGCAACAAAACGACAAATTTATCAGCTAGATGAATTATCGAGGATAAAAATAAAATTTTATGAAGTTATGATTACTACCGCTGCTGCTCCTACTAGTACTACAGCAAACCACTATTACTGACTTACTACTACTACTTCTACCGCTGCTACCGCTATCATTACTACTATTTATTGCTACTTCTATTGTAACTAATACTATACTAATACTACTATCACTCCTACTACTATCACTACTACTATTACTACTACCTACTATTTACTACCACTAAAACTAAAACTCAAACTTATACTTATCATTCCTATACAAGGGAAAGAAAACGAAAGAAATAATAATTAGACAAAATAATATATGTATGTACCAAACGAGAGGCTATTCAAATAGAAGACAATAGACGTTAGAGGTATATAAATGAGAGATCACGAGTAAATAGCGAGCGCGAGATTGTTGCTAAATGATTCATTGAGATGATTTTATACAATTCGAATCGTTTTTGTTTCTACAAATTGATGAAATCCAACAAACAAGGAAAGAAAACTTGTGAAGAATCTTTCATTCTGCCAATGATTCACGCACTGTTGAATTCTTAGTGTAGTATTTTTTTGGTATCACAAAGAATGCGTTGCATGGACGGTGAAATAGTACTACAATTTTATACGATAAAAACGCGTATGAGCCAAAGAGCCCGACAACGTACTTACGTTCATGAGATTTTTGTCTATTAAAATCGAGAAGTTTAGGGAATAGTATTTTGCTTTCTTCATTAAATTGTATTCATGAGGTACTATGGACATGAACATTTCAAATATAAATTGTTTCTCACGATTTATATGTGAAGGATGTATAAAATTCATGCGATCAGTATTTTCTGGATATTTTTACATTTATTGATATGTTTTCGATTTTTTCTTCTTTTAATTCTTTTTTCTCCTGCATACAATTTTGTGAGTGCGTATGCGTATAGGGTGGGTTTGTCAGCCCACAGGCAACTTTCACACTTCGAATCATATGAATCGATGAGATTTCTAAATGTTTGCACACAAAGGAAAAATGGGATAGTAACAAATACTTTTTGATGAGGATCATATGAATGGAAATGAATATTTCTTCAAAAACTGATATCAATTTTGGAATTCGATGGATTATTAATAACTTTCAATGAAACTTTTCCATTAGGGTGCTTTTCTATGCAATGGGTTACTGAATTGAACATTCCATAAATATTTATGGTCTGTAGAAGGAAAACTGTTTTGGAGATATACAATCGTTAGGTATTGAAAATGCCAATGGTCGAATATTGAGAACATACTATAGGTTTATATTAAATATATTTACAACATTTTCATGAGTAGAATATTTTGACGTGTCCCAAATCGTAAGAGTTTCCTTTTATCATGATTTGAATGATTATTTTCAGGGTAAACGAATGTAAATCAAATAAAATAGTTGGGGAGAAATTACAATTATTTATTTTAAGACAGTTGATATACAATACCAATTCTTTTCTAAATCACTCACAAGCCGAGTGAGCTGGCTGTCTCCAAGATTCTTTCTCATATTTTAATAATTATTAGGCAAAAAGGATATTGAAAGATGATAACTAAATAATGATCATGGTGAATATATTATCGATTATTGTTCAACTCGTTATGAAGGATGAATAAATTAGAGGTGAGGAGAAAATCACTTATCTGATTCGGATGAGGGACGTATATTCTTCAAGCACGTCTGCCCGGTATCGTGGCTATCAGAGAAGAGAGCTTTTACATTCTATATAATTTGAGTCTTACCTGACTCGTGTACTTACGTACATGGTTGCCGCTCTTCTACTATTTCTGGCGCGGATTTCAAACCATATCTCACCAAATATTTTATAAATGAGCATAGAATATTTTCTCGCTTACGAATATTCTACGGATATCCATAGAATTTTCTCAATCTCATCGTGCTCAGAATAATTTGAAAACTTTGATGTTTCAAATTCATTGTCAGATGCGGTGTGTTGCATGCATTAATTTATCATTCAAGATTTAGGTTCAATGTCGCTGAGCATGCCCATGTGGAAGGGATCCCCAAAAATTATACAATTGTATACAAATTGTGTACAGTTGTATACAGTTTTGGACATTTTTTTCCACATGGGTGAGTTCTCGAAATGTAAACTTATTCATGGAATATTTTTTGGATATTCTATGAATATCTCACCAAAATCAACAAAAATATTGCGATGAGACTGTTTACAACATCTTATGAATGCTCATAAAACTTGAAGTGTTTTCTTTGTTGCTAGAACATTCTAAGGATATTGTAAGTCTCACTTGAACGTTTGATGGATATTTTCTTACACATTTTTTGCAAGGCATCAGAATATTCCAACAATATCCTGAAGTATATAAGTGCCGAAAAGAACACTGTAAAAAGGATGGTTGAATTTCGAACAAATATGCTTGGGAATTTATAATTTTATTTCGGAAAAATAATTTCCGAACTTTCTTTTTACATTGACAAACAAAAGTTTGGAAAGTTTCGAAAATCTCCGTAAAATCATAAAACTTTTCGGATATTTACAAACTTTTGTACGATAATTTCCGAAGAAAGTTTGTGTAAAAAACTGCCAAACTTCCTGTGGCAGTTTTGGAAGTGCTTTTTTTTACAGTGAATGCATCCTTAACATGGTGGTGATTTCGGGTTTCAGGGAGATTTGTATGATGACTCTTGTATTTCATGACAATCTTTGCCTGTTTTTATTGAAATTTGAATTCAATCAACATTCAACTCTTATTATTATCAAAAAAACGTGTATTGAAGAAAATTACTATCAATTGAAGGAGGAATGTACGTACATGCTTATATGCCCCAAGATTAGCGGTGTTATAAAGATACCTATTTTCCCTTACAAATCAGAAAAACTGTCGCGAGAATCTGACCAGGCGCTAGCCACTAGGCGCTAGCGAGGCACTTGGAAGGACTTGACTAGCGTCGATGCAATGCTTGATCGGGTGGTCTTGCATTATTCATGAATAAAATAATGATTACAGTATTATTTGATAACCACCCATGGAAAAGTTTCTTCAGGCTTGTGTGTTACATGCATGGCGATTTGTGGATCTGTACATGACCATATATGTTCCATACAAGCCCAATTCGCGTGAATGAACCATAGGAAAGCCATGCAAGCTCCATAAATTGGCCATACGATAATTTATTCCCTGGCAATGACTATTATGCGCTGCATAAGTTATTGACTGACAAAATTTGAAATAATGACAACAAACAGACGAAGATAAAACGCGTCAAAGTTTAGATTATCCCAACTGAAGTTTGTGTTTATTTCAGTACCATGCAAGTATGGACAAAGCACTAAGTCAATACTGAACAGTATTTTTTGGGCAAAATTGAAAATATCCAAAATACATGGAATTACTCATTACATGAACATTGAAACATAAAAGTGTATCACTCCTTGAAAACAACATTCATAGACATAATGATCTTGTTTATTATGATCAATATTGACTCATTATTGCCTGATTTTTATGCCGATTGGTTTCTCGTTTGCGCAAAATGAAGAGTTATCCCTGGAAATACTAAACTACCAGTTTTCAAGAGAAAAATGCTCTATCGCTTTGAAAGTTTATAATGTATATCATCCCGAGTCGGAAAATTGTAATACCTTTTGAAACCTGATTAACTCCGTAATACGCAACGACCCAGAGTTGCATCAGGTCAGAAAAAAAGTTAACATCAAGTTCAATGAGAATTTTGAGAGCGAAATCAGGTTGAGAACAGAGCGAGATCAGGGCGGAAAATAAATTTCACCCTGATCCTCTCCGTAATACGCAACGAATCAGGGCTAAATTAGGTTCCACTTTTTGACTGGGGATGAGATATCCGTGAGTTGATTTATCTTCCTCCTTGATATTTGATTTGTGGAAAACGAAGACAAACTTACAGTACTTGATTTAGAATTCCTTCCCATTTTTTAATAATTTGCAATGAGGTGCACGATACTGAACCGAACCATAAATTTCACATTGAGAGAAAAGTATTGTTTGATTCACTACGTGATTACAATAATTTAGAACTACATGGAATTTCCAATAAATTTCTCGGTAAAACATTGTGGATTTTTGTTAGAAAGTCAGAATGTTTCTTAATGTATGTGGACCGCATATCAAAGTTACATTACAAATTTTTCTCAACAAAAGCAACAAATTTCACAGAAAACGTCACGTGTAAGACCTGAAACTCATGCTAGCGACTGTCGCGTGCGATATTATTATACTGTAAAAAATGAAACAAACTTTACAAATTCTGATTGTATTATTACAGAGGAAAATTTTGTGATATCACTAAGCTATAAGCATAGTGGAATCACAGTTTCAAGCTGTGAAATTGTACTATGTTGGTGAAACTTGGACAAAATTTGTACATATCATTTCCAAATTGTATTTATTCTTTGCTCAGCGTAGACATTTTACATGGAGTTGTAAAAATGTCACGCTCAGAGTAAGTAATAAAGTTACCTACGCTGAGGGTGATGAAATCATAGAAAGTGGTGAAACCACAATTTCGCTGTAAAAGTCCCACGCTGAACGCAGGGAATATTCCGCGCTGAGTGTAGGTAATTTTCGTTCCTACGCTCAGTGCGGTAATACTCCAAAAGTTTTTTTGTAAACTGTGGAAGAAAAAAAAACAGATCTGAGTGCAAAACGTTCTCCCTCTCCCTTCTTCTAATGGTGACGCGCGCTACAGTTGTTAGTATGAGTGTCCGCCCTAAGAGACAACTAAACTGCACTGTTAGAAAAATCTGTCGTAAACTTAACAATACTATTATGAAGGTTTTACATGAACATTTTATTAAACTTCATACGAAATTTTGTATGAAATTTCATATTTTCATATTAAATTTCATGTTTTCATATTAAATTTAATAATCGTTCTTAACCCTCTAACCGTAACCCCGATCTCACAGACCGCTATCAAAATGGTATTTGCTCGTAATTCGAACTTTTTTGGTTAAATTGTTTGACATTTCATTCCTACTCTGCACAGAATTGCTCACTAAGTTCTGTACATAAGCCCACTATCCTACCTCGTAAACATTTCTAATGATCTCAACAATGTTTTCTTCACTTCGAACAACTTTGAATATCTAGAAGAAGATGATAGCGGTCTGTTAGACCGGGGTTTACGGTTGACGTGATTTTGAGCAGGGTTACGGTTTAAGGGTTAAATTTAATATGGGAATATGAAATTTCATAAAAAATTTTGTATGAAATTTAATAAAATTTTTATGTAAAAAACTTCATAACATTATTGTTAAGTTTGAGACAGATTTTTCTAACAGTGTGTGTATTTGTAAAGGAAAAGAATTTGAAGAGTCTATTATCAGAAATTCTGGTATAGGAACATAGAATTTTTCAGTACTTACAGTAACAGAAAAGTAAATATACAGTAAGTTGATATCATGATCCCTGTAAAGGGTACTTGAGTCGAAATTGAAAATTTTCTTCCCAGCTACCTATGAAAGATCGGAAAATTTGACCCACTTTGAGCGGCAAAGTTGGAGATGTATCGTTTCCTTTTGCCCCTCAAAGTGCTACAATTTTTCTGATATTCCATAGATATATGGAGAGGGGGTTTTAAATGTCGATGCAGGTATTGAACTTCTTTTCACACGTTGATCAAATTCCAAATCATCCTTCGCAGTTTAAAGCACAACATTCAAATAACAATTGCAATCTGAGCAAAACTACTTGAGGGTTTCTAGACCCGTTCTTTTGAACTGAAATTCATATGCAAGTTCAATATCCTTTTTGCATCCGATTAACTCAGAAGATGCGGCAATAAACTGTGAATTCTGCCAAGCACATTCAAAGAAAGAGAAGGCAAAATGGAACGTTCCATGTATCCTCTCACTCTGTCGCAGCAATATCACCAGACGAGCGTAGAAAAATCAGACATCATAAAGATTTTATTGTGTACACGACCAATGTTCCTCCTTTAACGAAGAATAGAAGCTCTTGGTGCAAAAATTTCATTATATTAATATTCATCTCGAATATGTTGATAGCAAAAAAGACACTTACGGGGCGCCACTAATGCGACTGGCTAAGAAAAAAGGTGATTTTCGGAAATTTTTTGAAAGAAAAGTATTGCATCGAACGTTTTCAAGTTTTAAGGATATATCTGGACATGAATAATGTATTTACAGTGAATTTTTGGACGGGAATATTCAATTCTCAGCGATTTATCCGTTATCTTTCGAGTCTCCAAAAAAAGTTCTTCCACTGCTGCAATGATTGCGACCTCCACAGGGCATGGAATGAAATAAAAATCAAGAGCTTCCTTAAACTAGAAAATATTGCCCATACAATGACCCAAGATTGTGAAAAAAAATTAAAATTCAACAAAATGGCGAAGTTTTGAAAAAAAAGTTCAAAATTTCATTAAAAAAATCTGATTGTTTTTCACATGGCAAGATTACATCTTCCATCTGATCGTCAAACTGGTAGGTCATTATACGGAGAAACGAATACTTAACATGCCAAAACAAAAATCAAGTCGATGGGATAATTTTTCATCGAGTTAGAACTGCAGCAGTGAGGGAACTCTTTTTTTTCTGGAAATGTTGAATCACTCGTTGGAAATGGAATGCTCCCATTCAACAAAATTACCATGTATACATAAATTATGCACAAATATACCTTCGAAATTTTTGAACATTCGATGCAACACTGTTCTTCAAACAAATTCCCGAAAAACACCTCTTCTTTCGGCAGTCACACTAGTGCTACCCCTTAAGTGTCAAGAATCTCGTTCCTTGATTTGGATTGATACAAATTTTGATAATTGTTATAATCAAATTCATTGAGCAACATTGCTGCTATCTAATATACGAGTTCCAACAAAATCTAGACTTCCCAAATCTTTGCATTGTGTGTACCAAATGTGGCTGATTTGTTTCAAAACGAAATTAATGAATTTCAAAAGTTCTCAGAAATAGTTTTGTTGGCAACTACTGACTATAAAATTCTTTGAGAAACATTTGATCGCAAATAAATGAATAAATGAATAAATCCCATAAGATCTCATGCGGTTCCTATGATCGTACAAAATTGTAATGAAAACGTCTATCTCTTGAAATAGTTCACAGATTTTTGTCGAATTATTCCATTCCCATACACGCAGGGAACCCGCGAGGCATTACATCACCTAACCTTTCGTCATTTTTTATTCCGCAATTGACATGAAACAAAATGAACCGATTGATGATTTTTTATCACCGAACTTCTTGGTTTTAGATC
The DNA here is from genome assembly GCA_018340375.1 of Gonatopus flavifemur. Lineage (NCBI taxonomy): Eukaryota > Metazoa > Arthropoda > Insecta > Hymenoptera > Dryinidae > Gonatopus > Gonatopus flavifemur. The sequence continues at coordinate 42,098,939 of JAFFJZ010000003.1, read as the reverse complement.
TCCGAATTCACGGTGAAATGATATCACCAAGATTTGAGATTTATGTTCTCCGATATTGTGATGTTTTTTCACGCAGTCCAGATAAAAAATCACCTAATCGCGAGATGAAAAATCGTGAAAAGGTTGGGTGATGTAATATCTCGTGGATCCCGTGCGTGTACAGATACCACGGTTCAAATGTTGACCACTGCATACGCTGGCATCAGCTGAAGATGGTGAAGATGTGTTTAAAGAAGTGACATCTGCATCACTATTTTTCACTGATTCCCCGTAAAAAAATTGATTCAAAGAAATACCAATTATCACGTTCGAAAAAGAACTGAGCATGATAAAATATGCATTCAAATAAAATCGCTCTGAAGATAATTGAAGTCATCTTGCAAAGAAATGGAATCACTCGATAATGAGGAAAAATCACGCAAAATCACCCTGCACAAATATATGCGAATGAACAACTAGAGGATTGAGTTAATGGTTTCAGTCGTGAAATCATAAGGATATGTTTGGAAAGTATAGAAACGAAGAAAAACCTCACAAAACACGTTTAACGAACATGAAAATGAAATCAATGAAACTGAGTAGATAGGATACGAGAGTAGGAAAGTACTAACGTTATTACACACAAGTCAAACGAAAACGACTTTCCTTGTACTCTATTTAGTAGATTAAAGAAAGAAAAAGGAACAAGTTTTCAATGAGCGCTGCATGCAATAGCAGCTACCCCTGCCACTTTAGTCACTCGATTTTAATTCGTTCCATTAATTAATTGATTACCGATTAATCGATTGATAAATCAATGACTTATTTATACATATGTATAGTGTTGAGCACTGTTTTAAGTGCTTTTCATTTTTTGGCTGTGTGAAGCTTCAACTAAGGTAATTTATTAAATAAAAAAAATGTATGTATAGACATTTGCATTTGTATATCCATGCATAGGCCATTATCAAGTAAATCCCCCTTTCGAAATTTTGTACTCGTAAGTGAGGAAATTCAAATTAAGGGGTTATGGTATCAAAGTAAAAACCAAATATAGCAGCGGTTAAGGTTAGAAAATTATAAGAAATGCGGTAGAGAGTAGTTATATTATCGTAAAGTATATTAATTACGTGAGCGATAGGTGAATGATGAGTCCAATTTGTCACTTCTCCCTCGATACGGTATACATGAATACATATATTGTATAAAATACATTGTGTATTTCCTCATCTCCGTTTGTACGCATTTTTTTCGAATGAAAAAACAAGAACAAATAAAACTGAAGGAAACAATTATTAATGAATAGAGTTAAGAGCGTGTGTAGATAGGTGAATGGTTGAAAGGATACTTTATCGTAACGGTACTAGCGCGAATGAATATTCTGCCGAATGTTTTTAAGTCATGCCGGTACTTACTCGGTTTGCCTTACCCCCCCCCCCCCCCCCATACATTTAAAACCGTTTGAGAAATTCATTTAATTTTTGCATATTTTGGTGACACCGGTTCTACAGAACTCTCCCTTTCATTCTTTCTTCGTTTTTTTCTATTCATCGATTTATGCTCTTCAATTATACACTTTGGACTTCTCAAAAAACAATTTGAAAAATTCAAATGAAAATATTTTATTGTTCCTAATTCCAATTTTGTTTGATAACGATCGTTTTATTATCGTCGTTATTTATTATTATCGTTATCGTATATAAAATTTTTCATAGAGTTGTAGAGTCTCTAAGATATAACCATAAAAATCACGTGAGAATTGATTTCTTGGAGATTGGGAATTTTTTAAGAATCTTAGAAGAATCTTTGTAAATCTTCGTCACTCCGAGTTTGTTAAAAATAATCATATGATAGGGTTTTATTATTTATGAAACTAAGTCTCTCAAATCATACGAAATAATTTACTTCGAAGGATTTATAATTTTCAATCTACCATTCCTTGAATCACGTGAAGTATGATACAAATGAAGAAGGTCACATGAAATGATTCCTGTAAGAGACACTGGACTCAGTTGGCAACTTTTTACATATTAATTTTTCATGCAGTACACTGAGAAAACAGGTATCTTGAAAAATACCATAATTTATGGATTTTCAGCGCTGGTCTGACCCGAGTCGGAATATTCACTTGCATGAATCTCCAAAAGTACCATAATTTTTTGGACTTTTTGAAATAAGTATGGTACCTTCCGTATAAAAGTCCAAGACATTATGGTACTTTTAGAGGTTTTTTCAGGTAAATATTTAGACTCGGTCAGACCAGGGCAGAAAATCCATAAATTATGGTACTTTTTAAGATACCTTTTTCTCCGTGTACACAAAACGAAATTTGCCAAACAAACTATGCACTAACTCGCCCCGGTCTCTCCTACTCTGTATCATACATTTCGCTTTCCATTGATGATAGATCACTGGCATGTCTCTGTGATCTCAACAATACCAGAATTGTTATTCTTTCTTTACACACAAACGCTGTGACTCATCTCACTAGGCAAACCGTCTCAATTACTATGTATGTGCATCCTTTGCAATGTTTCAATGAAATTATTTGAAATGTTCTTGAGATATTTCAAAACGTTATGTTCAGTGGGGTGCAATATCAATAATCAACCGTTCGGCGAGGCGAAAGCTTCGAAAAAAAAAAAGAAAACCTCACGATGCGTGAAAAATAATAATTATTCTCTGTACAACTATTGATATTTTGATTTGCAGTTGGAAAAATAAGCATAATTCTCTCGAGCTTCATTACTCAACTACACTGACAACAGAATATTCAATTTTTATACTCTTCGTTGATTGATTTATTCAAGAAATGATACAACAGAACTAAAACCGTTCCATATTTTAAGAACTTGGTGGTGAAAAATTTTGAAAAACTTGAATTTGATATATATATGCATAAAAAAAACAATATATAAAAAAATGGAGCTTTAGAGTGCCCAGTGAGAGGGTAGATGAGGCTCAGGCTACCGAAGATCACGTGAGATTAAGCTACTCTTTTGGTAACGTTCGGGCCTTGGAACTGGAGTTCCCTTCTCTCTCGAACCTGAGTATAAATATATGCAAATGTGTATCCAACAAAGTATATACATATGCATGTACACATAAATATATCGCTTCGCTCTTACCTCTCTGCCTTAAAAGACGTACACCGAGATACACCCATAGGCTCTCAGGCGTACTAAAATACTAGTATCGTCCTTCGTATCGAACGAAATATAAAATAAACAACATTAAAGGCACGCTGCAAAACTTTGATTAAAACAAGAACAAATTTTTACATGCTAATCAAACCAGATGAAAAACCAAAAAAAAGAAAAAAATGAAATAGAACAAGCTGTAAGTCAAAATTTTTGTAGAAAATAAAGAGCACTTCTTTCATTCACGACGATCAATTCAGTTTCTAATTAGACACTACTAATCGATCCCTCAGTTTTCTTGTTCTTTTACATCCTTTTGTCATATGTAATATGAGAAAAAACGACATACCACATGTAAATATTAATCCACAAACATACATGATCACTATTCAAGTTCAATTTACCGCTAATCAAATCAATACTGTTGATTTTATTAAAATTCCGCCAATGAGTTTCCGATATACGAATAAGGGAGAAGCCCGTTTGATTCACTCACAAGAATATCGAGGATCTGATAGAGTGATGGAAGAATGTGTTTGGAATGGTGTACATAGGTATACGTGGTTTTATGAAAAGTGTATGTATACAAGAGTGAAGAGTGTGTATGGATGTGTTGCGAATGTTGTGATTTATGAATGCAAGTTGCGAACAATGAGATTAAATATTTCATGTAATGAAAGATGATATAGGAAAAAAAAGGTATTAAGATATAATTTATCGAACATTTTTAATAATACCAACACCAATGAATAAAATAAATAAAATAAATAAATACTTTTAGAGGAAATAAGATCCAATTGTCATTGAAGTTTGAATTTGACGAGTGCGTGAGAAAAAATAAACAAACATTCATAGAAAGATAATGTGAAACTAATTCTTGAAGCAAAATTTATTAGATGTTACTGTAACGGAAGCGTATAAATATTCTATCATTAAACATTTTAAATCATGTACAATTATTTTATCATTCTTAGGGGGAAGGGAAGATGAAAGATCGCGTACCAATCGCAACATTATAATCATTCAAATGAATATTTATATTGACCTAATGGATTTCTCTCATAGAACCTACAACACACAATCATTTCATTGGAAATTATCTACATGTAATTGATGGATTGAAAATTCGATGTTCATCTCCAAATTCTTTGCATAAGTTGAAGAGTAATAAATTCAAGCATAAATATTCACGATAATGATTATGATGGAGGTTCGACAGACATTTAACAAACTCTGAACGTATATTCATTTCAAATACATTTGACGAGAAATAAAATACACATCATTACTATTTATACGTATCAATTATAGATATAAATTGTAATGAGGGCAGTCGTGTAGTACTTATACCATGTAGTCTATTTGTTAATGTTTCAGATATTTTATTAAATGTTGATATAATGTACTATGACATTCCTTGTTTATGCCGGGATTCCTGTAAACATAGAGTCAAATATAGCGATGGTTCCATCTAAATCAGACGGAGAACAATTTAATTGTTGCAAAAGGGAAATGTATATATGAAAAGGGAAAATATCAACGGATGTGGATCGATCTTTCGATTACGGTTCTTATAAATTTGTTCATAACATCCATCATGAAATTATATGTCTGAAGGAAGAGAACGTTAAAGTATCCCATTTGGTATTCAGGTAACTGGAATTCATGAAGGATTTACGGCCTAACAGGATATTTCTAGTTAGGTACTACTTCGATTGATTGTGGAATCTTGATTTTACATCCAAAAAGAAAAATTTAATGATCCAACAATTCTCGGTTAGTTTTATCGCCTCAATTTCACGTGAATCTGAATCTTCAATTTGAATTCGTATTCCTTGTGATACTGAAAAAAATATACAAATTTTGAAAAAGAAAATAAAATCGATGGACGTTCCAAGCAACCTTGATATTTTTCTACAACAATCAAAGTGGGGCACAGTATTCGAAACAAACGATTAAATACAATGAATTTGGCGTTCACAGATAAATCCTACAATTTAGTGTCATGTTGTCACAGAATCATATAACGTATTACGATTAATATCGATCAAATTCCAAGTGAAATTGCAAATTTTATTCTACAATGGACGTTTACCGGCATACGTGTACAAAACGGATGTGTATATGTTACTAAGTGTGTCAGAAAACATTAAGAAGTATGAATTTGTATGTACGTAAGTATGTTTGTTTTTTGTGAATAATAAACATTTTTAACATACTCTAATAAATGAGAGAAAGAGAGGGAGAGAAAGAAAGAGCGTGCAAGAGGGAACGAGAGAAAGAGAAATCCGAGAGTGGTTGGGTATTTCGGAATAAGAATTTCAAATAAAAAAAAACAAGAATTGTGAAGGTTCATTCAATACTCGCTGCTTTATGCAAAAGCAAATTAACGAAATATTATTATTATAATATTAAAACTAATAAATCGCGATTTATAAAATACAGTTGCGAGACAATGCTCACAAATTGTTTGTAACGTTTTGTAAATAAATTGGCATATCAACTTTTCAACAAACGAGAAAACTTCCCTCGGAACAGCGATGAGATAACAATGATAATAATTAATGTGGAATAATTGAAAAAATGAATAAACAAAAGAACATACACAAATATAACAGATACACAAGTGACAAAAAATAAATGAATTTATTATCATCTTTAACTTCTTCATCGATGAACGCTCTGCTGGTTTGGAGCTGTAGTCATATCGTTAGTATATAAGCCTGTATGTGGAGATGTTAATTATTGTAATATAATGGGAAAAAAAATGAACAAAACATTACTCCATAAGTACATTGAAGCGAGTCAAGTGAGAGAGTTTATGTTTATGAGAGCATGTGACAATTGCGGGAAAACGAAATAATAAAGCGGTATGAGAGTAACAAAAAATGAGTATGAGGGTATTCAAATCATGGAGTTGGTTGGTTGATTGGTTGGTTTGGTATCAGTGAAAATATATTATCAAAAAGAAAAACAAAAATTTTAAAAATAGATTTTCTATGGTACGGAGAACAGAGAAGAAATAAATGTTCGTGGCGATCCCTTTGAGATGAAATTTTCATTTTTTTCGATTTACAAATGTAATAACTTTAACTAATGTACCGTAAGCTATGATTCTTTGTTATTTTTGCTGTACAGAAAAGCAAGTTGAAAGAAAGATCAACGGACCGGAAGAGTGCGAACAGTCGTAACGAATTATAATTGATTGTAATGTTGATAGCGTAAATTGGAAAAATAAGCAATCACAGCACGACCGATTAAAAAAAAAACATGATCATCTTTTTCTCACATCTCTGCGCAGTGTTTTGGGCCCTTCCGTCCAATAACGCAGTGTACCACTGTCATAAATTATTACCATCATCCTTTGATATTGATTACCATTATTATTACTATCTTTTAATTTTTGCAATCTACGTACAATAAAAAAAAACTTGTTATTGCTGAAATATTGAAATGTGTAAGAGTGTGTATTATGCTATGTATATTTCTCGAGAACCTTCGTTTTTTCGATTATCATCGCGCGATAACATACATATGTGAATATATACATAAATATATTTACGATTAATTATTATTATCACGATCGTCATTATCATGCTCGTTATTATTACGATTATTATTATTATCATAGTCATTGATTATCATTGATTATTATTATGATTACCGATATTGTTAATACGAGGTCACTCTGGACCAGGATTCCTGCCGTCCTGGTGTGTTATTACTGTGTATGTACATATTACATGCGTATTTTTTAATATCAGACGATAAATAATATTTATTCGATAATTAGGATCGCTTATTAGAGTACATAAAGAAACAATATAAGGGAAAAAAACTATTAGAAAGGAAGGAAGAGTGAAGAAGAGAAAATGAAAACGCGCGTGCAGTATTCCCAAAAGCTCGATGTCTGCGATGAAAACCATCTCCGAAAGGAATAAAGCACTTTCACGCATCCAAGTGTTTCCTTTTCTAGACACATACCTGTATTGATTTATACGTTCACGTAATTTCGTATGAGGATGATATTGTGATTATTGATTTTGTTCCTCTATTCCCATCAAATTTCCTTTTCCTAGATTCGCAGATATTTAAGAAAATGCCTATTCTATACGCAGCAGTTTGAGAGGTATGTTTTATATGAAAGGAAGTGAACGCGAAGGAATTTCTATCGGATGAACAATAAAGTTCCAGAAAATTTCAATTCAAACCTTCTGTTGTTGTAGATTGATAATCTTGCTCAGGAAAGAACTCCTCGGTTGCGTATATTTGAATTCGTTATCAATTTTTATATCACTGAATAAAGATATTAATTTTTTCCTACAGATAAATAAAATTTGAAATACAAAAAAAATTGAACCCACCTAAGATTCGAACTGAGCATCTGGTTTTGATCGAGAAGGTGCTCTTTCAATTGAGCTATATTTCAAACCTGCTTTCAATTCAAAGCAGTGGAACAGAAAGATTAAGTGTTCCAACTAAATGCTGTGCATTCTCACAAAATCTAGTCCGTAAAAATACCTTTTTGGTTTTCAAGACAGATAGAGTTCAATTATCTTCTTGTGTGTTAAATTTGATTTGTCCGTACAAACAAAAAAACTAATTTTACTCGAATTTTTACGCTCAGAGATGAGAGATGATTTTCTTCCATTTCTTTAATCTCCGTTCCCATTATATCTATTTGAATCTTCCATGAATTTTTACCTGCTATCCCTTCAAGAGTAGATAATGTCAAAGAACCCAAGACTTACAAAGTATGTGGAAACATTTCTCTAGTATCCACAGCGTATTCCACAATATATGAAATTCTGGATCCAAAAATCGTAATTATTGCTGTTTGAATAATGATGGCATGAACGGAACAAGATAAGGATTGCGCTGAAGCTTTCGAAAATGGCGATGGGAAGAACTACAAAAAAAAGAGAATTCAATTTCTTACTGCTACAGTACATTCCGATAAGCGATTTCAATGGTTAATTCATTTGGAATGATCGTTTTACAGGGGTCAATTCCTTAGAGAACTTTGTATTTGTGATTATGAATAAGAAGCACCAATGGATTGAGCTGTTGTCACTATTGATAATTCAAACCACGTTTGTACAGTATAGAAATTGATAAAAAATTATCAGTGCAGGACAGGTGTCGTACTCGATACTGCCGTACAATTTCATTTCTCTCCTATGAGAACACAAGCATTGGAGACCATCCAGTCGACGTGCTTGGACGTTCAAGTAGGTCCAATGAACGTCTACAGAGGTTTGCGTGCTCTTGGGGATAATTTATCCGTCTTCTTCCATGCATCCAGACAGCACAACAGTTAGACTGCTTCAGGTACTATGAGGATTCATGAAGAATTTCTCATGAATGAATTACGGATTGTGTGGTTCAGGGAGTCCTCCCTCCCGCAGTGACTGGTGCCACTACGAGATGGATCTGATCACACAGAACCGGAAGGTTTTCGATTGTTCATAAAACGTGCTCGTTCATACAGGGAACATACAATTAACTTTCCAGGATATTCTAACAATGTGATGCATATTTGTTCCAAGTACACGGAGAGAAATGTATGATAATATTTACCATGCTAACATAGTATTCGTTCTTATTTTATTGAAAATTGTAAATGTTACTATGTGAGAATAGAATCCTTCGCCATTTTTCTGGTAATGATTACTATACTACATAGAAATCAGACAAATAGAACTCAAAGCAATATAAAATGGTAATGATTACCATGTTACAATAGCTGTCATTCCAGTTAATGAAAATATGCACGCTGTGGGCAATATCGACACGACGTGTATAGACATACATATCACTGCAAAAACTGATATCTTATTCTAATATACTTTTGTAGTGACTTTTAAAACATTTCAAAATGTTACTGTAATCATATTCAAAACACAAAACTACGTTTTCATTCAAAACATGACGTGTTTGATTGGCAAACAAAAATGTTTGGAAGCTGTATGTAGGAACATAACCTCGAATTACTATCACGTCAACGTCAAAGTGAAGAACAGGAACAATGTATACGAAATGTATATTGTGCCATTTTGAAACAAAATTACACGAGATTCTAATCAACTGTATGATGAAAAATCATCAGTTCAATCCATTTTTTCAATTCAAATGTCATAAATCACACTTCTATGAGCTGCTTTGAAAACAAACATAAATAAACGTCAGTGTCGCGAAATCAGATACTGATGTTTCCAGTTAACACAGTCAAGTGTGTTTGATTTGAATTATCAAACACATCATATCTCATTTTGAGACACATCTTCGACGGCAATTTTTGCAGTGATATTATACGTATTATTACGTTAGTCAGCCCACTATTAATAATCGAGTAAAAACACAGTTATTATTTAGAAGACTGATATAATTTGTTTCTGACTGTGTGCTCCCTTTTCTTTCTATTAACCATTTCATAAACTAATTTATTTATTTATAACCTCATTCGCTGAAAAGCCTTGTGTGTATATACATGTCAATAGTTTAATTTGGGTTATAATCAATGAAAAAATCATGGTCAATATTACTTTATAGCATTGGATTCATGTTTAGTTGCATAGTACTGTCTCCAATGTAACATGGTAATCATTACTATGTTAACAGGGCTAATGTTACCACACAAAATCGGTAGCATCACTATGTCAAGTGACTCGCACCATCTAAAAATTTTCGTCACCATGTAACATAGTAATCATTCCCATGCTACATTGAGAATATAACTATTCTTTTCTCTCCGTGTACGTACAAATATCTCATAAAGTTCTACTCGTATGCATCATGCGACGTTCTGGGAACTCGTTCGATAATGGTTACAGTAACATTCTATCTTGCCATTCATGTGTTCATAAAGGCTAGTTTCCATGGAGATGAATTTGGAAAATATGATAAGATGTTTTATAAGTGAAGGACTCTGAACGTTTGAAAAACGTTCTTTTCAGGGAGCACACTCAGGCAAAAGATCATGGAATTATTACTATGAAAAATTGTAAATTGTGCTGGACTAGGAATTTCTGTATGCAATCACTAACAGAAACGAGTAATGGTTTCTATTTTGGTATACTAAACTGTATTCTAATATACAAACCTACACAGCACAGGAGTTCAAAAAGAATTCTTAAAAGCTCATAATAAATTCTTCGAATCTCAACTGACCTTTTTATCAACTCTTTTTGAACTGGTGTGAGATTGAATGTTCTCAAAGGCTTACTGTATGAAAAAACATATAGTAATGAATCAGTCAGTGCAACCTACATTTGCACTGGTTGCGCGAAAACCCTATACCAGATCTGCGCAGCCTTCCGTTCCTTACGCTTACGTAACTTTTGTGTAGCCTCAGTCAGACCTAGAGATCTTTCAATGAGGGATGAGACAACCAGCATTTCACTTGCCACCATTAATGAGATAGGGGTTAGCTCAGATAACATGTAAGCTCGTCATAAATTTGTCAGACTTGTCTTTAGATTGTTTTTGACTTATTGACAACCTTGTCAGTGTAAGGTTGCAACAACGCTGTTGCAAGGTTTTTGTAAGTTTGTGCCCTTGTCGTGTGTCAACTGGGAGGCTTATGTCAACCTTGTCACCAGCTTCCCTGACAACATTGCAGCAAGGCTAAATTGCTATATATGGTAGTTTGCGTGCACTCAGTAAAGAAATACTGGAGCCCAGTCCGCAAGAGTTTAGATACGGCGAATTTCGCCGCGCGCTCGAGTCAACTGAATATCGATTGAAGGAAGTCTCCGGTCAATCATTTCAATCGACGTTCAGTTGACTCAAGTGCGCGGCGAAATCCGCCGTATCCAAACCCTTACGGACTTACGGCAAATCTGGTGTTTTCTCAGTGTGTCATTCAATGAATAAAACTGAATAATTCGTTTAAAATATAACGAGTAAGAGTACAATATTTTCAATAGATGACTCAGTTCTATTGATTGGATGACACACAATGCAGTATCGATACAAATATGGGAAGAATAGACAATTCATGATAGAATACTCTGCCGTTCAAAGCAAGAGGACCGTAACCCTGACAGCAAAAATTGCAATGCAACTGTTGCTTCAGTGTTGCTTCACCAGTTTGTGTTTTATTTTTGGAGGATTGTTTGATCTCACGTGTCATAGCTCCATGTATCCAATCATCTTCGCAGCAACATGACAACAACTTTCAAGTTTGCTGCATGTTGCTGCGCATTTGTCGACGCAACCTTCCTGGGTGAGTCGCGTTTTTGACGAAAATCAATTTTTCATATCATTTCAACCGTAAAAAAATTCTGCATTCTACTATTTTTCATATCGAAAGAAAACTTATTACTTTTTTTAATAACAGCGTTCCGAAGTACGAAGAAATTAATAAAATTTGAAACGTTTATAGAAAAAAACCGTAACTAACACAAAAATGGGAAGTCTATAATACTTCAATAGTCTATAGACTTCAATGGCAAACCATTTCTAAGGTATATTATACCCTAGAAATGGTTCGCCATTGAAAAATGATCTGTTTTATTGATTTTGAAAGAGAACAGTTTTTCTTGATTCTCTCGAATTCAAGTCAGATGCACTTACGGTCTTCTTGCTTTGGATGGTAGTACAGACACAGAGGATGTCTAGTACATATAAAACTTCATTAACAATATTGCATTTGTAGTAATCAAAAAGACAGAGTATACAAATGATAAAATCAAATACATTATGAGGAACCAAAGAATGTCAAAATGAAATCACCAACAGAATCTAAAATCTGTGTACGTCCAGGGAACGTCCAAATACGTCTCTCAGACCCCCCTCGGAGGTTCCCTGGACGTAAGCAGATTTTGGTTTTGTTGGAGATGTTATCAATCAAATAACATCGGGTATGTGATATCAGATATATTTTATACATCACTATCTGATGTTTCAACCAAGCATTTCTGACAAGTTACGGACGTTGAAGAATGTTTCTTACACATGAATCTATCACACTAGTCACATTTTTGTGTGATACTTGTGTTATCACAAAGCTTGCATCTGCCGTGCTTTCGATTCTCTTGTGATGCTTGTTCATTTCTGATAGAAACATACTTTTTTAGGAAAATTCGAATGTCTTTAAGCAAAGAGATGATCAACAACGGAGGAATACATCTGACTCTCAGGCCAATTGTATTTTGTTTCAAATGAATTTTCGGTGTAAGAAAGTGATTTCTGTGTACAGTCGGTGTAACAAGTCTGTTTACAGTCCTAACGGAAATATCACCGATTATACGTTGTTATTAATGAATTTTCAATATTTTTCTTCGACTGTATACCTTCATATATATGTCTTCTATCATTCGGATAGATTACAAATACTCAGATAACAGCAATAACGCATATTATATAAAGTTATTTCTGTTAGAATTCAACGGACTTGTTACACCGACTGTACTTTGTACACCAGCGCGCCCGCCAGAAGGTTTAAAAGCATTCGAAATGAGACATTCCACTCCCAAGAGAATCAGATCGTGAAAACGGACATTTCAACGTTCCTCGAACATTCACGGACCCTTCCATGTTTCACAAATATTCACAGAATGTTAAAATGTCCAGTTCCACGTTTTTGTTCTCTCGAAGAAATCTCAAACACAAAAAATCCAGTCATATCTGCTCAACAAATCTCTTCTCAGACTCATCCCGTAGACCTTAGAATCACTAGCTCTCTTCAACTGAAGAGTATAAACATATCGCATGACATAGATATACAGAAAATCTTTTCCTTCATGATTATGCGATGAATTCATTTGAACAGGGTGCTTTAATTCTTTATAGCCGAATGAAATTATAAAAACTGGTTATCCAAATGAATAATTGATTTGCGGAAATTGAGACAGCTGAAATTGGGAGAAAAGTGAAACAATGATCATTCAATGATTCAGTGAACAACCATACATATTTGACACGTTTATGTAAATGTACGACATCATGACGAACTCTTGTATGCATCAAAGCTTTGCTGACGCGTTGTAGATGTATATATATATATATATATATATATTAGGGGTGTGCGAGTAGTGATTTTCTAGAGTCGAGTCGAGCCGAGTACTCTAAACTTATCGAGTACTCGAAAATTTTTCGAGTACCTGGTAGATTTTCGAGTACTCGGAAAATATATCATATACGTGAATATGAATCTGATTTATATGCTTCAGTGGATAACAATCCCTTATGTTTTCTAAGAATATTCTACTTTTTACAAATGGTGATTCATGATAATTCTAGAAAAATTGTCAAAGTACTCGAAGAATTTCGAGTAGCTCGAAAATTACGAGTAGTAAAAAATACTCGACTCGAGAATACTCGAAACTTTCGGGTACTCGCACACGCCTAATATATATATACATATACACACAACCCAGGCAGCACACGCACATTCTGAGAATGTTCTGGGAATATACGTTGAAGATATTCGAATATTCTATGGAGATTCTCATTGCGTGCAAATATATTCTACGCACATTCTCAGAATGTTCAGATGAGACTGTTCCGAATATTCTCAGAATATATTATCACGAATATCGTGGGAATATTAGAAAAAAATGCTGTTAAAATAAAAATTCCCGTCAATATAAACTTCTGCATGTCACCGAAAACTACATCACAATCAATTTTTTTGATCATTAAACACCTGTCATCATGAATTGTCAGCAATATTACGGATTTACATGGATGGATGAGATACTGATGATCGCAACCGGCAATCATAATATATACGGCATTTCTTGATATTTTATTAAAGTTTTGAGGATTATCTTTCACACATGGCACTCTCAGAGACCATTTGCGATATTGAAATGCACCTTCCATAAATTTATCAGTCCCCAAATACAAAATAAAATAATATATTATCTAAGGGTCTGTAGCCTGTCAACAACATTATCCTCCATTACTGAGTTCATGTAATCACGATACTTGCGCATACATTGCTCATCAATCCCCAAAAACTTTGTATGCATATTGTACGAACGTTCCTCGAATATTCGAAACAGTCCCATTCAAATGTTTGTCACGTCCTGAGTGTTTCCATCCAAGACGGCAATTTAAACTAATTCCCCAATTTATCGGTAAAGAAAGGAAGGGGTAGGATTGATATTTCTAGACTAAGAAGGGAAGAAAAAGGTGAAGTCAATGATAAAAATTTAATCTGGTAAAATTATAATTTATTCTGGTTGTCTATTTCTACAAATTGATTATTATTAATCTGCAATTCCACTATCTCCTCTGGGGAGAAACCTTTTTCTAGCAATTGCGTGTCATTTAAATATAAGTAATTCCTTTCATTTAATTTACAAACGTTACAAACGTTACAATCGTAATATTTAATTGAAAATTTCATACAATTTACACATCTGTTTAAACTAGTCTGATTCTTTAAGATCCATCTTATTATTTTAATTTCGTTCTGCCATTTATGAATGCGCTTCTTGTCCTGAATGTGATTCTTCCTAAATTTCGGCTTTTCCTTCTTTCCCTTTTCTGTAGGAGAGTGAAAATCTAATCTCCTCTCTGCGATTCTCTCTTCAGCCCTTTTAATTTGTACCTCTAATCGGGTAATTCTTTCCATCTATTAAAAAAAAAAACAATTCCATTATTTTTTAAGGACTAAATAAACCCTCTAAAATTTCTTTCGGGATTAAACCTTTTCTATTATAATGAGGCTGGGAACTTTGAATTTTATCTTTCTCTCAGAAATTAATATATCAAAATTAGAATCAAGGAATTCATATGACAACAGATTAAAGACGGAAAATTAAATAATAAGGAAACGAACTGGGGATCCTAGCCTTTGGATAAACTGAACAGAAAATCCAAAGGGTTAAACAACTGATTCCTGAATAGGAAGAGCAGTTGCTTAAATGGAGACTGTATGAAAATACAGAGTTCAAGGCTATACTTACTTTACTGGTGAAGGACGATAATGTCGGTGAAGGCCAATGACAGCCCAGTATTATTGTTCAGCCAGGAATTAGGAACAGCAATTATTTATCCCAATATCGGCGGCGGCGTGGATGATGATGATATATTAATCGGCCAGAATCAGCGATTACTCGGCCAAATATCGGCGGCGGCACGTTACTTCACAGCAGCAATAATTTATTTCAATATCGGCGGCGGCGTGGATGATGATGATATATTAATCGGCCAGAATCAGCGATTATTCGGCCAAATATCGGCGGCGGCACGTCACTTCACAGCAGCAATAATTAGTTTCAAACGAGACTATAGAATGTTAGTTGGCTGTATAGCCGATGAAGTAAAAATAACTTTTTAATTGAATTGGCTATAGAGCCGTAGTATATGGTAAGCTGTAGAGCTTGTTTTGGCTGTAGAGCCGAGGAATGTAAAAATAACTTTTTAATTGAATTGGCTATAGAGCCGTAGTATATGGTAAGCTGTAGAGCTTGTTTTGGCTGTAGAGCCGAGGAACGAGATTATTCTGGCTGTGCACCCGCTTTTATATCCTCGTGCAGCCAATCAGAATTCAGTGTTAGTTTTTTCCATAGAAGGGGTTGCTTCCCTCTTTTCTGTTAATTTAATTTACGCATCTTATTTCGTGAATTTTCCTGATTGGCGATCTTCGATTCCCTTTCCTTCTGTATTTATCCCATTGGTTATAGATTCATTGCCAAGGATGATCTATGAATCAATAATTGGTCCTTTGTTTTGGAAGGGGCTGTTGTCCTCCAAATGGGGGTAACGTTCACGATCGTAGAGAGGGTTATTTCCTTATGAAGATTTTCCACGTCCTGTATTTTTCGTGGGGGAATAAATCCCGTTGATCGAAGGGTTTTTCAGATCGACGCATGTTCATCTATTCCTCTTCATATAACCATTCTCCAGTTTAAAAAAGGTGATGTGCCGTTTCAAATTAGTCTTATATAGAAAGATCACGCGTTTTTATAAGTAAACTACTTTTCTTAATAGTTAACAATTTTATTTGTTCGTTTTATTAATTATTATGAAGTGTGTGTTATATACTGAGAGAAAAGTTTGTTTGTGTTAAACAATCCATCTTTGGGTCAAAAGGTTTGTTAATAAGTTTATTTGATTGTAACAACTTGGAATACTTTTCCTCAGTGTATACGTGTATTGACATGCTTGTGATACTTATTTGTTTGATGAAGTGTGTATAATGTATTTACTTCTTATGTATAATTTATGTATACTCTTTTCTATCTGTTTGATTGTTAATGGAGTGTATATGAATGTTTATCTGCATGCTCAATGTAGTGTATTTGCATGTTTATTCTATTTATTTGTTTGTTAATATGTGGTGTGTGTTAATATTTATTTGCATGTTTATTCTATTTATTTGTTTGTTAATATGTGGTGTGTGTTAATATTTATTTGCATGTTTATTCTATTTATTTGTTTGTTAATATGTGGTGTGTGTTAATATTTATTTGCATGTTTATTCTATTTATTTGTTTGTTAATATGTGGTGTGTTTATATTTATTTGCATGTTTATTCTATTTATTTGTTTGTTAATATGTAGTGTGTTTATATTTATTTGCATGTTTATTCTATTTATTCATTTATTAAAAGAATTTATATGATGACATTTCACTCTATTCAAACCTTAAATATATTCCTTAAAAGAAAATGTAACATAGAGACATTTAAGCACGTACCCCGAAGTATACCTGGAAGGGTTTGTACTCAATCATTTTATTACATGGCGCGACATTCAGTCGGCCGACGAGATGTACATACGCATGTCACCTTCCAGGTTTATTACTTCCAGTTATTTTCATAAGGAAAAGAAAAGGTTTGGGTTATTCTTATTATATTATGCTAAAACTGGATTCCTTATTTGTGAAAACGAAAGGAAAAAAAAAGTAAGTGTAATATTCAATTGAGAATATACAGAGTATATTACATGTTCTAAAAATTTTCTATGAATATTTACGGCTCTCTACGCTCTTTGTGAGAATATTCGATCAAGTACATTTTACGAGTGTTGTGCGAATATTCTCAGAATATTCTGTGTCACATGGGAAAGAGAAAAGAAAAGAACTCCAAAAAAAAATTCTTTTATCTGAAGTTCTTGTATAACCAAATTAGTATTATAATGCAAATGTTTTGTTAGAAAGGAAATTAACAATAATGTTTTCAATACTTGAAGCGAATTCATTTCGTGTCAATTATTACTTATACGTAGTTTAATGATTCTAAATCAAAGAAAAACTTAAAACGTAGAAAACGTTAACAACACAAACACATACAACACATAACAATCATTCATAGAAACACATGTAATAGAATCACAAAAAATTTGTTCAAGACATGAAACAGCACACAAACATGGTCAAAACAAGCAAACTGGGACAGAAAGATGTTATCAACAATAACATTTTTCTTTTTCCAAGGGGGGCGTGTTACGTATGCATTGCATCCGTACCCTTCCTATCATACACGCAGTAGCACTTAAATTTAAGACCCAACACACATACCTACACCACCGGCCCTACTCCAGGGAAATTGTGAGGAGAAGGGCGAAACCTAGATCAAGAACAGAAACAGAATAAAGCAGAGACCGTTCCCAACCACCAAAGTTATCGTTTCCCTTTCGACCCAACCCGGATCCTTTACAACGGATCGGAAACCGGAAATGACAATTTTTGTTCTACTCCACTTTATATTCCCAAGACGCCTGACGACGATGTTTCGTAAGAATTATGAACCACCAAAATACTATCTACACACATTGGAATGATCACAGACCAGCAATCCTTCACATACCATGCGAATAAGTAACCAAACCCTAATAGCACATAATATTATAAGATTTGCTCAGAATATGATAGGAATATCGTAATACCCCTATCTTCTTTTTTAAACCGTGCATATCCTATTACATGTTTCCCTCGATTTTTTTGGTAAATTTTGATCATATTTTCAGATGCTTGGCGTTATTTTTTTCTTACTTTTTTGAAGTTCTTTGCTTGAGATACAAACTTCCTTGCAGGAGCCCGCATGTAGTGGATAAACTGTAACAGTACAGAGGATTGATAGATGTACATGAGTCAGTTATAATGATTTTATTGCCCATTACAATAATATTGCTCAAGATAACCTGATATGCCTCTGATATGCTCGGATTCATCAGATAGAAGGATTAGTAAGAAACGATACTATTAAAATTTGAATCACAACTGAACCTAATTTTTATGAAGATGAATGAATTTTGTATTCAACGTATAATCAAAATGCTCGGGATTATATTGTGGGCATTTTGACCATAACATCATTGAATAAAAAGTGAAATAATGTTACTTCTACGATTACATGAAAGGAAGAAATCGATCAACGATGTACACATAGTTATGAGGACGATTCAGATTTTGAATATTTCGCGCCCTTTGTGTTTGTTCTCACTATCTGGGAGATTTAGTGAGAATAGATATGTGTATATACATATATATATGTATATGTGTACATACATGTGTGTATATTCAATTGAATTTAAATAATCATCTTTTCGAAATAATTTCAGAATTGAAAATATTTGCTATTGAACTCCAATCTTTGAGCCAATACGCTTGTTCGTGTTCTACGAAAGTTCCGTGACTTTCGTGGTTCGCGCCCCCACGTTCGGTTTTCGCAACTCGTGCGTGGTGGCTTGGCTTGGGCAAGCAACGCCTATGTGGAGTCTGAATATGACTGCGTCCACACAAGTGACATGTGAGTGGAGTAAACAGTGGTGATATATGTATATATGTATATAGATGTGGGGCATTATTTGTGAAATCAGCCACCTCCCCCCTGCACATTTTTTTTGAGGATGAAAATATGAAAAAATATGCAAAATTTTCGTTGAAGTCTCTATTTTCCTATGCCGACTGGTGTTTTTTGATTCGAGTCCCGAGTTCGCCAATATGGTGGCTGAAACGCGGGAAGTCAGAGTCAGAACCACTAAACTCCAATATAGGAGCACGGAGAGTGCTCTGCGAATCGTTATTATCATTGCTGACCATAGTCGTGTGCCTACTAATTTACGTGTATAAAGTGAAATTCCCGCAATCGCAAATGGTGGATCCAATATGGTGGTTAAAACATCGAACTCTCCCAATTGCACTAGAAATGGGTATATGGGGGTTTTCGGGCTCGCTGAACACGAACCCGGGGTTGGTTTCCAGAAATTCAATATGGCGGTTCCAATATGGCGGACTTGGGATTCGAGACATCACCGATTCCCGTGAAAATCGGTACTGGGGGGGTGTGAGCGTCGCTGAACACGAATCCAGGCTTGGTTTTCCAAAATCCGATATGGGAGTTCCAATATGGCGGACTTGGAATCCGCAACATTGCTAGTTCCCGTGAAATTCGGTACCTGAGGGTTATTGGGGTCGCTGAACACGAATCCGGGCTTGGTTTTCCAAAATCCGATATGGGAGTTCCAATATGGCGGACTTGGAATCCGCAACATTGCCGGTTCCCGTGAAATTCGGTACCTGAGGGTTATTGGGGTCGCTGAACACGAATCCGGGCTTGCATTCCAAACTTCTGTGTTGAAATCTGCTTCGTGGTGGATCGAGTTCGCGGCCTGGAATTTTCTTTGGAACTGTTGTTTTGCACTGTCACTTATACGAATTATCTTCTTCAGCTTCTTGCCGTGAGCTACGATTCCCGGAATCAGTAACATTTGAATGGCGTGAACAGCTTAAGTGTTGCGTTTGAGACTAGCTGAACAGAAACGTAAATTTGATGTTCCAGGTGGTCCCCTTTCTTATAATAGCAAATCCCCGGAAAAACTAGTCGTTGTTAGAGTGGAATGCTTGTGAAGCGTCTTGACAAACATATGAGTAGTGTTCGGAGGGATCAAACATTACTACCATTTTTCAATCGCAGAGGTTCTGTTTCCTTCCTTTGATGAAAAGGCTCCGTTGTTTTGGAATGGAGGAATGAGGTTTGAGGATGTTAAATTTTGAGCTCAATTTGAATAAGAAATCGTCCGTGGTCATCAATTGAGTTTTCGAAGTAAAACGGTTCATCAAAGTCCAATTCGAAACTGTACATGTGTAATAAAACCTCCCCGTGGATGATTGCGGGTCTCCCAGGGGGATATTTGTGATACCTGTCCTTGATATCCTTTTTATCCTTCCCTGGTAGTATCTGATCCCTTTACGTGGTGGGGAGGATGAGTATCTCAGAGTTGTATCTTTTTTTCAAGTGGAATGAACTACTCAAGAGGAAGAATACAAACTGAGAGAAACGAAATCATCCTAATGCCAGAAACATCGGCAAAAACGGAAGCAAAGCAAAGGGAAACTACCTTCCTCAACATGTTCCAATACTTCCCGAGGAAATGAAACCTTTCCCAAACCTGGAATGTTATACTCGTAAAACAAAAACAAACGGACGAATCAAAAAGTACATGATAGCGCTTTCTCGGGTGGAATATTCTGGAGGTGAACTGATTTCCCGTTCGGATCTCCGGGTGGAGGCTGCTCGAGGAAGCTTCATCAGCAAAGAACGGAAACTGAAGAATAGGATAGGGAAAAGGAACAACATCCTTCGAGTCGGAGCGTGGAATGTTAGATGACTGAGGCAAGCGGGAAAATTAGAAATGAATAGGTTGAATATAGACCTAATGGGGATTAGCGAAATGAGATGGCCACAAGAAGGCCATTTTCTGGAGTGGGGGTGATAGAATAATTCATACAGGATCAAAGAACGGTCAAGCGGGTATAGAAATTGTGATGCAGAAAAGAGTAGGAAAAAGAATGGAAAATTATTCGCAAAATAATAAACGTGTGATGATGGTTAGAATCAGAACATAACCCGTGGACACAGTCATAGTCCAAGTATACATGTCAACATCTGCATATTCGGAGGAAGATATTGAGAAAACGTACGAAGAAATAGAAGAAGTGATAGAATATGTGAAGGGAGAAGAGAATTTGATAGTGATGGGTGATTGGGATGCGGTAGTAGGACAAGGAGAAGACGGCAACATAATAGGAGATTTTGCGTTAGGGAGGAGGAACGATAGAGGGCAACGCTTAGTCGAATTTTGTGAAGATCATAAGATGGTTATCACGAACACTTCATTTGAAAATCATTCAAGAAGAATCTACACTTGGAAAATGCGAGGAGATACAGCAAGATACCAAATTGATTACATATTAGTGAAACAAAGATTTGGAAAACCAAGTGGAAAACTGTAAAACTTATCACAGTGCAGATATAGATGGTGATCATAATATGTTGATGATGAAATGTTCTCTGAAATTCAAATCTCTGGAGAAGAAAAAGAAAATGCAGAAAAGATGGGATTTGAAGAACCTCAAGCAAAAACAAATACATGAGGCATTCGAGAAAATGTTGGATGAAGAATTGGGAGATCAAAAAGAGAAAAACTTGGGAATAGAGAGGAGATGGACAAAGATGGAGGGGAATATAGGAGAATGTGTGGATAAGATTTTGAAGAATAATGGGGTAGAACCTGAAAACCCATGGATAACGGGAGAAATTTTAGAATTGATCAATGAAAAAAGAAAATACAAGAATAATGATAGCCAAGAAGGCCAGCAACGATACAAATTATTGAGAAATAAAATAATAAGAGAATCAAGGGAAGCAAAAGAACAGTGGTTAGAAGAGAAATGTCAGGAAATAGAAATGAGATTGCATTTAGGAAAAATAGATGAAGCATATAGGAGTATTAAAAGATTCTTCGGACAAAGGAAATCTAGAAGCAATAAGATTAGAAACTCTCCAGGACGACAATTGATAGAAGCGGAAGAGAAAATAGAACAGTGGATCAATCGTTTGGAAGACTTGTATAGAGGAAACGATGATATAGCACTTTTAGAGAAGGAGGAGGATGTAGATGAGGAAGAATTGGGAGATTCGATATTGAGATCAGAATTCGACAAGGCTTTGAAAGAATTGAAGAATAATAAAGCGCCAGGCATAGATGGCATAAGTGCGGACCTTATAAAAGCCTCCAGTGAAGGAACTCGTGACGCACTGTTCGAATTGATTAGAGATTTGTACGAAAGAGGAGAAGTATCGGAAGATTTCCAAAAGAATAAAATTGTTGCTATCCCGAAAAAACAAGGGGCAGACAAATGCGAGAACTACAGAACGATCAGTTTAATTTCACATCCTTCGAAAATACTTACCAAAAATATATACAGGAGGATGGAAAATAGAATAGAGAGTAGATTGGCAGAAGATCAGTTTAGTTTTAGAAAAAATAGGGGAACGCGGGGAGCAATTTCAGCACTTAGGGCAGTAATAGAGAAAAGGATAGCGCTGAAGAAATCTGTGTACATAGGTTTTGTAGATATACAAAAGGCTTCCGATAATGTGGACTGGGAGAAGATGTTTGCGATCCTGAAGAAGGTGGGAATAAATTATAAAGATAGAAGAATAATATACGAATTATATAAGAATCAAAGTGCAATGATAGACATAAAGGGTCAGGAAGGGGAAGCACAAATAAGAAGAGGGGTGAGACAAGGATGCTCATTAACGCCACTGATTTTCAATGTATATATAGAAGAAGCAATGAACGAAGTGAAGGAGGAGATTCAATCGAAATTACAGATTCAGGGAGGAAATATAAGTATGTTGAGATTCGCGGATGACATAGCTATATTTGCCACAAGCAGTACTGAGTTAGAAAATATTCTCAACACTATGAGAACAATATTATTGGCAAACTATTGTATGAATATGAATAAAGACAAAACAAAATTCATGATGTGTACAGCAGCGAAAACAGCTAGAAGAACGAAAATCAAACTGGATACCGAGACAATTGAACAGG
Organism: Gonatopus flavifemur; assembly: GCA_018340375.1. NCBI lineage: Eukaryota > Metazoa > Arthropoda > Insecta > Hymenoptera > Dryinidae > Gonatopus > Gonatopus flavifemur. The sequence goes on along the minus strand of JAFFJZ010000003.1, from coordinate 42,076,015 downwards.
TGAAGGAATTCAAATATCTTGGAAGCCTAATTACAGAAAACGGCAAAAGCGAAAGAGATACAAGAGCAAGAATAGCACAAAGGAAACAGGCTTCTTACTGTGACGAAATCGTTTTTTTTCATTAATCATAAACATGTTGAACTTATGCTTTACACATAAATGTAATAATCAATATTCATATTCATGCGAATATCTTACATTCTATGTAATATTCTCTCATGTCCAATATGCATATTCTATGTAATGCCCAATATGCATATTCTATGCAATATTCAATATGCATATTTGTATTCAATGTGCATATTCGTGCATGAATATTCTACATAATATTCAATGTGCAAATCTTCGCATGAATATTTTATAATTCACACATGAATATTCTACATAATATTCAATGTACATATTCATGCATAAATATTCTATGATATTCCATATACATATTCATACGTGAATATTCTATGTGGTATTCAATATACATATTCGCACATGAATATTCCACCAAATATTCAATGTGCATATCCATGCATAGATATTCTATGATATTCCATATACATATTCATACGTGAATATTCTATGTGGTATTCAATATACATATTCGTACATGAATATTCTACCAAATATTCAATGTACATATTCATGCATAGATATTCTATGATATTCCATATATATATGTTCGTACATGAATATTCTAACAAATATTTAATGTACATGTTCATGCATGAATATTCTATAATATTCCATATACATATTCATATTCAATATATATATATATATTATACGGTCTCATTCCTTTTATATGCATATTCACATTTCATGTGATTGAACATACCTTCCAGCAAACGAATAAATTAAATAACACATTTTGCTATTAAAGAACGTTCAATCGCGAAATTCATTTTAGACTGTAGTGCGAACGTTCACCCAAACGTCACGCGATAGATAAGACATCGTCGAGTGAACACCATGTACTTGTGATGCGTCATAAGGACAGTTCATGGATTCATCATCGATAGATCAAAGTACATTTTTCTAATCTACGAAAACAAGTCCACCATGATGGATTTTCATGGTATAAAAACCCATGCATTGGGCCCAAAAGTCAGTCTTCGCTCCAGTTTTCACCTCGCGTTCAACGTTCTTCTTACAAAATTTCAAAGTGTTCAAGTTAAATTCTTTTCAAAGTGTTAGTAATATTTTGTGTTTCTTTTCAAGGTGTTTGAAATATTTTGTGTGACTTCCAAGGATTATTGTACCATATTTTGGATTTTTTCCTCTTTGTAAGTGAAAATTCAACTGAGTAAAGAATTCATAATAATTCCATTTCAATTTGTGTATTGAGCAACTTTGTTTCATCTCATATTCGAATACATTGTCTTCTAAATTCAACCCCATAGTGACGAAAATTGACTACTTGGAAAAATCTAGTTGGCTAGAATTTCTCAGATGTCAATTGAGTCTATCACCAATTAATTGTGTGGGAAATTCAGTTGGCTGGAATCTCACATATTGATTGGTAATTCCAAATTTAACTCACTCATGATTATTCGTGGGAGATTCAGTTGGCTGGAATCGCACGAGTAATTGTTTGAATGTCAAAAATTGGTAGTTGAGGGAAATTCAGTTGGCTGGAATCTCGCAACTGTTAATTAGAGACTATACCAGTTAAAGTAACACCAAACAAGACAATGTATGTACTTTATTAATGGAATATGAATGAATTAAAAACTGAAATTGAGCTTTTAAAAGATTGTATCAAGATCAGAGAAACAAAGTTGCTTCGAAATAATTTAGATTCTAAAATAGCTTATAAAATCTGGTGTGGTTTAAGGAAGGAAAGGAAGAAATTAGAATCTTGTGAACAATCCTAAAAAGAATTGGAAAAGAAACAAATAAATAGATGTCATATTTGTAAATTAACCAAAGTAGAATTTTACAAGTGCAAACGTTGTATTAATTTATTGGAAAAATACACTCAATTCCACAGTGACGAGTTAGGGCAAATGAATTTGACACGTAAGGAATTGGTGCACATTCATATGAATAAATCATTGTTCTGATTCTATTCTTCCTCTCTTTCTCTTCAATGATTTATATTTTCTCTCGATGTTGGATCTAGAGATATTCAAGAGACTTATTTTTGTGGATGAAAAGATCGAATTGATTAACAAATCAATAGAAAAGAATGAGTCTAATAATAAGGTTTCGAATCGACTTCGCGAATCTTTAGAAAGGAATATCTCTCGATCCAATCGACTCCAGATATATATCTTAAAGGAAATACAGGAATTAGAGGAATATCAGGCTAGATTAATCAAGAAATTCTACCACATCAATAAATGCAATAGTTGTCAAATCAGTAATAAGGAGTTTTTCGATTGTATAAATTGTATTTCATTACTAGGTAAATATACTGAAATCTCAGACTCTGACTTGAAACTGTTGAGTTTGACGGAAAACGAACGATCTTATATCGATTTGTTCAAAGACCTGTCTGAATAAAATTGTTTTCACTGTAATTCACTGTCGTTATTTCAACTTTCCCTTTTCAACTGTTCTGTTTCTCCCCATCCTTGTCCATGACGCAAAATAGGGGAACTTATATTTTTAGGTATTGATATTCCATATTAATCCCTTCCATATGTCATTGAAAGGAATATTCTTCGAATATCTCTGGACGTGACATTACCAAAAAAAACAGTCATTATGCTCAGAAAATATAAGCTTAGAAGTAAGGAAGAAATTCTTGAAAAGTTACGTTTGGAGCACAGCCCTATATGGTTGCGAAAGTTGGACAATGGGAAAAACTGATCAACGAAGACTTGAAGCTTCTGAAATGTGGTGTTACAGGAGGATGCTCAGAATAAAATGGATAGACAAAGTCAAAAATGAAGAAGTACTCGAGCAGATCAAGGAAAAAAGAAGTCTTTTGAAACACATCGTGAAAAGGAGAAGCAATTATATAGGACACACATTACGGCATGAGAGTTTATTGAAAACAATATTTTAAGGGAAAATGAATGGTAAAACTGGTAAAGGTAGACCTAGATCAAGTTATATGAAGCAAATCGTACAAGACAAGGGATGTAGTAGATATGTAGAAATTAAACGTTTGGCGGATAATAGACAGGGGTGGAGGGTTTCATCAAACCAGTCGTAAAACTGATTACTTCATGATGAGGTCGATGATGTGATGAATGTAGCCCGATCAACTCACCCACGTACGTCGTGAATTTTATCATCATTTGACTCATTTGACGTATTACAATCTTGCGATACAATTGAGGAACTGTTATTTACACCTGTCATACACACCCTTGAATTCGGTGATAGACGAGGGAAATTTTCCATCATCCCCTTCGATATTTTCCTGAGATTTTCGCCGACATGAGTGGGTCTTTTGAAGGATTGGTGCTTCGATCTGTTCGACGTTTATCCTGCATGTTTGTTTGAACCAAGACTTACTATTAACATTGCAAAAATATTACTACACGAGATATTGGAGACGTGAAGACGTACAACGCGAACGTAGGCAATGCAAAACATTTGACGATCGCAAATAGTGATAACAATATTGTCAATTTTTTCAACAAAAAAACATCAGTCGATAGAGATCGTTACCACTATTCGCGATTGTCGAATGTTTTGCATTGCACACGTCCGCGGTCTACGTTTTCACGTCTCCAATACTTTGTAAAGTAACATTTTTGTAATGTTAATAGAAAATCTTGGTCCAAACAAACATGCAGGTTCAATATCAAACAGATCGATGCATCAATCCTTCCAAAAGACCCAGTCATTTCGGCAAAAATCTCAGGAAAATATCGAAGGTTATGATGAAAAATTTCCCTGATCTATCACCGAATTCAAGGGTATGTATGACGTGTGTAAAACGAAGTTCCTCAATCGTATCACAAGATTGTAACATGTCAAACGAGTCGGATAATATGGAAATCGACAATCTCAGAAGTCCACCTGAAATCAATGTTGAATTGTCGGAGAATCCTGGTGGCCTTGTAGACAATTCTCGAACATCCAAAGAAATTGAACTGGAAGAGATGTTGGATGGGCTAAAACAGAAGCTTTCAAGTTGAGAAGGTACCGATCCATTGAGATTGAAAATACTCACTATAGCATCCTCGTCTTGGAGTGCGAGAAAAATTGCGGAAGAATTTGATACCACACGCTACTTGGCAACGAAAACGAAAGATATAAAATCGACATATGGAATTTTACCTGATACTATCGCAAAAGAAGGTAACAGACTATCTGAAAAAACGAGTGAAAGTGTTCATGAATTTTATAAAAGTGATAGTAGCAGTCGAATAATGCCTGGAATCAAGGATGTTGTTTGTGTCAATATTGAAGGAGAGCGCAAACTGCAGCAAAAACGTCTGTTATTATTGAACTTGAGAGAGCTGTATGTTATATTTAAGGGGTCTGTCTAGTAACTCACTTTTGAAGAATCGTTTTGGTTTCGTTTGGAAAAGGATTGGAAGAAAGTCAACTCTTCGAACAATCTGAAGCAATTTTGTACGGTCCAGGCATCGCTGACTAGGCGTAAGTAAGTTTTTTTTGAGAATTCCATGTAAAAAAAACTTCAAACGCGTTATTCTCGAAACAACGTTTTTACTCGCCTTGTTGATGAAATTTTCGAAACTACTCGACCGATCCTTATGAAATTTGAAACACATATTCTTTGAACCTATCGCTATGTCCCCTGTAAAGTTTTTTCAAAAATTTTCTAATTTTACTATATTTTTTTTCAAAAATCGGCGAAAAAAAAACGGTTTCTTGCAAATTTTTTGTTTTTTCTTTACCATTTTTTTATTTTTTGAAATAATTGAATAAAATTCATAGGGGACATAGTCATTGTCATACCAAACCTAAAGCACTTTGATTTTTTTGTTTCAGACAACACAGCTCCGAGGTTTCATTTACAAGGCGGATCTACCTACTTTTCGAGGTGTTGCGTTTGGCTGACGTTTTTGGTCATAATACATGTATAAAATAAAAGAAAAAAAGTTTTTTCATGTATTTCAAGAGTGTATTTACTAAGCCTCATAACTTTTATATCATTACCTTCATCCAGTATCCCAAGGAATAATCACGAAAATCGCGTTTTTTTCGGCGCGAGCTACTAGACAGACCCCTTAAACAGACACATCCAGACTATATCATCAACTCCAGTGCGTTCACGAAGCTGAGACCGAAGAATTGTATTCTTCCAGGGGCTGCTGCACACACAACGTTTGTGTTTGTGTAATACATCAAAACGTGGAATTGATGCTAGAGGCCATCGACATTGAGAAGTTGACCAAGAATTCAGAACACTCTCTCCAGGACTACAAAGACTGTACTAACCAAATCATGTGTAAAGGATCCCACCCAAGCTGCTATCTGGACGAATGTGATCAGTGCCCAGTCGTTTCAAAATTCACGGCGTACCTACGTGAGTTGATGGAGGCTGCGTTTGTTACACATGTACAGTTTTCAAATTGGACTTCGACAGACCGTTCTACTTCACAAACTCAATTGATGACCACGGACGATTTCTTATCTGAATTGAGCAAAAAATTGGAAATCCTCAAACCTCATTCCTTCATTTCAAAACAACAGAGCCGTTTTATCAAACAAAAGAAACAGAACCTCTGCGATGTAGGAGTGGTAGTAATGTTTGATTTCTCCGAGAACTACTCATATGTTTGTCAAGACGCTTCACAAGCATCACACTTCAACAACAACCAGTGTACCGTTTTTCCGGCGATTTGCTATTATAAGGAAGGGGACCACGTGAAACATCAAAGTTACGTTTTTTGCTCAGGTAGTCTCAAACACGACACTCCAGCTGTTTACGCCATTGCAACGTTACTGATTCCGAAAATTGTAGCTCACGTGAAAAAGCTCAAGAAGATAATTTATTTCAGTGACGGTGCCAAACAGCATTCCAAAAATAAATTCCAGATCGCGAACCTGATTCACCATAAAGCAGATTTCAATATAGAAGCCGAATGGCATTTTGGTGCAACCGCTCATGGTAAGGGTGCGTGCGATGGGATCGGTGCCACATTCAAACGAGAGAAGCATACAGGGCAAGTCTCACCGCCAAACCACAGGATTCACTTCTGACCCCGAAGAAACTCTTCAGTTGGGCGGAAAATCATTTCACAGATATCAAAGTGATATGTTTCGACAAAACGTATCATGAGAGAATGGCCCGAAAACTGAACAAACGATTTTCAGATGCCAACCCGGTACCGAAGATTCTGCAAAATCATGGGTTCGTTGTACTTCCCGACAATAAGGTAATAATTAAGAGGTATTCCAACAACGAGAATGAGCATGTATGGTGTTTGGATAAGAAGAACTGAAAAAGTTGATGACAGCTAGTGTTCTTATATCACATAAATGGGAGAACTAATCGGCCCTCTTAAGGGCCACAAGATGTGCAAAGTCCGATCGCGCAACCTCCTCGTGGTGCACATTGGGTAATGCGAATGCCGACGGCTGTAGATTATAGTTAAGCTGGTAACATTGATTCTCTTCTCATATTAGCGCTTGACGTCACATTTTATTATGATGAGTTGTCATGAGGTTTCATATCGGATTTTGGTCATCAGATTTATGGGAGAATTCCGTCCATAATTCATACAGTTCGAGCAGAAATTATTCTGAAGAGAGGAGACAGGGTCTGATGAGGATCTAATCCTTTGCCGCTGCCAATTTTCCCCACCACTCACTCTCCATCTGGGACGATGCCTGGTTGTAGGAGTCCATTGATTCTCGGCAAACTTTATTCAAATTGGACGAAGGTCTGTTGATCTGATTAGATCTTTGACCAATTTGAATGAAATTTGGCGAGAATCAATAGGTTTTCTAAACCAGGGATTCCTAGGGTGGTGCTGTTTCGTGCAGATTCTGCGGCAAAGGACTAATATACACAACAATATTCACTGAAAAAAGAATCAGCGACTGTGATCCGGCTAAATATTTGGATGCCTGCATTCAAATGAATAAACGAAACGATTCAATGGATTATCATTAGAATAAAGATCATTTTGTTGGAGGAACTAAATCATATTGATGCATTTTTTCAGGTGTTGCATTCGTATTATTTTCACACGTCATCAAAATATTTAGCCGGATGATATCTATCAATAGAATTTGATTGTATCAACGAAGCACTTCTTTGATTGTTCGAAACTTCCTGGTACCGAATTCCATGTCGGCTGTATTGGAACCACCATATTGAATTTCGGGAAACCGAGCCCGGATTCGTGTTCAGCGACCCCAATAACCCTCAGGTACCGATTTTCAAGGGAATCGGTAATGTTTCGAATTCCAAGTCCGCCATATTGCAACCGCCATATCGGATTTTGGAAAACCAAGCCCGAATTCGTGCTCAGCGACGCTCACGACCCCCCAGTACCGATTTTCACGGGAATCGGTGATGTTTCGAATTCCAAGTCCGCCATATTGGAACCACCATATTGAATTTCCAAAAATCAATCCCGGATTCGTGTTCAGCGACCCAGAAAACCCCCATATACCCATTCCGACAGCAATTGGGAGAGTTCGATGTTTTAACCACCATATTGGATCCACCATTTGTAATTGCGGGAATTTCACTCTATACACGTAAATTAGTAGGCACACGACTATGGTCAGCAATGATAATAACGATTCGCAGAGCACTCTCAGTGCTCCTACATTGGATTTTAGTAGTTCTGACTCTGACTTTTTCGCGTTTCAGCCGCCATATTGGCGAACTCGGGGCTTGATGAGGCTTGAATCACAAAACACCAGTCGGCATAGAAAAATAGAGACTTCAACGAAAATTTTGCATATTTTTTCAGATTTTCATCCTCAAAAACAAAATGTGCAGGGGGATTGGCTGATTTCACAAATAATGCCCCATACATATCACATATGTGTGTTTGTACTACAGGTGAGTGGTATCTAATAAAAAAGGTGAAGAGATTGTATCAATAAAAATGATTCAATATGTTTCATAATTGATGATTGTTGTTTTCAGATTTTTCTTCTTTAAGGGAAAAACCTACTCGGAGAAAATTTAGGTACAGTGGTATGAGGGAATGGTTTAAAGTCACAAGTCTCTGGAGAGACTCATAGGGAGGGAAGAAAAAGGAGTGTTACATGGATGTAAGTACTTTGAGTATCTCAATATTATTTTCTATATATATGCATACATTCACTCTTCTATATATTGAAATAGGAAGATGTGATTTCTTCAATTTGTATATTGAAAAAAATCATGTATCTTTTTATGTATGTATAATATGAGAGTGTTTAATGGGTTATTCTAACACATTTTCACTTTCAATACTGGATATTCATTCCCTTTTTTACAGATTTTTACTTTTACAGGTTCGCTAGAGTGGATTTGAGGAATATCGTCTCCAGCGCTAAGGTGTTTCCTCTGACGGAGAGGAGGAAAGGCTGCGAATTGGGATTCTGCAACTTCATCGAGTATTTCAGGTAAGATATACTGAGGTAATTGAATTTATAATTTACTTTCTTCCAGTAGTGAGATAGGTGATTTTCCAATTTATATATCAAAAAGTCATGTATCTTTCCATGTATCTATGATATGAGAGTGTTTAATGTGTCATTTTAACACATTTCCACTCTCGATACTGAATATTTATTCCCTTTTCTGACAAATTTCACTTTTACAGGTTCGCTAGAGTGGATTGGAGGTGTATCGTCTCCAGCGCTGAGGTATTTTCTTAGACGGAGAGGAAGAAGAAGGTATATTGGAGGTGCATCGACTTCTTCAAATTGCCAAGGTATAATATACATGTACACATGTATGTAGAAGTTATTTATTTGCTTTCATTCACTATTGTGATTCTGAATATTGTTTGTATTTTCCAGGATAATTGATGCAGAGCAACGTTTCCGAAGACTGTCTACTCCTAACTTCCATCGAGGGATATTATTCTTCTAGGTTTTGGTTCGTCGTGGGAATATGAGTACCTCTCCAAGCTGTGGTGTTGGTTATCGACAAGCAGGAGATAGTACCAACACCTTCTACGAGGGACTTTGAAAAGGGAATACCTAGTTCCCTTTACTTCGGCTGGAGGATACAGGTGAATGAATCACCTGTTCGACTTTAAGAGTCGAAATCAATGTGGTGAATTTTGGTGTTTTGTGTGGTGGTTTATTTAGTGAAAGTGTTTTAAAGTGATTTTGTCTCCTCCAATCATTCAGAGAATGAATATTTTTTCATTCCTGTAATGATTGATGTGGAATTTTGTTGATTGTCGACTAGGTGTTGGTCAACTGAGAAGATTCATCGATTAGATAAGTCGATGAACCAGGTTGTGTATTTGGTGTTAGTGTTTCCAGTGATTCAAAGTGATAGTGAGCTTGAGTGTTTGGAATGTGTAGTGGAGTGTTGGGTTTTCTGATGGGATTATTAAAACTTCAATACAAGGTTCGTGGTTAGGTTTATATATATGTATATGTTTTTGGAATTCATCCAGGGAGTCACACACGTAGGTTTGGAGGATTGAATAAAAATTGAAAATATATATACATATAGACATATGTTATGGTGTATTTTGAAGAATTGAATTTACAAATTCTCGGGGCGATCCCTGAAAATTCTCATACAGATTATCCTTTTATTCTCTTCTGGTGTGGAAGTTATAGTTTTTATCTGGTCAAATGTCAATTTGGCATATTTATATACAAAGTTCTTACATGTAGTGCATTTAAAATATTCTTGTTTCGTTTTAATACATTCTTCGCATCGCCGGGGCAGCTTTGGACGAAGATGAACTGGTTGTTTGGATGGGCGGCGATTTTGGGGTTGTGGCTCCTGAATAGGTAGTTGATTGGGTTGGAGCAATATTCCTTGATTCGACTGTTGTTTGGAAGCTTCTTCATACTCTTCTAAAAATTTTTTATATTTTTCCGTTCGCTGATTAATCTTTTGTCTCGTTCTTTGTAAGGCCCTTTGGTTTAAGTTGTTCCCGAATGTATTTATTATTTTTCGTTTGTTTGAAATATATTGTTTGTATGCCCGTAGGTCAGATTCTATTTCCTCGATTGATCGAGTCACTAAAATAAATCAGAGAAATCCACAATCGATTATACTCAGGGTTATTCAATCTATTATTGCAAATGTAAAGGCGCGAGAATGGAAATAGAAAATTTGAAGGGGAAGTGGTATGATACTCATATCATGTTTGCGTTTGATTGAAAAGTGGGATCTTAGGCGATTATTTGAAATTTTTTGAGATCACAATCGCGTGTATCGTGACCAAAATTTGTAATGTCATTTTCTGTTAACAACCACGAGTATGGTAAGAGTATCATAAGAATTTTTGAGATTTGATCACGAGTATCATATCTTGAAAATGGAAGGTATATTGGTATATTCTGATAACGACCGCGAGTTATCAGGAAGAGGAATAGAAATTTGAAAGGATTAAGACTGGATCGCGAGTATTCCGTCTTAAAACTAGGGAAATGTATAAGATTTGAAAGGATTAAGACTAGATCGCGAGTATCTCGTCTTGAAACAAGGAAAATGTATAGAATGTTCTCATAACGACCGCGAGTTTCGTTATTAGGGAAAGGAATGGAAATTTGAAAGGTAGTCAGTGAGAGATAAAATCACGTGTATTTTATTCTTTTGAACTTACTTTTGTGGTGTTGACGAATGAAATTCTCCAACTGAACGTTGTTCAAATTTTGAAGTATATTTGAGTTGATTTTGACAAATACAGTGAACTTGAACTTAATAATGAATGAGAAATAATGTGATCGGAATGAACTTTGAAAAAATGATGAGTGTCGAAGGGCATGAGGTGGCTCCTTATATACTGTTCTGAGAGCTGCCCTCCAAGTGGGGGTCAGTTCTTTGAGAAAGAAGGAAATATGTTTTCATCCTTTCTGAGACTCGACAGTTTTTTTCATATAGGTTTTCCTACGTATCAACGCTTCTTTATGTTTGCATAGCTTTTCCTCGTAGACTCGAGTTGAAAAAAATAGATTTTCGTATAATAATTGTTCAGAATTACGATGATAATGATCTGATTTAATATATTTGTTGGTTTTTGATAATTTGAATAGATTTTCCCAATGAGAAACAACATAGAAGTTGTTGAATTATAATTTAAATGTTTTTAAAATAATTCCTTGAACTTTGTTATATTCTAGTTATATATTTGTTATAAATGTTATATAAAAATATCGTGGTGATATTCTATTGAGCAATGTTCATCAAAAGTGTGATTCAATACATTCGAATATTCTCAGAATTTGGTTAAATTTGTGAAGAATATGTTTTAAATATTGCTCGAGTTAGAAGGAACTCTTTTCAATGTATCACATCTATCTATAGCTTCATTTTGGGAATTCTAGTCAATATTGGAAATGTAATCTGGACAATTTATATTAGGATTGAATTTGAAATTGAAGATATGAGGTATTTTGAGGATACCTGGAATGAACTTAGAGGTTTTCATGAGCTCGTAGATGCTCTAATATTAATTGAATTCATATTCGATTTTATAATTCTATTGCATAGATTAATTCTTATCTAAAGTTTGGGGGTCGAGTCATATTGTTAAAGAAAATATATAGTTGATAATAACTAATACATAAGAATCTGAGTTTGGTTATAGATATTACCCAATAATATCGCGTATTTAATAATCAAAATTATTTCTGAAAGTATACATAGAGTTAGGAATGCATGGGTTGACGTCACATAGCTAGGTATCGAAACAGCACAGGCATTGTTCTGGTCTCGAGTTTTTTATGAACGCTTTTCCGTAGCGCACAGGAGGTTCCTTTGAATCTGTCACCCAAATTTATACAGAATTTGTATATATTCCGACGTACTTTCAAAAACAATTCAAAGGCGTAGGAAAACGAATATTGTGATATCTTAAAATATTTGCATTTTTCATTGAATATTGATTGAAAATTGAAATCATATAATATATATACAGGGTGGGGCATTTGAAGTGTCGCGGGCGTTTTTTCCAAAAATAAAATGAGATACGAGAAAATTTTTCGGACAAAAATTGTAGGGTATCGAGGGGGACATCCGATGGTGGCCTTGGCTTTGACCTCAAATCTCATCTTCAAGGGCATTCTGAGGTCAACTCTTGTTTTTTAAATAGCATCTCATATTTTTTACTGCAGATTTGGATTCTAGGTCAAAAACCAAGAAACTTTTGTCTGAACCATTTTCCTGAAATCCGCAAAGATGGCGCTCTAATCGATATTATTCCATACTGAATCTGACATCAGAATAACTCGAAAACGAAGGGTCTTGGAGGAGAATGTTTCGGACAAAAGTTGTCTGATTCCAAGGGAGACCCCTTGAACTGAAACGGAGGTGATGGGGTATAACAGACAAAACACAACACATTTCAATCGTCTACATCACTTGGATAATTTTAATGCAGTAGATTCTCAAAATGATGGCCTTCGACTTCAATACACATTTCGAAACGTTTTACAAAAGATTGCTGAACTCGTGCTAAAATATCTTCATTGATGCTCGCGCATGCATTGATGATTCGTTGACGCATATTCTCAGGTGTAGTCGGTGCTTGTTGATAAACTGTATCTTTTATGTATCCCCATAAAAAAAATCTGGAGAAGTAAGATCCGGAGAACGGGCAGGCCAATGAACTGGTCCACGACGTCCTATCCATCGTCCAGGATAATCTCTGTCCAATATTTCTCGAGCTGTGACTGCATAATGGGATGGACAACCATCGTGTTGATACCACATATTCAATCGTTCCTGAATAGATATGTCTTCAAGTAATGTTGGGAGTACTTGATCTAAGAAATGTCTGTACTTCTCTCCATTTAGCGTATCTGCAATGAAGTACGGTCCAATTACTCGAGATCGAAAAATACCACACCAAACATTCACAGCCCATTGTCTTTGATGCTCTACTTGACGTAACCATCTTGGATTTTCTGTCGCCCAGTAATGCATATCATGTCGATTTACTTGACCATGATTGGTGAACGTCGACTCATCAATTTCACGAGAGCTCACGTGTGGATTATTGGCTACTGCAGCTAGTACATTAACTTCCGCATTTTCTCCGCTAACAGTTCTCATTCGATGTCGTTTTTCCCTTGTAACACTTCCCGTTTCTGAGAATAATTTTGTAATGCGTTGAAAATACCTAATGGATGGCGTTGTTCTTTCAGGAAATCGTTCTGCATACAAGTCATATGCTTGTCTGGGGTTCTTATGCACTTCACCGTAAATGTAGATCATATCGATCTTTTCAGAAACCGTGTATCGGATATCCATGATTTTCAATTTGTCATAAACCAAGTAATAATCAAATGTAACTGACACACTGACTTTCAAAATCGTGAATTTTCACTGGACCCCGTCGTTTGTTTACATCACGTGAGCTCTGAATGGTGGTAATGTAGACGATTGAAATGTGTTGTGTATTGACAACTTTTGTACGAAACATTCTTTTACAAGACCCTTCGTTTTCGAGTTATTCGAATGTCAGATTCAAAATGGAACAATATCGATTAGAGCGCCATTTTTGCGGATTTCAGAAAAATGGTTCAGACAAAAGTTTCTTGGTTTTTGACCTAGAATCCAAATCTGCAGTGAAAAATATGAGATGCTATTTAAAAAACAAGAGTTGATCTCAGAATGCCCTTGAAGATGAGATTTGAGGTCAAAGCCAAGGCCACCATCGGATGTCCCCCTCGGTACCCTACAACTTTTGTCCGAAAAATTTTCTCGTATCTCACTTTATTTTTGGAAAAAACGCCCGCGACACTTTAAATGCCCCACCCTGTATATATATGTATGTATCTATATGTACATATGTATATATAGAGAAAATATGAAGTATGAGAGAAAAATATCATGAATGAATGAAAATGACATAACGCGAAAATTTTTATTGATATATTGTTTTATAAATTCATAGAAGAACTTCACATGGGAGATTGTTGCGTGCATGCAATTGAATTGTTATAGAGATTTATTAGAATCAATTGAAATCATGATTCAACTGTGATTTCCTCATTATAAAATTATGATTTCGTGTTATGTAATTTTTATATAACATTTATATAACAATGTTATATGAGTGAAAAATATAAATATATATATATTCTGATAAAAGAGAGACAAAAAAAGTGCGAAAAAAACGAGGATGTTACAATGACATCGATTATGAAACAATCGATAGCGAATGCGGATCATATAAAGGAAGCGTCGCAAGCCTTATGAGCCATTTCATGTCTTCTCGCAGTCGAGAGCAGAGCTCCGACATAGTCGCGGAATCATATTGAAGAATTTATATGTTAAAGTGAATAAGTGTTTCATGAATGAACTTCCATTGCATGAGAAATGTAAAGTTATTGGATATTTATTTCAATTCTGCATTTTTCCTAACTAAAGAGTCATTATAATTGATTCGAAACAGGAATGGGCAGCCTCAATTACTTTTTTTACTTGGAGTACTTTCTTCTGTCAAGTACTTTCCTATTTCTATAAAATAGAGAATTTGAATGTCAAATTAGAAAGTACTTGACAAGAAAAAGTACTTTAAGTACAGGAAAGTAATTGAGGCTGCCCATTAGGGTGCTTCATTTTACAAAAAGTTTCAAAATGTTCATGCCCAGTTTTTCCAATTGTTTCCTTCTTCCAAGAAGATCATTTTGAGCCCAAACTGAATGAAATCGGATAAAATTTAGAGGTCGCGCTTTGGCATTGAAAATTTGAAACAATCGATTTCGTGATTCACGAGTAATTTTCCATGTTTTAATGAGGAGTTTTCTCTGAACAAAGTTTGATTGAACCAAGCGTAAACACTATTGGTCCGATATCTGTTTGATATCGGGTTGACATCCCGATAACGAACCTATATTGAAGGGATATCGGGCCAATATGTGTGCACGTGCATAATATACAAGGATATCGTAATTTATTCGCCGATTATCAAACAATTTACATTTACAAAACAGATTTCTTGCAGTGAGGATATTTTCTCCTGTGATCAGACACAATTTGGAGAAGGAACTGTTTGTCATAACGAGTAATTGCTATGTTGAATTCGGTGATGAGCCGTACTCCTTGTTCAGCTGCGTCATTGACGACACGCGAATGTTTTAAACTTTGCACGGAATCTCTGTATTCTTCTAGTCCTGACCATTTATCGGGATCCACATCCAGAAACTTGGTTGAAATGTTCATCCGAAGGAAAAATCTGTGGGTGTTCTGACTTACAAAATAGTCCAAATCTAAAGCGTCACATGATGAGAGCATGACATCTGCACGACGTACCCCTTCATCTTCACATTCTTTACTCAATGCTGAGGTCATTTTTCGTTCCGTTTCAACAGAAACATCGGCATCAAAAAATGACAGAGCTACGAGTTCGGGGTTAAGGTACCACCAATGTTTTGACAATTTTTCAGCGGCCACCTCCCATATGCGACCTTTCTGTCGATGTAGAAACTGCAGAAGTTGGAGGTCCATTCGTGGTGCTGACAGAGGACAAGGTGCTTTGAACCAAGCTTGTATGTAACCAGAAAGAGTGAAGATGTTTAGGCTCCTCAGAGCTTTTCCCTCAGGAACTGATAATTTGAACTCTTTTTGAAACATCCAAATCTTCAAATTAGACAGGACTTTGTTCATCCACCAAGTTCTGTGTACAGCACCTGGTTTCTTGAAAGAAATTCCACCAGGTGGCACTCCTCCCAAAAAAATGATAGCAAGATGCCAAAATTCTTCATCATCATCCCTTGGTTCGTGTACCTGTGGAACATTAAAAAATTCAATGATTCAGCATAAAAACAGGAGGTGTTCAGCAATAATAATGATTGAGGAATTTGTAAACATAGTCTTACTTTCAGTTGACTTTCACAAAATCTTATAATCTCAGTCGAAATACCAATTGCTCTGAAGAAAGATTTCCTTCCAAGTGCTGTAATGTAATTATCTGTGAAATGGAAAATCACAATAATTAACATCTTCACATTAGAGCACATCAGAAAATTAATATTTCACTCACTGTGGTTCAAAGTTGGCCACTGTTCCTTGAATTTTTGATGAAGTGGAATATTCGGACTTGTTGATGGTCCCATCACTTCGTCAAAAGCTGCCGTCATCACAAGTTCCAGAACATGATATCTACATGCCAAATGCAATAGTTCTCTTCCTAACTTTTTTTCTATCAAAGTGCATGCACCGGACTTGGAACCTGTGTTTGTGGCTGTGGTGTCGAAACACATTCCCACAATCTTGTCACTCAAATCCCCTTCCTCCAAGATATCTACCACAGCACAAGCTTGAGCGAGTCCAGTTCCATGCTCGAGTTTTGGTACTCCCAGAAGTTGTTCATTTCCAGAACCAGATACGATTATGGCTAGACGATCAACAGTTTTATCTGAAAACAAACAGCATGTTGAAGTGGCCAAGGATTCGCTTCAGCAATCATAACTCACCTTCATTGCCTGTGAAGTCTGGAAGAAGTTCGCCATCCCAATGTATCACCAAATGTTGATCCGATTGAAATTGTGTTTTCAAATGTGTTGTACGTTCTTCACGATTTTCCATTCTTGCACGACGTACTGAAGAATGTGATAAATTGAAATCTTCCGTTCTGTGACCAATACTTTTCACAGTGGCAGCAATAATGAAGGTTGCATCGCGATCTGAAGTTTTCGTACGATCCAATGTTGCTGATAATTTTGAGGACACTATTTTCTTTTGCCTTTTTGAACATCTTGGTTAAAAAACTGAAGCATTCTCATCGCTGGCATAGACACTTGAATTTTCGTTGCCGCTGTCGCTGGATGATTCCAAAGACACTACATCTCTTGGTTTGATTGCCTCGATTCTGGTTTTGAGCTGCCGTGACCTAGCATTTTCTTCGCGAACAGCACGGACTTGTTCTTTACGAATGAGAAGCATATCGACACCAAGCAGAGACCCAGGTCTACCAATACTCCTTTGAGCCGAAAGAGATGCTCGATCTTTTTCGTTTTTCATTAATTGGAGTGTGCTCACACGAGCGATATCAAAAAGCATGTTGAGGCTTGCTTGGAAATCATTCCTACGTTTTTGACAGACTTCAGTCAACTCCTTCTTGTCTTTTTTCAAATGTATCCAACGGATATGCAGCTTCGAAAGATAATCAGTGGCTTGCCTTTCTGCCCATGTAGGAATACAAGCCTTTCTTCAAAACAAAATCGTTTCTCCAATTGTTCCACGAGCACTATCTCTTATTGTTCGACCATCTATCAAGTGATGATAGAAGAAACGCCGTAATACTTCCCCTGTTGAAGGTAATTTGCATCCAGCTAGATAAGGAATTGGTTGCCCAATGAGCCATACATTTGTTTGAGATCTGGTGGACATTTTCACGTTCACATAACAGCTCTACAAATACCCATTCAAATAATTCCAATAATATTCGATAAATCATTCAGAAAAGTAATCACTGTCAGGTATTTGATGTTGCAGATCATTCTTGCAGATGTAAACAAACCAAGCGGCAGTCTACATAACTTTACGTCACGTACCACATCTAGCGGTGAGGTGGCGCACTAACATGAGGGAACGGCAGACAAGTAGGCAGCGCTCGAAAATTGATGTCATATCATCATGATTACGATACATTGGAATATTATGCGAATTTCTTGAAACGAACTCCGTTGAGAAGAAAAAATCCTCATCAAAACATCAAACTTCTTTTGTAAATCGTCAAAACGATTATTTCAAATTTTAAATTTGAAAGCGCGACCTCTGAATTTTATCCGATTTCGCTCAGTTTGGGCTCAAAATGATTTTTTTTCAAAAGGAAATAATTAGAAAAACTGCGTATGAACATTTTGAAACTTTTTGTGAAATGAAGCACCCTACTGCCCATCTCTGATTCGAAATTTAATATCATTTTTAAGTGATAATCTCGCATCAAATGTGATTGAATTGAGTTGTGAAAACGTGGAGAAGTTTGCTTATTTGCTCTTTGAAATAAGCTGGTGACCAGAAATTTATATCATCGAAGGTGTTGATAATCGTGTGTAGCATCTTCGGGGCGAAATTCATATGTTGATTTGTTTCGATGATTCTTGCGAACCTGCTGGTACTCTGTGACATTATTCAGATATAATTTCATAAATCCCACGGCATCGCTAACAAAACGATGCGCACTCATGAACAATTTTCGTTGCGCGCTGATGTATCAATTGCTATTTTTCACGAACTACACGAAAAAAAGAAATAGTTGCAGCAACTACTCAAATAGTCGATTTTCGACCTTTTACTTAAGCAGTTGCTGCAGCTACTTAGTAGTCAGGACGAGTAACTCGATAGGTGCACTAACCAACGTAAATACCTGAGGTATCTTGAATTCGTTAAGACAGCTAACGTGTTACTTATCCTGACTACTAAGTAGCTGCAGCAACTACTTGAGTAGATGGTCGAAAATCAACTACTCGAGTAGTTGCTGCAACTATTCTTTTTCTTCCGTGTAATAGTCCAATCGATTCACGGTTGCAGTGACGTGAAATTTGGTCATGATGACGAGAAAAACAAGCCAAAATCACATGAATGCAGTTGTAGCAACTACATAAGAAGGTCAAGGCAAAAATCAACGACGTCCTGTAGTTGTGCCGACCAGATTTTTCTCTGAGTGTTGAAACATGAAAGAGATCGAACAAGTTGAAGGGGGTACTAACGTACCGACTGAGTGAACATATTCTCGGTAAGAATTCGCACTGTACTCATTAAGAGGTCTGGGACTTTCAGGGAATAAGTTTGAGTACTTCATCTATTGCAGTACAGACTCCAAATTTCGAATTTCGAAGAAAAAGTTTTTTTGTCGACTGAAAAAATGTTTTTTTTTCGAAATTCCAAATTCCGGTTCTGCATCACAATAAACAGAGTATTAGAGATCATTTCCTGGAAACTGCAGACCGTTTTATGGATTCAGTGCTGAGGATTCTTACCAAGAAAATGTTTACTTACTTGGTACGCTGGTCAGTGATGCCAGCATTCGGTTGACCGAGTCGATTTTCCCCCTCCATCACGCTGTGTACAATCGAATTTCTTTCGTCGGAAGTTTGATCGTGTGTGTGACATTTCTATACAGACAGATGTAATGAAGAGGGAAAAACGACTCGGTCGACCAAATGCTGGCATCACTGACGCTAGTACCTCCTTGATGTTGAGAAATATCGATTTTTGGTACGAAGGAAATGTGCGATTTTCATCAAAAAACCTATTCATCAAGGCAAAAATCTCCATAAAACACTCACATTGATTCTTCAATTTTCGGGATACCAACATTTGATTTCAACGTGTGACGTCATGGTTTGGACAATACTCTTTCCCGGTTTCGATCCGGTTGCTCAATTGGTCTTCAGGACTACAAATCCGACACTGTGGAAGAAAATTTTCAAATTCAGCTTATTTCATGACTGAATCTATGATGCAAACGAATTAAAACTTTCTTTTTACACTGTAAATTCCAAGAAATATTTTTGCTTGAAAAATTCGCGAAATTGAAATGGTACCTGATAGTATCGTGACGTTGTGGAGATAATTTTCACTCGCAGGATCAAACAGGTTCAGAATTAAGTATTATTTGAAATATCATAAGGGGAGAGTTTGGTGAAAAAACAGGGTTTTTTCCAGAATAGGGAATATATTTCAATGAGAAGCTTTTTCCGCACATGGAAATTTAGATATTCAACTATGAAAAACAATTTTTTTCTCATTAGTTTCATGCATAAGAAGGTGGTTCTAAAAAAATCTTTTTCTCCCCCTGGCGGTGGATATAACTCGGGAACGGATAATCTGAGATGAAAAAACCAAACGATTGCGTAATCTGTATTGTTATAGCTATGGCCCTCACCAAAATCAATTATTTTTCCTCGCAAAATAACGAAATGGCGGCAATTCAAATTTTGCACCACTTTTTTGCAACTTAAATTGAAGGGCCGGATCGAGTGATCGGATGGGCGCGTGACCTTTCGTCTAGTGCACCTGGAAGTAGGCAACCACCGCTAATCACGTTTCAGGACTTTCATATTCAGAACATACAAGAAATTCGCGATACTAAAAAAACTTCCAGTGGGAAAGTTGTTGCAAATGTATACAACAACACTCTGACGAATTTTGAGACAATTCCGTATTGTAGGTTAGAAATTATTGCAGGTTGAGTGAAAAAAATGCCATGTGCATCGATTGAGATGTTACAATATGGGTGTTTTCAAAGGGGATGAACATGATTAGATACATGAAGCTGTTCAAAAACAATTCTCAAATACATTTCATCCAAATCGATTAAATATTTCACACTTTTTTTCAATAAATCATAATCACATACATGGAAAAATGTATGATAGTTATTTGAACGTTTTATTGGAAAGAAACAATAATTGAATATTGGCAAATGTGAGAACATGAACGTTTCTGTTCTTCTGACATGGTTGTTGAATGATGGTTTCAATCTAGAAACATCAATTTTGCGACAGTGGAATTCATAAACAACACATTTCCTCGTCTTTAATTTAGATTCCGTTTCAATGAACGATTCAAAGTTTAAGAATACAATCAGTATGCCTTTGAATTGGAAGAATTTTTATTTCAATACATTGTATAAATCTTTTCCATACATTAAAAAAACAACAAACCAAATATTATAGAATAAAAGATGAAATAATAAACTCAAAAATAAATCATACGAATTTCAAAATTTGTCCTATCATTCACAAAAGCTCTTTATCGTTTTTTTAGGATCACGAATTGTCGTGTTTTTGGAAAGATTTTCATAAACAGCTCGACCTTGCACGCTCAAATATTGCTGCAAACTTTTTAGATCCCTCGATTTTGCGCTTGAAATCCCTACTTCAGGCGCCGGTGCTGCATTTCCTAAATCATTCAATGAAGTATCCACCCTGACGGAAATTGTTAACGGTTCCCCTTTGTACTGATGATACACGTAATTTGACCGTTTGAGAAATGATCAATTTTCACCGCAGATCCTATTTTGATCTTGCGAATTTCAGAATTCTTTTGTAAAATCGATTCAAAATCTCTTACGTTGCATTGTGCAGCGTCAATCATTGTGAAAGGAGGATTTCTAGAATTTTCAATGATTTCAATGTACTCTTCGAGTGTTTCAATGGTTTCTTGCATTTTTTTCTTCTGACCGTATCTACCAAAATTCCTATTACATTCACAATACGAATGTCCACGAACAGGGTAGAGATGTTCAATAAAAACCTCGAAGTTTCGAGAGAACATTGACAAAAACAGGACCATCATATAATTTCTATTTTGACCTCCTGCAGCATCAGAATATAAAAAGATTTTGTTTTACCCCCTTTTTTGTAATCCAAGGCGCAAAGCATGATATAACAAATTACAAACTGTGTTTGCTCCTTTCTCGAGTATTCCTTCAATGAAATGAAACATATTCTTCATTCAGAATCGACTTATATGTTTCATTTCATTGAAGGAATGCTCAGGAAAGGAAAACACACAGTTTGTAATTTGTTATATTATGCTTCGCGCCTTGGATTACAAAAAAAGGGGTATAACAAAATCTTTTTATATTCTGATGCTGCAGGAGGTCAAAATAGAAATTATATGATGGTCCTGTTTTTGTCAATGTTCTCTCAAAACTTTGAGGTTTTCATTGACCATCTCTGCCCTGTCCATGGACACTCATATTGTGAATGTGATAGGAATTTTGGTAGATACGGTCAGGAGAAAAAAATGCAAGAAACCATTGAAACACCCGAAGAGTATATTGAAATCATTGAAAATTCTAGAAATCCTCTTTTTACAATGATTGACGCTGCGCAATGCAACGTAAGAGATTTTGAATCGATTTTAAAAAAAAAATTCTCAAATTTGCAAGATCAAAATAGGATCTGCGGTGAAAATTGATTATTTCCCAAACGGTAAAATTAACATGTACCAACAGTACAAAGGAGAACCGTTAAAAATTTTGTTCGAGGTGAATACTTTATTCAATCATTTAGGAAATGCCCGGCACCTGAAGTAGGGATTTCAAGCGCAGAATCGAGGGATCTAAAAACTTTGTGAATGATAAGAAAAATTCTGAAATTCGTATGATTTATTTTTAAGTTTATTATTCCATTTTTTATTCTATAACATCCGGTTTGTTGTTTTTTTAATATATGGGAAAGATTTATACGCAGATTTATGGCATTTGGACACTTTTATCAGATTTTAATGAAACGTACGAGTTCCTTCTATTTTTTCCAGTGGGAAGGTATACTTGTTGTATTCTCAAACTTTGAATCGTTCATTGGAACGGAATCTAAACTAAAGACGAGGAAATGTGTTGTTTATGAATTCCACTGTCGCAAAATTGATGTTTCTAGATTGAAACCATCATTCAACAGCCATGTCAAATGAACAGCAACGTTCATGTTCTCAAATTTGCCAATATTCAATTATTGGTTCTTTCGGATAAAACGTTCAAATAACTATCATACATTTTTCCATGTATGTGATTATGTTTTATTGAAAAAAAGTGTGAAATATTTAATCGATTTGGGTGAAGTGTATTTGAGAATTTTTTTTTAACAGCTTCATGTATCTAATCACTTTCATCCCCTTTGAAAACACCCATATTGTAACATCTCAATCGATGCACATGGCATTTTTTTCACTCGACCTGCAATAATTTCTAACCTACAATACGGAATTGTCTCAAAATTCGTCAGAGTGTTGTTGAATACATTTGCAACAACTTTCCCACTGGAAGTTTTTTTAGTATCGCGAATTTCTTGTATGTTTTGAATATGAAAGTCCTGAAACGTGATTAGCGGTGGTTGCCTACTTCCAGGTGCACTAGACGAGAGGTCACGCGTACAACCGATCACTCGATCCGGCCCTTCAATTGTTCATAACATTGCTAAATGACGATGAATCTTCATAATTCTGGTATGGGCCATAGCCATGATAACACAGTTTGATGAATCGTTTGTTTTTTTCATTCCAGATCACCCGTTCCCAAATTATGACCCCCGCTAGAGAAGAGAAAGATTTTTTTAGATCCGCCATCTTGTGCATGAAACTGATTGAACGAAAAAAACTTTTTTCATAGTTGAATATCTAAATTTCCATGTGCAAAAAGCGTCTCATTGGAACATATTCTCTATTTCGAGAAAAATATCATTGGGAAAACCCTGTGTTTAAGACTTCCCCCTTGGATTCCAGGATTTGTTGGTTGTATGACTGATTCACACCACATTTTTCATTTGTAGAATCGAACAGTTGTAAAACTTCCTGGTTGTAGTATTGAACCAATCGACAATTTCAACTTATACTATCGAGTCATTGTTATTCAAAATATTTCAACTCATAGGATTTGTTGATTGTAGGATTGAGTCACGCCAGGATTTTCACTCGTATGGTCGAACAGTTGTAGAAATTTTCGGATGTAGGATTGAACCAATCGACAATTTCAAGTTGTAGGATCGAACAGTTGTGAAACTTCTCAGTTGTAGGATTGAGTGATTTGAAAATTCTTGGTTGTAGGACTGTTCGGTTTTAGGAAGTTGTAGAAGGTTGCAGAATTGAAACTTGTAGGAACTCGGTGCGCCCGTTCGAAGTTTTGGTTGAAGAAATAGGTTGTATATGCTATTCTTTCCACCCCAGGTTTAGAACTTTTGACAATTCGAAGTTTTTACATGGACCCATCTAAACTTATACATGTTCAATGATACAAAACGCCGTCATTCTGACCCGAATTTTCAAAATCATTTTCAATGATTCAAGAATTCTCTGCATTGAAATACATATACAAAGCTTGTTTGAATTTAAATGTGTAATAAAAATGGATATGGAGAACCATACATCACTTCCATGTTTCTCATATCTTCCCACCGAACAAGAATCCTTCGGAAATTGTATTCTTACCCGAAATTTGAAATGATCTGTAATGATACAAGGATACGCAAAGCGATATGAGGTATAGATAGATAGATAGATGAGTTCATTATTATGCCCTAGGAAAACCTATGGGGCAAATACAGTATAGTATTTTACAGCGGTTCTCAATAACTAGCAACAATAAGGAGAACTTATAAAACTAATTAAAAGCTAATAAATTCACTTTACATGCTCTCTAGATCTAAATAATTCATTCCATTTTATACTACCATTCATAATTCAAACATAAAATCATCATTCGAGTTATTGACCCAATCATGAGTATCTACTAATGAGAAGATGATGTAGATCTCTTTTGAAGGAAGCAAGAGTTGGCTGATTCCGAATGTGGGTTGGGAGTGAGTTCCAAAGTCTTGCAGCCGAAATCGTAAATGATTTCCCATACGTTGAGGTACGATGGAGGGGGATAACTAGAGCGTTACGATCAGATCTCGTATCGAAGGTTGAGTGTTGATAGGTGAATTTGAAACGATTATAGAGAGATGACGGTAATCGTGTTCTCAACATCTGATATACAGATGAACCAAGAAAGTATTCACGTCGTTCCTTCAACTTCAACCAACGTAACCTCAGAAAATAGGGAGTTATGTGTTCATCTCGCTTAACATTGGAAATGAAACGGACGCAAGCATTAAAGGAGCGTTGTAGTTTCAGATTCTCTGTCTCCGTTATATCCGTGAAAACAAGACAGCAATAGTCAAAATAAGGGATAATTAGACTAGATACCAATTTAGCTTTCATGTTGATTGAGAGAAGGTGGCCATTCAGTCTTAACTGATATAAGGTACGATGAACTATAGAGAGGGAGAAGAGAAGAAGGAATGAGAGGGGGCCAAGTAAGGGCTCAGAGATACGAGACAAGAGAGGAGAGTCGCTGATAAGTCGTCAAATCAGACGGAACTAGACGAAGCGCTTCGAAACTAATATAGATTATTATATACCGGTCGACCTCTCTATCTTTGGATATACATGTTCCGAGTTGGCTTATTAAAAATACACTAAACGAATTAATTACGAATGGATACAAATTGGCCGCAAGAATATCAACTCTAAGGATCGTAAGACGCTAGCGACTTTTGGGATCTCTTTCTCTCTCTTGAAGCAGCTGTATTGGCATCGAAACCAGTTCGAAACTTCAAGGAACAAGATAAGTGTGCACACTTCGATAAAAAAATAAAGAAAAATACCAATTTCGCACGTGCGTTAGAGATTATTATAATACGTTTGACCGGTCGTATATTGTAAGTTTTCGACTATAATAATATAATGCCTAAGTGTACCTACGATAGCTTTTAATTTTCATTTATCTATCTTTCATTAATATTGACGAAATGAATTGAAATTTATTCTCCATGATCATCATGTTTTTCTGTTATGTGGTTTCTCATTTTTTGTAATTCAACACTGTACCATTTATATGCGTGAGAACGAGGTTGTAAGAAGCTCTTATATTAGAGAATCATTCATTACTGACAAGAATTGAAAAACATCTCCAGTGTGTTAATTCGCAAGAAAATATTTTTTTTATTGTCTATCATCCGTTTCTCAAACCATGTGCCTCCTATGATGAAATAATAATTAATTAACGATTTCCTAAATTTTCTCTGAACCATTATAACTGATTTGATTTAACGAAACCGTATCAAACGATAACGGTACAGATCAGAAGCGGGATTCATGTAGAAACGGGATTTATGTAGAAACAGGCTTCATTTAGGAGCAGGCTTTTTTTATGAAACGGTCCAAATGCAGAAATGGGCGTTTTCGTGAAACGAGTTTTATGTAAAAACAGGATTTTTTGTGAAACAGCCCTCATGTAGTAATGTAGTTATGTTGTGATGACCCTGATAGTTCTCCGGCCTATTAATTTCGAAACATGAATTTGCGGTGCCAAAATTATTTTATTTCATTGCAGGCCCTGTTTTGGTTATCCTCCTAGGGCCTAGACAGGATTACCACGAACTCATCTTCAGGGCCTGCATAGTATTCCCCACTTGGGCCAATGTAGGACACCCATGATGAAGCCAATGCAGTCGCTGAAACTAGGACCTTTAAAAGGATAATAAATTGTTGCAAATATCATCAAATTGAATAGATATTTCGCAGGTGGAAACTCCCTCGATTCGAAATTGTGCTATCCAAGACCCTATCTGTACCCATACCCAGATCACCCGACTTGAGCTCGAACAGGGCCTGGAATGGACCGATTTCCATTTCTACTCAGGTATTCCACCCAACATCACTTTGTTCCTACATTATCGAACTGTATTCAAAAAACAGAACAGCCTCATCACGTCTAAGGTGACTAGACGTCCCGGTTTTCGACAGTATTGTTTACCGTCCCGGTATTTGCTCAAAATGTCTCGGTTTTTGTTAAATTTGTGGGAATCGAAATTTTTTTTCAGAATTTATGAAATCTGTTTTATCGACGACTGGGGATGAAGAGAGAATTATGTTATAGAGGGAGATACTGATTTGTGCTTTGCCATTCGCTGTCAGTCTAACTTCTTAGTCAATGATATTCGAGCTTTAGAGGTAACTGGTGATATCCAACATGTAGGGATATTCGACTGAAAGGGCTTCTCTTACAAATAGGAATGTTTTATATGTTGAAATACTTGGTATTGACATCATTGAAGGTAATCCCCAACATTTGATGTTTCGTAGAATCGGTCAACATGCACATATGTATGATTTCATCATTGTATTTAAAATGACGTTGAATTCAGTGACCACAGTCTATTGTTTCATGTTATTCAATATGGTTGCCAATCGACAATGCATTGTAAGTGCAAATCCATTAAATAATTGAAGATTTTGCTTTGTGTTTTTCTGAAACTGAATTTCAAACGGTAAATGTACATTTTTAATGTTCGAGTTGTGTATAATAATAATATGCTTAACATAATAACATGTAGAATGTTATTTGGCACGTGTATACTTGTGTTTTTTTCGAGTTTCAGGATAAGTGTTGGTAGTGAGAATTTATTACATTCATCGAAATGCCGGAGAGAACATGTAATCTTACAGATGAGCTTCAAACGAAGTATCAATGTCGCCGTGAAATCGATAAAAAACAAAATGCAGCAGAATGTGAAATATGTGCATGTGTTGTATCGGTGGCACACAGTGGTTCGTATTTGACTTACATGCTGTGACGGAATCGTTTTTTTTTCTCACTTATACTTATGTGAACATCTCGTACGCATAAAAATTCCATGTGCATAATCATATGAATATCTCGTATCTATGTTTCACACATACAAGGCACTGAGGAATAAAATAATCGAAGAATCAAGGGAAGCAAAAGAACAATGGTTGGAGGGGAAATGTCAAGATATAGTTCAAGAAGTGAGATTACATTTAGGAAAAATTGATGAGGCATATAGGATTGTTAAGACATTTTTTGGACAAATGAAATCTAGAAGCAGTAAGATTAAAAATTCTCTAGGAAGACAATTGATAAGAACGGAGGAAAAAATAGAACAATGGATTAATCATTCAGAAGATCTGTATACGAGTAAAGGAAGCGATAATATAGGATTCTTAGAGAGGGAGGAAGATGTCGATGAAGAAGAATTGGGAGATTCAATTTTGAGATCAGAATTCGACAGGGCTTTGAAAGAATTGAAAAATAATAAAACGCCAGGAACAGGTGGCATAAGTGCGGACCTTATCAAAGCCTCCAGTCAGAGAACTCGTGACGCACTGTTTGAATTGGTCAGAGATATGTACGAAATAGGCGAAGTACCGAAAGATTTCCAGCAGAATAAAATTGTCGCCATTCCAAAAAAATAAGAAGCAGACAAATGCGAGAACTACAGAACGATTAGTTTAACTTCACATGCCTCGAAAATATTGACAAAAATCATATGCAGGAGAATAGAGAATAAAATAGAGAGTAGATTAGCAGAAGATCAGTTCGGTTTTAGGAAAAATAGGGGAACGTGAGAAGCAATATTAGCACTGAGAACAGTAGTAGAGAAAAGTCTAGAGTTCAAAAAGTCTGTGTATATAGGTTTTGTAGATATACAAAAAGCATTCGATAATGTTGATTGGGAGAAGATGTTTACGATTTTGAGAAATGTAGGAATTAATTTCAGGGATAGGAGAATAATATATGAATTATATAAGAATCAAACCGCAATAATAGAAATAGAGGGTCAAAAAGGAGAAGCACAAATTAGAAGAGGGGTAAGACAAGGATGCTCACTATCGCCATTGATTTTCAATTTGTATATAGAAGAAGCGATGAACGGAGTGAAGGAGCAAGTGCAATTGAAATTACAGATTCAAGGTGAAAATGTAAGCATGTTGAGATGTGCGGATGACATAGCTATATTAGCTACGAGTGGTGCTGAGTTAGAAAATACTCTCAACACTATGAAAAAAATATTACTAGACAAATATTGTATGAATATAAATAAGGACAAAACAAAATTCATGATTTGTACAACAGCGAACACATCGAGAAGAACGAAAATCAAAATAGATGCAGAGACAATTCAGCAAGTCAAAGAATTTAAATATCTAGGGAGCATAATTACAGAAAACGGTGAAAGCGAAAGAGATATAAGAGCAAGAATAGCACAAGGGAAACAGGCTTTCCACCAAAAGAAACAGTTACTATGTTCGAAGAATATTAGCTTAGCAGTAAGGAAGAAATTCTTGAAGAGTTACGTTTGGAGCACAGCATTATATGGTTGCGAAACTTGGACAATTGGAAAAACGGACCAACGAAGACTTGAAGCTTTTGAAATGTGGTGTTATAGAAAGATGCTTGGAATAAAGTGGATAGAGAAAGTAAGGAATGGAGAAGTACTTGAGAAGGTGAATGAAAAAAGAAGTCTCTTGAGACAGTTCGTGAGAAGAAGAAGTAATCTGATAGGACACACATTAAGGCATGATAGCTTATTGAAAACAATATTGGAAGGAAAAATGAATGGTAAAACCTCGAAGAGGTAGACCTAGAT
The DNA here is from genome assembly GCA_018340375.1 of Gonatopus flavifemur. NCBI lineage: Eukaryota > Metazoa > Arthropoda > Insecta > Hymenoptera > Dryinidae > Gonatopus > Gonatopus flavifemur. The sequence continues at coordinate 42,047,056 of JAFFJZ010000003.1, read as the reverse complement.
TGAGTTATATGAAGCAAATTATACAAGATAAGGGTTGCCGTAGATATGCAGAAATTAAGCGGTTAGCGGATAATAGACAGGGTTGGAGGATTTCATCAAACCAGTCATAAGACTGATTACTTCATGATGATGATGTTTCACACTTCAATATAATGCTCAACATGCATATTCATGTGAATATCTCATATGCATATTCTATGCATAAATATCCCATAAATTTTCCATGTAATATTCAATATGCATATTCTTGTGAATATCTCACATGCATATTCTATGCATAAATACCCCATAAATATTCCATACAATATTCAATATGCACATTCATGTGAATATCTCATACATGAATATTCTATATACATATTCATACAAATATCTCATATGCATATTTTAAATTCATATTTCCTTTTATTATATTCTGTATGCATATTCGTATAAGTATTCCATATGATTGAACATACTTTCCAACAAACGAATAATCTGAACAACACTTTTACTATATAAGAACGATTGATATTCATTTGCAATTAAAGGATGTTCAATCGTGAAATTCATTTCAAATATTTTAGACTATAGTTCTAACTTTCAACCAAACTTCACGCGTGAACACCGTGTACTTTTAATGCGTCATAAGGGCAGTTCATGGACTCATTATCGATAGACAAAAGTGCACTTTTCTAGTGATCAAAACAAGCCTCCTCGTGGTCGAAATCGACCATATAAAAACCCATGCATTGGGCCCAAAAAGTCAGTCTCTGCTCCAGTTTTTACATCATCGCTCAACTTCTAACTTCGCTCTCCGATCATCAATTTTCTCCAAGTGTTCAATTCAAAGTGTTTGAAATTATTTCGATTCAAAGTGTTTGAATTTTCTAGTGTTCAATCCTCAATCTTTTACTCAAGTGTTTGAAATATTTACAAAGTGTTCCATTCTTGAGTGTATTTTTTCAACCAGAACTTGTTTATGAACTGTGCTGAGTGTCAAAACTCATTCAAACTCCTGTTCTAAGTGCTTCTTCCTTTTGGGAATTTTACTTTCGTAAGTGAATTGTTAGAACTAGTGAATAACTGCACTGAAAATTCGTTCCAGACGAACATTCGTACACATATACGCATATACTGACCTTCGATTTTCCCCCAAGTGTCAAAAAATAATGATTTGTGGAAAACATCATTGGTTGAGAATTTCACAAACATTAATTGGAGGCAATTGAATTAATATTTGTGAAAAACATCATTGGTTAAGAATTTCACAAATGTTAATGAACCTATTCAATTGATACTTGCGCGAAACATCATTGGTTGAGAATTCCACAAGTATCAATAAATTTTTTTTTACGTTGATTGTTAATGGAAAACATCATTGGTTGAGGATTCCATAGATAATCATAGTATCCCAAAATTAACACTTGTAATAAAATCATTTTTCTTGCAAGTTTAAATTGGAAGATCCAATAGCTCCGATATCATAAGATGAGGTCAATATATATATACAATTGAAATATGACTGATATGGAACAAAGAATAAATTATTTGAAAAGTGTTATTGAAATAAAACAGAAAGTCTTAGTTGAAAATGAATTAGATTCAAAGAAATAATTTAACGTCTGGAAGAATTTGAAACAGGCACAAGAGAAATTGAATAAACTATCAGCAGAAAAAGAGAGTCAGAATTCAAAACCCATTAATAAACAAGAACCAATTGTTAAATGCAGAAATTGTGAAATTAATAAAGTTAGTTTCCAAATGCAAGCGTTGTGTGAAACATCCTGAGAAATACATCCAATTCCATAGTGATGAATTAGAACGACCGAATCTGACTTATGAGGAATTGACGTATATTGACGTGAATAAAACCCTGTTTTGAATTCCCTCTTTTAATTACTCTTTCATGTCGGATTTAGAGATATTCAAGAGATCTATCTTTGTAAACGAAAAAATTAAATTCAATCAGAAACCATTGAAGGAAAATAAATTGAATAACAAAGCATTGCACAACATTCGCCTATCGCTCGAGAGAAATATCTCAGGATCCAACCGACTTCAAGAGCATATACATTCAAAATTTGAGAAGTTGGAAAACTATCGAGTTAAATTAATCAAAAGGTTCAATCAAATTAATAGGTGCAGGAATTGTGAATCGAGTAAATTAGAATCTTACAATTGTTCGATTTGTATCCAATTGATAGAAAGCTATGTCAAAATTTCTGACCCTGACTTAAATTTGTTATCGCTTACAGAAAACGGACGATTGTATATCAATCTATTCAAATCGTTAAAGTAATATATTTCTCTTTCCTTTTTCTCCCTTTACCTGAATGTCCGATTTAGAAATATTCAGAGAACTTATAGTTTGTAAACAGAGAGTAAAACTTAGTGAAAGAATTGTAAAGGAAAATCAATCGAAAGGTAGAAGATCATATAAAGATATCCAGAATCTTAAAAGAAACACTGTTAAATTAAATCGACTCGTAGAATCTCTATTCTCTCAGGTTAAAGAATTGGAAGAATACGAAATGAAACTGATCAAGGGTTTCAATCGGATTAATAAGTGTGAAAATTGTGCGTTAAACAACATAGAATCCTTCAATTTTAAAACTTGTATGACATTATTAGAGAACTATGCAAAGGTTCCTAATCGTGATTTGAGAATGATCAATCTAACAAGAGAAGAACTGTCATGTATCGAGGCTTTCAAATCTTTAATGTAATAAATATTGTATTTTCGTAAATTTACTGTTTTCATTCAACTTTCCTCCTCCAATTGCACTGTTTTTCCCCATCCTTGTCCACGACACAAAATAGGAGAACTTATATTTTAAGGTGTTAATATCTTATATCAACCCCTTTGCTGTTGTCATCTGAAGGAATATTCTTTGAATTTCTCAGGACGTGACAATGCACACTTTTTTCAATCAAACGAACAATCGGTTTCTGTTTCTTGGAAATGGGCTTTGTTTCCATTTAGTTTTGGGCATCGTGTTGCGATTGAAATTTTATTGCACAAGCTCCTTTTTATTGTACATAATATCAGAACACTCCGTCATTGTTTTTTTATTTTGGCTTTTTTTTTATTAATACCTCATTCGTTATTTTATTGCTACAATCTAAACTTTGATGTATCACTCTTTTTAGAGATTTGTACACTTCTTACTACGTAAAATGAAGTTCCTCTTAAATGATGATATCATGCCTCAATACAAATACCACAGGCTCAGAGTTCAGTATGTTTCTATACAAGTGAGGACACGAGATGTTTTCTTACACTGCTCGTGGCGAAAATCTGTTTTTCTTTATACAAAGTGTATTTTTTTCATGCTACCCTTCATCGTTAATGAATCACATGAAAAATAGGATTTTTTCTCGTATTCTTCCAGGCGGAAAAGCGCTGCAAGAGCACATCGATACACAAAAGCACAAAGAAAACATTCGCCGTGCTTCAATTTTCAAGTCATTGGAAAATTTTTTTGTAAAAAAACGTTCAGCTCTGGACGTAAAAGTTTCATTGGCTGAAGGAGTTGGCATTTCACACAATAAATCACCATATGTTATATAGATCCATGGATTGTACGTCAGGTCTGTTACGTTCAGTTTTTGATGACTCGCAAATTGCGAAGAAAATTTTATATGCATGCACGGAAACAGAAGCGATAATCAATGGTATCTTATCACCTCATTCAATGGAAATTATCCACAAAGAATTAGCCAACGTTCCTTTCGTGGGATTGGGGACTGATGGAAGCAACCATGACAATATCAAATTGTTTCCAATCACTCTACAGTATTTTGATGTCAAAACAGGAATCAAAGTTCGTTTGCTAGATTTCCATGACTTGAAAAATGGAACGGCCGATACGATTTCTAAATATATTTTGCAAACTTTAGAAAAGAATGGATTGTCAAAAAAATTTCAGCTTTTGTCGCTGATAATGCCAATACAAATTTTGGAGGATTGAAGCGTGGCAGGAAACAAAATGCTTTTTTTGCTTTGAAACAAAATTTGAATCTAAACTTAATTGGAATTGGCTGTTGCTCACACATTTTGCACAATTCAATACATCACGGGCTTGACCAATTCGGTTTATTCGATGTAGATTCATCAGTTTTTTTATATCTACAGCTATTTTTCAATTTACACAATCCGTACAGAATCTTTGAAAAAATTTTGTGAATTCATTGATGTATAATATAAAGAACTGCTTATTCATTCTAAGTCTCGCTGGTTGAGCTTGTTCCCTGCAGTTGAGCGAATTTCGAAAATATTTGATGCTTTGAAATCCTACTTTCTATCTGCAGATAGACCTCCAGTGATGATTTTGAATTTTTTTGAGCATGATGTAGATGAATGTTTCCTCTGGTTTGTCCATTCATTGATGGCAGTTTTTCACGTCAAAATGGTTAACCTTGGAAAAAAGACATCAGCATTGCGGAAATGAATGCGATTCTCGATCAGATTTTCGAAACATTGCGTTCTCGCAGCGACAAAAATTTTGTACCTTTGAATGTTAAACACATTCTCAAAGCGCTTCGAGAAGAGGGAAAAGATGAAATTTGCGATGATTTCCTGGCGAGAGTGAGAATTGTTTATTTCAACACTCTTCAATATTTGCAAGAGTGGTCTGCACATTACTCTGATTTGAAGGTTTTTCTATGGTTAAATTTCAGACCGGACATTGAAATAGACTATGATGACGTGGAGAAATCAGTTGAATTTCTTCGCAACAAAAACATCGTTATCGATGATTCTGAATTGTTTGATCAAGTTGTGAACTTGAACAAGTTTTCAGAACGACGAAAAGGTGATGGAGAATTCTATGAGCAATCTGCAAGTTCTCGTATGGCTTCGTTCTTTTCGGCTAATCCAAATGCTGATTGTTATTCAGAATTATTGAAAATTGCACAATACTTTTATGCAATCCCAGCTCACAACGCCAAGCGTGAGTGCGTTTTTTCATTGATGACAGCTCAGTGGACAAAAGATAGAAATCGTTTCACCCCAGACAATGTTCGGCACATGTTAACCGTGCACTTCAATTATTCAGATTTTACTTGTGGGTCGTTCAAAAAATACTTATCGTTACCTGAGAACCTACCTTTACTGCGAAGAATCATCAGCTCCGCGAAATACCAATAGTGCAAGTATTAGAACTATATTTATAATCATATTTGTGACGAACTGAATATAGAAATAAAACCGATGCTACGATAAAAACGAGTGTTGCATTATGAATTTCGCGCCAAAGTACAGAGGAGGAGTGGTTTTCCTAAAAAAAAAAAGCTTGCCAATCTACAGGGTTGGAGGAAAAGTGGGGGAAATGTCCCGGTTTTGCACCTCGGCGATCTGGTCGGCGATACAGTCATGTTTTTTCGATTTTTCGACATTGTTCACCGACAGTGATGCCAGGAAAAACGGTGCGGACCGAAAAATCAGCCCCTCCATTGTTCACACAATGACACGTTCGTATACGTACGACTCACATGTATACGAAAGTTTCATCGTGTGCACCGTAGAGGGGCTGGTTTTTCGGTCCACACCGTCTTTCCTGGCATCACTGTTCACCGATAGTGTGAACACAGTAATCATGGATGAATTATTCTTGTGTGTGCATATATCGCAAAAAATCGATGACTGTGCATTTTTTCAACACTTTTTGTCGAAGGAACAGTTTTTTTATACAGGGTGGGGCATTTAAAGTGTCGCGGGCGTTTTTTCCAAAAATAGAGTGAGATACGAGAAAATTTTTCGGACAAAAGTTGTAGGGTACCGAGGGGGACGTCCGATGGTGGCCTTGGCTTTGACCTCAAATCTCATCTTCAAGGGCATTCTGAGATCAACTCTTGTTTTTTAAATAGCATCTCATATTTTTTACTGCAGATTTGGATTCTAGGTCAAAAACCAAGAAACTTTTGTCTGAACCATTTTCCTGAAATCCGCAAAAATGGCGCTCTAATCGATATTGTTCCATTTTGAATCTGACATTCGAATAACTCGAAAACGAAGGGTCTTGCAAAAGAATGTTTCGTACAAAAGTTGTCAATACACAACACATTTCAATCGTCTACATTACCACCATTCAGAGCTTACGCGATGTAAACAAACGACGGGGTTCAGTGAAAATTCACGATTTTGAAAGTCAGTTTGTCAGTTACATTTGATTATTACTTGGTTTATGACAAATTGAAAATCATGGATATCCGATACACGGTTTCTGAAAAGATTGATATGATCTACATTTACGGTGAAGTGCATAAGAACCCCAGACAAGCATATGACTTGTATGCAGAACGATTTCCTGAAAGAACAACGCCATCCATTAGGTATTTTCAACGCATTACAAAATTATTCTCAGAAACGGGAAGTGTTACAAGGGAAAAACGACATCGAATGAGAACTGTTAGCGGAGAAAATGCGGAAGTTAATGTACTAGCTGCAGTAGCCAATAATCCACACGTGAGCTCTCGTGAAATTGAACTCCATTCGGGAATTTCTCGAAGAAGTGTTCTTCGAATACTGAAACGTCACAAATTCCATCCGTATCACATTTGATTGCATCAAGGCCTTCACGGTGATGATTTCGAAAATCGTGTACAGTTTTGTCGATGGGGTCTAGCGCAAATGCACAATAACAACTTCATCAACATATTATTTTCTGATGAGTCGACGTTCACCAATCATGGTCAAGTAAATCGACATAATATGCATTACTGGGCGACAGAAAATCCAAGATGGTTACGTCAAGTAGAGCATCAAAGACAATGGGCTGTGAATGTTTGGTGTGGTATTTTTCGATCTCGAGTAATTGCACCGTACTTCATTGCAGATACGCTAAATGGAGAGAAGTACAGACATTTCTTAGATCAAGTACTCCCAACATTACTTGAAGACATATCTATTCAGGAACGATTGAATATGTGGTATCAACACGATGGTTGTCCATCCCATTATGCAGTCACAGCTCGAGAAATATTGGACAGAGATTATCCTGGACGATGGATAGGACGTCGTGGACCAGTTCATTGGCCTGCCTGTTCTCCGGATCTTACTTCTCCAGATTTTTTTTTATGGGGATACATAAAAGATACAGTTTATCAACAAGCACCGACTACACCTGAGAATATGCGTCAACGAATCATCAATGCATGCGCGAGCATCAATGAAGATATTTTAGCACGAGTTCAGCAATCTTTTGTAAAACGTTTTGAAATGTGTATTGAAGTCGAAGGCCATCATTTTGAGCATCTACTGCATTAAAATTATCCAAGTGATGTAGACGATTGAAATGTGTTGTTTTGTCTGTTATACCCCATCACCTCCGTTTCAGTTCAAGGGGTCCCCCTTGGAATCAGACAACTTTTGTCCGAAACATTCTCCTCCAAGACCCTTCGTTTTCGAGTTATTCTAATGTCAGATTCAGTATGGAACAATATCGATTAGAGCGCCATCTTTGCGGATTTCAGGAAAATGGTTCAGACAAAAGTTTTTTGGTTTTTGACTTAGAATCCAAATCTGCAGTAAAAAATATGAGATGCTATTTAAAAAACAAGAGTTGACCTCAGAATGCCCTTGAAGATGAGATTTGAGGTCAAAGCCAAGGCCACCATCGGATGTCCCCCTCGATACCCTACAATTTTTGTCCGAAAAATTTTCTCGTATCTCATTTTATTTTTGGAAAAAACGCCCGCGACACTTTAAATGCCCCACCCTGTGTATTGTCAGACGTGTATTCACACTGACATGTAATGTATACTCCCACACATCAGTGTTATAATCAGTGAAACAGGCATATGAGGAAATCACCAATATGATTTGAGTAAATTTGTTTCCAATAAAAAAAACATCATAGAAACTCTTACGTTTTATTAAAATCTGATGAAAGTGTTCAAACCACTATTGAACCTGATGAAATCTTATGAGGATATGTGAGATTCTATAGCGGTATTCCGACATCTATGAGATTTTTTCAACGGGATTTTTAACGTAGGTTTATACTTGAGAAAATAATCAATATAAAAAATTTTTTGGAAAAAACATTCAAAATGGTAAATGGAAAATGACATTTACATTTTAAATGCCTATTTTAAATGCAACCATTCCAAATATTACCCAGCAGTGCCCTGAAGTAATGCACAAGCGGTTCCAGGGTGGGTGAAACGCTTTTTTAGTGAGTGAGAGTGACGGAGAGATGTATTTTCCCTTCCCAAAAGAAAGCGTTATAACATCCCCTCGATTCGAAAGATAATGTCTACAATGCGTTTCCAAAATGTTTCAATATAATACATTCTTCGCCCGGGGAAAAAAAATCACGTTAAAAACAACGTTGTTCACCATGGTGAAATCGTTGCTCTTCGGAAAAGAAAAAAACAACGTAGAAAACAACGTGGTTTTGCATTTTCTAATAGAATCCTCTTAAAGCGATTCACCAAAAGCCAAGTTACTAGATCTCTCCCCCCAGTTTTCTCAATAATCAATGAATAGAATCAATTTTAATGAGCAGGTGCATCTTCTTAGGCTATTGAAAAAAATGCAGCTACTCATTATTTTTCATTTTATGTGTTCGTTTCTGAGAAAACTGGGGGGGAGGAATTTGGAATCTAGTAACTTTTGCAGAGAGTGATAAATCCCCTTAACCCTCAACCACGCACCTGGGTCCCTTGGACCCGAGCAATTTTTTCTTTTACTTCTCATTCTGTTGCAATGCACAGCCAAGGGCTGGTATTGTAATGTAAGCAATTTCGGACCTCCCTGCTTTGAATGCTTTTTGGAAATCCGGGATCCGCCACTTAGTTTTCGAGTAGCATGTATTTGAAATTCAGCTCGGGTCCTTTGGACCCGATGTGCGTGGTTGTGTAACTTTTTTCGGCGGAAAACTGGAAAATGTTTCAAGACTGCATAGAAGATGTTCATGTATCCTTTTGAGGAAGGATGTATTGTTTCGATATGATAAAAGTATACATATGTGTGCAGCCCCCCCCCCCCCCCCCGAGGGGATTGAATCATAACTCATTCAACTACACTGAAAAATATATATTTGCATCAAATACATTTATTTTTTTTCTGGCAAGTATTTAGTGGTATTGATTACCTACGCTGCACATGAGTTCAGAAAGAGTTCATAATGAATTCATTGGGAACTATGAAAGTTCAAAATGAGTACATTAAAGTTCTTTCAGAATTGTTGTGTAGTTTGGGCAAGCATTGAATTAAAGTAATTGAATTCTATTCCTACAAATCCTCTGGGAAAAATATAATGTACATTCGCGTAAGGAACTGTAACATGTTACATTCCAAAAGCGCAAAATGACTCTTAGGGTATATTCGCTTCTAACTTCTCCCACACTCCATGGCATTTTTTACGGTTAATTTTCGCCAGTGTGATCGTTTTTGTTCCATTCCATCTACTGTAGTTCTGATAGCAATGAATATTTTTTGGATAAAGAACAAATCGATATTCAGTTTAAATGATTTTTTCTTGAGTGTATATGTACTTATATGCACTGAGGATATTCATAATCAACAAAGGATAGTCTTGAAGGATAAGAGTGTTTCGAACATTATTCTTATCGGTTTCTATATTTTTTCCCTCTAATATTCCGATAAATATCTTTAATTCACTAATTGTGGATTCTTTAAAATACCCCAACTTCACTCTTGTAAATAATTATGTTTTTTCCTAGCTATCATTAGGAACTATTTTTTTCCTGGAAGTTAAACTTTTTCTGATTAAAAAACGGTGGTTATTTTTGTCTTTACGTATTTGTGCGGGATAGATATGATTTTTTGAAAAAAATCGTTTTTCTCACTGTTTTTTTCAGATTTATGTTCCTTCTTTCCTACATAACTCACAGAAATCCAAAGAAAATCTTCTCTCACAATGCTGATTACTATTCTTGACATTACGACGAATCGATTGAAAAAAAATCATCTCAAAAGGATAATATTTGAAGAAAATACAGCCAAAATAAGATGAGCCGGGTCCAAAAGACCCGGGTGCGTGGATTAGGGATTTTTTCGAAGGTGCGTGGTTGAGGGTTAATAGACCCTAATTCGATAACCGTGCTTGAAATATTGTGGGAAAACTACGTGGTAAACAACATTAAAAACTACGTTGTTTTCAACGTTGTTTTTTTCTTTCCCGAAGAGAAATCATTTTACCATGGTAAGCAACATTGATTTCAACGTAGTTTCCCATGTTGTTTTCTACGTGGTTTTTTCCCCCCGGGCGAAGCATTTTCACAACTTTGCTTGCTTACATTTACCATGATCTTATTCTCGATCTCTCATAAACTCATCTAATGAAGAGTTATCCAAAGTTTATTGCATTCAATAGAAATACATTGAAGAAATTCTCAGAAAACTTGTTCCTATACAAAGTATTCAAACCAATTTCTTCGCGTATTCTAATTAAGAACCTTTCCATTGGACTATTTAATTCAGAGAAGTGTGGACTAGATATTTTATGATTGAACCACCACGACTCTCGAAATTCATGGAATTCATCCGACGTGAACTATAGCTTCCTATCTGTCCTGACCTTATTTGATTTACTGTGGTAAACCATGCATGAACAGAAAATTACATTCTCCACGGTTTGATTGCTGATTCACTTGTGATTCGGATTCGCGGATGCGAGCGCGATAAGCCTTCTTTTGCAGTAGCACCAGAACATTCTGGAATGTGTAATCAAATACAAGGACTCAAGGTGTTAGAGTTGGAATCGCATCCGATCGATTGATATCATTCGCACTTCCGTCAATAAAGAAATGAATTCTTCGATCGAAACATTTCCTTGAAATGATACTATCGAAATATCATTTGATCGATGATTCATTTAATCACTGGAAGTTGCTAATGACTTTTTTTGGTACTCTTATGATTTGCTTCTTCTTTTAATCAACGTAGAATGATTTATTAAAAATCTCAGAGTTACAATACATCGAATTGATGAGGAACATCTTTACGATAAATGTCATGCTTTTACGTTGAACGTTGAGATGCAACCCTACGATGAAAGTGTAGGCGTGACAGAATATTGCTCTCAATACTGACACGATCAGTCATAGCCGACATTATTATCCGTGATCCATCTTATCTACCTTCCCTCATACTCGAGTGATGCTTGGAAAAAATTCTCGAGTTTCACTCGATAAATTAGACGTTATAGTATTGTCGTTCAATTCAGAAACACATTAATTAATTAGATCATACATTATGAAAAATCCACATCTGAATTGGACTGCAACTTGCTTTGACAATTAAATAAACTCATGTAAAATATATATAAATGAAAAAACTTTCTTCCAACAATTATCATCATGCATAATAAGAGGGTAGACTATTGATTTCATGGCAGCCATTTTCTAGTATCAATGCCAAATCAAATTTCATTCACAATTCTATCCCTGATTCTAACTATCATTAAAGAGATCTCATACCCTTGAAGAGACTCCATTCATGTTACAACCAGGATGATGGTAATCGTCGGAATTGCGAATTCATTCGTATCTGTTCTGCATAAAGTCACTTTAATTCTCGTTTCCATTTAATCCTAGATAATTTGTACAAGGAATAGTGAATATTCGTGTATTGCTCGTTGAGTTTGGAGATGTATACACATACATGCACACAGAGCGATGTATTTGAATTGATCACGTTAAATAACTATAAATCAAGAATTTTGAGAAATTTTCTGGCAAGAATATCAGAATTTTAAGAGTGATGAGATGTATGGTGACTTAGGATTATTCTCAGGGGAAATTTTCGACGAGAATTGTAAGATCAGGTTTTTTTTTCTTTCAAATGAGTTCAGAGTTACGTAGTTTTTTCTCATCTCTTTGGTCTCATGTATGTCTGCGATAAACCGTTTGACGTAACAGTATTAAAATAATGCATACAGTTGATATCTCTAGAACTGTCGGTAATTTGGTTAGACTGACAGAGCTGATTCGCTTCTGTAATATAATTTCGTTGCCCTTTGTAGTTAATATCAGGCGTAAAGGTACAATGTAACCCATATTAACCTATGTCGCATCTGGTGGACTTGTTCGGTATAACATATAACGTACACGCGGACCTAATCTACGCTTCTGAATGTTTCCATCTCCTTCCGCCAAAATTGGTCTACGTGAGCTCCACAAGAGATCCCGCGAGTCTGTAATAGGATTCTCAAATAAGACATATACCGTGGATTAGGACCAGATCTATAAAAGATATTGCATTGATTCAGAAGATATTAACAATTCTCAAGAATGACTGCGGGATGTGATGGAAACTTAAAACACGCTTCCTAAATCTTATATACTTTCGTTCATTTAGGAATAATGTTTTCGATATGAATAATTAAAATCTCAGTAGAAAACCTCAAAGCATTCCAGGATTCAACGAATTATTGATCACATCAAACTCAGACTTTAACGTAATCATCTCGCTGAAACAAGAGAGTATATTTCATGTGATGTGATTGTTGAGATCTTTAGGAGTTATGACAGTATCGCAACAATAGAGAACAACCGCTTGTAAAGGACTACAGCAGCATAGACAAATGTAAAGAAGAGCTGAGAGAGAAGGAGAACAATTTAAAACTGATTTCTGGCTGTGATATCAGAAAGTTAGATGGAATCGTGTTAAGTGGTTTTAATTACTTAGAAAACTTGGACAGGTCTCGGAAGTTTTCACGTCGCTCAAACTGAAGGGTGGATGTGCGTCTATGAACGCCACCGGAATTCCTCCATCGCCAAATGCCTTCTTATACCTTTCGCATCATCTCCTCGCTTCTTCTTTCTCTCTTTTTGTCCTCTTCCATCATCATTCTTCTTAGGGTTCTTATTCAGCCAAACCAATTACACTTCAACCTAATCGATCGAGAGATTCGAGTAATTAAAGAAACTTTATTAATACCGATGAGAGTCTCGTTTATGCCTTTCAGTTGCTTGGTTAGCGGATAAAGACCACGGTACTAGAACTGAATTTTTCATGGACGTTAATATCGCGATCAACCCATCTTCCAAACGAGGTATCAAATCTGATACCCGAAGCACGAAGATTCACCTCTGATTATTCCATAGTCACATTATCAAAGATTGATTTTCCAATTCATTCGATTCGCGGATTGTTTTCTAATCAGGAAGATGGACAGGAAGATGGTCGATAGTCATGGAATTTTCCTAAACAACTGTATTGAAAAGATGATAATCTATGCCCAATCCGCGTGATCTTCATTTTGTATTTTGATATAACTCCAATTAAAAGAATCACGTGCATGTTGGCGTATAACGTACATCTGCAATCTCGTGATTTTTCCATATCGGAATCAGTCTGTGAATCAGAAAAAAAATGAGGTCGAATCATTACGACAAATGGAGGTTGGAGTTGACGATTCTGCTAGTAGTTTACGAGTGCCGAACGAGCGTTTTAATTGGGACTGTGCAGAAATGTGAGATATAGCCATGATGATGTATGCGATATATCCTCGACCACCAGCCTCCAATTCCAATCTCAAATTCATCCCCGTACACGAAGCTTCCAAAGAGTTGTTGATCGTTCGTTCTACCAAACGGTTTGTACCGACATCGTTGCTGCCGTTGTCGACGCCGTCACAATGCCTCCATCAATACACCCATTACCGTTAGTGTCAAAATTCATTATCAAAATTATTCACGCTAAACGAGAACCTTTTGTAAGCCTCCATTCGCTCGCGTACTTATATCCAAGTTTCCGTTGTGTTGTTCGATCTTTGTTCGACAGGGTCGATCTCTTCTATCCTGATGTAGATTTTCTCCTGACTCGAATTTGTTCATACCTTTTATTTTGAAGATAAAGCGTCATTCAATTCGAATTAACTGGAAGGCATTGTTGGTTGTATAATATACTCACAGGCGCTATAGATTCATTAACATAATTGGAATTAAAAGTTGTTAAATTTGAATATCAATCGAGACAAGAAGGGACGCTACTGTCGGTTTCTTAGCTCATGAAAATGCATCAAGCAGCATGATTTGAATATCACAACATCAAGGAGATTTAATTGTTTTTATATGGCGAAGGAGGTTGATAGATAATTTAATTTTTCTTCCTAGGAATCGCGCTTCCTTAAGTAATCCGCTTTATATGTTTTCTGGGCTTTTCTTTATCGCCAAGCTGCATCATTTTACTTATGAAGAAATGTACATGATATACACATTCATTGGTGCATTCATAATGTACGAGAGAGGGTACAAGAAAACATTCGAGTACATAAAGACATATGCCTTTCAATGTGTAAAAAAAGAGCACCAATTCCAGTGGAAGAAGCAAAGGTAAATATAAAAATATCAGTGATACATGGAACAAAACCTCTTGGAATTTCGTAAATTATGAATAAGGCACATCAGGGAATTCCCTAGTTCCCAGTGGTTCAGTTCATCTCTGTCATTTTCCCGCACAAAAATTCCGAAACTGAGAGAAAAAATTAGTTACAGTTACCAGCATTCGGTAATAGTTACTAAATCTGTTAGTGGAATATGGTGAATGAAATATTTATTTATAATTACCGATATACAGATTCCCAATTAAGATCTCTGGTTATAGTTACCAAACTTTAGTTATTATCAACAAATCCTGGTGATAGTTATCACATCTTGGTAATGAACCAATCACATATTTGAGAGCACCCCGTAGAAGCGAGAATTCCTAGATTCCTCTATCCAAAATATTCAAAGATATTTGAATAAAATGGAAAAATGAACCAGCCAAAACCTTTTTCCATACGAATAGAAGGTCTGGCTGGTTGTTTTATTCCATTTTAATGAGTCATCTTTGAGTATTTTGGGTGGAGGGATCTAGTAGATTTAGTGTCAACACTGAGAAAAAAGCGACGTGGTCACAGCCACCATCCTTGTATGGTTTAGGACTTATGCACGGAAAAAAGAAAACAGCAATGGTTACTGTGCATCCCAGTAATTCATTGAAAAAAAATGAAAAATCAAATTCACGCCGTTCATTACTGCGTCTCCCAGTAACCGTTAATGTCCAAGCAGCATTGACGAATTTCACTGCAGTACACATCACTGTGATCGCGCTAACCTCTATCATCCAAGCGTGTTTTCATTTGTTTTTCAACTGATTGCTGTTATGGACAGTAACCAGTGCTGTTTTCTTCTTTCCGTGTGGGGTACGTTCCTTTATCGTTACTCGGAGAAAGTAGCAAAATGCATTACTATTGGACCATTTTTGGAGAAAAAGAGCATCGTATAGTGAAACACGTGAGCAACTTCAGAACCCCCCACGGTTTTCTTACCGTCCTCGGAAAGCTCGGGAAGAAAACTGTGGAGAGTTGTGAAGTTGCTCACGTATTTCACTACACAATACTCCTTTTCTCCAAAGATGGTCCAATAGTAATGAATTTCACTGCGTTCACCGAGTAACGATAAGGGAACGTACCCATGGTTGCAATGACCTGAAATGTGGTTATGATAACTAGGGAAACAAGATAAAGTCACGTGAATCTTTTTGCGGCAACTAGGTGGAATGGTTGAAGCCAAAAATAACTACGTCACCTGGTTACACACACTGTTAGAAATTTCTGCATTAATTTTAATGCATTTGCTGGAAGTTTTTTTCCAAATACGTGCATGAATTGAGTTTCATACACATTTTACATGAAATTTAATCTGAGCATAATCTATGTTTTTTTCATGTTTTTGTACATTAAATTGAATGTAAAATGTGTATTAACCTGAATTCATGTACGTGATTGAGAAAAACTTCCAGATATTTCTGACAGTGCAAGTAACACAACAGGTTAGAAATGCTAAGAAGGTTTTTAAAAGTTCTAAGCATGTTCTATGATCATTATCAGAATCTTCGAATGAGACTGTTTCGGATAACTATGTTCTATGTACATTCTTAGAATGTCTTTTTCGGATTTATCCAAAACAGTCTCACGTGCATATTTTATGCATGAGTACAGAACGAACGCAGAATGTTTGAAAAGTTCTTGTGCTACGTTCCAGAGTAAGAGTGATCTTTTGGGGAAACTGTTATTATATCAACAAATGTCAGATAAGTTGACCGTGGATACCACAGATTCTTTTCAAAATTTTTTATCACATCGTTATTTAGGAATAACTGATTAATAAGTATAAATGAGGATTTTTTTGAATTTACTTGAAGGCTTTACATAAAATTGAGTGTGAAAAGTTCAGTAATTCGTAAAATATTTGTGTCTTGGAGGTCCGTTAATTCCAGCGCGGGTATTAAAAGGTTACAAAATCGTACCCCTGGTGAAAATGGAATGGGAAAAGAAGAGTAAACGAAGCGTATGCTGGAAGGTAACAAAACCGTTAATAAAAAGTATTCAGAACTTGAATGGGAAGGATACAAAGAGTATGCGAAGCGGGAGTTGAAACAAAAGAAGCGTATAAAATTTAAAAAATGTACTTTAAAAAATTGAACCCCATAGCGAGGATCGAACCGGGAACTTTTACCATGGTAGTCGAGCGTCTTATCCACTTAACCATTGATCGTCGTTGGGATCAATCGCATAAAGATATTATTCAAAATCAGAATAGGTATGATTCGCATACGTTTAATATAACTCACTATTACTTCACATGAAGAGTGTGTGAAACGGGATCGAAAGCTCATGAAGCGTATGATTTCATTACTTCACAGTAAGGGGGCATTACACGTTTCATGAAGAGGGAATTGAAACATTTTTCGCTTAATATACGCTTCCTCCGCGCTTTGTGTATACGCTTCATTTTCACCAGGGACTTTCTGCAGAATTTAAAATCTCTTGGCATGTATATACTAAATATAGTATAGTAAATTTCTCAAGGTTTCGATTTGTGAACGAATTTATCATATCTGTAATTCGATTATAATAAAAGGCACATTCCCAGTGTTATTCATGTCAATTCATATGATCCCCCAGTGAACAATTATACAGGGTGTCCCATTTTAATCTTTAAATGCAAATATCTCAAAAACATGCTTCTTGAACCAAAAGTACTTCATACCAAAGTTGTTATACAAAGAGGGGGCCACAAAACTACGATATCAGTTTCATCATAAATGGCATTATGATCGATTAAAATGGGGTACACATCATTTTTTTAAACGGGAACCCCTACTTTTTATTGCATACCTTGAGTCTACGCAAAAAACTGAGTAACTTTTGCTTGGAACGTTTTTCTAAATTTTTGAAGATGGCGCCACAATCGATGAAAAATAAAGTCTATGAAACAATATGCGAATATCTTGTGGAATGCATCCAAGAGCCGAAATATCTCATTCGAATGTTGTTGTTAAGAGAGGGGACGACACAATGGCGATATCAGTTCCATGGTGGATGGCGCTGTGGTCGGTAAAAATGAGGTCAACTTCAATTTTCCAAATGGAAACTCTTACTTTTTATCGCATATCATGATTCTACGCGAAAAAATAAGGGAGTTTTGTTTGAAACATTTTTCCTGAATTCTTGAAGATGGAAACGGTGGGAAATGGAGTTGATGAGAAAGTTCTACTGCATTATGTGTAAAGGAACGCTCAACTCTTGAAGGTTTTGTTTCCATCTTCCGAGGATTGCGGTGTAACTAATTCCCATATTAACCCCTCCCCCTCCTCCCCCGCTCATCAGTAGGCCGTCGGCATTAGCGTTACCCAATGTTCACCCCGAGGAGGTTGCGCGATCGAGTTTGTTGAGCGTTGCTTCACACATAATGCAGTAGAACTTTTTCATCAACCTCATTCTCCACCGTTCCCATCTTCAAGAATTTAGGAAAAATGTTTCAAACAAAAATTCCTCATTTTTTCGCGTGGAATCATGATCTGCGATAAAAAGTAAGAGTTTCCATTTGGAAAATTGAAGTTGACCTCATTTTTACCGACCACAGCGCCATCTACTATGAAACTGATATCGCCATTGTGTCGTCCCCTCTCTTAACAAAAACATTCGAATGAGATATTTCGGCTCTTGAATGCATTCCTCAAGATATCCGCATATTGTTTCATAGACTTTATTTTTCATCGATTGTGGCGCCATCTTCAAAAATTTAGAAGAACGTTCCGAGCAAAAGTTACTCAGTTTCTTGCGTAGAATCAAGATATGCAATAAAAAGTAGGGGTTCCCGTTCAGAAAAATGATGTTGACCTCATTTTGATCGATCATAACGCCATCTATGATGAAACTGATATCGTAGTTTTATGGCCCCCTCTTTGTATAACAACTTTGGAATGAAGTACTTTTGGTTTAAGATGCATGTTTTTGAGATATTTGCATTTAAAGATTAAAATGGGACACCCTGTATAAGTAGGTGTGATGAGTGTATTAGGACTAATCAAGAATATTATAAGTGTATAGCATGTGAGGATTTTGTTTATAAATACGCGAAATTTTCTTCAGACACCATAAGTAACATTGAGTTCTCTAAAGAGGAGAACGAACGTACAGTCTGTATGAGGCTTTTTGGGGACCACCCAAATAATCTGTAATGTATTTTAATTCTATTTTATAATAAATCAATTTTTTCTTCACCTCTGTCAAATCAGATTGTCTCACTTCTTTTTCATTTCTCCCTGTCCATGAAATATCTATGAATCAAGATCAGTAATGAAATTCACCCATGAATTCCAATTCTGATCTATGTCGAACAAGGGCATCTTCGTAAGAAAAGAAGTTCCTGGAGGTGACAAGATTTATACAATCATCTATAACAAACGCAACCGTATTACATAATTTATTGACGGTTCAAGAACTCAAAAAATGTTTGTAACATGCAACGTATACTTCTGTTCCAATTGTTTTCCTATGTTTCATAAACGAATCTGTGATGTACATTGGTTGGCTAAATAATGTTATTGGAAAAGAGAATTAAAATACAAAAAAATATGAGAAAAAAAATTAAAAAACATAAAATATGGAAAAAAATTTCTCAAACATAAAATATGAAACGAAATGACTGAATCATCGTTTACCTCCTCGTGGTAGAGTCGGAAAACAGCCGTACTCTTGCTGGCAAAGAAGGGTGCGAAAAAATTTCTGAAAAATAACTTGATCATTTTTTTTTTCAAAAACAATGGATGGAAAAAAAAATTTTTCGAAATGAAAAAGTCTTAAAATCACTCAAAGAACACTCTCGGATTTTTTCAGAAGTTTTTGATGACATTTTTCAAAATTTTGATCTTTCAAATTTTCAACAAAAAAATTTGCTTAGAAAATTCTGAAAAAATTTCAGAGTGTTTTCTGAGTGATTTATGACTCTCTTGTTCCGAAGAATTTTTTGATCTGATCTACAGTTTTCGAGAGGAAAAAAGTCCAGTTTGATGATGAAGTTTTTTCTTTAGGCCGCCATTTTGGATCCTCCAAAAATAACTTGAACATCCATAACCACATCATCTTTCAGCTCAGACATCATGGACGCTAGAAACCTCACTTTCCGAGGTTCATTGCGAACGGTTCTCATATTTTACAGTCGAATGAAAAAAAAATTGGACTTGGAATTTTGCCAGCTGTTCGATCTTGTCACTAGCTTTTCGATTAAATGAACGCGCGGATTGTTATAAACAATTGATTAAAAAAAAATCACTGAATTTCAACAATCCGCGCGTTCATTTAATCGAAAAGCTAGTGACAAGATCGAACAGCTGGCAAAATTTTACACAAGAAAATCTTCTCCCCAAATGTTTCCAACACCTATAAACAAATCAAATCTGTCGCTGAAAAAAGCGCCCTTCTAGTGTCCGTTTGGGCGCTAATGGGTTAAAGAAATCTTCTAAAGGACATCTTCAAGACATATCGAAAAGATGTCTTTGAGATATCTTTCAGATGTCTTCCAGATGTCTTTCACAGGATATCTGTAAGAAGTCTTTTTTATATGTCTTGTAGATGTCTTTCAAAAGATATCTTGAGGATATCATGAAGATGTTCATGTTTTTTAGGCGTTGTTTCAACGTGCAGGTGTAGCAGAAGTTGGAATAACAAACAAAGCGACGTAAACGTATCGTTTGGGTCTCCGAGGCCCAATAAGTAGTTAAAAAGTTAGATGAATACTTGAAACCAGAGAAATATTATACCATGCTTGGTGCCTTTCAAGTTTCAAATATTTTCATTGAATTAGTTAAAAATAGTTGATTCCATCAAGATTTTTCCATATTTTCAACATAACTGTAAGTTAAAGGGGTAAACCACTCTAGAAGCCGAAAAGGAAAGAAAATTTTGGGAATTTTTTCCGAAAAAAACTGAACACATCGAAATTTGGTAAAAAAGTCTATATTATATAAATAATCGAAGTGTGTTTTCGAATTTTTTCAAAGCTGTAAACAACAACATGGTGGCTCCTCAGTGTTTTTTGTGAGACATTTTGTTCCGTGGCCGGACAAATAACTCCTGCAAATTTGAAGATACAAACATGGGCCAAGAAAATTCACATTCAACATGATTATATGACATATTTTTTTATAATGCATGATTCAATTTCTATTCCGATTCTTGAGTGAATTTCGTTCACGTTTTTCCGAATTTTTCTAAGAAACATGCGATGTTGGCAAGAATCAATCAAAAACAAAACCTGCGTACAGCTGTACCCAATATCATATTCAATCGAAATTTCCTTGGTTTATAATTGAGGGTCCGGATGCAATAACCGGGCGAGCGCTCGAACTCGTTTCAGGTCTGACACGGGAGACCAGCAGAACGAGAGAAAAAAAATTCGTCAAAATGAAAAATAAAAAATATAGCCTGTTAGAACTCATTAAGACACACGTTTTCCCCGTGGGAAAATCTTTTTTACCATCAATAGTTTGTGAGATAAACATTGAAAATTGAAAATTTTTCATTCCCTCAAAATCAATACAATTCAAATTTTATATTACGATTACTCGGCGAGAACTCATGGGAATGACTAGAAATTTAGTATACGCCTTTATTATTGATCCCCAAAGACAACTAGTGAGTGAAAGTTGTCAAAATATTTCATCATTCAATGAATATTCAATAATAAACAAATGCTTTCGAGAACACGTGCTTGCTAGGTTCCACGAAAAAAAGTGTCGAGGGAATTTTCGATTTCAGAAAACTCAAAGCGACAAAGTTGTTCATCGATGTTCGAAGAAGTTTTCCTTAAATTTTCAGATCAATCCAGTGAAAAATCTGGGAGTTATTGAACAATGTTTACAGTGCCGCGGCTCGCTTACCGTCACGGCAATGCTATGAGAGCCTGGATGCAATAACCGGGCGGGCACTCGAACTGAGGTGAAAGTATTGTCCAAGCCGTGGGAAAAATACTGGGAGATATGTCTTGGAAAATCAATTCAAGTCTCTTGTTATGATTTTTCCCTATGATCGATAGTTTTTGAGAAAAAAAATAAAAATTAACTATTGTTTTAGAACAAAAATCAATATTTTTCAACATTGAACTCGTTCTGACTCTATCATATTTCAACGTATTAGGATGAATCTTACGTATTCGTAGGACTTCCCCGAAGTCCACAATGTCGAAAAGATTTGTAAAAATTAATAACAAATTCATAAATTTTTAATGCGAAGTGAAAACGACGTTTGCATGATTTGCATTAAAAAAACGTCCAATGCTTTGCATCAAACGTCATGAACAATTCAATTGTTCATAACGTTTTTATGGACAAACTGTTCACTTTGGAGAAAAATCGTCTTGACAAAAAGAGTTTCTCATCTTGTGAAAGATAAGTTTTGTACACAACATGTTTGTTACGTGCAAAAAAAATGTTGGCTTACAGGAGAAATTGTTTCTTATTTTCTAACAAATAAATTTAGTACAAACCAGTATCAGGATCATTTATTCAAATAATTATTATTCTTCCCATGTTATGTTTTCCAATATTTGCTTGATATAGATATTTTATTGATATATACATTTTTACATTCCTAATAAAATCTTATACAATAGAATTCATAAAACAGACTTTATGATCAATCATGTTTCCTTTTTCGTGAAGCGATTCTCGTGACAGAAACGTTTTGTTGCAGTAAAATAGAACCTGCAATTTGAGATAAATATTTGAATTCTAATAAACAAAACGAACATCACGTTATGGATAAAATCGTAGTCACGAAAATCGTCTCACGAAAAAGGAAACATGACTGATAATTCATAATGATTCAAGAAATTCCTGACATGAAAAATTTTGAATTCACAATCCAAAAATCAGGAAAATTCAAGCCAAAAGATTTTTTAATTAGTGAGGCTGTTAGAATCATTTACTGTCCAAATGGTCAAATACAGGCGTATAAAAAATACAATGATACATACAGCACTCATAAACTCGACGTGTCTTTGGAATTCGAAGCTCTCAATAAATCTCCAAAACCAAAACGTTTGGGGATTTCTCAAGAAAAATATACCGACTTAAAAACATTAGTGCGTTATTTAAGTCCTGAAGGTCGTACGTTTTTCGATCAATTTTGTGCTAATCAAATGATTAAATTGAAATCAAAAGATAAAATGAATGCATCAAAAAGTGCCAGTAAACTCTAATATATGTACTTTTATACGTCTGTATTTGACCATTTGGACAGTAAATGATTCCAACAGCCTCACTAATTAAAAAATCTTTTGGCTGGAATTTTCCTGATTTTTGGATTGTGAATTCAAAATCTTTCATGTCAGGAATTTCTGGAATCATTATGAATTATCAATCATGTTTCCTGTTTCGTGAAACGATTTTCGTGACTACGATTTTATCCATAACGTGATGTTCGTTTTGTTTATTAGAATTCAAATATTTATCTCAAATTGCAGGTTCTATTTTACTGCAATAAAACGTTTCTGTCACGAGAATCGCTTCACGAAAAAGGAAACATGATTGATCATAAAGTCTGTTATATGAATTCTATTGTATAAGATTTTATTAGGAATGTAAAAATGTATATATCAATAAAATATCTATATCAAGCAAATATTTGAAAACATAACATGGGAAGAATAATAATTATTTGAATAAATGATCCTGATACTGGTTTGTACTAAATTTATTTGTTAGAAAATAAGGAACAATTTCTCCTGTAAACCAACATTTTTTTTGCACGTAACAAACATGTTGTGTACAAAACTTATCTTTCACAAGATGAGAAACTCTTTTTGTCAAGACGATTTTTCTCCAAAGTGAACAGTTTGTCCATAAAAACGTTATGAACAATTGAATTGTTCATGACGTTTGATGCAAAGCATTGCACGTTTTTTTAATGCAAATCATGCAAACGTCGTTTTCACTTCGCATTAAAAATTTATGAATTTGTTATTAATTTTTACAAATCTTTTCGACATTGTGGACTTCGGGGAAGTCCTACGAATCAGAATACGTAACATTCATCCTAATACGTTGAAAAATGACAGAGTCAAAACGAGTGCAATGTTGAAAAACATTGATTTCTGTTCTAAAACAATAGGTACTTTTTATTTTTTTTCTCAAAAACTATCGATCATAGGGAAAAATCATAACAAGAGACTTGAATTGATTTTCCAAGACATATCTCCCAGTATTTTTCCCACAGCTTGGACAATACTTTCACCTCAGTTCGAGCGCCCGCCCGGTTATTGCATCCAGGTTCTCATAGCATTGCCGTGACGGTAAGCGAGTCGCGGCACTGTAAACATTGTTCAATAACTCCCAGATTTTTCACTGGATTGATCTGAAAATTTAAGGAAAACTTCTTCGAACATCGATGAACAACTTTGTCGCTTTGAGTTTTCTGAAATCGAAAATTCCCTCGACACTTTTTTCCGTGGAACCTAGCAAGCGCGTGTTTTCGAAAGCATTTGTTTATTATTGAATATTCATTGAATGATGAAATATTTTGACAACTTTCACTCACTAGTTGTCTTTGGGGATCAATAATAAAGGCGTATACTAAATTTCTAGTCATTCCCATGAGTTCTCGCCGAGTAATCGCAATATATAATTTGAATTGTATTGATTTTGAGGGAATGAAAAATTTTCAATTTTTATCTCACAAAGTATTGATGGTAAAAAAGATTTTCCCATGGGGAAAACGTGTGTCTTAATGAGTTCTAACAGGCTATATTTTTTATTTTTCATTTTGACGAATTTTTTTTTTCTCGTTCTGCTGGTCTCCCGTGTCAGACCTGAAAAGAGTTCGTGCGCTCGCCCGGTTATTGCATCCAGACCCTCAATTGTATCTTCAAATTCGCAGGAGTTATTTGTCTGGCCACGGAAAAGAAGACGTCCAGGGGAGAACACTGAGGAGCTGTGTTGCCAGAAACAAAGGAACAAGAGCCCCGAGGCCGGAATACTTTGGTCATTCCGATCAACAGAAGTATTTGATTGGAGGTAGACCGTTGGATCTCAAAATTTCTGGTATCACTACTGAGGAGTCACCATTTTGTTGTTTCCAGCTCCGAACAAAGTTGAAAACACACTGCAATAGTTAGATAATAAAGAACTTTTCGAATGCTCGAAAAGCTCAAGGTTCTATGGCCGTTTAGAGGGAGGAAAAGGACAGATTTCAGACCGATCATTTTTTCCCTCATTTCGTCCTCTAGGGAAAAATGACCGAGAGGAAAATAAAGACAAAAGAAAATGTTTGAAAATAAAGTATGAAAAGTTGACGAATTTCCAATTCTGCCCTATTTCATTCTTCATATTTCACTATCCGGGCCTCTGAAGCCCGAACTGTACGGATCTGTGATAATTTCGTACTGTACGGAGGAGGGTACATATTATACATATGTTCATTTGCCCTCGTATAGGTTATAAGAACTTTAGATTCTAATAAAGTTCTGCGACCGAACGATGAGATATCATTATCTCAGACTGAAGGGAATACCCGCGGCGTGGCAGCAGTCAAAATGTTTCTTTGAAATTATTTGAAAGTCGTGCAATAAAACCAATCAATTTTCGTTTACCTACCTGGTATACATGTCAATATAGGTCTTCAAATGAAAATTATTGAATTTTATTGTGAAACTTCCAAATAATTTGAAAGAAAAATTTTGGCTGCTGCCACGCCACTAGTAAGGTTACCAACCAACTCAGAGATCGATCCCTCAGTGAGATAATTTTTGTTCTTTTCAATTATGATGAATTTAATGTATATCCATCTTTACGTGGAGTAATCTCTCATCTTGTATTTCAAGATAACAGTAGTATTTGAACAAATTTGCAAATCTCAATTTGTTCTTATCTATTGGCTGATAAAAACTTCGGAGACGCTGCTGAATTTCATTAAGTCTGAATAATCTTTGAGTCTTCCGAAACATGAAATCTTTAGAGGCAATCAAGTAGAATAAGGAAAAGAATAAACTACTGGATATAGTCATGTGACTGATCTTTTCTTGTAGTCAGTGTTCAGTTCCGCATAGATGGAAGTCGAAATAAGTATCATAGTCGTGTTGATTCAAGTGCGCACAGTCTCGCGCATCTTCGAATGCGCAAGATGGTCGATGCTTACAACAAGCGTGATTCCATCAACCTATTCCACTTCCTGCAGTGACTGTTCAGATGAGAATCGATAATGCTTTCAGTACTACCAACATTGCAGCAAATACGTACGTTTGTGAGTCAATAGTTACCTTGGGATGGTAATGTTACATTCTCAATTTCCTATTACAGGCTCAATAGATGTAGTGACTAGTCATATCTAACTCATGTATATCATTAGAGAGTTGAGGACTTTTGAAGATATTCATACATTTTTACGGTAACTATCATTCTCAAATTCTCCACTATATCACCAAAAAAATGAGGAATGTTCTATTGACAACCTTGTACCATCGATATTTACATACCTATTCTACACTTATTTGTCTGGTAGGAGAAAATTTCGCGTTGCGAAATAAAGAGAAAGATTGATTTGTTTTTGGTTATGAATTCAGATATATCAACTTTGTGTAAAATAGTATTATGATTGTGACCGAAAACTATTTATTATTATTGGAAAAATTATGTTTTTGTGTTGAACTCCAGCGATCAAAATTTAATATACGACTGAAGTCTCGAATGATTTACAAACTGTCAATTTACAAAATGTCATCCCAGTTGAAAATATCTCATAAATTCTGAAGAATTCTAGTTATTTCTAGGACAGAAACCGCATGAAATTTAATACACACACTTGATTTTATAAGTTTTATGAGATTTTACAAATGGTTCTAATTGAATCTCATAAAGTTCTCATATAATTCTTGCATTCTCATATGGAATCATATAAAACCCATAAGTTCTAGGACAAAAACCGCATATAGACTGATAAAAACTTGTTAAAATTCATATAAACTAATAAGATTTATATATGAGAATTGATGGGACTTTTTCAACAGGGATTCCTTTTGTAAAATTGATTATAAATATTTATGAAATATTCCTGGTTAAACGAAACGATTAATTCTGATCAAATCCGATTGAATGAATCGTACGTACACGGAAAAAGAAATCGTCGGTTTTTTACATGAAGGGTTCTGAGCCAATAACCCATGGCAACGACGAAGCGTTTATAGCACGGAGTTCATGCTTCAAACGCAAGTCGCCGTGGAAAAAACGCATGGTGCTTTGGCGTTTGGGGTATGAACTTGGTGCTATAAACGCTTGATCGCTGCCATGGGTTATTTGCACAGGACCCTTCATGTAAAACACCCACGATTCTTTTTTCCGTGTACTTCGAAGCATTGGTATTTGACGATTGAACTTCAATCGGAACTGGGCATCTTGAATAGGGATTAATGGGCAGGCTTTCATGAATGGTAGGGCTGCCAGATAAAAACCAGGACAGTCGATGATTGGATCGTTCTAATGTATCTAACCATTCATATTCCAGATTTTGAAAGACGGAACCAATGTCCAAACTCTCCTGGTTTATATCTGGCAACCCTAATGAATGGTATTGAATGAAGGATGTATAGGTAAAGTAAGAGACACTCTTTCATCGGAAAATGAGGGAATAGAATGTAATCAGATTCAATATTATCTGAACAAATTCATGTTTCAGGGTTCAATAGTCATTGAAACATTCCAATTTTGACATGATTTTTAATAGGATTCAATTATTGTTCCATTGATCGTAATCCAATTAGGATCAAATGATAGATTTAATATAGGAAATGAGGGACGTACGTGATTGAAAATCAATCAGGAAAATAACGGATGGACCAATGGGAATGGATCGGTATTTGCCCTGTAATGTTGGAATGGATTAAACAATAAGATTCAATGGGAGAAAGACCATGACAAGTGCGGAATGGTAATAATGGGAATTGAATGAGATTGATTCAGAACATTGTGCAATCTATTACCCGATTGGATACGATTGGGCTTGATGAGAGTATACCAACGAATGGGTCAATGTCAATGATTAAGAAACAATGAATGCGTGTACAAAGTTGATTAATCGGAATAAATAGGGTATTCACACGCGAAATGAATTCATTGATAGTTCTTACAATTGAAAATATTGTGAAAGAGTTCTATAGAACGCTTGGAATCGGATTTGTTAGAAAGATAGCCGGTCGGATTACATAGTATTCAGTAATTCACATTACGATTCAGACTCAAAATCTCATTGTAATACCGATATGCAAGCCGCACTTTCCGAATCAGGTCCAACTGAGGTTGACACAATTCGAGCAGTCGGAGTCAATGAGGGTCTACCTCTCCCGAAACATCCCTTGGGGGAGTGGGATTCTATCGGAAATAGATTCTATTCCTCAATCGGATATGGTACGGTTGTGACCGAGTAAATTCTATAGTATTTAATGCTTCATATTACGATTCGAACTCAAATCACACTGTCACACTAACATGTGTGTAATTAGTGATAATGCGAGAACACACCGACATGCCATTGTATTTGTATTGTAATATGTAAGATGTAATGTGTATATTAAAGTAATAAATTTAGGCCCAGTGATGAAGTTAAGAAGCCGATCGTCGCGCACGGTCCAACAAATAAGTTCCGTCAGATCCAGCCCCCTGAAACTCCGACTCTCGAGTGGCCAGTTAATGTCCCTGGCGCCACTAGTCTAGGCGTTGGAAAAGTCGGAGAAGCGGGCGATTTGAAATGCTTCAAACCCTTCAAACGTAACGAAAGAACTTCACATTGTTTCCCCAAGGCAAAACATGATTTATTCCGAAAATTCAAGTATAACGTTTTTAGAAATGATGAAAATAACGTTCAAGGTTATAAGGATTAATAAAGAGCGTGTGAATATAAATATAAAAATATAAATTTATTTACAAAATAAGCATTACAATTCTATGTTTGTTGTAATCTTGCCGTTTTTTTCAAACGTTGATTATTTCTAATTTGTTGTTTTCTCATTTCGGCTGATTTTGACAACATCAGTCCAATCAATTGTCCATGCACTAATCTACTTAAAACATCAGCTCCGTGCTTTTCACATGGGAAGCCTAATACAGTCTTTCGCTTGCACAAATCTTCTTGAACTTTTTCGAATACCTTCACACTTGTCAGTTTGTTCTTACAAAGATCTTGAATGTCACAAATTAGTTTCATAAATTCATGACATATTGGGACTGAGCAAGCATCGCTACACTTTCTACATTTATTTGTGTCAGAAATGTTCAAAATGTTTTGGGCAGAATCCGTTGCGTTTCGATGAGAATGAGTTTCTTCTGGGGTTCTCCCAAGACAATCGTGGTCGTTTGTTATTAAAACATCACTATTAGACCATGTTTCTATTTTGAAATTATTTTGAAAGGTCTTGTTCAAGAAATCGCGTTTATTATGTGTTGCAACGTCTCCAGAAAAAAGAGAATAGGCTTTTCCAATAGGGATCGCTGTTACCGGAGCTTTTTTTCCCGCAGAAATATTCCGTGTTTTGGGGGGTTGAACTGAAATTCCCAACGCCATTAAATTATATGTTTTCTTGATTGTTATCCCATCAGGATGATCATTACACCCGCTGGCTTGACGCAATGATCCAAAGAAACGCTGTATTGAATCATGGAAAATTTCGTTAGTTACTCAATTCCTGATCCAAACGATTCAAAAAATATGCACATTTGACAATATGTATAAGAAAGATATAAAAATCAACAGGGGAAATAAAAAATCTCCATATTTCATTCAAAATGTATAAAATAGGGGTGTAAATAAATAGCTTTGCGAATGAATTTGTGATTAAAAATTGTGAAAAAATACTGAGTTGAAGAATCAACTCGAAATTTCATATTGTGTTCCTACAAAGGAAAGCAGACTTTTGATGTGCGGTCTAAATTGTACAACATTCATTCCATAATCGAACCAAAACCGGGAATGGAATTTATAATATTAAGTCTGGGAACAATGTACGTTTTGCTGCAGCGACATTGTGAAGAAATGTTTCACACCATGATTTTCTGCAATTCGGAAAGCTAAGTATTGGAAACATCTACAATGACTATGCTGAATCTTGGGGAACAATATTTTTTCGAAAAACAGAAACGTAAAGCAACCTCCAAGGCATCCTGGTTAACTTTTCCAGTTAAGAGACAAGGGAACCCAAAATTGGTACAAAGGTAAGCCGTCATGTCTAGCGTAGATCTTAGCGTAAGTCGAAGACTTTCAGAGGTTTGCCAAGTGAAAAATCGATTGTCAGGGATTTTTCCATCAACTACTTGCGATTCCCAGTCGTCAAGCATGTGACGAGAGTTTTCCAAGTACTGCAAATCCAAAATATGACCATTATCTACACTAGTCTGAATTTTCTTTCTAATATTATAAACACGGTCTCAATTTGAATTATTCTAAATATCTTGTATGCCAATTTGTATTGTATTTTCATTCAGTTAATTTAGATTCAGATTCTGTCACCTTATATTTTTCATCTCCAACAACAAGGCCCTTATTTTCATCCAGCTCATTTGAAACATCAAATAAGTCATTCAGCCACTTGCAAAAATTAGCGGTTGAATCGCAGTCATGGAGCTCTGGAAAAAATTTTTTATAAACCAAAAGTGCTTCATACACGGAATTACTAAAAACCTGAAATCAGAAGTTCGTTATAAGGAAAAGAACTTGAATTACACAGAAGGGATTCAACGTCACCACACATTTACCTGCGGAGCAAGAGAAACTTTCATTTTCGTCATTGTACTAAGGGTGAGGTGATGAGCGGTTAATTTTTTGCACAGTCGACCATTCGATGCTGCAGAATTATTTATGCCTTCAGAGTCAACTTGGAACAATGTCTCAATGTGTCCCCACTTGATTGGAATGCTATTGGCATTCGTCTGGAAGTTTATTTAAAAAACAAACTCTCAAGATATATCATATTCAATTCCATTTTGAGTATTACCGTACCTGCAAAACTTTATTGGTATGCAAACGATTCCTTAAATTTTTCCAAATATGAGGAGTATCCGAGAAGACGAAGACCTTGCGATTTTCATCACACGGATGTTGGAAATAAGTTTTTAAATTCCCTCTTTTTCCAGATACACCGAGTTCTGACCAGAATTTCTTGTTCGTTGCTGAACCATCACTGACAACGCCATGAACTTTGGCTCCTATATCTTCCAGCATTTTTATAGCTTTTATAATTAATTTTCCGAGAATAAGACCTTTGCAAGCAGATTTGGAGGTGAAAAGTGCAATCGGCTGTGAATAATCAGCGCGAAGAGGTTGGAACATGATAACAAGAGCATAATTTGCAACACCTTCGAGATCGTCATTTTTAGCTTCTTCGAAATCAGATCCTAGATCTGCCAACCCATCATAGGAAGCTGCTGCGACATTAACCCCAACCGTTTTTCTAACAGAAATTTCATCAAGTAAAATTAGGCCATGCTTCAATGTTTCACATTTATTAGCAAAATTTTCCTCCAACACCTTGAAGAATCGAGTGTCAAATCCACATTTAGGATCCATTTTCGACGTGTATCTGTAAACATAAAATTAATTCTTATTTGACTTTGATCCACTTGATTATATGAATATTACGAATAAAAATGAACTAACTTTTGAACAGTCCGAGGAGCAGGTAGCGGAAGATGACTGATATCTCGTGAATATCTATACGTTGATGGGGATTTGATGTGGAGCAGAATACATTTCAACAGCCATTCCTGAGAATATCTAATTCCACGTGGATCTTTTTGTTCCGCAGTTTTGAAAATTTCGAGTATCGTTGCACGTTGACCTTCAGGAATCGCAGCTTTCTGACAAATATTATGCAAATTTTCATCTGTAATGGATTCCATTTTCTTCTTACATTCTTTTAATTCTGTGACTAGAAATTCGTGTTTTTGTCTCATACGTTTATTTTCTTTTTGCACCTTCCATTGTTGCATTCGAACTTGCTTTAATTGACTTTTTTGATCCACCGGAACGGCAAAGCGAATCCTTTTGCTGTCCGAATTTCGGTTTCGACGGCATCGTTTCTTGTTAATGGTGTTTTTTAGTTGTTGACAAAATTTGCATTGCCACGTATCATCCATCAACAATGTACACTTTGTATGTCGAAGAACGTTAGACTGATCTATATACGAGACGTTCGTTGAAACATTTCTCTTGTCAGTTGACACGTCACATCCAATACAAACATTCAAGGAGTCTATATAGAAGATGAAATTACTAACATCCTCCAAGCTTGAAATAGCTATTTCAATATCGAACTGAGAAGAATCCACTTGCATGCCTAAAACTGTTATTTCAGGGGCTAACTGTTCGCCTATTTTGATTGATTTCATGTAAATTAATTGAACAATCCCATTAATTTTTTTTGTGATTGATTGCGAAAAGAATTTGAACTTTTCCCCTTCGAATGTTGTCATTATTTCCGTCCATCCCATCGGTAAACGAATTTCACTTTCTATCAACTCACTGAAATTCAAAGTCTCTGTAACAGTCTCAGAATCACAGTCTTCAAAATATTGCGCATTTTCTGTTTCGCCACTTGTTCCAACCGGCACGTCAACAGATTCATCGTCCACAATTTTTAATTCCACTGGTGCATTTTGTGTTTCATCACTTGTTCCAATCGGTATGCCAACAGATTCATTGTCCAAAATTCCAAATTCCTCTTCCGCATTTTGTGTTTCATCACTTGTTCCAACCAGCACATCAACAGATTCGTTGTCTAGAATTTTCAATTCCTCTGGTGCATTTTGTGTTTCATCACTTGTTCCAACCCCCACGTCAACAGATTCGTTGTCCAGAATTTTTGATTCCTCCTGCACTTCTCGTACTTCATGTGGACGTATTGGACTTGCTCCTTTCCTCAAGTGAGGTCTTTGGTAAATTCCCTACAGAAAGTAAACAAGTGGCGTATGAAGATTTTACTTGATAATTTTGTAGCTACTTGCTACAACAACTTATTTCCATCTTTGACAAAAATGAGTTATCGATGGATTTCGAGTTCCACATACTTGCTCTCGTATGCGGAACCCATCAATCTCACTAAATTGTTCTCATGCACTGTATCAAACACAGTGCATAACAACCCAAATTGCTTTTTTGTATTTTTTCTGGGTGAAATGACTACAGTTGACAAAAATGAATTTCATGAAATTGAAATAGACAAACTGATGAACCATATTTAATCATTTCAAATTATACTTATAATAATTAAACAAATAATATTTTGGGTATAAAAATAGAATACTGATTTTTAGCCCGAAGAGTAAAGGATTTGTTGCTTCTCACTTTTGGAAATGAATGTAAGGAAGAAAGAAGTTGAGCGCAATTTGGATATAAAATTAAAAATAAAAGAGAGGATGTCTGATTTACTTACGATGCTAAGTACTTCCCCCGATTTTGGGTGAGCAAAAATTCGCTGCGTAAAATATCTTTTTCCTGAAAATGGCTCTCACATATCCGATGAACACCACTTCTGAGGTTTATATTACATTGTAAAATCTCTTGTCATTTTTTCACAATTTCTTCATCATTGGGAACACGAAAAACTGACACGTTTTGGTATTTATGTTGTTTTTCAAACTCGCACGATGGTAACGAACATTGGCGCATCTGAATTTTTGACTGCAACATGCGCTTAACGCTCTCATGAATGTTTTCAAGAAAAGAATTTTCAATAAAGAAGAATAAACATTTATTTCAAAATGATCACATCTTGACGAACAAACGTAAATAATAAACATCCGCCATATTGTAACGTTTGTAGGAACCTCAGCAGGGAGAAAGGTAAGGGGGGATCACGCCTGAACGCGTGCTGCCTCTAGTGGCCAAGGGACACTTAATGGAAACCGTTTTCTATTAGAAATGTTTGGAGTTTCAGGGGGCTGGTCAGATCACTCTGTTCAGTGTGACCTGGCCAGACACGTATCAGCCGGAACGCAGACGAATTTCATTACATCAATCATCGGATCGCTGATTCGATCCATTCACACCATACTGCATAGTTCGCGAATCTTCATTAATCAATCTCAATTTAAATCATGAACGTACTGATTGAATCCGATGAAAATGCCATCCAAACGCCAGTATATTCTTCCATGTTTTCTGATTCAGTCCCATTGAGTCTTATTGTCATGATGCATATTAAAGCTTATTCAATTTGTTGAATGTGACAATTCATTATTAATATTATCATGTATACAGAAAGTTTGTAGATACACACTGCCACTTCCCAGTTTGATCATGATTGCATACTTTTCCGCATTTTTTTTCCAGATTTAATGATACGCAGATATCGACTTTATTTCTTTACAATTGAGAATCATGTAGATAACAAGTTATCTTCTGGTTCTCTCGGGAATATTTTATGACTGCTGTGCAGGAACATCTCCACATCTCAAGTCTTGTTCCGGAAATTGGCACAAATGAATGCTATTTTCGTGTACTTGGAATTGTTTTGGCGCAATAAAATCAAGCTTCCAAAACCTGGAGTGAGAATTTTTCTCGGTTTTTAACTGGAAATTACAGTTTGTCAATTATAAAACTGAAGCTCGCAGATTTGAGCAGAGTCGGGCTCTAGCTCATTGGAGAATTGTCATAGAATGATGAAATCTGCACCAATGAGATTTTTGAATCATAATCTTTGTGAATATGCGTATAATATACATATTCTCAAAGCAGGCCCGGATCTAGAGTATTCTCGTGGGGGTACAAAGATGGAATTCGCCCCCCCCCCCACCCTTCGTCTCTTCAGAATAATAGGAAATTTGATGAAACCCAAAACATTACTATTTTATGATGTTCAAAATGTGTGATATAGAGATAGGCGAGTTTAAGGAAGAAACCGATTTGTTCATCAGAATCATAGAACTATAAATTAAAGAAAAAATGATTTTGAGAAACAATATCCCTTGAGAATGAAAAAACTCTTAGGATAGAAGTTTGAATCGTTTCAGTAAACGAATTCGTTTCAAGGAATCTGGAAGTGGATCACGACATCCTCACTCATCCACTTGAATTCTCGCTCATTGAACGGTACTATATCCCTACTCCTTACTACTGAGCGCCAATGACAAGGAACCTAACTTATATGCCAGGGGTTCTCAGGCAATGACTAATCGAGAGGAGGTTATGCGCGCGCATGATGGGGTTATCTTGACGACATTTCAACAGAGGCACGACCGAGGAGAATTATGAGAAATAGTTGTATATATCATCCAGAGGTTATTCACAAGAACTTTGGATGGATAAATCAAAGTTGATGTTGTTGGAGTTTGAATCGTTTATTGAATCAAAACGAAAATTCGAGGTCAAAAAATTTGACGGACCTCCTGATTCGAACAATTCCCTCACGAATATCAGAATGCACAGAATGATTAGGTTATGATACCCCCGTTGGAGAGATATGGTATATGTTGTTAGAGTTTGAATCGTTTATGGAGTCAAAACGAAAAATCGAAGTCACAAAATTTGATGAAATTCCTGATTCGAACAGTGCCCCCACGAATATCAGGATGCAAAGAATGCTTAGGTTATGATACTCCCGTGGCAGAGACGTTGTATATGAATTGGTTGGATAAGTGCTTGGCGCAGGAATTCAATGATCCAGTAGGCGTTCGCTAATATTCCACCTTTCGACATCACGCGGTGACAGGGAAATCTTATCCCATTGATAAGCCAGCAGCGTCAGGCCCCGTTTCCGTATCAAACAGATCATGCAGTGGATAGAACTACGGGTGGATTGTGGGAATCGTACCAGCGACGTAAATGGATGAACACAAAATTTTTCCGTATTTTTCGATTCTCCACATCCCACCGTGAGAGGAAAATCGGATCCTGTTGATCCTTGATCCTCGTTCAACTGCGTTCAAGCGGCCCGACACCATGCCAAATATAGAGGAACTTTGACTGACTTTGAAGAGTTGTACCGGACACGTGAGGGGATACGACCGGAATTTTCCTCGGTGCTTTGACTCTCCACATCACCCAGTGACAGGAAAATCATGTTCCGTGTATCCCTGACCCTCGCTCGACTTCGTTCATGCCACCCAAGAATCATGCACAAGATAGACGAGGTTTGACTGAATTGAAAAAATCGTACTGGCCACGTTAGTGGATACACCCAAAATTTGCTTGTATAATTTGACTCTCCAGATACCCCAGGGACAGGAAAATCGGATCCAGTGAGTCCCTGACCCTCGCTCAACTTCGTTCATGCCCCCGAACTTCATGCACAAGATAGACGGATTTTGACTGACTTTGGAAATTCGTACTGGCCACGTTAGTGGATACACCAAAAATTTTCCTATTCAATTCGACTCTCCACATCTCCCAGGGACAGGAGAATCATATCCAGTGACTCCCTGACCCTCACTCAACTTCGTTCATGACACTCGAACATCATTCACAGGATAGACGAAATTTGGCAGACTTTGAAAATTCGTACTGGCCACGTTAGTGGATACACCAAAAATTTTCCTATTTAATTCGAATCTCCCAGGGACAGGGGGATCGTATCCAGTGAGTCCCTAACCCTCGCTCAAATTCGTTCATGCCACTCGAACATCATACACAAGATAGACGAATTTCGACTGACTTTGAGAATCTGTACCGGTCACGTGTGTGGATACACCCGAAATTTCCTTGTATTATTTGACTCTCCACATACGCCAGTGACAGAAAAATCGTATCCAGTGAGTCCCTGACCCTCGCTCAAATTCGTTCATGCCACTCGAATATCATACACAAGATAGACGAATTTCGACTGACTTTGAAAATTCGTACTGGCCACGTTAGTGGATACACCCAAAATTTTTTTATAAAATCCCATTCTCCACATCCCCCAGGGACAGGAGAATTATATCCAGTGAGTCCCTGACCCTCACTCAACTTCGTTCGTGCCACTCGAATATCATACACAAGATAGACGAATTTTGACCGACTTTGAAAATTCGTACTGTCGAATTTTCCTGCCACTCGAGTGGCACGAACGAAGTTGAGCGAGGGTCAGGGACTCACTGTATACGATTCTCCTGTCACTGGGGTATGTGGGGAGTCAAGTATTATCAAAAAATTTTGAGTGTATCCAATAACGTGGCCAGTACGAATTTTCAAAGTCAGTCAAAATTCGTCCATCTTGTGTATGATTTTCGAGTGGCATTAACGAAGTTGAGCGGGGGTCAGGGACTCACTGGATACGATTTTCCCGACACTGGAGGATGTACAGAGTCAAATAAAACAGGGAAATTTCGGGTGTATTCACTAACGTGGCCAGTACGAATTTTCAAGGGCAGTCGGAATTCGTCTATCTTGTGTTTGATGTCCGAGTGGCATGAACGAAGTTGAGCGAGGGTCAGGGACTGACTGGGAACGATTCTCCTGTCCCTGGGACATGTAGAGAGTCGAATTACATAGAAAAATTCAGGGCGTATCCCTTAACGTGGCCAGTACGAATTTTCGAAGTCCGTCGAAATTCGTTTTTTTTTTGCATGATGGTCGAGTGGCGCGAACGAAGTTGAGCGAGGGTCAGGGAGTCACTGGATATGATTTTCCTGTCACTGGAGGATGTGGAGAGTCAAATAATACAAGAAAATTCCAGGTGTATCCACTAACGTGGCCAGTACGAATTTTCAAAGTCAGTCGGAATTCGTCTATTTTGTGTATAATGTTCGAGTCGCATGAACGAAATTGAGCGAGGGTCAGGGGGTCACAAGATATGATTCTCCTGTCCCTGGGACATGTGGAGAGTCGAATTACATAGAAAAATTTAGGGCGTATCCCTTAACGTGGCCAGTACGAATTTTCGAAGTCAGTCGAAATTCGTCTATTTTGTGCATGATGGTCGAGTGGCACGAACGAAGTTGAGCGAGGGTCAGGGAGTCACTGGATATGATTTTCCTGTCACTGAGGGATGTGGAGAGTCAAATAATACAAGAAAATTTCAGGTGTATCCACTAACGTGGCCAGTACGAATTTTCAAAGTCAGTCGAAATTCGAGTATTTTGTGTATGATGTTCGAGTCGCATGAACGAAGTTGAGCGAGGGTCAGGGGGTCACAAGATATGATCCCCCTGTCCCTGGGACATGTGGGGAGTCGAATTACATAGAAAAATTTAGGGCGTATCCCTTAACGTGGCCAGTACGAATTTTTGAACTCAATCAAACTTCGTCTGTCTCGTGCATGGTGTTCGGGCTGCATGAACGGAGTTGAGCGAGGGTCAGGGACTCACTGGATACGATTCTCCTGTCACTGGGGTATGTGGGGAGTCAAGTATTATCAAAAAATTTTGAGTGTATCCAATAACGTGGCCAGTACGAATTTTCAAAGTCAGTCAAAATTCGTCCATCTTGTGTATGATTTTCGAGTGGCATTAACGAAGTTGAGCGGGGGTCAGGGACTCACTGGATACGATTTTCCCGACACTGGAGGATGTACAGAGTCAAATAAAACAGGGAAATTTCGGGTGTATTCACTAACGTGGCCAGTACGAATTTTCAAGGGCAGTCGGAATTCGTCTATCTTGTGTTTGATGTCCGAGTGGCATGAACGAAGTTGAGCGAGGGTCAGGGACTGACTGGGAACGATTCTCCTGTCCCTGGGACATGTAGAGAGTCGAATTACATAGAAAAATTCAGGGCGTATCCCTTAACGTGGCCAGTACGAATTTTCGAAGTCCGTCGAAATTCGTTTTTTTTTTGCATGATGGTCGAGTGGCGCGAACGAAGTTGAGCGAGGGTCAGGGAGTCACTGGATATGATTTTCCTGTCACTGGAGGATGTGGAGAGTCAAATAATACAAGAAAATTCCAGGTGTATCCACTAACGTGGCCAGTACGAATTTTCAAAGTCAGTCGGAATTCGTCTATTTTGTGTATAATGTTCGAGTCGCATGAACGAAATTGAGCGAGGGTCAGGGGGTCACAAGATATGATTCTCCTGTCCCTGGGACATGTGGAGAGTCGAATTACATAGAAAAATTTAGGGCGTATCCCTTAACGTGGCCAGTACGAATTTTCGAAGTCAGTCGAAATTCGTCTATTTTGTGCATGATGGTCGAGTGGCACGAACGAAGTTGAGCGAGGGTCAGGGAGTCACTGGATATGATTTTCCTGTCACTGAGGGATGTGGAGAGTCAAATAATACAAGAAAATTTCAGGTGTATCCACTAACGTGGCCAGTACGAATTTTCAAAGTCAGTCGAAATTCGAGTATTTTGTGTATGATGTTCGAGTCGCATGAACGAAGTTGAGCGAGGGTCAGGGGGTCACAAGATATGATCCTCCTGTCCCTGGGACATGTGGGGAGTCGAATTACATAGAAAAATTTAGGGCGTATCCCTTAACGTGGCCAGTACGAATTTTTGAACTCAATCAAACTTCGTCTGTCTCGTGCATGGTGTTCGGGCTGCATGAACGGAGTTGAGCGAGGGTCAGGGACTCACTGGATACGATTTTCCTGTCACTGGGGTATCTGGAGGGTCAAGATTCACAAGAAAATTTTGGGTGTATCCACACACGTGACCGGTACGGATTTTCGAAGTCAGTCAAAATTCGTCTATCTTGTGTATGAAGTTCGGGGGCATGAACGAAGTTGAGCGGGGGTCAGGGAGTCACTGGATATGATTCTCCTGTCCCTATGGGATGTGGAGAGTGGAATTTCATGGAAAAATTCTTGGTGTATCCACTAACTTGGCCAGTCCAAATTTTCAAAGTCAATCAAAATCTGTCTATCTTGTGTATGATGTTCGAGTGGCATGAACGAATTCGAGCGAGGGTCAGGGACTCACTGGATACGATTTTCCTGTCACTGAGGGGCGTGGAGAGTCGATTTATACAAGGAAATTTTGGGTGTATCCACTAACGTGGCCAGTACAAATTTTCAAAGTCGGTCAAAATTCGTCTATCTTGTGCATGATGGTCAAGTGGCACGAACGGAGTTGAGCGAGGGTCAAGGACTTACCGGATACGATTTTCCTGTCACTGGGGGATGTGGAGAGTCAAATAATACAAGGAAATTTCGGGTGTATCCACACACGTGACCGGTACAGATTCTCAAAGTCAGTCGAAATTCGTCTATCTTGTGTATGATGTTCGAGTGGCATGAACGAATTTGAGCGAGGGTCAGGGACTCACTGGATACGATTTTCCTGTCACTGGGAGATGTGGAGAGTTGAGTTATACGATAAAATTTTGGGTGTATCCACTAACGTGGCCAGTACGAATTTCCAAAGTCAGTCAAAATTCGTCTATCTTGTGCATGATTCTTGGGTGGCATGAACGAAGTCGAGCGAGGGTCAGGGATACATGGAACATAATTTTCCTGTCACTGGGTGATGTGGAGAGTCAAAGCACAGAGGAAAATTCCGGTCGTATCCCCTCACGTGGCCGTTACAACTCTTCAAAGTCAGTCAAAGTTCGTCTATATTTCGCATGGTGTCGGGCCGGCTTGAACGCAGTTGAACGAGGATCAGGGATCAACAGGATCCGATTTTCCTCTCACGGGGGGATGTGGAGAATCGAAATATACGGAAAAATTTTGGGTTCATCCATTTACGTCGCTGGTACAATTCCCTCAATCCACCCGTAGTTCTATCCACTGCATGATCTGTTCGAAACGAAACGGGGCCTGACGCTGCTGGCTCATCAATGTGATAAGATTCCCCTGTCACCGCGTGATGTCGAAAGGTGGAATATTAGCGAACGCCTACTGAATCATTGAATTCCTCGATTAGTCTCGCCTGAGAACCCCTGGCATATAAGTTTGGTTCCTTGTCATTGGCGCTCGGTAGTAAGGAGTAGGGATATAGTACCGTTCAATGAGCGAGAATTCAAGTGGATGAGTGGGGATGTCGTGATCCACTCCCAGATTTCTCGAAACGAATTCGTTTACTGAAACGATTCAAACTTCTATCGTATAAAAACTCACACTTTTGAAATTTTTTATGCTCTGTCCGACTCAATTGAAGTTCTTGAAAATTGTAATTTTTGGGAATTTCAATTCCATATCACCAATTGTATTCAAGTTCTCGTGATTACAGAAGAATTCTCCTCATGAGGACAAAAATCTTCCATTTTTTCCCCGAAAACTGGAGAAATTCTAAATCACAAATCAGATAAGAATTTGAAACACAGAGATTAATTGTTGTAAGAATCATTCTGCAAAAATCCATAGAAGAACCGAAACATTGAAGTGAAAAAAGAAATCTTGTACAAATCAAATCGAGATGGCTCACCCCTAGTCTGATATCAGGTAGGAAAGGTTGTGCTTTTTGTGTTGTCTATCACAGTTCGACTTCATGTTGCATGAAATATTTGTAATGAGATAACAGAATCCAACTAGTCGACTTTTTTCGAAATTTTTTTTATTCTCCATTCAAAAACATCAAAGCACTTAGAAGAAGAATAGTATTCAACTGCAGTGTTATACAGTATAGTGTAATTTATATGAAGAATCGGATAATAGTATTGAACAGTATTTGGAGAAGTGAAATATAATACTAAGCAAGTAGCAAGTGTAGTATAATCTTGTATTATTTGTCATACATATATTACTCTGGAGGTTCAACTCAGTTGAATCTCATCTTCCGTGCTTTCAATTCCGCAAATTTGTCAACAATCTGTGAAAAGTCAAGGCTATTGGCTTCTTCATGTTCGATACTGAGAATAGCAAGTCCCGATAGACGCTCCTGGCTCATAGAAGATCTTGAATAATTCTTTATGAGTTTGAGTTTACTAAAGCTACGTTCACAGCATGTGTCGATGATGTTGGTAATGTACGGAAAATTCTCAGTGCAACACAAAGATTGGGAAAGGCATCTTTTTTACACTGTAAAAAAATTTCATGTAGTCCATCATATATCATTGGTACACGAAAAAATTTTAAAACGAGCTATTAATGTTTCGCACATGAACCATTCATGTGTCAACGAAATTTTTTCTTTTCCATAGGAATGATTGTTGTGTTCAGAGTAATCATTACGGTGCTGCACAGTCTTAATTGACATCAAGCACATCATTAGGAAGATCAGTAATGGTTACTGTGCTAATATGATTGGTTAGAGTTTCCCCTCTGTTGTTTCATAGAACACGTTTGAGTGATGCGTGTCACCTTCATAGTTCTGGTTCATCACAGTAATGGTTACTGTGCAACATGGTGCATACACACGAGTAAATACCATTCAGTACATAATATAATAATGCTCCTCATACGGAAAATAATCATCTATACCCTAATAACGAGTGAGTTGAGACACACAAACAATGAACATGGGGCTGTAATGTTTGAAAGTACTTTTTCAGTGAATAATCAATTTTCCTTTCTCAAACTTGAAATAGTACCAGTATGAAGATTTTTCTCGGTTCTGAACCCCTATTCCGCACGTTTATAATTGTTTTTGAAGAACTAATGCAACAGGGCCGTCTTTCATCGTCAAGGGGTCCTAGGCCCGGAATGCTTGGCGGCCCATGGAAGGAAATCTTTTTGCTTATATATATATATAAATTTCTTTTCGGGAAATTTTCATTGAATGACCTTCGCAGTACAATGACAGAACAGAGATTAAATAGTTTGCCATTAATGTTTATTGAATCTAATGTACTGGATTGTATTGATGTTGAAGCAGTGATAACTGACTTTTCTCTTAAAAAATTAAGAAATAAAATTATTTGTGAATAGAAAAAATTCGTATCATTTTTCACTTCTTTCATTATTTTACCTTTCAAGGAATTCCTTTTTTTGTAAAATTGGAAAAAAAGTGGTAGTCCAAAGAGTTGAGGGCCCCTATCAGCCTGGGGCCCTAGGCCCGAGCCTACCGAGCCTATGCTCAGAGACGGCACTGTAATGCAAGGATTTTCTCAAATCCATCATGAAATATGAACAAAAAAACTGCAATTCTAATAACTGTTGCATGACAGTGTGTTGGAGATGTTACATTTCTATCATGGTTCCAATGCGTAGTGATGATTTATTTGACGAACAAAACCAGTAGGATGTAATTATGAGTGGATTACAATTGTCTTGGGATTCAGTTTCCTGAAAAGTTTCATAGATAAATAATCCCACTGAAGTGAAAATCGTAATTGGTTAGACCTGCTCCTCCGGAAAATTGAATTCAAGACAATTACACTCTACCGTAATTGTAAAATAAATAATGAATCACGGATTGTTATTCGAGTAAAGAGAATTTTCACTTCAATATTGTTCGTCGTACTTGAGATGTACATATACGTATGGTGCACATTATTATAAAAAAAAACAACAAAAATAATAAAATGATAAAAATAAGATTTTCAAATCCAACGTTTTACAATATATGGAAATCCATCGCTACTCCTTACAATACGCGCAATAACACAATGTTCGATTTCAGCAGATATGAAGCACTCCCTCAATGAGGCATTCAAAAATGCGCTTTCATGAATTCGATATGCATGAAAATGATCATCATAATATGTATAATCTGTAATATTCTCAGCGATAATGAAGAGATTATGACTACTATTTTTTATTATATTGGATATCAATAATAATTTAGGTCCTGTTTCACTTGGAATCATTATTACCGTGTTGTTTTTCAGGGTCCGATTTTTAAAAGTAATACAATTGATCGGACTTATTTCGTCTTGTGGATTCACTGGGGGAGTTTTTGAACATTCTGAAAATTCTGGTAGCTCCTGAAACAGTATTGCATCCTTCTGTTCCTCATATTTCAATCTATTTTGGAACATATTACATTGCAGGCGATAATTCAGTTGTAACTGATGTTTGATAGCAATTGTTTTACAAACATTCTTCCGATTGAGAGAAACATGAGCGGTAGTTTTAGCATCTTTATTCTTGCTTTCACTTCGTATTGTACAAAGATTCCATAGCGGACCAAAAAGCTTCATCATTCAGGGATAATGTAATGAAAAATGATGTTTTGGTTTCAGCTGATCGGGAGATGAAGATGCTAATAACCTTAGATACTCTGCAATTACATTAGTCAAATAATCACATGTATTTCTATGGATCACAGGTGAGGTGACGATATCTAAAATTTCTTTTGGTGAACAAACTAATCTTCATTGCTGATTTCCTCTTGGAATCAAGTCGCCCATCAATACACCAATATTCCGAAGGAAAAGAAAGGTTTCGCTAGCTGACATTTGAATATAC
This sequence comes from Gonatopus flavifemur, assembly GCA_018340375.1. Taxonomy (NCBI): domain Eukaryota; kingdom Metazoa; phylum Arthropoda; class Insecta; order Hymenoptera; family Dryinidae; genus Gonatopus; species Gonatopus flavifemur. The sequence continues at coordinate 42,003,584 of JAFFJZ010000003.1, read as the reverse complement.
TTCTTTTTCATTTGAGTACTGTTAATATTACGAGGTTCATTTCGGATTTCATCTTCTCCATAATATAAGCTGTTGATTCGATTATTCAAGTCATTACAAGAGAAATAATTGTTGATAAATATGAATTCATATAATACCAAGCCTAAATCATATTGTGCCACACCTTCAAGGATATAATGCATAACGTCTACAGTCGAAAGCTCAATTGTCGAAGCAGAGTTGATTTGTTTTAATGCCGATTCTCTAGCAATACCAGTTTTGGTAACGTTTTTTAATAATAAATTCTTAGCATAATTTTCCTCATTTCGCATTACACAATCTGCTTCGTTGAATATTTCATTGATATTTTCACGATGAATCAAACGAAATCTGCATGGATGAGTTGCAGAAAAACTTCCAACAAAACCTAAAACTGTATGAATTGCTAAGTTGTCACCAATCATTCCCATTAATGAAAAATGAATTCGAATTGGACCAGATGGGGTGTTAATTGATACACCTTTGGATTCCAAGTAATTAATTTCTTCTACTGCTTGCTTTAGTATATCTGTTGAACTGACATGCTCTAAATCTTTGGTCCTATATACAGGGTGATTCAAAATTCCCGCACTCTTTTTTGGGGGTAGATTCCTGATGAAATTCTAAAACGATTTGTCCGTTTGCACAATGCTCTCCGACGCATAATTTCCGGGATATAATTAATTAAAGTTGACTAATTATGAGGTGGATCCATCGGTCATTCAGGAGCGTCATAACAGGACAAGAGAGGAAGGTGCTTGCAGAGGGCGCTCATACGATCAGCTGATCGGTATAATCGATACGATTTACCAACATACGAATTGGTAAATTTTCTATGTAGAACGATTGAATTCGTCGACACTGTGGAAAAATTGATTATTGTCATGAATTCTTATCACGATATGCTGTAGGTGAAAGTTGTGATTTCAGTAATGATTTTTATTACGCAGACAAATGTAAAATAGTGTTATTTCGTAGGGATAGGGATTCAAGTGGGAGAAAAAAGTATAACTACTCGTTTTCAATCAGAATTTTCATGTAAAGAAGAAAACATGAGAATTTTCATTCATCCGATACCCAATTTGAACGGTTTGATTAGTTTTTTGTTTTTTTTTTTTTCGTTAACCCGGTCACCTTACGCTGCCAGGGCCAATTGGACCGGGGGAGGAAACCTCCAACCTAACCTACGCGGCAGAAGTAAGATTCCCTGACCTATCAACCGCTGTCCCCCTATACGGTGTGGTATCCGCTTTCGGGGTAACTTTGGTTGACGCACCAACCGCCATTCCTCCTGTCGCGGCATTACCGCTAGCGAGAAAGGCAACTGATTGGTCAGGGATTCGAACCCCCAAGCCTGACGGACATCCATGTCTGAAAGTTAGTGCGCTAACCAGTCAGCCATGGAGCCACCTACGGTTTGATTAGTAAGTTTAACACAAGAGATTGGATGCCGAATCCTGTATTCTGATTGGTCGAGAATCAATGTATGTTAGATCAATCCTCGGCCGTTTCAAATGATTCTTCTGGAGAATGTGTTTTCGACTTATCACAACCACAACATTGAACAATGATGAATTCATTCGAATTCACCCTTTTTACATCATTCGATGATTATAAAGGGTTTATCGAACGTAATAACTTACTTGAGATCACTCAAGATCATTCATGTTTAAATCAGAATCTAATTCAAATTGTGTGCAAGTTCGAGCGCGTTTCTACGTTTAGAAAATGTATTCGTCGTAAAAGGGACGGATTTGGTTGATCTTCAAGGACAATTCTTTTTCCATTTGAAATAACAATTTGCCCTTTGAAGTCATACGTGCTTTAAATGAAACTGTTTCGAGCTGTCACCTGATTGGTTGATTCGTATCACGAATTGTTGATTTAAGCTCAACAAACCGTATGTGATTACAATGTCAATCAAGTGCAATGATTGGGTCGTATACGGTGTCACACCTTGTATTTTCGTCGAAATTGATGGATTCTGCAAGTTGAAGTAAGTTATTAACGTTCGATAAACCCTTTTTAATCATCGAATGATGTAAAAGGGGTGAATTCGAATAAATTCATCATTGTTCAATGTTGTGGTTGTGATAAGTCGAAAACACATTCTCCAGAAGAATCATTTGAAACGGCCGAGGATTGATCTAACATACATTGATTCTCGACCAATCAGAATACAGGATTCGGCATCCAATCTCTTGTGTTAAACTTACTAATCAAACCGTTCAAATTGGGTATCGGATGAATGAAAATTCTCATGTTTTCTTCTTTACATGAAAATTCTGATTGAAAACGAGTAGTTATACTTTTTTCTCCCACTTGAATCCCTATCCCTACGAAATAACACTATTTTACATTTGTCTGCGTAATAAAAATCATTACTGAAATCACAACTTTCACCTACAGCATATCGTGATAAGAATTCATGACAATAATCAATTTTTCCACAGTGTCGACGAATTCAATCGTTCCACATAGAAAATTTACCAATTTGTATGTTGGTAAATCGTATCGATTATACCGATCAGCTGATCGTATGAGCGCCCTCTGCAAGCACCTTCCTCTCTTGTTCTGTTATGACGCTCCTGAATGATCGATGGATCCACCTCATAATTAGTCAACTTCAATTAATTATATCCCGGAAATTATGCGTCGGAGAGCATTGTGCAAAAGGACAAATCGTTTTAGAATTTCATCAGGAATCTACTCCCAAAAAAGAGTGCGGGAATTTTGAATCACCCTGTATAGTCAGTAGAAATATATTTTATGTTTCCGATCTCAGATGTGGTGGCAAACATGGTAATATTATATCAATTATTTCATTTTTACCTAATCCCTTATGGCTACCCGAAGGATTATTTGTTTCATAATCATCTTGGTAAAGTAACAGTGGGAAAACTAATCGGTCGCCATGCTCAAATTTTTTATTCTTCCAGATGTCTCCTTGTACGATATTCGTCATTACCAGGTGTGTGAGTATGAAACCGGAATTTTTGTACAGAAAAAACACGTTTATTGTAATGATATGATACAAAGTAACTTATTCAAAGTATTGTCCGTCGCTATCTATACATTTTTTCCATCTTTCTGGCAATTTGTGGATTCCGCGCCTAAAGAACTGTTGCTCTTTTGAGGCAAACCAGTCATCGAGCCATTTTCGTACATCTTCGTAAGAAGTAAAGCGCTGCTCAGCAAGTGCGTGTCCCATCGATGCGAACAAGTAGTAATCGGATGGGGCAAGGTCCGGTGAGTAAGCCGCGTGCTGAAGAATCTCCCAACGGAACGACTCCATCGTTTCCTGGACCTGTTTTGCTTCGTGTGCTGGTGCATTGTTATGCAGCAAAATCACCTTGTGTTGTCTTTGTTGGTATCCTGGTCGTTCTTCACGCAAAACCCGATCTAAATCGATCATTTGTTGTCAGTAGCGTTGAGTATTGACAGTTTCCACAGGTTTCAGCAGCTCGTAGTAAATTACACCCTTCTGATCCCACCAAACACACAACATTGTCTCTCGCCCGTAGTGGTTTGGTCTTGCCGTCGATGTTGATGGTTCACCCGGAGTGAGCCATGACTTTTTGCGCTTAGGATTCTCGAAATATATCCACTTTTCATCGCCAGTCACAATTCGATGGAGAAATGACTTTCTTTGGAACCTGCCGAGCAGCATTTCGCATGATGTTTTGCGGTTTCCCTGCTGTCTTTCGTTGAGTTCATGTGGAACCCATTCCCCCACCTTTTGTATCTTTCCCATGGCTTTCAACCAAAGGGAGATGGCTTCTCGGGTCACCTTTAATTGATCCGCCAGTTGTTGTTGTGTTTGAGCGTCGTCTTCGGCTAACAAGGCTTGCAGGTCAGCGTCTTCAAACTTTTTCGGTGGTCTTCCACGTCCTTCGTTCCTGACGTCAAAATCGCCACTTGTGAACCGTTTGAACCACTCGAAACACTGTGTTTTACCGAGAGCATGCTCACCAAACGCCTCCACAAGCATTCGATGCGATTCGGCTGCGGTTTTCTTCAGATGAAAACAGAAAAGTAGTGCCGTCCGCAAATCGTAATTTGTTGGCACAAAACTTGACATGTTTATCTCTGATAAACTAATGCTACTGAATCCAACTCGTGTTATTGTGAGTTGGAAATCTTTGTCGGATATCAATACAATAACAAGACACCGCTGACGTGATGTGTCGGTAACTGCATCGACATCTAGTGCCACCTATGGGCAAATTCCGGTTTCATACTTACACACCTGGTATATTGGTGTGTTTGTCAACTTCATCCATGTACGATTTTGTCTGTTCGAAAATATTTGGTAATTCAAAAAACTTCTTGAATACAATCCTTAAGCGTATAAATTGTATGGTGATATTTTTTCATCTAGTGTCATCTCTGAATTCTCTTTTTCATACGTATTTTTTGATCCAACAATGCTTTCTTCAGGAGGAATATAATTACCATTTTCTGTGAAAAAATTGAAACAACGTTGCTCTGTTTGAAAACGATGAGATGATTTTTGCAGATTATTTAGCATGAATTTATAAGCTACGATGTTCTCTTGCTCTTCACCTAAAGTTTTCAAACGATACAACATTTGATTAAAAAGAGAAGTAATTGCATCGTTCTCCAAAAAAGTTGTGAAATCGTTAATTATGTTCTGAGTTCGACTGCGTGGTAAATCTTCGAAGTTATAAAATTTGCTCACCAAATCAGAAACAGCTGATAATATAGATTCTGAAAATGACTTTGGATCCATTTTATTTTTATTTTTCGTCGATTGGAGTTTAATATTCAATTCCTTTTCGATATGATTGAATGTTTTATTCAATACGACACCGTATTTATCCCCAGGAATCGTCATACGATATACTCCTTTCTGTATGAAAAGCCACACTTGACTGCACAATTTTGGATATTTGCAGTTAGTTGTGAGAATTATTTTGAATGTTGAATCCAATGCGTCTACGACTGATTAAAATTCGTATCGAATTTGGTCTACTATCACGTAAAAACTTTCGGGCGCACATTGAGGTCCAATGAATACTATATAAGGATGAAGATTTTCACTTGTGGATAGAAGATGTGAACGCTTTTTGTCTATTCCTTCATCTAAATCTGCTATATCCTGTGAATTTTAGAATACAAAATCTCAATTGATGTTTTTGTAAGTATAGGCAACAATAAATATTTGGAAATCGTTTGTCAATATTTAGATTAATATGAGAAATAAAATCATCTATCTTTGTTTGATATTTTTGTTTTTTTTTAAATATCTTTATCAACTGGTAGGGGGTCTTTTTGCCGGAAGAGTTTTTCACCGAATAAACTTAATTCGACAATCACTAGTCATTTCTAGAGCTTACTACGGAATCTCCTCGTGATTTTTAGAGGTGACTATCGATTGTCAAATTACAGTGTATTCGGCGAAAAACGTTTTCGGCAAAACGACCCCCTACCTTATCAACTGTGTCTGTCTTTTGTCGCTTTCGACGGGGCTGACTCGATTTTCCCACTGCCGCCTTAATTGCAGAAGGTAATAATCGTAAAATAATGGCATCCTTATTCTCTGTAATACAATTATTCAATTCTTACTATTCATGAGTGGTATTATAATTCAAATATCAATCATATTTTCAAAATATATACCGTCTGTTGCATTGTTCAAATTCTCTTGCAATACTGCATTATTTCCACTAAGATTTTTCGAAGAAATGAATTTTTCTGGAGAACTCCGCAAAGAATTCCATCTTTCTTTGATGTCGATTATATTGTTTGGATATTTTTTTTGAAAATCTGCTGCAATCTAAGATTATAGAGAGATTATTATTTTTTTGTTTATTAATGGGAAATCATTCCTCATTGGAGCTGAGATTGGATTCAGAAATCTTTACAAAAGCAACAGAATATTAGTTAAAAATTGCCAACTCACTCAAGATAATCCGTGTTCATCTGCAAGACAAATGTATTCAGTGGATCCCCACAAGCTCTACCTGTTATCACTGTGGGGAAATGATTGTCTAATAAAAGAAGTAGCTGCCCATGCGTCAGTGATATCATGTATGTTGCTGTCTTTATTTTTCAGAATATCCAATTGTTTCTCAATTTCTTCTGATAATTGATATGGAATCAATGAAGATGAATAGATGAAATGAATAAAAGCAAATAGCGAAACTCAATTCACCTGTTATACATTCTCTAGAATTAGATTCATCAGTATTTTTGCATGGAAAAACCAATAAACCGTTTTCCACTGACAATCTTCTCATATGATTGATTCTTTGAACAAATTTCCCTGCAGGGTTGATTTCATTTTTGCCTTCATAAATACCGGAAGTGTAATACGTGCCAGGTCTTTCATCAAAATTTCCTGCAATTTCTTGGGCGAGATTTTTCAGAACAGTGGATGAAATTCTAAAAAGTGACGATAGAGAATATAATCAAATTTTTCATGTATAAAAAATTCGAAATAATAAAATTTTGGATTGAACGTGCTGGAATTATTCTCATAAACCAAAAATAGCTCATTCGAGTCTTCTAAGAGGATTTTCTAAGCCACATTTTGCGTACAAATAATTTTCAAAAGCTCACGACTCATAAGCAAGTGGGTCAGATTAGATTGCATAGGATCATCTAGTTTTTTGTTTTTGTCAAAATGAGACGGTATCAACATTCCTTCAAAAATACTTCTCAGAAAAGTTTTCAAATCCATATGATTATTACGAAAAATCACATTGGTAATATCGTTCATTGTTTGACATTTAGAGCATTCTACAGCAAAAGTCTGAGAATCATTTATATCTAACGTAACGCAGGTCTCATCAACTTGATCTAACGGTGTCTGTTGTTCAGTCATACCTATGGATCATGCAGCACAAAGAAAACAATGGAAACAATTAGAATTGTCAATCAGGGAACTAATCAATTCGGATGTTTATAAGAAAAAACGGTAATCGCAAAGATTAGAAGCAGAAAACTAACCCTAAATAACAAAATAGGGGGAGATCATACGATTATGTACAGCGATATCAACATGTTTTATGTAATGAAAAATACACATGCACACAATCTATATTAATCTTCATGAATATAATATATGTACAGATATGCTGGATTAGAATCAACATTTCCCACATGATGACACATGTAGACGAAAAGAATTTTGAATATTTACATATTATTTTAAATAGGAATCCATAATTCCTTACTTGCGAATTCAAATAGATACTGCGATTGAAGAAGAATTCTTTTATTTATACAACTTGATAAATATAAATCATTAAACTTATCGTATGTTATATATTATCCACTAGCGTTCCATCCCCTGTTGTCAAGCAGATTGATTCTGATTTACATGCATGCACCGTAACTATTACTGTGATGAACCAGAACTATGAAGTTGCCGCCCATCACTCAAACGTGTCCTATGAAACAACAAAGGGGGTGCGCACTCTAACCAATCATATTGACACAGTGACCATTACTGATTTCCTCAATGGTGTGCTTGATGTCAATGAAGACTGTGCAGCACCGTAATGATTACTGTGAACATAACAATCATTCCTATGGAAAAGAAAAAATTTCGTTGACACATGGATGGTTCATGTGCGGAACATTAATAGCTCGTTTTAAAATTTCTCCGTGTAGTATACAGAACATTATTGTGACTTCTCACAATGTTATATTGCATAAAATCACAATTTTTGGTGGAATCACATCATAAATCATTGGGGGAAATGACAAATTCCTTATAAAATTTCACAATATATCATTGGCTAACATATTACCAATGCTATATTGTGTAATTTTCACATAATTTTTTTACAGTGAACATAAAACTATAATTATTTTCCACATTGGGTTTGAAATGGGAAATTTCGATTAGTACTCGTTGTGCCGCCCGGAGCAAGATGTTCTGTTTGCCCCCCCCCCTTGATCCGGGCCCGTCTCAAAGATGATGATTCCAAAATCTCATTGGTGCAGGTTTCATCATTCTATGACAGTTCTACTATGAGCTAGAGGCCGACTCTGCTCAAATCTGCTAGCCCATTCAAACATTTGGATTGGTTGGAAAGTGACCTGGATCACTTGGATCAGCTACTTCGGAAGGCTCCCCAGTGAATCAAATGGACTGAAATTTATAAGGGACCTTCTTCGAACCCTTGCCCAAAGACCATTTCATTTTTTTGGAATCGGACAAGTCCTAATTTTTTTCTTTTCTCAGAAAATAGGTGATCTCGGAGGGGATTTTCTCCGCTGTATACATATACAGGGCGTCCCATTTGAAACAGGACAGCTGAATAACTCTCCAGGGAATGGAGGGTGAAAAAATTGTTCAGATAAAAGTTGTAGAGTTCGAAGGGGGCCATGAGATGGTGACCTTGAATTTGACCTTGAGGTCAATTTTGAGCATAATTGATGGTCAAAGTATGTTTTTTCAAATGGAAAACCCTACGTTCGACCTCAGAAATGGAAAGAGTGGAAAATTTCACGTCCGAATATGTTAACATATCAGGTCATTTAAAGGTCATTTGAAGGTCAAAAAACCATTTTCTATGGATTTTCACGGGAAAGCCTCAAACGAGTTGTTTCTCTGACCAAAGTTATTAAAGTTAAAGTGAAACCCCACGTTTCGACCTTGAATTGGAAGTAAACAGAACTAACCTTCAGAGTTTATTCTTCATATCAGTACGAAAATGGTCATTAAGAAGTTTTCTTCGTTTACGGTGTAAGTGCGGGTTCAAAATGGTTTATTCACCTAACGAATGTGTTGATATTTTAATAATCTTGGGTGAGTGTCGCGGAGTGTATCAAAGAGCGTCACGATTGTACAGAGAGCAGTTTGGAGATCGGCAGCATCATCCTTCTCCAGAAGTCATTCGCCAAGTTGAAAGAAATTGTCGACAAGGAAGGATTGGTCAACGCCGAAACAATCAAGGTTTCAACTTTAACGACTCTCGATGCGTTGCTGTTTTAGCAATAATACACATGAATTCTCATGTTGGTTTACGTGATATCGAACGCGATTTGGGTATTCCACGCAGTACGGCACACAGAATTCTACAAGCTGCTCAATATCATCCGTACCACATCACACTGACCCAAGAATTATCTCAACAAGATATGCAGAATCGGGTTAACTTTTGCCATTGGGCTTTACAGAGGTTGAACGAAGCGCCCGATTTCTTTCGATATGTTCTTTTCAGGGATGAATCAACGTTTCAAAGTACTGGCTTGTTACTCGTCACAATAGCCACTATTGGTCAGCGCAAAACCCGCACTGGACTCAACAAGTTGATCATCAGCATCGGTGGAGTATAAATGTTTGGTGTGGAATTCTAGACAATCAAGTTATTGGGCCGTATTTTTTTATGGAACTGTTAACGGTCCTAATTATCTACAGTTCTTACAGAATGAATTACCAGTTCTCATGGAAGATGTGACATTAGCAACTAGGCAGAGGATGTGGTATCAGCAAGACGGTGCACCGCCACACTTTGCTCGATGTGTGAGGTATCATCTAAATATCCTTTTCCCCAATCGTTGGATTGGTCGGGGTGGATTTGTACTGTGGCCGGCAAGATCTCCTGATCTCACCCCTCTAGATTTTCATTTGTGGGGTTACGTAAAAAATGTCGTTTATACCAACCGACCAACGACACCTGTGGATCTACAACAACGCATCAGATACGCAATTGCGAATATTCGTGCAGAAGTTTTTCAGTCTGTTCTTGGAAACTTTCGACGCCGGCTGGAGTTATGTATTGAAGTGAATGGCGGTCAATTCGAACATCTCCTGCAATGAGTGTGTCTTACCCGTCAACGGATTTGTGCCATCTGTAATTATAAAACGACGAACTAGAAAAATCAATAATTTTTTAATTATTGTTTCAAATTTGGCATTCATTATCGTTCTCAAGGTCAAATTCAAGGTCGAAACGTGGGGTTTCACTTTAACTTTGATAACTTTGGTCAGAGAAACAACTCGTTTGAGGCTTTTCCGTGAAAATCCATAGAAAATGGTTTTTTGACCTTCAAATGACCTTTAAATGACCTGATATGTTAACATATTCGGACGTAAAATTTTCCGCTCTTTCCATTTCTGAGGTCGAACGTAGGGTTTTCCATCTGAAAAAACATACTTTGACCATCAATTATGCTCAAAATTGACCTCAAGGTCAAATTCAAGGTCACCATCTTATGGCCCCCTTCGAACCCTACAACTTTTATCTGAACAATTTTTTTCCCCCTCCATTCCCTGAAGAGTTATTCAGCTGTCCTGTTTCAAATGGGACGCCCTGTATGTACAAGTAATTTTGCCCGGAGGCTTTGAATATTCATTACTCCGGCTTGAATCAACGGATTATTACGGAAGATGGGTTCTATGGGTTTTCGCGGGTGCTTTATCCGGATCTGCTGTCAGAAAACGAATCCGAGATGGTGGATTCTATATGGCAGATGTGAATTTTGTCATTTTCGCATTTGGGACAGATTCATATGAGAAATGGGTTCTACGGGTTTTCGAGATCGTTGAATCCGAATCTGACGCCGAAGATGAATTGGAGATAACGAATCCAATATGACAGACGTGAATTTAGTCATTTTTGCATTCGTAGAGAGATTTATCTAAAACATGGGTTCTCGGGGTTTTCGAGGGTGCTCAATCCGAATCTGTAGTCGGGGAACGGATCCAAGTTGGCGGATCCAATTTTGCAGGCCTGTCTTCAGTCATTTTCACATTTGGGGACAGGTTTATATGAAAAATGGGTTCTACGGGTTTCCAGAGTGCTGAATCCGAAGATGTGCCAGGGAACGGATTAATGATGGTGGATTCAAGATTGCTGACGTGATTCTAGTCATTTCTGCATTTGTATAGAGATTTATATGAAACGTGGGTTCTCGGCGACAGATTTGTATGAAAAATGGTTCCTACGGATATTCGAGGGTGCTATATCCGCATCTGCAATCAGAAAACGAATTCAAGATGGCAAATCCAATATGGCGAACGTGGATTTAGTCATTTCCATGTCAAAAAGAATACAAGTCTCGATTCTCCCTCACAAGCTCCCTTGTATCAGAATACTCTTCAGAAGCTGCCCAATAAACATTTGATTTCTCAAGATATGTTTTAGATATGTTTAAGATGTCTTATGCGACACTTTTAGATATCTAAAAGATAACTTTTCGTATCTTGAGATATCTTAAACATATCTTACGTCTCTTAAAACGTCCAAGACATGTTTAAGATATCTCAAGATACGAAAAGTTATCTTTTAGATATCTAAAAGTGTCGCATAAGACATCTTAAACATATCTAAAACATATCTTGAGAAATCAAATGTTTATTGGGTGATTGGCTTTATGTCAACTGCACCCTAATGAGAATCCCAAAGTGAAGGAAGTAGTTATCGAAACAAATCCAGCGTGAAAATATTCTCATTCATTCTCACATCACCCCCAGATGACTCTCCGTTACGCCTAACTGACTCTAAGCTCACGCTCTCGTCGCACGTCGACGCTTCATTTTCACCAGGAAAGTTGTCCGAATTCTGCGGTTGTTTAGAAACATCTTCCTCCAAATCATTTGAAGATGGTATAAAGAATGGTAGGCAATTAGTTTCAGGCTTTCTCAATGTTATATCCCAAATATTTTTCAGTCGAGTGAAAAACCGATGAGTGCCTTGTAACGGTGCGAATATGATTGAATATTCGTACGGTGACAACGCCATGCGATAGTCAATTATTATACATAATGATAAATTCTCCAAGTTAAAATCAAAGTATCGAAAGCGAAAGTCGATACAAAATTTCTTCGATCAAACCTATACAGAAAAAACCTCAACACACAGTACGCACGGGCATCGCATGTGTTGAACCACATAGACACTCGTCGAATGTATGCGACGATGACATAAGAGAGTTTGATCGACGAAGCTACGGGAAGAAAAAAGAATCATGTATGAATGCAATAGACGGATTTCAGGGAAAAGAAAATAATGCGTCAAAATAATAATTCACAAGCAAAGAAAATTTGAAGAGCCAATATATATATAATTGAACCTTCTCTCATCAAAATGAGAATCAAATGACAGATTGATTCAAATTCGAACTGAGATATCGAAACGCAGAAATAATAAGCCAATGACAACACACAGTGTTTTCCATTAATTTATACGATTGATCTTTCCGATTAAATCATTCGATACAAAAACTTATCAACAAATCCGACGTTCCAACTAGATTAAGAATTAGAATTACTTGAAACATTGTCGGGTACAAAAAAAATGTGAATCAGTCATTGTGAAGAGAATTGTTGGCTATATTACAGGCGATGTCACATCAGGCTGGTCTCCCATGCAACCGGATTGTCCGGAACGGAACGCTCACAATTGGTGGATCCCTAGTATTGTTATAGTTATATCCAAATGAAACTAGTATTCTACAAATTAGGATCGTTCCGTTCCGGACAATCCGGTTGCATGGGAGACCAGCCTCAGTTACCGCCACGGGATGAAGAAAACTAATAAAATAAAATTTTTTGTATTCTTAGAGCCAAAATATATTTTTTTTCCTCCTACTTCCACATTAACGAGTGCTCATTTCAATTGACTTTCAAGGGTTCCACTTCCCTCTCGATCACTAATTTCTGAGTCATTTTGAGATCCATTCGGGTTGTGATCTTTTCAAAAAGTATCTGTGCCTCCAACGAGAGGGGAAGTGAGGAGATATTATAGAAAGGAATCCCTTATCTTATAACGCATTGATAAACCACGCGAATTCCTTCTGAATTCATTGAAATTTGGAGAAATAATAAAAGCATAATTCCCACTCAAAATTATAAGCAATCAAAATTTGCACATTATAGCCTTCTGACATATCCCCAGATATCTAAGTTGTTCAAGATGCGAGCGAAGCGAGCATATGTAGGCTACGATTTGTTCAGAATGAGCGGAACGAATTTTGAAGGGGGTCGGACTGCTCAGCATAACGAAGCAGTCAGGGGGTGGAGCCCTCTGGTTCCCGTGTAGAGTGGCCTGGGAATTAGCGCTTTCGTATGCGTTCACAAGCATTTACTACTGGATAACTGTGGGAACCAAATGTTCAATCAATAAGACTCTGATTCCCACTGTTACGAGCGCTATCGAAATGAAAAGATAGGAATCATCTAGACCCCAATGTTTGGCCGCTTTCTATTCAAGAAAATGGTCCTCGATCGTACTGCTTTCCTCTATCCTCCATCCTGCAAATCTTTCATTTTGTCTCTGTCTCTGTCTTATCTCATTGTGTTCTTCATGAATTCCTTAAGAATTCTTGTGGGACTGCGGTGCTGTGTGGGAAGTAAATGAAAAAGTTGTTCAGTTATGTTTCAGTAGTGGAGGGCGGGTAGTTTGCTCTGCAGAGCAAACATAGAACAGGCAGGTGGGATACATGGCAGGTGTTCCATGGAGCATCTTCTAATTATGTGATTAGCTCGCCGGGGTATACTCTCTGAATCTCAATGTCAAGCTGGCAGCATTGATCAATATTCATCCCGCGAAAAAAATCCAGATAGGTCAACTCCCGCAGCTATCACAATAGGACACTCTACTATCAATTTGATTAAGCAATGATCTGGAACAATTCATACCCTGTTAGCAATGCCAGTTAGAAACAGATCCGATTATGATGTGGTTCTATTGTAACGTGTTGGAGGTGAATCTGGTTCCACTTGTTTCCGTGCGATTTTTGCCACGTTCCCATAGGGTAACTTATCAATTGATTGTCGACTCAGATCACTTCCTGATAACTTCCAGACCTCATAAGGAAGGCATCAAAAAGTTTTTTAAAATCGACGCATTAGAGAACTTTCTGATATCGTTTGGAGAACATAATGGATGTTTGAAATGTTGAGGGCGAAAATGTTTACCGGATATCGGCCTATTTCACGCTCTTGCCAGCCCGGATCAAACATTTCGAAAAGCTCCAGTAACGATTACTTTCGAAACTATCAAGTACCGATTATTACAAAGTACTTGTTACAGAAATGTCGACCATATTCAGTATGTATCATACGTTCACGTTTACGTACCGTTGCTTCTATGCACAGTAGAGATTCAATATGAACTCCAAAAATATTAAGCGGGCTCCAAATGAACCAAATTATTCATTGTACTGAGTATCCATATTCCAAACGCTAGTAAACCAAAATTGCACTACGTCGCAAGCAATGAGATAAGTTAGTTTTGTAGAATTCACAAGAAATTTGAATTTTTATTCAACCGAACACATTTGGCATAATAAACTTTCAGTGTACCCGTGTTCACAATATATGATTCCAATACAATGAGGATTCGGTGTATTCGGGGTGCACCTGACAATTCATTAATAGTGTGCAATGTACTCGACTGTAAGTTCAACTGGTGATAGTCCGACCAGTTATTTATCCAAACCCAGTCCTGGGCAGTTGGGCTAAAACCTGTTCGTGTTGGAACAGCATTTGAAGGGTACCTACGATCGGGTATATTATCGTTGGGAACATCGCACGCTGCCAATTAATACCGGAATTATCCGTATACCCGGAAATTCGGCTATTCGGTTGATTATCCGTATGTGTGAAGATCCCCAGATAACATGTAAGCTTGTCATAAGCCTGTCAGACTTGTCATTCGATTGTTTTTGACTTGTTATTGACAACCCTGTCAGTTTAAGGTTGCTGCAATACTGCTGCAAGGGTTTTGTAAGCTTGTACCCTTGTCGTGTGTCAACTAGGAGGCTTATGACAACCTTGTCACAACCTTGCCTGACAACGTTGCAGCAAGGCTAAATTGCTATCTGGGTCAGTGATGCCAGCATTTGGTCGACCGAGTCGATTTTCCCTCTCCATCACATCTGTCTGTATAGAAATTCCACACACACAATCAAACCTCCGACAAAAGAAATTTGATTGTATAGAGCGTGATGGAGGGGGAAAATCGACTCGGTCGACCAAATGCTGGCATCACTGGTGAAGATGCTTCGGAAATCCGGATACTCGAATGGACTATTCGGATATTCGTGGATCCGAATAACCGGATATCCGGGTATCCGCATATATCCGGGTTCCTGAAATAAACATAATGTATCCACTTGATGCAGAAGTGATAGTGATTCATTTATTTTCGCGCTTGATAATACATTTATGGAAATGAAGCAATTAAATCGGATTATCAGCTTATCCGAATATCCGCATGTTTGAAAATTTTGGATAGAAATCCCACCCCTATTGCTAATGCATTTGGCATAAGAAACTTTCCGGTCTATACTGGGTGATTCGAAATTGCCGTACACGCTTTTGAGATCAGATTCTGGATGAAATTCTGAAACGATTTTGATCCGGAATATTCTGAGTGGATCTTTAAGATACGGAGATATGAGCATTTTTTGAGTTTTTGAATAATCAAAATATTTCGGGAGGATCATATCTTTGACATTTGAATCCAATATCATTCTCTAAGGCAGTTCACGGGGTATTCCTGGAAAAAAATGAAACCAATTTAGCGTTTTCCGTTGTAGAGTTATAGCGGTTGTGAATTTTTTTTATTCCAGCCAATCAGAATTCAACAACTTCGAATCGCTACCCTAACAGCACTGGGAGGTTTTCAAAACGTTCCAAGAACGTTGGGACGTTTTTAAAACATTCTCAGAACGTTTTCAAAACGTCCAGGGACCTTGGTGCTATTAGGGTATAACTCTACAACGAAGGAAGAAAGATATGGTCCTTCCGAGATATTTGGTTTTTTCATATAATCCAAAAATGCTCATATCTCCGAATCTGAGGGTCAGATCAAAATATTTCGCAGCAAAATCGTTCCAGAATTTCATCAAGAATCTACTCTCGAAAAAGTTTACGGCCATTCCAAATCATCCACTATTTGGGAATATGGATGTTTGATACAATACTGGCCCTACTGGCCTCGCCAGTGTTCCGGTCGTAAATGTAGGGGAAGCAGAGGACAGGGCAGTGATTCAAGTCAAAAGCAACTAATTCCCAAGAGACAGTATCTCCTCCAAAAAAAAGCATTGATACAAATTTCAAACTTGTTTCTCTTTTGGTAAATCTGTTTTCAGAAGGGTACAGTTATGTTCAAACGCTGTGGAGCCAAGGGCATCGGATATTTCTCAATCGCCCTATCAATACTCATAAAGATATGGCTAATCCATAAACGGAAAGTAATATTAAGGGGATTCATTACTCCCTGCAAAAGTTACTAGATTCCAAATTTCTCCCCCCAGTTTTCTCAGAAACGAACACATAAAATGAAAAATAATGAGTAGCTGCATTTTTTTCAATAGCCTCAGAAGATGCACCTGCTCATTAAAATTGATTCTATTCATTGATTACTGAGAAAACTGGGGGGGGGGGGGGAGATCCAGTAACTTGGCTTGTGGTGAATCACCTCAATCATATCCAACATTTCTTACCTCATTCGAATAACTAATGTAGAATCATATTTTCCCACAAGTCTGGAATATTCATATCATTTCTTCAATAATGCTCCACTTTGGAATATATGAACGATGCCCTACTGAAAATGCCAAGCAGATCCGGACAAGAAATAGTTTTCAGGCTTTTAACAGTTTTTGTCCCAGGAAATCTGTTCAAAAACTGACAAAATTTCTACTAGGGTTTGTCTGGAATCACCAAATTGGAATTGGAATATGATAAATGTCAGTTTCCCAAAGAGAACATGAAGCTTCAGCGAACGTTCAGATTAGATGGGTATAGATCGTGCCGAAGGTTCATTAGAGCTAACTTTTAGATTCACAAACGTTTGACAAAGGTTCTACGGACGTTGAAATGTCCGCCTCGAAATACGTTCAGGAAACGTAGATGGAACGTTCGCTGAAGGTTCATCGAAGGTTTGACGAAGCTTCACAAAAATATCTATACTTATATTAATTTTGATCAATTTATATGAAAAATAACTTAATTGATAAACATAAATTATTATAAATTAATCCAAGGATAGATATTTTTGTGAAGCTTCCTCAAACCTCCGATGAACCTTCAATGAACGTTCCATCTATGTTTTCTGAAAGTATTTTGAGGCGGACATTTCAACGTTCGTAGTATCTTTGACAAACGTTTGTGAATCTAAAAGTTAGCTTTGATGAGCCTTCGATCCGATCTATACAGATCTAATCTGAACGTTCGCTGAAACTTCATGTTCTCTTCGGGTTTTGATAGGATATTCCGATTTGGCGATTCCGCACAAACCCAGGTAGAAATTTTGTCAGTTTTTGAACAGATCTCTTGGAACAAACACCGTTCAAAGCCAGAAAACTATTTTTTGTCCGGATCTGCCTGGTATTTTCAACAGGGTGATTCCATACCGTATCCATTGCGCATACATTGTTGTCCATGAAGACGCATGCGCAGTTCAGAATGCCCTTATAACCTAAAAAATAATGTATTATCAGTTCAAAGTTGGATGTAATTACTTCAATCTCAAAAAACTCATTGAACTTGATTATTAATTCAAGATTTTGCGATCTCATTCGACAATAAGTCCGCAAATCTATTATACCTTCCCTTCTCCTCTTTCCATTCCTCACGATATCTTGAATCTTTGATGCTCGTTAATAAATAGCTTACATTGATGGGACGCTTCTGTAATATAAGGAATGCTTATTCTGTAGTCCCTTGTATGAAACAGGAAACAATCAGCGATCGATAATTTAATGCAAGGAAGTCATAAACACGCGGCGCCAAACATGTCCGCTGGAGAAAGTGAATTGGCAGCCATCTTGATGTGCGATCGATTCGAGTTCCACCCCGCGCGTTCATCACATGCCAAGTATTTCCTACACCTCACGTCCCGGTCAGAAAAAAGTATGCAACATCGCTGTTTACATTCCCGGGCTCTCTTCTTACGACTTTATATAAACATAAAAGTTTGATATGTAGACCGATATTCGTTCTCTCCAGATCAATTTTAATGCAGCAATTCTAGTTATGCCACGAGACGAGAATAGGCTTTTTCTCGTCTCGACATTTTTTTGCGATATTATTTTTACACCTTCAAACTGAATTTTTGTTTGTTGTTATGGCCTTCTCGTCTCGTCTCGTCGCGATTTTCATCGCTAAGCAATTCCGTTTAGTATTTAATTTGTGAGATGTAAGACCAGATCCTTGAGGATGATGCGTTTAGGGAATAGCGGAATGTTTGCAGGACGGCACGTGGTATACCACACACAATGCTTACCGGTCGGTAACCCGCAGTCATATGGTAATGCAGTTCCCTTCTCCACGTCGTACTGTTACGCCCGTTGAGTCCGTTGGGCCATGTTGTACTAACCTGAACACAGGAACATTTCTGCGTTCAAATTGTTGGCAATAATGCTTCGACCCTCTCCATCTTGATTTCTTTCAACATTGCCCAGTGTTGCCTAGTGTAATGTGCGTGCAAAACTGCGACAACGGTAAATGAGTTTCCAGTGAAGTGCAGTGAATAATTGAATTATTCATTTGATGCTATTGTAATTGGTTTTATCGTTGCAGTATATAACCAAACCATTGAAATTTCTTTGAAGTTGATTTTTTGAAAATGTGGGTATCAACTTCAATGGTTATTCTTGATAACGACCTCAGTCGATTACGTACATATTGGTGCTAAAGATTTTTCCTTCACGATGAAACGAGGCCTCTGTAGAAGTGTCGAGACGAGTAAGTAACACTATTGAATTTAGGCGCTACATAAGTAATGAATTGGTACGTTTTTCAGATTTCAATTAATTTCAAAGATTTTGGAATTGCATGTATGTTGGGTGATTTTTTGAATCACTTGTGTATGAGATAGAAGGAATATGTTTTGTTTTGTTTGGATTATTCAAGTTCATGCATCAGATTAATGCATAGAATACCAATTCTCAATTGTACATGGGTGTATATCAGTTCTTCCATTAATATCATTTCGATGTATTTTATATCATAGATTTACAATGTTTGTTATATTTTATTTTCCAGTTACGCCTGTGATTTGAATCATAAAATTACTACAGTGGTAACCATTGCCTTCATCGATCATGGCACGAGTCGTGGAATACCAGAGACCTGTCGATGTAGTTATCACTAAATCCACCTTGCAAGAAGACCATAATGTGAGTATTCAATGAAAATGAAATAGTAATTAATAGTTATATCCTTTAACCTTCAATCATAGTATCGTTGAGTTCAGAATCTAACCAAATTGAATTATCGTCAAATTTATTATTTTTTTGAGCACGCCAATATTTTCAATATTTTGCAAGGTTTATCCATGTAAAATACTACATTATCAAAATTATTCTTTTCCCAAATGTTATACTTGTATTTCCCATACCAAGTATCTAACCTCTTCACCGCTTTGGAGAAATTGTATTTGTATCTAAAGGAAACCATGTATGGTGAACGAAACAGTTATTCAAATGTACAATAAACAATCAATTCCATTAAAATTCTCTGTACAATGATTCTCCTTATGATGATTCATAATAATTTGAAACATATAAATTCACTTCCAATTCCATTCATTGCTGAATACACTTGATTTTGATTAGATATCATAACCTGTAGTTTCAAATGTTTTACAATGCATAAAGATCTGTTGACTCTTCAATATTTGATATTCTCAAATCATCTTGAATGGATAGTGAAATGCAAGTTCCCTCTACCAAATAATTGAGTGCATAGAATTGAATAATCAGTTAATGCACTCAGTTTTACGTCAAACATTTAGCTTACAGATTGCGGATCATCCAATTCATTTGCCTTTTCAATCAAGTATATTGAGTCTAACTTGGAAACATACTCAAAATCCTATTTTTCAATCCTGCTGACATTATTTGATATTTGAATTGTCTCATAATTATTTAAATGTAGTTTGTTTTCAAGCAACAATGTATTAAACATTTATTTATAGTTACATACAATATCTTCTGTACAAGTCGACTAATGCCAAAAAAGCTGAGATCTTCAATGTTGCTGAAGTTTGAATTGTTTATTGAAACAAATGAGTCATACGGATTTATCTGTTAGTACTCAAAATGTTACAGTACATTCTTTGAACGATGCTTTCAGTTCCAAAGTGGTAATGAGAGAAAATAAATAACTATGATTTATCAGATTTTGTGGGTCTGAATTTTCGTATTGATAAATGATTCAAACTTCAACAATAAAACGTTTGTTGATTCTTCAAACGCTTATATCAATGCATTTTTCCAATGTTTATTAAATATTATTTCAAATTTGAATATCGTAATTAAATCAAAGATAGAAGATAAAGTATCGTTTTATAAATAATAATTCCAATCATTAGATTCAATTTTAATTTCCATGTACAGTATTGACAATTTATTTTGACACACTCAATAATTTGTAGAATTGACAAGAAATCTACGAACAATAAAATCTTCATATTTCTTGAGAATTTATAGCATTTCAGAATTGACTATAGATCTGCATAAAATTTCATAATAGCTTCATCAGACTTGGCGAATCGTTCACCACGTTCCAATTAGAAATCTTATAACTTTCTTTCTGTGTATTAAAGAAAATTAATGTACGTGCTATTTCTTCCTTGGGTTGATAAATGAAAAACATACGCTGATGCTTGCGATATTGGATACCAAAACTGATGGAATTTGACCACAATTCAGTTATCATTCCAAAATACACTAATCACGGTTGAATCATTGGTATTTGGTTTCATAGCAAATATCATAACTTCACAATGGATTTTTAATTTATCATTGAAATTATTAACTCTGGTAAAAAATGTCGATTAAATCATATTGATTAATAAGATTCGATACAACCGTTGCAACGGTAAATGACCATTCCAATCTATTTAATTCTTATTGAATCTCATGAATTTAACTGGTTTCGATTGGTTCCAACTGGTTTCAACAATTGTCAGTGGTTATTTACCGTTGCAAAGTTTGTATTAAATCTCATCAATCAATGGAATTCAATAAACTTTTTAGACCAGTGAAATTGACACTAGCATCGACCCATATAGCACAAATGTCTCAGTAATATCTCCAGAATATTCTGACAATATTACAATGTCTCCAGAATATTCTGGAGATATTACTGAGACATTTGTGCTATGTGGGGAGACTCTAGCCATTTTATTTATGACAAATTATTCGACAAAGTTTCCATAAAATCAGAATATCGATCTGTACAGCAATTCTTTCGTACATCTGGAATTACTATACAGAGCAGTATTCTGATTCTATTAAAGTATTTTCGAATGTTTTGCCACAAGTAACATGGTTAGAATTCCGGTACTATTATCGCGTTGAAGGGACACTAGTGCAAGAATCTTGGCCAAATCTTTCGTATAAAATTTCTCTGGACACTTGGTTAGTTTCAAAATATTGCTTGATTTTTCACAACATTTTCATGGGCATTCAAGGAAACGTCCTGTATAGAGCAATATTTTGAGAATATTGAACTTAACCCTCAAATGGTAACCATGGGTCATTTTCCTGGTGAAAAAAACCTTCTCTGAAAGTCTCTGAAAACTCTGCTGAATTTCACTGCAAAACATTGAAAAAACCTAAAAGAATCTGAAAAACTCTGAAAACCCTTAAAAATTTTTTTCAACTTCAAAAAAATCTTGAGAAATTCTCACTTATTGGGCACGTTTTTTCACTGAAATCTATTCT
The DNA here is from genome assembly GCA_018340375.1 of Gonatopus flavifemur. Classification (NCBI taxonomy): domain Eukaryota; kingdom Metazoa; phylum Arthropoda; class Insecta; order Hymenoptera; family Dryinidae; genus Gonatopus; species Gonatopus flavifemur. Next base: position 41,981,900 of record JAFFJZ010000003.1, on the reverse strand, counting down.
TAATCTTTATGAACATTTCTGGAAAATTCTGAATTTTTCTGAATATCACTGGGATTCTTTGATAAACTATGAAATCCTCTGAAAAACTCTTCACTGAAAGTCTTTGGAAATTTCAGTGATTTTAAGCAAAATTTTTCTACCAGGATGGTGTCCAGACAAAAACAAAAAGTTGGTTTAAGGCAGTTCTCCAGGAGAATTCAGGATCAAATTGGAAAAATTATTGTCAAGCAGAGCACCAAGGTCGAAGGAATTCGATAATCATATTCGTTGGGACTTATATTCTTATTTATGACAAAAAAATAACCAACTCGAGATATAAATAAACAACCTTGTAACTACAACGCGAAATTTGACATGGTTTTTTGCTTAAAAAATTTTTATTTTTGATCCGTTTATGACTTATGAGGGCTCATTTTGTTCCTTGTGAGATTTGAAAAACCTTTACCATGGGGATTTTTTTATATGAGTCATCATGACACTGTCACACGCTTTTGTTTATGGGAATGTATTTTACTATTAATAAACAAAAGCGTGTGACAGTGTCATGATGACTCATATAAAAAAATCCCCATGGTGAAGGTTTTTCAAATGTCACAAGGAACAAAATGAGCCCTTATAAGTCATAAACGGATCAAAAATGAAAATTTTTTAAGAAAAAAACCATGTCAAATTTCGCGTTGTTGTTACAAGGTTGTTTATTTATATTTCGAGTTGGTTCTTTGTTTGTCATAAATAAGAACATAAGTCCCAACGAATATGATTATCGAATTCCTTCGACCTTGGTGCTCTGCTTGACAATAATTTTTCTAATTTGATCTTGAATTCTCTCGGAGAACTACCTTAAGAATTATGTAGGAGCACCATCAAATTATTGTACTCCATTCTCTCCCCTAAAACGGGTCCAAAATACGGAGGTCAAAGCAATCAAGTGAAGTTTGGAAAGTACACGGGAAAAAAGTATCGTTCTCATAACGATACGGGATCGTTGTCATGACTGTCTAAAGTATAGGCATATCAGTATCGTTGCCATGACGAAACAGATCCTTCGAGGAACGATATAGATGGTTAGCCTCAACCATCTATAACGTTACCATAGGGATAAAATATCGCCATTTACACTTTCTCTTCTAACTATACTTCAGATCGTTACGATAACCATATACGGAAAGACCGGGTTTATTAATATTTAGAAAGAATTTATCAACGTTCAGAAAAATGACTGTCAATTTAGGGAAAAACAGGATCGCGGAAAAATATTCTTAGTGAGTCTACCACAAATTCGTAATCAAAATATTAACAGTTGATAGTCTCATTGGTATTTTTCACAGTGAAACTATCAATTGTTGATACATCGACTACGAATTTTCAGTAGACTCACTACGAATATTTTTCAGCGATCCTCGTTTTTCCTGAATTGACAGTCATTTTTCTAAATATTAATAGACCTGGTCTTTCCGTGTACTTTGTTTTCCATGTCCTTTATTTTCTTACGTTGAAATTGGATTTTTTTTCATTTGATAGTAATGTAGTATTTTTTTGGGGAGAAAACTCTTTTTCCTTCAAGAAATTATGATTTCTTCCTTTTTCTTTCGAAAACTCTCAAGCGTTTGAAAACCCATTGAAGGCTAATGTTTTTCTTGGTTTTTTGAAACAAAATGTTGACAACTAAACATTGAATCAATTCCTCCTAGCAATTCAAATTGTACACTCTCACAATAGACTGCTGAAACTACATTTATGAGTTTTTAAAGATTTCATTTAGTGTATTAAGATAATTTAAAATACGCAGGACACGAATGACCCATGGTTACCATTAACATATGCTGAAATACACGTCACTATTTGAAGATTGAGTATTAATCAGTGATCGCCACTTGAGTAGTTTTTTCGTCCTGAAAAGGTTAAGATTTTTTGAAGAAATCTCACACGAAAAATTTGACTACCCGTCGAGTCTAAGTCGAGCGCAAAATACTAAGGCGAACTGCCTAAATACCGTGAGGGTTCCAATACTGTGAATTGCTCTTTTAAACATGAATAATAAGCATGAAGCTGAAGCCAGCGCACTGAGAAAAAAGCATTCCCAATTTCTTTCAATGAAATAAGATTTTTTAATTATCAACCAATCTTATTTGACCCAAATGATGGTTTGTTTGTAATTAATAAGCTTTCTTTGTCACAAACAAACTCTTCTCTCAATGCGGCAGTTAAGCTAGCAGCAAATTGGTGTGGCTTTTGATTTCGCTTGATTTGAATATTTTTCATACTAAAAATTGGTTGGGTAGCTTTCAAATACGCAATTTAGCTGCTTAAATACTGAGAAAAATAATTCTATCAAAAGTTACATGAAACTGCCGCTAGCTTGCCGCCGCTAGTTTCAACTCGATATGATAGGCATCATACAATGTATCTGAGTAATGATAGCATTGAACAGCATATAGATAAAATGCGTTCCAGTAATTTTATATGCTTCCGGTCATGTTACTTTTTATTGTTTGTGTTCAAAGATGAAATTCACGGTATTAAGCAGTATTAATAACAATCATGATATTTGGACATTTGACCTTAATTAATATGAAATTGGTCATTTGCAAAGAATTCTCATGATGCCTGGTTTATATTTCTTTCCATCTGCACTGTAGAAAATGTATCAGGAAATTCTCCAAATACATGCACGGTGAGAAATTTGTAGTTAAATTTACTATGTGATTATTGTGCCCGAGGAACAGACTGACTTTCCAATGGTATTTACTGTAAAACATAGTGAATTTGATCATGTTTCTATTGTATCGTCGTAGTAAATTTCATCGTGAGCTCAGTCTGTCCCTCAGTTACAGAGTCCCATAGTAAATTTAACTATAAGTTTTTCTCCGTGTGTAAGCGGAGTTATCTCACATACGCGGATAAGGGATTTTCCGTACTTTTCTAGAAATTTCCTATCAAATTGTCATTGACATTCCATGAAATTGGGAATCCTCCAATAAATCCAGAAAAATTCCTTATACATGTCGATGTATACTCACGTTCTAATACGTCGTATCCCGCTTAGAAAATTTTGCAGGAAACGGTGCTAACAGGTGTACAGGATGTTTATGATATCATTTATGAAAAAAAATGGATTTCTCAAATTTGGTGGGGGACGACGTATTGGAACGTATGGGTGTCAATGTACTGAAGATTGATTTTCCATGAGATTTATTAATAGAAAATTTTCGGTCGCTAGTTACAGGGAAATTCCAATTACTGTTTACAGGTTTAAAAATTCTCTTAGTGTTATATATCTTTTATTTTCAAACGATTATTTCCCAAAAAAACGTGGGTCAAACAGATTGATTTATATAATAATGATGTGCGTACCTGAGATTGTATTTTGATGAAAATTTTAGGTTTTTCTAATCATTTTAAGGTATTATTCAATGGAATTGAAAGGTATGTAATAGTGAAATTCATAAGTATATTTATTTACATCAAATTAATTTTTCGGTTTCATAGAGCAAGGGAAATGAAATTGAATGAAGTCAACTAATTGAAATCACGGTATCTATTACCTGGAAAACCTCTGAAAATTTGGAATTGTCAGGGAATTTCATTACGGCATGAAGAATCCAGCAATTGTCAGGGAAATGTTTTGAACAACCTGGAAATTTTTCGGAGGTTGGATATTTGTTTCTGTTCGATAAATATTTTATTCACAATCCCAATGAGCACAATTTGTACACCCAAAGAAAAGTTTCCTAAAAAAAATTATTACACTTGTTTTAGTAATTTCTTAGGGTTCAGTTTAATGAAGCTGACACTGGTAGCTGAAAAGTTAGCAACTGATTGTTATGACTTTCGACACAAAATTTTTATTAAGAATTTAAGCATTTAAAAAAGTGTAGTAGAACGCTGCTCAATCTATTTCTGGTGTAAAAAAAGCTTCAATAACGTTTAATCCGAAGTTACAACAATCGGCTGCTAGCTTTATGGCTGCTAGTTTCAGCTTCATTTCAGTTTTATGCGATAACCAATCAAATCTTCGATTTTATAAGAAATGGTGAATCATAGAGTATAATAATCCACTTGAATTGCATTACAAAGCCACCGAAGCAGTGCCATGGGCGATTTGGTGTAGCAAGTTAATATTTTGAAAATATGCAGTACCACAAGTAGCTCTATTATATCCCGAAAGATTGTTGATCCGAAAATTCGGCTCCCAAAAAGCAATACTTCGAATTTTCATTTTTCCGAAAATTGCAGAATAATGATTCGTGCTTTCGAATCTATTGGAAATAGGCCAAACTACACTGAGAAAATAAAACAATACTGGTTACTGCGAAAGACAGTAATCGATGGGAAAAAATACGGAAATACAACGGCGTAGTAGAGATCATTGTGATTACAGCCGTGTGTATTGAAATGAAGTTAGTCACTGCTGCCAGGACAGTGAGGAGTGATGCATAGCGTGCATTTGTTTTTTCATTAGATTGACGTGATTTGCAGTAGCCATTACTGTTTTCTCTTCTCGCAGTGTATTCGATTCATAATATTCGGAACAATGAACATTCAGGATATCGCCCTTCGGAATACGAATTTTAGGGTCAACAATTTTTCGAAATATAACAGGGCTATTGTGCCACAGGCATTGGAAAAATTTCTACAATTGAAGGCTGAGAGTTCAAAAGGGCCTAACCCACACAAAATTTAGAATTGGTTGTAATTTATTTTCGGATTGTCATTCTAAGCCTTTATATCGAGGTGTTATTACAACTTTCAATTTCGACGTAGTTTTCTTGTAATCGAGAGTCAAAATTTCTAAAGTCCTAACCCGAGTGGTCCTGAGAATTCAAAAGGGCCTACCCCCATATGTAGTGTTATGGAAAAACGATGTTTTTCATCGTTTCGGTAGGTTTGCACGAAACCCTTTGTTTGAGAATGCCATCTATGAAAAGTGGTGCATACTTGAGTGTTCAGTCAACAACTTGGCGATCGCTTTTTGTTGATATTGTGAAGTTCACCTACCTTGTTGATCGGAATGTTCTGAGTGGTATAAGTGTTGACGACTTTCAATGTGTATATCTGTTTTGCTACAAATTGATTCTAAAAATTTTAATTAAACTTAATTTTACTTTTCACTATCATAATGTGGTGAACACAGCTATGAAGCAGCTCGGTTTTTTGAAGCGTATGTCTGCTGACTTCAAGGAGCCCTCAACATTGATTACGTTATACAATGCTCTCGTGAGACCTAACTTAGAATACGCGACTCACATTTGGTCTCCTCATCATGACAAATATTGTAAACTTATCGAGAGAGTTCAGCATAGATTTTTACGATTTTTGGCTTTCAAAAATCATACCCCCATGGCTATATCCTGCCATGATTATGGTCCGTTGATGGGGTTGTTCAACATGAACACTCTCGAAACTCGTAGAATGATCAATGATTTGGTATTCATTTTCAAAATAATCAATGGTCAAATCAATTGCCCTGAACTTCTCTCTCTCTTAAATTTCAATGTACCCTCCAGGTCTCTTAAGAACCCATTACTTTTCAATGTTCCTATGTTTAAGTCGCAATTCTTTTATACTGACCCAGTAAATCGAATTTGTTGTTTAGCAAATACTTATAGAGATGAGTTGGATTTCTTTTCTGGATCAGTTTCAGTATTCAAGACTTCTGTCTCTAGAGCATGTTCTAGTAGGTGTGTGAGATTGTAATATTCTTATACTCGTTATTTATCCTGTACAGGATGTTATATTTTGTACTATGTCTTTTTGTAATCCGTCTGTTCACTTGATATGATTTCTTTTTTTTATTGTTTTTTTGATTTTTATTTTATCTGTTAAATTTTCACTGTATTGTATCAATAATTTGGTCACTAAAGGGCGTTATTGCTCGTTGAATAAATAAATAAATAAATAAATTGCAAACGAGGTGTTATTGCCCAAGTTATTTTGAGCATTTCGGCGTTTTATTTATAAGCGAAACTCATAAAACAGTGGAGTATGAGCGAAAAGAACAAAAAGCGTCGTGACTCACGTCGCAAAGGAGAAGAGTATACCACAATCAGAGGTAAAGTTGTACGTACGAAAGCTTCTCCTGCCGAACAGGTACGATGAAGATACTTCAATATTATTTTGACTTGGTTCAGAATCCAAAATGGCGCATCCAACATGGCTGACGAAAAGTTGAGAACTCACTGGATTGGCTTGAAACTCGTCATTCGGGGGTTTTATGGGTCGCTGATTACGAATCCGTTAATAAAATTGAAAAATTCAAAATGGCGGATCCAATATGGCGGGCAATAAGTGGTCAGATTCCGAAGTGGTCTACTTTCTACTTCGGAAGTAGAGTCAATAACCGTGAAAGTCACCAGATGAATACTTCCAAGCAAAAGTAGGTGAGTTTTTGAGTTTCGTCGACTACCCTTTTGGCATTTGAACCATCAATTTGAATTTTGGATTTTTCACTTTGGATTCGAATTCAGTAAACCCCAAAACCTCTGAGTGGATGCGAGTGATTTTGAAATTCACGTCTTGCATGTTAGATCCGCCGTTATGAATTTTGAACTTGTGACTTCAAATTCGGATTCAGTGACCCCAAAAACTCAAAGATATTCAGTTTAAAGAAAATCCGATGGATTATTAATTTTAGTCCACCATGTCAGATGCAGAATTTTAAATTTGTAAATTTTTACCGCGGATTCGTAATCGGCGACCTCAAAACCTTCTGGGAACCGAGTTTGAAGGAAATCCGATAAAATTTCCCAAAATCGGCACACTATATTGGATCCGCCATTTTGAATTTGGAAATTTTCATAGCGGATTCGTAATCAGCGGCCCCAAAAACCCTTAGATAATCAGTTTGAAGGAAATTCGATGAATTGTCAATGTCGGTCCACCATATATTAGATGCGCCATTTTGAATTTGGAAATTTTTACAACGAATTTGTAATCAGCGACCAAAAACACCCTCCCCAAAGTAATTCCATTGGCAAATGTGAGTTTTGATTTCGAAATCCTCTAATTATAACTCTCTACGAATGTTTCGACTATATCTGAACATATTTATTTTCAAGAGGAATTACGAATTATTAGGAAGTATTCATAAATGAGTATGATTTAAACATATAAAAGTCAATAATAACACGCTGTACTGATGGTGTATCAAGTTCAGAGCGAAACTAATACCACATGCGCGACAAGGCAAGATCAAGATCATGACTTGATGGGTTAGGCCCCTGAATACTTGGAGTACTTATGAAATAAAGAAGAATGCATAAATTCCGAAAAAATTCATACAGGGTAACAAAATGGGTCAAATTAATTGTAAAATCACTCATGAATCTGTTGATTTTGACGAATAGGAAAAATGAGAGCGTTTTTATCACCTCCTGAAAAATTATTTCGATGTGGGTTAGGCCCTTCTGAACTCTCAACCTTCAATTGCATTGGTACTATTGCTGTAAATAAACGTAGTATGTATTTTCAACCATCTTAACCTCAACATCACTTGAGAAGTATATCGTTTACAGACGTGATATCAGTGCCTTCTATGAATTTACTGATTGAAGTTGTACTAGTATATCACCGTTGTTATGCAGGGCTTGAAGAAACTCTGGATCAATTTTCACTTCGGCTCATCTTGATTTGAGCCTTGTATTATGCGTGCATCATTGTAACGCAGAAAAGTCCGGTCTCGATTTTCCTGTGAACATGTCTGCGTTGCTTTAATGTCGCTTCTACATCAAGCCACCGTTCCTTCACCGATTCACATCACACAGTTGGAAATTTTGTGTTAAATTCAACACATTTGACATGTCCCGAACAGCCCACACATATTTTTGTGTCGATATCACATGAAGTGTTTGGGTTAGCTAGTAACTCAAGCTTGATGTAAATCATATAACACCAGAGGATGTTGATGAAATTTTGATTGGAATTTCCGATCGTGTAAATTCAACACATAAGGACTGTCAAATGAAATCCAAAATAAGTAGTGAATCAACAGTTCACGAGTGTAATTTTATGGATTTTTTCACATCAATCAAATGTGAAAATCACACTTTTTTCGTGTTGAAACAATGCATAAGAATGAATTGAAAAAAACAGTACTTCAGTGAGCATTGAACATGGATCGTCTGGACCGAATGTTGGAGCTGTATCACTCAAAACCACTGCCGGTCCTTTGGTTGAGTGTACTTTCTTTGCGTACATCAACTCGCTCTCTATCTTCAAATTTACATATCTAGAAAACGAATTCCCATTAGAATGAAAGCTAAAACCAAATGAATGAATAGTTCTTCCGACGACTACTAAAGTTACACGTACATAGAAGTTTCATAAAAGAAATAGCTCCCACCACTGGTGATCTCCCCTTGGTAGTTGAGAATAACACAATTTTTATGTTCAATCTTAAGTTGAATAAAATTTGTGTCATTTTGACACTTTTTTTCACTTGTTCGAATGATTTCACATTATAAATCAGTTGAGACCTGATTACACAAGGACTGTCTGTAGAAGTTACACGTGTTTATGTTGAATATTTAACAGAAAATTCATGACACACGGATTTTTTAACACATTTACACAAAATTTTCAACTGTGCATCCACAAATTTTCTTTCTACACAAAAAAAGTATTTTTCTGAATCTAAGAACACAATCTAAGAATTCAAATAACAAATTTGTTTGTATAAAAGGCCATTCATTCTTGTTGAAGAGATATTTATTCAAACCTATTCAAATAACAATTTCTTAGATTCAAAGAAGTACTTTTTTTCCGTATAAATTCTGCGTAGAGGTGATGTGCCCCGTAGGTGAAGGTGCTGTACGGGTCGTTTTCAGTCAATTTTTCCTGCAAAAATACACGTGTGAGGGTTCAATATGAAGAATGGAGGGCCATAAATACATGTAATTGAGCAGAATTTATAGAAGGAAGCAGCTGTTCAAGTGTCAAGCGATTCCGCTCTGAGCGGACTAGGTAAACGCTCTCAGATAGTAAAGGTAAAGATCACAGAAAAATACAGTTAAACCGTCTCGATCTTCATAGAGTTTTTTTGGTATAGTACTTTTGGATATGTATACGGATGAGAAATGTGAAAAAACATCGATTTTTTTGGAATTATGAAGTGGGTAGATCCCTCACAGGCAAAAATGAGCGGTTAATTTTCCCGGAGTTCAGGTTACTACATGGACAGTAAGGCATATCTGTTACCTTGACATGAATTACGGTAAAATTTACAGATACACGGAAAAAAGTCCTATGTAAATTCTACATTGTTTGTTGTTAATTTGATATAACTGCTCACATAAATACAATTACAGTAAAATTTACATTGAAACCAATGTTATATTTACATTGTTATTGAAGTAAATGGAAGTAGTGTTGCTGTGAAGTAACTATGATAACAATGTAAACCCAACAGGACTGTGTGATAAATTTTACATAAGATCCACACTGTAATCGTAACCTCACTTTTCATATAATCTTTACGTGAGCATTTTCTTCCGTGTAATCCTTGCTGTCCATATAGTAACCGGAACTGCGGTAAAATTAACAGTTTTTTATCCTCCTTTATTCAATTTTTTAATCTGAATTCCCATTGTTGCGCATTCTCATATTCTTCAATGGGATTTCTACTCCCGGAAATTCTTTTTCCTCCATTAGTCAGTCTATTTAATGAAAACGTATGATTATATGAAACGTATGAAACGACACACCCTGCTCACGGTCGAGTTTACATGGGTAGAGTATCGTAGTCCTAAAGGTTTGCAATTTTGAGTGTCAACTGTCTTGGAATTAAAAATCCCGAAGTTTCAATGTACCCACAGAATTTTAGTAATTTTTGAAAGAATCTTGGAGATGACTGGTAACATATAGACATGATTCAATACTTCCGGATTTTTAAATTTGGGTCTATTAAACTCTGTGTAGTCTACATTTCTTGAAGAGGGTAAAGATGGCAGCATTGAAGGGAATACACGGAAAAAAATGAACTGTTAATTTTACACTGTAAAAAGTCCGACTGAAAGTGGCTGCATCTTACTTTGAAATTTGACTGAAATTCAGTCTTTTCCATTGTGTCGGCATTTGTTTTTGGTGCTCACTTTCAGTAAAATAGGGCTAGTTTCGGCTGCATCTTAAAGTAAACTGATATTCAGGATGAAAGTAAGTTTTACTTTTACTGTGTACCAGAATTCCGGTTACTATATGGACAGCAAGGAATATCTGTGACTTTTACTGGAATTCTTGTTAAATTTACCGGAGCCCTTGTTAAATTTGCCGAAGACTTGATTCATTTAACTAGAATTCCGGTTAAAATAGCAGTAATTCTTGCTGTCCATATATTAACCGGAGTATTTTTTTCCGTGTATCAGCGTCATGTAATTAGGTGATTTTCTATATAAGATTGCACTGTTTTTGCAAAATCTCACAGAGAAAATGAGCCAATCTGATAGCATTGGTATTTTAGTCATCTTTTAAGGACTGGCCTGCTGGTCAGTTTTGAATCGCAAATTCTTATGCATCTAGGTTCTTTATACACAGTAGAAAATTATATATATTTTCAAAACACGTGCATGTCTCAACCAGTCCCCTTAAAATATGTGTTAAATATTGACACAATCGATGTGAGAAATTATCACAAAAATGTTGAGTTTACATTGAAGATCCGTCAATTTGACACTCATGTGGGTTGATTTTCAACACGAATTCCGAGTGGATCGTTTTTAACACAAAATTTTTTGCTGTGTACGACACGCTGTGAGCAAAAATAACACCCGACTCATGGTCAAGCATAATGAAGATAGAATTTTTAAAAGGAAAAATGCAATATAAAAATTCCAGAAAAACAAGAATCTAGCTGGCGTGAATAAAAGTTTCGTTGTCTGAAATATGGTGCAACTGAATTTTTTTTTTATTTAGAGGGACTAAATTTTCCAGCTGTCCAATGTTCAACTAGCCCCTTTTTTCAGTGTGATTCTTTTTTGCTTGAGCTTTTGTATGTTTCATATTTTCCCGGAGGTATTTGCGGTTGCTTTTTGTTCTGGATTTTAGGTGTATCGCTTTTGCCCAGAATTTTGAATGTTCCATTCTTGCTTTCGTAACTTGATATCTTGATCTTGCTTAACAGCAATTTGCGTGTCACTTTTTTTTCTCAGTGGGTCGTAAAGGCAAGTTATTGGCGACAAAAGACGATTCATGAGGGAAACTTCGAGTCCCTGAAAGGTTAAGAGTGAATATTCACTTTTTAGTCCTGAATTTTCGGTCCAGAAGCCAGAATGCATTGGAATTCTTATAAAGTGAAATTCCACTTATGAAGAGTGCAATATGTAATGCTTTTAGAGTAACAGTTTTTTTCATTCCTTTAGAGTGAAACTTAACTTGGAGACATTGAGAGAATATGCTGGATTGCAAACTGTCTAAACATTCAGTAGTTTGATGGAGCTGAAACTAGCAGTCATAAAGCTAACAGTCGATTATTGTAACTTTTTGTATTAATGGTTTCATGGTATCTATGCACAAGGTGTTGACAATGTTGAAGCAACAATTACAATGATCTCATACGCTTTACGACTGCTAGTTTAAGTTTCATCTCGCGCATGGGTGGTATCCGTTTTTTTTCTGTTGAGTATGTTGTTCCAAAATTTGTCTTTGAAATTGATTTTTCGCTGACGAAAAATTAAAAATGACGGCTCTATAATTGAGAAACATTGAATAATCACTCATTGTTTTTCATAAATCCACATTTTTCATCAGGGAAAGGAAGTGTTAGGGCGCTCATGATAAAGTTGATTTATGGTGATAAGATTCGGACTGCAAGATAAGCCGTTAAAGACACTTTTATGGCGAACATGGCGATCTCAAAATAATTGCTGAATGAGAATAAGTTTGAAAAATCATATTTTTTCTTTTTTTTTCGGAAATGTCTCTCATATTTCAACAAATAACACGGTCATATAATTTTCAAGGACAGATATAGCAGGATTATGAAAGTTCATGCTTCTTTGTCCTTCAAAAAATGGCAGATGTAATATGGTGGCCAGGAAACATAAAATCATCAAGAATCTAATATCCCTCAGTCTGTTCAGTGGATTTGACAGACAACTAGTTATACGTATAAAATACGTGTCATACAAAATTCGCATTATACAAAACAATCCTGCAGCAAACGCCAGGTAGAAACGGATTGAAATGGGCAAAAACCGGGTTCAAAATCAAACGGTTTCTATGAAGCTGAAATTAGCGGCCAAAAGCTCGCAATCGATTGTTGTAACTTCTGATTGAACTTGATCCGAATATTTTTCATATCAGGAATCGATTAAATGACTTTCAACAAACCGGTTTTGCCACTGAAGTACTTGATCAAAAGTTTCTATCACAAGTTACATTCATTGACTGCTAGCTTTTTGCCGCTAGTTTTAGTCTCATACGGTTTCTATCTTTCGCCATGCGGTTTTTGTGCATGTTAATCCGTTTTCATCTGGCATTTGCGGTAGGGGAAGCATGCGTGAATAAAAAATGAATGATGGCGCGCGGAGAGAAATGGATGATACAAATCGTATTATAGAAATGTGGATACTAACTGTTAATATCTGTATGCTTAGAGGTATTAACTATTTCTTTAGTCCTAAAATACAAGATTCTTACGGTCAAAATATGTTTATTATAAAAGTAATATACTTACCGTTGAGATCTGTATTTTAATCGTAAGAATCTCTGTTATTTACAGTAATGAAATGCAGATTTTAAAAATAGTATTATATTGACCAACAAAATATATAGTTATCAGAATCCATATTTTATCCATAAAAATCTCGGTTACTTGCAGTGATCAAATGGATATTTCATCAATAGTATCATAAGGACCAACAAAATATATAGTTACGATGAATAACCATCTTTCATTAATCATTAGAATCTCCCTTTTCAACGAAAATCAAGTGCGAACCATAAGTTCCTGAAATTTACATCGTTTGAAGATCTGATGTACTTCAAGTACAGCTACAATTCTTATGTGCTCAAGCGAGCGTCGGTAGCTGAGCGGTCAAGGTGACCGACTGTGACGTTATGAGCCCGAGTTCACATCCGGCGAAATAATTTTTTTTTTTTTTTCATAATATTGTTTCCTTACTGTAAGCATCCGGAGATAGTAGTTGTGAGAATCCTATATTATAATAGGAACTAACCTTTTTCCTTGCCTTCAATGAAATAGTATATTACTGGGTAAAAAATACATTTACTACCTCGAAGTAAACATCTTTATAATAAATATATACTTGTGGTTAGAATCTAGATCCTTGTCCTCATGCTTAGTATAAAATATTCTTGTCTTTATAATATTTCTTATACCCCTTAGAATCCATTTCTCTCCGTGCGGCTTCAAAACGGCTACTAAATTTACTATTGATACTTCGAAAAAGGCAAATTATAATTCTAACGCGAAAAGTTATAAGACTGTAACTGATCTCTATTTGACACAATTTTCAATGTCATACTTTTTGATATCCACTTTTCTTTATGCGAGTTTTATAATGTCAAAATATTGCAAATTTCCCAAAACAATTCCTATATGTACAACAATTGGAATAATTTTGCAAACACACTTATATTATCTCATGCTGTAGGATTCATTATGATCCTTTGTCATAAAAATAATATTTTCCGCGAAGAACATTGCAACTGATTCATCACAATTGGTGGTACTTTTGAAATGTTGTTCATAGGGAAAAATCAGTGGAATGTTACATAACGAATCGAAACTATTCCAGAATTTTGACCTATATCGAAACGAAGTTCAAATTTGGATTCGGTTCATTGACCATTGGATAGAAATGTCCCGATTATTTTTGACGTTCATCATTAATGACATGAATGATATTTTTTCATTGCTTGTTGAGTACATATCGTACTCAATCATCATATTAAATTGCATTACGTGTACATTCAGTGCTAGATCACACGTAAACTCTGTACAAAATTCAGAAGTCACGAGCGGTATTGATATACATATATGTACATACCATATAATTGATATTTAAATTTCCAGAAAATTATTCTTCAAATTGGGGTAACTCAAAAAAACCCTAATAAGTTTCTCCAACCATTGCAAAAATTTTTATCCTTCATAATTGGCGATTACTGTATTATTATTAGACATTCATACTTCATCCTATATTTGAACATATTTCGATCTTTGGTATTACAAAAAAAAATAAATTGTATAATGATGAAAACAAAAAGATGGAATATCAAATCTATAAACGAAATAACTCGAATCAAATATGGCGATAAGGAGTTCAATGGTACGGTACGATTGTGAATATGCTGAATACATGCGGGCATGCGCGAGCTCGATACAAGGGAAATAGAAAGTACACACGGGAGCGTTGATGTGGTAGGGCGTGAGAATGAGAGAACGGAGAATCAACCAGCCGGTCGGTGTGTACAAGTATTCGCTTCGCTCAGCCGTGGTCGGTTTCTTCCTCGGGTCTGCCTTGAAAATATGACAACACCGCATCGTTGAGCGTCAGCTAAAACCCTAGACTAACCTAAGCTTGCGAAATTGGACAATTTCCTGATTCAATACTGCCTTGCGCGAATTCGATGTGACGAATATATTAGATCTTACATCAACAATATACATCATTATATCTTGATTTTTTCACATAAACATAAAATCATCATAATTAACTGTATTAAAGAAGAAGAATATTGATTATATATTTTCAAACGATGTACTTGATGTTATCGATTGATTTTTTTTAAATGACTTATCGATTGATAATCATTCAATATTTTTCAATTTTTTTTTTTTTTTCAAAAACAAGTACAGTATCAATGTTCATTGAAGATTTTCGATGTAATATACTTCGATCCAAAGTTCATAAAATGCTTTCGTTTGTTTTGTTCAGTGGCGCTGATGCATGTGAATGCACGTTCCTTTACCGACCGTGTTGAGGTGGAGTTGGACCAGTGCATCTGCAGACCGCATAGCTGGCATATCAAATCAGTATGGGATGAAGCATTCGTGTAGTTGTTATTTTTAAACGTTCTTCCCTTCTGATTCGGAAAAATTCTTGTGAGACTTGATATTTAATACTATCCGAGTTATTTCTACGTACAAAAACAATTCTGTTCGAAGTTTTACGGAACCTCAAAGCGAACGTTGGCGTATGACAATTTGACCTACATCGTGGAAGTTCACGAGATATGAGAGTCGCTCGATGAATGTGTCGGTTCTTCCCATACATTGAGAGGAAAGGAAGCAGAAGAAATCGGAAAATATTTATTATGTGCAAGTTTTGTGCATCTGTAGGATGGCTTGCGTCAAACGGAATGAGGTGATGATATTAACGATTGAGTGTTTTGATAAGGAAAAAACTTGGAACGATGAAGTATTTCTATTCACATGCACTTTCAACAGAAACTCGTGACTTATGGACAAATCCAATATGGCGGCTGTAAAATGGCGGGTAGACGCTTCGTTAATAAGTAGCCATAGCTCTTGTACGTCATTCAAACCAGATTGCATTATAATGAAAACCAACATTCCAAGTGAATTTTCGATGGACAAATAATTTTGTGGGAATTGCGACATGATGAATCAAATTAGTGAAACTCAGTTTATCAGCCAACGATATTATCTTGATTCTTAAAAAGTGGTGTTTTTACTGGGATCACATATGTATAAAATTTGGCATATGAAAGTTTTGAAGATTGATTATTGCAAATCTAATTTGACAGCTCAGATTTCGACAATCCAAAATCATAAATTCATATGGCAGTGTATCTGCATATGATTTGTGAAATTCAAAATGGCGGATACAATATGGCTGACAAAAATTCAAAAATTTCATATTTGAGAATTTCATTCCGATGCGTCTTGATAAATTTTCCAAAATTGAAAATAACGAATGCAATCAATGGATGGAAATGCAGAAGTCGATCGAATTCTTCGAAAGTGATTCTAATTTAGGAGTCTTTGAGGGGATACCAGCGGCTGGGCTTTTAAAATTTTTTTTGGGACGAACTACATAAAAATACGTACATTAATTCAAAATATCTCTCTGTACAGCATTTCTTGAAGTGCTGTACAGAGGGATATTTTGAATTATTGCTTGGGTTTTTCTTTAGTTTGTCCCATAAAAATTATAGCGCTGGTATCACGTCAACTCCAGAGGTTGAGAGGTAGTCAATTTGAAACATTTCCTCGGCAAGAATACTCTCAAGTGAACTCGTGAAGAAGTATGAAATTTTCAGGAATCAATCTTTAATTCTTCATCTTTCGCAGTACATCGCCCGAATTTTGAATTTTGAACAAAAGCTTATTATGTTACCGACTGAGAAAAAAATGTTTCTTAGAAAATCAAAATTCGAGCGATGTAGCGCGATAGCAAAAGGATTGAAGATTGATTCCTGAAAATTTTATACTTCATGAATTCAGTTCAGAATATTCTCGCCGAGAAAATGTTTACTCACACTGAGAAAAAGGTTTTCTTCTGACAAATCAACGCATTTGGTTGAGCATTTTCAAGAAGTATCATTTCATACAAATAAGACATATTGATTATAACCAAACATTGTGTTGAGTCAAGAAATTCATATTTATTAACTATAACCAAATCATTCATTTGATTCAAATTGATCGAAGTTGATGTGAATGAATATGAATTCTTGTCAAATTTAGATCTATCGAATCATAATCGGTATGAAGTTGACTCAAAGAAATATGTCGTGTATTCAACAACTATGTCATAAAATGAATATTAGTGAATATTTCTTTGGTCATATCCAAATATACGATTTATTTACTGTAAACGAATCTCATTTGAGTCAACGAATCCTTTTTCTCAGTGGGTATCCCCTTAACGGGATACCAGCGTACCATCCGAGTCAAGATTTTGTCTGCAAGATTTCTCCGAACTAAATCCACGGAACAGTCTGGAATTTTCAGGAAATATTCTTTGACATTTTAAAAATTGCGGTACATAGCCCGAATTTCAAATTTCAGACAAACATTCTCTTTTACTGAATGAGAAAAGCAACTTGTTTTAGAATTTGAAATTCGGGCTGTGTACCGCAATTTGTGATGTATCAAAGAATATTCCCTGAAAATCTTGAACTGTTTCATGTATTCAGTTCGGAGCAATTTTGCAGACAAAATCTTTCCTCGGATGGTACGCTGGTAACCCGTTAAGTGGATACGAACTTACCATCAAAGCACGGTTTTTTTTGGGCAAATAACTCGACACTGAATCCATTAAATAATCTTAAATTTTCAGGGATGGTTCTTTAGCGACCAAGATAAAGTCTCACAAAACCATCACTGAAAATTTCAGATTATTTTGCAAACCCAGCTTCGAGTAATTTGGTCAAGAAAACCCGTGCTCGGTCGGTCAGTTCGTATTCTTTCAAGTCTAGTGTATAAATGGGGCAGATCGGAAGTTGTTTTGTTTTATTGTTCGAAATCAGTTTTTGTGCGCATATCAAAAGACGTCAGTTGGTGTGAAAATACCGCAGTTGGAACCCGCATTAAATTATAGGGAGTAAACCAAATCGCACTGGTTATGATGTAATGTATAGCTAGCCTTCTGTAACTCTCTATTTAAACGTATATACTATAATAATTGAGATCGTTAATGTCACCGAAAACATTAAATCACTAAGCAGCGCTTGATTTCAAATTCATGTGGAAAATATTCCATCTATAATTTTCATTATTCAAGGTTCTCTCATAGACATAGAAATATAAGAACCGAACATAAACTACTGTGATAGATGAGGGAAATAAAGGTACTGCGGGAGGGGCGACAGGGTAAAGTTGTGCCCAGATTTCTGATCGACCGTGTATCTGAACGTGCGTAGTACTTTAAGCAGTTCGTTGTCGCAAAAATTTGAACATGAACACTAAACCTCTCAATCGCAATTGTTTTTTATTTTAGCATCAGAATCAAATGAATTGTGAATAAAATATTACAGTATTGTGTTCTTCCTCCTAAAAATCGATCATATCATTAAAAAACTAAGAAATATTCTTAAATTATTTTGAAAATTACTTTGTTTTCGAGTTTCATTTTTCTCCGTGTATGCAGCAGTTGAATAATTTCAAACAAACGTGTTGTCTTTCACACGAACTTTTCCTGTAAATTACGCATCAACAAATGTTCTCAATTTATAATAAGGCCACTCTCTTTCAAGTGAGCTAATCCCCTTGACGTTTTCTCAATAAGATTCGAAATGATCGGGATTCGTCGCAAAATTGGAGATTCCATCCCAACTTTGAAGGGCTGTTGGCGGTTTTTTTATACTTACAACAACATCTCAGAAATAACTATTGGCCGACTCAAAAGGCATATTGAAGTAAGATATTTTGTATACGCAAGTGAGGAATTCAGGAATTATGAATCAAAAGCTGCGGAAGATTGTATATCTGAACTCATCAATCTAGAATCGATGGATTTTTTTATTCATAAACTCAGAATGAAGCAGAGTCGAAAAATTCGGAAGCGATAAATTTAGCATTCAATCAGATAGCATAACGTGCCATTGGAACGTTTATACAAGGTTTAAGAAACGTGAGGGAAGTTTTCTGAACGTTAAGACAATGTCTGAAAAACACATTTTGCTGTTAGGGTACATGCTCTCACAATTTATTAGAAGTTTCCATGGCTCAGTAATCCAAGAATGGGAATCCACTAGATCAGGGAACTTTGAGTGTGAATTTCGTATGATGGGCATATTTTAAATATTCATAAATATCCCCATCAACGGCTTGTAATGACAAAGAATCTTACGCAAAAATTGACCGGAATTCAATGGGACTCCTTTGGACGTTCTTTTCCAGAGCAATTGGTCCATTCCGTTGAGTTCCTTTAACCGCTGAACACCTTGTAAGCTTGTGTCCTGTCAATGTTGGTTGTGTCACCATCCAAATTTTTACAAGATAAATACTTTGAAAACTGAGGAGTACCTCCCAATATTATTTGATCACATGCAAGTTTTGATTATGGTATTCTCACATCAACTGCCATCTTTTGTTGTGTGTACCAAAACATGATTCGAAAACAAAAAACATTTTCGATCCAGCCTGATATCAATTCCGCTGTTTTGAGCTGCGGAGACTCAATATGCTCGGTTCATATTCAGGTGTTGATTGAAGAGCGTTCATTAGAGAAGGTGACGAATGTACGGTGAAAAAATACTAGTACAATTTTGACCATTTCCTATCAGGAGTTTTCAACTCTTAATCTTAGAGTTATAACTTATCCGCCGTTAAGGTGATGCCAGCGACCCCTGAAAATGCAATCAGACCCATTGGTTACAAAAAGACACGACTCAAACTATTCTGACAAATCATTCGATAACGAAGCAACCTAATTGAAATATCGCTTTGTAAAGTTTTTTTTCCAATCAATAATGATGGTTTGTACTCTCTAAATCTGAATCAGTGGAATTCGACTGATTCCGCAGTTACACTGTTAGAAAAATCTGTCTTAAATTTAATAATAATTATTATGAAGTTTTTTACATAATATTATTATTCAATTTAATACTGTATTGTATATTAAAAACTGAGTATTAAATTTAATAACAATTATTATAAATTTATATACATGGAATTTCTATGAAATCCAATAATGTATTACATATTAAAATTTATAATTCTGAATTAACAGAAAAAAATCTTGAAGTTCTCAACAGAAATCATTGGGAATTTCCTTCATATTTTGGAATCCTCGCAACTGTTCCGAAGTGAGTACGTAATCGTGAATGTAGTCAAAGTCAATTGGAGCGCAAAGTTTTGGGGGCCTAACGGGGGATCGAACCTGCTTTCCTACCAAACCTAACCTACGACCTCACGCCTCAACCAGCTTGACTACATCACGATTGAAGAAATCGACTGTAAAATACGATGTGGTTTTAGATATCACATATGCTCTGTACACACACACATATATACATACATTCATAAAAGTATCCAATTTTGATTCCGTAAATAGAGTTGCATTGATAAAAATATGAAAGAGCAAAGAACAAGACTTACCCATATTTCAAAGTTATCTTGTTATCAACTATATGTGTATAAAAACTTCGGGAAGTTGTTCACATGTAACTAAAGCTAATTGAATTAGGACATATAATCATGGTATACATACCCATGAGTTATTGACCATTAGTGATAATTAAGAGGTTATGGATTCTATCACATGTATACACGTATATACTATTATATGCTCCCAAAAACACAGTGCGCAGTGAATTATGCGCATAGAAGCCATCTTTAACATTTTAACATGTATTATTGTTATTTTTCATTATAGATCATTAGAATTAGGAAGTTTGCATGGAATTTAATAATATATTTTGAATTTTCACAACCGATTATTAATTTTCATGCATTTAGTGTGAAAATTCATAAACATGTTGAGAATCACAGAATATTATTAAGTTCAAGATGTACTTATAGAATTTTCATATTAAATTTGAGAACTTTTCCAACAGTGTATAAGTATACCACTAATTTCAATCAGTTGAATTCCATTGCATAATCAGTGAATAGTCGCTGATTCTGCAGTTGGATGTTCTTTTCACTGATTACAATTAGTCGTATTTCACTGTGAAAATCAGTGAATACTCAGTGATTCGCAGTGTATATGCACTGGTTCGCAGTAGTATACTTATCACTGCAATCCAGTGAAATTCCACTGATTCAGATTTAGAGAGTACCAGGTGTGTGCGAGTACTCGAAATTTTCGAGTATTCTCGAGTCGAGTCGAGTCGAGTATTTCGTACTACTCGAAATTTTCGAGCTACTCGATAATCTTCGAGTAATTCGTCGATTTTCTCAGAATTATCATGAATTATCATTTGCCAAGGGTAGAATATTCTTAGAGAACATAAGGGATTGTTATCCACTATCACATATAGATTATATTCATATTCATATATATTATATACTTTTCGAGTACTCGAAAATCTACCAGATACTCGAAAAACTTTCGAGTGCTCGGTGAATTTCGAATACTCGGCTCGACTCGACTCGAAAAAATCACTACTCGCACACTCCTAGTTTGTACATAGCGATATTTAGATTCTATTGGTTTATTTTTGAATGATTTGTCAGAAAAGATTCGGCTCGGGTTGCATCTTCAGAGATCGGTGATATCCCCTTAAGCTAACAGCCGATTGTCATAACTTTTTATATAAACATCCCATCAGGAATTTGAGCACTTGAAACGTTTAGTGGAATGATATTCAATTGATTCCCGGTATGAACAAGGATTTGGAGACTTTAAACCGAAAGTTACAGCAATCTGCCCCCAGCTTCACGGCTGCTAGTTTCAGCTTCCTGTATGAAGCCTTCAGCTTCCATTCGAATCGGTTGAAATATGCGTGAGTCAAAAAACAATTTTTCAAACTCGACATTATTTAATAATATTTCCATAGTATCTCTTTTTCTTGTTCGAATAATTTAAGTGCCATATAGAATTATGAATTGTACAGTGAGAAAATTTTCCATTTACTTAATTGGTTATTCGTTCAATCTGAATTAGTGGTCCATCGATATGTTCAGATTTTCAACTGCCAAACAGCTTGCCATCGAATCCTGAGCATGTTCAATTCTTAAGTCGAGGATTCCATCAAGATTATTGAACGATTTTCAAAAATGGTCGGTCGGCTTAAGATGCTGTGCTTGGCCTCTTATATCTTTTTTATGCAGCTGAACTACAATCGCGTCTATGGTTAGAAAAAGATGGCTGTGCACATACGGCGCGGTCTCTTCCTACAAAATCCTCACCGGACCATACTATAGAGAAAGTAGGAAGTTGCATTCCAGTATGATATGGAGTTCAATGGCGAAGATCGTAATCATCGGTGTTATCCGGATATCTTCCATTGTAATGATTGTCTAATTGGGATGAAGGATGAAGTCTTTGTCACAGGTGTAGACCAAGATGATGACTTGAATGTGATTTGCTCTCATATAGAGTAAAGTGGGGTGAGATGACGCACTTTTGTAACTTCGTTACAGCTTAGGGTGATAAATATAATTTCGTTCACTCAAGAAAGATATGAATTGAATCTTGATAGCTTCCTTCATGAACTAGGTTTAATGTATTATTTGAAGCTTTAGAGAAGCGGGAAAGTACGTCATTGTACCCCAATTGTACTCTAAATTTTAGTCATAGACGCCTCTAGTACATGCGACAAGGTATAAGGTCTCTGGAACAAAAAAGAATCGATTTAGTCGATGCTTTTTTTTTCATTGTGGGGCACAGATTCGCGGTTTCCATGAATGCGGAATCCGTGATTCCAGGTCAATTCGTTCAGATGAACTGATGAGGAAGGGAAAAAATGTGATCGACAATGATAATTTTTGCGAGCGCGTATCCTTCTTCTTTCAATAATGCGATTATGGTGCAACTCACACCATGCTTCAGTAATGGTCCTATAATGGTTTCGTATGAGTTCCATCTGCATTGACAGAGAGGTTGAATGGTGGTGAGAATGTTTATCCGGAATTGACATTTATTGTTGAATATAGTTGAATCAATCAAATCAGCTATGTGTGTCTTCAGTGTACTATGTTGAAACAGATAAACACACAGAGAGATTTTTACACTGAGAAAACAGATATCTTGAAAAATACCATAATTTATGCATTTTCAGCGCTGGTCTAACCCGAGTCGAAATATTCACTTGCATGAATCTCTAAAAGTACCATAATTTCTTGGGCTTTTTGAAATAAGTATGGTACCTTCCGTATAAAAGTCCAAGACATTATGGTACTTTTAGAGGTTTTTTCAGGTAAATATTTAGACTCTGTCAGACCAGCGCAGAAAATCCATAAATTATGGTACTTTTTAAGATACCTTTTTCTCCGTGTAGACAGTCAAACAGTTCAACAAACGAGCAGATATGGCAAATAGGTCAAGCTAATCGAGGAAACCATGTGCTTATTTATCAACATACTATTTTTTTCAGTATTAACCCGTTGAGTGCTTGAGTTAATTTCTTAATTTCTTCAATTAATTCTTGAATTAATTTGAATTTATGTATGAGACAAGTTTACCGCTAATTTGCTTTGAAATCTTCAATTTCATATTCTCAGTTGAATAATCGTCTCCATTAAAAGATATTATAAATTCTGATTCATGTAAAATCTTGAAAATATTCAAAAATCTTCAACATCATGTAAGAAATTAGATAAAGTGATTTTTTATCTTATACTTCCAGATTCGTCTAATTGAGTCTGTGAAGATTAAAGAAGAATTACCAGACAACGCATCCAAAGAACGTCCTCACGATGCTGCAGATGGTACCACCGACGATGATTTTCAAACCCAGGAAATTCCAACAACTGATGAGCTGAAAGACTGTGCAGATAATGGAGCCAATCAATCTGTTTCCCAAGATGAGTGCAAACCCACAATCCCTCGAGTTCGGAAACCTAAAAAACGTGGACCCTGTTCCGAGTACATTAAGAGAAGAAGACCCAAAAAGAAGAAAAATATTCCTATGACAAATGAAGAACAATTGAATCTTTCGAATAAAGAATCATCAAAAACTCAAGATAAACAAGAAAAACAAGACAAACAAGTGATTCCGGGTAAACGTAAGTATTTCCCGAACTCAGCAGGTCTGTACGAATGTCCTGTGTGCTCCCTCTCGTATCGCAAAGCTTCAAATTTGAGCTCACATATCATACATAACAGTAAACCAAGGGAATATATCAATAGAAAATTATCATTTTGCAAAACGTACTCGGACTCTTATTTGAAATATGGATGTGCGTTCTGTGTAGAAAGATTTGTTCTCAAAGTGACTTTGCAAGCACATATATTTCATTTCCATTCTGATGAAGTTGGTGTTAATCGTTCTTCCACGATCGCATCCGTCGATACATCTTTTGATGCATCTGTCGACAGTAGTATGAATACTGCCGACACTTTCGATACTACCAATAATGAGTCGGATTTGGGACAATCTCGGCAAGTAAAAGGAAATCAAAAAGACTTGAAAAGTGAAAAACCTGTAAAAAAATTGCGACAAACTACGATGAACGAATTTCTCAGTGTCTCAAATAAAAAAGATAATGATACTGAAACCAGTACTCCCACCGCCATTACTAAATCGACAGTAGCTCAGGAAGAAAATGATGTATATCAAATGAGTGCTTCCTCGAATACTCCAAGAACAGTCAAAGATGCGAATGGTACTCCTACCCGGAAGAAATCTATTAGAGGGAATGAAAATTCTGATGAAGCGATTATGGCATCACTAGAAGACTCGAGTGACAATGAAAGTGTAACTCCGAGAGATCGTTATCCTCTCCGCAAATCCAGGGGCAATTATCTTCGGAATTTCCTTACTGAACGAGCTATGAGCACTCGCAGTTACAGAAGAACAACTAGCATCGGTGGTGAAGATTTTGAAACTACGGATTACTTTTTGAGACCATCGCGCACAGCGGCAAGGAATAGTCATTTATTTTCAAGTAATTATGGGTATTCGGATAGCTTTGATTCAGACGATGAATATAATTTCATGTTATCTTCGAGAAATTTGAGAGGTCGTAGTTCTTTCACAAAAGCTATCGAACGAGAGTTGAAATTCATATACCAATGTCGAGAATTCTCTATACCTTTAGTGAGATGCGATTATGACCAAAATCACGTGGATGGTGAGAATTCCGAAACTAGTTCACAATGTTCTACGGATTCTGTAGGAAGTTCTAACTGTAGTGAAATTCTTGACCGTTTGGATGATGTGAAGAAAGAAAAATCTAATCCTGAATATGAAAATCATGTAGTCGAAGTATCTCCTGATACTGTACTAGACCATGATCTTCCACAAATTAATTCTTCAAGACTGGAAGAGTTTTTAACGGATTGTAACAAGAGTGTTAAGTCTGAAAACTCACAGTCACAATTCTTTTCTCAAGAGGATATCAAAACGATAAGGTCATTCAACGTTCCTAACGTCGTTTTGAAAGAAGTGGAAATCAGATTAGTAAGATCACCTCATATTGACAATTTGGCCACTCAAACAAATACTTCGCAAGCGAGCACTTCCGACGATAGAACAACTTTTGTATGCAAAATTTGTGAAATGGGTTTTCCTTCTAAATATGATAAAAAACGGCATGTCAAATCAATTCACACAATTTATATGTCAAGCATATGTGGGGCAAGGTATACTATCAAGGACAAGCTAATTGAACATTATATGCAGCAGCATGTTGCAACAAAACAGAACAAGTGTTACGTTTGCTACGCATCATGCTTTTCTAAAGTTTTATTGAAACAACATTTAACGTTACACTGTATCAAGGCTTTACGATTACCAAACGATACTTTACCGGTGGATGTTGATCTCAAATGCGATGAAATATATAGAAACAATACTTGTCTTATTTGCGGACAAACATTCTGGTTACATTCCGGTTTAGAAGCTCATAAAAAAACATGCAAAGCCCCAACAACTCAAGTTCCACCAGAAGTGTCAGATACTGTGAGCAATGATAATCAGCACATTAAAAGCCCACGTGCGACAGTAGCGAGTGGACCGTTTACTCACTCAAGAGTCAAAAATCGAACCACTCAAAATAAATATCGGTCCTCTGCAAATGTAAACGGAACCGTTTTTTCATCCATGACAGAACCACCAACGTTTTTGAATCCGTATTCTGTGAATCAAAAACTTGACACTCTCCACCAAAACACTCCACAACTCGAAGCAAGTGACCTGTCCGCATCAGATGTGATCCCACAAGACGAGGAGAATGGTGGGATACAGGGAAAGAGATTCCCATGTGATATTTGTGGGACTAGATTTCAGACTTACAAGACTTTATGGCAACATCGGCGTACGTACATGGATCCACCGATTGAAGTTTGTGACGTATGCGGTACCGCTTTTGCCACAAAAAGACTGTTGCGAAAACATTTCACTTCCGCCCACGTGCATGAAATTTCTCAGACCTATCAGTTCCATTGCAACATTTGCAATCAAGGTTTCTTTAAGAAAGAAAATTTGAGGATACATGAACTACATCTGCATTATAATAAAGTTCATCCCCTTCCACAAGAATGGAAGAATCCTGATCAGCAGTGTAAAACGAACACTATGTGCAACATCTGTAATCTCATTTTCGAAACTCACGATCGTTTCATCGAACACAGTATGTACTACTATAAAAGTCAAAAGTTTCCCTGCTCTTTCTGTGGTAAAACGTTCGAAGGGATGTATATGTTGCATCATCATACCAAATTAACTCATTATCCAGAAGAAACCAGGAAATCTTATTGCTATGTTTGTAACGTTTGTGGCGAGGGATTTAAACATCAATCTCATTTCCACGCACATAAATTACACGTTCATGGCAAAGAAGAAGGTACAGTCAAATCAACGTCGTCTCATATCAATCATCCTGTGAAAGATGCGTCCGAAGTTTTAGAAGAAAAAGTTGCCGTGAATCAAGAATCGAGTGCCTTCACTCTACCGGATTTAACCAGATGTAAAATTTGTCACATAAAGTGCATAAGTGATATAGAAATGAGAATGCACGAAGCAGAGTTCTCTAACGATGGATATCCGTGCGATAAGTGCTCCAGAAAGTGTCGCACGATGCCTTTATTGCAGAGACACAAATATCTCACGCATTTCAATTCCACTTTGAATATTGGACACAAATGTACAATTTGTAATGAAGTCTTGCTTACTGTAGTCGCGTTATTGTGTCATAACAAGCATTTTCACAACGTTAAAGATTCGGACTTGAGTGCGTCGAGTAATACTGAAAAGAATTCTGCCGGAAATCAAGAATCTGAAAAATTATTGAATTGTACGGCTGGTGAAAGACGAGTTGATTCAAATTCAAATAAACCTTCGAGTGAAGCGACAACGGAAGGTATTCTCGTTTGTCAAACATGTCAAGCCAAATTTGTGACTGTCATGGAGTTGAAGGATCATATTATGGAACTGTCAAATCAAGGGAATCACGCATGTGATATGTGTCCAAGAAAATTTCTCAAACCATTGTACCTGGAACGGCATAAGTGTAAACACAGGGTTAAAAGTGTTGGTAACTTCAGGTACTTGTGTTCCGTCTGTAAAGAAGGATTTATTACAATCAATGGTCTTATTTCCCATGACTTACATTTACATGCACAAGAAATACATTCCGATCTTCTCAATAAATCAAATCAAAACGAACAAAACGAGGCAGATGTCTGTGTTGGACAAACAACAATCAATTCTTCCACGAATCAACCTTCAAGTGAACAAGTCGAAGAGGATCCCGCAGCCGGATGGATGAAAATTCGAAACAGTATGATACTAGCTACTAACGTGTCTTCTACTTCATCGAGTTCGAATAATCAAAAACTCTCCAGAAATATTCTACTACCTACGCAAAGTGAAACCACTCCCATCGATCCTCTTTTAAAATACTCCAACCCCGAAACCGCTCAAAAGCCTTTAATTATTCAGTGTACTGTTTGCAGTTTGAGATTCGATAGTTCTAGAAATCTTACGAGACACGTTTTACAGTACTCGAATCAAGGCGATTACGTATGCGAAGTGTGTGGTAGAAGATTTTCCTGCCCCTCGCGGTTTAGAGATCATCATCGGAAACACTTGAGCAAGGACGCCCAGAATTTAAGATATTTTTGTTTCGAATGCGGAGAGAGATTTCAAGATCCAAGATCCGCTCATGCGCATTGTGTACACTTCCATGGACCGCAAACGAGATTTGGTACAGGTAAAAATCCAGTGTCAACTACTGCTGTATTGTCTACTCCCAACAAAAACCCTACACAAACTCAACAAAGAACAACTGGAAATCTTTTAATCACCAAACCTCCCGAACAAAGTTCGGGTATTAGCAACGCTGGGAAAAATCTCACTGCTAATAATCCTATGAGAAATGTCGTCAACAACGTCAACAATTCTGGAAAAAAAAGTCTTCTCATCAATACCAACAACGGCAAAAGTTTAGTGAACAATAGAATCACGGTGAAAAAGTGGTCTTATTTCCAACCAGTTTCATCCGGACCCTCTAATCAAAGAAATTTATCGTACGATGTCGTTATCGACAATCCTAATTCCTTACCGATAGAAGATAGAGATCCTCTCGCGATAGATAACACCGCCACAGATGTCGAATTAATTGTACCAAATCTATCTGATATGATGAATAGACATAATCTACTTCAGAATAATAGTTCGAATAACATAATCGAAATCACAAATGGTACATCACAAATAAAAAATACGAATCCTTCGAATGAAACTATAACCTACACTTGTCCTATATGTATCTTAGAATATTCCAGCTTGAGACTCTTCCAAACGCATTATAGATACGTTCATGCAAATGCATGTGCAACTTCGGCCCAGCAAGCAATGATGATGGAGAACGATCCTATTATACATTGCGTAATTTGCAATGCACCTTTCACCGAAGAAATAGATTTCAAAGTCCATATGGACAGCGTTCATATGCCGCGTTGGAATGTTGTGCAAAATCATGACCCGAACAATAGCGAACAAATCTCACAACCTTTATTTCCGACTCAATCATTGAATCGTTTGGTGCACGAAGTTTCCGTGTCGCAAGGAGTAGAAGAGAGGAAAAGAAAATTAGAGGATATCCAGTCTAATACAACTCCACCTCCCCTTAAGCAATTGCGACTGCAAGTTGAAGATGATGTGGCGACGATTGAACCAGCGGTCAAACAAGAACCTAATGATGTGACTGACACGACTGATGTGACAAGTAAAAATACTGTCTCCGAAGATGCACCTGCACCACCTGATACCACTAAAATTGGTAAATTAAAAGTCCGATCGTTTGCTAAAATTGTAGAAACTTTATCTTCTGAAAGCGCTAACGATAATCAACTAACTGTCAACAATAATCAAACTAATCAGCCTTCGGTTTACGGTAGAACGTATGCAAGACCGAAAGAACCAATGGGTGTGATCAGGTATGTTCCAGCGAATCGAATATTCATCGCACAAACAGCTAATCTTTCTCAAAATTCCATGTATCTTCCATGAAGATCGATTGATGTAAACACCAACGAGTTTCTTAGTAGCTCACAATCTTCTTAGTTTTTAACCATTTATTCATTTTGTGAATGATTCATAATGTTTTTTTTCCTGCGTCATAATATTATTTCAAGATATACCAATGGATGAAGAGATTTCATATTCTAAAGCAGATATGTTTGATCTGTCACGCGTTGGCACTGAAAAGAATTTTTGTTGTTTCTTCTCTTTCAAGGAAAGTTTCACCCCACATATTCATATGAATTTAATTTCAATGATCTTGCAAACCCTTCATCCAGAGACTGTAATATTTCACAGTATACGAAATCATGACACCTCTTTTCCTTAGGGTAGTCACCCACCGTTCGTTACACGTTTTTATGATATGCGATGAAGGAATCATGATTGTTGGTGTATTCTTCCTGATCACGTACAAATGCATTTAATTTTCTTCGATGCAACTGGCAAATATTTATCAAATACTGTGAAACCGTATGTATTCACTATGTTGAAATATTGGTACGCGTTCATTGTTATCTTTGTTCAGTTTTGATAAGCACAGAGATCAGTGAGGATACGAAATTTGTATATTTATATAAATATGTATATACGATATGACTTAATGACGAGCTATAGTTTACAGCTGTTTTTCAGTTGAAATAGATCCAAGTTTAAGTGAGAGAGCATAATCTATGGATCTTATGGACGGAAATGCTTATTATCACACGAAAAAAGCAAAAAATTGTGTTAACATTCGCATAAGGTTGTAATATTCAGGCATTTTATATAATCACTTTAATGTAAGTTAGAATTGAAATAACTGAAGTACTATATGCGGTAGCAATAATGAACTATCAAAATAAGTGTCCACAACTTTCGAATATTAATAATATTCCTTGTATAAAATGATGTTCCACATAGTATTTATATAAATGTATGTGTGATGATGAAAATGTAAACTTTGGATACCTTCCACTGATGAGTTTCTCTTCTAGTTAATGTACGGTATCGTGTGAATCAAAGGACACGTAGAATTGAATTCACATGTGAATTACTAAAAATGATAAACAAAGGAGGGAGGATTATGTCAAATTATTACACGCGATGAGCGACATGCAAACAAAACTCATGTGAAGTAACTCGTGTTTCAAGTGAATCGTGTGACGAGTTGTTGCTTCTCTGTCACTTTCTTGTTTACTTGTTACAAATTGTAATCAAAATTGTGTTCAATTATTATCTATTTGACACCTCTCAAATTCACTTGTTGAGGGATCTGAGTTTTGTTCATATGACGCACTGTTAGAAAAAATTTGTGAATTTCATGTACAAGATTTGGAAACAATTAACACATACTTTGACGTATTGAATTCGCCACAGATTTTATACAAATTCAAATCAATTTTGGTGTGAAAACTATTTCAAGATAATATTGTGTTTGAATTTCGACAAAAGTGGGGAAGATTGAATACAAAAATATGCGTTGATTGCTTCAAAAATTTTGTATTAAAATTGATACAAATATTTTTTACAATGCATGTCTATTAAATGAATTGAAATATTGAGATATTTTTTGCGTACTCGCAAAAAGATAGTAAAAAAATAGACTGTGAAAACCAATTTATAAAATCTTATCTCGCTAAAAGTATCTCACACAATGTTTAAATTTTAGATTCCAATTCAAGTTGGATAAAGTTCATGGAGAGCAACCCTCAAGAGAACAGAGAGCTGTGAAGAATTTATATTGACATATGAACTTGAAATCCATTTAAAATTGACCTATGTGACTTGCATTCCTTGAGGATGGGATATATGTCCGATTATGACAATACAAAGTACAGAGTTCACTTAGATTCTGATGATTTGGAGAGTACACAATAATATAATTGTTGATTTATTGCTTCATATATGCTTTTCGATTTACACAAATGAATTCGTGACTGATCGTGAACTCAATGAACTTGTTAATTCAATTTCACGTGATCTTTTAGGAAATGGGAATTATTTTCTACCTCCCACAGTCAGGGTTAATAGGACAAAAATAGCTCACTTTCATTTCATTTTTTAAGTTTGTAGAAAAATCGCAACTGTATATCCTGGTGAAAAGAATTCCTCTGGAAATCTCAAAAAATCTCAAACATTCCTCTGAAAATTTCTGAGAACCCCTCAAAGGCTTTGAAAATTCGACATGTACACCAGTATATACATTATATGAGGAAACATTGTAATGCTTCAGTATCAACATTTATTCGAAAAGAAATATCCAGAATTATACCATCCACTAATTTTGTTTATTGTAGGATTAAGTATTCACTCAACGTGAGAAATATTTCGCGTGTACGACGAAAACGATTCCACTAAATCTGTATTGTTAAGATGGAGAAAGTTCAAATTCTGTTTCGCGTAAGGCCCTCGAACAGTCTGCCAGTTCCAATGTATTCATAAAGAATTTTTGAAGAATTCTCAGAAATTCATTATAAATTTCTTCGAACTGATATTATGGGAATTCATTTGAAACAAGCCTAAGGTGTACAGAGAAAACAAAAGTTGAGTTTTAAAGGTTTGAAAGTCATTATTTTGTGCAACTATTGTTTTCTGCTTATATTTATGTGCAAAAGAGATTTTAATTAGATCATTTGTGTATTTGGCAATGCAAATGAAAATTCCAAACGGAAGCAAATCGATTGTTGAAATTTTTGAATTCTTTTATCCCAAAATGTACTTTATTTTCAGCATTATATCCCATCACAATTGTAAAACTGATGTAAAATAATTATATTTCTCTATATTAGAGTTGTAATCTGCGTTGTTTTTTCATCTCCATCCATCTGTTTGCAAATTCATAGAAACACAACATGCAAATGTAATATTATCGATTTACCAAAAGAATAAACTTATCGATGACGGAATTGATGCGAAATAGTGTACTGAAGTTGACTGATGTAAAGTTGTTATAGAATTTTTTTCTTTGAGTAAAATAAGTATAGAAGGATTTGAGCGATGTGATATTTTGTTGAACATTTAAAATATATGAATTTCTGAAGTGAAGTTTGCACGCATTTCTGGAAATCATTGGCGTTATTTCTTCGAGAACAGGGAAATTGATTGATGAATTTGTTTTGTTCTATAAATTATTCTTTCTGATATTTCCATCCGGTCAATCGTAATGAATAATTTTAATTTCCGATCTAATTCCTAATACAAAAAGAAAAAACCCAACACCCCTTTTGAACAATAAGATGCTCCGTTGAACTTTTTTATCAATTGAAATAGCTGAAGCAAAAGTAACGAAATTTCCCTTTAATAGACATCTCACTAGTTAATGATTTTTGTTAACAGCTATATTGTGATGGATCAATCTATGTTTGTTGTGTGAATACAATGCTTGAAAAGTCTGTTTCTTGAACAACTTCAAGTTAGATATTTATTTTGACAATTAAATTGTTTTTCGATTGTCTTCTTTTATTCTTGTTATATACGAGAAAGGGTCAAAAAGTGAATTAGGTACTAATGGAATTCCTGCCACCATCTGTTATTACAACATTCAGTACAAATCCTAAAAAATTATTCATGACGTTTCATGAATGTTACTCCATAACAAGGCAATTCACTTTATTCTACAAAAGTGAACTAAGGTCTATAACGCGATTACCGTGTAAGCTGATAGTACTGGATAATGTACGACTTTCGAAAGATTGAATCAATACGTGATCTATGTTACTAACTGCGGTAGATGGTTTTTACACTACCGAAAACGGATACTGAAATTGTTATAAGATTTTTATGAGCAAGGCGATCGTAACTGTGAGATGTGGCTGACCCGGCATAGTGAAAATCCGTGTCGAGTGGATCAGATGATGCAATAAAACTTTTTCAGTCGCATACCCTAGCTCCACGGAGCCCCACAGTTATTTGTTGTAACGTTAAACTGACACTATGTCTGATTTAAACTCATGAACGGTGTTGATGAATATTATTCATATCAATATTCGACGCCGTCGACTCGATAAATTTTTGTTTCGACGCATGAACATGAAATGATATTGAAAATATATGTTATTTCTCAAGATATGATTGATTAAAAGTAAAATTCGATTTTTATGTATATTCTTTCCGTTACTTTGATGTTATCTCAATGATTGACTTGCAGATTATTTTTCAGGCTGACATTTAATATTGAATTGATGTTTATGTGGTTCTATACATACATATTTTGTCAATTTCTATTCATAATTTTAGAGATGATCATATCACATCATCCAATTCACTACCTTCAGCAGTTTTATGAAATTTGAATCAGTACGCTCGTTGCGAGTATTCCATCCAACAGAGTTCAGACAGATCTGGATTCCGAGAGATTCAGAAGAACTCAGGGAAATGAAAATTTGATTCAAAACACCGGGGATTCTCATGAAAATTACCAGAAATTCTCAGAAACCTAAAAATCTCAGGGAAATAATTACCCCAGCACAACTAGTTCTCAAACAGTTCTTAGAGAATACCATTTGAATCCCTAGTGGAAATGCACCATATATGACCCACATATGACCCATATATATACCATATATGGATCATATATGTTATGAGTAATCCAAACATATATGAACCATATATGATCCATATATGACCCATATATGATTTATTTCCATTTATTGAGGGGTATAAAAAAATCTCTCCTATGAGAATTGAACGCGGTTCGTTGGGACCGGACTCCATCCCCCTTTCACTGGAGCCACCGCCGGGCGCTTGAAAGAAGCGACTTCTTTCACGTATATGAACTCCCGCTTATTCTTGAAAACCATATATGACTCATATATGAACTCCGAATTGGTAAATCAACAATAATTGTGGATCACATATGAAACATATATGAGTTATTGCAGGTCAGATTCACAATGAGTTCCTCAATATTTTTAGAATAATTATTTTTGAATTCTTCGTTGAAAAATATGAGATATTTGTCAAATTTGTTTGTTTGCTCTTTTTTATTTTATTGTGTTCACCGGTTTACAATGTGTCAGAGCTTTTAGTTTTGACAAATCCAGTTCTTTTTAAATGCGTGTATCTCGAAAAGGTCTCAACACACAGAATTACTAATAAGGCATAAGAGTTGGGATTTTTTCTGAACTTTTCAAAAATTCGAGTGAAATTTTTTTTTCCAATTTGTGTCTAGTGGAATGCCTACGGTGGAAGTAAAAATGGTAGTTTATTCGAATTTGGACATTTTCAGCCCTCTGAGATCACCAGGAGTCCAAAAGGCTCTAGGGGGAGTCTGTGGTTCCGTACCCTGACGAAAATTTTTGTCATAATTTCTGATAATTCCTCATTGTCCCAATTCATGGAGAAAATATGAGGAATTCTATTGTTCTTTCTCATATTTTCTCCATGAATTGGGACAATGAGAAATTATGAGAAATTATGACAAAAATTTTCGTCAGGGTAGCCTACAGTGCTTGTCGTGAATTTTAATTTGTGCTGCCTTCTGTTATTGTCAAAGACACCGAGATGTAAATTTTACCGAGAAATCTGCAAATATATTTGAAAGACTGCGTGAATGGCATCTGTTGCTTTGGTTTGGGGTCCGAAAGGCCCTGTGTAATCTTTACGTAAGTACTTTGAAGTGTGACCTCAACGGGTTAATTTTTTTATTTAACAAACACGATCGATCTAGGGTGCATAGCAATACTTTTGGTTCAGTTCTGAAAATGGTAATTTTCTACGACATTCAAGAAATATAAATAAAACAAGACAAAAAAGATAACTCAATAACTTAAAATTACACATGGATCCGTCCATGAAATGTCTCGTATCTATGCTGCATTACAAATCTTGAATAATCGAGCACGCGGAGTTCTCAGGCCGCCCTTATTTTGTCTAGATCTCTCGAATGCCGTGGAGTAACATTTTCGAAAACGAAACGAAAATGATCGTTATGTTCCAGAGATTAGTTTTGCTTGTGGAATTCCAAAATCAGCCGTATTCGAATTTGAATAAAATACTCTTTTCACTTCCATCGTCGAATTACGGCAAAATACGTCCTTGGAAAGAAATTTTCTCTTGACTTTGTGAAAAGTTGAGGCAAAATCCTAAGTTTCATGCCTTGGTAATAATTTTTTGTATTGAAAGCTTTCCAAGATACAGGCATTTGAAAAAAAGTGG
This sequence comes from Gonatopus flavifemur, assembly GCA_018340375.1. NCBI lineage: Eukaryota > Metazoa > Arthropoda > Insecta > Hymenoptera > Dryinidae > Gonatopus > Gonatopus flavifemur. Next base: position 41,946,704 of record JAFFJZ010000003.1, on the reverse strand, counting down.
GTTTTAGAAACCAAAAACTTCGACATATGTTGTAAACCTGAAATCATAATAGAATAAGAAAAAAAGAAACAAATGATACGTATCTCACATTTTTCAACAGAGAATTCGGGATAACCATTTCAAAAAGATTTATGAACTCTTGGAAAATCCGATATGACATGATCCATACATAGCAAATAATTATACCAAATATGAATCATATATGTTTTTGACCGTTTCCTGCAAACATATATGTTGCGCGCGGTACCATATATGCTTTATATGTATCACTGATGAGGCTTCGGCCACATATATGGGTCATATATGGGTCTTATATGTGTCATATATGGGGCATATATGGTCATATATGTTTTGTGGGAATCACATATCGGTCATATATGATTCATTTCCACTAGGGATGCCACGCTTTTTGAGAGAATTCTTTAAAAATATGCACAATCATTCATTTGAATCCAAAAATAATTCCAAAAGTATGCTCGTTATGTCAGTAGAAATGAAAACGTATAGAAGTTCAGAAAGAACACGTAATCTGCCCAAAAAAATTCATAATACATTTACATCTGAATCCATTAGGTATAAATAAATCACACCACAAAGCAGGCATTCTGAACTTTCTCATAATTAAATAAACCTTTGTAATTAAATATCGAGTCTCTCACAAATTTCCTATCAAAAAAGATAGAAATCACAGAGTTTTTTCCATCGTTTTGTATTTTCTATAAGGGATTTTACACGCTCGATACAATCGATTAGTTCTTCCATACATGAAAGATCGTTTATACGAATGTATTTTTACAGTCAATATTTACATATTTTGAGTTGATAAATGATTCAATTCATTATCCACGAACAATTCATCAATTTGTACACGCGGAGAAAATATACTGACGAAAGATTATTCAAAGTTGAGTAAAACGGGGACATAGTGGCATTCCCGCGAAGTTTGAAATCTGGTTGACTTAATTTTACTCGACTACAGATGAAAATCCATTCAGATGTTTTTCAATAGTAAGCAACTTGTTGAGATAATGAAAACATTCGAATTTATTTCCATCTGTAGTCGAGTGAAATGAAGTCAACCGGATTTTAAACTTCACGGGAATACCACTATGTCCCCGTTTTACTCAACTTTGGGTAATCTTTCGCCAATACATTTTCTCCGTGCACTCTTCTCTTCTTTAGTTACATCATTTTGTTGTATACAGAACTTCAACCTTGAAATCATATGATATGGCACTTACTCTCAAATATTATATGTTTCTTGCATCGAAATGAATTACTAACTGATTATTACATTGCATAATTCACTCCACTTCATTGAGCAATCTCAAAATCTCGTACACGCACCTATTCAATCAATTCATAAGAGAAAATATACTACTGATTAGAGATGATCTGGATTGGGAATTTTCCGGAAAACCGGATACCGGTTATTCCCGGATATTGAAAATCCGGATAATCCTGAGTACAATCATCCGGCTGGATACCGGATAATATTATTGTTTAGTATTATATGTCACATACCAAAGAAAGTGCTATTCCAAACAAATTATTTGAATGAAATGGCATTTATGAACATGAATCTAATTTTACTTGTAACATTTCAGGGTGTCTATTGTTATCGAAAAATTTCATTCCAGGACTTTTCCAGGAGTTTTCAGGACAATTGATTGAAAAACTCCAGGAGTCGAATAATTTTTTTTTTTGTTATGCATTTTAAAGGATAAGATTAGCTCTTTAGACTTCAAATAAAGAGGCAGAGACGTCAGCATGTATATTAATGTATATATACATTAGAGAAACCTTTTTTATGATAAGAAAATACGGGAGAAATTTTTTTTTAACAAATATAACACGTGCCTTAATACAATCCAAGTTCATTTCTTTGATAAAATCTTAGTATTTTTTTCAAAAACCTCTCAAAGTATACGGATTAGAGATAAAGTTAAACAAACAATTTTGTAGGAAATTGAATTCTCTACAAAGGAGATTTGGTCTATTTTTTCCATAAAATGTATATTAATATATTGAATATGACTTATTCATACACGGATAAGAGTGTTTCTTTGAATCTAACAAATTTTTTTATCTGGATAGAGCGAAATAAATATTTCTTTAATTGAAATAAATATTTTGTTGGTTTGGAAGAATTTATCATTTGATCCGTGTCTCAAAGCAGAAATTTGTTTGTATCAAAAAAATATTTATTTCCGTCAAACACATATTTTTTTCGCCCTATCCAAATAACAATTCCTTAGATTCAAAGAAACACTTTTACCTGAGTATTACAATGTAAATCTTTATTTATCATTCAGTTATTTTTTTTTAATCTTTAATCTTTATCTATATTGAATAAATATAAATTTTATGAAAAAAATAGAAGAAATATTTTTCGTAGAGAGTTTAATTTCCTACAAAATTCTCTTTTTAACTTAATTTCTAATCCGTATACTCCAAGAAAAATACTTGAATTTTATCAAAAAAGAACGTAGATTGTCTTGAGGCACGTTTTATATTTGTTGAAAAAAAGCTCTCCCATATTTTTTCATCATCATAAAAAATATTTGTTTTGTAGCGTTGAAAAAAATCCAATTCTTAATGACTGCACTATAATATACAGGGTGATTCTTGATTGGTTGAACTCAACCCTCAAACCAAGCTTCAAAAATTTCAAAGAAAAAAGTTGTTTGTTTCCATGTCTAGAATATGCCTAGAAGTATGATCCACGAGTCATATATCACCCTATATATTAGGGTGTATTGAAAAACCTTTTTTATTAGCAATTCGAAATTTTAAGTTGATGAAAAGCTATTTTCATGACCACGCATTCACCAGAAAAAAACCTGAGTGGGATTGATAAATCCTTAGGTCTCCCGCACGAAGCCTGAAGTTTCGAATTTTCTTCATTGAAATTCATTTCATCTACAATTTCTTTTCAAACATGAAGATCAATATGAATTCATGTTTTGAATTGAAATGCATATTCAACAAAGTATTAAGTACAAGTATACATGAAGAATGAATATCCTCGTGCAACTTGTAGGTCTCTCATATTCGATCCAAGTCGTTTGGTTTTCTTTTAGCAAAAATGAAACTTTCCAAAATCAGAGAAACTCTGTAAATTGTTCTTACTTAACTTTCGTGCATTTTTTTATATTTTTTTTCAAAAGGAATACTTATTCCATAATCAGGAATTATTGTTAAAACATTACTATCCCTTTGTAACTCAATGCCTAATTCACAATACTTGTCAAATATAGTGACCCTAGAAAGCGGGAGCTGGCGGCCTCCACCATCTAATTGTTTGTGTCTATTCCAATCTTATCACACGTTGAAGTCTAATGAAAAAGATTACACTGTGATGCATGAACGATTCATTTCAGAATGAACATGATTGGCAAATACGATTTTGAGCTCCTTCAATGACCGATTGGTCAAGAGGGGCGTTGCGTAGCTCCGTTACGGAGCTGAAGTTAGCTACTAGCAGTCCATAGTTATATAGTCGAAGGAAAAATCCATTGATTCTCGCCAAATCTCATGGATTCTTGCCAAATCCAATTGGATCTTGTACAACGTTCTAACCAAATCCTATTCAACTTTTTTCAATGAGATTTTATCAGATGAATGCATTGTGTTCAACGTGAGTCTGATTGAATCCTGTACAACGTTCTGACCAAATCTTATGGAATTTCATTTATCAGATTCAATGGATTCTTTCAACTAGGGTGGTAACATACCGATACTTTAGGTTCATTTGGCATGTAACACTCATTATACTTACAGCAGGACCTCTTCATGGGCGTTTTCGATAACTGATCTGAGCAGAGCAAGAGTAAACTGTAAAAAGTAAATGAGGAATTTTCATCCAAATTTGGTAGTAGCAAAAATCCCTCACGTGGGATAAATTCATTTCTCCTTATTCTGTGGGAATCTTCCTTCATTTTGGGGAAAATTCCCTAAAAAAAAGGAATTTTTCCAAATGAAGGAAAATTTCTCCGAAATATAGGGGAGATGGATTTCCCCCACGTGAGGGATTTTTGCTGCCAATAAATTTGGGGGAAAACTCCACTTACTTTTTACAGCGTAATTTTTAACCAATCCAGAAATTAGAAAAAAACAATTTTGAGTATTTTGACTGGTTGAAAGTTACTCTCACTTTACTCGGAGCAGTTATCGAACAGATTCCATATCGAACTGCTAGGGAACGGATTATCTTTCTATATTGAACTCCCTTTTCCATTCTTATCAAGAGGAATGAAGAAGGAACAGAGAAAAACCGCATACAAAGATATTGCATATGGAGAGGTTTGACTGTAGTAAAATTTGCAAGTGCGCTTTTTAAAAAACGTTCTTCTTAAGTGCTACCCAAAAAAAGTTGTCTTGATTCCATACTCATTGTCTCATATATAACGAAAACAATATTTTTTCCTGTTCCAAATAAGCTTGTTTTCCCGTATGGGGATATTGTGCTGATAAATGTCTGCAAAACTCTGAATAATCTCTGATACAACGCTGCATTTTTTCAGTAAACTCTGCAAAACTCCGACAAATTCTGGAATCCTGATGCAAAATCTAATATTTTTGGAACATTTTGTACAGACTTTTTTCAGACTTTTCTCAGAGTTCCTCAGATTTTTTTCAGGCCAATAGGAACGAAATTTTACTCTTAAAATATTCTGACAAAACTCTGAGAAATTTCCGACCATTCAAAATTTTCCGGATTCTATAAATATATTCGTATTCTATATTCAAATATCATAAGTGAAAAAGTGTTTGAAAGTGAAAAAAAATTTTCCTCAATAGTCAGACAAATGTTAGGAATTTGTCAGAGTTTTGTCAGAATTTATTCAGGGCGCAATTTTGTTCCTATTTCTCTGGAAAAAAATGAAAAACTCTCATAAACTCTGAAAAAAATCTGCAAAAAGTCTGTACAAAATGTTCCAAAAGTATTAGATTTTTCATAAAAATTTCAGAGTTTGTCAGCGTTTCGCAGAGTTTCACAGAGATTATTCAGAGTTTGACAGAGATTATTCAGAGTTTTGCCGACATTTTTCAGCAGAATATTTCCACACGAGGACTCTTGGGCTGTATGAGTATTTTTGCCTTTGCAATCTCCAACGAAAACTATATCCCAAGTGTTATAACATTTCGATCAGATGTTGCCAAGTCATCGTGATATACGTTTCATAGGACATCGATTTCAAAAGGGATGAAATTTCCACTTTTGAATTTTCATTTCATCGAGTAATAGTCGTGGAATAAAATTTAAACTTGAAAAAATGCTTCTTTTGATGGATATTATTAACAGTTGTGTTTCATTTTGCATTTGGAAACATACTGATGAAGTTTTAGGATCTAGGTATTCAATTGAAATATGAATATTGCAGTTTTTAATCAAAAAACGCAATTTTAACTTTTCCAGGATAAAAAAATTATTCCAGAACTTTTCCAGGATTCAAGGAGCAATTTTGGGTTTCCAGGATATTTCCAGGATTTAAGGATATTTAAGGAGTCATAGACACCCTGTTTACATACGCACTAAATCATGGAAGTCTTATACAGAATGATGGTTATTTATTGACCGAAATCAAATGATAATTCACCTTTTATTCATGCACATTTAATGTAATTATTGCTGTTTCAATTTCGAAGTCGTTGTGAGAAGTAAAATTCCTGATCGATTGAAAAAAATAAAAGATAACATCCCAGTGAACAATATGTTATCATCCGGAGCTCTTAAAGATCTCCTAAATATATGTAAGAGGTCAGATGGACCTTTCAGAAGGTTAACATGAAGATATCAGAATGTTATCAGATGCGTCGATTTCTGAGGAAAATAAGAGATTGCAAGAATGTTATCCAAACGAACTCTTTAAGAGGATTTGTTTCTGAGATCTCAGAAAAATGATACCATGCAGATATCAATATGATAACATTGACAGAGCTCTTTCAAAAGACCACTTAAAGAGCTCTTCCTCTCATAAGTGTTCACTGCGATATCTTTTATACTATCCATGTATTGAAAAAGAATTTCAGATTATAATTATAGGCAGTGTTTCGTAAGAGCATGTACATTTAGTTTTCATTGGAAATTTCCTTACATGTTGATGTTTCCAACAGATGAACAGCTCATCTTCAGAATATCTGAATGCGAAATAACATTGCCCAAATAATGATGAATAACATTGAAACAATAAAAAAAGTTGAACTACTCACAGAAAAAACTGGTTAGAAGCTATAAATAGAAACTTGTTAGAATCTGACAATAACTAGGGATCAAGAACTATAAGTGTCAGAATTGACACCATTATGCACCTAAGGGAATTCTTTACTCGTACACATTATTCACAAAATATACAAAAAACAAAGAGGAATATGAAAGGATTACACAAGAAATGTACATCAATCATTTGACAAGTACAAAAGTTATTCACTTTCCATATTTTAGGTTAGCTTGAAACTTGAAATAAATTATATACAATGATGACAAAATATCTTTTGGATATACATCAATTGCACACGTGCCATATATTACTCAGTATCACTTCCTTTTTGAAAAGAAAGAAGCGATGTGATTGCAAACCCCACAAACATAGTGACCCTGGTTAAAGTGGCATAGCAATTCATGAAAAAATGCTCTTATTATGAAACACTATAGATTGTGCAACAGAGCATTCATAAGTAAATTACGCAGTCCTATGAATTTTTTCTTATGATTCATCATAAATACCTGTGAATTCATATTCATAAGGATTCATGATGAGTCATGAGCACAAATTCTAGGGGTGTGCGAGTAGTGATTTTTTCGAGTTTAGTCAAGTCGAGTAATTGAAGTTTCGAGTCGAGTCGAGCCGAGTACTAGGAATTCACCGAGTACTCGAAAATTTTTCGAGTATCTGGTAGATTTTCGAGTGCTCGAAAAGTATATAATCTATATGTATATGAATATAATCTATATGTGATATTGGATAACGATTATGTTCTCTAAGAATATTCTAACCTTTGCAAATGATAATTCATGATAATTCTAAGAGAATCGACGAATTACTCGAAGATTTCCGAATAGCTCGAAAATTTCGAGTGGTGCAAAATACTCGACTCGACTCGAGAATACTCGACAATTTCGAGTACTCGCACACACCTAATATTAAGATAAATTCGCGAAATTTTGAATTTTAACTTCATATTCAGAAGGGAAAAAAGGGATGAAAGCATTTTGCGAGGAGAATAAGAAAAATTACATCATCCGGTATGCGGTACCAGATGACTGTATTATCCGGGTGAATACCGGATATCATGATTTCACTATCCGACCGAATATGTTATCCGAGGATAGCACCGGATAACCGGATACAGTATCCGGAACATATCACTATACTACTGATTGTATCTTGGACATTGCTTTCATTCGAAGACGTGTACAAATTCAGGAAGACTCTGATTGAATTCTTGTTGATCGAAGTCCATGGTATTCGTTATAAATTCTTTTGGGCAGAACAGGACTGCATTTTGAACTTCTATAAAGATTCATATTCACTGTCATAACGGGTAATCTTTACGAATACTTCATGCATTTTCTATGTGTATTTCAAGAACTTCCACATGGATTCATCGAGGACTCTTCAAGAATTCTTTTGATACTCTATGTGTTCATTTAGAATACTCCATGAATTCATAGAAATGAGATCTGTAGGTATTCTTTACTCTGAATTCTCTGCGAGCTCAAAAGGGACTTGTGTGCTGTCTGGGACTAAACTTCCTTCAAAATAAAAATGTTTTCGTCAGTTTCATTTTTTATTTCCCACAACATATTTTCCGAATTTGCAATAGTGAAATCTTAGGAATTGTATTGAGGAAAAAATTCCCATAAACCTATCGCATCGTAGGCATTCAGAGTAATTGAGGATTCCCTGGTTAAACAATCCGATTGAATCCGATGAAAAAAAATTTTATCGGAATGAATTGAGTTTCTGCATCGGAAATTTCCTATTGATACCAATAAGATAATTTTCAATTGGATTTAATCGGTCTTTCCCCTGGTTAAAAAATCCGATTGAATCCGATAAAAAAACATTTCATCGGAATGGATCGAGTTTCTGCATCGGAAATTTCCCATTGATACCAATAAAATAATTTTTAACTGGATTTAATCGGCATTTTCCCTGGTGAAAAAATCCGATTAAATCCGATAAGAAAAACTTATCGGAATGAATTGATTCCTGCATCGCGATTTTCTTATTGAATTTTATTGGTTGTTAACCCAACCAACGAACGGTTTATATAAATTATATACGCGCATTTTATATCGATTAAACAAACACATATATCATTCATTCAATCATTACGTATGACAAATTATTGCTGAAATAAATTCAAACGATCATTTATGTGTTATTAACATGGTGATCACCCATCCACCTTGTACCGCAGTTGTCGTTGCTTAATCTAGAAGATCGATCTGGAACACCCGCTCGCTCGATGCCGTGGTTCGCTTCCTATCACTGTGAACTAAATGACTGTCTTACGTCAGGGATGGGTGTCCTATATTAATAAGATTCAATTGGTAATAGTCCATTGGACATATGAGGGATTGTATCAGTCTTAATGAGAGCATGGGAGTTCATTAATAATAAAAATCCCAATGAAGACCAAGAGAATATTTTCCAATTGGATTCAATCGGTATTTTATGATGGATGAAAAATCCGATTGATATCAATACAATATTTTTCAATTGGATTCAATCGGTATTTTATCAATTATGAAAATTCTAATTGATACGAGTCAAATATTTTCCAATGGGATCCAATAGGTATTTTATCAATAATAAGAATTCCGATTGATATCAATGAAATATTGTGTAATTAGATTCACTTGGTATTTTATGATCAATGAAAATTCCGATTGACGCCAATACAATATTTTTCAATTGGATTGAATCGGTATGTTATTAATTATGAAGATTCTAATTGATACCAGTCAAATATTTTTCAATGGCATCCAATAGGTATTTTATCAATAAGGGGCCGTCCATAAACTACGTGGCCCTGTTTTTGCAACTTTTTGACCCCCCTCCCCCCATGTAGCTCTACCGTGGCTTTTCTTTGAACCGCCCCCCCCCCCACACGGGAACGTAGTTTTTCACGTTCAGCTAAATTAATTCCCATCAAATGTATTTTTATTCAAATATGACCTCAATAAAATTGAAATTAACAGAAATGAGCGATTCATTTTATTGAAATAGAATTTCTCTCGTTTCAAATGAGGCTTATTTGAATGAAGAACAATCTTATTTGATCCAATCAAACATATATTTGGGTTATATTCAAATGGATCATTTTTCTGGATATTTGTATAGAATTTTCCTCCGAGTACAACATAAATGAAAAAATACGTAGCTTGGAATCGATCCCCCCCCCCCCTCCCCATGTAGCCTAACGTAGCATTTCATCTTATCCTCCCCTCCCCCTATATTGGCCACGTAGTTTATGACCCCTAATAAGAATTCCTATTGATACCAAGAAAATATTTTTCATTTGATTGAATAGGGATTTTATTGATCATTAAAATTCTAATTGATATCAGTGAAATATTTTTCAATAGGATTCAATGGGTATGTCATTAATCATAAAAATTCCAATTGATACCAAGAAAATATTTTCTCATTAGATTCAATGGGTATTTTATGATTGATAAAAAATTCCGATGGATACCAATAAAATATTTTTCAATTGGATTGAATCGGTATTTCATCAATCATGAAAATTCCAATTGATACCAGTCAAATATTTTTCAATGGGATCCAATTGATATTTTATCAATAATAATTATTCCAATAGATTGGAATTGTGGAAACTTCCGATAAAAACCGTTTGCCTGATGGAATGGAGAAAATTTCAATCATCCAATCAGATATCTCTTATACAGACCAATAGATTGTGTGAAGTCTGATTAATTCCCATAAAATGCAGATTTTTTAATTGCTGAATCCCCGATTGAAACCTATAGAAAAGAGATTCCGATAAACTCTTATTGATTTTGAATCGGGGATTGAACTGTTCCGATTGATCCTATGCAGTCCGATTAATTCTGAATCGGTTTCTATCGGATCTTATTGGATTTTTTAACCAGGGTTGAGTTTCGGACTTCCGGCATTTGAAATTGTTAAATGGAAATGAAAAGGAATTAGAAATTGGAGTTGATCCTTATCTTATGTTTCAAATTATCGAATATGAAGGAATCGTAATCACAAAATCCATTTTCAAGTTTTTTCCAATGAAATGTTTTTCCATACACTTGGTTTCTTCACATATTGAACAAAGTATTCGAACACTACATCCAACAATTGTCATCTTGATGTCGTCTTATCCATATTGATAATGAATTTGTGGATGGAATATCAAACTCCCTCGCCTTTATGATTTTTGTATAAGCCTTGAAAATGGCTAAAATTTGGCAAAAACATCGGCACGAATAAACTTCGACCACTGCTGTATAATCTTGGTTTCTCCAATGTATCATTGATTCCGCTTGGTCGTAGTAAAACATGAGGTCTTATAAATGTAATTCATAAAAACAAAGTTTGGTTTATATCAGTTTCCTATAATTTTAGTTATAATATGATGGGCATCATAAATGACACTGCAAAAAGAGTTCAGGAAGAATTATCTGAGAAGCCTAGAAGAATTCCTAAAAAATATCATAACTCGTCCAAAAGAATTCTTCAAGAATCCCCGAGATGTCAGTTCAAAATGAATTCCAAAGGGAAGTCTTTTTTTCGTTCGAAATAACTCTTGAAGAATCCCAAATTAGTTTGCGAAGAAATTTAAAAAAAGCTCATCAAGAATCCTAAGACAGTTCATATAAAAAATCCTAAGAGAGTTAGTAAGTCAAACTAAGAGATGTTGCAAAGAATTTTGTAAGAGGAATTTTCCTGAAGTTTGAATCGTTGACAGGAATGAACCGAAAATTGGAATTCCCAGAATCTGAAAGATAATTGTTTTCTATCCTTTTAGATTAACCTCTCGACACTGCCCAGCTAACCAAAGCTGATAAATAACTGGTCAATCATTACCCAATGAGATTGGGAGGGATTGATCAATGCTTGTCCATTTTTGTGTCCACATTGGCGGCTTGGACAATACTTTTACCACTTTTCGAACGCATCGTCGGTTATGCTTTCCGTGGGCTCAATTGTCCTGTCCTATGTCCGCATTAGCGACCAACAATTGGCCCTTCAAAAATGATCAATTTTCGATCAATCATTATCCAATGAATGGACATGCGCATAAAGATCCTACATAATTCCCAAATAATTGATCAATTATTAGCGAATGTCATTGGAATCAATCAAATTGACTAATGATTGGAACCAATCCATGGTTGGCTGGGTGGGAACTTCATTTAAAAAATTTAGTGCAAAATTTTTGATCTTCAAAAGCTCGATAAATGATTCAAACTTCCGCAGCATGTAAGCGGTCTTGAATAATGCTACACGGAGAGAAAAGAATAGTTATATTCTCAATGTAGCATGGGAATGATTACTATGTTACATGGTGACGACAATTTTTAGATGGTGCGAGTCACTTGACATAGTGATGCTCCCGATTTTATGTGGTAACATTAGCCCTGTTAACATAGTAATGATTACCATGTTACATTGGAGACAATACTATGCAACTGAACATGAATCCAATGCTATAAAGTAATATGGACCATGATTTTTTCATTGATTATAACCTAAATTGAACTATTGACATGTATATCCATACAAAGTTTTCCAGTGAATGAGATTATAAATAAATAAATTAGGTTATGATATATGAATAGGAAAATTCCCATCCCGTGGAGTAGGAGAAATACCATCTTGAGTTGAGAATTTTCCCAAACTAATGGGAGAATTCCCATCTCGTCGAGTAGGAAAAATACCATCATTGATTGAGAATTTTCCCAATACTGATAGGAAAATTCCCATCTCGTAGAGTAGTATTAGGAGAAAACCGACATGTTCCAGGAGGTAAAAACTTGTTGCTCACAACCCAAACCAAATGTCGCGTGGTGCGTTTGACAGCTGACAAAAAGTACTATCGAATACAAGGAGTGTCATCTATTAGTAAACGTAAGCAATATCAACAATGACATGTGTTAGGAAAGGGCGGAGTCATATTCACACACCCAATAGGAAAATTCCCATCTCGTAGAGTAGGAAAAATACCATCATAAGTTGAGAATTTTCCCAATACTAATAGGAAAATTCCCATCTCGTAGAGTAGGAAAACTACCATCATGAGTTGAGAATTTTCCCAATACTAATAGGAAAATTCCCATCTCGTAGAGTAGGAAAAATATCATCATGAGTTGAGAATTTTCCCAATACTAATAGGAAAATTCCCATCTCGTAGAGTAGGAAAAATACCATCATAAGTTGAGAATTTTCCCAATACTAATAGGAAAATTCCTATCTCGTAGAGTATTTTATATGAATTTCAATACGTTTTGTAGAAAATTTCATGAATTCATGATTGAGCTTGATTTTAATTACAATTATTTCAGAATTTTCATATTCAACTAGGATATAGAAAATTTCAGACTATTGCTTCCTCGTTTAGAGGGAAGCTTTGTGATCGTTCCGAGGAGCCGAAAATTTTTTAATACTCTACAGAAGAGAGAGGACAAAGAATTATAAAAAATTTATATATGTATAGTTTTTTCTAATAGAATGTATTATAAATTCAAAAGTCCCATCATAATTGACTGATTAGGAACGAGGAAGCTGTGTGCCAATTGGCAGAGTTTTTTTTTCATATTATTAGGTATATTTATAATAAGTCAACAAAAATAGTGATAATTTATGTCTGAAGAAACCGGTTTTGAGGAAAATTCATACAGTTTCTATATACACATTTAAAATATTAAATATTACATTACAGTTTTGCAGACAATTGAAGGGCCGGATCGAGTAATCGGTTGTGCGCGTGACCTCTCGTCTAGTGCACCTGAAAGTAGGCAACCACCTCTAATCACGTTTCAGGACTTTCACATTAAAAACATACAAGAAATTCGCGATACTAAAAAAACTTCCAGTGGGAAAGTTGTTGCAAATGTATTCAACAACACTCTGACGAATTTTGAGACAATTCCGTATTGTAGGTTAGAAATTATTGCAGGTTGAGTGAAAAGAATGTCATGTGCATCGATTGAGATGTTACAATATGGGTGTTTTCAAAGGGGATGAAAATGATTAGATACATGAAGCTGTTCAAAAACAATTCTCGAATGCAGTTCACCCAAATCGATTAAATATTTCACACTTTTTTTCAATAAAACATAATCCCATACATGGAAAAATGTATGATAGTTATTTAAACGTTTTATTGGAAAGAACCAATAATTGAATATTGGCAAATTTGAGAACATGAACGTTGCTGTTCATCTGACATGGCTAGTGAATGATGGTTTCAATCTAGAAACATCAATTTTGCGACAGTGGAATTCATAAACAACACATTTCCTCGTCTTTAATTTAGATTCCGTTTCAATGAACGATTCAAAGTTTAAGAATACAACCAGTATGCCTTTGAATTGAAAGAATTTTCATTTCAATACATCGTATAAACCTTTTCCATACATTAAAAAAACAACAAACCAAATATTATAGAATAGAAGATGAAATAATGAACTCAAAAATAAATCATACGAATTTCAAAATTTGTCCTATCATTCACAAAAGCTCTTCATCGTTTTTTTTAGGATCACGAATTGTCGTGTTTTTGGAAAGATTTTCATGAAAAGCTCGACCTTGCACGCTCAAATATTGCTGCAAACTTTTTAGATCCCTCGATTTTGCGCTTGAAATCCCTACTTCAGGCGCCGGTGCTGCAACTCCTAAATCATTCAATGAAGTATCCACCCTGACGGAAATTGTTAACGGTTCCCCTTTGTACTGATGATACACGTAATTTGACCGTTTGAGAAATGATCAATTTTCACCGCAGATCCTATTTTGATCTTGCGAATTTCAGAATTCTTTTGTAAAATCGATTCAAAATCTCTTACGTTGCATTGTGCAGCGTCAATCATTGTAAAAGGAGGATTTCTAGAATTTTCAATGATTCCAATGTACTGTTCGGGTGTTTCAATGGTTTCTTCCATTTTTTTCTTCTGACCGTATCTACCAAAATTCCTATCATATTCACAATACGAGTGTCCACGGACAGGGTGGAGATGTTCAATAAAAACCTCGAAGTTTTAAGAGAAAATTGACAAAAAAAAGACCATCATATAATTTTTATTTTGACCTCCTGCAGCATCAGAATATAAAAAGATGTTGTTATACCCCTTTTTTTGTGATTCAAGGCACAAAGCATGATATAACAGATTACAAACTGTTTGCTCCTTTCTTGAGTATTCCTTCAATGGAATGAAACATATTCTTCATTCAGAATCGACTTATATGTTTCATTTCATTGAAGGAATGCTCAGGAAAGGAAAAAACACAGTTTGTAATTTGTTATATTATGCTTCGCGCCTTGGATTACAAAAAAAGGGGTATAACAACATCTTTTCATATTCTGATGCTGCAGGAGGTCAAAATAGAAATTATATGATGGTCCTTTTTTTACCAATGTTCTCTCAAAACTTTGAGGTTTTCATTGAACATCCCTACCTTGTCCGTGGACAATCATATTGTGAATGTGATAGGAATTTTGGTAGATACGGTCAGGAGAACAGAATGCAAGAAACCATTGAAACACCCGAAGAGTATATTGAAATCATTGAAAATTCTAGAAATCCTCCTTTTACAATGATTGACGCTGCACAATGCAACGTAAGAGATTTTGAATCGATTTTGAAAACAAAATTCTGAAATTCGCAAGATCAAAATAGGATCTGCGGTGAAAATTGATTATTTCCCAAACGGTAAAATTAACATGTACCATCAGTACAAAGGAGAACCGTTAAAAATTTTTGTCGAGGTGAATACTTTATTCAATGATTTAGGAAATGCACCACCCGGCGCCTGAAGTAGGGATTTCAAGCGCAAAACCGAGAGGTCTAAAAAGTTTGCAGCAATATTTGAGCGTGAAAGGTCGAGCTTTTTATGAAAATCTTATAAAAAATACGACAATTCGTGATCCTAACAAAAACGATTAAACGATAAAGAACTTTGTGAATGATAAGTAAAATTTTGAAATTCGTATGATTTATTTTCAAGTTCATTATTCCATTTTTTATTCTATGATATTCGGTTTGTTGTTTTTTTAATATATGGGAAAGATTTATACGATGTATTGAGATAAAAATTCTTTCAATTCAAACGCCGTTGGAAAAATCTCATGGACTTTCAAATACCGCTCTAGAATCCCCATATATGTTTATAAGATTTCATCAGGTTCAATAGTGGGATTTGGACACTTTTATCAGATTTTAATGAAACGTACGAGTTCCTATTATTTTTTCCAGTGGGAAGGCATACTTGTTGTATTCTCAAATTTTGAATCGTTCATTGGAACGGAATCTAAACTAAAGACGAGGAAATGTGTTGTTTATGAATTCCACTGTCGCAAAATTGATGTTTCTAGATTGAAACCATCATTCACTAGCCATGTCAGATGAACAGCAACGTTCATGTTCTCAAATTTGCCAATATTCAATTATTGGTTCTTTCCAATAAAACGTTTAAATAACTATCATACATTTTTCCATGTATGGGATTATGTTTTATTGAAAAAAAGTGTGAAATATTTAATCAATTTGGGTGAACTGCATTCGAGAATTGTTTTTGAACAGCTTCATGTATCTAATCATTTTCATCCCCTTTGAAAACACCCATATTGTAACATCTCAATCGATGCACATGACATTCTTTTCACTCAACCTGCAATAATTTCTAACCTACAATACGGAATTGTCTCAAAATTCGTCAGAGTGTTGTTGAATACATTTGCAACAACTTTCCCACTGGAAGTTTTTTTAGTATCGCGAATTTCTTGT
This sequence comes from Gonatopus flavifemur, assembly GCA_018340375.1. NCBI lineage: Eukaryota > Metazoa > Arthropoda > Insecta > Hymenoptera > Dryinidae > Gonatopus > Gonatopus flavifemur. The sequence continues at coordinate 41,930,713 of JAFFJZ010000003.1, read as the reverse complement.
ATGTTTTTAATGTGAAAGTCCTGAAACGTGATTAGAGGTGGTTGCCTACTTTCAGGTGCACTAGACGAGAGGTCACGCGCACAACCGATTACTCGATCCGGCCCTTCAATTGTCTTTTCTTACGCAATATTATACCGCCGCTGAGTAATCCCATATACTGATGATATATATATGCTAGTAATAAGGTCGGATCTGCATCTTCTACTTCTCTTAAACGCATGAGGTATTTGGTGAGGCTCTCTCTGGGGCTGTAATTTTTAATCCATCCTTTTCCTAAATAATACTCATGATCCTGTTCAAAGGCCTCTGTTCTTTCAAGTTCAGCGAGTTTCAATAATCCAATCGCATGGAATGGTTACAGCAAAGGAATAGCCCCGGCGAAAAAATTTCTCATAATTTCTCATATTTTTTCATCATTTTTTTTCATAATTTTCTCATAAAATCCCATAATTTCTCAAGGATTTGGAACATCATTATGAGATATAATGTTTTCATAATTTTCCATAATTTTCTCATGAAATTTTCATATTTTCTCATAATTTTTGCATAAAATTCTATAATTTCTGAAGGAGTTTGAACACTCTTATAAGAAAAGCTTTTCTCATAATTTTTCATATTTTTTCATCAATTCTCAGAAATTTTGAATAAAATCTCACCATTTTTCAAAAAAAGAGGTGCTGTTATGAAAAAAACAATCCATTTTCAAAATTCCCAAATTTTGTATAATCTCTCCAAAACATATGTTCATGAAGTCACATAAGATTTATCATTTATTGTTTTGATAAGACGCTATGGAACCTTCGAAAGTAGCTAATCCAAGTGATCCGGATCAGGCTTCTATGTTCTCATATGTGTTGATATTTCATATTATCCTTCTCGTCTTCACGGATGCGAGAAGAAACTGTATGAAATTTTTAAGAAATTAAGACATATATGCAATTCTTTTGAGAAATTAGAAAATTATATGATGATACACTTTTATTTATGAATAATTGTAACTTTTTTGATCAGAAATTAGTTTTTATGAAAAATCATGACTTTTTATGAAAAACCATATCTCATAGTCATCATTATACAGGGCGTCCCATTTGAAACAGGACAGCTGAATAACTCTTCAGGGAATGAAGGGGGAAAAAAATTGTTCAAATCAAAGTTGTAGGGTTCGAAGGGGGCTATAAGATGGTGACCTTGAATTTGACCTTGAGGTCAATTTTGAGCATAATTGATGGTCAAAGTATGTTTTTTCAAACGGAAAACCCTACGTTCGACCTCAGAAATGGAAAGAGCGGAAAATTTTACGTCCGAGTATGTTAACATATCAGGTCATTTAGAGGTCATTTGAAGGTCAAAAAACCATTTTCTATGGATTTTCACGGAAAAGCCTCAAACGAGTTGTTTCTCTGACCAAAGTTATGAAAGTTAAAGTGAAACCCCACGTTTCGACCTTGGATTCGACCTTGAGAACGATAATGAATGCCAAATTTGAAACAATAATTAAAAACTTATTCATTTTTCCAGTTCGTCGTTTTATAATTACAGATGGCACAAATCCGTTGACGGGTAAGACACACTTATTGCAGGAGATGTTCGAATTGACCGCCATTCACTTCAATACATAACTCCAGCCGGCGTCGAAAGTTTCCAAGAACAGACTGAAAAACTTCTGCACGAATATTCGCAATTGCGTATCTGATGCGTTGTTGTAGATCCACAGGTGTCGTTGGTCGGTTGGTATAAACGACATTCTTTACATAACCCCACAAATAAAAATCTAGAGGGGTGAGATCAGGAGATCTTGCCGGCCACAGTACAAATCCACCTAGACCAATCCAACGATTGGGGAAAAGGATATTTAGATAATCCCTCAAACATCGAGCAAAGTGTGGTGGTGCACCGTCTTGCTGATACCACATCCTCTGCCTAGTTGCTAATGTCACATCTTCCATGAGAACTGGTAATTCATTCTGTAAAAACTGTAGATAATTAGGACCGTTAACAGTTCCATCAAAAAAATACGGCCCAATAACTTGATTGTCTAGAATTCCACACCAAACATTTATACTCCACCGATGCTGATGATCAACTTGTTGAGTCCAGTGCGGGTTTTGCGCTGACCAATAAGGGCTATTGTGACGATTTAACAAGCCAGTACTTTGAAACGTTGATTCATCACTGAAAAGAACATATCGAAAAAAATCGGGCGCTTCGTTCAACCTCTGTAAAGCCCAATGGCAAAAGTTAACCCGATTCTGCATATCTTGTTGAGATAATTCTTGGGTCAGTGTGACGTGGTACGGATGATATTGAGCAGCTTGTAGAATTCTGTGTGCCGTACTGCGTGGAATACCCAAATCGCGTTCAATATCACGTAAACTAACATGAGGATTCATGTGTATTATTGCTAAAACAGCAACGCATCGAGGGTCGTTGAAGTTGAAACCTTGATTGTTTCGGCGTTGACCAATCCTTCCTTGTCGACAATTTCTTTCAACTTGGCGAATGACTTCTGGAGAAGGATGATGCTGCCGATCTCCAAACCGCTCTCTGTACAATCGTGACGCTCTTTGATACACTCCGCGACACTCACCCAAGATCATTAAAATATCAACACATTCGTTAGGTGAATAAACCATTTTGAACCCGCACTTACACCGTAAACGATGAAAACTTCTTAATGATCATTTTCGTACTGATATGAAGAATAAACTCTGAAGGTTAGTTCTGTTTACTTTCAATTCAAGGTCGAAACGTGGGGTTTCACTTTAACTTCAATAACTTTGGTCAGAGAAACAACTCGTTTGAGGCTTTTCCGTGAAAATCCATAGAAAATGGTTTTTTGACCTTCAAATGACCTCTAAATGACCTGATATGTTAACATATTCGGACGTAAAATTTTCCGCTCTTTCCATTTCTGAGGTCGAACGTAGGGTTTTCCATTTGAAAAAACATACTTTGACCATCAATTATGCTCAAAATTGACCTCAAGGTCGAATTCAAGGTCACCATCTTATGGCCCCCTTCGAACCCTACAACTTTGATCTGAACAATGTTTTTCCCCCTCCATCCCCTGAAGAGTTATTCAGCTGTCCTGTTTCAAATGGGACGCCCTGTATTTATGAAAAATTTTCTGGAATTTTATGAGAAATCATGAAAATGTATGAAATAATATGATTTCATTCATGAGAAATTATGACTTATTATGAGAAAACATTTCTCATACTAAATGTTCCAATTCCTCGAGAAATTATGAAAATTTATGACATTTATGAAAATATATGAAAAATCATAAAAAATATGAACAAATACTGAAACATATGAGAAATTATGTGAAACTTTTTCGCCAGGGTGGTAAAATGTTTGACTATCAGTTAGACTTCGGGAATTCAACAAGTGTCGAGAATGAGCGATTAAAAAAGTTTCAGTTTTTACTAGACTTTGGCTTTGTGAAGAACAACGATAAATCAGTCTTCTAAATAATAACTGTGTTTTTACTTGATTATTAATAGTGGGCTGACTACCGTAATAATATGTATAATATATGTATGTCTATACACGTCGTGTCGATATTGCCCACAGCGTGCATATTTTCATTAACTGGAATGACAGCTATCATAACATGGTAATCAGTACCATTTTACATTGCTTTGAGTTCTATTTGTCTGATTTCTATGTAGTATCCCCTACAGCACACCAGTTCAGAAAGAGTTCGTAGAGAATTCAATTGAGGCCGGGAGAATTCAATATGAATTCCTAAGAATTCTTTTTGAACTGCTGTGCTGTGTGGGATAGTAATCATTACCAGAAAAATGGCGAAGGATTCTATTCTCACATAGTAATATTCACGATTTTCAATAAAATGAGAACGAATACTATGTTAGCATGGTAAATATTACCATACATTTCTCTCCGTGTATATAAAGTTGTAAAGAATCCTAGAAAATTAAAAAAAAATTCATTGAGATACTCCAGGAACTCCTCAGCTTACCTGAGAATCCCGAAAATATTCTAGAAAAGATGAAAGAATTTGTCACGAATTCATTGAAAAATTCAAAGTGAGTAATTCGAATTGAACTGAAGAAGATTCAATAATAATTCATAAAAATATCGAAAGATGTTATAAAACAGACATTTGAATACTTCTGTATGCACATTTCCAGTCAACTAATCGAACTTGCAGCGAAGTGCGAAATATTTGACGTTCATTTTAATGTTTGCGGTTCCTTAAGATTTTTTCACAGGCATTCGAAGTACTTCTCCAACAATGCTTTTGAAATTTATCATGATCTGTTTAAAATTGTTCCAGAAGATTTTCAAAACTATTTTAGTCTCTACAGCAATTAGCCGCGCATCAAGGTTTTTAGGCGAGCTGGATTACATAATTAAATCGGAAAATATTCTGAGAGTTCCCTAAGAATTTTTTTCAGAGATTCATTCTGAGCTAACATAACAAGGGTTCTTTGAGAATACCTTGCGAATTCATTAGGAATACTGTATGAACTCACATATGAGCTCTTTAAGAATTCAACAAGAATTCTTCATAATTCGATTGTATTCTCTATGAATCCTCAAGGAACTCCTACAGAAGAATTCATAATGAATTCTTTGAGAATTCTTTTGGAAGTGTGGTGCTGTGTGAGAATCCAGTGGTGGGAAAGCAATGTTTTCACCGGAAATTTTGTTTGATTTCAAATCTTATTCGCTTTGAACTGCCAAATTTGGAAGATCGATTAATATAAATTTCTATAAGTTTTTATTTTCATGAAGTGATTGTTATTTGGTGAATATCTGTATTTGACAATGCATATAACTATTATTAGCTCTTTGATACTGACCCATACAGGACACCTAAGTCGCCTCTCCGTGGAATTCAGGAAGAAAAAAGGAATCGGAAAGCATGGTACGACGGAGACGCAAAGTAGAAGCAACGGAGAAATTCATCAAGAACCATTCAGGCAGATAACATGTATTCATTTTGAATTCATATTGAATTCATATTTACTGTCATAACGGGGACTGTTTGAGAATTCTTTAAGAAGTTTCTGTGAATTCAAAATGATCATTTGTGCTGTCTGGAGTCGACTGAATCTTTTTGACAGTCCACTATCTCTGCAAGGATTCAAAATCAATTTACTACGAGCACGGAGAAAAATGCAGATCGAGAATATAGTAATCTTCAATAGAAAATAGGAAAATATTCCTTCAAATCTGAGGATATTTCTTAAAATTTGAAAATATTCTTCAAAATCGTAAAAAAGATCAAACGGTTCACCTTTCTGCGGAATATTACTTGAGAAAGAATGAAAAACTATGAATCCTCAATAAACAATAAGAAGAAGTATGAATTTTCCAAAATTGCGTGCGCAATTTGTGAAAAGTTGAGATTTTTTTCTATTGTTTGTTAAGTATCGATAATTTTCCATTTTTTTCCAAGTAAAATTCAACAGAAATGTGAAGCGTTTCACTTTTATTAAAAATTGAAGAACTATTCTCAGACTAAGAAATATTCTCCAATTTTCTATCAAAGATTACTATATTCTCGATCTGCATTTCTCTCCGTGAGGTTGTAGTAATGACATTCATGATTTGACGATTTCTGGAAATTGGGATTTCACTCAGGGCAATCACAGGGAAATTGATGAAACAAAACTTGTCTGAACCTTATTAAACATATAACAATAAATTTAACAATGAATCTGTACAAAGTAAAAAAATGTTTTATATTCTATCTTTAATCAGCGATGTGAAGTTTTCATATTAAATCTCAGTATAAAAAAATTTCGATACATAATCGTCCCCAGTGGAAATAGAAGTTGAAAATAAGCAAAAGTGACCCCAATTGACATTTAGTGTCTTGCGATAACTTCTAGACAAGTTTAAGATGGTAATAATGAATTACGTTGTTCTATCCATAGAAGGAAAATTATACCGTTTATTAACACCTTCACGGAGAAAAATAGATACCAATGACAAGCATCTGGATTATACCAATTTTTCCGAGTCCCCAATATCCATATGTTGAAAGGTATAATTCAGATTATAAGGAGTATAATGCAGATTATAAAGAATAATAAAAAGTCATTAAAGACTATTATCCCAATGGTATAATCTACACTGAGAAAAACAGATTGTGAAATCAAAGACGGTTTAGTTCTTCCAACTACATCGTGGGCTTAAATACGGCGAATCTCACGGAATAGTTCTGTCAACTACATCGTATGTTTGTAAAGATTGATTCCCATCAACTACACATGTAGTTGACAGAACTAAATGGTAATTTGATCAAATACATCATTGTTTTAACATAAAAATGATACTTATTACAATCAATTGTACCGTATTTCATTAGATTCAATAATTATTCCAATCAACTCAATAGAAGAATCCGTTTAAGGTTACAAGATGTTTAATGCAAGACTATTTCATTTCAAACCATGAATATATTTATGTAAAAAAAATGTGTAAACCAAAAAGTTAATCTTCATTTGTTTACTGTTCAATCTCTGAAATGCTTCGATATCTCACCATGATGATACCGGTAAGTGTACAGTATATCAAATCTCATTTGAGGGGAATCGAACCTACCTATCTTGAGAATACCTACCTATCTGAGACACTAACGTCCTAACCGTTTCTCTACAGCGCGCTTCGCATTTTGCTCTTGCAAAAGTTGTTAATGTACTACATACCCTGTATTCTACCATCTCTGATCAGGTGATTTTCAAATAATTATTTCTTTATTACAACTAAAAATGCGTTCAATTACATTTCTCCCACAATTGTTTCAACCAACGAAATGAATTGATTCAACTACAACGATAACTCCAGTGAATGACATTGATGTTTGAACAAAATGAACGTTGATGATACTATAACAGTGTGATGTAGTTGGCTGAACGACATTAGCGTAATTTTGTGTGATTGGCTCAACGAAATTATGTTCAGTTCAAATACAATTCCTTCGTGGTAACTATATACAGTCCAAATACACGCTTAAGTTGAGCTCACTTCATTTTTTTTCTCAGTGTAGATGCTTGTCCCCGTATACTAACCTGTATAATATTTCTTATACCCATTAGTATCCATTTGTCTCCGTGTTTCATTGCATTCGGGATGCCTTACGCAAACTTCTTGGATGTTTTTTATTTTTCTACGTCTCAGAGATATATAAAAGATTTATTTGAAGATACCTTGAGATATATATTGGAGTTCTTTGAAATATCCATTAGACGTAAAAGAAAGAATTAAGACATCTCAAAGTGTATAGTGAGACACTTTTTTTTCTAACAGCGATATACTCCATCGATAGCAGTGCTATACATCATCTCCTCTTGAATAGAGATTTGATATCACAAGTGGAATTTAAATCCTCTTTGGTAACTAAACGAACAAGGTTCGATGGCTTGTATTGTAATTAAGCCTCTTATGGTAGCCCCTGATAGCCTTATAATAAAACACACAAGTTGTGTTGTGGTAATGTATAGATAGACGCGCTGTGCAAGTGCAATATCTATATATATAAAAAATAAAGCCGGGAAAAACGAGTCCCCCAACAACCCTGAAATTCAAAAAAGAGAATAGATTCGAGAAAGAAAAGTAGCAGAAAAGGAAGTGACGAGCAATGAGGGAAAGAAGGAAGAAGTCTGTGTATGAGAGGATGTCTTTCACGACGCGTAAGTCTTGAGGTTCTTCATCTCACTTCCTTATCCCTTTGTACTTATCTCATCTCATTCATCTTGCTCGTGCACTTCTTTATCAGTCAGCATTCATACCAGAAACCACTAAAGAAGTATGTAGTGAAGAATATATACGGTGGAAGAGCTGAAGGCACACCAGGTGCACCCTAGGGACATTAATAATGTTACACTAAGCTGGTTGAAAGGGTTGGTTGCTTGCTTGGTTGGGAGAGTACCATCCAGATGTTGAGATGTGTAATGGGAAGGAGACAACGACCATAGAGGTTTAGTTGAAAGTCGCTTGATAGAATGGGAATCATTTGGAACGAGATAGTTGTGAAAAATTAAAGCAAAATGAAAAGAAAGTTGGAGAGTTCGAGCTTCCTGCCCCGTTTTATACGCATTAATCGTCTTTTCTTCGGAATCTGCACCGAGATGAATGAATTGTTTTGAAGTATTTTAGATGATAGCCGGATTAACAACTGCATCAGGGTTATTCTTCTCAAGAGTTTTGGTTTGGAGTAGAGGTGGTGTGTGAATCGGGTTTTTTGATCTACGAATCGAATCGAACTCAAGCGACAAAAAATATTCAAGAGGCAACTTATAAACACCAGCGTAGAGAATATTGATTCGATTTCGAATTATTCGCACACCTCTAGTTTGAAAGAGATGGAGTAAAGTCTTTCATAACGTACATCTGGCAAGTGACACTCAACAGCATTATGTCCAAATTTTATACTTCACACTGAGAGAAAAATGTGGTTCCCATAACCATGTTTTTGACTTTGACCGTATTATGTAGTTGTCACAACCAGATTTATGTGATTTTGTTTTGTTTTCCTGGTTATCATAATCGAATTCCAAATCACTGTAACCATAAATCCTTCACCATGCGAGCATTGTTTCTGTGACCATGTTGCTTTTTTTCTCAGTGCATATATCTGTATTGGAAGATAATATTATAATGTTATTCAAAAATATATCCACACAGTACCAAATTTTGAATATTGATTTCAGTGTTCGACTGTTCATGGTTTGAAAACGTATCATTAATTACACAGGTCAACAACAAAAATTTTTTTCTCTGGTGCCCGAGGTCTGGTAATTGATTCGGAGTGCTTGTGGTTTGTTGAATGCGAAACAAATATCAGATTTCTTGGATCAGCTTACTCTCTCTCTCTTATCTTTCATACATAATTTGCATATATAATCTATATAATTGATGAATTTTATATATAAAAAATATAAAAAACAAGCTGATCCAACAAATCTGATGTTGTTTTTGTGTTCAGTGCCCTAAAACTACTTCGAATCAGTTCTCAAACCTCAGGCACCAAAATGGCTGTTGACCAGTCTCATTTCTTATGATAGTGCAATGAAAACGTTCAAGAATGCCTTCAAAACGTTTGCAAACTTCGTGGAGTCATCTTGAAAATGAACGAAATACTTTACATGTTTGTAATTTCCCAAATGAGAAATCTTCTACAATGCTTAAAAATTTTCGTACCATGTGGGTAGATAGTTCAATAATCTTTGTCCAAGAGAAATTCCTGTGAAGTTCAGTATAAAAATGTCCACAACAGAATAATGTTTTGAGGTGTTGTAAAGTTTGAATGCAATTAATGTCTCATATGATATATGTAAATTTACAATATGAATCTTGGATACTATATAGTTCTACGCACATTTCGTTTCGCAAACCACATTGGCGCACGTAAACGTAATTACGCGGAGGAAGTGTAATGTGGTTGGTTCTACCACCGACCGGGTTTAATATTACTTTACCCAAGAATTATGTCATAGGTTAATGGGTACTTACGGCACGTAAAGCACAAATAAACCGCGTGCCGCAAGAAAAATTGCTAACTTACCGCTAAAAAGCATTGCCACAACATGCTTGATCGATAATATATATATAAATACGCATGCACGTGTACACACATATCGGTATTTCCAATGAAGATTAAAACTTCATTGTTTATGAAGCAAATATTTTTCGATTCAAAGAAATTTGAACTACATTTGGTAAAGATTTCATGAAAGGCGACTATAACGATATATTTTGCGAATTTCACAAAAATTTCTCTTTCCTCTTCTACAGAATTATGAGTTTCCAGAATTTTTTATTTAACTGACGTTGTTCCGAGGAAAACGGTTCAAATCAACTTGAAAATGCTTCAAGGATTAGGGTTAATGTTGGAATTAATGTATTGTATCTAATGGAGAGTGAACAAGCAAATGATATATGTTCTACTGAAGGATTCCGGACGCTTTTATAGCTGGGCAATAGGTTACTAATGATCTGTTGTATGCAGATTTGGTGTTTTTATAGTGTTTCTTTTTGTCGAAGGGTCGACTGTTTGTGATACAACAGCTATTCATTGTTCAATAGCCCAAAGAATCGGATGATTAACAAAACCATGAACAGTTACAAATGATTGAAGGTATAATTTCCACATCTGAGAGGACGATATATTTATATCAATGAAGGAATTCAGAATATTATGCAGAGGACTTCAAAAGGGATAAACGTGGGCTTTGTATTGTATTGATACTACTTGTATTGTCTTTATAAAACGATTGGAAGAGCTCGATACGTCTGACATCCAGGAATTGTTAACTAAGCGCATATTATTCTCTTTGATCTGTTTATTCGTAAGCTACAACCGACTATCCAATTCAGAAGTTAATTTCTTCAAAGTTAATATTATGTAAGGAGTTTATTATCTATTCTCTGTATTTTTCATTACACAATCATGTTGAATTGATTGAAAACTGACAGATCAAATTCATCATGTTTAAAACTCAATCATGTTTATTTAAACTAAAAAAAATATTCACAATACTTTCAATTGATCGAATAATCCCTCAAATTGTCCAAAAAAACCGGTCACAGGACTTTTGGGATCATTTGTATGCTGAGAAGGAATTCAAAACTGTGATTAATTTTCTGTATATGGAGCTTCTCTATCAATACGAATATCGTATGCGGATTGAAAGCTTAATTGAAATGTGAAGATTATATAGCAGATATTGATGGCATGCTGAAAATATAAAATATAAATTGTGGATTGAATGAACCCCCATTCATATGGTTATGAAAATTGGAAACAGTTTCATGATGCTTTACCATTCAAGGCAGGTGGAGAACGGGGAAACCTCTCTCACCAAGCGATGAAATCTCGTCATAATGAAAAATCATGACAATCATTGAAAATCCGGTATTGCCCTGGATTAGAGGAAGCAATTCATCAAAAAATGATCACTGCGTGAGATTGAACCACATTTGAATAGGTTATCGTCCAATGCATACGATGTATTTTACACTCGATGAGCGTGAATCTTTTTTTTCTTTCATTCAACCTCGAATCCCATTGGAATCGGCTTAACAAAATTTTCTCATCGACACGCGGTTTGGAGATCTACAAAAATATCCTCCCCCTGAATCAATACCATCAACGGTTTCATGTGTCACGATTCTATCTTTGTGATCCGATAATTCGGTTTTGATTTTATCCATATAATATTCTCATTACACTCTGTCTTTTCACTTGTCAAATGGAATTAAATTTTTCCCTTTTTTTCAGCCTTTTATATTCATTATTGTACATTGATTGTTTGCTGAGGTGGCTCTTCATCAAGCTTCAAATAATATCAAAAATCACATGAAATATATCTCGGAGAACTCATCTGTTTTCAATGAAATGAGAAAAGAGTGGACTATTTAAAGCGGTTAGATAAGAATTATAATACAGGGACCTCTAGTATTTACTCAAATTCACTTCGATTTGTACAGTGGATCAAGAAAGTATCTTCACACCTGAAATTTCATATAATTATTTAAAAATTGTCTATAATAGGGAAGTTTATATTGAATTCATCCGTTATTCTGATTTTAAAGATCATTCAACAGAGTTTATATGAACGGAAAAAATAAGTAGTCCAAATTTTCGTTGACTAGTATGCCAATTTTGGACGAAGCACAAGTGTGAAAAGAATTCGTATACTGGATTTCAATAATTCGTTAACTGTGTTCACTATTCGAACAATGGGATCCACTTTTTATTTTCATCATCGAAATAATTTTGGAAAAAGTCAATGAATTATTAAAATCCAGTGTACGAATTCTTCTCCGAATTGTGGTCCGTTCAGAAGTGACATACTAGTCAACGAAAATTTGAATCACTGATTTTTTCCGTGTAGAATTTGTTTATATTCTGTATAGACATGGCGAATAAATTCTATCAATAGAATTGTTCAACACATGATTCGATACAATATTTATATATTTTATTCACAAATGCTTCAAATTAAATTCCTCGGTAGTGGATAAATTTGAGATTCATTGTATACAATTCATTAATTTTGAATTCTCTCAAACTTTTTTAGGTCTTCGAATGAATGAACGATGCAAGAAATTATCGTCATATCGCGGAATTGAATTGATAATATTTATTATTCAACTCCACATTCATATTCAGAGATCCAACATTCTTTTTGTTTTCATCAAAATACTCTGTTTGCGATTCCATTTTGATAGAATCATCGATGTATTGTTCTTATAAAGAAATATTCATTCCATATGAAATTTTGTGAAATCGAATCTGATGTGAGCAATCTGTCGTCAAAGCTGAAAATTTCATTTATTTTCAATTTGGCTGGTAAATACTTTTTTGATACACTCCGTATAAACATTTTATCAAAATTCATTTTATACAGAGGATATTAAATTATTTTATAGATCGAAGGATGGAATGATGGAAAATTACACAATAAATTATTAAGAAAACAATTTTCAGAGGAATATTTTATGCAATATTACGATATTAGGTCACAGGGCTCGATATAAATTATCATCCGATGCATGGAACACGCATTTTTAAATCAAACTTCTATCAATCAGAGCTATGTTTTTGAGAATAAAAATCCAAGGTTTGAATCGATATCGGGTATCTCGAGGTAATGAAGTCTAGCCCCTGTTGCATCCATTGTGCCGAGAGGAAAAATATAATCAATGCCTCGTCGTGGCGGATATAAGTAAGAAAACTGAACACAGAAGTAGAAAGACAATAGACACAAAAACGGAAAAACGTTGTAAAAAAAACTGATACTAAGATAAAAATCTTTTGTTTTTCATCCGTGAGAACAAATCTAACTTGGTTTCTCTCGCAGTACATTGTACCTTGTCTCTGACGCCTATGGCTACAAAACTGGCAACACGTCACGGAATTGATTGCACCCCGAAGCGAATCGTCCAACATAGACACAGTGATTCCAGTCGGAAACACGCAACATGGCGATACGATTTCAAAACTGATCGTGACTGCAGTGACTAGTCCATTGACTTCGCTATGTTCGAGTGTATAAGAGAACAAGTGAAAATACTAGCTGCCGATTCGCAAATGAAAAACAAAAGAAAAATGGAAAGTAAAAAGATCGTTTTTTGAAGGACAAAGAACTGTTGCCTTGTGCTTTGAAGAAAAGAGATGGAGCGAAACGGTTATCAAAAATTCAATATTTCATTCATACCGCAAACCCCCGGATATTCAATATATATTTCTTTTCTTTCAGTTGAATCATCGTCACCAGGCTCTTGTTTGTAATATTTTTTCAACAATTCAAATATTCGTTCGCGTTGGATGGGAGGGGAAGAACCTATCCAAAAAATCGTATTCGGGACGCAACGTTTGTCTTTCATATACATGATGAAGTTTTTAGAACGATATTGTAAAACGTAAAACGTTCCACCGCAATTTTCGAAGGTGAGAGTAGAATTTTTCAATTTTTAATTGCCAGAAAGTTTAATGATTTCCCTTTTCGACCTATTGAAATTTTGTACCTCTCACGTGAAAAATAAATATGATGGAACGTAATGTTTCAGATTGTGGTATTTTGAATTCACTTTTATAACGTTGAATCAAATGATTCTCATGAAACATGGAATGATGATCCCTTACTGGAATATTGTAATGGTAATTCGAATACAAGGACTTACACTGAGAAAAATTGTACTGTGAGAAGTTTCATCATTGTCAGCAAGTTTAGGATACTCTTAAGATCTAACTGAATGTAAGTCCAATCTTGTGGAAACAAAGAAGCCATTACGGACAAACATACTATAATAACCTAATAATGTACTATCATGACAGTAAACTTCCATAAAATTAAACCCACATTCGGTTAGATTTCAAGAGTATCCTGAACTTACTCACAATGATGGGACTTTTTACAGCAACATTTTTCTCAGTGTACCCATTCATCATCATGGTGCTCTTGAAGTTGTTAAAGTTCCTGATTCCGGATTGGACAATGTAAGTTCTAATATTCTTCTAATATCAGGGTCGATGCGCGAAGTAGTAGCGGATAAATATGGCCAGACGCGCCACAAGGTTACTGATCTCTCATAATTCAAATAGCATTTATGATTCCACTAGATTTTGAAGAGGTCTACGTATTTTCTTGAAAGAAAAATTATTTATCAAATATTCTGCAAACATTGTAATATATGGAGCAAGTTTAGAAAATTTTGGAATATTATGATATAAAATATTCAGAAACCAGATATTCCAAAACTGTATGTTTACAGTAATGTTCTTCGTATCGAAAGCGTATTTGAGATTCGCAGTCATACTATAGATCGTATGATACCAGGGATGCCTGTTATAATAATTGTTCAATACGATCGTGTTGTCATTGAATACGCGAAGAAAGAAACTTTCCACCACAAAAGAGTTCTTTCCGTGAAGTATATAGGATCCATGTATAATATTGTACACGCGCGAGCTATAAGAAGTGATTTTGCATAGTTTTAAGAAGAAAGATTACAAAAAGAGTGGGATTTATGAGGTCACAGCGTATCCATACCTTCAAAAGCTCAAACTTTATCAAATATATTAAAAGCTGTCTCTGAACGACTTTGTTCTTAAAGAAGATGCTATTCAGCGGAAATATTTAAGCTCTCTCCTTGTTTTCCATTGCATCCTTTCTTTAGAACTTATAATTTTTCTTTCTTTCGACGACATGTAGTTATGTCAATATCCAGATCTCCGACGATTTCTAGGCATTGGAATCGTATCAATATTCAACACAGTGAAATATCAAAAGCATACAAGTATCAGCGTTTGTTTTGTTTTTTATACGAAGAACAATATGGCAAATCGAAATGTATAACGAACAATTGTTGCCTCTTAGTCTTCTATTTTTGAATCCCACGAACGTTCTTTGTAATTTCGTAACAATTTCAGAAATTCATCAATCACAACATCAGAAGAATAGTTTCATTTTGAAATAATAAACATCTGAAATTTTCTTTTCAGGAGTTCATAAATTTAATCTTTGAGTAGACACCTTTCTCCAATTCTGTCACAAAAATTCTCTCCTCGTGTACACTTGAGTTGAGAGTTGAATAATAATTTCACTTTTTCATTTTGCTTGCTTTAATATCATCATCCTCATATTGTTTTAGCGAGAAGTATTTATCAGTCTCCAACGTTTTTTCCATGTCTTGATCTTTCTACTTTTCTTTTGTCACTGATAAGAGTACCATCTGGAATAACAACGTTCATCGTCAACCATTCTGACTTCGTTTATCTTACGTGGACACATAGTTAGCTACTCTCGTAAAAGCGAAGATTAATGAAGTGTATAAATAAGCGAATCATCCCTTGGAAATCCGAATCCTCTTTGCTTTTCTTCTTATTTTGCTTTGAATCTCGAATTCAACTTCGCTCTTTTATCTTGTTTTCAGTTTGTTGATGTGCCAACCTAATATTTCCTCTAACTACATCGTTTTTTTCTTTTTCCTCCCTCCGGACGTTGAAGAATTGATGAACTCATGAAAAAGTCATTTGGTAACCGCTTCTTACGGCGAGTTGGGGGCATGCATAATTATATGTGTTTTTTATCTATTCAAATGGATTCTTAATTTTGAATTTTTTTCTGTGAATTTCATATGCAATCAACGGGATTCTTCATGAAATGATGATATGACCGCAACAATAGTACTGTGATACAATTCACTCGCGATAGTAATATAATGTTTCTTCAAATGAACACTCATAAACAAACATTGTTGAGATCTTCATGTCCATTTATGAATACGAAGAGACATAAACATATAAAATACATATTTGACGAAGAGAACGAGAAACATGGGGAACTGTGTCGATAAAAGCGTGTACATAAAGTAATATAGTGCCAGAACTGCAATATTCTTGAATACTCCTCAGGGCAAATCATCTTCCTTCAGACTTCTGTGATCCAATTTGATGCTCGAAACTCGTCTTGAAGCAGATATTAGGTGACGGTCGCTTGGGTTGCTGGTTGGTCGAAACCATACTACCACAATATGGCCTATATATCGTTTAAGTTACCTGAATATGAGTACAAAAGCATCGCGCTAGCGCATTCTTGCTTACGTATCTGTATAATTATGCGACGAAGTACGTCATTCTTGGCAGATTTATGCATTCACGTGTAAATTCTACGAATGCCATCTCTCCACAAATGGTGAGAAGTAATGTAAGAAGTTCGGAAGTTATGTTTCTCACATGCAATGAGGTTTTTTCGAATTCTAATCGGTTCATTGATCTTGATTGGAACCCAAATTTTATTCTCTATAATTCACTTATGGAATATCATGGAGAGCCGATGAACACTGTGAAAAATATACTTCCTAAACTGATTTACACACACTTGTTTTGTAAATTACCAAACAAAAGTTTGTAAACATTCAAAAAATTTTGTGATTTCACGAAGATTTTTAAGAATCCACAAACTTTTGTTCGGCAATTTACAAAAAAGGTTCGGAAATTATTTTTCCAAACCAAGTTTGTAAATTTCCAAGCATTTTTGTTTGGAATTCAACAAATTTTTTTTACAGTGAAAGATTGACAATCTCTGAGGCTGGAATTCATTTGTGGAATATTCAAAATGTTTTCCACCAATTAACGTGTTATCCCTTTTGCAAGTGCGTTACGAATTTGCGTGATCTTTCAAGGTTGAAGGATATTATCCATTTATCAGCACAAAGCAAATGCAAATGACTCATAATCCTGTCTATACGAATATTTACGTGAAAGATGTGTTTCGGTGAGAATTTGATACGATTGTCGGGGTACTCCCGCAAACGTTCATACGGAGGAAAGGTTAATATTGGAGCATCCCACGTTGTCGGATTTCAAAGAGGTTACAGTTTTGCTGGAGTCAAGGGAGTTGCTGTTACTGCTGCTTTTGCTTGGACGTTTGACTTGACGGACAGAATTAATAAACGGAGCTTAAATCCGCGACTCGAGAGGCGTCCAGGATTTAAGCTCTGTCTCGGTAGATACCAAGTGCTTAGAGAGAAGCACCAAAACGAAACGACGGTCAGCTCGTGTGGAGACCTTATACCGTACGTCCGTTTACCACCGCGTTGTGTGTGTTTGTCGACTGCGTATTGGTGAAAAAGGAAGGATATAAGCTGTTTCTAACAGATATAGTCTCTTCAACCACTGCGCTCATGGGTATCATGAATTTTTAACAAGAGCAACTCAAATTGTGTGGGTGTATATTTAAATGACATTAGTGAGATAATTTCCTAATACAAAAGTAAACTATAAAATCGTTCTCATTATCGATCACGACAGCATTGTTTATATTCAAGACACGATACAAAAACGACATATTGATTCAAACATTTTCATCCGCAAGAACCCTAGTAGAAATTTTCGCTAGTAAATAATGAGGCACTTACGAGTTTATCTCTCCTACTCATGAGGCACTAGTGAGGAAAACTCACAAGACACTCACTAGAATGTAACACTCCAACTAACTAGATTCCATTTATCAAAACTAGTGAAACAGTCATCATTATCTAACGAGGAACTTATTAGAAACTAATATGGCACTTCTGAGAATAATTAGGGTAAAAATAAAAACTTAGTATTGAATTTATGATTGATTCAGATATGTTCTTAGTTTGAACAAATTTGCTTCAACTCAGAGAATTTTGTTTTCTGGTAGTAACATTGTTTTCTTGCATCAAAAGAACACTGTCTGGAGGGAATTCTATTTCCAGAATAAAGAGACATGTTTTCAATTTGATTAATTATTTTTCTTTAGTGTACATGCATGAAACATTTTTTTACCAGTCATCCAGAGAAATCAATGAATCCAGATATGAATCCAATGAATATTTGGCGAATCTAATGAATAATATTGAGCTAATAAATAAAACTGCTGATTAATGATTTTAGTTAATAATGTATAAATCTAATCCTAGTAATGTTTGGATTAACCTTGCAAGAAATTCACAAGTTTTATTGAAACATCACTAGTCAGATAAGATTTACAAGTCATTCATTAGTCGCTCACTAGTTTTATTTTAATAAGTTTTTCCCTGCGAATAACCCATGAGTCATGAGGAAAAACTCATGATATTTCTACTAGGGAATATCGCAGGGAGTGGATATTTTCGTTGCATTATGTAGCCGTATATTTTATGTGTTCTTCTGAATTTCCATCACAGTAGTTGGAAAACCAATGTGGCTAATGTTACGCTTTGAGTGTGCACGGGTTATATAGTGTGCGTCAGACATAGCATCATCAGAAACTCGTTTGGTACCCACTTCACGATCTATATTCATCACATCGCTGCAAGGATATTCAATATTTCCTTTGCCATCGAGACTCACCTGTATAGAGAGTATGATTTAGGAACATCCAACGCCGTCGAATTGCTTGTGAATCAATAGAAAAGTGGCGAAACACTTCATGGAGGTGTTGAATGATCAACCATAAATTGTTATACAAAACCACTTTGGTATTGAAGCGAATGGGAAATTCAGAGAGCGAATATGTTTGACAGATCGATAAAGGCACTTGGAAAGGAACTCGTATATTTGGAAGATTTTGTAAGTTTATTTTAATTAAGAAGAAATCATCGAATGGCATATCGAAGTAATTTTTTGTAAATTCAAGATCATTTATTTGAGGAGAATTATTCGAAAAAAGGATTTTTATTTTGTGGTTGAATTCGCACTTCAACACTCCGACCGAGAACGATTAAATGATGTTCTCAATGCAAAAAACGTGATGTACTCGAAACTGCCCATGGTAGAATTCAGATATCCCCATCGAATGTTGATACTAAGAAAAATGAGCTATGAAAACAGAGCATTGAGAAACTATGTCATTAATATAACGATCAACGGACAGGAATGGTAATGCTCAATTTTTATGATTGATATCACCGTTAAGCGCAATGAAACAAAACAGAATTTCAGTGCGATCTGATTCATTTCCGTCTCTGAAATCAAATGGATTCATGACAATCAATCTCTCTGAATGATATATATGAGTCATTATCATTCGGGACATTGATGTTCATTGTGGACTATTGAAAAAAAAAGAATGTTTCAAGAATTGCTTGATACAATAAATTCGTACAGTGGATCAAAAAAGTATTCTAGCATTGAAAAATCATTTTTATAAAATTTATATAGAATTCTGCATGAAAATTGTACAATTTATCTTCCAAGACAAATTTTCATATAATTCATACATGAATTCTCCACATTAAATTTTACGTGAGGAGATTAGATATTATAACAATTATATTTTATAAAGTCCACGTGGAACGCTTTTTTTTATCTTTTCGGCCACTTTGAAAATCGTGAGATTGTTATTTCCATTAAAACTTCTATACCATTGTAAATATACCACGTTGCAACTGTACAAGAAAGGAAGAAAATCGTCCATAGACCTCTACGTGGTTGGAATTTCATGATAACGGGAAAACGAAAAACCGTTTCACTTCGTTCCTACGTACTTGGGTTCTTATTTATCACCTTAGTCTTCGATTAAAAAGTCGTTGTACGAGTCTCTGGTGAAAGACGGAGGCTTGCGCGAGAGTAGAATACTCATTGTTGTTCCGATATTCTTTTGTATCGTTAAACTATTCCTCATTCAGTGTGTAACAAGGATGAACGTTACAAACTTGTTCCCTTGAAACGTGGCAGTTAATTCTAGAAACCAATAATCCCAGTTTTATGTGAGGGATTCAGTTGAACCAAGATCCATCGGGAAAACAATGATAGATTGTATACACACAGTTTCAGTTTTTTATCTAATTCAGAATTTTTATGACCTGTTTATTTTATTGATGTACACTTTAGTATTCATAATCTGTACCATAAAAGTGAAAGAAACGCCAGCGAGATTGAAAATCATTGAAGTTACTTTTAATTAAATCTCCAATACTTGTTTCACATACAATCTACATTCATAAAGTTTTTTTTTGTAAGCATCTCATTTTCGGTGCCTTGGCGACGGGACGCATCGATTTCCCAGTTCTTTCATTGTTTTCATAGTTCAACTCCGTGTGTGTATATATATATATACATGTATATATGATCTCCCCTCTCACCTCCGTTTCGTACTGGAGCTGGACTATCTTGGTGCTTCATCCCCGTAATTCAGACACACCAATATATCGAGAGTTTCGCCGAGGCGCCAATATCGATCGAATAAACCGGATAAATACACAGTCTTCCAAGGTGCAGCCACAGTGCATTGCACCGTCGTCGGCGTTGTCTTCGTCGTCGTCGTCGTCGTCGTCGTCGTCGTCATCGTTGTCTTGGGACAGATATTTCACCTTTTACGGGCACAACAGGCCTGTTATGCGCACGTGACGGCACATACACGCTCTTCTCGTTGTACAATAGATTTTCCCCCATTGACATTATGATATTCAAACATATTCGTATGGATCTAAGTATATATATATATGCATCAAGTACAAGAGTAGTCCCCCTGTAATAAATTTGCAAAGAGATGTCACTTTGACATCTCTGAACTGGTCCTTCTTCATTAGATTCAACTGCTTGAATGAACTCATTAAAAGCAAAGTGTGGGACAATCCTTTAGTGGTCCAAGTAGAAAAGCTTGAAGGATGATATATTTGATGAAAATTAATTTCCTGTTAAAATGAAAAGCGTATCCAAGAAATCAAGTGAATTGTGAAAAAATCTATACAAAATTCTACTGAATTTATTCAGAACCCCGTGTATATGTATACATTATATGATACGCTAAGAGCAAAAGTGGCACCCAAATTGTTGTCAAGCAAAAACAGGACAGGAACTTTTGAGAGCAAGAATGGAACGTCAAAAGTTCCGAGCAAAAGCGATACACTTATAATTAGGAACAAAAGAGCAACCACAGAAATCTCCGGGCAATAATGAAACACTGAAGAGCTCGTGCAAAATCGAACCAGCGCATAAATACAAGATTGGGTTGTGCGTTGGTTTGTTTTTGTTCGAGCTCTTCAGTGTTTCATTTTTGCCCGGAGATTTCTGTGGTTGCTCTTTTGTTCCTAATTATAAGTGTATCGCTTTTGCTCGGAACTTTTGACGTACCATTCTTGCTCTCAAAAGTTCCTGTCCTGTTTTTGCTTGACAACAATTTGGGCGCCAGTTTTGCTCGACAACAATTTGGGCGCCACTTTTGCTCTTAGCGTATCGTATATTCAGAGAGAAAAAGTTGTTTTACCGATATGACAAATCTTTGAACACAGGCGTAAACTATATTCTTACGGCTCAGATCAACTCCAATTATTAGTTGGCGTTCATTTCACGAATGAACTATATTTTATCAATTATTTTAAAAAATAAATTGAGAGAATGTATTTATATTACACGGAGAAAAATAAAGTTTTACAAATTACTACATTCCTACTAAATTGGCAGGATAAGAGAAAATATCACTGTTATTGATATAGAAGTGTAGTAAAAACTCTGCCAATTGGCACATGGCTTCCTCGTTTGTGTTGAAAAAAAAATACATGTTTTCTTTCTCTCTCCCGTTTTTCTTAGAGAATCAGGTTGAAATTTATCTAGGACTGCGATCAACACTGCATAAAGCTGTGGTGGAAATTTCATGACAATTGGATGATAGAAACGGAAGTTATCCGCATGTTAACGATGTTTACGGAATTTCTAAATTTTGTTTTGAAGCTCAGTGCTTACCACTTTCTTCCTTCAATTCCGATTTGTTTGAAATTCACACCATACAACTAACCCCCCGTGAACTGATTATACTACAAGTTTTATGGCATTTGGATGATACCGACATGGGGAAGGCATGCTTTCAAAATATTGTCAAATAATGTGAATCGCGAAACAAAAATTTTCCACAGTTTTCAATCGATTAGAATGAAACTCATATGGGACCACTGTCAGATCATGACTACAACGTGGTTCAAGTTTGATTGCAATCGGAGAATAGGAAGCGGAGATATACGCGTTCGCAAAATCACGATTCTTCGAAAAATTTCTCCTCACTCCTCCCGTTCTTCTGTAACGATGAGGTTGAAACTTATATGGAACCACTATCAACACTGCACATGACTCTGGTGAAAATTTCATTACGATCGAATAATACGAACAAAAGATATACACGTTCGCAAATTTGTTACATACACACAGACAAACCGACAGACAAAAAGGAACCTGATTTCCTTTTTTTTTCCTCCCCCCAATTCCAATGTGCCTGAAATTTATATCATATAACTAACATCTCGTAAATCGAATATACTCAGAGTTCCAAGACATTCGGATAATATGGACATGGGGAAGGCATGCTTTAAAAAAAAATACAGATCCCAAAGAAAAATTTTCCACAATTTTCAACCGATTGGGATGAAACTTACATGGGACCACTGTCGGATCATGAATACAACGTGGTACAAGTTTGATCGGGTTCGGATAATAGGAAGCAAAGATACACGCGTACGCAAAATGTTCATTTTCTGTCAGAGTTCTTCTCATCCACCCAATTCTTCCGGATGAATCAGGTTGGAACTTATATGGGACCACTATCACCCTAGTCCACAACTGTGATAAAAATTTCGAAACGATCGGGTAAGCAGAACGGGAGATATGCGCGTACGAAACTTGGGGGGACTACAGCCACACACACACAGACAGACAGACAGACACGGTAACAACATGGTTTCCCGAGTTCTGAGGAACATTTTGGTCTGGGAGATTTTGAATTTCGAGACAAAAAAATTTTTGGCTCCTCGTGTAACGTTTCAATTTGTTGAAGACGCGTTATTGATGTTAATCAATCCTAATTATGTAAAATAATTAGTTCCCCGTGCCTCTAGCTCGCCGAGTCCAAGGTTCAAATGTAGAGAAACGCGGGTTACAGATCATTAATAAATTTGAAGTCGTTAAATGAAGGTTTAAACAAAGAAATTTTATTAAAATAAATAATTGCGGACGATAAATAACCAAGTGCGGTTGAATAAAGAAGGACTATTATAGCTATATACAAAGCTATGCGTATTAAATCTTATGCTGCGCGCGCGGGTCAAATCGATCTTACGATTTACACGACCCTAAAGGCTCGTATATGGCTCGTTACAGGCAACGATCTCTAGCCAATAGTAGAGTGAGCGTTAATGAACACTTTTGGTACACCAACGTTGGATATAGCCCTTCAATTACGATTTTATCGTCGAGACAAGGAGAGAGCTGTTTCTTAATCCTTGGAGAAACAAGGACAGCAACATCCCAGATGGTGTTTTCGCGAGTTTTGACGATCTGATTGGCCGAACGTTGGTGGAACAATGCTCATTAATGCTTTTAACGTGAAAATATAATTGAGGTTCCTAAAATGAGCTCTCATAGGCTCGTAGGATTGAACCTATTAACTTTAGGGCGAAAGAGTCTACAAAAATGTACGGAACCTTATTGGTTCATTCGTGAAATACCCTAGTTCGTTATTACGGGTGCGTGACGAGTATTGACTCTAGCTAATTGGTTCGCTTCAGGATGACCCATCCACGACCACCCCCACTACTACACTATCTAACAAGTATGGATGCCTCATTCACTACTTGTGTGCTGTTCTGAAGCTTCAGGATGTCCCATCCACTTCGTGCACTGAGGAAGTTTCGGGCTTCAGGATGACCCATCCACCATTGAATGAAAGCCGTGACAACAGCTGTTTCCAAGTAACGGGTTGCTATATTGCCAACCCGGACTCAGTTCACTACAAAAAAAAATATGAGCGTACCTTGCAGAGGCTCGAAATGTAGTCGAACGAGAGAGTGCTGGAAGACTGCCCAGGCACCCCTATCTATACCCGGCCTGAGTTTCTTTCAGCTTCGGGCGGCGACGCGAAACACAAATGACTCTCGCGGTATATTCACGGACCACGATTGAGAGTACACTGTGGTCAAAGCGTTGACGCACGCGCTTTGAAACGTCCAACGTCAAGAAAAAGAAACCGGCGCGGAAACATGAGGGTTCCGCGTGGGCTGTTGGATGGCGCTACTGCAATGAAAATAGACAGGAACGAGTGTTACGTTTACCGAGAGATGTCACCACGCACCGCAATGTTTACAATCTGTCACGAGACAGATGTTCTTAATTAGTGACTCGTCACACTCGAAACGATCACAAAGCTTCCCTCTAAACGAGGAAGCAAAATGTGTAATTTATCATGCAGAAGTTTGCATGCTCGTACTGAAGAATATCTTGTTAATCATTCATTTTTACTACACTGTCTATCAATAACAGTGATATTGTCTTACATCCTGCCAATTTGGTAGAAATGTAGTAATTTTCAAAAATTTATTTCTCTCCGTGTAGGTGTATAACTTTGCTTCCGCTGTTTTGCAATAGATGGCTATAGCGGTAAGTGGCACAACCACCGATTCTCCACCCAGGACTTCGGTGGACTGGAGGTGGAGAATCAGTGGAGAAATGAGAGCCGTGGAAATAAGGGAGGAATAAGGGAGAATCTCCGTTGAGGCAACGGAGAGGCGACGTGGGTTTGTCCGTCCCCTTTATTTTCAATAATTTTCATATCTGTCGATTTACACAACAAATTCCAATGAGTGAATCCACTAACATAAATTTTATCGAAAATAAAGGGGGCGGACTAACCCACGTCGCCTCTCCGTTGCCTCAACGGAGACTCTCCCTTATTTCCACGGCTCTCATTTCTCCACTGAGTCTCCACCTCCAGTCCACCGGAGTCCTGGGTGGAGAATCGGTGATTGTGCTGTACGGGTTAGGTATTTGTAAACATAATGCCATCGAAATATTAGTCGATTTGTGTCTGCATCATAAAGTTATTCTCGATTAAACATGTCAGCTTACGAGCCAAATTCTCGTCATTTGCGGGAGGTTTTCATTTTCTGCTTTGATATGAAGAAATCTGCGGCTGAAGCTCATCGAATGCTCTCAGATACCTATGGTGAGGCCACTATTAGTGGGAGAACGTGCCGAGAGTGGTTTCAACGCTTCAAGAACGGTGAATTTAACGTCGAAGACCAGCATGACGGTGGAAGAGAGGAGGTTTTCAAAGATGTAGAAGTGGAGGCATTACTTGATCAAGACTCGTGTCAAACGCAACAAGAATTGGCAGGATCATTGGGAGTGATGCAACCAGCCATTTCAAAGCGCCTTAAAGTCCTGGGAATGATTCAGAAACAAGGAAATTGGGTGCCGTACGAGTTGAACGGCGTTTGTGTGTTTGTGAACAGCTGCTTTTGCAAGGCAAAGAGGGAAGGGATTTCTGCGTCGCATTGTGACTGGGGACGAGAGATGGGTTCATTACGATAATCCCAAGCGCGGAAAATCATGGGTATATCCCGGCCATGCTTCCACGTCGATGGCCAAACCGAATATTCACGGTTCTAAGGTTATGCTCAGTATTTGGGGGGACCAGCTCGGCGTAGTGTGTTATGAGTTGTTAAAACCGACTGAAACAATCACAGGCGATCGTTATCGAACGCAATTAATGCGTTTGAGCCGAGCATTGAAAGACAAATGGCCGTAATACAACGAGAGACATGATAAAGTGGTTTTACAGCATGACAATGCTCGACCCCATGTTGCGGAAGTGGTCAAGACATACTTGGAAACTTTGAAATGGGAAGTTCTACCCCACCCGACGTATTCTCCAGACGTTGCTCCCTCGGACTATCACTTGTTTCGATCAATGGCACACGGCCTAGCTGACCAGCACTTCCGGTCTTATGAGGAAGTAAGAAATTGGATCGATTCGTGGATCGCTTCAAAAGTTGACCAGTTTTTTCAACGCGGGATTCGTATGTTGCCCGAAAGATGGGAGAAAGTAGTGGCCAGCGATGGACAATACTTTGAATCATAAATGTATAACCAGTTTTTTAAAATAAAGTATCGAATTTTGGAAAAAAACGGCGGAAGCAAAGTTATACACCTAATAATATAACTTGAAATTAATAATCCTCAAAATTAATATTTTAAATCAAACTGCTTTTTATGAAATTCTAGTTTAGAACGAAAATATTTTATTTACAATACAAAGATGCAATTCAAAATTGAAGGTTTTGAGTAATTTAGCCATTAAACATTTTTCCCCTCAACATTTCAAACATTCATTATTTTCTCCAAATGCTAACAAAAAGTTCTCTAATGCGTCGATTTCGGAAATCTCTTTGATGGCTTTTTCGTGATGTCCTGAAGTTATCAGAAAGTTGACTTGCATCACATTCTGATAACTTCCAGACCTCATGAGAAGGGTATCAAAAAGATTTCCGAAATCGACGCATTAGAGAACTTTCTGTTAGCATTTAGAGAACATAATGAATGTTTGAATTCTGAAGGGGAAAAATGTTTACTGGGTATGAGATTTTCATTATGAAATAAGTTAATTATAAATATCAATTAGTGTGAGAAAATTGAAAATCGCCAATAAATTTGAATTTCAACATTAAACTCTATACTTTGAGAGATAATCTTTGAAGTGAATTAAATATCCAATTATTCATGATAAATTGAAATGGAACTGAAAATAAGTTTTTTTCAAATAATTGAAATTTTCACGAAAATATTCAAGTAGATCAAAATTGTTAACCAATAATGATAATATTAGTGATAAGACTCGAGAAGAATTGATTTTTCATGAAAAATAACATGTATAGATCAGGCTGATATTCTGAAATATTGAATTTAGTAGGAAAATTAATTTTATATTTAATTGCGAAGATTTTGGAATTTGAGTGACTTTTGAATTTATTTAAGACATCACTGCATAAATTGAAGTGAAATTACGACCGCTCGTATTTGCGTTTCTGGTTATTCAATTGCAATGGAACTTATACCACGTTCTATTCGCAACCCCATAGTAGTTCCATACGGGTTTCGTCCCAATTGGTTGACAAATGTGAGAAAAAATGTTTCCCTAGTTTGGGGAAAAATGTTCGTTCGTTCTATGTAACTGTTTGATTGCGAACAAACAAATAGAAATTGAACGTCACAAGTTTTCAATTTCAAGTTATATGAAAACGTCGATATAAAAAACAGCAGTAATTTCATTCCTGACATCCTGTCACAACCTGTTACATCTTTTCCTTATAAATATATCAAGAACATGGAAGTGATGCATGGTCCTCCATACCGATTTTTTTACTATCATTTCCCAATAAGTTCCCAGTAAAATACGGGAAATTTCTGACGCATGTATGTGTTAATCACTTCCGAACATTTATGTGAAGTTTCCGAAAGAAAGTTTTCACAGTGTAGATTTTAATACACAGCACAATGAAAACAATGTTTTTTCCCTGTTTCCTGAGGTTTGGAAAGTGATTCGGAGTGGTTTCGGTGTACTGAATACGAGAACAATGTCCGATTTCTTGAATGAGGTCAGTTTTCATAATCGTTCACATATCATTTTGATATAATTTCTACACGGAGAAGAATGTTTAGCTGTATCAGCTAAATTCTAGCAAATGCAGCGCAATATCTAGCTATGATAGCTAAAATTTAGCTGATACAGCTAAACATTTCTCTCCGTCTATTCAATTGATGAATTGTATATCGATAATTACGTTTTAATACGTCGTATCCTACTTTTTGGAACTTCTCAGGAAACGGTTCCCAAAGTGCACAGATGTCTATGATATCATTTATGAAAAAAAATAGATTTCTCAAATTTGGTGGGATACGACGTATTAGAACGTGGGTGTCGATATGTAAAAAATTCTTGAAAAAACACACTAATTCAAGAAATCTGACTTTATTTTCGTATTCATCATACTCACTTCGAATCAGTATCCAAACCTAAAGATACAAAATGATTCCTGACCAGTGTTATTCATCATGAACAAATAGTTTTCCATAATCCAAAGAATCAGATTCACTCTTCAATTATTCAACCAAACTATAAACAGATAGTTACAAAATCAATCAAGTGGTAGTATGAGATAATTCATCTCCCATGTTATCTTCTAAAGATCCCTTAGTCATCCATTCCACATTCTGAACGTATTTTATCAATTTTCTCAGATACATTAAAATACAATCCAAGCTGTGAATCTCCAATATAGGACAGAATAGGAGGAAATTCTAATAATGTCTGACAATGTCATGAGTAACACGTTAATTTTCAATGAAGCATTATCTTCGTGGAAGCGCAAAACCAAAACTAATCATTCCGACATCTATACATTTGGAAACGAATATTTTATGAAATCTCACTTACCGTACAACATATGATATCGATTAGATATCTAATGGATATTTAAATGCGCCAATATGTTACCACACTGTTATTATCGTCATTCCTGTAGAGAAAAACGCAGGAATATAGTGAAAACAAATTACGCGAGGTGTGGGAATTTCATTCTCTGAACTTACCAACACCTGTGCCAAACTTCATATATTCCTTAGGTGTGGGTGTACCACGCTCGTATTTCCGTTCAAATTAGATCGAATAAAATTTGAATAATAATCAGTTACAAGAAATTAAAATAACAATATGGTACGAGACTATTTGTGGTGTAGAATATTTCAAAATGGTTTTGATTTATGTAGAATATTTTTCAAATTTTGACGTTAATCAATTTGTGATATATTAAGAATATGGTTTCAAATATCGTATTAAGTATGAATCGCAAGTCCATAATGACGGCAGAAGAATAATATTCGCTGACAGTACGTCAAAATTCCATGAGTGATTGATAACGCTTATTGTGATCACGCATGAGCCAGGAGGAAAGTATTTTTTATATTTCACACAAGAAGATCATAATGTTCCGGTACGATAAAGTAGAAAGTTTACTGAAAAAATCGAATACTTAATCGATCTTATCCAATATCAATATTAATTGTTCGTGAAATGAATGTTTTATGAATTCAAATAGCTCCTTGCAATATTGAAAGTGAATAAAATTTGATATAGGGTACAGTATTCTTCATAACGCACTGCAATCTGAATTTTCTTGGAATATTGTTGAAATGAAATGTTTTTGTAAAATGCATTTTTGTGAAAACTATACTCAGAGAAAAATAGATACCTACTAATGACAATCATCTGGATTATACCAATTTTTCCTAGTCCCTTATATGCTAAACAGTGCACTACAAAAATAAAAATTTCGCCCAGTCAAATAAGTTTTCTTTGGTACAGGACAGATAAATATTTATTTGACTGGAAGAAATTTTTTTTCAGTGTAGAATATATATTATAATGAGGAATGCAAAGTTATTGAAGACTAGTATCTGAGGAGTATGATCAAGATGCTTGTCCTCATGTACTAATTAACCAGTACAATATTTCTTATAGGCATTAGTATTTATTTTTCCCCGTGTAATCACCACTTGTAACAGAAAATAATTAACAGAACCAAACTCTAATTCAGAGGTAGATAGGAAAAGACAAAAACAGAGGGATAGATACATCATGATCACATTAAATATATCATTTATTTCACCGTACTCTACAGAATATTTATGTATATCAAATATGATTTTTCTCATGAGGCATGAAATATCATCGCTCAAAAATTAATACATTCTAGTAATGGTTCATTGCCTCTTCAATCTTTGTTCGGCATGAATGTATAGATTTTTGTATTTTTGTGTGCGTGAATTGAAGGCCCGGATGCAATAAGGGGACTAACGCTCGAAAACACGGAAAACTATTGTCCAAGCCACGACGTCACACGCCAAAATCAAGAGTCGGAATTTCAAAAATTGGAAAATACTGGGTGATAGGACTCGAAAAATGAATACAAGTATCTGCTTACCATTTTTTTCTAGGATCGATAGTTTTCGAGAAAAAAATAGAAACTTCCTATTTTTTCGCACCAAGAATCAATGTTTTTCAATATTAAAGTCGTTCTATTTCGGTCGTTTTTCGATGTATCGGAATAAACCTTGCGGATTCAGATTCGTAAGACTTCCCCCAAGACAACAGTGTCATGAAAATTTGTAAAATTTGATAAAAAATCAATACATTTTTAATTCGGAGTGAAATCACCTTTTTCATTCTTTGCATTAAAAAAATGGTGAAGGAAGTGTGAGCTACAAAAAACTTTCAGCGACAAAGTTGTTCGCTAGTATATGGACAAACTTTGTGGAAATTTTTAGATCAATTGGACTATTAGTTCGTAAAATACAGCGGTTTATTCATTGAAGCGGAACGAAAACTTTTCACGCTTTTGCGTCGTTTACAGGTTAAGTATTGAAATTCGTGAGAAAAAATTTATTCACTGGATTTCTCATCGTGGGTTTATGTTTTTTGGGTCGGAGAATCCAAATATCCAAGAATTTTTGTGAGAATCGTTATTCATTTCTTTGTTATAAACAATTTGATTGCATAATAGATAAATGAACAATTGGATGACGAATTTCACAAAAATTCTTCGATATTTGGATTCTCCGACCCAAAAAACATGAACTCACGATGAGAAATCCAGTGAATACATCTTTTCCTACGAATTTCAATACTTAACCTGTAAACGACGCAAAATCATGCAAAGTTTTCGTTCCGCTCTAATGAATAAATCGCTGTATTTTACGAACTAATAGTCCAATCGATCTAAAAATTTCCACAAAGTTTGTCCATATACTAGCGAGCAACTTTGTCGCTGGAAGTTTTTTGTAGCTCATACTTCCCCGGACACTTTTTTAAAGCAAAGCATGGAAAAAGTGATTTTCACTTCGAATTAAAATTTTATTCACTTGTTCTTAATTCTTACAAATTTTCACGATATTGTTGTCTTTGGAAAAGTCTTACGAATCGAAATTCGCAAGGTTCATTCCCATGCATCGAAAAATGACCGAGTTAGAACGAGTTTAATATTGAAAAACATTGATTCTTGGTGCGAAAAAATAGGAAGTTTCTATTTTTTTTCTCGAAAATTATCGATCCTAGAAAAAAATGGTAAACAGATACTCATATTCATTTTTCAAGCCCTATCATCCAGTATTTTTCAATTTTCGAAATTCCGACTTTTGATTTTGACGTGTGACGTCATGGCTTGGACAATAGTTTTCTGTGTTTTCGAGCGTTAGTCCCCTTATTGCATCCGGGCCTTCAATTCTGCGAGGTGATGCGTGCTTTGTTGCAGCTTTACATCCAAGTTCAAAATACGATAGGTCAGCTGATTTTAGGCGGTAAACTACGTAAATTTACCGGTTGTGAATTGTTATATTCAAATTCAGTCTGCGCAGCACTCGACACGAACACAGGTATTCAAGTTCGGTATCCAATATCTACCAATCTCTTATTCGCGCTTGTTGCTACAAGGAGAAAATCCTACAACAGTTATTACTTTATAGTACTGTGACGAGCCCGTCAAAGTTTGGGTCGTGTGACGAACTCGTCATTGAATTCCGTGACGGAAATTAGCTACGGGAGCTATTTTTTAGCTGTCACAGTCACTCACTTAGCGGTAGTAGCAAGAAATGTAGCTGTCGCGGCAAGAATTCAACAGCTAAATTATTTGGCTAACCAAATATCAACCATAAAACCTATGCAGTTGCAGCTACGATTTCCTACTGCGGTAGCTAAAAAATAGCTACAGCTGCAATTATTTTAGCTACAGCGATGAACAGAGGGTGCTAAGAAAGTGAGTAGTTACCACAGCCTTTTCTTTTTTTTTCCGTGCATTTTCTTTGCTTTCAACCAATATCCGACTCCTTCTGAGTACTCAGTACAAAGGTTGTTTCGTTAATTCATGATCAGAAACATGTGTCGCGGACAATACTTTTTTTTTTGCTGAGTCATTCCGTGCTGTGGATTAAACGTGTGCTATGCGGAGCGCTCATTCGATTCTTCATTTTTATTTCACTGTAGTCTTCTTGGACCATTCTTCCTTATTCGAGTCAAATGAGATGTAGATTCATAAGTGTGTCATTGTAGAATATGAGTGATTGCTACGCTTGTTCTGCGGGTAGCATTGACCGCAAATCATTACACTCAGAGAAATCTATGGTCATGGCAATTATGTGAGAGGATAACTATTCAGTTATAATTTTTCCAGCTCTTTTCATAGTTAATGCAACTGTGTAAATAGTTTTCATTGCTATAAACAAGT
The DNA here is from genome assembly GCA_018340375.1 of Gonatopus flavifemur. Classification (NCBI taxonomy): domain Eukaryota; kingdom Metazoa; phylum Arthropoda; class Insecta; order Hymenoptera; family Dryinidae; genus Gonatopus; species Gonatopus flavifemur. The sequence goes on along the minus strand of JAFFJZ010000003.1, from coordinate 41,898,679 downwards.
TACCATAACTATCCATATAGTTCTGAATACTGGATGTGGATGGTTGTCCTCAAATAGTTGATGCGGCTATTCAAATTTCTCTCAGTGTACTCATGATCAGAAATCATTGTACGTCGAGCATTAATCTACAACGCTTCTGTACGAAACTCTTTTGATGAATAGGCACGTTCCACCGCGCAGTCTCATCTGTTAATTTTATATCGTTGTGCTTATTATTAAATTCTGTTGATTGAATTCACTCTGGATTCATAAGATCTCTTGCTTTTGTACGTTTGTTTCTCTTCCTGCATAGTTTTTCTTTACTATCCTACACGGAAAAAATATTCTCTTATAAATTACGACGTTACAACCGTAACAGAGGACCATACTTGCATTAGCAGGACTTTTCTGACATTTGATATGCAATGTTATTGTTAAAAATTTGTTCTTTTACAGGTTTCCATCGCAAATCCGCAGATATTGATCGTAATTAAATCAGTGTTCATTTCTTATTTTGTGGAAGAGTGAGAGTTCATATGATTCAATTTTATTTTAACGAGAATCCTGAAAGATAAATACGATTTTCTTACCAATTTTACAATTTTACTACGTAAAAATATCAAACCACATGTATGCGATATAAGTTAATGCTGTTTCATTTTTGTTACATATGAATACAGTATTCAGAGCAATGCCGGCTCTGTATTTATACTAAAGAAAGTCGGTAAATTACGATGTTACATCTCAATAATGATAAACGGCAATTGTCTTTACAAATACTACCCAAATGATAGAACATCATCCCGTTGTATTCTCATTCTTTTGTTTCTTGAAAGCATCTTTCTTTTAGACAGGGATGGACAGGGAGTTGAAGTTATAGAATGAAAGTGTTCTAATTATTGGAGTTTTATACCAGTAAGTATTATTTTTGAATAAAGAATAATGTGTTACTTGTAAAAGTGCTGTGTAGATTACGAATTTTTTAGTGTGAAAATGTAGCACAAGTGATGAGTGAATTTTTATTGATGCCATTCTAACCATTATTCACAAACGAGCTCATCCCATGCTGGATAGGTTTTTTCACTTTGTAACCATGTTTAACGGTTTCAATGTTGGTTGAGACATCTTCAAAACCTTTCCAACATTTACTAGTTTCATATATTCCAGTTTGCGTGTTCTGTTTTTCATCAAAAAGACTTACATTGAAATTTGTACCACATCTTTTTTCCAATGATAATTTTTTCCAAAATTCACTCACATTAACATATAATCCTCAAATTCATGCAGCTATTTCAGTGAAGTGCTGAGTCTTATTTGAAATAATTTACTAAATTCCATGTGCCGAGATTTTTAACTCGCAATTACCAGACCTGAAGTTCGTTCTCCAATTCATCTTTTCCTCCCCAACTGGAATTGATTCTTCTTCTTAGGGGAAGGAGAGATATATATTTTTTTTTCATATAATATGAACAAATCTATGTTTGTTTTTAATAACATTCTTGCTTATCTACATCAGTTTCTACTATTCAATACAGTAATTTGTCACTTCTTTGTTTGTTACTTATTAATTTTGTAATTTCACGATGTTGAAAAGCAATAGTTCCAACAGTTTAAATTCCAAATATTTCAGTCCAAATTTTACGATGTTATAAAGCAATAGTTCCAACAGTTTGAATTCCAAATATTTCAGTCTGAAGCTTACGATGTTGGAAAGCAATAGTTCCAACAGTTTGAATTTCAAAGAGTTCAGCCTAAATTTTACGATGTAAGGTTAGAAATAAAATAACATTGCAAGTATGGTCCACTGCTACGATATTTTGTTTCCAAAATTACGATGTCAAAATTAGAAAAAAAGAGGTAATATTTTTCCCGTGTATCTGCTCTAATCTCCTTGAACTATATGACATTGTTTGAATATTTCTGGAAAGCGAATAAAATAATTCGACGTGTCATAACTAAATCATCGAAACATGTAGATCCATACCACTTTATCAAAATGGTCCATTCTGAGAGATTATATCCCTTCCACTTTTTTAGGAACTTTTTATGGCAAATACTTAGAAAAAAAGTGAAATATAAGGTTCGAAGGATTCATTTTACACGGAGAAAAAAGATCATGGAATGATCACTAGAAAAGATGGTAAACTGGTGACAACTACGAATTTCTGTGAACAGTCGCTAACGGAGACGAGTAATGGTTCCTATTTTGGTATCCTCAAATACAATATAGTATACCAAAATAGGAACCATTACTCATCTCTGTTAGCGACTGTGTACAGAAATTCGTAGTTGTCATCAGTTTACCATCTTTTCTAGTGATCATTCCATTATCTTTTTCTTCCTTGTATACATACCTTAAGTTACTGAAATTAATTTTTTTTTATTCCTGTAAAAATACAAAATGGCAGTCGAGTAGCTGTTAGATAAAAGAATAACTTTTTTTTTCAGGCTCCTCACAGACGTAAACTTTGGAGCCGCACATTAGCAACTATACCTTGGTGTTGAAAATTCCTGAACTTAGAAAAATGAAAAAAAAAAAGAAAAACCCCCTTTGATCTAAATTGGTTCATATGTAGTTCTGCTAGTTTCTCTTATGATTCAACAATCTATGGAATGAACCATTTCAGCATGTTCAATTTGAATATTCCCATAAAAGTGAAGTGGACGGACCGTACATGAAAAACGTATTATAACGTTTATTGGTCGATGAAATCAACTAATAATTCTAATTCCTCCAAATTAACGAATTCTAATAATCACTGAGTATTCTTTGGAAATCATTGTGGAAAGCAAAAGTAGCTGCATTTTTCGTTAAGTTTCTTCCTCATGATAACATTAATTGACCGCTTTCGTAAAACTTCGAAAACTTATCCATTTGCGTATACATCTCAGGCTCGTTATGCATTGATGATGCTTCTCATGAACTATCCCTTTTGTTCGCTCAACCTAGAGTTGGGAGTCACTTTCCTTTAACTTTTCTTCCGAGACGAATCATTAAATTATTCCTAATCATCGATTCTCTTTGCCCATCCCCCTATTGATGTTTTAGTTTTTATATTCTCGATGCTCACGAATAGGAGAGGATTTCTCTCATTATTTATACTTCATGAGCTGAATAAACGCTAAACTTGTCCGTAATTGCTGATTATTAACCATCTCAGAAACGAAACAAGCGGAGTGAATGTCACACGAATCGTTTATTCATCGCGGCAGATTCCACTTGATATTCATGAGGTCAAGGTTGAGATAACAATCTATCACACATGGTGCTCCAAAACCGATATACATTCGAATAGGATAATGAAACTCACTAAACTTCTGTGAGGTGAAAAAGGAGCTGTCGAGGGAAGCACACGGAGCATATTTCGGAGCAGTACTCAGATTTAATTGAAGTTGCGGTTCCATCTTTCTTCCCGGAAACAAACAAGAGAGGAAAAAAGCAAAAGGACAAAGGGAGAAAGGCAGAAGAGACCAGATCCTAGCAATGAACTTCGCTCCACTTTTCGTCGTTCTAACTCGCAATTGGTTGGTAGAATATTGACGAGCCAAGTGTAACGATGCGCCAACCAAGCCAGCAGGATGAGGCCAAACGGCTTGGCAAGAGCGTCCGCGCTTGAACGTTGAAAAAGTATAACCCACTTTGAGTTCGTAGATTTCTCCATTTTAAGGACCGTTTCTCCTCGAGGTATATCGATATAACGGAAGTAATATCTCTAGACCGCTCTTTCTCTGTACATGCTGACGGCGGCTGCGAGCGAAATTAAGAGTTATATGCTTTTCCCATTCATACATATCCCAAGCAAGCAATGGCTATATAAACGTTCGCAGGTGGACCTCGGTTGGAATCGTTGAATGTGTACGTGCGCAAACATGTTGAAATGTAAACACACTTTTTGTATTGTCCTACACATTTTTTATGCATGTTAACTTGTATAGTTTTGTTTCGAATAATCATCTTCCAGAACATTTAATTTCGATCCGAGTTTGATTTTGTTGATAACATTTTCTATTAAATCTTTGTCCAATTTTGGAAGCGAAATCGGTACAGTTTTGTAGGGAAAATTCAATTGTGCACCCAAAAAAATTGATCTGTAAATGAGAGGAAAAATCCCTCCCAATTAGAAAAGATATTTCACTTTTGTTTTCTTCTTTCATTAAGAATACCCCTCTTCGATTTTGAACAAATGAATATCGAACAAATGAAAATATTTCCACCACAAAGACTAATCCTCTCAAATGGAGAGGAATACTTTTGATACCATATATTAGAGGAGAAATTACATCAAAATCAGAGGGATACTTTTATTTTGATATTAATTTTTTTAGGGTGTGAGGTAAAGGATAATAGAAATTTCCAATTCTCACCGTAAAACAAAACACGAAGGAAAAACGACAGTCGGAATGAAAACTGAAGACTTCTTCTCTCCGGTGTCCCGAAGATCTTAAAAATCGTCGCTATCGCGATCGTCATTGTTGTCGCGTGAAGAACGGAAAGCACCAGCAAGGAAAATAAAACAAAAACCGACGAAAATCACACCAAGGAGAGTATTTTAGAATTATTTCTCGTCATCATCGCCGTCCTAGCTACTGTCGCCGCTGTCGTCGCCGTCGTTCTAGTTGAGAGAAAACCGCTCTGCAATTCGTCAAGTAGAACGACCAGCTCGTATATAAGTACTCCGAAGACTTTTAAAAGTACCCAGTACATGTGCGCTTCGAGAAAAGGATTTAATTTCTGCGAGAAAAACTTTTAAAAGCTTCAACTCGGGTTCAACGCTAATTCGTGTATAAGAGAAAAAGATTCTCTCTTCTCTTTTTTAAATTCGTTATATATGTACGTAGACTAATTAATTACTCTCGCTGGAGTTGCAGTCGTTTGCCGTAGTTTGTTTAGCGAGTGTTGAGGCCGAGGACGCGCAGAATTTGACGGTTTTGTATCGTTTAAAACTCAAATCAATTCCCGTTCGTTCATCGTACGAGAAGAGATGGGTTTCAGTAGAAATTAACTCACAACTTTTCTAATTTAGATCTTTCTGCCGATTCGTTTACAGTTCGATGAAAACCAATCGAGAATTCGATGCTCCTTCCGCCGCTTGAAACGCCGGAATTTTCTCTCCGATGAGAAAAATGGAATGAATATTTTTAGGGTGAACAACCTTACAATGAATTTAACTTCAATAAAATAATATATCTCGCATTCGTTCGGTTTTCGCGGTTGCAAACGTGATACGTATGCAGATTTCTCTAACTTTCGATCGGAACTTCATGGTACTGAAAAAGAGGAATTACGAAAAATCTTTTTTTTCTGCGTTGGAAATTTAGTCGGGCAAGTGAAGTAGTGGGATAACTTTTAAACGGGTTTGATGAAGAATTTTGAGGGTTTATTCTCTTTCAGCAAAATGTACTTGAAGCTGCTTTTTTCCGTAACTCGATGGGACGTTTATTGTTTCTTTTTATTCCTGCGCCATAAGAACTGGCGAACATTTCTCTTTGAGTATGCAAAGTTAACAAACTCATCCTCCTTTTCTCTTTTTATTCCTTTTTGTCATTTTGAATACTTCAAAGAACTTGAAGGTTTGTGGAAAAAATGACTAGCTCGTCAAATATCGTCATGAGAAATTTTGAGAGAGAAGATGGTAAGCTCGGTGTATTTTGTTTTGTTTCAATTATGTGACGGATATTAGTTGAGAAGAGAACTTTGATTTCTCGTTTGCAACGAATTCATGAACGCAGGAGGAATTATAAATCTGCGAACGGTGACAAATTTTTGTGAATTGGAACAGACGCGAGATCTATTGAAATCGGATAAAGATTCAGCCTTACAACTCCTAATGTAGCAATGGAATCCCGTGTTCAGATAACATTTTTCATACGGAGAAACATCATTGGTTTTGATAGCGGAGTCTTATTTGCTGAAACTAGGGGTGTGCGGGTACCCGACTTCATCGGGTTTTTATCGGGCGGGTTGGGTCGGGTTTTTTCAATTACCCGAGTTTTCCGAGTACCCGATTAAATTCGGGTGATTCAAATAGTATTTGATTCTGCCTGCCACTGAAGTGAGCAGTGGGTGAACTTTTTCTTCTCCGCCCAATATCGTTACGACAAATCGATCAAGATTGTTGTCTATACATGTGGAAGAGTTATTCTCCCCCCGCTCGAAATATGAGAGAAGGATAATATTGATATGAAATTCATATTGTTACAGAGATTTTATTGTGGTTGTTACATCGGAACATGGAAATGAAACATTTGATGATGAATATATCATGAAACATTCCGCAAATTCACCAATACTCCCCAAGTAACACAGAACATTCTGAGAACATTCTCACAACATCCGTAAACTGTAATGTATCGAATATTCTCACAAAGAGCGTACAAGCTTCGTAAATATTCACAGAAGATTCTTAGAAAATTTGAATTACACCGAATATTCCGTAATATTTGTTCCGAGTATTCTACACGGAGAGAAATTTGTAGTTAAATTTACCATGTTATTATTGTTCCCGAGGAACAGACTGAACTATGACGGGTTCCCCCATAAAACATAGTAAATATGATCAGCATTCTATTGTTGCACCATAGTAAAAATATGCCTTTCATAGTAAAATCCGAGAGAATTCAGTCTGTTCCTCGGGAACAATAATAATATAGTAAATTTAACTACAAATTTCTCTCCGTGTAGGAACATTCGCACAATGCATATGGTTGATCATTTTTTCGGTTAATCGGTCGATTCCAGTTAATCGTTCTGTGAATTAATCGGTGCATCGAGTTATACGTGGATTCTAGGGAATCATTTTCACCGTTCATCGGTCACCAATTGATCAATTGAACGATAAATTGTCAAAACCATTAATCGGTTAATCGATTAATGGAAAAAAATACTAACCGGAATCCAACGATTAATCGATCAATCGATTCATTGAAGAAACGATCAACTGGAATCCAAAGATTAATCGATCAATCGATTCATTGGAGAAACGATCAACTGGAATCCAAAGATTAATCGATCAATCGTCAACAATTAATCGTTTCATTCGATTGATCGATTAACCGTACAGCCCTAATATTATAGACACCTCCTTATATTCCTTACTCAGTCTTTAGTTGTTCGAGCAGTTTGATCGCCACTTCATTTCGTATTTTTTCATTTTGATTTTGTTCATCAAAAAGTCTTGTGCTGCTTTTTCACTCTGTTATTCAACAATAAGCATCAGAGTATTTTAGTATCGGATAGCTCAGAGTGAACAAAGACGATCATGAGTGGGAGAAAGATCAGAATACAGTATTGAACAGCATGAAAAGATTGCCGAACAGTTTGTGTGAATTTAGAAACTTTGAAATTGAAAATTGTCTTGGGATTCTATTACAATTAAAATTGGATTTATAGATGTGATTTGGATATCTTTATAAGGTCAAAGGTAATGAAAACTGCGAGTGATAGTTGAAAATGTTGAATTCAAACCACTTTATTGAATTTGGGTAGCCTGAATGAATTTGGAAAACCCGGTTGAATCGGGTACCCGACCCGACCCGAAGAAAAATAAAATTACCCGAACTCGACCCGATAAAAAGTGGTACCCGCACACCCCTAGCCGAAACAATAAATTCTTCACTAATTTAGCAAATAATTCGCTATTTTCCAGATATGCTTTGAAAAACGTACCGTGCTTGGTGCCAGGCTTGAGTCAATGCTAGTTAACATCGGACCTAGCTCGATTGCCTAGTTCGATGCTTGGCATCCGAGCTTGGTTCAATATTAAAATTCAATATTGGTTCCATGCTTGCAATCGATATTGTTGCCATTATTGATATGCAATATTAATTTGAGCTGAATGAGTAGGATAGATTTTTCATTGGCGTCTAAATTTGATTGAACATTCATATTTGAGTGATTGATCGAACTTTGTGACAGGTTAGAGTCAATGCTAGCCATCACCGGGTGTAGCTTGATGGCCAACAATGTTATCAAGCTAGGCCAAAGTTTAGGATGATAATAACGTTCTCTGCTGAGCATTCAGCTTTCACGTATATCAGGAATTCAACACGGCGAAATATGCTTGGTCCTAGCATTGATGTTCAAGACGCTACCAAGGTTTGGTTAGCTATGACGAGCTAAGCATTGGTCAAGGCTTGGTTGACGAAAATTGAATCAAACACGACAAAATATGCTTGGATCTAATATTAGTGTCCAAGACTCTATCAACGCTCAATCAGCTATGGTGGGTCATGCATCGGCCAAGGCTAGGCTAACCAAACTTGGCATCCCAAGCTTGACGCCGATCATGGTGCAATTGTCAGTCTTGGCATCACGAGCCTGGGTTCGACGGATTGAATAGGTATTTTAGCTGTTTAATTAGCTGTGGTTGCGAATTATTCCTGGAGACAGCAACATTTCAAGCAAATAAATATAGCTTTAGTAGTTGAACATTTAGCTGTAATATTCAAAATTCGCTCTCCTCCCACATGTTACTCAACGAAATCAAATTCCGTCGTCATGGTGAATTTTTTTTCTCCATGTAATTACAGTGTAAAAAATTCTTAAAATTGCACATTTCCAACAGAATTTACAAGAACTTATGAATTTACATGCACGATAACCTACTCCTGCTCACAAGAATTCTTGTGCTAATCGAATCTCATCAGAACTGATTACTTCTTCGATTAGTAATCAACGAAGTAACCATACTTTGAATCAATTTTACCTCCCGGTACGAACATACCGCCAATATCCTCGTTGTTCGTTGACATTGCAAGGAAGATTTTCATTGTGGAAAAACTTTTTTCTCGCAGGAAAACTCCTCGAAACTTATAATTTGAACTTCCTTGATCAAGAACACACAACTTTTTATGCATTAAAATCAATCCTCAACCGTGGTCGAATGATTTTACGTCAGCTATCGTTATCATTCACATGAAAATTAATCAGATTTCAAGTCTTGTGGATCGAACATCCATTTTGGAAGGAATAATTATCGATTTGGATAAGTATTCCGACAGGAATATTTGTGTTGAATCAGAATATGGAAGCGATCTGTTTTTTCGATTAAATCCAGAACCTGAACAATGTGAATTTATTGTGGCTTCAAATATTTTAATACCACTTAAAAGCTATTGTTTTCACGTAAAATTTAATTGAATCACTCCGTCCATTGTTGTTATAACAATACCTGTATATCGGTACAGTCTTCGAAATTGAAATCTCGATCCTTTCACATTCAATATACCTGAGTTTTCAGCAACTCAGTTTAAACGGAATGCAAACCAAAACATCTTCCGAAAGCGATCCTCAGACATAATTTACAATTCACATGCAAAAATATTGTTGAATTTGTTCACGTTTCTCATGAATTACACCTCTCAACTGTTATTATCGTTACCCTTCTGTTATACATGGATTACACGAAACCACATAACCGAGGGTATTCGTCCACACATCTTGATATCATAGACAGATAAATATCCTATAAAACAAAAACCTCTGCGCAACGCGGTGATTCAATAATATAAAAGAAATCGAATAACTTTTTTTCAGAAATTACATCCGATTGTGTGAAATATAATGTTTTTCATGTGCGAAAAATGAGTTGGGTATTGATTTCTCACGTCCAGTTTCTTGATAAATGCTTGTTCCTTCTCTTTCATATCACAAATCATTTCGCAACAGGTTTCAAATTACCCACATCTGTCGCACTCGCTATAACGTAGTCGAGATCGTACACTATGACTGCTTACCACCCAGTTTCTTGGGAACTTATTTTTCTGCTATCTTAGCATACCATAATCTGAATAAGAAGACTACTTTACTGCAGTTGGAAAAAGTAAAATCCCATTTCGTATCTTTCTAGTCATGCTCATTATGCATTCTGCGTGAAGGTTATACGATATCTTGTAAAACATCATATGACAGTAACTTTGTTGAATTGTGAGAATGTTTTCGATTCTCATTTAAGCTGCAGTTTTCGACACGTAAATCATATGCATCGTTCTATTTAGATTATAAGTAAAAAATGATAGAGCGTGGAATGATGATGATGGGTTCAAACTGTGCAATATTGTGCATCGTAAAAGTGGAAGTATTAAATCAACAATTGTAGAACATTTTTCAGTTTATGGATGCTGAAATTACATTATTTATGCGTTACATTGTCATTGTCTCGACAAAAAGTGAGAATTATTAACGATCCTTGTTATTCAACTCTATACATAGAACTGTGAATGGAATGTGTTGCTATGCCAGAAGACACTCGGAGCAACTGACTTTCAGAAAGTTCGAGAATCGTAGCGTTATTGGCGCACGACGGATATTTGTTGAAAATTCAAACCGTTGAATCCAAGTAAATCAGATTCCCTTTAGAATAGAGTGCATCGTCTAGAAGGAATGTTTATCCGGTATTATAATTCGTCAGATGTTGTCACTGTTTTCCAATGCGGCCGCGATATCGTTGACTCGCTTACTTTGAGTCCTCTTGTCGTGAAAAGGGTTTAGATAAGAAACAAGGAGCGGAAGAAAAGAGAAGACTCGAGACTATGAGAGCGACGAATAAGAGTTATACAAAACTTTTTCGTTCCCCTCCCTTTATTTCCATTCATACCACTGTGGCCGCCTATACTTTCTTTTTCCTTCCTCCCTCTATTCACATCTCGGCAGTTGTGTCTGTTTTTCTTCCTTTCTTCTCTCTCGTCCTCTTCCTTCGCGGTTTTTCACCCTTTTGCACGTTACTGTAACCTTCTACTACGTCTCACCTTTCACCCTTACACCTCTCACCTCCAACCTCAAAGATCTTTGCAGGAAAAGTCCAGACAAGCAGTCACTAAGTTTCTCCCAGCGACAGTTCGACAAAATGCAGATCTCCTTTACTTCCCAGACAACGATAGGTTCTTCTAATTTTATTCCTTTGCGGTTTCTTCCTGTTTTCTCATTTCTCCTCTTTGTTTCACACCACAAGTCTTTGAATATGGATGAATTTGTATGAACAGCAAGCAAGATTCCGATACATTTTCGAGATGCTTCTTTTATCGCTACCGCTTTGATTAATAAAAGAAGTTTGTCAATACCGAGGTTAAAACAATGTTCAACTATTAGAGATATATTTGAGAAAGCGCGTGAATGGAGTACCGAAAGATGAAGAGTGAAAAGCGTGAGAAGAAATCTACTCCCATTCGATGCTGTCATATCTTAACTGTGGTCCTATAGAAAAATGAAGCTAAAAAAAACCCATCTGAAGTCCCTCGGTCTCTCGAGGCTTTTTAAGTACCAGCAAGAACCCTTTTTCGTATCTGACGTGTTGGGTTTTCACATGCATCGACGGTTTTCATACATGTATGAAGATGGCTACGCGGTTGGGGGGTAGGAACATCTTTATACCAGCCAATATTATCCGACGTGCTGCGGTCTGCATTCATGGTGATAGCTCCGAGCTTGCTACAATCTCCCTTATTTTCTTTTTATATGGCCTTGCATGTCTGGCGTCTTTTGTTTTACGTCAACCTTAGATGGTCGTGTTCTCGACTCTCCGTCCTTTTCTTTCCTTGTCTCGTCTGGCCTCATCTTGACTATTTTCTTACCACGTTCGTCCTCTTCTGGTGGCGGTCGACTTACACGTGGAATGCTAATGCCGCTCCATTCGGGGCTGAAAAAGACAAGCACTCAATATATTAAATGTCTTCAAACAATGTTGCGTTAACGTTGATTTACATGTCAAATTCTTCGATACGAAATTCTGACAATTCCGAAATCGATCATTCGAAATTTATACTCCATGTAAAAATCGAAGTTATCGTACACCTCAGTTTCTCGATTCTGTGGAATGAATGAAAAATCGTTTGTTCACACGTTCAATTGAAATCTACGGAAATTCGTAGCGAATAGAAAATTCTTTTCTGTGGATCGTCATAGAATTGCTACTGCTCATTACTCTTTGATTCAATACCAATTCAATATCTTCGAACAAAAAATATTGTTGAATAATCGTGAAAAGCTGAAAATTGGAGTATTTCTACATGACTCCGCTGTAATCGATCGAAGAAAATATTTGAATATTTCATCGTTTGGATGTTGATTGATGTGTCATGAGAAAATGTTCAAATAAATAAATACAAGAAAGTTGCATTTTAATTAAGAAAGATAATCCCTTTGGATGAGGATTATCAAGATCATAAATCTGCGAAACAGTACTTTACCTGATCGCCGAGTTGGCTGGAAATTCATCACTTTATTTTTATATTTCATGCTTTGGTCTTTTTCATTTCATCTTTTCCTTGTACATTCATGGATTCACCAACACGCGAAGATTCATCCACCGTAAAAATAGAGGCTTTGTGGGAGAACTTTCTTCTTCCTTTTGTTTTTTTCTTTATTTTTTATTCTCTCGACTTGAAGCTTTAAAACATCCATCACGCCGCCACAGTTTAATCTTTTCACCCACTGAAGTCAGCTGAAATGTAACGCAAAGCTACCACGCTACTCACTTCTCCGTTTTCTTTCATTTTCCTTATCGTTAGCGTCATAACGTATTTCTTCTATCCCACAAATTTTTATTTTCCATACGATCAACGTTTATGTCGAAATAATAGTTAACGCGTATATCCATTTAATGACGCGTGAAATTGGGAAATTCATAATTTGTTGAAATTAGTCTCCATTCTGATAATATATGGAGAATCGAATGTAATTTTTGCTGAAGGATATTAGATTCTCGTCATTAAATTCCATAGGAATTGCTCCACGGATAAAACTTTTATATCTCAACCGTATGCGTATACCGATCGATGAACGATCGAAAACATATATTCGCATGAGATATCTTTCATCAACAATCGTCCAATAGGGAAATCTGAAAACCCCGATGATGTCGATGTATCGTTGACATGTGTATAGTTCTCTCTTCCTCTCTGCATTTCTCTTCCGCGTTGCATCGATACGCTATCTTCTCTCTGGATACTGGTAAAACTCTCTATTAGTTGGAATTAAGTTGTTCCGGAGAGAAAAATTCTGCTGAAAGTGATGTACTTAATAAAAATCGATTACATGAAGAAGAAAAAATGTGCTTTTTTCCAATCCTTTGATACAATATCATCATAAATACAGATATAGACGTCATAAATACATCAACGTTCAAAAGAAAGGAAAAACATGCTGGAACGTGAAATATGACTTCATGCTTTGGTTCCATTAGACATATGTGAAAATATTGCGGAGGGATCAAAATCCCAATACAAGCAGCAATCATTTATTTTATCAAATTCATGACACCAATGTTTCAAACTGATCGCATTGTCTTGAATTTAATATGTTTGCGATACGTAACATACGTAACAGTACTTCATTATGATACGATTGATTCATTCAATTGTTGAAAGCAAATAAGATAAGTAAACCACATCTTAGCATTACTTGAATGTGAATTGAAAGGACATTGAAGTTAACGGAATCTTGCACTGAGAAAACCCTTTAGTTGCAATAACTAAAAACGACAGCAAATAAAGAATTGAAGTTGCCAGACTGAGATATTATTTGTTTCAACAAAAAATTTTAGTTGCAGAAATTAATATTCTGTTACGACACACAGTTGGATATTTTGTGTTCAATTCAACACATTTCACATGTCCCAAACGGTCCACACATATTTTTGTGTCGATATCACATAATGTATTTGTGTTAGCTAATAACTCAAGCTCGATGTGAATAATATAACACAAAAAGATGTTGATAAGATTTTGATTGGAATTTCCGATCGTGTAAATTCAACACATAAGTACTGTCAAATGAAATCCAAAATAAGGAATGAATCAACAGTTCACAAGTGTAATTTATGGATTTTTTTACATCAATCAAATGTGGGAATCACACTGTTTTCGTGTTGAAACAATGCATAAGAATAAATTGAAAAAAACAGTACTTCAGTAAGCATTGAACATGGATCGGCGGTACCGAATGTTGAAGCTGTATCACCCAAGCCACTGCCGGTCCTTTGATTGAGTGTACTTTCTTTGCGTATATCAACTCGCACTCTATCTTCAAATTCACATATATAGGAAACCAATTTCCATTAGAATGAAAGCTAGAACCACACAGTTGAAAATTTTGTGTAAATGTGTTAAAAAATCCGTGTGTCATGAATTTTTTGTTAAATATTCAACACGACCACGTGTAACTTCTACAGACAGTCCTTGTGTAATCAGATCTCAACTGATTTATAATGTCAAATCATTCAAACAAGTGAAAAAAAGTGTCAAAATGACACAAATTTCATTCAACTCAAGATTGAACATAAAAATTGTGTTATTTTCAACTACCAAAGGGAGATCGCCAGTAGTGGGAGCTATTTTTTTTATGAAACTTCTATGTACGTGTAACTTTAGTAGTCGTCGGAAGAACTATTCATTCATTTTGGTTTTAGCTCTCATTCTGATGGGAATTCGTTTTCTAGATATGTAAATTTGAAGATAGAGTGCGAGTTGATATACGCAAAGAAAGTACACTCAATCGAAGGACCGGCAGTGGCTTGAGTGATACAGCTTCAACATTCGGTCCCGACGATCCATGTTCAATGCTCAATGAAGTACTGTTTTTTTCGATTTATTCTTATGCATTGTTTCAACACGAAAAAAGTGTGATTTTCACATTTGATTGATGTAAAAGAATCCATAAATTACACTTGTGAACTGTTGATTCACTTCTTATTTTGGATTTCATTTGACAGTATTTATGTGTTGAATTTACACGATCGGAAATTCTTTTGTGTTATATTATTTACATTAAGCTTGAGTTACTAGCTAACACAAACACATTATGTGATATCGACACAAAAATATGTGTGGACCGTTTGGGACATGTGAAATGTGTTGAATTTAACACAAAATTTCCAACTGTGCAAAATGAATGAATAGTTCTTCCGACGACTACTAAAGTTACACGTACATAGAAGTTTCATAAAAAAATAGCTCCCACCACTAGCGATCTCCCCTTGGTAGTTGAGAATAACACAATTCTTATGTTCAATCTTGAGTTGAATAGGATTTGTGTCATTTTGACACTTTTTTTTACTTGTTTGAATGATTTCACATTATAAATCAGTTGAGACCTGATTACACAAGGACTGTCTGTAGAAGTTACACGTGGCTGTGTTGAATACTTCACAGAAAATTCATGACACACGGATTTTTTAACACATTTACACAAAATTTTCAACTGTGCAACTAGATTTTGTATTTGATGTCGTTATTCATTAAATTTCTAGTCGCGACAACTAAACAGTTTTCTCAGTGTACATTTTCACAATTTCACAGGATACAGAGAGTAAAAAATTTGCTATGGTAGCTGAATCTGATTTTGCTGGATACGTTCTTGTTGTGACAGCAATCTGTTTGCTATCAGAACAATCTCGTTAGCTACGACCGAAATTTTTTTAAATTGTGACCACGAAAATTTCGACTTATTCAGCAAAGTTTGTTTGCTATTCTGTATAGAATACTAAAAATTTTGCCAGTCCAGCTTGGAATTCCCTGTTGTGGTCAATTATGTTGCTCTTTCAGCAATCCAGTCAGCTGTGGCAGTGAATTTTTAGCTAAGTTAGTAAAAAGATTTGTTATTTTATATATAAAACCTCGATTTGCTGGGCTAGAGAATGTTTTTCTCCCGTTTGAAATTTACTGTTTTCCAGTAGTAAGCAACACAACAATAACATGAACTATAAGAGATGACTATGAATGATGGGTTAATGAAGTTTCTGAAACGAAATCTCTGAACTGTCTTGAAAGCATTGAGATACATTGCTAGAATTTAATGAGCGCTCGGTCATTGTGGTAGTAACTTGGTTGAACGATTACGTCACTTACCTCCACAACTTCTAAGTAATTTAACTGTCTGACGATCGGCTGAGTCAACGACGACATTGCAGCCGCAATCACATTGCAGAAGCGCCAGAGACTTCAAGGAGTGTTCCAACCGTTTCTCGTGCCGAATAGAAACCATCAAGGTCCACTTCAATAACCACGCAACTACGTTGTGTCATGTAACTGAGTGGATCTCCATCTTGTATCAGCTGTATTTATCCATGTAAGTGCGTACACATACTCGTGCATTCAATCGCAGTATGATCGATTTTGACTTTAACGATAAATTTCCCTCGATCTGGGAAAGAGAAAAAGAGTAACTATTCGGAAACCAATTGTATCGCAGTTCAAATCTCTTTTTCCTCTACCAGAATTCAGTAATCAGTGTTCACTAGAAATCTCTGTCAAGTCATTCGAACATCCGCTTACAGAGCTATACAGATTTTTTTTCAATTTCTTCCATCGAATTTCCAGAATTTATTTGACGACGAATACATTCCGTCTAATTCAACGAGAAAAATCGTCCCTCTAAATCTCTCTTCCACTCATCTTTTGGCATCATATATTCATTCGTACGTGTATATTATGAATCCTTGAAGTGATGTAGAAGATGTATATGCAAAG
Source organism: Gonatopus flavifemur (assembly GCA_018340375.1). Taxonomy (NCBI): domain Eukaryota; kingdom Metazoa; phylum Arthropoda; class Insecta; order Hymenoptera; family Dryinidae; genus Gonatopus; species Gonatopus flavifemur. The sequence continues at coordinate 41,882,239 of JAFFJZ010000003.1, read as the reverse complement.
TCTGCACAATTGTAGGGAAACATTTTTCGCATTGAGATCTCCTCAAGATATATATGGAGTGGAAAATTATTGAATTAAATGTACGGTATGCCCGGTAAATCCCATTTACCCATCAACTATTTATGGAAAGAAGAAAGAGAAAGCATTGGTGAGAGGAAAACAACATGTAAAGGCGTGATGGATGTAAAGTGGAGAAAAGGGTAAGAAAGGGAAATCATGGAAGCAAGAACCCTTAACATTTGGAGTTGAATATCAGAAACATTGAATATTCTCACATGAAATCCCTTTATCCATAAAGATTTTCTTCAGTTTTACAGAAAAATGCTTCAGGGAACATGAATGGAAAGAATTTTAGTCTGCGAATGATATTCTTCGGCGCTTACAGAGACGTGCATTTACGAGGGAGGACATTTTAAGGAAATGTGAAGAGTTGCTTGAGGTATTATTATCTATTGTTAGTTATGTTAAGAAGAATACGTGACTCTGATTGCTTATTTTTTTTAAATCCTCAACAAACAAATCTGAATTATATGAATCCTGAACGCGTACGAATTTTATTGTAATAAATATTCATGAGCAGGAGGGATTTAATGTTTCACATTGAGTTTTATATACATCATTTTTTACACTTTTGTGTGTATGACAATCGATCCGATTTGTTCTAGTTTTCGTTACAGAGATACCAAATTCTTATTTCTCCTCAATGCTGATATTTTAATCAGGTCTCGTAGGTTTAATTATATTGCCAAAATTTCTACATAGTTTTTTTCCGTTCCTCAGAAATCCACGTGTAACCTTTTGATATCTATAGTCACTTCTAGGATTCTTCGTAATTATCTTTGATCTAGAATTAGAGTCTTTCAGATTTATCAACGTGCTTAACGATCGTTGAGGCTTTGATTACCCGCTTTGTTATCTCTTGCTTCTGCCTGCATCTTTTGGTCTGATTCTCCTCTCCTTTCCCTCTCTTTTTTCTCTCCACACTATACACACGCTGTTTGAAGATATCAATTTCGTTAGTTACACTGTAAAAAATAGATGTAAATTTACTGATATCATATACGAGTAATATCACCTAAATATAATTCGCAATTACCTAACAGTGTGAGAGTAAATGCTGATTACCCTCCCCGATCGGTAAATTTACTTATACCGTGTAGTTGTAATTTTACCTTTCACATCGGTAAAATTACCACTGTAACATGAATTCATTAATGTTTAGACAAAAAGTCAAATTCCTGGTACATCCTATAAATGTTCACAATCGAGACGAGTAGACTGAGAAAAGTGTATAGGATTGATTACCATTTGCTCTAGTTCTCATCGGGACTTTAGATTAGAAATTTAGTGCTGACTCGCGATTTGGTGATCGTTCCTATGTTAACCTATCGTTCCCATGGTAACGTAAACAGTTTATCGCACTCACTTCGATTTTGAATGGTACTTACTGCAATTTTGTAATATCTGTCACCTAATTCCTATTCTTCCTAGTAATGGTTACCGTATACTTTCCTCCGTCTACAAACATATCTAAGCCTTTTCCGAACAAATCATCCGCGTTGTCGGTTTAGCTGCGATCGTTAGGGCATAGATTAGGTAGGTTAGGAATAGTATTACAGATAGGTCTCTGACTGGGGTTCGATACCCGTTAGAGAAATGCTTCCTAGACATTGATGTCAAACATCAGTTCGATGTGGAAAGAATGTTTTTCTGTCTGTGTAATTTTGCATCAAACAGGTAGGTGTAATTTTACACGAACATATAGATTGCAATACAATTTACCAATACAGTCCATGTAAATTTACAGGTAGTGAAGGTAATTTTACATAATGATAGTGTAAGTAATTTTCCTTGATATGGATCTGTAATGTTATATCATGCATACCGTGTAATTAAATCGACACTGTAAGGGTAAATGCGGCTGCTACTGGAATCTTTGTAAAATCACCGTAAAAATTCATTACAATGTATGGTTTTGAAGTTATGTTTATGTCAAGATTGTTTGAGAAATATAAATATCTCAAAAACGGAACACTCCAAAGCTTTGGCCTGTGAGATAGCTCACTGTAAAAAAAATCTGTCTCAAGCACCATGGAGTCCTCCAAGGAATAGGCAAAATTTTTCTACGTACTTTCTGATCAACTGAGCAATAAATACAAATTTCAAATCCGCAGGGATGGAGTAAATTGCTAAAATTGAGCTTTGAATATGAAATTGGGACTGCAAATGATTTCCAAAAATCATGCAAACGATTATAAACATATTAACCTACAAATGTCAATAATTTTCATAACTTGTTTTCTCATGTTTAGGAATATGTATTGGGCTTGGGTTTATATTCAGAGTCAAATCCTAGCAGCGCACTTTATTGCTATACATTTGAAATTTGTAATCATTGCTTAGTTATTTAAAAACTATGTAGCAACATTTTGTCCGTTTTCTAATGCTCGATGACCCTTAAGTTTCATAAAATTATTACGAAACTTTCTGCATAGCACGATATATTAAATTTCATGATATGATATTAACTTAATTTCGAGAATTATCTTCTCAATTTTAATTGGATGATAGTGAATTTAGTACTTAATTTCTGACGTCTCAATAAGGAATTCTAAAATTTCATAACTTAAATTGAATTTAAGAATTCCGTTGAATTTAATTTGAGAGTATTAACTTCCACAAGACATTTTATATTAAATTCGAGAGTTTTCCTAACAGTTGAATTTCACGGAAAGAAATCTACAATAACGATTACTTTTTAATACACGACTCAGTCGTGTAGCTGAAAAAAAAGAAGATATACACTACTCAGTAGTGGACTGGCACGACTCATTCGTTTCTTAGCAATAACCATTCGTGTCAGCCACACGAATGCTGATACAGTTTAGAGTAGTACCATGTACATTACTGTATCGTATTGTTATACGACTGAGTCGTGTGGGCTACACGACTGAGTCGTGTGGACCTCACTAATGGTTTTGAAGGGTATAATGCAATGGGTATGATGTAAATTCATAGTGAAATTCACTACTTCTCAAACAGTACTATATAATATATTTGATGCATGTCTTTTTCTTTTATAGTCAAATATTTCATCCACATGATATACACGTAAATAATATAGTATACGTTCTTCATAAATATGTGAAATACCTCGTGTTGTAGGGGTTAGTCGTGTCAAATAATTTCTAACCAATTCTATTGTACACTGAGAAAAAAAATAGTGGAGACAACTGCATATGCAGTTGGATACGGCAAATCTCGGTCATTTCATTCGATATTCGGTCGAGTCAACCGCGCGGCGAGATTTGCCGTATCCAACTGCATATGCAGTTGGCTCCACTATTTTTTTTTCAGTGTAAAAAAAAATATTTGGAACGTTTCAGTTGAGCAATTTTCAAAATGCTTTAACCATAACTAATATTTTCTCTCAGGATTGTATACAGTTTCTTTGAGATTCGAAATTTATTTACAAATTTCATTTTAAGAGATTCCACAATACTTGAAATTTTTTCAAAATTGTACTTCACTTTTGATATTTGACTGTAAGATTTACAGTAGGATGTATGTTGGATACCGTATACGGTAGAGATACTTTGATGCATGATGCATAATGATATTTCAATTATTATACGTTTAGAATTTAGATATATCTCGTCCCACATACATCCTACTGTAAATCTTACAGTCAAATATCAGAAGTGAAGTACAATTTTGAAAAAATGTCAAGTATTGTGGAATCTTTTAAAATGAAATTTGTAAATAAACCTCGAATCTCAAAGAAATTGTATACAATCCTGAGAGAAAATATTAGTTATGGTTACAGGATTTTGAAAATTGCTCAACTGAAACGTTCCAAATATTTTTTTTACAGTAGAATCGGTCATAAATTATTTGACACGACTAACCCCTACAACACGAGTCCTTTCACATATTTATGAAGAACGTATACTATATTATTTGCTTGTATATCATGTGGATGAAATATTTGACTATAAAAGAAAAAGATATGCATCAAATATATTATATAGTACTGTTTGAGAAGTAATGAATTTCACTATGAATTTACATCATACCCATTCCATTATACCCTTCAAAACCATTCGTGAGGTCCACACGGATCAGTCGTGTAGTCCACACGACTCAGTCGTATAACAGTACGATAGAGTAGTGGTGCATAGTACTACTCTAGACTGTATCAGCATTCGTGTGGCTGACACGAATGGTTATTGCTAAGAAACGAATGAGTCGTGCCAGTCTACTACTGAGTAGTGTATATCTTCTTTTTTTCAGCTACACGACTGAGTCGTGTATTACAAAGTAATCGTTAGTGTAGATTTCTCTCCGTGTTCGTGTCAATGTCATGAACTTTTGAGAATTTGAGAGACTACATGGAGTCCGTGTATAGTCAGGCTGGCAGAATTTCTGATGTCCTCTTAAGGATCTCGTTATGAACTGTTAACAAGCCTTTGAAACATTACGTGATTTGCAAATATATTAGAAGTCCGGGAAAGGTTGAGCATACAGGATTCTTGATTGACTTTTGGAGGAATTTTGATGGACTTGTTGAAATATCAAATAATCCGCAAATGTATGAAAATTCTACAAAAAGTTCACCGCCCTTCTGAAGAACTCAATCCGGTTCGGGTGTGAGATTGGGTTGATATAAAAAACAATATATTCCTCAATTTTTTTTGAGTCCTAGAACACTCCTCAATTTGAAAACACATTAGCGCCAGACCATGCTGACTTTTCCTCGGTTATCACACGATTTGGTCGCCAAAATTCTGGATCAGCTCGTTCTTGAAATATATACTGAGAGAAAGGTACCTAGCTACGGCAAATAACATTTGCTGCCAAAGCAGAAATCGATTCCACATTCCGCGAGGAACTCGTGTTTTAAATAGTATTGCAACGTTTTGGATCATCTCTTATAAAATTACTTTTTCAGTATTCAAATACCATTTGATCATGAATTACAGTCTACCACAATCAAGAGTCCTTAAATGTTTTGATATTCTCGGACTAATGCCGTAATTTGGTGACTACTGGTTATTCAGAGAATTCTTGATTCAGAATCTTGATCAATGATGAATAATCGAATGCACACCATTGTCGATAGGTTATATTTATATAATCATGCACATACGTATCTGTATGTCAAAATCATCGTTCGATTGCGCAATACCTCGTTGTTCGAGCATCCACGTAAATAGCACGTAATCCATCATTGGCATGTGTGTATTTTGACGCCCCACACCTATGTATGACGACGACATTGATGGCGATGATGACATGTTGTATACACACATATATTCCATAAAGACCCCATATCGTTCACTGATAAGGATAATTTATTAACTATGATTGTGACTTGAAAGCCGAATTGATTCGATACTATATGACGTTTCATTTGTAATCTCATAAAATCAAAGACAATGCAACAGTTTACTTTTATCTCTGGTAACTTCCGCGACTCGTTATGAATTCGATTTTGATTGACCTAAAATTTTGTTTTAATCTGACGTCTTCATCAAAGACTGAAAAAAGAAATTGTGTTCTCTTCCAATACAAAAGATTTTTTATATTTGATAGATTAATCAATTCAACACATCCAGGTCAATTCATTTCAAATTATGAAAATCATTCTATCAGAAAATCGTGTTTTCCAGTTCGCACCATTTTCATTTCATGATGATGATCATGATCATGATCATGTCAACGATGTACTGATTCAATCTCACCCAGTTTTGTACGGCATGGTTTCATACAGATTATATACAAATCAAATTTAACTTCACGAAGTATCCAAAATTGATCACGTTGAGTGGAAGAGGATAACACCACGAAGGCGAACTAGCTATCATGGAAAATCGTGCATGCAGCATACCCGAAATAATGAAGAATACGTTCCAGTATCATCCGAATTGCTCTCGTTCGTCATTGCTCATCGGATTGGAACTTCTCGTTTTCATTACAAATTCGTTGAGACGTGGAAAACGAACTTCTTACGAATTGACGTAGAACTTCTTTCTTCGGTTTCATTAATTTACTTGGGGCGTCTGAAGAGAATGAGTAGAAAAGCAAAAGAGGAACATTCTACGCCGAAGCAAATGAGAAACGTCGTTCACAGTTTCAGTAACGACGTTTGCATTGCACGGTCGTAAAAATAAAAGCGAAAGATATGGGTGTCTTGCGAGAGAAAGAAAAGAAACGAAAGAATTATTTTTCTAAGCAATTCAAGTAGAAAATGTAGTGATTTTAGAACGTTCAGTTGTTTGTGAGCGAGATATACATAACTTATTTCCATGCTTCCTCCCCGTAATCATTCTCCGATTCTTGAATCGTACGAAATTTATCAATGCCGTAATTTTTTATCTTATACATTAGTAACATATCATTCGTCCTTTATATTTGAGGTGCTTGACTAATATCTGGATATCGTTGTTTTATTGTCCATATGGGAAGGAAGAACCATGGAAATAAAACTTTTGTACCCACAGTAAATCACTGGAATTACGGACACACACGATATCCGATCTTAGACGTGACCATCGATGAAATTGATGAATCGAATGGATTTCTTCTAATAAAGAACGAACTGCTCTCTTTCCGAAACATTTTCAAGTTTGAGAGAGCAGATGGTTGAGTGGGAAACATTTATTGTCCATCGTGAGCCAAAGGATTCTGTTATTGTATAACTTTTTTTATAACAAATAACGTTAAGATGGTGACTTTATAGATCGCAATTACAAATCACAGCAAGGATCGATTCTGTTACATTTTTTTTAAATGTCACGAGGCGTGGTAATAAATTCTTCGATATTCGTCCACACATGATGAAATAGGGACTGAAATACTCGTGCGAACATATCATGAAGGGTTGTCTTCGAGAACAATGATGCGACCACACCATTATATCGCAAGCTATTATCTTTGAATCAATACGCTTTGTGAGATGAAAGGAAAAGAAAACAAGTCCCTCGTCAATTCGGTAGAACAGCGCACCTCATTTCTTCGGGTCCCATTAATTCACTTCAGACAACTGACTGCAGGAAGGAATGCACCAGAACGAAAACGTATGTTAAGCTAAGCCACATTTGGAGCTTTGAATTGCTCGGTACGCTCAACGCGATATTGGGGAAAAGTTGGGGATGTGAGTGCCCCAGTTTACAACAATGCGAAAGTGTGTCACGCGAATGTGTAGCTATAATTGATGCGGTATGCTGTGATCGTGATATAATAAGTATATCGATGAAATACCATGATGAGATGGAAGATATTTGAAATAATGAAGCGAACACAGTAAAAAGTAAATCTTAATTCCATGATCGACTGATTTTCAGATGAGGCTTAAAATCAGCAATGTTATGATTTCAGCCGTAATATGGGATGAAAAAGAGTTATGGCCGTATTAAGTGGATTAATTGAATCGGGCAAGGTGCTGATTATCAGCAATGCATATCTTATAGTCAGTCAGGGAGAGTTTGATGGATAATTCAGTCAAAAATATCTGAAAATAAGATTAAAATTCTTTCATTTTCAGTATTACAATTGGTTATACATACACATATATAAACATGTGCATATAATTAATTACAGCTTCAATTCAATCAAATAATTTCAAGTTTTTTATTTATTATTCAAGGTGACTAACAAATTCAGTAACAATTTGCAATACCAACTTCTTAAAAGCTTGTTATTGGATTTTCCGCACTGTTAATGGATTATTTATTTCGACACTTTCCGCACTTCAATATTACAACACAAATTGGAATTAATTCAAACTTTCGGGGGTATTCACATTTGCACTAATTCTCAGTTCCCGTAAGATGTTTTTCAAATTTATCTTTGACTTCACACTACACATGCTATCAAATTATATTATTATAAAATGATTTATCACGTCCGTCGATCGAAACGGTATCATGGCGAAGTGGTTAAACGCAAAGGACTGGGACAGGTCATTACAACAACAACATGGGTTCGAATCTTCCGATGAGAGTTGAAGATGTTCAATCTTCAAAAACTACGACCATGATATAATTGAACAGTCAACAAGTGAAGTGAATGAATTCACACAACATAAACATTTTTTTTGTATCCTCCGCATAAACACAAATATATTTCTCATCGTCGATAGGTAACGCTATGTTGAGTAGAACAAAACCAAAAACAATGGACGAAGCCATTTATCAGGAACAATTCGGTTTGAGTTTCAGTTCAAAATCAGTCTTAATTTCAGCTGAATAGATTAATGTAAGCTGTATTCTTGTTTGAGTTTGAGAAGGTTTTCCAGTGGCTGATTTTAAGTCAACCGAGTCTCCTTTTAGTTGCATCTTGAATTCAGTTCAGATTCTAACTGAAATTAAGTTTTTCTTTCTACCGTGAATAAGCAGTTCTTTTCCAAAATACAAGTCTCTATGTGCACGATAATGGATATTAGATGAAATTTTATTCGAATGTAAGAACGTAATATAAACGGAGAATATCAATACCACTTTATAGCAGTATCTTAAAATTCTTTGATTTTCGCCAAATCTCATTGAATCCTGTATAATGTTCTGAACAAATTCTATTCAAGCATTTGTCAGTGAAATTTGATCAGATGAATGTATTTTTCCAATGTGATTCTGATTGAATCTTGTACAATGTGCCGACCAAATCCCATTAAATTTAATTCCATCAGATTCTATGGACTTTTTAACTAGGGTTTGTACGCATCGGAAACTCCGATTCGATTGATTTTTTGTCCTAGAACCCAACCGTGTTTCAGTGTCGCGAATGTTATTACAATTATAGATTTCTGCAGTTGAATCCACATACGCGTATCTTCTTCAAATACGTATAGCCTGTGGATCATTTATGTGGGAGTCATATGACGCTCGGGACTCGCACGACAATCCATAGCATTACATCATGCTCTAAAAATTCTCTCCTGTTAACGCCTGATCAATCACAAAAATATTCTCTTTCCCGATTAATAACCTTCCTCAATTTTCAACTCTTGAAATATGAAAATGCATTTCGCAATGATCCTGGTGATATGAAAGGGCGTTATAATGGATTCCAGGTCATAATCCGCGTTCGTATTTCAAATATTGGAAGAGCTGACAGAGGTAAAGAGGATTTTCATCATTGTCAGATGTAGTTACAATAATATTTTTCAAATGTGCTGATATTGATATCGGTGTATCAATAGGACGGAAAAATACCAAGAGAGCATAGGGAGATGACGAAGAAAGAACTTTGCATTCGTGTATCCATATATAGTCTTGTGCGATAGTCACGTTTCCAAAATGTCCCATGTAAGTAATTCTAGAAATGTTTTTCCGACGTGCTTTTACGGAGTGTCTGTATCACTAGAACGGAACCCTCAAAAGGGTATTTTCATGTCTCAGGTGTGGAAAAAAGGAGTTCAATGTAAATTGTAATAGTATGCAAAGATGAAAGATTTTTTTCTTTTCTCAATATTTTCGGTAAAGAGATACTTATTTGATACTTTATAAAGTGGATTAACGTTGTTCGTTTTCGATTTTTCTGTTAAATCTTTGTTGTTATCTGTTTTATGACAGATGTCAAGTTTTTCAGTTCATAAATCGTCCTAAACCCTCAATAGACTTCTTCGATCGAAGTAGGGGAAAAACTTCTTATATCAAATGGCAGGACCACCCCAAAATGTATCCTTCTCCCCTCTCTATTTGAGTTCGAAAATTGTTCATCATTGTCGTTGTCATTTGCATCTTTTTTGCATCCAAGATACTATTCCATACCTTCTCTCTTACGCGTGTATAAAGATTTGTGCCTTCAATCCACCCTGTTTTTAGAGGTGAAAAGTTTTTTTTCAACCGCGAAATCGATTTCTGGGTTGTTTTTCATGTACTGAACCCACGAACGAAGTTCGTTAAACACAAAAAGGTCCCCGCATTCTCTCCCAACTCTCTTCAAAGTACAAATGGAAATTTGTATTTGTAAAGTACTTTTTGATCTCGTATTGAAAAAATCTTGTCGATCCAGCCGCAAGCTGAATTCAAGCAGATCGAAATAATAACAGCAATCCGGAATAAAAAGGAACCGTATTAAAATCCCAATTCAAACTATTAACCGAACAAAGGCAAATACTTTCTTTCTACTTTAATTCCGCATTCGAAAGTTCCCTATGCTCGACCCGCAACGTTATCGTCAAGAAGTGGTAATCGCCAAGAAAGGCTGTATAAAAGAATATACAAGAGAAAATAGCGTGGTAGGTTGGTGTATATCTCGATAACGATTTTGGCATGATTTCACGAGGCATCGAGAGTTTTATCCTCTCGAAAGTAATGTCTTTCTTATGGCACATGCGATCTCGCCGATTTGTACACACGTACACCCCGGTATATAAAAATATCGTCAAAGTAGGAAAACGATGCATTGCGTAGCTGAAACGAAAAACTTTCGAGCAATGGAAATTCTTGCATGTGTACGCGTCCGGTTACAATTCGTCGAATTTGCTTACTTCTCGAACGAAAGAGCCAGTGAGCCAGCCAACCTGAGGATCGATTTGGCTGGTCTTCGCCCAAAGTGAAAGCAGGGAAGTCGTGGGGTTTGGGGAAGAGGGAATGAATAGAAGAAAAGCAGAGGTTCAGCCTTAGGGGATAGATATACGCTCTTGCTCCCGCTGCTGCTGGCGCTTGAATCTTTAGCCATGAAACTTGTTCGCATTCGCGCGCGCGTACGAAATTCTTGAGCTGTGTTTGTCTGAGTTTGACCCGGCCTCGATTCAACGAAAAACTTTGTTCGCGGCTCTTTTTTCGCGCGAGATCTTCTCTTTTCTCGACTGATTCGAAGAAAAGAAAAGTCGTATAAGGGTGAAGAATACGAGGGAGGGCGGAGAGGCAGGAGAGGGCTCGGGAAGGAGACGAAAGTGCCGAGAAAAGAATTGAAGAGGAGAAAAAGGAGAATCCGATTGTCATTCCAAATCCCTTTTCTTCTTGGGGTATCGTATTACGATTTAAAGAAAAGACGCGGATACTGAAATGTCGTTGAAGTAGAAGAGCAGAGGAAGGGTCTCGTGGAATGACAATCAGTTAAATGCGTAAAAATATTCCCCGAGCAGGAATGAAAGAGAGTCTCGGGGAGGAATATGTTACTACGGGAAGCTTCGGATAAAAAGTTTGTATCCAGGACCTATTTCGAGTATACGTAATCAATTTCATGAACTCGTTTAATCAAACATTGTGTACTCGTGAATTTAAGTTTTTCGAGGTATAAAAAGCCTGTTGGGAGATTCGTTGATGATACAAAAACGTGGGTGTAAGTAATTAGCATTCGGTACAGGGAACTCTCCTTTAACGAGTCATTTATCAGCTTTTGAAGGTTCCGATATTAATGGATTTCTGTATAATAGTACAGTATTTTACAAGTATTTTTAATTGTATTAACAATCTTTACTCCCTCTTTTCCTCTCCTGTAATTTTTCTACTGAAGTAATTTATCTATACATTGTTCAGAGATTGTTTTGAAGAAGACAATTGATATGAATGAATGCGAAAACCTTCCTGCCGAAAGGAAAACTCATTCACGCGATGAACAATAAAAGAATACAGAATAATGAAAAGTAAGTGAAATAGAATCAGATTTTCTCTCCAAGTGGCAAAGTTCTCGACTGGTTAGGTAGCTTGCAAATATATAACGGAGCATTTCCTCCTACATATTTTCATAAGCCAAGGAAATTCAACTCCGAATGAGGGTATGTTAAATCTATATGTGTACGTTTCGAGAGCTCCCTTCGCCTGTCTGAGTCTCTTAAGCGTAGAAGTATATAGTTAGCACATTACTTTTTATATTTCCTTCGGAATAGGTGAAACGTGAAAGGAAAGATTTTTAAGGAAAGAATATCCTGAAAAACTCGTTCAGAAAGGAGACAGAGAAAGTACGAGCTATCTTTACTTAAGTTTGACGACTTGGGAGCAAAACCGCTATATTGTTGTCGGCCAACGTGTTGTTTTCACAGACCACATGACTTTGAAGTTACAATTCCAACTTTGATCGCAAAAATTTTAACATGCACAACGTGGAAACATATCAAACTGTAATGGAGGAATTTTTCAGACGTATGTCGACGCATGTGGTTTTGTATGTGCTCGCTGGGATACTTTGGAGTTTTTTTTATGAATCCTGATGGAGGAAAAGTCCAGGGAAATGGAATGTGTCAGCACAAGTATCAAACTGATATTGTATCTTTGTGGTACTCCGCTCGAGATGTGGAATCCAATTTCGATAACGGATTGTTGTTATTTATTCGTATGTGGAATGCTGTTTCAATTGATCTGCTGCATGAATTTGTGTAATCTATTGACGAATGAAGTCAAGCTTATGTGTTTTTGAAAACAAATGCGGATATCAAAATGAATCGAATGATGAGAAATGATACTCTTTGTTTGAGTACTCCCATAATTTGATGTGAACGATTCACACGGTAAGGTATCCCTCAATCATTCACGCTTGGAAATACAAAAAACAGCCCCTCTTCGGTTCGTTTCGCAGGTCAGAATCGCACCAAATTTCATTACAAGGTGGACGAATTTTCTCTATGGTTTGGGAGTCATTCAACTTTGCCATTATATGAGGTTAACATTTTTCTCGGAGTTTTTATCATTTCGGGACTAGCTGTATGAGTTGGATATAAATAATACATAACAGAACGTCATATTGTTTGATTTACTGTTTATGCGTCGAATGTTTGCACATGATTTATAATCTGTTATTCTCTACCCAGCTATTTCTAGAAATTCACATATAGATCAACATATTCTCGTTCGATGATCGAACCATTCGCTTTTCAAACTTAATTCACTTATTCTGACTGAAAATCTTGGTAAAACAGCGATTTTACTCAGTCCATTTTGAATATTTCAAAAGCAAAATTTCAACAGAACATTTATGTTATCTTATAGACGTAGAACTAGTAATTGATGCCGGGCAAATAAAATTAGAAACTATTGAGAAGCATAACTCTAGAAAATTGATATCAGAACTGTTGATTCGATTGCGCTGTAGCATACACACAGAAGAAGTTTATATTAAACATTATTAGGCACAGTTTGGTACCCGTAGGATGTGCCCGATTGTGACGATAGGAACTATAACTCTGTATTTTCTTATTACTTCGGATATTGACTGCAAGAAGAGTTGTGGTAATCTGCCGCATACTCATAGTTCTTCCCGACACAAAAAATTATATCCCACGGCTAAGATATGAATATATTAATTCTTACTACAAAATTTTCTTCGTGTACTTACCCGCTTTATCTTCTGAAAGATCTCAGGAGCGTTGCAGAAATGTTTCATAAAACATTATTCAGAGGGAGTCTTTAATGGATTTTGATTTTCAAACTTTCGTCTTAGCTGGATAAGTATCCGTGATTATTATCACATAAATGCTAGTCCGATTCAGTAGAAATTGAAAAAAAAAGAGAGAACGATGTGCCACAACTTTGTCGAGCAAAAACTTTGGCAAAGAGTCGAGATACTTTTGAGTACTGGCACGTGCACAATTATAAGTTACTTCTCATATATATCCTCGCTCATTAACGATTTCGTAGCAACTGTTCTTTTAACCAGATTATACCAATCTTCACACTTCTTATTGTCCATTGTCTTTCTCTTCTATCTGACGTTTTCTATGATTGTTCAAACTCAAGTCACTAGTGGAATTAAAATATCACATCGCAACTTTATCCGTTGAATGATTTTTAAACGTAGAATCGTGTGCCATGAAACCCTAGACCTGTCATCAATATGGATCAGTTTAAGAGCATTATACTTATACATCGACTGTCGTGTACCTTTTCACATTCACATACACGTCATATACATACACCGCTTCTGCAAGTGTAAATTGTGTCCGACCGCAAGTCGAAAACTTTTTCCCTCTTCCTCTCTGGTTTCTTGAATGGAGAAACCGTAATCCGATGATATACGCGGAGTTTCACCCCGTACGATGCCGCTATACCCAGCTACGTCTACGTGTTGGCAAGAGAGTCGAAGTAAAAACACAAAACAGGAGAAAGTCTCACTTATTCGCCTTACCTCTTGCTCGCTCGTACAATACAACGTGAGAAACGACATTTATACTTTACGTGGTGGCTCGTCTCGTCTTCACTTACGACAAGTTCTCGCCCTTTACGAATAAGAGAGAAAATTCTTCTCCAAAAACATGCACGAAAAATCAACAGAAATATTTTTGAATGTCAATCTATTGACATAATATTTTTGTATACGTGCAGTGGTTTAGGAAATTGATGAGAAGAGTTAATTATTCCACAATTTCACGAGAGTCAATCGCAATTTTTGGAAACACATTAATTAATTATGAGAGACGTAAATGATATGTGAGTGAACACACGTGAACCGACACCATCAGTCTCTTTCCTACTTCTGATTACTTACCGTGAGATCAAAGTTCATCATGAAAGGTCGTTTAAATGAGAATAGCATTAAAATGCTAAGTACATGGAATTCTCTGAGCAACGAACTCATCAGTTAAATCAGAATAATCAACATTTCTTCTCAATTTGCAAAACGTGTTCACTCGGCCTTATTCGCATACGTACCAAAAGAATCTTTTATTTATTTCCCCCTCTTATTCTCATTCACTAATCAGAGAAAAACTTTTGATAGATGGATTATGAATATTAATTATAATACACTGCTTACCGTCGTAAAATTGTTCAAAACATACTATGACCTCAGTGTTGATCGTAATATTCAATTTATAAGCCAGTTATTGTCGAAGTGTGGAGAATAAGCTATGAATTGTAACGGAGTAACTCATGATACGAAAAAAAGAAACCCACCTCGAATTATAACGATGAACAGAGTCTGATATCCATATTACACCTGCAAGCAAAAGAACGGAAGGCTCTTGTAGTGCAACAAACGAATGGAGATGCTGATTCTCTGATTGTTAATGTTGTAATTGAAATGGCACATCAGTGCAAACGTGTTGTGATAGCTGATGAAGATATTGATCTTTTGGTGCTACCATCAGGATTATTTTCATTGTATTCTTATATTCACTTCATGAAATCGAGTGAGAGAGAAACGAGCACTACGCTTTATTGTTTTAGCGATTCCAACTGTCTAATCGAAAAAGTAAAGAATAATATTTTGCTTTTTCCCTCAAGTGAGGATTGCAATATAACTTTTCAGTTTTTCGGATAGGATGAAATAGGATTAGCATCGTTCTATTCTCATAGAATTTTACCAACCGTTTATGAATTACATCTTCAAATGGTAGTATTTACTTCCGTTCCTATGAAAGTATGATTGAGAGAGATGTTGTTGTCACTGATGTTCAACATTGTACTTTTGAAAGATATCAGAAGTGAGCAATAGTACTACAACTTCAACGGATAAAAGACCGTACTCGTAGAATGAATTTGAGGAATTTATTTACACAGTTTGGAACCACCTTACATTTACAACTTTCATCCACCATCGTATACAAACGAACCGTTGTGAGCGTTCGAATATTCCCGTACAACCGTGGACCATGTCGTAGGACCAATTTGTATATGTATGAACAGTGCTGTCATTGTCGTCGATCATACAGTCGTTTCCATTATTCTGTTCTCCGTCGATCCAATTATTCCTTCCCTTCTCGATTTAATGTTGTTATTCTGGATCGATTTTTGTTCCCAAGTTGTAATGACAAATCCCGTATACCATACGTCAGTCTAAAATTTATTTCACCAGTCATCGGCGCCGCCTGTTCATATTCTCATTTTGATGGAATCAAAATATAATTCCTCGATCAATGGAATTCTGACATTCGAAGAATTATATTTGTCATTCCCTTTCCCAACTTCTCGCCTTGAGGATACAGTTCAACATCACGGAGAGAAATTTTCCCTCAAGAGAAAGGTGAGAACGATTATCCGTTGTACAAAAATAGAACAGATAATATAAGATGAAAATTCATCATTTGATAAACGTGATGGATGCGAAAGCTGCCGGATCAAAACGCCACTTTTTTCTTGGATTTCTCTCCGAAATTTGAATAGTTGATATTCCTTCTCTCTCGCAATTCAACCTTGAATCTTCATCAATGGTAATCGGAGCGTTAATGATAATTAATGATCTTGAAATTAGGGAAAAAATTATGTTCTATATTATACGCGGTGGAACGTAGCGGGGCTGAGGGAGAACAATTTCCGCAGTTACTCGTTCAATTTAGTCTAGAATAATAATCACTGGTTGATCTCTGGAAACTTGACAACGCTGTAGCCTTAGAACCGGGCACATTCGTCATCGTTAATTGTAACGACGTTGTCTTCTTCAGCGTCTACGTTGTTGTTTTCGTAGTTGGCGATGTGGTTGTCGTCGTTACTCTCCTCAACATCTACATCAACGGTATTGTCGTTGGATTTCCCTGATATACGCTTGGCGTCGTTGAAAATCAATATGCGATTCGCGAAACGCAGTTCGCGGCTAGAAGCACAATTGCATTCTCCTCTTCGGTCTCTCCTCCAACCGCTACCTACGCTTCCAACTCTCTTCACCGCGACAAGCCAACGAGGGAACAGACCAACGAACGAACAATCGATCTCCGCCCTCTTTTTTCAAGAATATTGAATTTGGAGTCTGGAATGGCCAATGTGATCTGATTTATCCGTTAGCCTTTTCATAGATTTTTTCTCCTTTTCATCGATGATAAAGAAATATTGTGTGTTTATGTATGTGTACGAACGACATTCGGCTATGATCGATTAATCGGAGAGAACGGTTGGGAGGTCACACGTGAATTCAGTTATTCGTTCGGTACACTCGACGAACGAATCGGGGGGTATAAGGAGTAGAGAGTTTTCGTATTTATCAAAACGTTGAAACAGACATTGTTTTACTCCCTCATGTAGAATGTCTCCACGAGAAGGAGGAAATTGTACACCTTTTGCGCGGAATACCTATTAGGATTACCGATTGATTGATTGATTTATTCGTCGGAATTGACATTTATAATCGCGGATTATTTGGATTTCAGATGACAATGAAATTCTGTTTTTCAGTTTACTGGATTCAGTTTGGCAATCATGAAAGTAATAAGTTTCATTACTTCTATCAACATTGCAAAAACTGATATCTTATTCTGAGATACTTTTGTAGTGACTTTTCAAACATTTCAAAATGTTACTGTAATCATATTCAAAACACAAAACTATGTTTTCATTCAAGACATGACGTGTTTGATTAGCAAACAAAAATGTTCGAAAGCTGTGAGTAGAACATAATCACGTCAACGTTAAAGTGAAGAACAGGAACAATGTATTCGAAATGTATATTGTGCCATTTTGAAGTAAAACTAAACGAGATTCTAATCAACCGTATGATTAAAAATCATTAATATAATCCATCTTTTCAAGTTAAAAATGATAAACCACACTTCTATCATCTGCTTTGAAAACAAACATATTGAAACGTCAATGTCGCGAAATAAGATACTGACGTTTTTCAGTTAAAACAGTCAAGTGTTTGATTTGAATTATGAAACATATCATGTCTTATTTTGAGACATATCTTCGACGGCAATTTTTGCAGTGAAGTAAGAAAAAGAATTGATAAATGAAGCATTAATTTCATGCAAAATACGAGGAAATCTCGTAAACTGGAAAAGATAGAACAAGTCTTGAGGGTATTTTTGGATGGAGCTAATATAAGCGTTTGTGACTGGTAAGATTACTTCACCGTACTTCATTCGGGAGCAGTAAAACTGGAGAATGTTGGGGTTACATGGCGATTCAAAGGTAACGAAGAAAATCGTGTTTTAAGCATGAACAGTAGTTACAGGGCAGTAATTATATTCTTCTCATAAGGTGATACTAGCGACGTGGCAGCAGTCAAATCGTTTATGACAAATTACGGACAAACGCTTTAATTTAATCAGAATATTGCACTGTACAGCACTTCTCTGATTCAAGTAGACGTGCTGTACACGGCGATAGTTTGATTGAATTAAAGCTTTTGCCGGTAGTTTGCCATAAACGACTTGGCTGCTGCCACGCCGCTAGTATCCCCACAATCACCCTAACGTAATGCAATCGTATTTTACACTGAAAAAATAATGACCCTTCTTATTACAAAGCTGTATGCTATTCGCAACGCTTTGCTGTTGCAGTGAAGAGCATATCCAATCCAACGAGCCGTGTGGATAAAGAGAAGATGCGTATCGTTGTAGGACGGATACCAGATCGTTCTATCAACTATATTACATTTGTCACAGCGCTACCGTCCATTGTTTCTTTCGAATACTTCTTTCTTCGTAAGCACTAGACTGTTTTTTCAGGGTATGAAAAATTGAAAAATCATAAAGCGAGTCTCTCGAAGAAGATTCACAAGTGAAATTTCGGAAATGGAATGAATGAGTATCTTATTGTACCTAATGTATTCGCAAAGATTTACTTTCTTGATTGATACTTGCAAACGAGTCTTCAAACCCCTGCGTTTAGAATTTACATTGGAAGAATCTATCGAACCCATATATTAACTTCGCATAAGAGAAAGAATAAATTCAATACAAAATCAGTTCATGAATCATTCAATAAATTTGTGCTATATGAATTAAGAACATTCCAAAAGCATTATTAAAAATAGTACGCAATTACAGGAAGTTCACGTTGAAGAAACGAGAAACCATTGGCGATGGATCATGTCGATTGAAAATCGATACAATTCTATAGATCTTCCGCTACTTAGTAGTCCACAGCGTGCGATAACAGATTTACAATAATATGATTACATTACTTATCCTCCGCAACAACTTATGCGTATTGATACTCAATCATGCGCTCAGTCCCATTGTGGATCCGAGAATCAAACTGAAATCCGATAAATGATTCACGTGTTCTACATTCTTTCAATATTCGGTTCATATGTGGAAGGGAAGATATACGCACGATCAGGCAATGCGGAAAATTGTACACGTTATGGGAGAAGAATGTTTCAGCTCGATCGAACGACTATAAATTATTTTCGAGGCTGTGAGCTGTATAATTTTGACGAAGTTGAATTTGTTTAAAATACGGATGTTTTTTCGTCGACGGTGAAAAAAATGGAGATTGATTTGCGTTTTGCTTTCTTTTTTTTATACATTTTATCGTTATACTGATCTTTCATAATCGGATTTCATCCTTTTTTGTCATCCGATAAAAATGGAAATTCCACTCTTCAATTCAATACCTATCCAATGAATTCATTAATTTTTTAACAAAGACATACATGAATGATTGAAAATTTAATGAAGGATGAAAATGATTCTGGATGCATTGTTTCTCCTTTCATAAAAAATATCGTTGAGAAGAGGAAAGAAGTGGAGTATGAAATTATGAACATGATGCCGTCTATTGTTGTGTTTTTAATAATTCATTACACATGTGAATATTTTAACGCATTGTTTGATGTATAGAAAAGGAATCTTTCTATTCATTATTCGTTTCGCGGATATACTTTTGTGTTATGTACATGCGAGCGAATAATGGAGTACCCGATTACGAACGATATGCAGGTTTACATTAAAATTGATAGAAGAGGTTACAAAAAATGTGCTATCTCGTAGTCGATGGAGAATTACGATAGGATTCCAAATGAATCATGTTTAAAGAGATGGGAGGATACACAACGCTTCCCTGGTAAAAATATAATGTACGTTCGCGAAGGGGAGTGTCATTTTACACTACAAAATGCGCGAATCGCCTGTTGGTGTACGTTTGCATTCAATTTTTATGACACTTAATTTTTACTAGGGGTTGACGCGGGAGAGTATCATTTTCTGTATATTGTACCAATACGAATTCAACTCACAGATTTATGTAGTTTCTTAACTGTACTAAGTATGAGGAAAATTCCTTAAGTCAAGGAGGTTTTTATTCTCAATTCTAACTTCGTTCGAAACTTATTTGATATATTCGTGGAACTCATATTCGGCGAGTGTACATTTCGTATATAGCATCATATACACAAGGGGATATCGTATCAGTATCTCTGGCGTTTATGTATTCACGATACGAATTCATATCGTGCGAATTACGAACGGACGTATGAACGCGATCGTTTGATGCGTGTAAACGAAGCGAATCGTGCAAACGATATCCCAATGCCGTGCCATACATTTACTACGTACTACAAGCAGCAGCTGCAACTTAAGCTTCAATGACGACCGCGCAAACACTTGCTAGCGATCGTTTAGTTAATCATAGTTGGATGTGCGATTCAACATTGAACTATCGTATCTCTCCTGCGATCGGGATTCTTTCATGGCATCCACGTTGTCCTAAAATGAACGGCAAATACCCTAAAGAATATATCACATTTTAAAGAAATTAAGGAAGCCATAAAAGTGCATTATATGGCACGCGTGAACCTAAGCGTTGAATATTTCTTCGAGAGGTAATCTCTTTTGCAACTGAAGAGGAGTGGAGAATATTGGGAACGATAGGAAATGGAGAGAGAGAGAGGAAGCGAGGAGTAGAAAGAATCTGCCTCGTACCTAATTTAACAAAGTGCTCGAGCTCAACCATACGTATCGAATCGCGTTCCTCTGTCTCTTTTTTCCCCATGTACGTGAATCCTCCTTCCGGTCAATGATCCTATGACCACTGTATCTTTTTTCTCTTTCCCAATCATTCTTTATCTGGTCTTCCGTTGGATGTATTCCTATTGACAAAAGTAGATTCACGACACAAGTGCATCGTAAACCATCCTTCGCGTCTTCTAAAAAAAGCCAAAAAATACAAGGATGGAAAAGAAGAGGGGAAAATATATAATAATATAAAAAAGGTGGAGGACTATTCTTGCGTGAGCGAATCATGCAACCACGGCAAATTGATTTACACCGTTCGATTACTTTCTGCTAGAAACAATTCGTATGTTCGGTTGTGATCGAATACTCTCGGCCATTCTCTGAATTCGATGCTACATGTAACAGTGCTGCTCCGTGAGCAAGAAAGACATGCATTAAAAACTATCACCGTCATAGAAATAGAAATGTGAGAGGAAAAAAATTTGATTCTAGTGCAAGGAAATGCATTCAGTCGATTCATAGAAATGTGTTGAAACTCGATTTCAAAATTTCAAATGAATTTACAATATTCAGGTCATCATAATCCAGTTGACGTATCATTACAAGCAAAGGTGTATTACATCTTATCGATTTCTGGTTTTTTGTGTTGCAGATAAATCTTGAGGTACAATGATCTTTTGTGATCACATCGCTTTCCCTTTTCCTCCTTTCCCCAATCATTCTTCTCCCTGGCTTCTTTATTCACTGGATTAGTTCCACATAACGACCCAATTCCAGAATCAATAGGAACATTCGCTCATGTGTATCCGTTTTTTTCTTTTTCGTAAAATCAAGATTGAAATTCGCATGAAGTCTCTGCTTCTACGGATCACAGTCATTTTCAAAGCAATATGTCTGAAAGAGAAATATTTCCTTGTTAGGAAAAAAAAATTATAGATTCAAGGAATAATCAATCTTTTAACTTGAGTAGAACGTTGGTATGGAGTGTTTTGGGTGAAATAATCGAACTTGCCTGTCAATCAAGATGAAAATAATCGATAGGAACAAAAGAATCGTCATAACTGTTGGGTGACGTCTTGAATGGGAATTTCAAGCTATACTTCGTATTCTGAATTTGAACTTGCTTTGATTTCTGAGTGAAACCTGTAGGGTTTGTACTTTACTTTTGTTTTCATCGGAGAATTGGCCGAGTCAAAACGCTGGCAGTAAACTTTTACGTGACGTCTGTTAGATGTGAATGATGTCAAAGACATTCAAGAATTCGTGTTATCCATTGAGACGAGTTGATGAAGTTTTTGTATTAATTTGAAGAATTCGAGTTTTTTTAATTTTCAAGAACATTTCAGTTGGAACGTAGCTGAAGATGCAAATGAAAGTTTTCTCTCAAAATACTTCGTAGGATTCACTGTAAAGAATTTCTATGGAAAAATTTACACAAATGTTGGGGAGTAATTAATGCATACATGCGTTAAGAATTTTCCGTATTTTACCAAAAATTCACTGATAGCACAAATCCCATAAACTTTGGAATTTTTAGTTGAATTTATGAGAAATTTCATATACATTTATCAGAAATTGACTTCCTATCGCATGATCGGAATTTTCCGGTTACTGCGTAAATGAAAATTCCAATCATTTTTTACAATGTTGCCAAAACTTTCAAAAAAATTTAGTTGAAGTTTAGTGATTCAGAAGTCTCATTTGAATAATTGAAAACTTTCGTAAACGTCTGACATGAGCCTGGTGAATGTACTGCTAACCGGTTATAACACGAGTAATCAACAAAATTTCTTTCCTTCGGTGCCCGAGGTCTAGTGTCTGATTCGAAGTACTTTTGGTGCGTTGAACGTGAAACGGATATCAGATTTTTTTTATTCGCTCATTTTCTCTATTATCTTTCATACACGATTTTCATATATAATCAATATAATCGACGAATTTTATGGATATAAAATTATAAAAAACGAACTGATCCATTGAATCTGAAGTTGTTTCCGGATTTAGTGCACTAGAACTATCTCGAATCAGTTTTCCAACCTCGGTCACCAAAATTGCTATTGAACAGTATGATAATTAATCACACTAGCCAACAACCAATTTAATTGTAACAGTTGAAATAATAATGCTTCTCCATCAATTAGTGGGTGCTGAATTCAAATATGTGATTGAAATGAGGTCACAACATCAAGTTTATTTTTAGTGTTTTTCTATAACTTACGAAATCTTGTGTATAAATCGCAGGAATTCTGATTTTGTATATTCCAAACATTAAAAAATCATCCGATAATATAGAGGCTATGAAGAATTTTTTATAATTGACTAGGGTTGTTGCTCACATTCTAGATAATCCCTGATTGAGGTTTCAAAGAAGTTCATGTGAGCCTAGTTGGAGTTTAGCAGTAACATCAATAAGAACTTTCCGGTCGTTTCCGGATTCAAAAATTCTTAATTGTGTGGAATATTTGAACTAGGGGTGGGATTCCTATAAAACATTTTTGAACATCCGGAAAATCAAATGAACGATTCGGTTGTCCGGATTACATGAATATCCGGATATTCGGATAAGATGATAATCCGATTTGATTGCTTCATTTTCATACATTTATTATTAATCACAAAATGAATAAATCGCTGTCGCTTCTGCAACAAGTGGATACATTATGTTTACTTCAGATACCCGGATATCCGGATATTCGGATTCACGAATATCCAGATCATGTATCCGAGTATCTGGGTATTCATACCATATTCACACTACGGATAATCAACTGAATATTCGAACTTCCGGATATACGGATAATCCCGATACTAATTTGAACATACTATGAAAATTCGATACAAATGCGAATGAGAATACCAAAAATGGGTACAAATCTAGCTGAAAGTATAGATAATAGACTGAGTGTGAGAATTTCTCGAATTATATATAAATTACATATCACAATGCGAATTTAATTGAATTATATACAGGGTGAACCATTTTGAGTGATATAGTCAAATATCTCCGGAACTAGTAGAGATGGGAAAGAATGTTACTCATAAAAAGTTTAGGGTTTCAGGGGGGAAGTATGGCGCTGACCTTGAAAAATTCCTCAGAGGTCATTTTCTAGCTAGTTTCAAATCCTTCACGAAACCCTTCCGCCCATTGAGCTGCAAGTTAGGGACCGTCAAAGTCATTGATGACCGCGCGGTGAACTAGGGCTGCCGAAAGCGTGAGTGCGTGGATAGGTGTGATGATTCCAGGAGAGAGACAAAGATTAGTGATTACCCTCATCCTCCGGTGGATTATCTGGAAGCGCAAAGGATTTTTGTGTCTGTTCGAATGCGCATCTCAATCAACGTTATGTGGTACGGTAAATACTTTCAATGCTTCAAGCAACAGTTCAACAATTGTTGAGAGTCGATACTCATTCATAACCCTGATTGAATCGAATGGAATGATTCAAAGGATTTGAAATGCAATAGTGGATCGTAATAAACCGAATACATAACTGCCACTCATGATAAGCAGAAATTCGATGTTTCCATTCATTTACGGATTCTTCTTCTTCGCTCTCCTCTGAAGATTGTGACTGATTCCAATGGAAATCAGAGTTGATTCCATTGTGAGGAAAACCTTAAACATAAACAAACGAGAACGCCGAGTCTCTGCTTATCATGAGTGGCAGTTATGTATTCGGTTTATTATGATCTACTATTGCATTTCAAATCCTTTGAATCATTCCATTTGATTCAATTAGGGTTATGAATGAGTATCGACTCTCAAAAATTGTTGAAGGGTTGCTTGAAGCATTGAAAGTATTTACCATACCACATAACGTTGATTGAGATGCGCATTCGAACAGACACAGAAATCCTTTGCGCTTCCAGATCATCCACCGGAGGATGAGGGTAATCACTAATCTTTGTCTTTCTACTGGAATCATCACGCCTATCCACGCACTTACGCTTTCAGTAGCCCCAGTCCGCGCGCGTGGTCATCAATGACTTCGACGGTCCATAACTTTACCCCAATGGGTGGAAGGTGGTCCATGACCAGTCTTTCGTAATGGGTTTGAAAACATGGGGGTCCGGTTCAGAAAAACCATCTCGACCTCTAAATGACCTTCAAAATGACCTCTGAGGAATTTTCAAGGTCAGCGCCGTACTTCCCTCCTGAAACCCTAAACTTTTTATGAGTAACATGAGGCATGATTCACCCTGTATATATATATATATATACACATATATTATATTTAATTTGTAGAATATTTCCCCTCAGGTTTTCAGGTAGCGCGCGAATCAAGGGGATTAGGAAAATCTACAAAAATATGAAACTAGACCTGTGCATGGACATGGAATCTTCGTTCAGAAATATCCAGAGCACGACAAAACTTTCTCAAAAGTCTTATCAACAGCGATACCAGCAGTAGTGTATCACCCAGAGAGCATATGAAAATACAATTAGCGGAAGGTATTAGAAGTTGAGGGGAAGATTGGTAGGATTAGATGCGAGGGAGGAAGGAAGAGGAAAGTATGAAAGTAGGTCCAGTGAGTAGACCTCGTTTTGACTGAAAAATCTTTCTAAATTGCCAAAAGTACCAATTTTGAAACTTCCGCACGATAACAAAGATAAAATTAGTGGATTCTACCGAAGGGACCCAACTAAACGACTTTTGTAATTGTGGCTACTCAAGAGAAAATGATTGTGATTACTAAAAAATAGTCATGGTAACTAAAAAAAGTTTTGGGGTCCTTCACAGAGAACAAAATTTAGGAACTAGCGCATGAGTACTGATGAAGTATCAATCATAAGAACCGGTTGATTCCGTGGAACTCCTTGAAATGAGAATATAAACCTACGCCCTTTCGCATTGCCGCATGGAATGAGCGGGTAGGTTCATGATTGTATTTTAAGGATGTCTTCTTGCGATTGATATGTGATCGGTGCTCATGCGCTGGTTCTTAGATTTTTTTCTCCGTGTTGGTATTATTTTTTTTTGTAACAGTGACTACCCTGAGAAAAATTGTACTGTGAAAAGCCCATAGACATAGAAATATAGGGACCGAGGGTGAAGCTAAGGGGGGAAAGCCATTACAAGGGGTGCGACGTGGTAAAATTGTGCAAAACTGTTATTGGCTATGTATCTGCGCATGTGTAACACTACTATAGTTTGGAAAAGTAGGGGAAAATGTCAAGTTTGAATCATAGTATAGAACCATTTTGATAAGGCGATGTAGAAAAACATGTAAAATGCACAATCCTCGGTAATCTTGAACGGAAAACCGTTTCAAATTTACATGGCAAACCACATTTTCTTTACATTGTATTTTATACACTGTGAATTATGTGAATTATTAAACTTATGGAAAGAAATTTTCTTATTTTGCGTTTTTGATGCCAAAGTTCGATAGTTGGATCGATTTTTTGCAAACAGGGACACAACCCTGTACCATTTTAGTACGATTATTTATTCCATTTTGATAGTAGAAAGTAATAGTTGATTCGTAATTAACTTGATTGTTTCTCAGGAATAAATAAGAATAGTAAAAGATAACTGCAATTGAGAGGTTCAGTATTTGCTTTCAAAATTCGTGCGACGATAAACTGTTTAAATTACCGCACATGTGCAGATGCATGGCCAATCAAATCTGTGCGCAACTTTACCTCGTTGCCCTCCCCGCAATACCTTCATTCCTCCTCGTCCATTAGGGAGGTTTATGCTCAATCCCTGTATTTCTATGTCTATGTGGAAAGTCCTATCATTGTCAGCAAGTTCAGGATACTCTTGAAATCTCACTGAATGTAGGTTCAATTTTATGAGAACAAGAAACTAGTGTTCACTAAACATCGATACTTGAGAAATCGGTTAACATCGATGTTTCTACGATGTCAAACGATGTAACATTGATGTGAAGTTGTGTACTTCATCTTATTCGTGCCGAATGTCATTCAAGTGAAGAAAATATATGGTTGAAGAGTTGATGGTGATTTTTTTTTAAATCACTAGGAGTTTGGTTGTCAAAAAAGTGAATGATGATGTTTGAATAGAATGATGTGGGATTCAAGATCGCATCATACTAATGATAGTTTCAAAATGTCTGTCAACAAATAAGCATGAGAGAAGAAATTATTCAATTATCTCCATACTGTAGTACTACGTTGAGGCTTTATCCCGATTCATAAAAGATAGTTCACGCATAAGAGATTATGTAATTTGACGTAGGATTCTTTATGGATTTTCTAAGAAAATTCCAAAAAGTTTTCCAAACTATTCTTGAGCTTTTTCGATAGATGGGCACTCAGAACTGAAATGTGAAATTTCATGAATCGCTGCACGGAAAAAAAGATTAGTTGAAACCACTATTTCACTTGTAAGCGCATATGGAACCATTTTTTTATGGTTAGACTCAAAAATTTATCCATTGACTCAATGAATTTTGAATAATTTATCCAAAAAACTGGTTAAATCAACAAAAAAAATAGTTATCAACGAAAAAAAATTCAAGTTAGATGGTTATTACAACTGATTTTTTTTCTGTGGGTGTTTATAATTTGTTCTGAATCTTTATTGAGGGAAATTCATCATCAAAGCTTTAAATAGTTATGAAATCAGGATAGGCATCTGTTCTACGATTTGATATCGGGATTCATTTCAAATTTTCACTACAATTTTGAAAACATGTTCCACATTCCTCCACCAATATATTTTTCTCTCTGCTCCGTCACAAATTGTCCATGCCTTACCCAGATAGCAAAAGAGTTCGAAAAGAGGTCTTTATTACCACATGGTATTCTTTATGAGCTACCGAGCACTCTGCCGGGCAGCTTAGTTGAAAGAACATCTTCAGGTAACTCTGAGAAAAATTTCACACAAAGACTTCAAAAAGATATCTTTTAGTGTTCCACAAGACATCTCTTATAATGCTTCAAGATATATTTTAGGATATTCCGGAACAATTCTTCAGCATCTGGGTGAGTTTGTACAACACTATTCACAATATTGTGTGTCACAAATGTACATCATTGAACACGTAAGTTCGATATTACAATGCATTAGTGAAAATTATATCTGAATGAAAACAAAAAGACAAATATGAAAAATATATATTATTGGAATTGTAATCGTTTATAGCAATGAAACGAAAATTCAAACTTCCAAAATCTGATGGATTAGTGTTATTTGTCTTCAGAAAAAAAGCCACGGTAGTGCTACATGGTGGAGGGGGAGTTGAAAAGTTGCAAAAACAGAGCTACGTAGTTTATGGATGGCCTAAACGATTCAAAATCCGGTAACATGAAATTATCACTTTGAAATGAAAATTATTTTATTTGGTATCAATTTACAAATTTTTTCGTAAAAACAGGAGCATATTTAAATTTTCAGGTTTCAATCTGTTTCTTCGATCATTCATGATTTGACCTGCGTCAGACCAAACTCTTCCTGATGGAACCGATGACGCTGGTATGCATAAATATTCGTATGCAATCTTTTTGAGCGCCGGGACTGGAAATTCTTCCCAAAATGTAGAAGGATTCTCATCGAAAGGAATCAATGGATGTTGAATGAATTGGTGAATTGTGATTATAGCTTCGGCTTGCACCGAAGTACTACTGGCATTGGCCTTTCTTCGTTCAGTTACGTGTTGAAGTAAAGAGAATTTGTTCGGTAAATTTTCTTGATTAGTTTGCGTTCCATTCGAAGGATTGTAATTTTGGTTTTCCACACGTTCCCGATTTATCTCGGCAGCGAGCTTAGATATCAGCAACTCTTTCGCAGCATTACCTTGTTCTGAGGATTTGAATCCTGCGGCTTTCAAACGAGGATCTAACGTTGTTGCAAGTTTGGTGGTTTCATTGGTTTCATATGGGAAAAGCCGATTCACCACCCGACGTATCAACTCAGAAACCACTGCTTGGGCTCCTTCAGTTTGGACACTTGTTTGAAAATTACATGATATCTCAAACAGTCCATTAATTGTGGGATTGATAAGAGAAGCTGTACAATATTCATCTCCGGACGTTATTTTTGTGGTTTCTCCAAAGGAACGCAGCACCTCGCATAATTCGTCCAGAATCGTTAATTCATTTTGTGTAAGGATTGTTGGAGCATGAATCAATTCTGTCATCGCTAAGATAACAGAAGATTTAATTCTTAACAATCTTTGGACACAGTAGTAAGTACTGTTCCATCTTGTTCGGACGTCTTGAATCAATTTCAGTTCTTCAACCTTCAAACGACCCTGCACTTCACGTAGTTTATCAGCGGCCACATTACTCGTTTTGAAATGGGTAACAATTGCTCTTGTTTTTCCTATCACTTCTGGAATTCCTCCGACTTTCAAGGTGTCAGTGACGACGAGGTTGAGTGTGTGGTTGAAACAGGATAATTGCCGGATTTTCATAAGTTTGCAACAAGCGAGGATATTACTACCGTTGTCCGTTACGATCGTCACAACTTTACCGACAAGATTCCACGGAGTCAAAATTTTTTCTATCGCCTAATATTAATAATACATGATTGTGTCAGTTTTCGAAGGATATAATTGAACGTAAGATCCTATTCATACCGATCCCAATACGATAATTACGAGAAGAGGAGAGGGAAAGAAAAAAGAAAGATGATATTGATATTTAAATATTTTTTCTAAACAAGTCGTAGCATATTAGAAAAAAACCGCCAAGTACAAATAAAATTTCACTCAGTAAGTTGCCAATAAACATTCCATGTCTAAGAGATGTCGTTTAGACGCAAAATGTGTCTATAAGATATGTGTTGGACACAGAATGTCTATTGGGTTTCTTTTCAGATCTTCACTATAAAACTTACATTTTTAATTGCATCTCCGGTATGACTTCCTCGAACTACGTCCGTACAGAGAACCGAAGATTGTAATTTGTTCTCGTGGATGAAGTGACAAGTAACTGTAATGAGTCCTTCATTGGCAGGAGAAGACCACATATCCGTTGATAAGGCAACAAATTGAGTAACATCAAGTTCAGCGGAAAGCGATTTGACCACTTCTGAATACACTTCGGGGATTATAGTTTTCGTCAAATGAGTATAACTTGGCATACAATATCTTGGATCGAGGGAGTTAACGAAAGTATTGAATTCCTTTGAATTTACAATATTCAAAGATTGAAAATCCGAGGCAATGAATTTGACCAATTTTCTATCCAGATCCTGGCTTCGTGAGGAATTCCGATCGTAAGACGTTACAGAACTTGTGTTTGATATTGATCTAGCTGTCTTGGATGTAGAAGATCGGGGTTTGGGTCTATGCTCCTCTCCAAAAGCTGCAATCGCTCCATTCGGATGCTTACTATACGCATGTTGGAAAAGATTAGATGTGTTCGAAGATGTTTTCTTGATTTCTCTGCAGATTTTACACAAAGCTAATCCTTGCCCTTGCTTTTCAAACAAAATCCATACTTGAGATGCTGGCCTCATGTGTTTGTGAAGGTTGGGGAATTCACAACAAGAAAGGTAACTCTTTGTGATTGTAAATAATAATTTGCAGTTTTATAGAAAGTAATGAACGTTGATGTATTTTATCGAAATGTCGTTATTTAGAAGAAATGTAATGAAAACATTTTTAAAAAATTAGACTTGTATTATATGCGTACATGATTGTTTGCTTATTCCTAAGAAACAGGTTGATTCAAATTTGTTTCATATGATTGGATAAACAAATTAAATTATTAAAAATTTATTCATAAATCATTCAAATATTGAACAAAAATCCTCTATGAGTCGCATTAGATATATCTGACCAATAAAATAACCTAATGTTAAATGTAAATACTAACAAGAATTATGAAGAGAATCCTTTTGAAAAAATATGTAATCCTCCAACGATAAAATTTTTCACATGAGATTGGCAACAGCTGAAATATATTTCGATTTTTTAATCAAATTTGAATCTTGTATTCCCGATATACGGCTGACATGAAGTTCTTATTCGTAAAACAACGACCAATCGCGTCTCAGTAACATCGATGTTTGCGGTGTTGAACATCGATACCAGTGGATCGAATGTTACATCGATGTGTCATCGATGTTTAGTGAACACTACAAGAAACCATCACGTGCAAACATCCCTGGCAGAAGTTTCCTCAAGTAAAATCCGAGGCACTGGCAAGTCCAACTTTTTTCACGGTAAGAGTCCTGCAATTGAAACTTACAAATACCTTGTGAGGCATGTAACGCTTGAAATGATGGGGCACTGACTAGTTCTACTCACTAGTTACTCATCAAAAATCAGTGAAAAACTTGAAAAAAAATTATACATGAAAAAGTTACACGGAAAAAAATGCCAGTCAAAGATTTAGTATTCTCAGATAGTACAAGAGTTCTAAAAGAGTTCATAATGAATACAATGTATTCATATAGACCTCTTTTGAAACTCTTGTGCTATCTGGGAATTTTATATAAATACTCACTTTAACGTTAACTTTTTTTTAGTGCCCTTGATAAATCTGGATAAACCTGAAACAGTAAGGTTCAAAAATTGAATGTTGACTTAAAAATACGAAAGACCTCAAATACGAATCAAAAACTAATAAATCTTACTAACATTTAAGATGCTGAAAACATTACAAAACAAAATGCATACTAAAATTTGACTGTTGAGTGACTTGAGCTTCAATCAGATCTGGTACGTTTTGCTTTGCATTCATAGCATTTCATATTTTTAAGTGAAAATCCATTTCTGAATTTTCATTGCTCCAAGTTTGCATAGAAACCTAAGAAAAAGTTTTAGATTCATATGAGAATTGATACATTTTTGAATGGCATTTTTCTCCGTGTACATTGATGGAAGGTTCTTATAATTCTACACTTGAACAAGGGAATATTGAGATGTCAAAAAGATAACTAGTAACTGTACGGTTTACAGGATGTTTTCAAATTATTGAATATGTATATTACATTATAAATAAACCTTTTTCTCAGTGTGGTTCACTTATGGCTCATATATGGGGCATGTATGGGTCATATGTGCATGTTATATGGCTCATATATGATTCTCACAAAATTCATATATGGTTTACATACGGTTCATATATGATTCATTCTCACTGGAGAAGTAATTCCTTGCTCACAGCATTTTATATCAAAAATTTTTCAGATAATTTCATTTTCTTTGCATTTTTCAGAAAGGAATCACTGTCCAGATTTTGAAGAAAGAACTTCTCCTGAACTCTTTTACAATTCAGAAAATTTTCACAGAGTTTTCAATAGAATTTTTTAAATTCCAAAAGAGTTCAGGAAAAGTTTTTTTCTCAGAATTCATAAGTGATTCTTGTGTCTAGTCTGGGTTATTAGATGTATGTTACATACAATACCCGTATTGCAGAAAATCGTATGCAATTCTTAGGTGATCATTGAATAATTCAGTTCAAATTTTATCTACTGTTGAAATAACAGACAAATCATAACACTTACCACGAAGTTTACGTTTTCTTCGGTACTTTCTCACTCTCTTCCGAGCCAGTCGGTTTCTATACATTTTTATCACTGAATCACGTAAACCTCTGAAATCTTGTCAACCTCGAAAAGTCTACGCAAGATCTGGCGAAAATTTTGCTCTCCTTTCAACATGTGCAATAAAAAATTAAACTTGCGCCAACTATATGAGTCAAAACGGTGATAGCGGTATCTTGTGTTCACGTATATGCATTGAACTCAATATGTATATTGATTTATAAGGAGTGTTTGCTTTGTTATCAAAAATTCAAAACATGATTGTTATATTCAGAAGCATTACAAAGATTTAATGAACATGTGAGAGATTTTTTCATTTTGCGGTAAACATAACCTCCCCTGATGAAAAAATCCGATATCGGAATTTCATCGATAAATCATCAGCTGTATCAATACTATCCAAAATCTATCGTTTGGTTTCATTATCAGACAAGTCCGATAAAAATCCGAAATCCACGATAATTATCCGATATAAAACCGATCAGCTAAGCCGATGATTTCCCGATAGACCTCTATATCGGGCTTACATTGAATGATTATCGTAAATCTCGGATTATTATCGGACTTGTCTGATAATGAAACCAAACGATAGATTTTGGATAATATCGATACAGCTGATGATTTATCGATGAAATCCCGATATCGGGTTTTTTCATAAGGGTCAATACAATCACCCCAGTTATTCTCTAGATTGTTACAAGGCCTTGCAAGTTTCTCACAAGGGACTATTAAGGCCTTTGTGAGGCCCAGAGAATGACTAGAGTGATTTTTGCTGAAGTATCTACCAGTCAAACTTGTGAGCAACTCACTGTTAACTTGCAAGTTCAACTAGACTAGCTCGCATTAGGAAAACTTGCGAGGGCCTCGAGATAACTAGAGAATGCCTAGAATAATTCAGTTACATTTCAAGAGTATCCTCAACTTGCTGACAATGATGGGACTTTCTACATTCAAATTTTTCTCAGTTCAATACTTTCTCTCAGTGCACTAACTTGACGAAAGTAATCAGCTCAATTTCCACAACCTCTGAAAGGTTCCCAAAATATAATTGAATTATTTACTTGGAACTGGAAATATTCCAAAAATTTTATAAAAATTCAGTATAAGTTTTACTGGAGTACTTTGAAAGAATATTTCTTACGCTATCACAACTAGGTCACATTCCATGATAAAAATCTCATGACGTTTTAGCGAAAATGTGATGCAAATGTAGCTCATAGTACCGATAAAAGTTCAATGCTTTGTAGGAAAAAATGATTCAGCAGAAATTCTATAGAAATTCCATGGAATTTCTATAGCATCAAATCCTGACAAGAAATTCTAGAAAATTTTTCTGCCTGAATAGTTGGGATCATCAAAAAATGACATCAAATGTAAGAGCTGAGTCACCCAAACTGAAACATTAGGTGTCTTGAAAAAACCTTTACTTGAAGGAATTAATAGTTTGTTGAGACAGCTAAAGTTTTTGTTGATTTTCATATTTTATTGAATTTTTAGTCATAATAACTGTGCAGTTTTCTCACCACAGGAGTTGTCTTAATGTCGATTCATTGATCAAATTATGGTTTCACTTGTTCCCTTTACAAATTGAAATCACATGAATTTGAATTTACACGTCTGACTATGTTTGCCTTATTCTACTGATTCTTCAATTCATGCATTTCTGCTCATGACTCTCATGCTTTTAATTATTTCTTCTTCACTTATGTAGTCTTGTAAATTTGATTCTTGTTTATCAATACCAGAATCGCTCAACTATTTGAAATTGCTGAATTCAGGGATCTTGCTATCAGATATCCTCTGTTTACGGTGTACGTTACATCTCCTGATCTGAAAAAATCGGTGGAGGTTCAACAAACTTAGATCATAATACAGTTGTCGACAATTAGATCGAAGGACTGATCAACCCAACTCAATAAAATAAAAAATTTCTAGAAAAAAGTTCAAATACACGTAACGGAAGTCATTTCCAATCACGTAACTGAAAATTGAAGATACATTTGTATGAAATTTCAGTTACGAAAACATACGTGAATGTGTAATATAATGTAGTAAAAATTTGAAAATTCAATTACTTGTAAATCAATTTTCAATCCACATACCAAAAGTTTGGAATTTCCGTTACGAATGTAACGTAATTGAAAAAGTTGTGAAATTTCAAACAATTTTTAACAGTGTGTATACTTTGATGTAAAATCAATCTCATACGTAACTTTCTTGACGTGTTTCCACCTGACAGAGAAAATTGCTATCACAACAAGTTCAACTTTTCCCAGCAAAGTCATCCCGAGTTGGAAAAATTTCATGCTGCTCGAAGCCTGATTCATTCCGCCATACGCAGCAAATCAAAGTTGAATCAGGGCCCACTTTTTCACTAGGAATGACTATCCCAAAAACGTATGAAGGAGAATATCATATTTCATAGCAAATTCAACTTTGAGGTCAGATTTCTTCATAATCTCTTCAATTATGGTATGATTTTTACGATATATGAAAGAAATCTTCAACACGGAAAGTCGGATGAATTTTTGCACAGGGTAACGCCCTGATAATGTACATTCAATCATTTAGATAAGAAATTACCATACACTTTGAATTGAGAAGAATTTTTGTGTGAAAATGCCCATACAACACGCAGATTTTCATTAGATGTCCATTGGATATTCAGGATATTTGGGATATCCAATGGAGAATATAATGGACGTCAAATGGATATTGGGAAAACATTTCGATATCTATTGGATATCCGATCGATGCCATATCTGAGAGTGCTGTATGGGTGATTAACACCAACTCTCAAAATTTCATGCGTGGAATAACATATATCGTGGAGAGCATATCCAGAAGTGACAAGGGTAGGTATAATAAAATCATTTAAGCGATATGAATGGTATTGCATCACGATATTATTGAATCCTCGGAGAAACAGGTATTATAAAAGAAGGTAATCCGAATTAAGACTGACAATTTATGTTGTCAGAGAATATTGTGGAGAAGCATTTTGTGGAAGTTGAGAAAAGCCCGTAATGGAGTTTATATTCGCCACCACGCGATGGGCAGTGTGAGAGACCTCCAAGAGTCAATCACGGTAAGCGATTCTTTGGAGGAAGAGAATTCGTTGGACATAAAATCTTGTTCCCCGATCTCACGAGCAATGCAAGTTTAGTGGGTACCTACTTTCTTTCCTCATCAGAAAAGTGATGCTCTATTGTATATAGAACACTGGCATAAAGGCTGGAAAGATTTCATCACTATTTGAGGTTTGAATACCTCCTCTTTTGAAAGCAGCCACGTTTGAGTTTGAAGAATTGTATTTAAACGAAATTGTGAATTCGGAACGTCCAATGTAATTTTTCATTTTGAACATCGAAATTTGTCAAACTTATTCCACCTCATGGTGAGATATACAACGACCTACATCAATCAATTCCTAACAAATGATTATTGAAAAAGTTTCAATTTTCATCTTCAGTATTTTTGAATTTTTAACAAAAATCTTTGGTTATTCTTAGATCAAAGCCGCCCCCACGTTAATTTGAATTTTTGCAATCAAGTTGTTCAAAGGGATCTGTGTATCATAACGAATGTTGGAAACTATTACAGTTTAATGACCAGTTTTCCTTTTACATATTCACTCGACAGCATGAAACTCTAGACAAGTGTTTTGTTTGAAAGTTCATAACGACAATTATCGGTAACGTTGAAAAATTGTGAACTTTGAAAATTCTTGATACTCGAAGAATTATTGAAAATTAAAGAGAGAATCGAAGTTCGTGAGCGTCGTTACTTGTTTCATTATTGCCACATCCGTTTAGTGGAAATTCACTGAGCACAATGGTGGATTAATTTGAATGTAAGCATCTGCGAAAACGTTTATGCTCTGGTTACTTCGTCATATTGCGACATCAACATAAAGGAGGTAATATCATGGAAGAGCACATATACGATTTTCAACTACATCGCGGTGATCGAAATACAAGTTGAATCCTCTCGTGTATGGTATGGGTATAGCGGATAGTATGGTAATAAACATTTATGATAATCCTCGTTGAAAGTCCTCGACTTGGCTGAAGTGAGTTCTTAAATGAGTTGACCTAATCCGATAGGATGTCCATAAACTGTGAATTCCTGTGAAATATCAATTTTGTGTATCATAGGATTGGGGGGGGGGGGGAATTATTTCGTTTTTTAGGTTGAAAACCACCCTGCGAGATCCCCGCAATCTTATGATACTAATTTATACTTTCCGTTTATGACCTAGTTATGATCATTGGTTGAAATTGAATTCATCGCATCATTGATGATACTTAAACCAAGAGTAACCATTTTTTAGGTTGTTATGCAATTTCGAAAAGTTTCATAAGATTCTATCTGCTCCTCAGATCGCTTCATAAACCCATAATGTTGATTTTTGCCAAGATTCAAACAGATCTCTATCGAAGTATTGATCATCAATGGGTTTCACTTGAATATAAAATACACATTCGAAAATTCAAATAATCCTCCTCTTGAGAATTCAATTAATCTGAACCAAAGAAGAGGACTTAATCTTCATTCAGATAATTAATCTCCCCGATTGACTGGGTGATTGAATTTTAAATGCTAGCTGCAATCAATTCATCTACTTCCTTCGTAGAAAAGCTAGGACGGGATTTTATTCACGAAGGCGATGTTTGCATTTTGTACATACATTCTTAGAGAATATAAATATATACAGGGTGAGGCATTTATCTTGAAACAACTGAATATCTTGGTGGGATCACTTTTTTTTGGGAAATGTTTCATACAAAAGTTGTTATACAAACAGGTGGCCACAAAACTACCATATCAGTTTCATCATAGATGGCGTTATGATCGGTTAAATGGGGGTCAACATCATTTTTTTAAACGGGAACCCCCACTTTTTTTTGCATATCTTGATTCTACGCAACAAACTGAGTAACTTTTGCTTGAAACGTTTTTCTACATCTTTGAAGATGGCGCCACAATCGATGAAAAATAAAGTCCATGAAACAATATGCGGATATCTTGTGGAATGCATCCAAGAGCCGAAATATCTCATTCAAATGTTGTTGTTAAGAGAGGGGACGACACAATGGCGATATCAGTTCCATAGTAGATGGCGCTGTGGTCAGTAAAACTGAGGTGAACTTCAATTTTTCAAATGGGAACTCCTACTTCTTATCGCATATCATGATTCTACGCGAAAAAATGAGGAAGTTTTGTTTGAAACATTTTTCCTAAATTCTTGAAGGTGGAAAATGAGGTTGATGGAAAAGTTCTACTGCATTATGTGTGAAGCGACGCTCAAAAAACAAATCAAAACAATAATAATTTCAGAGAAGAAATCGAACACAAAACACAACAAATGTCATGTCCAAAACATTGTAAATGACTTCAATTCAATGTAACTCTTCTAATGCAGTAGAACTATTTCATCAATCTCATTTTCCACCGTTTCCATCTTCAAGAAT
Organism: Gonatopus flavifemur; assembly: GCA_018340375.1. Taxonomy (NCBI): domain Eukaryota; kingdom Metazoa; phylum Arthropoda; class Insecta; order Hymenoptera; family Dryinidae; genus Gonatopus; species Gonatopus flavifemur. Next base: position 41,844,743 of record JAFFJZ010000003.1, on the reverse strand, counting down.
TTAGGAAAAATGTTTTAAACAAAACTTCCTCATTTTTTCGCGTAGAATCATGATATGCGATAAGAAGTAGGAGTTCCCATTTGAAAAATTGAAGTTCACCCCAGTTTCACTGACCACAGCGCCATCTACTGTAGAACTGATATCGCCATTGTGTCGTCCCCTCTCTTAACAACAACATTTGGATGAGATATTTCGGCTCTTGGATGCATTCCACAAGATATCCGCATATTGTTTCATAGACTTTATTTCTCATCGATTGTGGCGCCATCTTCAAAGATGTAGAAAAACGTTTCAAGCAAAAGTTACTCAGTTTGTTGCGTAGAATCAAGATATGCAAAAAAAAGTGGGGGTTCCCATTAAAAAAAATGATGTTGACCCCCATTTAACCGATCATAACGCCATCTATGATGAAACTGATATCGTAGTTTTGTGGCCACCTGTTTGTATAACAACTTTTGTATGAAACATTTCCCAAAAAAAAGTGATCCCACCAAGATATTCAGTTGTTTCAAGATAAATCCCTCACCCCGTATATATATATATATATATATATATGTGTGTGTATATACAAATACATTCTGTAAATATAGGTCTCTGTGACTGTACGTACGTGCGAATATGCATGTTATGCATACCCTACGAATGTACACATAAATCTGGAAGAAACAGTTGTAGAAAAGGAAAAGAGTAAGTCTGTGGGATTCCTGGGTTCAATCTGAAAAGTTTCTTTATGGTGCCAGCATCGCGATACGCAGACTCGTAAAATTCTTTGCGAATCAAGGAACGACTATCCGGATAAAGGATGCAGGTCGAAAGTAGATCGTGAAACGATAGAGGAAGTACGTAAGCGTATAAAGAGGAAGGCTCAACGGAGCTGGAGTAAGTACATAAGAGTGACTTCTTGAAGAAAACCACACATTTTTAGGTGATTCTTCCCACATAACAAAACATCCAACGATAAAGTTGACAGTTTATATATCCACATACAGGATGTAGTATTCTCAGAATATCCTTTGACTCCCAAAGTTCCGTTTCGTTGAGAATGAAATGAACTTTCTGACAGGAAACGAGGTTTTCACACATTACTTGAATACTAATTTTCCGGTGATGATTTATCGATTCGTGTGAAAGTTTCGAATAATTGTGTAGATTTATCTTCACTGATACCGATACAATGATTAAGCGAATCGATTGCTTTCCCATCGGACAGATAATCTTGAAATTGTCAAGCGTGGAGAAAAACAAATGTGAGAGTGGTTGGTTCACGTTAAAATCTCGGTATGGAATTTGGAAAGATTTCATTCGAGATTAGGATAGAAAGAGAAGAGAGAAACACGGATCGATATCACGTAATTTGCTTCTTTATTGGGCTCTCGTAATGATGAAGTTCAATATTGGAATATCCAATTAAAACTCTGAAAGGTTTCAGTTGGAGAACGAAACGTATGAAATTCAGAGTGTAATCTACGATGTCGAAAAGCCAATGTCGATAGCACGATGTTTTACCCGGATTCCAATTTAATTATCTTGAATAATTTAAGTAAACACAAATTACGCATTCAACCGGATAAACATTCAATGAATGTTTCAATATCCTTGCGTTTACTGTGAATCCAAGATTCTTTTCGAGGAATTCTTTTTACACAGAGAATTTCACGCGTTTCGATACTTACAAATTTTTCATTGCAATGCGTCATGTTTGAAAATAGCTCTCGAGGACTGAAACGTTTTATAGTTGTAAGTTCCTGATTCTACATTAAGATTTGAGTAATTAAAACATCTGAGCTGGAGAATTTACAAGAGCATCGAAGACAACCAAACGAGCTCAGAATTCTCTTGATGTAACATGAAAGAGGGTGTAAGATAAACCTTACAGAAGTCTCGGTGAAACCAACGTGACCCTTCACACAAATGGAACTCGAGTGAAGTTTACACAAAATGTCATTCCTACAGTACCACTCACGCGACATAAATCGTGGTACTAAGGTATCACGACATCCACCTTAATTGACCTGAACTGTTACATGAATATATTATATACAAACAATTTGATCATACCTAAACTCTCTCATCATTTTGAATGCTGATGTTGTTTCCAAGCATCATTGGAAATGCTTTTGATTCTCCTCTATTTTTGATTATTCAGAAAGATCCCATTGAATTATTGATGAATCAAATCGTGTGAGCGTTCAATTCTTTGACAATCATAAATTAATCAACTCTTCGACAACATGACAAACTAGTCCAAATACTTGACCCACTTTCTAAACCGTTCACTTTTCCAAAGACTTCTTTCACATAAATATTCATCCTCCAATGATCCTTTCCTCGCACGTGAAAAACTTCTGACAGATGACTCTGTCAATTCTCGTTACAAGGTAAAGAACGCACATAGAAACGGCGAAACCGTGAAGGTACCGAAATTTCCATCTTATGAACTCATTTCGAATTCCATGGATACACACGTTCAGAATTTCTTTCTCGCTAACAAAATATTTACGAGCCAATACATAGAAGGAAGACAGAAAAGACAGAAAATATCAAGAAGAAGCAGAAATAGAAAACCAAATTTTCATTCAGATATAATCTTTAGAAACGGAACGTTTTCCCTTAACAATTTTTTCTCTCCGTCGTACGATGAAGTATGAAGAGTTATTCGATCACCAGGCATTTTTGATACACATTGAAATTGGGAACTCTTGTACGGTTTGAATTCAACATTCTACGAAACTGCGAGTGAGTAAAAATGAATCCATACGCTTATAGACGATATCTCTCTGGTAATATGGTTCAAAGGTCGCATGCATGAAAGGAGGATTCAAAGTGAATGGTCAAACGATAAAACGAGTAAATGGAGAGAAATAAGGGAAAGGATAAAAGAATGATATAACAAAACTGTGGAGAAACTTTCCTTCAACGTAAAAGCTTACCGAGCGATATATCAGAATGAACCAGTGTATTCATCGAATGATAATAACAATAGTAATAACAAAGTTGCTCCTGCGAATGTGGCTCTTCTCGTGAAAAATTTCCCTTGAAGTACATAACGAGCGAATATTTCTTATTCGCTCCTATCATACGTCCAGACGATGTAAACCAACGTGGATGTTTCACATTGAACAGTTGTTCTATTTTTAAACCCTTGATTTGAATAATTGCAAGGGGATGTGTAACGTTCGTGTCGTATATCCAGAATACAGCATTTTTTAACATTCCTTATTTATCCCTTATCTACACGTGTAAGGATTTATATGATGAATGATGAACGGAATGAAGCTCAACTCAATGACGAAGCAATATTTAAGAAATGCAAACTGGCTTCGAAAGAGGAGAGTAGAAAATGAGGATCAAAATGTGCGAAAAATAAGAATACGTAAAACGTATGGAGGGTAAACGGATGAGAAAGAGATGAAGAGTGGAAGGGCAGGAAATTGTCGAGAGGGAAGAAGAAAGAAGAGAGAGTGTATGAACAAAAAAGGTATGATAGAGTCAGGAAATCAAGGTATGCGAGGAACTTGGGGAATTTGGGATATATCGAGGTATCCGAGGGAGTGGAAAGCACTAAGTAGGATGGTAAGATAAAGGCTTTGGAATGGAGAGAGGGGAAAGAAATTTGGTAAGGTCGATGATAAGAGAAACGTAGGACCGAGTAAGAACAACGGCAGGCATTGTTGTTGAGTAGATTCGTTGAAAAATATGAGTACGGAAAGAAAACTTTTCTTGGTAATCTGTGAATTTTTTTTTCTGTGGAGGTTTTTCATTGTGAAAAATTAGGTGAAAGGAAAGATAAAAACTCGTTCGCTACAAGTATGACCTCCAGAAGTTTTTATGTTAAAATTCGGGTTATCGATTTCGGTTTTTTGCGATTTAATTAGTAACTTCTTCCACAAATGTTTCAATACTGTTTAATTGCAATCAATATCTTCTAATATCACTCTGTATTTTTGCTGATCCTGAGAACATTGATTGTTGTATTCGATTATGTTCACCTGAGCGAGCGTTATATCCCCTGGTTAAAAAATTCTATAGGATCCGATAGAAACCGATTCAAAATTAATCGGAAAGAATAGGGCCAATCGGGAAGCCTCGGGTATCGATTCAAAATGAATAGAACTCAATTCGAATTTGTTATCTGTAGGATTGAATCGAGGATTCACCCATTGAAAAATATGTGTTTTATTGGAATTAATAGGATTTGACGCGATCTATCGGTTGGTATAAGAAATATCTGGTTTGATCTTTGAAATTTTTTTCATCTCATGAGGCAAATGGTTTTCATCGGAAGTTTCTTTAACCTCGATCTACTGGAACTGGAGATTCTAGAATACAATTCTAGAACGTATGGATTTCATTCATTAATGGGTTTCGGTTGGATCATTTCAACATTTGAATTTATTCGAAATCATAGGAATGTTTGTACATCTGAATATTCGATAGGTTGGTATGATGAATATCCAATTCAGTACTGAAATTTCTTCTATTTCGTTGAAAAAATTGGTTTTTATCGGGATTTTCGATAATTTTGATCTATTGGAATTGATGGGGAAATCAATGGAACTGGAGATTTTGTGGCTTTCTATAAGAGATATCCGATTCACTTTTACAATGTATGGATGCTATGGATCAATTTGTTACAAGATTCCAATTTATCGGGAATAATAGAAAAGTTTCCAGATCCTAATAATATTCTATAAGTTGCTATGGGAAATATCCAATTCAATTTTAGAATTTTCTTATCCGATTGGACAATCGGTTTCTACCGGAATTTCCTGTAATCTCGATCTATCGGGACTAATGAGGAAGATGATATAATTGATGAGGACTCATAAGGTTTCTATGGGGGATATCCAATTCGATTTCAGAATGTGTGGATTTTATTGGTCATTTGATAGAATCCAGTCGAGAGGAATCGAAGGCGATTCAAATTCAATCGGATTGAATGGGGGTAATTGGAATGCCTGAACTGTCCCTTGATGAATAATGGGAATGAATCAAAATCAATCATCCGTGGAGTTGAATCCTGAATTCGCCCGTATATAAATATGTATCAATATGATTGGAAGTAATGGCATGTGGTATATTCTATCAGTTTTTATAAGAAATATATGATGTGATTGGAGAAGATTTTTTATTTTATGAACCAATCGGAGTAGTTCAGTTTGTAGATTCGAATATTCAACAAATGTGCATGGCAAATACGCAATTCGATTTCAGAATGTATGCATTTTATGGACCAGTTGATTTTGATCGAATTGTTTTGGAATCCAAATCTCATACTGGGAATAATAGGAAAGTTCTTAAACCTAAATTTCCAATCCGTTTGTGTATGAAATATTCAATTGAAATTGAGAATTTTGGCAGGTGGTGAGTTGTTTTTTATTGGAATTCCCCGTAATATCAATCTACAAATGCGCATGCTCGATGAAATCTGAAGCTTCTCTTGTGAGTCACAAGATGTCCTTCTTGTACAGTTGAAACATTAAGATGGAAACAATCGATCGATGGATTATAAAGGGTTCCGGATCAAGGTTTGATCGAATTTACACGAAAGTTCCCATCGTAATAGCATCCAACGAAAGTTGAACCGTCCAAATTTTTGTCACGGGGAGCGTAATCATTGTGTTACCCTGCACGAGATCCTTCTGATGAGGATTTCCTTGATTTGATAGACACATCCATCGAATCCTATTATCGAAAAAAATTCATCGGATGAGAACGATTGCTCTTGTCACATCACCGATTACCTCCAATACCTTATTCTGCGGGAATAAGATTTCACAGGTATTGGTTTCTCAACGTTATTGTAAAAGTATACTCAAGCCGATTAGAAGAATTCTGACCGGAGCCAATGGGACCAGGGATGGGCAGCCTCAATTACTTTTTGTACTTGAATTACTTTCTTCTGTCAAGTACTTTCCGGTACTTATTTTGTACCGGTTCGCCAGTTCACCGGCACATAGTAGGTTTCCCAGATAACCCAAGAAATTCTTGAAGAGTTCCTGAAGAACTCGGCATTTGTAGAAAGCATTGATCAAAAATTCTCAAGTAATCGACGAGTGTTCTTCTCAATTACCCTAAGAAGTCGTTAATGTCTTGTTGGTAGAACTCTTGACGACCTCGGTCCAACAATTGACAGAAGTCGTTGCGAAATGTTGACATGAATGATGAAAGAACTCTCACGGAAATCATGTGTTTATCAAATATAAAAATGATTCTAACATATTATGTGTATACGGATAACTATTCAATGATTGATTAATCTGATCTTCTACGTTCATCAAGCTTTTATTTGTCGAACGATCATTCAATCAACAGAAAATATTGAAGTTCAGCCAAGTAAAACCCCCAGTATAGAAAATCTTTTCCCAGGGGAAACGGGTAATCAAATCACTCCCGACAACAACAACCCCGAAAAAGAAAGGTAACCTCATCGAAATAGAGGATTCTCCCATCAATGCAGAAGGAGAGGGAGGCTTACTCGGGAAATACGCGCTGATTTAGAGCCCGAGTTAAGGTGGAAGATACAGCGCGAATTGAAAGACGAGTTAGATCGCTATGCCCGGACCATGACAAATAGGCAAAAGGCCCTAATTGACGAATAGGAACGTTCAGAAAAAGGACGAAATACCACGGAGACCCTGATCATTGAATTAAGAGATAGAATCAGGGAATTGGGAAGAGAAATAGCTACATCTCGTTCGCAAGTTGAAGAAGGACCGACGTCCCCGCCCGGAATGGATACAAACGATAGCGAAATCAGGCGAGTTTTCCGGAATTTCTTCAGAAACCCCTATAACAAGCCCATGAACGTGCAATAACAGGTGCGTAAATGGGGCGCCAGTTTCAACGGAGGCCGGGTCTCAGAACTTTTCTAGAGCGAGTCGAGGAAATGAGTTCGAGTTTCCAAATTCAACCCGACCAATTGTTGACTTGTATTCTCATACTGTTGAAAGATAAAGCACTCCTGTGGTACCGTAATAACAAGCAGAATTGGAGGACCTGAGCAGACTTCATTAAAGATCTTAAAATCTTTTACCTCTCAGTAGAGGCCGACAGACAATTAGAAGACGAAATACGAAACAGAACCCAGGGTCCTAAAGAGACTGCTAGGGAATACATCACCAATATGCAGACATTAATGAGACGCTACGGATCTATGAACGAGCAGGCACAGTTAGACAGACTCTACACGAATTTGCGTTGCGAGTGCAAATTGAATATCTGCCGTCGCGAAGTAACGAGCGTAGCCGATTTGATGCAGTATGCTTGTGAGTATGAGAAGGCCCTTAAAGAAGGCGGAGCGTATAAACCACCTCCTGGTGGGCAAAATTCCGTGATGCCCGAAACGGCTTACGAAGGGCCAAAAAGACCCAAAACCGGTCATGTTAACACTCTAGATTCTTCCTTTAATTCTAGAACACATTGCTGGCGCTGTGGCCAGAAAGGGCATTCGCGTTTCGATTGCCGTAATAAATCGATTCCGGCGATGATACGTTCAACCAACGTCGAGTCTGTAACACTTTGTCCAATTCCAGGGATCAGGATATACCTAATCCGCGAGTAAGTAATGTGATACTACCGTCTATCCCACGCAATGATAACGCTACTTGGTCGTTTAATTCGCGGGAAAAAAATACTCCTAGGTCAGGTCAATCCCACGAAAATAATTTACCATCCCGAGGCTCCACAGTTCCAGTAACCATTATTAACAATCCGTCGACGCCGCCTGTCACCGATATGCCGGGGGAAGTAAGCTTAACTTGTTTATATCAATATTAGCCTCAACATGAGCGACCCGGTCAGTGGATCGTCGTCGTCATCCGAGAAGGGGAAGGAGAGCATCCGGGATAAACTAAGACGTCTACACGCAGGATCAACACCGACTTGCCTCAACAAGGCAAGGAAGTCCGTCCCGACCTCCAAGGACTTCGCGCACAAATCCCGTGGCAATTTACTCAGACAGGCAATATCAGCGCCGAATTACTCGTCGAAAACCAAGGTATCGGCAACAAAATCATCCAAAATCACGATAGTCTTGACCCAGTCGGCCGCCCCAACTTCGGCAAAAACTTCAACCCAGTCGACGGCTTCAACCCCATCCAAGGGACCAACTTTAAATAGGATTTCGAACGAAACTGAGACTTCAGCTTCGTCAAATGCTTCGGCTCCAGTAAAAGCCCCGACTTCGTCCAAAATGCCTCCTTCTTCTGAAATGTCAACCAAGGCGACAGTTCCGTCTGATTTTTCGGCCGCCATAAGTTATGACCAATACAAAGTCGCAGATCCACCTCAAATCAAAACTACGGAAGGGCCAATTACGGTCCCTGCGGCCAAGAGAACGGCTGCCCCATCACGAGGAGATTGTTTTTCCGAACAGGTTCCGGCACTAGGATCAAGAACCAAGGCCGGTTCCTCTGAAACGACCAATCCATCGACTCCGGCAGTGGAGAAGCCGAAGCCAGCATCAGTCCCGCGATACGATCCGGCGAACCCTGGTTCCAAACATCCTGCCAACCGCCCGGCACTGCAGAACATATCAAATCTGCCCACAGGACGACCAAGTGAGGTATCGCTATTAGCCCCCCAAAATCAGTCCATCAAGGAAACCAGTGGTCCGTTAGAGAGAAAAAAATCTAGCCGAGGCTCCCTGTCTACCATGGCCAGGGCGATAGAAGCGTTACTCCTGAAGCAACGAGAGTTGTTGACAAAAGAAAACTATCGTCAGCCAGACACAGTCAAGAAGGCCACCAGGATTCCCACCTCCCAACAACGAGCTACCTCGGTAGGGGACACTGGAGGAAACGTTAACCAACCCGGTCCTTCCAGACCACCAACAGTACCACCGATGGGGCGGTTCTCACCAGAACATGGATACCACCAACTGGAACATCTCGATTTGGATGCAATTCGTCGGGGTCCTGCCAGGAAACGCTCCCTGGCCATCGATAGGAAGGAAGCTGGCTCGCTTCCATTGGAGCGTCACCGGGGGAAAGGGCAAAATTACGGTGCACCCGAAATAATCCAGTGGGAGCGCAGTGTTTATTTGATTTCAATTAATGTTTTTTCTGTGTTCCTGGTGAAGTGAGACATATAGGGTTAAGTGTTGTTGGCAATCGAAGCCATCCTTGTTCAATGATATAAACCGTTGAAGTCTCTTGATAAAGTGTGGTCACCTGAAAGTCTTGAATGTTGATTCTAGTCAGGACTGCCATGAGCTTATACTCGCGTTTAGATTTAAGACGTTTTTTTCTACGACAGTGATTTGCCCTTGTGATAGTTACTTAACATTTTCTGTATTCTTTTTATTTTTATTATTATGTGACATCAAAGTTTCTTCTGTCGAGTGCTGTGTCCAGCGGAAGTATTCCAGAGTTAAGGCTTATTTCCAACAAAGTTAGTTTACTCAGGAATATGTGGTTAACAATTGAAGTCATTTTTCGTAATATCTCTCAGTATACAAAGGCTTTAAGCCATGTTCTTCCGATATATGCAATATTGAAACCAAGAGGTCCCTTTTGAGGATTTACAGTGTGTCATTCCGTTTTACATATGATTGTATAAGATTTGCTTGGTATGTTTATATTTTCATAATGAAAATTGACGAAAGCACCTGGAGGGCATTGGAAAAAAAATAGATTACTTTGATTGTTTCCAAACCTCCATTACGTAGAATAAGAAAAGGACACTCTCGGGAATCGCATCCTTTTCTTTTCTGAGAAAGGGGGGTGCAACATCCCTGTCATTCTTGAGACAGACAGGTTTATGTCAGTCAAAGGAACCTGAAAAAAAATATATATAGAATTAATAAAAAGAAAGAAGATGAGGTTATTTAAATTAGGATCGATACAACCTCACCATGCCCGTCCCTGTTGAAAAGGTCTTGTAAATGCTGATACGTTCTGATAAACTCCTGGACAAAAGCACACCAAAATCTCGTAGGGAATTTTCATTTTAAACGTCTTTATGAGATTTTCGACGATTGCGTATAAAACCTGATAGAATCCAATTTTGTGCTCATTAATTCGCATAATGGCATTATAAAATCTCATAAAGTCTCATAAATTCCACAAATCAGTTTCTATGAGATCTTTTCCATAGGGGTTACCTCCTGGATTAGCCAGCCATCCTAAAAACGATTGGTGTGTCTCGTCTGGATCCTGCCTGTACGTTGTAAAAGGGTTATCCTCTTCGGAGTACCTGAGAATGAGTTGACGATTTATTGAAAAAATATTAACGATACGAACAACAATCGAATAACAATCAAGTATCAAGTTGATGCCAATCGAGTACAAAGTTCTATAAAGCCCAGTCTTACATCGCCTTTGGTATCAGTATTTTTGGACGAAGAAAGATTCATAGATTCTAAAGAAACACTATGTGAACTTTCTGTATTTTCTCCCACATTTCCTAGATTTTCCTCTACATCGTGTACACATCCCGAAATACCGTGTAAATGATTTCCTTCACCGATCTAGAACGATGATTTGAAAGAATTGTTATAAATGTTTCCAGCAACTCATAAAAAGTATTCTTCATACATTTACAATGATGGAAGCATTCTTAATCCTGACCGATTCACATCTTATCACGAATTTGTATCGATCCTCGACATTTGGTATGAGAATAGAAATTTCATCCTTATTAACAAGAAATAGTTTCTGATATGAAACTTGCTTTTCTGTAAATAAAATCTATGAATAGAAGTACGATTTCAAGTTAATCACTTTTGCGAGCTACCCCTGATTAAAAAGATCCATTGAATCTTGCCAAATCTTATTGAAATTGGACGAAGGTCTGGTCAAATCTCATCTAATAAACCTCGAACAATGTCCTGGCCAAATCTGATAAAATTTAACTATGTCGGATTCAATGAATTTTTTCAACCAGGATTTTCAAGTTTTTCAATCTCTGAAAGAAGATCACCAATACCTTTGGGGATCGTCCATAAACCACGTGGCCTTTTTATTTGTTGCATTCCTTGTTGCACCAACTTCAGACATGAAGAGTGCGATAGAGAAGGAAGTGAAAAAAAGACCACGTGGTTTATGGACGATCCCTTGAATATGGGGTTGTAATCTGGTAATGAGAAGTCAGTTAGAATTCCTTCGACACTTTCTCCCATTGTAAAATCTGTGATGTTAATTGAATATAGTTAAATTCATACATTTCTGTATCTTATTATCGATCATCCATTAATATGTCAAGAGAAAACCAGAGGGCTCCGCCCCCTGACTGCTTCGCTTCGCTCAGCAGTCCGACCCCCTTCAAATTTCGCTTCGCTTATTTTGAATGGATCGTAGCCCACATGTGCTCGCTTCGCTCGCATTTTGAACAATTCAGATATCCGGGAATATATGGAAAGACACTCATCGGTTTTCCACCCAATTGAGAAACTTTGGGAATGTAATGTTCAGAAAGCCTGAAACTTACTGCCTACCATCCTTTATACCATCTCCAAATGATTCAGAAATATGTACCTGGAGAACTGCAGAATTTTAACTGTCCTGGTAAAAATGAAGCCTGGAAGCGCGACGAAAGCGTAAACTAGAAGTCATTTAAGCGTTATAAGCGTAACGGAGAGCGATTGAGGCGTAATTTAGGAATCAATCAGAATATTTTCAGGTTTCATTTGTTTCAATAGCTACTTCCTTCACTTTTGGATTCTCACTAGTGCGTTGTTGTCATAACGTCAAACAGCTCTTAAAGAGTCTTAGGATGCAGTAAAGCTTACACGGGAAGATTGAAATTATTATTTCCCTCCAACATTGGAGCCCAGATTTTGATTCAGATTTTAATACACCAATCATCGTTTCCAGATGTCATAACTACATTCTTCTTGACTGAATTTGTTTGGTTACCATGACCTCAACTTATTTCTCTCTGTGTTTCCGAACTGATCAATTCATAACGAGCTTTGGAAAAGTTCAATGTTTGAGACTTCAACGAGGTCTCTAAACATACTGGAAGAATTGTTTCAGTATTCTCAAAGAATTCGTTAATGACCTGAACATTGAACTCATTCAAAGCTATTTATGAATTCATTGGTTCGAAAATAGTTCTCAAAGAATTCTTTTCTTGTCCTTCACAAAGCATTCTTCGTGTGCTATGTGGGTACCGTAAAATAGGATGAACAGGATCATTTTAAGGTGAATAGGATCATGCAAAAAAGATTTTGAACAGAGTTATAACTAATTATGTGATTGATAGGAATGGTAAATGCTCACTATCTAACACTCTTATCCTTTGAGAAATCAATCACGAACTTATTCAACATTTTTTCCGTTGCGTGATCCCATTCACCTCAATGATCCTGTTCACCTGGTTTTACGGTACGAACTTCATAGCATTGGAAACCGCGCGGAGGAAGATTTACTGCATTTTGGCCAAAAAATTTCATTTTTCCACAAAAAAATTGTACAAAAAATGATACGTCTTGGTCAGAATGAAGTATACTTTTCTAAGGACGATCAATTTTGAAGAAAATACTATGGGCAGGAGGTTTTTATTCGATACTATTCGGATTTCATAGCATGGATAATCAATCGAATTTCGACAGAAAATATCCTCGAATATCTTATGTAAACTGCATGTTGCAGTATAGAAACCCGGTCAATTCCGGACAAAATATTTTTGATAATATTTTCTGTTTGATCTCACTTGGATTTCACAGGCTAAAGAACCAGTCACAATTCGACGAAAAATATCCTGGAATATCTAATCCAAGCTGTATTTTGCAGTATGAACAACCGGTCAATGGCAGACAAAATATTTTTCGATGGATCTCACTCGGATTTTATAAGTCGAAAAACCAGTCACAATCTGACCAAAAGTATCCTCGAATATTTCATCTGAGCTGTGGTTTACAGTATGGAAAACCAGTCAATAGCGGCCAAAACATTTATTGACTGATCTCACTAGGATTTCACAAACCGAAAAACCAGTCACAAATCGACGGAAATTGTCCTCGAATATTTCATTCAAGCTGTATTTTACAGTAGGGAAAACCGGTCAAAATCGGACAAAATATTTTTCGATTGATTTCACTCGGAATTCACAGGCCGGAAAACTAGTCACTATCCGACGGGAAAAACCCTCGGGTATTTCATTCAGGTTCTATCTGATTCACATAACGTGTAAAACCGGAGAAAAGCTGTCACAGAATATTTTGTCAGAAGTATCAAGGATTTAACGGGACTAAAACCGACCAAGAAGCTGATGAAACCTGATGAAAAACTTTTCTATCTGGATTTGTCGGACATATCAAGTAAGTGCCGAATTGAACCCATCAGAGGCCGCTGAAATATATTTCGTTAGTATCATCTGGAATTGTACGGGACAAAAACCGACTAGAAACCTGACAAACAATTCTTTGTCTGGAACTGTCGGACATTTCGAATAGGGGTCCGTATTATTCTAAATGTGTGCAAATAATACAGAACTAATATAACGTCACACTAAGAAAAAAATACCGTCTAATAATAAGACGAAGCTGCATAATCATAAGACGATCCCGTTTCAAAATACTCTCAGACGGAGATTCGTCTTATAACAAGACGGGGATCGTCTTAAACGATTCCATTTCACTAACAGACAACTTCTGTTAGTAAAACGGAACTCGTCCAACGACAAGACGGACTTCCTTCTACTGATAAGACGGGGAAAATACTCAAAATTACTTACTTGGGAGTAGATGAGAGACACTTTTTTCATAGTGAGACGGATACCGTCTTGTGAGAAGACGGGATCAATTTCAAGGTTAGACGATTTTCGTCTGTTCATAAAACTGTACGGTTATTATATTGAGATGGCCGATTCTGATGGTAAAACGGGTTCGTTTCACCAGAGAAATGGACTATGTTTGAGACGGCTTCCGTCTTATGATAAGGAAATCATTTTTATGAGTGTATGAATATATGATAATAAGATGTTTTGTGAAGCCGGTCTTCATCATCTCCTATGTACGGCCGGTTATGCATTCAAATTATTAATTACTCTTTTCAATAATCGAAAATATTGAAAATGTGTTTATGGTTTATATTTTTCGTGCTATCTTACTAAGTATATTATATTTTCACCGAACTAAAGGCCCCACGCTAAAGACGGCCTTGTGTTCAATTAAATTGAATTTGACGAACCTAATAAAATATTCGTCTCATTGCAACAGACTCTCAAAACATAATACTGAAATAGTCAAAGTTAGGAACGTGTAATGCGTCATATTCCGTTGCAGAGAATAGCACATAAAACCATGGTATTTTGTGTATAACCTTATACGCTTGATTTCCTTCAACTTTGAACTGTTTATTGAGATTAAATCCGAAAACAACTAAACATTAATTGACACCGACATGTTAAATTCTCTCGAATAAAATGTTATTGCATGAAAGTGGGTATTTAATAATGAAATTCCTAAATTTCCCTGTATTTACTCGAATGGAGAATTCATATTTGTTCGGAACCATTTAAATAAAATCATGATTCACATATTCTATTAGAATGATGGAAGATTCATCGATTGGAAGAACTTGTACGTATATTCGCACAGAAGAATTATACAAATGAAATCCGTAAAAATGAAAAAAGTTCATAATTCTCCACGAGAAGTCCTTTTTTCCATTATAGTGGTAATTCTTCTATATATTCAATTACATAACTTATCCCTGTTCACTAACTTATTGGATTCAAGTCTTAGCAACTTAATTACCAGCTATCATTCTTTTCCTGCCTTCGGATTGGCTTAGTGGTGCGTCCCTTCCATTCTCATCCTTCTTCTCTCGCTGAAAGATAACGTTCTTGCAAAAGTGACAAGATATATATTCCAATAAAAATCAGTGATAGGAGAACGGAAGAATTAGATCGGAAATTCAGATTGAGTGACGTATACGACTGAGACCGAATTGTTTATCTCTCAACATAATATCTATTTGGGAATTCATCAAAATAATTTGATTTTATCTTTCAATTACAGCAAACCTTCATTTTTCGAAGAATTTTGTGATTGCACTTGCTGAGTTCGTGACTGTATAGCAAATCTCACTGTGTTCCTTCTGTAAAGTTAAATCGTCTTTTCCATCATTCCTCCATAACATAAGAGAGAACCACAACGGTACTAGTAATACTGTTAACACCTACAACAAAACACGATTCGGCTCATCTGGTAGTGCTGATTGAATTATGAACTACGTGCTCCATTAGATTTTACAAGTTCCAGTTCAACTCAAAATTGTAGGTGTAGTGCGTTGATTCGTATAAACGAATTAAGATGTACTTGATGTAAAGAGAATTGTGTACATGTGCTATACATTTTTTGCATGATGATTGCCATGAAAAGGCCTTGCGCTGTATTATTTTAGATCTGCCCGAATATGAGGACATTCTTTCGAAGATTTCACTAATTTGTCGGCACCTAAACCCGAGTGCCGAAAGATTGCTGAGGTTTTTCTTTCCATAAGGTAGTTGTACCAATGCCTGATCCTGTACCAGTAATTGACCCTTTATGTGTAGATAAAATTTAATAAGCCAGTATTAATGATTTGTGAAATTTCTATGTATCAAAACTTCTGGAACGTTTTGAAAAATGAAATTTCAATAAATTTTTGGCTCATATATTAAATTTATACACGGAGGGTTGGATACTTGTGCAAAGTGAGGCTTCGGTACACTCGCTTCAGCACTTTGAGAAGCAAAAAAATAGTAAAAAACGGGATCAAAACTTCACATGAACGTCATTTTTGTCAACTTTTGACATGGTATTGATATTATTGGTTTGTGTACCGATAATATTCATATATTTCGCAAATTTTTGAAAATTTTTTGATTTCACACGGAAAAAAATGTTTAGGTTCATTACGAAGATTTCTTGGTATCCCAGCTAAATGATATCACTGGATTTCGTTGAGATAGAAGTTTAGTTGTAGGAAATAAACTTTATCGCTGATGAAATATAGTTTTAACCACTGAAATATTTAACGATGACGTCTATATTTTCACTCCAAAAGAGCGACTGGATTGTATGGGTGCGACACCTAAACACAATTAGCTGCACAGTCTAGCTAACTAATTGAGCTGTAATAGATAGAATTTTTCACTGGTATTTCCAAGTGAGCTCACATGGCAGTAGAGGTTATGCATTTTCAAAAGTATTCTGGAAGAGACGTTTAAGATATTTCATGCAATATGAAAAGAACAATTCGAGAAAGATTCTTTCTAAGGAACGAATCATTCTCAAATCTTGTTCTTTCCATGTTGCATAAGACATCTTGAAAATGTTTTTTAGAATACTTTTGGAACTGCCTGACCTCTATCGCTACGTGGGAGGTGATCATGAATTTCCACTGGAATATAAATATTCTGTTTGCAGCATTCTTCCATCGTGTCAAAACGCTATCAGTCGACTTGACTCCGGATATCTTGAAATGATATTCTTCAATATCAAAACGTTAATATCATATCATAATTCAAAAGTCAACATAATCATGAACTGATTCCAAAATGAACTCCAATAACTCCGATTGTTAGATGCTTAGGATAACCTCGATTTGGAATGTCATCATTCGAGCCAAAAGCTTCTGTACTCCTAATCGAAAGCTTATTCCTATACTGCTCGCAGGATTCCACATATTTCGAATGGATTCAATGAATTCCGAAATATTGGTGAATCAGGTTTCTTTCTAGATTATATTTTTCCATTTTGCTGAAGTTGGGGTCGTTTATTGGAACGAATTAATAATCGAATAAGGGATCGTCCATGAATTACGTAACGCTTTTTTTCCCTCGTGCTTTGTCGCGCCAACTTCAGACCTGATGAGTAAGATAGAGAAGGGAATAGTAAACGGCGTTACGTAATATATGAACGATCCCTAACACAATATTCAGCTGTTATAGATCAAAAAATCTTGCGGTGAATCTTTGAACGATATTTCCAGTTCCAAGGAGTGAAATTGAGAAGATAAACGACGATGATTTATCAAATTTTGTGAGTTTGAATTTTCGTTTCGTTTCTATAAACGATTCAAACTTCTAAAACATATTTTTCCATGATTCGTGATGTCTCAGTTTTCACATAACGACCAACGAAATACTTAACCTCGAAGGAACTTCAATTCACGAATATCTCGAAATTTATTGAATATATTCAAAGTTTGATAATAAGTTTGATCAAGTAACATGAAAATAAACTTTCGATTGTAATGTCTTTGGAGACATTCCATCCATGTAGAGCTGAGATATCGACATATGAGAATTGAACATTTCGCGATACAATCTTCGTGTATTACTGGCGTAAAGTGGTAGAAACCAAAGAAACATTCAAACATTAGCTATCCTCGTTTAGGTGTAGTTTCCAAACTAGGAAGCTGTGTGAGTCATATAATAATAGGAGCCACTTAGAATTATGCTGTATGTTCGTGAATAATAAACTGCATTACAAACAGTGATAAATACGTTTTTTTAATTTGTCGTAAATGACAGCTAAACGGTTAATGCATTATAATTATTCCTCCTTGCAGTTGTGATGAATTTATTGTGAGTCTGGCTATATTCCATCAGCCATATATTTCTTTCTACCCAGTCAACCATGGATTGGTTCCAATCATTAGTCAATTTGATTGATTCCAATGACATTTGCTAATAATTGATCAATTATTTGGGAATTATGTAGGATCTTTATGCGCATGTCCATTCATTGGATAATGATTGATCAAAAATTGGTCATTTTTGAAGGGCCAATTGTTGGTCGCTGATGCGGACATAGAACAGAACAATTATTGATCAATCTCGTGGTCCATAGAATTGACCAAAAATTGATCATTCAACATACGTTGATAATCGAAAATCTGGAAATGTAAAACATCACTTATTTTCTATCGGTAATATGGAATTTTGCATTGGTCATGTCATGTTAATAGGATAGAATTATTCATTATGTATTGTTTATTACAAAAAATTGTTGTGATTTATCGATTCATTCATCTCCGTCGCATCAGTGATCGCAACCCTAGTAGAAATTTTCTCTAGCAAATGGTGAGGCACTGATCAGTTTTCCATTTCACTGATCAGGGCCTGATCAGGAAACTTACAAGTTTCCGACAAGGGGTGTAACGCTCTGACTAATCAGAAACTGATTGAAGAAACTGAGCAGATATGAGCGAGTAACTAATGAGGGACTGATCGGTAGTTGATGAGTTATTTGCGAGTAACTAACGAAGCATTCATCACCCACAAAAATGCAGGTTATGTCGATGAAGATATGAAATTATAACACTAAATTGATGATTCTTCACTCAAATAATAATTTATGTTTTTGTTTAAGATGTTTCCAAGGATTAAAAAGTAAATTTTCAGCAAAACCCGTAGGAAAAATTTTCCTAGACTTTTTCTTAGATAAAATGTAGGAGGCCAAGGACAAAAAATATATCAAACCATATGTATGGTGTTTCAACCTCAATCATGAGATAATATTCAAGTTACTACTATACTTACTCATAATAAATAACAAAACTATATTATTTCACAACAAGAAAGAATATAAGTATACATATTACACCTCATCTCCTTTTATACCATAACCTTACAAAATCTAACAATTTCCAAGGTAGCTTTGTTATGTGCATATACTCTTTATAATTATTGAGGTTAGGTTTCATCGATTTGATACAGCAAACCCAGGATCAAATAATCTGAACCAATTCGATTCAATTTCTTTGAGATACTTCAAATTTTGGTTAAGACATATCGGAAATATGTGTAATTTCACAATTGCAATATATCACTTCAATAACAATCAATATGTTTTTTAAACCGAATATTTTTTATGAACATTCACGCTCTCAATATTTCTTGCGAATAAAGGCAATAACTTGTCAGAATTTGATCAGTTTCATATGAATTTTAATAATCATATTAGACAAATCAGTTCCCAATAAGTAAATGATCAGTTTTTCCTGATTAGCGTTTCCTCATCAGTGCCTCATCAGTAATAGGGAAAACTAATTATATTTCTACTAGCGAACTTGTCGAATTTTATATTATTCGTGGCGCGGTAAAATTGTCGCGATGAATTGAGGTTAATCATAACTTCAATTTGGGAGTATGGATGCAAATTCCTATTATTATTATAACTGAGTGAACCGATTGAACTTCATTCCAATCAAAGAGTGTGGTTTCGGGTTATAATTTCTATTTGAATTAGCAATACGCAAATTGTGGATAATTATATATTATAATGTTAAATGAACGGATTCAGTTTCACAGTGCTGTCATCACAGTTTTGAAATGAAAGAATTAAAAACAAATGTTTAACAAATCTGAACAAACTTCTTTCACACTGAAGTTATTACATTAGTATTTTAAAGTGATTCAAAGTTTTATAGTATATATCAATCAATAACGAATTATTGGTCAATTTTCGATCATTCTCAAACCAAAATAATTGTCCAATAATTGCCGAATTATGGGTCACATTATTTCACAGCTGATGGCAGCACCTATGCCCATGCCATTGGCCAAAGATTGCCCTGCAATTGGGAAATCCAATGGTCCACTGAAATTGATCAATTATTGCTCGCCAATGCGGACAATCATTGATCAATCCCACCCAATCTCATTGGGTAATAATTGACCAGTTATTTATCAGCTTTGGTTAGCTCCCTAGTAACACACAATCTTCGTCAAACGTTCTGAGAATGTTTGCAGGACGTTTAAATATTCTAGGAACGTTCGGAGAATATTCTACGCACATTGGTGTTACTTGGGCTGGGTATCAGAGTGGAGTCATTTTTTCCCGTGCAGGAAATTTCTAAAAGCGCTAAAATGTAAACCAATAGGACATGGTTTTTTTCTGGACCGTCACGTTACGACATATATGTATAGCACTCTCCCATTTTATTATTCTTGATTAAAAATGTTTTCTTTTGTACACCCAAATACTTAATCAATGTGTGTACAAGAACTTGGCATTCTTTCTCTTCGAATTATGAAAAAAAAGAATTGAGCATAAGCCCCATCTTCGAGTCGTTTGAGAAAAATCTTCCTTATTAAAATCTCGAATACAAATTATTTGTGTGTTATTATGTGGATAATAGTAATAACACTCTGTGACTATTCTACTATTCAAGATGAAAAAAACTGGCCTAACTCGAAATACAAAAAAAAATGAATGAACTTTTCCCACGTAATTGCATATGCGGGGTGATACACACACTCCAAACAATTGTGCCCACTGGATATGAAACGACACAAACATCTTCTTGTGGAAGATTCAAAAGACAATCTAATCTGGGTACAAAACCTCACCGCTCAAGAGCGTACACGCAGAACTAACAAATTAAAGAAATTTAAGGGGATACTAGCGGCGTGGCAGCAGCCAAATCGTTTATCAGAATCTCAGATTTCTCGAATCATAATCGGTATGAAGTTGACTCAAAGATATATGTGCTGTGTTCATCAACTATATGATGAAATAAATATTAATGAATATTTCTTTGGCCGTATCCAATTATACGATTTATTTACTATAAACAAATCTTATTCGATTCAACGAATTCTTTTTCTCAGTGTAGATCGTTTCGATCCGATTGTGGAGAATGTTGATCGCTGAGGGGATTCAAACATTCCACGTGCATACTCATGACTTGAATGAATGCACGATAGAATAGATTCCCATCCAGACTCTTCTCGCATCAATTTTTCTTTTTACGACAAGTCGTTTTGAATGACTTTTGCGGCTTCTTTCGCCAAAACACTTGATCGAGGCAATCAAAATATATACAATGTTTCATAGCGTAGCATGCTTGCAGCTTCATTCTGGATATATGATAGCATGTATTCAACCGTACTTTGATTTCTTCAGTTTCCAAACCTGCCCATTGTTCTTCTATATTCTGCATAAAATTTTCTTCCGCGTGAATGACGTTTGAATAATTACAGTTTGCACAATTCAGTGTTTTCTCTAATCGCGATTTGCTTTGATAACAGAGCTGTAGAGACAGGAAATAATTAACGAAAGATTATATGATCAAATATTGACAGGGCACTACTCACATCTCGAAGGTGTTTCAGCGTTTTTGTTATTTCTTTCAACTGTGTTTTGATTGGTTTGAAACATCGATTTAACTGGGAGTTAACATTGACATCAGTCGGACGAATCAATCCACTACAAAATTCAATGTCCTCTGAACGATTTGCATAGCTTCTCCACAAGTCTAGACGTTTATACTGCATAATAAATTGTATGAGACAATTGTTAAGGTTTGAAATCATCGTACGAAACTTACCTTCATAACGTTTGCTTTTTCGCTAATAAAGCTTTGAAGTTCCCTATCTCTTGTGTACGTTGCCGTGTAAGGTATTGCGTCTCGCAGTTGCATGACTTTTTTCTTCAATCCTATCATGATATGCCGGTAAGGATTTGGAGCTAAATACGTTTTCTTTATTGTTGCAATTCCCTTCAGATGAAAATTGAAGAAATTACAAAAAAAGAGAGAGGGTTGTAATATTGTCATCGATATAAGAAAACTCACGTGGCATTCTGGTAACGAAAGCGAAACAATTGCTGCTACGAATAATATAATTATCATCTCGCGGTGGCTGTCTTGTCTATACGAAGCTTGCGAGAAGAATGCCGTATTTTTTGGTCTATTTCTTTTATCGGCGCAGTGTTAGGTAGTAGTCATACACCGGTATGAGCAAAAAACACTTGAGTAATTATTTGATTTGACTTTAGAGATTATGAAATCTAGAACATTCAGCCGCTTATAGAACGATTCTTTCTAAAGATTGAAAAACTTGGTGTCACTCACTAACTTATTATTTTGCGCGATTCTTCTCCGTAGATAACCAATAATTAATTATAATTGCACTGAGAAAAGTCTATGTTTGTCACAAGGAAGGCTTATTAATTGTCAATAAACGATCATTCGGCTCAAATAAGATTTGTTAATAGTTAGTAAGTCTCATTTGATTGCGCTAAATTTGGAATACTTTTTCCTCAATGTGATAACCAATATCACAACTGCTATTTTGTAATATTACAAGGTACACTGTTGGGAAAATTTAACTGAAAATTGTATGAATTACATCCTTTCTGAAAAAAGTTTCATGCAAAATTGTTCTTGATGCTCGAGTTCCCTTGAGTTGATACGAGATTACCATCTGACCCATGTATAAATTTTTAGGTTCCACCAATCCCGGGAAAAAATAATTCATATATGGTCGTATATGAGCGTATATGAATCATATATGAATCATATATGAATCATATATGAACATATATGAAATACATATGAACATATATAAACATATATGAGATCATATATGAGCACATATGGATTTTGGCCATGTATGGTCATGTCTGAATGAGACTGTATATGGCCATATGTGATCATATTCAATCATACATTATCATATACATCCATATATGGACAGAAAAATGTCACAATTTTACATGGAATGTTATGAAAAACCAAAGGAGAGAGAAGTGAGATCAATGCTGATAGATTCCCCACTTTCATATATGACCATATGTGAACATATATGGCCAAAATCCCTATATGCTCATATATGAATGCATATATGAATCCATATATGGGTCCATATATGGAATTTTTTTTCCCGGGACGCTGACAATAGAATATAGCTTGGCGGAATATGACAGCCTAGGCTTGGCAATCTATGAATATTCAATGTTGATTAACAACAATTACAATGTTGCACCGATATCGAAGTTCAACGAATTTAGGTTGTCAGCCTACCATTGATTCACAATTCCGCCAGGCTTAGCGCTCGCTAGGTTCATCCTTGGTCCAAAATTAACTGAACGATAGATTCTATGACAGTGAGGATCTTTTGAAATGTGCTTGAATATTGCCAGGAGCTTTGGTCTGGTCTGGATAAAAATTGGTTTTCAATGTAGCGCCGATCATTGGTAATAGCATGGCTCAATATTGGCATGCTCCTTTATTTTAACTTTTGAGTGCTGAATTGCTAGCTAAGTTACCGATCGAATGTTTCTCGCGAATAGTGAGAGATGTATACGAGGAATATATACACGGAGAGAAATAGATACTAATGGTTAGAATACGAGGACAAGTATCCAGATTGTACAAATTTATTCTTGTCCCTAGTATCCATATGCTGAGGGGTATAATATATTTAATACTCCTTAGCATATGGATACTAAGGACAAGAATGAATTTGTACAATCTGGATACTTGTCCTCGTATACGAACCACTACTAAATTTCTTATACCCATTAGTATCTATTTCTCTCCGTGTAAGGCTCAAATAATTCTCTGGAAGAACAGTCAATTGTTTTTTGTTGCACGTTACACCAGAGGGCTCCTACTGCTGATCCATATCTTGTACACGGAGAAAATCCTACAATAGTGGTTACTGTAGCCCACATGACTGACTCGTGTTATGCAAAAAAATCATTTCAACACTACTGGTTACTATGGTAACACGAATCAGTCGTGTCTCCACAGTAGAGAATAGTGTAGAAAAACGACTTTCTAGTGCGCACACACGACTGACCCGTGTTACCAGTAGTGTTGAAATGATTTTTTTGCATAACACGAGCCAGTCGTGTGGGCTACAGTAATCACTAGTGTAGAATTTTCTCCGTGTACACTTCTCATGCCAAACTTTAGCGACGAAAAACACCGAGTTGTTTACAGATGAATCAGGGAAACACAATACTGTCCCAAATAACATATATTGGAAATTGTGAAATGTGCATAATTTTCATATATTGTTGGGTTAATTAATTTTTTTCAGTTTTATCATTGGCGCAACATTGATAAACAACTTTTTCTATTGTATGCCAATGATGGTCTATTTCATTGCCATTTCTGCACCAATGATGGGGCTTCATTGGGAAAACAATCCAGAACAAATCATAAAATGATGTTATCATTTCAGTGTTGCGCGATGCTTGGGTGCCAAGCCTTGACCATACTTTATCTACATTGCGCCATGCTAACGCCCATGGTAAATTTCTGTATGGAGAGTATCGTTTTTTCACAACAAAACACTTGGAATTTAATTCATAATAAAATCTCATTTCCTCAGAAATGGTTGAAAATGATGATTTTATGACCGTTGTTTTGAAAAAGTTTTTTCGAAATTCAAAATTTGCATTCTGTATGAACATGCACTGTAAAAAAATGGCTGCGTGAACGAAAGTCAAAGTATCGATCATATAATGCACGGGGGAGAAAGAATAGTTGCAGCAACTACTTAAATAGTCGATTATCGACAATCTACCTAAATACACTGAGAGAAATTTGGCGCACAGGTTATACTCGGTTCAGAGCGACAGCAGCGCCCATCAATAAGGACGGTTTATGCGCTGGAACGGAGTAGCTACTGCGTTTTACTTGCTTCACTGCTACTCCAAATACTCCGCGTATAAGCTATATTTGTTATCGGAGTAGGAGCTACTCCGCATTGCGCACAATGTACATTGATCGGAGTAGTTGCTATTCCGATGTCATGTACAGGCGTTAACAGGCTCAAACGCGCAGCCAGTAAATCTCAAGTATAGAGGGAGCGCCAAATTTCTCTCAGTGTGGTTGCTGCAACTACTTAGTAGTTAGGACAAGTATCACGTTAGCTACCTCAACTAACTCGATAGTCGCTCTAATCAACGTAGATACCTGGCAACCTACGAAGTATTTTATGCTGGCTGAGATTCACTGGCTGCGCGTTTTAGCCTGTTAGCGCCTGTACGTGACATCGGAGTAGCAGCTACTCCAATCAGTGTAAATTGTGCGCAATGCGGAGTAGCTCCTATTAAAAGTTAGTTGAGGCAGCTAACGTTATACTTGTCCTGACTACTAAGTAATTGCAGCAACTATTTGAGTAGATGGTCGAAAATCGAATATTTAAGTGCACGGAAAAAATTTTAGGACTGAATCAATACAACTGTTTGTACTGAAAGCATTCAAATGTAATTTCAACAGTGACAGTGCAACTCGGCTTGACTCGGTTTAAAAATTGAATTGTTAAAGTTAAATACAACATCGAACTCTTATAGTAACACGATGCGGGTGATTAAATCCAATAGTTTGGCGTTGGAGAGTGTGGCGCTGCGTCGAACTGTGAGAGCTCAAGCAATCGGACTCTCAGAGTACGAAATCTCGGAGATTTCCGACTCTTCTTGTCCGAGATTTCGGACACTGAGAGTCCGATCGCTTGAGCTCTCGCAATTCGACGCAGTGC
Source organism: Gonatopus flavifemur (assembly GCA_018340375.1). NCBI lineage: Eukaryota > Metazoa > Arthropoda > Insecta > Hymenoptera > Dryinidae > Gonatopus > Gonatopus flavifemur. Next base: position 41,819,525 of record JAFFJZ010000003.1, on the reverse strand, counting down.
CGCATTATCTCACGCCAAACTATTGGATTTAATGGCCCGCATCGTGTGACTATACGATTTCAATGTTGTTTTGGACTCTGAAGATTCGAATTTTGAACTTGCATAACCTAAAATAATTGAACTATTAGACTTATATAAATTTCGAACTCTCACAGTTCTGAAATTTTTTCCGTGTAGTTGCTACCACTATCCTTTTTTCTCCGTGTGAGGTTGCGAATTATGACGAATTGGTTTCGTCGATTTGATAATTTTAGAACGAACTTATACACCTTGAGGTAATATTCCAAGTTTGTCGGGCATTGCTAGGTGGCTCCTATCACAATCATTGAGAAAAAAGGACATAGCCATAGAAACCATCATTGTACGATGAAGGATCTATGGTTGCATAGACTGAAAATTTGGTTGTGATAAACAGGGAAATAAAACATAATCATGTGAACCTGGTTCCGGCTATGTGTGGATCCAAGTAGTGGGTTAGGGGGATTCATGACCAACTCTCAAGCCCTGAAGAAAAAACTTGTTTGAAGAAATAATTTTTAGAATAGTCCAAATCCGACCTAGAAAAGGTGATTGAACTGGAAAAATATACCGATGAACTTCCCCTCCCCCAATATTAACAAGTATGAATACGATGTGAAAAGTAAGAAACACGGTTGGAACTCAGGATATTGAACAGTCGATTTTTTATTACTTTTTGTTTTTTTGTTTTAGTATTCGTAATTCATCGTTCTTGGTTCATCAAAAAACTAAGGAAAAGTCTCAGATTATCATGATAATTCATGTTTTCGACCCGACCGGAAATTCAGTCACATTTGATCAGGTGAACCCGGTGTTTGAATCACTAGTCAGGGAATTTCATTTTTCTTCGTGTTTGTATTAACGATATTGATAAATGTACTGTAAAAAGAAAGTCCTAATCTGTTTGGGTCTTAATTTTAGACAATGCTTTCTCCACTGTGTCGGCGATTGTTTTTTCGGCTTAATTTGTTTGCATCATAGATTCAACCATGAAATGAGCTGAATTTAAGACTTTCTTTTTACAGTGTGTCGTCATGTACCCTAGCAGAAATCACTCTAGTAATCCTCTAGCCCTTGCGAGGCCCTTGTGAGGGACTTGCAAGGCCTCGCAAGGCCTTGTAATCGCCTGGAGAATGACTAGAGTGATTTCTACTAGGGTATGTTAACACATTACACAATTTTCTAACACAAGTACGCAAGAAAACTTCATAACATGAAATGTAATATGTTACCGATATGTTATGAAATATGTTACCGATTTGTCTGATACTGTATATAAATTTATACCGTGATAACCCTGGGTATGAATAAAATATTCTAATTCAAAATATGTGTACAAAAAGTCACAAAGGTATTGTAGGTTGCTCGTAGCAAAATTTCCCTCATGCATTTGCCCAGGATTACAAAATTTCCATACGATTTGGAGAAAAAGTGAGGGAAAAGTCATGGAAAAAAACGAGGAAAGTTTGCGAGGGCGAGGAAAACTTGCCCAAGGGTGGACGAAATAAAGGCGTAAAAAGGAACTACTCTGTAAATTATAAAAAGAAAGTATTAAATTCAGCTCACTCCATGACTGAATCTATGATGCAAACAAATTAAACCGAAAAAACAATCGCTAACACAATGGAAAAAGCATTGTCTGAAATCGAGATGCGAACAGATTAAGACTTTCTCTTTACAGTGTACCCTTCGCAATTATTGCAACGTATGATGTAGTTTCACCATAATTTTGTATTGCATTATCAATTCTTTGTTCAGAAGTTGTGAAGATATAAATGAGGACAAGTGACATGTGAGCCCTTCGAAATCCATAAGAATGCACAGAGAAAATCAATGTGATAGAGAATCACATATAGTATTGTAACAAGTAATGTTTCATTATGTCAACAGCTACTATTCTCATGCCATTCTTCATCAGTGTGTATCGTGATCTTTGTAAGAGGTATGGTAAACGGTTTCATACTGATCGTCACTTTTCGTCATACTAAAACATATATCCGCCCATACAGCACCACAGATCTCAATAATGTCTCAATTACATTTCGATCTTTCACCTTCATTACATTTCAGTATACTTTCACAGAAATATGTCAAAAATCTGTCAATTGAAATGTTACCTATTTGCAATGTCTCAGATATATTACGAGACAAACATTACAATGAAATATTTCATAAATATTCTTGGAATATTGCAGAAATAATTCAGAAATATTGCATTGAAGTGTAAGATTAGCGGACATTGTAATATTTCTGAAGAGACTTTGAAACCTCGGTGTGACATACAGCAATGTCATAGAAATATTTCAATGTTTCAGATGTTAGATTTCTGTAATCTTAATGAAATCTTCGGTGCTGTGTGGGTACTCAAATTACTATACTGTCTAATGTTTCCTCATATATTATTTTCTCCGTGTGATGTTGATCCACAACACTGCACGGAGAAAAAAGTATTGCTGGCATAAAAAGCAGGCCTGTTACTATAGCGCCTACAAAAAAAATTAGCTGATAGAGCAAGAAAAATGATTGACACAACTACATTGCTGACATAAACCAATTTGTGAACAGAACTAACGTCTTAGCTGCTGGAGTGAATATTTTTGCAAGGACAACAAATTGGTTTGTAGGCGCTATAGTAGCAAACCATTTTTTCTCCGTGTGTATATTAGCACGATACTATAGGCGAATCTTCGCAGTTCACTGACTAGAATATGAAGAGTAATCGATCGGGTATATATACTGATTGGCTGTTTGCCTGCAGTTGAAGATAAACTGAAGTGTAAAGAAGGTAAAAAAGGAGTGATTCTCTCTGTGCACGAAGTAGAAATTCGAATGTAATGATATCACCTTTTTCAGCAGTGAATTGAATTTATCGCATCTGATACAACGTCCACGGTGAAATTTTGTCTTTAGGTAATAAAATAGATTCAGAGTGTAGGATTGAAAGTTTGTGTGAATATGTGCAAAAACCTTTTGATAGGAACAATCTGGCTATTAAGAGTTTTACGATATTTAATGCTCTTATTGAATACGTAATATATTCATAAGCACGTCACATAATATTCATGTATGCTTTTGTCCTCTAAAATACTGCAAAATTTGCTGTATAATCTTCTCAATATCCTATTTGAACCTTATATCAAAGAGAATAATCAAGTTATCGTGAGGGGAACAAATGTATCGTTTGCTCCTCTCAGTAGAAAATCTGATTGTCACTCATTAGAAGCGATGTCTTTAATTTTTATCATCTCTCACAGAGTGCGATTCCTTTATTTTTCTTTCAGAAGAATTATTGGACTCTTTGGTGTCTTTATCGGGGCTTATCCAGATCTCGAAAGGAAATTGATTTTGGAGTGTTCCTGTTTGTTCCAGAAAGAACAATGATAATTACGGTATCCCGTGAATGATGTGTTATAACTCAACAGTTTCAATTAATAACGGATTGAATTATCAGCACTGCCTTGGACACGTTAGAAAATATTCAAAGATGTTGAGCTGCAAGCATAGTTCAACGGATATCTAAAGATATCCTCCCATATTTTCCCAAAATGTTCAATATTGCCTCACTGAGTGAAACTTCGAATGATTCTTGCTGACTAATGAGAAATAAGATGCATGATTCAGGTTCTGAATGGAGGAAAAGTTTCGAAACTCCTATCTCGCTGCTCCAGTACAGAAACATCGAACGCTTTACATTGTCATTCATTATCAAAATCAATCAATCGTGAAAACTTTGAATGGCTCCGTTCGGAAATTCAGCAGCTGTCGGGCATTTTCTCTAATAGTCTGGCGAACGAAATTTTTCGTCCAGTTTCAGCGTCGTCGATAAACAGAGTGAAAAGGGAAAGAGGAAACCCTGGATCGATAGTCTCGTTGCCACCTCACTCAATTTGCTCCCCATTCGCTTCTAAATTTGTGCAAGTTCACCTTCCACAATATTCATTAACTCTCCACCTTCGGGGTCTTTATTTCGATTAGACTCATTATGTTCCTTCGAGCTTAGAACTTTCTATATAATATTGATAAAAGCCATCGGCCAAGTTGAGATTTTTGATTCTAAAAAGTACAGGAATATCAATAGAGTTACCGATCCATACTAATTCTTCGACGAACGCTCCGGTCACGTTGGGAGTAACCGAAATTGCTCTCGAAAATTATTTCTCTCATACGCAAAACGAATAAGAGAACAAAGCGGACCACGCGAAATCGTATCAGATGAATTTAATGGGGGCAATCATTTTCAATATTCAAAGTCTGTATATATTCTTGTATGTCTTCATGTCTTGTATTCTCTGTATGTCTTCAATATTCTGTATTCCAAGTATCAACGGAGGTTTTTTCACGGGCTTTTATCATTCCTAATTATACCAGTGTTCCTGTGATGATTGAAAAATACTTGAAAAATACTGTACATCATTTTTAGAAATGTTTTCAACGGCAATTTACAAGAGTAGAAGAGTAGGGAAATACCAGGACATTGTTATCACTGTATTTACATCTAAGTCATTTATATCTTCTCCGTCTTCAGGATTATCGACTCGTTCCATACAATGACTCTTTCTCAAATTCTTACCAGTTAAGAGTACTTAACGTTCAACACAAACCTCTAATCTTGAATGGCTTGCTCGTGGAGCGGAAACATAATGTTACCGTATTTTTCACAAACAGTAATCAGATCTTGTTAATCTGTATTGAATTGCATCAATTATTCTTCGCTTGAACACTAAGAAAATTCTTCTTCTCAAGAGAATTAACACACATACTATACAAACTGGTTTGAAAATACAATTATCAGACTCAAAGGCGTCAAGTTTGTTAACGAGATTATAAATTTACTACCTTCAACTTTATATTTACAGAACGATGTTCGAGATCTCTTTCTTACGATTCGCGTGATTTCATTCAACTTATGTTCTATGCATTTGAAGGGTGGAAATGAAAGAAGCTTGTTTATTATCCTTTATACTTTCTCCTTAGAATTCTGAGAAACAGTCTGTTCATTTTCAGACAAAGATTCGAAGGTCATATTCTTTCCATAGCCGTATATTGGTGGAATCTAATTCATTATTTATAAACTCAGGTGTCATAGACGGACCGCTCTGTTAGAATTTTGGTATAAATTGTACCAGAAGAAATTCTACTATCCCTCCAAGCACGCTATCTCGTGAAGTAAATGAATAATAATCCTCGTTGCTAGAGACGATCTCGTAACCAAAACGAGCTCGCGTTTCGGTGTATTTTCTAACGTCCACTATATGCAAATTCGTTTTAGCCGCGTATAGGAGGCAAAAGGGTCACTTTGAAGCTTGGAAATCTCATTGCATGCACCCTGCCTCGGTTTTTTCATTTATTTTCTATGTCCTATTTGTCAATGTTACGGAACTAATTTCATGCACAGTATTGCATTTATTTGTACATGATTCAGATTCTATCACCACACAAAATTCATCGACTCTTGTTTTATTGGGTGGAACGAAATAGCATCTCTATCAAGGGAAATTCAGAATTTCAAAACCATCCTGATGTCATCAAAACAGTTTGCGCGAATTTTTGTTATGAATGTTATATGAAGCCATGTTCTGAACTCAATGGAAATAATATTTCCTTGCTTCATTGTTCTCATCGAAATCATAACACGGTTAACTGGATTTTGATCGTCATGATTCCATAAAATTTCAATATACTTTTTTCCGATATCTGTAACGACTCTCCGAATGAATTGAAAGGAACAAATTGAAACACTTTGTTGTTTTTCGAACTGAGAAGCTTTTTACACATAATATGGTAGGGTAGACAGTTTTTTCAGTGGTTCTGTGAATAAATTTCCATTGTATACATCTTTGACTTGCGACCTTTGCAAAAAAAATGTATTCAAATACACAGTTCTTTGTTCGAAAACGAAACAAACATAAAATGGCAAATATCCGATTCGCCCCAAAATCGGGGGCGACAAGGATCATTGATAAAAATGGTACATATATTGATGAAAAACGAATTCACACTTTGAAACCCTTTTATGAACCCTAAATACGTTTAATAAATGAAAGAATTTTATTCTACGCAATGGTTCTGTGTGGCTTTTCTTGCCGGCACATTTTTCACAAAACCATCCTTTACACCCATCCATCTGCTCATGAAGGACGTGATAATAATGTCTGAATAATTTACTCATCTGATTTAGGACTTCATGAACTATACATACGAATCGGATTTGCACGATTTTCAACGTATCTCGTTAATGAAAATCTCAAGGATCGCGGTAGCGTTTTCACATCAGCGATCAAATTCTTCTCTATGCACACGATACTACAACAACTCATATCATTGTCCAAAACTAAACGATATGCGTCATGTTTATGTTATCCTCCTTTTCCAGTAGTTGGTGAGATTATGTAAGCACTTACCCGTTAAAAGAGTGTAAGGTGACCGGCCCCATTAATGAACACCTTAGCCCCCATCAGCGAACAATCGTTTATTTATTATATCTTTCCTATTGCATATTATTCTGAATTTATTCACATAACAGCGGTTGATTCAGTATCCAGTCAGTCATGCTTGGATGAAATTAAAGCACTAAATGGAGGGTACTATGAATCAAAAACCAAAACGTTCATTAAAGGGGTCGCGTTCATAAATGGGGTCATCTACCTTAATTGTCAATGAAAATGATCGACAGCAGCGAATATGCTTATTCTGATCCGATTCGTCCTGTGATCCGATTTACCTTGTAATGTACTTTTTCGCGTTGATGAATTTCTGATAGATCGAAAATGATTATTCGACGTTCAAGATTATTGCAAGGGGTTGTTCCTTCCTATAATAGACCACACGTACCACGTCCCTGGAAGATTGGTGAGAAAATCAACCCGAATGAAAAGTCGAAAGGACTTATATTTAATTATCGAGAGGGATTGTGGTGTTCAGCTAGGATGTAATTGAAATGAGCACTCTTACTTATGTTGGAGGAAGAATTATATTTAATATCTGATGGATGACAATTTCTTTTCTGAAATTCTTCCTCCTCGAGCGATGGCGATTCATGTGTCAACGCCTGGAACACGTAATAAAAAAAAATATGTTTTTTATAAAAAGTTTCTAACGCGACATTCAATTATGCGGGAGTTGACTTATAAAATATAGTCGCGGAATCTGAAACACATCTCTTGTCTCACGTAGACCTCCCGAGACACAACTTGCAATAAGCGTGGTGTGGGTTGATCTAGGTGAGAATATGTAATGACTGTGAAATTCGTGAAGTACTTTATACGTCGATGTCGCAATGACCACGAGTCAAGAGTATTCTCTGAAAATGTAAACTGTGAGGGTTTTACTCCTCTTGATTGATTCTTCGATTAGATCGAAGTGGGAAGTGAACGCAAATGAATGAATTCGAGATGTAATTCAGTTCGCCTTCTTGTCGCATTTGACCCCTTATCATGATGTTGGAAGTTTATTATGAATCCTGTGTGAATCGAGCACCTGTCGGATTTGTTGATAAGTTTTTGTATCGAATGATTTAACCGAACAGATCACTCGCATAAATTAATCGAAAACACCGTGTGTTATCATTGGCTTCGTGCGTCTCGATATCTCAGTTCAAATTTGAATCAATCTATGATTTGATTTCCATTTTACTGCGGGAAGTTTTAATTATATCTATATTGGCTCTTCAAACTTTCTTTGTTTGTAAATGATTATTTTGACGCGTTATTTTCTTTTCTCTGAAATTCGTCTATTGCATTCATACATGATTCGTTCTTCTTCCCGTAGTTTCGTCGATCAAACTCCCTTATGTCATCGCCGCATACATTCGATGAGTGTCTGTGTGGTTCAACACATGCGATGTCCGTGTGTACTTTATGTTGACGTTTTCTCTACATAGGTTTGATCGACGAAATTTTGTATCGACTTTCGCTTTGGATACTTTGATTTTGACTTAGAAAATTTAACCTTACGTATACTAGTTGACTATCGCGTGGCGTTGTAACCGTACGCATATTTTATCATATTCGTACCGTTACAACCTTGGTCTACCTTGAGGGAAACAGTTGGTTGATATCTGACAAAGGAATATTCTTTTCTTATTTCACTTTGGGAGTTATATATGTTGCAATACTGACACCAAATTACAAAAAGTTTCCAAGACTTGATATCGTATGTACATATTTGAAACTATCAGTACGCGCGTGAAGTGTTGCAGATACCCCAAACAAATGTTTCGTTGGGAAGAATTGGGATGTACTCATGAGGAAATGGAAACACGGGCCAATACTGGCTGAGTACTGTTGCCAGAATTTCCAGTACTGGCAAATGCACTCTCGCCATTACAGAGCCAGTTGAATTGACGATACTGAACCGGAGTCGGAATGATAACATCATTGAACGTAAGGGCTAGAATAACATTTACCAATGTGTCAGTACTGGTTTTTCATGAGGGCCTGTCATGGGGAGTCTCTGGCGCTTCAAAGGGACCAGTTGTTTTGCCAGAGCTAATTAATAGATATATGGTCCATACATGGAAATAGGGCCGGGGCGATAACCTGATTCAATGTGATTTAATATATAATTTATATTGAGATTCTATAAATTTGTATAAAAACTTGATACAAATTATATATAAAATCACATTGAATCAGATTTTAGTCCCAACCCTACATATAAACGTCATATATAATCCATATATAATCCATACACTATCCATACTTGACCATATATGATGCATATATAATCCATGTATGGAGAATATTTCATATATGGCAGAATTTTTTACATATGTGAAAAAATCTTGTCGTATATGGATTATATATGGGTCATATATGGGTCACACATAGATTCAATATGGATTATGTACGGATTATATATGGCCATATATGATCATGTATGGATTTTATATGGATCACATATGATTTTCATATGTTCTTATATGATTCATTTCCACTGAGGAAGAGAAGGGAAGGAGTCGAAATGATAACATCCTATGTGCAAATTCAAACCCGACCCAATACTGGCACTGTGCCGGTAACCAAAGTTGTCTGTGTTATCATATTTTAAATAATTATTTATTATCATAGAAGAAATACGTCAAATTTGACATTTAAAATTCTTCCGAACATATTTTTTTTCCTTATCGTTATCAAAGAACGGTATTTTGAAAGTGATTTCTTGAAAGTTCACCTAATGAGGATTGAACCCGGGTCCTGCGAGTGAGAAACCGGGTCTCTATCACATCAGCCAATCTCCGTGTTGACGATGGATCACCTGAATTGCCATTCATTGTAATAATTCCGTTGGAGGCTGACGATTCATCATAGATGCCGTAGTGAAACAAAGTTCCATCAGTACTGGTACAGTCTCGGTTCTCTACGATATTCTACGTTGTTATGCAGTCTGGCTTAGCACTGGTGCACCTCTGTCTCACTAAATAGCCGTATTTCTACACTGTGAGAAATAATCGGAATTTTCCTATCTGCAGCAATCGGAAAATTTCAATCATGCGATAGGAAACCAATTTCTGTTGGACGTATATGAAATTTCCCATAAATTTAACTGAAAATTCGAAACTTTATGGAATTTTCACTATCATCTTCCAGTAAATTTCCAGTGAAATACGGGAAATTCCTCACGCATGTATGTGTTAATTACTTCTGGATATTTATGCGAAGTTTTCCATATAAAATTTTTACAGTGTAGACCGTTGATTAGAACTTCATTTCCCCATCATCGATTCCGTAGAGGGACAAAGTTGTATCAATACTGCCATGCACTGAGAGAAATAATTACTAATACCAAGAAAATGTATTCTTGAATTTTTTCAAGAATACACATTCTTGATAAACAGTTGACATGTTGTAGACCCAAGAAAAATTTTCTTGAATCAAGAAAATATTTTTCCAATTCAAGAATTATATTGTTAGCTTCAGAAAAATTTTCTTCTATCAAGGATACATATTTCTTAAGCAACGGATTTCTCCGAACATGAAAATATGTTGTTGGTGATAGTAATCATTTCTCTCAGTGTAGTGTGGTTCTTTCACGGGATTCTACGTCATTATGGAGTCTGATTTAGTGCTGGCCAGTGATGCCAGGAAAGACAGTGTGGACCGCAGAATCAGCCCCTCTACCGTGCACACGATGAACCTGTGATGTCACACGTATACGAACGTGTCATTGTGTGAACAATGGAGGGGTTGATTTTTCGGTCCGCGCCGCTTTCCCTGGTATCACTGGTGCTGCCACATCTCGATCTCATTGAAACAGCCTTATTCCTAGACCGTTGGTTGGAACACCGTTCCTCTATCAATTCCGTAGTAAGACAGAGTTGTTTCAATGCTTGTGACGACCCTCGTCATAATTTGTACCTGTAATAGATAAATTCAATTAATACTATGAAAATACTCATGTGGAAATTGACGAACGGCCCAGGACTGGTTCATTACTGCTGCCAGAGCTACCAGTGTTGTTGAATCTGTAATGCCATTACTGGTCCAGGTCGTTTGACAGTACTGAACCAATACCGGGATGATAACAATGCCTTACACAAGGCCCATCATTGGCGTTCAATTTTGCCCGTACTGGCATTCAAACGTAGACAGTACTGTTATTTCAACCTAAATGAAACTGATATTCCAAAATTACCCGTATTATTACCCAATACTACCGTATTGGACTTGAATCGGAATCTCAATCTTGCCTGTCCTGGCATTTCAATCCAGCCAACATTGGGATTTCAATTTTCCTTGAACTGGCATTTCAACCGTCTCAGTATGGGCATTTCAATTTCACCAGTACAACCATTTCAATTCTACCTTCAATGCATTCCACGGGAAATCTCCATGGCGCACTATTGGCACTTTGAATGGCAAGGTTATTGATCCCATTGTAGACTCCGCGCAGTCACACTGCGTGCGCTGTTACGGTAATTTTTATACCATCAAAAGAGCTCACGAATTTCATATCATGTATGTCACGATTGGGCTGAAACGAAAAAATGGAATATCTGCGCAATATAGAATTTCCTACTAACTGACAGGTAATTCCGAGATGGATTATTGCAGGGTTAATAGTGGCCTTGGGTAAAATTTCGAGCCAACTTTTCTCATAAAGTACTTGATGAATTTCAATTCAAAATGGATGAAAATCAAACTCTTCTCTCAGAATAGCCACGTTGCCGTGAAGGTAAGTTGAGACCCAACACGGAGAAAAGAGATCTTCGAAAAATAGTAAAGTTCGCTGTCATACGTAGCACAGTCGCCCCCGATATCTGGAATAGTAAATTATGTCACGTCGCATTTTGATTTGTAGGCACATAAAATTCAAATCCAGGGATGGAAATCACAGAACTTGCTAATCCTCATAGTGATTCACAAAAATACTACGTGGCATTACACTTTTTAATCCTTCGCATCACATAATCAGTAAATTATGTAGCTCATTCTGCTGAAAATATATTAAAAACATTTATTGCGATGTCAAATAGTGAACTCTGCTATTTTCCAAAGAGGCACTTTTCTGCGTGAATCCACAATCGCTTTTGTGGTAAAATACTGTTGCATCGATTCTGGCACAGTATCGTCTTTTCGTGAGATTTCCAAAGATTACTAACTCTGGGTCAGTACTGGCGCAATATTGGCTCACCAAAATAGCCGCAGAATGCGCAAAAATGTTTCCGCAGAAATGGGTTGACCCCTGACTCATGAGTGCACTACCAATTCTGTCGTGAAATAACGTGACGTCGATGCTACCGCAGTACCGTCTCTGTGTAACGCTTCAAAATATCAACAGCTCTGGCTCAGTACTGGCACAGCTTCATTTTTTTACAACCCACGTGTTCTCCAATCAGTATTGATTCGGTACTAATTCAAGACTGTCTGTTCAAGCAAACCAATACCGCCTGAAAACCGTCGAACAATTGGTGCCAGTTGAAAAAGAGTAAATGCACTGTACAAGAACCAGTTGTTTTAGCCAAAGTATGGCAGATACAAACTTGCTAGTACTGAACCATCCGTTAACTCTGGCAATTTCCACATGGGTCACTATAAAAAAGGGACAATATCCTTTACCCTGAAGAAATTCTCGATTCAATTAATGAAAGGAGGAAATACAAGAATAAGAGTAGTGAACAAGACCAGCAGACATACCAGGCACTGAGGAATAAAATAATCAGAGAATCAAGGAAAGCAAAAGAATAATGGTTAGAGAGGAAATGTCAGGATCTAGAAGTAAGATTACATTTAGGGAAAATAGATGAGGTATAAAGGATTATTAAGAGATTTTTTGGACGAATGAAATCTGGAAGCAGTAAGATTGAAAACTCTCTAGGGAGACAATTGATAAGAACGGAGGAAAAAATAGAACAATGGATTAATCATTTAGAAGATCTGTATAAAGGAAGCGATAATATAGGATTCTTAGAGAGGGAGGAAGATATCGATGAAGAAGAATTGGGAGATTCAATTTTGAGATCAGAATTCGACAGGGCTTTAAAAGAACTGAAAAATAATGCAGCGCCAGGAATAGATGGTATAAGTGCGGACCTCATCAAAGCCTCCAGTCAGAGAACTCGTGACGCACTATTTAAATTGGTCAGAGATATGTACGCAATAGGCGAAGTACCGAAAGATTTCCAGAAGAATAAAATTGTCGCCATTCCAAAAAAACAAGGAGCAGACAAATGCGAGAACTACAGAACGATTGGTTTAACTTCGACTGCCTCGAAAATACTGACAAGAATCATATACACGGAAAAAAGAAAACAGCAATGGTTACTGTGAATCAGAAAAATACATTGAAACTCAAATTCATTCCATGCAGTACTGCGTTTCTCAGTCCTCATTACTGTCCAGTCAGCACTGACGAATTCCATTACAATACTCATCACTGCGATCGCGCTAATCCTCATTATCCAAGCGTATTTTCATTTGTTTTTCAACCGATCGCTGTCATTCACAGTGACCAGTGGTGTTTTCTTTTTTCCGTGTACAGGGGAATAGAGAATAAAATAGAGAGTAGATTAGCAGAAGATCAGTTCGATTTCAGGAAAAATAGGGGAACGTGGGAAGCAATATTAGCACTCAGAACAGTACACGGAAAAAAAGTATGGCTATTATAACGATCTGCAGTTTGGTCAGGAAGATATAGCTGTAGTGACAATACTGTACCGCTATGGTGACGATACAGATGGCCATGCTGGTGATCTATATCGTTCCTCTGATGATTTGTATAATCATAGCAACGATACTGATACCACTCAACTTTGGATAGTCATCACAACTATCTAGCATCGTTATAACAGCGATATTTTTTTCTCCGTGTAGTAGAGAAAAGTCTAGAGTTGAAGAAGTCTGTGTATATAGGTTTTGTAGATATACAAGCATTCGATAATGTTGATTGGGAGAGGATGTTTATGATTTCGAAAAAGTTACGAATTTATTTCAAGGATAGGAGAATAATATATGAATTATATAAGAATCAAACCACAATAATAGAAATAGAGGGTCAAAAAGGAGAAGCACAGATTAGAAGACGGTTGAGACAAGGATGCTCACTATCGCCATTGATTTTCAATTTGTATATAGAAGAAGCGATGAACGAAGTGAAGGAGCAAGTGCAATTGAAATTACAGATTCAAGGTGAAAATGCAAGCATGTTGAGATTTGCGGATGACATAGCTATATTAGCTACGAGTGGTGCTGAGTTAGAGAATACTCTCAACACTATGAAAAAAATATTACTAGACAAATATTGTATGAATATAAATCAGGACAAAACAGAATTCATAATTCGTACAACAGCGAAAACATCAAGAAGAACAAAAATCAAAATGGGTGCAAAGACGATTCAGCAAGTCAAAGAATTTAAATATCTAGGAAGCATAATTACAGGAAACAGTCGTAGCGAAAGAGATATAAGAGCAAGAATAGCACAAGGGAAACAGGCTTTCCATCAAAAGAAACAGTTACTATGTTCGAAGAATATTAGCTCAGCAGTGAGGAAGAAATTCTTGAAGAGTTACGTTTGGAGCACAGCATTATATGGTCGCGAAACTTGGACAATTGGAAAGACGGACCAACGAAGACTCGAAGCTTTTGAAATGTGGTGTTATAGAAGGATGCTTAGAATAAAGTGGATGGAGAGAGTGAAAAATGAAGAAGTACTTCGGAAGGTAAATGAAAAAAGAAGTCTTTTGAGACAGGTCGTGAAAAGAAGAAGTAATCTGATAGGGCACACATTCACCCATTAAGGACCAAACGTCCGTTTTTTCAACACCTTTTTCAACGACATTTTACGCTGTCGAGTCGATTGTCAAAAAATTTGCGGATAATTATTTTCAATGTAGAATTATCTGAACTTTCAGAATATGGAAGCAGATTTCCGAAGAAATGCGAACTCGGAATGTTATAATCGTTTAAATAGAAAAAAACACGAGTTTTCGATTGCAAAAAATTATTATCCGTTCATTTTCGTCTCGAATTAGGGGAGACATACATCTAGAGGGTAAAATTTCTGCGTCCATGGACCCTAAGCTTCAAAGTATGTCAGATGGTTTTTCGAAATTCAAGATGGCGACGCTCAATATGGCGGCTAGAAACCAGAATATTTTTGCTTCTTCTTATTTTTTGTATTTGAGCAATATTCCTGAATAAATTCGGAGTACACACGTATTATTAGGTTTTTGAGGTCGCCGATCACGAATCAGGGGTCAGATTTGCCAAATTCAATATGGCGGCCTAAAATTGTTGAAACTGTACGATTCCCATGGAAATCAGTACATGGGGGTTTTCGGGATCCCTGATGACTAATCGGAGGTCAGAGTCTATGAATTCAAAATGGCGGTTCGGATATGGCAGCAAGAAGTCTAGATTTTCGTTCTTCCAGTTTTTTGTCAATTTATCGATATTTTCATCCTCACATAGATGGATGTGAGTATTCTCCGGATCGCTGAATACAAATTTGGTGTCAGATCTGCCAAATTCAATATGGCGGAGCCAATATGGCTTCGGAAGAGTACTGAAATTGTCTCATTTTTCAAGTGTTTTCTGCCGTCGATGTGTTTTCTTCGCAGTTGCTCAACTGTCATTACATATTTCGTTGTCTCTCCAATTTTTCACAGTTTCATCTTTTCCCTCCTAGATTCTTACCTTCATATGTTATTCTTGAGCACTCTGAAGGAAACCCAAGTTCATTCTTCGGATGTAATCACAGCCGTCAATTGTTTCAGATTCGCAATTTTTCGTTTTCGACATCGAAGTTCAGTTTCATTTTCCTTCCTCTGCACTATTTTCGCATGAAGCTCAGTCGCATTAGACGGTAGACTTAAAAATGAAATCGAAAATGAGATCAATCAGGAATCCTTTCTGTATTAGTGAGAAAAAAATTCGAAATGCCGTGTCCTTCGGCTGCAAAATATCCAAGACGCTCGAAGTGTACAGAAATCCATGAAGACAATGATGATGTTGAAGGAGGTATGAATTCTGAGACAGAAAGTTCCGATGAATCAATATCGGGAGAATCTGATTTTGAAAATCATGATAATGACTCTCTCATTCACGAGGCAGGCATATTCCCAAGAATTTCGTTTGAGAAAGTCCGTGATAGTTACACAGACAGTCAAACAAAACTTGAACCGAATCACATTCATGAATGGATGGATAGTGAGAAAAAATCGATTGGCATCACTGAGAATGAATTTCTCATGTCTGAATCAACGAGAAAGAAAATTCAGGACGCATCTTTCACGGAAGTTTTTGAATATTTCTTTTCCGATGATTTGAAGAATCACATCATTGGTTGTACTGCCAATAACGACTACGAGCTCTCTCCTCATGATTTGAATATATCCGCAGGAATTATAATAATGTCGATTTTTAACTCGAGAAATCTCAAAAAGACTATTGGTGTAACGATCCTCTACTAGTTTGCAATCCCATCACTACCGTCAGTAGCGCGGTGTGAACATTTCTATCCTCTCAATTCGCGTGAAAACAATCCCGCCTCTTATCCTTCGTTTCGTGTAAGTTGAAGAAAGACGGACAAGCTTTCACCCCGCCACTGGTTACCGTCATGAGTCGTAAAACTTTCATGACGATCAAATCAAAAATCAAATTTTCACGACCCAGTGATGGGAACCTTGATGACCGAGCATGGCGGGTACGTGATCTTTTCGAGATTTTCAGGAGAAATATGAAACAATTCGGTTTTTTCTCGACTTCCCTATCAATTGGTGAGTCGATGATCTAGTTTTACGGAAGAACCTCTTTGAAGCAATATATGAAGGATGTAACAGTGCAATTTGGCATGAAAAAGTGGTCCATATGTAATCCCGAAGGATATTTATTCGACTGCGACATTTACTGTGGCAAAGGGACCAATCCTTATTCCGGACAAGAAGACACAGCACTAGGAAAATGTGCTTTGGGTAGTCGGGTAGTCTTGAAAATGATCCAAGGACTTCTCTCTACGGATGTAGTGAAGAAGATAGTTCGCTATCATTTATACTTTGATAACTTCTCCTGCAATCCCGATTTATTGGTTCACCTGAAGAATATTGGTTTACGAGCTACGGGCACGGTGAGAGCGAATAGAGTCATTGGTGTCAGCAATGACATGGATAGAAAAGCTCTACGTGGTTCTTCCATCGTGGAGCATGAGAAAAATAGTGGTATGAAGTATATCACCATCATGGATTCGAAACCAATCTCATTACTTTCGACAGAAGCAGGAGTAACAACCTTATCTTTGATGAAACGCCGATCCAAAGCACATGCTGGGAAGATGGAATTACCTTTTCCGAGAGCTTTTGCTACTTACAACAAGCACATGGGTGGAGTTGACCAGCATGGCTTTCATCGCAGTGACTTGATGCCTTCTATCAGATCCAAAAAATGGACTTGGGTTATTTTTTTGACAATAATCCAAGCTTCCGTCACAAATGCAACAGGACTAAAAAATTTGGTACGTAATAAGACGAGCAAGATTGGAACGAAGGACATGGCATTAGCTATCTCTCGGAAGTATCTTGTGAAAGCTCCAGCACGAGGAGCAGTAGCACATGAGACTGTAGTTGCAGAGAAGAAAAGAAACTGCACCAACTTTTCGAAATGCTCAACGAGAACGCAGAAAATGTGCGCGGTCTGTAATGCTTACATATGCTCCGCATGTTTCAAAACATCACACGCGTAATCGTTTCACCGAATTTGGTGCTCTTTCCTACTGTATCGACACAAATTAGAGACAAGTCCTGCAAAAGAGTTCTGGAATTTTAAAAGAAATTGGACGAACAACATTCAAGAAAAAATAGAAAATACAAAAAAAACAAAAAAAAACGAAGAAATGAATAAATAAAATGAGGAAAAATTGAAAAAAAAGCCTCTCGTAAATGTTTATCTCCACGTGGTGAGAGTTGGGCAACGGCGATCAACACATCGACGGCAGGAAACACTTTAAAAATGAGACAATTTCAGTACTCTTCCGAAGCCATATTGGCTCCGCCATATTGAATTTGGCAGATCTGACATCAAATTTGTATTCAGCGATCCGGATAATACTCACATCCATCTATGTGAGGATGAAAATATCGATAAATTGACAAAAAACTGGAAGAACGAAAATTTAGACTTCTTGCTGCCATATCCGAACCGCCATTTTGAATTCATAGACTCTGACCTCCGATTAGTCATCAGGGATCCCGAAAACCCCCATGTACTGATTTCCATGGGAATCGTACAGTTTCAACAATTTTAGGCCGCCATATTGAATTTGGCAAATCTGACCCCGGATTCGTGATCGGCGACCTCAAAAACCTAATAATACGTCTGTACTCCGAATTTATTCAGGAATATTGCTCAAATACGAAAAATAAGAAGAAGCAAAAATATTTTGGTTTCTAGCCGCCATATTGAGCGTCGCCATCTTGAATTTCGAAAAACCATCTCACATACTTTGAAGCTTAGGGTCCATGGACGCAGAAATTTTACCCTCTAGATGTATGTCCCCCCTAATTCGAGACGAAAATAAACGGATAATAATTTTTTGCAATCGAAAACTCGTGTTTTTTTCTATTTAAACGATTATAACATTCCCAGTTCGCATTTCTTCGAAAATCTGCTTCCATATTCTGAAAGTCCAGATAATTTTTCCATTGAAAATAATCATCCGCAAATTTTTTGACAATCGATTCGACAGCGTAAAATGTCGTTGAAAAAGGTGTTGAAAAAATGGATGTTTGGTTCTTAACGGGTGAAGGCAAGATAGCTTATTGAAAACAATATTGGAAAAAAAAATTAATGGTAAAACTCGGAGAGTTAGACCTAGATTCAGTTATATGAAGCAAGTTATACAAGATAAGGGTTGCCGTAGATATGTAGAAATTGAGCGGTTAGCGGATAATAGACAAGGTTGGAGGATTTTATGAAACCAGTCATAAAACTGATTACTTCATGATGATAATGATTATGTTGTTTCACAAGGAGAAAGGTGTCGTTATGAACTTCATTTTAACTCAAATTCACCGCTGATTCCGTGGTAAGACAACGTTGCACCGGTACTGGTAGTATGTTGTCTTGGTGTGTATCCCGCAGCGTTATCAGTTCTGATTCACCACTGGCCCTGTCTCGTTGTGGCGGCACTAGCCCCTGTGTAAAGGCAGCACACGCTCTTATATATTATAATATATGTAGTACACAGATGAACGAGTATCGGCCAGTAATTCAGTGTTTGTCTGACCGTCTAACGTATCGCTGTCTTACCTACCTTGCGTTGAGCTATCGTTACATCTAAAGTTTATATGGTAAAATATATTTGGTATTTAATGTAACCACATCGTGTGTGATCAATCTCTTTCGAGTTTAACACCTTCAAACAACCAAATCACATGTGGAGGCCTACCGAAGTCCCTACAGTGGTGACCCCGAAACAAAAAGGATAGAGGATTCACGAAATACCATGGAGGATTGTTAACTGTTTTCACGCAAATCAGGAGACGAAAATACTAGACGCACACTCAACTCTGGAAACTGTCTCAAATAAAAGAATTCATAGGAAGTATTTAAAAAGAATTCTGATTGTAATTGTTGTAGTATTTCAACCGTGGGAGGTAAGCAGCGATAGATTTATTAACAGAGTATATTCAAAGTATTCAGAAATATTCTCGTACGTAGTAACAACACACATATATACTCATACATGAGCAACTCAAATCAAAACAACTTTTTGTATACATTCTGTTATCGTTGAAACATTCGTTTTGAACTGAATTTCAATCTGTACATCTTCTATTAAATTTAAAATCAAAGATAATATGACCGAACGAGTAATTTGATAAATTAAGACATTCAATCCACGTTTGCACGAATCGAAATAATGTCATAATATGAATCTAATTTCGAACGATAAATAATATTGTAATCGCATTTTCAAAAACTTTTTGCACAAATGATCGAACTATTCTTTTCATGCGAATTTACTAATTTCTAACACAACTGTCTTAAAAATTACATGAAATTATCACTGTGTGCGTAATCAACGTCAACATAACGATACAATTTGTTTCGTTTTTTGTTCTTATTTCATTCGAACAATTAGTGGAAGACCCTATAATCTTTGCAATTGTGTACCTTTTACTTTCATCATTACAATAAGTAAATTCTTTTCATATGGAAACAGGCAACCTATCCTATAGTGCATTTGGTATATATTTTGCTATTTCATTGCTTCCTTCTCGATTACAACATTACCGAACGTTACTTCCAGTGCACACAGATTGAGTCAATTGTATACGATAAACACATTCGATTTTTCTTCCTCTCTTCCTTTTCTTAGATAATTTCAGCACACTTTAGGGTTACAAAATGCCAGACCAGAACGAAATGCCACAGCCACAACAAGGCGTTGACCGTGTCAAGATACGAATACCACCATTTTGGCCCAGTAAACCCGCATTATGGTTTGCGCAAATAGAAGCGCTATTCCAATTGGCTGGAGTAACAAGAGAACAAACGAAATATTATTACGTGATTTCTCATCTGGACACAAAATTCGCTTCAGAAATAGAAGATCTAATCATAACACCTCCTGCAACAACACCTTATTCGACGGTCAAAGACGCTCTAATTACAAGACTTTCCCAATCACAAGAAGCCAAACTAAGAAAACTACTAGAAGGAGAAGAAATAGGGGATCGCACACCTACCCAGTTTTTGAGACACTTGAAAGGCATCGATTCCACTGTCCCAGAAAACCTTCTAAAGTCTCTATGGATGAACAGACTGCCTCAAACGATGCAAGCTATTCTCGCATCGCAGAACGAGATACCATTGGATAAATTAGCTATCCTAGCCGACAAAATCGGCGAGGTAACACCAAGTCCTCAATTATGCAGCGTCAGAGAACAAGCATCAAGTGGATTAGAAAAACAGGTGGAAGCACTGACGATGCAGGTTGAAGCTTTGTCACATAAACTACAGCAAAAACGGACTAGATCTCGTTCGAGAGGTTATCGTCAACCGAGATCCCGCAGCCCTACGCCTCATGGATCACAACAAATATGTTCGTATCACGAGAAATTTGGCAACAGAGCCAGGCATTGTACCAGCCCCTGCAATTTTAAGAGGAAGAACGAGAGTCAGGGAAACGGAAACAGGAGTCCTTAATGGCGGTAAAGGACTCTACAACCTCACACCGCTTATTCATTACCGACAAGGATACGAAACAACAATTCCTGGTCGACACTGGTTCGGATATTTGCGTTTACCCAGTCACCAGAATGAAAAGACGTTTAGAAAAATCAGACTACAGAGTGTATGCGGCAAATGGGACACCCATCAATACCTACGGTTTGATAACTATCAAACTGAATTTTGGACTACGTCGGACCTTATACTGGCGGTTCATCATAGCGGACGTCAATAAACCCATTATTGGAGCGGATTTACTGGCCTATTATAACCTATGAGTAGATTTAAAAAATAAACGCCTCATCGATGCGACTACTAAATTGTATTGCACTGGGCAATCAGATAGTATTTTTGAATCAATACCGCAGGTCAAAACAGTCACCGGATTCAGCCCCTTCGATTTACTACTTTCAGAATTTCCAAACATCACTCGACCGGAAGGGTTAGTTGGAGAAGTCAAACATAATACTATACATCAAATAAAGACGATGAATGGCCCACCAGTGACCTGCAAAGCTCGGCGGCTCGCACCCGACAAGCTTGAGGCTGCTAAAAAAGCTTTCGAAGAGATGATAAGACTTGGAATAGCTAGAAGATCTATGAGCGCATGGTCATCGCCGCTACACCTTGTGCAAAAACCTTCTGGTGAGTGGCGACCATGCGGCGACTACCGAGCACTTAATGCAATTACATTGCTGGATAAGTACCCTGTACGGAATATTCAAGATTTTTCTTATCACCCTGCCGGAAAATTAATTTTTTCAAAAATAGATCTGGTTAGGGCATTCCACCAAATACCAATTGCTGAAGAGGACATCCCTAAAACAGCCATCATCACACCGTTTGGATTATTTGAATCCACTCGTATGACGTTTGGTCTCAAGAATGCGGCTCAAGCCTTTCAACGTTTCATGGATGATACTATGAAGGGACTGGACTTTGTATTCCCATACATAGATGATCTTCTAATAGCGTCCAGTTCATTGGAAGAACATCTTCAACATTTACGAATTATTTTTCAGAGACTGTCCCAACATGGCATAGTTATCAACACACACAAGTCACAATTCGGATTGAAAAAGATCGATTTTTCAGGACACACAATCTCCGCAGAAGGCATGACACCAATGCCAAGTAAGGTGGAGGCTTTAATACAATATAAGATGCCGTCCACCGTAAAACAGTTGCGCCGCTTCATAGGAACTATCAATTTCTATAGAAGATTCATTCCCAACGCAGCAGATCTACAAGCACCGCTCAACGAACTCTTGAAGAACGGGGTTAAAGGCAATCAACGAGTAAAATGGAACGACACGGCAAAAACGGCATTTGAAAAGTGCAAAAGTAGCCTAGCGCAAGCAGCTCTACTTTCTTATCCAAACGCCCAAGCGGAATTGGCATTGTTCACAGATACATCGGAAAGCGCAATGGGAGCATCGCTACAACAGAGCACAGAATCTGGATGGCAACCACTTGGATTTTTCTCCCAAAAGTTCTCTGCTGCTCAAACTAAGTACAGCACGTACGATAGAGAGCTTTTAGCGATTTATTCAGCCATCAAACACTCTCAGCATTGGATAGAAGGAAGACCTTTCACAATATACACCGACCATAAGCCATTGGTATTCGCTTTCAGACAAAAATGGGATAAATGTACACCAAGACAGTTCCGTCACCTTGACTACATTTCCCAATTTTCAACTAACATAATCCACATCTCTGGTAAGGATAACGTTGTAGCTGATGCGCTATCAAGAGTCGATGAAATAGCACCGGCAATCAACAGCCAAAAACTAGCAGAGGCCCAAGAACAGGACCAAGAACTCAGCGACTTTATACATAATCCAGGAAATCTTAGATTGCAGAAGATAGCTTTAGAAGATGGAGCTACACACATCTGGGGGGATGTAAGCACCGGGAAATTTAGACCGTTCGTACCCAAATCACTACGAAAAGAAGCGTTTGATGCACTGCATTCCTTATCTCATCTAGGTATCAAAGCTTCCACAAAGCTGATAGCAGAAAGATATGTATGGCCTTTCATGAGGAAAAACTGTGTAGATTGGGTGAGGTCTTGTATTCGGTGCCAGCGAGCAAAAATAAGCCGGCACACTTCATCACCAATTGGAAAATTCACTCTCCCAAGCAGAAGAGGAGACCACATACACATCGATATTGTCGGACCACTTCCCATCTCACACGGATATAAGTATTGTCTCACAGCAATTGATAGATTTTCTCGCTTCCCAGAGGCCTTCAAACTAGAAAACATCGAGGCAGAAACAGTCGCAAGGGAACTGCTCTATGGTTGGATTGCTCGTTACGGAACGCCCCTTTACATTACGACAGACCAGGGCAGACAATTTGAGTCAGAACTATTTAACGCGCTGACACGCCTCATTGGGACCGATCATTATCGAACTTGCGCATACCACCCACAAGCCAACGGAACCGTTGAAAGAATGCATCGCCAGCTGAAGGCAGCTTTAATGTGTCACAGCGAAATACAATGGACGGAAAGCTTGCCGATCGTACTGATGGGACTGAGAGCAGCCTGGAAAGAAGATATTAGAGCAACACCTGCGGAAATGATGTTCGGCCAAACGATTAGACTCCCAGGCGAATTTCTTGCACCTCGAACAGGGGAACATGCAGATCAAGTGACATTTGTCTCTCAACTCCGTCGGCTTTTTGACGCCTTAAGACCGACACCAACGATTAATCATAACAAGCAGTCAATATTCGTTTCTAAGGACCTATCTCGCTGTACGCATGTATTCGTTCGAAATGATACGGTCAAACGTTCCTTGCAACCACCGTATGAAGGGCCGCTGCCGGTAATCCATAGGACAGACAAGTACTTCACGGTAAATTATAAGGGATCCCAAAGAAACATCTCTATCGATCGTTTGAAACCCGCATACAGTGTCGATGATGACAACATAAATTGCAATACATACTATACCACAAGATCAGGAAGAAAGGTTCGGTTTAGGTTGCCTGGTCTATCAAATTCATAACTAACATAAGACTTTTTTTTATTTTTATTACTCTTTTCTTTTTCGTGACTTTGTCACTGCGAGGGGGGTACTGTGGCGGCACTAGCCCCTGTGTAAAGGCAGCACACGCTCTTATATATTATAATATATGTAGTACACAGATGAACGAGTATCGGCCAGTAATTCAGTGTTTGTCTGACCGTCTAACGTATCGCTGTCTTACCTACCTTGCGTCGAGCTATCGTTACATGTAAAGTTTATATGGCCAAATATATTTGGTATTTAATGTAACCACAACGTGTGTGATCAATCTCTTTCGAGTTTAACACCTTCAAACAACCAAATCACATGTGGAGGCCTACCGAAGTCCCTACACTCGTCTTACGGAAGCAGCTGTACTACTACAGAATGAATTTGGTTTCTTATCCCCTACCAACTCAGTATCAGGACGACGTTATAGCAATACTGTTAGAGTATCGTGTTCCCATGTATTTTACAATGTAATTACCGCTGGCTCAGTACTGGCATAGCCTGGGTCTATTGAAATAAACTGGATTTGGATTCTGATTCACGATCGATTTCGTAGTGAGACAATGTTGTATGAATACTAGCTCGTACAATATTGCCAACTCTGGTTTGATGTTGGGACAGTTCCGTTGTTCAAAACTTGGGTCTTCACTCAGCGGTGAAGATTGAGTGCTGGCTCAGAACTGTCTTTCCACGAGAACCGATACTTTTTGAAATCCGTCCACCGATTGGTGCCAGTTGAGAAACAGTAATGGCCCTGAATAGAAATCGTTGTTTCTGCAGGACTCGGGCAAATACAAGCTTGCCAATACTGCGCCTCTTGATAACTCTAGCAATTTCCATATGTGTATTCATAGTTTTGGATGGTATAAAATTCTCACCTTCACTCCAACTCAATTTCATTCAAATTCACTGATCGCATCTGAGAAATTGAGTTAAAGGAAATTCTATGCCTCTATCCCACATAACAAACGATTCCTAACGAAAAGCAGAGCAACCAATATATGGTAACATGCTGTTTTGTTCATACTAATCATTTCCTCTTTTGGGGATTCCTACTCATATATCTACCATAAAAGAATTTGAATATCGTCATATTCATAGGAATAATTTCAATTTGTCATACTCAGTTTTTCTTCATTCTCTAAAATTCAGAGATCATGTCAACCCTTAGGAAAGTTTTTCTTATCCATTCAAAATTTCCTCGTTCCTTTGCCCATCTTTTTCTCAGAACATGGAAAATAGTATGGGAATTTTACAAGTTAATGTAAATGGACAGG
The DNA here is from genome assembly GCA_018340375.1 of Gonatopus flavifemur. NCBI lineage: Eukaryota > Metazoa > Arthropoda > Insecta > Hymenoptera > Dryinidae > Gonatopus > Gonatopus flavifemur. The sequence continues at coordinate 41,794,535 of JAFFJZ010000003.1, read as the reverse complement.
GAAAAATTTTCTACGGGGATACATCAATAAAAACATCTTATAACGAATTTCTGAGTTTTGATACAACATTCTAAAATTTCATAATCGTTTCTTGAATTTCATGATATTCTTATCTCTATGCTCTTTTTACATATCTCATCATTGAATACCTGAAACCCATATCACGAAATAATCATGTTCTAGTTGAAGATAATTGAAGGTAGTTCCAGAAGTGCTACACTGAGAAAAATTATCTATTATAAATTACTAGACTCGCTAGTATATTGAGGATATACTTGCATTTCAAGGTTATATACCAAACATTCTCATCAAAAGCAGCAGACTTTCTATTATAAAATGTCATTATCCTACCATCAACTCCCAGAAAGTCTGGTACTGTTGAAGAGAATGTTTGGTATATAACTTCAAAATGCAAGTATATCCGCAATATACTAGCGAGTCTAGTAATTTATAACAGACAATTTTTCTCCGTGTAGGTGGATTGGTTTATGAGAAATCAAGAATTGGGAAAATTGATGGATTTCCAAGGAGCTCCATAAGCTCGTCCATTACAGAACAAAAAATTCGTCCGATTGTAATGCCATTGAGCGATCGAAAATTCTGCTCCAGTATCTCAATACAAGGTCAATTGAATAGAAAATTTCATGAGTTTGAGTGTATGGAATGTATACAAGTGTGTAATTTAATATTTGAACAATTGGAATTTTGTTCATGTTCCTTTCTGCGATTACTTCCACGTGATTCAATAATGGCTGGAGAGCAAAGAGTTTACGTTGATCCACATATATTATATATAAGGAATATGACATGTCATATTTGAATGTAGTTCAAGTATCAACTTTGATAAGGGGCGTTTTAAAATTCGAGCTACCTATGAACATGAAGACATACGTTATAACAGTGATCATTTTTCTTACACATAGCATGATAGATGTAAGTCAAGCAAGCATATTCGTTGTTCCTGCACTGAGAACAAGGTTTTCTTCCGTTGATGAATCAACGCAGTTTGATAAATCAACGCATTTGATTGAACATTTACTAGAGGTATAGTTTCATACAAATAAGACTTATTCATTATAACCAAACATTGTGTTGAGTCAAGAAATTCATATTTATTGAGGGCCATGGAGTCCTTGAAGATATGGGTCAAATTTTGCTACGTACAACTTTCTGTACAACTAAGCAATAAACACAAATTTTTAATTTGCAGTGATGAAGTACATTGCTGAAATTGAGCTTTGAATATGAAATTGGAAATGCAAATGATTCCATAAAACAATGCGAACGATTATAAACAGATTAATCTACAAACGTCAATGATTTGTATAACTTGGTTTCTCATGTTTAGGACCATGTTTTAGGCTTTGGATTTATATTCAGAGCGTAATTCTAGCAGTGCCCTTTATTGCTGCATATTGAAAATTTGTGATAATTGTTTAGTCGTTCAAAAATCACGTAGCAAAACTTTATCCATTTTCTGATGCTCCATGGCCTTTAACTATAATCAAATTATTTATTTGATTCGAACTAATCGAAATTGATTTGAATGAATATGACTTCTTATCAAATTCAGATTTATCGAATCATCATCGGCATGGAGTTGACTCAATGAAATATGTGCTCCCTAGCATGTATGTACCATGGGGCCTACACCGGTCCAGCATGGGCCCCATCCTGCTAATTTGGTCCCAAGACTGGGCCAGAGGGGGGGCAGAGTGGGCCGGAGTTTATACACGCTAGGGTTGTATTCATCAATTATGTAATGAGATAAATATTAATAAATATGTCTTTGGCCGTATCCAATTATACGATTTATTTACTATAAGCAAATCTCGTTTGAGTCAACAAACCTTTTTTCTCAGTGGGATGGCTTGATGTTAGTAGTTTCACTACAAGTGTCATAATTTCGTATTTTTATATCGGTATGACAGCTGGCAAATGGGAAAGTTTTTGAAAACGATCTTGGCCATTATTGGACTATGCAAAAAATGAAGAAAGGACTAGAGAAGAAGATTAAGGAACTCATGGAATATGCTGTAGAATTGGATCCTTCTTCTCAGAACTACATTGGAGTGAGGAAGAAACAAGTTTTGCAAGGTTTTGTGGACTGGTCCAAGGCGATGACAGAGGTTTGTTGATATTAATTCATTGTTTTCAGTTTATGATGCTGTAAGCTTCTTTCGTTGCAGAATTTCTTGAATCTTCTAATACTAACATTTTGATTAAGTATTGAATAAAATTCATGACCTTCAATATACCAAAAATGTGAGAAGTTTTTGTTCAGATTGTTGGTGGATTTCGTCCCCTCGTCGTGGGGGAATTGTTTTCTCATCAGAAATGAGGAATTTTTCCACCACTTTGAGGAACTATTTTGCTTCTAGACTCATCGGTATACGTAGTATACTCAACACGGAGTGCCTATTGCACCCGCTGTCGCGCTCTGTGATCGTATCTTTTGGAGTATTTGAGTAATCCAATTGGAAATTGGATCGCTTTTCATTTCATGCAACTGATTGATAATCCGTGGGATTGCCTATGTGTTTGGCTTCATTGAGGATATCTCGTGACCAACTGGACCGAATTGGCTGAAATTTATAGGGAACCCTTCCCCAGGGCGCATTAAATTTTTATTGCAATCAGACGAGTCCTTCTATTGCTTTATAATTTTTTTCCTAGAAAACAGGGGATCTCCGAAAAAATGTTCTCCATTGTATACATATACAGGGTGGTCCATTTGAAGTGATATAGTCAAATATCTCGGAAACTAGTGGAGATGGAAAAAATGTTCCAGATGAAAAGTTTAGGGTTCCAAGGAGGAAGTATGATGCTGACCTTGAAAAATCCCTGTGAGGTCATTTTGAAGGTCATTTAGGGGTCAAGATGGTTTTTTTAAATGAGACCCCCATTTTTTTATCATGGCATGGGAAAGCTGGTTTCAAACCCTTTACGAAACACTGGTCATGGATCCCTTTCCGCTCATTCGGGTGCAAGGTATGGACCGTCGGAGTTATTGATGAACTACTCTTAGTGCTACCCAGGAATAACGACGTGGACGTGGTAGTTCTCTGTTCCCTCCGGAGTGCTTGATTATTGTGAGTCCCCTTGCCTCTCACGTGTGAGGTTCTAAAATTTGTGAGTTTTTTGTAAATGAGGGAGGACATGATTGATCGCATCCGCACTGTTTGTGCCAACATACCAGGATTATGTATCCAGGCAGAGGGGGGTAACTTCGAGCAATTATTGTAACAGCATCAAGCACCCCTCATGTGAGAGGCAAGGGGGCTCACGATAATCAAGCATTCCGGAGGGAACAGAGAACTACCACGTCCACGTCGGTGTTCCTGGGTAGCGCTAAGAGTAGTTCATCAATAACTCCGACGGTCCATATCTTGCACCCCAATGGGTGGAAAGGGGTCCCTGACCAGTGTTTCGTAAAGAGTTTGAAACCAGCCTTCCCATGCCATGATAAAAAAATGGAAGTCCCATTCAAAAACCATCTTGACCCCTAAATGACCTTCAAAATGACCTCTCAGGGATTTTTCAAGGTTAGTATCAGACTTCCCCCTTGGAACCCTAAACTTTTGATCTGGAACATTTTTTTCCATCTCCACTAGTTTCTGAGATATTCGACTATATCACTTCAAATGGACCACCCGGTATATCACTCAGTTTTTCCGCAGTGTTTGGATATTTATTACCCTGGTTCGCATGAATGGATTTTCAAGAAACATCGGTGCTAGAGATTTTCGAGGGTGCTGAATCCGAATCTGAAAACAAAACCCAAGATGACGGACGTGAACTGAGTCATTCTCGCATTTATGCACAGATTCATATGACACATGGGTTCCAGGGGTTTTCGAGGGTGCTGAACCCGAGTTGGAAGTCAAACTCGAATTCAAGATGACGGACGTGGATTTAGTCACTCTCGCATTTATGCACATATTCGTATGGGATATGGGTTCTAGGGGTTTCCGAGGGTGCTGAATCCGATTATGAAGTCAAAACTCGAATTCACGATGGCGGATCCAAGATAGCGAAGTTGAATTCAGTCATTTTCGCATTTGTAGACAGATTCATATGAAACGTGGGTTCTGGGGGTTTCCAAGCGTACGGAGTTCAAATCCAGGGTCAAAAAATGAATTCAAGATGACAAATTCGATTTGGCGGATCTGAATTTAGTGATTTTCGCATTTGTTGTCAGATTCATATGGAACATGAGTTCTAGGGTTTTTCGAGTGCGCTGGATCTAAATCTGGAATCAAATGTTAAAAAAAAATAAAAATTTCGATTTTCCCGTGCGAGCTTTTTTGCATCCGAACACCCCTCAACAGCTGGTTGACGTCATGAAAACTGCACACTAGTGAGAATCCAAAAGTGAAGGAAGGAGTTATTGAAACAAATGAATCGTGAAAATTTTCGGATTCATTCATAATTCACGCCTAGATGATTCTACGTTACCCTCAAATGACTTTTGGTTTACGCTTTCGTCGCGCTTCCACGCTTCATTTTCACCAGCACAGTTGTACGAATTCTACAGTTATTTAGAAGCATATTTCTAAATCACTTTAGGATGGTTCAAACAATGGTAAGCAATTAGTGCCAGTCTTTCTGAATATTAGATTGAAAATTTTTTTAGTTGAATGAGTGCCTTTTCACATATACCTGGATATCTGAATTGTTTGAGATGCGAGCGAAGCGAGTATATGTGGGCTACGCTTTGTTCAAAATGAGCGGAGTGAATTTAGAACGAGTTTGGACTGCTGAGCGAAGCGATGCAGTCAGGGGGTAGAGCTTTCTGGCTTGGGTGCTGAAGCCACTGCAAATGGAGGGGAAGTCCACCAAATTATGGTGAAAAATTTCCCATCTATGGAGGAACTTGGCTGTCACCATTTCTTTGGGGGAAAATTCCACAATTATTTTTTAGGGTGCTGTCAAACAAAATCGAATGAGAGTTTTTGGAACGAGTGAGTCAAGATTCATTCAAACGGAGCGCGATCCCTTGTCAAAAAAACTAATCAAACCTAAACAAAAAATTCTACTTACGATGATTTCCGATCTATTATGTGTTCCTGTCTCGTAAATTTTGGAAATGAAACTAAACACCATTTACATGCATCATTGCCGAATAAATGCATTCAATGACTTTAGTATTATCTCCATATTTCATTAATCGACTTACTTAGGTCAACTTGAAGCTTTGATGGAACAAATGATTTCATAAATTTTTGGCAATTCCAGAATTGAATTTTTTAGGTTCCGTTCTGCATTTGGAACAACAATTCACTTGAAATTCAATATCCGATTTACCAAGAACTGGAGCAAAAACAGAATAAAAAATAAACAAAAATTATTTCGAATCAATTCACACATTCGATACATTCTATGAATCTGTGCACACCTATATTTTTGCATTCCACTTGGAAGTGAGGATAAATTTGTTCCTACCTAAAGGGGATTTGAACTCTCACCGAAGTTATCAATCTGTAACACCTACCTACTTAAACTCTAAGCTATCCTAACACGCCGGTCCAAGAGCAAATGATGTCACTGATATTGTAGAGATGATCGAAAGTTTGATCACGTATGCGCGATTCTGTTTCGCTCCATTTCCGTGTAGATGCAAGAAGACTGTTTCCATGCATTTCCGATTTATTTCTTACTACCAAAATCTGGTTTCCCATTTTTTATAAGTAAACGGAACTACGTCGGCACTTAAACTGTCCCCGAGTAATTGGGAGCCATTGTGTGTATACTATTCTTAACTGTTCCCAAGCTCATTTTTACGAAAATAAAGTTGAAATGCACGGAAACAGTTTTCTTACAGTTTTTCGGAAATGAACAGGATTCATAATGTAGTTGAGGTGATATGTAAGTAACCCTAAACTTTTCTCATTTGAATTGCAGAAGTTCGCGGAATCAATTGTGAAGCGGAAAATAATCTTAAGTGATTTGAAACTCTTCACATGTGTCAAGTCTTGGTTCGAAAGTAGTCGGAACAGTTCCTAAGTAATTTGAAAACCTTTACTCCAAAAATATTTACGTTTGTTTAGATATTTCAACCAGGCTCTGGTGAAAAAACCGGATAGGAAACCGGATGAAACCCGGATAATAACTCTGATGGTATGATAATCTGTTATGTTTGTTACGTACAAAACTTATCTTTCACAAGATGAGAAACTCTTTTTGTCAAGACGATTTTTCTCCAAAGTAAACAGTTTGCCCACAAAAACGTTATGAACGATTGAATTGTTCATAACGTTTGATGCAAAGCATTGCACGTTTTTTTGATGCAAATCATGCAAAACGTCGGTTTCACTCCGAATTAAAAATTCATGAATTTGTTATTAATTTTTACAAATCTTTTCGACATTGTCGACTTCGGGGAAGTCTTACGAATCAGAATACGTAAGATTCATCCTAATACGTTGAAAAATGACAGAGTCAGAATGAGTTCAATGTTGAAAAACATTGATTTTTGTTCTAAAACAATAGGTAATTTTTATTTTTTTTTCTCAAAAACTATCGATCATAGGAACAAATCATAACAAGAGACTTGAATTGATTTTCCAAGACCTATCTCCCAGTATTTTTCCCACAGCTTGGACAATACTTTCACCTCAGTTCGAGCGCTCGCCCGGTTATTGCATCCAGGCTCTCATAGCATTGCCGTGACGGTAAGCGAGCCGCGGCACCGTAAACATTGTTCAATAACTCCCAGATTTTTCACTCGATTGATCTGAAAATTTCAGGAAAACTCCTTCGAACATCGATGAACAACTTTGTCGCTTTGAGTTTTCTCAAATCGAAAATTCCCTCGAGACTTTTTTCCGTGAAACCTATTCATCAATTTCACAGTTCCTGTGCACCAGAAAAGAATATCCCCTCGATAAGGACTTGTAAAAAATATCGAATTTAGAAAAAAAAACCTAATCGTGGGTATACTGGAACTCTACAGGTTTTGCACTGCAATTTTCGGGTTGTGTGATGGACTTTTCCAGTTGCTATGCAACGAAGTTTTCCAGTTATGCTGGAATTTAATCACTGTTGCACTGAAATTTTCCACTTCTGTTGAACTTCGTCATTTCTGGTAGGAAAAATTTCAAGTCTTTATATTAAAAATTTCCTGATTGAGATTTTGAATAATAATTGTAATTGTAGCAAATAAAATTGATATATGAGGTTTTTCGAAGATTTATTCTTTTGTGTATTCTAGATATGAAGCATATGTAGTAACCTAAGCTGCTCTTCCAACATGTCGCGCTACATATCTTCGGTTAGGTCTTGGGTTTCAGTTGGTAGACAGGTAGAGAAGTGTAGGTTCAAATCCCGTGAGGTGGATATGACTTTCTGTCCATCCACATGGACGATCAAGTTTCTCAGTCATCTTGAAACACAAGAACCGTGCAAAATCACTTCATGTGGGCAATTTTTTTTTCAATTCTCATGAATATTTCCAACATTAATTTTCCAGTACATGTCTTGGAAAAGTCCAGTTAGTGTACTGAAAAATTCCAGTACTGAGGCTCAGCAAATTTCCAGTTCTGATGCTGAAATTCCATAACATTTGTACTGAATTTTTGCAGTACAAATGTGCTAAAGTTTTCCGGTACATGCACAGGTTAATAACTTTCAGTACATTTACTGGAATTTTCCGGTGAACCTTTTTTACAGTGTATCTTATGGGTCGACAAGAAAATTATTCTTGAATAACGAGTCTTCCGGTGAAACATGCATGGAGAAAAACGCCGCTCGAACATATAAAAATTTTTCCTATTTTTTTTAGTAAAACAAAAACAGTAAGGTTTGTGAAATAAATTTTTACATGGGAATAAGGAATATTACGGATACCGCAGAAAAAGTAATGGGTAGCAATTTCAAGCGCTGAACGTTGAATCTTATAAACTGTATAGCAAAATTTGGCTATTCTGTGTTTGAAATTTCCATTTCATTCATAATTTTTCTCTAGTGTATTCGTAATGTTGCGTATTTTTATGTGAGAATTCATTTTGAATAGAGACCTCACTGTTTTTGGTGCACTGTAAACAATGATTGTTGAATTTTTGCCCAAAAAATGGTAGCAGCAGAGTTCCTGCACATATGAGGAATTTTTCACCATAATTTGGTGGACTCTTCCTACATTTGTGGAGGATTCAACATCCAAGAAACAAAATAATTCCTCCAAGTGGTGGAAAAATCCCTCACTTTTACGGAGAAACGACCCCCCCCCTCCCCCCACGATGAGGGGACGAAATCCACTGACAGCGTGAAGAGAAACTTCCCACATTCTTTACAGTATGTAATAAAACAATAAGAAAAAGTCTCATATCTCTGGGTGGCATTTTTCTCCTTCAGGGAAAAAAAATTCACTACTTTTTCTTATTTTGTTTGCTAAACCAGAAACAGGAAGTTTTGGAAAATGGATTTTCACATAAAAATACAGGAGATTACGAATGAATAGCTGAATTTTACTACACGCTTTATAAAATTTAATGTTATTCGGCGTTCAAAATTTCAATCCGACCTATTACTTTTTCTACAGTATTCATGATCTCCCGTATTTTTATATGAAAATTCATTTGACAAATTTCTTGTTTCTAGTTTACTAAGAAAAATAAAAAAAAATCTGATATTTCCGAGCGGCATTTTTCTCCGTGTTGTAAATCCACCAGTTCATTGCATCGCATAAAATAAGGTAGGTGAGGTTAATTAGGCCCAGCTAAGGAAGAGTTCCAAAATAAAGTAGTGAATATTTTTTGGAACCAGCGATGTGCCATCTATGAATGTTAGCTACCTATGAAATTGGTCTTGATACATCGATTATCTTAAATAGCGTTTTTATTACTTAGGTCTTATTAGCCGATACACTTTAATACCTTCACTCACCTTATTTGATTCAGAATATCACTCAACCAGAGTGGAAACAACAACAATTTTATTTTGAAAAATTTTGTTGTTTTCATTTAAAAACTTCATTACAAAACCATACGATTGTCTTCTGATTATGAGAACATGTGTAAGGACATAAACTATCCAACCAGCCCTATGCTACACTGAGAAAAAAAAGTCATGACCGTAATGAATATTTCTTCCGGCCAAGGAAATGAATTCATCCAATAGTGACAATGAAATCATTTCATGGGACTTATCAATCTGAGTATTCATGCAAACAATGTATTCAAATCTGAAATTCTTGAGCCTGAAGAAACATTTCTTTGAATCAAATACCCTTTCTTCAGTGAAAATAAACCTACTCTGATTCAATTGATTATTTCTTCGGAGGAATGAAACCACTCAAACATTCAAAAAAGAAAGTTCTTGAATCAATTAGGAAAATTTTCAATCCATCGAAATAAATCATCAACTTCAAGATGTTCTTTTTTGACTTCGTGAATTCCATCCTGATTCAATAAATGATGTTTCAGAAGTCATTGAGCACAATATCAGATTTTTTCTGTGAAAGAAATTATCACACTTGTAAAGCTTTCATAGTCCACTCTGGTGTTCCTTTAATCTGTTGATAACCGGGAATTCTGAGCACTTTGGATCAAATGAGACTTCATTGATCGTTCAGTCATGCCGTCTGTTAGGCGAATAGTGCCTATCACTCCATGCGGGACCTGTAATTCAATGCCATAATCTGAAAGAAATATTTATTTGGATGAAGTAATACTTACTAAGAAGACAGAGTGATTAATTCTTTATATACAAACCATACTGTCGAAAGAGAACTTGTGAGAAAGTGACTACACCTTGCGAGAACCAACCGAAAGTCGTCTAAGTAACTAAAACGTAACGTGATTTCGAAAATCCATTTCTTTGTCTCACTGAATTTCCTTTAGAATCAATTGCACATACTTTCATGTCGATGAATGAAATCATTTGAATATAAAAATCATTCTGTGGATTTGAAGAAATACAAAATCATGCTTACCAAATATTACTTTCATTCCAAGCAGTATAGTATTGATTCGAAAACGTTGTTATTAACAAATTTGTACACCTTGAATTGAAAATTCGAGCTTTTCCTACAAAACGTGACGTAATAAAATTGAAGAAATAAGTTATTGAATTTTCAATCGTTTTTGAATGAAATTAGAATCATGCCTTGCACTTCGCGGTCTGACTAATCCAAAGAATTAATCTTTGTATCAATATGTTTCTTGGATTGGAGGAAACTGAATTCAATAAAATAATATCTTTCATTTAACGAAAGAATTCATTATTTCTATTGAATCATCATTGTTTGAAAGGACATGTATTCAGTTCAATGAGGGCCAGATTCAAAAAAATGTATTTCTTTGATGTGATGACTTTTTTTTCTCAGTGTAGCTGGGTGAAGCAGTTTATTGTTGGTTAACTACATATTTTTATTAAAATAATGATTTCTAATACCAAAATTACATCCGCAGGACGATCTGAATAGAAACAATGCGAGAGGTCAGAATATGTCCAATTGTTCAACAGTTTATGTGGAATCTCGAAAGAGTTTTCCACGTCTAGTTGACATCTCCACTTGTTATAAACCGTGGCTCAAGTCTTTACCTCAGATGGACGAAATCAAACCAATTACGCAGGTATATTGATATAGTTTACTCCCATGTTCCTTATATTCGGAATCTGAATCAAAGAGAAATTCGTTTTCTTTTGTTTTTAGGCCGCTGAAAAAATAATCGATTCGATCGTAGAAAAAATGAAATGTTACGAAATGAAAGAAAATATATGCGACGACGATTGGTTCATCGAAGAAACTCAACAAACCATCGACGATTTCAATCGGAACAACCCGTCGTTTAATGATTATGTAATTAAATCATTTATTGATGAATGCTGCGAACGGAAAGTTGCTAAATTAAGAAAACAATTGGCCCAAATGGAGGTTTCTTTTTATTCTTGTATCGTGCGATGGTGGAAGGATACATTGCAGAAGCAGGAATAAAAAATTTGATTGACAAAAAACTATGAAAAATATTGACATTTGACATATCATATTTTATATTTCACTTCTTGACTCAACCTTTCCAATGGATAATGAATAGAAATAGGTTATAAAATTTGATCTTTTATGACCACTCAAATGACTTTGAACCCACATGGTTTGGATTCTTCAGCGAGGAGTATTTTCATATAAAGTTCCCATCGTCAAGAATTGATTTTGGGGCAGAAGATATGAATATTGATCCTCTCCTTCTCCCACTATTGTCACATGATGAAATTCAATATTCCATTGAAATAATTAAATCGAATTTCGAATTTGTGTTTTTCAAATGAAAACCTCAAGTAACGCGTTATCGGATAGATCATCTCACAGACGTTCGAAACCCTTGGAAATGTTATACAATAACGTTACACAGTCTGGTATCATTTCTTTGTTGGAAAAGAAAAGGAAGATGCTCTCATCCATGAAAGAAGATTTATCAGAACTCTAGAGTCAAAGTGTAAAGGAAAAAATGTACGGAAAAAATGCCCGAGGCGAAACGTACTGAATCAAATGGTGCGGTGAATGTTTTCATGCCGTTGAACATTTGAGAAATGTGCTTGTTCAATGAAATTATTGTGTTTTATTCCAAAGTAACTGTGGTTACCGCATAATGTATGGATGGAACTCCTTTGCAACCTCTGATCAACAAAATCTATACCATTGCAACAATTCCTGATTAAAAATCAACCAAATGGAAAGAAATACTGCAGTGAATAATTTTTCGATTCCCATTCCGAGTATAGTGATTGAAAATTCTTCATTTGTAAAAAAACCCTAGTCAAACTTTTTCTCATCATACCTGGAGGACAAATATCCGTAACAAGATCCTTGCTGTCCATGTGATGAAAATTTTTATGGAAATGAATTCGCCCTCCGTTGAGAGATGACGAGACAGAAAAAAACCCAGTTTTTTTTAGATGGAATTATTTTATTAGTATTATAAATATATTATTAAACTGACTAAAATTATTATATGGATCATTTGAAACAGAATTGTGTTGTGTAAAATATTCATGTTATAATATATGAAATTATTTCGATGTATTATGATCTGCGTGGAAATCGCAGATGTTCATGATTGTTCTTCAGAAAGACCAATGTACATGCATGGATATGAGATACATACGGTAACCTTTAGTACGGGTAGAAACATTGTTCCAAAATTAGTTGGCGGTCACATAATATCGGTCAGTTGGATCAGGTAATCTATTTCTCTTTCACTCTTTTTCGTCCTTCTCTCTTTTAAGTACTTCTTGGTTCTCTGTCTTCCTACATCTCTCATTTCCGCTAACTCTTTGTCGTATGTTACATCCGGTGAACCGTAACTTACGAGATTTCTGCTTGTGGCATCCCTATTCTAAGCTACGTGTACATGAAAGCACACTCATATGTACATGGATACATGTGAGAGTGTGTCATTGAATTTCACTGCAAAATGGTCCGATGCTCTTACCGTCAAGAGCTGTCGTTGTTCTTAAAGCATCCCGGTATATGAGTTTTTACAGTTACGTACAGCGCTGTGAGGATGTACCTCCAAATTGAAGGGAAGTCTTAAGAAGAGTCGAGGTTTTTCGGATAAGTGCTCTTATCTATATCATGAGATACACATTGATTGTCTTCAATTAAGGTTTCTACATTAAATCAGCTGTCTTCGAGTAGTACGAGATTCGTAGTACTCCAGTTACATGACTTCCGAAGAATTCTTTACCGTCATAAATTTTAATTTCCATAAATTACCGTGGACTTTGCAATTGGAAATTCATGATCGATATAATCAGATCATAAATTCGAAATTCGTGGTTCGATAGGAATAATATCAATAACCCATTAGATGTTTATACGATTCATGTAAACAAGATTGAATATTTCCCAATGCCTGGGGTGGAATAGAGCGTTATCTCGCAAACGAGAGAATAAGTGACAAGGATGAAAACACCTGAAGAATCATAATCTGTGTGATGCTTCATTTCTGTGTGGATCTCTCCAATATTCCATACACATCCACTGAAACATGCAAAAGATTCGTGGAAATGTAGAGTCCGCGGGATATTTCAATTTTCCATTGAATCGTACTGAAATTTCCAATGTTTCTTCCGATGAATTCACCTTCTAGCCTCGCTCCTTCACGTTTGAATTTTTAATTATTCTCATTCGTGAAGCTGCACAGTAATGTTTATATGAACGAATGCCACTATCCCATACACGCGCGACTCATGATATTTCTACCATACAAAGCCTTGCTTTTATCGCACCATGTTACATCCTACTACATATGTAGGTTGCATATGCATAAAACATTTTATGCACCCTTCCGCTGCACATTCATGTACTGGAGAAAAATTAAACCTTGTACTCTCAGTCTCATAGCGTCACATCGCTGGAACATGTACCACGTGAAATGTAAATACACGCGTACGTGAACTTCTTTTCCATAGTACGTATTTAAACGTCAAATGTGAGAATTCGTGTTATCAGGGAATCATGAAAACGATTGTTGACTCCACAAAGTTTCCTGCGGATTGACGTGTATGGATAGATGATATGGGGATAGATGAAGAGAGAAAGCAAATGACTAAACAAACGTATCTCAGTCGAAGCTCTCTTGGTCGTTGAGTCACAAGATAAACCCTTTCATTTGAGTCCTCATATTGATTTATCTTGAATGTCTATAGCTCTTCGGTACCATCGCATTCATGTTAACACATTATCACTTACGGGTAGGTTTTCCTGTACGGATTGAATGTTGGTCATCATGATGGCTTTCAAATAATGTTAATACAAATTATTGTACACACGTGCATACCTGCTTGACTCATCGTCGATCATTGTGATCAAAGGAATGTTTTGATAATTTCATCGATACGAGCAAAACATTCAAATATACGTTGATATTATTACGTGAGCTTCAGATGTTGTGGTGTATACAACATTCAATGGTACTCTTTCACCGAAGAAATTTGATTCAGTGACTTTTTTAGTTCACAATTTAAATGATGTCAGGATTCAGATCCCAAAGCTCTCTCTCTATAATAATTAATATTTAATTATCTTGTATAAAAATGTATACCTCGAATATACAGAATAATATTCAAGAGAGAAGTATGGAAAGATGGATAGAATACTCTGCGAAAAGAAAAAACAATAGGAACAAGAGGGATTGTAACAAAGAAAGTTATTAGAGATTGTAAATAAAGGAGGTACATTGCTGGAGAACTGAAAGAAAGAAATAATTGATCAAACTTTTATAATGTATTTCATCGAAGATGATGGTTTTTATTTTCCATCATACTTATCTTGTGGTTTTGTTGTTTGATGCTATAAACAGGGAAGATCGAATGTGTGTTCAAAAGTTCAATGTTTATGAATAATGGTATCAAAATAACAAATACAAACAAAACTTTACTTCATCACTGACTTGGTTTCTGTTATGATACGATATTATTTGATAATTAATTGAATTGATGGAAATTGATGAAATGTGACTGTAATAAGTCAGTGCAACAAATGGAATTATATCACACAAAACAGTTCTTAATCCGTAATGATTACTTTGCTGAGCACCAAAACGAAGGAATTATCTTTGGTTTGCAAACGGAAAATTTAATATCATGGTACAATAAAATTCTTCGATTCATCAATAATTAATGAAACGTGTGGAACATTGAGGTTTCGCAGTGTCATTCAATGAATTTCCAATATAAATGATAATTTGTCCTGATTCACTCATTCAGAAAATGAAAAATGATGAGGAATAAACAAAATATTAAACCGAGGTCAAGTTCCTTCAATGGAAGCAAAAGGAGACATGCCTGCGGCGACAGGGTAAAATGTTGCATGTGCTACCACACTGTTCGCATGAGTTTTCGAGGGATCGTAAATACTGAGTCTGTTTTCCTGTAACATTATCTTGATCCATTATTATGAGGAAGTTTTAAAAGCGGAAAACACATCTCTAAAAAATTTTGGTGTCTCGTTTTTGTCTGTTGAGAATTATGGAGACTCGTTTGAGTACTAGTATAAGTGATAAAAGTTCTTTACGCGAGCAGTGAAAATAATTTCAGAGTTCAAATAGAGCTCTCATCAATATTAGAGATCAAACGTTGTGCATCAGATGATGAATGTTAATCTGCCGTTCTGTTCACGAATTCTCTCATTTTTTCTATATCATCATCAATGTTGTGAATAAGACTGATGACTACTCACAAAGATGGAATGTTGAATAGTCGTGTGCCTTGACATTTTCGTTGCCTATTCACTCATCAACCTTTTGCTCTAGCTTTTTGGTAATTAAACTGCTTTCAAGGATGTGAATGATGTACAATCTGCAATTTGCCGAAGATCTGTTTCGAGTTCCTGAAGGAATACATGCCCACGTAACACAGAATATTTTGAGGATATTCTCACAACATCCTTAGATCTAATATTCTCACGGAGAAGATTCTGAGAACATTTGAATGAGACTTTCGGATATTCTAGGAAGGCTCGTACAATATGCGTACAAAGTTTGTAGGGAGATTGACGAGTAGCGCATGAAAAATATTCGATACGTATTTTTTTATATCGGCAATGGCGCAGGTTTAAGGGTGGAAACTGCCCCTCGTATTTGAGGGTGGTTTTCGCGTTTCGAATGCAATCAGCCGGGTTATTGAAGAGGTAAATATATCACCGAATCCAAATCTGAGGTCGAAATGACGAGATTCGTCATGGTGGAACCAATACGGCGTCTATTTTTCAGACACGTGGAGTTGTTTCCATGTTTGAAGTGGAATATGCCTCTCAATATCACGATAGGCTTCTGAGCGCAATGAATGTAACAGCAGCAGTACAGTATAAAAAAAATTGGCCCTGAATTTCAAAAGAATATTGGGAAATTTTTTAAATAAACGGTTGATTTAAGGTAGTTCTCCGGGAGAATTCAGGATCAAATTAGAAAAATTATTATCAAGCAGAGCACCAAGGTGGACAGAATTCGATAATCATATTCGTTGGGACTTATATTCTTATTCATGACAAAAAAAGAACCAACTCGAAGTATAAATAAACAACATTGTAACAACAACGCGAAATTTGACATGGTTTTTTTCTTAAAAAATTTTTATTTCTGATCCGTTTATGACTTATGAGGGGTTAATTTGTTCCTTGTGAGATTTCAAAAACCTTTACCATGGGGACTTTTTTATATGAGTCATCATGACACCGTCACACGCTTTTGTTTATTAATAGTAAAATACATTCCCATAAACAAAAGCGTGTGACAGTGTTATGATGACTCATATGAAAAAATCCCCATGGTAAAGGTTTTTCAAATCTCACAAGGAACAAAATGAGCCCTCATAAGTCATAAACGGATCAAAAATAAAAGTTTTTTAAGAAAAAAACCACACGGGAAAAATGACCACATAAGAATTACATGAAAAGTGAAGTTGTAATTACGGTGTGGATTTTATGTAGAATTTACTCCAGAGTCCTGTCGGATTTACATTGTTATCATGGTTACCATGGCAACATGCCTGCCGTTTACTTTAATAATAATGTACACATAACATTGGTCCCAATGTGAATTTTACTCCAATTGCATGCACTTCAGCAGTTATGTCAAAATAACAACAACCAATGCAAAATGCACACGTCATTTTTTTCCGTGCATGTCAAATTTCGCGTTGTTGTTACAAGGTTGTTTATTTATACTCAAAACATTCTCAGAACGTACGTGTGCTACCTGGGTACTTACCGTTCTGCAGCCAATCGCTTAAATCTCGCCTGGACTGTATCAAATTTCAATTTGTCCTCCTTTCCCTATTTTCCATAAGGGTCTTTACAAACACTGATTACCTACTGGTGTTTTAATGGGCCGCTGGTGGGCCAACAATGTCGTTGAAGAGCCGTCAAAACAGCAGCCCCAGACACACCAAGGTAAGGTGCGTAGAATATTCTCTGAACGTTCCTAGAATATTTAAACGTCCTACAAACATTCTTAGAACGTTTGACGAAGATTTTGGGTTACTAGGGGTCGTGTTTGCTGGGGTTCTTTGATTGGTTATCAGCCTTTACAAATATGTTATTGAGATTAAGAACAAAAATTTGAACATTGAGGGAGAAATATTTATTATTGAGAATTATATTGTTAGATTGATTATCATTTTATTATGAGGTTAAATAAAACATTTATGTAAAAAACTTCATAATATTCTTTTGAAGTTCAGGGCAAATTTTTTTTACAGCGTATTTCTGCTGTTATGTTTATTGTTACCATCCCGCAAATACGAGGGGCAATTTCAACCCTTAGACTTGCGCCATTACCAATATAATCAAATCCGTGTCGAATTTTTTTCCATAGTTCTACAAATCTGCAAAGTTTCAGCAAAATTGGTGAGTGACATTTTCGTAGGTTTACTTGTCAGTAATGATGGATATTGTTGTTGACAAGGCTGCAAACCCTTGGATGAGATATTATTTTTATTTGTATTTTTGGTTATTTGAGAAATAACCAATTTATGAAAGGTGAATTCAAATATCGCAAACGTCTTTGAGAGTGCCATGTGTAAAAACGGCCAATTGGCACATCCTCGTTTGTGTTGAAAAAAAAAATACATGTTTTCTTTCTCTCTCCCGTTTTTCTTAGAGAATCAGGTTGAAATTCATATAGGACTGCGATCCACACTGCATAAAGCCGTGGTGGAAATTTCATGACAATTGAATGATAGAAACGGAAATTATCCGCATGTTAACGATGTTTACGAAATTTCCAAATTTTGTTTCGAAGCTCAGTGCTTACCACTTTCTTCCTTCAATTCCGATTTGTTTGAAATTCATACCATACAACTAACCCCCCGTAAACTGATTATACTACAAGTTTTATGGCATTTGGATGATACCGACATGGGGAAGGCATGCTTTCAAAATATTGTCAAATAATGTGAATCGCGAAACAAAAATTTTGCACAGTTTTGAATCGATTAGAATGAAACTCATATGGGGCCACTATAGGATCATCACCAGAACGTGGTATAAGTTTGATTGCAATCGGATAATAGGAAGCGGAGATATACGCGTTCGCAAAATCACGATTTTTCGAAAAATTTCTCCTCGCCCCTCCCGTTCTTCTGTAACGATGAGGTTGAAACTTATATGGAACCACTATCAACACTGCACATGACTCTGGTAAAAATTTCATCACGATCGAATAATACGAACAAAAGATATACACGTTCGCAAATTTGTTACATACACACAGACAAATAGACAGACAAAAAGGAACCTGATTTGCTTTTTTTTACTCCTCCCAATTCCAATGTGCCTGAAATTTATATCATATAACTAACATCTCGTAAATCGAATATACTCAGAGTTCCAAGACATTCGGATAATATGGACATGGGGAAGGCATGCTTAAAAAAAATACAGATTCTAAAGAAAAATTTTCCACAGTTTTCAACCGATTTGGATAAAACTTATATAGGACCACTATCGGGTCATGACTAAAACGTGGTTGAAGTTTGATCTGATTCGGATAATAGGAAGCAAAGATACACGCGTACGCAAAATGTTCATTTTTTGTAAGAGTTCTTCTCATCCACCCAATTCTTCTGAATGAATCAGGTTGAAACTTATATAGGACCACTATCACCCTAGTCTACAACTGTGATACAAATTTCGAAACGATCGGATAAGCAGAACGGGAGATATGCGCGTACGAAACTCAGGGGGGCTACAGCCACACAGACAGACACGGTAATAACATTGTTCTCCGAATTCTGAGGAACATTTTGGTCTAAGAGATTTTTGATTTCGAGACAAAACAATTTCGGCTCCTCGAAACGATCACAAAGCTTCCCTCTAAACGAGGAAGCAAAAATAATCCTCAAAAGTGTAATGAAATATTAAGAAATGCCGTATACATTATGATTGCCTCTTGCAATCATGAATATCTCATCCATCCATGTGAATCCATAATATTGCTGATAATTCATGATTACAGATGTTTAATGATCAAAAAAATTCATTGTAAAGTAGTTTTCGGTAATATGCAGAAGTTTATATTGCCGGGAATTTTTATTCAACAGCATTTTCCGCTAACATTCTCACAATATTCGTGGGATCATATTCAGAGAATATTTGGAACAGTCTCATTCAAACATTCTGAGAATGTGCGTGGAATATATTCGTACGTTATAAGAATTTCTATAGAAGATTTGAATGTTCTCAACGTATATCCTCTCAACATTCTCAGAACGTGTATATTCGATGCAGACTTTATCCCTTGATGGAGTTGTTGGGCCATTTTTGGACACGAGAGAATGTATTCAGAGAAACGTGTTTCGGATAAGATTAGTACTCGGAGAATGATCCGTTGGTTTGAAATTTTGAACCGCTCTCGAAAAGTGATATGTTCATTACTTGTCTTGATCAGTCCTATAATATGCATACGGTTATGTTCACCCATGTCCACTTTTGTCCGATCTTAATTCTCAATCCGGTACGTGTGACATTCAAACTTGGCCTTCTTTGTCCTACCAGGGCCAAGGATGCCCAAAACATTTTCACAGTGCGTCTGAAACTGTTTCATCCAAAGAATATTCATAAATGTCAAAAATGCTTCTCTTTGCGTCTTAATTGCGTCCATTCAAATCGGAGTTCATTCTTTTAGATTCTTGATCCGATTCGTCTTCTAGACATGTCACCTGGACATCTGAGGAAATATATTGGACAAGTCATAGGCAGTTATACTTACATTAGTCCAAAATTCAAACAAAAAACATCCCCAGACATTTTGAACAAATTCTGGCCAAGGTGTGGATCGTTCTGAACACAACGTGGATCGTTTTTGAGTTTTTGAACACATTCTGGACAAAATTCAGATGTCCAATTCGGATAAATTATGATCTTATGCAACAATAATGAGTTTTATCCCAACTAACTTAAGTAATCAATGTACTTTTGTTTCAAAAACCAAAAATGCTAATGGAACAAATTTCTCTTCGCAGGGGAAAAACGTTTTGTAATCGGAAGCAAGAAAATATAGAATGTACAATACATGAATACGAAATTTGTTTAACAATTCAAATCGATTGATGTTTGCTTGTGCGTTAATAAAACATTGAACGTACAAAGTGTTGTGAAGTTTACAGCATGGAAGGATTCTTTGACGGGTAACATATTGAATGTGTAAGTTATGCGGAAATGAAGGGGTTTGTTGGTGGATACCAAACAAGGATGCAAGATTAAATCAAATTTAGTCCGTTGTTGGATTACTCTTGATGAGGATGGTAATGATGATGGAGTACCCTCGATTCGAGGATTATTTATGAACCATCGTGATAATGCAAATATGATTTTTATGTATCTAATACTAATAACACACTTTCTTCACTCGTGAAGAGTTCATCGATTTTCCATTGATTTCATCAAAATATTCTGATACGGAGATTCAGTTGATTGAATATTCGATATTTTATTACAATTCAAGTACACGAGGAATTGAATAACAGGGCATCCAATCTTCTTCTCTATCCTTTGCAACATTCTATCGATACCAACTTCTTTGTAAAACTTAAAAATATGATATGATTGATTACACGCACATACTTCATATTTTTTCAGATTTGATATCGGATTGTGCAATCAGTGCGAGTATAGTGTCGTGACCATTTGTTGGCCCATGTACGATATTTGAGCAGACGAAATTATACCGGGCACCACTGTAAATCACGTCTCACACGAGCCACGACGTTGCTGTGGCGTGCGATTTATCCTCGTTGCACAAACATGCACGTACACAAGTCAATGCGAATACGGGAACAGAGTGTACACACACACACGCGCGCGTTTACCTTGGATACCATGCGAGTACACGGAAAGGAAAAGAAAAGGAAATAGCAAGTTTAATTTTCAAGCCATTTGCCAGAATACGATGGATAGATATGTTTGGCCACTCGACGATTGGTATCGCGCTTAAATTGTGGTTAATTCAATTACTTTTGTGAATACGTTCGTGAATTTTAGGTAGTTATCGTGTACAAAATAGAGTTCGAATCTTAAAAGATAAGAGAGGAGAAGAGAGAAGGAAATTCGACGATTCTCGTCACATTGCCTCGAATGTGAATGTGAAAACTTTTATCTTGTTCTATATTACATTAATGTCCACGATGATAATTAAGGTTCCTTTTGATACGCGTCAGCAGGAAATTGTCAAAGCAGCAAAAAACATAGAGAGTCACCTCATTTCTCCTCAAGATGGGGTTATTTTTCTGAATGGGAAGGGGAAAGGCATTATCCTGTTTCTTCCTCCATTTCTCTCTTTCTCCCTTTTCCTCTCTGGAGGAAAAATAAGGTCACCTGACCTTTTTGCCGTTTAGATGCTGACTCGTATGGAAAGAACCCACCGGTTCACGACGCGAGATGCACGATTTTCATGAGATACAGATTTTTACAATGAGCATGAATAACATAAGTGGTCCTGAAGCGGCAAGAGAAATGTAGGAGATATTTTCTTCTCTCTTTTCGAGTGTTGTTCCAATGATCTACTTTCCCTAATGTTTCACGAATACAGCACGTGGGAAATGAATAAAGCAGGAGGTGGAGTGAATGAAGAGAAAACATTGGGTATTTTTATTTATCATGTGATTATTGCATAAAACTGTGTAGTCCGTTTGAGACTGTGTCATACATACATACGTTGAGGTGACAATGCTTGTTTTCAAATCAAAGTTCTCCCTTCACGCATGTGAATATCTTTTGTTTTGTATTTTTTGAATTCATTATTTAATGGAAAAAAATCAAGAGCTAGAATATCTTAGATTCTCCCACACGCTATTCATACACAGAAAAAAAAACTATCTTGTATCAAGACAATATTGTTTCCGTTATATATGAAACACGGATTGTCTCAGTTCAATGCAATTTGTTTTGAATCAAACACAGGACAAAACAAAATTCTTGATTCAAAGCAAGTTGCATTGAACTGAGACAATCCGTGTTTCATATATAACGAAAACAATATTTTCTTGATACAAGATAGTTTTTTTTTCTGTGTAGTTATTTCTAATGAAAATTTCTACACTGAGAGAAGAGTGATTTGGAGGTTCAGTAAATAGTATTATATTTGATTGATAAATCTGAATATTACTGAACTTTCAGCGACGTTTCACGAAATTTCAGGAAACATTATTGAAATTTTGCTTTGCATTACTCAGTGTTCTACAATCGTTATTATATAATACAATATTCACGACCAAATTCGCTGTGTGTCACTCAATTCCTAAACGTCTAGTAATTGAGTGTTACACAGCAAATTTGGTTATGAATATTGTATTCTATAATAACGATTGTAGAACACTGAGTGATGTAAAGCAAAATTTCAGTAATGTTTCTTGAAATTTCGTGAAACGTCGCTGAAAGTTCAGTAATATTCAGATTTATCGATCAAATATAATACTATTTACTGAACCTCCAAATCGCTCTTCTCTCAGTGTAGGATTTGAATGAAATTGATAATTCAGTGACACAATTATGTTGACGATAAGTTTTCATATTTCAATCCTTCGCATTGAACACGGTATACCAACGACAGAACCATCAGCATTCGAATGCGAATGGAAAAAACCTGCAAAGTTTTAATACTATAATAAACTCATCAGAGATAGCGAGTTCTTTAACACCACTAAATTAAACAAGATTGTTGCAACTAAGATGTTCCTGGTACGTCGTAAAATTGAGTTTAAAAGCTCCTCCACAGAGTGCTTGTTTTCTCAGAACGACCTTCTTTCCCGAGCTTATTACTGACTTAATATCCCCGACAATACTTCATTCTTCAATTCATTCTTCACCTGACGCAGACCTCTGATACTTCAATGATTTTTCACTAGATTCATATCCATTAAATTTCCTCTATCCGCTAGGAGCGCTGGATGACATGTTGGCAAATTTGGAATGAATGTAAGCATTGATCAATGTGCAGATACTCCATCGAACTCGTACGCAATTTCATACGCTCACGTGAGAAGTGTTCATTGGATGTATAGGAAATTCCCTGCCAGAGTCAGCGACGACACAGCCAGCGCCCTCAGGACAAGTTTTGGACAGATGAAACACGTAATTGTCAGGGGCCTGACCCGACGTTATAAGAAACATTTCAATTTTGACGATATTTATTCTTAAACTTCCTAACGAATTTCAAAGTCTTCAAATTCAATAGATTTTTCAAATGAATAGTTGACAAACATGACTTGCACCAATATTTTTTTAATAAGAGACGCGATACGAGAGAGAAAAAAAAGCTCTGTTCGTTCACGAGGAAACGCATCCAACGTGAAGAACAAAAATTCGCATCGCATGAAAAATTAATTGAAACTGTTCATTTCAGCAAACAATAATGAAATTACTCAAACGAGTTGAAACACGTTCTTTTCGAAGCAGAATCTAGCACTTCAATTATCTCAGTATCAAGGGTCAGAGCTTTGATTGCCGATCACTGAGACACTTCAAATGATCACCGTTTGTGTGTTCTCTTTCATCCTTCTATTCCTTTTCCCGATGAGTGACACTTTTCTGGAAAGCTATTTTCTATCGGACCACTTTCACAATTCTCTCGAAAATCAACGATTCTCGATTGACGACGATCGAATCTTTCCTCTTTGTTTTGAAAGCTCTATGGAAGAAGGAAGATGCTTCCTTGGGAGTTCGTGCAAACAGTTGGTGCAACACCAGTTAATTACGTCTCAGTGGTTGCAACGAGGCCGGGGACGTGTGATGAGAGTGAAGTCGGTGGTGGTACTCGTTAATTACTTCACCTACCCTCTTACCTAACGCCGATGCCTGGTATAGCTGATCAAATGTTACGTCGAATTATTATTCGTTAACGAGCTTTCAATGAGACGATAATATTATCGCGTGTTAAGATTCTGCGATTTACCGGGGCGAATGACCTAAAGTACTTATGTAAAAGGTATATAATTAAACTTCGATTTCTTTTATCGAATCATGTTTTTTTTTCTCACAATTTTACTTTGAACGTGTACATAGTAGTACGAATTTTTTCAATTGTAAAAACTTCTTACCAATGAACGAATGAATGTTATGCGCTTCTGGATGTGAATTATTTTTTTCTAAAAAATAATCACATCATTTACAGCGATGTCAGCCCTCATGTTAATGGTTGCTGCACATCCATGCGTACCGATGTCACCCTTTACATCTCATTGAAATAATGATCTGCCATCGTGGAGCGGTGTCCATCAGCTAGTGCAAGTGCTTTTCTACTCGCACACCATGGATTGAGGATTCATTACCGGTACACGCTATGCCCAACCAACGACATTAGTGTAAGATGTATTTCGAATCGTTTGAAGAAAAATCTAGGACACGAATTCAATTTTTTTCATCATCGCGAAGCCTCTGATGACCGGGTGAGTAAAAACCATTTGCAGTTGGGTCTCTCGACTAGGGGTGGAAAAAACAAGCCTCGAATTCAATCCGTGTGATTATATTTTAACCGTTTGTTATTTGAATTTATCGAAAACTCTTATATTTATTCTAGTTACGTCATTGAAGTGAAAACACGTTTGTTTTTAATGATAACAAGAAATGCATTTTCATGTCTGCTATTCAAGCCGCAAACATTCTTCTGATGAAATGTTGAGAGAATGCAACAATCGCGAAGCATCTATGAAATATATTTATGTTACCAAGCAATTCCTCACTTCACATTGGAAGAAATCGATAGAAAAATACGGAGAATTTGTTTCGATACGAGAAGACGAATCAATACAGTCGAGACATGATGTGAGGCATTCAGTAGATTCGAACGTTTGCGAATTCACCGAAAACCCTCCGTCTCTATGATATCTGAATCGTGGCTACAAACACAAACAGTGAATTTTCACAGAATAAATCGCTGAAAGAAGAACGTAGAAAATTAGAAGCATGGTTCAGAGTCAACAACGTACAAAATCCCATTCATTCGACTTTCCCGCAGTTGACACGGGTCTAGGAAGTTAATGAACAATGCCTGTCAAGCAAAAGTGGTCATTTTGGATGTTCCTCGCTGTGGTGGCCATTTATTTTGGACACGATCTGTCATGCTTTGCGCCCTCTCTCCCCTCTTTGCCACATCAGTCCACAGCAGCCAGAGATCTGCATGCATTATGAACGTTTGTCACATTCGGCGGCTCATATCACTCTCTACTACTGTCACGTATAAAACGTTTCTGCGACATCAAGCGGATTGCCTTATCGATTTTCGATGCTTACTCAGCCCGGTTTCTATACCACATACACATAAAAATGAATGATTAACTAATGTAGAACGGAATATTGAATTCAATTCTTTTGTGTTTGTTGGTGTTATTTTATTTTTTCGCTGGTTTTAGAAATATTTTTCTGTAGTTTGTCAATGTCAAGTCCAAAAATTTATGTTATATAATTGAGTGAGAGATAAATGGACTCCCATGAAATATTCATATTCAATGAGTATTGACTATTCACAATTCCAGTTGCTCCATGTGATTAACATGTGAACCCTGAAGTGTACAAGTTTTGGCGAATAAAGAACGATTATGGAAACATCTACAATACAGTGGGAACAAGCGTGTCGATAGATCAATGAAAGATATTCATACTCGTTAATTTTGATTTCTCCAAAGCTTTTGATATGGTGGATCACACTATTTCCATACAGAACCGAACACCCTTAAGAAGCTTAACCTCCCTGTCTCAGTTCTTACAAGGTTTTGATCATACTTGACTCACCGATTTCGAGCTGTAAGAACCCCTCAAGACGTATCACAATGGGTTCCTGTTGACTCAGGCGTTCCATAAGTATCTCAGGGTTCCAACCACTTTCATTTTTGCTGTATGTAACAGACGTGAACTCACCGTGATTACTCACGGTAGGTTATGCAAGTATGCGGATGATTTTCAACTTCTTCACCATACACAGAAGTTGAACGCTTTGTTGTTCAGTACACAGAAAACAAAGTTGTCTTGATTCCCCACACCTATTGTCTCATATATAACGAAAACAATATTTGTCTTGTCCCAAGTACATTTGTTTTGAACCAAGGAAATATTGTTTCAGTCCAAGAGAAATTTAAAACCTAAATATTGTATAAAGACAAATATTGTTCTCGTTATATATCAGACAATGGGTGTGGAATCAAGACAATTGTTTGTTCTGTGTATGCGAAGGCACCCTGGCACTTTACTGTATAATCGGATTCAGAATTTCATCGTCCCTTACAGTAATTGTGTCGAAACTCTAAGTTTATTATACTGTCCCCTACACCAAACTGGAGCAAATATGCTAACTCCATCTGTCGTTGACTGTACCCTATATACTGGCCTATATATTTGCTTTTGTCATACATTGTTGGAAATTTTTGTTCCGTTACCTTCTATTTTCTGGTGTTTCTTTGTTCTACACGTCTGTCTGGTCATCACCGTCCTTCTCTACTTCCTCTTAAATTTCCCTTCCCGATTCTTTTTGCTGGTGAATTAATTTTGTTCTTAACACATCGTTCGATAAGTCCCGAGACTAACCCAGAAATGGTGCTAGTAGTACCAAACTGGCCACGTTTCCCTAGTGTGTGAACCTTCACATGAAACGTGCAAAAATTTCACGTCGATTGGACCACAAACAGCAGAGGTATCGAGGTTAGAGTAAAGTCACTTTGTAATTTGTTTGACAAATGGAAAAAAGCGAGTTCCGCGTGTTGATAAAACATTGTTTTTTAATGAGTAAAAACACCGTAGAAGCCCAGCAATGGCTTGGAAAACGTTACCCGGACTCCTTTCCATCCAAACCAACGATTTGTCGTTGGTATGCTGAGTTTAAACGTGGTCGTACGGACACAAACGATGCGGAACGTTCGGGTGGGCCATTGGAAGTCGTTACACCGGAAAATGTGAGTGAAGCAGTGTTGCGATATTCCCCTATGTGGGAAATCGCAGCTCAGTCACGTGACTAGGTTTCGTACTAACACACGCGAGCATTCTTGTAGGTGAGCGGTTCACCGATAAGAGTGCTCACATGTGTTGGTGCAAAATGTAGTCACGTGACCAAGCTGCGATTTCCCACATTGGGGAATATCGCAACACTGGAGTGGAGTGTTAAAAATCGTAATGAAAAATCGCAAAGTGATGGTCCATGAGATTGCAGAAATGACACAGATATCATCTGGAAGCGTATTTACAATCCTTTATGAAAAATTGAGCATGAAAAAGGTTCTTTCCAAGTGGGTGCCGCGATTGCTTTCAGTGGAACAAAAACAGCAACGAGTCGACGATTTAGAGAGCTGTTTATCGCTATTTACTCGCAATAAAAAGGATTTCCTGCGTCGATACGTGACCATGGATGAAACATGGATACATCATTTTACTCCGGAGTCGAATCGGCAATTATCTGGGTGGTGTATGGCTGGCGAAAGCCGCCCAAAACGTCCAAAAACGCAGCAGTCTGCTGACAAAGTCATGGCGTCTGTTTTTTGGGATACACATGGCGTGATTTTCATTGACTACCTGGAAAAAGGTAAATCGATCAACAGTGATTATTATATTGACTTTTTGGTACGTTTGAAGGAGGAGATCGCAGCAAAACGACCGCACATGAAGAAGAAAAAAATTCTTTTTCACCAAGACAATGCACCATGCCACAAGTCCATGGAAACAATGGCAAAATTCAACGAGTTGGGCTTTGATTTGCGTCCCCACCCCCCGTATTCGCCAGATTTAGCCCCCAGCGACTACTGGCTTTCTGCCGATCTCAAAAAAATGCTCCAGGGAAAAAAAATTGGCTCGAATGAGGTAATTGTCGAAACTAAAGCCTATTTTGAAACAAAGGATAAATCCTTCTATAAACATGGTGGAGAAATTTTGGAAAAGCCTCGGAAAGATTGCGTCACTCTAAAAGGAGATTATATTGATTAATAAAAATGATTTTGGAAAAAAAATGTTGTTTTCGTTGTTAGTCTCGGTACTTATTAAACGACGTGTTAGTAATATTTTTGAGCCCTCGATGAGATCCATGAATGTTTCATAGAACAATCTCATTGAATCTAATCAAATCTAATGGATAATCTTTAAATCGACTTTAACTAGAACATTATTGCAAGTTTCAATGAGGCTGGGCTAGATTCAGTAGATCTTTCTACCCAGACTCGTTTCAAACCGACGGATACGGTGCATGTATGCACTCTTATTCAATCGCTCCACCTGTCTTTTCCAATCCACTAACTCTCTACTTGGCCTTTCCCAATCGCCTCTGAATAATTCTAACTTCCAACTTATTACCACGTTCTCTTGATCTCTTTTCCTTGTTTAACCTCAAATCAATCTCTCACCATTCTCTCTGACTTATTTCTACTTTATCGCTGTTTTCAGTAGGACTTAGTCTTTCACTCCACTTCAACTTATTAACAACCACTATCAATTCATTCACCCTGAATGTTAATTATACCTTCATACGTATTTCTTGACACTCTTTGGTATTCAATGCATAACTTCAAATTTCTTAGAAGTTTAATTACATTTCATAGAATCAATTATTATAATTTACCCAATTCCAGATATGATTCCTCATCATTTTGTATAGTTCTCTGTTCCCCAGTACACGTTTTTTTCTATCATATCCTATTGTAATATCTATCACATCTACGAAATTTTCTAAGTAAGAAGAAGAGTGTCCCCATTTAAGAAGAATTGATATTTTTGTCCGCGTGATTCCGCAAAAATAAATTCCACTCTAATTGAATAGAGCCTCTTCTAACATTTCATCCACCGATCTCAATTTCCTTTGAAGAGCTACAGCTCGAGAGATGATATACAATAGTTTCGAAGGATATTCTGAAATTCGAACGTTTTATTTCTCTTTTTTTGGTGAAATTTTACTTTCTAAATTTTAGTCTGATAATTCTGTGATTCAAAATGTCATTACAGTACTCGTGTGTGAATATTTCAGGTTAATCAAAATCAGACACGAACCTACCTCCCAACCATTCAAATATTCAGAACGCTACGAATCAAATTATATGAAGTGATCTCATCGTTAATCCACACGCGTATGTGTATTTTATGATGTAATATATATGTTTAATGAAACGTTGTATTTCTACTGAATATTAACATCACAATAAAATTCAAATTCAAATCGTGAATACGCTTTTGGATACGGATATGATACTTTCCCTTGCATCATTGTATTATAATTATAATTGAAATTATTCATACGCTGTCGAAAGTTCTCAGTAATAATGTAATTAATTTATTCATGAATGACAGTTTGATCAAAATTCGTAGACATTTCAGTCTACCATTCCAATATCCATATTTTGATTTTCAGTATATGAGATTATGAAATAAAATTTCTTGACGATTTGAACTCATTTATTCCCACTACAGATATCTGGAAAGGAGGAGTCGTTGAAGATTCGTTGAAGTATTCTGATAATATCGAAATTACGAAAGAAAATTCAACTATAATTGAATCTCTGGGTGAATTATAATGTGCGATACAACTTCTTTAAGATTGGATGGAGTTAAAGATTCCGACAGACTCTATCCGCCAATGTTTGAAAAGAGAAACTTCCGATGAGCGTTTTTATGTATGAGATTATTTTTAGTGACCTGTATGGTTGTAGAAATATGAGTGCAGAAAGAAGTTGTTCACAAAGAGTAATTTAGGAGTAGAGGACAATTATTCCACTTCTCTGAGCATGAAAATGCGGGTATTTGAAAGATGTTCATCCACTTTTCTCAAAGAAAAGATTTAATTTCTCAAGAGAGAAAGAGAGAGGAAGGTTGATGCTTTGAATTTTCAATTTTCTCCGGATAAATTGTTACAAGTTACCCACTCAGCACAAATATCGCAGTAATATTGCTGCAATATTACTGCAATATTCCAATATTGCTGTAATATTACTGTGGTATTACTGCGATATTTGTGCTGGGTGGGTATAGTTTCAACTGAGTTGTACTTAGATATAAATTGGAAGAAACTTCTTATTCTGAATTTTTGAATATGTTTCTCTAGCACATGATCCGGAATATCTGACAAATTGAAAAACTTATTTTATAATACATTTCAGTATTTGGAAAATAGTATTCGAATTTATGAATCGTTCCTTCTTTTATCAACTCAAAATATGCAGGAAAAATTTGTAAAAACTCATCTTTTCACATTTGCATGACTGAAAGCTTGGAAAACTGATACATACTCGAGTTCTCAGATCGTTCATGCTAATCATTTCGAAGAAACTGTGCTTTCCAACATCATCTCAGTTATCTTCATGTCATAACATTCTATGCATAACCATTCTTTTCAGTTACCTTTCGCCTTTTCAGTGTTCTCATAAACTATAAAAATCAAACCAGGTCAGGGTGAAACGAACACTGCAAGCACATTGCGGCTTTGTAAAATATTAGTTCTTCTCACATGGATTATTACAGACTTATAATCATTCCAAAGCGCATTTCTTTACTGCTCGAATAATTCGAAACATAAAGGAAAAATTGGTGGTCAAATTCTTGTTCTCCATTTCCATCTCATTACCCAGGAATTCCTCCTATCATTGTAGTCAACACAATGATGATGATGATGATGATGATGATGATGATGATGATGATGACAATGACGATGATGATAATCCGTATTCAAAAGATAAAAAACTGGTAATCATGTAAATGAATACACGCAATTCTGAACGTCTGTGAAGGGTTTTTTCATAGTGCTTTAAATTTTGAAGGAAGTCTTAAATTACCGCTAGTGAAAATTGAATAACCACTCGCCCTCATTCTTCGAGGCACTCCTAGTAAAAAGACAAGTGTTTGTAATTTACATAATGGAATGGAGTTAAAAAAATTGATCTTTGCTTTGAAAATATGATACCCAGTGGTTTTTTCATAAGCACAGTGAGATGCTTGTAACGCGCTGTCACGCTTTTGTGTCTAAAACTATTCTGAATTAAACGTGTAAATAGTTTTGGATAGAACGATTACCTTTCATAAATTAACATATTTGAGAACTTAAGCTGTAATCCTACATCTGATGAGTTTCAAGATACGATATAATATTATTAAACCCTCTTTAAGAAAAACCCATTCACGACTGTTTCCAAAATTCGTCATGAAAAATCAACACAGTTTGTACAAGCAATATTTAATTCAATTTGCCTTGCTGTTCAAAATGGTCGAGCTGATAGATAAATTGAAACAAAAGTTATTGGAAAACTCTGAAAACCTAAAGTGATGGAGAAATTTCATAAAGAAACAAAAAATGAATTTTACTCTCTCAATCATGATTTAGTTTTTCCACTAATAAAGTTCTTCTGTATAATATAAAATAAATCAATCGATCGTGTTAATTTGAAAGGAACAAAACGACATCCCAACAATTCCAAAACATCATACGAAATTTAAACCAAAATTTTAGTGTCAGCGGCACAGAATTTTTCACGTGAACAACAGAACAAACCCGTCAAAAAGAAGAAACTTGACCCACTTGCGAGAGGTAGCGATACGATTCTATGAGACTACTTAAGAATACTTCCCTTCAGTAACTCGCACCTTGTCGTTGAAACAACTCCAACTATAATACTGGTCAAATAAAGGAATGATATTAAACAGAAGAAGTGACGAATTCTGTGAAGGTTTTTCTTTGGTAACGATTCTCTTTTGTATTCATTTTAATAACACATCTCGTTAGATAAACAATTCATTCAGATATCGCATCAATTTTGAGAATTCTCTCTTTGAAGCGGGATTACGGGATCGCAATTATTGTTGAATGATTTTTGAATCTCACCGACCTCCTCGGGAACTGTCACGATATCTCCATTGCCATAAAATCCACTGAGTCAAATTTGAAGAGTTGTTATCGTGGAGTGAAAGAGAGAATAGGGAAGCGAAGCTTAAGAAATCAGAGATAAAAAGGGTATGATACTATTGAGGGAGAAAGAATCTCTGCTTTTAGAAGTATGAAAGATTATTATCAGAAGTTCTGGTTGGAAATCATTGACTTCGACCGAGTGGATCTCATCTAAAAGAATGAACCAAGTTTGAGGGAAATTTTTGTTACCGTTAGAGAAGTTTTACGTAGAAGAGACTGCTTTCGAACATCTTTTGAAGCAAAATTTGTGGGTATATTCGTGGAAATCTAGTCATTATTTCACCTCCGTTTCAAGATAACTCTCAGCGTGTGTAATAAATCTTCAATTTCAAATCATACTTGTGAGCCTACACACGGTGACGTTGAAGTTCGATACAAACGATGAACCATAATGAAGGTACCATAAATTCCGCGTTTTATGACCACAAAAACTCTTGTAGAAATATAAATATATAGTCTTTTGTTTCGTGAATGTAACTGTAAGTAGAGAAGAACAAAGTTTTTCTTGTTCGAGGAACGGTATCATTTTTCAGAAGTCTTCCTTAGGACGAAAGAAAAATAAAAGAAAAAGAAACGTACAATGGTGGTGGATTTATTGCACATCAAGCACGCATCTCCTGCACACGTTCATTCCCAGCGGGTTACACCAAACGCGATGACGACGTAGAACGTGTCTGCGGAGACACATTTGTTATTTTGAAACACAAGATGGTGGTGAATTCATGACAATCGTCATGTTCATATTTAACACTGCTCGATCTGCATAATTGTAAACGATCTACACTTTCCTTTTACAAGCATTTATATTGACATCAAAGACATGCATTTCATGATTATATTTTTATATGACTGTGAAGGGAGTGATGAATGATAAAAGAAAAAGAGATCTATATCGTTGAGAAATGGTAAATAAAATAGATATCACGATAATTATCGAAAAATTAGTACCTATAGACGCATTAATTAACCCACACTTCTTCCCACGTACACCCAAATCTATTCCCATTTCCTATGCAGTTTTCTTTTTTCGTATACTCTCATTAACCAAACCCCAGCGGAAGGTGTGGCAGTTAGCGCTTCACCAAGCACGAAACCAATTTTCAAAAAGGGGGTTATTTAATTAAAGCAATTTATTCGAGTTCATCTTTCTCCCTTATTCCATTCGTTTTTTTCGCCTCTTCCTTCTTCTGTGCTTGTTACCCTTTCTCTTTTTATACTCTTTTCTCTGTTTTCGTATCTCTTTTACTACCCGTACCAGCAAAAAATCCGCAATATCGCTGGCGATGGCGACCAGCCAATTCTCACGATAAGATTTTAATTATTGCCTCGACTTTCATACTAAGACCTGGAATGCGACAACGAATCGCTGTCGTGCTCTTCTTTTCTCTATTCCTTCTTCTGTTTTTCTCTGGCTTTTCGGCTTGCTAACTAGTTTGCTAGCTAGCTCGCCCAGGGCGTATCATTCAATTGGATCGAAATATCTGTTATCGCGTTTTGATCTAGATCCAATTTTGGGATAAATATAAATATAATTCAACCCTCAAATAAGAATTTCATGAAATCAATGTCGGATCACCTCAAATGTTTTGTAATTTCAGTTAGTTTGTACGAAAAGCGAGATGGAAATAGATAGAGGAGTGTCTGAACTCCAACATTCGGTGACTTGCTTTGGAAAAGTGAAGTGCAGGTTGGTTTCATTTTCGACACACTATTCGACTTGATTGTCACGAATCCAATTTCCCTGATCACCAGAAATGTGTTTTTCTCAAATCGAGAGGGTTTGAGTTATCTGTCGTACGTGTTTACTTTAGTTACCTCGGAAACTATGTCTTACTTTTCATTTTCACAGACAGCTACTGTGTCATTCGAGATTTCATATTCACATGATTATTCTTGATACATTGAGAGAAATTCCATCGTATAAAGTACTATTTTTCTTTGTAAGTCGGGAGCATTAAAAGATTTCTACTATAACTGCTTCCGATTCCAGAACATTCTTACCATGAGCGATGGTAAAAGTTAGTAGGTTGTAACTTTCTTACTATTCATGATGGTAAAAATGCTCAGAAATCGAGAGCACTTATAGTCGAAAACTTTCAATGTCTCTGGCTTACGAAGAAAAATAGGACTTTATACGATTGAATTTTTCTCAGTGTACGAAGATTTTTCGCACTCTATCAGAAATCAATGAACGAGTGGTATGAAATCCATACACCGACTATCCAATTTCACCCTTCGTACTTCTAAGCGTTGATATTTCAATTTTCATCCGAATAAATCACTCATCACTCCTCGTGAAGTTTTCATTAGTAAATAATGAACAAGTTCGATACATATGACCTGCAATTCTGATGTAGGTATATGAAATTCGGTTCACAGTGGTAAAATTGCATATTTCCGATGGTCCAGATTTGGCAAACCAATTTTCGCATCTCCGCAATACGTTTGAATTTGAAACGTCGAATGAAAACGTGTTTCCCTATCTCTCAATACAAACCTATACCGATGCAAAATAATGGCTTTTCGTCATTACTCCGCTTGTTGCGATTCCGCTAGTTCTCCTACATGAATTTTTTTTTCGATCCTCAGTCAAAAACGATAAATTTTATTTTATAATTCATAATACTTTGAATAGAGGAACGAAGAAACGTTGGGATTTATCATGTGAGATGAAACACAATCTAATCGCATTCGAATTTATGCGATAGAAGGAAATTCAAGGAATAGAAATAAATTTTCTAGATGCGAAAAATCAAACCGAGGAATAAAAAAAAGAGATAAAAAGAAGGGAAAAAGCGGAGAAAGAAAAATAGGGATGTGGATCAGAGTATACGAACGATGAAACTAAGATTCTTGTTAAGAGAAAAGGAATGACCCTACGGTCATGTATAATCGATTAGAGGATTTCCTGGTCGTTCGCTGTGACCTTTTTCCATCAAGGGACAGCCAGCTCTACAATTGTCCCGAATTCCTTGAGGAATAACAAACGACAGTTTGCTGACAAGGTCGACCTAGGAGATCTAAGAAGATGATGCAGAGTCTCGACGACAGGTGTCACAAACACAAATAACTGTAAACTCATTGTGCTGCTTCGATTGTTTGCTTGTCCGCGTTTAAACAGGAAACTCACCATTTTTCTTCTTTCACGTAGCTTAGCTTAGTGGTGTATTCCTTGTGTTTATATTTTTCTCATCCACTTGGACAAAAAGACGATTAACTCAGAATCTCCAGGCGTTGGTTTATAACTGTGAATTCATGAATCTGTTGGAAACTCACATTTTTTTCATTCTTTTTCTCTCGTTTCGATGTCTTCGAGTCTGATGTATGTTCTAAAAAACGAAGTATATTGGGAATAATCTTTTTAGTAATTAAATTGTCATCTTTTTCTCAAATCATGTATTCTATGTATTTCGATACATGAACTTTAGGGTTTAAAAATACAAGTATAAAAGGAAACACGGATGAAAATGAAATTTTCAAACATAATACAAAAGCTATTCTTTATTTTCTTTATAATCTCATATATCAGTCGTGAAAAATCCTTCGCTACATTCAAATTATGACATGTGCAGAATCGAATACATTTTATGTTATACACGTGAAGTATAAATTGTATTGCTCAATCGTTCGGAACATCGTACGATGGTGTATAATATTCGTGTACGTGAACTGAAATATACACTGTTTATGAATGTGTATATATAATTATATATGTACTCATTTGTGTGTAGAATCGTGTGCGTTTGAAAATTATAATTGTTTTTATGTCTACATGAAAGAAAGGACCGATCATATGCGATGGAAAATACTTGCGGTTTTTGTGTTTCATGATAATCTTATCAAATTCACATCAATCATGATATATCATATCCATTATTATCAATATCATATCAACAATACAGTGTCCTCCCAGTCATAGATTCAACATTTCTATCAACGACCAAATTATCAGTAACAACGAAGATTATTGCAATGCCCATACTTCTTTCGAATGGGTTCTCATTTTTAAACGTAATTAAACAAAGAGATCTTCGTACACGAAGAAAAAGGTTTATTCTCATTTCATGCGACAGTTGTCGTCATATTTTCTCAACTATCGATACACCTTTTCCTAACTATCCGTTCAAGTAATATTTAAACATCTGTTGAGAGAACTTTGTGAATGTTCCAACTTCGAGGAATTTCGAGCACTTCAAAGAACTGTTACGAAGAAAAATTTTGGTATCAACGCAATTGTAGGAATTTTCCAATACAGCTTCACATATATCAACAAATCCAGACTCATGCTTTAATTCAATCAACGCACGAACACGAGTGGGAATGTTCAGAACGGAATACAAACGCATTACATGTTCAAAATTGTATCCTAAAATTTACATATTATATACTGTTTCTGCGTAATTCATTTGTCCTGATTTCGAATTCTTCTTAAACTTTTCTCCCTTCCGTATAATTCTAGAATGGATTCCTAAATGGTTTCTGAATTCATCCCTATTTAAGATAATAACACGTTCGGAATATCTTTCTTATCTTATTTTTAACTGCACATGAGCTGTACCATACTTTGGTGAAAATACATCATTTATATATTATATACATTCCTTCATGCATACAAATGATCTAAACTCATTGACGAAGTTGGAGAAAAGGCTGTGGTTTCCATATGCGATGTCAAGAGTTGAATCTCTGTTGCAAGAGGATCATTTAATTCATCGAATTGTTATGCTTTGTTATGACGGGATAATCGAAGTTGCACATAAAAGAGAATACCATTCAGTTAGTGATATCTCTAATTCATTCTGTATGAAGATGAAATTGTTTACCTAGTATATCAAATGGATCCTCATCAAATGTTATGCCGAAGAGTGGAAAAGATATTGAAAAACATTTTATCGAAAGATTCATGAACAACGATGGCAATGGGATTTCAAACAAGTGCATTCTAATACAAAACAAATGAGTTGCATAATCGTTTGAGTTGCTCATTAGATTCACTGAATATTCCGAATGTTGTATACCTTATTGCCTTAGTGGAACAAATGGAATTGTGGTGAAATATGGTTGAAAAAGTAATTGAAATTACACGAAAAATAATTCTTAGTTTTCCAACAGAATTCAAAATATTCCCACAAAGTTTTTCATTCTCACAATAAGTCATTGAATTTGTTTCAATCATTTCGTTAGAATTCACTGAAACTTAAAGAGCGTTCATTGAGATTTATTGTTGAAATATACTATGAAATATAAAGAATTGTGCTGAATTTCGAAGATATCCATTGAGTTATATTAAATATGAAAGAATAATTGAACAATACATGAAATATTGTTTACACATACAATATTCAATATTTACTTCAATATACTCAGTCATAAACGTGAACATCAAGGAGTGAATAATGTGGGGCAACGTTTGTCTTCTTTAAATCAATATTCATTACGCGTTGTTGCAATAACAATCAAACGAATAAAAGGACAGATCCTTTTTATATTGTATAAAAAATACAAGTACACTCTCCGAGACTGGAATGACAAGCCTTTCACGAATAGAAATTGAAAAGAATGGAAGAGAAAAAACTGTGAACAGAGAAGATGTTTCTTCCGCAATTAAATTCATGGAGTGTGAATTGTTTCGAATCAGTCGATGAAGATAAATCAATATATTCATATCAAGTACTTCTCCTCGCAATGTAATGGATAATTTGTAACGAATTACGTCAATGTTCTCGAGTTCAGGAAGAGAGGAGAGAGATGATGTTTAAATCCACCTCTCAATTTTCTTCAGTTTTTAAGGAGAATTTTTTTTCTCTGCGAAGCAATCAATGCCGAATCGGCATCGGCGTATCAGCGGTAACGATGAAAATGCATACCACGCGCAATATTTCTCGACATCATTATAAACGGACTATAATACCGCATCAGCGGAGGAACAATTAATACCTCATAGCATGCTGATAATTATTACCGTTACGATACACCGTAAATGGCGCGCGCGCATGAATACAACAACTTGATAATTATTATAGGCCATTAGTGAGCAACGCGATGATGACTTTTATCGGTATGTATAAATTGGTTAGTGCCTCTATAAACACGTTGTACCATACATTTATTTTATTCTAACGCCAGTTGACATATAAGCAAATTATCGTATACTTCTGTTATTGGTACTTCCCAATAACATTCCCCTATTCCCGATCATTGTCCAGCCGAATTCATTAAAACACGAACAAGAAACGGAAGATCTATAAGAAAATTATTTTCAAATTCCTCAGCTCAATTTTTATGTTACGAATTGTAAAATTTGTTTTGAAATCCCATAAAATTGAAAACTCAGCATTGATTGAAAATGTATCTAGAATAACGTTGGAAACGAATCATCATTATTCGATCCAACGACTCGACGTTACATTGTATTAACCAATTCATTCATTCAATTATATGAAACAATTTGGACCCTTGCACAGCACATAAGAAATTTATGATGTATTTTTTATTCAAATGGAAATACCAAGAGTAAAATCTTCCTCTCGATTTAAGCTCGAAGATTAGTTAAACAAAGGAAAAACGATTCGCTTTAATCATTTTCGCTCACATCAAAATTGTATAAAAGATCTGAAGCGTTATGTACAATTAGAGTTCGTTCAACTTGAATGCACATTAAAGAAAACTGAAGTCAGATCGTTAAGGTGAGCTAGTAATTATCTTCACAAATGAATCGTCAAATCACCCAAAAGAATAAATATTCCGTCGTGTTGGTTTTAGCATGAACGACAAGCCCGAAGAACAACGTTGCCACGGTTGTGTCGTTATGATATTCCCCAACGTCACAATACCTCGAGTTTCGAATCCACGTGAGAGCAAAGCCATTTACTCTCTTTTCGCGAATATCCGCTACACTGGAAATGAATGCGAACAATCTTAGAACAAGTTGAATTGTCAATTATTGTGTCGTTCCTGGTTTTTCTTTTGTTCCCATTTCTTGCTTCTAATGTGAAATTAATTTGACGAATAATATCGAAGTTTATTCGAAGTATTCAAAGTGGAAATTCAGAGAACGCCTCGACAAGTCCGAAATATCTGTAATTTCGCTTAATGGATGAATTAATATCGTATGATTACGGGAAATGTGATTTCCGTGTCTTCGCGTGGTATATAAACAAAATCTCGCGAATCGTGAACATCAAAGGAATCAAAATTTTGTTGAATCGTGAAAGACGTAGATACAAGCGCGAAATATTTTTTGATCAAAGACGAAATCTGGAAATGTATTCATTCGATAAAATACAAAGGAAAACCGTAATTCGAGTAAATTTTATGAGATGAGATGGAAGTATTCTGATAGCAGAGAAGAATTTTGGTGGTAAAAGGGAAGAGAGTGAGTTTTGTAAGTTTTTTCATTGAAGATAACGAGCTACGTCGTGGTGAAGTAAAATGAAACAAAACGGGGCGTTCGTTAGAGATAGACAGCGAAAAAACCTGTACAAAGCGCGTGAGTCGTCTCGTTCTTCGTATAAAATCAACAAAAAATATAGTACGTGCAGGTACTAACATATGCGATGGTGTGTACTTTTCTCGTTTATTCTTTTACAGTAAGTCTCAGAAAAAGATCTGGAGATGCAATTCATGTAAAAAGAGTTTGAGTCTGTGTCGAAAATTCTGAACTCCGTGTTTCACTTTGAAACGAGTTTTCGCGATTTATAAATAGCCGTTCTTGTGTCACGTTGGAATGAATTTTTAGGACATGAATAATAACTGGGCAAAAAGGAGAAAGGAAATTAATTGAATGAATGAAAAAAGCTCTGTTTGATCCCTGGATTTGAGCGACGTCGTATATACTTGAATTAAAAAAGATATCAATTATATCATTGAATTTATTGTCTGAATAGGATAAATGGGATATATGCCATTCATCGTTGCGCATGAATCCTCGTCGCGATGTAAATTCAATAAATCTTGAAGGAAAAAATATTCTGTACGCATGTTAGGATTAGATTTTTTTCCGCGTCGAAAGCTTGAGCTTCCAACAACTTTCTCACACACATATGTATATATACACAACATATATCACTTATTTTCACCACAGGTATGCATTATATACGGCCTTACCATTAATATTTGTATGTATATTTATATTTATACTGTAACTCAACGCGCACGCGTCAGCACACACACCTTCGCATAAGCACAAGTACATCCATCCCTCAACATCTTTATACCCTGTAAGACACGGTACTTCTTATCACTCAGTCTAAAAAGTGAAGTTCTTGACTATTCGAATGTATATGTATTCATATGTGTTTGTATACTCATATCATATGCACGATACTGCATGTATCCTACAACAGTGGAATTAGTATATTCAGTACACTTTGCGAAAACGAATGCATTCCGAGTTGCAATAAAGAAAACACTGCACATTCCACTATTATCACAATTCATCTGAAAAATTATTTCCTGTCGATGAAACACGTTTCCATTGTCATGAATGAAAAAAAAACGACGAAATTCAGAACGAGAAATTTCAAAATATATCAAGAAAATTAATTCATTTATACAACTTATTCCAATTAAATCAAATATTATATTGAAACGATGGTTTATAATTTCACGTTCGTCAGAATTGTTAGACTGAATTTTCATTCGATTCATGAATGCGAAATGCTCACAACGTTGAGGCAAGTGCATTTTGTAACCCAAGGGATTCAGAGACGACAAGTTAGGATAACTATCTTCATAATTAACCCGGAAATATCGAGATGAGGCACGCTGAAGGTTGGATTTATACATCAAATTCCCAGATATTATTAAAGAATGACATTTCTTTTTTTCTTTCTTTGAATGATCATCCACTCGATTGCGTGATTGAATTCACGGTTCGCAATTTCTTTTTATAAGATCAGTGGAGTTCTGGAGTAATTAGGAATCGAGAACGTTTCCTCTTCTTCAGACGATCTTTTGAGAGAATAAATAAGAATATATCTGAATTGGAGAGAAGATTGGAACGGAATGTTAACGTATATTCCCAACCACGACATGCATGCTTATTCCTGTGCATTCAGAAATATAGTGAAGGGAAAAAAATTAAATGAGACCTTCTTTCTCGAGATACTGTTGAAAATTTGAAGGGGCCAGTCTTGATTTCGCACGATAGTCGACCGCTCTTCCACTGTACTTGACTCGAATCTCAAGTAGGCTTCCACGTTGATGCACTGAACTATGGTACGTACACGTACGTGTATATATTAGATTTTCATATCGATGAAACCAACTCAAATAATCATTTGAGAAATACAAGTTACTATAATACGATACCTCGTTTCTCTCTCTCGTAATTTTTTCCCTGCTAGTTAACGTTATCGTGAATAAAATTCTTATAAAATAACAGTAAAGTGAGGAAATTATTCGAGAATCCTCCATTTTTAGAAAATTTGTCCCAGAGAAATTTACTGTTGAGAGTATCGAACGAGCTCCAGTGTCACATTCGTGTGTACCATCGATCAACAACGTGTGACGAATTTCTTGATCTTCTCTTACACTCTATTATTCATTCAATTTTCTTCAATTGAATTCCACTGATTCATTCTTCGATAAAAAAAGAAGAATTGAGGTAATTGTTCTTCGATGCGAGTAAAGTACTTGCATTTTTTTCCACTCCATTATACAAATATTTATTTTGTACTATCATGAAAGAATAATTCAACCAACTTTTTCAGTTTACAACACCTTGTCTGGACTTGTCTTTTCTCCAAGTACAATCACTGTTCTGTCACAATTCTATCATAAATCACATTCTCTCTCAACACCGAATTAACATTATTATCACTACAGCAGATTAGTCCTCTTGCCAGAGTTTCCCAGTTGTAGCAGAAGACACTCTCACATGCATTCATTCGTTCGTTCATTCTCTCTTCTTTATACTATACATATATTCATGAATTGTTTCTCTTCTGGTAACGTAATTATTCACGTGCATAAAGATATATTAATATTATATATATATAATAATATACAAGTAATGATCTTAAATCAATTACAGTGATGTCGGAGGGGTCGAGAAGGTATTATGAGCTGGATCATATTATATATAAGTACTTTTTGATACAACTAACTGACTGATAATGGTCACGTTAGGCTCTTGTCATTTCAAATCATTGTTTTTTCGGTGTATCTGCTCGTCTGTCGTAGCAGATGATGGGTTCTGAAAATATTCGTGATATTTTGTTGATTGTAGAATGACGCTTGACAGGAGCGGTTTTGCTGTTTGAAGAAAAATAAATACATTATTGTTCCATGATCAATGAAATGAGAAGCCAATGATTTGCTTCTCGGAATCTTCACTGAGGCTTTATTGGGCATTCAGGGACGAATGAACAATGGCTGTGGATCAGTTATTTGAATGACGGTAGTAAAGCTCTTTCGAGAATAAGGAACTGTATTTCACGATTTATTAGATCATTTCTCTTCTCCTTAAGCAAATTCAGTGATGAAGAGGTGAATAATTCTTGAAAGTAGAGAAAAATCACCTCTCTTCGTGAAGGACTAATTCTTTGTATGAAAAGAACAAAGGATAGTTGCAACAATCATTCACGTAGTCAATTTTCAATCACACGAAGGAAAAAACATTAGCTGTGACAGCGAGATCTGATTTTGCTGCGTACCTTTTGCTATCGTAGTTAATAAGATTGCTATGATAGCCAATAGTTTGCTCCTCCAGCAAAGAATTTGTTGCTCCAGCTGAAAGGCCCTCGCAAAATCAGATTTTCCTGTCCCAGCGAATTTCTTTTTTCTCCGTGTACTCAAGAAAGTAGCTACGGCAATTATTCAGTTAGTTGCCAAAATTAACACGATAATTGCAGTAACTATTCGTTAGTCATGAGTTATTAACGTTAGCCGGCGCAAATATTGCGTTGGTTGTGGCAATTGACATGGTATTTGTCTTGATTACTAATTGGTTACTGCATCTACTCTTGCAGATGGTTGGAAATGGACTATGTGAGTGCAGTAGGTAAATGAAAAAAAATGATTAGCTATTATTTGCACTGAGAAAACGGATATCTTGAAAAATACCATAATTTATGGATCTTTGGCGTTGGTTTGATCCGAGTTAGAATATTTACGTGAACGAATCTCTAAAAGTCCCATAATTCCTTGGACTTTTATAAAGAAGTATGGTACCTTCCTCATGAAAGTCTCAGCCATTAAGGTACTTTCAGAGGTACCTTCACGTAAATATTTTGATTCGGGTTAGATCGACGCAAAAAATCCATAAATTATGGTATTTTTCAAGATACCTTTTTCTCCGTGTGGATAGCTAAAAATCAGTTACGGCAGCGAATTTTTTGCTGTCACAGGAACTCATTTAGCGGTAGCAGCAAGAAATGTAGCTGCCGCAGCGCAAATTCAACAGCTAAATTATTTGGCTATTCAAATATCAACCACGAAACCTGTGTAATGACAGCTACAATTTCCTACTGCGGCAACTAAAAAATAGCTGCAATGATTTTAGCTACAGCGGTGAAAAAAGGGTACTGAGAAAGCGAGTAGCTACCACATGGAAAGACCGGATCTATTAATATTCAAAGAGCATTTATTAACGTTTAGAAAAATGACTGTCAATTTGGGGAAAAAGAGGATCGCTGAAAAATATTCGTGGTGAGTCTACCAAAAATTCGTAGTCAAAATATTAACAGTTGATAGTTTCATTGGTATTTTTCACAATCAAACTATCAATTGTTAATACATCGAGTACGAATTTTTAGTACATTCACTACGAATATTCTTCAGCGATCCTTGTTTTCCCTGAGTTGACAGTCATTTTTCTAAATATTAATAGACCCAGTCTTTCCGTGCACAACTATTTCCTTTTTTTCCGTGCATTCGATTTTCACTCGTCTGATTTCTCGTTTTAATTCTCTCCTTTTTTATCAGTTAAAAAGAGAGGTCAGACTGGAAAAGATCGAATAATTAATGTATTATTCATCATGATTAACATTGGGAATATGTTCTAATTTGAACCATATAAAATATGAGACGTTCCATTCGCTTGGTGAAAAGTGATTGCTCAAAATTCTCGATCGATTCTTCCAGTGAAAAAATGCC
This sequence comes from Gonatopus flavifemur, assembly GCA_018340375.1. Taxonomy (NCBI): domain Eukaryota; kingdom Metazoa; phylum Arthropoda; class Insecta; order Hymenoptera; family Dryinidae; genus Gonatopus; species Gonatopus flavifemur. The sequence goes on along the minus strand of JAFFJZ010000003.1, from coordinate 41,750,583 downwards.
TAGATTTGACCAGAGATGGCGAATCGGACAGGATCACCCTTCTTTAATCGTGAAAGATGTGCTTGATCACTTACATCATCAACTTTCGCCTAAAATCGGTCAAATCATAGGAAACGATATACGATAATGGAAAGTTCATACTCGTGACATCTATGTATGTGTTCGCTTATGGCATTTTCATGATCGATGTTGTTACTTGATCTCGGTAACGCGTCTCTTTCAATTCAATACGGAAATGAAATATGAAACGGATGTGACTTTCTTTAGTGACTGTCTCAGCATAAAGTGAATGAACAAAGTTATTAATTACTGGATTTTTTGAAGAAATTCGTTATGAGAAACTATAAGGAACTATGAATCGATCCTTTCAGCAGAAGAAATATCAATCTTGTAAACTAAGATGGTCGTTGATGAGAGATTGTGGAATTTATGAGCAATTTTCGGGGAATTATAGTAAGCCCTGTATTCTTTTGGAAAAATTGAATTTCGAAATTTTACCCCATGTTTTAGAACATCCAGTTCATGAAAGACTATTTGATATATTTCAAAAAATTTGAATCAACCCTTGAGTCCACTTTGTGAAATGAATCACGGATATTTGACCTAAACCACGCGTCCAGTACCGGACATTTCTACGTTGCCTCTACGTTGCCTCTACGTTGCCTCTACGTTGACTGTACGTAGAATCTCCGTCCATTCACCTTGTTTCCAACTCCACCATTTATCCACGTAGAGTCCACGAAGATGCGACGTGGAAATCGGTGGTTGTGCTATTAGGGCAGTATCCAGAGAATATAAACAACCCTGACACAGTTTTGAATGAAGCCTATTAGAAATTCGACAGGGAATTCTCTACACGGAAAAAAGAAAACAGCAATGGTTACTGTGAATCACAAAAATACATTGAAACTCAAATTCATTCCATGCAGTACTGCGTTTCTCAGTTCTCATTACTGTCCAGTCAGCACTGACGAATTTCATTACAATACCCATCACTGTGATCACGCTAATCCTCATTATCCAAGCGTGTTTTCATTTGTTTTTCAACCAATCGCTGTCATTCACAGTAACCAGTAATGTTTTATTTTTTCCGTGTATCAGAAGGATGACCACGGTGAGGCTGCAATATGGAAGTCACATTTGCAGAAAAATTTTAACTCCTTCATAAGGTCTTGAAATGATAATGGCGCCACCAGTAACTTGGTGTCGATGAGCGAGAACATTTGAGATGTCGAGAATACCAAAAATGCCACAAATGTTCATGAGACGCAAATTCTGAAGATTCAAAACATTCTTCAAGAGTATGGGGTTTGAATTAGGGATTAAAATGATACAATAAAAATAGAAAATGTAAAAAATAAAATGTTTTTTACTGTATATATTCTGTTTACGTAGTATAAAATTTGGAAACCCGTTTAGTGAGTTGGTGATTCTTTTTCTCACTTTTATTCTTCGTAATACATCATTGCTACATACGCCGAAATGTGTATGTGTGAATAATGGTACTCAAAATATCATTAGCATGATTCTGACATGGGAAAGACATAAGAGAAGGATCCTCCGAATCATCAAAAGAAATGTTTTCGATTATATTTGTGGAATCTTGATATTTTTGGAATAGACGTTCCAATGTATACATATATCTCTGTACATTTTTCACGTGATCCCATTGTAAATCATAAAAAATGTAATCATGAGACCTGCTTTTAACAAATATCCAAAAGTACGGAAAGAAATTCATAAACCAATGGATTGCAGTCGAAGAAATTGAGGTTACGTGAGATCAAAACAATTGAAGGATCTTGTAACCAAGGTCAGAATCTTATAGGCAAAGGGGTTGCGGGAGGGCAGAGGAAGTGACTCCTAGTTACACGTGGCGCTTCTTGCGGAATTCTTATCGTTATAACCACGATTATGTATAGAATGGATATCGAGTGTCAGGGGCCTGATTTAGGATCATACAAGAATGTGAAGCAAGGTTGTTATAAGGTCACAGTCTGGTTTCCCTTCGCAATAATTCTACCATGGGAGCCTATTGAAACTCAATCAGAATTGCCTTGACTCATCCGTATCTGAATCACATAGTGGATGTTGAGATATCCTGAAGAGGATTTCTTTACCAAAAATGTCGGAAAGATTCGGAAAACAACTGAGGTAACCATCGCGAGAGAAAGCCAAAAAACGGCTGGTTTTTCTGTTCTATGGCAGTTTCTGTGCTGGTTTCTTTAAAAACCATCCCGAACATTTCTGACATTTCTAATAGGACTAATAAGAATTGCCCTAAGAAGACGGTCTTTCACATAGGGGAGAGTTGCCTTGGTTGGACCATCGCCTTGGATGGACCACCACCTTTTATTGCCAAACGAAAAAACTTAGATTTCTTCCTTTGGCAATGAAAGGTGGTGGTCCATCCAAGGCGATGGTCCAATCAAGGCAACTCTCCCCTATATGCTTTTTTTCATCAGGACCGCCAAAAATTCTTCTATCTATATCTCATCTATATCGAAGTTGTTTATGTAAATGTTGAGTGAATCTAGAATATTAACGCTGTCTCACAATACAGGAATAAGAGTAGTGAAGTACAAGAGAGACGAATTCTCAGGCTCCTAGACGAAAGTCCTGATTCAGAAATGTTTGGTTTTCCTAATCAGGATTTCATCTCTCCTCTGTGTTACATTTTTACTGTGCCTCAGCAGATACTCAAGCCAGGCCCTGAACAAGAATCGAACATGCCCCCATCTAGGCCTGATGTTTCTCACATTCGAATTTTTACTGAGAAAAGTTCGACATCTATTACAGATCCTTTTCAGACTCCAACCAAGTAAATAAACTTCTTTTCAGTTGCCAAGTGCATCTTCTTGAGGGTTCGAAGGAAATGCACCTGACAACAATAAATTATCCATCATCCCTGTTGGAATCGTTTAGAAACTCATGGCAACGCACACAGTGGAAAATTTGGTGTTGGAAACGGTCCACATAAAGTTCGTGTTGAAAATCAACACAGATGAGTGTCAAACTGACAGATTTTTTATGTAAACCTAACACTTTAGTATGTTAATTTTACACATTCTTTGTGTCAATACTTGACACAAACTCTGTGTGGACCGTTTGGGACATGCAAGTGTGTTAAAAATACACAAAACTTTTTACTGTGCACTATCAGAATTAGTAGATACTCATTGATTCCCGGAGATTCCGATGTGGATTGCTATGGGGCAATATTTACGTCGATGGTTCTAGTATGACGAATAAAAAATTGAAATTACAGTATGAATATATATCCCAACGGTCTTTAAAATGAAAATTTTACAATGTGTATTTTTTATCTGAATGTGGAGATTATAATCTTACATAGTCCGATTCTTTCGTACTCAGATAGCACAAGAGTTCTGAAAGAATTCTCCACGAATAGATTGTACCCTTCATAAGTCAACTCTAAATTCTCTCTACTGCATATCCCCAACAATTCTCATTGATCTTATGTTGTATATCTTTTTCTAATTTGATATTCTCTCAGATGATACGGATGAAAAAGTTTGTTTCATATTATTTTCATTCTGTAGATCCGAATCAATGAAATGTACTGAGAATCAGTGAATTTCACTGATTCGGATTCAGAGAGTAGAATTTTGGAATAGAAATATAGAGAGGACGCGGGATTGCCGTTAGGAAGAAGGGCAAATTGATCAATCAGGTATTCGAGTTCCTGTGCCTGCCAGACTTTCGTGTCTAAAGGTTAGTTCGGTAACTGTGCTGCCCCGGAACCGGTTATAAACTTTTAACGAGATATGTATTGAAGCGTGTTAACGATCTTGAATGACAAATAGAATCTGTTTGTGCAACATAAAACGTTTCTGAAAATTTGATTGGTTGTGACACGTAGTGAGTAGCACGAGGCGAGATAAAGGGAAGATACCGCGCTTTGATCCCGAAAAACTGAACTCCAAATGTAATGCATATTATGATTAAATGTTTGTCTTTGATGAAGATATGTTCTAAAAGATTAAGATTACTAAAGTATGTATATCACGTGTGAATTGTCAAACTAATAAATCTGATAGCCATTGTTCATATTCTTCTTTTATATTCAATCAAATATTATTTTTTGTACAAAACTCGTATAGAACGAATTTTGGGATTTTGGAATCGTTCACTAGATTCAGTTGTCAGTTGATGTGGGAAGTATTTGAATCGAGTTTGATATAACTGTGAACGCAACAACCGCTTCTATATAAAATCAACAGTCAAAATCCAATCATACCATCATCGTATATTACATATTCTTATGACGACACTTAATCTTTTGCGAAGAAGATTATATGAAAGATGTTAGAAATCATAATCTCCGATGATGTATCACTCGAATTTCCATTATAAAATTGAATTTCCCATGTCTAGATCAATAAGTTTTTTATGGATCGTTCTAATCATCATGGCGTTTCGATTGAAGAATAATGGATCTTAGATTGTCATTAAGCGGGAATCTATATATTATTTCATAAAATATTGGATTCGTAATTAAAATGCATGAACGTATCGTGCATTCGTACCCCACGCGTATCATGTAGAACTAAAATTTTCGAACATTTTTCTCGAAATTGCATAACTATCATACAACTGTCTTTGGTGCACACAATAGATCAGACATTTCCATACGTTTTATCTCTGTACACGACAGTGACATCGATAAGCACAGTTCATGATTCAGTTCTAATACAGGAACATACGTTCAGCATACTTCATGACAATTAGAACGCCCAGATCTCATTTTTTTCTCCTTTTGCTGAAGAAAGAATTCAATATCATGAATCAATGATGCGACTCTCTTAATCAGTTCTCCCCCAAAATATCGCATCGCATTATCTCTGTGGAACATCTCGTCATTTCGGAAGAGATATCCCTATATCGTATCTCCTTAATGGCAACGAGAGAAGATAATCTAACGATTCTTCTCTCGAGTTAGTGACATTCATTATCGATCAATGACGTAACGCAATGATCTAACGTAGGCCTTGATGATTTATTATCGTGAGGGACTTCATTGATAAAAAAACGGTAGAATATATTATTATAGATTCCCAGTTTCGTAAACAGTCTTTCTTTAGTTCAATTGTGTACAGTTCTGATATTTGCATTTCATCGAACGAAAATATATTTATCTCCGACTGGAGGATGGGTAAATTAAAATTCTTTACTATTTAAGACCATCCCCCACCGCTGTGGTTCATACATCCATGGCATCGCCAACGTATCCCTCGTCGGGACTCTCGGGGTGATGAGGAGGTTGTAATTCATCCGCTCTGGCGGCGGCGGCTGCCGCAGCTTCTCTAGCGGTTTTGCTCATGAGAGACCTAGGCGACAGAGGAGTGGTTTCCCCTCTATAAGCGGCAGGTGGAGATGGGATGAACGGTGGGTCCGGGAACACCGGAACTGGAGGTGATGTTGGTGACATAGGAGGCAACTGCTGCTGTAATGGTTGTCCTACCGGTTGAAGCGGTGGTTGAATCGGATGGATCGGGGAGACCAAACGGATTGGTGGCACGGTTTGCAGTGATTGAAGAGGTTGATTAGTAGGATAAGGATATCCTTCGGCAGTGTACCTGGTATCTGTTCTACCCAATACAGGATCATAAGCGGTGGACCTAGCCAAAAATTCAGCTTCGCGAGAGTATCGCGCGGGGGGTGCTACCGCCGAGCCTTCCGCCATTCTGTGTCGTAAACGCGGTAGAGTACACGATGCGTTGAAAGGTATCTTAGGTAGGCCGAAGTTCAATGGATATCCATCCTGATCGAGGTAACTCAATTGAGGAAGATTAACCGTTGGTCTCAAATCTGACGACTGCATGGAATAACTGGCATCGTATCCTGGAATTTGTCTATCGCTTAGTTGCTGTCTGTACAATTGACCGTATCCCATATCGGTACTCTCTGGAACTTCGTTTATCAAATCAGGTTCGGTAAGGTATTTCGAGACTGGACTGCCGTAAGATCCTTCTGCACCGATACGATGCTCTCGATTACGTTCCAATGTTGCAACCTGATGTCCGCTGCACGGTACACCGTGTTGTTGATGCTCGCAATTCATTAATCCTCCATTCCCTTTTCTACAACCAGTGATACTGGTGTTGGTATCTTTGGTTATTGGCAGGACCGATTTGTTTTGCGACACAAGGCTTTTAGAGTTACGTTTCCTCTCTCGACGTCTTCTTTTCAAGCAAAGAACAACACCTCCTACGAGACAGCTCAATGCCAAAAGTGTTCCTAATAATGCACCAGCCGCTATCGCCGCTACGTAACTGGAAGATGGATTATCGTTTGGCGGTTCCACGGTCACTTTTTCGCGAAATAACACTCGTAAAGAAAGATTGGCTTCCGCTGATCCTGCTCCGTTCTCAGCGATACAGGTGTAAATACCCTCATCTGTGGATTCCACTGAATAGATGTAGAGAGTACTGGTGATATTGGTCTGCCCACGTTGTCTGTAGATATATCTGGAACACAGAACCGTCACGTGTTTCGTAGACAATGAACATACCTAAGGGAATCTCATCGTTGTCCATTAAATTTGTGTTTCATTGACAAACTACCATAATCAGAGGTATTGTTGATGGCTCACGTAGGTAATGTAATCGTTTTAGATGTAGTGTAGTAATTGGTCGAAGTAAACCGATTCAAGTTCTAACGTGGAGATATAATAATTTTCTCGATCAAAACTGACAACTCAATAACATTCTTTTGGAATCAGAGTCATCAAAGAATACTCTCAAAATTCAAAATACTTTAAAAAATCTTTCCTTGAATGAGAAAACAACGGATTGCTATCTGAGCTCATTGAATGATCCTCGGAAATAAGATTTGGTATCAAATTTGTTCACAATTACCTCAGTAGAAATAATCGAGAAATTGAAAAGAAAAATCTAAGCTATTTATTCTTACAGTAAATTCCAATATAATGATTTGTGTAATACAACCGTAATTATCCTCTCCCAAAGGGATTTTCAATAATATGTCATAATTCATTCAAATTTCAATACACAGTGACTATGAAATTCTAAATTCTGTTGAATTAATTTTGAAAATTATGATCCTGTCATTGATTTTGAATAATGTAGTGCCTGCCTCCGATGAGAACAACAATTGAAATATTTTATATCTATGATCATTCACTTTGTCACAACGAAGTTTTCATATTCAAACGGTTCTATGAATTCCTGCAATCTCGCAATCTGATATTCAGAAATTGAATGAAATGTCAAATGGTTCAAATTACGATAGCTGTGATGCATGGAAACAAGAATCGAGGATGCAATATGACGTGTGATTTGTTTCGAAAACAATATATCAGTTACAAACCTTTCATCACCATCGCGAATTCCGAATCTCTACCATCGGTTTCCAATGAACTCAAATTCACACGAAATAGCGCCATTATACATGTTCTGGGGGAATATCCTACTTCAATTATTTTCATTTTGGTAGATTTAATTATGTACCGCATACAAGTTGTGAAAACCAATTATACAGTACGATAACAAAGACCTTGAGCCTTTGAAATCCCAAACTACAACATACAATGAGATATTGTGAATCTGACTATGAAAGTATCAGGTTGACAATTCAAAATTCACTTTACTGATTGAAAAGGAAACGGATAGATTGCGCTGACTGTTGATTGCTTTTTTGTCTGTTCCCTATGTGATGGACTCAACATATTATTCCTTCCAACTGTCGAGGAAAATTATTCCAATATTTGTGACGATTAGATCTCCGGTCTCCTAACATCATCACATCCCAATCAGGACCAGAACTCTGAGATATACTCCATGTCCATTCGTTTCCTTCGGGATGCAAGTGTATCGTATAAGAACCTAGTATCTCATTCTTTTTAAAATGATTTTTTTTACCAATCCGCACGGAACTCTCGTTTCAACTGATCAAGAATTGTAGAACTATACTGGATGCCACCAGAACTGGTGCTTCTTTGTGCGATTTCAACATTCGATATAGCAACTTCATAATTACGAAAAAAATTACTCTAGTGATTATTTTAATCGTCATCGGTGCATCATATTAACTGGAGATTTCAGATCATTCCAACCAACAGCATCTTGCTATTGTTATGAGTCCGTAATTTCCTTGAACAGAGCTTGATCACTCGAAATGGATATTGATTCACTGTTTAATTATTATTTATTGATAGAAAATGAAGTAATAACATTTTTGAAATCTCACTCCCCTTCGTTAGAAATTCAAACATTCATGCCAAACATCCACGAATATTCAAATATTCTTTCAACATTGAGGGTATCCTGAATGTTAAGGACTTAAGTGGTCAATTAAATATCCAATGAATATAAAAACAAGATTTCTTTCGAATGCGAAGATAAAAGTATATTCACATTCCTCAATTAGACGGGATGCTTCCCATTCGACACAATTCGACTTTTATTTTTATCGCAATGATTCGGTAATATTCACAATCGCATTACCGTTCAGTTCCAGTCCATCTTACACCAATATTCTAACGTAACTCCTCACGAGAATCCTCAATATCGTTACGCTACGGGGTTTGTGCGCATACTTATCTCTTCCTCCGGATGTTAATGCCCAACTTTCCCTTTTTCAGCTCGTTTATCGCTTCATATACATACAAGGTGAAAAATAAAGGTGACATTCAGCACCCTCGTCTAATACCCGTTTTTATTGTGTCTTTCTCCGTTCTCCCTTCATATCCGTTACAGCGATTTAGCTCGTATATAATTCACGAATAACCTTTCTTTCCTCTTCATTTCGTTCTTATGTTTTACGGTATCTAGAACATGATCTTCCATTCCCATAGTGCTGAATGTCTTTTGTATTTATAAAGAATTGATGAAAATTTTTTTCTTCTTTTCATCACCATCAACGTGAACGAGTGCATGCCTGTTGGAATTTTCTCTCTCTTCGAAACTTTTATTTCGCTTGATAGCAATTTTTCTTTTTCATTATTCCTTTTGTCTCTTGTGGAGAATTACTGAGTTTGGGAATAATATCAGTAGTATTTCGTCGTCTATGATATTGTTGAAGAATATTCCAGATTTTTCACTGTTTTCGTTATTGAACTTGAAACATTCTCCATTAAAACAAACATTAACAAATTACTGTTACTTTCATATCAAATGAATGAATTACTCGAATACGATATTTGTCCGCTATTGAATTTTATACGCTACCTTATGGTCAAGTTGGAATTACGAAATTGTTTGATTTCGCTCGACTTCCGTAAAGTCAGTCTTATGAGCTGAGCTGAATGTTACTTGGAGTATTAAAGCAATGTTAACAAAATATATTCCCACGAACCTAACTTTCTTGACGAACGAGCATAGTCCAGGACAAAGATAATAACTTTCTTCATTTAGACCCAAGGATCAAGTCTTTGTTGAGTTTCCCTCATATTTCTATTAAACTTGGAGTAATGGCGAATTTCATTGTAGTCCAGTTTAATCACCTCTCTTATCACTCCATGAGAAACGCTATTTAATAACGATCCAAGAGAATCGTTATGATCATTTCATTCCTCAACCACAAATCAAATTCCATAAACAATTGATTCTATTTTATTCCAATCCCATTGCTTTCTCATTCTTCAAATTATAAAAAACTGAATCGGATCAATGAAATAAATCCTAGATTATAAGTATGCACGTACCTTGGGAAGACCGATGAAACTATCGTGAGAGAGTCATTCTCGTTTTGGGGTTCGCAAGGTTCTCCATTGAACCACCATGTAACTTTAGCTACGGGTATCGCGTGAACATCACACTTCAACGTCACGTTACTTCCTTCATAAATTTCAATTTGTTCCTGAAGTTCGATTTGCGGGAGACAGGCGAGTTCGTTGACTTTAACCGTCTTGATTTGTTTGCCCCGTAGTCTCGTAGGAGCATCACATACCGGTTCAGATTCCTGAGGCGCGGCAGGTGCGGATTCTTTCAACCAACTTTGCATGGTACGTAAACGACAATCGCAGAGCCAAAGATTGTTATGTAACGTCAAACCTCGAAGATTTCCACCAAGCGGCAGGGTATGATCGGGAACATTGGTGAGTTTGTTTCCATCTAATCTCAGCCATTCGAGCGAATGAAGACCATTGAAAGCACCTTGCTCTATCATGTCCAATCGACACTGACTCAGTTCAAGATTGGTCAGTTGGCTCAATGGATGGAAAGCGTTCTGATGAATCATCCGTATGGGATTACCGTTCAAAATCAGTCTCATGAGACTCGGATATGACGAGAAAGTTTCCGTTGGTATGTCTTCGATCGAGTTCTCGGATAGATCCAATTCCACGAGACCAACGAGACCAACGAAAGCGCGTGAAGATATTCTGCTGATGTAAGATTTACTCAGATACAATCGTTGGAGGTTTATCAAACCCAACGAGTGGAAACATTCGGCTGAGAGTTCAACTAAATGATTGTTCGAGAGATCTAATACTTGCGTTTCTTCTCTTGCCCCAACCGGCAGGGTTTTTAAGTTCCGATTAGCGCATTCCACCCATTCTTTGCCACCTTTCCATTTACACGTGCACGACGCTGGACAACCTTCGGCGACAAGTACGGTTGAAATCAACATCATCGTACTCATGAAAGCTCCTTTCCACCATCGGGTTTGTATACTCGTGCACATTGCTCCTTCTTATCCAAAATGACCTTCGAGGTCTTCGATCGGCGCTCTGTATCAATTCATCCTTGATTTATTTCTTCAAGATCTTATCGATTCTATTCTCCGAATCCAATTCGGTTCTCCGTTTAATTGGTTTTTCGTATCCATGCTTTCATTGATTTCTGTGAACAAAAAACGTATCACACGGTTATTTGAATAGTTCGCAACAATCTGAATATTAGTTTGTATTCGATCAGCGATTATAGGTGCGGTTTTAAATTTATACGATGCTATCATGGAACAATGGAACTGTTCTAATAATGGTGAATGGGATCAGTAGAGTCAGGAATATAGGGATGTGTGTCAATACCAAGTCAATCAGTATTTGTTGAACATGAGTTTAATATGATGTGTGCTATGTAACAGGAAAGCACCAGAATAAATGATCTGTATTAAATCCGCTATTTACTAAGTACCGATGGCGCATCAATTCCATTCAAATTATATCTATGAAAATATATTTATACAATACATCCAGAGAATTTCAATTCAGGCAGTATGGATTCCAAAAAATCAATCGATTCCTCAAGTTTAGAACCGTAGATTCGAGGAGAGCAAACTTTTCATTCAAAATCAAAGTAGGAGGTTGATGAAATGGTAACAAACTTCTCGAGACTTTCCAGTGGACACTTATGAGAGGAAGAGATCTTTGAGAGGTCTTTTAAAAGAGCTATTTCGATGTTATCAGATTGATATCTGATCATTTTTCTGAGATCTGAGAAGAAATCCTCTGAAAGAATTCATTTGAATAGAATTCTGACTTTCTCTCATTGAACTTAGAAATCGACGCATTTGATAACATTTTGATGCATTTTTGTTAACCTTCTGAAAGGTCTATCTAATCTTACAAATATTTTCAAGATTTTCAAGAGCTCTTAGTGATAACATATTGTTCACTTGGTTACAGCATTTGAGTAGGAAACAATCTTGAAATGCCACACTCGTTTCATTACTTTTGGAATGATTACTTGAAAAATCTAAGCCTCGGAGTGAGGTTTGACTGCTGAATGAAGTTAGAAATGAATCCAATTTCTGCTATTGCACTGGTAACTTTTAACATTTTTAAAGTACTCAAGGCTCAAATGAAAAGGGTTCATAGAACAGGAAGAAGGAAGTAATAATCGTCCCTGTGACGGACAGTAATCCCTTCAAAGTTCACAGCGACAAAATTCATGATGATAAAATCGAATGAAAGTACTTTTATACTGGGACAGTACCAAGTACAGGGCAATCAACTATGCTATATTCTTCGTTTCATTAGTGTCTTCCCCAGCAACTATCCCCATTCTCTTTCTCTCGTCTATTTTGAAGATCAAAACCGCATTTTGAATTCTGGTTGAAGTCTGGTGTATTTCAAATGGAAATTATGAATTGAACTCATCTTCCACTAAGAATCTCACCGCTTTGATGTTTCCATTCATCATTTGAATTTGATATTACGATCGTTTCTCTATGAAATCTCGCTAAAAGGTACAAAACAGAGTTTTGCGATACTTTAGAGAACTCTTGACCTTTCCCTCTTTCTCCAAATTCTATACGATTCCTTAACATCATTTTCAGCCTCAACTGTTAGAACTTACAGAGTTTTATAAAGTTTTATAAGCCATCGCTTATGTCTCAACTGTTCTCCGGAGGAGGCATAACTTTCCAGTCGAAGAGTCAAAAGAGAAGTGAAATTTCAATTCGAGAGATATTTTTCTTCTGAATCTCATTATGCTATTCAATTCCATACCTTGAAAATATGAGAAATAGAGTGAATATACGGAGCTGTAATTGTAGACAATTAAAAAATTTTCTCATTTCATCACGCAGAGATCCTCGTAAGGAATCTCTTTGTGCTCCCTCCGCGAAACGAAATCGATTAATAAATTTTCATAAAATCCGTGAGGACACTCGACGAGGATTATCCTGCTTCCGATATACGATTCCACTCAATTCGGAAAATCCTTCTCCATTCTCAAAATATCACATATATCACGGAATCAATAGTTCTTATCTTGATTTCATGGAAGTATGATCAGCGGAACGAAAGGGGGAAACCGTTTCGTCAATAAAGAAGAAGGAGAAGAAGAAGAAGAAGGAAATTTAGGAATTCTTTAGCGGCGGGAGTTGGAAAAATCTTCCCACATGCCGACAAGTGAGAAAGAAAACTCCTAAAACCGGTGAGGTGGCCTCGAGGGGAGATTCGAGAGCGGATAATAAATTCCATGGACGTATATATATATATATATATACGCGTACGTATGGGTGTATATGTTTTTATACATGCGGTTGAATAAGCGGGAGGAGGAAAGGAGTGTCAGCAGAGAGGCGAAAACATCGAGGCGAAAAACACTCTTTCAAGCCGAACAGCCGATATCAGGATATCAGAATATCGAGCCAAGTGCTATACGAGCTGCATGCAAAAACCTGCGGTTTTTCATGGTTTTATCTGTTCACTTTGCTCTGCCGTTCAACCACGGCAGAAAAAGAAGGGAATGTGCATGTATGTGCGTACGTGGGAATGATTCGATGCACACACATCGGAAGAGGGAAAAGACTGGGATTAAAAATTTGTTCATTGTGGATGATAGAAAAATCATATGGAGAATGCGGAAGAGTTTTTATTCAAACAGCAGTGTGGGAGGTTTCGATTTGCGAAGTTTAGAGCGAAATCTCGGGGGATTCTTTATAATTTTGAAATAAAAGTGAAGGAAAATAGTGAAATTTATGTGAGGATTGAACGGGAATTCTGTTTTCACGGATTTTTGAAAGATCTCTCATGGGTTTTCGTGTACTGATTCTGTATCCGTTGATACAAGCGCAAATTCTGCAAATAAGCACATCAAAGCATAACGAGAGGTACATGAGAACCAAAGAAGAGATCCGAATGATTTTCTGGGTCAAATCGGGTTTGAAAGTACATAAGCCATGGATTGAGGGTTGTGGTAACAACACACTCAAAGCATCTACGGATATCCATAAGCTCTTCAGATGCTTCAAACTCAACCTTAATTCACTCTTTGACTTTAGAATAATGGTTTTATCTTCCCATTTAGAGACTGATACTGTTTGCTTGGATAAATTGTGTCTTGATGTAGTCAAAATATACTTATACATGGAAGAAAATAATCCACTTCGGTGACTAGAAATCAGCTGTGGTAACTATTTTCTGTATTCGATATTTGGATAGTGGGAAAAATTGCCGCAAAAATGAGATTTTAGCTCCTTTAGCAATAACTTTTCGTATAACACATCGTTTTTTTCCCGCGTAGATCAATGTCAAAGGTAGTGTATCCTCACACACGGTACTCAAATAATTGAATAGAAAAATAGGAAGGAAAATCCATCAATTCGAACAATTTTGAACATTATAATTGCAGTGTGAGAAGGAATTCCAAAAATATTCTTTTCCTGTAGCCGCGGGAGTACGTGAAATAAAAAAATTCAATTCAAAATCATCCTCTCGAACATCTCTGATGTTTTTTTTTCCATTTTTTCCAGGGGCAGAATTTTCCGATGGAAGGTAAAAATTCATGTTCATGTCTTTACATGCGTTACAGCAATTTGGGAATAACAATCTTGTTCTCTTGTATTTCTAACCCGATGAGTTTTTTTCTAATCCTGAACAAGCAACATCACCTGTTCTCGACATAACTTGTCGAATCACGAACGGAAAATTGTACCAGAATTGCATTGTACCTACATGTATACGGTTCAAAGTGAATAGACCTTCCATTTTGGAGTCCATTCTTCTGTTTGAAGAGAAGAATATATTTATGTTTTTGTATAGGTGTTGTGAAATCGTTCACTGAAATAGCAAAGTAAAATTATTCACGATGTGATTCGAGGTACGACAAATTTCATTATATAGTTAAATTGATTACAGTATTCAGTGTCTATATTTACAGATTTGAGTGTGAAAGACAACTGCTTTCTATCTCGTTACAGAAATTCCATTGTGAATTGAGTGAGTTTCCCGCGTTTTTCTGAGAAGAAGGGGAATATAATGATCAAAAAGCAACTTAATATAATAAATATTTTCTGTCAAGTACAATAGTTTGATCAGTTCTGAAAGGCAATTGCTTTCCACAACGTTGAAGGTATGCGTGCGCCGACAACGTTGGGAAGATATTATTGCTTGTGGGGACTAATAATATGATTCAAAGTAAAGATATGAGAAGAAAAAGTGTTTACTTTGAACAAGGAATTGAAGAAGTCATTTCTCTTACAACGATGTGCCATCCACTTCTCGCTACAACAAAGTAAAACAAAAAGTTCCCAGTTGCGTGTTCCAAGAAAGTACAAGAATATTATTCTTTGGGTAAAGAATAGGAGATATGATCGATAGATAAGGAAATTGCAAGGGAAAAGAAAGATAAAAGGAAACCAAATAAGAAATTGAGGAAGTCGAGAAAAGATGGTGAAAAATGGGAGTGGAAAATAAACTGCACTCGATTTTGTCTGTTCGCCAAGTTGGATCGATGAGATGAAAAGTAAGGGAGAGGGATGGAAGGACAGATAACGAAAGAAAAGGGAAAACGAAATGGACGGAGAGGAAAAAAGATTTTCCAGTCTTTGGTGGTTGATTCGATACTCGATGATCAAAGACTCCTGATGGAATTCGGCTTTCCCGCATACGTCCTTCGGCAAAGCATTAATCGAACTTCACGTTATGCTCATATCAGTTACGAATTCGGAATCCCTGATTCCATTCGCAATGTGATGAAATAACACTGAGAGTTACAAAAAGTTTGTTCCAACATGATTCTAATATTATATCAATTCAACAGTCCCGAGAACTGCATCAAGTCCAGCGAATGATATCCATGTCAAAGAGTTTCCGAGCGAACAAAAGCTTCCAACTCTCCAGAATTGATATTTTAAGCAAATTATCTTGAGAAACTGTTCCAAACTTTCGAAAAATCAAACTGCATTCTTGAATATATTCCAAAATTGTATAGATCAATTACACTCACATTTCAGCAAACAGATATTTTACTTTAATGAAGAAAATCAAAAGCTGCTGACCGAAAAAGGGATTGGTTAATAGAATACATATCCAGAATTAGAATTCATGACGAGATCACTGAAGTGATACTAACAGCGTGATATGGACGAAGGTATCGAAATTAGTCAATCTCCGTAAGTGATGATTCTGATAATTACGAGGGCAAAACTTGTAACAAAAACTTGGTTGAATAAAACTGATATAGGTCGAGGATTTTTTCAGAATTTCCCACAAATTACTGTTGCCACCCAATGAACGATAACGCTTCATCCGTTTAATGTCCCTCATCAGCGTCGACAGATGATGCTCCTGGGTTATACGGAGTAGAGAGAAAGCTACTTGGTGATTCAGCTCGCAAAGGGGTCCGACGGCGTCGGTAATAGGGCAATGCTTCACGGCGCCACTCTTCATCCCCTTTTAGTTCCGTCCAAAAAGTATAGTCTCAGGATCCTTCTGCTTATTCTTCTCCTCCTTCGTCTTCAACGTTGTTGTCGTCGCGACCCTCGAAGCAAAGAACTACGACGACGACGACGACGACGACGACGACGACGAGGAAGAAGACGGTGAGGACGAAGAACGCGCGTCGCCTAGGACTTAAGCTCAGCCAGGGAATCGATGGTGCGGCATTCGGTAATTTTATGGCCCGACGGAGCGAATTATGTTAAAAGATTGCTTCCTCCAGTATTTTGTCTAACTCTTCTCCCGTTAGCTGTCAAGTTAATATAACATGAACTCTTGAAGGTCGGAAGGTTAATTAAAAAAAGTGTCGTGTTGTAAATGATCGGGGAAGAATAAGATGTAACCCTTCTCAAATGAGAATACTGTACACTTAATCTGTACGGAACAGTCAACTGAAGGCTCTACTGAATTTGATAAAGTGAGAAAATTGACTGAATTTGAATGCTAGGATTCCAAGAAGAGATTTCTTTGGATTTGTTTGTTTTGCGGCTGTTGAATGATTGACAAGTTTATAAAATTAAGTGCCGAAGGGATACGGGAACTGATTTTTGTAGAATCGATTAACCGAAGATTTCGAGATAGTTCTTAGAAATGTACGGACAGAAGAACAATCTTGTCGTGACTGGAGTTGGATACCCAAATCAATGGGGTTTCGCACAACTTTATTGATTCTTTTCTCGTCGCGTCTCAACAAACAACAGCTAAATTTATGAAGATGCGAAAAGAATTCTGCGCAAGTGTAGAGTTAAATACGAAATATTCAAAGGAATATGTGCAATATTTGATCTGATTTTTATCTATAATCGATTTTTTGCAATTTTCTAATGATATATTGATCGTATAGATGAATTCGAATACAGCTGATAATAGCTGAGCTGCTGCTATTTAGAATCAGGTTTAAATACACATACAAGTATATAAACATATATTCGATAATGGCTCAGGTATATAAGCTGGAAGTTATTTATGGAAATGATGAGATTGGAAAAGTTTAGGAGGACATAAAACAGCTTATAGGATGCAGGATACTGGATGAGAATGGGATCATAACGAGCGAATGGGATATAATGATCGGGATATGGAGGGACAAAGGAAAGATGATGGATGCTGTAGCAGAAGCAGGAACAATACTGGAAATGGAATAATAGAATTCTGTAATAAACTTGAATTAGATGTTATGAACGAGATGTTTGAAAGTTATTTGCTGTATATTGATCTATTCTGAGAAACTTAGATTGTTTCAGAAGTCTTATGTTAGAGAGAATTAGAATCGAGAGTTGCGAATTTGATTGAAAAAAATGACTGTAAGTAATTTGTTTGGATTCTTTCATTCTAAATTTGAGATCATTGTAACAACAAATGAACAAACAACGATGAGAAAGAGAAATGTATATAATATATAGAAAAGTATAACATCAAGCAGGGGTATTCAAGTTCTCGTAAGTTTTCATGATGGGTTGAGAAAAGAATAATAATATCGGCTAAGTTGAGATCCAAGTGATCTTCGTGGTATTGCGTGATTCTTCGGACTCGTCCAGGCGTGACTGACTTGAATCATTTCTCACTTTTATTTCTTTTCCCTTTCTCTCTTATCTATTTCCCCTCTCGTGTATCATATTCCGTCATTTCCAAAGGCCTTCTTCTACAATGAATACTTCGATACAGTTGTTCCAAAATGCGTATGAACAGCATAACGTGTTCTCTACAACAGAAATAAATCTTAACACTCATTTGCCTTTTTTCCTGTGTTGAACTGTTCACGATTCTCAGGAAATTGACGTATTTTATTCCTAATATCTATAATTCTACACAACAGAGCAAAAATGTTCTACATGAAAATTTGAAGGAACTACACGGAGAAAAAAAACTAGCGATAATATTGCTGAATCGAAAATAAAATATTGTTATATATCAACCCACAATAAAATCGTAAAAATATCGTTTAAGATTGTTGAATTGGCAATTTTATTGTCAACAATACAACTATGTGTTGTTAGAAGAACAAACATTATTGTATATCCAACAATAAAATTTCAACAATTCACTTATTGCTAGTTCTATGAAACACATTTTTCTCAGTGTATTCAATAATGAAGCTGAAACTAGCAGCCGTAGAGCTAACTCTTATAACTTTTGATTGAACGTTGTTGAAGCTTTTTTCATACCAGAAATCGATCAAGTAGCATCCCATTGAACGTTTCAGATCCCCAAATCTTCAATAAACATTTAATGTGAAAGATTGTGACAATTGGCTGCTAGCTTTACGGCTGCCAATTTCAGTTTCATTATTTAATAGCAGTCATTATAGGAATTTTTCAAACTCCCCTGGATTCTTGAGGGTGAAATTTGTGTTCACTCTAAAGATTAAACTTCAGGATACTCGAGGTTTTGATTGATTTGTATAAACAATGTGGAGGGAAGACTTGGATTTTTTGGAACTGGGAGGCGAGCTGAATCCTTGGAGCTGAATTTTTAATCTTGACACAATGAAGCTCAAAGTTGACCGCAAACGAGGTAGTTGCCAAAATGGAATATGACGTTAAGTCAGGCTCCAAATTATTTGCAGGACCTGAAGTTCGTGTTCTAGTTGAGTCTCCTACAGTTGAGCTGACAGTTTCAAACAATTCCGAGATTTAGAACTTGATTTTGGATCTATATTTAATTTGGCACATTCAGGCCATTGAAGAGTTTTTTGACCTGATATGAATCGACGAGTCTCATCGAAGTCATGTACGATGCGTCACAAAAGGATCTCCTCGCGTAACTTTCAATATAATTATTTTTCGAGAAATAATTTTACAGGATTTATATAGAATTTATATATGTATATTTTAAAATATAAACAAGTTTAATAATAATAATGAACTTTGGTTTCGATATGTATGTTGTAAAGTACCTATACTCTTCATTATTATAATGCACTGAAAGTTATAATAATATATCCCAGTACTATAGAACTTTGGATACATTATGATGATGAAAATAAAGTAATAACATATTTTCTCAATGGATATAGAAGCTGGTCATAAATAAATTCATACTATTTACTGTCTCGCTCTTCATCGTATTGATTCCAATACACTTTGGCAAGATACGTCATCGATAAATTCCTCTGTAAGGCTTAGAGACAGATCATCTCAACCAAAATATTTCATCGCAGAATTTTTTCTCCGGAGAACAACAACCATCCAACACAGTTCAAAGGGAGAAACGATAACCCAATCTCACTTTCGAATCGAAAGAAAATCTCACAAACTATGAAACGATACTACTTTCATCAACAATTTCAAGGATTCAATGGAATTTCACACTTCATTGCAATGAATCTCATTCACGAAGATGAAAATTCGATGAAGATACTCGGTTCATTCCCGACTTTCCCATCATTCGATTTGTCATGTGGATTGCGTAATAAAAAATAGTACTCAGCTATCCGATAAATCGTTAGGGCGAAACGCGAGCAGAAAAAAGAAGCTTTGGAATAAAAATTCTTGGTAAATTGAAAATTACGTTGGATGTCATCTCCTTTGGATACTTGCTGCAAGGTAAACTCAATTTCACGAAGCACGTATACCTCACGTTTTTCGTCAAACTCGTTCCATCTTCTTTCATCTGTGAAGTGGATGAGGAAGGCAGAATTATGTCTCCATCAATCTATACCCCACTCACGCTTGATGTATCAACTGAACTAACTTGAGGTTGATTTTTTTCTCGATGGATCACAAAGTTGCGTCTTAGATCGATAATTATGTGCATTGTTGTTGAGAATATTGTTATTCTTCTGTTTATTTATATAATATAATACTTTTATACCTAATCTCATGAGAATCTTTTGTTTCATGGATGTTGGGTTTGATTATAAAAAAAAAGTTGGTACGCAAATGTTTTTATGAGGGAAATGGTATTTCATACGTTCGTACATAATTTCGTTTATCCATTTTAATTTTTCATGTACAACTCCCTTTCACAGCCTCGAATAATCAGAGTCCTACCGTATCTCGTGTACAAGAATATTAAATTGCACTTCTGAAAATCCAGTGTTCAAGCGAATAATGCTTTGCAAGCGTGTGGAAATATGAGAGTTTTATAATGCCTTTGTTGATTATTTTCGGTGTCAAGAACGGCTGGAAATGTGTGTCTTCGCGATTTATAGAAGAATATATATGTATATTATCATGATGTTTCACAGCTATTATTTATTCAGAACAGGAAAACGGGAAACCAAAGACTTTACCCGAGGAAAATAACATTAGAAAGTTGAACCCAATCAAAAATATCTGATAACTTTAGAAAAGAGAAATTGAGATCAACCCTAGTTCGTAACTTATCATCCATCCCACCATGACGAAACAACATTAACCACGGTAGTAATATATCACCGATAATGCTCGAGCTATAATATTTTCAATCTCTTGAGGTAAACTCGTAGCGTAGGAAATTTTCCGTCAACTACCTTAGAGCCGATGAAATATAATCCATTGATCTCCATTCTATATAGAATCTTCACGATGCTTTATTCCATGAAAAAGCAGATTTTTCCAAGATTCTCGCATCGGCCAACATCGAATGTGCATTATTTCAAACATGTGGAACGAGATAAATATAGTATCAGCAAACGTACATGGTCTAATTTCTGAAAATTCACCTTTCATTGAAGTATCTAAACATGATAAAAATCCACGCTACAACTAAGAAATCTACATATGGAATGGAGAATTCTAATACAGAATTCATAAGGGGAAACGATTCGGAATGTCCGAAAAAACCCTCACTGAAGAGTAAGTGAATTCGAATTGATTTTCGATACATTCGTGTACGACGTACGTTGATTAGAAAGGAATCCATTCGACCATCGAATCTCCTTTCCTCATTCTGTATATCTGTCATAAACAGAGTTGATTAAACGTCAAAGACCCCTCAATCAAAATTCCTGGATGGGGTTCACATCATTGAAGTGTCACTCCATCACGGAGGGCGTGAGCGAAGATTTGATATACATATATATATCATTAATTCTCACGACTCGGATATCTGTTTCCAATAATCAGTTTGTTTCCATTCAAATTCACAACATCAGCCATACAAATTTCTCTATCGGTAGTGGAAGATATGCCATGAAACGAATATTACAAATTTCACGCGCTACTAAAACATGAAACAATATCTGAAACGTAGAAACGAATACAATGAAAATAATTTATCGTGTCTCAGCGTTTTTTATACCCCATTCCTCTCGGTTCTGCTCTTGCTTGTTTAGAAAAATTCCATTTTTAGAGTTTTAATTATGTCCTCGTACATTGTATTCTCCTTTGCAGAAGAATATAACGTTGGGGGGTTTCTAAAAAGAGAAAGATACTTTATCGCATTGCAGTTAACAAGAGACTGAAATTGCCGTTAGACGTCGCCGTTGTCGACATCAACGGCCAGGGGATGAGGTGTACGAAAGTATAGCAACAGAGTAGAGACGAACAGTAAAGAGAATTGGAATGGGTTGAGGTGTAGTCGTAAAGCTACGACAACGACGACGGCGGCGGGCCGGGAACGTCGAAAACGACCGGGTAGCGATGCGTTAGCGTTTCCGCTCCTACTAGAACCTCGCGACACTTTCTGGCTCTGGCGTATGAACGAAAAAAAGGTGTTGAAGAACAGGAGGAAATACGTCGCGATATGTGCTCGTATGTTTATACGACTCGTCTGTATTTTCCTATAAAAAAACTACATAACCATCCATGAATATTCGAGTGAAAAGTATGTCTGGGAACGATCGATTCGTATTCTGAATAATTTATAGAATTCCAGATAATTTATTGTCATTTCAATATTGTTCAAGTGGTCTTCATAGAAAACTGCGGATAATTATTGCATATTTTCTTCATCACGGAGGCTCTATGCGTGTTTAAAATGGGTTTCAATACTGGATGATTTATGATCAGTAGAATAATCCGAATATGGCCAGACACATGTATACGTTTGATACGAATAAAGAATCCAGATTAAAAGAATTGATATATATTTTAAATTAATATTCCAGATTATGATACAGTTACATACCATCCATTCTTCTCCAATAATGTGCTGTGAGAGATCTATCACGTGTATATTGTTCAAATAGATAAATGATAACCAGTCCAACTTAGGTGAAATGAGGAAGTAATTACTTGTGTCTATTTCCGTACCCCCGCATTGTACATAAGAAACGATGCCTTGAACTTTTCCATCATTTATCACCGGAGTGTTATGTCACTCTGCTGACATGGAGGGTATCTTGCGCTAATTCTTTTTTTCATTTGCAGGTTGCTGGTCTTTTGTTTTCTCCCTGTCAACCAGTTAGGGTGTTGACACAATAACATCGACTTTTTACTTATTCGTTCTTTCGCTACATCCGAGTTGAACTGTTTTCACGTACGGAGATAACAGAAGACAAATCACGACATCAGTGCCGTTTTAACCAAATTTCAATCAACAGTCCATCCGTATATTGAAGTAGTCGATATATCGAATCATACTTATCAGTCAAGTGTTTGGCTCAGTCTGTTTGCAATAATAAAACCTCAGGTGTTTCTTTGCAAGAACTTTGATCTGTATAATCCAATTTATAGCTGGATGAACGTCAGTATTTGAAAATTGAATAGATCGTTTCTTCAAATTGAAAATGTACTCCAAGCAAACGTATTTCTTGTACCAGCAAGAACAGATTACTTCGCATTCGAGTGAAATCGCCGGAAAGTTCAAACGCTGGTATTTGAACGTTCAAATGTAGGTTAATAGGTACAAACTGTGTTCTAATTGCAGCGTGATCTATCAGTCCTCGATAGTATCGAGCCATTCACTTATCTTTCTCTCGTAAATACTTTGTAATGATGATAAAACTTGGGGATAAGTAGTTTAGATACTTTGAGGGAATCAAACATGCGGTCCCTAGATGTTCCCCAATTTTCAATGTTCCTGTTTTATCATTGAGCAAACAAAGTGGTTCGAACAAAATTCATCCGTATTTCATGAAATTTTTTCCTCTTCCTCTCTTTCTTCGAAAAACGAAGTATATTGATTTCTCGGAATCCTAAGAACGCATCAGTGAACAAGTATTCTGCAATTGATGAGTTTCTTTTATCATCGTATTGCAAAAGGGTGAAATATCAAAGGAATTTATCGATGACGGATTTTAGTGGAGTAATGCGCTTTCTGGAGACAAGCTTGATTTTTCTCATATAAAGATATCCTATTGAATATCAGTACAAGCAGTAATGTCATTTCATAATTTTTAATAAAAAAATGTGTGGATCTCATAAGAATCAGTCACGAAGATTCCATACATGATCAGTGCATCAGCTTGAGGAAAATCGTTGATTACTTTCAGTCTGGTATTCTTCACTTCCTTATTCCGCTCTTAGGCTGATAAATCGATGGTGTTTTGCAATGAAGTGACTCATCAAGCTGTTTCTTTGAGAATGTTTTTTCAACAGGATATAATGATGTGTTGAAGAGCACGATTAATGAATATCATGTTTCGATGAATTCATTAGAATGAAGTTAATAGACGACAAAACGCATTCCAGAATTCATTACAAGAAAAAACATTAATCTTTCTTCTGTGCACCGAAAGGGGATTTCTCACATGAATATCATGAATCCAAGTTGATGCAGATTAATGCTCTCCGCTCGGCTCGATGCATTACCAAGGTGAATCTTTCGTTCTCCTGGTCAACGAGATAACCATGTCAGCTTCAGGAATCAGTTGTATATATATATATTATACATTGTTTGATAGGCAAGTACAATCTTGGATTCCTTTATCAGAGGAATGTCAACAAGCCACGTAGATACGGGGGATAGTTGGCTGGGTGATAGGTCTTGTCGTTGCGTTACTAGAATAGAGGAGATTGCGGGGATGGGTACTCGATGTGTTAAGGGCAGGAAGTCGCTATTGCGATCGGCCGACAAGATAATCGCATTGTTGGCCATCAGACTGACGTGGGTGTAACTACCCTCGTAAAGCAGTGACAGCCGCGAGTACGCTGGCGGCGACGGTGGTCATAGTAGTGGTGGTGATGGTGGTGGTGGTAGTAGTGGTGAAAACACCACGCTTCATGTCGCAACCGCATCCAACCACAGACACCGCGTTAAAGATAACGGTACAAAGAGCGTCGCGTTGGTTCACACGAATGAGGAGAAAAAATGCGATAAGCTTTACGATACAACACTCCCGTTTCGTTGTCTTCGTTTCATTTGAACTTTTAATACAGAACGTTGAGCTTCGTTTAATGACAAGAGGAAGTGTCGCTGAGCAATAGAGTGAAAAATACAGACATTTCAAATACCATTTCATTTTGTATCAAGGGGTACGTGAATTAATCTGGGAATAAAATGCTGAGAAATGCATACTCGTGTCTCTACTTCTATCATCGTTTCGTTCAGAGTTGAGTACATATTTGTCGACTTAACGCCAAGCATCGAAACGATTCTGAGGATATACGGATGTCAGTGATTTTTATGAATGAAAAAATCTAGAATTCTCTTGTCTGAGAAACGATTAGATTTTGTCGAGTACAAACATTGACATGTATGGGCAGGGTAACGGGGCTAAGAGGATCATTTCAGACTCCAAACTTCCTTTTATTGTACTTTGAACTGGTATTGGAAGTTTCCATCTCCTGCTGATCTCGGGGGCAATACAAAGAACCAATCAATTCTCAAAATAAGCTCAGCTGTAACTCAAGTCAATCGATTTACCTCTAACAGACGCAGTAAATACATCGAAGCGAACTTATCCTTCAAAAACATAAAAATTATGGCGACGTATACTTCCAACTTTCAACTATAAAATTTCAAAAAATCGAAATATCGCGGAGAGAACTATTATCGTAAATCTCGATCAAGATATTTTCTAAATCTTTCGAATGACGATCTTGAATTATCACAGATGAGTGGATTGGTTCAAGTATTGGAATGTTCTGAGATTATTCGAACATTCAAACAACTGCGATATCTTCCCCCAATGTAGACATAACAGAATTTCATCATTCTCTACAGTAACGTATCTCGCGAATCTCACATTGTTTCCTCATTAATTCATTCATTTGATATTTCTTGAGGTATTCTCGTTCCCTGCTATCGTTGTTTTTTTCATCTCTTCATTCTTTCTGCATCAATCCATTTTAGTTTCAACATATCTCCACAACACCGTATTTCTACCACGTCAAGTTTCTTTTTATTGTCGTTTTTATAGCATACACAGCGATTCACACTTATACAATGTCGAAGTGCAAATACACGTTCCGAGAGATTTTCCGATTTCCAGATTTATATCGGATAAACAAGGT
Organism: Gonatopus flavifemur; assembly: GCA_018340375.1. Taxonomy (NCBI): domain Eukaryota; kingdom Metazoa; phylum Arthropoda; class Insecta; order Hymenoptera; family Dryinidae; genus Gonatopus; species Gonatopus flavifemur. Next base: position 41,725,110 of record JAFFJZ010000003.1, on the reverse strand, counting down.
ACTGTTTCCGTTTGCCTCAAGAACCTCTATCATATGTTTCTCACATGTTTTGTTTTTACCCAGTGATTGAATATATTCCATATTCCTTCAACAAGAAACAATTCGTACTTTTCATCAGTTGGATAAAATATCAAGTAAAGATCCTATCGGCTTCTGCATCGTAAATTTATTTCACTCGATTCCCTCCGACAGCACAGACGCAACGAAAGAGGAATACTACGCAGTACACGAATTCCTTGAGACTTCATTAAATGCGACATAATTGCTAATGCAGCACTAACTTCACGGATCGTTGAATGCAAACGTCGATGCAGAATCCCCCTATAAACAGACACCAAAAGGATATCATACCTGAGCAATGGTGAGGCTTCTTTCTTTTCATGCATGACTGAATAAAAGGGCACGAAGGTATATGTTGGTAGTTGTGTGAACATTTCCAGCATTGATCGGCTTGAAAAGAAAGTGTAATCGCTCTTTTCTCACGAGTATCTAGACCTCAATGGTATTCAATGCAGAAGAAGCTTTCATGGATTTCTTGAAAGTTTCAATCTCGATGTCTTGGAATCTTACTTGAAATCAATCTACTTATGTTGTTATTTGTAATCCTCGTTATAATGATAAAATCTACATTTGTGTGAGATAGAAAAAAAAACTTGCTAGTTGATGAAATAATTTAAATCTTCTAGAGAAAGATTGTGATAAAACGGAGGGATGGCTTTTCCGCGACGCTCAGGATTGAATTGAAACGAATAAAAATGAATTTCAGGGAGATCTTATCATCGATAACGAAAGAATTTGCAGTCAAACAGATGAGTTCCATTGGCTCATCTTTTTATAGCGGTTTGTAAGAGGAAAAGAAGTAGTACGGAGAGCTCTTGACGCAGGTGAATTGAAGCTTTCGTGTAAGCCCATCCGTAAGGACGAGACTGCTTTTACCGCCTACGCGCGATCTACTCAGCTAAATTAGAATCCGAGTAATCAGACGATGTTGGAACGACTGTACCGAGTATTCCTTCCCTCTGTACGCATATTCACGTACCTCGGTATGGAAAGTTGCATATGAAGATCCAAGGAATGGAAGAAGTCGATATGGCTTTGAATGATTGAAAATGGAATTGAATTGAATTGGGAGCGATAATGAATGGACATTGAAAAAACTTGCATTTGGTGTATTGAAATACTGGTTCTGAATCCTTGCGATGAGTGAAAATTTATCGAACTTGATGAACAATCGATCGATATAGATCGCTATAGTTACTAAACAAGAAAGAACATCGTTCAATCAGCATCCTTCGATGTCTGGTCACATACGTCGATATCTACTGCCAGGATTGAAAATTTCGCTTTCGTCAAATGATAAAGTACTGAAAAGAATACAATGATCAAATTTTCTCCGAATTTTCTCTTCAAATGAGAGAATTGTCAAACGAAGAATGCGTCTCGATACAAATGTTTCCTGTCGGTCTTGATTGTAAATTGGAGTGCTGTGAGAATCTGCAGTGGGGAGAATGGGCGTGATATCAAAAGATCTTCCTTACGGCTCTTCGTATTGTAAAGTCGGCTTTCAACTTGACTAAGTTGATTTTATCTCATTTATCTTCATAGTCCAATTCCATCTTCTCTCATCTTCGTATGAGATATCGTAAAGAGATTGTCCCCGAATTCTCCTCATAAGTAATTGGAATGTTGCTCGATCGTTTTGTTCCGAATGAAATATCTAATGTAAGTCAATTCTCGTGAGATGATAATGACGTTGTAAAAAAATTCCTTGTATTTATTAGGACATTTTCCATAAATCATGCTTATATACTTGCCGATAATTCCAAACCATTCTTGATACTAGATTGAAAAGAAATCTAAAAACACGTTATTCAGGTCTTTGAATACATGTAAGATATTGGAAACTAAATTTCACGAGTTGAAAATTGATATTCAGTTGGTTGTATTATTCAGTTCTGAAGGTAAGAAATTGGTTTGAATAGAAGTTTGATGCAAATAGGTCAAACGTTGTCAATCTAAGATTTGAAGTAGATTATATGGGGTTCGTGCATAACGGAATTCATACAATTTGTCTTGTACGTTCCATTGTCGGATTTACCATTGATATCTCCTGTCGTTATCGTGAATGGAGTATGCTGAATATGTAAGATGAACGAAATGGCTATCAAGCCATTCCAATGGAATCCTAATGAATTGATATCTATTGTTAATTGGGAATATTTCGGTGGAGTCAGTGTCTTGCATCAGAGAAAATTTGATGATAAAAATTTCTTGATCGTAGAGTGGATGAGGGGTTGGAATCAAAATGAGTTAAGTGTACACACGATTTCTTTTAGAAAACCTGTATCGTTGGGCATAATCCATTAGATTCCTAATTTTTCTTTTATAAAATCGGATTATTCTAAAGCTTCATTCGTCTTTTGTATACGTTATATTGAATTTCGAAGATTCACTTTGGTATTATAAATACTTATTTTCACAATTCTAAAATGGTTTTTATGATAAAAAGTGTTTAATCTAACCTGTCTTCTTTGATTTATAGATGCATGACACGCATTCCCTTCCCTCAAACGAATCTTGGAATTCGACGAGCCTGAGGCATTTATCTGGGACTAATTATTCAATTAGGAGTAATCAATATTGCCAATGCGCTAGTTGCCAACTAAACGTCACAAAGTAGTTCTACGATAATATTTTCCACTTACGTCAACTGAACACTGATACTGTCCTTAGATGATACACAATTGTGCAACTGTACAGGGAATTTATTGCATATAACATAATCTAATCATCGTTTTTTTTATCAATACAAACATTATTCCTCAAAATCAAATTCGCGCGCACTGAACTCCCAATACGTACTCGAAGAATACGGTACATTACCTCACCCTTAGTGCTGATTTACTACTGAATATGGGACAATATGGGAAAAATGTAACTTCTTTCTTCACTATTTTTCTCATTCTCATTTTAGAACAGTGCACCCCTTTCAGACACTCATTTACGTATACACACACAGGGAGAGAAAATGTCTCCTTTCAAGAATATGCTGGATTGAACGAATTCAATTCAATATTTCCTGGTTCAAGAAGATCTTCTTTGAACGTAGTTCAAAGCTTTATTTCTTTGTAGGAACGAACTTTCCTTGTTGTAAAAGCATATTTCTTTCGGATCAGATCATGGAAATATGCTCTTGGAACATGGGAGTACGTGGTTGGTGATATTATTTTGTCCTCAAAGTACAACAACTCAGAGTGAATTGTTGATGATGATCTGCAGGTGATAGTTGGAAATGGTTTCCTCACATCGCATTTGTAATAGAAATTTCATCAACCTAGCAGAACTTGATTCAATTTGAAATTCTATAAATCTAACGTACTAATGATTGGCGGTTAGAAAAGGTACATAGTCAGGGATAAAACGAGTGAAATTTGACAAAGAGTCAATTTCCTTTTTTCAAATGATTCTACTGAAAAGAGCAGATCCTTTCAACTAACATTGTTCATGAGAAAAAGCTACGCTTGCGGTATTCAAGTGATCTTTTCCACTCTGCATGTTTCTGTCTAGTTCTTCAAAGTCGACTCTCTCTCTCTCTCTCTCTCTCTCTCTCTCTCTCTTTCTTTCTTATTTCTCGTTTGTTTTTATCAGGCTTAGATCACAAAAAGTGGAAATAGTGTAATTTTGTGAGAACTGGTATTTTCATTACATCAACTTTTGTGCGTGAAAATGTATCCACGTGATATTTGTGGACTGTAAAACGAGGACTGAATTGAGTTGGGAACAGATGTTTCTGGAAGTTCTTAACCTATGAAGAATACATTAGTACAAAAACTGTTTGAATAAGTGAGTGAAACTTAGAATTCCAAACTCAGGATCTACAGAGTTTGTAATCCTACAATTTAATCGACTCGCGAATTCGCGGGAAAGAATCAGCATGATTAGGTTTCGCAGAATTTATGTTAGAATGTCTTACAATATGGACGGAAAGCTGATCGCTGATCAAGTATCGATGCAGCCAACAAGGTCCAAATACGTACCTGAAACATAAATAAAAATAAAGTACGTTAATTGTGCCAGTATATTCCTATAAACATTGATATGAGAATTGCATGGTAATGAAATTGTTTTTTTCACCAGAAGTGGGGGATTTTTCTCCTACTTTGAGAAACTATTTCAATTTACAGATGAAGAAAAAGTTCATCAAATCATGGTAAAGAATTCTTCATTCATGACAGAACTTTGCGGCCACTAGGAAACTAATTGGAGAGAATTCCACAATTACTTTTCACATTCGAGCACAGAAAAACATAATTCACTATGGTAGCTAGGGATTAGCTGTGGTAGCTATTTCGTGTATTTCATATTTGGATAGCGAAAAAAATTGCTATAAATGCAAGATTTTAGCTCCTATAGTAGGGGAGAGTGGGGACACTTGCACCATGGGGTGATATGCACCACAGCAGATATCTCTTAATTTTCCAAAATTTCTGAACTGTTCTTGCACGTGGCGTTTGCTGAATGGATGACCTAACTCCACACGAGTTCACAGGAATGTGGAATGAATCTCTGTTTTTTTATTGATATCAAAAGGTTTGGCACTCTCAAAATCGTTTGATTTGTGTCTCCTTAGTTTTTCAGAAAAAGTTTCCCATGATGTGTAAGTGATCCCAAACACCACGAACCCAATCTCAATCGAAAGTACAATCGTTGCACAATATTTTCATGATCCACTTTTTGACTGAAAATATCTGGAATTTTTTTGCGAGCATCAGTAGTCTGTTGATGCCGTGAGGGGTGCAATGCACCACAAATTGCGGGGATACTTGCACCACTTCCGATGTTTCATTTTTTTTATAGAAACAGGTATTCAGAATGATCCGTACACTCGGATGTTCGAATCTGAATGTTCTTCCGAAGAACAGAAGAGAGAAGGAGAGGAAGGAGAGAGAGAGAGAAAGATTCTTTTGTTTGATAAAATACTCTGTGAAACTCTTTGCTATTTCCATGAATGATCTCACTTCATATAAGTCAGGGGGAATAAACTCAATGAGAGAATTTTCATAATGAACTTCAGCGCCGCCAAGGGGAAGGCTACTGGAACTAACCTCACATGGATACATTTACACAAATGCTCAACAAATCATAAAAGTTTGTGACACAGTATCAGTGCCTTCATGTGAGATTAGTTCAAGTACCCTTCCTCTTGTCGGCGCTGAAATCAGTCTCAAGAACGTTCAATTGAGTTTATGCCTCCTGATATGAGTTGGTAGGAGTGACAAATTTCACTTGTTTCCTCCGTCCATAACAAACACTCTTGTGCAATTAGTTTTCAATAAAAGGTTGTTGCTAGTATCAAACTCTAAACTGCGTAAAGTCCATCTTGATCGTAAGTTCAGCTATTCACTTGTATATCTGATTATTCATTTCAAATAAATACTGATAAATAGATTTGAAAATAGTGGTTATTATTCCAATTAGCCCTGCTAAATTATCCCCATAAAGAACGATACAAAACGATAAATTTTTTCTATAGTTTTCAATGAGGTTTCTGAATACGGAATTTACGAAGTTATATCGTTATCAAACGATAGAACTCTATCGTTCCTTACCGTTTTCCATAAAAATTTAACAGATTGTATAGGGTTTTATCGTGAAATTCGTATTGGAAAAGTACTACTTATTCTAGAACACATAACTATTTTTTTCCAAATAACTGATACTTCTCATATACGAATTTCACGATAAAACCCTATACAATCTGTTAAATTTTTATAGAAAACGATAAAGAACGATAGAGTTCTATCGTTTGATAACGATATAACTTCGTAAATTCTGTATCCAGAAACCTCATTGAAAACTATAGAAAACATTTATCGTTTTGTATCGGTCCTTATTGGGAAAATTTAGCAGGGAGAGGATCAATTACTCAGGGAGAGAGAAAGAGAAAGAGAGAGAGAGAGAGAGAGAGAGAGAGAAAGAGAGAGAGAGGGAGAAAGAGCTAATTCGCAGGATGGTGCAAATATCCCCACAGGGTGGTGCAAGTCTCCCGCCATGTGGGGAGAGTTGCACCAAACGCAATGTTTCTGAAGAACACTTATATCATTGATAGGATGTTAGATTCGACCTTGCTATCATTTGCAACTTAGAAAGAAATGTTTGCTCTGTCAAAATCCCATAAATAATATATCGAATGAAGTTAACCACGAAAGTTATAACAATGTGAAAAAAAAGTGGTGCAAGTGTCCCCACTCTCCCCTAATAACTTTTGTTGGCACAGCTGAAAAATAGCTACCACAGCTAATTTTCAACTATCCAAATATCAACCACATCATTTTTCTTCGTGAATTTTCAATAATATTGTGAAAAGTCCGATTGAATGTAGCTGCACCTTCTTTGGTTTGATTGACATTTAGTCTTTTTCATTGAGTCGACATTTGTTTTTGGTACTTACTTTTCAATGGAAATAGGGCTAGTTTTGGCTGCGCTTCAAAATGAGCTGATATTAACGATTAAAGTAGATTTCACTCCCTGCTGTGAAATATATATTTTATATTCTTTATATAACAGTATGATACTACATTTGCTGAAAATCTGAGAATTTCATTCTTAGAATTTTCCTTTTCTTAAGATTCTCTCATGCATTTTGAAAAGGATTTATAATCTGACCTTATCTTACATTCAATTATATTATGGGAAAATCATGATTGATTTCAAACTTCATAATTCAAACTCATAATTGGATTGTAATTATATGAACAACACATTTATGTGTAAAAAGCAATGAAACGATGAGATGGAATTGTTCTCTCACATCCATTCTTTTGAATGTTACAACCTATAATAATTATTTCAATTTTCTTATTACATCTTGATATATTTTTCCATGTTTCGTCAGTGAATTGCGAACCGTGGTACTTCGTTATGAAAGACAACCCAGTGAAACGTGTTATTATTGCAAAAAACAATTTATTACTTCATGGACCCTCATTACCTTTTTGAATTGATTTCTCATAGCATTTAACAAGTCCTTGTTCATACTGAATGGATGTCTGATAGGTCAACATAGGCAAAAGCGTTTTCTCTTCGCAAGGAAGCAAACCAATGATATATTGATTCGTTAGGAATTCACACGGTATAGAACTTCTTCCCTAATTGCAACTTCGTTTTCTCTTTTGCTCTCTCACTTTCCGTCCCTTTATTCCTTCCTCCTCCTTCCTCTTTATCTTCTCTCTTCTATTTGCTCTTTTGCAAATTACGATTGAACTTGTACTTTATTCCATTTCATCAGTTTTTATGATTGGATTTCATTTTGAATAATTTACGTGAAATATGGATTCTGATTAAATTCAAACAAATGTCAACAAAAATATAATAAAAATAACTATAAAATGCCACTTTTCCCGATACATACGGTGGAAATTCAGGCCCTTTTTTCATACAATTCACATAAATTACGATCAAATCAACGTCGCCCCCTTAAGGAAAGTGAATTTATTTGAAATAAAATCTGTTCAAACAGGCATTCCTCTTTTGAATCAATTTATTTTCGATCAGAAATGAGGTTAAATAAATTTCTCAGCGGGGGAAAAAAGAAGGAAGAGGCTCATTGACTTTCTTAAAGAGAGGAAAGAAAAAGACTCATTAACTTTGTTAGAGAGGAGAAAGAGTAGGACTCATTAACTTTCTCCAACAGAAGGAAGAAATGACACTCTGAAGAGTTCATATAGATTTTCCATAGGGAATCAAGGAGGAAAAGATTTTCCGACTTCGAGAGCTAGTTTTATTGATTAACGAGACTCCCTTTCCAACTGTATCTTTTAGAGCATCTATATTTATATAAGAAATTCATTCCACAGAGTCGAATACAAAATACCGCGTCTCTTATTCCTCCTGAAACATTATTTCATCCAGATGAAACACAACTTTTATCATTTCAATGAGAACTTAGTGGATACCCAAACAACATCGTTTTCTCTGTACCTGCTCTCTAAATTGGAAAGAGTGAGATTTCGACTCGAAGGGAATGATTAGTTTTCTTTTGGCGGCCTGAAGATTGAAATTAGGATCACCATATGTCTGGGAAAACCCGGATATGTACTCTTTTGTGAATGTCTGGGAAACGTTCGATAGGGGTTTTAACTTGTACTCTTCAGTACTCTTTTTGTCCTTTTTCCATAGAATGAATTATACCTACATTCTGATATTGGAAGAAAAGTATACCCGAGTAGTGAAAATTTCTTTCCAATCACATTTTTTGATGAATGATAAAATGTGACATAATGGCAGAAACATCAAGCTACTGTAAAATAATCAATTTGGTTATTTCTGATGTATCTTTTGAAATCCGCAAATCACATGATTTTGCCGCAACTTGCAGTACAGCCTTGCTTTAGAAATGGAACAAACCTATTAGTCGATTGATTTATAGAATTATCGGATTCATACATCGATCTTTGTACATCATTCACAGTTGTAGCAACGAAAGTCCCCCCAAAGGAGGAATCCCCAAAGTCGTATGGTTGAAGTAAGTCTAATTTTTATATTTGATCATTAATTCAGGAAAAACACTGTACAATTCAAATCAGTTTTTTTATTTAAACTTTGCAACGTGAAACCATATACAAAGCCCGAAAATTGCAGTAATTCCTGATATATTCAAATATGAGCCTGATTGCACATTATATATTAACTACTTTTTATGATACATGATAACTTGTTCATATTGTATGTGGTTTCAAGATACATAGAAACGTTTCAACAAATTCATTGTAATACAAGTATATTCAAAAATATTATACTTTATTTCTACACTATATTTGAACTATTTTTTAATTCTCAAAGCTCTTAAAATGTCCTCTTTTGGTATACTTTTGAGCTTAGATATCCTAGTTTTGTCCTAATTTACCACTGTCCATATACACTTTTAGATGGGTAAGATCTGGTAAACCTAATTGAAATTCCATTCTGGTGGAGTAGAATTTGCGCTCTTCCCAACTCAGAGAGTGGAAAGAATGTAAATCAAAATAAAAAGAAAGAAAGAATAATATCCAAAATAATTCCAGATCAGTCAATATCTCCTTGTATAATTATACGGGTAATCCGATATAGATACCAAGTTCTGATTGTTTAAAATTCTAAACCAGAAATCAGAGAACTCATCGACTAAGTTTGAACCTTTTAGAATATGCGTTGGAGTTTCGTCCGTATTTTTCGATTCTTTCTCCTCTTCCCGTAAACCGCTGACCAAGCTACAATTCTTGAACGGTATGAAACTCGGACTAAATGATTCCACAGAGATTTCAAGTACAAACTCAGAGTAGAAAAGATCAACGTTCGATAGATCGTAATTACGGTACCTGAAATCGATTGAAAAGCGAATTATCGTAGTATTATGTTCCATGTGGGTCAAAGAAGTTCCTTGTTCCTTGTTAGTATTCGATCCACAATGTACTGATCACAAAAGAACAATGTACACCAAAACACAATCAAATTTCCATAATGAATGAAATTTCAAACTAAAAGAATAGTTGAAAAAATTGTTCCAATCAAACTGATATAAAGCAATTGACGTTTTCTGATAAATGCATGTATAAATGGAATGGTTCGAGATCGGTGTACCTTGTGTTAATGAACGACAGGGTAATTGTATAATTCTGTTGGGAAAAATTAGGTCACGCGGTACACGTATAGTTTCGTTGGATCGATGAAATTTCATCTTTCGCCTTGTAATATGAATGTTCCGGTACAGCAGAATACGTTGGGAAGTTTGAAAAAGGATTGTATGACATTCCTATAAATTCTTTAAATCGTATTATCATCGAGTTAAAAATTCAAAACTCTCACTATATAAAAGTGCATCTCTGCTGGAAAATATGAGGATAATATTTGGCAGACAACATTTCAGAATTCCAACGTTCTTGAGAGTCATGAATAAATTAGAAATTTCGTTTGCGAGAAATGAATAATACTACGGTATCTACGCTGAACGAAATGAAATCTTGGATTTAAACATCTCAAAAACATCATCCACAATTCCTATTCCCAGATACATCTGGAATTTGATTAAATCACTAAGATTCCGTACGAATAACGAGTGAAGTTTTGGGCGATCGGGAAGATTTATTTTCATGTTCGTTGTGGAATAGTAATGAAAACGTGATAAAACTTATAATGCGGTAATGGAATGCAAGACAATTATTATCAATTCATTTATTGGTAAAATTCAAAAACCAAAATCCGTTTCTCGACACGTTGATTTGTGATAATGAACCAATTTATTATCATTCAGACTAGAATATTACTGGATACGTGGAATCTTTTTGTTTTAATGATAGTTTATTCCTTGCTGTAGAGATAGAACGATCAACTGTATTTTGTAGCGCAGGACGCTACTCAGTACGATGAAATATATTGAACATAAAACAAAGACGTGAAATTACTTTCAGAGGTAGGTGATGTATAGAATAACGTGGATATACATATTTACCATCTTCATACACAGATGAAGCGTTAATTTATGAATAATAAAACGTATTTGGATACGATAGAACGTTGAATTCATTTGTCATAATTGAAATTCATTAACGGAACAATTCGTTTGCATAATGAACGAAGAGAGAGCACATTCTTCGTTCGTCAATAAATTTCTCCGTGTCGAATAACATATGAATTTTATCAGCTTCATGTATGAAATCAATAAGTGTAATCCCTTCAAAAGTGTTATCAACTCGTTGAAATTCTCCCAGTTCAATCAACGAAGAACAGTTAATTCATCGCCAAAACTCTCAATTTGAGACTTGTGATTTGCCCACGTTCTTTTTCCCAATATGTATATTTTGATATGTGAATATTGAAAATTAATATTTCTCATGTTGACCTTACTATGAGAGGTTCAACAAATGGAGTATAATATATGAAGCCTAGGGTGGAAGAGAAAGATTCTGTCTCTGCAACTAGAAAAGGGATTTTTTTTTTAAAAAAAAATTGCAATTTCACTAAGAGGGTTGCCATAATACAAATCTTTCATCGTTCCTAAAAGCAGAGCATCGAGGTTACCTGCTTGGTCATATGGAAATTTATATAAATAATTCTTTCAAGTTGTGAGAAATATACATATATGAATGAAAAAAATATATTGAAAGGCACTGAAAGCACTATTCTAGTTCTTGATTGAATAAAACTAGAATGGAGCTGAATGCTAAGAGCTAAGCTCGAAGAAGAGAGTCCAGAGGGAGGTTTGTATATGATGATTTGACCTGTTCGTAGGTTTAATAGCGGATGCTTCTCAATTTAAATACATGATTGCGAGATTTCCCCTTTTAACGGATTTATTCGTTTTTCTTTCAGCTATCCTTCTGATTATTTCCCTTGCTTCTCATACCCTTCCCTTTCATCTGACTGAATCTCTCTACGTAATAGACCTGTTATAACCATACCTGCACCCTCTTTAGATTATAAATTCGACTAATCGATGCGTTCGTTTGATACTTCCTCTTCTACCTTACCAACCTAGATACCTCTGATTCGTTCGGAGTCTCTAATCAACTTGATTTCTATTCTCGCAGGACAAAGAACTTCAATAGAGAACATTTGTAAATTCCTTATACTTGTTCTTTTTCATCATGAATTATCTAGTTATCTCCCTATCTTCCACGGTGCCTGTACTTCAAATTCCCAAACCCCACATTTTTCAACTCTTCCACAATTTTGTTCGAATTATTGTCGATTCGGTTTATGAATTTCTGATGCAAATATTTATCCGAAATTCGCTCGACTCGTCTGATTTGACGAATGATAATTAAATACCGTCCTCCAATTCTATTAAGATCCTCATCTATCAATTTCTTTACGATACTTGTTCCTTCGATGAGAGAAATTAAAGCTCCTTGAGAATCGATTTTCAACATAGAAATCGACGAAAGGAGGAAGATTCTTCCCAGATATAATCTTCCTCCGATTCGGAATGGCGAGTATAAAACTCAATACAGACGCGCCCGACAACGACGGAGCCTGAGGCAGAAAACAGAACAAAAAAAAAAATCATCCCCGATGGGCGGTGAGCTCTGTCGAGTTTACTCTGGGGTTTTATCACCTATCGAAGGTTCCTCGATATTTTGATACAATCTCAACGAGTTGAACAAAAATTCGGAGGAATCTTGGAGTGGGGGATTACCTGGACGTTCCAAGATTGAAAGATCTTTTTTACATTGTTTGTCAGAGAGACGAACAAATAATCAACTTTTCGCTGAACAAATAATTTGCCAATATTTGTATGGCTAAAAATTGGGAATATCACACAGCTACTTCTCTGAATTATGAATAACAACGACCAATAACTTTCCGGTGAAAGAAGGAAGCTCACATCAGCAGAAGATGAGAGAAAAATAAATATGATCCACGATCGAGGGGATTATTCAACGGATCGGCATCATAACAACGAATCCCAAAAAGAAAATCAATACATAGGTATTTGTATGTTGAACCGATTGGCGATTGCGTGTATGAATACAATGTATCCACATCGCAGATGGTGGAAGTTGATGCAGAAAACCTGCTTAGCCATTTTGATCAGTCAACGGTAATTTAATATGCAAACCGATCTCCTTGATTTGAAAAGTTTAGACGAGGTTGGTGACTACGATAACGATATAGACGATGATAAGATTAATCCGATGAGATTATTCCGGCACCTTCGAGAATATAGAATTTACCTGTACAGCATTTACATTCCCTCTCTCTCTCTCTCTCTCTGTTACTATCTATTTCTTTCCTCTCATTGGCTCTGGTAGAGTACATAATGAAGTTTAATTTATTCAACCCAGCCGTTAGGTATACTCTTTTGTCCATTAAGATATTGAAGCGTCGCTTAAATTCACATATTAACCTTTTACCTCTGGCTTTTCTCTGATATGATAATCAATGAATGTTCATAATGATAAAGATACGCGCGAATCTGTCGTTGCTATTCGGTTTTCTTGTTCAGATATTTCCCCCGTTTCGATTGGAATCATTTCATATGAAACGAATATGCAAATACTCAGAAATATTGATCCTATTTCTACCCCTCTTGTCACGAAAATGATACCACATTGGTAATACGAAATCATAATTGGAATAATTAATAATTCAAATCACTGATTCGAATCGATATTGTCATTTCCAATCAACGTCCCGCTGAACTTTTGATTGATTTTATTCTGTGCGCATGCAGTTACACGAAATTTTAATACGAAAATATATTAAGATGGAAATCCGATTCGATTCGAAGATAAAAAGAACAACAACAGTCTCAACCACGATTCATTGATATCAGATCAATTCCCGTTTCCTCTTCTCGTCGTTCATTTGGAATCGTTACCAAGGTTTTTGATCCTATATACAATCTCTACAAACTTTCAGTTACGTTCTTTTCCTTCGTCTCGTGTTTCTCTTTTTTTTCAGTCATAAGGATACAAAACTCGAAGAAAGTGCCCATGAAGAACTGTTCTTGAAAATTTGATCTTTGCATCTATAGGATACTTATACCGCATGGATATACCGTTTCAGAACGATTTTGCAACCCTCCAAGTTCCGCGGAAATTTCGAATTTCGAAGAAGAGCGAAGAAGGCATCGTGTTTTACTGACAAAGCTCTATTCTGTCGAGTTACATTCACCGTTCGTGACTCGAGGTACTACTATAAACGATAAACCGGCGAAATAGTCGGAGTATAAAAGATTTCACGGGTGCACTGTAAGCATTCGACTGAATTAACCCGCGCTCGATTAGACGATTAAAGGGAATGAGGTTTAAATAGAGAAAGAGAAGAAAGTATTAAACTTCAGTATTGCATTCAAGTGTTACCCATTCGTACGTTCGGGGAAACTTTTTGGCCGTTATTTCACGGTAGGTAGGTACAATTTTATATAATTTTTATATCATGCCATCGAATCGTGGATTTCAAACTATAACTGCGTTTGCGGATTAGATTTCAATAAAAGTGTACTGCACTTCTCTTCATATATCTTCTTTTCACGCGAGGACATCCTTTCAAATATTGTTGGTAATCTTCATCGGTTATACGCGTTCTGAAAAATCCCGCAGCATGAAGTATGTTATTTTTAAATCATAATCCTTTTCCTTTCAAGAGGATGGAGATGAAAATATCCTGTTATGAAATTAATGAAGGTTCCACAGGGTAGTCGAGCAGTTCGCTTCGTTAGTTCGATGTAATGAGATCCTAAAGTAATCGGCCTAGAGTTTTTACGGTTCACTCGTATACGAAAGGAGATTAGTCATGTCCATAAACTGCAACAACATCCTTCCTATTCTCTCCGATGTGCATGCTTTTCACATGTGTTGAGAGATCCAAGTTACCAACTATGATCGAAAACAACTAAGGAGAAGGCCTTTGAAACATATTTTTCCTAATCAAAAGCGATCACGAAAACAGATTGGTTCAAGACTTTCGTTGAATCTTTTGCTTCGATATTATTTTTTTCTGTACAAAAGAAATAAAATCAATATGTTATGTAATCACATTGATGATGTTTTATAAAAATTCAACAAGGAGGATGGAAGAAACATCTCTAATATTAGGTACGAATTGTTTCAATAGAATTGACGTTAAACGAATGATTGATTCTTGAAATTTATATTGCGTTTGAATTTATTCAATCAATATCCACTCATGCATAAGTTCATTCGATTTTCGAATATTACTGTTCGAATGTGCTCACCGCGTGCGGCTGGAAACATCGTTGTTCAAACGTCATAGAAATCAATTTCCTCTCAATAAATCGAAGACGAAAGATTCGTTGGAGCATGGACAGCTCAGTGGTCAGAGCACGCTATCGACAATTGGAGAGTACCGGCTTTGATTTCCTGTGCAGGTATCTACTTTTCACTCGTCTTCATTTCTTCCCTCTCACATCAAGTTATTTATGGATCTAATAAAGCTTCGTCAACAATCTATTCGTTTCATTCAATGTTGCCAGAATTTGCCAGGAAATTTTTTATCATTCTTCAAGAGCATTTAAACGTATAAATTCATTTATATCAACATTCTTATATTGAGATCTATTGATCATCGCATCCCATCTCGAGTAAGAACTTCTAAAAGAAGTTGAATTGAAACCATGAATTCAATGGGAGAAGAATTTTTTCCCTATTTGATTTCGTATAAAAAATAATGTGGACAGTTCAAAATCGATAACAACGAGAATTTTCAAACTTTTTCAACTCTTTTAAATTCTCTGATCCTTTTTCCGATGTATCGCGATGATATGGGAAAACATTCTTTTTATTGACTCACGTTTAAAACGATCCCTTATGCCTCAATTCACCATCAGCTCTCTTCTCTGTTGGGAATTATACTCACTTGGAGAAATGATTTGTGAAAATCTACTTGGGAATACTTTTCAGATTTCAACAGCTAGGTATTTACTTTTGATTCTGGAATAGAATTTTTCATAGAACGTGTTTGATATTTCATCATTCCGGAATGTGTTTGTTAGAGAATGCATATTATAAATAATCAATAAAAGAATGGAGTGTAATCATCGGTAGAGTTTTGCTCTTCATATAGTCAATACCGTGTTGATTCAAATATTTTATGTAAAAACAAACTGGTATGCATACAAAAAAAGCTTCCAATCTATCAGCTATCTACAATATTGCTCAGGGCAACGTTTGTATGTTACGCTTGATATGAGAATGAACGAGATATCGATAGGAATGTTTTCGTGTTATGTTTCAGCGATTTGTTGGTACGTTCGTTGAGGAAAGAGGGATTGATTCATAGCTAACAAATGCATTCACTTGTATGTGATGGAATCTTTAGTATGGAAAAAAAACAATCGGAATTACTGGAAAAAATACAATTATTCAACCACATGTAAGTTTTTTGAGTAGAAATTCCATTGGGAGTTATTGTAATTATTTACAAATTTATTATGCATTTGTTTTTTAACAATTTTGTGATGATGGAACTGTTATTTTCATAGACTGATGTTTCTTCTGAATATCATCTCAACACCTTAAATCGAATGATGGACACTCGCTGGAGACCCGGACAACGGTTCTATAATTAATTTTTGAAGGTGGAATATAAATATTTCTCTTCATGCGAAGTTTAATTCAAAATTTGGTTTCTTTAGAGACAAGCACGTTCAAATTTATCCGATCAAATAGGACAGCATTACACACATCTTGTTTTGTTACCAAACGTTACGTATCGGATTACAATCAAACCGTAAGAGATTACACAAAGTGATTGCATATAGCATTTACGCGACATGTTTCAACATTTGATAGGATTTTGTTTTATCACTCTGAGGATTCCGAATGTCGGAAGGACATTTATGTGAGAAGACATTAAATAACAACAACAACAAAAAATACTGGAGGACCATAAAATAATTAATTCGTGAGAGTTTGGAATTTATCAACGAATCAAAATTTGACGATACCACTATCAAATAGCCCCTTTATTCATGTTTTGCTCGTTGGATTACCATGGATTCTTTTTTAGGAAAGAGAACATGGGTTACAGATTATTGTTGGCTTTCAATCAATGTAGAACAAATAAATTTCCATTATAACATTGAACATAATAAAATGAAGAAAGATAAAACACAAATGGGTTTCATTAATAAGAAGGTTCCAACGTTTGAATGATATGAACTGAATACTTCACTCAATCGAAGTCTTTTGGATATAATCTGACCTCGAATTCTAATCTTCGTACATTTAAATTACGCGTGCGAGTCTAGGTTTGAACGAACCTTGGATCGAGGAAAATTTATACTGTAATCAGGGTGGCGACAAAAATCTCGTTTTCAAATTCCCTGAGAATTCCCGGTTTTCCAGGAGTACTTTTTGTAAATTTCCCTGAGGTTTGTGAACTTTTATATTATGTACAAATAAAATGTTTTCCAACGCTCAAGTATTAATTATTTCGACTCAGCAAATATAATTTTGATGATAAGCATAAAATTTGATAGTTTTCATCGTTGGACGCACACGGAGAGATATTTATAGTTGAATTTACTACGTGATTATTCATCCAAAAAATCATATTCTAAAAATTAGAATCTACTCTATAATATGAGCCTAGTACATTTTCCTCTGAATATCAGTGGTAATTCTTCTAACGTTCAGAGGAACTCCCACATCAATGGAACTCTCTCTGAAACTCAGAGGAATATGTACTAGCCTCATATTTTAGAGGAACACTGTAAAAAATATACTTCCTAAACTGCCAAAGAAGTTTGTAAACATTCAAAAACTTTTGTGATTTCACGAAGATTTTTGAGAGTTCACAAACTTTTGTTCGGCAATTTACAAAAAAGGTTCGGAAATTATTTTTCCAAACCAAGTTTGTAAATTTCCAAGCATTTTTGTTTGGAATTCAAAAAATTTTTTTTACAGTGAATATTCCTTATTCTAGTATGCGATTTTTTCAGTGTTGAAACCGAGGAACAGACTGACTTTCCAATGGAATTTACTGTAAGACATTGTAAATGTGATCAGGTGTCTACAGAGTAAAAAATTTTGTGTATTTTAAGCACATGCGCATGTCCCAAACGGTCCATTCAAAATTCGTTTTGAATATTTATTTATTTATTTATTTATTTTGTTTATACGGGTATAAAAGACCCTTTGGTACATAGAATATACATTATTTGAACCACATTATATATATCATGCATCAAAGCATTAAGCATCATGTTAAGCTCGACTACATGCATCTTATATTACAACAACAGTTAACGTGTATAATTATAGGTGAAAAGGACAATTAGATATTAAATTTGACAAATAAGAGGAAGAGAATTCCTAAGATCAGAATGAGATGAAAATAATTCAAGCACATCACTGTAAGAATTTGCTAGGATAGATATCCGATTTACCGGATCAGAATAACCGTATCTCGATTTATGAGAAATTGGATTGAACAATTTAGGGCGCCTTGATGAACGAGAAGGGACATTAAAACGTACAAGTCCAAGCAGTTGAGGGCAGCGAATTTTCCCATTAACAATTTTATACAAAAATGAAAAATCATTGAACAAACGACGTGATTCCAAGGAAGGCAAGTTAAGTAGAGCCATAATCAATGAGTAATCATGACAAATGACGCTCAACGGACGGCCTATCTGATAGGCAGCAAAACGCAGAAACTTATGCTGAACTCTTTCCAAGTCTGTACAATCCCGAATTAAATGAGGACTCCAAATTTGAGACGCATACTCAAGATGAGGTCTAACAAAAGTACAATACAGTGTTCGAAGTGCAACGGGATCACGAAAATCTTTACAAACGCGCTTGATGAATCCGAGAGATTTCATGGAAGTACCAACTATGTAATTGTAATGATCTGAGAAGTTAAAACGAGAGTCAAATGGAACTCCAAGATCACGAACAGTATTTATACGTGATAACAGAGAATGAGACAAGTTATAAGGAGAATAAATAGCATTTTTACCTCTATGAAATCTCATCACATAGCATTTAGTGAGATTTAATGACATATTAGATAGCACACACCAAGATTGTAACCGATCCAAATCAGATTGCAGATTTTGAGCATCTCTGTAAGTTCTTATAATCATAAACAGTTTCAGGTCATCAGCAAAAAGAAGATGTGTGCAGTACTTGAAAATCGTAGAGATATCATTAATGAAAATAATAAATAATAAAGGACCTAGATGTGAGCCTTGCGGTACACCTGAGGATACAAAAAATGAATCAGAGAAATATTGATACAAAGAATGTGTGGAATTGACGCGAAAGTGTTAATTTACATTGAAACTCTATCAATTTGATAATTTTTTGTGTTGACTTTCAATACGAGTATTGAGTGGCCAGTTTTTAATACAAACTTTTTTACTGCGTATTGTTTCGTCATAGTAAATTTTATTGTAAGTTCAGCCTGTTCTTCGATTACAAAGCACCATAGTAAATTTAATTCTATATATTTCTCCGTGCAGAGTTGATATAATAAATACTTCCGAGTATTTTATATGGTTTATGACACCCCCGTCAAAAGTCACCGCGAGTCACACCTAAGATTGCCTAGGAACCCAAATGGAAATCAATGGGTACCCATGAAATCCCCTGAAATTCCCATGTAGATTTCCATGGGACTCACCTGGATTTTTTTGATAGGGATGTAAAAAAACTGAGTATTTTACGTGCGAAATCAACTTCCTGCTCTTGAGGAGGGTTAAAGGATCTTACATACATTATACCTCAGAAACCAGGTATATCACGTAAGAAATTACAAAATTACGTAACAAACCCAGCTCTGGTAATATACATGACAAAATAAGAGTAATACAGTAGAACTCCAATTATCCGAACTCCAATCATCCGAATCGCCGATTTTCACAAATTGGGGATGTTGGTGGCTTGGACAATCCAACCAAATACTGAGGGAAAATATCTCTCAAGGGGATAGCCTGGCGTAGAACAAGAAAAGACAAACACCTTTTTTTGTTTTTTCTTTCAGAAAAATTACTCTCCAAATTTTTTGGAGTGAAAATCCACTCCTAAAGAGTGAAAATACTGCAAGTCCAATAAGAGTGAGATCTCACTCCTAAAGAGTGAGTTTTCACTTTTTTTCCGTATTTGCTGCTGTACCTTGCTCAAACTTTCACATAATTGCACCAAAAAATTAATTTGAATTCTTCAATACGCGAACAATAAATGCTGCAAATTGCAAAACTATATGCTGAACAGTTGTTTCTGAAATACATCCACAAAAAAGTGCTTGTTTCTGATGTTTTACACCAGGCTACCTCCTTAACCTTCAGAGGACCGGGTGACTCAAAAAATTCTTCGCCATTTCTCCTGTGTTCAACACACCAAATTCCCCTTAGAAACAAGAAAAATGGTGTTTCCCAGGGTGGTCCCTTTTGGGACTAGTCCCGTCCGCTTAAGGTCGATAGATTTTAAATGGTTTTAAAAAGAGAGTAAGGACCACTTGAATACAGGTGAAAGATTAGCGAGATTTTGATCACCTCTTCCTTGACGTAAACCGATCAAATTCAGGCAAAAATTTTCTAATCGGTTCTAATAGGTCTTCTTAAGCAGGGTTATTTCCCAATTTATATGATGAAAAGGAACCCAATGAACATTTTTGTGGAAATCTTACGGGACATAGATATCTTAAACGTATATAGAAGATGTATTATACAACATTGTAAGGCATCTTTTGGATCGCTTCAATGTATCTTTTAGAGTGATCCAAAAGAGGAATTCAAAAATGTTTACTGGAAAAGTATTCGTGAAAATTTCCGAGAACAACTACAATGCGATTCGTGACTGTATATAAATAAAAGGTTTTCTGGAGGTTTGTTTCATCATTTTTTGTATTCTTCTTCCAAACCAAGCCAAATCTCATACGGCACAAGGATATAAATTGGATATCTAAGATATTTTCGACATCCAATGCAGATCCAATGGACGGCAAATGAATATTAGACGAATATTGGAATATCCATTAAACACTTGATAGATGCCATATTTACTCTGTAAATCCAAATCAGTGAAAAGTACTGAGAATCAGTGAATTCCACTGACCAACCAGTGCTAAGTCGTCCACTGTGGACGACTTAGGACTGATTCGCCAGTGAAATTCACTGATTCTCAGTACTTTTCACTGATTCGGATTTACAGAGTAGACGTGCTGTATGAGATCTGTACCCAGATAAAACACGATGGATTCTTTTTCAAGAACAAGAAATAGAATTCTTCAAGAACTCTTTTCGAACTAATGAATTTATAAGGAACTCTGGAGGAGTTCAATGTTTGAGACATTCACGAATACTATGAGGGTACTGTGAGAATACTTCCAGAATTGTTTCAGTACTCTCACAGGACTCGTGAATGTCTCAAATAGGGGTGTGCGAACCTTGAATTTTTCAGTCGAACCGAACTCGAACCGAACTTCAAATATATTTTCCAAATCGAACCGAACTCGAACCGAACTTCAAATATATTTTTCAAATCGAACCGAACCGAACCGAACTTTGAAAAGTCGAACCGAACTCGAACCGAACTCCAAATGTATTTTACGAGTCGAACCGAACCCGAACCGAACTTTGAAAAGTCGAACCGAACTCGAACCGAACTCCAAATTTTCCCAGTCGAACCGAACCGAACTGCGAATATATTTTTCAAGTTGAACGGAACTTTGTAATCTCGAACCTACTCCCAACTTCCAAAACGTCTAATCGCAAAGCCAAAACTAAATTAGAAATACATTGATGAAAACAGAATCCATCATGAATTCATTTTTTAAAGTGACGTTTCATATGCAGCATGTTGCAGTAATAAAACAGTCTACCCTAGTAGCACCAAAAGTACGTAAAACATTTTGAGAATGTTTATTAAACGTTTGGGTAATTTAGAAACGTTCGGAGAATATTCTATGGGTCAATTTAAAATTGAGTGCAGATAAATTTTTCTCCGTTTCCGAATGTTCAATTGCAGCGACTAGTATTTAAATATTGATAAGATGGTCGCAAATTTGAGGCAAGTAACGAAGAACACTTCAATTCTTCAATAAATCACAGAAAAGTGTCCATAGTGTAATCTAGTGTTGATTCATTACCATATTTCTGAAATAACAGGGTTGTCCCTCTTGGTAACAGAGTGGTTTTTTATGCAAGTTTAACATATCCCACGTATCTAGATGAATTTGAAATTGGGTGCAGAACACTTTTATCATAAATTTCAATAATCACAAAGTAAAATTTCCTCCTAATATAATTATTTATATCCTCATGCAATATTTGGAACATGATTAACTCACATTAGAAACCACTCTGTTACCAAGAATGATTACTTTACTATTAGAAAAAAAATGGTGATGAATCAACACTATTTTGAGGTTTGTGGTAGCGTTAATTATAAACCTCTTTGCATAAAAGACAAGGACACTCACCTCACTGCATTTTTCTCTCTTTCTTTTGTTTGCAGCTGTCTCTTTTTATTTGTGTAAACCCCATGTTTACTGACTCGTCCTCCTAGTATAATATCTTTATAGTCTAATCACGCAGAACTTATGGGTTCATTATATATATATCCCGCGCATCTGAGGAGGCAAAATAATGAGGCTGCGAATAGAATTCATTATGAATATATTTAATTTCATCTAATCCGCAGTATTGTCAACAAGGTTATCCGAAATATGAACTTTTTCAATTATTCAAGTTTGAGACTCGAAACTACATTAGGAAAAATCACAGATTCAATCAACTTGCGTCTATCAAGTACCCAATATCATGTCAATTCGACTTGGAAACAAGTTGTTTCTGCGTGTTTACAAGCAAAAACAACATGGGAACGCCTGTATGTGTGTTCTCCATCACTTGAACTTGGCATCGATATCAGATCAACTTGATGATAGGTCGATTCAACATCGTCTTTTTTTTCCAGCGTAGTCGAATTTTTTCGGGTTTTGAGTCTAAAGTTCGAAGCAAACCGTGACAAATCGAATCTCGAGCCGAACGTTTTCAATGAATGCAGTTCGAAATTTGAACCGAACCGAACTGTTTCTGTTATCCAAGTTCGAAATTCGAACCGGACCGAACTTTTTGTACTATCCAAGTTCGAAATTCGAACCGAACCGAACTTTTTCTGCTAATCAAGTTCGAAGTTCGAACCGAACCGAACAGTAGGAGTTCGGTTCGGTTCGGTTCGAGATTCGAACGGTTCGCACACCCCTAGTCTCCAACATTGAACTCCTCCAAACTCTTGATGAATTCATCAAATTCAAAAAGAGTTCTTGAACAATTCTATTTCTTGTTCTTGAGAACGAATTTTCCATGTGCTATCAGGTTATTGACTGATTTTTCAAATTTTTGTGTAGTCAAAGTTACAAACTCACTTTTTATGCTCTACTGGATAAATTTTGGTCAATTATGATTTTTTGAAAAAAGCACTGCAAGTTGTTTCCTTATCAGAATAGAATTGAATGAAAAGAACAATTAACAATCAACACTTTTTCAATACACAGGATAGTTCAAATTGATTCACTAGAGGAATACAGATGAACTATAAGAGTTAGATATTCTCGAAATATTCTAGAAAAATTTTTAAAAATCTGACTGATTATTACAATTCATTTATATTTCTTCAGATATCAGCTATTTCTTGTATTGAAAAATTGTTGAAGGTTTCCTTCATTCAATTTCATTTTGATAAGAAAAAAAAAATCAAAAAACTATATTCATATATATTATTTCCAATGTGAGATTTCCATAAGAATCAGTTAAAAGTTAGGTAAAAGTAAAAAGAAAACAATGGCAATACCGAATCTCAATTTGAAACTCGACTTCCCACACATTTCCCTGAGTTTCCAATTTTATTTTCGAAATTCCCTGAGATTTCCCTGAGATTTCCAGAATATTAAAAATCCCTGAGATTTCCCTGATTTCCCTGATTTCCCGGTTCTGTCACCACCCTGTGTAAAGTCCGACCAATTGAATATTGTCTAACCTTTCCCTGGTGAAAATTCCCGCTCGTGAAAAGCGAATGTTGGAACAAATGGAGCGTAAAAACGTTTCAATATTCGCTTCTTTTGCGCTCAGATGCTGCTTCGTGGACTCTTGCGTACTGCTCCGTATGCTGGTTTTCATCAGGGTCATCAGAGACAGGGTTATTCGTTGAGGTAAGCTAATACTTACGCTAACAGCAAAGTGCTGAGCGAATATGCAGCAAATTGTTGAAAACGTACAACAACAGTTTGAAGCAATTTGCAGGGACGTTGCGTCGCCAAATGCGCAACAACATGCTGTAAATCTAGGATTTTAGCTTGAGTTGTTATCGTGTTGCTGGGAAGTTGCTTGGTTTCATGAAACTCTCAATCACATGCGTAGCAAATTCCCAGCAACTTTACGAAAACTTGATGAACAACGTAAGAGCAACGATTGCACAGCAACTTTTATTGTATGGGTATTCCCTCATTGGTAAAGAGAACAAAATGAATTATTATAGTCATATTAAATGATAAAGTTAACGGTATAATAGTCTTGACTATTAACGGGGTAAACGGAGAAAAATGGAATTTGAAAATATAATAATTTTTATAAAAATTTGTAACTTTTCCTCAGTTCTTTGATGAACTAAAACTAAAAACGAGAAGGTTCACTCTTTAAATCGGAAAGTGTGAGAATTCCACTCCAACGGAAAAATAGGGTCCGTTCTGGTTGCGTAGAGAGTGAATTCTCACTTTAACCAAGTGAAATTTTACTCTATACCTAGTCACAAGGGAATCTACCTTTCATTTCAAGTGGAATTCTCATTTCCCCCTATTTAGAGAATAGAAAATGAATTCTTACATCGAAGTACGGAAAATTATGAATACGCAGTATAAAAAATAACAGGAATGATCGGAATTTGAAAACGTTGAATTTTATAAAGCACATAGTGAAATTTGGCTATTCAGTATTTTGAATTTCAACCGTGTTTGTTACATTTTCTGAAACTCACCGTTTCTGGTTTATTGAAAAATCAAGAAAGGGTCTTAGATTCTTATAAATATTATATTTTCGAGTATATTTTCTTCGTGTATATGGAGAGTGTCCTATTCGATCATAAGGCAGGGATTTCTGTTATTCCGATCGCTAATATTGTTACAGGAAAGGGAATATTTCTTTCCATAACCATCTCATTTCCTGAAATTACCCTAGTAGAATTATCACAAGTTCTTCCTCACGACTCATGAGTTATTCGCAGGGAAAAACTTATCAAAATAAAACTAGTGAGCGACTTATGAATCACTTGTAAATCTTATCTGACTAATGATGTTTGGATAAAACTTGTGGAGTTCATGCAAGGTTAATCCAAACATCACTAAGATTAGATTTATACATTATTAACTAAAATCATTAATAAGCAGTTTCATTTATTAGATCAATATTATTCATTAGATTCATTTTTGGATTAATTGATTTTTCTGGATGACTATAAAAAAATGTTCCATGCATGTACCCTAAAAAAAATAATTAATCAAATTGAAAACATGTCTCTTTATTCTGAAAATAGAATCCTCTCCAGACAGTGTTCTTTTGATGCAAGGAAACAATGTTACTACCAGAAAACAAAATTCTCGAATGAAAAAATTCTCTGAGTTGAAGCAAATTTGTTCAAACTAAGAACATATCTGAATCAATTATAAATCCAATAATCAGTTTTTATTTGTATCCTAATCATTCTCAGAAGTGCCATGCTAGTTCCTAATAAGTTCCTCGTTAGATAATGATGACCGTTTCACTAGTTTTTATAAATGGAATCTAGTTAGTTGAAGTGTTACATTCTAGTGAGTGCCTTGTGAGTTTTCCTCACTAGTGCCTCATGAATAGAAGAGATAAACCCGTAAAGTATCTCATTATTCACTAGCGAAAATTTCTACCAGGGTAGAACTGCCAACCGCCCGGATTTCCTCAGATTCGTTCTAGTTTAGAGGACGGGATTTTTAACCTCGTCCGGATATTGAGTTGAACCTTATCAAAGTTGTGAAATTCCAAATAGTAGACCAGTAGGGTAGGAAAAAACCGTCAAAAGATAGTGGAACTGTATGGAAATTATTGACCACAAATTTTGAGGCTAATCCACTACACGGAAAAAATCAGTGATCCAAATTTTCGTTGACTAGTATGTCACTTTGGGACGGAGCACAATTTTGAGAAGAATTCGTACACTGGATTTTAATAATTCATTGACTCTTTCCATTATTTCGATGATGAAAATAAGAAGTGGATTCCATTGTTCGAATAGTGAACACAGTTAACGAATTATTAAAATCCAGTATACGAATTCTTTCCAAACTTGTGCTCCGTCCAAAATTGGCATACTAGTCAACGAAAATTTTGACTACTCATTTTTTCCGTGTAGTTTAGTTCCAATTTATGAACAATTCTCCCATAATTCCATATTTTGAGAAAGAACTATGTTCGAACTCAATTTTTTCATTCTACTCAACTAAAAAAATTCCTTGTATCATCGAATGTGCTCTCTGAAATTTTTGGAGTGAGATTACACTCTTCAGCCAGCCAAAAGTGAGCTTGTCGAAATTTTGAGTGAAATTTCCACTCTTTTAGATTGATATTCTGAGATTTGAGGTTAGAAACTCACAGCCACTCAAATTCTAGAGTTAATTTTTCACTCTAAAAGAGTGAGGGTTCACTCGAAACAAGTGAAAATTCCACTCGGGGCGGACTGACTCACTTCTGAGACTTAGTGAAGTGAAACACGTGATTTTTCACTCGTTCATATTTAGGCAGTGTATAGTATTTTGAAGATTCGAAGTTGTCGATTCCTGAAATTACCCTCGCTCAGCCGAATTTCTATGTAACACTCGCGTCAGTGAAATACTAGATACTTACGAGGGCCTCACTAAATACTTGTAGAGCACTCGTAATACTTACACGTATTTAGTAAGACACTTGCGTTTCGCTATAGCACAAGCGTTACAAAACTCGTGGATACCTAGGCGTTTCTGCTAGGGTCTATACGTAGCAATCACATTCCGAATAACTTTAAATTCATCCTTCGATCTGGCATTGCAAATTCTAATTTGCTGAGGGAAAATTCCAAGAGTCAAATTCGCATAAACAATTTCCATTTACACGATGGTATTTCAAAAAGCTATCAAGCATGCTTCGAATGACAATCTACAATCAAAATCACATGTAATTGAATATGCGCGGTAAACTGTTGTCGACTGTGTGCAATGTAATTCAATCCCTCGCCATTTCGAACATTCATTCCGACCTTTTTGTGAAAAACTAATGAACATCCAATACACAAGTTCATGCAGCTGACTTTCATAGAAGACGTTTATTATTTCTCGTGTGGAGAAATTTCAACAGCTGGATGAACAGAATCTCATTGCTTCAGGTATTTTGTATCAAAAATATCTTCCATGTATAACCCTAAGTGTTGCAGACAATATTCTTCGCGAATATTCTAAAAATCTCGGAAACTCATTCATTTATTAGATCATTACGGTGCAATACACTCGAATAACGGGTAGCTGTACTCAACTGACCCATAAACTACTACACGGGTGTACAAACATTCGTTTACTGAGTCATTAAACTCGCGGAGAAATGCCATCCAAGCTTAAACTTAATTAAGTGAAGCCAAAACTTTTAAATGTATCAGAGGAAGGAGGAAGCAGAGAGGGAAATAGCAGTTACGTCTTCAACTTGAATATCTCAGTCATATACACCTGATATGAGAATTCAAATGAGAGTTGAAGAATCGTAGCTGGAAGAAAAAGGATTCAATTTATAAGAAAGTTATAAATTCGAATTTGAAACTACGTGAGGGGACATGAAGCTAAAAATTTGCTTTTGCAACGTTCTCCTGTTTATTATTCAATGCGATGCTTGGCGATCGTTTTTCATTACGATAACACTCGACTGAGGGTTGAAAATATGGAATTCGTTTACAAAACACGAGTAATAATGAATATAAATTCCAAATACAGAATGTCGTTTGAATCTCACATTTCACTCTATATAATAATACATCAGAGAATACGTGTAAAGGGAATTACGCGGTAAAGACGTACAATTCTCTTGTATGCACGTGATACGACATTTCATAGGATTAATAATGTAAGTGCCCTTAACATGAACCATAGCACTATGGGTGTTTCATGCTTTTAACAGTGCATTTACTAGTTACGAAGAAGAAACGCTATGTGGCAAATACTTGGCTATACGTGTCTTCTAACTAAAACTTCAAAAGTACCAAGTACCTTAACATGCATCTTGCACACCTTAGCGGATCCGCGTGTGTACCGCATCTGCATAAGTTGAGGGAAGGAAACTTTGGCGGATCAACACCAACATTGTCGTTTACCTCAAAATCCTGTTACATGAACGAATACCGCACCGTATGAAAAATGCACACATTTCACGCCTCGAAGTATACCCCGCTTATTACAACGTATCGATACTTTGCTGTCTGAGGAATCTATCAATAATTAACGCTTCGGTATTGTTTTTCTCCCAATTCATATGTTTCTCTTCTCTCGATACTTTCAATAGTAGATAGAACCAGTAGAATTCTGTTCGTATCGTTCCGCAACTCAACTAGTTCATCGAATTTTCGAATATAATACTTCAAAGACAGATTCATCTCTATGATGAATCACTCAAGTCGAATAAGAAAGAAAGGATGCGAATTCAAACATTTTTCTCTCCCTGCCAGAATGAAATATTTGATTCTTCCACTTCGATATTTTTTTCATTGGAGTGAAAAAATGTTTATACGGATCAGTGAGCACTTGGTCCTTCGTCGAACGTGAAATTGGATAATTCATCAAATTCACATTTTTCTTTGAATTGATTCTAACCTCTGCTCTATATTATGGGTTGGGAAGACGATCGGTATTGTAACTTTAATTTATAGGAGACGCTTGAAATGAAAGAATTTTGTTTTTTCAATGGGCTTCGGAAGGACAAAGATTTGAATTGAAAATGCCTCGAGTCCTCGGGATTAATGCTAACCTGAAATCGAATTCATCGACAATTATTATTCATCCGAAAATGCTCAACCCCAGTAAATGAAATAATACATTCAAATTCATTTGAATGTGTTACATCTGTCATAAGGGTCCCTGAGAGAACTCTTCATCATCGTTACCATCATCATTATTATCACAATCGAAAAGGATGTTCAGAAACGCAAATTTGATCTCCTCGGAAAATATTTGCATAAACTTTATCAGATCAGGAATGATCTCGTTCAATTCTACCAGATGATGACTGATCCAATAAAATTTTCTTGAATTACGTTTGGTGCCACACCTCCTCAGTTTGTAAGTAAGGATTTAAATCTTCTGTTCTATCACTTCGAATCTTTCCAATCGCTTCGATGGCTATATCGATTCGGATACCGTCTAAAGATTTAAGTTCCTCATTCTACTGTCATCCACATTTAAAAAGCCGCGCAAGTGATGTGGAGATTATTGATCGTTCGTGTGAATGGTTCTGGAGTATGATATCGAATGATGGATGGAAATTTTTCATGAATCGATTAGGAAGCTACAAACAAATATATATAATATCTCGATTCTTTCATTTTGCATTTCCCAAGGTTTTTCTATGACACTTTCAGGGATATTGTAAGAGAAAACTTTCAATTTTGAAACTAGAATGAAGAAAATTATCAAAGTTCGTAACACACAAGATTTTTTATTCGTTTCTGATCGGCTGTTCCTCAATTTTTACGATAACTAGACAAAATGTTTAATGGGATTTGATAGATCGTGTCGGATTTTGTCTGGCGTATATGTCAATTTTGGCACTGATTTATAAACCAGACAGTCCTAGATAAAATCGATCAAGTGCGAGTCAGAATTTTGTATGAATCTGTCTGGAATTTTTAACAAGTTCATGGTTAGATTAGTTGCTTCAGCGAAGATTCGCTGTGCGGTCTTCCGCAGCTTGCAAAATTGAGGGGTAATATCACCTTGTGTCCACAAAATTTTTTGCCATTTTTTAAGACTTACCACAAACGATAGAAACATTTTTGAAATATAGGGTTTGGTGCATAAGAAGTTACTAGTCTTTGAGTACTAGAAACACATTTTATCATATTTTCACAATACAAAATGGTGGCATATCAGCACATCCAAAATGAGTCTGTTAATTTACATGGACGTACCGCTACAGGTTACAATTATGAATGTAGGACAAAAAACTGGAAAGTTTCTTAAAATTTAGTCCAAAATCTAGCGCACATCTTAGAATTTGTTCAATAAATTGAATACGGCAGATTTCATGAGGGATTTTCGATCGGTTTAACAAAGAAAAAATTGGAAGAAACTTCAAATCAATGCCATTTCCTTTAAAATCAGTTTTTCGGGGAAATCCTGAGATGTTCGCTAAATTTTGGACTATATTTTGAGAAACTTTTTAGTTCTTTGTCCTACATTCATAATTGTGATCTGTAGCGGTACGCCCATGTAAATTAACAGACTTACTTTGAGTGTGCTGATATGCCACCATTTTGTATTGTAAAAATATGATAAAATGTGTTTCTGGTACTCAAATATTAGGTGCACAAAACCCCATGTTTCAAAAATGTTTCTATCGTTTGTGGTAAGTCTCAAAAAATGGCAAAAAATTTCGTGGGCACAAGGTGATATTACCCCTCGAATAAATTTTGAGCTTCCGGTGTGGAGCCACGTCTTGTATCGCACGGGAAAAATAATTCAGCTGTAACAAAAAAATTTGCATTTGTAGTCAATTTATTTGCGGTAACAGCTAAAATTTAGCTGCAGGAGCTAATTCAATGGCTGTCGGTGTCCGTGCTAGCTACTCAGCTAAATTATTTTTTCCGTGCGGTTGGTTGCCGACGTTTCGCCATCATCGCAACTGGCTTCTTCAGGGCGGTTTGGTTAGGTATACTTTATTGGAGAATCTCAGTTTCCAATATACAGTTCACGTTTGGCAAACACCGTACTCGACTACATCAGTATGGAACAGGTACATTGAGATTGACAATTGATTCCAGTTTGGGATCTCAGGTGAGACGGAGATTACGATCTAATGGTTGTTAGCGTCAGAGAAACAGTGTTATCACAATTATTACTCCACATAAAAATTGCAAAGTCAGAAATTCACAATCAACTCAATGGATCCGTATTGACAATAAATAACATCATCCCTTACACACTTTTCAAAAGAGCAGGTACATTAAAACCCTGTATTCCACGTAAACCGCATAAAAACATATTCATAACCGTGTATATTGAATTTAATCCTCATGGCTTGAACTGTCTACGTCGATGGGTTTCTCGAATCTTGGCAAAGCGTAATGCACAAAATATCCCCACAAGTCACATCGACACTCCTTTTTGCTGTTCCATCTCTCTTTCTCTTGATCGCAGCTCGGAAAAGGATTGTGTATGAACGAGAGGGACGATCGTTATTCATTCTGTTGAAATCAGGGAATTCAAGAACGCGTGGGTACTAGAGATTCAGCGTTAGCGTGAATAAGAGGAAAAAAGATAGACACGGAGATGAGATGAGCTTTTCACGTGTCGCGCTAGAAACGAAACTTGGAGCTGGATAAGCGATACATTTACACCTACTCGTATGTAATATGTGTATACCAAGATTTTTGTTTACGTCGTCGTTTCATTCATTCGAGAACCATGCATCCGTGCGGTTTCTAATGTGTCTTCCGAGACCATTATTTTTCGAGGAAAAAACATAGAGATGGGACTTGAACGTAGACGGGGCGCGCACCTCGACACCGTTGTACGAAAAACCGCAAGCATGGAATATTCTATGCTGCACTGTACTACCAAAGAAAGTCCGAACCGAAGTGTTGTGGAATGTGTTGCAGATATATCCGGCTGCTAGTTGTGGATTTAGAACGTTAGTCTATACCTATCTGGATATTCACGTGTATGTAACGCAACACACTGTTACGCTAAACACGTACGTGTTTGACAGAGTAGTCAGTAGATGCTGGTTCCGTATGTATGCAAAGCGCCTGATTCAACGTTCACTCGTTTTACTCCAGCCTTGTACATAATGCAGAACACGAATGCTTCTCCATCTAAAACGCTGAAATTGATGAAACCCACGAGGGTATCAGATTTCGATATCTATTCTTACGTTCGCAATTTGAGTGTATATCTTTTACCGACGATAAAATAGAATTTGGAATTGGAACATTGTGTTGAATGCTGGAGAAAAATATTACATTGATACAGAAGATTGTTGGATTCGACTAGAACTTCTCAAGAATATTATAGAATTTACGCGTGAATTCAAATCAAATGAGATTCCTGTGGTTTCCTTTAAACAGGTTATTTTTATTCGAGACATATACAAGCTCATCATTAATCAATATAGATCGATTTCTGTGCTGTCGATACATCTGCTATATGGCATCATTTGTCTTCCCCAAGACACGGAACTGCATTTACGAGTTCCTATGAGGGAAAATGAATTGACATGCACAGGGGATATAACTCGTTCCGTCTTGCATTTTCATGAACCTTTCAAATACGTTCGCCACCGTATGAAGAGAGCAAGGAAATTTTGAAATATCTGTTCTTATTATGTCGTTAATGAAATTTCTTTTGATTCGTTCAAACGTCTCGATAATTGGAATTCTTCGGATAGAAAATTTCAGAGGAGTATTTGCACGAAAAATACGAACGCAAGGATATTGAAATACATGCAGAGTGGAATGGAAATAGACAATACCCAGAAAAGCAGGAGAGAAACCAATTCTTTCGATACGGTTTCCAATCTCTTACTTACAGTAGAAATCGAGGAAGCATATGATGTATGCATTGAAGATAATCGTGAGAACGTGAGAAATAACTAGATTGAATTCGAAGAATACAGTGAAGGATAAATGAAGTTTCGATCAAAGAATGTTCTGTAAATAAGAATATTCAATACGTGGGCAGAATTCCAGAAAAAAACATTGTTGCAAAGTTTGTGAATTATCTCAGGTTTTATGCGAATGAATGAAGAATACTGCATGCAGTCGATGTTTTGAAATATTCAGAACATCAACTGAGAAATCGCAAGGACGGTATTATGTCACACAGGATCTTGTTGAAGAATGCATCTTCAAGAATTTGAAATTCATGATCAAATCTTAAGAAGGAACATTACGTTACATCAAAATGACGTATCATTGAATAATAAATAGTACACAGAATCCAACACTGGGGAGAGGATTCATCTTTCCACATGACTCATCTGTTTGAAACACTATGTCACTTCAGTATCGTGAGAACAGGGAAGAAACATCATCATAAATTATGGAAAACTTCATCATTTTTGGATTGCTGAAATACGTATTCCGTGATGATACGGTACACAAAAGTAGATATGATTCAAAATGCAGTGCTTCAAAAAAGATGTAAAACTGTGTTCTCATACGCAAAAAGAAGATTGTCAAACAAAACCCGTGAATTTGTTGCTCACAGAGATTCTATCTGAATTCTTGGATTTCAGGCGAACGATACTCAATTCAAGTCCATGTGGATTCAAGTGGAGAAACCCGAAGTTCGTTTCCCACATCACGAAACAATCAAACATTCATTCTCCAGGTATTTTCTTCGAAAACCAAAACCATAGATACAATTGTTGATTTTTGATAGAAGAAAAAACAGAGATACAGAGCAAATAAAGTTTCCCTTTAAATATTTCACATCTTTCCAGGGAAATTCTGGTCCATTGGGTCGATAGAACAATTGTGAGATGCGAGTAAACAATTCTCAACGTCAAATATAGCGGTTATGTATACATACGTATTTACAGACATTCACGTATAGATACACACGTATATCAGCCCCGACAAACGTATATCTTCGGCAGAGACGAAATCGAAGGAACAGGATTTTCAAAGTATAATGTTATAAAAATATAGTAGCAAATGGCGTTGACGAAGTCATGAATAATTCACGTGTCACTGGAAAAATGAGAAACAGACGGCCAAGTACCGAGGAAAATTCTTCGCTGTTGCTGCTCTTTCTCGTTCTTCCTTCCACCTCTTTTCCTGTCTTACATTTTCTGCACTCTCTTACCTCGTTTCACCCTCCAACACCTATTCTTTCTCTCTCCATTTCTCTCACCCTCGCTACATGCCTTTTTCCTCTTGAATTTTTGTCATTCCTCTTCTGTCCCTCCTCTCCAATTCTAAAATTGTACCCGCATTTATTGTGCTGACGTTTCCACGGATAAAGGTAACGGAGAAAGAATGAAAAGCCAAGAAAAAATAAATAAGATGAAAGAGGTGTACGAAATTCGAACTTCACAATTTCAAGCGGTGTGGTAGAGAATTAAATCTCTCACCATCATCGTGGTGTTTTCATCCTCGATGCGCTTAAGCTGAACAAATTTTTCCTCGAATTAAATGAATTTATAACGCATATTCAAGTATTGTTGTGTAATGAGTCGAAAAATCATTATACTCCACGATTACGAATTGTTTCACAACGCATTATTCTCACGCGATAAATTCTAGTAATATCTTGGATGTCATTAAATTGTACGCATCGTTACGAGTAAATACATCTACGATATCTACAAACTATCAAAAGTCCCCTCAGGAATTCTCTCTCATTTCTGGTCGTAGGTACATGAAACTAGAGTAAACAATTTTGTTATTATTGTGGATTTAGGGATACGAAATTATTATCACTTAAAGTCAAGAACTGCCCTTGTTTGCGCTGGAATTGGACTACAACAGTTACGGAACATTCATGTAAATTCGGGGACTTGAATATGGAATTCAATGAATACTGTGATAATAATTTATTATGTACACCGAAAAAAATAATCAGTTACCCTTACTTCAAATTAATTCCAGCAACCAGATACTGATATTTACTGATATTTGGATTATTGAAACGGGCATTGGCTCAACTAAATTCGGATTTAATTTCTCTGACTTCAGTTGTTACTAATTTCAAGGTGTCTTTACTATTACTAGATTCTATTTTTTTATTATTCGGAACTAATTTTCACAACTAACTTCAGTTCATTCGGTCGGATAAATTATTTTTACCGGTGTATTGCATACAAAAAAGACTCTTCGAATCCCTATTCAAACAAAACAAATCATAGAAGTTTATACGTGATAAAAATTTCGAATAGTAGAGGATTTCGCTTTTGTATGATAGATATGATTGTTTCTTCTGTTAATCGATCAGGTATTACATACAATGGATGTGTCATTTATCTTGGATAAGAAATAACGACACGGTATTGTATTGAACGAATGATGGATACATCGCTCTACATCAATGACATATACACGAATTAATGGAATAACTCGATTGCTATAGTTTCCCATCGATTGATCGTGTACCGAAATTTGGAAACTCGAAATTCAATAAATATGCTAGGTACTTACAAAATCACACGAATAGGGAGATGCGAATTGATACGAACGACAACAGGTAACTGGAAACCGATAAATTTTTCAAAAATATCAAAATATGATTCCAGACAAAACCTGTAAGTGATAAAATAAAAATCAAATATATGAATCGGCGGGAGAGAATAATCAGAAAATAAATATGTGAATTTTCAACAAAAATATCGCGGATCTGTGTTATTGAATCCATTGATTTTTACGTTATTCGTTCTCCCTCGTTTTTCTCCATCGATGTGTTTGCAAGTTAGAATATTGAACAATCACACTAGAATAGGAAATATCAGTTTTTCATGAAAACAATTCGTTAGTGAGGATTGGAAACCATTGTTCATATTGAAATGGAGATTGCATATGTAATTTTGTAAAGTTTAACGAGAAATCAATTCTTCTCCCATTTGTTTTCATCGTTAATGTGTATTCTTCAGTCCGTTAGATATCTCGGGTTGGAAAAAACAAGGTAGTAATCGTTCTGTGGGATAGGATTTGATGAGGGAGGTTGTGGATGTTTTTTATTCTCTTGGAACTTTTAATATTGTGAAATTTAAAATGTATAGATATCATCCCAAACAGACACGAAGATATCTTTTAGAATTTTAAAAGATATCTTTCAAAAGTACAAGAAGTCTTGAAGAATTTTCTAAAAGATATCTTTTCTTTCCATCTTCATGCGATATGGTCCTATGTTACAATTGCTTTTCAGTAATTCTTAACACAATATTTTCTCCGTGTAGAATTAGTGCATTATGAGTGTAGCATGACCGCAGTGTGTGAACTTTACATGTCTCATCCAACACCGGTTCGAAATACAGTAGACTCTCGTTATAAGCAATTTCTCTTACTCTCCTCTGGTCTGGATCGAATGATGAGTCCTTATTCCTGGTACCACAGATGAATTGCGGAGATTGCGTATGCAATGGTGAAATTGTGGTCCGTATCACGTGTATTTCTTTTGAGTAGGATTATATGATTGGTTGAATTTTCCTTCCCAATAAACAAAAAGATATCCTGAAGATATCTTCAACCCTTAGCTGCCACACTTCGCCAGTGTAACATAGCTGCCACACTGGGGTCGATTATGGCCCCAACTGTAAACGTACACTAAAGCCAAGCTATGCGTACATATGTCTTGAAAAAATTTCAGAGAGTACTAAAACTATTCCTAATTTCAATCAAATAATTTCCCTCAAGAACAATGCGTTTCGAATCGGTGAAAAAACTATGTGTGCAGCACACATGCATCGCTTATTTTCATCGATCGATGGATATATTTTCGCTTCTAAATGACATTGTCACTGTTTCATGAAAAAGAAGTATATAAAACATGAACAATCATGTCACGGTAGGGTGGAGTGAGGTGAAGGAACTCTAAAGTGACACCAGATTGCGCGGAGAGTTCGAATTATCGAGTGTCTTGATGGCAATTTAAGATTGAATCATGCTGGGGTCAGTCTGACCCCAGTGTGGCAGCAAGGGTTAAGATATCTGAATGAGTCCTGACATATCTTGAAATCTTTTCGTAAAGTTATCTTCAAGATACATAAAAGATGTCTTATGCAACATAATCGAATAACTTAAAGATGTCTTTTTAGATATCTTTGAAGAATCTTTCGCAAGATGGAATTAAGATCATCATACAGACTCCCATTTTAGACATCTTTGGGATATCTTCAAGATATCTCAAAGTTTTCTCCAAGATATCTTCAAGACATCTCAAAATTATTTCTAAGATACGTTTAAGATCTCTTTGCGATATATCCAAGATGCCGTAAACAATAACAATGCAAGGATAATAATTTTCGATTAACATAAAGAGAAAAATTTCTCCCGGAATTTCACTTTACTTTCTGTCGGTCAGTATTTGAGGTATGCTTTTCCTGCCTCAGGAATTTTCATTTCTTGGAAGGGATTCGAACCTGCCGACTTAATCTATGATGTATTCAAAGAACTGGTCTCAACAGCTTGAGCTAACGCGCTATATGATGGATAGTGGCTTATTATCGTTTGAGGTCAGAACGTTATACAACTGGTGAAATTTTCGTTTGTGTGGAAGCCCTCAAAATGTATGTCATGAAAAGGTTTAAAATTTCCAAGAAATGAATCCAATATTTCATCTAATATCATCCAGAATTCGAATTTCAGAAAAGAATTATCTCCAAAATTTTTTGATGGAAAATATCTCCACTTCATAACTTCGAGATATCTGAAAGAAATCTTTGAGATGTATCCCAAATAATATATCTCAATTGAGATGTTTCGAAGACATCTCGTATGCATCTTAAATTCATTATCCTAATTTCAGTTCTCAAAATTATGTCAAACATATGGAACCGCTGCATCTTTCAGGTATCTTACAGAAGATATCTTCGTTTCATAACTTGAAGATTTCTAAAAGAAATCTTTGAAATGTGTCTCAAAGATACTTCAATTCGGATGTTTTCAAGACATCTTGTATCTATCTCAAATTCGGCTTCAGAATTTCATTTCTGGAAATTATCTCAAAGACATCTTTATGATACATCTTGAAGATATATTTGTGAAGATATGGAACCGTTGCATCTTTCCAGTATCTTGCGGCAGATATCTCAATTCCATGATTTCAACATATCTAAAAGAGATCTTCTAGATGTATCCAGAAGATATCCCAGGTGAAAATTGATGATTGGCACTAGGATGGCGCAACACTGACACAGATTGGCCGAGCCTTGACGGTTAGCAAGGTGCAAGCTTGAAATGATAACATCGTTACAGGCTCCATTGATGTATTCTGCCAATTACGGACCAACATTGGTACGATTATGGCAGTCAAATCAGCCATCATTGGCAACCCATGAAAAAATTTGTCGCTCGATCTAAATCCAATATTGGATCATGCTTGTACTCATTACCATGGGCGTATCCAGGGGGGGGGGCAAGGGAGGGCAGCTGCCCCCCCCTTGTAGAATAGGAAAAAAATTTTTTTCAATTGAATATACAAAAATTATATATAAAAAAGTTGTGGAAAATTTGAATTGAACATTTTGCCCTCCCTTAAGTTTTGAGCTGGCTACGCCCATGCTCATTACAAACCAAGACTGATAGACGAATTTTTTTATGGTCTGCCAATGGTCAAATGTTTTATGCATTTAAAGGAGGTAGCATCATTTATTACACATAAATGATGTTGACTGCTAAATTTGAGTCAATACTATAATAGTACTTCGTTAATATTCGACCAAAATTGATTCAACGTTGCGTCAATCTCGCGCCAACGTTGAGCCAATGTTGCGCCGATGTTCAACTCTATATTGAACGATTGCAAAAAGAATAATATAAATTCAGAGTCATATATTTCCGACATCGGTTGCTTCCCCTCTACCCATGTTAAGAAGTACAGCCCGAATCTGAAATATTTTATACAACCTGATGAAGGACCTGTGCTGAAGACGACAATTTTCAAATCAGAAGGTTATATGATGCTTATATATCAACCGCATAGTTTGTTGAGCGCTTGCGAGAAACGAACTGAGCGTTGGAAACAATACCGAAGGGTGGCGCTTTGACATTGGACGCGGGAATTTTTGTATGGAAACGTATAATTGAGGATCGTGGCTAGCCTGAGCCAAGCTTTGACCAGGCTTGGCACTACAGTGGGTACTCATTTCTTCTAAACGTTGTCAACGTTTGGATTAATATTTAGCCGTGCTATGAAATTGTTCGTATGAAGTTAATTTCTTTTGTCCAAACAATATTGGGACAACGATGAACCATGATTAGCACAATCTTGAGCCAATGATCAATGGAAATTATGATTCTCAACATTGGTGCAACATTGTGCCACTTGTCAGTCAACGTTGGTTCGATATAGATTTCCAAGCCTTGGATGTCAGCATTGCGCCTATCTATTTTTCATCGTCAGTATTGGCGCAAGCAAGAAATTTTTACGTGGGATTTCACTTGAAATGTTATCAAGACATCTTGTAATAATCTCGAATCCGGCACCCAGGGCCGGCCCTAGGTATTTTGCCGCCCTAGGCGAAATTCCAAGACGCCGCCCACTACCCTGTAAAAAAACCTGTCAATTACAGTGAATGGTATATTCGCATCGTAAATTCGCAATTGAACACGAAAATTAGGATATTTGGTTGACTATAGAACAATAGAAGAATTAAATTTTGTATAGATTAGGAATAAAGTACTATATTTTCATGGAATGTTTCAGAAACATTCTGAAGAAATATTTCAGCACACACAAATGATATTTGCCGAACGTCTTACGTAACATAAAAAATGCAGGTTTCCACAAATTTTAAAACACGTACTCTCTGGAACTTAAATCCACACCACTGACACGTTTTGAAAACTTTCGACTTTTTTTGGTGGTACGCTTCATTATATTCTAATTCTCACGCACATAATATACTTCAAAATTCATTATAATCAAAACTTGCCTTACTTGAAAACTCGTTCAAATGAAAAATTGCTGATCAACCCTGAGTAGACGTCGGTTCTCCATGCAATATTACTTCGACACACAATAAAACAAAAGATGAATGCACCGACAATACGATAGTCTTTTGTTAACCTATGAATCTTGCATGGAGGAAAAACAAAACACATATTACAAATTTCCAATGAAGCGATTCAAAATTGAATGGTATCTTATTGCAGTTCATAAAAAAATGTTCTTATTAAGCAAATTCATGGATTTCTCAACAGGATATTCATAAGTAAAACACGAAGTCCTACTCTGCTAAAAATGTCCCATAGAAGACGATAAAATTTTTCTTACGAGTTTCAATACGGTTCCTAAAATTGGAATCCCCATGCTGTATCGTGCGTTTACGATAGAATTCTATTGATTCTCATCGCATCCTACAGGATTTGAGAAATGTACCTGGTTCTATCGTAAAATTCCTGTAGTAGGAGAAAGAATTATTCGCAAAAAAAAGGTTATAATTCTCCAAATAATTAATACTTTGTCTATGGGAAGTTCACTTTAGAACCACGTGAATTTTTCTTAAATCCTATAGAATACGATAAGAATCGACAGAATTCTATCGTAAATAATTCACGATACAGCTTCGGAATTCCAGTTTCAGGAACCGCATTGAAATCCATAGGGAAAATTTTATCGTTTTCTACGGGAAATTTTTTGCAGGGTATGAATTTCTGCTTACGATTCACCATAAATACTTACATGAATACACATTTGTGCAGGTTGAGAATAAAATACTTGGTTTTCATATGATGTTTCGACAACCCTCTGAGAACGTACCATAGCATACGTAAGAAACGTCATCGAAACGTGTATTCCAACATGATAAACCAATGTTCTCGAAACGTTTGGAAAACGGACTTTTGAAAACGAAAATCTGTGAAACCATTGATACGTTGGTTTTCGGTGCTGTTTAGGATACTGCTGCGAGACAATGTTGAATGCTATTGTCGGATGATAACTAGGTTCTCACTCAATCGACATTTGATGTCTTGCATACATCACCTAATTATCATTATTCACCAGGTCATCTTTCTGATGCCATTCTGAAACTGAATTAAAAAATAACTTATTTCTTGTAAAATGTGTACTGAAATTTATGCATAAAGACTTTTGCAAAACACTTTTTTTTAGAGGAAAATCTCTTTCTTAGAGGAAAATTGTAATTCTTATTCAGTAATTGAACCACCATGAATTCTTAGGAAGACAGAGAATGTTTCTGATAAGTATTTTGTGTGTCATGTGTATGTGTATGTTCAGTATGGTTCTTACTCATGATTTCTAGGATTTTGTTGTTTTTCCAAATTTTGCCGCCCCCTGAATCTTGCCGCCCTAGGCGGCCGCCTATACTGCCTATATGGACGAGCCGGCCCTGCCGGCACCTCAATTTCATTCCTGAAAGTTATCTTGAAGATACCTTTATGATACATCTTGAATATATCTTTGTCAAGATATGGAACCACTGCATCTTTCAGGTATCTTGCGGAAGATATCTTCATTTCATAACTTCAAGATTTCTAAAAGAGATCTTCGATATGTATCCTGAAGACATCTTAATCAGGATGTTTTCAAGACATTTTGTATCCATCTGAAATTCGACATCCTTATTTCATTTTTTGAATTTATCTTGAAGAGATCTTCACGACACATCTTAAAAATATCTTTGTGAAGATATCTCAAATGTATCTCATAGACATTTGTTTATTGGGTTGTGCTTTTTATCAACATCAGACGACGAACGGAAAACGTGGTACCACCAATCAGCAGCTAGACCATGTTTCACGTATATCTTTAGCAATCTCTTCAACTCATCTTTGCTAGTATTTCTGAATTTCTGCCACCAACGCTTGTCATGAGCAATGAATGGAGATAGAAACTTTACACTCAGAGAAAAATCTGGTCGGCACGAAAGCACGGAGTTGAGTTTCGCCTTGACCTTCTTATGAAGTTGCTACAACTACGAGTACATTCATGTGATTTTGTCTTGTTTTTCTCGCCATCATGACCAAATTGCACGTCACTGCAACCGTGAATCTTTGACCACGCGAACATAGTTCCTGTAACCACGTGGCGTTTTTCTCAGCGTATGGTTCTGATTGAGGTCACACCTCTGAATATTTACCCAAGCAGCAACAGAATTTCAAAGTATATACGAAATAAAAACGTTCGTAGAATGTACGAATGAGATACGAAGGACATATAATGAACGTTCATAGAATGTTCGAAAGAGACTGTTTTAAATATACTCAGAACGTACATAGTACATTCGAAATGTACGATATTTATTCAATCGACGTTCGATTGACGTGCCATCGTATAATCGATTACATACGTTAGATGAATATGCATAGCAACTATGAAACGGTTTCATTGGAATGTGCATAGAACATATTTCGAATATTCGAAGAACGTTCATAGTATATTCTGATGCTACTTGGGCGGTCTCATTGGAATGTGCATAGAACATATTTCGAATATTCGAAGAACGTTCATAGTATATTCTGGTGCTGCTTGGGTATATGTGTAACTGCCACATGGAATCTTTTGGAACCCAAATAAAAAAACAGATACTGTTCACTCATTCTTTTGAATGTTGTTGCAAAAATTCCCATTGGCAGTGATGCCTCTTGGCAACAGCAGATGGTAGCACAAATTCCAATTTACAACGTGGGAGAGTTTGCAGCTCCAACCCAAGTAGCACCAGAATATACTATGAACGTTCTTAGAATATTCGAAATATGTCCTATGTACTTTCCAAAAGACCGTTTCATAGGTGCTATGCATGTTCATCGAATATACGACGGTACGTCAATCGAACGTCGATTGAATGAATATCGTACATTTCGAATGTACTATGTACGTTCTAAGTATATTTAAAACAGTCTCATTCGAAAATTCCATGAACTTCCATCATAGGGGGCATTCCACGTCAAGTGTACCCGCCTAAAAACCTTCATCGCTGGAATTTTGATGAAACTTGGTGGAGTTGTTGTACTATTGAAGTACGTAATTTGTGCAGGAGGGGGGAAGGAAATATCGACGGGTTGCCGAGATACAGGGCCTCAAAGTTTTGGACACGTTTGTCTTCGTTGAATTATAACTCAGTTATTATTAGGTTTTTCTTCAAATGCAAGTTATGGTTTTCGTCGGTTTTTTCCCGTTCTTTCCAATAGATATGAACACAATTCTCCAAATTAATTATTTCTGCAAAAGAAAGTGATTTTTATTTCTTTTCGATTTTTTTTAAAGATCGGCATTTTTGAAAATTTTTTAATTACGCTCAATCGAAAGCTTATTCTTTTTCCTTCAAAATCATTGGTCACACATGATGGAGTCTCATGAACTCATCAATGAATTGATTCGTTAAAGCCGGCACGATCCAGCTTCCAAGCGCGCTGAACATACTGGTCAGCTGTCACCCGTCATTCGAATGTTCACAGAACATATTTCGAATATTCGAAGAACATTCATAGTATATTTTGGTGCTACTTGGGTTGTAGCATCGTGTGCATAGAAAAGAATTTTATCGCTGATGTAAAAACGCTATCGCGAT
The DNA here is from genome assembly GCA_018340375.1 of Gonatopus flavifemur. Taxonomy (NCBI): domain Eukaryota; kingdom Metazoa; phylum Arthropoda; class Insecta; order Hymenoptera; family Dryinidae; genus Gonatopus; species Gonatopus flavifemur. The sequence goes on along the minus strand of JAFFJZ010000003.1, from coordinate 41,682,161 downwards.
TCTTGAAATTTTCATTGACAAGATACGCTGAAATTCATGCCAATCCGATTCATGTGTATAGTTCGTAATGTGCGGAATTAGATGAGTAAATTATTCAGACAATATTATCACACCTTTCATGGGCAGATGATACACGGAGAAAAGATTGTAACCGGACAAGCCTTCGGAGGATGCAGTACCTGTGATATTTCAAAATGCGGAGGAACCCGTGGTAGTGGAAAAAAGTCCAGAAAAACCTATAGAAACAGAAGAAGTTGTGGACAACCAAGAGAATATACAAGCAAATTATCTTTGTGAAGATAAGCAAACCAAGAAAATTGGGATCCACAAGAAAATACTATTGAACTAAAAAGATCGCTTAAAGGAACAACATGGGAGATCAATCCTAAATCCCCGCCAGAATTGAAAATCGAGAAGAAAAAGCACAAGGTGATTGAGGAAAATAACAGGAGAAAAAAAGCTGAACAGGATAAGAAAGTAGGAGATAATACGGTGCGAAAAGAAACGAGACCTATGAAGATGGATAGATTGATATGGAATAAAAGGGAAGACAAAATGATTGAATGCCACCAGGGAAAAACGATGCTGTTACCTGTATAACACATCGGACAGGAAACAAAGGCGAGTTAGTTGAAACAACCAGTGATCGGCAAGGAAATCAAAATAACGGAAAAACCCGTGACATCAACAAGTACAATGAATTCATACGACGAAATTATGTTCGATTTGTTTGGAGGGATCAGCGATTTAAGGGAAACAGTGACGAACGTAAGTCTCGACGACATTTCAATCACGGATCTATTCCAAGGAATATGAAGATATGATTAATAACATCAAAGTGTAAAAGTGTTTTTTTTTTGAGGTTATATATCCAGATTAAATGTGACGTGGGGTTGCATTTCGTTTCAAAAGATTAGGTACGATCATTTTTTCTTCACGTTTGAGAAAAAAATGTATATTTGTCAGTTTATGTTGTATGTAATTTAGAAAAAAATACACGTATCAATTTTTGTTCAGAAGCTTTAAAATATTTTCTTAGTTTGTAATAAAGTATTACTTATAAAACTGAATGTTTGATACAATTATATGTGATAAACGATTGTATTCATTATTCAGTTCAGAATTCGAAGTACTGATTACTATTGTCCTAAAAACACATGTCATTTTATGTTCTATTCTAAAAAATTATATTCAAATTTATGTTCTATTTTCAAATATTACAAAGACTGTTTCAATCTATTATTCGGTTGAGATCTGATAGACAATTGTACTAAAAATACATGTCATTTTATGTTTAATTCTAAAAAATTATATTCAAATTTATGTTCTAGTTTCAAAGATTACAAAGACTGTTTCAATCTATTATTCTGAAAGATTTGGTAGACTGATTACTATTGTACGAAAAAACACGTGTAATTTTTGTTCTATTGTAAGAGATTGTTTTTATTATACGAAAAATATATGTTAATTTATGTTTTCGAGAGTTACAAATATAAATAACAAGAACAAAGAATATGTAAAAAAATCTTTATATATAATATAGAAATCAGTTTGTGATATATCAAACTATTGCTCGAAAGATTGAAATAAATATGAATAAAGCGGATGTTTGATTTGTTGATAATGTCTTGCCAGTTACATAAGAATTGATTTCAGAAAATAAAATGATTTTATTTTCCGAAAGGTGGGTGTCTATAACCGGACAAGATATCAAAAATATGATAGATAAAGGTTTTATTTGAAGAGATTGTCAAGCAAAGTACTTGAGGGGGTGTCTGGTTTTTTCGACCTCTTTTTTGAGATTGTTTGTTTTGTACTAAAAATCATTTTCATCTTTTGATATTTTGATAGATGAAAATACACATCTTGAAATTTATAAAAAAATTTGTTTCATCCATTTTTCATCAAATATGGCGGAGCTACGGCAGCCCGAACAGAGCCCGATAAAACAGCGGCGACAACGATTTTTCCAGATAGGAATGTCGGAAAAATAAAAGTCAAGTAGATTCTCAAAGAGTAGGAGTGTCGCTATAGCCGGAACCACAAGTTTCAATTTTCAATAAAAAATGACAAAATGGCGGACTTTAGGAATTTTTCACCATTTTTTTACAACTTTAATTGTATAAAAATATAGTTAAATATTGAGGAATATTTCTAATTCTGGTTCGGGCGAAAATTATGCATCTTGGGAACATCCTCTGAAAATTTGAGCCTGATCGGTCCAGTAGTTTTTTTTTAATCGTTGTTGCAAAGTCAAAAAACGTGGTTTCGAGAAAAATGCATTCAAAGTTTTTTTTCGAAAGAATACATGTAAGATCATTGAAAAAAGTATGTCACCCTCAATCAGCAATACCAGCTCCATATAGGATTCCTCCTGTCTCTTCATACAATCCATTCTCTTGTGATTTCATGTTCCTCATTACTATTCTACGTTCTTTTGAGGCTGCATCGCTGCGACGACTGGCTTTGCTGTTACGTACTCCGTCTCGTCGATTTGCGAAGTCTGCTGCTGCTTTGCCAGTTGTGATGCCCATCACTTCCATTATTTTCAATAATGGTTTGAAGCCTTCATTGAAAGTGCATGCAGCGCAATATGCAGTGATTTCGACAATTTTTTTTCCTGCAAACACATGTTTTGGAACTATGTGCCAAACGCAGGAGTTGAAAGATCCATTATTATTTTGAGTATTCGCTCCTCAACATCTTTGCAGTAAATCATCAGTGGTAAGATCTTCATATAGGTTCTTTAATAAAGGTTGAATCTCTCCATCTAAAGCTGGAGGGTATTCAAAATTTTTTAAATTTCCCGTTGCTTCAGCGACACGATATTTGCACCAAGAGTTTTCTCCTGGTGGACAGTGCGAGTGCTGAGGATTATCGTCAGAGGACACTTTGTGATAGAAAGTTGCCCATATACTGTTCCTCGTATCATTTACAGAATCAGGGTTCTGGTGTATAGCTAGTTCATAATACTTAGAAAGTTCTTGCATATGTTTATTGGTGAATGTCGCAGTTTTGACCTTAGACTTTTGAATTTTCTTCTGATTTTTGCTCTTGCAGTTCGCATTGGAATCTTTATCTTGTTCTTCTAAAATTCGTTTAGTTTTTCGAAAGTCAACTGTTTCTTAGCGTCTCTAGCACGTTTATACATACGTTTTTTGACGTGCAAGACACATTGCATTTTTTTGACGTTCACGATTTCACCGTAGGGTTTAACGTCTTTCAGCAGTTTGAATGTTTTTGTACCCCCATCACCAATATAATATTCATAATAAACTTGCAATGATTCCACGGATCGTTTGAACATTTCTATAACACCGTCGACTTCCATCTTCCCTGCACTGCCTTCGTGATTAGCATCACAATTTTCTTCATGAGTATCGTACCAAACGTCATACTCGACTTCGTCTTCCTTCCCTTCCCATTGCTCACACATCTTACATACACTGGATTTCACAATAACATCCATCACTTTCCCTGTATATTTTCCGATCAAAGATACAATACCAGTGAGAGAAGAAAATCCTCGTCTTGCCCAAGAGCCATCCCCAGAAACAATTAGACGATTTTTCACATTTCCAGCGGCTTCATTTTGTTCTTGCTCTTGTTTGGCAGCTTTTTGGAAAACTCAACTGTACAACCGCATTAGTTACTATTGAAATATGTTAAATTACTTCGCAATATGTACTTTCACACAGGCCCTTGCCAATGTCCATGAATCCACAAAAATGATTAATACCTTGGAAGCCAACACCAACTAAACGCATTGCAAAAACAAACCGTCTGTTTATTTCATACGAGTTTCTAATTTGTGGGCTGCTGGGAATATAATGCTTGGAATCACATTCACAATGCAAACCTAATTCAAAGCCTAATCCTTTTACAGCATATTTTGGAATTTTGATGTCACTTTTACAAGTTTTACAGATGAAAAAATTTCGTAAAGTCAAAAACATGGCAAAATTGACGAAACACTATTGTATACCTGTATCAACGTTCACTTCAAAATCGTGATTTTTCTTGGAAGTTTTCTTTGCAGCTGTGCATGTTGTACTTGTATCTGTTTCTGATTTATGTTGATTACCATGGAATTTTCTTTTTTTTCGCACGATGTAGCCTTGTAGTGTGACTTCTATCACTCTTCTTATCCATCGTATGAGATTTTTACTTCGAAATTTCACAAGCGAATAAACGTTCACGCAGCGGGAACTTCAATCAACTCAATCTTTCTGAACAATAACACACGTACTACTGCTCCAAAACAAAGGATATACGAATATCAGAATTGAGCAAATACGTAAGGATGAGCGTACCACTTGAACTGCGGAATGCAAAAAACGCGCGTTTGGGATCCTTCCATTGTATTTCATTTTCCAACCTCTTCTTGACCGCTTTCATTCCTACGTCTATATAGCATGCAAAACTGCTGAAAACCAAAAATCGATTTTTTGGAAAAAAAAAAAGCAGACTGCCCCCTTAAGGTAATGTTCTGAGTATCATGATCATTCGGTATTAAAAAAGGTTTGTTATCAAATAATAGTCGATAATGATGAATCCAGATATCAAGCCAGAGTGACAAACAAATGAATAAACAAAAATTTTTGTTTATACATGATTAACGAAAATACTCAGAGAAGTGTTCTGAGTAAGATCATTAAGTCATAATTGAAATTTATGGTATTTCATAGCTAAATAAACAATTATGAATGAGCCCACGTGGGTGTATAAGGAGCGTGGTTGCCACAGTAAGCCATTCCGTATTCAGTCGTGAATCAAGAGAGATCTTCGACAAGAGCATTGTCCCGAAAGTCAGAGTTCATAATATTGTGAATAAATAATTTATTGAACAAATAAAAAGTCTTTTTATTTTTCAAAATGGATTATTTTATCATAACTTCTGAAGAGTTTTCGAATAAAAATTAATTCAATTTTTCAAGTGTTTAAAGTGGAAAATATAAGAAGAGGTTTGGTTATTTTCTCACCAAATAACCTGGCGACCGGGGTCAAATCTTCGTAGGAGTGGAGTATTTCGTGGCTCCTTCGGGTCGAAGTATCTTAATAAAAATTTCATTCATACGAATCTGCAAATACCTCTCGAAGTTATAACAAACATAATTTCGTATAGCACGGTATAGCTACAGAATGGTTTCCTACTATAGCGCCTACAAAGAAATTGGTTGTCCTTGCAAAAATATTTACTCCTGCAGCTAAGACGTTAGTTCTGTTAACAAATTTGTTTATGCCAGCGAAAACATTTAGTTGTGTCAATCATTTTCCTTGCTCTTTCAGCTAATTTTTCTTGTAGGCGCTATAATAACAAACCAGCTCGTTATGCCAGCAATACTTTTTTCTCCGTGTGTATTCTCCCAAATAGTATATGGGATGATTCGGATCACGATTTGAATCATGCGTTTTTTTTAGTCATATGAGACTCAGAGGCAACAATTGTGCATCAACAGACTGGTACTGGTATCTTTTGCTCTGAAAAATTCGTAGACCCACACAACGAAGACTGGCTTCAGAGCAGTGGATGTAAAGAGTGGTCTTGTGAAAAATGTGCCGGCAAGAAAAGTCACACAGAACCGTTGATTTGCCGCAAGTACGTGGAATAAAATTCTTTCCTTCTTCAAACGTATTTAGGGTTCAGGAGAGAGTGTCAAAGTATAAATTCGTTTTTCATCAATATACGTTCCATTTTTATTAATGATCCTCTTCGCCCCCAATTTTGAGGCGAATCGGATATTCGCCATTTTATGTTTATTTCGTTGTAAGACAAAGAACTGTGTATTTAAATATTCTTTTTTTGCATAAATCTTGAGCCAAAGATGTATTCAATTAGAATTTACCCACAGACCCACTGGAAAAACTCTCCTTCTGATCATTTTTATTCATTGAAAAAAAAGTGATCCGATTCGCCTCGGTCAACCCTACTGTTGAATTTATGTTTTGTGTTATTATAAAAATAAATACAGCACTAAGCCCTCGTACGGACATTACCATGAAATTTTCCCACAATATGAATGATTGAATTTTCCGTGAGCAGATTGTCATTTTCAGTTACAGTGTGAATTATTCGTGAAAATGAACTGCACGGTCGGTTGAGAATAGTACAAGACAGAAAAAGTATACTTCAATTTACATGAAAATCACTTCAAATTCTTGTGACGAAATTGCTGTAATGCTAGGATGTAAAAGAGTTAATTTAACGTTCCCTACCTCGTGGGATCCTTAAATATCTCGAATATATGTCAGATATTTAGAAAATATTCCTTCAAAACTTTATCCAAGTTGAATTACGACGTGAGCGAATGAATACTTTTACCAGATGCATATTCCGAATATACGTTCCTTATATTACTTTCAAAAAGAAATATATTTTACTACTAAAATATCACCTCGTAAAGGGAAAGAAAAACAATAGGATGGAAGTATTTGTACCGAAGGATTAATTCTCATTTTATTTTCAGAGTTATCAACTCTATAATTATGAAGTTTCCTTTTATCCCGGCACAGAAATCAACTGATTCGTTATTTTTCCTCAGTTCCACCAGGACACATTTATTTCTCAACCCATAAGCAGTCTTTTATAAAAGTCACACGTGTGCAGCTACTATATGTCAAACCATAAAGCTCAGACAGTCTTATCAACTCAAGTAGAGGTTCTTTTCATTCTCTGCAAGTACTTCCAACTAATACCAAGAACTTTTACTCATAGAAGATAGTGAGCATAATAACGGAGAAAATACGTGAAAAATGAAGAGAGAATTTTAAAACTGCTATAGCAAAGTATAGTATTCTTGAATACTTCTGCTTCATCAGTACCACGAATGAAGTCCTCGAAGCTTTTTCAGACATTTCAAGAGAAAACAAACTATTCACTTGAGATATAGTTTGAAAGGACGATCTTTTTTCAGTGTATTTAACCTGAGATTCAGTCTAGAATATACACTTTCGTGCTGTAAATCATCTATCAATTCATTCAATTTTCTGGATCATTATTCATTTTCATATTTCTACTTTTGTACTTTTACGACAGGATGAACCCTTCAGCGATACTGTAGTTGCTTGGGAATAGAATGTATAATCGAATTAGGGCCTCATATATCAATTTATACACAATATAAATTCAAAAAATTGTAACCTGTTGTAAAGAGGTAACAGAATGAATGTGAAAATTCAATTCACTCAATCCAATTTAGTCAGAATTTTGAAGTTGAGAAAAATCTCCAAAGTGTCACGGTGCAATTTCCATTCGCATTAAAGCAGCATTTCCGGATTGAGGAAGAAGGATATGTAAATTGAAACAGAATGAGAGAATAAAATATTCTTGCTGGAATAAATGGTGGAATAAAACATGCTTGAAGAGGATATTAGATGATACAAAAATTCTATCGCAATGAGCGTATATTCACAGTACTTCCAGATCACGTTAAACAGCGGTAACGAAATAGCATTCATATGAATATTCCTACCTCTCGATATTATAAATATGTATGTAAAGCGGAAGCATTTCGGTTTTTTTTTCAACTCGCTACGAGCATGTAACGCAACAGATACGAATCGTGGAAAATCGATGATTATTCAATGTCAAGTAAATCAAATATTTCATCATTTCTTGCAACAGTTCGAAGACCCCATTAATCCGACAACTTTGACATTCTTCAATTGTTTTATCCATTCTATTTGTTCAGTTATTGTAACATATGTGTCTACACGTACGCACACAATGTATGATTATTACCCTTAGAAACGCTTAAAGTTTTCAAACTTCTCCGTAATTTCATTCCACAGCGTACATAGAGTAAGAATAAATTCGAGTATGCGCAGGATAGTTGTGGCGAGTACTACCTCTTGGTTACTATAATAAAAAGGAGAGAAGAATTATAATATGTCGGGATAACGAGGTTTTCTCTTGATTAAAAGTCCAATGACTTTTCTTAATGATATATTTTGATCTGTCATCAAAATGAAATGGAATCTAAAAGTCAGATATTTTCTTTTATATTATCACGATATAAAATTCTCATACGCGTGTTCGATAAAGATTCGACTTGGGTATTAACATGCAAGAACAATCGTATTGAAATGAAACGGGTTTGGATCTCACGATGGGTAATTGATTTTTTACGCTCTCAAACGTGTCACGTCAAAGTACAGTCGCTTCTTTCATAAAGGAGAGAAAAACATAAAACTAAGAGGGGTAAGTGCTTGAATTTAAAATTAAAAGCTTGCCATCTATTTTATTGTCACTTTGATAATACAAAAACCTCTCCTGTTTTCATAGGAGAATGAATACAACTCTTAAAAGTTCTTTGGAGTCCTCTTCTTTCTTTTTCAAAGAAAGTCATATCTACAGATTCAGATTCCTCCCTTTAGAAAAACCATGCGCAGTCTTTGTCTTTGCTGTGAAAGGAGAGTTATTACAGAGTCTGGATTCTTACTCTTCTAGAAGAACAAAACGAGGAGTATCTGATCGTATGGAGTGTATTAATCTTCATACACTCGATGGATCGATGAATGAAGAACCTGTATCTTTAAATCATGTGTTTGAAATACACGCGTTTATCTCAATTTTATGATTTTTATGCAAAACGAATTCGAAAGATAAACCGCGGATACGTTTCTGATTGATCATTGTTGGAATGTTCATTTATTCGTCAATGGAGTATAGCGTGAATTATGTTGGTATTGCATTTCGTTCGATATTTTGTATTCGGATGCAGAATTTAATTACATCGTCGCAAATTTGATCAATTCATGATTCATCATCAAATCATCTTACATTAATTATCCGTACAGAAGGATGAATCAATATTGTTCTGATCATCGAGATAGTTTTTACATGAAACTTATCTGCTTTATGTGTTTATAAAACAAAACGCAATGAAAAACAGCCAACTGATCCCTCCCAAACCAATTCAATATTTACCTGCGGTGAAAGAGACAATAAAATGATCCATACATTGTTGCAATCATTATAATTTCTGATCACATATGCGGAAACAATAACAATTCAAAAAAAAAATTGAATGGTCTCCTCATTGCAGTGGAAAATATCAGTAGATTGATTTTCTACATGAATTCTGCACATGAATAGACGTTCACAATTTATGGTTGTTGAGTCATTTAATATGTAATGATTTTTCCAATTATATACAAACCCATGGAGGAAGGAAAACATGGATCAATGACTCGTGTTGTTGCCAGAGTTGCCAATAATGACAAATCAAACGCTACCCAAATTACCAAAACTGATAATGAGTTTGAAGAATAACATCATTCCACATATGGGCCAGTATAAGATTCACAATTATGGTAGAACTTCCCAAATTGCCTAACTACACAAACCAATATTGTCTAAAATCCTGAATACTTGTTTTTGTCAAAGCCTCGCAATTACAACCTTCCTGATACTAGACCATTTATTAACTTCAGCAATGTCCACATGGGAAATTATTTGAACTTATTTTTCATATCACTTATGGAGTAGGAATCGAGACTTGAGTACCAAAATTTCGCGAACAATGTCAAAAAAATGAAGAAGAAATTTTATTGTTGATGAATAATTGAGATTCAAATACTCCGAAAACCATTACAAACGGTTAAATACGATTCATATCCAAAATATTCCACATAGATTTTCTCAAAGATCACCCTACAGGTGAAGAAATATCCAGTGATATTTCTTGATCTAGGGCTGCAAATTTCATATCTGGTCTTGAAACAAACCTGGACGAATAAAACTGGTATGTTTGGTCAACATCGGAAGTACAAAATATCTATGTGAAACAGGCTAATAGGTCACTCGGTATGCTGAGCCAAGTGAGAACGAGAAAAAAGTTACAAACGTGATACGTGAACAATCTAGGTCATAGAATAGCTTTTTGTACACAGCCAAACAAAACAACACGTGAACCCGTAGTGTGTGAAAAAATTAACGAACCAGAATGGTTTCTATTTCAAGAAATTCGAACGGAGGATTGAGAAGTGTGTATCACACGCATTAAGAGTGCAGTGGGCATTTTTTTAAATTCTTTTTTTACATGTCTGGGTCGTTGACAGCTCTCCGATTCCAGTTGATGGGAATGTCAAAAAATTAGTACCAAGAATACTTTTACATTGATCAATGATATGTGAGAATTTCTTGGATGCTGATTGTTCGTCCAGTACCAAATGAGAAACAATATAAGTACTTTTCCCCAGCACTCTGAATCAACTATGGGATATTTTATATGATAGAAATAAAGAATGTGGCCCTGATACTGGCTTATCAACGCTTTTAAGTGATATAAAATTTTCCATAGTTGATTTGAGACTACTCAAGATTCAAGATGGTATTTGGATCGTTTAAGAATAAAGAAGACATGCTGTCAAATAGTGCGGATACTGAAAACTTTTGTTCCCATCCAGGCTTGATCTCTAAACTGATTTCGATGGAACTCATATGGGACCATGACTATGGTATGGTATGAGTTTCATTGCGATCAAGTGATCGGAAGAAGAGATACGAGACATTCCTCTTCCTCATTTAGTTCCTGTAAATAAATCTGACTGGAACTGGTATGAGACGAACGTAAACCTTGCCTACAACTATTGCATCACGATAACATCACAAATTCTTGATGATTAAATTAAGAATTCAGTCATACGTGATTTAATTTTCAATTTTTGCTACAATACATAACCCATAATAGTATAGTTTGGTTATTGAATTTTATTCATATATGTAATTCAAATTTCAAGAAATTCTCCAATCACGCGAATGGCAATCGCTTCCATCCTATGGAGTCGAAGCTTCATGCAAAAATTTTTCACAATTCAAGAAGGTTATAACGATCAAATAATTCAAATAGAAAATATGACGCGTACTATGAACGTCGACAGACCAAATTTGATTCCTGAATCCTAGGAAAGACTATTAAGAAAAATTGCTTTGTTTCCCCTTTGAGAAAGCAAAAATTATGAAATGGACATTGGAAACTCGTGCGATCATTTGAAATCCACTTAATTTCAGTAAAAGTTCCTCTTCATCCACAATTCATAACGTATAGTGACTGAGGAATATATCCGATCCGTAGGACAGAAAGTATCATCTCTTCCTTCAAGACAGAAGTCGATTTTATTCTTATTAACGCATCGATTAATACTTTTATCGGGTAGCAGATGCCTGCCTGGCTGACTTTGTTCGCTCCACCTGACTTTAAACTAATCTAGAATGCAGAGCCGCACAAAGTGCAGTACTGGGAGGGAAAAGGGTGGTAGTAGTGGTGGAGGTAGTGGTAGTGGCGGCGGCTGCGGCGATACAGTAGTTGGATAGAGACGGAATGGGTTGAAATGGAAGTTAGGGGAAATGACTCTGGATGGTTGGTTGGTTCGTTGGTTGACTGGTTGGTTGGATAGATCGTTGTGGCAGGTCAGCGCACTACCGTATAGCATAGTAATGGGGAATATAATGAATCTTTTCATGAAGATGAAAAGAACATACACGTCATATATGAACTACCATAACGTCTGCTGCAGATAGGTGCTTGTACCTCTGCTACTCAACATGCTTTCAAAAAATTCAATCTTCTACTAGCGAACGTGTATGGTGGTTTTCAACTTCGTGCCGGTTTTATTTTTCAACTCTTGAAACTTACTTTGACAAATATGCCTACATGGTTCGATGAGGATAGGAATAAATTGATCAAACTGGGCAGTGAAAGTATGTCATTTAATTTGTTTCGTCGGAGAGGAAAGTTCATTCTAGTGAAGCTAATTATTTCATTTTTTTTTTAATGGATTTCTGAACTTTGTGATAGCTTCGTATAGAACATATTCTCTCTTCCAAATAAGATACCTCGATTATTTGGTCTTTCAAAGGCGAATACCCAAACCTGGATAGACTTTCATTTCTTTTCCCGATTCTTCCGGGAGGCAGAGCTTTGTGGATTCAAAAGTACGTTATCGATGTTTGATTCAACTATTATTTTAATTCAAGTTCATTTTTTCAAATTATGAATTCGTGGTATCCATCAATAGATACACCGTCAATTATGACGGATATGTTTTATTGGAGAATCATTTATCAATCCTATCGATTCCTATTGATTCATATCATTTATTCCTCTTCAAAATGATGATTCATAACGATTTAGGGCTTGAATAAAATTCATGAATAGACAATTCATAAATCTTGCGTAAAAATGAAATAACCTTTCTACATTCAACTGCGTTATTTAGGTTGCAGAATAATTGAAAATTAATAAGAAGAAGTGCAAACGAATACATCTTAGGTGAATGATCTTCTCAATCCCTCACGAATTACGTGACATCACTTAATGTCTCGCTGTTTGTCACATCAAAATGGATAAAGCGGCATGATAAAGAGCGTCACATTCAATATTCACTATTTTTCAGAGTAACTGAATTATCCGACATTTGAATATAAAGACGCTTTGAAAATTCAATCGTTGTGCAATGCAGCACTTTGATTGAATACAAGCTCGAAAATGTCAATTATAGATGATTCGTAACGAACAAACACAAGTTCACTGATACTTTGTAATAGACATGGGCATTTTAGTTCAGTTAACTGAAGTATTTCAGTGTATCTCGTTTTGTTCAATTGAGTCAAATATTTCTTTTGTTTTCTTTGCTCTCCCATAAAATGCCCACTGAGCATTTCCGTTAGAACCTTGCATTAACATTGCAGCGATATTGATGCGATCTTGAAAGTACTTGTCTTTCAATTTACAAATGCAATATTACAAAAGTAACTTGCAAAAATATCGTTGAAATATCACCTGACAACGTAACATTGCTGCAATTTACTCGTAATTGGATGTTGTAATATTACCGTTGTAATTCTCATAACAGGTACTTTCAAGATCGCATCAACATCGATGCAATGTTAGGTTAATGCAAGGTTCTAACGGAAATGCTCAGTGGGTGGCTCATGTAAAGTGATAAGGGCATAGCAAACGAAGCCCTTTCAACAGACTGTAGCCAACGATGTTGCCAAAATATTATCTCCCAAATTTGATTTTTCTGGTTTATGGTCTCGAAACCAGAAATTTCATGAAATAAAACACAAGTAATGGATCTATTCACATTTTGCGAACTGAACCTTGCATTTCAATTACTTATAAATCATTTTGACCAAGATTTTAACAACTCAATTTGTAATATTCTCCATGAGCTTTTTTGGGGTCATCTCCTTCACCTTTTACGTATAACTTGGAATCCACAGTGAATGAACATTTTATAGAAACTTTCCTATGACTGTCGCACGTGCTAGGGGAATAATAATACAGAATAAAAATAACGCCGGAGGTTGATGAGTCCGAATAAATCGTGCGAATTCCTGTTTATTAGGAATCAATGGTACAAATGTACGGAAATATTTAGACGAATACCGGAACTATACCCTGGTAGACATTTTCTCCAGTTAATCATGAGGCACTTAGGAGTTTGCCCGTTCAACTTGTAAGGAACTAGTGAGGAATATTCACGAGTAGCTAGTGAGGAATGTAACGCTTCAACTCATCAGATACTAGTCAGAAAAACTGACCAGTTGCTCGCTAGTGTTTCAGAAGGCACTTGTTAGTACATAAATATCAATTAAATTTCTGCAAATCAATAAAAAATCAAAAATATTTTTCACTAACCTCTTTTCTGGTCGATTTCTAAAGAGCTCTTTGTGAATACTTGGAAATTTCATCCATACATAAATTCAATATCCACAAGATTTTATTTGGAAATCCACAATAGGAGGAGGTTTCGCAAAAATATCTTCCAAATTCTTTCCTCTGATGCAAAAAGCCTTTGTTTTAGTTCAGATAGCACATTTTTTCAAATATATGTATATCATGAATATGTATATTCCATACAACATTTTCAATGATTTTTAGAAACAAATTATTTTGAAAGAAACAGATGCCTCTCAATTTTTTGGTAATAATTATTGAAGACATTCGACAACTATCCAGCTACTAAACTCTGTTCTAAACTGTTTTTGGTGAACCAGGGAGAATGTTGTCTTCTCTGAGAATATTCAACAAACCATCTAAATGTTTGTGAGAAACCTGGCTATCAATCGCCCATTCTCGAATCTTGTCTGCTGTATTCGTAATAGCTAAAAAATCTGGAACTTCAGTTACACTGTTGCTTCCCTCTTCATCATCAGGACTATAGTGATCTTTAATCTCTTTAATCTCATTTAGTCCTGAATCGCTTGACGCATGATTCATCTCGTCAATTGTTGGGAGTTCTAAAGCAGGTGATGTGACTGAATCTTGTGAAGATGCGCACAAATAATTATCCACAAATGTGGCATACCGAGATGAAGATTCGGACGTTCGAACAAGAATATTTTAATTCGTAATTTGGGTATTTTCATCGAAATCTGAGATTTTATGTAAATTTTTTATCCAATCTAGGAAATAATAATCGAAAAGTATGCATGAATATACCAACATGTCTATCAACTTGACGAGAAATTGAAGTATTGTCGAGGAATATATAGAAGAAACATTTTTATTGTATTTTGAAAACGGGAATACTTGCTAACCTTCTAATTGCTGTCTTTTTTTCTGATAATTTGATACCCGGTTTGAGTTGAGATTCATTTCTCTTCCATAATTGATGTCGATTTCCACTCTCGCTCATTGATTAAGTTGAATAAAAACAAAAACACGAGGATCGCATATCTTTTACAAATATGAATTAAAATATCGGCTGCGGAAATTATCGAAATTATTTTTAGTATTAATCGCCAGTGATCGCTGTTAGAAAATCTAGACATAGAGGGTAGGCATCTTTTTCTCGTCTTTGACGATATCTGTTTTATTTTTTTGGGGTTTGAGGTGAGCTATTTCTAACTAGTATGGATTGAGCAAAATTTGTGGAATTCTGACCAGTTTTATCCATCTGTAATTCATCGGGCCCACCTCACCAAGTATTCGCTAATAACCCTCCAGTTTGGCTCAGTCAAATGAGCCGTTCTTTTGAACGACTCGTTCATGAGTTACACAAGTCTACTTTGTAACTTGTTCAAAGCGATGAGAGAAAAAGAAATAAAAATACAATTCCAAGTTCATACATTTCTAAAATTTCAATATTCAACGTATTATTATCCGCAAAAGTCATGGATAGGAAGACAAAGGCGAAAAGGAAGACTCAGCATGTGATAAAAATATTAACAAAATTCATCCTCGACACTCTGCAGTACATGCTCCAGTTCAAACCCCGACACCGTAGTAATCCATTAATTTTTCCATAAAAACTTCCTTATGAATCACCGTTCCAACGACGAAGCTAGAAAATTTTTTCTCCCCTTGCTTCTTAAGATTCCGAAACAATTTCGTAATCCCTATCAGTTCGCAAGATATAAAAACCGAAGTAATGCAGCCAACTGCTAACCGACAAGAGCATTAATCTATCAACTAGATAACGAGAAGCAGAGAAACGTCACACCGCACCTTTTACGAAGTGAAAATTCAACTCCCACTTATCTTGAGTTTTTTCCCTTCAAGCAGTTTCTGCGTACCATCGCAACTTATTCCCACTACATCTACCACTTTTCGTGGTCGACTGCTTCTTGTACTTGAATTATAACCCGCCTCACAGTGGCACGTCGCAGAATGAAACCGTGTACGAATTGTATGGTAGGGAGTGAATAGAGAAGAAGATATAGAATAAAGGAGAGAAAAAAAGTAAAAAAAATGAGCAAACCGCGACACCAATTGTAGGGAAAACTATTGTTCCAAAACTGGATGTGTACACAGCAGGGCATGGCTTTTCATTTTCTTCCTTTCTCTTCTTCGTCTTCCTCCTACCACTCTAATCCATCTTGCACCGTACTCGAATTCCGCAGTACTCCTTTTTGTACTCATTGATACAAGGAATATACGGTTATGTATAGTTTAGTATCCTGAAAATTTGTTAATCGTTACAAATTGACGACTCAAGAAAAGAAAAACGTACTTTCCCTCTTCTGAATTCATACATCATATCAGAATTTCTCATAGAAGATTTCACATTACAGATATTGAACAAAGTTTTGTTTTTTATATACATGAAATAAATTTTTCTTCCCTGTCAGCAGCACTCAACTCTTGATGAAGGTGCATCGATGAATCCATCGCGTCTCAGGTTTTGATTGAATCCCGATACATTGGATTGTTTGAAAATATTGAGAACAGTCAAATGAAAAAGTCCTTTCTTTGCCGTTGTTTGCCTTCCACTCTGCGATTCGATACGCTGCTTTTAAATTTTATATCGTTCTTGTTTTCATGTACTGTAACAGAATTCGCTTCTCCAATTCCATTCGCATTGTTTGGAAGAGCACACTTGTAAGTACTTAACTACTTTCTGAATAAATATTCCCGTGATATTGAAATAACAATTCTAACGAACAATGAGTGATTGATGAAGAAATAATATTCTCGACCATCGGTGTCATTTTAATTTCGATGATGGAAATTCACATCATCCAAAGTTATTTCAATACGTTTTCCGAGAATCCTAACTCAAGATGGATTGTACCAGAGAGATAAATCCCTCTACATTGTGTCTTCTTGCATGAAAGTGTCACAATGGAACGCTCGGGGAAGACATTTAACAATTAAAACAACCAGTAATTTGATCCAACATATCTATAAAACGTTCATAACGACATTTCCAATGTACACGAAGCATCCAACTCAATGGTTATGACTAATTCATTTCGGAAGAACTTTCACGACATTCAACGATGAAATACATTCCACGGAGATATATCTGGAAAGCTTTTCTCGTTACGTAAGTATAGCTGTACAAATCGACCTCATCAAATTTGAAAACATTCTCGTAGAGTTTTTAATATGTTCTCTGGTAGTACCTGAAGATGTATATTTCCAATCAAATTGTGAAAGTACAATACCAGAGAATATCTTTCATTGTGAGTGAAGATGTACACTTAAAAGTCTCATAGATGTTTACCCTGCTGGTGATAAATGTACACATTCAGAGAAAATTACAAGGCACACCCTGAGAAATAATATTACGTAACACGGAAAGCGAGGCGATTAATTCTAAATCATCTCGTTGTCTTGGGTAGAATAACGTGCTTTGGAACCAATCTCCGGGGTAACCGCGGAGGTTGCGATGGAAGGTCTACAGATGTCTTCATTTCTTCTCTAAAGGGAAGAAATAACAAGAGAGAAAGAGAAATGAATCAATACCTTCATTCGTCGAGGACTCGACGTGAACATGTACCACTTATCTCCAACAGATATTTTCTCTGCTTTTGATGACGATACATATTTATTGAATCAACAGATAACTGAGAATTCAAATATACGTTATCACGCGTGAAATGAGTTCTATGAATAGCAAAAAGTTTTCACTGAAAGCTGAGAGAAAGTGAAAATGTCGATTTATCAACACACAGTCCCAATTTTCATCCCTTGTAAATGTCTTTTTCCATATTCCATCCATCTTTATCTTGTTCCGTCCCTCTCCGTAATAATATGTGAGGGACAAATTAGCGAGATGAATCAATAGGTTGATTTGTTAAAGTCACGAGCAGAAATAGCCTATTTAGCTGCCATCATTTTTCGTTGAGAGTAACCGTGTAACCCAGTTTCTTTTCAGAATTCTGTAGGGGTTATTGGAGGGTGGTTGGGGAGAGGAGGAAGAGAAAAACAGGAAAAGAAAGAGAAAGGAGAAGTGGTTAAAAAAGGAGCAACATGAGGTTTCCATTAATGACGATTAATAACTCTTGGTTGAATGTAGCAGGAAAAAACGGTAGCAACAACTCGGTCTCGAGTACAAAGAATTAATCAAGCAGATGTTACGGTGGATTCATAACTCTTTTCCGAGGGTGAGAGCGTGGATAAAAACCCGCGTTCCCTGAATCCAAACCACAGTTCGGACATCATTTACTTGAATAATTTCGATACCTCTATTTAATATGAAAATGGGAAACGGAAAATGACGAGAGCTTCTCTTGTATCCTTCTTTCGTTGTTCATAATAAACTGACACGCGTGAATTTCTTTTTCTCATTATCTTCATCAGAGATGATGTATCGTTAATGTTGAAAAATGAAATTTCTCATATACAACATAAAATATTTAAAATTCAACACATTTTACCCAAAAAACAAAATTGATCGTCTTGTCACGTGAGATATCTAAAAGATATAACTAGAAACGAGGAAAATGAATTCTCTTTTCGTAAATATCCCATATCTCTTCTTTGATCCCAGCTGATCCAAAGGTTGGATGTGATGAACTATTCAACTGATCGATGTTGAAGTGTATAAGTCACATGCTTTGGAATGTCTATTGGGACCGAAGAACTCCATTATTCATTAACCGTGTATTCAACAGGATGTTCATTTTACAAAGAGAATTGGAATCTAAAACAGTATTTCCATTCTCTTTCCTCCCTTCTAATGTACGAATCCACTTAGTCCGCGGCTTAACATGTTGAGCAAGAGTTCATTTGTATCGCGTTTCGTCTAATTTTCCGACCTTTCATTCCGAGCCAAGGGGAAGTCCAAAGTCTGCATATTGATATAAAAACTCATGATTTTTATCCGAAATTTGCAATATACGTCTCGGATGAAAATTATACAGTATATCTCATTCAATTCTATCCACGGGAGACGATGGAATGAATATTTCATCACACAAAACTTCGAATAAAAGTCATCCAGTTCCATGAGAAAGTCAAGAATGTGTCAGTTATTTCGGTGTAAAATACTTGCGGTTTTTTTTTTTTGTTGAGTTTACATGAAATTGAATGGAATATTTTGCATAGTATACCATTGTTTTTGAGACCAGATGCATTAAGATGAGATTACATATTAAAGCGTGGAGATAGTATTATACATCCACGTGTAACGCGAGTCAAATTTTATCTCTCCACATAAAGTCCGTTATTGAAGGTCTGTGCATAAATTTCGTATAAATGATGCGTAGAGAGTTTATATAGAGTTTTTATAGAATTCTTGTGAGGTTATATACGAGGTGTGTTCAAAAAATAACGAGAATTTTCGTTTTATGAAAAAAATATTTATTCATTCATCAATATCTATTTTGTCCCCTTCAAAATAATCCCCCTTGGATATAATACACTTGTGCCAACGCTTTTTCCAATCCTCGAAACACTTTTGAAACTCGATCTTTGTAATAGCTTTTAGCTCTTTCAGCGATTCGCTTTCAATGTCATCTATGCTTGTAAAACGACGGCCTTTTAATGTTCTCTTTATTTTTGGAAATAGAAAAAAGTCACATGGAGCCATATCTGGCGAATATGGAGGCTGAGGCATCGTTACAGTTTTGTTTTTGACCAAAAATTCACGAACGAGCAATGAAGTGTGAGCAGGTGCATTATCGTGGTGCAAAAGCCATGAATTGTTTTTGCCATGAAACATCCAAAAAAATTTCATGGCATGAGCCGACTGATATGCCAACATCTTCAGCGACTTCTCTGATTGTGATTCGGCGATCGTTCATAACCATTTCACTTTTTCTTTTTTCACGTTTTCATCGGTTGTTGATGTGCTTGGGCGTCCGGGTCGTTCGTCATCTTCAACGTTTTTGCGGCCATCTTGGAAACGCTTATACCACTTGTAAATCCTTGCTTTACTCATAGCAGACTCACCATATGCCTTTGTTAACATTTTACGAACTTCACTACACTTTATTTCATTTTTTACGCAAAATTGAATACAAATTCTTTGATCCATTTTTTTTCACAAACGAAAATCGCCGAGCTCGAAAAACACGTCTAACGTTAGCGGCTGCCACTTAAAAAGTAAGCAATGAATATTGCTGAAAATTTTATCGTACTTCAGGGGCATGTGTACCAACATAATAAAGAGAAATTTTATACAGGCGGACTCTCCAAACCCGCGAAATTTAAAAATTCTTGTTACTTTTTGAACACACCTCGTACAATGTTAATATATAAATATAATATAAATTCACACGTTAAAAAGAATGGAAAACAAGTATTCAATGAATAATTAATAACCCTGGAATGATTCGTATTGTGATTTATCAATAATACAAATTTATCATTAATACAAATTGATCTCAGATTGAAAGCAATCTAAATTGACAACTCATGGTCTTTTTTTCTTTTTTATGCAGCAGATGATTATGTAGTTCAATAAAGATACGTTACGCGAAGAGTATTATTGATTCTTTTATTCACATTGAAGCCGAGTTTCCGGAGAATTTATCAAGATTTTAACATAACTCACTGCAGGGAAAATAATTTCATATTGTGAATTATATTGACTGGCAAATTGAAAGTCAGCTTCCACCATGAAATATCTGGAATGGCTATAGTCTCCTCAATAAAATATACATGGTTTTATCGTCCAATAACAGGGAGTATAGTATATATTTAAAACATATCTTGATAATCACATTATTCCGGTGTGTGCTTTTAATTGGTTTTCGGATATAATTTTTCATGAAGGGAAATTTCATTTCGTCTTAGAACCGTCTTTCAATCTTTGAGAAAATTCAATTCAATTTTTCTAATCGAATAAATCCCAAGTGAAACAAATGAATCTAGTATCGATAAAGTGGTATCTGTTATCATACTCCGAGTAGAAAAATTTTTGGGATTCTATATAATTTATATAATAACTCTATACAAATTACATATAATTTTGAAAATTCTTCCATTGCGGATTCTAATCCATGTGCGATCAAATGCGAAGTGCAGTCATTGAAACGATTAGACTTTTCATCAATATCATAGACTTGTTGGAAAATTAACAAAAGTGATAAGTTCAGAACACATCCCGACAATTTAGTTGAAGGTTTCTCAAAATTCAGTGAAATTTATCTGGGAACTCAGAAGAAAATGGCTGCAAGAAATTACGGTCACATTTTCTGAATTTCCAGAAAAAAATTGTGTACAGTGTAGGTGCGGCAACTACACTGATTATAATCAGTGAGAGAAGAAACTTGAGAAATTCTTGATGCACTGTATATAAGTTGCGTGAAATGTGCACCAAAAATCATTGGATATATTATTGCAAATGATTATTGGTGGAATTTTACATTAAAAATCAACTTGATGTCATAAAAATATATAGCATCATCGTTTTCGTGTTAGATGCCACCAATAATAATCATTGGTAACAATATATCTTATGATTCTTGGTGGACAAATTTTGTGGTCTATGAATTCTGAAATATTGAGAAATTTGCTTGTACATGAGAATTCCTCTGCAAATGAATAGATAATATTACATGTTCAACTTTCAGCGAATTGTTCACACTGAGAAAACTGTGCAGTTGTCGTGATTAAAAATTCAGTGAAATACGATCTGAAATAACAAATTCAGCTGTCTCAATTAAATATTTAGTTCCTTCAACTGAAAATTGTTGTTGAAGCGAACAATATTCTGCATATTCAGGCAACTTGAATTTCCTGTTCGATGCAGTTTTTCATTACTGCAACTTGAGAATTTTCTTAGTGTCTGTACTTGCGTATCACGGAATATTCCATGGCATCCATTAGGTTTGGTGCTGTTCAGATTCGTGTAATTTGATATTTCATCAAAACCTCCGTATAATACTAAAAACCACTTCATAAACGAGTAAAACAAAAAACTTTCTAGTTCTACACCTGCTGATTCATCGTTGAAATTCAAGAAGAGAAACCCGTTCTTTTCTACAATTCAATTCATTATCACGATCTCTCATTCTCGTGGAATTAAATCAAATAACTCAAATCCACGCCTTTTATCCAATTTTATACATCATTCCTCCGATAGTTCGATCTAACATTGAATCTTATCGACCGAAAAACGCACAGCTGTTATTTGATGTCCAATCCCGTTCATTATTCGCAAAACATTGCCTCATTATCTCAAATTTTTCCACAAAATTTCAACCGCAAATGATTCTCGTATATATATTTTTACAATTCCCGTACCTTAACGAGGTCAAAATCATTCGCTTATCTGATCCATTATGAATATGTATAGAATGAAAAACGAATGAATATGAATGAGGATATCGAAAATTGATTACTGCGGGAAGAGAGGATTTATCAAATTCCGCATTGAATCGGCGATGAGAAGGTAATGAAAATCATTCATCTATTCCATCGAGAATTCAACATTTGCGCCAAAAGAGAATCTGGAATTTCAATAAAAATGGAAGGGAAAAAATGTTTGGAGCTATGCGGGGTGCATCGAACTTACAAGATCAATGGAGTATCGACATTATTTGATTGGAAAATTGATCCAACAATGAGAATATTTTCATCTTCAACGGCAGACACCGATGAGGTTTTGCAGTGATCAATGTTTCATTAGTTACTTAATACCATCGTGGTGATGTTTGGTACGAAACTTCAACATTCTGAGCTTTCTGTTGGAAACAAAAACACTCATTTTATTGAACAACGAACCACTCTTCTTCACGAAGAACCAATTCTATCTCACGTGATGTCTTGATATTTATGTCAAAAGAATATACGAAGTACGTACTGTATTTGAAGTTTGTACTACTTTGGATGAAGTTCATAATTTTGAAATGGCATATAGTAGAATTGGATAGATAAAACTTTTCCGATTCTTCTCTTTCATTTTCGAACCTGATCTCATCGAGGGTTGTATAATGTAAAAGGGTGTATGAACATAAGTTTTATTGTAATTTAGCAATGTTTTTGCATGGCATTCTATTCATATAGATCCTCCCCTTTGATAGAATCGAAATGGATTTCGTTGTTGCATGGTACAGGAATACGGGATCATATCCAGAATGAAAGATGGAATCAACAATGCAAATGTAATTAGTACTGATCACTGCTTTTGTCGTTCAATAATTATCATTTTACCTGATGTTTCTAATTTGAGAATTCATCAATATTGACAATCATGTGAATTATGAGGTTTCAGAATTATGTTCATGTAAATGGTTTCGTAACTCTTGTTCTTGAAACTTTTTCTAACAATGTATTTTTTGACTTGTTATGTTCTCTCTGGAAACCTCGAGGACATTTGTTTTTTATATTCTACTCCCGGAATATTTATCCTCCTTCTACGAAACATCCAGAAGAACAATTTTTATCCTGTGCTGTTTTATCCTATCTGAGGAGAAAATTCTTCACAATAATTAGAGCAGAGTTGAGTTCTAGACGCGCTGAGGAATGACAAGGAATGATGATGTCATGATACGAATGATATGATTATAAAATCATCATTAAAAGAAATTGAGGTAATGTTACTGTTCAATTTTGACTGTAATGCTCTGTCATATTGTTCACATTAACAGGGTCTTCAACTCAGGGTAGGAATTTTAGTTATGAGGATTATAATTATGATGATAATGATTGATACTGACGAAGGGGATGGTAATAATGCAGATATTACGCACGATAAGTATTACTTCATTCATAATAGCATAGGAGTGGCAATTATTCAATATGATCCACAATGGATTGTAACTGACAATATATTTCTTGTTCAATAGAAATATCAAACAAAATTGAAGTTTTCCACTATCGATCTTCACGCAGGAAACCCGTAAGATATTGAATCACCTAACCTTTCGTGAAATTTTATCTCGCAATTGACGTGAGACAAAATCAACCTATCATCAGACTGCTTGGTTTTTGGATCTCCAACTTCACGGTGAAATAATACCACCGAGATTCGAGGTTTATGTTCTTCGATGTTGTGATGCTTTTTCACGCAGTCGAGATAAAAGAATCATCCGATCGCGAGATGAAAAATCAGGAAGGTTAGGTGATGTAATATCTCGCGATTTCCCTGCGTGTTCTTTCACCCATATTCCGAGGGATTGGGTACATAATTCTCCTATGTTACTAACGTTTGAATCGTTTATTGAAGCGAATTAGTACTCGAATAACACAATATTCTGCTGTCAGAGACCAAAAATTTTGCAGTATTCTTCAACCGATCTTCCCAGTACCAATAAGCTGATTCGAGGAAAATAAATAACGATGATTCATCAGATTTTGGGGATTAGAATTCTCTATAAATGATTCAAACTTCAACAACGTATTATACTCAAGAAAATCCAAGACAATACACTCTTCGATATTTCAACGAATATCGATAACGTGAATGTACATCGTTCAACGTTCTATGACTTGATCGTATGAGTAGGATGAAGTACCTTACCTCGAAATACATTTATATCGAACCCTATAACACACGATACAACCCGCATGCTTTCACGATAAACGCTTGAGCAAGGAAGTCTGATAGTAATCTCATTCGTGAAAGCTGTGACTTTATGCAGTCATAATATAATGCCAACGGGTAATTGTGGTGCACGTTATCTTATACTTAGTTGCACGATAGACGCATATACATACAAGTCTCAACAGTATCAGTTCTCATGATGTCATTATTATGGATGTAGTTAAATAACTGCCCCCGTGATGTAAGGTGTTTTACATCCCTTTACTCCTTGTATTATTTTCCAACATCATCTATCACTTGACAAACTTTCCACAAGATTTCCTCGTGTTTGCATTTTTTGGAATAACTTTATCCAGTATCAGCTTCTAAATCATTACAGAGCATTGAGCTTGACCTGTACATTGACGCCATACACACAAAACCTGAGATCTTCAACAAATACCTAGCCTATCTAGCCTAATATCACTGTCCATACGAAATTATTATGAGAGGAAGCGAGCAATAACGTGACTCGAGAGCATATATAAACTTGATTCGTTGTACTTATGGTAACACACCATTATTCTCGAGTAATGCGATAAACTGTTGCAAAAACGGAATAATCTCTTTCTTACGAGAATATAACAGTAATTCATGTTAGTAAGCAAACACGGTACTGTGGTGTATATAGTTTACCCACATCTTCGTAGTACATACCTAGGTACTCATAAGCCGTATACGATTGCACATTGAGGACCAGTAAATGCGACCTCATTCATGCGCACAATTCACGGCACAATGAGCTACATCGATGCTTATGATTACCGGAAACAACTGTGCCTACCTATATGAGTATGAATATTCTATACAAAATGCTCGGCTTCGGAATGGATTTTCAGGGAAAAGTTACCAGAGTTATGTTGGTCTATACATTCGCTCCGTAATAAAAAAAAAACACTAATATCAACTCCGAGAGATGAAATGAATCGTATGCTTTCGAACGCTATATAGATGATGCTTGCTGAATAATTATTATTGAATGAGAGGACATAAGCTAAGTTCAAATCAATTGAATGAATAAATCCTTCCATAAATGAGTAGTAAAAATAGTCTGAAAGCCTGGCTTCGGGCTTGCAAAGATATTAGATCCCAAGTAGAAAATCAAATAAGGTACCAATCGAGTCCTGATACACTGAAGTTGAGTCCCAGCAAGGGACCTTTCGTAGGTAACGCTCCTGTAATCACAACCTGATGAGGTCCAGATAAGGGCCTGAGTTTAGCTACATTAACAATTAATTTTCAAGAAGAATTCTCTAAATTCATCATAAATAGTAATGAGATTGAATGATGTATGGTTTCAGTGTTCTCAAAGGAGGTTCTCATCAAGCAAACTACGAAATAAGGTGATGTTCTCAAGTTTCTTTTCATGGACGGGAGGGAATGAAGAACTCAAGTTTTTTGAAACTTGTATAATGAGTCTTGAAGTATCAGTAATTAGATTCAGACTTCACACCACATTTGCGTTACATCGCTATGAGGTTCTAAACAGGATGCGATGTCAGGACTTGATGAGGACCTGAGTTCATAGGAAATTTCCCGAGCGGAAAAATTGTATGGCCAGCCTCATGTTTATTATGAGCACGATCGGGTAGTCATAGAGCTCACCTCATTTTGGCACACCTGATCTGTTCCTGGTAAAGCCATGATTTGACACGCCTGATCAGGGTTAACCAGATCTGACCCTGCTAGGTTTGTGATTCGGCATGCCCTATCGAAGTTCATCACATTGGGCTCTGATACAACGGTGCGTTACATTCCATATCAGGGCCTGATTTGAGATAAGGCTTTCCAGATCTGATCCTGCATCGAACACCCAATATAGATTTCTATTCTGGTTCCTGTCAAATTTTGACTAAGAAGTCTTTTCAGTTATCTCCTATGTGAATCCAATATCTCCGTGAATTCGAGACGTCACCAGACTTTCAGCCAGATTTTTTCGGAATAGTTATCATATCAATTTTTTCTACTCGGGCTATCACTAGGCTTGGAATGAAACTGAAAATCAAACTGAAATCTCATGTATTCAATTCTTCTCCAAAAGTTTTGGAACGAATAATTCAGCTCACTTTCAAGTCGCCCATACTTTGGTTGCTTCGATTGAATAATAATTGAAACAAATCGTTTCATCAACACTGAAAAAAAAATTTATTCCAGTCAAATGAATATTTATTTGTCCTGTACCAAAGAAATATTTATTAGAATTAACAAAATATTCTTTGGAACCAAAATAATTTATTGGAATCAAATAAACGATTAAAACCATCTATTTAATTCAAATAAATTATTTTGGTTCCAAAGAATATTTTGTTAATTCTAATGAATATTTCTTTGGTACAGGACAAATAAATATTTATTTGACTGGAATAAATTTTTTTTTCAGTGAAGCTTCTCATAATTAATCAAAGAAATTGAATAATCTGATATTTGAAGAGTGGCACGAAACTTGGGTCTCTTTACACTTCACTAAACTCTTTTATTCCTTCCGTTCAAACATCAAAATTGATTTCGATACTTCCAAGAAGTTCAACCTCGATACATGAACAAAGCAATTTGCTTCCGGGCGAAAAGTATTCAGAATCATATATTCGAATTTGATGGTTTGAAGCGTGTTAAAATTGATACTCTTTATCTCATACTCTAATTCCCAAATGTATATTTTGTGAAGAAAACATTGTACAATGGTTGTTCAAATTCTAGATGAAAGAAAATTTTCAGCAGAGGATTTCATCATGCAATGAGGGAGCAAGAATCCACGGTCGAACGAAAGAATTTTACGGAATCAGAAGAATCTTTTCTTCGTCTATATACGAAAGAGTCATAATACACAGTCAATCAAGTGGCAGCGATTGCAACGTATGATCCCTTTTGAAGTATCAAAGCCATGTTACATCATTCGAAGAAAAAGATATTGGCATCCAATCTATCTTGGCTTGAGATACCTATATAAAACGGATTCACCTCAACGTAGAAACCTGAACGACAATAAAATGTGCATATAAAATTTGTCGTATAGAATGAATCAGTTCAGAGCTACAACAAAGGAATTACTTGCTTTTATTCAAGTATTGAACTGCATCCAGATATGTCGATGTTGATCGTAACGAATAATGTTATCGCACTGAGGAAAAGGTGTAGTTGATCCAACTGTGGCTAGTTTGAGCACGGCGAAACTCGTTGTATAGTCGAATGAACTGATCTTCGTGTATTATTGGAGTCAGCTACTACGCGGTAAACTCGATGCGGTTGATTTGTTCACCCTTAGATTTCATGATACTACTGTTGGCTATTTTTCAGCTGATAAACAATGATGATATCATTATAACAGATTCTATGGGACGATATTCATACAATCATTATGAGTATTTATTAACCTTGTTACTGCAAAGTTGAATTAACCTCGAGAAGAGTTGTTTAAACATCTAGATTGTGTATTAAAGCTGCTAGACAAAAACAGAGAATAACATTCTATTCCATTGAGTTGAATTCACAAGATAAACAAGCACTGCTCCGTAATGGGATGCTGGAATTCAGTTATCAGAAAACCAAGGCGGAAACGATGGAATTTTCTACTTTTTCTTGTTGCAACGAAGAGACACATTCCTTGTTTGGAACACTCATTGTATTGACAATGGATGGTCAAATCATCATTCGATATTTCTGCACTTGGAAATCTCTTTTCTCTTCTGAGCTCACATTTTCCGCGCAAGACAACTTACGTGAAAGAACGTTATCGATTTCATTTGAATCGAAGGAACTGGACTCTACCTTCCTCAATGTTTTATTATGAAAATTGAACTGTTCACGATAGATATTGTATTTGAATTATGTTTATTGAAATTTATTAGAATTTTCTGATTTGAAATTCTCTACGTGCAAGGAGGGAAAGAATGTTTAAAAACACCCAAACGTCTCTTAAATATATACAATAACCACTGATGGAATTCCATGTCAATTCGTGCATTAAAATTAGGAAATTTTTGAATATACAAAAGAGAATAGCTTTGAATGAAGTAACTAAAAATTCAAAAGATCATTATCATGAATTCATGTGATTTAGAAACATATTTATTGTACAACATGACTAGAGTTACAATGCTCTCTTCATTGTGAAAAATAGAAGCATCCTGCAGGTTTGGTTATTTTTATTCCCAAACTCCATGCACGTATGATATTTTTGAGAATGAACCGTTGTTATACCAGTCACGTTGAACAGCGTATTCTCAAATTGATAAAACCTCACGGTAACTTTCACTGTAAATTCTTCTCTGTACACAGAAATTTCATTGAAAATAACTCCCTGGATGGAGATATTTTAACTCACTCACGAATGGAGATTGTGTATGTTTCATTCTTCCAGAAGAAAGATTATTCAAACTGCATGTATTTTATTTCTAAAAGAATATGAATTCAGTGCAAATTGGATAGAGACAGCATACCCACGTCCATAACATATCTTTGACATAAATCTAATTGATGATATTAGGATGGTGTGTATTAATTATATAATAAATATTATCGAAAAGTTGATCAAATATTCTAAAAAATTACCTCAGTTATGATCTGTTGGATTCATTTTATTCCCATTGAATCTTCCAAAGGGCATATATGAGTAAAAAATTTGGTATGTCATTTTTGTGCTTCGATCATTAAAAATTTAAACTCATGAAACCATAAATGATCGGCATTCTTGAATTCAGTCGCTTTCATTTAATATAAATCTTCTCTTCAAGTTTATGAATAATTGAATTGTGTTTTTTTCAGTTCGTAATGATTGTTCTCTTCATCCGTGGAACAGCAGAGAATTTGCAGTTCATCGAAATATCAAGCGATTCTTCTCGTCGGTAATTCGTTGATAAGCAAAAACCCGACGTCTCTGTTTTCTGATGAGATAACAGGAGCACCAAGTATATTTGAGGCTCACATTTTTCATTAAATAACTTGTCACTGCAATATATTTCGTTCTGGATCTATGCACAAAATGTATACACGGATAAACAGAATAACAGAGGACACATTATACACTGAGAAGAATACAATTACGTTTTATATATCGCGGGGATGATGACACTGACAAATTGTGCAAGTCGTTATCTATCGCATAATTACGTCTTTCTACGAGATAAAACAACTTCACATGATATTTCGCAAGTTCGATACGAAATACGAGAAATCTATTCATTGAGAACGTGGACTTACATATCTCGTTATCATATTGAAATGAAAAAGTTTGGACAATTTTATAGAATTCATGAAATCCAGACCCGTTTTATATTTTCTTATTGTGAAAAAAATATGATTGAAACGTGAAAACGTGATTCTGTGTCTTTAAATTGTTTATACCACAGATTCATTTCTTCGGTATTTAATCGTTGCCGCCACTTCTCACGACCATTCTGATAAATTAGTGAGAAATTCAATTCATATCCAACTCATTTGCTCTCTGTACTCAGTACGAATCACACCGTGATAAATTATATCAGTTGAATGGCATTGGTTCGAATATTAGTGAATAAAGCTTGTTCGCAGGCTTTTGATAAAAACCTCATTAACTGAAGCGTAATTGATCCAATTGAACTGTTCACGTAGCATCCACTGTATTGCTGACACAGTTTCAGATTCTCTTTGTCTTCATCAAAACTCGTATTCGATAGAGGGAAAGATTCATATTTCTTCGAATCTAGAACGCAACCGAGAAATTTCTATCAGCATTCATTTTCCCACGTTGAGAAGTTATCATTGTATACGGTGTTTCCAACTATATTTTCCCTTCCATTCTTCGTGTTGGTCGACAGTGAGCGACAAATGATCAATTTCTATCGCTATATTATTAGTTGTTAGTTGAAAAAATTCAAATTTTTAATTTCACGAATCATTTGAGGTTCATTCAATCCATTCAATTTAAATGTCAATGGTGTATTCATGTGAATTATTCTTTCTTCGTTCGAAGAGAAAGAACATGCATTTATTCCTTTGCGATATAGATGAGCTATTTATTGTGGAATGAATAATTATCTTTCAGTGAGAGGGAATCTCTGTTTTCATGGAAGAGAACATTCCCTCGATTTGAGATGGAAGTTCCTTTGGAATGAGAGAACAATAACTTTGTTGCTCAAGAATCCTTTTAAGATCTCATTTCTGTGGTGTAAGGAGTTTTATAAAGAGACGGTCTTTATACACTCGGTGCATCTTCTGATTAAACTGATATTTTGTAAGGGATTCTCAATTATGCTATGTATTCATTTGGAATTTAGGGTTGAAAATTGTGTACCATGTCCGGAAAAACGCTTTCTTTTGATCGAAAAATGATATAGCATTGAAACAGTAGGGAGAAGGATTTCCATTTGATAAGCATTAGAAAATAATCCACATAACTTGTACGTATTTTTTCCTCCCATACAACAATAACTGATGTTTTCTTTCTTGGAAAAGTTTGACATGCCTGATTGCGAAGTGAATAAGATTCCTTCTGTCAACCCTCTTCGCTCGATTTTGACCAAAACTTCATCGTTTCGTGAGGGCTCTGACCTAAATACGTTTGGGAAATTTCAAACTGATTGGATTATCCGGTTTTGAAATAACTTTTGATATTGTAGGTTGACAGACATATAGATGACCTGACCAAACCACATAAATCATTTCGTAAATATAGAGACCCAACGAAAAAGTAATACGTACCTATAACTTCAGAATTCATGTAATGAATATTACACATTCAATACTCATTTCGAGCTCAAAATACTTCCCAACACGTTATCTATTGCACGGAGGGAATCCTACACGTGTGGTTACTGTAGCCCACACGACTAGTTCCTGTTATGCAGAAAAATCATTCCCACACTATACTGATTACTGTGACAACACGAATCCGTTGTATCTCCACAGTAGAGGATGGTGTAAAACAACGACTCTCTAGTGCAGAGACACGACTGATTCGTGTTACCACAGTAACCAGTAGTGTTGAAATGATTTTTTTACATAACACGAGCCAGTCGTGTGTGCTACAGTAATCACTAGTGTAGACTTTTCTCCGTGTGGAATTCACAATCGATTGAATTTGACAGAGAATTTTCTGATTACGGGATGATAAAATTCTTGGTTCGAAGATGTTTTACGATACAAAGTCTTGGACGAATTAGCGGTTTATCGTAATTCCCGCATAGCTCCCCTGTCTGCAATTTTAATGACATCGCTCTCGTTGTTCCCTCACATCAGCTCCAACTCAACTCCGATGTTGGGAATCATTGACAATACTGTTCAAGTATTCCTTCCGAAAACCGACCACTCTTGTACAGCTCCTATGCTGTTGGTTTATTAAGTTGCTACCAGCAGTAGTAGCAGCAGACTGCAGGCGTTGAGCTGTACTATAATTTCCCAGGTTTATATCGAAGTTTAGAAAGTACTGAAGCATCATCCTTCCTCTCTTCATATCCTATTCCGTCCCACCTGCCGACCCTCAATCTCGAAACCATCAGAACATTACGTAGGCAGAAAGAGATGAAGGAAGGGAAAGTATAAGAGGAATGAGAACTAAATTCTCCCTGCCATCTCTCCTATTCCGTTACTCCGCCAGCCGTTCAGATAGAAGTGACGAGATAAATTGTTTGGAGTCTGGATGGGTGAGAAGTTCTCTGATAATTCTACTGTGAATTGAGAAACTATTGGACTCTATTCTACGAACGATACTCCCCGATAACGCTATCTTCTCCATTGGAAACGGATAATTGCTCATTTGTTCTTTTTCAAATCTTTTGTAGGGATTTCTCGTCATTTGAATATGAATGACTGAATCGACAAATAATATTTTGAAAAATTATAATTTTCTGGAGAATGGAATCGAAGATACGTCGAATAAGTTGTCCCGCTCGACCTCCTTTCGTTTCATTCTAGAAATTTGTCACTTTGCGTCACAGAAAATGTCAAGAAAAAGCAAACTTTGGAGAGACCCTTGCATTTACAAGGAATAACCATCATCCTCGAAAAGTAATTTCTTTTCATGAAATTCTCTCGCAGTGCAGTAAATAAAAAAACATGACATGATATTCACTTTGAACTTATTTAAATGTTTGTGAAGTTTCATTTCCTCGATTTCGTATTGTGACTTTGTTATTCTATCACTTTAATTTAAAATCTTCGCGTGAGAAAATGAATTATGTGTGCACAAATTCTTGTTTCGAGTAACGAGTTGAAACAGGGAATATATATCAGTGGATTACTTTTTCGATTTGATATTTTCATTTTGAATCCATCGAGGTGATCTTATTCTTTTGAATTACAATCATTTTTTTTTGCGATTCCTGTAGTAGTAGAATTCTCTACTCGAGTACCTAAGTACTCAACATATAAGGAGAATATTCAATTGAATTTCTAGGTTAATTCACCCCATGAATGAAACGAAGATAGTTTTCCTATCTTTTCCCCTTCTCATTCATATATCTTTTGTTTATTATATCCAATGTAGTTTTGTTCCCTCTTCTCGATATATCTTGTTTTCCACTCTTCCTCTTCGTTATTTTCCCCCTGTGTTTCGCTTTCACGTGTGCTCGGATGCGGTTTGCGAAAAATAAAGTTTTGTTCTATGCCTTTTTATTTTGGTTAACTGCACGGACATCAACAGCGGCTGTCCATGGTAGAGCCAACACAGCAGTGTTAACGTCAACGTGACTTTTCTCTCCGTTGGGAATTGAGCGGCTTCTAATTACAGCTGACCAGTGGTCGATTAAACTTTGCTAATTATCGTACTCTTGATGATGACGTTGGTCGGTGTTGTGCGTATATAGCACTCAAATACGTACATTCCCTCGTATATTCATGTCAACTATGAGAACGAAAATAGAGGAGCAAGAATGACGATGAATTGGTTCAACCAGAAAATAGTATGCCCTCTTCCTCTAGGGATAGATAAGCGAAGTTATATTTGCGAGAAAACAATGTCTCTTCTCTCATCCTTTTCTTCCACGCTCCAAAAGTTTCTATACATTAATTCGAGTGGAAACAGGGGAGGTTTCCATTCGTTTACTTTTACTCATTTTGATACCTTGATCTTATCAGTTGAGAATAAAATACAGGGTTTGATGATCGAAAGGGTGAGTTAATCACGTTAATTGGTATTTCGAATTCTTCTTGAATACTTTTACTGGAAAGAGCAATGATCCATCCATATTGGGAGGGTTTTCTTTTTATACTTCATCTTCTAACTTTGAACTCTCAGTTTTGAAATTTCTACGATTCATAAGTTTTCCATTTATCTCTCGCGAATAGCTTGGAACGGTATTATTATGTTAATGTACTTCGAAGCAATCAAATGCCTAACGAAATAACGAAAACTTCTGTTATACAAGCTTTCAACTTTTTGGTAACTGACAACTCTGACAAGTTTCATAACCTGAGTTCAATATCAGAAAAAATAACGGTCTATGTATAGCAAATTCTTGCAATAAAGTCAATTACTACTACTCAGAAAAAATAATGTCGCAATCTTATAATTATTCAATTTATCTCGAGATTGGTACCCATTTGACGCAGGTTCAAATGGATGATAAACTTGGGTTATCAAATAATAAGTGGCTCAAATTATCGTGTCTCCGATTACGGTGAATGAATTTAAGTGTTAGCGCATTTGAGTTATTTGGATGATTAGGCGTTCGTGGATATGTGAATAACATACTCGAGGGAAATGTAATCTGGCTAAATGAATCCAATTATACGTAAGCTGAAATTCAATGGAGATAAATTCTGTGATAAATATCTGAATATTGATGAATTTTGGTATAACCGACATCATGATGTCATACAATTCTATTTATATGAGACACGTAGAGCGAAACATGGATGATTGGAATGATGAAATTACGATGACAGGTAAGTACAAATTACCGATGTACTAACTAATTTGTATCCATTCCATCTTCCATGCTTTTCAATTAATTCTAGAATGATGCTATATTACATAAAATTCGTCTTTAATGATCATTTTTTAAGCATTTTGTAGCACAATTAATGGACAGAATCGTCGTAAAATTGGATGCGTCATAGTCGGCGTGCGACGGCAGAAACTTGAAACCAAACTCTACAAATTTTTCTATCACTCGATACGTCATTGCCGCTATCGAGAAATGATTTGATGCTCGACGAAGAATATCGACTATCACGAATATAAGTTAATTGAATCCTATCCAAGGGGGAGTCAGCATCGTTATCTTAATATAAAGTGGGTCCGTATATACATATATACGTATAGAATGGAAGCTAAAGTATAAGTGGATCAGGTGCAACGGACTGCGACGAGGACTCCGATTAAACTTCGCTAATTATCGGTACGATAATGTCGCCGCGACGATAAGGCCGCACGTGCTCTCGCACCTCACTTACCACGATGATGAGAAACTGGATGAACAAAAAAGAAGATCCACTGTATATATCCTTCAGCTTTGTCATCGGGAGGTTAGGTTGCAAACAAGAAACTTCAGTTCCAACTCCACGTCAACAGAAAAAGCTTCTCGACTTCTAATGAACTGACGCGCGTCGCTTCCTCTTGGGGTTTTTATTCATCATTCTTTGTCGAAAACCGAACAGGCGTCAATACTCGATCAACACTCTGTAACAAAAACCAAGGTTACAATTAATCCGGAATAATGGAACAACAGTTCACTTGGTTGATTAGTTTTTGATTTATTTTCTTCCTTCAAAATACAAACCAGCGAAATTGAAGTTCGCTAGATGAGATCTAGGGTTGAATTTTTCATCAGCAATCAAATAGTTTCTCTTTATAGTAAATTTAAAAGATCTAGAAATATTTGATTTCCAACATTCACGAGATGTTGATGAATGACATTATAACACCGTCATAATTCATTTCATTTCGTTTCAATGGATTGACCGTTATTATTGAGAGATGCGGTAGCTACTCAAGTGCCACAGTACCATCAGCGGCGATTCCACTGAATATCGAATCGATGGAATTTCCACTTGAATCTACATTGATGGCTATGTTACCAGAAGATTTATTCTTCATCCTATTCCCTGGCTCACCTCGTTTTCATCCTCTCTGAAGGTTCGCGTCGGCGAAAGTATTATCATCATTCTCGCGTATTTGAAGTAATTCAACTTTCAACGTACATTCCACCAAGAAATGATACATGATTTCTTGCATCTATTCGATATACGATGCCCAATAAAGCGATGATTCAATAAAGCACGTGAAATTGTGGACAAGGAGAAATAATTCGAATATAATGAAAAATGAAAGCATCAAACTCGTATAGTGAGGACAAAGTATTTTAAAGAAAGAAAGAAAATTTCCTGAAATGTAAATGTATAATTTCCTCCCCCTATGAAGTCATCTCAAACACGGTGTACGTGTGAAAGATAGAATTTGGATGATAAAACTGATGAACGAATGAAGAAAGATTTGCCAATGACCCCGAGACAAATACGAGTCAAGAGATGGAGGAGAGTAAACGAGAGAGGTCACTATGAGATAGAAACAAGAAGGTAAAGCAGGGAATAGGGTCCTTGAGGCGCGTAAATTGGGGTAGAAGAACGTGATATAATAATCACGAATCCCCTTGTGACCCAAGATAAATTCTAACTGATTCTGATTCTGAAACTAGAGTCGCCAAAGAGTCGGTCTTTTTCATTTTTCCCTTTTTTTTGTCGGATGTCGTAAGAGGTCTTCCATTCGTCACCAGGGTACGTTATATGATCTACTTCACGCAGTATATTTTTTTTCCACACGAAGAAACACATCCACGAAAACAAAGATACTTTACCAAAATACAAAGAGTCGTTATACAGCTTATTTCAATGAGTATTGTTTACATATCATCACGATGATGATTTTCATGATAATTTAATATAGTGAGATACATGTAGAGTAAAATAGACAAAAACCATCCGTTCTTCATGTTTTACTTGTAGTTTTTTGTTTTATTCGAAAGAACAGTGGTATGTGAGATGAATTCTCAAGTAACGGGACAAAGAAGGTTAGCTAATAACACATAATAAACATGGTTCGGTTAGTCTCAAGAACTTTTATTATTCAAGCATTTTTGTGCCTGATAAATCCCTTGTTCTCTTTATTTTTCCTAATTTTGCATGAACTGCATGCTGCGCGCTGTTTGACAATAATAATTCCTCAGATGAAAGAAGCGAAAGTAAAGAAGTTTATCAAAATCAAAAAAATTTCTCGTCCTCACATTTTCTGTACTCGAATGATTGAATTACCATGAGATTATTCTTGACGGAAAAGTTGATACAGAGTATCATCGATACCAACACATAGCGGAAAATACATGAACAGGTATAGAGTCGAATACATACGTAGATGAGCGACTAAGTAGATATAGGAATCAGTCGTTAGATGGATGGATGAATGAATGAATTGACGGTTCAACAGTTCTATTTCAACAATCGAACGAATTGGATAAAGGAAGGTTTATGTCGATTCACATCAGAGGAAGAAAGTCTTGATGTGTAACAACTGAATCCGTTCGAATTCACCGCTTAATACGGTTGTTGTCAATGTTATAACAAGAAACATCATTATCCTTTGAAACAGACTCCCTAACTCGATTTCCATGTTACCGGTTTTCAAATGTACTTTGAAAGTTGTGGAAGCCACGATACAGTGGTATAAACAATATACAATTTTCCATGACAAATCAAATGTTTCTAGTCTATTCTAGGAATCAAAAGCAGCAAAATATGTTCGTTGTCGTTTTCACACACAATTACAGCAATAAAAAGATTTTCAAAATCACAAAAATAAACTAAGGAATATTTGATGGTGGGATGGATTTGGAAGAGTTTCCACTTCACTTTTTCATGCTCATATGCCTGCTTTGTATTTTGTATTACTAACTCTCCGATGAAAAGTTGTTAAGCTGTCGGTGGTTGCTTTGTGCAACGAGTTAAAAAATTACTCATCGTACATCAGTAGGTTGGTTTCGTATACTACACGCAAGACCGTAATACGCAGTGGTTACGAAATGAGATTAAGTTCTATGGACTATCTCGACCACCGCCTTTGATAGTTTACCCGATAAAAATGAGTTACTTCATACGTACGTACAGAATTTCCATTGTAAAGAACTTTTTGAATCCATCGAATCATTTTAACTCTATTCTCTTTCGTTTTATTTTTCAATGTACGTGAATATTTTCCACCAACGTGATGTAAAGTTTCCGTTTGAGCTATGAAAATTACCAATTGATAGCTCATTACATCATTGAATGCAATTTGAAAAAGTATCCAGATCGAATAAGTGTGGCATTATTGCTTTCGTTACCTTAGTCGTACGAGCGAAACGATGTTTCTAAACCCCATTCACGTGCAGAATTTTGATTGGTCCCTTTGAATTGGCCAAGATACAAGTCACGCACGATCTAGGTGTATGTAAATGTCTCTACCTAAGCACGGGAATACGTTGAGCGAGCAAGCCATGACTCGGATCACACCATGCCTTTTGATCGAATTCTCTGATGAAAAATATCAAATGTC
This sequence comes from Gonatopus flavifemur, assembly GCA_018340375.1. Taxonomy (NCBI): domain Eukaryota; kingdom Metazoa; phylum Arthropoda; class Insecta; order Hymenoptera; family Dryinidae; genus Gonatopus; species Gonatopus flavifemur. The sequence goes on along the minus strand of JAFFJZ010000003.1, from coordinate 41,644,450 downwards.
ATGAACAATAGAGTTCAAATGATTGGAATTATTCGTATCATGCGTGTATCCAATTGATTTTGGATGTTCTTGATGGATAGAAATAATTCATTTCATTCTTCAAAACTGGAATCTGAATTCGATACATCGATAAGTAACAAATTGTATACACAATTCCACTGAACGTATATATGTGTACATGAATCATAGAAATATCTTTCCACTTTTGTGAGGGAAGAATAGAGTTCGTAGTTGGTCGGTTTCATCATTGGTTGCATTGCACTCAATTCAATTTCACGTAACAACAGGGAGAATCTTACGTAGCAGGCGACGAGCACTTTTATCTATATATTTCCTTCGTATTTCATCCTTCAAACTTTCCTCCTTCATCCATCTCTTCTTTGAGTAGAGAACCACCATCCATCCGTCCGACCTTAGTATTTCTTTTCCATTCCTTCACCTCCTTGTCTGTGTTCTTCCCCTGTACTTTCTTCGCATAAAACGATGCGGTGAGTGATGAGAGTAACCCAGGTTTAAACAATGACAGGAATCGTTACAAGTCCGATAGAAGGCTGAATACTACGAGTGAACAGCGTTGAATTTCAAGAGGAGCTCGAGGTTTCTTTGAGAGTATCGCATGTATAAACGAAGACTAATAAGCATTGATGATTATCTCGTTATTCCCTACCCTCACTATACTTTTTATGATAATATATTACTACAATCAAAGGTTAAAAACAAACGAAATTGAATATGGAAAATTCAATGAAATTCAGATGAATTCTAAAACTCTCCTAAGTTGAGTAAAAAGTTTTAGTTGACATTGAGATATCTTCAAGATCTCTTGACAAAGAATACTTTTGTGATGGGGTCCTGTAGTACCATTCCTATCTAACTTGTACATAAAGTTTCAGGTCGATTGCTCTGTTAATATAAGTTCGATGCGGCACTGAAGGGAACCTCTCGATTGTTTACTGTGAAAATGGAAAAATCGGTAAAGCGTGCTGTCATGAAATATTTTCATGTGAAAGGGTTTACACCAGCTCAAATTGAAGATGAAATGGATTCAACGCTATAAGACTCTTCTTCATCATATTCAACTATAAAACAGTGGGTTTCTGAATTCAGGAAAGGTCGTACGAGCACCTCTGATGAACCACGTTTCGGATGTGCAGTTGAGGTCACAACTCCAGAAATGATTGAGAGAATTCATAAAATAGTGTTGGAGGACCGCAGATTGAAAGTGTATGAGATAGCTGAGACTGCTAGGATATCAACTGAACGTGTACGTAATATTTTACATAACCATTTGGGCATGCAGAAGCTTTGTGCAAGGTGGGGGCCGCGTTCGCTAACGGTCGATTAAAAATTGAATCGAAAAATCATTTCAATCGAGAATTTGGCAATGTATAAGCGTAACTCAAGCGAATTTTCGCGTCGATTTGTAACTATCGATGTAACCTGGGTCCACCATTACACTCCTGAAATTGAACAACAGTCAAAACAGTGGATTGAACGAGGTAGACCAATCCCAAAAAAAGCAAAAACAATTTTATCGGCGAAAAAGGTTATGGCTACTGTTTTTTGAGATACAAGAGGAATAATCTTCATTTATGACCCCGAAAAGGGTGAGACTATCACTGGTCAATATTACGCAGAGTTATTGCAACATTCGAAGAAGGAGGTCCAGAATAAACGACCTCATTTGACAAAGAAAAAAATCTTGTTTTATGACGATAACGCGCCCGCGCATTCATCGATCATTGCGCACACTAAAATTCACGAATCAAAGTTCGAATTGATGCCGCATCCTCCCTATTCTCCAGATTTAGCCCCTAGTAACTATCCTCTGTTCCTTAACCTCAAAAAATGGCTCGGTGGTAGGAGATTTGGAAGCAACGAGGAAGTAATCGATGCTGTGAATCAGTATTTTGAGGAGCTTGATGAATCGGTGTATGAAGATGGTATTACTAAATTAGAGCACCATTATGAAAAGTGTGTTAGTCTTGATGGAGATTATGTTGAAAAATAAAGCAAAAAAAACTCCAAGAAGAGTGTTTTTCTCGGTTAGGCCGGAAACTTCCCTGGTGGAAATATTTCTCTGAGAATTTCTGAGAATCTCTGAAAAACTCTAAAAATTCGGACATTTCCTACAAGTCTTTGCAAGTTTCTACAAAACTCAGAATAATCCTGAAAATCTCTGAAAATATTCTGAGCATTTCTGAAAAACTCTCAAAATTGGGATTCCCACGAGGGTTTTCACCCCACCCACGTATCTTATAGAATTGTGGAAGATTTCTTATCCAATATGATGAGAATGATTTGTTCTTGGGAAATGAATTGTTCCTCGAATGTTCTTATCGTGTTGCATAGACCTTTTAATCGGATACCAGCGTCATAGGCGTAACCACGGTGGATACCCTGGGTGTCAAGGAACCCACACTAAGTTGCTGAGAAGCACCAAAATTGAGATAAAACCAACTTTTATCGTTCGAAAATTGAGAAACAAATTCTAAGGTGATTTAAAGGGCGGAGTTTTGGTCATTGATACGCACATCAGTCAGGCTCTGGCCACGCTCATGGCCAGCGTTCTTGCGGACATCTCTTGCTATTGTATAGGCGTGTCCTTTTCTGACCAACGAACTCGGATAGTAATGCTAGTATCCTCTTAACAAGTCATCTTCAAAATTTCCGAATGTTAGTTAAGCTGATACCTTCACGAAAAAAATGTATGGGACTTTTGGGAATTTTTCATGGTAATTCTCAACGTATCCTTCTTTTCTTGTTGTGATATACACATAAAATTATTCTTTAAAGATTTGGAAATTCGTGCACGGAAAAAAATGACGTGAGGGTTTTGCATTAGTTGTTGTTATTTTGACATAACTGCTGAAGTGCACGCAATTGGAGTAAAATTCACATTGGGACCAATGTTATGTGTACATTGCTACTGAAGTGAACAGCAGGCGTGTTGCCATGGTAACCATGATAACAATGTGAATCCAACAGGACTCTGGAGTAAATTCTACATGAAATCCACACCGTAATTATAACCTCACTTTTCATGTAATTCTTACGTGATCATTTTTTTCCGTGTGATGTTGTATTCACTGCAAGTAATAGAATATGAACCACGAGAATTTCCACTAGAAAAAATTCATAAAAATCACATGTCACGTTCATAAAAATAGGTCAATAAACTGTCACGTTGATACTTTGGGAGAACCGAGGTCTTGTTTTATCATGTATTGATACAGCTCCGTTAGTTGTGTTTTGGAAATATAGAGAAAAAACAAACTATACGTTCTAGCAATGATAACGTAACGCAATCATTCATGTCATGAAATGATTCATGCATCAAATGTAGGGTTACCATTTCGAAAAGAGAACACGATGTTCATTCTTCAAATCTTGTGAAAGTTCAAATATGATTAGATGTTTGAGAAGAATAGACCAATGAACATTGTGTCCTCTCAATGTTGAAATCAAGTGGAATTCCTATAGACTGTGAGAAAATGCCAAACAATCAAAACAGAGATACATTAAAGAAAACAGTCCTCATAAAAACTCATATACACGCCAGGATTGTATAGAAATTATCTTTCAATCGATGTTGATTTCGGAAAATACCATGAATATTTGAATGTAATAAACAAGAATTATAAACACAATATTTCAATACGAAATTTCCTGCTTAAAATATCCGATTCGAACCTATTAATTAGGAATTTTCCTATTTGATCTTATTCAAACCGATTATATTTGAATGAGATCAAATCGGAAAATTTCCGGACAAAAATCTGATTCGAACTGATTGACGAGTCAATAAGTTTAAATCGGATTTTTGAAGTAGGGTTGATGGACGTGGACACACTAAACTGGACCGAAATACCACACTAAGAGAAAGACATGTAGCGGTGACTAAAATTTAATTTGTAAATACATACACACACACACATTTTTGGGAATCGCATTTGGTCGACGTTTGGTGTTTCGGCGTTTGGCAAAGGCGAAATACCCCCTGCTGCATCATGGATTTTTGATCCTATCAAAATACTTTCCTCTCGTTAAATGCAAGGAACATGGTAGTAAAAGAAGTCTTTTTTAACTTTCGTGGTATCCTTATTTTATATAAAATAAATTCTGATTATAATTATAACATTTAATTTTGAAACTTTGTAATCATATAGTCGTCATATCAACGTGAACCATTTTAAATTACGATATGAAATTACAAGTTTTTATAACAATACTGTATACTATTGAAAAAAAAAGCAGATGCATCGGTATGATAACAAGAGCGTTAACGTAACGACTCAAATGGATACAAAAAGAATTTATATCGTTGTGGGACGAATATCAAATCGTTATATCAACTATGTTATTGTTGTCATAAGCGATGTATATGCCTCCTTCCTTTCGAATAGTCGTCAGAAGCATACAGCTTCTTTATAAGAACTATGATTTTTTTCCAGTGAAAATGGAATGAAAAAGAATGTAAAAAATATCTTCCTCGTTATTCTCTGCTCCACTAAGCCAGAAAGTATAATTACATTAAAATATTCCTTACAGTTACATAAACCTCCTTCTTTATGACGATAATATAATTTCATACGAGATACGATGTTTCAAAAAACAATACAACTAATGAGTCGAGCAAATGTGAGAGAATAATGAGAACATTATTCTCGTTATTTCAAGCTCATTTAAAATTTATCATTAAAGTAGATCGTATGGAAAAATACGTCAGGATCCTGCTACAAAGCTGTTTGAAATGATCGGTTACAGGGATCGCAAATAATTCATGTTCACGGGAGAAGACGGTTGGTGCATTATGAGAAAAGAACCGATAATGTGAGAAATTCGAATCGTGATGTTCTTCAAAGCGTCTCCCAAATATATGTATCTCTCGACCAGATGAGCCCAGGGGAAACAAAAAGATTGTCAGATTGATAAATGTTGAAAACAAGAGAAGCCAAAAGAAAATTCACACGTAAAATATCAGATGATAACATTTTTCTTCTTTTCAAAGTCAGAACTACTACTGATAATACATACATCCAAGGAAAATCGAACCGATTCCTTTATGAATTCGTATCACAATCTGATAGAGAACTCATATCCAATCTTTGTCATTTCAAACTGCGCATTGCGAACTCTCCCACGGTTTTACTTCGATCTAGAAGTTTCGCTTGTCGCTTTGAAGTTCCATTTAACGCTACTTTATTCCGCAAACCCCACCGTTTATCAGTTCGCAGTTACGAGTAGTCTGAAGTGAGGTAACTTCGACTTCCTTCTCGTGATGTTACCACAAAAACTCGATAACAGGAGGACAATGTAGTTTTAATCTAGAAACTAAACTCCTAATGTCTTTAATCATAAAATACGATTGAAAAAAGCACAGGAACAATTCTAGTGGGAATTTTTAATTCAAATTTTTCAAACTTCTCAAGTATCGGAATCAATATCGATATTCTTCTAGGCAAATTCAGGTAGTGGAGGATATTATCACACATTCACGAGATACTTGTATTGGGGTCATATTAACGATTCATTGTGTGCACCAAAGTACGTTTTAGTACACATATACGATATACCAGGATGCATGTATGTCCTGGATAGGTACCGGCTTATACAATGAGTGTAATGAGGAAAACTATGTAAACGCTAGCCAAATTGCCTTCCTAGTTCCAATGTGCGTTATAATCCAGTGTAGATCCCATCTGATTTATCTCCATAGCGACAAGCTAGTCATGAAGGTCAACTGAAACAGAGCTTGTATAATGCCAGCCTGTAATTTCTGCATAGGATGTATAATATAATGAAACAAATTGATGAGAGTATTCCTGAATTAGGGGCGAAGAAGCATCAATATAATATATCACTTACCATTCTAGGAAATCAAACATTATCAGCGAGAATCGTTCAAATATAATGATTGCATGATATTATTGTTCATTAAATGGAGAAAAACTGTGGAATTCCAGTGACTTCCATTAAAAACTGGAGCATTGCATATTGAAAAATACATAGGGTCTCATACAAGGGAATATACAGTTCGATGAAAAGAGGAATACGAAAGCAGAGCTGCTGAAAGATAAACTTTCTAGAATCTGATGTGTGCTCATAGATAGAGGTCGGGGAAAGTATCGATTTGATGGTGCTACCGGCGAATACGACGTCGATAAACGAACCGAAGTCAAAAACACGAGGATCCATTCTCAAGTTGAATATCAGTAGGATATATTTTGTTGTGATAGAAGTTCGATGAATTACGGGACGCGATCACATTCTTTACATTCATTTACACCGTGTCAACATGGGAAGACATGATTTTTATCATACCCATGTGGAAATTGACGAACGGCCCAGGACTGGTTCAGTACCGCTGCCAGAGCTACCAGTGTTATCGAATCTGTAATGCCATTACTGGCCCAGGTCGTTTGACAGTACTGAACCAATACTGGGATGATAACAATGTCTTACATAAGGCCCATCATTGGCGTTCAATTTTGCCCGTACTGGCATTCAAACGTAGACAGTACTGTCATTTCAACCTAACTAAAGTTGATATTCCAAAATTACCCGTATTATTACCCAATATTACCGTATTGTACTTGAATCGGAATCTCAATCTTGCCTGTCCTGGCATTCCAATCCAGCCAACATTGGGATCTTAATTTTCCCTGAACTGGCATTTCAACCGTCTCAGTGTGGGCATTTCAATTTCACTAGTACAACCATTTCAATTCTACCTGTAATGCATTCCACGGGGATCCTCCATGGCGCCCTTTTGGCACTTTGAATGGCAAGGTTATTGATCCCATTGTAGACTTCACGCAGTCACACTGCGTGCGCTGTTACGGTAATTTTTATAACATCAACGTGCACAGTTGGAAATTTTGTGTTAAATTCAACACATTTCACATGTCCCAAACGGTCCACACATATTTTTGTGTCGATATCACATAATGTGTTTGTGTTAGCTAGTAACTCAAGCTTAATGTAAATAATATAACACAAAAGAATTTCCGATCGTGTAAATTCAACACATAAATACTGTCAAATGAAATCCAAAATAAGAAGTGAATCAACAGTTCACAAGTGTAATTTATGGATTCTTTTACATCAATCAAATGTGAAAATCACACTTTTTTCGTGTTGAAACAATGCATAAGAATAAATCGAAAAAAACAGTACTTCATTGAGCATTGAACATGGATCGTCGGGACCGAATGTTGAAGCTGTATCACTCAAGCCACTGCCGGTCCTTCGATTGAGTGTACTTTCTTTGCGTATATCAACTCGCACTCTATCTTCAAATTTACATATCTAGAAAACGAATTCCCATCAGAATGAAAGCTAAAACCAAATGAATGAATAGTTCTTCCGACGACTACTAAAGTTACACGTACATAGAAGTTTCATAAAAAAAATAGCTCCCACTACTGGCGATCTCCCTTTGGTAGTTGAAAATAACACAATTTTTATGTTCAATCTTGAGTTGAATAAAATTTGTGTCATTTTGACACTTTTTTTCACTTGTTTGAATGATTTGACATTATAAATCAGTTGAGACCTGATTACACAAGGACTGTCTGTAGAAGTTACACGTGGTCGTGTTGAATATTTAACAGAAAATTCATGACACACGGATTTTTTAACACATTTACACAAAATTTTCAACTGTGTGTGTTGAAACGAAAAAATTGAATTTCTGCGCAATATATAATTTCCTACTAACTGACAGGTATTTCTGAGATAGATTAATGCAGGGTTAATAGTGGCCTTGGGTAAAATTTTGAGCCAACTTTTTTCATAAAGTACTTGATGAATTTCAATTCAAAATAGATAAAAATCGAACTATTCTTTTGTGGTGAAACACTATCGCATCGATTCTGGCACAGTATCGTCTTTTCGTGAGATTTCCAAAGATTTCTAACTCTGGGTCAGTACTGGCGCAATATTGGCTCACCAAAATAGCCATGTTTCCGCAGAAATGGGTTATTCTGTCGTGAAATAACGTGACGTCGATGCTAACGCAGTACCGTCTCTGTGTAACGCTTCAAAATATAAACAGCTCTGGCTCAGTACTGGCACAGTTTCATTTTCCTACAACCTAGGTGTTCTCCAATCAGTATTGATTCGGTGCTAATCCAAGACTGTCTGTTCAAGCAAACCAATACCACTTGAAAACCGTCGAACAATTGTTGCCAGTTGAAAAAGAGTAAATGCACTGTACGAGAGCCAGTTGTTTTAGCCGAAGTATGGCAAATACAAACTTGCTAGTACTGGACCATTCGTTGACTCTGGCAATTTCCACATGGGTAGGTGAGTGTTTGCAAAAAGGTTTATTCCCACAGCTAAGACGTTACTTCTCCTAGCAAAGTTTTTCATGGCAACAAAGGAACCTTCTTGCTTCCATAGCAATTTTTTTTCAGTATAACAGGCCAGTTTGTTATGTCAAGACATGTATTTTTGTTTTTTCGATTTCCCAAACATTTTATATTTATATTCACTTTGAGAGTTTAAAGAGATTTAGATAAAGATTGTCAGCAGTATTTTCAATCGGTCATAATCTCTGGATTATTTCGATACTGTTCAATACTGATTTTCACAATCACTTTCCATCCCTTGTATGATCTGATCATCAATTCCATCCTGATACCATCATAATCAGATACAGAGGGAACGCCATCCCAGGAATTTGTTGATGGTGTGTTTTGAAGCTCATGTCACATGTGAATTCATCCATGAACAGAACTTTCTATGGAAACAGTATAGCCCATTCATGCAAATCGAGGATGTATGTCATAAATATGTAACTCAAACCTGCACACGCATATAACAAAAGTGTAATTTGCATGCAAAAATCATATAGAAGCGATGGAACAATGTTTTCACCAAAATTTCAAACCGAAAATCATATGAAACATCTTTTTCAACACTGGGTGGACAACGTAATAATCCATGTAAAATTGATCCTTGTGAATTTTATTCAGAAATTCATCCGGAATGATATCGTTTTGAACTTGAATGCGTCACAAGGATGACAATTCAGCACCATTTCATTCGCATTAAAAATTCTGAAGTATTGTGCATGTTTGAAATTGATTCAACCTTTCGATCATTGACCGCTTGATTTCTTTGAAATCATTGGAAAATTTCCATAAAGAGAGCATGAAATGCGAGATTAGAGACCGATGCTCACAGAATTCTTTCACGAGGAAAATGACATGGTAAAGAAGAAAAAAAGTACATATCATTTGCTTGTACGTGAATCTCCCTCTTATGAAAATGAATTTATGCTCTCACTTTTATGTGAACGAAGTTCCTAGGGTACTAATGAATTTAATATTCATTCTTTTCTCCAACGCGCTGAATGCCGAGACGCGGTTGACGAGTTTCAAATATAATCAAGGTAATTTCAAACCAACTTGTTATGCACTTATTCTGCAACAAATGAAAGTTTCATCAGGAAAATAATAATGATATATGTATACTATCTACCAAGCATGTACGAATAATCGAATAACTCACGCAATTCGTGTCACCCTTGTGTATGAAGTTTAGAGAAAAAAAAACATTCAAAACATGTAATGAGGATTTCGTTCATTTTAGAAAGATGGTATGCTGTGTTCAAATTAATTGATATTGAGCAATTTTGTAATGAGCAATAAGGAACTTTTTTTCATCTTTCACCAGTGAAATGTTCGAGATTTTTATGGAATCAATTTTTGGAATTCTTCGCAAAATGGCATGGTGAGTACATGCTAAAGCTTTTGGTATCTTTGATCGAGTCATATATGCTGGATGGAGGACGAAGAGTGACAAAGGGAGTGCTGTGTTAGGAGCATCTCGCTAAAGCCATTCTCTTGGGGATCAAGAGAAAACCGAAAGAGGTCTGTTCTATTGAAAATCAGGTGATTGAACGCATACGAGATCCGATTTCCTATTCTTGAATGTAGTTTACATTTGGGGTATCATGTGACAAAGAAAACATTTGGGTAATTCTACATTTAGCTTTTTTGAAGAGGATTCATCACTAGGTTAACTAGCATCTCATAAGGACCTAGCATGTTTAATTTTCTATTAGAAATACTCAAGTGGACGATGAGTTTTGTAACGCCATTTTACAAAAAACAATGGGGGACGAAACCCGTTGGCACCGGATTACAAGCTTCATAAATTACTCTGGAACATTAGTGCCAGCAAATCTACTAGTACGCAATTGCATATTTCAGCTGAGTTTGCACAATCTCAAGTAGAAATGCTCTAGTTATTGACGACTTTTGTAACACTTAACTAGCCAGATACTAGACACTTGCAAGTACCTCATCAGAACCCTACGAGGCACTTGCAAGCGTTTAGTTTTTGGCTAGTTAGGCGTTACACAACTTGTCAGTTACTAGATCATTTCTATTAGGGAAACTTTGCCTTATCTCGTGACTAATTTTATTCTTCTAGATCTTGACTTCAGATTTGTTCAAGATCTTCTAAGTTCAGGGTAGATCTCAGGGCTCGTCAACTCAATAAAATACTCTGTAGGATGTTCGCAGCGCTCTAAGCGCGAGGTCGTGAAATTATTCAACATTTGTATACCCACACTATTTCAAGAGCTCTCTCATTGGTTTGAAAATCTGCCAGTTCACCCTGGCATTGAGTTTGAGAGCTCTCATAGATGATTCCAATGGAGATTCCGATCTCATCCAAATTGCGACCAACATAGCCTCCACCGATCTTGAGGAAAGCCTGCACAACAGTTTCGCGTGAATTGCTTCTCTCTTCTTGGCAGATTCTCAGCCAGGTAGATCCGCATACCCAAGCAGCAACAGAAGTTCAAAGTATATACGAAATAGAAACGTTCGTAGAATGTACGAATAGAATACGAAGAACATACACGGAAAAAAATGTTTAGCTGTATCAGCTAGATTTTAGCTATCATAAGCTAGATATTTCGCTGCAGTAGCCAAAATTTAGCTGTTACAGCTAAACATTGTTTTCCGTGTATAATGAACGTTCATAGAATATTCGAATGAGACTGTTTAAAATATACTTAGAATAGTATATCAGAATAGTACGATATTCATTCAATCGACGTCCGATTGACGTACCGTCGTATATTCTATTACATGCACTGTTAGAAATTTCTGATTGAATTTTCAACCACATGTAATGGAAGCAATTTCCACTCACGTAAATGAAAAGTAATGTACAGAAGTATTGAAAATTCAAGAACCAGTTCTTTAAATTTCATGCACATGTTCTTGATTTTTGAGAGAAATCATGATTGAAAATTCAATAACAAGTTCTTTAAATTTCATGCACATGTTCATGATTGTTGAAAAAAAAAATCACCTTCACAAGATGTGAACGCGGGACGTCGAAATCGGACGCCAAAGCTCTATCACTCAAGCCATTGCCACTTATGTGGAACGCGGCATTTTTCTGCGTATATGACCTTGCGTTCATTCTTCAAACTTGTGAATCAAGATGTACTTGTGATGTAGAAACACTGAACAAACCGTGTGATCTAACTGGTACATAGTTGAAGTGGATACGTGGATGACTTCGTCGAAGCGTTAGTATACACGGTGATCCAAGTGAGAAAAATTGTATTTCAAGGGCGTATTCTGAAGCCATAATGCAAGAATTTCCCGTTTTTTGAAGGTTAGTTTTTGAGATATGAGCATTTTTAGATTTTTTTTCAAATCCAAACCAACTTGAATCATTTTTGTTGTTTTCAGTTGGATGCCATTAGAGTCATGATTTGATTATAATTATAATGATATTATTATGTTATTATACTGGATTAAATTTTTTTAAGTTTTTTCAATCACCTGTGCATTAATTTCAATTTTCATGCACGATAACTTGAAAATTCAATAACATGTATTTGGATTCCTATTTCAGTTCACAAAAATTGAATTTTCATTCACATATGTACATGAAAAGTACATGAAATTTCAAGAAATTTTTAACAGTGTGCGTTCGATGAATGTGCATAGCACCTATGAAACGGTCTCATTGGAATGTGCATAGAACATATTCCGAATATTCGAAGAACGTTCATAGTATATCCTGGTGCTACTTGGGTAGTTGAGCTAACGAACTGGGGGCTTTATGCAAGGTACGTTATCTCCTCATATACTCGCAAGGGTTTATTCTTACCTACAATATACTCTATAGAGACGTAAAGCGCCCAGCGGATGAAAAAGGAAACGTCCACTCAAGGCAGAAATACTCGGTGGAGCACTCCATCGCCTATACTATGTTGCATCGCGCGTTATTTTCTTTTTCAATGACAAGAAACGGCGAGCGACTCATCACACACTCCCAAGTAGCACTAAAATATACTATGAACGTTGTTTGAATGTTCGGAATATGTTCTATGTACATTCCAATAAGACCGCTTCATAGGTGCTACCATGCATATTCATCGAACGTATATGTAATCGAATATACATACGACGGGACGTCAATCGAACGTCGATTGAATGAATATCGTACATTTCTGATGTACTTTGTACGTTCTAAGTATATTTAAAACAGTCTCATTCGAATATTCTATGAACATTCATCATATGTTCTTCGTATCTCATTCGTACATTCTACGAACGTTTCTATTTCGTATTTATACTTTGAACTTCTGTGGCTGCTTGGGCTCAGTTGTGTTGTACGCGGCTTGACAATGAGGTATCTCCACTTGCATATTTGTGCGTTATAATGACGTGTCTTTAATATACATTAATGAATTTGCAAACAGAAATTCAGATATGTATTGAAATATGCATCAAAAGAAGTGAGAAATTAATAAACAATAACCTTGATGCGTGAATATTTTCAAGATAAAATGAACAAAATCATTTATATCAATACACGAGCAAATTCGTAAGAATTGTACTAACAATAGACAACAAGAATGAATGAAAATTCGTGTTCATTAAATGGTAGATGATTGATTCCAAGTTCCCTGTGGGTAAGCATGCTGATACGACCTAGTTCCCCACTGAGTGTGGTTCAATATTTCTAGAGGATGAAGCAAAATGCATGAAACTAATGATTCTAATTCGATTAAGTGGAATTCAAGCATTGGAACTTCTTTAACAGACAATCTTATTGCGGTACATTTTCGTATCAGAAAAGATTGATACAACGTTCATTTACACGATAATGCACCTCGATGAATTCGTCCTCACGTGAGATTCCGTGATTATGATTTTCGTATTGATTGCATCGAATTTCTCTTCTCTGTATTATAAATGCATTGATGTATACATATGTATTTGACTACAAAATCCAACAAGTACGTTTGTATATTCCACAAAGATCGAGAAACGATTTATCGTCAAGGGAATCCGAGTGTTAGGTCGTATGTCGTCATCCATCTTCGCCCCTAACAATAGAAAAGCACGTTTCGATAGGAGGAGACACAACAAGAGAATGATAGAATACCCTCGAGATTCCTATGAAATCTTTACGGATGAAAGGGTGAAAAGTCTCATGTAGCAACGAATTATAAGACGAAAATTTATACTTGAAATGAATTCTTCCAATCCTATCTTGGAGATGACTTCATCCTAATTTGAACTCATTTTTCGACATGACCTGAATTATTTCTCGAATATTCGTGATACGAATGGCGTATAAAATGAGATGTGAAAAATTTCTCAGGGCGAGAGGAGGAAGCAGGGGTATCCATTCGAACGAATCATTCATGCCATACAGGGATCACATTATGGAGGATCATTTGAATTCCTTATGAATATTACTGAAATACAGGATTCGACGTGTTGGGAATGAGCTCTTGTGATGTTCATCGAGTCTAAAGAAAAACTAATATTGTGAATGATTTCAAGGAATTCGTTGACTTTGCGGGACGCGTCAAATGTTCCACTCTCAAATATGACGACAAGGCAACAGCCGTCAAAGATCTTGTTAATTATAACGAGGGATGAGTTCACGAGGTATTCTTTCACGTTTCAGTTTGAGCTGAGGGACAATACAAGAAGGTTGACGTTTTGTTACTTGAGGATGATACGTGCAACCGGAAAGTGTGAGAATGATATTCGTGTGTCATATTTGTTCCCGATGGGAGGGAAAAGTTCATCGTCTTTCATATTGTTCTCGTTTGTGTACAATCACAAGGAGAGAGACGTATACAATTTTGCAAGAGTCTACCGAACAACGACTTCGTCAGATATTTCACTTTTTTCAATTTATCAGAAATAAGTGTATTATTTATCTTCAACGTGAAGTGTCTTTGAACGGTAAATTGAAGTCTATTAATCTTCGCTTGATAACGCCCAGAACTATGAACCACTGTATAGCGAAAAACTTGAGCGATACGATAAAAAAATCTACAATTCGTCAATTTCAAGGAGCATTCGATGATTCGATGTCTTTGTGAAGATCAAATACGGAGGATTTTATTCCTCATCTGTGCGTAAAAAATCTCATTCCAGAGAGTTTCTAGAGTAAAGTTATATTCATTCAATAAGATCATGTTTCCATCACGATTCTTCGGATACTTCGAATCCATTGAAAGAAAAAATATGACAATCGAATGTTCCTGTTCTATCACTCGAACTTATCACAGCAGCATAGCAGCGTAAGAATGTCGAAGACAATAAAAATATTCATGTTCCAATTCTATATTACAGTTATGAAAGAAATGCCATCTCACAAGAATCCATTTCAACCCGATTATTTTTATCCAGATTCAGAAATTAATTTACGAGGAAATCCAATTATAGATAAAACCGTTCATTAAGAGGGAAAAGATGAAAAACTAAATGGTCCCGGTTAGTTGTTTGACGTTTTTCAACTTTGAAAAGTTGATGGTGAATTACTCATCTGGAATCACGAGCAGATACTGTATCTTTCGCAACAGCCAGCACGTTCTCACGAATCCTCAAGACTAAACTAAAATATTATCAACGAGTACAAAGTTTTATATCGTACCGATCGTTTCATATATCTATTCCCGTGTAAACTTCATAAATATCTCGATGAAGAGGAAAAAAAAGCCCAAAGATCTCGCCATGATTTGGGAAGAATCAATTAAACGGTATTCATACGCTAATGAAACGAAACTAATTTTTGATTTTGAAACCGGGAATTTGTTCGTATAACCGTATATATAGATGGTCTTTTGGAACGAGAGTTGTACCAAATCGCGCGGGCAATTAACATCCAAACCAAAAGAAAAGAAAATTAGGGGCTGATGGGAAATCGATAGAACGAATATACGTGTTATATTCAATCCTCGAGCCTGAAACATAAACAGAAATTCGAAATTATATTCATAAATATTTTTTTCTCTTGCGGATGGTGAATTAATTGCAACTTCCATCTACTGCATTTTATTCTCATTCCTCATTCATTTATTCGTTCATCAACGCATTCGTTTAGGTGCAGTTTCATCCAAGACTGATTTTGATGCTGCTACAACTTCAATCTTCATGGGAATAAATTCGAACACGAGTTTGCAATTTGCGTGATAGAGATGTTCTTATGAGAAGCAGTTCATACGATTCATCCTTCCTATATCTTCTAATGGGATGAAGTGGAAGAGTAATATCAAAGATATAAAAATAAATACAAATACACGAAATATCATTTGAATCTATATCTATGGAGCTCAATCGGTGATAGTATGATTTCAATTAAAACAATTAACATGGAAACTGAAAAGAAAATGTTGGGGAATCATTTTTAGTTGATGTGCCAACACAAGAATAGAATAGATTCACACAGGCTACTACTGGATATCTCAGTAGGGTAGGGAATCTGTGTTGGCTGCAGCCCAAGAATGTAATCCAGGCTCCTGATAATTCCTCTGATAAGAACTTATATAACCATTTGTTGGATTGAGAGGAATTCATACCCAAATGATTTCAGTGTGAAATCGAAAATTCAATAGTTAAATTAAACATTTCAATGAATATTCAAGAGTTTTTTTGCAGCGTGATGTGAATTGAAGTTTTATCAATCATTTATGATGATTTTATTTTGAAGAACGGAATTAAAGTCGTTTTCACGTGGAATATATTATGCACAAGAATTCTAGGATGCAAGAAGTTTGCACCATATTTCTCTCTTATCAAGTTCTATAATTTACAGTTTCTCAGAAGGTGATAACAAGATTGCAATTTCCCTTCCATTATGAACACGTATATAATTTCTTGTTGTATGAAACCATTTGAAGTATTCAATGAATGTTCTTACGACTTCATATGCTTCCTATCGCATCTGGATATTGTGTGCATTTTCGGAGAGGACTTGAAATGTTCTTGTTTCACGGGAGATATGCACACATGAGGTCACAATGTCGACAATGGTATTTAAGTTTGAATGTATGATATACATAATATATGGATATTAATTATTCCTTCTATGGAGTCGGAAATCTCTAGGAAGTTAAAAAAAGCAAATCCAGTTGTTTCTTCTGGTTAATGACTTTACCAAGTCCACACAGAGAAAACTTGATATTAAAGTTTACCATATTTTTATAGTACTCGTGGGATATACTTTATTATGAGGCTTAGAAATATATTTATTTTGAGTTATAACATATTTATCTTCATCCTGATGAGAGAGTATGGTGAATGCTCGTATACTTGTGGTTCATAGCGACATAATCAAATATATCCCAAAAGTACAATATAAATATGCTAATATCTAATATAAACTTTTTACTGTGCACAGTTTTCAGGTACATTTCAGTTCTGTTATTCAGAGATGCATGAGTATCAAATTTTTCAAAGAAAGAATTCTCTTCACCGAAAAAACGATATTCTAGGATTGAGAGGAATTTATTCTTCACTCTTCCTCTAAACCAATCCTCTCATTATAAGACTAACCCCCTCTAATTTTTAGTGACTTCATAAGATATTCTTCGTTTCAGAATAAATTCTTGAAATAAGAATATTCCCAAATCATTTTAAATAACCGCTCTGTACAGAATAATTTTGTAAATTATCTAGCCTAAGATGTAAAATGACTTATAAATTCACAATATTCGTATAGAAGTCATTCTGAACATGAGAAAATTTCAAATTGAAGAGTATTCTTGGAGTTGACATTTTCAAATTTGGGAAAAAAGCCTTATGTTCTGAGTTGAATTTGTTGTTAGGGTGATGATGAACTTGTAAGAAGAGTTTGAAAGTTGGGTGGATCTATATTGATCAGGAAAGTCCAAATCGTGGAGCAAAAGTTAGAAAATCTGTCAACTCAGCTCACGGCACATGGGTATTCTATCAACTTTTCTTCACTAAACGAAATCTAAGCAGGAGAAATGTATCAAAATTTAGTCAAATCAACTTGGTACAGAGTAAGAGAGGACAGATATATTCATTGAATTTTATTGGTTATTATAAAAATGTTGACATATTTTTGATCAAATGAGTTCTCCATGACTCATATTTATTACAAAATTAATATGATCTCTGAGTTTTTGCCTAGAAGTACTGATGTAAGTATTTGAAGAAAATTCATTTTCACTGCGTCAGCAAATTACGATTTTTTGACATGTTACAACTGCTATGACTGATTTACTAATTCATTTTGCACTGACTAACAGATTTTTTGATACACATTATTCAAGAAATAACCACCACACATTTCACAAAAATAATTCATTCATTTTTTGATCACATAAATTTAACCTCACATGTGTCAACCGAACTGCAATTTTCACAAAGGCTCATAGATTATTATATTCAACCGACGGATGATTGAATCGGATAAACACGTCACTTCAATTGATCTTCTCTAATGCATCGCGTAGGTACCGGTTTGACGGTACAGAAAAATTATTACTTATACTGAATTTGAATAATTTGCAAGTCTAGTCTAGTCGGTGTAAGAACTCCGGTAACAGTTTCAACGAAAATATCTTTATATAATATGTTATTGCTGTTATTTGAAAATTTGTAACTCATCAGAATGATAAGAGGAACATCCTTAATAGTATACAGTCGGAGAATATTTAAAATTCATCAATAACAACGTGTCAACTGAATCGTGTATGTGCACGTTTAATATCATACGTGCGCATAAATTATTCCATGTCATATCACCACGTAATTGACATATGAAAGGGATCATGTTTTGCAAAACATTTATCATTACGAATTCATATTCAGCTGGATATTCTGGATGTGGGAATAGTAAATATTATGAATAATTGAGGTTAACGCATAGTATCCTTGAAATGGGAATCCTGTAGTATTCTTAAAATGAGAATACTACACGTCATTCTCAGTATAAGAGGAATGCTCACTCACAACAAGAATATATTCTTGGCGCTCATTTTAGATGCCAATGTTCTTAAAGTTAGATGCGCCCTCTCAATCCTAGAATATCGTTTTTTCGGTGTTTGAAGAAGCAACTCTCGAATGCTCAACAATGGAATTCTCAATTAATTCACCTCAAGAAGTGATTCAGAAACCTTCTGGAATGATGGAAAGAGATTTTTGAGTATAGCATCAAAATATCCAAATAGGAATCATTCAATGCTGTAGAACTGTTCACGGAGAGAAATTGTCTATTATAAATTACTAGACTCGCTAGTATATTGAGGATATACTTGCATTTTGAAGTTATATACCAAACATTCTCTTCAAAAGTACCAGACTTTCTGTGAGTTAGTGGTAGAATAATAATATTTTGTAATAGAAAGTCTGGTGCTTTTGAAGAGAACGTTTGGTATATAATCTTAAAATTCAAGTATATCCTCAATATAATAGTGAGTCTAGTAATTTATGATAGATAATTTTTCTCAGTGTTTGGGCGAAATCACAAGGTATCATGATGTATAGAATCTACAATCTATCCGAAAGATTGAAACTATGAGTCATCACAAGCTCTCAACGCATAACAAATGTGACATGTCGATAGAAGTGCCATTACAAGTCAGTCGAATGAAAAAATGTCAAGATAAAGGAAATTCCAGCTTCCCGATACTAGAGTACATAGACCAAGTTAGAAGCTAATGAGGTATGCAAACAATCCATATTCATATCCCGTTCTCTGCTTGAAAAATGTGTACCCATGTACCTCTTCTGAACTTCCCTCGTTCAGATTCAGATTCGTTATTCAAAAAAGAAAATAAAGGAGAGCAAAGGTTGCCATATGCTCTTGGTGCCAGAAATGAGAGTCGGATATAAAGTTCATCTTCACGGATCCACGTTCGCGAAAATGTGGTTATACGTGTGCGCGCGCATATACCTCATACGAGGGTGTGTATATTTTTTCACTTGCAGGACAGGATTTCTCTTCTCTCAACTATATATACATACATACAGAGATTATGTCATCGTTGAACCCTCCTGTTTGTGCTCACTTTTTATTACGAATGGCAGAGATGGAAATTGGATAGAATTGTTCGATAGTTCGTATTTGGTTTCTATAGGGACTAACGTCTCTGCTTTGAAAATGGTTGTATCGATCTTTTGTGCAGTCGACGAAGAATATGCAGGTCTGCTTATGAACATGATAATTATTCAAGTTCTAAAATTGAACGTATTTTTAAGAGTTCAGACTACAAGGAGAAAGAAATATACTACTTTTTATTATTTTGCTTGCTAAACCAGGAACAGGAAGGTTTGTAGAATAGATTTTTACATAAAAATGCGAGAGATTACGAATGAATAACTGAATTTGACTATACGCTTTATAAAATTTAACGTTCAGCCTTTAAAATTTCAATCTCAACTATTGCGTTTTCTACAATATTCGTAATCTTCCGTATTTTTATATAGAAATTCATTTTATAATTCATAAATATTCATTTTATATATTTACCTTCCTATTTCTAGTTTACTGAGAAAAATAAGGAAAATTCTTATATTTTCGAGGGGCATTTTTCTCCATGTAGAAAATATATTGAAAGAAGTAAATGGAAAGTAGGTGAAGGAATGGAAAAGCTATCTGAAGTCTTGTAAATGCAAAGAAAATTGCGTTCAAAATAATTAATTACATCTCAACTTGATACATCGAAGTCTGGAACGAGAATGATTGACTAAGCAGTTTGAGCGATCGAGTTTGTTACATGGAAAAATAATTGTTATGATAAACTCATCAATTTAATCCTGATAATGCTTGATTATATCTTATTATTTTTTGTTACATCTTCCTTTTTCATGGATTTTACGATGTGGAATAAGAGAAAAATCAATGATTAACGTTCATTAAGTGAAAAACATAAATAGTGTCTTTGTGATGAGCGAGGACTCATCACAACCTGTAAACTTGTATGAAAGAATTCGTATATCTGAATATTCAGATTCAGATCTGAAGTAGGGGAACGTATCAACGATTCATCCCTCAACATCGCACGTATATGAATGCACTGATGAATACCCTGGTGAAAATAAAGTGTTACACTGTAGTTATAGTGCGATGCAAGGTTCATCCGAATGTACCCGGAGTGGTGTTTCGCGCCGTGGAATGCATCGCAAATGTATTTTGTTACACTTCGTTTTTACCAGGGTAACGCTGCGAACATTCCAAAAAGATGATGAAAATTTCATTGAGCGACCAGATTTCGAAAATGACTGACTTCTGTATGATAATTATCACATCTCGAGTATACTTTTGAATTAATGCTGAAAACAAGTAAGGTTTGATGGGATATATTCTTCTCAAAGCACGTATGAAGTATACGGGCCACACATGAACCATATATCTTTGTGCGAAATGATACCTTATCACATTACTTACGGACCATATACATCTTTGTTGAACAATATTCCAATCATTTTCACTGAAGATACAGGAAAAATCTGCCTCAAAAAGCTTTCCCCTCACAACAGCCCTTGACGGATAATAAATATTCATGCTGACATTGAATAACCTCATCTCATATCTTCAATTTCACGCATCTGGCTTATAGACCGGCTTTGAGTTTCACCTTTTCAAGATCATATGGTAGGATCTTTCCACCCGACCCCTTGTGACTACACGGAGAAAAATGCAGTGCGGAAATATACACTGAGAGAAAAAATTTCCGGGAACAATAAAATATTCAGTTGAATATAGTTGCCATAAAGTACTTAATTGATTTGAATAAACTTTCATTGACTCAATTGAATAACTGTTTCCATCGTTGAAATATTTCATAGCATATTGAATATTTGTTTGATTGAATGAATATTCAATCGAGTCAATGAAAGTTTATTCAAATCAGTTGAGTATTTTATGGCGACTATTCAACTAAACATTTCATTGTTCCCGAAATTTCTTCTCTCAGTGTAGTGATTTTTAATAGGAAATTGGAGAATATTTCTTACACTCTGTGAATATTCGTCAAAATCTGAGAGTATTTTTTATGTTCGTGATGAAGATGAAACGCTTGATATTTTTATTGAATTTTATTCGCAAAATAATGGAAATTTATCGATATCTCACAAACAATAGCAAAAAAAATATGAACTTTCCAAAAGTCACGCATGAAATTTTACAAAATGATTAATGAAATTTCGAAATTTTGTCATTCACTTTGTAAAATTTCATGTTCACTGTAAACAGAGAGTCTTAAATTTCGTTCATTTCATGACTGAATCTATGATGTAAATAACTTAAGCCGAAAAAACAATCGCCGACACAATGAAAAAAACATTGTTTGAAATGAAGATGCAAACAGATTAGGACTTTTTTTCTACAGTGTGCGATCAACAAAGTTTTGAAATTTCATTATTCACTTTGTGAAATTTCATGCGCGACTTCTGGAAAGTTCATATTGTTTTTTCTATTTTTAGTGTGGTATTGATAAATTTTCATTCTTTTTCAAATAAAATTTAACAAAAAAGTGAACCGTTTTATCTTTATTATGAACTTGAAAGATACTATCAGGCTTTAACAAATATCCTCACACCGAGAACCCGATTTCTTAGATTTAAATAAAATTTCTTCGTCCTCATTCTGAAAAATCTTGTTCTCAATAGAAAAAATAGTTCATTCCAATGGGAAATTTTTCTTCGAATTGGAATTATGTTCTCCGAATTCAAAAAGGAATATATTTTTGTTTCAATTAAAAAATTTTTCATTTCAATCTGATGAAAAATTTTTCCATTGAACTGAATTTTTTTCCATTGAAAAACATATTTATTAGAATGAGGGCAAAGAAAAATTTCTTCCAATCTCAGAAATTGGGTTTTCAGTGCAGATTTTGAGAAATATTCTCCTATTTCCTATTAAAGATTACTATAGTATATATAAATAATATATATATTTCCGAACTGCATTTTTGTCCGTGTACTTGATGTATCTTTTGTGCTTGAACTCGTTTTACATATTTGTATTGAAATCTGAAGATTATTCTTACGCATCCTTAAATATTCGCTGGAAGTCACTGAACATCATGAGAATGTTATAAAAAGTCTGTTTGAGCTGAAATAGAGACTTAGATTGAAGCTTAGAAAAGCTGATATTTGTACCAAAACCAAAAACTCACCGAAAATGAAACTATCGCGAGACTTCCCGAAATGTCACTGTAAAAAGAAAGTCTTGAGGGGTAATATCACTTTGTGTCCAAAAAATTTTTAGTCATTTTCTAAGACGTGCCACAAACGATAGGAACATTTTTAGGATATGGGGTTTTTTGCATATGAAAGTACTAGTCGTTGAGTACCAGAAACACATTTTGTTATATTTTTACAATACAAAATGGCGACACATCAGCGCATTGAAAAAAAGTCTGGTCTTTCACATGGGTGTACCGCTAGAGGTCACAATTATGAATGTAGAACAAAAAACCAAAATTTTTCTGAAGATATAGTCCAAAATCTAGAAGTCTATGTAGGATTTTTTCGATATCAGCTTTTTTACCGATTTTATAGCCAATTTTCGGGCGATTTTTAAAAAAAATTCGAAAAAAAAATTTCAAAATGAAGCCATTCTCTTCAAAATTTTTTCCCCGAAAAAATCCTACGTAAATAGCTAGATTTTGAGCTATATTTCAAGGAACTTTTTTATTTTTTGTTGTAGATTGAAAATTGTGACCTGTAGCGGTACGCCCGTTTTAACCATGAGAAAATAAAATTTTATTTTGACCGTACTACCATGTCGCCATTTTGGATTAAAAAAATTGAATACAAAGTGTTTTTTGTACCCAAAGATTAGTACTTTCATATGCGGAAGACACCATACATTTATAATTTCTTTTGACTTCACGGCAACACTTTGAAAAAAACGTCAATTTTTCCGTCCACAAAGTAATATTACCCCTTAATCTGTTTCCATCTTCATTTCAAACAATGCTTCTTCGATTGTGTCGGCAATTGTTTTTTGGCTTAATTAGTTCGCATTATAGATTCAGCCATGAAATAATCCGAATTTAAGACTTTCTTTTTACAGTGTTATACCCGGGATTAAGGGTATCAAGTTTGGTTCAGGGGAATAACTTTTGCTGAAGTACTAATGAGACTTTTCGTGTATTTTCGTTTATTGAGTGAAAGTTTGTACCTGACAACGGAAGTATATCGGAATCATAGTATTTCATATGATTTTTATCAGAAAATAAGTGTTACTTCATAGTGAAAAGTAAGACTTATTTTTGTTGGGAATATCAGATTATTTGAGGATGCAAACAGAACTAGCCTCCTTTCAATTTGGAGTTAGCAGTTTGTTTTGGAAGTTTTTTTGACAATGCAGTTTTTACACGGTAACAAATTTCACGATTCTCCACATAAACATTTCCCTTAGTAGGTTTTCAAACAACATTTCGAGCAAATGAAACATTTTCTTCATCGATCAAAACTTTCGATTTCCTCCAAATATTGTTTGGAAAACCACTAGGGCAAATTTTTATGGGAAAAAAAACTGTCAAATTCTTTCTGTGAATCCACAAAGAGATTGTTAACAGTGTTGGTCAGTATAATTCTGGAATTTCTCCTGTAATAAAATCGTTCAATGCCAAACCATCTCCTTGATTTAATGATTTGTGACATGCGCGCCCCTATCATCAAAAAGAATCCTGTCATCCCACGAGTCAGTGGCATTTCTAGGGACTAATTAATCAATTAGGGGTGATTAATATTGCCAACACGCTAGCTGACAAACGAAAAATCACAAGCTTAGAGAGAAGTTACACAGTAGTCTTCTAGAATTCCACTTAAAAATCCAGTATCTTGAATTAAGGGGAGGTTCTCATCAAGCGAATTCCGAAATAAGATGATTGTCTCGCATTTTTTTTCCTTAAGAAGGAAGTAAATTAGGAAATCGAGTTATTTGAAACTCATTAAATGGGTCTTGAAGTACATGGAGAAAGTTCTCTCAAGTTAAAGGATTCTTATCCCGACACTTTAAAGGCATTTTTCTCGAAACCATGTTATTCAAGTTTTGCTCCACAATATTTCAAAAACTACTGAACGGATCACTCTTTTCCTTTTATTTTGAAGCTGATTGAATTGATTGAAGGATGAACCTGAATGGGGATGACATTTGCCTTTTTTTTCTTTTTATAGCATTTTAAAGAGCGAAGAAAAGATGAAAAACCGCTACTAAAAGTTTGCATGTTTGTCATTTTTTCAATTTTGGAATTTTCATTGGTTTTATTGGTACAACCTTGAACAGATACAATATATTCCATAAAAATTTTCAGATTTTTGATTTCTGATAATTTTGTAAGTGCTATAGTGGCGTCCGATTGATCACTGTTTGTTTTAGGTGGTTACTCAGAGAAAAATTGATAGTTAAATTTACTATGGGACTTTGTAACCGAGGAACAGACTGAACTTACGATGAAATTTACTATGACGAGAAAATAGAAACACGATCAAATTCACTATGTTTACGGTGAATGCCATTGGAAAGTCAGTCTGTTCCTCGGGTACAATAATCACATAGTAAATTTAACTACAAATTCCTCTCCGGTAATGTTTCAACACGTATCAACAATTCCTATGGCATTATTTTTCACTAGAGCACATTTTTTCATGTACTTAAACCCCCGAGTTCTTTATTCACTCCCTTCCATGGAAAAAAATTCGAGAAAGTCACCTTATTTCAGGGTCGTTAGATGAGAACCTCCCCTTAAGCTAGGTTGTTTTTTGTCAATCAACGAACTAATCTGAACTGAGCTTAATTTGCTCTATTTCACTGAGTAAACCAAAATTTGGAGGGAATTTGGTACACAGTGAAAAATTGTCAGTATTTTGACTGGAGTTGTATGTCCCAAACGGGCTACTCGCAATTTATGTTAAATATCAACACAAAAAATGTTTTCAATGAACACAAAAATGTGAGGTTCGCACTGGAAATCTGTTACTTTGAGAATTTTATATGTTGTTTCCAATACAAACTTTGAGTGGATTGCAGTGATGCCAGGATGGAGGGTGAGGACCGTTGAGGCTACCATCTCTCCGTTACAATTCCCCTGCGATCCTTTTCTAGTACGCACACAATCAAAATTTGTTACATCGGTGTAACGGAGAGAGTGTAGCCTCGACGGTCCTCGCCCTACATTCTGGCATCACTGGTGGATCGTCTATGACATAAAATTGTTCGTTGTGTAAAAATTTGCCCGTAGTTCCCTGGAAATTTTCTTGAAAATCCATCACCCTAGACCAAGATTCACTCGCGAAATCCAACTAAACAACCAAAAATCCAACACAATCGAGTTAAAAAGACATTCAGATTGGGAACAGAACCTTTGAATTTGTTTGAAAGATTATTCTCATATATCTGGAAGATTCAATCACCATCACCACTATTGCTCTCAATTCATCGTTATCAAGAGACGCGGTAGCGTCTCGACGCCAAGTACATGAAAAAAAAATTTTTTATTTAAATTGTATATTAAGTGCAAATGCAAATGTCGCTGCCGCTTCTCTTTTTACAGTAAGTTTGGAGGTTCAGTTTTCATTTCTTGAATTGTTTCGATGTGATCACGTATTTCACATATAAACCAATTTCATTCTGTAGATACGATTTCTTGCTTTCGATTGAGATATCTTCCAATCCAATCGGTGAAGTATTCACTGATATATCTTGATTTCGATTCTATTTTGTATCATAATATTTCAGATTCGATTCTTATTTGCGTTTTTCAGTGCCTCGAAATATTTTCTTCGCGACTTTGGTCCGAAACTCGACTCTCAGTTGTATCAATCGATAACACAATTCCGGAACATAACCTGAACGCGATCAGCTGTGATCCAAAGACACGTGTTTCATTGAAATGTCAATACAACCCAAACAAATTTGTGAGAGAGTGGGAGATTATTTTTCTTTTGATTGAAGGTTAAGAATTATTATCACACGCCGATACAAAATTTCGAATTTAATGAATTCTTCCCATGGTATGGAGTTTATTTATTTTCATACAATTAAAACAGTTTTAAAATTCATTGTGTGGAGTGGAAGAGTGCTTTTATGCGTGCACGTACGTGAAAAAAAAATTGCACATGATTTCACATGAAGATTTCGAAGATAGCAAGGATGAAGGTGAAAAACTGGACACGATCACATAATCAGATAAGTTTATTTACTATTTTCGTGTCTTTTACAAAATAGAACATGTTTTGGTATAAGAAATTTACTTTGTGGTTAATTTTTTATGTTTCAGATCAGAACCTCTGCAACTATGGTAATATTAGCAACAGTTCTGGCTTCTGCAATCTGCAATCATAATATTAGTGGATAATGCTTTATAATCACACCCAGAGCAGTAGCGGGTACAGCCCCCACAACCCACATGCGACCCTTGTTGTAAGTGAATTATTTAAGTAATTTTAATGTGGTGGAAAGAATCTGAGATTCATAGCATAATACTCGAGAAAATATATGACAATTGATGTAATTCTTTTTTCTTCACAGATAAAGACCGTCAAGTGAATGCAGAAGAAATTTTTCTTCAACTGTCTTTGCAGATAGAGACAGTCAAGCGGATGCAGAAGAAATGATGGGTTCATGGCAATTCCCTGACCGTGACACCATCCAGAAAGTTCCTGAGGATGAAGACGAGCTGATGGATTGAATCAAATACCAACCCATATTCAAAAAATAGAGGAGAGTGGTCTAATTTGGACTGTGTCTAAGCCAGACCCATTAGGTTTGTCAACGATTCAGCTTGCTTGATGTATCATTAGGGTGTCCCATTATAATCTGTCACTTAGAATATCTCGAAAACGAATAAATTCAGAAGAAAATGTTCCGGGAAAAAAATGTAAGAATCTGAGGGGGACATCCGATGGTGAACTTGGCTTTGACCTCAGATCCCACTTTCAAGGTCATTCTGAGGTCAACTCATGTTTTTTAAATGGAATCCCCTATTTTTCACTACCGGTTTGGATTCTACGCTGAAAACCAAGAAACTTTTGGCTCAAACGTTTTTTCGAGATCCCCATAGATGGCGCTCTAATTGATGAGAAAATGAGAATTCTCAAACTCTCGGATTGTATTCTGTCTAACATAATGCTCAACTCTTGAGTGTTCCTCATCTCCCGGAAATTGCCGTCGGTTGTGTTTTGTTTTGGTTTTGTTCTTGGAAATTGTTATTGTTTTGATTCACGTGTGAATACCTTAGAAATTTAGCATTCCCAAACTGCTCAGTTCTCTGTTATCATTTGGAGGAAACACATTTCTAAATATCATGTCTGATTACGCGTCAAACGATATTGTTGACGATTTGTTGTGTCTTGGTGAAGCGCGGGGAAATTATGTTGAAGCTGTGAGAACGTTTCAACGTCGTTTTCCGGATCGGAGGTGTCCAAATCGCATTACGATCCGATTCCTTGGACAACGTGCTCGTCAAGGTCTCCTCAAACGACAGAGGAACAAGAAAGTTTATGCGGATGACAATGATCCTGATGTGAGATCGCTGGCTGTGCCGGCATTAATTCATATTACTCCCCACATCAGTCTTCGGGATATTGAGAAAATGACCGAGATTCCTCGATCCACAGCTCAGCGTATCTTGAAATCGTTGGATTATCATCCGTACTATATTATTTTGGTGCAATCTCTAACAGCTGGGGATTTCATAACAAGATTGAACTCCTGCACGTGAGCCCAACGGAGAATTGAAGAAGATCCTACTTTCTCTCATCACTTTATGTTCTCTGATGAGGCAATATTTCACAATGTTGGAATTCTCAATAGCCACAATTGCCATTATTGGGGTGCTGAGAATCCTTACTGGGTCCGTACAATTAATCATCAACACCGTTGGAGTGTGAACGTTTGGTGCGGAATTGTAGATTCCAGGATCATAGGGCCGTATTTTTTCTAAGGAAACCTGACTGGCGCGGAGTATCTTCGTTTTTTGCATTTTGAACTCCCTGCTCTTATGGAAGACGTAAGTCTTGACGTGAGATCAAGGATGTGGTTCCAACAGGATGGAGCACCTCCTCATTACATGCGAATTGTTCAAAAATTTCTGGACGAGAAGTTTCCCAGAAGGTGGTTTGGCCGTGGAGGACCTGTGCGATGGCCACCTAGGTCGCCAGATCTAACGTCGCCTGATTCTTTCTTGTGGGGTTACATGAAAAATGTTGTATTCCGTGAACCTCCAACAACACGCGATGACATGAAAGATCGAATAAGAAGAGCATGCACAACAATAACACCTGCTACGTTGCAAACAACTGTAGAAAACTTTCATAAAAGAATTGCGCTTTGTCAAAGGCAGAACGGTGCTCATTTTGAACATCTCTCGAATGCCTAATGCGTCCCCGAAGATACACCTCCAGTTCAGACAATCGGCCCTTCTCAGGGCCACAATGATGTGTAAAGTCCGATCGTGCAACCTCCTCGTGGTGCACATTGGGTAACGCTGATGCCGACGGCAATTTCCGGGAGATGAGAAACACTCAAGAGTTGAGCATTATGTTAGACAGAATACAATCCGAGGGTTTGAGAATTCTCATTTCCTCATCAATTAGAGCGCCATCTATGGGGATTTCGAAAAAACGTTTGAGACAAAAGTTCCTTGGTTTTTAGCGTAGAATCTAAACCGGTAGTGAAAAATAGGGGATTCCATTTAAAAAACATGAGTTGACCTCAGAATGACCTTGAAAGTGGGATCTGAGGTCAAAGCCAAGTTCACCATCGGATGTCCCCCTCAGATTCTTACATTTTTTTCCCGGAACATTTTCTTCTGAATCTATTCGTTTTCGAGATATTCTAAGTGACAGATTAAAATGGGACACCCTGTAGATATTTGTCACACCTACTGACAAATAATCAGTACCTAATGATGCCTCCGGTGATACATCGAACAAGCTAATTGAATGAAAAGTCTCCAAAGAACATAAGGGGGTCTGACTTTGAAGATGGTCAGAATAAGACCACTCTCCGCTAAGCAAAGTCTCCTACATATTATTGAAATGCACCTAACGTAAGAATCTAGTTCACTGTTGCCGAATTTATAATTGAACATAAACTCAATTTCTAAATCATAATTCATGATACAGTCTTCAATCATGAAAATAGGAAAAAATATCCATTTTATAGTAATCGAGAAATACAATCACATTTCCTCACAGACATTTATTTATCCACATTGAGATTGTCTTGGACAATTACTTCTTGAAATTTATCAATAGCAGCGATTGGACCAAATATCCCATGAGATATTTCCTTTCAGAAAATGTAAGTTATAATAGATTCTCTGGATTCTTTTGAAAACGGACTGATATTATGAATATTTCAATAAATAGCTATAAATCACAGCAGAGTCTTGATATCATGGCTTTGAGACAATTTGCTGGTATAGAATATGTGCAAAATCAGTCACAAGATGCAGCAGATTTCATTGCTTCCCTATATAATAATTCAGTCATCCTTAGAAGTGCAATAGAACACCAATTAACAAAAGTACGTAGATGTAAAAACTGTACATACATAAGTGAGACTATTAGCACAAGTTGTATTATGCATCTCACAATTCCTCATATTCCAAAAAAAGTATTCACATTACAAGATATAATAAATTATAATTTTTCGAATTGGAAGAAGTTGGAAGAATTTTGCACTAACTGTGAAAGCTCACATCAAACTGAAAGAACAGTTGTAACAACATCGAAACAGCATGCGATTATACAACTCATGCTGTTTAATAAAGCTGACACTGGAAAGTAACAGAGGAAAATATCCATATTAAAGCAGTGCCCACCACAAAAATACGGATTAGAGATCACTTTTACAGGGCAGTAGCCGTAATTTTCCATCATGGTAAGAACATTGCTGAAGGTAATTATTATACATGTATGTTGCGGGGTAAAAGTACGACATGGGTCTCTGTTAATTATTTGAAAGTTGTAACACGAAGTTGGCCACGTAATGCTAAAGAAGCATATATTTATTTTTTAGAAAAGTGTTAATTCAATTTCTCATTGATATCAATAATAGATCCAAAAATTACAGTGCAATTTACGATATTTGCAACTTCCAATCCATATAGCACTCTCGCTCTCAAAGAATTCGGAAAGGTTTCTCAAGAGCTCGAATGCTTTTGGAGTCTTCTCGCTATATAAGAAATGTTTCAAATATCTGGGATATTTATAAGAGCTGTTTGATTGCATAAAACAATCACAAGAAAGTTCATAGGAATCACAACAGATGACAGAACAATGATTTTCCATTATTGACAATGTATTGGATCATCACAATTCTTCAAAAACTCATTGACTTAAGGAATAAACGTGATGCCGTTATTGGCCCTTCAATGCAGAACAATGCATACTGAGTGTTATTACAGATCTTGTGATAGCCCAATATTATTGCAGAATATATTTTGTAAAAATTTCGATTTGAAGACTTGGAGCAACGCATTGTGATCCTACATGATAAATTTATCTGTTTTCTTTTTTCCGTGGACTGAAACAGTATGTGAAGATTGAATTACTCCTTGAGGAGCATTTGGAAAAATGGGTGAAATCCCCCCAAAAAAACTTCGAAAAAGTAAAAAAACAACGCCAAGTACATGAAAAAGTATTACAAAAGTATTTCAGTTTATTAATTTTGTTGATAAACTTCATTTCCCTTTCTCATATTATGTGATCAGCCAAAAAAAACGTCAGAGGAAAAAAAAAGATCTGAAATCACTATCAAGTACCAAGTACACTCGACTGCATAAATGCTGCTTGAATATATCAATTAATATGTTGAATAAATACCATGAGTCAACAATACATAGATACCACCGATTTGTCATTCCCAAATCAATCTAAAGAAAACAGTCAATACAAATTCTTTTTCAATCATGACAATTTACCATCATGGGACACTTGGCGTGGCTGATTCTTTAGGTTTTTGATTATCCAAGGTTTGCTTGAACCTAGCAATTGAGAAAACATCTGTATCAAACCAAAGCATTTATCGGCCACGCCAAGTGTCCGATGATGGTAAATTGTCATGATTGTAGAAGAATTTGTATTGACTGTTTTCTTTAGATTGATTTGGGAATGGCAAATCGGTGGTATCTATGTATTGTTGACTCATGGTATTTATTCAACATATTAATTGATATATTCAAGCAGCATTTATGCAGTCAAGTGTACTTGGTACTTGATAGTGATTTCAGATCTTTTTTTTTCCTCTGATGTTTTTTTTGGCTGATCACATAATATGAGAAAGGAAAATAAAGTTTATGAACAAAATTAATAAACTGAAATACTTTTGTAATACTTTTTCATGTAGTTGGCGTTGTTTTTTACTTTTTTGAAGTTTTTTTGGGGGGATTTAATTTAATAGAGAAAATTGGTTTCTGTCTCTCAAGTCTTCAAGTTTCACAAACGTCCCATTCATATCAAACTTCAAGAATATCCAACATAAAAGGAACTGGAACTTTCAATATACCTATGTGAACTGAACTTCAAACACTGTTCCTCTTGCAACTGGTGTGCAGGATTTTTTTGTAACCGCTAAACCGATCATCATCAAATTTGACCCGTATATTCAGTGAGCATCAGCTCATCGTTTGATGAACCAGAAAACCGAAAAATCGCATATCTCTTCTTTTCACATAAAAAACGATTTCAAATTTTTTCATTAACCCTGCAAGTCCTGTACCATGAATTCAAAGGTATTTCCCTATTTCTCTGAATTGAAAATAATGTGAATTCGAAGAAAGATTTGAAAAAACGATGAAATATTTCTCACAACAATGATTTAACAAACAAAAAAAAACAAATCAAAACACCAAATTACGTACTGAATTATAATTGAACACTGAAAAAATCATTAGAACAAATGTGATCTACCAGTAAACGAGTATTCGCAAAATGTCTGTATTTGATCAACAATCGGATTCAACAATTCCGGTATTTCTCACTATATTTTGAAATTCGTTGAGACAGATATGAACTTTCTAGATCATGTTACTCGGATATCATAAACTATCTAGCTTCATGAATTTTCCCTGTTGCGGTTGACACCTATGCGCGTCATGAACAAAAGATTGAACAACAAAGAATGTTTTTTGAATTTTCTATGGCGGAAAATAATTCTTTTGGTCTATCAAAAGCAGTTCCGATACATATCTCCAAAATGAGGATTTTTGTTTCTATTAGGCCACTCGTAATTTGACATCATTCATCTCAGAATTATTGTGAAATTAGTGATAACTATAACTCCCACATTTCCCTGGAAAAGCAGTTGTTTGATCGTATCCTGAAGTAAATCAAATCTAATCGTGTTCTGAGATATTTTTATTGACACACGATATTGTACCGAGGGATAATTGGTTCTGGAATTGCATTCCACTGGACAGGAGATTGTTTTTGATGAGAAATACACAATGGAATAATTATGAAAATGATATATTCCCGATGGTAAATTTGCTGGTTATTCAATTCGCAGAATTGTTGAATAATTGAGTTACGAGGATAAAATATTTCTAGGAATACCTCAGCATGTGTTTTTGTTTGTGTCAGAATCGTATTAAATGAGAGCTGAGATATCATTTCAAATCGTTTCATGGGATTGGGGATGAGATTCCAAGAAAAGTACTGTTCTATTTCATATAAAATGCATCGAATTTTTATTGAGATCTTTATAAAAATCTATAGAAACTGCAAGTATTTTTTTATAACAAAAACAAGAACACACTGACAGGAATTTCTATAGTTCCTGTAACCGAAACATCTCAACCACATATTCCTAGTAAGAGCTACTAGAAATTTGATTAATTCAACCAAGGAAGTATAGTTGATACAATTAAGCAATAAATCAACTATACTTTCTTAGTTGAATCAATCAAATTCTTGATAGCTGTCATTAAGAATGTTGAGTTGAGATGTTTTAGTAACAGTAACCACTGAAATTCCTCTCAGTGTAGTCAATTCTATCATCTGCCGATTATTCTCCGCCATTGCTGGATCCAAGTTATTATACATCAATCAATCATGGTTGGACTGCACTGCACAGTGCACTGATGTGCATTGATAATATGCATAACCGTACAATTC
Organism: Gonatopus flavifemur; assembly: GCA_018340375.1. Lineage (NCBI taxonomy): Eukaryota > Metazoa > Arthropoda > Insecta > Hymenoptera > Dryinidae > Gonatopus > Gonatopus flavifemur. Next base: position 41,611,055 of record JAFFJZ010000003.1, on the reverse strand, counting down.
ATTCCAGATATGGCAGAGTCATGGGCTATCATTGGGTCAGTCCCAAGAACCCTCACGGTAAAAAGTGAAACTTCCCTAGCGTGTATGAACTCTGACCCACACTAGCCCCACTCTGGCCCAGTCTTGGGTCATTGGAAAAGACTGAATGTCAGTCACGTTTTCAAGTAAGATGCAAGGACTTTCAGTCGGACCTTTTACCGTGCTGTTATACTGAAAAAAAAATTTCTCCAAACCAAATAAATAGTTTATTTGTCCTCTCTCCATAAAATATTTCTTAGGATTAATAAAATATTTAATCGAATCAAATAATTGAATGCTTGCCCCAAATAAATTGGTCCTCTAAATAAATAATTTATTCGCCACAAGCAATCAGTTTTTGGATCTAAATGGATATTTAATTTCTATAAATAAATCTTTTATGGAGAAAAGACAAATAAATATTTTTTCCAGTGTAGGGTACCTTACTTTGAAATTATTTGCACAATCTCAAATATATCTATCAACACAAGTAATTTTGTACTATTATCTCGGACAGAATAAAAACGTACAGTACACTGTAAAAAGAAAGTTTTTAATCCAGATGATTTCATGACTGAATTTGAGCCGCAGTCAGAGGAAGCCCATTTTGAATGTAAACTAGGCACAAACAACAACCGCACAGTTGAAAATTTTGTGTAAATGTGTTAAAAAATCCGTGTGTCATGAATTTTCTGTTAAATATTCAACACAACCACGTGTAACTTCTACAGACAGTCCTTGTGTAATCAGGTCTCAACTGATTTATAATGTGAAATCATTCAAACAAGTGAAAAAAAGTGTCAAAATGACACAAATGTTATTCAACTCAAGATTGAACATAAAAATTGTGTTGTTCTCAACTACCAAGGGGAGATCGCCAGTGGTGGGAGCTATTTTTTTATGAAACTTCTATGTACGTGTAACTTTAGTAGTCGTCGGAAGAACTGTTCATGCATTTTGGTTTTAGCTTCCATTGTAATGGAAATTCGTTTTCTAGATATGTGAATTTGAAGATAGAGTGCGAGTCGATATACGCAAAGAAAGTACACTCAATCAAAGGACCGGCAGTGGCTTGAGTGATACAGCTTCAACATTCGGTCCCGACGATCCATGTTCAATGCTCATTGAAGTACTGTTTTTTTTCAATTTATTCTTATGCATTGTTTCAACACGAAAGAAGTGTAATTTTAACATTTGATTGATGTAAAAAAATCCATAAATTACACTTGTGAACTGTTGATTCATTCCTTATTTTGGATTTCATTTGACAGTACTTATCTGTTGAATTTACACCATCGGAAATTCCAATCAAAATTTTATCAACATCCTTTTGTGTTATATTATTTACATCGAGCTTGAGTTATTAGCTAACACAAATACATTATGTGATATCGACACAAAAATATGTGTGGACCGTTTGGGACATGTGAAATGTGTTGAATTTAACCCAAAATTTCCAACTGTGCGCCGACCCAATGGAAAAGACTAAATTTCAGTCTATTTTCAAATCAAGACGCAGCTAATTTGAGCCACACTTTTTACAGTGGAAACTCTCGCTATAAGCACCATCTGCGTCTTCTTCTCATCCAAGGCATGAAACTGATTGGAACAAAGAAACAGTCGGTGTTTATAAGAGGAGTCCGCTGTATAAAATCACGATAATCAGTTAAGATTGAAAAATCATAATTCATTTCCTCATCCATGAAGAAGTAGATAAATATTCCATCTACGGATGATTGTTAATTCAAAACCACTCCAGGCAGCAGAAGACGTTGATATACGTGATGAAAGAAAAATTTATATTCCACTTTCATGTCAAAACTCATGAGAGTATTTTGATGCCACTTGACGTTCGATAATGAAGGACGTACGACAGCAACTCTGCTTCTTGTAATGTTATCGCGAAGACCCCTGGTTCACTGCGTAGCCTTAGGCTTACTAATCATGCGGACATTATGACGCAGCAATATGTCTAAAATAACATGAACGACGGTGGATAGAGATTCACTTTTATTCTTATCACGTCACTGAATACTCACCACCTAATCCAAAATATGAAATGATGAATTGCCATTTAATTCTTCTGAGTTGAAATCCGTTTTTTATTCACAAAAGAAATATATTTTTCACAAATTCATTCAATTCGTCGATCAACATTCGTTATTGTAAACGAACTGATAGAGATTGATTATAAAAGCTGATGAAAGTGTTATAAAAATTATTCTATGCAACTAACAAAACACAGGAACCAAGCAGTTATATAGATTTGTGAAAACAACACAAATCATCGTTACAGAACATTTCGAAAACATTGATGAACAATACGAATTCAACTGAATTCATTTCAATTAACGAAGACATATCTCTGATGAAATATCGCTGGCATAACCGAGTGTTTGCACGATTGAATTTTGAAATAAACTAATCCATTTTGTACGATCGACGAACGAGGACAATTGGGTTTATCTCTCGATGTGAGGAATCCTGTTTTCATATGATATTTATAAAATTAAATTCTCAGAAGTTCAATATTTTGCATGAGTATGATATTATGTTTCGGATGATTTCAAATCCATTCAATATTGTGAAAGCCGATTTGTTTTGTACTTCACCGGACAGCGTAATGAAAATTCCTTGTTTTTCGTTATTTTGTCATTCAGATTGGAAATCTGTCGGTTATTTTCAATATATTTGGTGTAACATGTTTGTTTTACCATGAAGTAATTGATTTTTGTATGCATCATAAATCTCCGTTAGGATAATGTCGAAATAGGATGCGAGAATCTTTATTTTTTCAATCTCGAGTGAAAAATCAATAGTTCTACGAGAGTGAATATTCCATTCTTCCCTTAAGAAACATAATCTTCCTCCCCAAATTTTAGAATGAAGTTAAAACATGATATTATCTCCAAAGCCTGAGTCATTGTTGAACGAAAAGTCTCAATTCTTTCTTTCACGCTGATTATGTATCCAACCAATATTAAGAATTACGCACATCCGTGTCGATGGGTCAGGAAGCTATCTCATTCCAACATCACCTCTCATCTCTACGATTTCAAAACTTTGTATCTTGAGAACGGGTAGTATCTACCCGAAACGTCGATCGACAACTTTGGAACAACAAATCGCTAATATCATCCGACAATTTACTAGGCGTTGAAAAATGATCTCTTTTCTATTCCTTTTCACAATTCTTGCCTTTCACACCAAGTAGGCATCCAACCAATATTAAAAATCTCAGTATTTGAAATTTTTTATGTCATACTCTCTCGTCAAAAGAGGATTCTTAAGGATGAAAAAATTGGATTGATCCTCAAAATGTCGACAAATGTGTACAAATCTACAGTGCGTGCAATTTACCCTGTTAAAAATGGCTCCAAGGATTCATGAATTTTGTAACCCTACACCAGTGAGGAATTGGACGCTTGCAAACGCTTCACCAAATACGTGCAAGGATCCTTGTGGAAATAATCGGAGTTGACAAATGGCGCGGTACTGGCAAAATTGTATTTGCCAGACTTCGGCAGAAACAACTGCGCCCATTCAGAATCATTACCGGTTTTCCAACTGACGCCAAATCTTCGCCGGATTTCAGACGGTACTGGCTTACGTGGTCAGACGGTCTTGAACCAGTATCACATTAATACTGTTCGGAGAATATCCAGATCGTGCAGAAACGAAACCAAGTCAGTACCGAATCAGAGTTGGTTGGATGGTGAAATGCGAAAAAAAAAGCGCTACGAAACCAGTATCGAAGCAACGTTGTTCTAATACGGAATGAATAGTGGATAGGGATTCCACTGATCTTCCCAATAACACGGTTACTTTGATAAGACAATTCTGTGCCAGTATTGAGCCAGAGTTAGTATGAGCATTCAATCTGTTCGATAGATGACAATGTGCCAGTATTGATAGGGCTCTGGCTGACTATGGAATCGGTAGTCAACTGACGTTAGAATCACGATCTTGGCAATTCAGCTGTTGTAGTGAGCCAAAGTCTTGCCAGTATTAAGCCAGAGTTGATATGATCATTCAACATGTTTGAAAGATAACAATGTGCCAGTGTTGATAAGACTCTGACTGATTACGAAAGGGGTAGGCGACTGACGTCAAAATCACGATCTTGACAATTCGGCTGTTGGAGTGAGCTGAAGTCGCGCCAGCATTTGGCCATAGTTGGTATCATGATTCAATATGTTCGAGAGACAACGATTTGCCAGCATTGGTAGGACTCTATTCTACCACGGAATCTATGGTGAATTGTGTGAATTCAACGGTCCCATTACAATAAATGGGAATTTGAGTGATTCGTCGTCAACTCGGAGATCGGCTGATGTGATAGAGACTCAGGTTCTCACTCACAGGGCCTTGGTTCAATCCTCACTCAGTGAACTTTCAAGAAATCACTCCCAAAGTGCCTTTCTCCGATGACGATAATGAGAACAATGAATCATTCAGATTTCCAAGGTTTGAATTTGATGTGTTTTTTTTTTACTTGAAATATGATCACTCCTGGTAACTCCAGTTACCGGTACTGTGCCAGTACTGGGTCGGGTTTGAATTTCTACATAAGATGTCATCATTTCGACTCTTTGTCATTTCTCATCCAGCTTTGGCAAAACGACTGATCCTGTTGCAATGCCAGAGTTTCACCATAGCAGGGTCACATCGAATATCGCTACCACCGAGGTGGTAAATATTATACTGGCTCTTATGTGAAATGGTCTTATCATTTCAACTCCTCTGCCAGTACTGGCAATCCAACTGGCCTCATAATGGTCGCTCTAGATTTGCCAGTACTTGCACCTCCGCCAACAGTAGTGAGCCAGTAGCGGCCCGTGTTTCCGTTCCCACATGGGGGACTCACGAGTGTCTAGTTGTTGTTGAGTACAGCGTTACAAAACTCGTGAATGCCTATACACTGTTAAAAAAAACTAACACCGGATCCATGGACTTATATACACACCGGGATTGTGTGATGATTATACTCCGATTCGTGTTAATTTCTAAAATATCACATCAATATGTGTAAAATCAACACAAATCGGAAATAATATTCTAACACAGAATTGATGGATGCAGATAAACACCAGAGAGTGGTTATAGGAGATCAAATTCTAACAGTGTATAGAGCATTTCTACTAGGCTTAATTTTTTTGAGATTCTGAATTCTTTTCCCTTCGGGAACACTTGACAATTCATTTACTTCTTTTGTTTTGAATACATGTTTCGGTTTCCTGACAATTGGTATACAGGTTTTATTCCACGAAAACGTTATAGGATTTCATTGGTAGAAATAAAAGAACGGCAAGACTGATGTTTTTATTCACATGAATGACATATTCCCTCTCAGGTATTCGTATGATTGACATACAAAACCAAGGGAACTGGATACTATGGAATTTTTTTCACGTATATTTTGTCAACACATGAGTGTCTGAAGGGAATTGAGATACGGAAACATCGAATTGAAAGTGTATCTCTCAAAATATAAAAATGATTATACAGAAATTATGAGAAAACTGTATGCAATCATTGACAATCAACTATTTTGTGATTATATCACTCAAAAAGAGGTAAAATAATCTCAATTCCAGGCCTGCTTATGGTGATTTTGTGATTTCAATGTGTCAATAACAGTTTATAATTGCTATGCAAACTATTTTCGATCAAATGTAGAATATTACGGAGCATATAGGATTTCGAATTTTCCAGTACTAAATTCATTTGAAGAATTTAAAAGGATATTCCAGTGATAGAAATCGATGATCAATCCCCTACAGAATCAACATTCAATTTTCCATACATAAAATCGAATGCCTAGCGCCACTGAATTTGGAATGCCCGATATTCTCACGGAATAATACAACTGATTCTATTCAAAGTTGTTCGTTTGAGAAACAAATAATTTACTGATATATGAGGTGTGACGTTACATACATTGATTGTAATTTTGATAAATTAAATCATGATCGCTTTGATTGGGAGGTAGAGTTTCATGACTGAATTGTTCGAGCACGTTTTGTTAGTTTGACAAAATTCTGAGATATTTTTTTAACGAATATGTATTGTCCTGTCCGATAATTAGATCAATTCTCCGGAATAGAGGATCTCGTTTGGCTATAAAACGATCTAATGAAAATTCATCAATTAAAGGAAGTAATTAGAACAGAATTCATCAGCAATGATGATCCTCTTGCAATTCCCTGAAGTAAATGTGATATTTCAATACATATATCATTTCCTGTTCAACAATTTTGTGGAACTAATTATCAATTAAAACTCGCACTTTCATTAACGGATAATGACTCATGTTTGAAATAAAATTTAAATTGATTCTTTTTGGGGGCAAAATGATTTGCGAGTCTATGATGGAAAATTCCACGATCGAGTAACGATCTGGAATCATTCAATTGGAAAAATTATTGAATAAATCGAACAAAGCATATATATATATTGAAGAGAAATTGGATATAATATGGAAAGTACGGCTTTTCCATTCCTCGTTGATCCACAATACATGTCATGCACGTTCTTGAATAGTTCAAAACACGAGAAGATCTCAGCAACAACTTGATCGTAGATTATTATTACACATTGGGCCGAAGTTTGATTTAGATTATATCTGAAACAGCTTCTCTCGATAGTTATACAGCTTCTTGTGATAGTTTCTCAGAAATTTCGTCCTAGACATATCCTTTGGATACATTCAGTTCTGCTTGGTTCTTCTACAAAAGTATTGTTGAAGATATCTTCGATACAACTCGAGAAGAGTTTTTTTAAAGAATTTCAGTTACCGTCCCTTTTTGTTATCTTCAAAAGATATTCAAGGAAGGAAACCTTCGAAAGGAATCAGCCCTCTTATCGTACAGAATAAGTTTCAAATTATGATCTTCAATATTCTTCATTCTGTTTTTGCATCATCCATGATAATAGAACAATAAAAGTGTGTGTGAGAAAATTTACAGTTTCTGCTACCCGCGAAGTGAATATTATGAACATTTTTTCATGCGATGAAATTATGAGGTTCCCCAACGACATCCAACATGCAATTTTCTCTTTGTGAATTGCGATAGGTTCAGCGGGAGCTCATAGTACTTCCTATCGATTTCTTCTCAGCTGCTGAAAGGAGGAGAACGATTTTATTGGGATTCATACGTTTATGCGCTTACGTGGAAACATGCGGTGCTAGCTGTGGCGCATTATGGACGAATCCTTCGTTTGCAAAGTATTTAATCAGTTATTTCTCAACGACAGTTTATGTACGTATTCCTTTTATTTGTTCTTCCGATTAATGATACTCCTGGTGAACGAGACCCCTACAAAGAACCATACATTACCTACAAAAATTCCCATCCACATCATCATTTGCATCGAAAAATGGGAAAAAATTAGTTATTCAGATAATGAAATTATAACTGTTGCTCGTAAGAAACGCCCACTGTCAATGATTTAGCCAATAGAGAACGATAATTGTTGTAAAATTCTACTAATGTACATGATTTTCTTTGCAAAACTCGTGAATGAATAAAGCTAACCCCGACATGTGATAGTCGAATGTAACTGAAACATGATAGGAAATTCATGGTATTCAAATGACCAAAAATGGAAATACGCGAGTGGTTGCAAAATCACAATTTCCGATAATATGTATCCTTCCCCCCTCCGGTTCTTCTTTCCGTGTAAGGATCAGGTTGAAACTTATACAGGATCACTGTCGACAGTGCATAAAACTCTGGTGAAAATTTCATAATAATCGGATGATCATAATGGGCGATATCCACATGATATCGGCATTCACGAAATTTTTCAATTTTTTCCCTTTACTTCCGATTTGTCTGAAATTTATATCGTAAACCTAACACCTCGTGAATTGAATATGCTCAAAGTTCAATCGCATTTGGATGATACGGACACAGGGAAGGCATGCTTTCAAAGTATTATCAAATCATGCGGATCGCAAAAAGGAATTTTTCACAATTGACCAATCGACCAATTAATAAATGAATTACACATTGCGTTGATAGAATAATTTGTCTACGTAATTGAAGAGTCTATTCAAAAACAACTTTTTAATCAAATATTTACATATTCTGGCAATTTTTGAAGAATATTTTCAGAAATTCTTCATAGGGTTTCAAAAGATTAACATATTCAAAATGAGAGAGATAGAACCAGTAACATCTTGCGTCCTCGTATAAATGTACATGTATCCGGGTGAGGATGTGTAGACTGATTCGTATGTAGAATACGCGTGCCTATGCGTGACTGTAAAAAAGTGTCTGGCTTGAAAAATGTTTCCCAAAACAATCCCTCAGTGGGAATCAACAATAGGTATTTACTTTGGCGGTGGGTTACCGCTCTCTCGCGTAACAGCGGTGGGAAATGGGCGAGACGGAAGAGGGAAAAAGGGAGAAAGCAGCTCACCGACCTAGCGAGTGTACTGTTTTTTCGTAACTTCACCCACTAACCATCAATCACCCGATAATGGCGAACTCTCTGTTTTTATTCCCGCGTCTATATCATACAACCCACTCCGCTACATCCGCAAACGTTGAACCGAACACATTTTTCTGCTTATAGTTCTAATTGTTCTCGCCATCGTAACCATCATTTGGAGCTTGAGGAAAAACAAAATAATAAAGAGAAAATTAAATCCAAAAAATACCTCGGTTGATGAGATTTTTCTTTGATTACTTAAGATTTTGTTCAATATTATCATACTCTCCAAAATAGAATTCTTCAGGTCATGAATTGAATAATATTGGATAATGATGTATAATCCATTCCGCTGTTTCGTGTTACTCTTCCCAAGCGAGTCGATGTCCTGTTGCATGAGATTGTATAATCATTTCGATTAGTGTTAGTGTTTGTTATCAGTTGTACGGATGAGTTAATTGCATCGATTCAGCTAACTAATTATCAACAAACTTTGGACTCGATTAGTGGAAATAATACGTACTTCAATCGGTTCTTTCATCCACATTTACCCACCTGGAAATCAAAATGAGTTATCCACGAAGAATATCAATGAATTCGATGACGATTTGATCCTCTCAAACGAAGAGAATTTTGAAAATTCGCAGAGTCAGGGTTTTCCATTCTTTTTTCTTTTTGAGTTTGAATCGTTTCATCAATTCAATGATCACGTGCTACTGCTTTTCTTTCGCCCTCAATTCGATGAAAACTATTCACAATTTCTGGACAATCATACTCCAACAATACCGTGCAATCTCCAATCGAAATGACCCACGCGTATCGAAAATCCTTTTCGAATAGTCGTTTTGAAACCCACCCAGCATTCGAATGATTTTTCACATTCTCAAAATCTTCAGCACGCTGAGAACTTCAACTGAACCGTTGTATTCTATTCTCACGCTAAACGGATTTTCGTCTCCGCCACTGTTGTACGAAACGAGATCAATTTCCGTGGTAGTAATTACCAGAATGACATAAAATCCCTCCATTTTCGAATACCAAAATCCAGTCTCAAAAAGTGTAATCTTCTCGTCTCCCTATTGTCCGGAAGATAAAACAAGTTCCATTAAAAAGAACTTTGGTATGGTACTTGTGAGATTACAATGCAAATTATCGAGGTATAGGACGTAACGAATTTTCCATTCTCAATTTGAAGGCTGTATACAACAGATCTATTATCATCAGAGCTAGAGGGGATGAATTGGAGGAACTTTGAATATGATATTGTTCCATTGAAAAATCTAGATTTCGCTCCATATTCTGTGGTTGATAGGGAGAACAAAAGCGGGAACTAATCTTCCCATATCTTTTGCAAGAAGGATGAATGAAAATTGGACAGAAGGCTCGTAAGATTACGTGTACGAGATCAAATTGTGAATTCTGAATATGTATGAAATGGAAGCGAAATTTGAATGAATAAAATTTCACTACAGATAATTATATCGTGTTTTTACTTGAAACGGAACTACAAACAGTTCCAGCGAATTGATCAAAATTCAAGATATATGTTAATTCTCTCACAAACTATCGAATTTCCTTGCTTGTGCTTCAAGCAACTATCATTTTTTTTATGCGCAATGTAATTCAAATCACACACAACAATGAGATTCGCGAATAGTAGAAAGGTGAAGTATATTTCAAGGATGCAACATACACATTGAACTCCGTGTTACAGGTTATTTATAGGTTATATATACAAATCTATTCAACTCCGCATTTCTTTCTGAGAATCGTGGGATTATTTTTCAAGTCGATAAAGTAATAGAGCAGAACAGAACAGATTTCCAGTGAATCTCTTGGTTCAAAAATGAATTGCACATGAACCAATCTATTTTTCTAATTATTTATTCGTGCATGTGAATACCCTGAGAAATGTGCGGGAAAAAAACTTACTACTCTTGTACCAATAAAAAATCCTAGCGTGGAAATTCTTCGGACAACATTGTTTTCTTTAAAAATACGATGAAAAAGGAGTAAAAGCGTTCATTTCCATTAATATTCGCTAAATCCTGAAAAACCTTTCGAGAACTCTCTACGTTCCATCAGTAGACAGTACGCGGAATACGTAAGCTCAGAAGTCCATGTAAGCGTGTTTTCATATGAATTATGAATCACATCCATAACTTCAAGTTGGAAAGATAATCCACGGATGTGATACTATTCTTCTATACCTCAGGGAATATCGAGTTATGAATGTGGTTCTGAACATTCACGACTGTACATACTTACGCCCCTGGATGTATTCCTCCATACAAAGCGGTGTGTTTTCATCAACATGAAGATGTACATGAAACGTCTAAACCTTTCGAGATTGTACACGCTCACGTTTGTTTCGTTATCATCGAATTTAAAACCCCAAAATTCTTGAATTCATCTTTCAAAAGAGTGGAGCACACTCATCTTTCCTAGTTTTATCCCCTTGTTTATTACTGCTCTTCTCTCGAATATTATGAAAATTGCTGGAATTGTTTGAATCTCGGAATCAAGTTTCAGAGTATTGTTTTGTTGTGCACTGTGAAAAATATTTGAGAATTTCCAAGAATCTGGAATTGTAAATTTTCAGATTGTTTGGGGATTCACACACTCATAAAAATGATTTTCTTATCATAAGACGGCAGCCGTCTGATACATATTTCATTTCACTGGTGAAACAAAGCCGTTTTACCATTAGAATCGGCTGTCTCAATACAATAACCGTGCAGTTTCATAAGCAGATAAAAATCGTCTGACGTTGAAATGAATCCCGTCTTCTCACAAGACGGTATTCGTCTCATGACAAGAAAAATGTTTCTAATCTGCTCCCAAGTAAGTAAGTTTGAGTATTTTTCGCCCGTCTTATCAATAGAAGGGACCCCGTCTTGTCATCAGACGAGTTTCGTTTTACTAACAGAAGAAGTCGTCTGTTAGTGGAATGGAATCGTTTGAAACGGTTCCCCCGGGTTCTTTAATGATTATGCAGCCCCGTTTCATCATTAGACGGTATTCTTTTGAGTGCAAATTTTCTGTGAATTTCCAAACAATTTTTGTGATTTCCCAGAGCATGTTTGTCAATTGACAAAAATTGTTTGGAATTTCATCAACATTGTACGTGAATTCACTAAAAAATGTTTGGTAAAAACCTTTCCAACTTTTTTTCTGGAAGGTGTTTTCACAAAGCCTATACGAAAGCATTTTGTTGCTACATGCTCAACCGAAATTTTTGCTGGAATAAATCAAAGTTGAGCGGCTTCCACAAAAATATTGCTGCTCTGAGCACATTATTTTACCAAAACATGGTGGATTACGTAGGTTCTTTGTGGTTGGGATAATCAAATTTTAATTGAAGTGACATAATTTCCAATGCTTGAGGAATATACTAACTCAATTCTTTCTCTCCGTATAAGAATTGCAATAAAATACTTTCCATGCATCAATCACGTATCTCATTACAGTAATCCTGCATCCACAAGTTTTCGTCAACCAATTTTTCACGAGAATGAAGTCCGTTAATGTATTTTCTTCGCACGTATCTCGGCGAAGAAAACGGAGTCATTCTCCAAAGTTTCTGCATCCCAACATTCAAAGTGATTTGTTGAGTTACGTGCTTTGTTTATTCATTATTCTTTCTGCGCTTGTAAAGATATCAGCAACATGGTTTTTGAGAACTCACTTCATGACACACGATCAATCAAAACAATATGAAGTAATTTCATATTCTTCTAAAAATCACTGTACGAATCACGTAAAATTAAGTCTCGAAAAACTCGACAAATATTCACAGTTTTACTGTACTCTGAGATTTCTTGCAGATTCCATTTCTACAGAAAATTTCATAGAGATTCCACATAGAGGTACAAACTGTTCCTCGTATGGAAGCAGTTCTATGAAAGTTCTTCGAAATTTTGTCCCCTACGGAAATTCATTGGATCACATAAAATTGTAACGTTCTAATGTTCTCACCTACACAATTGAATTGAAACTCGCAACGAAATTTGTCGAATCAACCAAAGCAAACATGTTTGAGAACAGTGTTGCCGAATGTGAACTTTGGTTGGACTTTCAGATTTGGAATATCGAACGTTTATGTCAGAGCATATAAACATGTGAAACAAAACATCAAATGATAATATAATTGACCGTTCACAGCTCAGATTTCTTTCTCAAGTTCAACTGTCCTTGTCCATCGTTTAGAGGTCGAACTGCATGGTAGAAAATTTGTAAATTACAGTTAGAATCGTTGTATCAATTAACACGATGTTCCCATTCGTAACGCAATGAGAATTTATTGCTAGAATCACTGTTCACACGGATTTGGAGATTCTATCTTCTTTATTGTTATGTTTGAACCTAGGATGACTATATGTCGTAAACACGGTTCAACTCTGACCCCATAAGACTGGCGTGTATAATTTAATAAACTGTGTTCCATGAATGTTACGATTCATAATGATTTGAGAGAAAATAATGATTATTCGACAGTAGACATCTGAAAACAAATCATCAGATGTAATCAGATTTTGGCAGATCTGAGTATATCCAGGAGTGGACTATGGCCTGTGCTAGCGGTGCCACGGCACAGGGGCGACAGGCCCTGAAAGGGCGGCAATCGGGTCGAAAAAAATATTTTTCAATTTTAATAATTAAAAAATAATTTATATGAGAATAATATTCTAAGCATCAAAACAACATTTTTTGGTCATGAATATTTTCGTGAAGAATTAATTTTTGCTGCCATGTAAGGGGCGGCAAGCTAGATAGCGCAGGGTCGGCAAAAACCAAAGTCCGCCTCTGAGTAGATCTGATTTTTGAATCATGAGATCGAATTCGATCTATTGAGGTCTCAATAGATCTGGCCAGACCTTGACTCAAGGTCAAGGATAGCTCAAGATTATATACGGTAGCTATCTTTTAGTTTTGATAACAAAAGTGATTGCTATAGTAGCTGAAATTTAGCTGTTGTGGCAAAATTTTTGGCTATCCAAATATCAAATACGCGGAGCAATTGTCACGCTATAATTCCTAAATAACATACACTGTGAAAGATTTCGTCCCCTCATTCTGAGGGAATTGTTCTTTTTATAAAAATGAGGAAGTGTTCCACCACCTTGAGCTATTAATTTTTTTGTTGTGTTGGATTCCCTACAAATGAAGGAAAAGTTTACCAAATTATGGCGCAGAATCCCGGATCTATGAAGAAACTTTGCTGCCACCATTTTTTGGGGGAAAATTCCACAATTATTTTTTACAGTGTAGCGGATGATTTTTTCACAGTGAACATCTTGTTACAGATCTATAACGATTGTTTGGAAACGTAACGATTAATTGATGACATACTTGATACACACTCATAACATGTACGAATTAATCCTTCACATAATTTCTTTGAAGTGATTACATGTGCTTGAATGTTCGTGTTTAGATTATAACCGAAGATTCTTACCGTGTGATGAATTCAGTAACACTGAGAGAAGCGCGTATTGTTGCAATCATATGACCCATTCCTGAAACATAAAGGGAATGATTATAATGATAAATCATGGTGAGTGAATAATATTCATACTGTTGAATCAAATGAAAAAACTCACTTTCTTCATTGGACTGAAGCATTAGGCTAGCAAAGCAGTTTAAGCCATTACGAGGGTCTCAAAAAAAAAAACTTTACAAAGATTTCTATTGAAGTCATAATGCACTCTGACTGGCTTATGCTATTGGGTCAATACTAATATGATCCAATACCATAACCGTATGCAATAATTGACCTGATGCTTACAATGCGCATTTCATGATGATTTTTTATGGCTCCTACACGAATTGATGTATAAAGACATTAACCACTTTTTATGTCACATTTCTGCAGTATTGCTTTTCCATAAATAATCTGCTGTATGGAAACTGATGTGATAAAATGAAGAAAACTAGGACCAATAAACTTTTCTTATGAGAACATTCAAATCGAACGATTACTTCGTAAACTTCAATGGTCTGCATTGAATCTCAATACTTATAAACCGAAGTATAATAAATTTCAATAATGCTCACTGAGATTTATTTAGGCCACAAAATTGATAAAAGTTCCATGGATAGGATTCTTAGAAGATTCTTTGGAATGAAAAAAAAGATACGTTCCTTGAATGGAGCCGAATATACGAACAAAAGGTATGAAATTTATATAATCCTCACGAGCAACTCAACACGGAGAGAAATTTGTTGTAAAATCTACTACATCTCAGATAAATATTGGAATAATAACAAGTTGCCGTAATTTACACTGAAATATCCATTAGAGATTTTCTGTGACCAGTGCAGCAAATTTTCATTTTTATCGAAGACCTTGGTTGATTAAACAAGAATTTCGGTATATATCACATCAATTTAATGCTATCCTTATAATTACAGCAATTTTTAAAGCGTAAAGAATCATCATGAGACTGAACTAATATTTTATAAGGACGAAACGAGGTTACTCAAAATGAACCTCTTGACACTTCATTAACACTTCTTATATTTATTATCATTTCCCGTAGAATTAATCATATATCCCTTGAAAACATTTCAATTATCAAGTTAATTGCCAGTTTGAAAATAATTACTCAGCAAAAAAAATGAATTTTCCATTATTAATCACTGATCATCCTCTCTGGTCTACATTATCGATTTTTTGAATAATCAATAATTTGAAACAGTAAACTGGTCAATTACGAGAGAAGTTAATGATATTCGTAACAAATTATTCTTCGAATTATTCTGAGAATTATTAACAGGGAAAAATATTTTTCTATAATCACTGCAAGAAAAAACTCTAAGAAAATGCTGATGAATTGAATGTCCACGATCTTTTAAAAGAAGTCAATTCCAGACAAAATTCTATTGATATCCCTAGTAGGAATTATGATTGGGAATTAGATAGGCCCCGGCCAGTTTTCCCAGATGTTAGGTTGGTTTCTAGCTAGTTTTGTAACGCACTTTCTAGCCTGTGCCCGCCATCGAGATGTCCTAGGGAATTGCTAGCATGTTATTCAAATTGGTAATCAGAAATGTGAAATCATGTGTTTTCTGTAAAATCACACCTATGAATGAGTTAACAATGTTTTTTGGCATGTAATCTCCATTCCCGAACGTTGATTCGGAATTTGTTTCCATAAACTAATCCCGAGTGACAAATTGAAACGTTGGGGCTTCTTGTTATCCCTCTGACCGTTTTGATGGACTATCAATATTACTGTACAATTAGGTGACGCAAGAAAAATCTACATAAACCAACTAAATGTTTGGGCACTGAAGTCAAATTGCTGGAATCTGTTATCCGGTTGCCTCCATGTGGGTCCCAGCTAGTACGTGGATGGTAAATGGGACGCCCAGTGTTGGATTGTATCTAATTAAATTTGAATACCCGCGCGCTATGTAACGCGTAGTTCGCTCATCGATGATCGATCGAATTCGACTGTACTCGGGTTCCGAGCGAAAGACGCCGATCAAGTCATCACATGTTACGAAAGCCTTGTGAACGCATCGAAACCATTGTAATTCTATAATAAACTATATTTGTGACACGTCGAAAGATTTAAATACGCATTCGTCTCGTTATTAGCACAACCCGATCATCAGTTAATCCAGCATTCACATTGGGGGCTCGTCCGGGATCTGTGCAATGCAAAACGAGGAAAAATCTACGTGTAACGAACTCCTATCGTCGTCAGACATCTTGTCCATCAAACATCCTCGTGATCGTTCACTTTCGTAACGCGTTCTCACAGGAACATCAGTAATACGTCGATTTTTCACACTCGAGCAATATTAAAACGTACAGCTGTGGTAATAACAGTCACAGTGATCAATCGCGCGTTTTTGAACCGCGTCTCCAAGTTCGATAAATATAACGTTAAACATTCCTTTATGAATCAAAACGATTACGATTCATAATATCACTAGAATATTGCTATGGAATTATAATAGAAGAGAGATTGTGTGCAGTGAAGGTGCTTCGTCATTCAAGAATAGATGTTAAATAGAAAGACACGTAACATGCATTTTTATCGCAACACGACGTCATATTGCTGCATCGCATTCCTGCTGGTTCCGCCACGGTACACCGCCATTGTTGAGCATCGTGACGTCATCCTCAAACTTCATCTCTAGGAGACTATAAAATTATGTGAGTCCGTTCCATTATTCCTGTAAAATTCCATTTCTCACGTGTCATGATTTTATTCTGTCGAACAAGTATACGAATCAATATAATATTCTTCTTAATATTCTTTCTAATGAGATTCTTTTTAATAATATTCTTTTAATTTCATCGAATATTTGTGTGAATTGTTTCGTTTATTGAGGGACCTATAGCTGTCGGTATGGCAGACCCGATTCCCGAAGCTTCACTCATTCCGTTGAGAGGGCGCGTCAAGGCAAAATTAACAAGATTTGAAACGTTTGTGAAAAAATGTGTCGTTGATTCGGACTCGCGTATTGAACTTCCCGGTAGAATAGAAAAATTGTCTGGCGTTTGGAACGAATTCGAGGCCATTCAAAATAAAATTGAGGAAAGGGATGATAGCGAGGATCAAATTCAAGAACGGGAAGATCCTGAAAATTTGTGTCCTGCCACGCTGGCATTGGCTCAGTCTCTTTCACCGCGCGTACAACAGATTCACGCGCCAAATACATCGTTGCCAGGCGGTTCACGCGATCTAGGGGCAGGAGCGGCAGCAGCGGATGCAGCACCCATGATCGCGGCACCCGTAGAACAAGAACGGGTTTCAGTAGAATTACCGGTCATTAATCTTCCGATATTCGACGGTAACTACCAGAATTGGGTATCATTTAACGATCTTTTCAAATCATTAATTGATGGAGATCATCGACTGTCAAATGCACAACGGTTACATTATTTGAAATCTTCGGTCACCGGGGAGGCTTCTGATTTAATTGCTACGTTGGATATTGTTAATGATAATTACCCTATTGCATGGGAGTTCCTTAGAAAGCGGTCCGAAAATAAGCGAAAAATAATCGAATTTCATTCGCGGGCAATCTTGGACTTACAGCCGATTCAAAGGGGATCTCATGTCCATCTAAGACAATTATTAGATGATTTTTCAAAAAATTCCGAAATTTTAAAGAAATTACAGCAGCCTGTTCAACATTGGGGCACATTATTAATTCAGAGTGTCCTACCGAAATTAGATTTCAATTCAAGACGAGAATGGGAGAAGGGACGTATTGCGAAAGAAGAAATACCTACGCTGAAAGACTTTGTTGAGTTTGTCACGAATCGATGTACGTTCTTGGAGTCGGTTTCCGGTTCTAAACCTGTATCTAACGCGAATGTCCCAATCAAGTCGGGTCTGTCGTTTATCAGAAAGGGCATACAAGCAACACTTCTATAGCGCATGTTTCTACAGCCAATCTTAATTGCCGATATGTCAAAAATCGCACAAGATTTTCCAATGCGCAGTATTTCGTAATTTATCAATTACATCGCGACTTCAAGAAGCAAAACACCACAGACTATGTCGAAATTGTTTAAGGGAATTTCATGGCATTCATTGCACCTACGGAAAATGTAAAATATGCCAACAGCATCACCACACCCTATTGCACCCAGATCCTGTCGAGAACACTAATTCTTCTGATGGCAAACCAACACTTTCAAGCGAACCCTCCAAGTAAACGGATAACAGCAGAGCAAACTATCATCAGTCAGTTGTTTCCACGGACAAATTGACATCAAGCAGAGACTTGAATTCGGATCAAACCAGCGCCAATCTTCCGTCGATCACATGCATACGAGATGAACCACATCAGGTCTTACTTTCAACGGCCACCATTTTCATTGAAGACGACGAAGGTAAAGTTCATTCATGCCGTGCCTCATTGGATTCTGGCTCGCAATCGAATCTCATGACGCGAGAATTATGTGAGAAATTACATCTAGATAAGTCAGCAACAAACATATCTATTCGAGGAGTAGGACTCTCCAATGCTACCGCTCACCACGTGGTTCACACCACTATACGATCAAGAATCACAGATTTTGCAGCATCCACATCGTTCATTACAATGGATCAAATAACCGGCCATTTATCATCAACCAAGGTTGATTTGAGCAAATTAAAAATTCCAATCAAGCTACAATTAGCAGATCCAAACTTTTGTACACCCGGCCCGATAGATGTTTCACTGGGATCAACTATATTTTGGCAATTGCTGAGTCATGAAAGGATTCAGTCCTCGGCCAGTCAGCCTACATTCCAAAATACGAAGCTGGGCTGGATGATTGCCGGTTCAACACATTCGAATTCAACAACTGTTCAAGCCTTTCCACTGCAATGTTTGTTCGCTACCGAAGACAATTTGAATAAAAATCTTGAACGTTTCTGGCACATGGATGATGTTCCTTGTACAATCCACTGGTCAGACGAAGAAGAGCGCTGCGAACAACAATTCTTGGAGTCGTACACCCGCGAAGCAGACGGAAGATTTTCTGTTCCACTCCCTTTCAGGACATCTTCGGCAGAGTTAGGAGAGTCAAGATCCATTGCGCTTAAACGGTTGTCGGCTGTTGAGCGAAGATTATACAAGGATCCAACATTGAGAACAAATTATCACGAATTTCTCAAAGATTATAAGGATTTAAATCACATGTCAGAAGTCTATGATGCCGGTGACAGCGATACCGGTATTTGTTACTTGCCTCATCACCCGGTAGTCAAAGGAAACGGAGAGACCCTTAAGATTCGCGTGGTGTTCGATGGTTCCTGCCCCACCTCAAACGGAAATTCTCTCAACGATTCACTTATGGTTGGACCAACAATTCAAGATGATCTCTCATCTATATTACTTCGTTTCCGGCATCATCGCTATGCACTGTCGGCCGACGTGGTGAAAATGTATAGGCAGGGTAATATAAACACACCACATCGCAATTCACAACGAATATTATAGAGATGGAATAATCACGAACCAGTACAAACATTTTCACTAAATACGGTTACTTATGGGCTATCAAGTTCGCCGTTTTCAGCAATCAGATCTTCACATCAACTGGCCCGAGATCATGAGTTGAAATTTCCACAAGCAGCACGAATTATTCAAAGAGACTTTTATGTCGATGACCTTTTGACTGGTAGTAACAGTTTATCGGAATTAGGACGGTTACAATCTGAAATAGTATATATATTGGAGACTGGAAAATTTCAATTAGCAAAATGGAAATCTGACGTTCCAGAGCTTGTGGGTGATTATATTGAGTCCTCAAACGTGAGCATTGGCGGGGGCACCAAGATCCACGGCTCATTTTGGAATTTGAAACAAGACACTCTCAACTATCGAACACAATCGATGCATTCAGCTACGCCAACATCAGAACGATTCATTTTATCTACAATTTCGCAAGTGTTCGATCCTCTTGGATTGATTAGTCCTATTACGGTCACTGTGAAGATCTTGTTACAGAATTTATGGAAACAAAACATCGGTTGGGATGAACCGATTCCTTCACCACTAGATGTTGAGTGGACCATCTGGTTACAACAGTTTCAAAATATCAACGATTTATCCATTCCTCGTTACGTCCTGAGTGATTCTCCCCTCAGTCTGGAGGTACATGGTTTTTCAGACGCCTCTGAACGTGCATACGGCGCCTATGTATACTTCAGAAGCAAGGTGTCTTCAGGAAATTATCTCGTCCGTTTATGTTGTGCCAAATCAAGAGTTGCGCCTACTAAATCTCAGTCCTCACCACGTCTGGAACTTTGTGGGGCTTTATTACTGGCAACATTATGCAATAAGTTAGCGAAATCTATCACCATGCCGGTAGATGGGTATTACTATTGGACAGATTCTACGATTACATTATCATGGATACGATCAGAGCCTCACAAGTGGAAAACTTTTGTGGCTAACCGCGTTGCCGAAATACACCGTTTGTCAGACGCTAACCAATGGAACCATGTGTCTTCTTCATCAAACCCAGCAGATATGGTCTCCAGAGCGGTCAACCCCATCGATCTACTCAATTCCACTCTATGGTGGGAAGGACCTCCAATTTTGAAGGAGGAATTCATTATCAAGGATAACCACTATTCATCAACGTTAAACGAATCAGAACTATTGGAGGAGAGAAAAATCTCTGCGGCGTTGGTGACAAGGTTGAGCAATGAACAGCCGGACTTAGAATTATTCGAAAAATTCTCATCATTCAGGAAGCTGCGTCGCGTGACTGCATATATTCTTCGATTTACGTTTAATATACGACATGCGAGTTCAAGGAAAATCGGACCACTCACCGCTGAAGAGTTAAATGCAAGTCAGCTGAAGCTCATCAATTTAGTTCAAGTCAACACTTTTAAAGAAGAAATTTGTGTTCTACAATCTCGAGTCGGAGCAAATTGTTATCATTGTCGCCCATATTGGACGCGGATGGTATACTCCGAGTTGGGGGAAGATTGCGTCATGCTCCCATTGAGTATAACACCGAACACCCCATTTTGTTACCTGCTCGACATCCATTCACTACGTTGCTGATTCGTCACGAGCATTATAAGAACCTTCACATAAGGCCGAGAGGCTTACTCGGTCTTCTGAGAGATAAATATTGGATTGTCTCCAGCGCTTCTACCGTTCGCACAATTCTGCGCAAATGTATTGTTTGTTTTCGGGCACGGCCGGCGGGACTTACTCAATTCATGGGTGATTCACCGGCTGCACGCGTCACCAAGGCGCGACCGTTTTCTGTTGTGGGGGTTGATTACGCGGGCCCGTTTCATATCAAGGTGTCTCGTAATGGGACGGGTAAGGCATACCTGTGTCTATTTATCTGCTTTGTTACTCGAGCCGTGCATCTCGAAGTGGTTTCGGGGCTGTCTGCTGAGGCGTTCATTGCTGCCTTGCACAGATTCGTATCGGGACGTGGTCTTTGCTCCACCATTTATTCCAATAATGGTAGTAATTTTGTCGAGGCAAATAAGATTCTCCAACAACTAGCTCAATTTCCGTTTTCGGAATCTAGGGTGACAGATTTTTTAGTCGAGAGTTCGAACACCTGGAAATTCATTTCCCATACTCCCCTGATTTGGAAGGTCTGTGGGAGGCAGCGGTGAAGTCCGCAAAAGCTCATTTCAAGCGGGTGGCGGGAGATACCAAATTTACGTTCGCAGAATTGTATACTCTGCCCTCACAGATAGAATCGTGCCTCAATTCCCGTCCACTCTTTCCATTATCCGACGATACTACAGACTTGGAAGTTTTGACACCGGGGCATTTCCTGATCGGAGGATCGATGAGGACCGTTCCGGATGCCGATCTCATAAATGTTCCTACAAACCGATTAACCCGTTGGGACTTGATGAATAAAATTAAACAGGAATTTTGGCTTCGCTGGACACGGGATTACTTGACGCTGCTTCAGCGGCGAACGAAATGGAGCAGGGTCCGCGTTGTGTTGACACCCGGAATGATGGTGCTCATACGCCAAGAACAAACGCCTGCATTGAATTGGCCGCCAGGCCGCATTATCAAGGTCCATCCTGGGGAAGACGGACTCATCCGTGTAGCCACTATAAAAACTTCAAATGGACAATGTCAACGGTCTGCTGCAAGAATTTGCGTCTTACCTATTAGCGACAACGGAATACAAAATTTGAAAACTTGATTTATTATAATTTTCTTCCAATTTCGACTTGGGCGATTGATATTTTTTACGATTTTCATTATAAGCATCTTCGATTGGGTCGGTGCCAAATCAACGAAAGACCAAATCAACGAAAAAAAATTTACTAGCAGTATGAAGTTGTCATTTTGTTGCAGTATGAAATGAAATTAGTCATAGATTATTGATTAAATTAAACGGAAAGTAAAAAACATTGATTTGCTAACACAACCCCACGGTAAACTTAATTTCCCTTTGTTATGTTTATGATTATGGTATGGTTATGTTTATGATAACAACAAACCGATTTTCGTTCTCTACAGACGTTTGAAACAGTTTGATTGTATCGATCGATTAGGAAGATCATTAATAATTTTATTAGAATGATGAATTACGTGTCCACTGTAATAAACGGGTGCAGTGAATAGGTCAACATAAAGAAAAATCATCTGGATACCAAGAAGAAGAGAAAGTTAAGAAAACACTACATAAGGCTAAAGTTGAGGACGATGAATACAAAACGGAAGAACAAACGTATTATAGCATAGCTCATACGTTTCACGAGATCGTCACAGAATAAGCTTCTATCATGGTGAATGGAAAATTAAAAGAATATTAAATTGAGGTAACATAACAAAGTTTATCAAGATTCCTCAATTTATTAAGATTCTTAATGAATTAATCATTCCATAAACAACAAAATCATGAATTGATAAACTTTGTTACCATTTGTAAGGCATACCTTCCAAGGCCGGCGGGATGTTGGATTGTCTCTGATTAAATTTGAATACCCGGGCGCTACGTAACGCGTAGTTCGCTCATCGATGATCGATCGAATTCGACTGTACTTGGGTTCCGAGCGAGAGACGCCGATCAAGTCATTACATGTTACGAACGCCTTGTGAACGCATCGCAACCATTGTCATTCTATAATAAACTATATTTGTTACACGTCGAAAGATTTCAATACGCATTCGTCTCGTTATTAGCACAACCCGATCATCAGTTAATCCAGCATTAACACCCAGACAAATTTCTACCAGGGTACATGTGCTCAATGATGTACAAGGGTCTTCGGATAAATTCAGAAAGCGGTTTTCGAACGATCTTCAAATGGAAGCCGAATTTCCCTTGAAAGACTTGAAACATCACTTTTGTAGATACCAAAGCATTGTCCTGGGGATATTTTTATAATACCCCTACAATACCATAGTTTCATTCGCCTGAGATATCAGGAACACCCAAAACAATCGTTTTTGCACTTTAGCGGTTCATAGGAATGGAATTGAGAGCTGAAATTTCGACAAAGTTACTTATTTTTCATGTTGAATCGAATGGCTTATGTTCGAGTTGGATCGATTCAAAGGAATTTCTCACTATCTTATCCTACTTCACTCTTTTACAATTTGATAAAAGGAATTCAAAAAATAGACTGATGGATTCATTTCAACGATGCATCGATAATAGTGAAATGTCTCAAAAAATATCACAATGATTATCAGAGTGAATGTTTTTGCATTTCGCTGTACTAGGAGTTTTCAATGTAGATATAGTTTCGAAACATTCGCAACTTTTCGTTCACATCGGTTATAAATTAATTTCACACTCCACTGAATAAAATTCAAAAATTTTTTTGTCCATCTCGTCCCATTTTTAAAATGTCAATTTATAAGATTAAAAATCAAATCAATCACTAA
Organism: Gonatopus flavifemur; assembly: GCA_018340375.1. NCBI lineage: Eukaryota > Metazoa > Arthropoda > Insecta > Hymenoptera > Dryinidae > Gonatopus > Gonatopus flavifemur. Next base: position 41,587,238 of record JAFFJZ010000003.1, on the reverse strand, counting down.
TTCCGAATAAACTTCATTGATTTTCAACTTCCTGATTCACACTGAGAAAAAGGGTTTAGTTATATACCAGAGAGCTAGGAAATTTAGTCACTGTCAATAAATATTTAGTTAAATCAAATAAATTTTATTTCTCACAGCTACATTTCTTTCCCCTCTTGAATAAATCGTTTTATTTCTATTCCAGACAACTAGACTTTTATTCACGTCAACTAAAATTTAGCTGAAACAACTAAGTTTTAGTTGCCGCAGCTAGGTACCTTTCTCTCAGTGCAGGATGAAAAATTCGAATTGCTGTCTCCAATTTATTAGTACGATTATAAAATATCGAAATACCATGGATTTTCTATTGGATTCGCATCGGCACTCAGTTCACACAAATAATTTAGTGTGACATTTCCATTAGGGTATTTGAAAAAACGAAGAACTGAAAACTGCACGGAGAATAATAAATCTAGGAACTAGCGCATGAGCACTGATCCACACCGATCACATATCAATTGCAAGAAGACATTCTTGAAATAAAAGCATGAACCTATCCGCTCATCCCATGCGGCAATGCGATAAGTGCATAGGCTCATACCAGCCCTATCCGACTCCCTGACTAAACTATAGAAGACTTTGTATTCTTAGTGTAGCCAAAAACATTAAACCGATAGATTGCGCCACTTGTGTTGATGGGCTATTCCTTTTAATTTGATTGGACGACTGAATAATAGGTATATTTTATGCATCCCACCAAGACCATCAGCGTGATATGCGGATTAGTTCCATTTGGCGATAGTAAGGAACACAAAGAGTGGGGGAGTTAGAGAGGGCTGATTCATACTCTTATTCCAAGGAGTTCCACGGAATACGTCGTCGGTGCTCATGCGCTGCAGCTACAACTATAGTTCCTAGATTTTTTTCTCCGTGTGGATGACCTCCCAAAAATACCGAAGGGCTCTCAGTGATCACAGAGGGGTCGGGCGGGTCAGTTCGACCCTTTGTTACCAGGAAAATACGAGATTCAGCTGAAGTCATCAATGCTAGCATCACAGGTCCAAACTCTGTCAAGAATTGAATTTCTAATTCCATTTTGTTTTTCCATGAAACTGAGGGATTCAATAGTTTTGATACCAGATACATCTTCATTCGAAAAGTATGGTTCATGTTCCTTATAAAATACGAGCAAAAGTGCATTGGATTGGAGTACAAGAAAAGAAAACGGTGCCAACTCCAAAACACATTCTACTACTTACTTTTATACCTCAGTATGAACGTAGAATGAGTTGAACAGTAGACATCACGAACATGTATAACCTTTTGTTAATCAAATAAAAGTAATTGAACGTGTATCAGAGAAATTCACAGAACATGAAAATCGCTTCTGATAACACGAATAAAGGAGGACGAACTTTATCCGCATGATATCTCTGGAGTAAATTTTCCAATCATTCCAAAGCTCGTGATCGGGCGTGAATTATTCGAACGCTGGAAGGGATTCCGAACTTATCTACGTAACCACCTATCTCACACAACATTCTCGAACTTTAAACCCCACCCAGTAGAACTGTAGCTCCACGTAAAGAACCACACATTTTAATCCTCATTTATCTTCCAAATTCTTTCTATTTTGATCAAAAAAAGGAGGTTTGATTATGGAATGTACATACAAAAATTGCCAACATCACGATTGCTGATCACCGAGTGACTATTGATTCTCTTCCACTTGTTGATTTTACAAAAAGGAATGTACCCTTTGTGTTATTCAATCCAGTATGATACATGCACAGACAATTGGAATATGCAATCGCGATCCACTTCCAATGAATTCGGAGAGTCTCCTGATTATATTATTGGAATAACTTCTGACAGACTTGTTGAAACAAACCATCGCGTATCAAGTCAAAGTTGGCACGAGAACTCATTCACACACATTATTGATTAATTGTCATCGTCTGGAATCGTGAAACGACATTTCTACTCAATCAAGAAGTTTAGCTCAGAACCCTCTCGTTCCATCTTTAAAGTACCATTCAATGTTTCCACCTATCTCTTGAAGTTATTGAGTTTGATACTTTACATGTCAAAATCCGTCCTCGTAAGCGGTTGAAGTGCATGAAATTCAAAGACAAGAATCAGAAAGTTTTTGTGTTTGAAAGAGAATCTCGTGTCGCAAAGTGTGTATGTTATAGCGATATGAATATTACGTGAAACACAGCGAGAGAAGAACAAAAAGTGAACGGAGAGAGTGTTGTTTGCATCTGATGAAATATTGGATATTCAAATCTTGTTTTTCATTCGAATGAATAATCAGAATGAACGTACAAGTTAAATAATGTTGAATAATTCAATGGGTAGATGCGAAGTGAGAATAGACGTTGTTTCGCACAAATTTGTGATGACCCCAGGTTATGATAACAACGAGTTATTCCTTACCGTATCCTTATTGGAAGTGATTCAAAAGTTATGATGAACGAATGAACAAACTAACGAGGTTTTTCTCCTATTTTTTTTCAACTATCAGAAGTTAAACATCATATACTAATGAAATATAACTAGGACGGGCGGTGAAGAAAAATGTTACCTATAAAATAAAACTCTTGTTATTCCTGTAACTTTATTAAGAAAAGAACGCAATGTACTTTATTTAATCACATTGGAACATTCAGAAACGTATCGGTGAATCAAATGAATTCAATAAATATATCTTAGATGTTATCATTGGAAGACGCATTTTATTGCGTCCAAGAAATTTTTCTCTTAACGTTGAATTCGCTGATTCGACGAATTTTTTTTCTCTGCTAGAAGAACGGTTCTCCTCTCACAATGAAATTAATTTCATGAAATATGAATGAACGGGTGAATCCATTTTTTTCCTTCTTTGTTTCATACAGCGAATATAAGGTGAATTTATGATATGTGAATGAGTATTTTAAGTCTCGTCTATCCAATGTTTCAGCAACCAAGATTATGTCGTGATAAAAATGATGTTAGAGTTTCTTCTTTTTTTTTTTTAATTGTATATATTTTGTCCAACAAGATGGAAAATAAGACCAAATAATATAGGGAGAATAATCCGAATCCTTCCTCGCCATTTTTTTCTTCTTTTCTTATGAATATTGAATCGAATTATGAAATAACAATTTCAGTTTCAACAGTAATATAAACACGAATGTAGAATACAGCGTGAGTCGAGAATGCAAAATTCTTTCTATGCTTGAAAAATTTCTCAAAATTCATCGTCTGAGAAAAGAAAATATTAGGAATGAAAAAAAGGGGATTGGAGAACATTAGACTATGACAGATTGAAGTTACATTCAACAGCAGTAAGTTTCAACAACATTTACAACCTTAAGATAAAAAAGAATGAAAAAAAAACTAATCCAGACTTGAGCTTTTACGTTGAAACGTCTTATTCTAAGTAGATATTCTTAACTTTCTTTCTCATAAGATGATCAACACTGACAAAACTTTTATCCCGGTTTACGCTATTCTTTGGAAAACGAAATGTATTTTGTTCAAAAGAATAGATTCTATCTTCCTTAAGATTTTTTATTTGGAATGACTGCAGATGCGTTATCAACAGATTATTCAGTTCACAACATATCTTCTGCAATCAAAATTTGCATGAAATCGGAATGGATTCAAATGTCTACCAGGATCCAAACATATTCTAATGCATATTCATAATACCGTTTGTCGATAGAGTTTCGAAGGACTTTGATTAAGAAGGAGGTTAAAGATTGAGAGAAGATATGTTGATTAAGGCTACTAAAAAATTATTCATCAAAGCGATCAGCGTAACTTTTGATTAATACATAACCATTGGTAAGACTTCTCATGATACAATTGAGTCGATAGAATTAATTAATTTCACGGTTATTTCTTGTATTACGTTCACTCAACTTATTTGATCTTCGAATCAAGGTAATCTTAAGAAGCCATAGCACGCCAATTTTATGGTGTGGAAGAGGTTACAGATTCTCCTAGAGATATTTGCTTCAATTAGAAACATCAAGATGTTCAATTTCTACCGCAATCATGGAATTGCCTTCATAAAGGGATTAGAAAAAAAATTTGTTTCTGTGAGATGAATCGCGAGAACAATACTTGATATAAATATATATATGTTACCGGCAAAACCTGAAGTCCAGGAATTTCACGTGATGCCTAGGCAATTCGCGAAATACCTAACATTTTAGGTAATGCCTGGAGATTCATAGGCATGTCTCGATTTGCCCAACGTCATTAAGGCAAATTGAGAAAATTAATTGGAAGATTCATCACACTGAGAAAGAGATTTATTTATAGTTAACAAAATTAGTTTATAGTGAACGAACCCTATATTTGCTTATAGCGAAATAGATATAAGATTATTTTATTATTACCACCAAGCCGCACATTTGTGCGATGCTCTTTAGATAACTTCAACTATTAACAAATCATTTTTTTGTATGAAATTGATTTTCGGTTGATTGAAAAATTGAACAATTGAATTCAAAGCTACTATGAAATTCTCTGAGTACAATATGAATTTCGGAATATTTTCACATTATTTGGGCCAATATTGAATCATTAATCAATTGGAGAAGAATGTAATTTGAAGGAAGATTATCATGAAGTTGAACTAACATCACGATTCATTGATATGACAGGGTATGATTTATGCTCGTAAGAATCATACACGTATCAATTGTACACGAAAAATAAAACCCAAAAGTATTTACACTAATGATTTTTGTCTAACACATAATATTTTATGCAACCCGGTGAGAATATAAAGCTCCGACGAACGTTCAGAATAGATCAACATAGATCAGACTGAAGCTCCGTTGGAGCTCTAGTTTACACGGAGAGAATTTTGTAGTATAGATTACTACAATTATTTTGTAACGCTGGACTATACTGACACTCTGACTAAAATCACTGAACGTTTATTCAGAAATGCTTTGCATGCATCCCTTTTTACGATTGAGACATTGCAACCTTCCTTTGTTTTGTTTCCAACTTTACTATAATCTATCGTAATTTAAATCATTATCATCGCAATATTCCTCGTAATGTCAGTATGGCCCATCTTCACAAAAACATAGTAATATTGAACACATTTTTTATGCAATGTATACTACAAAATTTTCTCCGTGTAGATTCATAAACGTTCGACGAAGGTCTGATGAACGTTACAATGTCCGCTCGAGAATACTGTCAAGAAAGGTTTATTGAACGTTCATTGAACATTCACCAAAAATTCACTGGAGTTTAAATTTTTCGATATGAGATTTTTCCAACAATATGTTTTTTTCACGAAAAAATGAACAATAAAGGGAATTGAAATCATAATTGTAATTCCCTCTGGAACATGCTGAATTGAAGATCAAATGAATCTTGGTAGAATCTTTCAGATACGTTCTACGAACCTTTCTTGAAACCATTCTCAAGCGGACATTCCAATGTTCATCTGAACTTCGTTGAACGTTTACGAACGTTCTCCAACAGTTAAAAGTTGGCTCCAACGCAACTTCAAGCTGATCTATGTTGATCTATTCTGAACGTTTGTCGGAGTATCATGTTCTCTTCGGGAATGGTTATTTGTGCACGTTTAATTGATTGACATAGAAATTGTACACGAAACATTTCACAAGCTTTAAAAATGTAATCAACAAAAATTGTACACATATTGTTTATGCACGATCAGAAAATAAAATTAATTAGTGTGTAATTATTGTACTCCTCATCTAATTCATAGTAATTATTCAATAAAACGAAAAAAATTTCTCATATGAATTTCATTAGGTGTACAACCATTATACCCTAATTAATTATATTTTTGTCCGTGCATAAGAACATGTGTATGATTTTTGTGAATCACTTCTTTTTCCAAACATGAAAAATATTTAGTGTGCAATTTTCTTATCAAATAATTTTACGTGCACCAAAGCTTATGTGTTAAATATGAGGTATTAAAAAAGAATGATTAGTGTGAATAGTCTTGGGTTTTATTTTTCGTGCACAATTATCACGTGTAAGATTCTTACGTGCATAAACCATACCCTTTCATTGATATAACCATTTCATTCAGTTGATACACATCACTGCTTGCTTAAAATTTTCTGTAAAAAACCATTGTTAATGGGAATAGTTTCGAATTAGTGTTTTGAACCTATGATTTATTATTGAGTCTACCGTTTTTAATATCATCAGTTTATGTAGTTTTGAATGAGGAACTGTATCAAAATGATAGTTTATAACAGCGTGATTTAAAAATACAGTTGAATATCAAAAACTGGCATTCTATAATGGTTCATAACAGTTTCATATGGTGAATTTTAATCTACGTTATTACAAGCTGTTATTCCAACACAGTCCTTTTCTCATTCAAAACTATATGAATTACCAAAAATTATAGATTCAAAGGTAACCCTGGTAAAACAAATCCATTAATTCTCGCCAAATCTCATTGAATCTTACACAATGTTCTGACCAAACCTTATTCAACCATTTTCAATGAGATTTAATTAGATGAATATGTTTTCTGAATGTAATTCTGATTGAGTCCCGCGCAATGTTCTAACCAAATCCCATTAAATTTCATTTCGTCAGATTCAATGGAGTTTTGAACCAGTGAAATTATAAATGTTATAAGTGTTATCGTCTTATGGTGACTAACATAACGGTTATCGCACATGCGCCAACACTCAGACCACCACATCCAAATATGTAAAGAATCACGCCAAACTTATGTTGTTTGTCACAAAGAAGATTTATTAACTATTAACAAATCTGCATTCCAGCAAAATGAATCTCGTATTGATCGGAAACTAGTTACTCACATCCAACTAGTTCTCATATTCGATTTGAATAATTTTGTGTGGACTCATACTTAACTGTGATTTATCATATGGAGAAGTTAGAGATATCAAATTACTTTGTTATGAAACAAGAATCATTCGTTACTTAAAACAAGTATGGAATTGTCAATATGAAATCAACGTACCAAATGAATGGTTTTTTCATTTTAAATGCTGTATAAAATAAATCCTACGTGTCCCAACTGTGATATTTGTTAATAGTTACCCACATAGCACAAATGTCTCAGTAATATCTCCAGAATATTCTGGAGACATTGTAATATTGTCAGAATATTCTGGAGATGTTACTGAGACATTTGTGCTATATGGGTACTATATTTGTTGACAGTAAATGAATATTTCTCACTAAGTGACAAATAAATGTATTTATTTGATGTAACCAAATTCTTTTCTCAGTGTATGTGGTTGTCATAAATATTGTTCAATGTTCAACAATTCTACATTCATACTAATTCAATGTCATTTCACGATAAAATCATAATTCGTTCATATAAATTCTCATTAGACATTATTATATATATTATAGTATTTGGGTTGCACAACACTTTATTTCTTCCACACAAACATCTTCTCGAATTACAAGACTTTTGACAGTTGCAGCGGGAAAATCCTTGTCCAGATGTATTCGATTGCTGTGTCGCAATTATTCACGAGGAGATCATTCCATTCAATGGTCATTCTTGCTCGTCAAGAAACTTACTTTTACATCATCAAATCCGGACCCGCAGATCAAATCATTATAAGTTTTGAATTTTCAAAAAAACGAGTATAAGAATAATTCTTTGAACTGATTCACCTGCAATATAATCTATTTAATACACCATATCTGGCGAGGATGAGCGATATTTCGACAGAATCGATATTTTTGTAGAAAATTTTAGAAGTTTATATTGAATTTTATGAAATATAGATCGAAACTTCATACAAATTATATGAGAATATCGATGCTGTCAAAATATCGCTTATCCCTAATATCTGCACGGAGAAAATCCTACACTAGTGATTACTGTCGCCCACACGACTGGCTCGTGTTTTATGCAATGGAATCACTTGAACACTACTGGTTACTGTGATAACACGAATCAGTCGTGTCTCCGCAGTAGAGAGTCGTTTTTCTACACTATTCTCTACTGTAGAGACACGACTGATTCGTGTTACCACAGTAACCCGTAGTGTTAAAGTGATTTCATTGCATAACACGAGCCAGTCGTGTAAGCTACAGTAACCAGTAGTGTAGGATTTTCTCTGTGTGGTGCCGATTTGATACAGTTGATCTTTTTTTTTTCAGAACTACACGAATCACATTTTTCAAATTACTCTTTGTCAGGGGTGCCCAAGTCACGGTGCAAGTTGCACCATTGAAATTTCTGGGGGGGATTTCTCATAGCGGGGAATTTGAGAATTGTTCTTAAAAGTAATCGCACCAAGAAAAATCGTTTACCCAGATCATCCCCATTTATTTGAATCAAATAAAACCCAAACCTAATAGATTTGGACTTGATAAAAATCATTTTATCGAGATACTTAGATTTGTACTTGATATTTTCACTTTTGTTTGTATTGAAACGAAGAATGCGTTCCATTCTACATAACACACGAGGTCTCAGTAATGTTTCGGAATATTGCTGTAATGTTACAAATGTCTTGGTTATGTCGCAGTGATATTTCAAGACATTACCGAGACATTCTATACTATGTGGGATTCAAATAAAAATTTACTTATTTGGAATGAAATTGAATGTTGCAGTAGTTTGAATTGCTTATTGACACTAATTATCCGCATGACACAAAGACTTCTAAAAAGTATCTTGCAAATGAGCATGATAATAGACATCTGATATGATTCTAAAACATATCTTATGCAACGCGTTCACGGGCCCCGAGTTCAGGGGGTTCGTGCCCTTCCCCTCAAACTATTTGTTAGAAGGGCTGGGCTCCTTCAAATTTTGAGAAAAGTAGTGGACCAATTATATTCTTCCTGTAGAAATTCCATAAACTTTTGCTTACAATAGAGAAAATGTTCCTCAACCCCCTTTTCCCAATAATCTTCAAGACCTGGTGTCCATGAGCACGGTAGAACGATTTAAGAACTTCGTTGTTGTTCAAGAATAACGGCGGAGTTCTCAAATTATCCTCATTGTGTTGCAAGAGATATATTTAAGAATACTATGAGGTATATTTTAGAATTTTTGTCTGCAAGGACGTTGGTGCTATGGCAGGGTTGCCGGAAGATCCTGAATTCCGAAGGGGATTAACTAATCACGGACTTGAATTGATTAAAATAACCTATGAAAAAATTTGTAAATGATGTTTCAAGTTCAATAGAATCGATTAGGAACAGGAATGTCGACTATTCAACAATTTTCGTTCGATTGGATTTTCGATTCGTTTCAATGAACGATTGAATTTTCACCATCATTGAAATTCATTTGAATGGATGCAATATCGTTCTCGTTCCCAATACTAAGCTTTTGAACCCAATGGAAGTCGGTGAAATTACTATAAAACACTAGAAAACGATGACAAAACCATCTGGAGGTAAGTCAAGTTCTCAAGAAAAATGAATCAAGATAATGATTGAAATAATAAAATTATTTAGCCAAAAGCAAAATACACCATGATTCCACAATAAATAATGTAAAAATGAATTACCAAAATATTTTATTGTACTTTCAAGATTGAGTATTACATTTCAAAATCGGATTAACTGATATTCTGAATCATGTTGCCGGTACAACTTGGCTTATCACCAGATAAAACTCCTTGTTTCAATTCAGGTCATCGTTGAAATTACTATGCTGCATCCAGGGGGCATAAAATCCATAAAATCGATGGGAGAATGTTTAGAATAAACATGAGCGCCGCCAAGGGGAAGGGTACTGGAACTAATTTCACATTGGTACACTAATACGAATGCTAGGAAATTACCATTCCCTCTAAGGATCGGCAATCAAAATTACTACCAAATTAAAAATATTATGCTTTATATAACACCATATATTTAGATATTAATAAATATAATGTAGAAACATAATGTATTGATATTATTTGAAACTCATGTAAGCCTATGAGAATTTTCCAGTGGAGAAGGGGTTTTTTTGCTCGGTAACTGAAGGGGGATTCCCACACCATGTATCATAGGGGGGATGGACACTCCTGCTCTTTGTTATGTCAACATCTGGAATCGGAATTGTGAGATTATCTCCAATTTCCACTCCTGGATGATTTTGAGATTTGGGAATTTGAAACAGTGAAATTTCATCAATTTGAATTTGGAGAGTTGACATGACATTGAATTACACGCAGGAAACAGTTGTGTTGAAAAGTCCCATAATTTATTGAGGATCAGCGCCAGTCTGTGACAGAGTTTTGACTTGAATTGACTTTTAAAAACTCCCATAATTAGATGTATTTCTACAAGAAATTATGGTACTTTTGAAGCTATATTAAATCAAATGATTCCATTCATCACAGACTGGCACTGATCCTCAATAAATTATGGGACTTTTAAAAATATATTTTTCTGCATGTAGTGTGAATGTAGAATTGTTGAACATTGAAAAATAATTTAACCCCTAGTGAATTTCTCAATCAATTCCCTCAATTTGCCTAAATAACGTTGAGCAATTCGCGAAATGCCTAAGGAAATCGGAAAATGTCTATGAATCCCCAGGCGTTTTCGGGTATTGCCTTGAATCTTAGGTATTTCGCGAACTACTTGGGCATTTCGCGAAATGCCTGGACTTCGGGTTTTGCCGGTAACATATATTTTGTATGGATAGAAATGAGAATTTTGTGGTAAGATGAGTTTCGTCAAAAACTGTTGGTATTGAGGTTAAATATATAACTGCACATCGTAAATTGTTGGATTCCTTTGGTCTACCAGGTGTGTAAGTATGAAACCGGAATTTGCCCATAGGTGGCGCTGAATGTCGATGCAGTTACCGACACATCACGTCAGCCGTGTCTTGTTATTGTATTGATATCTAACAAAGATTTCCAACTCACAATAACACGAGTTTCATTCAGTAGCATTAGTTTATTAGAGATAAACATGTCGAGTTTTGTGCCAACAAATTACGATTTGCGGACAGCACTACTTTTCTGTTTTCATCTGAAGAAAACCGCAGCCGAATCGCATCGAATGCTTGTGGAGGCGTTTGGTGAGCATGCTCTCGGTAAAACATAGTGTTTCGAGTGGTTCAAACGGTTCAAAAGTGACGATTTTGACGTCAGGAACGAAGAACGTGGAAGACCACCGAAAGAGTTTGAAGACGCTGACCTGTAAGCCTTGTTGGACGAAGACGACGCTCAAACACAACAACAACTGGCGGATCACAATGACAAGTCTGGCAAGCTTATGACAAGCTTACATGTTATCTGGGGAGTAAATAGCTGCAGTGGCGACACTCACATCGTTTTGGAACGATACAGATTGCTGTCGCAGCGATCGGTTTTATTTCCAGAACGATCCGTTCGGCTGTGATAGCCGTGCCCATGTACACAGTGAGAAATTTCGTGTACTTTTAACACACGTGTTTCGTCCCAGGAGGTCCACTCACAATTCATGTTAAATGTTAATAGGAAACATGTATCAAATCAACACAAAAATGTCAAATTTATATTGAAAATCTGTTAATTTCAGAATTTGATATGTGTTTCCAATACAATCTCTAAGTGGACCTTCTGTGACACAAAATTTGTCGCTGTGTACCCATACTTCAGATAGCTAGTATAGGTGAACAACACTGTTATGAGACCAATACATTTTTTTCAGTGTACCAAGTTCATAAACTTCTACCAGGATATATATTCTTTCTAGTATCTTATCTCGAGTATTTGTTTATAACAGCGTATCTCAAACACCTCAAGTTCTCGTTTGTCAGTTTCAAATTTTGAAAATGTGTTCCTCAAAGTTTCATGTGATAAATGAATCTGACTATGGTTTTTTCGGAGTTTTTATTGTTAATCCTTTATGGATTCTTTCACAATAGCTTTGAACAGGATCCAACACAATTCCTTTGTTTCTGAAAATTGTGAACACATATCGATCTGTAATAGTTTTCTAAATATTTACAAATCGGTTTCAAAACATGTGTTCTGAGAGAACACCTTAAAATTTCTCACGTATTTATATGTTAATTTATAATCATGTGCATATATTCTGTTCAAATTATAAATGAAATTTAAGGGGATATATATGCCTAGAAGCCGGAAAAAAGTTCTTTTTTTGTGATTTTCTCCAAGGGAAACTATTTGAAATTTCAGGTGAGGGTTTTGATTATCTAAGAGTACATACTTTCAAGAATATTTCTGATTTTTTTCAGTCAAAAATAATGAAAATTACAACAGATATCGTGCGATACTTTAGGCGCTGTGAGAAAATTTGTGTTTGCGGTACCCACTGTCTCGTCTTCAAAAATCATCTGAAACAAAAAACCGAAAAGATTATCAAAATAGATACTATAATCTAGTCTTCATCATAGCCGATTTCGAAAATATCAATTTATGACAAAATGGCGAACGTTTGAATATAAAGAGTGCTTTTTGGGCCAAAAATCAGTCATTATTCCGCCTGTAAAAAAAAAACTAAGCGACGGAAAAAAAAATCTTATGATAAGTACCAGATAATAGTGTATAGAATAACCAAAAAAAATCTCGAGGCAATCGGTTCATTAGTTTCCGAGAAATCTTGGGCACCGATTTGAAAAACATGGTTTCGAGAAAAATGCGTTTGCAAATTTGGGAATGAATGAATCATGAAATTTGTCAACTTACATTGAATCATCGATACCAGGCCCATAGTGTATGACTTCTTTATTCAAGGGAATCCCCATTTCTTCTAAATTTTGTTCTCGGCGCCGTATCCGACCTTCTTCCGTTTGCTCTTGCGCTTGTCGCTCGGCTCTCGCGATGCGAGCTTTATCTTCTTGCGCAGCGTACGACTGCGCTCTTGATCCAATTGATATCCCCAACTCGTTCATAATTTCCAATAATGAGGTGACACCATTGTTGAACATGCATGTTGCCAGAATTACAGCAATATTAACGATTTGGGCCCCACTGTTCATTGTTTTTGGAGCTATCTTCCAAATCAGTTGGTTGAAGCTCTCATTGGAGTTTTGGGTATATCCGCCAATACAGCGTTCTAACTATTTTTCATTGCTGAGGTCTTCGTATATTGGTTTAATATACGAAGAGATTAAATACAAATTTCTATGAAACATTTTCATATAACTAAATTGAACTGCTATGATGTTGTACAACTATCCGAGATCTCCCTAATCCACTCAACTCATTCGAAATTAACCATGGATGCTGTTAGAAACCTAAATTATTGTACAACATTCCAAATTCTCAAAGGCGTTTATTATATTCATACTCACTGTTTACGCACATTCAAATTCCAATGATCCATTCAATATTGTGTGCAGTCGTACATACTTGACTTAAATCAATCCCCATTCCCTCCAACGCAAGGAAAATGTTGAACGAAATATTCTTTGTAAAAGGAATGAAACGTGTCTTCCAACACGCCCTTGAGAGAATTTCATGGGTAAAACTGTATAAACCGTCGCAGTCTTCAGTTGACGAAACAATTTTTCTGTGTAGAGAAAATAGCAAATTCAATAAGGAAGTTTCCTTGGGAAAGAAGGAAGAGAACAGTCAATGAGATATACTTCTTTATTTACAGAAGATAGAAAACTCAATGTGACATTTCTTTTTAAGAGAAAAACAGGTTCTCTAGCACTGAAAAAAACTGAAACAACCGTTGATACAAATGATGTCAGAAAATTTATTGAGCGTGAATGAATCAATCAACCTCCCGAATTCACGAAATGCAAAAAAATTATGGCAGATGAAGTATATAATTTTACAGGAAGAATAAATGGAAGCTGTCATAAATTGCTTTCATTGATAACATGATACAGATAGATACATACGAATATAACATCCCTCCTGTCGACACTGATGGTAATCTCATTAATTAACTACATCGGAATTATGACCGTTAGCTGTCACCCTTGGGTGTATCCTACCCTAGATCTCGAAAAAATGTAATTTGAATTACGTTAATCGAACAAATTAATTTCACTAGTGAAATTTGTTAGCAATTGAATCTGAATGCAATCGTTTTTGATATCTAATTACCCTTTCCATCCAAAAATGTTACAAAATTTTCATTCCAACAATAAATAATTGAACACGTTTTAATAAATAAAAAAATGAATTTGTTTCAAAAAATGTCACCTGTTATTTGTCGTGAGTATTACTTCATTTTTAGAAAAAAAACCTACTGGAACTATTTGTTCATTAAATAAGTTTAGCTCAGTTAAATTTTGAGATAATTGGATTTCAAAAATTTTTCGATAGCCGAATACACGAGAAGAAGAATGATTTGGATGTTGTATGGAGAACGAGGAGGAAGGACTTGCGCGACACTTGAGGAATTATTTGTTGCACTTCCATCACTTTATTTCATTTTATAACAATGAAATACTACAGTAAACTATTAAAACGATTAATAGATAACGCGATAACCCATTAGATCGCATGAGATCGTTTTATATCATACAATGAATCAGTATCACCACGTTTGATACGGAGCGTGGCGAAATTTTACCAGGATCAACTATCGTTATCAGAGGACCTTCCTGTTGAGTGTGAGAACTAGAGCTACTATATGCGAACCCGCGCGACCCCACCACCATCGGAAAGCCTCTAAGCGGTGACTTGTTAATATGGATATAATAATCACGCACAGGACATGTAGATGATATATTTTTTTGGCGGCAACGAAAATTGTTTCATATATTAACATACTCTTCGCCATCAGTTATCACCTTGATTCAAATAAATGTATGTTATTGAATCCCATCTTCCTTGATTTAATAGTCTGTAACACTCGTTCCCATACTCTTAAACGAATCTTGGGATCTAATGAGACGGAGGTATTATTGGAGACTAATTCATTAATTAGAAGCGATTCCATCAAAATTCAAATTGACACTCAAGTACTATCTACATGGAGAAAAATTTGTAGCGGAGATCAACATAATAATAGCAGTTTGAGACACATGAGCGTTTAAGAACATTTCTCTTTCAATTTGTGGTGATTTTTCTGAAACTTATAGTAATATGTATCAATGCTAAGTTATTTTCACCAAAATGAGATATGGATTGTCGTAATTGAAGGAAAAGTGCACATGAATGCTCAATTGTTCCAAAACTGCCATTATTACGGTAAACCATGCTACACATTTCCTACACGGGGGAAGAAATTATCCTCTATGGTAGCTGAGAGTTAGCTGTGGTAGCTAATCCGTGTATTTAATATTTGGATAGCGAAAAAAATTGCTTAAAAAGCTAGATTTTACCTCCTACACGGAGAAAAAAGATTTCGTTATTTTAACGAATCCGTCTTCGCTGAACGGATTGAATAACCTAACGATGACATTTCACGGTGTTAATGAGCTAATTCGCTGTATTTACTAACTGATTCGTTATAATTATCAGTCCTTCGCTAATCTTACGAAGCTTGATTCGCTGAAACAACGAATCGCCGTTCACTTCAGCGGACTTGCTTGCTGTCCATGTAATAACAAGCGAGTTTCGTGAAGACAGCGAAATTCTTGCTATTCCAACGAATTTTTTTTCTCCGTGTGATATTCGGATTATAACAATATAACAAAGGCATGTTCTCAAAAGGATGTCCCATAATTTCAAAAAATATCGATTCAGAAACTGAATGTTTTCCTCTCTCTATTGATTGACATGAAACTCATATGAGACCACCATCAGACCATCTCCGAAACATACCATAAGTTTCATGAGAATCGGAAAAGTAGATGAGATACACGCGTTCGCAAAAATTGCAGTTTTGCTCAGATTCGTCTTCCCCCATCCAATTGGTCTGGATTGATTGGTCTCAAACTCATATGGGATCACCGTCCCCTCACTATACGTCTGTGGTATTGAGTATGGGAATAAGTTTCCGCCCTCTTGGAAAAAGTGTTGCTGCTGATACTATTTTTGGGTTCACTCAAGTGCTATACTTGTGATTTGGAAGTGTATATGTAAGGTGTCGATTGCGGTAGTTGACATTTGTTACAAGCGTAAACATAATTTTTTATCTGGTGTCAAAAATGACAAACGAGCATTTGCGAGAAGTTATGCTTCATTATTTTATTTCGAAGAAAAGTGCCGCTGAAACGTATCGTGTACTGTGCAATATTTACGGTGATCACGCTCCGTCTAATACAACTTGTAAAGAGTGGTTTCGACGATTCCAAAGTGGCGATTTTGACGTGAGTGATAAAGAACGCGGAGGGGCACCGAAAAAATTCGAAGATGTAGAACTGGAACAATTATTGAATGAAGATGCATGTCGAACCCTAGATGAGTTGTCTGAAGAGTTGGGTGTTGACAGGTCGACCGTCGGTAAACGCTTGCACAAGATGGGAATGGCCCAAAAAGCAGGTAATTGGGGGCCGCATCAACTAAAGGAGAGAGATATCGAGAGACGTTTGGTAACGTGCAAAATGCTTCTTGAACGGCAGAAAAGAAAGAGTTTTCTGCATCGCATTGTCCCCGGCGATAAAAAATGGATCTATTACGATAATCCTAAGTGTCGAAAAAGTTGGGGGCTGCCAGGTGTGTCAGGTCCATCGACACCGAAAACAAATATCCACGCTTCAAAGATTATTTTGTGCATCTGGTGGGATCAGAAAGGTGTCATTTATTATGAACTTCTTAAACCGTCAGAAACAATCACTGGCGATCGTTACAGATTACAGCTGATACGTTTGAATCGAGCTCTAAAAGAAAAACGACCGGAATGGGACGGTAGACATGATAAACTCATCTTGCTGTATAATGCTAGGCCACATGTTGCTCAACCTGTTAAAAAATATTTGGAAGGAGTGAATTGGGAAACCTTGCCCCACCCGCCGCATCCCCCAGACATTGCGCCTTCGGATTATCATCTATTTCGATCTATGCAATCAGCCCTTACTGGAGAGCGGTTGACTTCTTCGAAAGTGTCGAAAAATGCCTCAATGAATGGATCGAGTCAAAGGAACCTGCTTTTTTTCTTCGAGGAATCCGTATGCTGCCTGAAAGATGGGCAAAACTGGTCGCTTCCAATGTCGCATACTTTGAATAACATTATGTAATAATCCATTGTTTGAATAAAAATCAACTTTGCTTGAAAAAGGGCGGAAACTTATTTGCATACCCAATATAAATTTCATAACGATCGGATCAGTGGAACGGGAGATATTCGGATTCGCAATTCGTTGACAGACCGACAGAGGTAGATGACGGCAGACAAATATACAGAGAATCAAAAGTTTCTCTGAGTTCTGAGAAACGTTTTGGCCTTGGAGATTTTCAATTTAGAGACAAAAAAATTTTCGGGCCCTCGAAGCGATCATAAAGCTTCCCTCTAACGAGGAAGCGAAAATAGCTGGCACAACTAATTTTGAGCTATCCAAATATCAACCACAAAATTTCGCTTCCTCGTTAGAGGGAAGCTTTGTGATCGTTTTCGGAGACTGTAAATTTTTTGGTCTCCAAATTCAAAATTTCTTAGGCCAAAATGTTCCTCCAAACTCATGTTTTCGCTTCCTGTTTTTTTTCGAATTCTTTTGGGCTTTTTTTATGAACACATAGAATGTGTGGGGAATTCTTCCAGGGTTCTGCATATTTTTTCCAACACAAACGAGGAAGCCGTATGCCAATTGACAGAGCTTTTTTCGGTGCATACGTTTTCCTCATTGTGTACAAGAGAAATTTTTTACAGTAAGTTTTGGTTCAACAACGGAACAAAATAACTGTGAAAATAAATGATGCGATGAATATTATGCGCATTTAATGGGCTCTTTCAAATTGTGAAATATTTCACGATTCCGAGGTGGTCCAGCGATATTTGTAGCAACGATATTTCATTATTCTCTTTATATCTCTCCTATATATCCCTATTATCTTGTACCATGCAAGTTGTGGTTTAGTTTCATTTTCATATATTATTGCGCGGTGTGTCTGCCACAAATATACTGCTTTCGCGTTACGTGGAATCCCGTTGAAAAGCTTCGATCGCGTATATAAAGTATCTTCACGCAAATTCACATTATTTATAATATCAACTCATCAACTTTCACTAATTGTATGCGAATTTGTTGATTTGTTTGAACAAAAGATATATATCAAGTGCACTTATATACTTGTTCATGCACAGAAATAAGTATTCCTTTGAATCCAAGAAATTGTTATTTGAATAGGTCCAAATAGATATTTCTTCAACAAAAATAAATATTTATTCGATCCAAAAAAATTTGTTATTTGCAAGAAGGACCAAATAATAAATTTGTTTATATGAACAAAATATTTATTTGTGTCAAAGAAATATCTATTTGGACCTATTCAAATAACAATTTCTCAGATTCAAAGATACACTTTTTTCTGTGTACGAATGACATACTATGAATATGCACATTAGAATATCTTCAAACAATACGAACCAACAATGAATAATTGTTTCAATTCCTGTACTATATCTGAGAATTGAATCTTCTAAAAATATTGGGGAAAGTAACTTCTCTTTCCACGAACCGAAACCGTATGGGTGGATTTGGATCGAATTTTAGTGTGGTATTTTCCCTCTACTTCGACAGAGTGGTTTGATCACGCGAATGAACGGTGAGTACATATTCTCTGTTCTAAGCTTTGACCAGAGAGATACAAATTCTCTCTGAACGCAATCTCGATTGCAAGCCACAGGGAGTACAGGAAAAGGGTACGAGAAAAAGGAGGAATAATGAATGACCTAGGATAGAAATTTACGCGATAGTTAGGTAGGATCAATGATCAATTTACTCTCGCTACTATTCTTGAAAAATCCTCTCATCTCAAGATTTATGATAACGAAAACGAATCGATCTTCGCCTATTGTTCTGATCCGTATGAATTTCATTGATGTATATAATAGAAAACTTTGGTTTTTCCGGTTTCTATAATTTTCGTCTCTAGATCATCATAAATTCTTCACACACTGAGAGAAAAGATAATAGACTCAACTATGCACGACAGTTGGATACGTTCAAACACAATCCTTCGTCAACTCAATTTGAAAACAAGGTTCATTCAAACAAGGAGAAGAATAATACAATAAAAATTACAACATTTTCTGGTCAATTAATACTATTAGGTCTCAACTCTTGGAAAGTACTCCTCAAATGTGGAATAGAATATTACAATTGCGACGATTTTTACTACATTCGGTAAGAAAGCCTCTACAATAGCGTAGCTAAGGGGACGCGAAGGGGGCGATCGCCCTGGGCGCATAGATAGAGGGGTGCCAGAATGAATAAATGAAAAATATTTTTATGTATCGACTGGGGGCGGCAAGTGGGACCCGAGTAGTAAAATTTTCACAATTATGTATAAATGACATATATAAATTAGGTATCAACTGTATTGAATTACATATAAATTATATATAATTGTGGAAATCTTTGATTTTAGGAAACTTTGCCCCGAGCACCAAATCATTCCGCTACGCCGCTGGGCCTCTGAAACCGTCAGGCAATAAAATTATGTCAACATTGGACATACCATTTTACTACATTATTTTTGTCCGTGAATACGCGTAGTTGAGTCAACTACAAATTCAATTGAGTTGATGAAATATTGCTTTGGAACGTATTCAACTGTCGTGCGTAGTTGGGACCACTATTTTTTTTTTCAGTACACATTCGGTGATTCATACAATGATTGTAATTGTTGGAAACAATTTTGAAAACTCAATCCAACATCTAAAATAGACATTATAACCATTCGCATATAAGTTCATCATTAATACATTGCATAAAGTTCCCGTTGTGTAGGCAGTAAACTCATGTGAAACCTGCAAGGTACACATTCCAGCTGGCTGGCTACTTGTAGACTTTTACATTCCATGTATTTCAAGCTCCACAAATCCTCGAGTCCACCGAAACTCACCCTAATCCGCTGTAACTATACTCGTAAGCTGATGAAACGATTCCATATACTAAACTGAGAGAGCCGAGGGGATTTAAAATGTATCTAGCTTGGACTCACATACATTGGTTGAATTATAGCAGAATATCTATTTATTTTCATATACATACATGCGTACGAATCTCTACCAGAATCTTCCCCATTAAAATAGAGTTTATGATTCTATCTCGTTCGCTGTCACAATATTTGCAGTTCGCGTAACAGGATAATTTATTACACAAATACACTGAGAACAAAGATTGTGGAGTCAACTACATATATCCCTACAAACAATGATTAACGGCGTTTCAATGGGCCGCTGATGGCCCTGCAATACCAGTAAAGAGCCGTCATTGGCCCTTTGAAACCCCAGCAGTCGTGTTTGCTGGGATAGTTGGATATGGCGACAGACGGTATGTAGTTGAATCAACAGAATATTTGGTAGACTCAATAAAATATGATTAAAGTGAATGAAATCTAGTTGTTTACCAAATATTCTGTTGACTCGGGTCCATACTGTTGTTCGCCATATCGAACTGCAGATGTAGTTGGCTCCAGAATCTTCCTTCTCAGTGTAGCAGTTTCTAAATTATTTCATGGAACCATCTTATTTCACACTCTCTCATCAAGTATCAAATTTTGAAGAATATTGGGCATTGCAATGTGATCGTGACTGATAAGGGATTGAAAGCCGGGATTTCTTTCTGAGATGAACTTGTTTTGATGGAATTACACTGAGAAAACTGGTATAGTAAAAGATGGATGGACCGAACATTTGGTCACTACAATCAATCGAATGTTTATTTTAACTGAAGGTATTGCTTGTTTAAAAAGGCTGTATATATGGGCGATTCCACGAAAAGTGTCACATTTTGTGGAAAAATATTCAAAACAAAATGATCAGGCACACCTCTCAAACTTTTTCCCCACATTATATACATCTATTGAAGTTGATGTTTCAATGTGGTTCGATATCGAATTGATAAATTTTGTTTGACATTTAATAATTAAAAAACGGCAAATCATACAAACTTGTTTCCCATTCACACATGTTCAGGATAGTTTTTACTTATGTATGAATGATTTTGACCTATGAGAAAAATATTTAACGGGTATGTTCCGGGAAATAATGATGATTCATTCTGTAAAAATCTCAATTCCACATCAAAATAATAGTCAACTCATTATCGATTATCTATCACATGACTTATTTATTATTTCCTTGATTCTAGAATATATAAATAACAGAAAAATGAAAAATTATCATAATGTGATAATACTAATCTGATTATCAGAAAATTTTAACATAAACTATGGGAAAAAATCCCATGTCCTGATGTCTGTTCAGAATGTCTTCAAAATATATTAAGAATTGTATTATACTAAGTTTGGATTGATGTTGTATTAAGAATTAATCCAACATTAACCCGATAAAAAACTCATTTTTCTCAAAAGTTGAAATTCTCACCTAGGTATAATCTGTAACATCGTAGCTTTCGATATTTGGAGGTGGAATACTCCAACAATTTTTGGAGCACATCTTTGTCCTCCACACAGAGCATTCTCCCGAAGCCTAAAACTAATAGAGAATCCACAGAAATCGACTCTAAGTAGATACGCGCGATTCCCACCTCTATGAGTGTCGGACCGGACATTTTGGCTCCAAATCTCAAATCACTTTCACGCACAACGCAATAACAAAACAAGCCTTGGTGTACTTCTTCGCCCCAACGTAATGTTTGCTTTCATCGGACTTTTGAAGATGTGCTTTGAGAACTCTTGCTATAAAGTGAAATATTTGGCCGGACATCTTTTTGGCAAAATCGTGATTTTCGATTTTTGGAGGTCGACTACTTCAACAATTTTTGAAGCACACCTCTGCCCTTCATATAGTATCTGTCCGAAGCCTCAAAGGTCAAGCTTCTAGAAGAGTATATAAACCCCAAGAAAATGCCCTTTGACACCTCACTATTTTTCCAAACTTCACCATACAGTGTCACATTGAACTTTAAACTTTTCAACGAGCTAATTCGTACAAACTCTGATTCCAAATTTCGACTACAACCTCCAACTCAACAGTAAGTATATATATAATTTTGCTCTATTTTGAATCACTCGTGGAATCAAGGTAGAGATACTCTACTAACCAAACTTTCCTTCCAATATCTATGTTTTGGGTCACTTGTGGAACCAGAACATTAGATATATACTAATCCAATATCTAATATTTCCTTCCAATATCCATGTTTTGGGTCACTTGTGGAACCAGAACATTAGATATATTCTAATCCAATATCTAATATTTCTTCCCTAAATCTATGTTTGGGTGACTCGTGGAACCAGAACATTAGATGTTTTCTTCTTATTTCCTTCAAGAAATGACACTTGTGGTCATGAGTTCGAACACTTGTGATTCGTTTCAATGATAGCACATGCGGCTATTATTCCAAATAAAATCATATTAAATTTGAACAATTAGAAAGTTGCACTTATGCCCATAAGATTCATTTCAATAATATAAATTTGCCCCCATCAATCCATTTTATATAATCTTCCAATTTGGAATAGATTATATAGAAATATTAAGTTTCCTCTCTTTCCATTTCCAGTGACTCGCGACATCCAGTTAGTTATCCATGATTTACGCGAAATGAAGAAACATATAATAAATAAGCAGGAACTGAAAAATACCCATGGGGGTAGATTAGATAATAAAGCTGCACGTAGGACACGTAATAAAATAGTTGAGGAAAAAAAGAAATACACAGAACTCCTCAAGGAGTATAATGAAGCTATAAAGTTAAGACCTAAGGAGAGGATCAATTTCAAGCCTGAAGATAGTAATAGGAATGAACCTAATTTACCGCGTAGGTGTGACGTATGTATTAAGACAAACCAAGAATATTTCAAGTGTGTAGTATGTAAGGATTTCGTTTACAAATACGCGAAGCTTCCTCTAGACGTCATCAGTAAAATTAAGGTCACTAAAGAGGAAAATGGAAGAATTGTATGTATGAGACTATTTGGGGACCACCCAAAAAATTTGTAATGTATCTTATTCCTATTTTATAATAAATTGATTATTTTATTCTCACCTCATTTAAATCAGATTGTCTCACTTTTTCATGTCTCCCGGTCCATCAAATATCTATGAATCAAGATCAGTAATGAAATTCACCTATGAATTTCAATCCTGATCTATGTCGAAGAAGGGCATCTTCGTAGGAAGTTCCTGGACGTGACAATAGAGAAAGTAAAAATGGAAAAGTACTTGAGAAGGTAAATGAAAAGGGAGTCTTTTGAAACATGTCGTGAAAAGAAGAAGTAATCTGACAAGACACACATGAAGGCATGATAGTTTATTGAAAACAATATTAGAAGGAAAAATGAATGGTAAAACTCGCAAAGGTAGACTAAGATTAAGTTATATGAAGCAAATTATACAAGATAAGGGTTGTCGTAGATATGTAGAAATCAAACGTTCCGTAGTAGAAATTTGACAGGGAATTCCCTATTAGAAGCATGGCCCTCGTAAGGCTGCAATAAGGAACTCCTAATTAAGGGAAACTTTTGATTACCTTATCAGGTCCTGACATGGCAACCTGTTTAGGACCTTACAACAATGTAACGCAAGGTTGTTGACAGGTCCCAGTCAGATTTTCCCTTTCAGTATCTCAGATATGGTATTCCTATCAGAACCTGATCAGGATTGCCTTGGCTCATCTGTATTTCAAGCATGTGATAACCGACCAGACAGCCGAATCAGGACCTGATCAATTCAGAACGATGAATATATCAAACTATTCAGAATTTCCACAAGACTCATTAGAAACTTACCTGTCTTTTTGAAATGTTCGACTGAGGTCTATTTGGATGATCAGTAGAATTTCTTCTGTTGGGGGAGTTCCAAAAAATTTTATGAAAAGTGAATTCCATGAAAATTAAATGGAATGTTAGAATGTAGCTTAGATGCGGTCGTGATTGGGAATTCCGCTACCACCCGGCTCAGGTCCTGATCGGGAATTCAATTACTACCCTGATCAGATCCTGATTGGGAAATGTTTGGATTTCCTGATCAGGACCTTGTCTTTACCCTGCGTTACATTTTTGTCAGGGCCTTATCAGATACTCAAGTCAGGCCCTGAACAGAAATCAGGCATGCCTGATCTGGACCTGATGTTTTCCAATTCAAAATTTCTACTAGGGTTCAGCGGATAATAGACAGGGTTGGAGGATTTCATCAAACCAGTCATAAGACTGATTACTTCACGATGATGATGATCACTAGTTCAACTCAGCGTATCGTCATTCATTGATTTCGACTATTAGCTCAATGATTATCATTACTCCTTTTTCTTCGTGTAAAAGTTCTATGCAACTTAATTGAGAACTCCAAACTCCCGGCTGAGTTTGCACTTCCGATAGATTCTTCTTTAAGGATTATTTCATGAACGTTGACATTACAAGGAATTACAATACCTTATGAAGATCCAAGATCATTGAACAAGCATGAAAGAAAGGGGTATAAATCTTGGTGACATGACATCTTTTCGTGTCATTGATCGTAGCAAACGGCAGCTGATACCCGATCGGTGGGGCGAAAGTTTCTGGTGCAAAGAGAAAAGCAATGTGTTGGAAAGTCCTATAATTTATTGAAGATCAGCACCAGTCGATGACGGATAGAATTATTCACGTGAATTTAGTTCTAAAAGGACTATAATTAGATGTACTGCTATGAGCAATTATGGTACTACAAACCTATATTCGGATGAATAATTTCATTCGTCACGGACTGGTGCTGATTCTCAATAAATTATAGAACTTTTTCAAATATATTTTTCTCTGTGTATTATAATCCGTTAATAATACGCGGGGAAAAGATTTCTCCCTCTTCAAAGGTCGAACATTATATTTTGAAATCCTCTCCTTTGAAAATCTCATCTCATTCTTATTGTAACATTACTCTTCCTTTGGATAAAATAAGTGATATTTAATTGAAGATGACTGAACTAAAATCTAATAAATTCCACACACCGTATACCTAATAAATTTCACATGTAAATAAGTTATACAAAATCTGGTTCTCACGTTTGTGACTGCCCGACTCTATATCATCTCTTTCAGACCCCTTGTATCTATTAATCTTGGGTGGAAGATGAAACTGCCGTGCAATTTCAACTACCTCTAAGAAATACAACTGCGAATGTTGAATGGTGAAATATGGATACGAATAAAGGAATAAAATAGGAATACGGATTCCAAAAAGCGCAGTGAAGGTTGCAGTTTAATGTTGTTTTTTTGTTTTTAATTCATCACGTAACGTATATTTACGATGAGATAAACCTACACAAGGTACGAACCTTCTAAAATTTTCAATGGCTCACCTAGAATGTACATTGGACAATGGGAAATTGATAAGAATACAACGAAACTGTATCTATACTCACTGACAACATCCTATTTGAAGTTCGATCTTCAAACGGTGAACAATTTTATTGGTCTTTCCCAGGGCAAATATCTTGGAAAGGTTTGACGATACATCTTTGACAAATGCAACAGCGCATCTCTTGATTCTTCAAAGCACTATATCGATTTCGGTATGCATCGAATTTGAAATTACGGTTATTTCGAAATGGAGAATTCTAAATCAACGATGAAGTGTTTGAAGTTATACCATTTACAAATGAATTTTCAAATATCACATTCAATTCATTGGCAACAGGGAATCATAAATCTTAAGAATGGCATCTCTAATAATGAGTTCTGAAATCAATTTAGTTGGTAAAATAGAAAAGTTCAAAACTTATTTCACTGAGATGTCTAGACTGAATACACAATAACGACAGTGATGAGCCATGGTGGGGACCGGACTCTTAATATCATGCTGCTGACATGTATTGATCCTCTCAGCTATTCGCAATATCAAGCTGGTATAATGCGATGCATCTTCCGACTCATAAATATACAAAGCTCGTTTAAAATTCCTAATACATGGATCGTGCCAGTTCTACCATGAAGATATTCAATCAAACTCATTCGATGGATGCAATGGTGGTTTAAACGATCTCGAAAATTCTTGGTGATTCTATTGATCATGTGGATGAATTCCGGGATGCATATAATTCCATAAACGGATGAGATTTGATTGATTGAAAGACCTGATCACAAATATTATTTCATCAATGGCGCTGCGATCTTTCTTTTGTATGACAAAAGGGTGTATCACTATTCAGTTATGAACTATTAGAAACAAATGGTGAGACAAAACCACAAAAAATTCATTTATTTTTATCAAAACGGCTAAGGCAAACTGGATCGAGGAAAGTAAAATTTCAAACCCAGGTGTATGACACTCCATAAAATTATATGATCTGACTGTATCTTACCTGAATCGAATTTTCATATAAACTCGGTCCCTGGTAGAAATGTGCCCAGTTTAGCTGGCCACTGGCCAGCTACCAGTCGGTAAATAGCCAGTTACCGACCAGAAACACCCAGTTTCTGGCTACTAGCCAGAAACTGGCCAGAAACCATGTAACGCTTTCCACCAGGGGTCTTTCAATCCTAAACAGCACACCCGCCGTTTCCACGTCGCATCTCCGTGGAGGTGACGTGGATAAAAGGGAGACGTGGATACAAGGTGGAGAAACAGAGGAACGACGGAGAAATGTCCGGCGATCGGTGGTAGTGTTGTAAGTGATGTGTAGTTAACGTAATTCTTTGAAAAATCGTTTAAGAACTTCTGACAAAACTCCGATTTTACCGGACCAAAAATCATTCGTTTTACAAATCCCGAAGTATGGAATTCCATGGTTGAATTGAAGTAAGACTTGGTCTTTCTAAACCCACAAGAGCAGTAACAACGGTCCTGCTGAACGATAATTCACAGTAAATTATCGCTCTGCAAATGATAATACATATTCGTTTTGAGAAGATTATTTCCCATTTTTGTTCTGAACTTTTGACGTTGGATTATTTCAATATTCAAGATGATAATTCTCCACAGCGCGCTTTTTACCATCAACACGGTAAAACCACAATCATAAATTATATCGTTCAAGTTCACGAAAATAACACTGAAAAAGTTTGATAAGCGTAAAACTCATAATATAATTCATTTGCAACTCGAAAATCATGCGAAGAATGAAGATGTTGTGATTCGAAACATGAATATCATTTCCACTCGTCGTTCCATGACATGCGAGTTTTGTATTCTGATTTTTCCCTGTATCATTAATAAAGATGTAATTTGTTGTGACAATATCTTCCGATAATCCCTCCGAGCATAGACTTTTCCGTTTGTTGTATCATTACATTGGTATACTGTACTGGCACGCACACATGCAACGCATAACAACTCCCTGTGGCAAATAAATGTACCGTATGAGAACGATTATCCGATTGCATACGTGAAATAGAGTTTCCAGTCAATTCAGTATATAGTCAATTTTTTTCGCTTACGAGATCAAAAATAATGCTTGCAATTCGTATCATAAATTTGATGGAAGTTCACAATTTTTTAATTCCTTTTTCATGAAGTATACAGAACAGGAAGATCAATAAAGTCATGTTTTTTTTGCAACAGCATTGGAAGTTATTTACAAGAATTTTTCTTGTAAACAGGCAAACTGTGAGTACGTGAAGATATCCAGCAAATAGTTCCTGATTGAGAAATTAAATTGATCTCTCTTTTCAATGAATGTCAATGAAATTCAACTAGAAATACACACCTTTTTTTTGCTATATTCACTTCAACGATTTCTCTGGAATTGAACATGATATATATTCTGATCAGATTCTTTAAGAATATTGGTGTAAAAGACCACGAGATTTCCTTTGAGCGGTTCAAATGTGATAGTAAAACAGACAAACGTCGTTTCAGCTTCATTAATATAGATGACCCAAGCGCGTGGTTGGAAGTGAGCGCGTTGCTGCATGACAATTCCTTCGGGGGCTTTGAATTCGAATGAGAACTAAGGAAGCGTCTGACTAACTGTTTCCTCCTTCATCGCATTGCATGATCCTTTTTTGATGTATGAACCGTACCCATTGGCGAACAACTATGATATACAGATTGAGGTTGATGTTGTGCACCGGGAGTCGGAGAATTCTCAACGTCGTCTGTCATTTCATTAAAAATCAGTGTTCCTGAATGAATTCTATGATTGATGAGGGTTTTGTGATTTTTCCTTCACTGAATACGATCTATTCGAGGAATTTCCTATCGTATTCCTGAATATAATGTATTCGTTCTTCTGCTATGCGGAAAGTATTTAAATTTGATGGGAGCTGGTGAAAAGATTCCATTCGATTGGGATCATATCAATTAATTTTGAAACAGAGTGGGGAAGAAATGTTTTCATGTTTGTATAATACGATACAAAACGATGCATTGTTTTAATTCATTTTGAAATTCCACTGCTCGATGTGTATAATTTTCATTGTATGAGAATATCGAGTTTGTCGGAATCATATGAACTTTATATCTACAAAATAAGTGAATTTCATGAGTTTTAATCATTAATTATATTGTTCATTGAGTGGGAACTAATTGAATTTGTTGTTGATTGTATTGGTTTTGTTTTTTTATCAAACCTCCAATAAAAGCATCCTGCATATTCCATTTCTTCTTTAATGAGTATTGAGTGCATTTTTTCATTCATTGATTCCGTCATAATTGAATTTTCACAATGTATTTTGTAGGGGTGTGCGGGTAGCACTTTTTATCGGGTCGGGTCGGGTTCGGGTATTTGTATTTCTCTTCGGGTCGGGTCGGGTCGGGTCGGGTACCCAATTAAATCGGGTTTTCCAAGTCGGGTACCCGAATATAATGAAATTGCTTGAATTTAATATTTTCAACTTCTATTCGAAGTTGCCATTGCCGTTGATATTTTGAGGACAAATTGTCTTGAGCGATTGTAGGAATAAGGGGATTCCATATGAATTCAATTCTAATATGAAGAATGCCATATTCACTACAAGTCTATTAGGGTTGTTACTCCATGTAATTGATTATGCAGCGCATTAAGAAATCTCCAAATTGCTTCATGGAATGTTTATATTTATTTTTTAATTCAATTAAAAAATATGATCACATTTATATCTCATAAATAATATATTATCTATTTTCGTATTTAGTAACCACAATATAGAATCTTGAACATCAATGAAAATAAATATTCTACTTATAAATATCATTCTTTTTTCATATTTTTAAATTTGAATGGAGGAAGCACAACTCTTCCACATGTTTTGTCAGCAATCTTGATCGAGTTGCTGTCACAATATTTCCTGCTGAGGAAAACGTTTGCTATATTTGAATTACCCGAATGTAATCGGGTACCCGAAAAACTCGGGTAATTGAAAAACCCGACCCGACCCGACCCGATAAAAACCCGATGACTCGAGTACCCGCACGCCCCTAGTATTTTGTAATAGAAATGAATCAGTATTTTTACGTGCTGTACATGAAAATAAGAGCGCTATGCACAGGTCCGGAATCAGACCTGATCGTGTATACAGTTCTTAGCGAAGTATGAAGTGTAAGAACTATGCTCTCTTTTTTTTAACTTTATCGCAAAAAGAGTCTGGTCATTCAATGCCATTCGATACTTATTGGATTATCAGACGTCTCTCTACCAAGGTTTCTTTCTCATTCATTTCTCGCTTTCTCAACATGAAGAAGTGTTCTCCCCATCCCCTGAGGTTTGTTTTTGAGTTCAAAAGTTCTCTACGCATTCGATTTAAAATTCTTTACATGCTTCAACTTTGAATTATTTTCTTCTTCATTCTCCGTACGATCGAACCTAGAAATTACATTTCATATATTTTTCTTTCAATTGATTTAATGTTAAGACATACTATAATTTCAGTCGAAAAACTTCATCTCACATCGCACAAAAGTTTTCTTCAACCTCCCCATCATGTTCATTCAATTTCATATTTTGATAAATAAAACTCGAATGCTCGTCGAAAATCCACCGTTCATTATTCTTCTCTGAATCGAGTCTCATAGCATCCTCACGTCTGCTGAGTCAAAACCAGTTTTTCAATCTATAGCAACCATATTCAATTTCCTTTTCATCGTTCCCGTATCCTCTCCTACCATGTAATTTATTGCACATATTTCATCTATTGTGCCTATTCCTTTCCTGAAACTAGTCTGATTCTTGGAAGCCATGTTTTTCATCCTCATTTCCCTTCTCGTTGGAACTCCTACCCGTGCTTTGTAAAATGTTGACAATGGTGTGATTTTTGTGCATTCATCTATCTTTTTGTTGTATATTTTACCTCTGTTTGTTACCTGTACTACTACTATCTCTTGGTTTGACGTTCTCAATATTTCTTTTACTGTTTGCACATGTCATACAATATTTTCTCTGACCCTCCGTCGTTTTGTGCTTGAAATTGCATTGTATCATATTTTGACTGCATTAAATCTTAATATTCCTTTGATCTGCAACTAATTAATTTCTTGTGATCTTTATCTTCTCTTCCTTTCATATGAATTCATTAATTCCTGTATATACCTCTCATTTTCTTTTCCGAATCCTTGAGAGATAACGGACGAATTTCTAGGACATCGATGATTGAAATACTGCTTTTAACCTGTAACAAGTTCTAGAAAATTCATTTCGTTCATTCAATCAACTTGTATCTTATTTGTTGTCACACTTGTCTCGTATTTCACATCTACATCTTGTTCAAAATTTTGACTTCCACTATCCTTGTATTCCGAATAAAATCATCACGATTTTCAATGATCTTTTCTTTCTCCAACTATCCATATTCATTCCCCTGTCCACATCGTTGAATTATTTGCGTTATTCAAATGTTCTGTTCTCTCTCTCTCTCTCTCTCTCTCTCTCTCGATATGAATCAAAACTCCTCTCTCATAATTCGCTTCATTATCATATTTTCATCATCTCCTTCATATCATCTTTCCCACATGTTTTTCACCCAGTTTCTGATTGCTCTTTTGTTACGCAGTCTGGCCATAAACGACCTCTTCCACTCATTTCTGTCTTCCCTCGTCTAAACTAACAGTATATTTTTTATTCTTTATTTCTTATCTCGTTTCACCGCAGGATCACAATCAGAGCAAATGTTTCCCTTCAATTATGTTTTAGTGAATTCGTTATTTCTGGTGAAATCACACCATTCCTTGATGATTCGCAGAATGAGTTTCAGAGAGACACAAGAATGAGATGTTCTCAAATACAGGTGAGGAAACTCGTTATCAATGTATAGCTAGGCGTATGGTTTCCTCGCCCTGAATGAATTTATCAAGAATTCTAAGTTTCAACGAGTACCGGATGACACAGGGAATTCAATCTTGGGAGAAAAGAACTTTCAACAATGTGCATACAATTCCAGGACGCATTGGAAACTCAAATCTCTGAGTTAGCACAATGATACATCGCTCCTATCGCTATTGAACATTACGTTTGTCGATACATCTATCAAGAACATTGCTCACACAAAAACCTTCTATCTTTTCTCGAAGCGTGGGAATAGCTGAAGGATTCATGATAAATTCGCAATAAATTGTGATTTTCAGATTCTCCAATGGTACAGAATACGCTGATAAAGTGGCATTTCATACATCCCATTTTTCACCTCGGGATCTGTGTTTCTCACCGGTGATGCTTATTTATGCCGCTTTGCATTTCAAGTGCCGTGAGAGAAAGCGTTTTGAGTTGTGTAATGCATTTTAATCGTATCTTAATCGACGCGATTGACCGGGGAGAAAAAGAAGAAGGAGGGAGAAATCGTGTCTGTGAATGGTAATGGCGGAATGAACGTGAAAGAGAAATTGAGAGAACTTGGTCGGTGGAACGTATGAAAATTTACTTACGTCGTGAAATTTGAGTCTCTTAATACCTCTATGTTCCTCCACTTTTGCCGTACTTCGTTCTCTACAAGTGCTCTATACTTAATACGTATTCCGTGCAGCCCATGACTATACGTACTATCTCATGAAAGGGAAGAATATGACCTCTCTCTTCCTCTCCCTTCGCACAATGAGGCTTAATCGCTGACTTTCTCAGCTACCTAACATCTCCCACGATGCATCCTCCTTCCCTCCTAAGTTTCACGGGAGAAGAATTTTAATTATTTCAACCACGTATACTCGGTCGCGATAAACAAGCGACTTTGTCCCGTTTACGAAATTACCGGCGTTCGTTTTTCCAGCTGGAATGGTCCGCACGCAAGATCGGGGACACAGTTACCGAAGAAAAAGTGTTATTGTAGTATATATTCTAAGGTAAAACGAGTGTAGCGACTTAATACGACCAATTTTCACATTTCGAGTCGGACACGTTTTTTCTTTTATGTTTTATGATATCAGAGCGATCATGTGCGGGAATATCGTAGCCCTTCCATTTGGATGCTTTGAGATTCTCAAATCATCTCTTTGCGTGCGTGGGTGGTTTATATACATATATCTGAACAGCAACTCGGATGTTTTTCACATGAATGAATCTTCAAATGAAATCTTTTATCAACGAAATGAATTTTGAAACTATACCGTACGTCTTCTTGGCTCGATGCCGAATTTTGATCCACATTTCTGTGGAGGAGACATTTTTCTTACAGACGTTCAAATCGATTTGAATTTGACCTATGAGTACATAAAGTTCATTCACACGAATTTACAATTCATAATCCTTCTCCGTTCCTTGAAACTCATTTCCTCCAAGATGTTTTTGAATAATCGAACAGATTGTTGTATTAGAATCATTGGGATCAATATAAAAATACATCTCATTTCATTCTATTTCCAAAATGGAATTCTGTGCTCCCAGGATTCGCAGAATATCATGAAATTTGAGTTACGGATTGCTAGAGCCAAAGCGAGCTACAAGGAAACAATTACAATGGGAAATCTAAGGGAGATTCTATTTTTACAAAGTCGAGGTCCAACATTAGTGAAATGACAGCGGAGAGTTTGTTTCAGTGGCACATTTTGCAACAAATTTATGAAAAATGATAAACTTTCAAGCATTTCTCATTCTCACTGTAGTGTTTATTCAAAAGTTTATCAACATCTCATAGTTCTGAAGTGGGAACTTGAATGCTTTTTGCAATGCTAACGGGAGTGAAAATTCTCACTAGTTTTACGAACGCTTTCAGCTACACTTTCATCACTTCAGTTACAAGCTTTCTCCCGTGTAAATAATTCGTAGAATGATTCTGAGAATAATTCTACATTTGACTAGAATAAAATGATCGCTGATATTCA
Source organism: Gonatopus flavifemur (assembly GCA_018340375.1). Lineage (NCBI taxonomy): Eukaryota > Metazoa > Arthropoda > Insecta > Hymenoptera > Dryinidae > Gonatopus > Gonatopus flavifemur. Next base: position 41,554,121 of record JAFFJZ010000003.1, on the reverse strand, counting down.
ATTGTGTGTTTTCAGATCAATAAGTTAGGAATCAATTACAATTGTCATATTCCAAGCGAGAGCTCAGAGGAAATTCGTCAATGAAATGCACAAAATTCAATAATGACGATTTCATGAGGTCATAGTTTGAAATTATATCAATTTTGCAGATATCTGTTTGTAATATTCAAACGTTGTGCATAGCTAAAATGTCAACTATGAATCATACAAGGCACGCGAAGTTTGATACAATATTTCCATCATTATATTCGTAGGAAACACATTAGAATGTAATGATCGCATAATAAAAATGACATGAACCGTTTCCCCTTGTTGATGAATGATATGATGTAGAATTGTCGTCCTCTTGGTTAAAAGAAAATAGGTCTCTCAGACCATTTCTCCTTTTAGGCTTTCGAACAAACTCATATTTTTCAGTAATATGATGTTGATCCGCGTGACCTTATTATACACTCCAGTTGGTTTCTATCTGAATTTTTTCTCCCTGTATAAAGAGAACTGAATGTGTAAAGAATTTGATGTACTGCCGTTATAAGTTCAACGACCAAAAATCGTGTCAACTTCTGGATATGTATTCCAAGGTCGGAGTATTCTTTTACAGTGTCACAAGTCTTTGAACGGAATGGTAAACGTTACCGTGACTCTTATCATCTTGTTTTTATTCCTCTGTGAACATTGTGAAGGATTTGTATTCAGTTTCTATCACAAAAAATCTAGTAAAAAAATTCTGGGATTCACGGATTTTCAACACTTGCGTTAGCGAAAAACTAGCCAACTCAGCAAATACTTGTGAGCCATTTACAAGTTCTAATTTTTCCTAAGTGCAGGTGTTACACAACTCGTCAATGCTTAAGCATTTTTACTAGGATTTTATGTTAAATCTGAGTCATACAGTTTGAGTTTGATGCAAATTTCACCTGGAGACGAGTACAATCTCTTACAGCAGAGTCTCAAGAGTTTCAATAAAAGTGTGTTTGTTTCCTGTCATAGACTGAACGAATTTTATTTTCGGGACTTAGAAGCTTCTGCCAAATGGTTTCCATGAACGTTGAAAAATATCAAAATCAATTGAATTACGATACACATACGATAATGCAAGTTTCCTTTTTGCCAAATGATCGTGTTTGTCGTAGAATTGAACAAGTTTTGAAGAAAATGAGAACTATCAATTATCTGAAGCAGGACAAACAAGTCTTCGGAAAGCTTGGAATTATTATAAAAATGGAAAAAGATTCCTAAGTTATTGATCTGAAAACACACAATTGAATATCAGCAATCATTTTATTCTAGTCAAATGTAGAATTATTCTCAAAATTATTCTACGAATTATTTACACGGGAGAAAGCTTGTAACTGAAGTGATGAAGGTGTAGCTGAAAGCGTTCGTAAAACTAGTAAGAATTTTCACTCCCGTTAGCATTGCAAAAAGCATTCAAGTTCCCACTTCAGAACTATGAGATGTTGATAAACTTTTGAATAAACACTACAGTGAGAATGAGAAATGCTTGAAAGTTTATCATTTTTCATAAATTTGTTGCAAAATGTGCCACTGAAACAAACTCTCCGCTGTCATTTCACTAATGTTAGACCTCGACTTTGTAAAAATAGAATCTCCCTTAGATTTCTCATTGTAATTGTTTCCTTGTAGCTCCAGTTTCCTTGAATATGACAATTGTAATTGATTCATATATTTTTTTTTTCAAATGATGATTTTCACAGAATTGCCTGACCCCATCATATCGTTTTTGGTTTTAGGCTTTATCTTTCAAAATCTTGTTCGTTGGTACGCTGATAAAGAGGAAAATAAGAAGCCTGACATGTTTGAAAAAAAAACACGCACAAAACAAAAAACATTGAATAGTATAGATCGTTTATAATCAGAACCATTATGTGTTGAATCCAATGATGACATTGAGTTTAATAATACAGTTTAGAGAACATTCGGTGAAACAAATTCTTCCTTGAGCCAATTATGTAACTTTTCGAGATCAACAAATACCGAACGAGAACAATATATTTAAGTATGGAAAATCACTTTCTCCAAGAACCAGCAAGTCTCCGCTCTTGGAATAATAATAATAGTACTTTATTCTATACAATTCTCGGAAGACACGATCTCGCTTAACAATTTACATTTCCTATAATTTTAACATTCAATGTGAAGATCTTCCATTATACCAACTAGTCTTTCAACGCACCAACTAGCGATCTAGCGAATCCTTTCGCAGTCTAAAGATTTTGTTACAGAATTGTTCACGCTCCCTGATGCGAATGTAACTCGGCACATCTCCGTGAACTTCACCATGACCAAACAAAGCATTCGAAGTTTCTGATTTATCACAAACGACGAGAGTTTGGGAATAATTCAATGGTATTGATTATTAGCTATCTATATTACCACAAATTTCACTGACGTTCAATATATTTCAATAAAATTTTACACATTTTAAACAAGTTTCAAGAAAAATTTGAAAGAAAATCAATATAACTCAATGGATTTCTTTGGAATTCATCACAATTCATCATATTTCTCAGTATTTGAACAATAAATTTCAATAAAAGTTCATTCAAACAGAATTTTTGAACATCATGAGAAATGATGAATTTTCTAGGAATATATTGAACTCTATTGAGAGACCTTGAAATCCAAGAAATATGGATTCTTTGCGTTTGATTTCAATGAATTTTTCCAACTTTTTTCAACAAAGTTTTCCCACTAATAGACCAGGGTCGATAATTTTTGAAACCAAAAAAAATTATAAGACGATGAAACCTATTGGAAAAGGGAGAGATTATAACAAGGATGAAAGGAAAAATAATTTACGGGCGATCTGAGGTCGGGAAGTGGGAGGGGGTGAGTTTTTAAGGGTGAAAAACGGTTTATTTCGATTTGCGGCAAAACTACAAGTCCTATGGAAAAAAGTTAAATGACAAAGTTGTGGGGAATTAAAAGATCTACAACTTTGGTATTCACGCATTTTCACATGACCTCAAAATTGATGTGAAAAATTCTAAGAACCAAGTTTTTGGATTTTTATTTTCATCTTTTACAGAAAGATTTTGTTTCTCACGAAATTCAGTGGAAACTTACCTTTTTATGTAAAACGTATCTTTTTATAGTTCTTAATGTATTCGCTTTTAATGCCTATAGTTCCAAATAAATTAATGATGGATTCCTTCTGCACTGTTGTACTGTGTGGGACGGTTTTGACAGTTGCTACGAAATAACAGGTAGTAAGGCCCAGATCCTCCTAGCCCCTTCCCCACTTCTCTATGAAATACGTTTTAATGGGCTAAAATTTTCCGTACTTCACTCAGGTATATAAGTTATCTTGAAATAGCAATAAATAGGCATTCACACGAATAATTTGAAGAAGATTCTACAATTTCCTCAAAATATTGTAGATGTCTTATTAAATATTTTATCCTCATTAACTTATTTGGTTGTTAATTGAGCCCCCGGATCGAAAAACTCGCCGAGCGCTCGAACCGCGTCACAAGTTTGATGCAAGATGTCCCGTCGTAGGTCGAAAAAAAAGTCGGAATTTTGGAAATGTAAGAATAGTAAGTGGTAGGGCTTGGAAAATCAATCCGAGTTACTTTTCACGATTTTTTTCTATGATTGACGATTTTCGAGAAAAAAATCACAAACCATCAATTTTTTCACACCAAAAATGATTATTTTTCAACATTCAACTCGCTCTAACTCGGTCATTTTTCAATTAATCGAAATGAATCTTGCGAATTTCGATTTGTGAGACTTCCCCGAAGATGCAAATGTAAGTAAAGTTCGTAAAAATTAATAACAAATTGATAAATTTTTAATACGAAGTAAAAATCACGTTTTTCATGCTTTGTATCAAAAAAGTGGTGGGGGAAGTACGAAGTACAAAAAACTTCCAGCGAGAAAGTTGTTCGCTAGTGTTTGAACTAACTTTGTGGAAAATTTCTCAACGTAGGTTTGTTTTTTGGGTCGGAGAAAACGAATATTGGATTATTCCTGTGAATAAAATTCATGATCGATGCCTTATTACAAATAATTTAATTGTTCAAAAGGTCTTCACAAATCAACTATTGGTATTAAGGGAAAGCTGACCTTTTGAACAATTAGATTATTTGTAATAAGGCATCGATCATGAATTTTATTCACAGGAATAATCCCATATTCGTTTTCTCCGACCCAAAAAACAAACCTACGTTGAGAAATCGAGCGAATACCACGTTTGCCGCGGACGCGGATATTTATCCTATAAACGACGCGAAACTATGAAAAATTTTTGCTGCGCGCTAATGAATAAATGGCTGTATTTTGCGAACTATTAGTCGAATCGATCTGAAATTTTCCACAAAGTTAGTTCAAACACTAGCGAACAACTTTCTCGCTGGAAGTTTTTTGTACTTCGTACTTCCCCCACCACTTTTTTGATACAAAGCATGAAAAACGTGATTTTTACTTCGTATTAAAAATTTATCAATTTGTTATTAATTTTTACGAACTTTACTTACATTTGCATCTTCGGGGAAGTCTCACAAATCGAAATTCGCAAGATTCATTTCGATTAATTGAAAAATGACCGAGTTAGAGCGAGTTGAATGTTGAAAAATAATCATTTTTGGTGTGAAAAAATTGATGGTTTGTGATTTTTTTCTCGAAAATCGTCAATCATAGAAAAAAATCGTGAAAAGTAACTCGGATTGATTTTTCAAGCCCTACCACTTAGTATTCTTACATTCCAAAAATTCCGACTTTTTTTTTCGACCTACGACGGGACCTCTTGCATCAAACTTGTGACGCGGTTCGAGCGCTCGGCGAGTTTTTCGATCCGGGGGCTCAATTATACTAATATATTTCAATTTGCAATTTTTCCTTCATAATTTCAACATGGAATCTTACGTTTTTCGAATAATTAAAGTATGAATTGTAATAACCAGCTCAAAATTGTACATAATGATTGAAAAAAATTTTTCGGAATCGAGTTTTTTTCGTTTTTTGCATTTTCTGAGAAAAGTTACCATAGTAAGGTATATTTTTTTTACACCATCAGGAAGTAGAGATTCCAACGAACAAAAATCTCGCCGATTTTCTTGAAAAAGCAGATATTTTGACGTGAGAATTTTCGATTGAAAATGAGGGTGGTTTTTCGATATCAAGTCCATAAAAGGTAAAAAAATGAATATTTCGGATCAAAACCATCACAATGTGTTTGGGACATAAAAAGGTAAGTTCTCACTGAATTTCGTGGGAAACAAAATTTTTCTGCAAAAGATAAAAATAAAAACCCAAAAACTTGGTTATTCGAATTTTTCACATGAATTTTGAGGTTATGTTGAAATGCCTGAATACCAGAGTTGTAGATCTTTTTATTCCCTACAACTTTGTCATTCAACTTTTTTCCATAGGACTTGTAGTTTTGCCGCAAATCAAGATAAACCGTTTTTCACCCTTAAAAACTCACCCCCTCCCACTTCCCGACCTCAGATCGCCCGTAAATTATTTTTCCTTTCATCCTTGTTATAATCTCTCCTTTTCCAATGGGTTTCATCCTACTATGATTTTTTTTTCACTTTTTACCATTTTCAAAGGCTTCAGCTCTGGTCTATAAAGATTCTGCTAAGCATCGCTACGTTAATTTACTGTTTCCACAGAATCGTTATAAATTAATTATAATTTTTTTAATTAATGAATACCATATCCTTTCATCCACGTAAAATTGTTCATTAACATAGACTGTGCGGAATTCGGAAAAATCGTCACACAGATAATCAAAAGTGTGTACATCGATGACCAATGTGCAACGAAAAAATGTTTTTTTCGCATAAATGTGCTGTTTCGTTGACCATCGATGTGCGGGTTTTGATTAACTATGTGACAATTTTCCCGTGTAGAGATATTACAAAAGTTAGGATAAATATTTCAATATACAAAGAAACCACAAAAATTCCTTGTCAAAGGCATCACTTCGTCACTCTCAAATAAAACAAACTGTACAAACAACATAGCTAAGTTTAGGATACGAAATAAGATACGAACGGAGTGAAGTTCGCAACGGGTGAGCGTTATTTTATTATACCTCGAATACCTACCTAGGATTTAATCAAGCACGCGATAAATGAAGTCCTTCTCTTCACGGAGCCTAAGAGAACTGAATCATTGTAACGTAATCATACAGAAACATGAAAATGGAATGAACTTCTCCCCATAGGATGTTTCATTCAAACAACTCTCCACAATTCAAGCTTTTATATTTTTCCAATGCAACGCGTTCTCATTATGAGAAAAACTTTCATACAAAAATGATAAAAACAATATAAAATACTTCAATATACATTCAATATGAACGCACGTAAACCGTCGAGATTATTAAATTCAATGCAAAATGTCGGAAATAGCATGTACGTTCGTGTGTTGCGTTCACAACAGCTGCGTTGCAATCGTTGCAATTGAAATTAAATCACATCACGCAACCATTTCACTACCAAATTTCATCTGGGTTTTATCACGAGTCTCCTCAATTCAATATTCCATTACACGTGTTGATTGTGTTCTAATGTCTTCTACCAAACTTGACACAAATATTTGCAATAACAACATGTAAGAGGAGAATTGAATTTTTCTTTCTCCAAACGATAATTCTCCGATATTTCTCCCACTTCCGGACACCAATGAATAAAATCATGCTTACAAGAAGAGACTTCGTGAAAATTGTGGGAAGCTGAAGGAAATTTTCATTAGAATTCACGAGTTTTCGATATAATTCGTGTCGAGTTAGAAAACACCAATTCTAAGGGGACTATAGAGTAGTTGGAATTGAATCGTGAAACCGTGAAGGATTAAATTAGTATATTCCTAGAATAATATTTTCGTTCAAGGAAGAGCTGAGACAATGGATTTCCGTCTCCTTCGCAGAATGAATTCTTGAACATTTTTATACGCATCCTCTATAAATTGCACAGTCCGAGTTGGTAACGGTGAATGCGTTGTTTTTTGGTCCAGAGATAAAGAAAACTGGTACAGTGACATAGTGGTGTAAGAAGCATGTTATACGCTCGTATATCAACTCATGCATAGAGATATCAAGTGAACACATCATGGAGCATCGCTATTTTCTTTCTCCGTTTTGTTTTCCGAATACTACTTGTATATTCCTATTATAAATGTCATATGAATATAAATAAAAGTAGCACCCGACTGTATAGGAATTCTACGTAAAATAGGTGAGCTTGGATCAGATTGCTCGAGATTTCAGAGATGTGAGAATTCTAGACGGTTGTAGCATGTCATCTTTATTCGCATTTGTCAAGAAATTTTATAAAGTGATTGATCGTTTTCTTTTAAAATGATAACGTTCGATGAATCTGATAAACTCAAATGAAGGATTGAAATTTTTCCTGACCGTTATTCCTCAAAAAATTTATCTAATTTTATTGTTCTCTCTACGATGTCCACTTTATACTTACGTAAGCGAAATTTTTAGTTCAAAGATGTCAAGCGGTTTACAAAAAAATGGTATTGTTACGTTGTCGTCGTCTTTCGGTAAAGTACTGTTATTCCTGTGTATACTACTTCATGCATGGGTAACAATGCAAGGTCATCACGAATGTTACTTTAACTTCCTTCCCAACAGTACTCATAATTTTGAAGATCCAATTTTCATTTGCATGCCTCCGTAGAAGAATTTGCATCAACATCCTGCTTCTTTTTTTAGCAGAAAATAATTTCAAGTAAACTCCTTTTCGTTATATGTGTCTTTATTATATCTTATACAAAACTTCAACCTCGAGGTAAGTTTCTCAGATCATAAGTATTGTTTCCAATCGATTACGTATACGAAACTTCTCGTCAACCATCGTTGGGGTTCACGAGTCAACGCGTTAAACGTTCGACCTGAGAATGCTGAGTTTTACCAAAGAAAATATTTCTTGTCCAAAAAGAACCTGCGAGATGTGCCGCGTGCATCTGACAGTTTCAAGAACAGCGCTCCTGAAATTTATCCTTCTTCCATCCAGTGAAGTACTCGACGTTTCGTTGGAGGATGTGACGGTTTCTCAACAACGATGAAAATGATGACGATGGAAACCCTTGGTGCAGATTTTGATGAAACTCTAATGTCGTGCCGTGAAACAAATCGTCCTATGACGTGTCTGGATTTATTTCTTAACCCATAGTTTGAGGGTTCGAGAAAACTCCCTACGTGAGACGCATATGAGCTGCGGTATCTTCGTGGAAGATCATAGCGATAATGTATAAGAGCATGCATGCTCATGACGGTGAAAATTGCTTGGATCTAGCCGTCATCATTCACTTCGATGATGATCCTCCAAATTCTCAGAAAAATATGATTTGAGATTCTCCATGATTTTTCAGGAAATTCGATTATTATTTCAAGTTCATTGTTTGGTTTTTAAAAACATTGTTCCCTTCAAATATATTTGATATAAATTTTTTTCAATCGAACAATACAAATGAAGTATTTCAAATATTTTTTGCAATAAGTTTTGACTTGTATGATCGATTATTTTTTTCAACTGTACCTAATGGAACGATAACTTTTCAGTGGTTTTTCACGGATTTTGAATGCAGTCTTTTGGATTGATGGATGGACAAGAGTTGGGATCGAATCAAAAAGTAAATTCATTCAATTCTGTAGTGGACGAAGAAATCAGAGAATAGAGAAAACGTCACAATGATTAAATAAACCACTCCCACCAAAGCTTCGATATAGTTGGAATGATTAAGAGTCGTAGATTACGGTAAACGGAACAAGTAGCGTGAATCGAAAAGGAAAGAGTGGCTGTCAGAGCTCTGCTGGGTTGAGTAACCCAAGGAAATGGTAGAAGGAAAAACGCAGGGATGACGCAGAACTAGAATGAAAATAACCCATCATTCTTTTTACATTGCCCCACGACATCAAATTGAATAAATCCTAAGTTCTTCAAATCTTGATTCTCATGAGGTGTTTCTAAAACAATTCTAGTCGTCCCCAAGTGTGAAGTGGTGAGCTTTCAATCACTTGAGAACGGGACCAAGGGAATCCTAACTAATTTACCGCTCCTTCGAGATTGAGATTTTTCTGTTGGGACTATACAGAATTATTCGAGAATACATGAAACAATACATTTTCACAGCCTATGGAGATCCAGAAATCAGTTTCTGAAATAAATGATATCTCGCACAACTTTGTAACAAAACAATCAAGTCCTGGTCAAGCATTCTTGGATCCATTTGATCTCTTAAACCTTATCCATGTAAGTGAACGGATGCGAGAGAGGCTAGTCTATCTAGATCATATAATAGATTATATCGTTATCACACACTCCAGTACACAAACGCAACCTGTCTTGTCCTCACATATCAATCTATCGATACTGATATCTCTTCACTCTGTCTGTACAACGTATCAAGTGTATTAAAGCAGTACATTGCAAGTACATGGAATTTCCATGCATCAAATTAACATACGTGACTAGATGACCATGACAACGAGCATGAAATATGACTTTTGCGATTGGATTAATACGATCAGGGACTTTCATTGATATTAACATCCCTACTGTCATTCTACATTTATGACTTCACAGCGGCCGCGATTATTTCTATCTGAATACATTAACGGCTGGAATAAATCTTAACGATGAGCATTATTCAAATAAACTATGGTAATAACAAACACAACGCTATCAATAGAACAATCCTTCTTCCTTTTTTTACACGGGAGATCACAATAAACAACTGTTATGCTGTTTGTATAAGATTCCGTGTTGAACATTCAAATGACAACAAAAGAACAATCACCTCGGATTCCCCAGAAAGCCCATCGCAATTGATTTACATAGTCCATAAGAAATATTGGAAACCTGTTATATTTCTGACCAAGTGTAATCAATTGATTTGAACTTCTTCATTTATGGTCTCGTTTTTTTCTTCCGTTTTGTAGAATCAATGGGAATCCCAAATCAAAGCAGAGGAGAGCATTTTTATTTGAAATATTGCTCGGTACCACATAAAAATTGATATATGCTTTAGGACAGCTTGAGAAAGGTGATTTGATTTTCAATTTCAGAGAAATATATCATACCGCACATACGAATAAATTCCTCACAATGCACGCATACGTATCGAATTCAAGAATTTTGATTGGAAATAATGCTTTGTTCATACACCACGCAAATTGAAGTTTTCCAGGAAACAAACGAATTACAAATTGGAAAGTGTGAGAAGGGATACGGGAGGTGAAGTTGGAATATTCGAGAGGGAAAAAACGGAAACAAATTACACACTAAATGATGGATCATGGTATTTTATTTCTTCAAAGTTATTTTGTGTGGGAAAAAAAACTGCGAAATCCACTGCACGGTACGATAACTAAACGAAGAGTTCCGAGCTTTGGAATTGCAAACTTCCAGATCTAATATTCTTATTATGATATATATTTCTTAGCTTTTACAACACATAAAAAGATATGAAATATCTGGGATTCGTGAACATCTATGTATATGCCTTACGGTAACATCTGATCATACATTTTAAGGTTTTCATTCAGTTTCCAATCCTCAAAGATTGAGAAACTTTGATTTAAACATGGGATTTATGAATCGATCTGATATCGAATAAAATTCTACCGTTGTCGTTATATATGTATAACTCGAGTGGATCGTAATCACGGGAGAGAATGATTCAAATAACGTACGAGTAGTCTCATTCCGGTTCTCCAACTCTCCTTTCATTTATCTTATTCCACTATACGAGTATGTAGATACAAGTTGGACGCATAACTATACAAAAGGTTTACTTGGAGAATTGAGAGGAAGGAGGAAGAGGTAGCGATGGTCTGTGATGTGTGCACTTGATATTCATGCATGAGCTAGTATACGCGCGCATGACACGCCTGCTACGCGGTCGTGTCACTGTACCAGACATACTTGGCGAAGGAACCCTGGTACACACGCGCGAATCACCCTGTTTTCTATTTTGATACAAACGGCACTTGTGTTGAGGTCCAACGGATGTACGTGTGTTTGAGGAACATGCATTCACATGCACGAATGTTTGAGGTCGTGAGACCAGATGAACAGATTGGGGCTAGATTGCGAAGACCCGACGAGATCAGGTGAGATGAGAACAGTGTTGCTGAGTCTATGTGTACATACTAGATAGTGAGCTCAGTGCTCGTCAATTTTGGCATCGAGATTGTGGTTGTGAATAGGAGCAGAGGTGACTAAGATTGCAGCGAAATCACCAGCGAAGGTGATGATAATAATAATAATAATAATAATTAATATGATCATGATGACAATAAATGGTCACAGTAAAAGTGGAAACGATAGTAAAAGGAGGAATAGTCATGGTAGGGACAATAGGAATAAGAAAAATGTAATAATAAGGATGATAGTCGTGGTAATAGCTACAACAGTGGTAGTGTTGTTGGCCTCGTGAGTTGTGATCGATCCAGAGACCATGGCATTATCATCCTCCGACTCTCTCAACGACCGACTCAACCCAGCTCCATGCCTACTTCCACAGAATTTCATCCCTCTTTCTCCCTTTTTCTATTTCCCAGCCTCTTCCAACATTGTGAATACCAACACCTTTTCTACCGTGAATGAATGAACCAACGAGACTCCCACATTGCGATACGGCTCCAAGCCCTCAGGCCGCTTCCAAAACACTCATGTTTTTTCCTCTTGTTGTTATTACTAATGCATTCTTGTTGTTCATGAATCTAGAGAGAGGACATTTGTTTTTATCGTGTATGCGACAACAAATGAATACGTATTTTTCTTGTATATCCACTCAGTAACAAATCTAAGAATGAGTTCACAGTACAAAATATATTATCCAACGATTGGGGAATCATTATTATCATATAGTCTATAACCAAACAATAATCTATTATTCCAGCGTAATATAACTGGTGGATGAGTGAGAGTCTTCATTTCGTTTGCACATCAAAGAAGAGCTTCAAATAGGGAGTAATGGAAAAAAGGTGGAATCAGGAAAAAATTGGGTTGAGGCGAAGATAGACGTTAAGACGTTGTGTTGATCGAATGGAACATGAAAGGGATCGAAGAGATACTGTTATAGAATCTGAAACTTGTTTTGGTACGGAATCCAGTCTCCCGCTATATCCCGATGCTTTTTTTTATATCTTACTTTTCTATCCTAAACATCGATTACCATGGCTCGTAGTTCTTTATTCCAATTTGTCTCAGATGAATATTCATGTGATGAAATCTTATAGGAAAAAAAACAACATCATGCGCTCTATATCTTCTTATTTGCTTTAGAAACATTCAAATCCACCCCCCGCAGTAGGAAACTTATTTACAAGATCAAAATTGATTCTATGAAAAATTCCATAACTCATTAGATTTTCATCATGAATTATAAAACTTTTTAACGAGTGAGTTTTTTTTCTCTGTGTAATAATTCTTGTATCAATTATCTGTGACAGAATATGAAAAAGATTTTCTATGAGGCAAAAAGAGAATTCGAAGAAATCCATTAAAATGTGAATATTTATCTTCCAATGAATAAAGAGACAATGGGGAGATAGTGATTGCGAGCGTAATATTTGTACCTGTCACAATATTCTCATGAAGTCTCGTAGAATAAGTGAAGATTAATTCCAGATTCACCCGTCTCACTCTTCAATGTCATGTTTGAAAAAGATAACGCGTATCTAAATTGGATATTCTCCCCACCGAGATGACTTCATATAGAACACTACGGCGTTGTATTTTTAAGAATTCTCTAACTACACGGGGATCATGAAATTCAATACCTTTGTATTGTATTGAAACTTCACATTATGAAGGAGTATGAAGTGAAATTAAAGGCTTTGGTTGTTTTGAATCCCACTCGTCTGAATTATCATTAGGTTGTTTCAATGTTTCATAAGAGCATGGCAAAGTTATTAAAAATCTGGCGTACTTAAAAAGTCGCTCGCTATGTTCGTATATCTTCAATTTGAATCGCACTCGTTACTGTTGTATTTGATTGATTATTAGTTATAAAACTTACACACGCATTGCTAGTATTCTACGTTGTAAAAAGTACTCGCTTTGCTCGCATCTGTTAATTTTCATTGTTGCCGACTTCGTTCATATTGCTTTACATCGAATCGCGTTTCCTGTTTGTCGACCTTGTTGATCTGAATGGTGCTCGTATTTAGGTTTTCCGAATCATTTTATTCATAATTGCTATTATTCTCGTCGAACAATACGTGGAAGAGTTTTTGTTCTCAAATTCTCCCTGAAAACACTGATTACTGGCATTCCAATGTGTCGCTTGTAGTCCAGCAATGCCGGTTCAAGTCCGTCACTGATCTTTTGAAACGTCTAGAGTCGTGTTTGATAACCTGAGAAAGAAGCAGAAATCCGAGGATGCCTGCGAAATTCCTTCAATACGAACGCATAACAAATCACGATAAACAGTACCCGTGGCGAAATCCATGTGATGCGACGGGAGATATACTATGAAACGAGGTGACGACTGTTATCGGTCGCTTGCGTAGAAAAAGACAGAGCAAGCGCCCGTGACATCCGACGCAACATAGTAAAGGCACTGAGATAAACTGCCGAGCGTAGCAGCCGTGAGTGAGCGCTTCTACTCCTGTCTGCTAGGCGCTTCGTGTCGTTCCCGAGCAAACGGTGAGTAAGAATAAACCCATTCAGGTATAAAACGATTAGTCATTCCGTGTATCGGTACTTCATCCCGTCAAAATAAAAATCCACCCAGTACAGATAAATAGCAAAAGTTTCCTTTTAGAACTTTGAGATTTGACCGATGTCCCAACAAACGGCCTTCAAAGAGCGTTTCAAGACAAAAGTGAGCTCAAAGATATCTTTTGGGGCTAAACATGTTTCAGTTCTATCGATTCTATGAAAAGTTTGTGTTTCATTTGCGTGGATGGGGGCCAAATCAACGAAAAACCAAATCAACGAAACGGTTAGTTGGAAAGAATAAGACATCATACATTATACATCTCTTCCTTTTCAACCAATGGTTTCGTTGATTTGTCCTTTCGTTGATTCGGCCCCCATCCATTTGCGTTGACTGAACAATTCTTCATACACTTCCTGTGGAGCTGTGTGAACGAAAAAAGAATACAATTAGGTTCTAGCCATCTCACCGGAATGGATTCCACTCGATGGAAGGATAGCTCAATGTATGATGAGGAAGTGTGATGACCCAAAACAAAAAGGGGATGAGAGAGCTAACGGTCAGGGCTCCATCGATAATAAAAAGAGGTGGCACCTTTTATCGGATGGATCGAAGAAACAGTTTCCCCAACTTCAGTTTATGTTTTCTAAAATATCTGTTCATACACTGACAGAAAAACGACCTAGTTGAAACATTCGTGGTCACAATAACTTGAAATCTGGTTCGATTCACCAGGAAATGTAATTGTGATGTCCAGAAAAAGTGGTTGAAGCCACAATTAACTACATATTCTGGTTATTACACCAAGAAAAGAATCTGGGTTTTCTAACCTGAAAAATGTAGTTGATTTTTGTTTCAACCACTTTTTCTGGACATCGAAACCACAATTCCTGGTGAATCGAACCAGATTTCAAGTTATTGTGGCCACGAATGTTTCAACTAGGTCGTTTTTGTCAGTGCAGAGGGTAAGAAGCAAATATATTGAATTCCAATAATGCGAATAATATTCATAATTTCATAAGATCATAGAATTGATTTTTGAGAAATCATGTTCTTGATGCGACCGCCGAAGGTCTGGTGGAACTGTTACTATCTACAGTCTTTATAATAGAGTCCGGCCAACTCACGATATGATGATTGATTGGTTTCTTCTGAACCTCAAATTTTTCATGAAATTGGGGATTTCTCTCCTCCAAACTTGGATGACAAATTGGCGGACACAAATCCCAAATTTCAACGGGTTTCCTCCAAATCTGGCACTCGAAGGAATAAGAATGACGGATCATCAATCCGTTGTCCAAGTATCCGAATTCAAAATGGTGGATTGAAATTCAGAAAATTCGATTCGATTTATAATATCCCGTGACATGCAATCTCCCACTCTTAGACGAGCCTTAGAATCCGAAGAGCCAGAGACATTTTTTGGGGCTAATTATTAAATTAGAGACAAACGAAACGACGCAACGAATGATGATAAATGCACTTTTCTTTCATTCTATGCTAAATACTTCAGATTCCATTTCTATCAACTTAGTGCAAGTGTCTCATCAATACAGACTTCAGTTCTTCAAAATTCGATAAAAGTTCAGTTCAAGATAATAGAAAATTTAGATCGGTCCATACAATCAATTACGTTTATGCTAAGAACTAATCATGGAATTAATGAGATACCAAAAATTCAAGAAATGAAATATAAGGAAAATTCCAGGGAATTGCGAAAGAATATATTTGCATTCCAATACATGGTGAAAGCGGATACGAAATATAGGAAGGAGAAATATGGTGACACAAATAAATATCGGTATTATGGCACCAGAATCCCCAATCTCCCTCATTCGCCTCCCTTTGTACTCCATTTAATTGATCAACTTCGAACATTAATAACTCCTAAACTGCCCATTTGTCAGAAAAATCGAACGGAAAACAGTTGTTCAGTGTTTTCATGTGAAATATACCTATATCTTTTATGAGTGGAGATCTCAAGTACTTTATTTATCAAATAAAATCACATTTACGAGGACTCTTGGATTCAACATTTCCATTCTATTCAGATTTGAATGAAAAAATTGTATATCGTTCAACAACAACTCTCAAAAAGGATGCATGCAAAGCTCTTCGTTAACTTCAGGAGGATTACAATTTTGACTTGAATCTTACATTTGATCCATAACTTTTCAGTCTTAGAATTACTTTTCCGTTCTCTCAGCGACTTCGTCAGTGTTGTTTCACCGAATAATTAGAAGTATATTCTATTTTCTTACGGTACTCTGAATTTAACTGACGAGTATTTGTATCATTCCCTTTAGAATTTTACTGACGAGGTCAATTTCTTCAGAGATCCTCTCGAGAATATTCTCCCCATCTCCATCTGTAATTCAGCATCTATTTAGAAAATTTTTTCCTTCGTCCAAAGTAATTCTGGAGCCATGGGATGGTTGATGTCAGAGAAATTATCCACTACAATATGTATATGTTTTAATTTAATTTTAACCTCATGAAGCTTGTAACGGGGACAGGTAGCAAGGAAAAGAATTTTAGAAACGAGAGGAGAGGTAGTCTCAAGAAAATTTGATGGAAAAAATTGAAAGGAAACATGAATAAAATCCAGTAACAAAATTTCATTCGAAGAATTTCGATTGTTTGTCGGAGTAGAAACAAAATTTGGATTTAGAAGTCTGATTCTTGGAAGTCTTTACTTTGAATTTCTTCAATTTTGAGGAGGGAAATCAGTACGGTTGTATGAGATGGAACAAAAAAAACGTATTGAATTTCACCGAAATCAATTACTTTGAGCCTAAGTCCCGTCGAAGAACAGAATAAGAAATCACGTAGGACTTTGCTTTTCAATCTCTGAATCGACCATTCATTCTACTCAATCTCACCTACCCCTGTTATTCAACTCCATTTAGTTGAATGTTACAAGTTTCCCACCCGAGTGACACTTTGACAAAGATACGCGATACGGTAAACATAAAATAGAGGATGGCTGAAGAAATAGGCAAATCGGGCTTTGGATAGACGTCAAGACTATTGAAGGTAAGATGAAAAAGATCGAGAAAGAATCACTGTAAAGAAACATGTAAACGTCTGAGCAACCTCCATCGTCGTTCCATTGAAATCCTTGCTTATGGTAGACCCCGATCCCAGACAAATACGATTCTCCGCTTGTTCGTATATGTATGTACGTACGTAGAATACGTCTACAGAACTTGTATAGAAGTGCATATCGATGTAGATGAAAAATGTGAAAAAGAGAACAGAGAAACAAGAGCCTCAAGTACATAAAAGGCTCGTGAGGAAGATAGGAAAGGAGAGATCAGACACAATATCGAAGTGTCTTAAATTCAACTCGAATTGCAGGGATCCCCCGTGCATTGACTCAGCAAGAATTCTTATTCCATCTTGAGACGTTCTGAAAAGAAAGAAGATTAAAGCTAGATAATAGCTCCACCAGGGTGGAATGATAAGTGATGTTGAAATGGAAAAAACCACGACGAAGTAAAAAGCGTATGGCGCATAATTTGATGAAGAATCACAGAATCGTTGTTTGATTGTTACCAAAGTTACCCTGCATGCGCAAACGTTTTTATATAGCGATATTCTTTTACGGTACAAATAATACTCCCAATCGTGCGGCGTTTTTTCTTCATATCTGCGAAATTTCGTTGATTGTTTTTGTGGCGAAAAGTTTGAATGAAATCATTATAGATATCGATGAGAATATGTATTTGAATCTTGAGGCAATTTTTGGAGGTGATCTCAAGGTCTTTTGAGGGTGAGGTTGTGAACTCAGAAAAATTTCTGTGAACACATTTGGAGTTTGTAAATCTTCGATCTTCGTTAGGTCCACAAGATTGGAATTGCACCGACATAATTTTCTTGCTGCGAAGGTGATAAATCTTGAAACTTTGTTTCTCAACTCCAGTGAATCGAATGTACCGTATTCTTATGAGACATTGTTTCTCGAAGAAACAATGATTCGAGTCAGATACGACAGTATTCGAACAGTGACACCTCGCTGTCGTATTTTTACCAGGTTCTTGGCAATACCCCAATATCAGACCAATATTAATCCACCCCTGATTTCTCGGCACGATATCAAGAAAAGCGTTAGTCTCTCCGGCCAAACACGAAAAATTAATATCAACATAGACCACAAGGTTTTTCGCTCTGAATCTACGCCTCGTGATCAAATGATGTTGATATTTTTGCTTCAGTCTTTCTGAATTCAATCTCAAAGATTTAGAGTACTGATTGAGTCTCACTAACGTAAACGAAACAAAAGTTTGAATCTACTCGATCGTATGATTCTCGCACATTCAGGCTCCACTCTCATGTGGATACTTTGAAGATCGCTTAGATTCGACAACAGCGATAACCTTATCTCTGTACTCCTACGTATACAGTTAGAACATTCAACTATGCTATTTATATTCACTCTTGAGACACTCTCATTGTGTAGTAAATTTGTATATCTTCATCGTTTATATACAACAGAGAGATAGCAGAATATTTGTATTTTTTCGAAATTCTCCATCCACGTTTAGCTAAGATTCCAAATTCGACAAGCATTATTCTTATCTTTTTAACAATTACCGCAGCAACTTTATACGCTATAAGAAGCCTTGAGGGAAATAATA
Source organism: Gonatopus flavifemur (assembly GCA_018340375.1). Taxonomy (NCBI): domain Eukaryota; kingdom Metazoa; phylum Arthropoda; class Insecta; order Hymenoptera; family Dryinidae; genus Gonatopus; species Gonatopus flavifemur. Next base: position 41,535,819 of record JAFFJZ010000003.1, on the reverse strand, counting down.
AGATATTGTTTCGTGAAAACAAGAAGAACATAAATAAGATTAACGATGTTTTGAATACTTACCGTAAACAACGAAACCAGGTTTCCGTTCTTTGGCCGAAATGATAACATTTTTTCGTATATCGTACATCTCATTGATATATATTGTAGCCCAGTGACTGATATCCCATTCACGTTTTTATTGACGATTTCACAAGGTTATTCCTCCTGTACTATTTCTTCCGTTCCACGGAATTGAGTACATTTTGATAACGATCGATATTCCAATAGAAAACAGGGAACGTAATACTATTCACAGTCAGAATAAAATGTGTAGTAAATGTTTTGGGAAAATCTAGAATTACGTTCGATTTCTATCTGAAAATTCAATATATATTTCGTTTGAAGATTCTTCGCTGATTAAAGATCTTTAGAATTCTGAACTAACGAAACGAATTGTGAGATTTCGATGATGATAACGACACGCCATCTCCAGATTCTGAAATCTAGGTTGAAAGGTCAAGTATTTCAAATCGAATATTGGGGAATTTTTGTGATACCCTTTGACACATAAAAGAGCCAATTATATCACTCATAAACGCGAATTCTATCAATCAAAATAGTGAAATTCGTGTACCAAGGTTGAGCGAATCCATCCTCGGAACGAATATCTCGAATCGTAGATTTTTATGTGATCCTCATTACGAATTCTAAAAGAAATGTGTGAATTGATTTATCTCGCCTTGACTCCAACATCACGTTAGAAGAGAAAGAATATTCCACGATGGTAACTCCCGAACTCGATTTCGAAACTAAACGCAGTCGTAATTGACGCTTTACAAATTTCATCTTTATACGGGAATAAAATACTTTTACAGTTGACAAGAAGAACACAATTTCTTCCTCGAGCTCGTTTACGGCGCTTTACGAATCAAAAGGTCTCAGTGAATCGATAAATCGAGGTTCATACGGCTATCGTGTGTGAACTGTAAACTGATACGGATATCTTTTCTGAGGTGTTTAAAAGGATACGAGCGTTGTTTCTGTGTCTTCTTCTTAAGAGGTCAACGATACAATTATTGCTATCCGGAGAAATCCCGTTGAATCCTTCTTGTTCTGTCTTCAAATGTCCGGTTTTCGAATCACAAATTGATTGGCTATACCCATGTTTGATTTATTTCAACACGTGAATCAGTGTTATATATGAATCATAAAGAACGTTGTTGAAGAATTGTGAGATTTTTCAGATGCATACAATCACCACAATTTCGAAATATCACCAAAACGATTCGAATGTTACGTTGGCATTGTACATAGGATATGCATAAACAAAACGTTTCCAGAATTTCGATTGAGTTCATGGAATATTGGAGTGCTATGATGGTCAATACTCGAAGAATAACATCGTTCATTCTCTTGTTTCATTGGAAATATTGTACAATACTCCAGAATTCTCAATTATAATCCTCATGAATACCCTAATATGCAATCCACGATTCCCTAACATCGTATACCCCCCTGAACCCTTCGCGTTTCTTCCCATTCTTCTCCAATTGGGTGTAAGATGAATTTTTTCATAAATATATATTCACGAGCAAGGAAACTTCACAAATCAATGCGACGGGATATCTGACACGGCAAACACGAAATTGAATGTATGTCAAAGTTATTTGAAATTCAAGAAACATTCGAATGAAATTCGTGTGCTTTATGCGAACAAGTTCAAGAAATAGGAAAAGATAAACCCTAAGTTATTCGGAAACATTTTCATACGATGGAAACCATTTGGAAACGTGGCTGCATGATTCTGACAGGAACTGAACTGATGAATTGAGGGGAATAGATTCAAAACATCTGCTTGGAAGAGTATCGAAATCACCTTACGAAAATAGGTCATGAAATAATCAAAATTTTCAATTTCCATGCCACACGATATCGAACGTTACGAAACTCTTATTTTCATTTCTCAGATTGAATAATGTATCGTCAATGAATGGAAAAATACATGAAAATGAGTGTATTCCCGATGATAGAATATTTTCTTCACCTTGGGCAGGAACTTTCTTACGTAGAGTTTGTACAGATACATGATTTTCAGTACCTCTGAAACAATGGATAAATTGCTAACCGTGTAATCGAAATTCACTACAGCGCGTGAGTGTAGATCATCGTTATTGAGAAACCGCATAGGTCATGTGAGTCACGGAATCCAGGGGGGTTTTCGTTTTATTCTCTCGCGGTATGGCTAGCATCAAAGAAGAAGTTTGTAGGTTATTTTTATAGATTCCGAAAAGAATCCAGACGATAAAGTTCCTTCTGGGAATAATAAGATCACCTTTAACTATTCAGGGAGTATTCAGAGATACGACGAATTTTCAAAGTTTAAAAGATTTTTAAAATACGTTGGGGAGATTTCTTAGGCAACAGTTTACATTAATTTTCAGATATTTTGTTCAAAATATCAATGAAATATTGAAGAAGTATCTGAAGAAGCTTCGGAGTGTGTTTTGGATACAAATGGGTGTCTCGAGAGACGCTGTAGCGACGCCAAGTACGTGAAACCAAAATTTAGTACATGTGTACGTGTATATACGTATACATTGTTATTTGTTGTTGGCACCGTACGATTGAATATGTAACATTCCAGCTGTTGTTTTTGAAAGTTGAGTCAACTCCGTTGAATGAATTTAATTTAATGAACATTAAATGACGGGGATAGAATATTCCCTTTCCTATTAAAGGTAGAGAATACAGGAAGATAAAAACAGAGAGCAACGAAACAAGTGCAAAAGAACAGCACAGTTCTTCAGAATTTTGATCCCGAACATTATTTCACATCTTGTAATTATCAAATGAATGAATTAGATTCACTAAATTCATGTAATTTACACACATGTTCACGTTGTTTCAGAAGTAGCCTATTTGTTCCTTCCATGGCATGTAATTCAGGATTCATTGTATATGGAATGTTCACGTCAATCTACAATACTCGATATAGACTTCTTTGTGAAAGTACCTTTACTGAGCGAGTGAAGTTTATAGAGAACTTTTAAATGGCATACCCAGCGTAGTTTGTTCAAGATGTATCAAAGCGTAATATGAACGCTTACTCGGAGACAGGTTTGATGTGCAACATTATTTGATTAAATGACTTCACTTTGTGAGGTAATATTCAAAGTACGTATTTAGAAAACAAAGGATAGGGATACAGAGAATGTCTATAGGGTATAGAAGTGAAGATGAGATGAAACGATATTCGTGCAAATATTGTCCTTGCATCGGGTTATATCGTCAAACTTCATAGTATTTCAATATTTGCTGAATTCTTTTTCAAGTTCCATCTAATGTTTACAGCATTAATACTCAGTGCGTTATCAACGTTGATTCAAACAACGTTGAATTACTCTTTCATGTTCCAGCGAGGAATTTGCTTTTGCTCTAATTCTGTTCATGTTTCAATGAGCTTGAAATCAGCGAAAAAACAAATGAAACCAAGAATCCCATACAGCACCGGGAGATACTATCAACATCCTTGGAACGTCTCCTGGAACATTGGAATGTTATAAAAATGTTTCGGGACGTTCAGAAAACATCACATGTATATACCAGGGATGTGCGGATGTCCGATGTAGTCTTATTCACGCTTTCATGGGATGTTTATAAGACATTTACAATGAGAATCTGTTAATAATCAAACTCGTGCCAAATCTTCCAATATTCTCCATTTGGAGCCGATGCAAATGAACTGTGGTGGAGCCTGTATCGATGGATCTGACAAATTACATTCGCATCCTTTCAATACATCGCATATAATTAAATTTTGTTTCGCGTCAATTTTGAGGTTATGCGAATGTTAATATATTGACTTAATTCTTCAAAATTTACATTCCGCCAATAGTTCTGAACTTCTGGGATGGAATCTTTCCAAATATTCAATACAAAACATATTTTTATGATTGTTTGGTACTTTTTTTCCTAGTAAAACTATAAATATACATTTGTATAGGTTAGAGATAAAATACTTGGTTTTCGTATAATGTCTCGAGAACGTTCTGAAAACGTACCATAGCATGTGTAAACAATGTCCCCAAAACGTGTTCCCAAACACATTGAATGAATGTTTCTAAGACGTTTGGAAAACGTGCTTTTGGAAACCAACATCTGTGGGACTTTGGATACGTTTTTAAAACGTTTTGAGAACTTTCGGCGTTGTTTGGGTACCCTCATAGTTTTTTGCGCGCAAATGTAAGCGATTCACGTGCAAATCGAGTTACAGAATCGCTAGCAAAGTCGGATCCATGTGCGTCGCTTTCTGTTGACAGAACTGCAAGCCATCGCGCTCATACGTGAGCATGATTGCTATTTGCATGCATATGGCGAGTGATAGTATTATTTGCTAGCAAAACACTGGCGAACTGCGTGCATAAAGACGCGGCTATGGAGGCTCAAACATTGCGCGCACAGAATGTTATCTGGGTAAGACCCAGACAGCACCGAAAGTTCTCAAAACGTTTCAAAAACGTGTCCATAGTCCCACAGATGTTGGTTCCCAAAAGTATATTTCCTAAGCATTTTGAGAAAATTCATTCAATGTGCTGGAAAATACGTTTTGAGGACATTGTTGACAAATGCTATGGTACTTTTTCAGAACGTCCTCGAAACGTTATATGAAAACTAAGTATTTTATCTCTCACCTATACAAATTTATATTGATAGTTTTACTAGAGACAAAAGCATCGAACAATAATAAAAGTATGTTTTGTATCGAATGTTTGAAAATATTTCATTTCAGCAGTTCGAAACTATTGGCATAATATAAATTCTCAAGAATTAAGTCAATGTTTTGAAATTCACATAACCTTCAAATTGGCGCGGAACAAAATTTAATTATATGCGATGTATTGAAAGGATGCAAATGTGATTTGTCAGATCCATCGATACAGGCTCCACCACAGTTTATTTGCATCGGCTCCAAATGGAGAATATTGGAAGATTTGACACAAGTTTGAACATTAACAAATTCTCATTCCCAATGTCTCATAAACGTTCCATGGAAACCTTAATAAAACTATACCAGACATTCGTACATCCCTGGTATATACATGCGATGTTTCTTGAACGTCCCGAAACATTTTCAGAACATTCCAATGTTTCAGAAGACGTTCCGAGGATGTTGATAGAACCTCCCGGTGCTGTATGGGGAACTTCCTGAGTACGAATCGAACTAGCCTATCTGAGTTATGTACTAGTGACTATCTTGTCACAGTTAGCTCAAATATTCTTCATAATCGCTGATTCTTCACTAGCTAATATTTCTGTACAGTCTTTGTTATACAGCCACTCTTCAACCACTGGAACGCACATTATAATTATAGATGCCGGTGTATCACGAAAAAAACATTGCCTGGTAATCATCTCGTCATAGGCTAGTTGAAATAGACGTCGGTGAATAAATGAGATTATGCGTTTTCATGGTACATCATCCAACCATTGGCTCATGACTGTCAATATTATTTTAGTTATAAATGGCGTTGTCGAATAATCAAAATATGTCAAACCACTTACTGATCATTAGCTAGTCGATTACAATTAGAAATTTGAGATTATTTTTTCTCTCTTAATTAACAGCTGATCATCAGTTGACAATTGCAAATGTAATTTTGGAAACAGGAAAAGTTGTAAAACATTGGAATCGTGAGAAGTAACCACTTTCGTCGACTAGTTAGTTCGTGCATGATTAATTACTCCTTCCGATGTATGCAATTCTGGCGATAGGCAACATCCTGCTGCATTGGAAGTATCATCCAGTAATTGACTAGTCGCTAGAGAGTTTGATTTTATCCACGAAGAAAGTGAGGTTAGGTTATTCAAGTAATTTTTCGCCAATAACTACATGTTGACTAAACAGTTGGTGAAAATTATAGAAGTTACTTTGCTGTCACAAATATACCATCCAGTCAGCACAAAGAGGTTATCCAGTAGATATTAATGATGAAACGTGAAATGATGTTATGTCTTTGAATGACAATTCTCAAATCAAGCGAACAGCGTAGTTTTTTTTGTATTCAAACCGTTTACTTGATTTCAATTCGTATCAATAGCGGAAATGTAATTCCATCCCCACAATATACGGACAAAATAGGTAATTATGTTCAGATACATATATGTCAATGTGGATTTGGCTCAGTGGACAGCGTATCTGGCTCATCATCTGAGGGACCCAGGATCGGATCTCATCACCGAGTAAGCGTTTTTTTCAGGGATAGTTGAAATATCTCAACCCACTTGTGACCTTCAAATTTCGAAGGGAACCAAATTCTTTAAGGTGTCTTTGTCAGTGCGGATGATGGGTGGAAATAAAATTCTTATTTTTTCAATTTCAATATCATTACAACTGCTTCACCGATGTGCATATTTTTCTATCTAGCCACTGAATAGTTGATCTGTTGCAGTCACTGGGAGACAAAAGCGTTACATTAATACCTCTCCACTGTCTAAGATTACTAGTCAGTGGTGAGATAGTACCAAAATCGACTAGCCCATAGCTAAACAATGATGCGTTTCAATTTCCACTTGGGTTGTTTGCAGGATTTGGATCATAATTCATATCCAGACAAATTGTAGTGAACTTGATACATTAAAGAAACATGTTTTGAAGGTAACTACGTATTGACGCATTTTACGAAGCGTAAATTCTCAACCATAATCATCAAAATTTACTCAACAAATTGTGGCAGCAAAATTAATTCCTTCATGATAGGGCACTCTCTTCTATATTTTGGTGGACTTTTTTCTAACTTTTCACACACTCAAAGCAGAGTAGTTTTGCGACGTTAACCTGTCGAAATTGACAGGTTGTGAATGAACATAAGGGTAGCGACATCCGACGGTCGCAACACGAATCTAGTGGGCATGCAGAACACGCGAATCCCTACTTGGGGTGCGCATGCCCAAAATAAGGAAGGACAAAAGATGAAGGTAGCAATCACGTGCGGGTCCGCCTTAAAATCTTAGTTCCAATCACAAGCGATAGGCATCGCGCATCGATGCAGCCAGCACGGCAAGCAAGATTATTCCTGGCAGGATATATCAAGAGGTGCGAGCATAGGTTTTGACACTCCTCATCTCAGAGTGCACATCACTGGTAAGCAATCCTCTTGAAAGGAGATTGAGATTGTCCGGTTGCAGTCACGCACAGACCAGGTCTCCGTATAGTCAATACTTACGGACATCTCGGTGGGTTGGATAGGAGAGGCGGGAACTTCCTTCGAGAGTAGAGGTTGGAATTTTAGTGGTAATATCCACCTAAAATCGGGTAATGTTAAGAGCTTGTCCCGAATTGCTCTTGGAGCCAACTTCGTATGGCTATTTCCAATGGAACCCTACTCCTCACTAGATAAATTCACTTATTCCGATGGAGCCAATCCATTTCCGAATTAGAAGCACAATTGTACTACCGATTTTTATTGAGACTCATGGTTCCCCTTAGAGTAAATCAGAAAATACCGTTAAATTTAATCCGGAAGAATCACGTTCAATTCTTAGTATCCCACCAGTCACGTTCCTAAACAAGCGTAGTTCGTGAATAATAAATCGTGAATGGTTTCTTACCGTCAGAACCATTGAAGAATACCGCATTTCCATTAGATCCAGTACTTTCTATTCTTATATAACGTTAGATACTTCGATAGTGCAGCACACGTCACAGGATTCGACAAATCGTATAACATAGCCCACAGGTTGCAACGGAATCTAGCATAGCTTGTAGATTTCAATGGAAAGCACCAGCACGGAGAAAAAAGAATCCGCTATAATAGCAAAACCTGATTTTGCTGGGTACCTATTGCTGGAGCAGTTATCCCTTTGCTATCACGGCAATTTCGTTAGCTACGATAGCGATTTTTTAACTGTGGTCACGAGAATGTTTGCTCCTTGAGCAAAATCTATTTGCTATTCTGTATAGAATACTAAAAATTTAGCTAGTCCAACGAAAAATTGGCTGTCTTAGTTAATCATGTCGCTCTCTCAGCAATCCAGTTAGCTGTGGCAGCAAATTTTTAACTAGGCTAGCAAAAATATTTGCTTACGGGTGCATGAGACTCGAGATCAGTATCGGTATCGTCTCGTGATTTCGAGACGATACTGTTGTATTTGGAGTCGAAACGATACCGAGACCGGATATTCGATACTCGAGAATATCGTCGATACTGGGGTTGCACAGAGGCACGAGACTAATATCGGTATCGTTTTGAAATTGACACGAAATTGAGAACAAAGATCTAATATCCGGACATATCATCAATAGTGTTGATTTTTTTCAATGTGGAAATAATAGAAAAGTAGTATTTCAAAATGATACATGTGACAAAATTCCTCTTCAAAAAGAGCCGTATATCTCTCTCAAATTATAATATATGTATATTTTATTATTTTGAGAATTATATTATCTTATTATTTTAAGAACTAAGGGCCTTATTTTGAGAATTGCCTGGTGGGAAAATTTCACTGAGAATCTCTGAAAATCTCAAAGACTTTCAGTGCAGTTTTTCAGAGGGGTTCATAATTTTTCAAAAATGTTCATAGATATTCGGAGGAATTTTCAGTGGAAAAACACAGTGTTTCCAGATGTCAAGCCTGATAGAAAAATTAATTATACATTCATATTGATATTAATTTATTGATATAATTAATTGATTGATAATAATACAAAAAGAATAGATCATTTGAACATTTATCCGGCTGTACCCAATAATATTCCACGAAAATTGTGGATAATATTCCAGTAATATCATATTAATATCATCAGTTGTTGGGACAAATTCAACATAAGGTAGATGACCCCATTTATGAACGCGACTCCTTTAATGAACGTTTTGGTTTTTGATCCATAGTACTTTTCATTTAGTGCTTCAATTTCATCCAAGCATGACTGACTGGATACTAAATCAACCGCTGTTATGCAAATAAATTCAGAATAATATACCATAGGAAACATATAATAAATAAACGATTGTTCGCTAATGGGGGTTAAGGTGTTCATTAATGGGGCCGATCACCTTAGGTCTTAAAGGAATGAACGCAGAAAAAAATATGCTCCTTTTTCTTCTTTTGCTTGCTAAACCAGAAATAGGAAGGTTTGTAAAATGGATTTAAACATGAAAATAAGCGCGACGACGAATCAATAACTAAATTTTACTACATGCTTTATAAAATTTAACGTTTAGCGTTCAAAACTTCGATCCCACGAATTCTTATATTTTCGGGCGGCATTTTTCTCCATATACCAGCGTCAAAAACGCAAAAAAGTCTGTGAGACTTTTCTGTACTGAATTTATGGAACAGTCTACAATTTTCAAAGAATAATCTCCGACAGCGCAATACATAGAGTATCAAATATTATTTTCTGAAAATTTCAGACTGTCCCTGGTGAGAAATGTTGAAACACATGAAGTGTAAAGAACTCTCGAGTTCCGCTTCTTTTGTGCTCAGATACTGTTCCGTTTACTCTTCCGCGTCGCTCCATCCGCTTCATTTTCACCAGGGGTTTCATAAATTCTGTTCGGAGGAATCTTACGATAAAATGTTTATTCGGATGATATGCCGGTATCCCCTTAATGAACTGTGATAAAATCATTCTATCAGAGAATTCACTTTCAACTTGAAAATCTCTCGAAATTGTATACTATTCTGAAAAATTTTTACAGTTCTCGCTGAGATGGAGACCCTACTGCTGAATAAAGTGATTATATACAATTGGGCTTGTGTTCCAAAACTTTGCTCCCGTACTCTGAAATATCGGTTTTCTATGTCTTTCTGAGCTACTGAACAAAGCTGTGTTGTTCATTTGACCAGCTGATACTGCTACACTGATATTCAGAGTGTAATGGTGGAGTATTGTTTCATCAGAAATATTAGGCGATACAGATACTGACGAGACGATACCGATACCGTGCCCAACGATACCCAGATGATACTCGCATCTGATAGTATTTCTCGATATCGAGACGAGACTTTCAAAGTATCGTCGAGAATCTCGTCTCGTGCACCCCTAGATTTGCTATTCTAAATATAATACCTCGATTTCCTGCGACAGCAAATTGTTTTTTCTCTGCGATGATTCACATGTGAATCTTAGCTCTCTTGCGAACAATAGTACAGCTTGTTAGATCGATATGAAGATTATAGCAGAGCGCATTTTTCCGGTTTGACATTCATGTCACAAATCAAACTCATCTTCGGTAAGAACTTTATGAGTTTTATTTTTCGTAAAGGAACTAAAATGCGGGCTCATTTTCGTAACAGACCCCCAACAATGCTAGTTTTCATGAGAAACTGAATTGTGCTACTCGCCTCAAGAGGTATTGATTTATAAGTGCCCTCAATATATTTTCTCCTATAAAATTGTTATGTAAATCCACATTTGTGTTAATCAATTTTTTATCAAGACTCCTTGAAAAATCTCTTTTAAAATCGCTAGAATTCCGTAAAGATCGTAAACGCAGATATAATACGCAGCAGTATGTAGATCGTTAGTATGACATAAATTAAACCAAGAATTTTACACGTAATAAACTGAGAGCGTAAATTACATACTTTTTCACGTACAGAGTAAGACGTAATTTACACCAAGTACTTTACCTCTTCAATCCTCGTGACAACGGCAGGCTGCTATGTACTTTGATGTTGTTCACCCTGCAGGTTTCATTTTTCACAAACACATCCAATACCCCCGTGAATGTTGCTACTTTGCAAATGTTTTACATTAACATACCACGCTTTTGAAGTGTTATTAAGAAAGTTTTCAATCGATTTCAAGAGACCGGTTTGTACGTCATAACGAATTGGTGATAATTCATTCAAGAGATGATAAAATTCATTATCATGAAATCTTATAAATGGTTATGCGTTATTATTGATAGTAGTCTGGTAGCTTGAAAGCCGAGGTTCAACGGATTGAAGTTGATACCATTGTAATATTACCTTTCGCTCTGCACGCCGGTATTATAGAGCTAGTACCAGGGTGAGATATTGCTATTTATTAGACAGCTATATTTTAGGGTTATCGCTCTGCGAATCCTAGCTTACAAAGTTATATTTTTTCCCGTCGAGCTTAAGTCCTTGGTCTCAGTCATAAGTTTTCATGGATGGAATTATTATTATTTTTTCTATCAAATATCATTCGTGAAATCTCGTACATTTAAAATGAAATACCACTGTGTATGGGAGGTGAATTTTTAAGCATCTGTCATATCACTTTTTGTATCAAACTGAAATTTTTGACAAATCTAGGTTAAATCTATTTAATAGAATAAATTCAAAGTTAATGAAATCAAATGCTAAAATTCTGAAATCGTAACTATCTACACGATTCAAAACCAACCTACGAATACGGAGAATGAATAAACCCGGTAGCTGAGGTTACCTTATCTAAATCATCAATGAGAATGTTAGTAAGAAGGAATTCAGATCGTAGTATCGTACAGTGGTAATCACATGGCAAGATCTGAACGCGAATCTTCGGCAAATGCATGGGGGATGGTGCTTATATATACGTGATGTTGGTACACTCATACACCGATAGATTAAACAAAGAAGTTGAGTGCCATAGCAACGTTTCTTCCCTCATATCGTCTTTCCACTATATGCATTCCAGTATACGTATTCCGATTATGAAGTTCCCTTGTTGAAGCTTACAGGAAGCTGAATCTTCTACGAATGAAAAATTTCCCCATTGGAATGTAACACATACTATATATTGAACAAGCATTTATTTTCAATAATCGTCTGAAATATTGTTCTATGTAGTTTCTCACGTATTTATCACGCGGGAATTCGAATAATTCTACTCAATTCCTAAATAATTTCCAGCTTCATCAAGGTACCTCATATAAGATTTTCATTGGAATTATTCACTATTTGCACATTCATAAATAGTTGGTGAATGTATTAGTATGTGTTTACGCACCGACATATACCCATATCTATGTTCATACAAAAGCACAATTTATAACCAGTACAGAATGATATCATTGTGCACATATCCCCTGTAATTGAGTTGAAGCGAACATATCAATATTTGGTATAATAATTCTGAATACCAACCCGTTCATGCTCGTAACTGGATCAACATAATTTTGTATTTTCTCTCTACGAGTTATCAATCTCTTTGGAGAAGTGATCATCGTGTGCAAAGTATATTAGAGTACCCACTGATGAAGGCTATCGATTGGCAGAAACATCCATTTAGTCGGGCAGATGCCGTATGATCACATTCTAGGTCGAATTTCGAAACACACCCAAGGGAATTCTTCGTTCTTGAATGTGAACGTTCAAGAGATTTTCCTCTTGAATTAATTTTCTCGAACTAGGTGTACATTGATTCCCAAAGTATGAGAATAAGTGAGTGAAAATAATGTACACTTACGCATTATTAAATCAATTATTGGAATAATTTTATGATTTCAGATGTTCGAATGTTCCTGGTTACATGGAGACCAGCTGGTTCATTTGATACCAACTACAGGATACCTAATTCCAATCTAATGAACTGTCACTTTGATACAGGATTTCATTCACAAAATGTCACATATTTCAACCAAAGAGCTCGAAATCCAACCCAACAAAAAAAAATCCTAAAACAAATCTGAAATCTTGATTAATTTCACAAATATTCGCACCTTGTTACTTTGATTGCACGGTATTTGAGTATTTCAATTTCCTGCTATATTCATGTTTGAATTTCCATTATACAAGTGGGAATGCAATTATGAACGACGTTATTCTTTGTCTTGAGATGTGACTCATGCAACAAGACACGTCAGATTTCTCGAGGGTGACCGCTAATGATCAAATTGTTTCATGGAGCATTCATGCGTCGCAGACACGTCTCTTTGCAGAATTGGAAATTTCTCCTTCAGGGATTCACTTCTAACCACACTGTCCTATATATTATCTGAACTGCAGACATTTTACGGTTTATTGCATTTCCGAAGTGAGGAGAGCAACGGACCGCGCTTTTATCGTGATTAGCCCTAGCGTTTCGATTTGTCAAATGGTACACATATTTTATTTATGTATGCAGTTTTGTGGTTCGATTGTAATTTACATAGATTTATGCCTCGCATGGAGTAGCTGTATAGTTTACTACCACGTAAAGCAACATGTATACACTTGAATTTGAAATGGAATGATGCGAATAAAATACAGCAACTTGGTGCTGATCAACGATAAGCTGAATAAACGAGGCCGTGCGTGAGATCAAATGAAATACGGGGTGTGCCAGATTCCCTGTACCACTCTTTTATAACTCAATAATCATTTCACGTCCTGCAGTATGTTTTGAACAGGTTTCACATGACTCATGCGACACTTTTGAATGACTTTTAAAACAATTCTCATATTCAACTGACTTGGAACATAGTGTATTGGAAAGGTTTTTTTTTATCTCAAAAAAGTCTTGAAGGTGAGATTTGAATAGATTTTTGGCAAAAATTACTCAGAAACTGATCTAACAGTGTCATGCAAGATTGTGTGTTCTGTAAAAACTGTGTAAAAAGCTACCGCAAAACATTATATACTTATTGGAAAATTTACAGGATACTTCGAGGAAAAACATCGAATGTTTGTGCACCTAAATCAATTATCTTTTCCAAGATTACATGTCAAAAAACATAGAATTTTGATCCTTCGATATCGAAAATGAACTTCGAATGCAATAACTTAGAACCAACGAAGAGCGGGTGACAGGTGTCTGGTCCTGCGCGTGCTCGCGGTTGAATTTCATTTTTGAAGTCAATGGTGCAGATAGAATTTTCTGATTGTTTCCATTGGTGATTCGAATCTGCAATAAAGAGTGCTATGTTTTATTTCGAATAGACAATTTTATATCAAAATTGTCCATTTCCAGTTGGTACCGGAAGTTGAGTCCATTACCAATCGACTGAGCATATCCGATTGAGATTGACAAATATTCGATTTTTTTCTCCTCATGCAGTAGCGGATCCGAGTTTTCGAACACTTTTGATGAAATTGATATGGATGGTTCTTTTGCAAAAAATTCAACGTCGTTTAGATTTGTGTTCTCATTGAATCAAGAGCATACTCGACGTCTGTTGCTCGCTACCACGAGGTCTTTTGAATGTTCAGACAATAACGTGCTTGGTTACACAGAGAACGTACAAATAACGTCTCAAGATGTTTTGCGGACGTCACATATATGTCCCAGGCACGTGCAAATGTCCCGGTCAGTTCTATTCATGTGCACCGTGCGACGTTCTGGGAACGTGTTCAATAAAGTTTCCCATACACTGTCAGAAATGTCATTGAATTCACTATATTTTTCATGTACATTTGTGACTGAAATGTCCAATTTTTGGTGATTGAAATGAGAATTCATTTACACGCAACAGAATTTTCAATTTTTGCTATATTACATCAGATATTAATATATATTTTCGTAACTAAAATTTCATTCAAATGTGAATGAAATTTCAATAAATTTTTCAGTTACGTGAACAACTTTTGCTTCCATCACATGTAATTGGAAGTCCAATGTCCAATCAGAAATTTCTAACGGTGTAAAGTTGTGCGAAGCTGCACACATATTTTTGAAGGTTATGTTTTAATGAAAATACGTTAGGAAAACATTATGAGAACGGCGTGTAGTAGATGGAAGGAATGTGTTGAAAACGTATTCAGGGGCATCCAAAATGCAGGTTCTCTGAACGTTGGGGGAACCTATACTTCCTGGAGACCACAACGCGCAGAACCAAGTGCATGTTTTCGAAACGTTCGGAGAACTCTCTGTGCTGTCTGGGTTAGCATCGGGACTTGAACTATTTGGAATTCACTCTTCATTTCAGGATGATTCAATCAAATCATGTAAACTTTCATAATTTTGTACTATTATAACGTATAACGATGCACGTGATGACATGTCCTTTTGTCAAGTCACACATAGCATAACCAGATATGTCAGAAGGAGTACCAGGAAGGAACATAAGGGTGAGAGGGACAGAAATTTAGTTCTTACTTTTAAAATTGTACTTTCGTTGATTGGGCCCGTGAGGAAGTCGATCATGGAGGTCTGAGTTTCCACTTCATCCGTACCATCGTTATGCTCTGCCTTGATACTTCTTGGTGTGTCACAGCGATGCCAGAATGGAGGGCGAGGACCGTCGAGGCTACCCTCTCTCCGTTACATTTGCCTTGCGGTCCTTTTATTTCTTGTACGTTTGTGTAACGGAGGAAGGGTAGCCTCGACGGTCCCCGCCCTCCATTCCGTCATCACTTATGTGTAGCGAGTCTCGTCATTTCCCGCTTTTGAAAAACAACAGAGCGTGTCCACCTTAAGCGGACGTTTCCATTTCCAATCGCCAGGCGTTGCTACCAAGCGCACGGCAGGCAAGAATGAACTCGTACGAGCACATGAGGAGGTACGTACCATGCACAGTATTGCCAATCCGCGGGAATTTTTCAGGCATTTTAGTGTCCAATTATGGAAGATACTCTTTTTGTTCAGTGCAGCCCCGGTGTCTCGAGAGATTAATGTTTTGGATACACTGTGAAAAATGTGGGGAGTTTTTCTTCACACTATTAGTGGATTTCGTCCCCTCATCGTGGGAGAATTGTTTTTCCATCAAAAATGAGGGATTTTTCCACCACTTTGAGGAATTATTTTGTCTTTTGGGTGTTGAATCCCTCACAGATGAAGGAAAAGTCCACCAAATTATGGTGAAGAATTCCCCATCTGTAGAGGAACTTTGCTGCCACTGTTTTTTGGGAGAAAATCCCACAATAATTTTTTACAGTGTGGACATTGATCAGAGTTTCAAAGTTCCGAACGTTTATTGCCCCAACAACTTTATTTCAGATCTTGTAGAATCCAAAGAAAATCAGATATCACTATCCAATTGGAAGTTTTCGCAATAATGAAATTCTGGGATATATTGATGCAGGACATTGACCCTTTGGCACACTGAGGGGCTACCTTTTTGTTTTCATCATACATTGAAACAACCAAAAATCGTGTAGTGCTATAATGCAATTATGAAATAGCAATAGCAAAATACGAATAGTCCTTGTAATAACCTAGAGAATAATTAGAATGATTTCTACTAGGGGTATCGTCTACTGCGTTGACAACAATAATTATGGTAACAGTCTAATACGAGATCCGTAATGCGTTGCACAAAGTCCTCTATACTTGAACTCAGTATAAGAAGGTCACTGTGAATAGTCCGAATCAAAGTGTCACGGAGAAAATTTTGTAATAAAAATCAATATATTCATATCGCAGGCGTGGGATATACTTTATTGTGGCGGAAAGAACCATGAGTATGTGACAGATTACCACAAACCTTCTTGAATCCAATATGCGAAGTAATAAGAAGATACAAAGTTACAGTTCTTATCGTCATAATCGAGTATATGCCACGGGGATGATACTGTATCTAATAATCTTTGATACAAATTTTTCTCTGTGCGATTGAAGGGGACGGTCTTGTAACTTAGTCACCAGAAGGCAACGAAGTTATCTACAGCTGCACTACGTTTTTTTCTCTGCAGGGACACAAATGGTAACGCTAAAGTGACGTTTCCAGGGTTACACGGAGAAAAAAGATCATGGAATGATCGCTAGGAAAGATAGTAAACTAGTTTACTATTCACCAGCTGGTGACAACTACGAATTTCTGTGCACAATCGCTAACAGGGACGAGTAATGGTTCCTATTTTGGTATATTACAATAAAATATAGTATACCAAAATAGGAATCATTACTCGTCTCTGTTAGCGACTGTGCACAGAAATTCGTAGTTGTCACCAGTTTACTATCTTTCCTAGCGATCATTTCATGATCTTTTTTCTCCGTGTAGTTCTATCCTTCTCAGAGACAGTCAAAAGCAGTAGAAAGAGAATGGAAGTACCGCGTGAGTGGAGTCTAAGCTAGTCCTTCTCCAAAATAATATGTTTAGAAGAAACCCATTCTCAGCGAGAACAGGTGTTGTAACGGATGTGTCGATTGTTAGATCAGCCTCGCACACAAAGAAATTACAAGTTCTACTCTTTCAACAGTCCATGGAACATTTTCTCGCTTCATAGAAAAAAAATCTAGCCGAGAAATGTTTGATCCTGATACATCGCATGACAGAATTGATTGTTCGAATATAACAACACAATTGATATACAAAAACAAGATATGATTCAAAAGCTCATGAAACATTGATTTGTATTTACTAACACGATGAACTTTCTTTTCATTTGTCAATATTCCAAACAAAATATTTATGCACAGAATCGATATTTAATTTCCATAAAATGCCCATAGTATTGGATAAATTTGTATGTCCGCATACAAAACAACATTATAGTTGATTTTGATTCAGTGAATTTCTGAAAATTTCATTGATTAATCTATTGACGATAAAACCGAAGCTTTGGAAAAATTGATTGCTCTCATTCATTACGTTGCACGTGGATTGTACTGTTCCTCTTATCGAATAAATCCAGCTATCGTTAGTATTATGGATTCAGTGGTTATCCTGATACATGTGATCATTTTTGAAACGTTGGGGGTAGCAATTTTGTTGAATTAACAACACGAATCAATGGCTTTTCATCTTTTCAACCCGATATAACATTATTACGTATAAATTGACAGATTTTTTTACTTTATTCCAACTGGATAAACAAAATCATTGGAATTTCTCAAATAAAATGCTGGTGAAATGTTCGAATTGGAATTAAATTGAATGACCTGTGTGGAAAAAATGTCCAAAAATGTAAACAATTGTATACATTTTTGGACATTTTTTCTACATGGGAGGGAACTTCCTTTTGAAATAATTCATGGAAAATTATCACATGTTCATAACGTACCATGAAATAAAATTCTCATGAAGTAGAAAACGTTTGACCCTCGTAGAGTGATAGACTTTGAATATAATTTAGTATTCTTGTGACACGAAACTCAAGCAACAGACTTTAGACTCCAAAATATCTACGAAATTAAATAATTCGACATCCCAAGGGATGAAAATCTCCTTCTCCTCTTTCGTTATAACACACGGATAGTTGATTCTTAGAAGATATCAAGGACAGTTCATTTCCCGAAATAAAGGGTGTTCCTAATTGGATGGTAATGGAAGGGTAAAACAAGTTAGATAGGAAACAAGGGGAAGTCTAGTGGTATGATCCTAGTACCTCGGTATCATCCTCTAATCCCTCAAGAGCTTCCTGAACGTTCAGAATCTTCTTCCACCTCTCTCGTGAATTCCTCCTTTCCACTTCCTCGTTTCTGACTGTAAGAGCTGTACGAGTGCCACGGAGAAGAGACTCGGGTATTGCTTTAACGCGATAGCAAAGACGACTAGAGCGATCCGAGCATAAAAACCGAGCATAAAAATACGACTTGACGATAAACGTGCTTCTTTATTGAGGCAATTCTCATAAATACGTACCTACATTACCAACCAACTTCTATATACGGGCTTGGTTGAAACATCAATGAGAACGAACTCAAGGAGCTCGTCTTACACCCTAGCAGGTGTATCCGATTGGATGATAAAATCGAATGGTCTAATCCACGAAGACCTATACATACATTTCCTCGACGAACGAACGCTTTTATTCCCGTGATGCTTTTCCATTGGACTCCATCGCTCCTCTGGTCGCCGGAAACTCTTCCACCGGAATAAAAGATCTCAACACCGGATATCCAAGTATGAAAGAATCTCATCGAATATATTACTTCATTCTCAATCTTAAATGTACCAATGAACTCTTTTCATTGTTCCAAAAACTTTAAGGATCTCCGTACGTAGATTGAATTGATTATCAATTGTTCGCGAAATTTCTTACCGTCCTATGAATTTCATTCATCAACGACCTTATGAAGTAATGCGTACTACGAGTTTCTTGGAATTTAGAACTCGTCTTCATTGACTCCTCAACGCGCGCTCTCAAGATCTTCGTCCTCCAATTATACGGGATCGTGCACATCGTTGAATGCCGCGATACCGACTCAATAATGATAGAATTAAACGGGAGCTGTAGGAAGACCAATTTCATAGTGCATAGTGGATAAACTCGGAATCTTCTTCGTCGAATCAATTTCGCATTCAAGAATGCAGGTTAGTATAATCTATGGGAACTGGAACTAATTTCAAATCCATTATGGATACGCTGATATCATTCTGTAGCAGTTTGATTCGTATGGAATGATGTATTTTTCTTCGTAAGAGGTTACGAAGAAACATCATGGCTTTAGCAGATTTGTAGGTTTGTTGTTGGATTTTTTATCCCTTTGCTTTATCCTTAATGTTCAAGTTTATATCCAATACCCGGATCATTCGCTTTCGAATCAATACAAAATAACTGTTTTAAATCTCCAATTCACATTTTTCATAGATATGTCAGGAGCATGATTCACTCACGATTGAAGAACGATTATGACCCACACTCGTCATCTCATGAGACTCACCTGAAACAGAAAGAAAATATATCAGCATCATGAGATCTATCTAGTATACATCAACTTCTTGAGTTCGTATTTTGTCTCGATAAATTAACTTTACGTTTAACGGTATCTCACCAAATTTTCATAGTCGAATTTGCAGACTTAAAGAGAATTAATGTTATTGTGTTTTCCATTTTATTGTGATTGCCACGCAAATTGTTCTTGCCGTGAAGCCAGTGTTAGAGAATTTCACCCTCCGGTAACCTAAGTTCAAGCTATATAATGGAGGTGAAATTTTCTAATGGGTCTACTGTTGCTGATCGATAGTATATTGAGAAGATCAGTGGCTTGTACGAAGTTCGAATCCATAAACGACCTGCGAGCAGAGGGAATGAGGGGTCATGGATCACTACCGATGTCCCTAAACTGGCCACTATCTCACTGAATAGACAGCAGCAAAGATTAAATCAAGGAACCCCTGTCATCCCAGTTATAAGATTAGCCAGAATAACCTTGTCCAAGTAATTATCTTCCCAGCTTAAAGAAAACGAATGAACGAATGTTGGAACGGAAGAAAGAATGAAGCCTGTACTTGTGTTCAAGCAAAAAACTTGGAAATTACACTTCAGGAATTCGAAACATTCGATACTCTTGAATGAATATAAATAATAAATTCTGAAGATTCGTATCTGATCATGGAAAAATATGAAAACTTCCTATATTTCCTCTTGACCTAGCATTATTGCTGCCAAAAATAATCCATTTGCGGGCTTTGTACATGAAGTTGCATACTCGAAATTGCATGAACGTCAGTGTTCTTCGTTTCGTATATCCATTTTTGTTCATGTATTTTTTTCTACAATGTTTTTCCATTCACATTGATGATATCCATATTTTTTCTGCAAACATTTTCACAACATCGTGGAGTGTGTGCTCTTCACAATAAACTAGAAAACATTGATCGCTGGAAAATTCATATGAAAATTCAATTTAATACGAAAAAGCAGTGATTATTGGGAACTATTGTCAATTCCATTCAATTTCCATGAGATAAGCATTCGAACAATCATTGAAAAATCTTCAAGAACATAATTGGTGACGATTCGATGATTCTGGAACAATTTTAACAAGTTTTTTTGGTGAATTAAGAATAGGATCGATTCACAACGTTATGGGAATACCATCATTTGCGTATACAAATTAAATACACTTTCGAGACCCTAATGATAATATTGTGAGTTACAAAGATTACGTGAGATCAGATATTCGAAGTATATAAATTAATAGAGAGATTACGTGACATTAGTGTGAATCTCTCCACTCTGGGAACTGTGAAGATTATATTGGAGTCATACATATTCATGTCAGGTTTCAGATTAATCCTTCAACTATCGTTCATATATCCTACACTGGGGTGGAAAATCAGATGTATGCAGAGTAAACTCTGGTTCCATGATATTTCTTTTATGCTCGAAAAGAATGAAGTATTGACTTATACAAACGTTTATGATTCTCAACAGAGATTTTATGATTATTATTATTATATCTTCCAGAATTGAAATCTTCACAATAGAACTGATTCATCAAAAATTACGATCCAATTCACTCAAATTTATTTTATACTATGTACCCACACATAAACCGAAGATCCTGAGAACAAAGATTTGTTTTTTCGATAAATTCACATGACTGTGTCAACAAAAATGATCGAAAATTCCGCAATAAGAGTACATATAGATTTTTCTATGAATTCAAGTTTCGATGGTTGCAAATCGAATTCGACAATAAATCAACAATCTCCCTGAAACATGAGTCAAATCATTCACCACAACGATTTATACGTTTTCATTGGAAAATTAAATAGTGTCTTTTCACACGAAAAAAAAGTCATAATATCAAACTGTATATGCATAATCAGTCCAGTTTTAATTCATTTGTATAAGGATATGAAATCTTTTTCTAGCAATTATGAATCAAAAGACACCTTTCCTTTCTCTTGTACTCTATAACCATTTTGATATCCCTTTGATATATCTCTGGAAAGAGAATTTTGCCACTGTTAATCATCATCGCGTTATGAAACGCATATAATCATATTCGCATGAAAATATTTGACCTGATTTACACTCAAGTATCTTCAAATGAAGTTGCGATGATGTTCTATTCGAATAATCACTCTTATTCACTCCGATAGGAATTACTCTTGTCATTCTTTAGGCCTCGCGAGGCCTCCCTAAGCCTCTGAGAGAGTTTTTCAAAGCCTAACAAAGCTTCGCAATAGTCAAGAAAATAACTAGAATGCAGGGGCATCATACATCCTCTGCATGAAGCTGAAACTGGCAGTCAATTGTCGTAACTTTTTGTAGAGAACTTTTACTGAGGATTCAAGCACCTGGACCCTAGTGGAAATTTGATCAGGTATCCCCTATTTTTGATAAGGTCACGATCAGGTTAGAATCCGGAAACCGTTCATAAAGGAAATCTTGTGAGACCTTTACAAGAGACTCATCTTATTTTCCTAATAGGATTCGAACAAGGTTCTAACGCAGGGGTACAATAGGGTTCGGATGAGATTTCTATAAAGTCGAGCGGAACAGGGAAAACCGTGACGAAACCTGATGAGGACCTGATAATAAATCAAGCAAGCCTCGTCAGGCCCTGGTATTTTTCCATCCGAAATTTCCACTAGGGAAATGTTTCGTGGGATGCTGATGAATCAATTCCTGATATGACCAAAGCTTCAACGACATTCAATCAAGAGTTACAACAATCAGCTGCTAGCTTTCCAGCTGCTGGGTGCAGCTTCATAGCTTATACGATTAGAAATTTCTCCTTCTGTAACCATTCTTTAGTGCGCGTTCACAATTCTGTATTGAAATTTCGTTTCCGTTCAGTCTACTGAGTCCACCGTTGGGTCCAATGTTGTATTTCCGAAATCGACATGGATTTGAGTATTATTGCCTCCCAATCTCGATGCATGAGTTCAAATAAACGGCACCGAACCGCGGCAACTAACATCTAGTTGCCCCTACTGAAAACTGCTCATTTGTTTCCATTGAAACAAATCCAATGGGAATGAATTGAGTTTCTGCATCGGAAATTTCTTATTGACAAGAGAATTCCTCATTAGGGTTTCCAACGGGAATCGATAGGATTTTTCTTAAGAAACAATGATAAAATCAATTGGTATTTATTGGAATTTTCCAAAAATTAAGCAATGAGCATCAAAGAGAATAACCCAGTCTCGACCGGTTGAACATTTCCATTCATTCTCATTCCAAAGAATCTGATAGGAATGAATTGGGTTGTTCTCAAAGGTCGCTATTTAG
Source organism: Gonatopus flavifemur (assembly GCA_018340375.1). Lineage (NCBI taxonomy): Eukaryota > Metazoa > Arthropoda > Insecta > Hymenoptera > Dryinidae > Gonatopus > Gonatopus flavifemur. The sequence continues at coordinate 41,513,056 of JAFFJZ010000003.1, read as the reverse complement.
AAAATCTGATTCAGACTCATGAAGCATCGATCGAAAGCAATGGGAAATCCGATGAAAAAAGACAGGAAAATGTTTTAAGAAAATTTCTGCCAATATCCTGATTGGTTGTTAACAACCTACGTAGGGTTAATAATACATCACATGTGCAATCTATATCAATTGAACAAACGCATATATCATTGATTAAACTATTCCATTTGGCAAATCATTGCTGAGAGGAGTCCAAACGATACATTATGTGTTATTAGCATGGTGATCACCCATCCAACGTTGTACCCCAGTCGTCATTGCTCAACCTAGAAGATCGATCTGGCACATCCTCTTGCTCGATACTGTGGGTCGCTTCCTACCAATGTGGTTCAAATGACTGTCTTATGGGGAGGGCTATAGCATTGGCATTCAATTGGTAATAGCCCATTGGACATATGAAAGGTTTTATCGGTAATAATGGAAGCATGGTAGAGAATGAGTGTCAACAGAAAGTTTTCCATATTAACTTCTATAAGAGTGGATGAGGAAATTCTACAAGGTGCATGTTGAATGGGTTTGTATGGGGAATTTCCATTTCAATCTGTCGCAGCCTTCCATATGAATTTCTGAATGGGTTTCAATGGGAAATTTCTGGAACCGAATTCTATGGGCAGGAATAGGTTGTTTTTGGAATATAGGAAATGAATAAGTTCCTTTGGGAAGTAACCAATTTTAGTCACTGTTCATTCCCAGCGAATAGTTTTAGGTAACATTATCGGGATTTCCCATTTAGTCTGACAAAAATGAATGGGAAAATTTCACGAGATCAGAGTCGAATGAGTTTGTATAGGAAATTTCCATTCAAATCTGTCGCAGCCTTCCACATTGATTCTGAATAAATTTTAATGAGAAATTTTTTACACCGAATTATATGGGCAATAGATTGTTCTTCGAATATAGGCAATGAATAAGTTCCTTTTAAGAATATCCAACTGAGATCATTCTTGGTTTCCAAGGAATGTGTAATGGAAGGCAATAGAAAGTTCCCCATATCCCTAGTTAAAAGAATCCGTTTATTTTTGCCAAATCCCACTGAATCGCATTGAATCTTGAACAATGTTCCGACCAAATGTGATAAAGCGATTTCTCAATTAAATTCGGTCAGAAGAATTAATTCTTTCAATGTGAATCTGGTTAAATCTCGCCAAATCTAATTGAATCTCAAATAATGGTCTGCCAAATCTCATGAAATTTCATTTCTCAGATTCAATGGATTCTTTCAACCAGGGATTGGCTCCTATTAAAATGAATGGGAAAATTCTACAGGATACACGTTGAGTGGGTTCGTATGGGCAATTTCCATTCGAATCGACAGCAGCCTTCCACGTGGGTTCTGGATAGGTTCCAATGGGAAATTCCTGGAATCAAATTTTGTAGACGGGAATGGGTTGTTCCTGGAATATAAGTAATGAACAAGTTTCTTTCGAAAACAATTTATTGGGATTTTTTTTTTGTTCTTAATGAATGATTAATCGGTGCCAATTGAAAAAGTTGTCCACTTCTGTTCCTTACAGAAAAGATCCCATTCAAATCTATCCAATTCATCAATTGGATCAAATCAGATTTCTGTCCTGGAAATTACCAATTTGATCCTATTCAATGTTCGTCTTCTACAATTTTTCCACTTCGTCTCATAGGAACAGATGTGGGACACTCCCCATTGACAACCCTTTGAACATTCATTCAGGACGAATAGACAACCCAGTTGATTATTCCCTAAAGGAACTTGTTCATTATGTAAATTCCAGGAACAACCTATTCCAGTTTATGTAATTTAGGTTCACACGGAGAAAAATAATGTTCCAAATATTACTGCATTTTGTACTTAAGCAGTGCTATAAGTGAAATAGTATAATTTTTACAACTGAATGTAGTAAAAATTCATGCTCTATGATGTGAAGTTGCATCGAATCGAAACTTTTACTACATTCAGTTGTAAATATTATACTATTCCACTTATACCAGTGTTCCGATATTCCCCAAGCTGGGAAATCGCAGCTTGGTTACGTGACTACATTTCGCACAAACACATATGAACTCTTCCATCGGTGAACCCCTCATCGACAAGAGCATTTACATGTATTAGTGCGAAATGTGGTCACGTGACCGAGCTGCGATTTCCCAGCTTGTGGAATATCGGAACACTGACTTATACCACTATTTTCGTACAAAATGTAGTAATATTTAAACTATCATTTTTTTCCGTGCAGAAATTTCCCATTGAAACCTATTCAGAATCAATACGGGAGCATACGTTAGATTCAAATGGAACCCTCTTACACAAACTCATTCAACGCTCATCTTGTGGAATTTTCCTATTCATTCTTATAAAAGCCCATATGGGAAACTTCCCATGGCCACTCATTGAAGATTCTCTGAAAACAAGCAGTAATTCGAGTTGGGTATTCCTCAAAGGAACCCATTCATTATTGACAGTTTAAAAACATCCTATTCCCGTCCATAGAATCCGGGTTCAGAAATTCCGCATTAAAACCCATTCGGGATTAATATGGAAAACTGAAGCAGATCCAAATGGGAATTCCCCATGCAATCCCATTCAACGTCCATCCCGTGGAATTCCCCCATTCATTATTATTTAAGCCGTACGTGTAAGTTCCTATTGCTGCTCATTCCCTACCGTGCTTATATTGAAACCAATAAAGCCCCTCATATTTCCAATAGACTATCACCAATTGGATCCTATTACTACAATATTTCCTATTCAGTCTTATTTGTTTTGAATGGGCATTGGAGGAGTTCTTATTGGGCTCATTCAAACTCATTCAATTTGAATCGGTTTCTATTGGTTCCCATTTAGGATTTTTGGAGCAGGAACATGAAAAGTCTAGTTGCATGAAATATATACACCGAGAGAAAAAGCATGCTCTAAGCGCAAGGGAACACTTCACTCTTCTAACGCATTTGTTATAACGTGCGTTAAATGCATGAGCCCATGCTTTCGACGCACGAGCCCATGCTTTTTGTGCATGAGTCCCCATGCCTCCTAAGCATGTTACCATGCGTTGAAAGCACGTTATAGCAACAGCGTTAGAAGCGTGAAGGGCTCCTTAGCATTTGGAGCATGCTTTTTTTCTCGGTGTATAAAACAGTTGATTTGATGAGAATAAAAAATATACGCGTGTGTGGGGCCTTAGGTACCTAGATGAAATAACGAAGGTTCAATCTACCTTTTTCAAAATGGCTCTCCATCTGCCAAAATGCGTACCTAATTATGCTTTTAGGCTAGAGACGGGACGTCTCCGGTTAGAGATACCAGTTCTGAAGCGAGTTATCAACTGGATTATAAACATACTCAAAATGCCTAGCCATCGATACCCTCTACAGTGCTTATTACGACTTAAGGATTGAGCTGATGCAGGATCCTCCAATGTAAAGTACAATTGGATCTCCCAAGTAAGGGGAGCTTTTCGAATACCAGATTACCTACATATATGGGATTCTTTGTCAGTCACATTGTTATCTCAAGAAAAAAACAATATCATTTCCAAATATGCCAACTCTTGGCTCCAAGAAGACATACATCGGGCGCATATGTCCACTTCACTTATTATATATCCTAATCTCCTATCGATCCATAGGCTTCCAAAATACCTATCTATCCGGCTGCCAATTTACTTACGTAGATTTTTTGCACAAATACGCTTAGGAAGTAAAAACACGAGACGTCTCTTATTGAACGGAGATATTATTAGCTTTCCGGAAGATAACTTATGTTTGCGATGTGTTGATCAATCTACCCAAGATTTCATACACTTGATTTTCACTTGCCCAGCTTTGGAGCAAGAGGGACAGTGCTTTATGCGGGACTGTGGTTTCGTGGGAGGTATGGATGACTTTTTTGATGGGCTTCTAATTTATCCAACCGCATCAATAATCAAGAAATTGTTTCTGTTTGCAAAATCTGTCTTATCCACCCAATAAAATAGATTCACAGATTATTTCATAGTAGACTATTATGTTATAGTTTATTATGTTGTAGTTCATCATAACCTAGTGTGCAGATTTCGCCTCTGACCGACGATTGTAAAACATACCTATCATATAGCGATAATATGGAAAATTGGATGAATTGTTTAATTTAGACAGCATAAAATCGCATGAGAACGCTCTGCTGACACGGACTACTATGAGCGGATACAATTAGAGGGTGTTATATCTTATTTTGTTCATGAAACAACTCGTCTCTTGTTACTTATGATTCATATTATTACTCTTCTATACAATCTTAATGTAAATGTATATTCTAATATTAGGCTTAGGACTCCATTGTATGGACTATTCTTGTCTCAAACAATTGAATGAATAATAATAATAATAAAATATACTTGTGACAAATAAAATCTCAATTTTCATTTAAAGTGATTAAATTTCCCAGCTGTTTAATATTCAATCAAACTCAGTGAAATTTCCGATTAAACATTCACAGTTCCAGGTAAAGTTCAGGGAGTCTTTGAAGAATATGGTATATTAGATCATTTGAATTCTTTTCTGAAAATTCGAAAAACAGTCAATTTTCTATCTACGAGAGAACATAAAATCATTGAGATTTTTGTTAGGTTTCTCAACATTTTTCTAAACGAGATGTTCCTTTATCTACTTTCCACCTTCGAGGACTCATTCACAGAAGATGAATAGAGAACAGACACAGAAATAAAAACTCATGGGAAAGAAACGATACGCAATGAATAGTACTGTAGCTTATGCATGATCGATTGTACTTTGCATTTCTTACAGTATATCTCGATCTTCTACTATTTTACAACACAAGAGAATATTGATGTTCAACGTATTCGAAGAATATCCATTACAAGACCAGATTTTATATGATCCGTATCGAATGTACGTATATGTGAATTTATTATCTCACCGCATGACGGCCACTGTATTGATTGATGGATGTGCAATATTATGAAAATATGTATTGCATTCGTGATGGACGAGCTTCAGAAAACAGAATACCGAATTGAGGATAATTGTACGTAAGATTATATTGCTCCGAAGAATGAATTGCGCTCAATACTCTGCGATTCATATACGTGTGACACGTATCGAGCAAACCGAATGCACTGAATTTGTAATCGCTTTGTTTTTTCCCTTTACAACCCTCAGCCTCGCAGTCACAACATTCCATTCGAGATGTATAGAATGAGAAGATGCTTGTATATGTAAACATTAACGCATATTCAAGTTTCATACATATATACATGTACATATACGTTTATATATCACGGTATGCTTCGACCCTCCAGGACCAATTTCTAGATCTAGACGTTGCTTGGTATCCAACACTGTAAAGCCACTTCCCGTTTACCCATTCGCATTAATTCCACCGAGTCCCTTTTCCGTCGTTCGTGGTGAGCAAATCCACGGGAATAAGAATTTCTACAATTTCCCGGCGAGATACTGTTTGTGATTATAAATTTACGATCGTCTTTCACCGTTCATGAGAGTAAATAGCCTTCGTACATCTAGCGTCCCTTCTAATTTCAAATCAGGGATACTTGATTCATCCGAAATCAAAAAGAAAATACAGTTAAATTGACTATTCGTCGATACAACAGAATGTGCACTTATTTATTTGAAGAGTTCTGAAAATACTTTATCATACGAATGATGATATTTTGAAAATCAATACCAAGTGACTTGAATTTGAATCGTATATAGTTATCCATCAGATTTCAACTTCCATCACTTCGATTCCAAACTTCGTGAGTTGAATATCAATTCAGAATATTCGAGGTAAACCAAAATCATCCTACGCGATATTACCAACATTTCATTCTGTGGGAAAATTTCTATTCCCTTCTCTCGATAGGAACTTTCAATCTGAGAACGGGGAAGGGGACTCGAGCACACCAAGATAGAGAAGCGCATAAGATAAACGCGGGTGATTTAGTTAATTGTGGATCAGTGACTAACCAATTTGTCGTTGCGACGTAGTTGTCGCTCGAATACGGGCATTGTCAGTGACGAATCGAATAGCTACCTGACTCTGGAAGAGAAATGTGAGGAGCATCGTTACATCGAACCCGATCAAGCGTCACATTCGCAACAACAATGACCTTTGGGACGTCCAACGTTGGTGGTACTACTCTCGCCAAAATTTAGTGTGGAATTGAAAAATGTTATCACACTGTTTTCGTGTACTTTATCACCAACATCGATTATACTTCCTGCCTGAATGTTTTTTAAAACACACTTTGCATGCTCAAGGACTTATGATTGCAGCAATTTGAAGTATGCAGATTACGATGACCAGGTAAACAAAACAAAATCATGTACCTAGATCTGGTTGTGGCAACTGGATGAAATGGTCAAAGTCAAGATTAACTCCATGCATGGAGTCATTTTGGTCATCAAGTATCACTCTTCCATTCCACTCATCGATGTCTGAAAATCATTTGAACAATGTCAAATTCAAAAAATATTCAGAATATATATCTCAATGGTTTTCGAAAATTGACATTACTGCATTACCGATTAATTCCAAGTTGAATTCACAATTCACGTAAATTCTCGCCGCAAGAACTCTCTTCCCAGTTCTCACAAAGTAAGACGGTACTTACGTGAGCAGGGGTAATGGTGCAGTAGACGAAAACCTTGTGAGATAAGATAGCTCCATACCTTGCTAGATAACTCTTATACGGGAGAGATTTCGAATATTTCATGCGCTATATAGTAGTATACATAATATACACGGACATACACATAATATATCTCACCTATAATCAGTTCATTCATGCAGCATGAAAAATAGAATGTCTTATATTCTTTCAAACTGTAATTGATTCGATAAGCCACGATGTTGAACGTATAAATGTGAACGACGAATATTATTTACAAAATAATACATTGAAAAAATCAATTCTAGTTGAGTGTTATGACATAATGCTATGAAATCAAATGATTCCTTCCGTTCGTCCGAACAATGTACAAGTACCGAATATAAATTATCCTAATAATTACTCCATCGCTGAGAGAATATAAAATATTTATACAATTCAATTAGAGTTTTGATTGAATAAACGGAACAAATTATCTGTGCTGACTGTAATAATATGTATGTATGCATTATGCATGCTGAATATTCAGTTTCAGAAATATTATACAAATACGACCTCCAGTCATATATATCGAATAAAAAAGAAAATGTATCCCGTACTGAGATTAAATTGTGAGAAATGAAGGATTCATAATACTACTTGAATTTAAATGAATCTTCCTTTTTTGTTGATACGATCTAATGTGAATAATTGATTTGAGTAGGAGTGAGATTCCTAAAGAAGTAGATTGGGTGGGTGGTGGTTTATCTGCTCCAAAGAAGAGATCTCATTCCATATTTGTATAGATTTATGCATGAGATTATTAACAAGTGAAAAATAAAATGATTATAGACTGTAAAAAAAAACTTTCAAAACAAACATTTTTTCCTTAAATTCACAAACAATTTAGATAAAAACTCAAACAATATCCATCAGTTCACAAATATTTTTCAGAAGCTCACGGAAATTGTTTGAAGATTGACAGAAAATTTTTGGATTCTCAAATAATCTGGAAATTTACAAACCCATAAGCTTCCCATCATACTTTCTTTCTTGGAATTTCACAAATATCTTTTACAGCGTAACTCCAGTATTATGCGGTGAAATCAATCGTAAGTTCATGAAAAAAATTACCTATTCCATTCAATAATCTGATATTTCAAATTTTCATTGTCTCAATAAGTCTCTGTAACTTCAAGGAATATAGCAGTAACAAATAGATAATGAAAATTGAATCATATGTATCTGTTACTTTGAAAGTTTGTACTTTGGAGGATACAATTCTTCAGTCAAGTTGACGATTCAAAAGGAACAATGAGTGAGCTGAGATCAAGTCAATCATCGCACAAAGTTCATTCGATACGCGGTATACAATACTTTCCCAGTTACTCGTACTGTCTGAAAGTCACAATTCCGAGTTGTCAAACATTCGAGCCAATAAATGAATCAATACCTGACCCAGATTACATTGAACGTTTGGCCCGCGTGTCTGTACCTGCCAACCAACCCCAAAGCATACATTGGATACCTCTACGGAGATGGAACGAGCTGACACATGAGAATGAAAGTTGAGGGGAACGAACATCGCGGTAACTTTATACGAAATCGTTGAAAACAGAGTTGGGAAGCCCTATAGACTACCGCATTTCAACAACACGAGTAACTAAAACCAAGGAAATCATTAGTGCATTGGACATTTGTTTCTGTCCACATATTATTCCTTAATCACTGTGGGAAACAAGCGAATGTAAAAGTGGGATTATTCGATTCTATATATTTTCCGTTGTCCAATCTGAGCGCATTCTTCTTTGAATCATTCCACCTATTCGAGTCAGAATCGAGAATTTCATTCCAATGACTCGAATCGCGAACGAAAAAACCCAGGCAGTCACGTTCGTCGAACCGTTCAAAAACCTCGTGAATACAGAATTTTCAAATCTTTCTCAAAGATACTGTAATTCCTCGCTATATTCAATTATACAACACACCAAGCCCCTTGTTTGACCCTCATTAATCTTCATACCACGCTTTCTTGCAGGGATCTTTTCCATCCCGATTTACTCTTTATAAATTCGTCGTAAACAACAAGGCTAGCTCGTTGACAGATTTCAACATGTTCATCTTGATTTTTTGTACTTGTTATGCGTAGTTACTTTAGCGTGTATCTTGTTGATGTACTTCCTGCTACATGCAAATCAATCAGCAGAGATTTTTCTTCCGCTCTACGCGTTATACTATCACTGTTGTGTGATTCTTATACTACACTGATAGTACACTGAGAGAAGTGGAATGTAATGATTACCATGTACAAATAGTAATTGGGGGACAGCTTCGCGAAATTGGTTCCAGATACTATGGAGAATCGTAGCAATGTTCATGCACATGAGAATGGTTACCATTCCCATGAAGATGGATACCAAATAACATAGTCGACATCATCAACTTAGAAATCCTGTCATTCAACTACCATTTTCGCATGGTAATGGTTACATTTCACTTTTCTCAGTGTACACAATTTCTGAATACTTCGTTTGTACATTTATGATACTAGAAGTTTTCCATTTCGCTACGTTGAACGAAAGTTCCCTTTCTCTCAAGAGGTAGGAAATGTTATTCAAATTGAAAATGGTACAACATTTTTCTACAATTCAATGTAACACCACCGTTACCGTGTCAACAAGAGCAACGGGAGTTCATTTTTTATATTCTAGGGTAAGTATGAGTTGTGGTTGGAATGTATGCATTATCGTGGTTCAGTTTACTTTTTCTTGAGATTCAACATAGCGTGATAATTAATCGCGTGGAAAAAATCGCGCAGTCACTTCGATGTTCAGAGTGGATGTTTCCGAAAATATATCAAGGGAAGTTTCTATCCACATTTTTCACATTCTTCTTCTCGAAGATTTCCAGGTTTCGGGGGTGTGCTTACGAACGATTCATATGATTGGAGAATGTATATCAAATTCATCAAATTGTAGCATCAAATTCCTACATTTTCCATGTTCATGAAATTCTATTTACATAATTCCCTTTGTCGTCTTTTGGATAGACTTTCGCGGTGTTGTTGATATTTCAACGTCGATCCATTTTGCATTACGGCGAAATTTGTTACGAAGTTATATAATCGTGAAGTGGATTCCAACCTGAATCTGGAATGAATTATTCCACAACGCTGGTAATATTCCGGATATAATTGAATGTTGTGTATTGAAGGCATTCCTAACATACTCGATACGATTCAACGTAAAAGGATTCTCAAAAAGATTGGGTAATGGAAGGTGAATACTTCAACTCTCGATGTACATTATTTTGATTTTTCCAGGAAATGCAATTGAATAATTTGAAGTTCAAATACATCATCTTTTCAAATTTGGAAGTTAAATATCTAAAATCATCACCAGCTTCCGTACACGGGAAGACCGAGTTCATTGATATTTAGAAATGACTGCCAATTTATGGAAAGGGGGGATCATTGAAGAATATTTGTAGTGGATTTACCAAAAGTTAATAGTTTGACTTTGAATAAAACGATGAACCTTTGATATTTTCACTACGAATTTTCGGTAAACTCACTACGAATATTTTTCAGCGATCCTCTTTTTCCCTAAATTGAGAGTCATTTTTCTAAATATAAAAAGTCACTGTTTTTTACTAATAAACTCGGGTTTTCTGTGTACAGTGAGTTGGAAGGGATATCATTACGTTCTTAATCACGGGAATTTTTTGAAAACTACCTCGTAGAGTTATGCATAAGGTAGATAACGATACACTCTAACAGAAATTGACTAGTAATTGACTGCAGAAATGACTAGTAATTGACTTCTCTGGGCTACTAGGAGGCTTCACTTGCCTGGCGAGTCTCTCACAAGGGCCTATCTAGACCTGCGGAAACTTCTCACCCTACCGATTTCTTCACAGTGCATAAGATAGACTATAATGTTTGAAATGTGCAAAGAACGTACATACCAAGTGTGGAAGTATGGAACCGGAATTTTTTTGTAAAAATCACACGTTTGTTGTTTGAAAATGATAAAAAATATTCTATTCGAAATGATCACCATTGCTGTTTTCACATTTTTCCCACCTTTCCGGCAGTTTATGAATGCCACGCCAATGCCTGACCCGTACTGCTGTGTGTGATGGGGCATAATCGTGGAACAAGATGACTTTGTGTTTCCTTTTTCCGTATTCCGGTCGTTTTTCACGTAATGGGCGATTCAAGTCGATCATTTGCTGTTGGTAGTGATCAGTGTTGACGGTTTGCCCAGGTTTTAGCAGCTCATAATAGATTACACCCCTCTGATCCCACCAAACACAGAGCATTGTCTCCTTTCCAAAACGATTTGGTCTTGCAGTGGATGTGGATGATTCGCCTGGATTCACCCATGATTTCCGACGCTTGAGATTCTCGGAATATATCCATTTTTCATCACCTGTCACAATTTGATGAAGAAATTACCTCATTTTGTATCTGTCGAACAGCATTTCACAAGTGGTTTGTCGATTTTCTTGCCGTCTCTCATTCAGTTCATGCGGAACCCATTTTCCCACTTTCCGAATCTTCCCCATGGCTTTCAAACGAATGGAAATGGCTTTCTGCGTCACATTCAGTTGATCCGCGACCTCTTGTTGAGTTTGAGTATCATCTCCATCCAATAAAGCTTGTAATTCGTCGTCTGCGAACTTTTTTGGTGATCTCCCACGCTCTTTGTTTGTCACGTCAAAATCACCACTTTTAAATTCTTTAAACCACTCCAAACAATGTGTTTTACCAAGGGCATGTTCACCGTGGGCTTCAACAACCATTCGATGTGATTCTGAAGCAGTTTCCTTGAAATGATAACAGAAGACCAATGTTGTCTGCAGATTGTAGCCACAAAACTCGACACGTTTAAGGTTATAAAACAATTACGGGTGAACAGATAAGTTCTATTGTTTTGAGTTGGAAATCTTCATCAGTTGTTGTAGAGATGATGGTGTTGAAGAACCGGTCTTGGGGTCCCTAAACTGATGGCTAATGACATTTATAGGAAAATTCCGGTTTCATACTTCCACACCTGCTAAAGGCGAAAAAGGGATGGACCGAGCGAAAAATTATTATATCCATTATGAGGTAAGGTATTCTTGATACCATCTGGGGTCGAGTTCCACAGGTTACTACCTGTTATCAAAAAAGCTTTTTCATAGTGAGTAGTACGATACAACAGTATTCTAATTCTCGGTTGGTCCCCAGGGTCAAAAAGGCGCATGACTTTTCTTTTTAACAAATTGTAATTCCTGCACTTTTAACATTTGGGACCCACGGTTCTGTGCATCATCAACTTCACTTATTCCTCCTTCAAAAACCGCAGGTTGTGTATTCATAAATCTGCTGTCGTCTCGATGAATAATAATGAGAACCTACCTATGTTTTAAGGTTGACCCACGGAGGTTGAAGGAGCACACTATTCGATTTGGTACAAAGAATGGTATCTAAAATCCCAAACTTGGAGCGATCGCGAACAAAAATGCATTCTCAAAGCCACTATGCCTGTAATAATTGCAGCAACATGCAGAAGCCCTACAATATGTGTAATCATGATACATGATGCCTGTGTTGGCACAAGGTTGGCTCAGCCTTGGGTCAGAGTTGGCTAGATTATGTTTTCTGCATTCCTTCTTTTTCTTTTTCCTCTCTCTTTTATTCAAACACTGTAACTTGAAAGAGTTCGTCTTTATAAGATGAGGTAAGTAATTTTCAAATATAACAATATTAACATTTGTAATTTCTAACGAACTATAATAATTTCAACAAACGAAATATATTTCAACGTTAATGTGCAGTATGTGACATTATAAAAGTGAAATTATGAATTATAACAAATACTAAATACCTTCTACATTAAACTTGTTTTCGAACCGAATGATAGTTAATGAATTACTTGTTGTTTGTTATATATATATTTCACCAAAATTACCACCGAATTCGATAATTAACAAATATTACTTATTACACACTTTGAAAAAAAACCATACAATAACTTTGAAGTGCAATTTTTCTAAAAAACGTCGTAGAAGAACGTTCAAAAAACCCAGTGAAATAGTTTTTAATAGGTTGTTATAATAAAATATGCTAACACAAATAACAAAATTTCTAATAAACAAAATAGAATAAATCTGAAAAATAGAAGAATATGCACAAATAAAATATGTGAATCACTCAAGAAGAGAGAAAGATTCCTTCAAGAAAAGGACAACACTTACGTAGGTAGAAAGGGAAGTATGCAGTTTCTAAACTAAAAGAAAATAGAGAATTTTCCCTAAGTACAGCCCTCTTGATTGAGCATTCACGAATCTTTTTAAAGACCTCCCTGCATGAACTCTTTAACCAACCTCTTAACTATTGCATCGAGTTCTATTTCCACCACTCACAAAATTTCCCACTTTTCATCTAAAACCGAGGTGACAAGCTAACTGAATTTCCAGCAAAAATCACTTCTACTTCGTCTTCAATCCAGAAACCAACGAAAAATTCTTCAATCTTTGCTGGTCCCTCTAAATTGGTGATTACTACAGTCATCATTGGACTCTAGCAAAGCAACGGCAGTGTATAAAAATTTACAATATTTCTCAATTCTTCATGCAACCGATCAAACTAATTTGATCCCGAATTATGAAACTAATCATTATCTTCAAAAGATATATATATATATAATCGTCAGATTTATATCTTCTCGCCCCCAAAAGTAAGTAAAATTTTCTCAATGAAAGGTAATACAAGCTTCTCTCTTTTTCCATTTGGAATATTACTTTTATTTGTAAAGTTATTTGAAATTAATATACATAAAGATTCAAAAGTTAAATTCATAGTTTCTATTTCTCTTTCAGTGGAAATCGAAATCAAGGGTAAAATCTTGCATCTAGAGAATATCATGAATGCAAGTAAACGCAGAATAGCTGAGAAACATCAGCGTATTCGTACGAATACGCTTGATCTTGAAGGAAAAAAGTTAAATTCATTCCTATCGAATTTGAAAGCCTCAGAAAATCTGCTAGAAGGGAGAGTCAATCAATTGAATGAATTATAGTTATTATTAAAGTCTCTGGAAGTTCGAAGCAATTTACGAACAAATCGTATTAGAGATCCACCTTCCAGAACTCCTTGTGGATTATTATACAACAAGAATAGTTGTACCCCTTGTAAAAAATAGGAAATTCACCCCCTGTTAGAGTCAAATACCATTCCAAAAATACTCACCTCATTTCCTCTTCCTTGAAATCCTTTCTCACGAGAAAATAATGATGAAATCCGTAACTAAATGAAGTCCTTACGTTCAAAGAAGGTTTCATCGCGAAACTGAATTTTCTCATTCCTTTCCTAAATCCCCTTTTTATCTCTCCAAAATCCTATGTTTACACACTTATGAACTCATATTGCATGAATCACAAAAACATTGGCGAAGCTATACATAAACAGATTGAATCGACTACTGGGCAAACCCCAGAGAAATTCAATCTATCAAATATCAAAGGTTTTATGTATTTCAGCTTTATAAATTGACCATTTCTCTCTTTCTTTCCCTCTCTCAAATATATATATATATTGTCAAATTTTCAAATTCTCGGGCCACCAGAATCGACATTCTCGGGCCAACAGAATCTTGATACTTTGATCACGATTTATACACGGAAATTAATTCCAATGATCTCGCATGTTTTATCGTTCTGTGATACTCATTTTGAATACTGGAACGAAAATTTGACTACTGGGCAAACCCCAGAGTAGAATTTATTTTCCAAAAAAAACTCAGGTTTTACAACAAAGACAAAACTATACTAAGTAACCCTCAAGATGAATATTATGTAGAAACCTTATCTTATTAGTTTCCTTCTCTTGCCTTATCCTTTTTCTATGAAATCTCTTCTCCTTTCTTGAGTGATAAACTACTAGTATTTTATGTAACTTTTTTTTTACAACCAAATCAATTATCTACTTGATTGAGATCCTTTATCCATGTAATCCCTAGTTTTAAGGATAAATTCACCTACATTTCAGCATAAAAACGTAACATTTTTCAATTCATCATATCCTCTTCCCAGTCCTTGTCTAGGATTATTTTCCTAGCTAAAGTGGGAGTTTAAAGGGAGCATCGGACTCCGATTCGGTGTTTTCCTTCAACTATTCGTTTGTTATGGAGAAACTGAAAAGTTTTGACGTAACAATTTAATAAAAGATATAATTCAAAAACTGCACTGAAAGATTTAAAACCTTAGCAGTCAAAAGTTTTGTTATTTGATTACTCATTACTTTCAATAAACGATTCAAACTTCAGAAACATCAATTCTCGTAATTTTTGTCATTGTTCAATTTCAGATTGATGAAGATTGCCTGAATAGAAAATGACGCTGGATGTCATTAAAACGACAATGAGGTTATATTTGAATCTTCCACAAGTGTCGTATAGAACCCATGTGAGAATTTGGTATATTAGATTTTTTGAATCAATGAAACACAAAAATTCCTTCATACAACTTTTGTATTGTACAATACTGTGGAAGTTCACTTTGCCGCCTTTCATTTGAATTCACTTCCATTAAGTGGCACAGTGGAGCGCTCCTATCATTCCAATTTTCTCACGAGTGGAGTCGAGATTGTTCAATTCGTATATAAACTGATCATTAGATGCGTCACTATAACTTCATTCTTCTTGAGCTTATATATATGCACGATGTATACATCACATTTGCGCGTTGAGGAATTTCCTTGTGTTCCAGTCCATCATCATCATCATAGGAGCAGCACAGCCAAGCAGACAATCGTGAGAAGGAGGACCCCGTCATTGGAGATACACTTTGTTATATGGTATATAAAAAAATACCTTCCTAGATGATCAAAACTTTGTCCAATTGCAGTCCCAAGATGGCAGAAACAACCTCCGTCACCATGAAATGGAAACACACAGAACAAAGAGGGAGGACGGGAAGAGAGGTGCCAACAAAGCCGCCACCCCCCCCCCCCTTTCTCTCATTCTAATTATTTTCTGATCAGCCGGATTGTTATCATAAAGCTATATCTCATACTTTTTGGAAATCGTTGTATTTACAGAAGATTTTTAGATTTTACTATGAGCAATTTTTTCCATTTATTATGGTAATTTTTGAAATAGGTACAGACGAACGCTCACACTCTATAAATTATGGTCAAATTTCCGACAAATTACATCATTTTTCTCATTACTGTTTTCTCCGTGTAAAGAAAGGAGAGGTATGGCCTACGGGATCTCCTTAAGGAATTCCAGTATGATTTGTAAGATTATTGTTCCTCAATATCATTTCGAATCCACGTTTGCTGTATTGAGAAGTTGATCATTATGTAATGAGAATGATCTTAGCTATTGGAATGATACATTCCTATGAAATTGTTCACACATATTTGCAGACAATATTGTTGCAGTCTAAAATATAATCTGCCCATCTATCATAAACTTGTATATCGTTATTACATCAAGACATTCTTCTCCACGATTTACCCCAGTAGAAACGCGTAGTCATTGCCGAGTTTTATCACACTCACGCTAGCGACCCAGCAAACACTGTGATCAGGTTCTTTGAAGGACCAACATTGGCAGTGCCGGTGGAATGCTGGCAGTGGTGAATATGTATTGGGCCTTCACAGGGTGTGCAATGACACTCGATACATTGTTCTCCATCGAGGGGCTAATAATGGCATCACGTTCATTTCTGATGCCAGGAAATTACGGCAGAATTGTAATGACCCGATATGTTACCAATAATGGCTCCCCGTATTATCGTACTGCCATCTGTTGCGATTCTCATGAACTTTATTGTTGTTGGTTTTATAACAGATGATTAAACCCATCCCATTGAATCAATATTTTATGAGAATTCTTCATTCATTCGAGAATGAATTTCTATATTTTAAATTGAAAATAAAATCATAGCTCATATCGTGTATCGAGTGAATCATGCAGGTTTTATTTTATTGGAATACATTGTGAGGTGATGTGAATAAACAAAGTGATTAGGTTACGTGATTCACTATTCAATAACAACAAATGAGAACATTTCATCAAACTTTCAGTAGTATAGACGTCTTCACCCGACAAAAAACTTGTTCGTGATGAAGATATTCTTTCCAACATTTGATTCAGTGTAAAAGTAGGAATGAATCAGCGTGTGGTTTCAAGTATCGTATATTTATGATCAGGATATATTTTCAATAATTTTTCATTCACTGCAACGCCAATTAGTGTTTCAACGAGAACGAAGGACTAGGAGCAGCGCGTCAACGACTTTTGAACGTGATCATGAATGTGCAGCATTCCCAGGAGCGGCAGAAGTTTGGATGGGTGACCGTGGAGACAAAAAATTTCTCAGGATTCTTGCACGTTGGATTACAACGACATGTTTGAGGATAAGAAAATCATTGCGGATGAATACCATTCATCCAATAAATTTTTTTTTCGTTTTATAGTCTTCAATAGATTCATCGTTTTCAATTCTTTTTTAAAATAATATTGAATTCACAATGAATTCGTGTGTTGACATTCATATTCAATCAGTGGATGAAGTTTGGTGATTCAATGAAAGCATATACGGTGTTGGTTGAATGTTATGTGGCCGAATGCTGGCCGGTGGGACATATACGCGCTGGGCCATCAAAGGCTACCAATGTAGGACCATCAAAGCTATTGCTGGCATTCATTGAAGACCCAGTACAGGGCCATCAGTGCTGTGTTTGCTGGGGAAATACTAGACTCACCAAATACTTGCAAGTAATCATTGAGGCCCTCGCGTAAGTGTCTAGTATTTCGCTTGCACGTGAATGCCTCGAGCATTTCCACTAGGATACAAGATATAATCTCCAAAAACTGAAGAAGACTGTCATAAGAATTCATTTTCCACTATCCAAGAAATCTCTACAAACATCTCAATCACCATCCCTACAATACTGTCCAATTGGTACAGAAGTTTGATAGTTCGTATAGTCAAAGATAAGTTCCCCTTAATTCCAGAAGTTTGCTCTGTGTTCTGCCGCTACTACTGCTGAACTTCCAATCTCTCATGGAACTTCAAAAATATCATTCCAACTGTATTCGGCTTGTAACGTGTGAATATAACAATAATTCAGTGATTCCAGTGAACTAGGGTTGTGAAATTTTGTGGCATTTATAACATGATATTAAACTTCTTATCCACCATATAACACAGTGCCGTGTTATAAATAGAAGAGAATCATATTACCGCGATACTCTCGAATCACTGAGTTATCATCTCCACATTATTCCATCGGTATTGCTTTCATTCCTCCATCTACAATCCATTTACAATCCACGCTGTATTTCAATACTAACAACGAGATGTTCAAAACGGAGAATTGATGATTCCTTATCCGATTTTTCACAAATGCTACATCACTTTGATATCAGTTATAAATTAGCACACCTCTATTGCAATTAAACTTTCTCAATATCTTCTTATTCGTAATAGCGATTATAATTTAATAACGATAAATGTGTCAGAAATCACGGGTTGCTTCTTCAAACATAATTAATGTTGAGTTAAAACCGAAACATGGTCGTAAACTGATGAACACAGTTATATGATATAGAAGATAGGGGAAACTGTGTATGTAAATAGATAAACCCTCATATCCAGTGCTATGAATGCAACTACTCGTCTCTCGTGGTTTCCGTTCTTGTATTTTCCTAACAGGAATACAAAATTACCGATGTCTGAACAGTTTGGATTGGAGTGTTCATAAATGTTAATATAAAACCTTTTGAAATCCTTTTATATATTTTTGTTGCATTGAAAATTAGAATTTTCAGATTTAAACACTGAGATATCTCTAAAATTTCTTGGCCTAGAATAATTTCCATCAAGGAATTTAAATGATCAATGATTCGAACTGATGTAAATAGAAAGAGTGAGGAAGAGTTGAGTGAACTGTAAACGAATCAAGAATTCGGAGAGGACGTCATTCTATTTTCGTTGCATGTTACTTTTAGTGAAGCAAAGTGTGTCCTCATTCGGAATTTTTTCGCACAAAGTGGAAGAAAAACATACAATAAATAACGTATGAACAATTCGAAAATAAAACTTATAAGAATTTTCAACAAACAGAAATCCTTCCTACAAGAATCTCAGAATGATGTGGTTTATTTGTACCGAGACGTGAAATGATTACAAAAAAGTGTATTAGTAGAGTAAATATAAATCAATCTCATTGACCTCTGAGAGACCTCTCCCTTTTACGCCAGAGTAGGAAAGATTTACTTTCATTCCTGTTTGTATCGAATTGCAAATTCTTTTCTTCCTAAAAATATAGTCTCTTCATTTAAACAAACATTCGAATTTTCACATTATTTGAAAAATCCATTACGTACGGAATAATAGAATCTCTTTTCTCGTCTCTCTCTTTTTTTCTCTAAAAATCTGTGTTTCCGCTCACTCTTGAAAAACTAACTGAAACAATTCTTTGGCAATCAAATCAATCTCCAATGAAATTCAAAAAAGACAAAAGAGACTGAAGATATTCCAGCAATTATGGAACTTCCAAACATTTTTATGATATTGTTTCATGTGGAGTTCAACCATCCTCCTTTCAAGAGAAAACATCGTTCGTAATAGGAAATTTTCAGTTCGAGAAAAAATTTTTAAACCATCTGGGAAAATTATTAATCGATTCTTCACATTTTTGCATTCCAAGAGACAGAGTTTTTACTCTCTGGGAAAATTTTTAACGAATTTTGAATGAATATCGTTGTTGATTTCATTCCACTCAAAGTTGAAGTTGAATTCTCCTTATTATGCTCAACATTCATAATAATAAATTTCACTGTATTAATTCCGCAACGATGTTGTTATTGTTACCACGATACTTATCGTGTTACTAAAAGGTGAAATTGATGTATTGTTACATCACGTTAATATGATTCAACCCGTAATTTAATTTCCAAAGAGGAAAAGTGGATAGAACAGTGAATTCCTTCTGCGATATCACATTTGTAATACACATGACAGCGACTTCCAAGATCGCATCATCATCATCGCCAGCACGACGATATTGAACCAAGGATTCAACGGAAACGTTCAATAAGATGATGTATTAGTTCACCATTATTGCAAGTAATCAGTTTCCCACATACACCTGAATTTATGACAGTTTGAAAGCTTTTATTTCGATAAAAATCATACGTTTTCATGGTTATACGTTCTAATCAAACATAGCGTACATTCTGTTACGAGAATGATTTTCTTTATGCAACAAATGACGAATATTGTTGCTTCCATCATACGATAATGGTACTACGTTGTACCTTGTTACATTACGTAACGATGCACACATACAGTAACGATGTCGATAATGTTGCATCTTACTCCAAAGTTTGTACAATTACTCGACAAACTTGATGCCGATATCAGAAGTGTAGGTTCAAGTGAAGCGGAGAGATTAGAATAGGGTCTGCACATTGCTCGAGTATACCATTGAGAAATACCGATTCGCTAGATAATTCCAACCAAACATTTGATGTATGCGAGTCTCCCATATTCACATTCGATGGCAAAATGCTTTCTTCGAATTTACCAAGCGACATATATAAGTTTCATCCAAAGTTGAAACAAATTTCCCAATTTCGTATCACAGATTCGTTTGGAATATCCCTATATTCGTCAGAAACTTCAATTTCAGTAGATTATTCCGGTTGAGAGTACGTCAACTTCATGATACACTGAACGATGAAATGGAATCAAACAGTATCAAGGTATTCCCATTTGACGTATTTTTTTGAATCGTGTAGTCAGTTTATCTCAGGTAGAAAAATAACGTCATTCATATTCTTCAGGTACGTTACATCGTAGTTTATGTAGTTCATCTCGTGTACTTTATCGTTGTTTTCTTAAAAGGAATGTCATACTTTTTCTTATTCAAAAGTAGAGCACCATGGTTTGCGAGATTCAGGTTATCGATTTTGTGGTTTCGTAACTTTAGAATAGAAATTCATAACAAGAAATGAAAATTCTCAAACTTTAAATCATACGTGACAAGATTTGCTTTCTTCTTTTTTGTATTTTTCAAAGTTCTGACGAGATTTCATGGAAAACATATCATGTTCAATATGAAATCGACGTCATTTTGTTTTTTTTTTAATTGACAAGGATGGAAATGGATTCACTCGAAAGCATCAAGATTTTCTTTGAAATGGAGTTCGAAGAACAGTATTGAAGGATGATTGGATGAAAAGCTAGTTGGCTACAGACAGATTCATTCTTCATTTTTTCTATCAAAAGTTTTGAAAATATTTTCTGATGTCCAAGTACGGGGTGATCTCTATCTGCACATTACGACAGCTCATTGTCTGAATCAGATAAAACAGGTTTAATTCGCAAAGCCTCCCTTCTTTTCACTAAATAAGTATCCAACTAGCATATTAAAAGCCTCGTAATTATATAGGTCGCACCGTGATCTTATAAATACTTGCAAAATGTAAAGCTAACGAACCAACTTTGTATTATTCTACGATGTACAATATTGTTGCGTTATGGGAGATACGAATGAACTTAATTTCTCTCCACTTGCATCCATAAAAAAGATAAGAATATCTTAGTGAATATAATCTTCAGAAAATTAATATCAAAGTTTTAATAAATAGTAAATAAACTAGGAATTCATTCATTTTGCTTGAAATTTAATTCACTTTGATCTTTGATTGAGAAAAAGTTATACAAAAATGAATCCATTGACTCGCGGCGGTTTTTGGATTTTTTCAAAAATATGCAAGTTTCAGAATGTTGAAAGATGCATCCGGATGCATCATTTGCGGCAATTTGATAACCATTTCACATTATTCTAGGAGAATTATGATTCAAGACTCTCGTGTAATTTTGAATGAAGAATCTCGGTAAACTAGCGACAAAACACGAAGAAATCTTTCATTCCTCGCTGAGATCGTTGATTCTTTTACGTAGGACAGCAGAAAAGATGTCGACAACTGCAAGGTGTTACTAGTAGCAGCGTAAACTGCAAGTACAGCAGCAGCAGCTGGTGCTGCATTTCTTCTATATAACTGGACATCCATTTATATACGACAAAAGAGAATATTTTCGCAGTCTCATTTCCCTCGTTTTCCCTCTTTCTATTTCAACTCGGATATATATTCTCCTCTCAATATGTAGGATCGATCGTTTTACCCATCGCGTCGACGTAACTTTTATATTCACGTACCCTGTAAGCGTATATCACCAAGAGCTTGTGCATTCGCACGACGAAGCAACGGATAAGAGAAATACAAAAAAAAACTGTAATACTACACAGCATGATGCACACAGGAAGGAATATGGGGAAGTGGTATGAAGCCTCAGAATGTTGAAAGAAAAAAAAGAGAAATACGAGTGTATGTGTATACGTTATTATATGAATCAACTATTTTATGAATGTTATTTATACGTGCTCGCGAAGGGGTTTCAGAATTCATCGTGTACTCTATTAATGATGTAAATGGAATTCATTCGAATAGGTTTCTCGTTGATATTGTAATTAATACTTATAACATGAAATCAAACTCGTAGTCCAAATTGCACGTGCGAAGAATACATTTTAAAGAACTGAAAACAACACCCTTTTTTTTGCGTTATTCACACTTTTTGTACTGAATTTTGAAAATAACAATATCCGGGGAATTTAATTTGTGATTGTAATTTCAAGAAGTTTCAAAATGGAGATTGATTCCATAATGCAATTACCGAAGATTCAGGTCACAATAGGGAAGATTTCCCGGCATCAAATGAGAAATTATAAATCGAACACGTATACAAGTTGAATACATCATCTTTCTCTGCGATAACTAAAAAAAAATACGGAAAAGCAATTTAATTACGAGGACATAACTATATACGTCTTCCGGACATAATGGAACCGTGATGTACAAACGAAGTCAATCAAGGTTCTAGTACAATGGATGAACAATAGAATCCCTATCGAGGGTGCCATCGTTGACTGAGAATACACAACACCTTCTCCTACAGCGTTCGAACTTTGCCTCCAATAATCGTGCGCCTCACTTTCCTTGATATACCATGTCGCTGTTTACAATGCAGATAAGATGATCAACTGCAAAGTTGTTTTTCGCATATATTTGCAAGATCAACCGATGTGAGAGATGGAATAAATAAATAAATACATGAGAAAGAAGGATCTGCGTGAGACACATGAAAAAGAAACGAGAAAATAGTGTGAGACTTGAAAAGCAGAGAATCAAGTGAAAATACGAAAAGATAGATATCCGCGAGTCGTTATGCGGAAAAAGATAGATTCTCGTTGAATAGAGACTACGAATGAAATTGTATGCACGTACGTACAGTAGAATTCTGTGTACACAGAACAAAGACAGTAAAAAAATCACGAGGAGCTTAGAAAAATCACTTCTATTTCGTTCTTCGTGCCTCCTTCTGCTTCTCTGATTTCCGAATGTTGATATATCTTGTTCCATGTGTTTTTTTTTCTATATGTACACGTACAATGCAACTTCACTGTATATGCAACGCTTGTATACTCCAGACGTTATAGGCGTTCGTCGTATATGCATCGTTGTCTATTTATGGTTACTCGTTTATTCTCTGAGAAGTTACGTTCCTGTTTTCTTACATAATCTCGTGTTATCAATATACACAAGCTTAATCAAATTTGAGAAGAAACGAAAATCGATATTTCAAACGCGCACCCATTCAAGTCATAATTCTGTGAAATTGCACAGCAATGTTGTAACTTTTTGTTGTTAAAAACAGACTTTTGTATCACACTCTTTTCACTGAAAAGAGAAATGAAAAATGGAATACAACTTCGCCTGCGGAGAGACACAAAATGAGGAAATATAAAGAGCAAACGAGAGAAAGAGAAAGAGAGAATGAACGAATATTAACAACGCGTTTGGGCAGACTCCATCGTTAACAGGGTTACGGGTGAAATACCTTCACAGTCCACTGAAATTTCATGCTGTGTTCTATCTCTCAAAACGACGCTTCAAATGCCATAGTGAGATCTACATACATCCAACTTCTGTAGGTATATCATCTCTTCCACTTCTCTTCCGTTTCTCGGATCAACCACCTTGGTTTTCTCTTTCAGTCTGGAATAGGTCGTATGAATAGATAAACGTAACAGATGTTTTCCCTACCAAATATCAAAATGATCAAAAGGATTAAAAAATTCCAAGGATTTTATTGATGATGATCGTTGCCCACGGTACCGTGTTGTCGAAACTTCTCTGTTCGTGATGTACAGTACCGAGTAATCATATGCTGGAATTTTTTCCTGCGCCTTCACTCTGGTATCGTATTTCGCTGTTTCTAAACGTTGAATCGTTGTTTGGAATAATACCGCGGTTTATTTCACCACCGAATGTAAAAACTCTCTACGGTAGAGGTATTTCAGTACAACTCAGAAGAATATGAATGTATCACGCACAGAGAGAACATGAGAATATCGTTTTGAAATATTGTAATTCACTTGAGTTCTTTCTAGAGAAACGAATACACTTGTGAAACCATTTCCGAATGTACTAAAGGAATTGATGTGATGTATCGTGAATCTGTATTGAAGTCGCTACCATTTTCAGAGTTTCAAAGATGAGATTTTTGTTTTGGAATGAACGTTTTGTACAAACGAATCTTCATCTGAAAAACTGCTGTATGATCTCAAATGAAATCAGTCATTCGTAATCTTGCTCTGATAACATTCTTTTGATGAAGATTCAATGTCTTCAGATTTCTATAGAATTTTAAAAAGTTGAAACATTCAGGGATGACTTCCCGATTTTATATATATATATATATATATAAAATATATTGAATCATGTATAAATTATACATAATTTTGAAAATTCTTTCACTCGAGTTGGATCCGTCGGTTAATTCAATTCAGATGATACTGACTCGGTCTGAGTATAAAAAAATCATGAAAATAGAAAATCAATGTTTTCTTGATCTCGAGGGAAGAGCCTGAATGTTTTTGGTCACGATTCAATACTTTTCGAGTACGTGTACTGGAATCCTGATGATCTTTCGGTGATTTTCGTCTATCGCTATACAACACTGGTAGGATCTTCTGATTGAACATCCAATTACATATGATGGAAGCAAAGTTATTGACGTAGCTGGAAAATTCATTCACATTTTGAAATATGCGAATCATGAATTTTGACTTGAAATAAAATTCAAACGAATCCCTCTTCATTCTCTGGGATTTGGATCAATCGAATCGAATTTGAAGAACTGATATCGAATCAAACTGGAGCAACAAAAAAGTTCAAGAGACGATTCATGAACATACTTGGGTAATTGAATTCCAATGAGCATGCATGATATATTTCGAAGCAGTCATTTTCAGTCGTCTTGGATATTCCATGAAGTATCACATCCCGTGAAAATGATTTCTCAATTACGATAACGAGGTCTACCAATCGATCCAAGCGCCATTTCTCTAAGAATGCGATAAATATCCCGAATTTCAAAATCTTAAATTTGCATTGTCTCGATAGAATTTTAACACAATTTCAAAAATAATTGTGACATTTTTCCTCATCAAATGATAGCAGCAAAATTCTCCTATCATAGAAGATTTTTTTCCCATGATTCGATAGAGTTTCTTCTCACTTTTTTGGAGATTCAACACGCAAGAAATAGAATGATTTTTCAAAATCGAGAAAAACTTTCCTTTTTTTTTATGAGAAAACAAGTTCCCCTCGATCAGGGGATGAAGTCTATCACTGAAGTAGGGAAGAACTTCTCATATTTTGTTATGATTCAACTTCGAATGGTATTTCTAGTTCACTAATAAAATCCAGAAATAATTCAATACATTGCAATTGCAGGATTTTTAGATTCAAGATAGGGTAGACCGAGGTGAATCGGATCACTTTTTTTTCAATGAATAAAAATGATCGGAAGGAGAGTTTTTTCAGTGGGTCTGTGGATGAATTCTAATTGTATACATCTTTGACTTGAGATCTATGCGAAAAAAGAATATTCAAATACCCAGTGGTAGGAGGTCGTGGTAGAAGGTCCATTGCAATCGGATAATCCGGAGCGGAGATATGCGCGTTCGCAAAATCACAATTCTTGTAACATTATTCCTTCCTGTCTCCCATTCCTCAGTGAGAATCAAATTGAAACTCATATGGGACCACTATTACCTCGGTCCACAATTGTGATAAAAATTCCATAAAGATCGGATTATTAGAACGGGAGGTATGCGCGTTGGCAATTATAGGGGGAGGGGCACACATCCAGACAGACACGGAACCAACGAATTTCTCCGAGTTCGGAGAAACATTATGGTCTGAGAAATTTTGAATTTGGAGACAATCATATTTTGGATCTCTCGAAACGATCACGAAGCTTCCCTCTAACGAGGAAGCAAAACTTCATAGCAAAACCAACTTGTGGATCGAATAGGGTTGATTGAATCGGTTATTGCTATAATTGCAGGGGTACAAATCAAATCCACAAACTCCATGAAGTAGGACTAATGCATTTCTAGTTCATATCATGATTCAGACTTCAAAGTAAAGTGCATGTTCACTTCACAAAACAATGTGACTGAAGACAATTACCATAAACGCAAGTACCACTTTTGCCAGTAAATTGTCACTAATGGTTTCTCTCCTCACATAACTCATATCCATACATCTGATATATCCAATCGCAATACATTGAATACAATTGAATGGAGAATTCGTTTGTTTCAACAAACTATCATTAGATCAAGGATTGTTATTGCCTCTAAGGGTAGTCATAATTTGACGACTGTGTTCAAACTATCTTCAATTATCATACCGAGATCCGACATGTTTCAATAAATGGAATGTGTTTCACGCAATTTCATGTGATGAATCCCTTTGCATTTTAATAGTAGTTGATTAGGTCCATAGTATTATTCTTGAGAACACAAATATTTCAAACTTATAGAACGTCAAATAATTCTTGAATTTCAGAGCAATGGAATGAAAAATAAACTTGGCATGACTTGCAATGACGATTGTAACAATTCTCAACGTAAATTTTGAGAGTATGAATTTAGACTTTCAGAATAATGAGATACGGTGACTGGTTTGCAGTTAAAGTGATAATAATCACCGTTCCTCACGAAGGGAATCGATTCGTTGGAAATTCAACCTCCAAAATTGCATTTTCTTGAAGGGTTGCTGCTGCGTTAAACGTTCAATCATTGAGGAATATTATCAGGATAACTCGTATTGTCTAATGTCATCAACCGAAAATGAGACATTCCAATTGCATAACACGATGACAATTATCTTTGGCATTGTCTTGGCATTAGAAAGGGACTGGTGAGACATTACAAATGGTTTCCAGATTCATGTTACTCCTTCCATTAAGTCAAACATGAATTATTGTCGATTATATTTAGTTCATTCTATTTGCGCTTTAAGTCACGTTCCTCGAAGAGGATTGGATAAAATGAATGAATCAAACGAGGAAATTTTCTGTAAAGGAAGAATTATTTGTACTTTCACTGCAAAAACTGGTATCTTATTCTAAGATACTTTTGTAGTGACTTTTCAAACATTTCAAAATGTTACTGTAATCATATTCAAAACACAAAATTGTTTAAAAGCTGTAAGTAGGCACCCGTGAAAAAATCGTCCACGCGTGATCAGGCCTCATTCATCAGGCGTGCTCAGGCGTGACCAGGCCTCAATTTTGTACCCACGTGATCAGGACTAATCACGCTCAATCACGCCCAATCGCGCTTGATTATGCTTCATTATGAATAAAGAATTCAGGATTAATTAGCTATTTGTGAGGAATAAAACTGTAACAATTTTATAAAAGACTAATTTATTGTCAATCATTTCTACTCATTGTGCTTATGTAGTTTCCAGTTCTCAGGCATGATCAGGCATGATCAGGCGTGATCAGGCGTACGCGAATGTGTTCGGGGCTGACTTGGCCTGATAAAACATGTACATTCGTGATAAAAAAATCAACATAGCGTCATTTTGTATGGATACTTCTCATTTAGTACAATTTTGAATGATCATGGGCGAAAATGGTTTGTCTGGCATAATCGCACGCGGTCAAGCTCAATCACGGGTTCCCACGTAAGTACGAAATTGAAGCCTTCTCAGTCATGACGAAGCTGAAAAATGAACGATGAGGCGTAGTCAGGCCCAACTGCGTGCGATCAGAGTTGAGTACGAATAATTTTGCCAAAAAATGTCCATGATCAGGCGTCAACACGCCTAATCACACCTGAACGATTTTTTCACGGGCATATAACCTCGAATTACTATTACGTCAACGTCAAAGTGAAGAACAGGAACAATGTATACAAAATGTATATTGTGCCATTTTGAAACAAAACTAAACGAGATTCTAATCAACTGTATGATGAAAAATCATTGATTCAATCCATTTTTTCAAGTTGAATGTCATAAATCACACTTCTATGATCTGCTTTGAAAACAAACATATATAAACGTCAGTGTCGCGACATAAGATACTGATTTTTCCCAGTTAAAACAGTCAAGTGTTTGATTTGAATTATCAAACATATCATATCTTATTTTGAGACATATCTTCGACGGCAATTTTTGCAGTGTTGTTGAATGATTGGTGGATTCAATGTTTAGGGAAATCTAGTCATCGTGAGACCTATGGAATACCTTTAATTACCAACCGAATCGTGCAGCTTTGTGAATAACGCATTCCAAATGATTCTGTGATAACCTTAATCAAAAATATTATGGGATCAGTAATTTCCCGAGGAGGAATTGATAATCCAAATGAATTACACACAATGCCCGTTTATTATTACCGGATAAAGGGAAGTAACATGAATCATAACCAACGATGAATTATGGGCCATTTAATCGAGAGATACGCTTTCAAGAACGCAATAATACCAGATATAATATTCGCTCTGATAGTTGAGATTTTTCAACGGTGTATCAGTGTATTATCTTCTGCGCCTGATTCAGAGCTCAATTGAAAACAACGTTAACGACAATTCGGTCTTCGATAATGACAATACTTCCATTGGAACGTAAACGCGTTAGGTGGTTCAAATGTGTACACTGTAATTCATGGAAATGAACAGAAATCAATGCTCTCGTACATTCCAATGCAATTCGTTAAATGCAACCGAACGCTTCTAACTATTGGGAATTCATTAAAACATTATGCATTTGCAATGAAGATTTCCACGTTGTTCGTGATAGAGTTTTGATTTTCACATCATGTAGTGAACTGTGACGAGTCGCTAGGATGTAACAAAAAACTGGAATTCTACTATTCAATTTCAATGAATTTACAGTAAAAATTGTTTCCAGGGATACTGGTCAAAGACTTTAGTCGGATTCTTTCCAAAAATAATCCTCCATATGAAAAGCATAATCTAGTAGAGACGAAGTGGGTGAATGTCTGTGACCTCTTAACCGGTCAGTTATTTGAAAAATACGAGGTTAGATCCTCACGTACGAGAACAGACGACACATTTACACGTTGTTAATTGGAAATCGGCTTAAGTCGATACCGATGATGGGATTTGGGATGTAAAAGCGGATATGGATGTCTATGTAATACAGACGGGAAGAAGAGAGTAAACGGAGATAAACTGGGAGGTATATGCATCGATTTATGCCCAGGTTTATCGGTGGGAGGCGAAACTGAGGGAGAGAAATAGAAAATGAAATGCGTATATGTGAATATGTACATTCCCTCTACATAATATCTACATGGAATAGATGTACAATGTATATATGAAGAGACCATGGCACCATGTGGTGGAAAACAATGGAAACCGCTGTAACCAGAACGAGGGATCCGTGGCAACGTGCTATTAAACGCTCAAGTGATTTTCTCTGGCCCTTGTGAAGAGAGAAGCAAGCGAAACTGCACGAGTTGCTAATACGTATACCGAGTAGGTAAATAGGTATATGCGCCGCATGAAGAAGATTGTCAAGTAGAATCGGTGGTCTCAACGGCGAAAGAAGAAAAAATGAAAATTATGACTATGGAAATAAACATCCATCGAAGCCCAAGACAAATGGGAACCGTCGTGAATAATCGCTGCAGTTTCCCGTTGAGTGGTTCTGATCAAAAAGTTCAGAACCTCATGCATATCTGCAATATTTTACCGCGTCGCGTCGGTCGCGTCTTTCGAATCAACGACACGAATAAGAGAAACTGAAAAAAAAACTGTGTCATCAATTTTTATATTCACAATTGAGTGACGGTGGTGTTCGCTATTGAAAATCGTTGTTACGAATTTTATTCATTTTATTTCCCTCTTC
This sequence comes from Gonatopus flavifemur, assembly GCA_018340375.1. Taxonomy (NCBI): domain Eukaryota; kingdom Metazoa; phylum Arthropoda; class Insecta; order Hymenoptera; family Dryinidae; genus Gonatopus; species Gonatopus flavifemur. The sequence goes on along the minus strand of JAFFJZ010000003.1, from coordinate 41,483,148 downwards.
TATAGGAAACGATTGTAGACTGATTCTATTATTAGATTCCGATATTTCATATTCAATAGAGAAGAGGTATATACTTTGTACAGCGTGGATGAAATGATGGATGGATGGATGAAATGGTTGAATCGGGGGGAGAAAAAAACCGTTTCTCAAATATATTCCATCTCTACAATCGTAAAAAGATAGGAAGAATGGAAAGTTGGGACGATGCACCGAAGCGAGCGATCGAATGAAATGGTTCAGATTTTGAGATAGTTTCTGAAGAAGTCTTATACGAGTTTACTTCATTTTATGATTTCATTTTCAATTTTATGCTTTGTAATCACAAACGATTTTATTCGTCACTTATTCGTTTGCCCTCGACCGCGTTTTTCAATCCCATTCTGCGTTTCGTCATGATTAAATAGAAAATCATTGCGTACGCGTTAGGAGAGGAGCTAGTGAATCCCTCTATCGAGTCAATCGTTCGGATTGTACGAAGGAATACTTGTCCGTGGTAGAAATCTTATAAAGCTGAATCACTTGGTATACATGTTTCTACCAGACGAAACAAATTCGTAGTCAGATTATAAACGATTTAACCATACTTCCCTCAATTTCCCAGCCAAGAGAACAATAAGTGTACGATAATTTAACATGAATCTTGTTGAGGTTGAGATACACGTTAATGAACACGTACAGAATTATCTTCCACTATAATCGAGTATATTCCACGATTCCCATACTTCATTTCGTAATCTTTGTTATTATCTTTGGAAGCATTTACCAAGTACGTGATGCTGTTTATTACCTTGCTGTTACATAAAATCCCGTACACGTTGTTTTGTAGGGACAGGCGAATTTTAATTAGACAAAATCATTGTGAGAGCAAATTTACGTAGTGAATACAACACCAGTAGAAAAGGACGAACACAGCCAGACAGAACAATAACGACACATCAATCAAATCGAAAAGCAACTAAATTCATTGGAAATGAAGCATTGGAAATTCAGTACAACAATATCTCATCAGTGTTTATTATTGAAGCGTTATTGGCCCCAATTTTGTTGGTAAACACTCTCCCTCGTGTATTTTGGCGAGTAGGAAAACTAGCTCACCCCAATAGGATATTTTTTTCCCCCATCTAAAGAAGACGTACACCCGATATGAGAGGATGTTCTTCATTGAAAGAAAATTTCCGCAAGTCAAGAAAATATCGAATTGGTTTAAGAATTCCCTTTTCCCTCTCTCTCTCTCTCTCTCTCTCTCTGTCTCTCAGGGTAGGTCGATGATATGGAGAATTTAGAATTCAACGAAAAGACAAAACGAATGCTAGGAATACGAAAGAAGACGTACAAGTTTGTTGTTCGAAAAATACTTTTCGTTACTGAATCGAGTGCACGACTAACTCAGCGGTACTCATGCGAAAATGTTTTCACAGACAGTACACTCCGAATTCAAACTGGACATAGAACAATTGAAGTGAAGAAGAATCTAGGAATCCGATGACGCAACAGAGTAGAGTTGCACTAAACTTTCGACTTGTTTCTTGATCTTCCAATTTCATGAAAAGTATTCGGTAAAGACAATGTGAAAACATAATGGTGAAACTTGTGGTATCCAACTTTTCCTTCCTGGAATATATTTTATGGTCAGAAGAATGAGAGGATTAATTATACAAATCATGATTAAATATTATTACAGACTCAAAAAAAAGCGATTGACCTTTGCACAAACATTTTCGTGAACTAAATAGAGTTTCCCTCCGACGAATACGATGGTACTTGGCGTTATTCCAAGAAAGATCTTCGTTGCGTCTCTTATCGGATGACAGAAGTTTTCAGTAGCGGAGCATTGGAGGAAACCGTCCTTTTAAGAACGATCAACTACTGAAAAACAATTACAATCTCTATTTGACGAGATAGAGGTTCTTTTCTTTCAATCACAATTAAAGCATGAAAAGACAAATCCAACTTCTTGGCATGGCTCTCTTCACGGTTTTTGTTAGCATTTCATCAATAGCTGGAATTAGAGAATGAGATCATTTCATTTTCTTCGTACAATCCCCTGTTCAATTTTCCGAATATCTAACAGAGAATGGAATCCTCGAATCTTTTGGTTAAGCGATTATCGCAAATGTATATCCCTCAAGAACGACGACTCGAAAAAAGAATACAAACTACTCAAAGTCTTTTCTACTTCCACTCAAGGTGCTTCGAAACACAGTATCGTGAGATAAAATATCCTTCTCTCCTCGCTATCGTACAATTCATGAAGAAACGTTTAAAATGAAATTTACATCAGACTATTTCATCGGCACGTTGAATGCTCACATTCACGCGGAGAGTATAGAAAATTCTAGTCAGTTCTATGATACGAAACAATAGAAAACTATACACCTCAACTTAACGTCATAGCGTTAAGCGTTGAAATCGAAACACGGATCCAAGGTAATATGCTCTTGAAGATCTAAACGTTCCGTTCACCTCTTCCTCCACTCTCCCACCCTATTTCTCTCAACCATATTTCTTCTCCCCTCTCTCTCTCTCTTTTTCATTCCAAACGTGACATAAGGGACGAGGAATATACAGGGAATAGTGTGAGCAATGACTTAAAGCATACCATTCCTGAAAGCATGTTGGTGTTATGCGGAATTTGGACGCCGTTGGACTCGATACCCTTTCACCTCGAACAGAAAGGCTCTTTTCTCTTCTCTGCTTACTCGCTCGCACACGTATACACATAACCTTAACACAGCTTATACCACGGCCTAGTATGCCAACTCACAAATCTTCTCTCGTAACAAACTATTTAAACATGACTTCGTTTCTGAAGGTTCAAACTGTGCCTCGTAAATCTTTTCCTACCCTCTGACCTCCTTCGCTATCCGCTGAAACGTATCTCAGGAATTGAAGAACAACGCATATAATTATAATTATTCTTCATTCTTCGAAAATTTCATTCAATTCTTTCAGCTCTGCATAATTATCTTTTCGAGGCGAAGCGGAGGAAATGATTCATTTCACTCGTAATTTATCCTATGAAATTTGCCAACCTACTCTGATCAAATATGGGAATTTCAAGCATGAGATGATGCATTAACATATCAATGACTGCCAAGAAATATCTTGGAATATCACGCGAATGATATTCATTGTAGAGTTCAAGAGTGTTCTACTGAAATTAAAATTCAAAATTACAAGAGGAAGGGAGGATAATTTCATTCTCTTCTATCTTCACGTTAGAATATGTAATATCTAAATAATGAAAATTCAAACCCCATACGTGAATGATATGAAAGTATTTTCAAATCACCTATATCTTTTGATACGTAGTACATCGCGGGGAACTGAATAGATATTGGAATGAGTAGCGCTCTTTGATCACACATAAAAAGAGAAAGTAAATAGCTGCTCGATACCATTCGCATTGAAAAACGAAATATTCACTTGAGATTTTCCTGTTTTTCCGCTATTTATGTTCATTAAAAGAGAGTTAACCCAAGATTTACTCTTCCTCTCTTCTTTCAATGTACAAACTCATTCTAAACGGTGGAGAGTTCAATGGTATTTGATACACATTATACAGAATGAGGAAATGTCTACAGTATTCTGAGAGAGCTGAGATACATTGCAGAGAGAAACTATTACGTTTATTACAACAAGTTGGAGATTTTCAAATCAAACCAAGGTTTGGAATTATATACTTCATGCAACGTTTAAAATCGATAATTGTTTCATGAATAATGAGAACCTTCTATTTCAACTCCGGAGGAAAAATCAGACAAATGGAACAACCGTATGCAGATGGGAAATATTGCTACGCATTCTCGCTTCATGATGATTGGATTCAGTTGATTCATTTGATGTGATAACTTTTGTCGTTTTTAATAAACATACGAATGTATTTCTGTTACGCATACGATAATGATTTCAGTATCAAGTAAAGTTTGATGCCATTGAACCTCTCTGACATTGCAGTAACGCTTATCCACATCTAATAAAGTGAAAAACGTAGTTTCATCCAATATTGAATTTTATCTCATATTCTTTATGATATATGTGCTGGTTTATGCGATGAAGAATATTTATGTGTACATTATACGTGAAGAACAGTGAGAAACTTTTAACATTCCCATTCCATATATTCAGGCAACGTGTACTGAGTATTGAACAACGGATATGTTCACGTTCAATGGAGAAATGTGAATTCCTTGAATGAAAGAAGCGCTGGAAGTCTATTTAATAAAGATTTCTGAATCGAATTTCGTTCTATTGCAAAGATTGAGAAATTCGTCTAGGATGCAATTATAGTGTTCATGTAATTGTTAATCAACAAAACTGATGCATCTGAAAAAAAAGTTCAAAAATTCGTCTTCCGCTGTGGGTGGGAATGATGTGTTAGTCAAGAGAAGTATCTTTGTGTCAAATCCACTTGCTGTTATACGTTAAGGTTATTGCACTTTCATTGTAACATCTTCATATTATGATACATTTTGTTGCGTGAGGTCGTTACAAGTATTCTCCGTCACCAACTGTCACAAACAGTCTTGCCATAAGCTTCAACTCTCTTTTGGGAATGTTGGGAAGAGATCGTAAGGATCTGAAACTGCTAGATATAAATCATACATAGCTATCATCAATTCTTCTTATTGGATCTATCATCAACTATTCAACACGACTGTTATTGACGTGGATTTATTATATATCCCCTCAAACATATTCTCAACTCTCAAATTGTAACGTCTTTTTCAGCACCCGTTAATGGAAATCATTTTAATATATTCTAAAAAACAACTTGCAAAAATTCATTAACGTAGTTTAAGCAATCAATTTTGAGAGTTTACAATTTGGATTGCCAACAGATATTACAAAACGAAGAAAAATGTGGAATTCCGATGGATTTTCAAACATCTGAAGAATTCCGAAAAAAATAAAATGAAGCATGGTTTGTCCCAAACTTGATTTGGGATACTTTAACCATCATACGTTGATCCCGTTTGAAAGGATAACATAAAATAAAATGACACGATAGACGCTTCTACATGATTATTAAATTAAAATGTAAAATTTTGAACTTTGAACTTTGAAATCAACTAATCCAGTTGAACCAACTTTTTATTTTGGTCTGGACAAAAATGACTCATGATTACGTTTGAGGGTTAATGGAAGTGAACGAGAGAACGTTTTATTCCTTCTAATTTTGAAATTGAATAATTGAAACACAGCGACCCCCACGTAATTACACAAGAGTCATATCACCCCAGTTTTAAAACGTAAATTTCATCACATTGCATCAAGCTCAAGATCTATTATACGTATTGAAATTGTAGGTCAAATTATGTGTCTAAGAAGATCTCGTCTGCTTTTCTTTCTTTGATCTCGCGATCCATTAGCAGTCTGCCGCTGGTATAAATACGAATCTTCTTTTCAGTACCAATACAAAAAGAATAAATACTCATTCCACTGGCTTTCCCTTTTTTTTCATCACACAAACTTCCATACTTTAGAATTTTTCACTTCAAAAGCTTTGATCTGTGAGCAGAGTCAATGTAACCAATCAAAATAAAAAAACCGTATCATCTTCTTGTAAGAAAAATAAGCACGGAGTCACAAAGACGTCAAATCAATTCAAATGACCTTGAACATCAACCGAATCCCATCAAAGGTTGTTCTCATTCAGATCGAATATTTTTATTCCCCCAAAATATCCACTGAATTCCCCCTCATCACTGATCACACGAATACACTCATTTTCATAAATGAAAATACGAGAACCGCGCCAGGTATTGGCAGATATTATAGTGCTTTGGTACAAAATCGCGATATGTGAATCGCGCGCACCGTTTAACTCGCACGCATATAGAGCTGAAAACACATTCAAAGCGGAACTGTACACGGTTAGATATATACGGAATATGAAAATGAAAAATGGATTCACGTAGCACTACGTAACGTCCCCCCTTCAACTTCACCGATTTGCGCAGTTGTACATTTTTTTGAAAATAAGTACTGATTTATCGCCGATAATTGGAGCACTGACCTCAATTAATTTCAGCCTGTCAAAATGTTTTCCGCTGTTCAACTATGTCGCGATGAAAATAAACTATCAATGTTTTCAGTCCACTTGAAAAATACAATGTGTTTTTTCAAGTATCGAGGGGATACCTGCTGCGCTCGTTCAAATGTATTTTCCATTGTAGGAATTTTGCTGCTGTTCCCTGAGTGATTTTGAATGGTAGGAGCTGCTAGCAGGGATGAGAAAACCAATATTTGAATATCAACGTACGGCATGATTTATATATTCCTGTAAATATCAACAAATAACATTCAATTTGATGAATACTATTCTGATTGTTGTTCGACATTTTTATGTACTGATGAATACAATATTGAGTCGAGAGGGAACAAATCAGCGGAGTAATCGTCTTGTCATGTTGAAGAGAAATGATGGATGATGAATGTTGTACGATAGATACAAATATTGTACAGATATCAATCTCTTTCGTGCGTAATATTACGTTATTGAATCATATGGGATACACAACTTCATACTTAGCGTGAAATATATGATATAACGAAAGAACTACCTGGAGCAGCAGGAATAGAATAGATTTTGAAACGTGACACTCTTTTTAGATGGAAAGAAACTTTTTTAATCCTCTTCAAAGTCTTCTACTAGAAAAAATCGATTGAAGAGGGAAGGAAATATTGATTGAAGAATGAGCCAAATCTCCCTTGCTACAGTATTTATTTACTTTTTCCACGAGTATGAATACATATTTTTGAGATTCTTCAAAAAGCGAGCAAAGCATGAAGTATACGTATTACGTAGTGGATAAGGTTAGAGACAGCAGTATATGATCAGACAAGGCGAACAAGCGTAAATGTGAAAGTAGAGAAAAGAATAAGTATTGAAGTAAGTGGAATAAGAAAAAGAAAAAATATGCAAAGAGTAGAGGCAGAAAAGCGGTAAATACTGAACAAAGAAAGAGAAAAAAAAACAACAGAATACAGGTAAAGTAGGAGGAGGAAAAGAGGCAAGAACATGGAAAACAAGGTGCAATAGGGAAGAAAATATAATCAGAATACGGAATTGGTTGAATGGTAAAGGGAATGAATAAGATTCAAAAAAGGATATAAGAGGAGTGGACAGAGGCAAATGCTTTTGTAAAAGCGGAAAAACGCCTAGGTCACCACATACCACGCGTCTAGTTTCACTTTTTTGAAATTAAATTCAGTACATTAAAATCAGGACACTAAAATTTCTCTGTAGAGTATATCATCGACCAAGAAAGCATTCAACCTCACAAAAAACAAAACTCTAAACTTTTCTAAACTCTAAGAGAATTCCATTCTCTCATAAATCTACTACAAAAAAACTGTACTGTTCAACTCCAACTTTTTAGATTCTCGCTTTTAACCAGTTTTACAATTTTTCTTATTTTCCTCTCGTTCTCTTCCCCTTTGTTTCTCCTCCTTCTGTCGCATTTCCTTCAATTCCTCGTTCCCCAAATTTATGATGTAATAATTCAAAAGCAATTATAAATTCGAATTCCGATGTTGCATGTTTCCTATTCAAAAGAATATGAATATAATTTCTTCTCACTATTAGTTAAGATTCGTCCCACATCTCATGACGGAATATAAAATCTCCCCACGTTCAAACGACGAGTGAAAAATCGATCCATTCTCGTTGGGTTAACACGAGACCTCTCTCTTATTTTAACTTCTCGCAGGTCTATTTTTCTCCCATACAGATTCACCTTTTTCACTTTGTATTGGAACATATTTAAGCCAGGAAGTGAACGAGGTTTAAACGTAACCAACCATAATTTCTCTCCTTAATTCACATTATTCACAGTAAATACGATAGAACGGAATCTGTGATGCCAGGTATACACACGTGTAACTAGGTATAGGATATCTCTCAAGTTTAACATAGCAACGGATATTGTTATATGTTGTGGAAGAAATTAAGCACCCCTCGTTCTACTTCGTTTTTTCTCTAACCATAAGTCAAGAAGAGAACAAAGTTTTATTTCTGAAAAGAAAACTCAGTAAACAGGGTTTTATTTATCATAATATTTTTGTGAATGTTTTTTTATTCCTCAAAGTGATGGAAATTCATCAGAATATCACAAAAGATGAGCCGAAAATGCGTGGAATTATTATGATAAATGAATGTGAAGACGTGAGTATTGACCTCAAGGCACGAAAAAAATGCTGTCTCCTGTTGGCCAGGAGTCGAAGATATCAGAAGGTGACGAACGTGACCAGATCCAAACTCTTAGAGGATAAATCCCTGGGTTTTCACGGGTATAAACTTTGATGATATTATACGGTCGATTCTATGTTTTCCATGTGAAAATGCTGATCTCCTTTTGGGGGACCCGTACATTCAATCACTTTTTACCAAAACTCGACCGTTTTTGAAATACCGAAGGATGAAAAACATCACCAGGCCTAGGCTCTTGGGAAATCGTTTGCAACAAATCATTCTAAAGTCCTCCACGGGAATACAAGCGGCATGGTGGTAGCAGAGTTGTTTGTGACGAACTATGTAAAAATCCTTGGTTAAAATCAAAATATTGTTCTGAACAGCAACTTTAGGATCCAATCTTGAGAAGTTGATGACCATACTATAGCAAAAATCTTGCATTTCGATAAAGCATTGTGATCATTTCATTCATGTTATTGTTGATGATTCGATTGAGTGACTGATTTCACGTAACTGTTTAATTGTATTTTGGTTTGGAAAAAAACAGTGTTTTGACATTTGGTTTGTAATCATGATGATGAATACGAGGCTAATTGTTAGGAAATGGAAAATTGTCCTCGAGTGTTGAAGCGAAGAATCTATTATCGTGTTCATCATTTTCATGAAAATGCATTTTGACCTCTGATTTTTTTTCAGATGAGTTTTTCATAAATATAGATTATAATCATCTCAATCGAACTATGTTGGGTATATTTTGAAATTCGATGTTTTGTACAGTCCATCATACGGCGAATAATCACTCACCCAGGTAGAAATATTCTATTGGATCCTATTACGAATGGTAAAATTTCTGATTGAATATCATTGAATTCTACCCTAGTAAAAATTAATCATATAAGAACATATAAGAATCATGTATGATCCATATAAAATGATCCATATAAAATGCATCAAGTATGAATCACATATGGTCATATATGGATTGTATATGGATTATATATGATTCCACACGTTTTCATGGACGGTCCATATATGGATTGTATATGTATTATGTATGAATTATGTATGGGTCACATATGTTTACTTTTTATCAGGGTATTGAAACCTGAGTATCAATTTTCCCAATTGTCAATGAGATTTCATGGAATATTTGTAACACTCAAGTGACACAAGAACATCTCAAACATTCTGCGTTGATTCTGAGATCATGCAAAGAAGGTGCTGATGGGACTATTTTGGATGAATTCGGAAAATACATTCTTAAGAATATGCATGTACTATACTTATCCGAAACAGTCCCATTCGAAGGTTCTATGAATGTTCATAAGATATACCCAGAACTTCAGAGAACCTTCTTAGCATTCCTAGCCTGTTGTGCCACTTAGGCAGGGCAAATTGCAAAAAGTCTGAACGTATGTATTGCATTATAATATTGATTAAAAAGCTTATGTGTAGTTTCCTGGGAATTTGAGTCATCATTTGGCGTATGATGGACTGTACGAATGTGCCCCAGTGCACGAAAGTGTCCCATCAGCATAAAAAATTTAGCTGCTAACACAGGAGAACAACCAGTCATAAATTTTCAAAAGATAATTTTCCTGAAACTCTCTTAGAACAAGAGAATTCATTGAAGTTGCTGTTGTGCTATTTGGGATGTCACTGTTATACCTTGAAAGATCTTATATAGAAAATGAAACACAAAACATTGTTAACGCGTAATTGTGTGGTACTAAATTTTATTCAAAAAAACGTATCATTTGAGTGCGAGAATATTGAATTGGGGATATTCACGGATGAAGGTAGGATCGAATTCCTAATTTCATGAATTCCGCATAGCAACGTTGATAAATTCTGATAACGTATAATGAGCACGATAGAAACGAATACAAAATTACGATTCGTGCAGGTAATACCTGAGATTAAAATTTATGAGCCACGATGTGTGCTACTAGAATTTTACAGATAAGTTATGAGCACCCGATGATCGAGTTTGACGAACGCGCCAAGATGTTAAGGCGAACACCAAAGACGCTTGTAAGAACGAATACGTGTACGTGTATGAATTTTAAACGTTTACTTTCATTTACTCTGTACACGCGAATGATATACCCAGAGGAATGAACGTTCGTGTGAGACGAATTTCAGTACAATATCACGACTCATTGACGTAATCGATTAATATCACGTTTCCTTTGTTCCACACGGTTGATGAATACATAAAAATTCAACGAAAACACGTTATCACGAAAAATTCAAATGAGGAAACGATATAGAATTGAACTGTAATCAAAACTTGATAGTTAAATCCGTTATTTTATTGTACACTTTTGAAAGAGAACAATTTTATAGCAGTTGTAGAAATAGCGAATCACATATACATAAAGTTACTTAGTACCTATACAAACGAAATTTAACTCCGATTCACAACTTGCTCTAACTAATCGCGATCAACGAAGGAATTCCAATATCACATTTGTTTTATTATTCAACACTGCTAACAAAGTCCCTATCCACCAAAAGTTAAAATTCCTGGATATATTTTTCTGATCGTTGAAAAGAATCATGCGATTCCGAATTTCGATTACATTGCAAAATTGTGAATTAATATGATCTCATGGTACTACTATATCATGCAAGGAAGATCAACTAAAACGAATTGATGGGGATTTCGAATTCACAAAAAACCCTTATTTTTTCATTTGGCAGAATTCAATCGTATCGAGAGGGATAAAATTTGATTGCATTGAATTTTACATCAAATTGTTAAATTCGTAATTCAGTCCAAACTGACGAATTTAATGGAATTGTTGAGGAGTGCTGATGAAAACGATTTTTTTGAATACCTCATTCATCAACAAGTTCACGAAAATTTGCTTATTGATAGAATTCGAATTTTGAAATGAAGGAATCCGATGTTACGGAAATGCTTTATCAAATATTTTTTCATTCATATTTTCCTTTCACAGCGGGTTTGACTTACAAATCATGACACGCTCATGAATTAAATATTCATTATGAGAAAGAAAAAATGTTCTGATCTGATTGATAACAACCATTGACTCCCGCTCAAGACGAGTAGTAAATATCGATAAAAATAAACTCAGGAATTGGAAAGTCTTCACCAAGGTGATAACGATTAACGAGTATCAGACACTGGAAGGCAAAAAAATAGCAATCATGTTCTCTTTCCGAGAATTCTCCGATGGAATGAGGTATACTTTACAAGATCCCTGCAATCAGCCCACGAGATTCTTGGAACGCAGTGGTTGAAAAATACTGGAAACATTGCGCCCCAAGTATCGTTTCAATTGAATTGTCTGGTTATCAAGAACCTCGTGTTGATACATTGATGCTTCACGAAGAAAAGAATTTTCTTCCATGAATTCTTTTTACTACTTTTTACAATGATAACTTCGAGAGACGTTGACATTTTACAATTACCTGCTCTTGAAATCTCTTTGAGTAAGAGTCCAGTATGGAGAAGAGAAAATGTCGCAACTCTCAAGGGAATTTCAATCTCATTCCAATCTTTGGAATGGAAAATTTATGTGGAGGAGAAACAAATTCTACTAGTGTGAAGAAAGTGTACTGGATGGGGTGTAAAATATTATCGTCACTCATTGATGTGTTATAGTATAACATGTTTCATGAAAGAACATATCCCAGTGTGCAATAGATAGAGTGAATACACAGGATTGAAATACGCCATGGATGTATCGAGAATTTGTAACTCTCCATTTAACATGCCGATCGTTAGTTCAGGTCGTGAAGACACGACTTACGAATGTATATATACGTATATGTGGGCATATATACCGTTGAGGGACGATGAATAAGTGAACATTGTCTCCCAGATTGCTGAAATAGAAACCACATACTACAAAAGCACAAATATTATTCATGCTGATGAACTCCAATTCTACAAAGATGTAATTGAAAGATGCGAAATGCAGTACTGCATTCAAAGAAATTTTCGAGATTACTGTAACTGAAACGCCTCAACCAAATATTCTTAGTAAAAGCTCAACAAACGCCCAAAGTCTCGAAGACATGTACAAGATATCTTTAGGAATACATTTAAATGACATCATAGAAGAGATATCTTCAAGATATGTTGAAATGATATCTTTTAGATATCTTAGAGGAATGCCAGGAACATGTCTTTGAGGTAATTCTGGAGGACATCTTTTAGATGTCGAATCAGCATAGTCTAAAAGACATCTTGAAAGAGTTTCTGAATATCTGTTACACATCTTAAGAATTGTCTAAGTAAGAAGGGCAAAAGTCACGCCATATCCCTCTTTTAAAACTCATTAGTGATTCTCTTGTACTGTCTGGGATGTCCTCATGATTTCAAAGAGACATCTCAAAGATATCTAAAACGTATATGAAAAGAATCAAAAATATATCTTGAGGCATGTAAAAGATGTTTTCCACCTGTCTAATACATATCTTAGGAACAGTCGAAAACATATCTTGGAATCATCTGAAAGATGTCTTCCATAAATCTGAAACATATTAAGTGTATAACTTTGCTTCCGCCGTTTTTTCCGAAATTCGAGGCTTTATTGTAAAAAACTGGTCATACATTTATGATTCAAAGTATTGTCCATCGCTGGCCACTACTTTCTCCCATCTTTCGGGCAGCATACGAATCCCGCGTTGAAAAAACTAGTCATCTCTTGAAGCGATCCACGAATCGATCCAATTTTTTACTTCTTCATGAGACCGGAAGTGCTGGTCAGCTAGGCCGTATGCCATTGATCGAAACAAGTGCTCGTCCGAGGGAGCAACGTCTGGAGAATACGGCGGGTGGGGTAGGACTTCCCATTTCGAAGGTTCTAAGTATGTCTTGACCACTTTCGCAACATGGGGTCGAGCATTGTGATGCTGTAAAATCACTTTATCATGTCTCTCGTTGTATTGCGGCCGTTTGTCTTTCAATGCTCGGCTCAAACGCATTAATTGCGTTCGATAACGATGGCCTGTGATTGTTTCAGTCGGTTTTAACAACTCATAATACACTACGCCGAGCTGGTCCCACCAAATACCGAGCATAACCTTGGAACCGTAAATATTCAGTTTGGCCGTCGACGTGGAAGCATGGCCGGGATATCCCCATAATTTTCTGCGCTTGGGATTATCGTAATGAACTCGTTTTTCGTCCCCAGTCACAATGCGATGCAGAAATCCCTACCGTCTTTACCTTGCAAGCAGCTGTTCACAAACACACAAACGCCGTTCAACATCTCTCGGCTTCAACTCGTACGGTACCCAATTTCCTTGTTTCTGAATCATTTTCATGACTTTCAGGCGTTTTGAAATGGCTGGTTGCGTCACTCCCAATGATCCTGCCAATTCTTGTTGCGTTTGACACGAGTCTTGATCAAGTAATGCCTCCAATTCTGCATCTTCGAAAACCTTCTCTCTTCCACCGCCATGCTGGTTTTCGACGTTAAAATCACCGTTCTTGAAGCGTTGAAACCACTTTCGGCACGTTCTTTCACTGATTGCGGCCTCATCATAGGTATTTGAGAGCATTCGATGAGTCTCGGCCGCAGATTTCTTAAAGCAGAAAATTAAAACCTCCTGCAAATGAAGAGAATTTGGCTCGTAAGCGGACATGTTCAATTGAGAATAACTTTATGATGCAGACACAAATCGACTAATATCTCGATGGCGTTATGTTTACAAATACCTAAGCTTATTGTATGACATCTATGATCTATTTACTTCAACTACCACTTACCGCTACAGCCTTCTATTACAAAACGGCGGAAGCGAAGTTATACACCTAAAAGTCTGAAAGATATCTTGTGCAAGACATCTCTGAGATATCTAAAGCTTGTTGAAATTTGTTGCATAAGAGATCTTTGAGATATCGAAAAGATATCTTCACGAAAGTCTTCCGAGACATCTCCGATGATTCTCAGACATCTTTTGGATACTAATAGATATCTTCTCGTTTGTTGGGAGCTACTAGAAATTTGATTAATTGAACTAAGAAAGTATGATAAGTCGATACAATTGATCGATGGATCAACTATACTTCCTTGGGTGAATCAACCAAATTTTTAGTAGTTCTCATTAGGAATGTTCAGTTGAGATGTTTTAATTACAGTGACTATAGAAATTCCTCTCAGTGTGCATGGGATACATGTTTTGCAGTGGATTATTGTGATTCACAGTAGCCATTACTGTTTTCTTCTCTCAGTATATGTGGGAATTTCCAAGGAAGTGCGAATAGCTCAATACTGAAGAAAATTAACTCGCCAAATTCTGGTAGACACAATTACACTATTGCTACACCATTCCTGTTTCTGAATTGTGATGTTTCGTTCATCGTCTAATGCGTAGGCGATATGAATTACCCCTAATTGAATGATTAGTTCTCAAATTATATCTCTGCCTCATCAGATTTCAGGATTCTGTCAAAAGGTAGAGGGATGCATCTCACAGATTGTTTGAGCAAGAATACGGAGGAAAAGAAAAATAATTCATCACAAAAGCAATTTCAGAATTGCACTGATCAAAAGACATAATTATGTTACAAGAGAAATCTTTGAAACTAATTACACAGATAAATAAAGCTTTCAAATCAAACGAATGTACGAAATGGATCCTGAAATCCCACGAAAAGTATCCACTAATTCGCATTTTTTCAAAAAAATCTACCATTCAGATGAATGAATTGTGACGGAATCGTCTTTTTCCATACATGTATTTTTGTGTTTTAATATATGAATTGTATAATTTTAATTACTTAATTATTGATTGAACACGCTTCTAATAATTGAATATGATTCAATTACCATTCTCGTAAATTGAATTGAAAACTCTTTTCGCATCATTCAATATTAAGGAAACTTGAAGAACATTCAATCAATATCTTTCTTATAAATACTTTCCTTTGATAATTTTGAGTCATAGTTCTAACTTTCAACTAAACTTCACGTGATAGAAAAGACATCGTCGCGTGAACACCATGTACTTGTGATGCATCATAAGGGCAGTGCATGAACTCATTATCTATAGAGCAAAGTGCATTTGAATAAAATTCTTTTCAAGGTGTTTGAAATATTTTCGTGTTCATATTCAATGTGTTTGAAATAATTCTAATTTCAAAGTACATTCCAAGGATTATTGTGCTATATTTTGGATTTTTTTCTTTGTAAGTGAGAATTTGACTAAGTGAAGAAATTGTAATAATTATATTTCAATTTGTGTAGGGAGCAACATTGTTTCATTTCATATTCAAATACATTGTCTTTTAAATTCAACTTCATAGTGACGAAAATTGACTACTTGGAAAAATCTGGATGGCTAGAATTTCTCAAGTGTCAATCGAGTCTATCACTGATTGTCTGTGTGGGAAATCCAGTTGGCTGGAATCTCGCATATTAATTGGTAATTCAAAAATTAATTCACTCATGATCATTCGTGGGGAATTCAGTTGGCTGGAATCACACGAGTAATTGTTTGAACGTCGAAAATTAGTAATCGTGGGAAATCCAGTTGGCTGGAATCTCGCAACTGTTAATTGGAGACTACATCAATTAAAGTAATACCAACCAAAGACAATGTATGCATTTTGTTAATAGAATATGAATGAATTAGAAGCTGAAATTGAGTTTTTGAAGAATTGCATCAAAGTCAGAGAAACAAAGTTGCTACGAAACAATTTAGATTCTAAAATATCTAATAAAATCATTTTTCTTGTAAGTTCAAATTGGAAGATCCAATAACCCCAATATTAATGATGAGGTCAATATACTGATGTAGAACAAAGAATAGAATATTACAAAAGTATGCTAAAATCTCTGATTCTGATTTAAAGTTATTGAAGTTGGCTGTGGGAGAATTGTTTCATGTGGAATTATTCAAATCTTCATTGTGATAAATCTTATATTTTTATAAATTCAATGTTTTTATTCAACTTTCCTTCTTCAATTGCTCTGTTTCTCCCCATCCTTGTCCATGACACAAAATAGGAGAGCTTATATTTTAAGGTGTTAATATTCTATATTAATGCCTTTGCCATTGTCATTGAAAGAAATATTCTTTGAATATCTCTGGACGTGACAGAATCTTTCACGATCTAACAGAAAACGTTAATAATTAATATTGCTGAAGTTTGAATCGTTTATTGAAACGAATTGGTAATCGGATAATGGACTACTTAACTGTAAGAGATCCAAAGTCTTGCAGTACATTCTTTGAACGATGTATCTTGTTACAAGGAGTTATTTTGGGAAATAACCAACGATGATTTACCAAATTATATAAGTTTCAATTTTCTTCTCGTTTTCATAAACGATTCAAACTTCAAGAATATAATAATCAAAAGTTTCAAGTACCGGGAAAATTTCAGTAATTTTATTTTACAGTACATTGACTGAAATTTCATAGATTGTGTACTGTAAAATTCCGGTGAGAGTGCTGGAATATTTCTGCAAATGTCGTGAAATTTTCAATCCTTTGTACTGGTTAATAACTTCTAGTGGAATACTAAAATTTTCCACTAGAAAGTTTTCGCTGCGTTCGTTTAGGTTTAAGCTTCTGTGTATCACGTGGATCACCGTGGATAGCCGATTACACGAAGAAAAAAGAAAGTTACTGTGACAGCAAAGCATTTGTTATCACAGCAATCTTGTTAGTTGCGACAGCGATTTTTTAGCTGTGGCAACGAGAAAGATTTGCTCTTCCAGCAAATCTGGGTATCATACATAGAATAGCGAACAAATCTCGCTGAGGGAGCAAACATTCTTCGCTGCCACTGCTACAAAATCGCTGTCCTAGTTGACACGATTATTGTGATAGCAACTAGATTGCTGTTACAGCAAATAATGAAATGCGATATCTGAACTTGTAACTCTGCCTTTGCACAGATTGTTAAATGAATGTTCAATGATCAATATGACTGGAAAGGACCGTCTGAACTCACGGGGAAAGAATCATAGATTGAGAAATTATGCACGGAGAAAAAGGAATTCGCTGTGGCAACGAAATCTACTTTTGCTCGGTTCCTTTTGCCAGGACAGCAAATTTTTTGCTGTGACAGCAAACTATTTGCTGTTCCAGCAATCTTGTTAGCTGCGACAGCGAATTTTTAGGTGTGGCAGCAAAAAATGTTTGCTATCCCAGCAAAATTTGTTCGCTATTCTGTATATAATACTGAAAATTTGCTGGCGGAGCAAACATTTTTTGCTGCCACAGCTGAAAAATGGCTGTCGTAGCTAACACGATTGCTGTGATGGCAAATTTTTAGCTAGGTCAGCAAAAAATTTCGCTATTCTATATATAATACCTCGATTTGCTGCGTCAGCAAATTTTTTCTCTCCGTGTGTGCATTCTCAGTCATATGAATTATTGAACATTCATTTAATAATCATACACCGCGATGTAATCAATATTCGTATCGCGGTTAACAATCGATACAAAATACATTGTTTGACAATTGATGATATATGCAGGCATGTAACGAATTGGACATCGATTATGCGGCCGAATGCTCGGATGTTATCATTATTCGTCAAGAAATATGGGAGCGCATACGCATTTGAACTGATGGGAACAATGAGCTCTCGTACAGAGTGTGGTAACACATTTCAATCGAACGGCCCTATCCTATAAAGGTGTGACAAACACTCGGCTAGAATGAAGGGTCGAATATTAATTTGAATGCACCGAACAAATTCCACGTCGAAGTCACGCAGAACACATTTTGGAACTTGTGATGTTCAAACTGTGATAAAACTGATTATACTCGAATTGGTTGATATTGATTAAACTATGTGACGAGAAGAATTCTTCCGGAAGAATTTGAATCTCTTGAAGAAATATTCCAGTCATCCAAGTTCCTCTAAGAGAACTCAAGCACTTTTGCGTGATATTCGAATTCGTTGGATTCGTTGAATCCTCTTGAAGAAACACGAGTTTCTCCAGAATCCCTGAGAGGAAAATTGTTTTCCAGGAACCTTCCGTTCCTCTGTTCCTCAGGAATAGGAGGTTATATTTAATACCTGGTACATTTTTGTAGGAGAGAAAAAATCAAGGTAAACGAATCGGAAATGATAATTCGGAAGAAGAAGCCCAAGTAGCACAAGAACTTCTCAAATATGCTATGGTGACTCTATGAATGTGAAAGGGATGTGCGAATGAGACTATTTTGGATAAATTCGTTAAGATATTCTATGGAGGCGCATAGCACATAATTATCCGAAACAGTGTCATTTGGAGGTTCTACGCATATTCGTAGGATTCTCCAAACACGCTCTTAACATGCTTAACCTCTTCTGCTACTTGGGAGGATATCTCCGATCGCGATGGAAACGGTGCTCATACATCTCCTTGAATTCTTGACAATAATTAATTGATTTTGAGTAATCCTTTGTGAGACCTGAGAAGACTAATACGTGTTTTAAAAATATAATCACGTTACGCGAGGAAGAAAAAGCAAAGATAGCCACCAATCTTTTCCCCGACGATATTTGTCGATATTTATCAAATGCTGAGTCGAATCCTTACATCATGAATATATATTTCATTCCACCCCATTCAATCACCGACAGCTCATTTATACGCTTTCCTCTTCCTCTCTTTCCTTTTGATATGAAGGAGAAATTGTCAGAGAATGCACGTGACTTCGACGTGTGTTGTACTTTGATCTTTGAATGGCGAACAAGGAAAGCGAAAAGGACGAGAGGTGAAAGAATATGGAACAGGCCATGAATATTACCGAATGTAAATTATACTCTGATCGACACGATCTGAGAATGATGAAGGGGAGAAAGAACTTGCGGTCGGATCACTGAGACTCCAATCTCCAACACGAGCAAGAGAAAGAAATCTCTAGGGAAGCGATGGAAGAGTAAAGTAGCAGATGCAGTTCAATGAAATACATCGTGAAGAAGCAATCTCGCCTCCGTCTTTGTCGTTATTCTTGGCCATTCTGTTAGTCTTTTTGTCATTGTTAGGAGGACGATTGGAAATGAGATTGAGTGATTCTTAACATTCCAACAATGGAATTGTAGTTGTTCGTTGAAGCGCTGCCAAAGAAAGTCTTTGTAATGTAGAGAGTGAAAGTAGCTATCCGCCTATCCTCAAATCTTTTTAGAGATGCATTTCGCGTACTCCCACGTACCATCTTCTGATAATGTCATCGTAATAATTCGGAAGCCTTCAAATTCGTGGTCGACTGAGAATCCATAATATCGTTGTTTGGAATAATGTGGGAATAATCTACGATGATTCTTTAAAAATTGAAGAATACGAATGCAGATTATCTGAACTGATACTTAATATTTCAAAACGATAAACGACCAGCCACTTGCTTCATCGATTATTGATAAATCAATCACAAGTACGGAAACAACCAAACTTCAATAAATTGGTCAAAACCCGGGCAAGATTGAGATTAACTTTTTGATCATAAAACATTGAATATTTTGGCTGTATAAAATCTTTACCATGAATCGGATTGTCAGAATCCGGGACGAATCAATGAAATAAAATACAAGTTCAATCCGTATTGGTTTTGGAATATTTGGTGCATTCCTGTTACTGAAACGCTCTAGGGATTCAGAAGAGATGAAACAAAGTTCACTTGCATGCGTGTGGTTCCAATACCCTCTGCTCCAAATATCGTGCGAGTATGATTTATACCCGGGACAAAATCCTTCACATAAGTGAACTGGAAATTGAAAATAATGTGAATATAAGCTGACTCTGTGTGCGTATGCGGTTTAAAAATATCATCACATCCATACATAAAAACAGCACTTCTAATATTTCAAGAATATTAAAAATACGAAATCAAACCTGTACTGATACTGTGAATATGAAACAAAATTTTGAAGAAAAATTTGACGATTTTCACTCGAGTCATGTACACGTGATTCTTATAATGTCCCCCTTTCGACTTTGGTGTCCACGATATTTTGCAAAATGTCTTGCAAAGATCGTCATTCGACTTTTTGGATTCCATCCAAGGCTTCTGGCTTCGATCCAGATACGTTAACAGCAGTTTCCTAAGGCGATCCCTGAGATTGTGCAACCGTAGTTAATTCAATTTTCCAGGCATCATTTGGTACTTCAACTTCTTTACGGATAATAAGTATACTTTTATCTGGTTTTAGAATCACATTCATCCATCCTCAACAATATCATGAAGCAAAAAAAAGAAAAGAAATATCTCTTTGACTTTCGTTCAAAAGTATTCGGCCGAAATTCGAACAGTTGAGATACAGTTGTGGTTGAATGTAGGTTACTGAACTTTGTAGATTCTCATTCGTAGCCTTGTTCGCGAGGAGCAAACTATACTCCTTTTATGGACGATAGAAGTATATAACACATGGGCTGGAAAGTCCCGGGCCTAACTAACAAAACAGGGTTTGTTCTGTTCAAAATTAGCTTTATTCATCAACGTAATCTCCATCAAGAACAACGCAATCATTCCAGCGCCGCTCTAACATTTCAATACCACTTTTGTAGAATGATTTATCTTTTGCCTCAAAATAGGCCTCAGCTTCAGCGATAACCTCTTCATTCGAGCGAAATTTCTTACCGGCGAGCAATTGTTTTTTAAGGTCTGCGAACAGCCAGTAGTCGCTGGGAGCCGAATCTGGCGAATACGGTGGATGTGGAAGCAATTCGAAGTTCAATTCATGTAGTTTTGTCATTGTTTTGATTGATTTGTGACGTGGTGCGTTGTCTTGATGGAATAAAATTGTTTTTTTCGCCATATGCAGTTGTTTCTTTGCGATTCCGGCGTCCAAATGCTCTAATGATGCGATATAATATTCACCGTTGATGGTATTTCCCTTCTCAAGATAGTCGATGAATATTACACCGCGCACATCCCAAAATATCGAGGTCATAACCTTTCCAGCCGATTGTTGTGCTTTCGGGCGCTTTGGACGAGGTTCACCAGTGGCTGTCCACTCAGATGACGATCGTTTTGATTCCGGAGTGGAGTGATGGATCCATGTTTCATCCATTGTAACATATCGACGCAAAAATTCGGCTTGTTACGTTTACACATGGCCAAACACTGCTCAGAAGCGTCAACGCGTTCTTGTTTTTGGTCAACAGTGAGTAAACGCGGCCCCCACTTTGAACAGAGCTTTCCCATAGTTGAATGCTCATGCAATATGAAGCCAACACGTTCTTTTGATATTTTTACGATGTCAGCTAACTCACGCCACTTCACTTTTCGATGATTGAAAACGATTTTGTGGATGTTGTTGATGTTTCCTGTTGTTATCGCCTCATTTGGACGTCCACTGCGTTCTGCATCATCGGTGTCTCTACGATCACGTTTGAAGTCAGGAAACCAACGTTTTATTGTGGTTTCTGATAGAGCAGAGTCCCCATACTCTGGTGAAAATGGGAGCGAGAAGAAGGAGTGAACGAAGCGTATGTTGAAGGGTAACAGAAACGTTAATGGAAAGTATACGAAGCTTGAATGGAAAGGATACAAAGAGTATGTGAAACGGGAATTGAAACGAAGAAAGCGGGAAAAATTCAAGAAATCTAGACAAAAAAATAGAACCATGTGGTGAGAATCGAACCGGTGACTTTCACTATGATAGAGTCTTATCCACTGAGCCATGGATCGTCGTTGACATCGACTGCTGAAAGATGTTATTTGAAGTCAGAAAAGGTATGACTCGCATACGCTCCATATAACCTACTATTACGTTACATGAAGCATATGCGAAACGGGATCGGAAGTTTATGAAACGTATACAGAACGTAGGATTTGATGACTTTCCAGCAAGCGGGTATCATACGCTCCAGAAAGAGGGAGTTGAAACGTTTTTCGCTTCGTATACGTTTCCTTCTCGCTTTGTGTATACGCTTCATTTTCACCAGGGTAACACTTTTCGAGCCATTGCTTCGCTTGAACGGTATTTTTTCCTATCAAGAAGCAGTGTAAAATTAAAACACGAGATTGCTTTTGGTCCATTGTTTTGAAAATAATGGTAGTAGCGTCACTCTTAGTACAATAACTCACAAACTAATGAATAGAATATCATGAAATTTTGACAGCTGTCTTTTGAAGGTTAGTACTAACTGAAAAACAGGCGAATGCAGTAAAATTCGCGTCAGGTATGTGTTAGGCCCGGGACTTTTCAGCCCTTGTTTCAGTTATCTACTACCAACGGCACTAACCGAATTTTCAACTCTTTCACAGGGAACGTTGGTAATATCTTAGCAAAACCAAAAATCTAAAATATCAAATCTTGCGACATGGCAGTAATTTCCTCCCACCGGTATCACGACGAAAGATTTCTCTCCCGTCAAATCTACTTCAAATTCCACTCAAACTTGGGAACTCGCGTATACGTGTTTCGTGTATCGAAATCAATACATTCAAACAATATATTCTCACTTTAAAATTCAATTCTGGAGGGAGGATGAATGTGACTGACGTACGAGTGAATCGGATGGTGGGATGGATATTCGAATATATATTCTTGTCTTTGATTCCACGAAAAGCCGATTTCGAGAATTTTATATTCACTTTATATCGGATGAAAAATGCGGGAATTCATCATCTCGATTTCAACAGTTTCTATGAAAAACCGCTAGAACAAATGTTTTTCATTCTCATGGTAGATCTGTACAGTTCGATTTTTTATTATTAGCATGATTCCCATTCTCAATCATTTGGTTATTTATGGACTATTCGGGGATATTTGAGAAAAAAAACCTATGAATACAGCGTCAAAAAATAAAAATGTAATGAATACCATGTGTTATCCACCGTCTGCAATAAAATTGATTAAAAATCAGCTGTATCGGTATTTTAGGAGGGTTGACATCATTGTTGTTGTACCAGATTAAAATCGAAGGTTCATTAATTAACAATTAACCCCAGTTCTAATTGGAGTGATCATTAACAAACGTCGATATTTTGTACAATTATAGTATTGGCCTGCCGCTGTGATTTTGCTCTATTTAGATGAAACCAGCGAACGAGTAAGTTCAACACCCTTGTATTTATAACCAGAAACAATGTGCAATATGACGTTTTCGAAAATAATAAGTATTGTGTTTCCTGTGACGCAGAATGAAATCGACTGCTAACACGATCATATTTTCCGTCCCCCGGTTATGTATATTACACGACTGGAATTGATCCATGATGTCGTTTCTTCCGTTTAATAAACGTTCAACGTGAAACTGTTTGGCGGAAAAAGAACGTAACTTCTCATTGCATTTCGGACCGTTGAATTTCCATCGAAGATCATGAAGTGGAGGGATCATTCTCTGTGCACAGACCATTAGATTTTATTCGCAAAATGGAAAAATGTAAACTTCCGCTTGTGAAAAATAGATTTTATCAAAATGCCCGATTCACCGTATCGTGCGAAAAAGTTGGTTTGTGCGAACTTTTTTCATTCGAAATTTCGATTCATACTTCTTTCTTTGTTTTCCTTCTTGATGGGATTCAATGTTAGTCCCTATTTCGTACTATTTTCGTTGTACCCTGTCTAGTAAACGGCGAAATACTGAACCGTATAATTGAGAATCATAAATTTATCGATCCTGTGAAGAATTCATAGCCTACGACTAATTATTTTTTGATGTAGTGCGAATGTTGCGGCTTGTCATCTGCACCAATCATTCTGAATATTATATATTTTTCCTTGTATTCCTGTGCTTTGATCAAATTGAATGGTTATACGCTCATTCGAGAAGCCAAATATTGAATTGGCAGAAACAATTAATAAACATACCGGAAATGTCTCATACACAAAGCATGGAAATTCCTATATTTGGAATACGCCACGTTATTTCTTGTACGAAATTAAATTATACTGAATTGTGCAAATGAAATTATTTGATACATCATATACTGATGCGTATACATGAGATCAACAGACACGAATACTGTACACAACATTACATAACAAATATATTCTATGATTATCGTACCATTGACTTTACAACCGAATTCCCTCCGCGTGTATGTAATATAAAGGCAATAATAATTAAGATTACGGGACCCTTGCAATTAGAATAAATCTCCATGATAACCAAATATTAATACACGGAAAGATTACACAACTCGATATTAGCATTATATTTCTCTCTTCAATAGATCTCCCTTCTTCATTGAATTCTCCTTTCTAAGTTAAGAGCTTTTTGTTGTTACAGTTGGTACAATTATTTACCTCTCGTCGCGATAATGAATAATTCTCGTAACATTGAGGTAACAATAATGATGAGTGTTGATTGTTGGGACATTCACCTTTATTCCGATTCTTGAAATTTGAGTTCTTGGTGGGCTGGGTCCTTTTCCGATACGTTCGATTAGGATACTAGAGATCAAGATTAATGTGTTCCAGTTATTCAATTAATGAACATTCTGAAATTATATTGAATCCACACCATTCAAGTGAATTATAAAAATAGGAAAAAAATGTACAGGAAGGTAAAATAAACGTAATAGATTTTCACAGAAAGTTGACTTTCCGAGAGAACACGGACTCCATATATTTTGAGCATAAATTCTTAATGATCATTTGCAATGAGAAGTTGCGAATTCGTATTTGATGGACGTTACTGGCGTGAAAATTCAAAGTAATTCATCTCCCCAACCCATTACATCGAGCAAGAAATTCAAAATTTGAAGAGGATAATAACTAATGCAAGCGTTAAACGAATTAAATAATAAGCTAATATTCACGAAGTGGAGAAGATTTATAATTCTGATCTTATCAATCAAGTACAGGATGAGAGGAAGTCAAATTCTATTCGCTTATTCTGCTAAGAAAAACGATCACTCAACTTGAATCCCGAATCTTTAATCCATAAGAAACGTCAGAGCTTTTGATTAGAAATCGCGTTGATCAGATATTGATCCCTTGACTAATTTAGAAAAAATGAGGAAAAGCAATGAGAATATTAAAAGTATTCACATCCTCTTGCCAAAACTGCCCCCGGATAAGCTCACACGGCAGGCCAGGCCGAACAGAATCCGAATTTCATCCTCATATATATTTCCAAGTTTCATTACACGAATTTTGGCAGAGAACGCGAGAGGGAAATGAGGAAAAGGGATATTATGAATTCGTACGTTTGACAAGCCTACCACGAGGAAAGTATTTTCATATCTTATACGCGCGTTCCACATTCGAGGGAATAAACGAATCATTCTAGAACAAATAAATAGTTTCTCGATGTTGAAGAAGGTATTCTCTTGTCTCTGAGGATAAATCTTGCGTGCACCAAGACAACATAATCTGGAAAATTTCCAAGCGTCACATATGAATCTACATCAACTCAAGTAATTGTTCAAAGCTATCCTGTTTTGCTTGCTACTGAAAGGATTAATTTCTGTCCATGTTAGGAATGTCGAGATGATGAATACTAGCTTTTATGGTTTGTTTGAACTGCTGTTGGTTCCTTTGTGAAGGACACGAAGAAAAATTGATTGAAACAGTTCTTTCCGGAAGAAATTGAAGTCTTCATTATGTCAGGAGATTATTTGTTCGCGTTCTAGCTACTAAATTGATTGCAGCTGCGGATTCAGCTGAGTTTGAAGTAGTATATATGGAACCGCGATTGAATTTACTGTAGTAAAAGTTCATCTAATTGTACTGAATTTGGCTAGATTTTTACTGCTCACCAGTCGCTGCCCAATCCTGGCCAGAAATAGCGACTAGACAGTCACTAGCAGGTAAATGCGTTACATTTTCCATTCGAGTAGCTGTGGTAGTTGAATTTTCTAGCTGTGAATGCTAAAAACTCACTGTCATAACCAATCGAATTGCTGTCAAAGCCCAATGAATGTCCACAAACGTAATTTCAACGGTGAAAAAACGTTACACGATCGAACAGATTCCCAAGTAGAAATCTGACAAGGCATTGTCTAGTCAATATGAGGCCCCTGTAGGGATTTCATAGGGAACTTCTAGTTGAGATAAACTAGCAAGTTACTCACCGGTTACTTACAATATATATTAGACAAGTGAAACTCTCAAAAAACTATGGAGGATTTTTTATAAGTATATCTAGACTGTTACTACACTTGTAAGCCTCGTCAGAAATCATTGAGGCCCTTTCAAGATTTATTTGCCAGAAGATGGCAGTGTAATCTATGAGCCTGTGTGAAAATTGCAGTTCGGTTGACAGATGTGAGGTTAAATTTATGTGATCAAAAAATGGATGAATTATTTGTGTGAAATGTGTGGTGTTTATTTCTTGAATAATGTGTATCAAAAAATCTGTTAGTAAGTGCAAAATGAATTAGTAAATCAGTCATAGCTGTTGTAACATGTCAAAAAATCGTAATTTGCTGATGTGGTGAAAATGAATTCTATTCAAATACACGGCAATATCAACAACAACAATATCAATATCAATCAATATCAATATTGATTTACATCAATATTCCTCGGAAAAAAAAACTCACATTAAATTTCTCAAAACTCACATTTCTCAAAAAACTCACATTAATTTTGTAATAATATGAGTCACGAAGAACTCATTTGATCAAAAATATTTCAAGCGAATGTTTAGAATGGATTTCAAAAAGCTTGAATTATTTACTTGAAGCGCGTTGGATGATTTTTACTCTTCAAATTGAAGAGTATTCTTGAAGTTGAAATTTTCAAATTTGAGAAAAAAGCCTTATGTTCGGGGTTGAATTTGTTGTTAGGGTGATGATAAACTTGTAGGAAGAGTTTGAAAGTTGGGTGGGATCTATATTGATCAGGAAAGTCCAAATCGTGTGGCAAAAGTTAGAAAATCTGTCAACTTAGCTCACGGCACATGGATATTCTATCAGCTTTTCTTCACTAAACGAAATCTAGGCAGGAGAAATGTATCAAAATTTAGTAAAATCAAGTTGGTACAGAGTAAGAGAGGACAGATATATTCATTGAATTTTATTGGCTATTATAAAAATGTTGATGAATAAGGAATGGCTATAGAAGATCCACTGTGTCGTCTTTTAATATTTTTGTTCCAATAATGTTGTATCATGTTCCTACAAATGAATTTTATTATATTTATGAAACAGGTTCAATACACATGTTTCCTCAACCTACTAGTGAAAAGATACAAAAATGCACACAATACAAAATCATTGACCAAAAATATTGAGAGACGATAAATTGAGTCATACATACCCTTTACGTATTTATCAACATTTTTACAATAACCAATAAAATTCAATGAATATATCTGTCCTCTCTTACTCTGTACCAACTTGATTTTACTAAATTTTGATACATTTCTCCTGCCTAGATTTCGTTTAGTGAAGAGAAGCTGATAGAATACCCACGTGCCGTAAGCTAAGTTGACAGATTTTCTAACTTTTGCCACACGATTTGGACTTTCCTGATCAATATAGATTCCACCTGACTTTCAAACTCTTCCCACAAGTTTATCATCAACAACGAATTCAACTCAGAAAATAAGGCTTTTTCCTCAAATTTGAAAATTTCAACATGAAGAGTACTCTTCAATTTGAAAAGTAAAACCATCCCAAGCAGCACCAGAATATACTATGAACGTTCTTCGAATATTCGAAATATATTCTATGCACATTCCAATGAGACCGTTTCATAGGTACGATGCATATTCATCGAATCTATGTAATCGAATATACGATGGTACGTCAATCGAACGTCGATTGACTGAATTCTCGTACATTCCGAATGCACTATGTACGTTCTAAGTATATTTGAAACAGTCTCATTCGAACATTCTATGAACGTTCATTATATGTTCTTCGTATCTCATCCGTACATTCTAGGAACGTTTCTGTTTCGTATATACTTTGAAATTCTGTTGCTGCTTGGGATCCGTCGAGCTGCAAGTGAATAATCCAAGTTTTTTGCAATTCATTTTGAACATTCTTTTGACATATTTTTGATCAAATGAGTTCTTCATGACTCATATTTATTACAAAATTAATATGATCTCTGAGTTTTTGCCTAGAAGTAGTGATGTAAGTATTTGAAGAACATTCATTTTCACTGCATCAACAAATTACGATTTTTTGACATGTTACAACAGCTATGACTGATTTACTAATTCATTTTGCACTTACTAACAGATTTTTTGATACACATTATTCAAGAAATAACCACCACACATTTCACAAAAAGAATTCATCCATTTTTTGATCACATAAATTTAACCTCACATCTGTCAACCGAACTGCAATCTTCACACAGGCTCATAGATTATTATATTCAACCGACGGATGATTGAATCGGATAAACACGCCACTTTAATTGATCTTTTCTATTGCATCGCGTAGGTGCCGGTTTAGCTTAGGTCGTTAGGGCGTGAGGATAGTAAATCGCGCAACATTAGGTAGGAATTGGTTTAGGTAGGTTCGATTCTCTCCGAGGTTTCCAATATTCTCTCCATCGTATTGAGCACGAAGTGAACGTTGGTGGTAATCTGCAAGTGTCTCCTCTGAAACATGATTCTTGCTCAGAATTCAATTTTTTATTTTCAAAAACATTTTGGGTCAAAGCATGCATATTTTACTGAATAATCATTGTTGGTGTATTATTATACCTTCACAATTTTTTTGGCATATAATTGTTGTCAAAAACTTGTTGGTAATTGACTAGTATTTAGAGAGTAACTGAATAGTAACTGACCAGTATCTTGTGAATTCCACTAGCAAGTGCCTCATAATACACAGCGTTACATTACGAATAAGTACCTGGTGAGTTTTCCTCAAAAGGCCCTCGTCAGGAGTATAGAAAAACTCACGAGGCACTAGCCATTGACTAGGCGTAATTTCTACTTGGGTTGTTGGTCGTTGATTTTATTATGTTCATTTTTCAGTGCATTTCGTTGAGGAAATTGACTTTCCGCAATGGCGTTTCGAAAACAGATTACTCTAACTGATAGGTGGAAATTGTATCTCAAATTCTCTTATTTTTAGAAATACCATTTCCTCGATAATGAAGGGATATTTTCAGAATCATTCGTCTGGTTTAATTAACGTGTCGAAACCATCAGTGGACACGTTACTATTTGACGTCTTCCAAACGAATTTTGAACCCTTGTTACAACATGATTTCATGCTTAACAATCACATGATCATCTGTACATCTTCACGTCAAATCAACGGAAGAATATTGCTAATTCACAACGTGTGCAGGTTATTGAGCGTTTTTAGACGTCTTCCAAACATATGTGCCCTAGTATGTTATATAATGGGGCCTCCCACACGGGCCCGGCATGGCCCCGTCTTATCTATATGGACTCAAGACTGGGTGAAAGTGGAGCCAAAATTCATACACGCTGGGGTATGTTCATTGGTAATAAAAAATTCGCTGCCTAGGCTAAGCGTAGGAATTGAACAGATTTCATCATCATATTGGATTCTATTTGAAGAACATAAGAAATAATAAGTGAATCCATAGGAAGAAATCGCCAAATTGAGAACTGTAATCACAACTCGGTGATGATTTCTATGGTAATTTGTCATTTTCATGGTGATGTGAACAGTTTATCGCATCTATCCAATGTTGAATGGTACTCACTACAAGTTTAGAATGTCTGTTACGGAATTACTATTTTTCACCCGAAACTTTGAGTAATGTGGAAGTTTCAATTTGTATAAGGATTATCCTCATAAATTCTTTTTATCTGAAATGAGAAATACTGTGTGTCTCGTTCATTCTTCGTCAAGTTCAACGGGGGAGAGTTATAATGAGAATGGAGAATATGGAATTAAAATGAACCAGATATTATTTGATGGCAAAATTCACATCCGTGTTCATGTCAGACGACAGTCATAATCAACGTTCTATCAGTGGAGAAAAATTCAACTTTTGATGACTGATTCGTTAAACGTCTATCACACGTTGGATGCATGTTATATTCAAATATATAACTGACAGTCGTTGATGAAACACTTTCGTACCATATTCGAGGTGGATAAGTGAAAAATATGTTTGATACGTGAATGTTGAAAAAAGCTCTCGATAAATGCAGGAATACAGGATAATTTATGAATAGATGAACTGTAGAAATCAATAAGAGCAAAACTCCCTGTCAGATATCAGAGATGAATGATGATATTCATTTCAAGCTGGATCTATTCGTTATTTATCTCAAGAAATTTATAGTACAATGAGAGGATGAAATTGGATCCGTCATCACAAATGGTGAGGTGAATAGTTGTTCTATTATTTTACTACTTGCGACTTATTGCTGTGCTTGTGAACTCATTTGATTCAAATACATCTTCTTCTTTCGGTGCATAAAATTGAGTGAGATAGGATCATTGAACTTCAAAAGTGATTTGTGGAACGAAATTTCCACAATCATTACATTTTCAATGTTTCAAAATTTACAGGACTTCCATGTTACTGCAGATCGCATCACTTTGATGAAATTCAAATAGATTCCACGAATCGAGTGAAAGATTCGGTACTTTACTTGTACAAACGAGCGTACGTCCTTCTTCTGTGCGTGACAGAACAGACTACGCCCTCTTCTCATCAAACTGATCAATTTTATTAAACTTATCATGGTCAATTTAAATTTTCTACACCATCTGTCCACTGTTCCACTCCGTGTGTATTTGTCGATACGTTGATAGACACAGACTGTCAAAATTCGATTTGATTTTTGGGTGACAATTTTTCAATGTTTTCCGTATATTTTGATCTATTACCTTCATGAGATCAGATAGGAACATTTCAATGGGAGATATAATAATATCAAACCGATAGTAGCAGGATAGGCTGTCTGCTCTGTTCCTCACGAAGCGAAGTACCGTCAATTTGGCTTCAATCTAACACTTAGTATCGATCGTTATGTACGTGAAGCTGCAACGCGCAACCTATTGGACCAATGCAACTTCTAATAGAAATATTTTATCAACCAATCTAGCGAGTTTTAATTTGTTTGAAAACCACTCAATCAATTTCTCATGTCGGAACTATTCAAATAAAATTTCATTGGAGGTTGAAGTCGTTGACCCGTTAGTTTCCAACTAGTTTCAACTTCATCCGTTTTGCGATTGATATGCATTTATGAATATCGATAATTAGCGTACGCGTATTGCGTTGGCAATACCAATGGGTAAGATGACCACAAAACTTTATTTCATTGCACGCCATCGTCTCTAATGCGATTGATTGACCAGAACAGTGGAACAATGTTTCCCTTGATTGCATTGGTCATTCTCATTCCATGTCCATCCTCAATTCCACTTTTATTGATCAAAGGAAACAAGAATCACATGATTGCGAGTGATAAACGGTTATAGGTTAACGCACTTGTATATTGTAATCATCTTCATTCAAATTTCTCGTGAATTGAAGTTTGTTAAAAGAGAATTTCAAATCGAGTCATGAATTGGCATGGAAACATATGAAATACGTCTCTCTAGTAAACATTTTTTACCTCAATATTTCAAACATTAATTATGTTTCTTGAAAGGTATGAGAAACCTCAGCAGAAATCACTTTAGTTATTCCTCAACTAGAAATGTGACTCTCTGACCCTACCTCAGGGCGAGTTGGTGCGGTCCAGGCCAAGTTAGGGCCTCTAATAGTCCAGTTTGAAGAAAGAGCAATTTTTAACTGGGACTCTAGACCTCGTAAGATCTCACCACGCCCTTGAAAGAGTGTATAAGAAAATGACAAAAGTGATCTCGACTAGGGAAGTTTTCTAATGTGTCGATTATAGGAACCTTTTATTGCTTTTCTTATGATGTCCAGAAATTTTTGGAATGTTAGTTCAGATTACATAATGACATATCAGAGAGCTCTTGAATATATTGTAGGAAACGTCCCAGGTATAGAAGTATGAAACCGGAATGTTTTTCTAAAAACCACACGTTTGTTGTTCGAAAATGATAACAAATATTCTATTCGAAATAATCTTCATTGCTGTCTATACATTTTTTCCATACCTTTCCAGCAGTTCATGGAAGCCACACGAAAAAAACAGTTCCTCTTGTGGAACGAACCAGCCCTAGTAGTGAAGCTAATCACTCGCAAGGGCCTTGAAATCAACTATGAGGTGGCTAGAATGATGTCTGCTGGGAGTCATCGAGCCATTCTCCTACATTTTTATACGAATTGAAGCGTTGTTCAGCGAGAGCGTGTCCCATTGACGCGAATAGATGGTAATCGGACGGAGCCAAGTCTGGAGAATAAGTCGCATGCGGTAGCATCTCCCAACTGAACGCCTCGATCATTTCCCTGACCCGTTTTGCTGTGTGTGATGGGGCATTATCGTGGAGCAAGATGACTTTGTGTTGTCTTTTTCCATATTCCGGTCGTTTTTCACGTAATGGGCGATTCAAGTCGATCATTTGCTGTTGGTAGTGATCAGTGTTGACGGTTTGCCCATGCTTTAGCAGCTCATAGTAGATTACACCCTTCTGATTCCACCAAACACAGAGCATTGTCATCTTTCCAAAACGATTTGGTCTTGCAGTGGATGTTGATGATTCGCCTGGATTCACCCATGATTTCCGACGCTGAGGATTCTCAAAACATCTCCATTTTCCATCACCTGTCACAATTCGATGAAGAAATGACTTTCTTTTGTATCTGTCGGACAGCATGTCACAAGTGGTTTTTCGATTTCCTTACTGTCTTTTATTCAGTTCATGCGGAACCCATTTTCCCACTTTCCGAATCTTCCCCATGGCTTTCAAACGAATGAAAATGGCTTTCTGCGTCACATTCAGTTGATCCGCGACCTCTTGTTGAGTTTGAGTATCATCTCCATCCACTAAGGCTTGTAATTCGTCGTCTGCGAACTTTTTTGGTGGTTCCCCATGCTCTTCGCTTCTCACGTCAAAATCACCACACGGAGAAAAATTTATAGGTAAATTTACTATGGGACTTTGTAACCGAGGAACAGACTGATCTTATAATGAAATTTACTATGACGGGACAATAGAAACATGATCAAATTCACTATGTTTTACAGTCAATGCTATTAGAAAGTCAGTTTGTTCCTCGGGCACAATAATCACATAGTAAATTCAACTACAAATTTCTCTCCGTGCACTTTTTAATTTTTTGAACCACTCGAAACACTGTGTTTTACCAAGGGCATGTTCACCATACCGACCGTCGACAAGCATTCGATGTGATTCTGTAGCGGTTTTCTTCAAATGATAACGAAAAACCAATGCTGTCCGCAGATCATAGTTCGTAGGCACAAAATCCGACATGTTTAAGGTTATAAAACAATTATGGGTGTACGGAACTTTTATTGTTTTGTGTTAAAAATCTTCATCAGCTGTTAGGAGGAGATGATGGTGCTGAAGAAGTGGTGTCGGGGTCCCTAAACTGATGGCTAGTGCCATTTATAGGGAAAAATTTCAATTGGGTCATGATTGCATTAAATCCAAACAAATTTTACATCGATGAATAACCATTTAAATCCACTTAAACCAATTGGAACCCGTTTTTTGAATGAGATTCAATTGACGGATTGAAAAAGAATTTGGTTAGTAATGTAAAATATAAGTATCAATCAGTCATAAGCAAAAATTCGTAAGGTATCAAAATGTAGATAGAAATGTCTGGCGTATTTTTCAATACGAAAGAGTAGCAGGAAGAATGAAATGTTAAAATGTAATATCATTTCAACTGGAGAGAATGCGATGAACGGATACTCCCCTGAGTGGAAAAGAGTAACTAATGATTATTGCATATCAGAGAAATGTATTAAATGGTACGAAGTAAAAAATAATGAATCGTTGGATATGGTTTTTCATAAAAGCATGCATATGGGAAGGACACTGAATTTTTCATAAAATATTACGCTGACAAAAGATTTATTGTTCCTTCATCTGTGTTGAGAAAAGTTTAATATTTAAAATTACTCCACATGTATACCTGTAACCGCACAATTTATGGCAATAACAAGTTACACGAAATGAGAAGGTCATTGGAACTGATGTAACATGTATTACAAAATAGCATTTTCATCTAACAAAGGAATAAACAAACATTCATAACCAACTTTTTATTGCTGACGTGGGGACCCCAGGCTTCGATTGACAGTAACTTCGGTGATGGAACGTGGAACTGTATCGAAAACTCAAAAAGAGAATGAACGTCTCAATTGCAGAGTTCTTTTAAGCACCAGTTATCGAGTTCTATTAACCGAGTTAACTTCAAACTTCTCCAGAACCGAGAATGCAAATTAGAATCCTGCATTTTATGAAATCCAGTTTGGATAATGAAAACACTATTGGATATTTTTCATTAACTATCTATTTCTCCTATCTATCGTAATACATTCGAAAAAACATTACATTTATAGTGCTCAATATTTTGACTGGATTTGACAAATCCAAATCCGTACAAATCATGATTAAAGTTATTATCCACCCGACACAATAGATTTCACTTTTCTACGCTGTACTTCATGTTTCATTCAAGTGTGTTGAAAACTTTATGAATCGATCATAAATTTCAAAACAGTGCATATCGAAACTTCTGGTAATTTTAACCACTCGAAATTCAAGGAGGACCTAATGATGCAATTTCAGCAAGAACGATTTTGATCAAATTCGAGTATTCGATCGCTTTGTTAACACCTTTACAGTAAAACGGACAGTTCAAATTCCCGAATGAATATGATTCAAGGATAACCGACTGACCGACTCCCACGTATTTGTACGCATACGCATGAGTGAACGATTTAATTATGAGCAATCAGGGAGGGAACATATCACACGGCAGGCTGTAATTGGTTTTTCTTCTTGCCTTGTCTTCCATTTCAGTACAGTGCTCAGTTTTTCACGTACCACTACGCATTCCTCTGTTTTTCGTCTGATACGTTACATGTCACATCGACTGACACAGATATACGTATTTTTCTAACTATTCTGACTCGACCGAGTTCCGTAGGTTTTGTTCCCTTCTGCTATTGTTCATTTTCGTTCAAGATTTTACAGGAAAAGAATTCGCTATCCGCTTTTTCTCACGCGTATATTTCATTGTGAATTCCGTATTTAAATTGGCGCACTACGTACACGTTGATTTCTCTTTTCCTCTTTTTCAACGAAGGACAATATCCCTATGAAGACGGACGGAAGACCAACTCGATTTTCAACCAAGTTTTTTGACAGGAATTGATCTGTACTTGTATGCGAAAAGATTATTGATGCAATATTTGAGTTTTGTCGAAAAGAATATGAATATCGTCGAAAGGTGGCCAAAATATAGGATGAATTTGTTCAAAAGAAATCTTGATTTATTGTTTTGAATCAGGTGCATGCACTTATGTCGACGTTTTTCTCTTTCACCCTTTTTTGGTATAGCTTTCAATGCTTTCGTCGATTCGACTTTTATTTTCTCGATCGAGTCGAAATGTTGTCCACGGAATAGTTTTTTGAGTTTGAGGAATAGCCAAATTATGGAACAATATTACTTGAATTTCTTGCAAAAAACTCTTGAGAAATCAATGCAGCCAGAGCTGACTGACGCGTCATCGTAATGCAAGAACTAAAAGTTGTTTACTGATGAATCCGAGTTGTTTGATACTCTTGAAATACTAACATTATGAGCAGGATCTCTTATTGTTAATCAACGGTTTTCGAGCCTAGTTTTTTGATTTGATCAACATGTTGTTGACGGTAATGGTCTTCCGGGACGCTGATTCGTCTCCACTCCTCCCTCTACACTGTGGAAAAGGTTCATTTATACTCAATAAACGTATATTTGTTTATGGCGCGATAAATTCTCATTTGAATCAAATACACTGTAAAAACAATTTGTTGAATTCCCAACAAAAATGCTTGGAA
Organism: Gonatopus flavifemur; assembly: GCA_018340375.1. NCBI lineage: Eukaryota > Metazoa > Arthropoda > Insecta > Hymenoptera > Dryinidae > Gonatopus > Gonatopus flavifemur. Next base: position 41,447,173 of record JAFFJZ010000003.1, on the reverse strand, counting down.
ATTTACAAACTTGGTTTGGAAAAATAATTTCCGAACCTTTTTTGTAAATTGCCGAACAAAAGTTTGTGAATTCTCAAAAATCTCAGAAATCACAAAATTTTTTGAATGTTTACAAACTTTTATTTGGTCATTTACAAAAAAAGTTTGTGTAAAAAACTGCCAAACTTCTTTGGCAGTTTAGGAAGTATATTTTTTACAGTGTACATTCCGTTAATAATGAAGAAGTGATATTCAGTAGAAATAAACGTTTGTCAATAGTTAATAAATCATATTTGTGAAAGTCATGATAGATTTGCGTGGAATGAATATTTATTTCGCCGTAAGCAAATATACGTTTGTTGACTATAAATACAGTGTTTTCTCTTTATACCTTCTCCAAAGTCTCTATATCGCTTGTAAAAATTTTGTTGCGACATAACCTCGAGGATGATCATCACCCAAGACCTTCTGTAACATCATCAACGTTTCCACGGCAGAATATCCATTCCCCAAACGAAATCTAATGTAAATTCTTGACACAACAAGATCAGAAATAGTGAAAAATCGATAAACCCACTTTCGCACGTTTACAGAAATACGAATAATTTTACGACAATTGAATATATATTGGATTGAAACTCTGTATAGATATCAAGAACAGTACTGCAAACCTAAAAAAAAGGATGATATAATCTTTAGCTCTCTTCCCATGGTCTTATCAAGCCGGCCCAGGTTCGGACGAAACCCTGACAAGAACTAGGAAATACGACGAATCACGTCCACCCGGGATGCTCTACTGGATGTCTCTGATCTAATACTTGTAAATACTTATACTTAGTCATGTAGAAGTACTTAGCTTTCCAAAAAAGAAAAATCAACGCAATGCGATTCGACGGATACACAAACGGACCCTCTCAAAGAACGCAATCAAACATTAGGTCAATTCAATGGTTTCGTGTACTGTTATCCAAAGATTAAACGCTGCCAAAAAAGGATTCTCTCTAAAATCTAATGACATTGATTGAGCTATTCGTATTCACGGATTTGAAATCTTGCGTACGTGCACATACGTTGGAATGTGGATTTGACATTGATTGCCATTCGATTCTCTTTGTAGCGACTCTTGGAGCGAATGTAACCAGAGTATTGCATCGGCGTGAAGTGTTCCAATCATGGTTAAGGCATCGGAGTGTGTTATAGAATGTGCTGCAACACCCCTTTTTCCCAATCAAAATGAAAAGGAGGTATTCAGTAGGGAAAGTCTATTCAAAACGGCAGAACAGAAACTTTATCCTTGTTTCCTCTATTCTCAAATAACTCTATTCCTAAATATGTCTATTCTTGAATAAGTCTATTATCAAATGTGACTAATCTTAAATATCTCTATTCTTACAAATCTCTACACTGCCAACTGGAGTGTTGGGAGATAACACTGTTTATCTGTGTTCTTGTAGTCAATTTTAACACACTTCAGTTTGTAGTGTATGCTTTTCAATATTGATCAGATATAGATGTTTCATGTTTTATATATAAAAGAATAGTGATATCTAGAATCAGGCATATTTGAGGATAGACTCATTTAACCCTCTGGGGATACATTTATAGTTTCCTCACACATGGGATACACTGGGTCAGTTTGACCCAAGTGGTTTTTAATCGCTCATATCTCGGCTTTAAAACATCGTAGAGGGACCGGCCATAAATTACGTAACGCTTTTCCTTCTGCCGTTCCTTGTTGCACCAACTTCAGACATGATGAGTGAGATAGAGAAAGATAGCCAATAGCGTTACGTAATTTATGGACGATCCCGGAGCAATGTTTTTTTTCAAATTCATCGCCGAAGTCTGTAGAATACGAATCCGAAACCCGATTCGCTCTACGGTGGATAGTTTTTTTCAATATTCAAAGAAATGTAAAGGTACTTCTTCAGAAATATACAACTTTTCGGAATGAAGGATGGATCATTTTGACCCAGTGTATCCTCAGAGGTTTAAGAATAGAGATATTTAGGAATAGAGTTATCTGCAGTGCCGTGCCAACCCTCGGTGGCGCCTGTGTTCAGAAATCTTTTGGCACCCACTTATGGTCTCGAAATTTGAGTGCAAACATGAATGAGAACCATAGATGATTAAAAAAAAAATCAAATTGATTCATTTCATAATTACAATATATAAACGCATGTTCCTTTCAAATCTTATACTAAAAACGAGTGAAATATTTAAATAATTTCAATTCTTCTTGCTTTTCGACTAGCAAATTCTTTTATGACATCATAAAAATCTAGATTATCTAATATGTCGTTCTCAATAGATATTATGGATAAATTCGTCAGCCTTTCCTGTGACATCGTTGAACGCAAATAATTTTTTATTAATTTCAATTTTGAAAAAAATCTTTCTGCGCTTGTGACAGATACTGGTAGAAATAGCAAAATTCTCAAAGCAACTGTAATATTAGGATAAACAGCTGTTAGATTGTTTGCAAATATAAATTGTGAAATTTGCGTCACATCGTTTTCAAATTTTTGCAGGAGAGGCTGGCCATGAATTATTTCCTCATATAAATCATTGCCGTTTATATCAGAACACCCATTAACACACAGTTTTTCTTGCAAATTTTTGCACCATGCTTCCAGTTGAATTCCGTTGTCCTGTTGATTTAAATGATATAAAAATTGGAAATCGTCCACATGACGACTTAATGTATCAAATCTTTCTTCAATTGAAGTTAAAGATTGATCCAAAATGCAAAAAAAGAAATTAGTCTTGAACGAGGTTTCTGGATCCAATATAGATTCATCTTCATGCTCATAAACAAATTGCTTGGGTTTTTTTCTACATCTTAATTGTCAAGCCACCACCAAATTTCAAAGGTTCAAATCAGTTTGTTTGCTTTGCATATATCGACTTGCCCCTGATTGAGCTTATTCTTCAGAATCAAATATCTCGAAAACTAAGCCGCGTTAAGATTGAAGCCCAAATGTTCACTTACGGGTGCGTAAGGCACACGTACACGTGAGTTTCATTAAAAAATAACTCCCGACATTGTGTCACTTTTTGAAAATGGTGAACAGCACGTATATAAAAAATTCTTTGAAAATTGATAGAAATTCATTCATAACTCTGTCTAACATTTTCCATAAGGAACTAGTTTATCATAGAGAAAATTATCTCATGGAATATTTTCAAAAGATGGATATCTAAAAGATCTCCAAAACCTCCGCATTAGAAAAATATGAATAGTTTTTAATGAGCGCTTTGAATTGGGAATTCAGTATTGAATGTTTTCTCTTCAGTAGTTTGTTGGTCTCGTACTGGGAACCCAGTTTCTCAGACTAAAAGAAAAGTTTCTTCGCCCTGAAATTCAGTTTAATGGAAAAAGAACTTCAGCACATTGAAACAAGAAATCTTGAAATTGAAACATAAATACGTACCTATATTCCCAAGTAACACAACAAGTTCTGAGAATATGCAAGGTTCCAAGGTATTCTAAGAAGGTTCCGGGTCATCCCTAGAATGTTCGAGCACATTCCTAGAACTTCTTGTGTTACTTGGGTTCCTTCTTGGATTTGAGAATATAAATTCAACTCAATGAGAAATTTTCCTATTGAAATAAATTATTTTTCCGATTGAAAACAACCCTGTTACAAAAATTATGAAGTTTTTTTCATATACAATCTATTAAACAGAATTCATAATGAAATATTGAATTCAATAATATAATTTCCAATATTAAGAATTTTTTTCCCAATTTTAATAACATATTTGTCAAATTTAATAAATAATCACCAAATTTCAGTTAGAAATTGTCGAAAAATTGAAATGTTCAGTGAGGAATTGTCATCAAATTATACTCTTGAGATTTGATAAATATATTTTATGAATTGTTATGATCATTTATACCTATTTACCATACACTTCTCTCCTTCAATTGGGAGCTCATTCAAATAATTAAATATTCTTTGAATTGATGAAACATTCTTTGGTATTATTGAAGACACACGCCCCAAGTAACACAAGAAGTTCTAAGAATGTGCTCGAAGATTCTAAGAATATCCTGAAACCTTCTTAAAATGTTCGAGCACATTTTCAGAACTTCTTGTGTTACTGAGGGTTTTTGATCCATTCATTTCAGCTCTCAGTAAAGTTGGAATTTCTCAGAATCCATTGAAAAATTGAAGGCACCTGAAGGCGCCCCTCACACCCAGGCGCCTGTGTCCACCGCACACCCAGGCGCCTGTGTCCACCGCACACATTGCACATATGGGTGGCACGGCCCTGGTTATTTGAGAATAGAGAAATAAAGAATACAGTTCTCGTTCTGCCTTTTCTGAGAATTGATACGATGTGCTGTAACTACTGTATTATATTTCAATACAAAAATAGTCACAAATTTTCGATCTATTGTCAAAATCTTAACAAAACTTTTGCAATCTCTTCACTAAACAGTTTGAAGCAAGACCGTGATATAAATGGTGAGAAGTAGTGTCGTCAGAAGCGTTTAATGAACAAACAATGTATGATTCCTTTGTTTCAAGAATTTTTCCCACACATTCGATCAATAACCAGTCCATGAATCTTCACCGACCCACTTCTCAAAATCCACTATATCGCTATCATTGACTAAATCTAATCTTTTTCTTGATAAGAGATCATTTGTAACATCCCCTGATCGGTTCGATATGGAATATACTATCATACTTCTTCGGCATGAATTCAAATGCGTGCTACATTTCGGATACATTCTGTTGAAGTCTGATCAAAAAGACCCTCTACTACTGAATTCGCATGCGATACCAAACGGCGATTTTTCATATGTTATTGATATCATGAATTAATGTCAAAGAAAATGCCGTGAGGAAATATGAAGAACACTTTCTTTTATATGGCGAAGGTATATTTCACAGAGACGATTTAATGTGAATGTGACACGAATAGATGTACGTTAAAATACGTTCATAAATCCTTGTTCATATAAGAAATTTTGGAATGAAAATAACATCAAAATATCAGGAAATCTTGGAGTAAAACGAATGTGTGAGTGAATAGTGCGAAATCAACACTGAAATCATAATCCTTAGGATTTACAAATACTCTTTCAACCAGCGTTACATTCCCCTTGCCTCGTGTGACTCGTCAATTTACAGAGAATCCACATTCAATCGAACCAATTTTGATTTCTAACCGACTCAAACCAATCATTCAATCATCCATTCATCAACCTATACATATTCATTACTAATTCCCACCAACTCACTCTGATTCTAATTTGTACCGCTAATGATTAAAATCTTGATTTAATTTTCAAACAAGTTGTGAACATTGGCTTGATTGTGTTTGCCCACTCGCGATGGTAAGTGACATTTGCACCGAGTACCTGAATCAAGATATTGTTCCTACACACGTATACGTTCATTTAAAATCACATTCGTGTCCTGTTCCACGACAAATACTACGGATATTTACATACGCTGAAGCGAATATTCGATTTGAATTCGATCCTACTCCTCCTTCTATCGTCATTTGGATGTGAACGTATCCTGAGTATTGCATTCACGTCAAGTATTTCAGCGGCGGTCAGAGCACACAAACGTCTAGGTACGCATTATGAGTACATTGACTGAAAATCCAATGAACGAACAACTATCGAGATCTGGGCGTACAGGACGTTACGCTTAAATGGATATGTCGAAGCCCATGCGCTTTCCATTAATTTCACCAATGCCCGGTGCATCATTTCAATGACGATCATTCAAAGCAACTGCCCTATATATGAAGTACACTCTATTCGTGAGATGCCGGTAGTCATCGGTTGGTATATACATATTTACAGTTCAATGCCGAAAGTTGATGATGTTGTAATCGTTCAATGGACCGCATTAAATCACAATGAACATTAATAGAATGGAACAATGGATCGGGAGCAAGAACGAAACTGAGAATGGCATACTGTTCTAAATGAAACTAGAAACGAGAGGAGGAGGGAGAATGAATCTGTAACGTTCATTTCGTCAAAATTAACGCGATGATTATGTGGAAATTTATACACGTGTGATGTAACAGAGCGAAACAAGATGATTTGAGATCATTGTAAATGAATGCACCACATATATACAGGTATATTCGGATACTATATACGAAAGAAGTTACATGAAATGTTTGATTGATTATGAAACTGAATTCACGTGTACGAAATTCTCAATATCCCACGTATTTGAGAGGTAGAATAGCTCTGGAAAGATTGTATAAGGATAAATTAACTCATTAAAATGTCTCTGAACTGAACTAAAAAACAGAAGAGGAATGAAGCTGAAGCTAACGGCCAAAAAATGGCAGTCAATTGATATAACTTGTGATAGAATCATTTTATTAAACATTTCAATTGCAAAACCACTGATTTAAATGCCACTCAATCAATCCTTGATATGAGTTGCTAGCTTTTGGCCGCTAGTTTCAGCTTCCTAAAAGAAGATACATACGACTTTATGATTTCAATTCAAACGAAAAAGAAGACATCAAACAAAAGACAGAATTCTGATTCCGCTATAAGTGCCTTTTGCCAGAACAGTAAGTGACTAAATTTTCAGCTGTCACAGCAAAAACTATCGACTCCTCCAGCTCACTTGTTCGCCACTTTGCATTCAATACTGAAAATTTAACTGTTCCAGCAAATACTTTGCAACTATAGATGAATAATTAGTTACCATAGTGCAAAATGAGACCGCGAAATCACATTTTCCTGTCTCAGTGAATTTTTTTTCTCCGTGGAAATTCTTTAGAATCCAATATGTAAATTTCCAATAGAATTTTTATGAGGAGTCTTCGGTGAACTTCACTCCGTCTTTCACGAAACACGAAAATCTTATCAAAATCAATAACGGTGAGAGTGAGAAAAAAATCCAGGAAGCTCCACTTTTAGATAAATATTTTTGCTACGGAGTTTTCTTTTTCTATTTCGTCTTCATCGCATTTATGTGTCTTGTACATCCCCGGAGGAGAAATGTCCGGTTGAAGGTGTTACCCTTTACAGTTTTCCTTTACTTTCCCGGCAACATTGCATCCCTCCATTCAATATCTTACAAAAGAGATGTGACACCGGAAACACACGATGAATGCAGAGATTTCACGCTACGTGTTTCGATATCTAAGAACAGTGTGCGTCAAAAAACATCTTCAAGGCAGGGAACGTTTTGCGAACGTCGAGATAAGTGGAAACTGATGAAATGTACTTTGATATGAAGACACCATGAAATCTGCGTTGATCATTGCAGTGTCAACTTCAGAAATACATAAATCCCATGAAGAAGAATATATAACTTACTTCTTGTATATTTTCATGATAATAATTAGCCGAGATATTAGATCATGAAGCTTAAACTAGCAGATTTGAGCTAGCAGACTAGCACTCTAGCTCATCGTGCAATTGTCGTAGAATTCCATGTGGAGATAGCCAGAGTTGACAGATGGCGTGGTACTGGCAAAGTTGTATTTGCCAGAATTCGGCAGAAACAACTGTGCCCATCCAGAATCATTACCAGTTTTCCAACTGGTGTCAAATGTCTGCCGGATTTCAGACGTTACTGGCTTACGTGGTCAGACGGTCTTGAGCCAGTATCGAATGAATACTGTTCGGAGAATACCCAGACCGTACAGAAAAGGAACCGCGTCAGTACCGAATCAGAGTTGATTGGATGGTGAAATGCGAAAAAAAGACGATACGACGCCAATATCGATGCAACGTTGTTTTAATACGGAATAGATAGTGGATAGGGATTCCACTGATCTGTCCAATAACACGATTACTTTGATGAGACAATAGTGCGCCAGTATTGAGTCAGAGGTAGTATTAGCATTCAATATGTTTGATAGATGACAATGTGCCAGTATTGATAGGACTCTGGCTGACTATGGAATTGGTAGTCAACTGACGTTAGAATCACGATCTTGGCAATTCAGCTGTTGTAGTACTCCGAAGTCATGCCAGCATTAGGTCAGAGGTGATGTAATCATTCAATATGTTTGAAAGATAGCAATGTGCTAGTGTTGATCGGACTCTGGCTGATTACGAAATTGGTCGTCGACTGACGTCAAAATTACGATCTTAGCAACTTGGCTGTTGTACTGAGCCGAAGTCGCGCCAGTATTTGGCCAGAGCTGGTATCATCATTCAATACGTTTGAGAGACAACAATGTGCCAGCATTGGTAGAACTTTATTCCACTACGGAATCTATGGTGAATTGTATGACTTCAACGGTCCCATTACAATAAATGCCAATTTGAGTGATTTTTCGTGAACTCGTAGATCGGCTGATGTGATAGAGATTCACTCGCAGGACCCAAGTTCAATCCTCACTCAGTAAACTTCCAACATATCACTTCCAGAGTGCTTTTCTTCGATGGCGATAATGAGAACAATCAATCATCCAGATTTTCAAAATTTAAATTGATTGTGGTTTTTTTTGTTACTTGGAATATGATCACTCCTGGTGACTCCGGTTACCGGTACTGTGTCAGTACTGGGTCAGGTTTGAATTTCTACATAGGACGTCATCATTTCGACTCCTTGTCATTTCTCATCCAGCTCTGGCAAAACAACTGATCCTGTTGCAATGCCAGAGTTTCACCATAGCAGGCCTACATCAAATATCGCTTATTTATATATAGTCTTTGTCAGTACTGGCAATCCAACTGGTCCCATAATGGTCGCTCTAGATTTGCCAGTACTGGCACCTCCAGCAACAGTAGTGAGCCAGTAGCGGCCCGTGTTCCCATTTCCACATGCCCAAGTAAAAATTTTCATTTCGGGTTCGCCAAACAGGACTGGTGCAGGCGTGTTGCATTTTTGTGCGGTACTGTTGCAGACGTGATGTGCCCGCACTGAATTTGCAACAGTACCGCACAAAAATGCAACACGTCTGCACGAGTCCCGTTTGGCAAACCGAAATTAACATTTTTACTCGGGTGAGATGATGGAACCGACACCAATGAGATTTTTGAATAGTTGATCTTTGAAAATATGTATTTTGAAAAAATTCAAATTTACATTACCTCAGTTTAATAATGCGGTCTGCTACTTTACGTCTGCTAGCTTCAGCTCCATTGTCAGACTAATTATTATAATTATTTTGCGCAGAAACAGATATACATATAACACACAATCAATGTGGAACAATCATTCTATATGTATCATGTTTTTCTTCTTGATAAACTTTAAGAGTTGATGAATTAATTTGATGACGAAACGCAATGTGTGAATCGACATTTTCGATTGGAAACGATAGATTTCGTCAATAAATTCCACCCGCGTTTCTGATTCATGAATTCACGACTTGATGTCATAACTGACATAATCCGTAGTTTATCTACAGTGCGTATCATATTTCATCAAATTTAATACACAAAGAAAATGATATTTTCTTCATCAGAACTGATAATGAGTATTGATGAAAATATTTCAAATATTCCAGATAGGCTTGAAAGCACGACTGGAAAATGATGCGGATGGTATCTATTGTGTTCTACGTCGGGAATTTAAATATTCCAAACTTATCGCCAATTGGAATGAACCGCTAGGTGCACAGAGAGAATTTCCCATCAATTATGACTTATTCATAATGACAAGAAAATATGTTTTGTTGAACGGTTTCTCTCATGGAATAATGGATAACAGTAAACTTCATATCGAACATTTCATCGAATATGGGTAGTAAAAAATGAAAATGTTTTCTACTATATCACGTGATGTTTTCGTACAAATATATCTGTTTTTACACATTTATTTAGATTTTTGGTTGAGAGACACATATCATGGTTTGTGTAAATAAATGTAAATAAATCACTTACTCCGCTATAACAGAAAAAGAATATATGTATGTGAGGTAAATGAACTTTTCATTAATCTCACATCGCTGCACAGAGCGATATTTTCGCTACACAAATATCGTGATACTAAAGCATATTATTCCTCTGTGAGGAGCTCTATCGGATTCTCGTGACTCAGTAAACTCAATTTACTGGTAAATTTTTTGGTGAGGACTTTTTTGAATAACAAGAATATTTCGTTCTTAGCTTGTTATAGAAGCCAAGAGGAGTTGAGGAAAAACATCATTTCAAATACGTTCGATGATGTTCTATCGAACTCGCAATTTTTTGAATTCTTCAAGAGAGATTCTCGTGGATATTGCTTTGATGATTCTGATTCGAATGTCTATTCAAAAAGAAGAACCAGATCCCTTCCGCACGAGAGGATTGAATTTTTGAATTTATTAACGGTATAAGATTTTTCAAATTCGGATAGTACCCCGTAAATATAACCGAACCTCATACGATGTAAGGAATTCCATGAATTTTAATGCAATGCATCGGCAGTGTTTTACAAGAACATGTGAAGGGATAGTTCTATGCATTTGATATCACATAAATTGAATGCATTTTCCACTTCCTGTGGATTTTTAATCCCATGTTTTTTTTTGTGAAGGGAATATTTTTACAAGTCTATGGTAAATTCACTAAAAATGATGCAAAAGATTTACGTATACTTTTGAATTTTTCATGAACTTTCAATGGACATTCTGTCATATAACCACATGAAAACTTTCGAAATTCATCAAAAATCAAGAGAAAGCACCTTCATCACAGGTACGTTCACCGAAGTTTCCGGGCGGTGGAAAGCACTGGCCCGACTCAAAATTCAATCGGGTGAACCCGATCAAATGTGACTTTTGATGAACATTTCAAACTGTGTCATTACATTTACAAAGTAACCCATGCAGGTATTGCCAAGACTGAAAAAAACCCAAGCTTGTCCCAAGGTTGGCATATGTTCCAGAAACAAACCTCCGTGAAGAACAATTGGTCCAATATTGTTCCATGATTGTCCCGTTGTTCCCAATGGATAGTCAGTCATGGTACATTTGTTAATATTTTTGAAATGGTCACTACATTTGGTACAAGCTTGGCACAAGTGTAAAAATCGAGCATTCGTTGAGAACAATTGTGCCAATATTGCCCACATGAGTGGCACAATGTTTATAAATATTGACTGAATTTTGAATTTACAATGGCTGAAGACTTGGGGATAACCATCGGGCCAGGGCTGACCCGATCTTCCTGCTATAATTAATTCTACACACTAGTCTTACACACCAAGCTAGATTTTGTCGATCCAAGTATGTGAAGATAAACCATCAGTTTTTCGGGTGACTCGGAGGATTCCAATGTTGGATTCCGTACGGGATCAGATCATTGTAAGATTTAGGTTATGGTATTTCAATAAGATCTTATTAGTTTCGTTTGAGCCTAATTCAACAATAGAATCAAAACTGATTGAAATATTAAAGAACGCAAATTTTCCAATGATCATACAAGCTTGTCCAAGTCTTGTCACATTTTTTCTATCGTTTTGAGATAATTCATGTACGGTATTCTGAGAGAGAAAGTCATGAACTGAAATATGAATCAATTACTTTTTTCATCCATATCTGCGATCAAAGAAGCATTGGTTGATGCTTGGTGAATGAATTGGCCCGGGCCTGGCAAAACCACTGGCCCAAGCTTGTCCTGATCTTATCATTCCCAAGCCTGAGCCAAGTTTGGTAAATTTTTCAGGACAAGTCTCGGCTGGTCTTGTGCCAAGCTTGGTCCATCATTGGACCATTGGTCCATATACATATGGGAAGCGCCAAAAACAAATGCCGACGCAATGCAAAAGACTGAATGTCAGTCGAGTTTTCAAATAAATATAATTAATACTCCTGAAAGAAACTGAGATACATGTTAGTTTTGCTGTATCCAAATGAAGATTCATTAAACCCAAATAAACTCTCCTCTCAGTGCAATTGCCTAATCTCAGCTTATGGACTGGCCTACTTTTGACCGCGGACTTCTCTCCGTTGCTTCCACGTCGCTCATACGTCACCTCCCTACGTTCCATTCCACGATCTCGCTCATCCGTCTCAAATCCACATAGTACGACGTGGAGGTGATCTGTCTCATCGTTGACGGTACTATTAGCGTAAGCTTATGAGCTGAGACTACGTAAACGTGCGAACATGAAATCTATCATCTGACGAATAAAAACAGTACAATATTTTTATACGGAGGATAAAATATGCTTCATGCACTGAGATAAAAAACCATGCGACGCGAAACATTTCACGCTGGAAGAATAGTTTGACCATTCTTGAATTGAATTGAACATCTGAAGAATCCTCGGAGTCGATTTCTTGCACAGATATTCAATCTTTGATTATTTCAATTCGAATCTTAGTTGAATTGAATTCTGCAAGATACTCGAAGTCAATGTTTCTCACAAATATCCAATTACTTGTTTTTAATTAACACTTATGAGATCCTCGGTGTCAATTTTTCCACGAATAATTAATTAGTGACACTTGAAATTTATCGAACACCATGAATGTTATTCGTAATGGAGGAAACACCTTTACTTCTTACACATTGTTACAATTTGTAACTTACAGAATTTTAATCCAGAAAGAGGAACAGAGAGAGAGAAAGTAATCTTTTTGAATTCGTCAATCCAATAGATTCGATATATAACACACTTAATATTTCTGAAGAAACTAACACTGTTCGGGATAAAATCCGTACATGAATTGAATACACTTAAGGAATTCGAACACTAAAAAAAAAAATCAAACACTTGGAAAGAATTGAATACTCAATAGAAATTTACACTTGGAAGAAAAAATAAAAAATTTGTAAGATTTCAACACTTAGAAGAATTTAGCAATCAGGATAAAATTAAAACACTTGAAAGAATTCGAACACTTGAATACTTTGAGCGATGGAAAGTTGAAACTTGGAGAACAATCACGAGCAATACTGAATACGATGCTTGGTGCATAGGTTTTTATACCATTAAAATCCATCATGGTGGACTTGTTTTGTTCGATGAGAAAAATGCGCTTCGACTCTATAGATAATATCTTCATGCACGTCATCTTACTTTGCATGGCAAATCTATGGTGATCATGCGTTCGCATTTTATCTATCACGTGAACAGATATTCACGGGTTCACAGTGCAGTTCCAACATGAAGTTCGAACTATGATTCAGAAGTTGTCGAATAAAATTTATCTATAAGAGGATATTGATTGAACATTCTTTAATTCAAAAGAACATAGAGATTACTATAATTATTACGACTATAGAAAAAATGAGAGAACATTGAATTGTGGTTTATTCATTTAAAAAAAGTACATTCATTCATTCAATCTTATTAGATTTATATAAAAAATTCAAATATACATATATATAGGAAAAAGCGAGTTCGTCACAGGTTGGATCAGTTTGTCTCTTAACATGAAACGAAGGAAATATAAACTGGAATATGAATGATAAATTATACACATATGAATGTATAACATGCAATGATTCAATCAATTTAGAATGGGCATGGAAAACAATCGTTATCAATTACTTATACAATGATCCATAAAATTTCATAGGATTTCAATGTGCAGTGATTTCCAGCACAAAGAAATCTTAATTCAACTTTGGGAAGAGGAAAGAACCTTTCATCTACAAGCTCGGAGTTGATTTTGCACCGTTGGTGAAATCAAAAGAATCGGATAAATGCAGGAAGAATAAAAAGAGGAGCATTTGAAATTTGGCCTACCGTCTAACGTGATAATCGATACTGCAGGGTGAGCGCGCGTCCCATATACCACCATATTATATCTAGTACCGTATAAGGGAATCATCGAACTCGCCACGACAGCAGTATGGATTTGGAATCTCATGGAAAGGGCCCGAGTCAGCAACCGGCTTGAATAAAGCTTCTAACATCTTCCTCCTTCCTCTTCTCATGCATGAGTTTTTGGATCCTCTTCGATTTTCTCTCACCTTCTCAACTGCAACTCTCTCCTCTTCTTCTATCCTTGTCCCTCGCATATTTCCTTATTCATCTTATGTGAGCACAAATCTTGCACGCGAGTCGGTCGTAAGCAGGTTGTGCTCTCACCACTTTTGATGGTCTCATTCACAAATCCATGGGCTTGATTCAGGCTACTAACTCTATGCATGTACATTTACATCAACACACTCATGTACGTCCACACATATAAATACACACGTACATATAACGCTCTTGTCGACTAAGCCAGCTCACCGTAAATCTCCACAATACGATGATGATGGTGGTAGGTAGGTGGGTGGATAGTTACCGTCGTTCGGATAACGTTATTTTATCCTTTTACTACACACACACACACACACATACATATATGTATAAAATGACTTTAATACCCCATAGATTCGCAAGGAAAAAATTACTAAAAACATCAGATGGATTTGTACGAAGAAATATATCAATGATAAATTTAATATACTCTCCCACTTTGTATTGATTCTCATTGAAAATTGCCTGCATTGTCATCTCTTGATGTTTGTACGATTCATGAATCGAATAAGACTCAGCTTTGTATTCAAATTGACATCAAGAGAAGTTATAACCGGTTTGATAGATACCCACAATCAGCCTACAAAGTATAATACTTGATAATACAAACCCAAACTACGCTTTCGTCTCTTTGTCACATTCTATATACAATCAAGCACGAATGTTTCAACTTGTTACACCATTCGAACCGAATTTCTGAATTCGTATGAACTTCATACAATATCGTGAGTCTACAGTTGAATCTTTTTGAAAAACACAAAAAAAACGGGATGAGGAATCAAAAATTGATCAATCAATTAATCAATCATTCCCTGCACTTGTGTAGGGAGCATGAAATATAATCAAATCCATGTTACACAGATTATTGGTATTCATATCCAGAACAATCTAATTTTGAATGATCAATTCTCACCTTCCGAAGACTGATCAAACCTATATTAAAGAAGATAATCGAAGTGAGATTGATTGAAACGCACATCAAATTGACGCATCAAGTGATTCGTAGACGAGGGATCGATCGATCATTGATTCGCCATCTCTCGATTTTCACAGAAGGAAGTCAACATCTTGATCGAATATTTGCACATTTACTAAGAAACTTCCAGAACTTGTATTGCACCGGAACGAAATAATTTGATCCGAACAATTGGTAAATTCAACCCCTGCAGTGGATTTCATAGCACATGCACGACAGAAAAAGTCTACAAACTGGATAACAGCTTGAGGTGATGGATGGGAGAGGACATCGTAAAAGAGTGAGCAGATGTGCCCTCAAGATATTGTCACTCGTCGTTTTATCTACAAGTGAACCACTTCTATAAAAAAAGGTCATCAATAGAAGAGAAAAAAAAATAAACGTAAAAATCATCCGCGCTGGAAACTCTTGAATAAAGCTTTATTGCATCGTTTTGTGACACAACTCGTATTCATTTTGAGAAAAACGCACTCGAATGACTGAAAATACCTGAAAACCTGTGATTATCTTCGTTTCGAAGGACATTCATCGCGCGCACTATCCCAGTGAAGCTCTAAATTCGTGATTCGAATGATTTTCAACCGCATTATAAACAAGCCTGTCCGGACAGGCTTGAGGGGAATGGTATTGTAGGCATATATAATAATGAATTCGTTCACATTATATGTCACTTAGCATGATCCACATGGAGCTTGATCAGTTTTCCGATAGTTGGGGTTCCCTATCCAGAAACCATCCAATTATGTGGCAGTTGAGTATTTCTATTTAACTAGTTAGGTGGTAGTTGGGGTTTCCCATTCGAAGGATGGATAGAGGTGCTTGGAATCTCTCCACACACATTTCTGAACGAAGAAGGTAGTTTCAGGATAATAAATTATTCTTTCTTACGCATTGAAGATAAGGAGGCGTAGAGCGTTCTTGTGCATGTAATTTGAGTATAGAATTTTTCTCTCCCGTTGCGTTGTCCGTTTCTCTCATTATTTCCTGTAACATTCAATTTGTATCTTCCATTAAACGAGAGGTACGAGAAAATGAATTGTAACGGAAATTCCTTTGTTCTTCACGCTCGAATTGACGATGAAAATTGCAAACTCAGAATTTGATGTTGATGCAAATTCTATCAAAAATACTTCGCTCCCTACGTTCTTTGAACCAAGCTCACACTTCGCTGCTTTTCAAAGATATTCCTTCGAGTTGATGATTGGAGGCATCATTTGGTAAATTCCCTCTTTTGTTTTGAAATGAAAAATGAATCCGGCATTTTGAAGAATAATAATTTCAATTCGATTCCTTTCACTGATATCTTATGTACTTTGTTTGTTCAACAATGGGGTGACCGTTCGTGCCCTAGTAAAAATCGTCTCAGTCATTCATGAGTCTGGAACGCCTGCACTGAGGAAAAACTAGGTACTGGTGAGTGCCTCGTAAGTATTCAGCGAGTTGGCTAGTTTTTCGCTAGTGCAAGCGTTACAAACTCGTGAATGACTAACATATTCTACTGGGTTGGTTCGCTAATTTGTTAATGAACCCCACTCACAACTTAATACTAACTGGATTTTCTGAATTCTTTATGATTCTGAAGAATTATAAGCATAATCTCAATTTCAGGCCAATCCCAGGATTTCAGTGATTCTACGACCGTTACCCACTCTACAAATCTATATTTGAAGCACAATCTTATAGCGGTGCTCTTTGTCGTCGCATATTTGAAGTCTTCAGTCACTGCTTAGTTGTTTAAAACTCCTAGACAGCTCCAACAAAATATATCAATATCAGGTTGATTTGAGATAAATTCACGTTCAATAAATCTTCGAATGTTCATAACTTTATTTTAGGTTTTCTGCTCTCTTAGAAAATTATAAGTAGCAAAGTTTGTTCGTTTCTTTTGATCGTTCAAGCTCGTCATTGGCATATCACCCAAAAGTAAATTAGATAAATTCAGTCACAATGATATTTTCAATCCTACCATAAATTTCAAAAAGCTACGTCTATAAGACTCTCTTGTGCATCTATTAGTTCTATTCCCTTCATTTCCTGTGAAATAAAAGAATACCATTTGAAATTCCGATTCCTCATGTAGCAACATATTCGAATCACGATATCTTCCATTCATCATTCCAAAGTGCTCAATTATGAAGATGTGCGTGACAGCACTGATGTATCACTTCTCTTCTGCAATATATGCATGTAAATGTTACGTCTGCATGAATAACTTGTACCCTGATCTATAATTGTTGTTCGATGAAGCATGTTCACGAGTGCATTACGTATGCTAATTATTTTGTTGAACAATTATCGAAGGCCATGTGAATCAATTATTGTGAGGAAATCATTATGATTCAGCTTGGAAATTACAAGAAAGAAGATATTCTCATCAGCTCCATTAAACATGTCTCTTTTTGAGAATTCCATCAAAAAAACTAAATGTGGAGAATGACTTCTTTGGTTTCAACTATTCATTCCCCTATACTCGAATACATTGAAATGAGCAAATGATGTTCGGCTCTATTGGAATAACAATTCACACGATTCAAAATAACTACTCCTATGGATCACGACATGTAGGGGAGAAGCATGCAGGTTGAACCGGCATGCAGGTGAGGCCAGAGAGTTTTTTGTATTTTTAACCGTTGGCAACTCTGATTTCATGACGATTGAAGTCGAGTCTCATCATATGTTAACTTTTCATGTGCATAGAATGCAAAAGCAGACACCTCTTATGGGTATTCCAGAAGGCAAGTGGGAAAACGTGCAGAAAAGTTTTATTCCAATTTATTTCATTTCGGACAAAGAGGATAATGTTGTTCATCGATTGATGAAGATAAATCAATCTATTAGGTGTACAAATAAGTTTCCGCGGTTTTTTATAAAAAATTAGGAATTTATTGTAAAGGAAAAGTACATTACGTTTTATTCAAAGTATTTTCCATCATTTGCCACTACTTTTCCCCATCTTTCTGGCAACATTCGGATACCCCGTCGAAAAAACTCTTCATCTTTTGACGCTATCCACAAATCTACCCAATTTTTGGTGTCTTCATATGATGTGAAGCGCTGCTCAGACAGACCATGTGCCATCGACCGGAACAGGTGATAATCAGAAGGGGCTAAGTCTGGTGAATACGGCGGATGGGGTAAAACTTCCCAGTTGAGTGTTTCCAAGTATGTTTTTACCGGCGCTGCAACATGTGGACGAGCATTATCGTGTAAAAGAATAATTTTGTCGTGTCTGGAGTAGTAATGGGCGCGTTTTTCCTTAAGTGCCCGACTCAATCTCATCAATTGTGTTCGGTAGAGAGCTCCAGTAATGGTTTCGCTTGGTTTCAGCAATTCATAATACACGACACCAAGCTGATCCCACCAAATACACAGCATGAGTTTTTTTCCATGAATATTCGGCTTAGCTGTCGATGTTGATGGTTCGCCGGGCTTAACCCATGACTTTCTCTTCTTTGGATTATCGTAGTGAATCCATTTTTCGTCACCAGTGACTATACGATGCAAAAAACTCTTTTTTTTATTCCTGGCAAGCAGCATTTACTCATGCATAATCGGCGTTCAACGTCTCTCGGCTTTAGTTCATATGGAACCCAATTTCCTTGTTTTTGAATCATTCCTAACGATTTTAAACGATGTGAAATTGCTTGTTGAGTCACTTGTAGAGTAAGTGCAAGTTCTTTTTGCGTTTGGGACGAATCTTCCTCCAATAGTACTTCTAATTCCATGTCTTCGTACACTTTCGGCCTTCCACTGCGTTCTTTGTCTTTAACGTCAAACTCACCGTTCTTAAACTTTTGAAACCATTCCTGACAACTTCTCTCACTTAAAGCAGCTTCACCATATGCTTCTAGAAGCAATCGATGCACCTCAGCTGCAGATTTTTTCACATTAAAGAAGTAAATCAAAAGTTCCCGCAAATGATGCTTATTCGGAATAAAACTTTACATTTTTTCACGAAAAAAATTACGTGATGCTGATACGGAATCACTAGTATTTTAAGGTTATGGTGTTGCCAGATGACTAAACTTGGGATATTACGTTTTACATCTGACAATTTCTCCATAACCTTCTGGTGGGGCCATCTTTTGACAAACCGCGGAAACTTATTTGTACACCTAATATTATGTTTTCTTCTTAATTTCTTCGAATCGCACAAAACATATTCCGATCATTCTGTGAAATTAGAATACATAATGCTCTTGCAATTGCAAAGTTGCATTGAATATGTAGATTGGGCCACCCAAAACATGTAGGTTGGGCCACTAGTTTTTCTTGTCATATAAGTATTCAAACACCATTTCGATCATCTTTGATGATCAGAATAGTGTTTACATTGGATGTAATTTCAAGTATTCGGTGATTTTTCTATTTTAGAATGGCATTGCCGAAGGGAGAGAGAGACAGACCATGGAATCGGTGATTATGATTTCATTGTTAGTGATATTTCATTATTCCAATGTTAAAACTATTTGAAATAAATAAATATCGGCTACAAATTCCATACCTAATGTATAGAATGCATTTCTCTACCTTTTCAGCGAATTTTCAGAAGTGGCCCAACTTGCATGCTTACTTTTTTTTAACCAATTTTTTCCAACTTCAGAAAATCGCTTGTATTCCGCAGTATTTCAAAGCAATCAAGAAGCTTTCTATCACGAAATATAGCTGAAGATTGTCACTTTTCAGTGGTATATAGATATTGATCAAATAATTTCCTGTTCTAATCTTATAAGTCAAGAACAAAACACGGTCCAACCTGCATGCCTCTCCCCTAATGTATTCAAACTCATTGTTTCAACAATGATTGTCTGCACAATTGAAAATTTTTCATTCAACAAGTTTCCTATGGATTTCTCTGATATTGGATATTCAAAATCAATTCTTCCACATTCGTTTCGCGAATGATCACTACTATTTTTGTTAAAGAAATTTGATATTGCTGCACGATACCTGGAAATAATTTCACTTTGACATTTCGAAATAATTCCAAACGTTCTCCTAGCGAAGATACCTTCACATATAGATCGGTTCTCCAACGTCCATCCTCGTTCTCGAATATTTGGAGCATTTTTCCGACTACCTTCAAAATTCCGCTCAATCGAAGAATTTTTTTTTCTGAATTCTATTATTCGCAAATTCGAATCGAAGAGTTTGAGAGTTCGAAAGAGAGAGATGAAAAGTTGATCTATCGCTAAAATTTTCATCGTTGAGTTATTTTCAAACTGGATAAAGTTGATACGATTAAATTTCATAAGTTTCCCTGAAGGATTGCTGTTCAGGATTCTGGACCAAACGCGAGTTCTGATTATGAGCACAGGAAGCTGTATAACAAGATAATATTCTGACGAAGAAAAGGGGATGGAAATGTCAAGTTGAAGGTAGTTTAATGAGCCTGCTCCTGTACGTGAAACCTCGAGAAGGACCGTCAGTTTTGTTTTAAAATAACTGATATCGCTTTAATCCTTGATGGTTCTCTTACAGGGGATGATGTATATGTATAGTATGTATATTCATCTATGAGAAAAGTACGTATCTAGGGTGCATCCAACGTAGAAAGTTTTACCTGAAAGTTTGCAAGAGACAGTATATGAACGCAAGGTCGACACAAACCCAAACGTTTATCTGACTAATTGACTTCGGACCAAACTAGAGCAACTACTGTCACTGCTTCTACTATTACGACAACAAGAGCGAGTTAAAGTTGTGCGGCATGGTCGATGGGAGGAAAAACAAGGAGAAACAGATGGCAAGGCCTCGATTTGAACTCCAGGAGATATTGACGAATCAAACGATGTACATGTATCGGATAAACGTCAATCTTCGCGAGGGTGTAATTCAATCATCACTTCTGTAATCGCGGAAAAAGGATTTTCCAGGATTCAACATCGCGTTATTTATCCTCATTGAATATTTCTCAACGAATCTACATAGGTACCTTCTTTCCATGGCTTCCCCGTGAATGATCGATTTACGTTAGTTTCAGGTCATGTTCGAATGATTTACGCTCCATGATATTTCATCTTCCTTTACGCCTGTCAGTGGGTTTTCTATGCTCACTTTTATGTATACCAACCGTACTTTTTTTCGGATACGAAAATCCATTTCAACGAGAATTTTTATGTCAAACTAAAAAATGATGACCAAGATTTTTTTATCATTTCACTTTTCATGGAGATTATTTATAGGGCTGCTCCTAATTCCGATATTATTATGAAATGTTCTTCGTAAGATGGATGATGAAATATGACGTGAAAATTCTGCGGAGAGAAGAATTTTGTTTTCCTTCTCTGATGATTCCCGTGTATCAATCGTGGGATTCGATCGTCGTTGGGGATCGTTGAATGTTGGATTATAAATGTATGGAGATATTCACGTGTATTTCGACGTAATCAAAGTTTTATGAATTGATATTCTTTGAATTCATGATATCCGTATTTCCATTGAAAATATAAAAAGAAGGAAATTCATGAATTTATATTAAAAGTTACAAGATTGGATTATTCAAATAAATTCACTGAATTTCTAACCATACGTGAATAATAAGACAGAAATTTGTTAAAATTAACTACACACACTTCCGAATAAATAATTGTGTGGATTTGACAGTTAAATACGTATTCAAACTCTTGATATTCGGTTTATTTCACTTTCTCCTACATGTACCAAGTTACTATCGAATCATTCGATTAATGTGCAAAAATGATAAATATTTATATCACGAGTGATAGAGAGGTAAGAATGTATGCCGTGGAATTTTCAAAATCTACCATAACGTTGGACCAACGCTGAATATTCATGAAGAATATCTGGAATTCTCCTGCAACATAGATATCTCGAGAGGAATCGTTCCGAGAATAACAATGTAAAATTCAAAAATTTGTGGAAGGATAAATTCGATTATAAAAAAACATGTTTTCACGAGATTTCATAAGATTGGTGAGATTCGTACGATTTATTTTTTCAGTGCAGTACACCGCAGAAGAGGGCAGAATACTTGCATGCATGTGAAATTGATCTTATCAATGAATAATACTCTGATAGATATGAAATATTTCTCAGTTGAACAGTGCCAAGATATCGGAGCGTCTGAAGGTTATCAAGATTTTGAGAAATTCCACAAACATGTTTTTTTGTTACAGACATTTCATATAAATCAATGCATTTGACGTCCAACTTTTGGGATATCACTTTATGTTTGCAAAGTTGAATTCCTATCTAATTGATCATCCTATGTTCTTCAATCTCAGCTCCCTATAATTTCAAGATTCTTATCCTGTTGAATCTTGAAAAAATTAAATTCTCCCGAACAAAATTACTGATCAATTTCGTAGATTTGTTCTTCAAAAAACAAAATAAAAAGTCTGGTGTCGGATTTCCATGTACTGAATTATCTCATCTACTGTTGTATACCATCAGTCGCATTTTGGGTCAGTTCTGAGACCATATTCATCCAACTCAATCCTTCCATTTGGATCCCAAAATAACAAATATGATGTAATCTGATAGATCAATTGATCTCCCGGAAGTGCAGAGAAGTTGTGAGCCATAAGAACACCCATGATGTCACAAAAATAAAAGATAGATTCAGAATTCAATAAAAAAATCATTGTGAATGCTCATTTTCAACATGAAACACATGAAATTTTCAAAGAGTAATTCATATGGGAATAATCTTGGAACAATAACAGAGGTGAATCCGTTTTATACGAGGTGTATTCTCGAGTCTGATCATGAACGCGTGTTTCTACTTATCACACGTTTCCACTTCACTGCTACACCCATTTGATAAGGAAACAAACAAGTAGGTGCAGTAATAATCTTCTGATAGTGCAATGACAATTGTCTACTCTTCTATTTCAAGTAGATAACGTTTTATATGTTCTTCGATCAGAGTTTCATCAATTTTTTATCGACTTCATCTTCTTACGATTTTTTGAAATTCAATAAGGAATTTTATGGAAATGATCCAACCTTATTTCATCAATTCTCAATGTAAACGTGTCAAGTACAAATGAAAATTCAGTTGAAGGAATATCGATGATTCCCGCGAAACTACTTCTCTGAGAGAATTGAAATTTCAAATGGAAGTTTGAATGAACATCATTCTTTGTATATCCTCGTTTTTAATTAAATCAGATATGGGTTTTTATAATACTCCAACTTTTACGAGAAGCCGTAGGATTATCGTCTTCGAATATTCCACCCTACTTTCAAGAATGGAAACAATTTGAACAATACATAAACTGCAAGAGTAGTGAAAAGCAGAATTTTTATTCTGTTTTGTGTAATCCATCTTCTAGAGAGCAGGTATGCATGATCGATAAATGATTCATAGATGAATTTCTATAATGTACTCTCTTCGTGAATTCCATCCTCTCAACAATCATCTGAATCATGGTGAATTTAAAGAAAAAAATTCCTTATTGAGTAGAATACTTGTCTTCATAAGACTTCATTCCTCACAATAGAATGTTTGAAAGCAAAGATTCAAATGAAAGAAACTGATTTTAAATACATAAAAATTATGAAAGGGAAATCATAGATATGTGCACATCAACGTATGTTAAGGGGTGAAATTGTATCCTTCCATGTTATGTCTTGTGATATCATCACAGGGACCGGAATTAATTCTCTTTTAGAGTGAAAAATTAATTTGATATTCCGCAAAAGTAGTTAACAAGCAGTGACAAAGAATGAAAGTAACATTAATTTCTCTTCTCACTTCTCATCCTCCTCTTTGAATTCCATAGAATGAAAGAGGGATGAGTTGTAAATGTGGAGAGTTTCGATATAACCTTCTGAGGATCGAAGTACGAATGTCCGAGTTTTGAGTGAATTCTTTATCTCGAAAAGGGAAAAAAGAATGACAAAAACCATTCATTTTTCACACTTCCATTTTCCACTCTTTTCTTCTTAATCCTCTTCTTCGATTGGAAGAAAAGCTAAAATGGATTTGAGAGATGTATTTGAATACAATATCTTCTGAATACTGGAGAAAGATGTCTATATTCAATTGTGAAAAATAAAGAAATTCGGATATTGAATTGTACTCGCTTTTTCAACTCCGAACAAGTTTTGACAAGAGAGTGAATTCTTTGATTTGGAAAGAAATTCCACAGAGGAAAAAGTATGTGGGTATGAATGAAAATGCGGAGAATACAGGAAAGAATGAGAACAAGAAATGTTGGAAATTAATCGAACTATGACAAGCTAAATACGAAGAGATGGAGATAAGAAAGATGAAACTTATTGGATATATCGAACCGTCACCGCAGTACTGTTCGATAAAGTATCATCAATCTCAATGGTTGGAGTAACTCATCGATCTTAACTCGGACAATCAACGTCGAAAGTTGATCATTAGGTCTTCTCTGATAAGTCCAAAGGGTTATCACAATAACCCAAAAGGTCAGGATTCCCCAAAATAATCATCACGAACTATTACATCGGATGAACCACCCTCTTTTCAACTGTTTGTTCTCTCACTTTGAGCTTTTCTTCTCACTGGATTGATTTTCGAAATATTTCACTTGATGATCGATCTCAAAAATGAATACCTAGATTTTTATATATCCGTGTATAGAGCGAGAATAAACTCAGTGTAAAGACTCGAAGATGAATATACTCTAACGCATAAATCTTTGTATGGGATTTGATGAAGATCCAAAAGAAAGACGGAGAATATTCTTCATCATGCGCTCTGATTATTACGTGATATTGATTCAAAAATCCACTCTCTTCACGGAATTTTCATCAAATGATATGAGAATAAAATCCAATTCCAAGTAGCTGTATCTATAATTCGAGAAACTCACGATTAAAGAGATCATGCTGAAATATCCTAATGTTAAATCATTTCCTCGAACGCGAGCGTAATGATAAACTGTACAGCTGCATCAAATATATCATCCATCTCATCTATTCGAGGATGAATTTGATTTAAAATCTACTACTTCATCCCCCAACAAGTACAATCCAACTTAATGCGTGTTATGAGTTTTTCCTTCTCTATTCCGTATCGTACTATCCATTTAACGGAGGTGTTTGGTTACAAATCCTGACTGTTTTGCCGCGACGCCTGGCGCCTTCTGTTGTATATCTCACATCTCTACAACACAACAACGAACCCGCCGCCGCTTATAACCGACGACTGGCATCCATAAATTTATCTCCTCCAGATGATTTATCACGTGCGCGCATGCCGTCGTTTTAAATGCACGTTATAGTCTCCTACTTCTCTTCCTATAAACGTATACACGTAGAAACACACAAGTACGATCAACAAATACAATACCTTAAATACAAACGCATACAGAGAAAATATAATGCTTTTTATTTCAACGGTGCCCTGACTTCGCTGATTTTCATCGTGAATTTATTACGTCGATCCAATAACCTGGACTGTAGCGCGTTTGTCGTTAGCCGAAATCGCGTCGCGTGTTTCATCTACGTGCACAAGCAAAGGCCATGCGCTTGAACGTACACGTTTGTGTGTACATGTATACGCGTTCTCTGTATATCGACGTTGTACCAGCGCTAATCAATTAGGGAAACGGTATATCCGCCAACGATTATCAAGGGGTGAAGTGTGGAATGGGTTGTGTGGTGTGCGCGAAGGCAGAGGATGAGAGGAGTGCTGTTTCCCAATGACGAACGATCCTGCTATCATCGAACAACCACCTGGGTCGGATATAGCTATATTCAGGAAAGTATACACGAGATAATCATCTTTTATGATTCATATTCACTCTCTTCGAGGAATGGATCATTTTATCGATCGATGAAGAAAAAAACTTACATTACTTCCGTACCATTTTAGATATGTACGAGAACCTCCATTGAAGAAGCTTTCGATAACTCATCGGTATCGCTTAATCGTTGAAGAATAATGGAATTTCCAATCTACATCATCAAATTAAAATCACACTCTCGATGTTTTATTCTCGTTTGAATTCGGTAATGAAGAATTGGAATTGTTCATGAGGGTTGGATTGCGGCTATCAAAGCAGGGTCGGGAAAATCTTTCCTCGAATTGAAATTCCAATAATTCATGTGTGTAATCGAATTGAGGGAGATTTCGAATTGAAATATTGTCACTGTTTTTAAGAGGCAATGTATTTTGTTCTTACTGTGGGAAAAAAAGTGACCGAACAGCTGACTGGAAAGCATGTACAAAGAAAAAAGTCTAAAATGCGAATTCTCGCAGAAAGGAATGAATTTTATTCCTTCAATGAAATCATGTATCATAAATAAATTTGAATGATTCGTGAGATGAGACAGTTTGATGTGATTTTGAGAGCACCATAACTTCCGACGGATCCGGAAAATTTGAGGGCAATAACTGGCGGGATAGGATTTGTCACAAACTGACGTGAAGCGCTTATCCCTCGGATGATCTCATCTTTTGGGATGATACACTTTAATTAGAGAGCATTCGCTCTATCGCACCCTCGAGAACAGACACATGAATATATTCCTCCCCACATTCTCTTCATACTCTTATTTACGTGAGATACATATATTCTATAGACGAGGGAACTGAAATGGAACAAACATCAATAGCCACGAAAAAAAAATATCATAAAGGTTCATGTCAGTTCCGAAACTGAACGTCAACAGATCGACACCTCGAATCAATGCCGTTCACGAACATACCGGTCGTAAATAATAAGCTGTTTCTGATCGGGCACGTCGGGTGAATCAGTCCAGCGAGTGCTTGTTAGAGTAGAAAACGGGTTGAAAGGCGAGGAAACTACGATATTAACCGATTTTCCCTCTTTATTTTCCTCCTGTTATGAAATACACGAAATCAACTGCTCGTTTCATTTTCGTTCAAAGTCTATATTTGAATTCACCGAAGTTTCACGTGTGAATGATTTATCTCATCCCATTCACTTCACTTTAAATTCAATACAAATCAACTAATGGTGGAAATTTCTGATTAAGAATGACCCAAACTTGTTCAGAATGATTCGAAGTGAAATCACCGAATCTACTGTTGAATTTATTCCAATAATTCAGAGTTTGATTGGAGTTGAAGAGGGAAATTCAAGATTGAAGTGCATCCGAAAAATGCGAGAAAAAAGAGAACTGTGAAAAATTTTCTATTAATGAACATATGGAAACTCTATGGACGAACTTCGCTAATAAGCTAATTAAGTTACTTTTTCACACAAATTTCATCCTTCTTCTCATCCTCGCACCACTGAAACTCCACTCGATTCCTTCATCATGTTTTCCTCTATGAAAAATTGTTCTTTACCTCCTTATATCTCTCGTTAATCACCTTCTCCACTTCGTTAGCCTTCATTTCGTTCTGTTTGTTACTCGCCTTCCAGTGACTGACTCCTGCTGGCATGTGATTGTGATTACGAACGGAACGGGTTCTACTCCACGTCAATTCTTATCCTCCTTGACTCTCGAGGGAATGGAGACGATGCGAGAAAATGAAGATGGTTGTATTTGATGTGCGATTTCCATCTTATTGAGGATAAGAATTCTAAGCACATTGTTCAATTCACTCATACATGACACATAATCGAGTGGTCTGGAGGGGTATAGGATTGATGAGTTCTCATTCTCTTCAAATACCACAGGAGTAGATGTGGAAATTCAAGAAAATACGAGTGAATTCATTTTCAGGATATTTCTCAGATGCTCTATCATACGCTCAAATCTTGTATTCAAATTATTGCTTCAATAGGAATCACCAAACAAGTTCACAATTCGAAATTCTGAAGTTATAATCAATTTTATTCCATATTTCGGATGATATGAGATTGAGAATTCTCTTTCCATTCTTGGTTCACAGATAATGTCAGCAGGAAAAGGGATATTAATTCAAATATAAAAAGCTCCCATAATATTTGTACTTACAATTTCATCCAACAGCTTAATGTTTTGAATCAATTGACAAATATTGTGCATTCCAAACTGTCAGTTAACGTACCTGTAACAGAAAAAAAATCATTCCATTGAACAACATGTTGCACAATTGATGTAAATTTCATTTCTATAACTATATTGAATTATGTATTGTAATTGAATCCAACTGCTTTCTTGGAATTCTGTGCCTGAAAAAAGTGTTCATAGATTTGAATAACCGATTTGGACGCTAAATATTTTATAAAATTACAAAAATTGAAGAATTAATTGTGACATTGTATCTAATATCACCATAATTTGGCGAATTTAATTCAATTGGAGTTGAAAAGCAAATATTGTAATGTGAAATTCAATTCGAGAGTTGACACCAAACTGTGGTTTCATTAATTCGAATTTTCAACTGATTTATGATACCAGCGATTTGTAAGGATTAAATGTATTTCGAAGGTTTCGAAATTACTTCCGCTGTAAGATGTTTTGCACATAGTTCTGGTAAATAAAATGGAAGTAAGAGCTAAATTAAACCTTGGCTTGAAGATCTTGGCTTCATACAAACAAGTAGAACATGAATATTATTATGTTCTAGGAGTTTGAATCGTTCATAGAAACGAAACGAAAATTCAAACCCACGAAATCTGATGAATTATTGTGATTTATCTCCTCGAATTAATTATTTGTAATTCTTTGCAACTGAAAACATCGATCAAAGAATGTACTGCAAGAATTTCCGTTTTGAACAGCTGAGTATTTTGTTATTAGATTACGAACTCGTTTCAATGAACGATTTAAACTTCAGCAACGGAATATTAAGTGTAAGCTCCGCAACAAGGACCGCAAAATGAAAGATGAGGTGCGACCGGATCTCCTGCAAAAGCGAGAAGAGAGACTATCCCCATGCGGACAACTGAAGGTATCCTATCAGAAACTACATGCATTAGCGATCCATCTCCCATAACTCTGTTTATCATGTCCTCTTGGAAATGTCTATTCGACCCAGCCAAAAGACTGTTATCAGGCTTTGAATTAGGAATCACCAAATTGGAACATTCTGTTAAAACCCTAGCAAGTTCGTGTTACCTCAATGATACGTGAATGTTACGTCGCAAAATGTTCAATTTGATACTTGAATGATGCGTAAACGATACGCTCAAAGTATTTTCGATACTAAAAGGATACCGTTGGAAAAGAACTTCATACAGTATCATTGTTACTCAAAAAATACCAAACACTTCTCCTTTGTATTACAATTTAGACTTTGTAATTTGCAATTATTGTAAGTGTAATCCATACCTGGAAATCCTATGAGTCTAACCGGTCATTCTATTCAACGCGAATTTGTGGTTGAACAATTCTGGTAGAATTTCTAGACAGCAGACACCCTGTTGAGAGCAATGTTACATTTCCGTATCATATACTGATACGTTACGTTTCATTCTAGTATCCTTGGGGTATCATTTTTAACCATATGAAACGTATTATCGAGGTTGCAATTGAGTATAAATACTTCAAGTATACTGCTATGATACCTCAAAGATACGAAACCTCATCGATACCTGAAATATACCTAAGAGATACGTATCACGAACTTGCTAGGGAACTGCTTGAATGTTTATGATGTTCCCAAAACACAACAATATCTTCTCTTCCCTTAAACATAATTCTTATCTTGATTCCTTCTCTTTGAAAAGCCATAAAACAGGTTAATTTAAAATTTCCTTCGATCACTTTCAAGCTGAAACAGCACTTTGCTGACTACGTCACTTCTCTTACTAACCTAACTCCTCTCAAAATGTACACCGTTTATGTTGAGGAAATTGTGTCCTCTTCGTAATCACTTTGTTTTCATCCAACTGCTTCTGTGGAAAATACTCCGAATTCCCCAGAAAATCCAGCAGGACAAGCCAAAAGAGCCAATTATGATAATGCTCGATATCAATTTTTGTGACCATGTATGGTTTCTCAAAATAAAAATCATAAATAACAAGCAGGAAATAAAATATTTGGTTTTCAATAATAAACTTTATCGTTCATCAATAAATAACCAAGAAACCCCGAACCAATGCACTGAAATCTAGTTATCCCTTCAATGTCATACACGGTATTTGCTGAGACGATCAAAACCTGACTCTCGCATCTATGGTTCATGATCGAACAGGAGAACAAGTAGCACTTTGCTACAGCTCCATTCACTTTAAAACCATCGAAGATTACTCTGCTGTGTTTCATGATCTTCGTATATGCTTGAACGTTCAAGTGCACCTTGCACATCAGTTGCAGTAAAGTACTACTTACATCGTTATTCCACCATAAAATAGATTCGTTTTGATTAGATCAGGGGTAGACGAAGATCATTATGAGAGGCATGTTTTGAATTGGTTTTTCGAGCTTATATTTTACTTTTTCGTGTTCATGAGCATGTCGAAGAAATCATTCAATCCTTCAACGTTGATTTATTTCCTTCCAATGAGATTGTTCTATTTTTTTCAATGCCCCTTGTTCAAAATTTATCACATCAATCAAATTCATGCGGGAAAATTCGTTAGACTCCCTGGTGAAAATATACTATAAGTTCATGCAAGAGAATGTCGCTTTTACATTCAAAAACACTCTCTATTGCAGCATCGACACTTGATTTTCGCCATGGATCTCTGTATAAACATTCAGTTCTATAAAATTATTTATCGAATTATTGAAAATCATAGAGCATTCCATCCATCGTGTGGAAATACAAATAAAATTCTGTATAGAATCAAATGTTTGAAAAGAGACCTTTGTAAATGCCTTTCACATGAGGAAGGTAATAAACAATTTTCCTGGGGGAGAAACAAAATTCCATCAAAAGTAAATTGGTTGCTAGCTTTCAACCACGATCTTCACAGCGATGTGATAATTCGATTGGCATGGAACTTCAACAACATTTGAATCACTGGATGTTGGTGGCTTCAGATTTACAAAAAAACCGCATTGATAGTTTGAACAATTTTCCTACGAAACGAAAAAAAAATATTGTTCTCTGGTGGATCAAAAGAACAATGAAAATTCATTTTTTGGTCATGAAATAATTTTTATAACACAGATATAGTTCACAATGGGTCGATAACGGGATTGTATTGATCTTCATCTCCTGTTACGATTTCATTCATTCGACAAACAATGGAATCTTCAGTAAATTCTTTCTCACTGCCCCGAATGCTCATACAATGAGAAAACTTGGTAATATTTCATCCATCGTTGTTGAACTCGTGAAATCGGAAAAAAACTTACAGTTCCTTCAAGTTTCATTCGCGAGATTTCGAAGTATGTAATTGAAATTACAAAGAGTATTAGCATATCACTTTTGTAATATAAATTCTTGAAATTTGTGAGAGAATAACGTTGAACATAAGGATCCGTCCAATCCAATAGAATCTCTCGAAACAAACGAATTGAATTGAGAGAAAGAGAAGCGTACCAAAATTATATCCTCAGGCAACTTGATAACGCTGCAAATAAACTCCACAGTTCTTGATGAATTCGTGTTCAAAGTGAGGTTTTCAAGAGTTTATTTTGAATAAAAAAAGTTTATCTAAGATTCGTTCGTTATCTGAACAAGGAGAATCATGGAACATGTTTTTCTTTCATTGATTTTTAGGATGAATTAATATTATTGTAATATTCAAACATTTCTCATGGAAAAGAATCTTGAGAAGAATAAATGTGCAGAAAATTAGAAATTCTGTAAAATTTAAAAAATACTTCTAATTTATGTGCGTTAATGATCATTTTCCATGGATCAAAAGCTTCAATCGTACCCGAGTAGAAATTGATATAGGGGCTACATCAGGCCACATCAGGGCTACGTGAGGCCATAACAGGATTTTATGTGGTCTCATATGGCCCCTATATCAATTTCTGCTCGGATAAATTCTACAGAATGCACTATGCTTCATTTCATAGGTTTGTTTCAAATAAAAATCAATCAACAATCAACACTGACATCGGTAAATTTATGATATTTATATTTCAACCAACCTCATTCTTTTGGAAATAAATGAATTATTCTGTGATACTGTAACATCTCTTCATTGAAATCTGTGTACATATATCAAGTATTTGATAAACTAATAACTCATTGTGACTCGCTATGTGCATGGTTCAATTTACATTGCATTTGCCGATAAGGATCGATAAACTTCACATGATTCACTGTAACGAATTCTAACTCATCTAAAATGATAGTAACGTAAAATGTTAATATGGGACTTGGTAATGCAGTGTAAGTAATCAAATCAGTGAGCGCTGGTTTTAGAAGTTTATATTCGACGAAAGGGATCTTGATAGTTCGGCTTGCGGCTAAACACCATAGGTAATTGATGATAAGATTTTAAAGGGCATGACTGGGAGAGATTGACGTTTCAGAATAGTTATACGTCAATTCAATTTCAACACCTTTAAATTAAATTTGGAATTAACTTCGATGTTTCGTAAGAATTCAAAACCCATAGAAGACAATCGTGGAATGGGTATAAATTTTCCGATATTCATCATGTGCTATGAATAAGGAACTTATAGTTCAACATAGTTCATTGGTATAGTAAACGCAAAACTATCAGTTCATATTTCCGAAGAGACTGAGAATTGTGAATCCCTAAGAACGTCAAAGTGATAAGATGACGAGTCGAATCGCAAATTAATTGGCATAATCTCCAAGTTTCAGAACTTTCCAATCACCTCCATTCACTTCAAGACGAATTTCCATGAATTATATTAACAAGGAGAGTTTACGAATGCCCTGGTCCATTTGAAAATGCAACATGTTGGATTCTGAATACAGCTATGCAAACATATCACATGAAGATACATTTTTCAAAGATCGTTGCTAAATTCCTATTTCAAAATTAATGTAGAGGGCAGGAAGTTCTTCAAACGGCATGAAAATCAACGATATATACTATATACCGAATTTTGTAAAATGATCAAAGTCGTTCCGATTCACGATGGCAAATAGATTTCTCAGATCCAGATCCATTTTATGTATCGGAATTTTGTGGCAAACAGCTTCATTCCTTCTTAGATTCTCTTGAAAGCGCCGTTATCTACCAATGTAGATACGATACGAATACGAAGTTATCAATTCGATTCTCCTCGCTTTATATATACATGTATATCTGCTTTAACCAGTAGCTGCCAGCAGTTCTTGGATGTAGAATAGGGTGTACAAGTTAGCTTGAACATGGACCGTGAAGATCGATTGTCGTTCCATCGATTTTCGAGATATCTGCTTCACGAATCTCTGGTATACGACGCAGAATTTGCTTTCCTCCATTTTCCTCCATTTGGAGCGGAATCCGAGTGTCATCGACTGAAGTTGTTCATCTCAGGTTTATGATTTAATACACGACAGTGGAAGCACGGCGTATCGAGCAATAAAGGATCTTCAACGAAGTAATAGATAATAATTGTTCGTTTTCTGTTTTCAAGGGAACAAAGTTATCAATTATCAAATTATTATCATGGAACAGGGTTTAATCTTTGAAGTGTATTATGAAATATTGGCATGTATAAGTATAGATATACATTCACGAATGTAATAAAGCTTGCGAATCGTACCTCTCTCAAGATGAATTCGAATATCATAGCGAAGCTTTCAGTGAGATATGAATAATGTAACTCGTAAGTTTCACTTGGAACTGTTCCCAAAGTATTTGAGGGACCGAATTTCTGTGTTCCTCTCAGAACAAGTCACGGATAACTTAATGTCAACGCTATTCAGAAATGCGAAAAGTTCCAACTGCAAATTACTGTAAACACAGCAATTTGTGTTCAATAAATTGGAATGGAAATCATGAATAGTTTGACAACTAGTTCTTCACGCAGCAAAAATCTTCACTGTTTTTGTAGTTAAAAATTCAAATGAAACTGTCACTTCTCAGTATGCCATACACGGGTAATAACTATTTTTACATCATCACAGGAATTTATTTTTGTTCTCTTTTATGAAAACCTATGGGAACTTTTCCGAAACTCCCGAACGTAGACAAATGTATGTCATTGGGTTCTTTTTCTCCTCCTGATTTTCCCTCATTCCTTTTGTTATCGCACATGTCACTTCGCATGTTGACATACAGCAACCGTGGTGACTTGGTTGTGCGAGTATGGTTGACGTGACGATGCATCACCACTATGTCACTTTTCTTTCTTCCTTCTCTCGCACTGATGTATTACTATGAAGACTTGGCACACGTGCATTTTACGTGTATAAAATTCCATGTGGATGCGCTCTATGTAAGACATTATATCGTGCGAGAAGTTACATTTTCTTTCCCTGCTAACCTCTCTATTCATTACTTCGAGACCATCGCCCACTAGCTTCAAACCATGGTGTTTAGCTTCTGGTCTTTTGCTCTTTTCCTCTTCTTTTTCGAATCAATTTTCTACGTATTTGATTCTTCTAAAATCTCCTGAAAGGGAATATCCTTTTTCACGTTATCATAAATATTTAAACAGCGTAATGTACGGATTCAATCACGGGATTGGTCAATTTTCTTCATTTCTATTGCAGATTAAAGATTAATACAGCAAATCCCACGTTTCGTACATTCTCTTGCATTGAATCGGCGAATATTCAAGAAAATTGAATTGGATTTGGGCATGTTTTGATAGGAATGAATGGGAGATAATCTGCTTCGTTGGAAAACTTACAAACTCTTCACGATGAAGTTCCGAGAGTGTATAAAAGAGGAATCTTCTTCATAAGAGAATCGGTTCCTGCATACGAGTAATGAAATATTTTCTCGACCCAAGGAACTCGTTTTTGCAGTGGATAAATATCCTGTTGGGTCACAGATATATCTTTGTTCCAAAAAAGTTCTTTTGTAACCATAAAATATACTTGCGAGAAAATATTTTCTCGTACCAAGAAAAATCAATATTTCCTTGGGGCGAGGAAATCATTCTTGGGACGAGGCTGCTTTTGCTCCGAGTCAAGGATTCTGGGGAAGACACCTAAACGCTTGCAAACATTACATCGTGTTACTACATCTCTCGTGGTATTCGAAAATTGTTTGTAAAGTTTCTCAAAGTCATGAGATAATATTCATAGCTGTTCACGGAGAAAAATGCGGATCGAGAATATAGTAATGTTCAACAGAAAATTTGAGAATATTTCTTCAATTCGTAATGAAGATGACACGGTTCAAAATTCTGTTGAATATTACTTGAAAAAAAAATGAAAAATTATCGATACACGCAGAGAAAAATTCTTGCTGAAAAAGCGATTCCGCAAAACCTGCTTTGCTGAATTAGCAAAACAGTTGCTGTTACAGCAAAAATATTGCTATTTGAGCAAGATATTTGCTAATTCAGCAAAATCTTCTAGCCGTCTGTACATCTCCAATCCGGATTACTAAATGGCAAGTGCTTGTTAAAAGAGCAAGATTTCCGCTGTGATAGCAAATTTTTTGGTAATTCAGGAACAAGTTTTGCCATATCGACAAAGCAAATTTTCGAGGGTTGCTATTTTAGCAACTTTTTTTCTCAGAATGTACTCAACAAGCAATATAGGAAAAAGTATCAATTTTACGACATGAGTGACAAAATTTCTAAATTTGATTATTCACTTTATAAAATTGCATGCATAACTTGAAAAGTTGATATTTTTTTTATTGTTTGTTAAGTATTGATAATTTCCCATTCTTTCCCGAATAAAATTCAACCAAATTGTGAACCATTTTATCTTCATTACAAATTGAGGAGATATTTTCAAATTTCAAGAAATGTCCTCAGATTTCGAGAAGTATTCTTCAATTTTCTTTCAAAGCTCACTATATTCTCGATCTGCATTTTCCTCCGTGTTGGAGTAATGAATATATAGGATTGAACATCGAATGAGTTTTTGCATTCTTGATTTCACATTTGCAAAGTGGAGCTTTGATGATGTCACACCCAGAACGGAATTCCATCTTTGGGAGTGTTGTTCAAATGTATTGTCTTATTAACGATTTTCTTTAATGTATTTAACATTTTTCCGAATTACAAAGTACAAATGATTTTGGAATTCTTATTTTTCCCGTACAAAAGCATGTTGAACACTTTTTTTTCTCATAATACAGACGCACACATCTTTTCAACGTAAAACTTTCTATTCATTATACGAAGATTACCTCTCGTTGTTTCAGCAAGGATCATCCCCAAAAGGGACACAAACGGCTTCTCTTGGGTTGTGCCATTGTCATTACCCTCAGAATCAGAAGAATAATGAGAGCTATAAGGCACTTTTTCTTTGTTGTTTTGTTATCGTAATTATGAGCTTGTCTTCCCGTCAATGAATGTCTTATGAGAATCAAATTGTACATTCTTCGCGTGTAAATTTACAGCACTGTAGAAAATGGTTGTGAAACTCCAAGGGGAAGAGTATAGCGAAAAACCCGAGTGGAAAAATTTTCAAAATTATATATAATTTTTATATAATTCAATATAATTTATATATAATTTGGATATAATTCGATATAAATTGTATACAATTTTGAACATTTTTCCACTCGGGAACTTATGGATTAATAAATTTCCAAACTAAGAGAATTTGGAATGGGGGAACATATTGACTTGTAATGAAATTTACTATGGCATAACAATAGAAACCTAATCAAATTCACAATGTTTTATAGTCAATTTCGTTAGAAGACAGTATGTTCTCCCATTCCTATAATTCCATAGTAAGTTTAACTATAAGTTTTTCTTAGTGCAGATTATTTGGAAATTCACCAATTTTCTGTGGAGTTCCAGAAAATGTTTGGAATGTTTGCAATGTTGAAAAAAACTGACAAAAATTGTTTGGGGTTTCAACAAAATTGTTTATGAATTCACTAAGAAATGTATGGTAAAAAACATCCAAACTTTTTTTTGGAATTTTCTTCACAGGGTAATAGGGAATCTTCTGTACAATCCTCTGAACTGTTATCAAGTCGGAGGAAAGTGTTGCCGTCTCGGGCACCGTGTCCCAACTTTTCAACATAAGGGAATGCTGTTTTTTCATATTCTCGAACCTATAACTCCCAAAGCAAGGGAGTACGAATGATGTAACTGTGAGTAAATCTCCTCTAGAGTTATCTGCACTATAATCGAGTCATACAAAAGTTGCCACAGCTTGGAACAATTGACCTTCCCCACTGAGGAAAGTTTTCAGTTGCCACAATCAAAAATCCACTGAATTTCTCAGTGGAATACGACATCAAATATATTTTTATAGTTGTGGTAACCAAAAATATATTTTCATTCAGACTTCGGAAAATATTTAAGCAAACTGAATGTCCGTATAGTTACCACAACTATATAAATTTAATCAATCCTTCAGAGTTGTAGCAATAAAATTTGATTGTTTGAATTCACCATATTTGATTCTCACTTTTACTGAAGGAAGATAGTTGTCTATACTATATTTTTCCATTTGTAACTATGAAAAAACTCTCTCCCCTTCTCTGAGAAATTCTCTATGACTCATTGACTGTTATCTCTTCTTATGTCGTCGAATTTGTTCCCGGAGTGACTTCAGCTAAAACATCAACCGTCATTTTTCCTTGCACGGCGTTACCGTTGTGGAAAAAGGGTACTGAGAGTCAGGGAATCGAACCTTTACGC
This sequence comes from Gonatopus flavifemur, assembly GCA_018340375.1. NCBI lineage: Eukaryota > Metazoa > Arthropoda > Insecta > Hymenoptera > Dryinidae > Gonatopus > Gonatopus flavifemur. The sequence goes on along the minus strand of JAFFJZ010000003.1, from coordinate 41,409,796 downwards.
GTGACGAGCCATCGTGATTAGAAGTTTGCGCAATATACGTTCAACCATAGCATGCTACGGAACTGTTGGAATCATTTTTCATATTTGGTATACTCAGAGAAATGAATTAGGCAACATCGTTTCCACATATTTATTTTTCTTCTGTTCATGGTGCCTCTAGCATCAGTTGAAGTGTATGATATTTTGCTATAACTTTTTCCGTAAAATACGGATCCACAAAACGAAGTGATGCAATACCCGGCCAGGAACAACATTGAACGACAAATCTGAGTTGTCACAACTGAAGTGATAGTTGTTGTGACAAAAATTTTTAGTTAGAATAACTAATACTTTTACGAGACAAAAACAGTTTTTGTTCGATGTCGTATTCCATTATGTCTTTCGCCATGACAACTGAGCGGTTCTTTCAGTGTAATTGAAGGTATATAATAACATAAACCATGATAATTGAGATCAGTTAATGGGACTTATGAGTCCTGCACTGTGAAAAATAATGATGGAATTTCCCTCCAAAAAATGGTGGCAGCAAAGTTCCTCCACAGATGGGGAATCATTCGCCATAATTTAGTGGACTTTTCTTTCATTCATAGAGGATTCAACACTCAAAAAACAAAATAATTCCTCAGAGTAGTGGAAGAGTCTCTGATTTTTTATGGAAAAACAAGTTCCCCAAGATAAGGGAACGAAATCCACCAACAGTTTGAAAAAAAAACTGCCCATATCTTTTACAGTGTGGTTCTAAGGACCAAACAATTTGCTTTGAAAGTTTTTTATTCCATTAACTAAAATTTGTATTTTCCCTTACTCTAATATAGTAGTTGATACAACTAACGGTTGATAGTGACATATCCATAGTGCCATCAATTGAAACATATAACTAAATATTCTATTGTTGTCGCAACTGATTATTTTATAAACATGTGACTTTATTTATAACTCCTCGGACAAAAAGAATTTGTTGCACCAACTATTATAAGACTACTAAAAATTTTTTAGTTGTAGGGACTATTCAGTTTTCTCAGTGCATATAACCATTTGAGGGGAATGTTCGATTATATTGCATATTTTGAACTAAAACAAAAGTTCATCAAAATTATGTCTTCTTGTCATCATTTTCACATTTTCAAATGTAATAATTATTTTGATATGGCAGTACAAAAATAAGGTGAATTCACTCGAAATAACGTTACAATTAAGTGCTCGCGGGTATACCATTTTGACGTCTGATTACTTCTATTCCCTGTCTTTCTTTCGACATTAAGACAACTCACGTTGCCTAATAACTTTCCGCAAACACGGCAAAGTGTTCAGAGGATGATACGAAAACCTTGATGTCTGTCTTTACTTTCTTTGGATTCCCTTCTCCCTACTTCACGTTATTTCCATCCTCTTTTACACTCCACATCCAGTGCTATTTTGAATATTTCATCAGTTCTCATGAGTTTATCTGTTCTTTCGAGCCAAAGCCGTGCACGTTGTTTCTCGATTCAGTACCTGTGTACGATGTCCCATGTGAAGATCATAAATACAGGGAATATTGGAAGCGTGTTCATGGAACGTGGGAGCATTCTTTCCAACAAGAAAACTGTACTTAAAAGGCGAGAAATTCCTGAACAGATTATCGCTATTCCCTATAGAAACATTCACATGTGTTATTGTATTACATTACATTATGCAATCAAATCGAATTAAATCAAATAGTACTGAATAATGCTTCTATCACAGTCAATAATTCCGTTGTTAAATGATTCACATCGGCTCTATGTCAACTAAAAACAAAAAAGTGATGTCCACAGAATCAGTTTGATTGACCAAGTATGGATAATTTCATCAAAGCGCGTTAACGTTCATCTATAATATGATGTAGAAAAATACACTCTTTGATCATCTACTTTGTTGACTGACCCATGAACATTCTACTAACGAGCTGCAATCAAAGTATAGACTATATTCAGTTGAGCATATGTTGTCTGCTTTGCAAGTGAATATCAGGAGATATTATTATTGTACATCAGAATCAACAATAATGTCGGGATAGTTGGATGATAACTAGTTACATAAATCTTAACCAGGTTCAAGTATCGTTTAATTATTCTTTCTCAAGTAACACGATTTTCCTGTGTTGGCAGCAAGATAGTGAACTCTAATTGATTAGCGGTACTTGCTCGGATTCAGAAGTTCGTGGTATAACGTCGATGAGCATTAGTACGAACTTCAACTACGATATATGTTCATCTAATTTGTAAGTCCGATCTTTCTTGAATGAGTATTGGTTTCACTTGAATCTTCTGGTCAAATGTTTCCATTAATTCGATGAGGGAAAGCTCATCCATAGCTTGATGAATGGAAGTGTAGATGTTTTATGACAGATTTGGTGACAGAAAATAAAAGTTATGTATAAACTAATAATGTATATGGTGTTATGTAAGTGAGAGATTACAAGAAATATTGGCAAGGTGTGTAAAGTGGTAAGCGGAAAACACCGAGGGGTCTCGAGATTGGGAGAAGGAGGTAGTTGAATAGAGGCAAAAACAAATGTGTGTGAGCTAGTGTTGCGTGTGGACAAGCGTGAGAGGATTTCACGTGAAAAAAGTGGAAAAGGACATTTAGGGTCAGACGAGTGAATGATACAGCGACGTATATAACATCAGTGCGGTAAGTGAGGGTGTAGATCTAATGGGGCAAACAGAGATAAGAAGGGTTAGTTTATATCTAAAGTGGACTACATATCAGCGTGAGAGTAAAGAAAAAACATTCTCTTGTTACTGTTATCTGGTGTCTCAAGTTCTTTCATTGTTGTAATATAATGCTGATACGTGGACAAACAAATTCACTGTATTACAATTGAAACTAACCAATGCCGTTGTCTATAAATCTGTCAGAAGCTTGATAGGAAACTTATTGCATATATATATACCGTATATAGCACACCATATTTGATTCTCAGGAGGAAATTGTGTTGATCGAACGTATGAAGTGGTTCGAAAATTTGTGAAATGTGGAGCGAGGATAAGAAAAAAAAAATTCCAATTTCGAAGATCAGAAATTTTGCATCGCGGAGAGATAATACATATAAACAGCGATGTGAGGAGGGAAATAGGGTAAGATGGTTGGAAGAAAGTGAGAAAATGAGATGGAAGACGCTGAGATAGCGAGAAGCTGAAAGAGAGCTTTCTTGAATCCAGGCTTTGATAGCAAGCTGGAGGATGAAAATAGTAAAATGAGGAGAAAAGGGAGACAACCTATCTGGTGCATGATACCACAGCTTGTGTGAAGATGATCGCATAAGAACAAGTGGATAAAAAGTGTGAGATAACTCGCAGTTGGATACTGTTTTCTCATTTACTTGTACACTTATCAGTTTACCGATAGAATTCTGATTACCAATCATCTTATCGTGGACCTCTAGTTTTTTCTTATTGAGACACTGGCTGGTATATCTCATTATATCATGTTTTTTTCAAATAAATATACCCACTGTAAAAAAAATCTGTTTCAAACTTCACAAGAATATTATGAAGGTTACCACATAAACAGTTTATTAATCATAATCAAATTAATATTCATAATCAAATTTCATAATCAAGTATTCAATTCAATGATATAATTCTTAACGGTAGGAATTTTCCCCTCAATTTCAATAACACTCAGAAACAACAATAGTCGGAATTACCATTGTGATAGTTGGGAAAGGACTCAACTATGACTGATAACAAGTTCTACTACTTCGTAGTTCAAATAACAATATTGATTGTAGGATCTACTATTTGAATTAACTACGTTTACAATGAAATAGTTGGTGTAACCATCAAACAGCTAACTATTTATAGTTGAGTCCTTCTCCAACTATTATTATCAATTCACTATTTTCGTTTCTCTCACTGAACCTATTTGTGAAATTGAATAAATATAATTGTTACATTTCAGTGAGAAATTTCGAAATTTCATTACCAATATTGAATTCAATATGGAAATATGATATTTCACAAAGAATTTCGTATAATTCAAGAACTTTTTCTTCATTCGCCACAATGTAGCGATAGAAATTCTTGAATGATCAAATCAATTCAAACTTTGCATGCAAAATCTCCAAAATCTGAATATGATCCTCCATACCGGAATCCAAAATGGAATGCCAGTGCATCAATAGAAAATTCATACAGGAATTCCTGAACGATGGCATAAATTTTCCCGGGATCAGATGTAAATACACACAATTCATCCTTATTTTCGTACAGTTACCAGCGGATCATACAGATAATATTCCGTCTAGGATAAAATTCATAGGCTGTTGAGAATCTTGCTTACACACTCCATACTCGCATTTCATTTGTCATACTTCGAGTATATAACCACGTCTCTGGCACATATGAATTTTGAAAAATTATCAATACTTGAAACATCATATTCTAGGAAAAGATCTACATATCTTTTCGAACTGTGCCTCCTTCGAGTCATTCGCGTAATGGTAAATAGCAGCCCTACCATTTTATCGCTCGTCCTACAACCGTTTCACCAATATTTAATTCCCAAGTGCGATAGAATGTTTTCTGCTCGCATGCTCATTCCACACGATTACTTTTGGCCGACTTTTCTCTCGCGTCATTTACAGTATTCGGTATCTCAGCAAATTTACTTCTTTGTCCAGATATCTTTTCACTACAATAGACATGGAAAAATTTTTTCTCCCTGCGATAACTTGTTCCCCGCAAAAAGTTTCAGTACCAATAAACGTCACGTCGTGCACGTGCAAAAAGTAGATAGCCATACACACGTATATATATATTTATACACGGATAAAGTTACTCGGACGTGATACTTACATATTTACAACAGTATATACGCACGTAAGGTATGTACGTTAGAGATCACGTCATACGGAAAGTATATAAGAAGTTCGTTTAACAATTCTCAACTTACCGCTGATGAAATTCTAGCTACTGCTGCTCCTAGTTTCACTCCCCCACAACACTACTAAAATTCCACTCCTCGTATCATCATCGTGTGCATTTCATCCGAGTTGATTAAACGAAATCATGAAAACTATAAATAGTTGAATTGTTTATTTGTTTTTTTTTTAACTCAATGAAATGGATACTTTATTTCGATGTATCGCTCCTTTGATCAGCAGTAAGAATCCCTTGAAGGAACCAATCAACATGGGATTGAATTTGCTACGTATTTTCCTCCAATTTACAGACCCCGATTCAATTTCCGTAACTACATCCGGTTGAAGTATTTATAGAATCATTCTATATTTTATTCGAATGCAGTGGGCTGTGTGGTTTCTATCGAATGATCTGTGAGTTTTTTCCTATTAAAATTGCGTGCGACCAAGAGAAGACTTTAATTGAAATCGATGGGTTAGAACTTTCAAAGGCTGACCGTTAGCGCACGGATGTTATTCGTCATGTGTGAAAATCAAAAGAAATTTTCACTAAGGATTTGATTTATGTACCATATTTTAAGAGTACTCGAAAAAATTGAGTAACATTTCAATTGAGGAAATGAATTTCATTACGAGATTCCAGTTGTTTCCTTCTTTATGTTGGTAACCGTTGGTACGTATTTTTCCGAGAAGTAAAATCATCCCATGATGATTAAAATTGTTCCTGGAGAAAGAATTTCAAGGAGATTGTGAAGTATTTGCGGAACAATGAAATTTCAAAGAAATTTGCGGAATACGAAGCGAGATCTCAGAATCGTGGGATGGTATTAACGTGTTTTTGATTAAATCTGAATTCTTCGGAGTTGTTTCACAAAATTTGTATCATATGGATCGTAAGAACATGGTTCGGAAGGAATGGTGTGGAATTGTGCAGATGTTTGAAAAAATTCGTAGGGAGTAAAAGGGAGTTCTTTTGTTTTGATAGAATTAGGAAAAATTCATCACTCGAGTCTTCTTTGATAGCCTTTTATATTATTGCTTCCTCGTTAGAGGGAAGCTTTGTGATCGTTTTCGGAGATCGAAAATTTTTTTGTCTCCGAACTCAAAATCTCCTGGACCAAAACTCGAGAAAAATTTTCGGTTTCGACCTGATCCTTACAAGGAAACAGAAAGAAAACATGTTATCAAAAGTTATGATTTTGGGACAAGGGCATGTTTTCGCTGCCTGTTATTCGATTGCAATGGAATTTATATCACGGTTCAGTTATGATTCCGTTGTGGTCCCATATGAGTTTCATTACAATCGGTTGAGAAATGTGGAAAAAGAGCCTTTAGCAATCTGCATTATTTGACGATATTTCAAAAATTTTCCTCATAATTGATTGATTACACAGGTCAACAGAAGAAATTTTTTCTTGTAACTGATTCGGAGTGCTTTTGGTGCGTTGAATGCGAAACGAATATCGGATTTCTTAGCTCAGCTCACTTTGTGTTATCTTTTATACATGATTTTCATACATAATCTGTATAATTGATGAATTTTATACATAAAAGATTATAAAAAAACGAGCTGATCTAACAAATCTGATGTTGTTTCGTGTTAAATGCCCTAAAACTACTCCGAATCAGTTCTCAAACTTCAGACACCAAAATGTTTGTCAACCAGTGTTAGAAACGAGGGAGCCGTGTGCCAATTGGCAGAGTTTTTCTTTTCGATTTGAATTGCCACACAAAACACACTCACACGCGTAATGATAATTCCGAAATTCGATCTCTGTCTGAAACGATATCAGCCATCATCTGTTCTTGAACATATTTATTAGGGTACGAAACGAGCTAAGAATAGAAAGAAATCACCAGAGACTTTATATTGAGCCATACTTTGAAAGATATCGAATGAGATCGACCACGAAAAGGCCAAGTTCAACTAGCTCGAGAATACAAGTTGAGGGCAAAGTCCTAAAGTAACCCTTGTGCTTAGTTTCTCATCTGCCTGCCTGTGACTCTTGGAATCCTATAGAACGGAGGAAATCTCACGTCATTGTGTATATATATATATATATATATATATATATATATATATATATATATATATATGTATATATCTGTGTCCACATCTACGTGTATTATCTCCAATTCCCCAAGGCAACTGAGACCGCAACTAAGTAAGACCCACCCGATTTCGCTTCAACCCCGTATGGTTCCCCAATGCGTATAGCCTCCGGGATTCCTCGTGGATGTTTCTTGAAGTATTGAGAAGTAGAGACTCGGGAAGAAGGAACAAAGATAGAGAGCTGTTGAGGTAGATAATCCATAGTATTTAGAGTTCGGGTTAGCAAACAAATAACTTCCCAGCGGAATCAATTAGTTATGAATTCCCACTGATTTCGTATCGCCATCCAACGATACAGAGATGTCAAAAATGACTTGATACCTTTCCCCTTCAGTTGGGAATTATCTGTCATCCTATCGATAAATGTAATAAATCAACGGTATAATTTGTGTTCATGAAGAGTATCGTAATGGTGCGTGAAGAGAATCAGTAAATATAGAATAATTAAAACGACAGATCATTTTATGCATTCTCAGATGTTGAGAGAGTGAAAATTCTGTGGAATTTTAAAATACCTTCGGAAACTTGGAAATATATTTATAAAAATTTTTCCTACATAAATCTATATGAATTTCGCGAGTGTGAAAATTATGAGACGTCATTCTTGAATATTAACGGCAGTTTTTAACTATTTCAATACCGCCAGAATCCAAGAACACTTTCACATTTTTTTTTCTACAAAAAATATTTCAAAGTTTGTACGCTCGATTATGAAGTTGATAATATATCTGCGCTACTAATGTGATATACAACTTAATTTGATATAATGAATGAAACAAAATTATTGAGAACAATTCCCATTATATTAATATTTTACGAGGTAAAGTTTTATTAGTTGAGTGGTGATCAAATTCTTCTTTAGAAGAAAAATCTTAACAAAGAATGAGGTTGGTTACCATATATCGGGAAAAACACCCTATGAATATTGTTTCGTGAGACTTATGTGGGATGTAAAGTGCTTTAAAATCTATTCAATTTATCCAACGAAGAGATCGATAAATAGGACAAGGTATTCATGCAGTGCATATTTAATATCGTATTTTTTTTCTTTTTTAACATATGGAAACTAGAGTTGTGGAATTATGAAAATAATAGACCTGAAGTCAATATAAACACATTCACAAAGACAGACCGGCTCTATTAATATTCAGAAAAATGACCGTCAATTTAGGGAAAACGAGAATCGTTGAAAAATATTCGTAGTGAATCTACTAAAAATTCGTAGTCGATGATAGTTTCACTGTGAAAAATACCAATGAAATTATCAACTGTTAATATTTTGGTAGACTCACTACGAATATTTTTCAGCGATCCTTTTTTTGCCTCAATTGACAGTCATTCTTCTAAACGTTGATAAATTCTTCCAAAATATTAATAGACCCGGTCTTTCCGTGCAGAGGGAATGTATTGATAATACATGAAAATCATGTACTGTAATCAATTTAGCCCAATACTTCAGTCTGTACCTCCCCGGGCAGGAATTATTATGATAAATTGATTGATTGTTACACTGGATTGCTTTCCTGAATTCATTCATTAACTCAGAAATTCATTCGAATTAATCGGAACAAAACGAAATAACTCGTTTTTTATCGAAATCGAGCATCAGCAGTTCTCTGGATGCACAAAATTCAGAAGAAAATCTTCGGGAGAGAAATAAAATTGTTGGGTGAATGAATCATCTTGTTCTCGAGATTCTTGATGTATTTTTGTGTCATTTAAATTGTTCATTCATGTCATTGTCAAGAAAAATGTCACTTTTCACTAGTAGATGAGTGACGTGCATTCTAACTCACCCCGTTCCATCGACACTTTGAAAGATGGAAGCCAAGACACAAAACATGCTGAGAGGAAGGATGAGGTATTTGTTTTTTGTGGAAGCGTGAAGGAGATCATGATGTGTGTTATTCAACGATATTTTCAAACTTGTCGAATGACAATGTGCATAAATATCAAGTACAAGTATTGGCACTGGTGCGGCAAAGGAACAAGGGTATCGAGTTATAAAGAATGATGAATTTTAGGAATGAGACTTCAGGAATGTGGCCGAAGAGTGAGTAGTTGAAACTTTCATCCGATTGTTCCGGTGTTGAAAAATGAGAAGGAAGTATCAGAGGTGTCGAAGAATTGGTAATGAACCAGTGTGTCGTTTGAAGGATTCTCTCAAATGCTAGAAATGATTCAACAGTTCAAAAGTGCTAGATTACACCCGAATTGATTTTGATAAGATATCAGAAGTACGGGAATAGAGATCGACCGATTGAAACTCGAATGAAAATTTTGCAATTCACAAAAACGTATAACAGAATTGATTTTTCATGACTTCAACTTGAACGATCTTTTGAGGACAATCACTGACTGATTATTCTCCCATAATGGAAATTCAAGTATTGGTGGTTGAATTGGAGTATTTCAATTCTATTAGGTATGAAGTTGAAACTAACAGCCGTAAAGCTAGCAGCCGATTGTTGTTACTTCTGATCAAACGTTGTTGAAGCTTTTTTTACACCTGAAATCGATTGAGCAACGTTCCACTAAATATTTCAAAGGCTCAAATCTTTAATAAAAATTTTGTGTAAAAAGTTGGAACAATCGACTGCTAGCTTTACGGCTGGCAGTTTCAGCTTCATCTATTAGGTAACATTCTCTTGTATAACATCTTCTTATGTGACATTCTATCACGGGACATCTGATTCTGTAACACTCCAAGCATGTAAGGTACATGCGTTTAAACCTACCCACACCAATCAATATGGGTTCCCATGGATATAAGCTCCAAGCAACGTGTCGCGTCATTGATTCTGTGGTTCCCAGTAAGGAAATTCCGCCACTCTTGTGGAGAACTTGAAAATTTCATAACTTTTTCCCCTAAAATCAACGGCTTTGGAGATATTCGAAAATTTCGGCCATTGATTTCAATCCGAATGCTTGGCAATAGATGCACACGAAAAGAAATTATTCACTATGGTGGCTAGGAATTAGCTGTGATAGTTATTTCGTGTATTTGATGTTTGGATAGCGGAAATAATGGCTACAAAGGCTAGATTTCAGCTCCTATAATGATAACTTTTATTGCCACAGCTGAAAAATGACGACCACAGCTAATTTTGAGCTATTCAGGCTCCTGGAACCCAGATGGGTGGGTCCTGTGGTGTGTTTTATGGTCCTTCGTATGTGTTTAAAATATAATCTTGCTACCCCTTGTAAATAAATTTCACCTTTCAAAATTCGAATCAAAATTTGAAAAATTGAAATACAACTACAAACACTTGGATTTTCTTACTGGAAATTAATCAATTTGTAATAATAATAATGATTCTCGAATGGCATGTCTAGTTAAAATGGTGGGCAATCAATTCTATCACGCGCGTTCATAGGGAAAGTTTTATGTCAGTTCCAACTTATCAGCCCCAATTTGCATTTCTGAAATTTCAATTTCTGTATTCTGATACTCTAAAATCATTCGCAACCTAGCAACCGGAAAAATTGTATAAATAAGGGAATACTTGTGCATCGGCGGTTCTTCGACATTTCTGATATTGTTTTCTTATCTTTCGACAACACAGAATCGGATGAAAGTTTCGACTATTCAATCTTCGATCGCATTTCTGAAATTTCATTTCTCACAATCGCAGTTCAAAAATTTATCAATCTCAGTGACTTAACATTCTTGTGTTTTTCTCGGACCAGTGCTGCTGATATAATTCTCCTGCGATCGCATTTTGATCACTTAAATAAGTATCACGGTGCTCACTACGTCCACTTTGCTACCGTTGAATAATGAACGTCAATTTATGGGGTGATTATTGAAGAAATTGAGTACTCGGTTATAAATAAGAACGATGTGACTGACTAATCTGAACTGACGCTTATAAATATTGTTTAAGTTGTAAAAATCCTGCCTCAGCGTGTAAGAATTTTGGTCCAACTCTGGCCCAGTCTTGGGCCCATATTGGCAGGATGGGGCCCATGCTGGCCCGGGGTGGGCCCCATGGTATATACATGCTAGGGTGACATCATAACACATCGATATTCAATTTTTAGTGCATACATCTCATGTTTTTTACACAGGGAAAAGTGTATATAATACAACTAGCGATAAAAACGATCATGATTGACATTTGATTATCAAATATACAATAATTTGTTATTTTTATAGCTACACAGAGTAATCTTGTTGACAATGACCAGAAATTCAGCAGTATTAACAATCATTTTTTCTAGGAGTGTGCGAACCTTGCCAAACCGAACTTTTTGTATACAAAATACGTCAAGTTTCGATAAATGTTTGATAGAAATCGATGGAAACTAGACATGTTTTGTATTAAAAAAATCCAACAAGGTTTTCACATCCTTAATATTTTCATAATTATCATCATGAGTTGATGTATGACGGAATTCAAGAATATTATTGCGGGTTATTTCATTCGTACTGTCTTTATACACTGAGAGAAATTTTTATTATACATATATACAGGGTGGGGCATTTAAAGTGTCGCGGGCGTTTTTTCCAAAAATAAAGTGAGATACGAGAAAATTTTTCGGACAAAAGTTGTAGGGTATCGAGGGGGACATCCGATGGTGGCCTTGGCTTTGACCTCAAATCTCATCTTCAAGGGCATTCTGAGATCAACTCTTGTTTTTTAAATAGCATCCCATATTTTTTACTGCAGATTTGGATTCTAGGTCAAAAACCAAGAAACTTTTGTCTGAACCATTTTCCTGAGATCCGCAAAAATGGCGCTCTAATCGATATTGTTCCATTTTGAATCTGACATTCGAATAACTCGAAAACGAAGGGTCTTGCAAAAGAATGTTTCGTACAAAAGTTGTCAATACACAACACATTTCAATCGTCTACATTACCACCATTCAGAGCTCACGAGATGTAAACAAACGACGGGGTTCAGTGAAAATTCACGATTTTGAAAGTCAGTTTGTCAGTTACATTTGATTATTACTTGGTTTATGACAAATTGAAAATCATGGATATCCGATACACGGTTTCTGAAAAGATCGATATGATCTACATTTACGGTGAAGTGCATAAGAACCCCAGACAAGCACATGACTTGTATGCAGAACGATTTCCTGAAAGAACAACGCCATCCATTAGGTATTTTCAACGCATTACAAAATTATTCTCAGAAACGGGAAGTGTTACAAGGGAAAAACGACATCGAATGAGAACTGTTAGCGGAGAAAATGCGGAAGTTAATGTACTAGCTGCAGTAGCCAATAATCCACACGTGAGCTCTCGTGAAATTGAACTCGATTCGGGAATTTCTCGAAGAAGTGTTCTTCGAATACTGAAACGTCACAAATTCCATCCGTATCACATTTGTTTGCATCAAGACCTTCACGGTGATGATTTCGAAAATCGTGTACAGTTTTGTCGATGGGGTCTAGCGAAAATGCACAATAACAACTTCATCAACATATTATTTTCTGATGAGTCGACGTTCACCAATCATGGTCAAGTAAATCGACATAATATGCATTACTGGGTGACAGAAAATCCAAGATGGTTACGTCAAGTAGAGCATCAAAGACAATGGGCTGTGAATGTTTGGTGTGGTATTTTTCGATCTCGAGTAATTGGACCGTACTTCATTGCAGATACGCTAAATGGAGAGAAGTACAGACATTTCTTAGATCAAGTACTTCCAACATTACTTGAAGACATACCTATTCAGGAACGATTGAATATGTGGTATCAACACGATGGTTGTCCATCCCATTATGCAGTCACAGCTCGAGAAATATTGGACAGAGATTATCCTGGACGATGGATAGGACGTCGTGGACCAGTTCATTGGCCTGCCCGTTCTCCGGATCTTACTTCTCCAGATTTTTTTTTATGGGGATACATAAAAGATACAGTTTATCAACATGCACCGACTACACCTGAGAATATGCGTCAACGAATCATCAATGCATGCGCGAGCATCAATGAAGATATTTTAGCACGAGTTCAGCAATCTTTTGTAAAACGTTTTGAAATGTGTATTGAAGTCGAAAGCCATCATTTTGAGCATCTACTGCATTAAAATTATCCAAGTGATGTAGACGATTGAAATGTGTTGTGTTTTGTCTGTTATACCCCATCACCTCCGTTTCAGTTCAAGGGGTCCCCCTTGGAATCAGACAACTTTTGTCCGAAACATTCTCCTCCAAGACCCTTCGTTTTCGAGTTATTCTAATGTCAGATTCAGTATGGAACAATATCGATTAGAGCGCCATCTTTGCGGATTTCAGGAAAATGGTTCAGACAAAAGTTTCTTGGTTTTTGACCTAGAATCCAAATCTGCAGTAAAAAATATGAGATGCTATTCAAAAAACAAGAGTTGACCTCAGAATGCCCTTGAAGATGAGATTTGAGGTCAAAGCCAAGGCCACCATCGGATGTCCCCCTCGATACCCTACAATTTTTGTCCGAAAAATTTTCTCGTATCTCATTTCATTTTTGGAAAAAACGCCCGCGACACTTTAAATGCCCCACCCTGTATATAATGCAAATGCGGATAGTTATAATATATAATAAGAGATATTATATATCTAATTGAAGTTATTATGCGTACAATAAAATTCATTATATCATATAGTGAGGGTACAATCTGTATAATGATCTTCATTATATATCTCGTGCCCAAGAGAACACGAAGGTACAAGGAACGTTCAATGGAGGTCTATCCAACGTCCGGACATTTGAAGTCCCGTTGAACATTCCATGAACGTGAATTTACTTACAATAGACGTAAATTCAACGCAGAAGGTTTATGTTCTCTTGGGGATAGATTCTATCAGATAATTGTTGCCCTCCCTATTTATATTATCAATTCCTCTCTGTGTATATATTCGGAAATCATCAACAAATATACGATATCTCGTGTGGAATAGTTTTCAAAATTGTATATAATTCATATATAATTATATAGAAGTTATATGTATACATGATATTTTGCATTATATACAATTTATATGCAATTTCGAGAACTCCCCCACGTGGGTTATAATACAAAAAATTGATAAAAGTATAAAAGTGAAGATCAAAACGAAATATTATGTGTAACTAGTTGCTTCTTCAAATCAGATTATATTCATAAACATAAACAAAAATTGGCTATGATCTATATCTTGTTACATATTCAATTCCAATGATCAGATGTAATCAAAAATAATTTCCCACTTTTGATTTCCTAACTTTTTCACTTGTGATTTTACAAATGTACTAGCACGGTCTGTATCACTGAGACTAGAAATGTAGCAATAACTTCGATAGACTTTCAATCGAAAATTGTATAGTGTGCCACACGAATGTTATATAAATATTCAGAGTAGTCACGTTCGGATATATTGCGGAAATTTCATCAACTTGAATCCCATGATGTGGTTATATCCTCAACAGCTTTGTATTTCGTGGATTCTGAACATTTTCGAACGATATTCTACGGTACGTGCACAGAAGAACAAAGATGAAGGTGAATTAAAGTCGTATGTACTTGCAATAGTGGCAGTGGAATTGATGTCAAACCGACGACAGACTAGAAATTTCAATCACAAAGATTTATTCTACGGTAAACGATAACTTTGAAATCAACAGTTCTATTGTCGTTTCAACTTTTTACGTGCCTACCTGGATTTTGTTTCCAACTCTTCGGTATTTTGTATCCGGACGAGTGAATTACGATTCTGGAGATACCTTGGTGAATTCTGTTGAGAGCATGAACCTGTTTTGATAAGAAGAAGGTATACTGAATGTATACAATCATATTGCTTGCTCGATAAAATTTTATTTCAATGTCAAGGAAATGTTTGAAAAATGTTGAAACCTTCAAACGTAATGGACAATATACAGGGCGAAAAATTCACTGCGATAGAAAAATTCGATGTCTCTAACAATCTTGGTATCTAAGAAGGAGAATTTATAACTGCAACAGCGAATGAATCCCTTCGTCACATCGAAATTTTGAACTCTTTTGTGGAGTGACCAACAATTCTGCTGCGGTAGTTGCATTTTCTACTGTCATAGTTGAAAACTTGTTGCTATAGTTAATGAGATTACTATGGTGGTGAAAAGTACACAGCAAAATAAGCTTACGCTGTTGCAGTGATCTTTTTCTCCATCTTCATCAAGATGAATATCTCAAAAATCTATTCAACATCAACACAATTGATTTTGCATAGAAGAAAAGCTTTCGCGATATCGCACAATTCATTTTAATCCTCCGACTGCATGCTGGGTTAGCGTAACCCGGTGAGTATTTGAAACATGCAAAATTTGAAGAAAATGTAAGTTTCAACGTCGACATATTTGAATGAGGAAATCAGTTTCAAGTTTACAGTTTGAGGCTTAATTCATGCAATGAATTTGAACTTTCTTCGAAATAATGTCATCAAATTTCAACACTGAGAAAGAAAATTCGTCGATTCAGTGAATCAAAGTATTATGTATAGAATAACAAACTTTTTTTGCCAGCATAGCCAAAAATTCACTGTCCTGAGCAATTCCTTTGTGCCCACTAAGGGCACCCAGTTGGCGACCCAGTTATCTGTGGCAACATATTTTCAGCGAGACAATTCAAAGAATTTATACACGATATCTATAATAAATGGCGAGGCTATTTTACATACAATACCTCAATCCGTTGTAACGGGCAATTTTGTTCTCTCTGCGTAAATCAAATCTCTCCACAGAGATTTTAAATTAAAACATCGTTCCATTTGATAATTTTTTAAACCCAATCTTTTCAGAAACAATGAACGTGAGCTGAATTTAAATGAGTAAACAATTCGGTTCGATGAACTTTCAATATAGCAAGCAGACGGTAACAATGAAACAAACGAATTAGACAATTTTATCTCTGCCGTCGAGATTGAATCTGATTAATGTGAGATAGATTTCCTATGTTATCGATTCAACAGCGTGAAGGTCAGTGACCGAACTACCTTGTTCACCCCTAAAATACCATTAGGATCGGAATGAATGCGAAATTTCTCCCAACAAAAAAGTAATCGGTAACCTTTTTTTAATTTTATCACACTTTATTCCTCAAAATGTCTCTGACAAACAAATTTTTTGTAATATCTGTATTTCAGATAGTATACTCAGTGAAAATTGCGACTCAAAAACGGAATAAAACATTCATTGTGACCGTGAAATCTGATTTCCCTTGGTACACAGAGAGAAATGTGTAATAAAAATAGGAATAGCAACAATTATGTAATAAAATCTGTAAGATATACAATCAAGATTTACATAGATACCTTTTATTACATATTATACACTAAGAGAAAGAACTGTAGCTGAAAATGAGCCCAAGTACAGTTTTTAGTCATAGTCACTATATTTTCACTATCACCGTGATCACATAGCTACTTTAAACGAAAATATGACTGATCTAACTACAAAGATGTATTTTCGTTCGTTTTCAGCTACAGTTTTTTCTGAGTGTAGCTATCACTACTTGTATTGTACATATAATAAGAAATTATCTCTCTGTATTCTTTGCTGTGACAGCAATCTCATTAGTCATGCTATGGATTTTCTCAACTGCTACAGCAAAAAATGCCGACTGCTCCAGGTAAATTTGTTTGCTATTCTATGTAGACCACAGAAAATTTTTATCCATCAGCAAATTATATGCGAGTGCGACTAAATGAAGAGCTGTATCAGCGGAATCACATTTCGTGGTTCCAATGAATTTTGCTTTCTTCGTGAAGTATTCTCAAATGGATCTACAAAATTTCTAAGACTCTCCTTCTAAACCTGATGAAATAAATTTCAGAAAAACAAAATTTCCACTCAAAAATACCCAAAACTATGAAGACTGAGCAGAAATACATAAATTTCCGTGTTTAACATTTCAAATTCCGCTAAAAGCTACACTCTAAAACACAATTGTGGAATTCGCTTTCAAAAAATGGCGGCAGCAAACATCCTCCATGAGGAGAACTTTTTCCTCAAAATTTGATAGAGTTTTTTCTTACTTTTTGGAGGATTCAACACCTGAAAAGAGGAATCCTCGAAATGGAGGAAAAATCCCTGGTTTCTGCACTGTAGAGAACTTTTATGGGAAACTTCAAACACATATTCGGAAGTGATTTTGGAAATTTTCGAATTCCTCTGGTCTCACCCCCTGAAAAGGTTCCGATTCTCATCAAAATGAAGTACGTAGAGCTTTCAGCTCTTTCAGCGATTCGCTTTTAATGTCATCTATGCTTGTAAAACGACGGCCTTTTAATGTTCTCTTTATTTTTGGAAATAGAAAAAAGTCACATAGAGCCATATCTGGCGAATATGGAGGCTGAGGCATCGTTACAGTTTTGTTTTTGACCAAAAATTCACGAACAAGCAATGAAGTGTGAGCAGGTGCATTATCGTGGTGCAAAAGCCATGAATTGTTTTTGCCATGAAACATCCGAAAAAATTTTATGGCATGAGCCGACTGATATGCCAACATCATCAGCGACTTCTCTGATTGTGATTCGGCGATCATTCATAACCATTTCTTCCACTTTTTTCATGTTTTCATCGGTTGTTGATGTGCTTGGGCGTCCGGGTCGTTCGTCATCTTCAACGTTTTCGCGGCCATCTTGGAAACGCTTATACTACTTGTAAATCCTTGCTTTACTCATAGCAGACTCACCATATGCCTCTGTTAACATTTTACAAACTTCACTACACTTTATTTCATTTTTTACACAAAATTGAATACAAATTCTTTGATCCATTTTTTTTCACAAACGAAAATCGCCGAGCTCGAAAGACACGTCTAACGTTAGCGGCTGCCATTTAAAAAGTAAGCGATGAATATTGCTGAAAATTTTATACAAGCGGACTCTCCAAACCCGCAAAATTCAAAAATTCTCGTTACTTTTTGAACACACCTCGTACGTCTCTAAGGTGATTTACTTTCAATATAATCTGTTTATTACGCCGATTTAATAGAGTTCATTTTTCTCAGAACCGTTCTAATCACGTTCCTCAAATCGCTTTTTGCCTTGTGAACATCTGGTATGATTCCATATCTGGAACCAGGTATGGTATAATAAACAGACTATATTGTAAGTGAATCAGCTTAGAGACGTATTCTTATAGAACTTTTTTGAAAAATTCCAAACTGAGAATGATTTGATCTGCAAGTCTGAATGTGATGAATGTAGAAGTCAGTTCCTCGACGAGCAAGGAGTACCATTCAATCGAATGGTCACCTTGCGATCAATTGCATCACAGCAATCAAATACATGTGGTCAATGATTTTTCCGCTGCAACTGTCAAAAGTCTTGGGATTCGAGATTTTTGTGTAGAAAGAATAATGTGTTCTACAATTTCAAATGCCATCATAGTTCCACATGTTTCAATGAACATGTCTAATAACAATTTGTGGGAACGAATTAATTTCATTTTGACATAACATTGAATAAGTATGAATGTAAAATTGTTGAATATAAAAAAAATATTGATGACCAAGAAACCAGCGAACTTCTCAATCAATTCCCTCAATTTGCCTAAATCGCGTTTGAAAATTCGCGAAATACCTAAGCAAATCAGGAGATACTTATAAATCTCTGGGCATATTCGGGTACTACCTAAAATCTTAGGTATTTTGCGGATTGCCTGGTCTTCGGGTTTGCCGGTAACATATATAAGCTCTTTGCGGCACGTGTTGACATAATTCAATCGAACTGAGATTTTACGTACTTCATTTTGATAGGAATCGGGATTTTTTCAGGGGATGAGGCCAGAAGAATTAGAAAATTCCCCAAATAACATACATGCGTTAGGAATTTCCCGTATTCTACCGGAAATTTACTGGAAGATGATGCACTGAGAGAAAAAATTTCCGGGAACAATAAAATATTTAGTTGAATAGTCGCCATAAAATACCTAATTGATTTGAATAAACTTTCATTGACTCGATTGAATATTTATTCCATCAAACAAATATTTAACACGCTAGAAAATATTTCATCAATGTAAACAGTTATTTAATTGAGTCAATGAAAGTTTATTCAAACCAATTAAGTTCTTTATGGCGACTATTCAACTAAATATTTCATTGTTCTCGGAAATTTTTTCTCTCAGTGTGGTAAAAATTCCATGAAATTTGGAATTTTTTACTTGAATTCATGGGAAATTTCATATACATTTGTTGGAAATCAATTTCCTATCCCAAGATCAGAATTTTCCGGTTGCAGCGTATTGGGAAATTCCGATTATTTTGTGCATGTGTGATTCTTATGCAATTCTCTCACGATCAGGAGATAGAATCCACCAATGAAGTGAGGAAAAATTCTCCATATTTTTCACAACATCCAAGTCTTTGCTTGGTTTCCGCAGTTTGCGTTTTTTTTTCATTCTTCGAAGCTCTGAATTTTTCTGATTTGTGACACGGAGGAAAATTTTTTAAATTCGATTGAAAATCACTGTATTTCTAAGCTGCAGTTCTCTTCATTTAACAATACTACGCCTGGACGTTTGATACTGCCAAAAACATTGCTGCGAAATGAATTTTATTTTAGTGAGGCGAAACGTTTGGTTGAATTCAGACGTCCTTATTTGAGCAATGGTCGAAATGTATTTTGGTTTCCTTCTAGCTTTTCGACATTTCGATCAGTTTCTGACCATTACCAAGAATATGATAAGATTCGAAACGTTGGACAGCGAGAAGGAAGTCAAAATACCTTTTGATGATCGCTCAGATAAGGATGACGTCTTTATTTATTTTTATTCTTTTCTTGCATTGAGTACGAAATTCGAACATTCAAAATTTGTTTGGATACATTCCAAATAAATCGAATAAACTTATAAAAATCATGTCCTTAATAGAGATGTATGAACAAGGGAATTCATTTTCATAGAGTTAGAAAAGAATTTATCTGCTTCGCAAACTACATTGTATATTGTAAAATTCTCGATTTAAAGACATTTAGCGAACCATTATTGCATTACGCAGTCCATCTTCACAATTTTCTTGGTTTCGCATTGAAATCGTCAGGGAAAACTGAATAGTTTTGCTGCAAAAAACAGAGTATTGAAACTTCCTAAACAATTCCTCGGGATACATCAAGTGTGAAATAATAGCTCAGAAGTATTGAAATGTTTCAAAATATTCGAACAATGTAAAGTCATATCCTTAAGGCATTAGACTATTCAATTTCTAATAATCCATAGGTCCATTGCTGATCATGATCGAGTATAATAATCAGTGAAATTTCCACAAAAATTCTGGAAAAATTGAGACCTACTGTTTTGTGCCTCAATAAGAAGTAGATTGATCGAACTTTTGACATGTATTTGAGTGGGTACCTTGACAGAGTGGAAGAGCCGTGAGAGCATGAGAATAGAAAGAAGGATAATCGATCAGGTATTCTGGATGGAAAACAAGCCACGCATAAGATTTTCAAGCACTCGTCAGACGAATGTCAAAAACTCACTCACAGCATCGGTTTTATGGATGTTTTTGAAGCGCGAAGATGTCTTTTTGAGATATTTCGAATGGATTATAAATTTTGATCTATCTTTTGTCTCTTAATATAGTTTTGATGGCACAATTTTTTGTATTCCCAGTCTTCTAGGTCTGTACAACTCATATATTGCATAGTGATTTTTTTAGGAAAAAATCCATTAAAATATCCATTATCAGTCGAATGAGTCAATTCTTTGTGAAGCTGAATCCCTTTGATTAAATTTGAATCCTGCAAAGATATCATTCAATGATTCACGTTAATACTGTAATTTTGGATGAGTGGAATAAGCGTTGTTAATCCTCCGTCTCAACCATAAGGGAGTCCATAGATAATCCGGTAGAATGTTGATCTCTCACGGTTGCTTTCAGAGAGCATATTCCTTTAACCGTTTCAGAATGATTATTATCACCACCAAGATATTGTAATAATCTTCTTTGTGGAGGATTTTCCTTGTTTCTGATAAATACTACGCTGAGAGAAAACTTGAAGTGATAATAATAACGCGAGATGGTGATCTAAATTAATTGAGAGGAGATCAATATGATTAACGTTTCCATTTATATTTTTCGTATTCTATTCTAGTTGAAAGTGTACTATTGTGTCACGGAAGTGGGAGGAGCACAAGATAATGGTAATAGAAATCATGCTTGAATTTTGTACAAAAGCAAAATCAGAAGATCCATTTAATTGAGCAAATAGTCGAATTCATTGGTGATTCAGCTCCTGATTAGATTCACCTTATCCAATCCACACTGGGTCAGATGGACCCCAGTAGAAATTTTTGCTATCAAACCATGAGGCACTAATCTATTCATCATTTTCACTGGCAAGACACTAATCAGGAAAACTTACAAGTAAATGATGGGGAATTTTACGCTCTCGCTAACACAGGACTAATCGGAAGAACTGAGCAAATATTTGCACAACATCAATATCTCTGAAATATCTTAGAATGTTGCTACAATATCACTCTGGCGAAAATTTCCTCATACTCGGACAAGAATGATGTTATTGATATTTGGATAGCTAAACATCAGCTGTGTTAGCTGAAATTCCATCTTTGAAGCAACATTTCTGGCTATCCTGATATCAAATACTACCATAGCGAATGATTTATTTCCATGTGATTCCTCATTTGTAATATTGCAACTATTCTCAAACTCAAAGTTCTGTGCTACATGGAAACACTACAAAAACTGACAAATAATAAATGTTTCAAAATTCAACATGACTGTCTGGAAATATTTCATCAATATTCCATGATAACTCACATAAAGAGAGAAAAATGAAGTTTCAAAAATCACTACACTGAGAGAAATAATTACTAATACCAAGAAAACATATTCTTAAATATTTTTAAGAATACATATTCTTGAATACAGCTGATATGTTGCAAGCTCAAGTGGAATTCCCTTGGATCAAGAAAATATTTTTTCAAATCAAGAAATACAACCTTAGTTCTAAGAAAATTTTCTTGTATCAAGAGTACAGATTTTTTAAGAAATTGATTTCTTGAAACATCACAATATGTTATTGGTGATAGTAATTATTTCTCTCAGTGTACGTTTCTACTAAATTGGCAGGATAAGATAAAATACCATCCTAGTAGAAATGTGTACTTTAGTTGCACGCTCGACTGAAGAATGTTTGATGAATCATATTTTCACTGCACTGTCTAACAATACCAGTGGTAACTTCTCTTATTTTCTCAACCTAGTAGAAATGTAGTAATTTTTGACCCTTCGTTTTTCTCCGTGTAGCAGTGTGGCTAGATTGGGTTATTTTTCGCCGATTGTGCTGCTCGAAGAGCCAATTGGCGAGTAATTTTCTTGATTCCACATCTTGACATGGAAAAAAAAATTAAGCAATTTTGAATGATCCGTTTCACGAATCCTGACTATGTATAGAGCTCCTTTCAAGAGAAATATTGTATGGGATTGGTTGATTCTCATGACACTAAAACGAATTCTGAGAGACTGGTCTAACGACTAAAATACACCTGTCACCGTGAAGGCAGATTGAACGTGCAGTCCACTTTGGTTATAATCCTATCACTTATAACCCTCGCTCATATTTGTTCCGTTTCAATGAGCACAAATCTTCCTTGTAGTTTTGGTTGATACATCTTGCTATAAGCCCCTCTGGTAAGTATGATCCTTGGCCTGAGAAACTGGTCAACTGCAGACCATGGAAAATGTTGAATTTATTTTGATATGCAATAAGCGCAAAGATGTTCATATAACGTACACTAGAAGTTGAAAATGAAAATATGTTAAATTTTCAACATACACAATTTGATATATGTGGTATGTTCCAACATGAATTGGGCGAGGCTTATAAAAAGTAATGCAAGACAAAATTGTTACTTATAGTGGAAAGGACGTCGATTTCTCCCCACTGTTCTCCCCTACAACCCCTAAGTAAGGTTGATGACCAGATTGAACTGTATCTGATTCCAAATCAAACGTTTATTTTCAGATAAAAATTCATCTTTCAATCATTTTTTGTCTGAATTCTATTGTGGGCTACTTTTATATTCCTAGAAAAATTTATCGACTACTTTGGGCTACTCGAACGCTTGCTTTGGGCTACAGTTGGTGATAAAAAACTGACCACATTGCCGTGTAGCATATTTCTAAACGATATATTTTAGAATACTTTTTCTGCAACAAAATTAGTGCTATGTGAGGAAGGACTAATTGTGTTGAGGAAAGTTAATAATATTCTACAGTACTCATGTCTCAATTACAAGCACTCGTTACAGATCAGTTTTTACCGTAAAAGCATCCGTATTTAACCTCACTCAAGAGCTAATGAAGTATTACTGAAGATAATTACTAACTGAGATACTGTTCAAGCAGACGCGAGGAAATCTATTATTCATTCAAACACCACATCGAATATCATACAATATCCCTGGTATTTCGAACTCATAATCCATAACAATAATACCAAATAAATACCCATAGTTTGAAGGTATTTATTAGTTCATAAACATCAGCGTCATTCGATATTTAGTTCATTGGATGAATATAATGTATTCTTTGAAGGAATGCATTTCGAATTTATAAAAGTGACTTTATTGTATGTTCGTTCATGCTGCATAGGTAAGTGATGCGACTACTACGCTCACGTCGTATTTATCGTATTTGTGTCGGTAGTATTGTAAATAGGAAATGGGTCGTGCATTTATTTGGATTTCCCCAATCTACCGATAACGTTCGATGCATACTTACCGATTTCGAGCCAAACCAATAATTCAATGAGGTCGATGACCCCTATGAAATGTAGACCCTTGTCGAATATGGACACTGAATTCACCCACATACGTACAGAGAATATGCACGCGTTCATTGTTGTCCAACAGATATATCGGAATATATAATTCTGGCTCATATGTTTTCCCATAAATTCATCAAGACATGAATTATCTAATTAACGTGAAGAAGAATAATTATTCTTGTTATTGAAGGAGCGATTCTTATTGATATATTTGCCCTATTTCTCCTTAATGTATACAAGAAGGATTATAACTTTCCCAACTAGTTTTGCTCGTGGTGAATTAACGGAAGGTTGAGATACCTAGAGAACCGTATAAAACATAACAGCAGAAACATCGTCTATTTTCTCATTATTTTCCAAAGAATGATCGGCTGTTCTTGGCTGGATACGTGGGTTTTGATTTTTCATTCATACATACATTGAAATGTTGGTGAAATTATTCACAGAACTGATCCGTACTTTCCCTAATGGAATTCGTATAGTTTATTCGAATGCTGTTGAATTCGACGTTGAGAATACTGGAATATTTTACCTTAACCTCAAAGGAAGAGATTGCGGTAAAATGGGATATGTGCATCAAGGCAAAATGAGGACGTGCTCATCTTACTGCAGATGACTTTCGTAAACTCGACCAGAGGTTTTTACATACGAATAGCATGCAAGTAGTCATGCAAGTACAATGCCAATAACATTGTCTTTTGTGTTTCGAAATTAGAAAAGGGTGGGAAATGAATTCGTCCATTGTCTCGGCTAAAAATCAACAAACGAATAATTGTGTAAGGGTTTTTTCTCCCGCGACCAGTGGAATCTCATTTTTTAGATATAATTTCAATACCCGGAGAAATTTCCGTAATACATGGAAGATTGTGTCATGCACGAATGAAATGAAAATTCCATATGAAGCTGAAACTATCAATCGTAAAGCTAGCAGGCGATTGTTGTAACTTTGGATTAAACGCTGTTTAAGCTTTTTTTATATCAGAAATCGATTGATCAGCCTTCCACTACACTTTTCAGATGCTTAAATCCTTAATGAGAATTGTGTGTAAAAAGTTATGACAATCGGCTGCCAGTTTCGGCTTCATAAATTTCATACTTTGCGCGTAGGAAGTAGTATACAGTTGTTCATATTTGTGTAACTCGTGCTCAATTTGATTTGAATATGTCCTCTGTTCATTCCTCACAAATGTTTGTCGCGTAATACGTAGGTATATATTATAAAATTATTCCATCTTTCTTCTTTCATTCTTCCAATTACTCGTTCGTTCTTAATCTGATCCGCCTGTTTCATTCTGCGCATTCTTCTGTACCGAAGCATTCAAAAAGTCTAGAGAGTTTTCGTTTGTCTTCAAACTTGACTGTTGAAGCATTTTTTCCGCACTCCTAAATTTCTATTATTCGAGCAACTACCAAATACCTCCTTTGATAAAGCACTTTTTTCCTCTGTTATTCTGCTTTTCATATCTGTTTCGTATTTTTTTCCCCTCAGTAATTGTATTTTCCATTTGAATCCTTCAATTGATTCTATTTATGATTCAATCCTTACTTTTTGGAATCTTTCAATACACATTGTTTTCATCTTTATACATATTCATACAACAATACAAAATGTTTTATTTATCTAAATAAATTTCTAGGAAGTAACTTCACACGGAAAAAAATTTGTGGTGAATTCTGGGACAGGCACAATTTCTATTACCATTTGAAACAAATTATGATAATTCTAACTGAATTGGAGCGGATTTGATGGCAGTTGCGGTAAATTATACTGCAAAATTATTTGTGTCCCAAGTTTTATCCCAACTTGTGGTAAATATGAAAAGTAATTTTGTTGTGTGTAATTTTCAAGAGTCGGTGAAGATTTTTGATAAACTTATTTATATATTAACAATATATTGTTTTGTTAGATTATTATTATTAAAAAGAAAAGTTTTTTTATTGGAATCCATTCTGAATGTTGAAATATTTCAAAAGTGATTCTTCGTATAGGTACATCCAGAATTTTCAAATTGAATCATTCGACGACAACTCCATATTTTACATCAACGTCAGGAGTGTTTATACGAACGGAAGGTTTGGAAAATATTAATCGTGAGTATTAAGCAAGGGTCACTATCTCCATCTTTGATTGATGTCAAAGATTTACCGAATGGATTCGCAACGGTTGAATACAAGCAAATAAACTCTCTGACATATGAGGGGGCGAGAGGTGACGATATCTCATGTTACCCTGAAAAGAATTCGCAACGTATACAAAAAAAGGAGAGGCATGGATCTCCCGTTTATAGCATAGTCCATATGTTATCAGGAATCTCTACATTTTCATCGATCAATCTATCGTTTGAACATATATATATATATATATATATATATATTGTGTACACACCTAACACGCGATTTTATTTCCTGTACATCGGAGGGGATTGTATATTGTGCCGTTATTAGAGTCCAATACACTTATTTTTCATGAAAATGCGCTCTAGTCACAATTTTTTGCATTTCATGCACATACATCTGTTCGTAAGATTCATTAATAATAACATAGATACATAAAAAATCACGGGCATATCTTTTGGAAACCCTTTTGTTCCTCGAAATTTTGATGACCAAAAGTCTTGGAATTTAAGTAGTGGAGATTTCAAAATGTGGAACACTTAGAGCTGCACGGAAAAAAAAGATCGTAAAACTTCATGGGATACATTGAGAAAACAGGTTAAGTGAAATATTAGACAGCTAGAAAATTCGATTACCCAGGATTTTATTGGTCACGGACAAATTCTCTGGTTTTATTGAATACCCTAGTAGAAATGCTCTAGTCATTGACAAGTTTCGTAACGCCTAACTAGCCAAAAACTAGACGCTTGCAATTGCCTCGTAGGGTTCTGGTGAGGTACTTGCAAGTGTCTAGTATTTGGCTAATTAAGCGTTGCAAAACTTGTCAATAGCTAGAGCATTTCTACTGGGGTAAAATTGTTTGACTTATACACTGTAACAAATATGAGGATTTTTTTCTTATTCCAGGGGTGGATTCCATCGCAAACGGACAATGATATTCGATGTAAATCAATAGAGCAACCCATTAACAGTAATCATCTTCACTACACGCATATCAATATCCAATTCCACTCGAAGAGATTTAAGATTCTAATGAAACCACATGTGTATACAAGTGATAGTTCTCTACAAAACCAATAAGAAGAACCAATGAAGAAGGTTCTGCCGTTATAATCTCACTTCACCTATAACACAGGACCAATTATTCGCCTGAATCGCGTTCGCATATATCTTTAATTTGCATTAGTTTACGCGAATGAACTATTCGCACACGGAGAAAAATCACCTTACAAAAAAAGTTTATTGTTCTCACAAAAATATCCACTCCAGCAACTCAGATGTTAGTTCTGTTAACAAATGTGTTTATTCCAGCAAACAGATTTAGTTGTGTCAATCATTTTTCCTGCTTCTTCAACGATTTTGTTTTTTAGGCGCTTCGTAACAGACCAGTTTGTCATGATAGCAATCCTTTTTTGTCCGTGTATAAGTGGTCTCTTCAGGGTAGGTCTCTCGATCCACTGTCAAGTGTCTAAATTCAAGAAGGAAATCAAGCTAATCGTAGTCGAATGTCTCAATGTATCGATACATCTTCCTAAAATTTAAGAAACTAAAATGTTGAACCATTTCTCATTTCTTTCACAAAATTGGTTTAATGTAAGACAAAATTCACCCCAATTCATATACAGGTAATCCAAGTTTCACGAGCGAGTATTTACGACAATATGCTGCAGGGTCGCTATATTGTTCCACGGCGATACAGCTCTACAGTTCCTAATGTCACTAATTCTGTAACAATTCAACGCAGACACACGTTGCTGAAGTTTGAATCGTTTATTGAAACGAATTGTTAATCGAATAACGAAATATTCAGTTGTTGAAGACCCAAACTCTTGCAGTAAATTCTCCAAACGATGTTGCAAAGGGTTTATTCAAGAAGATCAACACCGATAATTTGTCAGATTTTGCGAGTTTGCACTTTTGTTTCGTTCTTATAAACGATTCAAACTTCAAGACTATCGCAGACACTTATTGTTCTGGATTGTGGAAAGGGTGTTAGATATTTGACACCACACCTGTTGGTACTTTTTCTTCACTCGAGCAGAAAGCACAGACTATTGGTAGTAGAATTGCTCGGTGCTTTACTATTTAATCATTCATTTAACATAATGCACAGAGAAATACAACAATCAACGCATAAATATCTCAAAACGCGTTTCAAAGTCGAATATTGAATGATTATCCATATCGCACCCACATTCGCACAACCCGAAAATCTTCTGAAGAGAGCAACAGAATGGCGTGTCAATAAAAGGGACTCGAGAGAACATGTGCCAAGTATCAACTTGAGAAAGCATGCGATTCGAATAATGAATTCGGTAACCGAATATCTTGCCTTTTCCGAATTGGAACGACGATCGAGATATTTGATGTCCCTGTAAAGACTTATACAATAAGATTTGTGCCCTTGAATCATCCGTGAGTTGGCAGTCAATCCGAAGATACTTAATTGAACCAAAGACAATTCCTCTCGAACCAGCAAAAAAAGGAGCCCAATAAGAGGAGAGAGAATACGGATTCTTTTCCTTTTTTTCTTCTCTTCCTTTTTTTTTCATTTCGTCTTCTCTCCGTCACAATTGGCCAAAGGTGAAAAGAATGAACGACGTTTGTTTGTTTTCCAAGTAAGCTCTGAGAATCCAGAATTGACCTACGTGGATCCTGAAAATCATCTTTGATTCGCTTCGTATTCGTATGACAATTACTCCTATCCAAATCGTTTATTGAGAGGAAGTTTTGTTTGAACATGAAGTTATAGCAATAATATTATCCATATGTTTTGAAGATTGAATGTCCTTGACATATCATAATTATAACACTCCTAATCAATCATTCCAAATCAATATCACATAAAGAAAGACATAATAGGATAGGAATATCAATATTGAATGTAGTAAGTTCATGAAAGCTTTCATATCATTTTCAAGGAGTGTACTTTTGATTATTAGTCACGTCAAGTTATGACAATAGATCTCTCACGAGCTATTTATTGGACATTGTCCAGTTTGGTACATGTCACGAGTCTGCTTTCAACTTGTCTTGGTGTGTACTGACTCTAAAACAGCCCGTGAAAAAATCGTCCACGCGTGATCAGGCCTCATTCATCAGGCGTGCTCAGGCGTGACTAGGCCTCAATTTTGTACCCACGTGATCAGGACTAATCACGCTCAATCACGCCCAATCGCGCTTGATCATGCTTCATTATGAATAAAGAATTCAGGATTAATTAGCTATTTGTGAGGAATAAAACTGTAACAATTTTATAAAAGACTAATTTATTGTCAATCATTTTTACTTATTGTGCTTATGTAGTTTCCAGTTCTCAGGCATGATCAGGCGTGATCAGGCGTACGCGACTGTGTTCGGGGCTGACTTGGCCTGACAAAACATGTGCATTCGTGATAAAAAAACCAGCATAGCGTCATTTTGTATGGATACTTCTCATTTGGTATAATTTTGTATGATCATGGGCGAAAATGGTTTGTCTGGCATAATCGCACGCGGTCAAGCTCAATCACGGGTTTCCACGTAAGTACAAAATTGAAGCCTTCTCAGTCATAACGAAGCTGAAAAATGAACGATGAGGCGTAATCAGGCCCAACTGCGTGCGATCAGAGTTGAGTACGAATAATTTTGCTAAAAAAATGTCCATGATCAGGCATGAACACGCCTAATCACACCTGAACGATTTTTTCACGGAAGGAAGTTATTAATGAAACCCTCCATTCAAGAAAAGAAACTATCGAATCGAATATTTGTAGACATACTTTTTGTACAAGTTTGCGAAAAAAATTAACAATTATCAGGCTGTTGATTCATAAGCGACTTTGAGATATTTTTTTGTGATCCAGCTTTCCATAATTCAAATAACTGAATGATGTTCAACTGCATTACAAAGAAATGATTTTGAATAAGCTGAAATTGTTTTCATTTATTCAATTGAGGTTGCTGGTATTTTCTGTGAGTTTTAGGAGATGCAAAAAGTCGATATGAAAATTAATCCTTCCACTGGTATTTTGCGGAATCTCTCCCAACAAAGAATTAATTATAATTGTGAGAATAATTTCAATTATATTCGTTTCATAGGAACAAAAAGCAACATCAAATTGATAGCACGCAAAGGTGGAAAATCTACATTCAAATGGTCTTTCTTGAAAGAAAAAATACTTTCGAAATCTATTTTCACGAGAATTTCACATAAAAATTAATTCTTCTGATCATAAGATTCTGCAAAAATTTGATATAATTAGAGTGACCTCAGATGAAATAAATAGGAGTTTTATTGTAGCGAAAAACTGGGTAGCATTCTGAAAGACTGATCATTACAGACGTTTCAGAGTTGAAAGGATCCATAAATTGAATTTTATTGGTTCAAAATTATTCTCAATACGAAATAAAAATGTTTCCAAAAGAATATCTCACTAGGAATCTGTTTAATAATTGTTTCATCAATTTTCAGTGATCAAAAAATCCTCTCTGACGTTCGACTTACGATCTCTTAAATGCAAATGTCATGATTGTGTTCATTTGAACATACCATAGAAATAATGTGGCATTCTCATTTTATCGTGATCTATTCAATCTCTTTTATTACAATGAATGAATGATATTGGTTGTAATAATCTGATTTTTTATTATAAAAAGGATACAATTTGACCGCCACGTTGAACAGCTCGAAGCACTGGCGTTTTCACTAAGAGCTTACTTACTTATAGTTTCACAATACAGGGCGTGGTAGTAACTATGAACAACATTTGAATACTAAAATTTGTTACAATATTCCGATACAAGAAACAGATTGAATCAAAAATATTACAATAAAGAAATACGTAATGATCAATAGATTTCAAGCACGCAAAACTCTCGCAACATGATCAATTCAACGGAACTAATCCCGATCATTTCTTCCACTGCCGCAACCATAGCAGATTTTTCATCTTTGACAATTTTTCAAGTACATAGGATATATCTTTGAAGCTCCAATATTGTGTATAAGGCTTTCGTGTTCACTCTCACGCTCCGCTTTGCGTGTGCAAGTGGAATGGTAAAGCACCCTATGTTGAAGGTTTAGGATATATGCCGTGTGTACTGATCTTCATCCCTTCTCTCTCTCTCATTATTCTCTTTAACTCTGGTTCTGTCACTGTTTTTTTTAGTATATCGTTGTGTCTCAATTCAAGTTCTCGTTAGCTTATCCCTCCCCCTCATTATGACTTCATGTATTCTTTTCTTTTGTTTTATCCTATTCAGAATTCCTTCCTTTGATACATTTCCATTCCTTAAATGATATTTTCGTATCAACGGGTTAGTTTTTCAAAGAAATCATAAAGATAATTCACTTTATCCCTTGTGAAAATAGCCTGTGAAAATCTTGCCGAAGTCGCGCCAGCATTCGGCCAGAGTTGGTATCATCATTCAATATGTTCGAGAGACAACAATGTGCCAGCATTGGGAGGACTTCATTCCATTACGGAATATATGGTGAATTGTATGACTTCAACGGTTCCATTACAATGAATCGCAATTTGAGTGATTAGTCGTCAACTTGGAGATCGGCTGATGTGATAGAGACTCAGTTTCTCACTTGCAGAACCCGGGTTCAATCCTCACTCAGTGAACTTTCAAGAAATCACTTCCATAGTGTCTTTCTCCGATGACGATAATGAGAACAATGAATCATTCAGATTTTCAAAGTTCAAATTTAACGTGTTTTTCTTTGTTACTTGAAATATGATCACTCCTGGTAACTCCGGTTACTAGTATTGTGCCAGTACTGGGTCAGGTTTGAATTTTTACATAGGATGTCATCATTTCGACTACTTGTAATTTCTCATCCAGCTCTGGCAAAACAACTGATCCTGTTGCAATGCCAGAGTTTCACCATAGCAGGCTCACATCAAATATCGCTACCACCGTGGTGAATGTTATACTGGTCCTTATACAAAATGGTGTCATCATTTCAACTCCTTTGCCAGTACTGGCAATCCAACTGGCCCCATAATGGTAGCTCTAGATCTGCCAGTACTGGCTCCCCCGGCACCAGTAGTGAGCCAGTAGCGGCTCGGGTTTCCATTCCCACACGAGATATGATTAAAAATAAACCGACGATGCATCATTTATCAAACTTCGTTATCCGACATAATAGTATCTACCCTGCGATATGAGAATCAAAATGATCATCTATGATATATTTTCATAACAAAAAACTTCTTCCCGCATTGAACCATAATTCCTCCCGATTACTTTTTTCATCAGTTTTAATCATTTTCAAACAATAATTAAATATCGCACGAAGGATTGAATATAAAATTCTCGATATCTGGTAGACGATTTTGAAAATGGATTAAAAATAAGAGAGAACTGATTCACGTACAACATCATTTATTCCAGTTCGCGTCAAAAATTGTGAAAGGGTGTAACGTTTTTCAACATAATTGTTTCAGAAAAGTAAATGTCTAGTTCCCTTAACGTTTACCCACGTAACGGGATGAACTAACGATCAAGAGTTCATCAGACATTCATCTGTTACCGTCACAGCTATGAGAAAAGATTTGAAAAACTTTTCGTGAAGTAATTGAATATGATACGCTGCCTCGATACACAAAGTACTCAACATCACATTGTGGCTGCTTGTGTTTCGAACGGGAAGAATACTACGTAATTTTGAAGATAAATTCAGGTACATTTACAGGGCATCAGGATTTTTAATTCCATCTACCTCTGATAAAGTTTGCATTCGAGGAAATCTAAAATACATAAAATATCCTAAAGAATGAATATTTCCTCTTCTCATCCGCGCTTTGATATCCAAACGCAGAGAGAAATATATTGCGGAAATTGTATTTCATAAATATTTATTTCAGTCATACATATATGAATACTAAACAGTATGCGCCACGTATAGCTGATTTCATATCATGAGATTGTAATGGAAAGGTTAATTTTTTTCCTATTATTTTATATTCATGATATCAGGTTTAATATTTATATATAACGAATGCAAATTATGTTTATTATTCCATGTTGATTTGAAATGGAGCTGAGAATACGTTGCGCAATAGTAGGTGATTCAATAAGCATTCAACTGGAAGAAAATGCGATTTTCTATTCAGATCGGTGTTCATTATTTATCGACTGTATTTTCACGCGTTCCTT
Organism: Gonatopus flavifemur; assembly: GCA_018340375.1. Classification (NCBI taxonomy): domain Eukaryota; kingdom Metazoa; phylum Arthropoda; class Insecta; order Hymenoptera; family Dryinidae; genus Gonatopus; species Gonatopus flavifemur. The sequence continues at coordinate 41,376,776 of JAFFJZ010000003.1, read as the reverse complement.
TACAACTGTTAACGAATATCGATAAAAATCTCCGTCTTGAATATAGTTTGGTTGCAATTAATTTCCAAAAAGAATGAATCGATGCATATTTCAAAAATACCTTGTCTAAAATATCTTAGATAGAAAATACAATTTAGAAAGGAATGATTTGGTTGTATTTGAATTCGTTACGTGGAGTTTATGAACTTTTTTGTCTATTTCTTTTATCGAGGTGTCTCGAACAATGATTAACGGTCAGGAATCAAAGCAAAGAATCAGAATCCTTGTGTCACTTTTTCAGAGTTTCACAAATCGTTTTGAATTTTCAGTCAAAGTGAGTTTTCAATAGAACCTTGTCAACCTCGAAACCATTGTGAATGATCACGAAATTTCAAAAGGGGAATGTTCAAAAGGTTCTGTTTGCATTCATCTCATTCGAAGCAATTTTCCAAGAATTTTGAAGAGATTCAATTTCAACTATACATGGTTGCTATTTAAATTCTTTGTATCTCGAATCTTGAATTCTCAAGAATCACAGTTATTAAACCTTTTTTCGTTATGCCTTGTAGTTTGTTCTTCGAATTGAGCTTGTCTTGTTCATGCAAAAATTCTGTGGATACAGAATATAAACATACGTCCAAAGGAAAGAATCAAGGAGTCAATGCAGTGGTAGTGTGCTGACCAAAGCTCAACTCTTTGAATTGTTGATTCCTACTTGGAAATAGTCTACACTTTTCCAAGGCGTTACAGGAAACAAACGCACATATTCATAGAATGCTTCAATAAATTCATAGTTGTCTCCGATTTTATTCTAATGATGAACAAATTTTTGTTAATTCTTCGAACAATGGATCATTTGGAAAAATTTCCCTGATGTTGGATCTACTTTCGTCCATCTCCAAATATTAAAATCACGATTATTGACGGAACATCTCCAAAAAGTTACAGAGCCTCCACCATGTTCAAACGCAATCACAAATGTAATGCATTGCGCATTCATACGCTGTTTTGATAGCTGTCGAATGACGATTGAGATAAATTAATCGATTTCGATTCGTCAGCAAATAAAACTCCTTCCATTCTTTAACACTTCAATCCTCATGAGCTCTTGTACAGCTAATCCCTGTATTCTTTACTTATTTTTACAAGAGTAAAATGCTATGTCGCTTCATGATCCAATTTAATCCTCTAGTCATCACTCCACAGTAAACACACTTTGAAAAATTCGAATGTCAAATCGAAACAATCGGTTCCTCGTTAGGCAGAGGCGCAACAACAAGAAGTTCAAGGGTGCGAGAGCACCCATTCGATTATGATAGGCCCTCTCTGAATTTTGATGCACGAATGAAGAAATTTCAGAATTATATTAAATTTATATAGAATTATATATAAATTATATATAATTTTAAGAATTTTTCCACAAGACAAAAAAACATTTAGACAAGCTCAGGTTCATTGTTTTTTCCTTATTCACCAATAGTTAAATGCGTTGGAACCCCATTCATAGCGTTAGGTTGTTGCAACAGTGCTCGTTAGAGTTAATTCCTATCGAATTCGATTTAATTCAAGTCTTATCCCAGAAAATAGCATTCTGATTACGATACAGACAGAAGAATTTCTCTGTAACGTATATCTATTGCATGATTAATTCACTCTTTGGTTCCAAGACATCTATTTTTGTTCGCTATTACCATTCACTTAAAAACATAACTATGCAGTGAGAAGAACAAACTTTTCGCCTAAAAACAAATTGAATTGGAATAATCAAATACTTCCCTGTCGAAAATAAGCTTTTCCAAACTAAAAGTATCCGTTTCTGTGGGAAGTTTTAGTCTTTGCGCAAAGCTTATTTCTTTGGAACAGAATTAACATCGCCCCGAGGAAACATGTCATGAATCTTTGTTTCGTCTTAACGTGTATCGAACGAATGTCGCCCATCGCTGTTTAATTGATCACTTGGAACATCAACGTATATCCTCACTTTTCGAATGAAACAGTAACAATTGGTCTTTCTCCATCTATGTATAATATTGAACTTTAGAGAGAAAAACTACAAAGAAGAGGAATTCTTTTTATCTTTTATAAAGGGCTACCTAATTAATTCTGTAATTAAAATGTGATGCTTGCCTGTTCGTTCCCAATGGAATTTATATGAACAAATTTTTCTAATATAAATGAAAGAGCTCGCATAGACTCCGGATCTTTGGAATTAATAAATTCTTTTCTTCAGTTTTCTTCGAAATTACAGAATGGAATGAAAAACGTTTTGCAATTGAATTTTCAAATCGTAGAAAAAATACAGGTGCGGATTATGCATCACACTTGATAAAATTCCATCATTGTGATTCTCTCGAGCTGTTCCACTGGAACCAAATAATCAAATAATATTCATTTATTTATTTATTTATTTTGTTTATACGGGTATAAAAGACCCTTTGGTACATAGAATATACATTATTTGAACCACATTATATATATCATGCATCAAAGCATTAAGCATCATGTTAAGCTCGACTACATGCATCTTATATTACAACAACAGTTAACGTGTATAATTATAGATAAAAAGGACAATTAGATATTAAATTTGACGAATGGAAGAGAGAGAATTTCTAAGATCAGAATAGGATGAAAATAATTCAAGCACATCACTGTAAGAATTAGCTAGGATAGATATCCGATTTACCGGATCAGAATAACCGTATCTCGATTTATAAGAAATTGGATTGAACAATTTAGGGCGTCTCAATAAACGAGGAGGGACATTGAAACGTACAAGTCCAAGCAGTTGAGGGCAGCGAATTTTCCCATTAACAATTTTATAAAAAAATGGAAAATCATTGAACAAACGACGTGATTCCAAGGAAGGCAAGTTAAGTAGAGACATAATCAATGAGTAATCATGACAAGTGACGCTCAACGGACGGCCTATCTGATAGGCAGCAAAACGCTGAAACTTATGCTGAACTCTTTCCAAGTCTGTACAATCCCGAATTAAATGAGGACTCCAAATTTGAGACGCATACTCAAGATGAGGTCTAACTAAAGTACAATACAGTGTTCGAAGTGCAACAGGATCACGAAAATCTTTACAAACGCGCTTGATAAATCCGAGAGATTTCATGGAAGTACCAACTATGTAATTGTAATGATCTGAGAAGTTGAAACGAGAGTCAAATGAAACTCCAAGATCACGAACAGTATTTATAGGTGATAACAGAGAATGAGACAAGTTATAAGGGAAATAAATAGCATTTTTACCTCTATAAAATCTCATCACATGGCATTTAGTGAAATTTAATGACATATTAGATACACTGTAAAAAATATACTTCCTAAACTGCCAAAGAAGTTCGGCAGTTTTTTACACAAACTTTTTTTGTAAATTACCAAACAAAAGTTTGTAAACATTCAAAAAATTTTGTGATTTCACGAAGATTTTTGAGAATTCACAAACTTTTGTTCGGCAATTTACAAAAAAGGTTCGGAAATTATTTTTCCAAACCAAGTTTGTAAATTTCCAAGCATTTTTGTTTGGAATTCAACAAATTTTTTTTACAGTGTAGCACACACCAAGATTGTAACCGATCCAAATCAGATTGCAGATTTTGAGTATCTCTGTAAGTTCTTATAATCATAAACAGTTTCAGGTCATCAGCAAAAAGAAGATGCGTGCAGTACTTGAAAATCATGGAGATATCATTAATGAAAATAATAAATAATAAAGGACCTGGATGTGAGCCTTGCGGTACACCTGAGGATACAAAAAATGAATCTAAAAAATATTGAGAGACACGAACTGATTGCGTAAGATTCAGAATATAACTCTATAACCACGACAAAAAATTGCTGCGAATACCTAAATTACTTAATTTATTCAACAATATATTATGATCAACTCTGTCAAAAGCCTTTGAGAAGTCTGTATATATAGTATGCACCTGGGCATTTTGATCAAGCGCAGAGGACACGACATGAGAAAAAATAGACAAGTTAGTTACGGTAGATTTTCCAGAAGTGAAGCCATGCTGGAAATCAGAAATTATATCAGAAAACAGTGGTGTTATTTTATCAGTAACTATATAATATAAATTTCATTCGATGTATTCAAAGCTCTGAACAAGCTACGACTCATTACACTGCAGAGCTCGGCTGACGTTAAATTAGCGTCACATTATGAAACACGATGTTGTTCATATAATGCGCGTCATCAACGACACTCCAGAGCTCGTTATATATTTTTTCTAGAGAACGCTAACCGACCGATGTTTGGAAGCAACGGTGTTTTCACGCTCACCCCCTATAATACTTTACGAATATACGTTGTAATTAATCACCGAGTGCCCTACGTACACATTTTACCGAATAATCGTAATTCGGATATAATAATTCAGAGATTGAAAATAAACGAATCTAATGATAAGATCGGTAGCGTTAGTGACTTTATTTCTGATGAAAAATAATAAGGGAGGTTTAGTACATCGATATGAAATAAAACTGATCCTATATTTATTTATGTGATAAAAAATCTTTAATTAACGTTTGGCACTCCCTCTCGTATTCCTTCGTTAATTTTCCCTTACATGTTGTTTTATACCACCTTGATAAGTATGATAAAGTATAATAAGAACAATGCAATCGTGCAATCACTTGTGATAAATCACGTAAGTTTACGACTGTCCGAAGTAACTTTACGACCGGCCAAGGTATATTCCCAAAGGAAGCGGAAAAAACATTATTCGGCAGCACTTTATTATACTTTCTCCCCTATCTTTGTTACAATGTGCTCGTAAAGTATAATAAGGATATTGACTTGTAATCGCATAATAAGCCGTACGACCTTACGACTTGTTCAAAGATATTTTTCCTTAAGAAGTAGGAAACAAGTAAACTCAAAATACGATACTTGTTTTCCTGTTCCTCAGTCTTCAAAGATGGGAATAAATTTTCGGCTTTTTCACATGAGTTGTTCAAAAGAAGAAAATCAGCGACAGACGAAATCGAATTTTATATGAGATTGTTTGTTATTATTCTAAATTTTGAAGGAGATTATGTCGGAGTGAATCTCGATTATAAGATTTTATTGTAGAATGAACATAGTACATTCATGATCTGTAGTAAATATTATGATTTGAACTTGGATTAACAACAAATTGACGTGATTGATAATTTGTTTAATCAAAACGCAAATAATTAATTCTACGACTAAGTTTCAAAAACCCTCGCTGAGAGCGAAGTTCATTGAGAAAATTTCATGAATCAGACGTTTGAAAGAATCAAAAAATGTTACACAACTTGAGAATCGAGAAGGAGAGGTATAAAAATTGAACGTCACGGTTTTTTACGATAGAGAAAAGTGAGGTTGGTTGGAGTCTTAATACAAGTATCTTCTTAAAACCGAAAGATAGCTCCATACAGTATAAAATGACTCGAGGAATAAATGATAATCTTCTTGAACATACAACGAATTCACTAGAAAAATCAGTCCTTTAAAAAGTCAATCATGCTGCAACATAAATATATCTGTTCCTATCCCCCTAATATTTGATATAACGACAAATCATAACATGCTTTCGAATACTATTTTCTTTACGTATTTTGAAAATGCGATATATACAAGATTACTCCTGACTATGCTGATAGAATTCAAAGATATCAGCGATATTAGCCTCCGATACAGTGAAATGGGAATTTTACTACTTTTCTATATCAGAAAAATTCGATTACTTTTTTCAATATACGACCAGTACTGTACTTTTTTCAACTAGAGATATTTATTTCTTTTCGGATATGGAATGATATAAAAGTATCCACACCAGTGAAGTTTAATGGGATAAAGGGAACGATAAACACGGTTATTGATGCTCTACTTTTTAGGTACTCATCGTTATACGTAATAACCAAGCTCGGAGTGCCTATTGAACCCACCATCGGACTCTCTGACCGCATGTTCTAAAATATTTGAGTAAACCAATTGGAAGTTGAATAGTTTTTTCCACTCACTACTGATCAATAAAACGTGGAGTTGTCTGTGTCTTGATGTCTATATTTAAGATACTTCCTGATCAAGTGAACCGTTTGATTAGATTTATAAGGGACCTTCTATTCTTTGACGATACAGAGTGTACATTTTATTTTTCTTGGAATCGAACAATTTCTCTCATTGTCTCCGATATATACATAAATACGGAAAGCGACAAAACATCTTGAGTTCAATTTTCCAAACTCGGTACCGATTTATACTCAATTGTTCGTGACTAGGCTTTTTACACAGAGAAAAATGTGCGCTGTGATAGCCGAACTTCTTGTTGCTGGGTATTTCTTATTGAGGCAAATGTCTTGCTGTGATAGCAATCTATTTGATATCATAGCATTCTTATTAGCTACAACAGCGGTTTTTTAACTGTAGCAGCCCGTTCAGGTCAGATGAGGCGTGTTCAAGCATAATCATGGACATTTTCCGGCGAAATTATTCGCGTTCAATACTGATTGCACGTGGTTGAACCTGACTATGCCTAGCCGTTCATCCTTCAGCTTCGTTATCACAAAGAATGCTTCAATTTTGTACCCACATGAAAACCCGTGATCAAGCTTGACCGCCTGCGATCATGCCAAACAAACCATTCTCGTCCGTGATCATGCAAAATCTTACCGACTGAGGAGTATTTATATAAAATGATTTTGTGCTGGATGTTTTTATCACGAATACACATGCTTCATCATGCTAAATGGGCCATAAACGCATGCGCGTCCACCTGATCACGCGTGATCATGTCTGAAAAATGGAAACTAGAAAATGGGAACTGCCCGTGAAAAAATTGTCCACGTTTGCTCACGCCTGATCAAGGCTGATGCCCAAAGCCTGATCAGGCGTGATCAAGTCTCAATTTTTCACCCACGTGATGAGGACTAATCATGCCCAATTACGCCCAATCACGCTTGGTTATGGTCCATTATACATGAGAAATTCATACAAAATCAATAAGTTTTTTGTAAGGAATGCAACTATAATAATGTTATCGGACACTGATTTATTGTTAATCATTTTTACTCATTGTGCTTATGCAGCTCCAGTTTCCTAGTTCGCGGGTTTCCACGTGGGTACAAAATTGAAGCCTTTGAAGTGATGTCAAAGCTCAAAAATGAACGACCAGGTGTAATCAGGGTCACTCACGTGCAGTCAGTCGTGAACACGAATATAGTTTTGCCGAAAAATGTCCATGATTAGGCCTGAACACGCATAATTAGATCTGAACGATTTTTTCACGGGTGCATAAGCACAATAAGTAGGAATTATTACCAATAAATTGGTGTCTCACGTGAAAAAATCGTTATGGTCTGATTATGCATGTTTAGGCCTAATCATGGGCCCTTTTCCGGCGAAATTATTCGCGTTCAATACTGATTGCACGTGGTTGAACCTGACTATGCCTAGTCGTTCATTCTTCAGCTTCGTCATCACAAAGAATGCTTCAATTTTGTACCCACGTGAAAACCCGTGATCGAGCTCAACCACCAGCGATCAAGCCTGACAAACCATTCTCGCTTGTGATCATGCAAAATCTCACCAACTGAGGAATATTCATACAAAATGACTGTGTTAATTTTTCCATCAGAAATACACATGCTTGATCATGCTAAATCGACCCCAAACGCAGGCGCGTACGCCTGATCACGCATGGTCATGTCTGAACACTGGAAACTAGAAAACTGGAGCTGCATGAGCACAATAAGTAAAACTGATTAACAATAAATTAGTGTTTGTTAACATTATTATAGTTTCATTCCTTACAAAAAACTTATTGATTTTGTATGAATTTCTCATGTACAATGGAGCATAACCAAGCGTGATTGGGCGTAATTGGGCATGATTAGTCCTCATCACGTGGGTACAAAATGGAGACCTGATCACGCCTGACGAATGAAGCCTGATTAGGCGTGAGCAGGAGTGGACAATTTTTTCACGGGAGCAAAACAGTTTCTGCGTATAATACTGTGAATTTCACTGTTTAGCGGAATATTTACTGTTTTTGTATTAATCATGTTGCTTTCTCAACAATCCAATTAGCCGTCGCAGCGATTTTTTCGCTAGGTTAACAAAAGCATTTGCTATTCTGTGCATAATACTTCGATATGCTACGTCGGCCAATTTTTTCTCTCCATGTGCATACATTCCAGAATTAAAATGATAGGGAGAGTACTATGTGAAAATAATTCCCCCTGATGGAGTGAATAATCACTCTAATGAGGTGGGATTCCCACTCTCATCAACCTTGCAGTATTTCCATTCTTTAAAAGTGGATTTTCATTCCAAGATATTCAGAAAACAGAATGTCCTAGAGAATGTAGGAAAAATTCCCTATTTTTGATAAAAAAGAAAGAAAAATAATAGAAGGATGAAAAATTGTTGATAATTTTTGACATCAGTAATAACTATCATTGACGGTTCACATCATTATTATAATCAATGATTATTATTGACTTAATCTTTATGTATATGAAACTGAATTCATGTGCGTGATTGAAAAAAAACTTTTTGATTTTTTCACAGTGTGTTTTTACATGGTTTTTAGGTTAACGGAATGAATAGGTCGTAGCAATTGCTTTGCCGTTCACAGTTTTTCATCAGGCATTACAAGGATTTGTTGACAGTCCAAAGTCAGATTACATCCCCCATAAAGGGAATGGAGATTTACGCTTGAAATTGCCTCGGCCATGGATTATGAAATGCGACGATCCACGCTTTGAGGAACATGGATCTGTCAGCAATCTAACGACACAAACAGAACTTCCACCAAACGATCATTCTTGGAAAATAATATCCCTTCCATTGTACAATCGGAGTTGAACGAAAATTCTCAAACGGGTTCAGAAATTCGAGCTTTTAGGATGCTTATATTTGGAAGGGAATGAAAATCTTTCAATCGAATTGTTACCATCCAATTAGAGTACAAACTTCAACGCTTTGTTTGTGAATAATAATCCTCCCAACTGAACTTGATCCGAATTTGATGTTCTTGGATATAAGTGGAAACCGTGTACATCAGTGTTTTACATTTCATAAATCTATTCCCAAGCTCGCGGTACTCTAATGTGTCGAATAATAATTAATCTTCGACGTTTTTAGCGGATTCATCAAACCTACACTTTGAAAAATATAGGAAGTTTTTCTCCACACAAGTGGTAGATTTCGTCCTTTGATTGCGTGGGAATTACGTTTTTTGAATCAGAAAGGAGGGATTTTGTCCCCACTTTGGGGAACTATTCTGTTGTTTTTGTGTTGAAATGAAGAAAATTTCCACGAAATCATGGTGAAAATTTCCTCATCCGTGAAGAAACGTTACTGCCATGATGTTTGGAGGAAAAATTCCACAATTATTCTTCACACAGTTGAAACAAATTCGTTAAATATAACATATTTTTCATGTCCAAAACGGTCCGCATTGAATAGGTAAGAATGTTACATTGACATATCCCATGTGAATAACTTCCTCAACACACTTCAGATGTCTTTTGTAAATGCAAACCAGTGACTCTCATCGTATGTTAAATCGTACGATTCCAACTGTTAATCCTACATAAATTAGAGACAATGACTTAATTTAAGTTCATGTCATGAGAACATCATAAAAAATGTTGAAATGTGATTTTAACACATTGAGTACATCTAATTTATGTTGGTGTGTTGGTAACCGTATGTCAAATTGACAGATTTTCCGTGTGATATGCAAGTCACACATCAAGTATGTTTATTACGAAAATTACTTCAAATTGACACTTTTTCTCTCGATCACATCCACTCAAGTTAGAATTACACACGTGAATGTGTTGTTTTCAACATCAATCCGTTTACATATATTTTTTTACATTTACAAAAATTATTTCCAACTGTACACAATGAATTGCATTGGTTGTTAATAGGGAACACTGATATCAAAATTATCAATCGCAAAAACGGCATTATCGTGTACTTCTCATTTCTGGATAACAATCATTATCCTAGATTTGATCAAATAAATCGTGACAATTTATCTCTTGTCGTCAGATGGATTGAAAATGTCGAGGATCTTACATCATCCAACTGTTCTACACAATTTATACACAATTCGTGTTTCTAAAGAGCTGTTGAGTTGGGAATGTTGATCGGTATTTCAACAACTTGCTTACTTTGACTGGAGAAATAATCGAAATACCGTCTCTCATTAATCTATCGTTGAATTACAATCATTTACTGTATTCCCTAAACATCGTGATCATCAGACAATTGAAGTCCTTCCTCTCGAGTCACAAAGATTCCAAAATCGTCCGAGTCCCTATTAATAATCACCCTAACTTGGAGGTATTGACATTGAAAGGGAATTGTTTGAAGTGAATCTACGGTCAAGAATTCACCAATTTAAAGTCATCCAAGCAACTTGATTTAACTAAGAATCACTCTATTTGGTTCAGAAACAAATGGACGAGGAATCTGAATAATTTGTAGCATTTGAATCTGCACCTCAATAGAATGAAATAGTTGGAACCCCTTTTGTCCAAGATCATTCTTATGGAAAATCATATGACGGAATTTTCTATCCCTTTTGCTGATCGTATTTCCATTAGTGATGGGCGATATTTCACAATATCGATATTTTATATAAAATTTGTATGAAGTTTTTATCGATATTTGATCAAATTCAATATAAACTCGACAAAAATTCTATAAAAAATATCGATATTTCCAAATATCGCCGATCAGTAATTTCCATGGATGACATTCATTTGACTGTTGACAACTCGAAGAATATTTTCACCTTTAGTTCTACGAATTTCACAAATTCATTGAATCATCATCAGAGGAGTCATTTTATAATTATCTGTAATGATTTGATACTGATTATATCATTTGTTATAACAAATCATTCAAAACTCGATACATGAAAGTGATATTCATTGCAATTTGCATCTTCGAAGCGGAAGAGTTAGTTTGAGGTTGGACAAATTCTTCTCAGGATTCGATGAAAACTCATTCGTGAGCATCAATCTTGCTTCTAGTTGGATCTGAGATTTCATAACACCCACGAAGAAAAACACTTTCACCACACTGAGTTATCTTTGAATAATCAAATAATCAAGAATAGTCACAAACATAATCATTTCTAGCCATAGGTGTGCTCAGGATAGTCAAATTGTGCGTTCCCAGTGTAGAATTTTTTGGAATTATATACAATTTATAAATGTACTATAGAAAACGTTACCTTTTTTTTTGTTGAATTTACATTTTTTCTACGCGATATTGTTTTTTATGGATAATATTGTTGTGGAAAGAAATAGACATTAGATGTGAGATATTAGAATATTAGATATCAAAAATTAGATATGAGACTCTGAATTATAGGCGCCAGTGCACCCACGACACCCACGGTAGGCACGCTCAAAAGGAAGTCATTGATTATTAGTGCAGAAGAGTCATCTTAACTCAATGAATCAAATACAACAATGTATATGGATTACAACGTGGAATTAATCATGAGATCAAATATTTTCCAAACTCATTCGTTTCATCATCCTTTTAAATGATCGCTTCATTCAAACAACTTATGACGATGTCAGAGATTTCGTAACAATACCTTGTATCCATTCAGACATTAAACAAAAAATAACAATGATTGCAATATATTTGACAGTCTAGAAGTATTGAGTTCCTAAACATATGTTTTTTTTTCGACGTTAATATTCAAAGAGGAATTTTATAGTCAAAAGTCATGGATTTCGTAAGTGATATGAGTATATTGGTAACGTGTAACTACTGGAAATAAATGTTTCATTTCGAAATTAGTATGTGATGGATTGAAATGTTATTAGGTCAGTTGACTTTCAATTACATCCAATCGTGCAATTGGACTGTTCAACCACGTAAAGAAATGCAATCATTTCAAAATTCTGAAAAATGTTCTTACCGCAGGATGCATTCAAAGACGATGCTTGATCCGATGGAACATTTTCTTGATTGCAAAATGTTCTCAGTGACACTAATTAAAAGTCTACTTGAATTCATTGAGCAGCTACTATCGTATCAAAACAAACAACTCAATAGTATACCTTGTTTTTTCATTGACCAAAAAATAGTCCTATTTACGGGCAGTAATAGCGTTTATGAACGGCTAACCAACGTTTCGCCTAGATTCTAGGCATTTACGAGGTTACAACGATCGTAAGAGGGACGGAGAATCAGTCTCCATATCCCAAACCCTTGTCACTGTCGCGGATTTGATTTGTCGGTTGTGTTTGTCGGTTGGGTTTGGTTTGGTTTGGTTACAACTCTACTAACGATTTCTACACAGAGAAAATTTTATATTAAAGATTACTATATTTTTATGGTACTCGTGGGATATACTTTATTATGAGGCTCAGAATTATATTCATTTCAAATTATAACATATTGATCTTAATCCTCACGAGAGAGTATGGTGAATGCTCGTATACTTGTGGTTCATAACGACATAATCAAATATATCCCAAAAGTACAATATAACTATGCTAATATCTGATATAAAATTCTTACTGTGTACCCAATCCGCGACAGCGACAAGGGTTTAGGATATAGAAACCGATCCACTGTCCCTCTTACGATCCTTGTAACATCGTAAGTGCCTAGAATCTAGGTGAAACGTCGGTTAGCCGTTAATAAACGACACTACTGCTCGTAAGCAGGACTGTTTTTTGGTGAATGAAAAAACCTTCATTCAGGCATCTACAACTCTACTAACGATACCTTGTTTTATTATAACACCCGTATTCGGTATAATACGGGTTTTAAATATAATACCAGATAGCACAATGTGCCACTGAGATATTTATGGGATGTTTAAAAAATATAAAGGACGTTTTCTGGACGTTCTGAAGACCTCCCAGAGACGCACTGTGCTGTTAGAGATAAAACTATACCTACTGAAGAATATTTTTCTCCTGTTTTTCCACATCGAATATCTACTTGGAATTCCATCCCAGTAAAGAATAAGTACACCGTTAGGAAAATGGTTACTTTTGATACTAAATTGTTTATGGAATATCATATTTTCATATTAAATTCAATACTTAGGTATTCTTAAATTTGATGTTGCGGAAAATTGAATCGTCCATTGAGACGAATTTCCAATCGAATAACAAACTACTCAGCTGTTAACATCAGATGAATCAGATTTTCTGAGTTTGAATTGTCGTGTGGTTTCTACACGGAGAGAAATTTGTAGTTGAATTTACTATGTTATTATTGTTCCCGAGGAACAGACTGAATTCTGTCGGATTTTACTATGAAGGGCATATTTTTACTATGGTATAACAATAGAATGCTGATCATATTCACTATGTTTTGTGGGGGAACCCGTCATAGTTCAGTCTGTTCCTCGGAAACAATAATAACATAGTAAATTTAACTACAAATTTCTCTCCGTGTATAAACGATTCAAACTTCAAGAACATTGAATTTAATATGAGTGATGAAATTCCACAATTTCTCACTGAAATGTGATAATTATTAATTGAATTTTACAAATATGTTATTAAAATTAAGAGAGAAATTCTCAACATAGAGAATAAAAAAGAATTCTTAGCATTAAGGATTATATTATTGAATTCAATATTTTATTATGAATTCTGTTCAATGAATTGTTTATGAAAGAAACTTCATATCGTTTTTGGCATTGTAAGACTGAAATCAGAACCTACAAATGTTGTTGTAAGTAGAGGAAAATCTGAATTTATCCTCAGCCGCATGAGAATATCACGACATTCAGAAATATGCTGGATTTTCTCCTCGTTTGTGGACAAAATATCGTCATTATTCTCTTCCTATTTGAAGAGAGAATGAAACTCTTTCCATAAATGTTAGCTTTAAAAAATCTCATTTCAGTTTGATTGTTGAAAATCTGATTTTCAGAGCAAAATAAGATTTTCTCGAGCGATTTCATTGTACACATCATTTCCGTCTTTTTGAAGAAAAATGAAAACTCCTGAGATGGATTTTGAGGAGAAAAATCGCCCAATTGTTGTAGTTCGTGATATCCCATACAAAGAAACGACTCGATGCATAGAGAAGTGCCTCCTGAAATGTTATATTGTGTCCAGTTTTTGATATTGCACTTTTGTAACATGTTAATGTGAACATACGCGAAAACCGTTCGAAATGGATTTTACGTGTTGGAAATTACATACTCAAACGAAATTGGATAAGGTATGTCTATACACTTTTCACTAAAGAACACTCGAACCAATTCATACTTCGAAAAAGAATTATTACAGATTTCCAATACTATACATTCTGAAAAAGTTTGAATATAGTGTTAATTTCCTGAGAGAAACGTTTATTTCAAAGTTGAATCCCTATTTTTGGTAAAAACACAGTAAATCAAACTCCATTCCAAGACAAATGTGCTAACGACCCTGGATGATGAAGATTTTGATTCGAAAGCTTGCATTTTCTAAAGAATTGGAATAATATTGGTGACAATATTTCCTTTTATTTTTCAAGATCTTCCGAAAATATTATTCCCTTCGCTGTTTTGGTGATAGGATTCTATTATTCAATGATGAACACAGTAATCTCGGGACCTTCTTGAAAGTTGATACGGTTCCATCTCCGTGAAATACACAGAATTTCGCGATATAAATTCTTCCACGTGTACACTAAAAAAAAAAATTCTTCCAGCCAAATAAATATTTATTTGTCCAGTACCAAAGAAATATTTATTAAAACTGAATGAATGATTATAACCATTTCTTTTATTCAAATAAATTATTATGGTTGCAGGACAAATAGATATTTATTTGGCTGGAAGAAATTTTTTTTCAGTGCATAGTTCAGAAAAGATGTATGAAAATTTTATGAATATTCACTAAAAAAATGTAGATAAAGATTAATATTGAGGAGTTTACTATAGGAGTTTAGTTTAGTATGAATGCCTTGATAGGAATTACCATCGAATCAACGTTGTTCCGAGCCATCTAATCTCGAATCAACGTGGATCCGATATTAATTCCTCCTAGGTTGGTAAATATCAATAAATTACCCAATAGATAGCGATCCTTCGAATTTCACACCACTGATTCAGAAAACGGCTTTTTCCATAAATCGAAAAAAATGAAATTAAATCCATTCCACTCAAAAATTGTTGTCAGTTGAACCTGAAATTTCATTACAATCAACCAAAGTTATCCGAAACAAAGTACTCTGCCATCGTAACGAACTAAACAGTATTTTTTATGCTCGGATCTTTGTAATGTGAATGGTGCTTGCAACTCACATCTCTGTGATCCAAACGGATACCCTGTACAGCACAATCACTGATCCTCCACCTAGGATTTCAGTGGAGTAGAAGTGAAACATCGGTGGGAGAATAGGAGCTGTGGAAATAAGGGAAGAACAAGAGGGAGTGTCCGTTCCATCAACGGTCTCCATTCCTCCACCAACGTTCCATCTCCATTGCATTGAAGTTCTCGGGGGAGGATCGATGGTTGTGCTGTATGGAACGCTATCCTTGCATCCTGATATTCTGAATAGGGCTCAGTTTGTTCCCATTTCAATCATGCTCGCATTTAGTAACACATTGACACACAACTTACTGAGTAGTTTTATGGAGTATTTATTTTTACATAATAGGAACCTAACTAGTTGATAAATATTGCTGCTCATGAATGGTATTTTATGTTATGAATATCTCAATTTTTATACACATTCATAATTAATTTTCTTCACATACCTACATCCAGAACCTGGCAATCCTTGAATATGTCGATGAATCATTGGATAGGGTGAATGGGGGTGAGTTGACGCACTCTTCCGCTCCTCTACAGCATACAATAATACATCAAACCTCGTTTACGCAAGGAAAATATGAAGATTCAATTACAATCTTCAAATGTTCCTTGAGTGAATGAGGTTTGATGTATTATTCCAGGCTGTAGTAGAGCAGGAAAGTGCGCCATCTTACCCCAATTTACTCTACCTAAAATTCGTAATGCAGAAATACAAAGGCTCTCAAACATCAGACATTATTCAGAATAAAAATAAGAACAAAATCATCACAAACTCATCATTTTTCTTAAAATGAATTACAATAATAAACATCAATATGGCTGTAATCAATGTTTTGTCGCATGCATGTCACTTCTATAATCAGGATTTCAAGCTATTTCTCACCATTCATTCCGACCGTAACGAATAGCATTGAAGTTATGAATATACGAGCAAAGCGAGTGCCATTAAGATGGTAATTTTATCAACGTCATAATGCTCCTGTTACAGCTACGCTTTTTTCCAGTTGATATGATGCAGTAAGCATTGAATAGAAAACATCGTTCAGATCATATCCATCATTCAACATGAACAATTTCTTCATTCACCGCAATTCTTTCTTTTCCCTCCACTGGCTTATCCACAAAAATACGTTTATGGAGTTCATTTAACCGTCAATGTTGGAGAAGAACAGACCCATTATCATACTAACAATACCCAGTAGTACACAGTTTGTAAAAAGTCTAATGGACCTTAAGCCACCATTTGTAGCAATCCTAACTTAAATCCAGTACAACGCACTTTTTTCCCTTCAACACCTTTTCCTTCGAACGAGTATTGTTCTCATGCTTTGAGAACTGAGGGGATGCGATTATCTATTTTTTGTCAAGTTTTATACGCAAAAAAGGTTGTTTGATGGAATACTTATTCATGAGAATATCGTAACAATCGTATGGGAGGAAAACCTTAGATTTATTGACTTCTTCTCTCGCGTCTACAGAAAAAAAAGGATATGTAATAATATAATAAAATACACAAAAAGTTTTCTTTGTGAAGAATTTGAAATACACGGAGGAAAGAATATAATAATGGTTATCAGACAAAGTATAGTAATCGAAGGACATAATTCATTAAGACGTCAAATACTATACACTATACACTATACACTGACAGAAAAACGACCTGGTTGAAACATTCGTGGTCGCAATAAGTTGAAATCTGGTTTGATTTACCAGGAAATGTGATTGTGATGTCCAGAAAAAGTGGTTGAAGCCAAAATCAACTATATCTGTCAGGTTATCACACCAAGAAAAGAATCTAGTTTTTCTAACCTGAAAAATGTAGTTGATTTTTGCTTCAAACATTTTTGCTAGACATCAAAATCACATTTTCTGGTGGATCGAACCAGATTTCAAGTTAATACGACCACGAATGTTTCAACAAGGTCGTTTTCCTGTCAGTGTATCAGTGTTTAGCAGAAATATAGTAACTATTACGAGAGTTATGATGAATTGTCATATACCGACTGTCATTCATCGTCATAATGAATTATATCCTCCGATTACTATATTTGTATGAAAGTGGTTATCATATTTTTTCTCCGTGTACTTGAACTCGTACCCTCCAAATTCGAATTAGTGGAATCTCACTTTTTGTACAGTTAAAAGTCGACCATTGAATGGAATCAATAAAATATCAGTGGATAATCATTGGTTATGCAGTTGGAAGTGTTTCTGACTACTTGAATCAGTCGACTTTCCACTGCAATCAGTGAAATTTCACTGTTTTGAATTTGGAGAGTGGGGAATTTCTTATGTATTGTATTCAAATAATTCACATGAATGTTTGAACAATTATATCTATTATGATGTATAATTAATAATATTACGTGTAACGATTCACTTGATATTTCTGTGAGATAATCATTTTTATAAAGATCTTGACGTAATTTGATAACTCCAACATGAATTGGGCGAGGCTTATAAAAAGTAGTGCAGGACGGAATTGTTACTTATAGTGGAAATGACGTCGATTTTCTCCACTGTCTTCCCCTACAGCCCTTGAGCGAGGCCTATGACCAGATTGGGCTGTATCTAATTTGAAATCGAATGTTCATTTTTAAATAAAACTCATCGTTCAATCATTTTTTGTTTAAACCCTATTGTGGGCTACTTTTCGGCTCGTAAAAAAATTCATCGGCTACTTTGGGCTACTCGAACGCTCTCTTTGGGCTACAGTTCATTACAGTAATAAAAAACTGGCCACACTGCTATGTATTCCCTGGTGAAAATGGGAGCGAAAAGGAAGAGTAAACGAAGCGTATCCTAAAGGGTAACAGAAACGTTAATGGAAAGTATACGAAGCTTGAATGGAAAGGGTACAAAGAGTATGTGAAGCGGGAATTGAAACAAAGAAAGCGGGAAAAATTCAAGCGATCTAGACAAAAAAAATGAACCCCATAGTGAGAATCAAACCGGTGACTTTCACTATGATAGGGTCTTATCCACTGAGCCATGAATCGTTGTTGATGTCGTTCGCTGAAAGATGTTATTTCAAGTCAGAATAGATATGATTCGCACACGCTTCATATAACTTACTATTACGTTACATGAAGCGTATGCGAAACGGGATCGGAAGCTTATGAAACGTACACAGAACGTATGATTTGATGACTTTTCAGCAAGCGGGCATCATACGCTTCAGAAAGAGGGAGTTGAAACGTTTTTCGCTTCGTATACGTTTCCTTCTCGCTTTGTGTATACGCTTCATTTTCACTACACGGAGAAAAAGGTATCTTGAAAAATACCATAAGTTATGGATTTTTGGCGTTGGTCTAACCCGAGTCAAAATATTTACGTGAAGATACCTCTAAAAGTACCATAATGTCTGGGACTTTTATGAGAAAGGTACCATACTTCTTTATAAAAGTCCAAGAAATTATGGGACTTTTAGAGGTTCGTTGACGTAAATATTTTGACTCGGGTCAGACCAACGCCAAAAATCCATAAATTATGGTATTTTTCAAGATATCCGTTTTCTCAGTGCAGGGATTGACACTCAAGTATAGTATTCGTATGTCTCATGAGTGACAACCCTCACTTCCATCAATAGGAGCGGTGAAACTTCATAAATACTGATACCAGAAGAAAATGTTTATTGGAAAACCATCCATGGGTATCTATTGGGACATATTGAACTCCTCAATAAGGTTGTGGAACATGATTTCTGCCTTCTTTCTAGAAGATATCTACTTCAAATAATTGTATAAATATCCTACCTTCCGTTCAATAACCATTCAACACTTACCTCATCAATGCTAACGAAGGAACGCACCATCCTTTATATTATTCAGAACAGTATGCAGGGTTGAGTACGTGACTAACGCAGTCAATCCGACGGTATGTACGTAACTTAACATGAATTAAGACCAAGAGCAATCGCAAACCTGACTCTGCATAGCACCTTCAACCCCTTATATTTTGTAGTATCCACTGGAAATGATCAAGTATCATGAACTCACCTGCAACATACATACGAAAACAAGAATGAATATGAGGAATAATAATAATTTTCGATAATTGTAATTGTAGTTGTTGTGGATTTTCATTCTGAATATTATGCTGCACGATATGAGAATGATTGAATCAAATCAACTAAGAGTTTATATACAGTACACAAGTTTCGATGAACCTTTATAGAAAAAAAAACAGAAGTTTGAAGTAGCATATCTCAATGAAAAATGGTCGTGCAAGAAAAATAAAAGAAAACTCATTTTGAAGGTCAAACTTTGACCTCCAAAATGAATTTAACTTTGTTCCTGTATCGTGAATTCTTTAGATGTAACATGAACTTGAGTATGACATTTCTCCATACTTTTCTTCTAGTACACGCAGCAAAATATGTTTAAAAAGGTCCCATAATTTATTAAAGATCAGTGCTAGGATGTCACGGATAAAATTATTCACCTGAATATATCGTAAAAACTACCATAATTTCTTGTGAAAATACATCTAATCATGGTACTTTTAGAAGTGAATCTGAGTAAATAACTTTATTCGTCACAAACTAGCGCTCAGGGTTAGTATACTCAAGACAAGCTGTTTCAAACAAAGTGTTTTAAACAAAAACCATTTTCAAAATGTTCTCATGTTTCTTTATGTTATTTTGTAAGTACCCGCTTTTTTATATTTAAAACATAGTGTTTTAAACATGTTTTGAACAGAAATAATAGTTTCAAATAAAAAAAACATGTTTGTTCTCCAACCTTGCTGACACTGATCCTCAATGAAATGGGACTGTTTAAACATTCGTTTTATTCGTGTAATATAAACCGCTGCAATTTATTAGGAAGTTCTGTCACCGGATAACATGGATATACATTCGATAGAGCGTTTCTCTGTTTGAAATTATTTTTAGTTTATTGCTCCACGATTTATTCTTACGGAGTTATCGAATTTTTTGTATCTAAAGTCGTAAGTTTTACAAATGCTTGGGTGAAATTGAACTTTTTTGAACAATAGCATCGATTACCCATTCCGGAAAATTCGAATTATATCAATGTTGACAAGAGGCGGAGTATAGCACCAGTATTGATTCCCAAAAGTTGGCTAGCATGCACGGGTTTTGTATTGAATACATAGGAATATGGTACTAGCATGGACTGATAAACTAGTACTGAGAGCTTCATGTTGGCAAGGTACTGATTGAATACGGGCACTGTGCTAATTGCAAATAATAAAAAGCCTAATCGGTGACTCCTAGTTATGAAATTCAAGAGTAGAAAGAGATCACTGGAATACTGAATATTCAAGGTTTCCCAGAAAACATACCCGACCTTTCGAGGACGGATTCTTGACACAAAACCAAGAAACGTTTCCTTCTGGTGAACCGCTGTAAAATACTTAGTTTCAAAGCTGACTCAAACTTAAGTTTACTCATCGATCATTAGAGTAGCCGATGTGCTCGTTATCGCAATACCCATCTTCTTTGTAACTTGAGTTTCTTAATGTCTCATCAAAGGGAAAAAGTTCTGTTTTCAGAGTTTGTCTTGAGAATCCACCTTTGGGAAGTTGGAAATGTTTACCGAGACACTCTTTACCAACAAACATAACGTCTGAAAATTCGCGAAAAATGTTGCATAAAACTTCTTTTAGATATCTAAAAGATATCTTTTTGAGCATTGTCTAAAAGATACCTGTTAGATATCTGAAAAAGGTCTTATGCAACATATGTCACGAAGTTTCGAACGTTATGTTTATTGGGTTCTATATGAGAATCGATAACAGTACCAATTAAAAGTACTGTGCCTGTACTGAAAACCATTACCGATTATCAGTACTGAACCAGGACCAAGTAATTAGTATAGAGAAGCGTCATCATTCCAGACAAACGCCAATATTGCCCCAGTGCAGACTGCTAGTACTCTTCTAGTATTAGCCCGTACTGGGACTATACTGCGCCTGTTGTAGAATTTTGATTGAGTAATTCAGAATTTTTACGGAGAGAACACTTTGAAAAACCTTTTTGCCTCCAGAAATTCTTTGATTCACCTCATGGTTTCAAAATTGAAAAGATGTTTCCAACTCGGATCTCTTCATCGTTCTAATGAATCCGCACGCGACTGTCGCTATCGTGAGTCTTCGATCTGAATGATAAACTAATTCAATTCTCATAAAGTCCAGCTTCGAGCATGAAAACTTAGAAGAAAAAAGGGAAAGTGTGTGATCCTCCTCTTCTTCAAATGTTTGATGTTAGACGCTTGACAATCAAAAAGGTTCACGGGAATTGCTAATGGAAACTGTCAGAAATTATATCAGGCTGAAAAAAATTCTAAGGAATACGGAAAACCGGTTGAAAAAGTCCCAGAAAGTTTTCTGTCCAGTGCTATGAGCTTCCCACGTCATGTGAAAACTGGATAGCAGATTTTCTGGCAGTTTCTGATCGGTTTCCCGTACATCTTAAAACCTCATTGAACCTTGTAAAATGTCTGAGAATTCTATCAGCAATTCTTGTTACAAAAACTGGTCAAAAATTCGACAAAATTATCTGACCGGTTCTGCCGGTCCCAATTAAGAGATTTTATTTATTTTATCGAGTCATCTTGAAGTATATTGGGTAAACAAATCTAGTAACTCTAAGGTTGACGGGATCTTCTTAATGCGATCAAAGAACTATGAATTAATTATCTAAAACATGATAAATCCAAAAACAAAGTCGTTATATGATACAAATGAACCAACGCCATTCCCTGGCGCAATCAAAATCATCAATTGAGAACAGACCGATTGATTCATCAGATCGATCTCATCTCCGCTAAAAATAACAGGAATCAACCAAATTGGTAAAATCGGCGGTGGAGGGGTCAAACGCGAATAACAAATCGAATTGATGGAATGATTGATGACAAAATCAGTAATTAAAACCGAAAGGCAAACAGAGGATTGGACCATCACGCGATCCCTACGATAACTGTGGTTCCCTTTAATCCATCACAGTCGTCAGGTGACTCCTCATCTAGCGTTTCAAACTGCAATCAGAGTTCAATAAAACTGAAAACAACTTCCAGCTTTCAACAAATAAATTTAGGAACGAACTTTGTAACACCCTCATTTCATCAAAGTGACTTTCCTGCACGGAGAAGATGTATTGACGAAAGATTTTGCAAAGTTGAGTAAAACAGGGACATACTGGCATTTCCGCGGAGTTTAAAATCCGGTTTACTTCATTTCACTCGACTACAGATGAAAATTCATTCAGTTGTTTTCCAACAGTATTCAACTTGGGGGGATAATAAAAGCATTCGAATTTATTTTCATCTGTAGTGGAGTAAAATTAAGTCCACGGGATTCCAATTTTTGTGGAAACGCCACTATGTCCCCGTTTGACTCAAGTCTGATTAATTTTTTGCCAATACATTTTTTCCTATGCTCAAAGAATATTAGCTTAGCAGTGAAGAAGAAATTCTTGAAGAGTTGCGTTTGGAACACAGCATTATATGGTTGCGAAACTTGGACAATTGAGAAAATGGACCAACGAAGACTCGAAGGTTTTGAAATGTGGTGTTATAGAAGGTTGCTTAGAATGAAGTGGATAAAGAAAGTGAAAAATGAAGAAGTACTTGAGAAGAGGTAAATGAAGAAAGAAGTCTTTTGAAACATGTCTTGAAAAGGAGAAGTAATTTGATAGGACATACATTAAGGCATGATAGTTTATTGAAAACAATATTAGAAGGAAAAATGAATGGTAAAACTCGCAAACGTAGACCTAGATTAAGTTATATGAAGCAAATTATACAAGATAAAGATTGTCATAGATATGTAGAAATCAAGCGTTTAGCGGACAATAGACAGGGTTGGAGGATTTCATCAAACCAGTCGTAAGACTGATCACTTCATGATGATGATATTTTCTCCGTGTGTAAAAGGTTCCAAAATTTTGGCCTTGGAAAAGACGTCCCTCCTTATTTTGAGATATGATTTAAGAATCATTTCTTCCGATGATCAGAAAATGATCGAAGCCTTTAACAAATTCGGAAGCCACTTGGATTGAGGAAGAGTGCTTATTCGAACATTTTAAATTTACTATAAGTAATACAAAGAAAATTCAATGTTGTTTAAGGAAAGGAATGAATATCGAATTAATACCATTCATTAGTTTCCGTCAAATATATTCATCAAACTTTGCAATAGTTGGAATAGAGATAAAGAGAGATTATCACAAACTTATATAGACTAACAACAAAACTGTACATAAAGATCGCCGAGAAGCGTCGTCAATGAAAATATATGATACATCAAAATATAGTCACTCTCAATAATTCGGTATAAAAGATTCAATTCAGTTTACGTGAATTTCCATTATTGAAATCAATTAAATCCGAGTAAAGAAATAATATTATACGATTCAAGTCTTTATAGAGACAATGAAACATTTTGGTCCTTTCGAATTTGGTTGGGAGAGAAGAAGAAGAATCGAGGAAGACTGGTTTTAATAAAGATCCCTTGACTTATCTTTCACGTTTCATTGCCATTCCGTGGAGCTGATGTGGTAGTCCCAGAATTACTTTTTTGGAAGGATCCTTGATTCATCTTCCTTCGTTAGTGTATTCGATTATCCTCAGAATCCTCGTCTATTCCGATGTTCGTTTGGTCCTTAGTTATTACGGACCCTTATATTCTTAGATTTTTAATCTCCACCATCTCCTTATGAAAATTATGGTTCCTGATACAACACGTGTCTTTATAGATTTGAGTTCCAGAGCTCTATATATAATTGGTACTTAAAGTTTCGTATAACGATCGTCAGTCAAGTATTATACGCTATCTCGATTCTCGTCGCTTTCTCCTCCTCCCTTATTTTTTTTTTCTCCCAGCTTTCTCCATTTGTTCTCTCCCTTTTTCATCTAATCCCTCTTAGTTTCTACCGTTTTCTCTCTATATGCACATAGTTACAACTTCTAATATTTCTAAACTAACAAGGGTACCTATTTTGAATGAATTTCTGGTCAATACCCAGAAAACAACGTGTTTTTTCATTATATCTATGACCCGGTACACCGAAAAAATCATATTCTGAAAATAAGAATCTCCTCTATAATGGGCGTTAAGAATATCTTCCTCTTAATATAAGTAGAAAATGTTCTAATATTCAGATTTTTGTCTGAATATCAGAAGAATTTCCCCTGGTGTTGAAAGTGAGATATTCTTGGCGCCTATTATAGAGGAGATTCTTATTTCTAGAATATGATTTTTTCAGTGTATGATATATAATTTTTTATTATTTCATCCCAAGGAGCGAAAAATGTGTACACACCGAAAAAAAAATTAATATGGCCGAATGAACTGAAGTTAGTTGTGAAAATTAGTTCCGAGTAATAAAATAATAGAAGCCGGTAATAAAAGCTGTAGTAAAGGTGACTTCAAATTAGTAACAGCAACTGAAGTCAGAGGAATTAAATTTGAATTTGGTTGACCCAACGCCCGTTTTAGTTATCCAAATATCAACAACTGTATATAGTTACTGGAACTAATTTGAAGTAAGGGTAACTAATTATTTTTTTCGGTGCAGCACGATGGAATTCTAGATTTTAGAAATGTTCGGAGAATATGGATATTAGAGTTACTTGAATAGAGAGCACGAAATCATAAACTGTCCAGAACTAGATAGGTACTTTCATGAAAAGGTATAATTTTTATGATTCTAATGAACATTACACAACCCTAAAACCTAGAGGCGTACTCTCATAGCAGGAACTGCGTTGCAAGTCTTTTGTGGAATACAGAAAACTCTACACGTCTCACCAGCCTCGCATGTAACTGACAAAGATCGTTATGTTCTTGGGAATTAAATCCTCTAATTGCCTAATTTCCAAGAAAAGTGTCCCACACGTTTTCTTCCTCTCTTGGAATTCAACAGTCACTCCGAATTTTGATTGCTCCTTCAAAGAGCTGTCAAGGGTTGAAAATCCTACACGTACAACTGGATCTCCTATGAATCTCACAAGAATTTTTTCGTCTAGAAAAAAAACCTCACAGTAATCAACCAACTATACAAACTGCCGTGGATAAGAATTGATGAAATTCAGATTTTACTGTCAACAGGAATTCCGATATTAGTTTTTTCTTTTTTTTTTTTTAATCGACACGCGATGAAAGTTTCAATTGAATTTCAAACTATGCTAAAGCTACGATATGAGGAGGTGTAAGGCTTCGCCACATTTATTATTTCAAAATAAACCACTTTGATTACTATTAGAATTACTAGAATTTACTTTGATTTTGAATCTTCCGGAAGATTTGGATGAAAATACACAAATTCAATACATGAATAAGGAAAAAATGGATCATCAAGGGCCACTTTACATACAACAGCAGTTATAAACATCATACACCTGTGCAACGTGTCGAAGATCGGACACGTGCAACACATAACGTATTACGCCATCAGATGGTGACGCATATGTCATAAACGAAATAAAGGTGAAATAAAATGATTCAATTGGATGTTGTGAGAGAAGCCCAGAACAATCAATGCAACGTGAAACACGTGATAAAAGAGGGGTTTCATCCTATCCCTCTGATATGTAACAGGAGAAAACTATACAACTCATAGAATTCGATAACAAATCAATAAGTTCTATATATAAGAGGTTTGAAATAATAATGTTGATTCTTCTTTGTGGTCATGGAACACATTAATATTGATAATCTTAATACCATTTGAATACATAATGCCGGGGACAGATTAATATTCCTCTTCAATAACACTGCTTTATAGCTTACACCAGGTTCAAAAACTTTGACATAAAGTTCGAACCCATGCATAATGTTCTTTCATTGCATCTTGAAAAGAAGACCCTTTATATGCACAAACTCGGCTACAGCTATCCACTGAGTTAATACAGACACGCGTCTAGTGAGTTCACTTTGGTACACGAGCTTGAAAAAAGCTTGGGCTCGAAACACTACGGGAAGAGTGAAAATCATTTACATATATGCATATTTCAGATTCAACAACCTTTTCTTTCCTACACCTCTTTTTTGTCCTGGGATTCTTTCTTTCATCGTTCCAACGTACCACGCTTAACGTATTCCATAACCCGACGCGTAGCACGTGTCTAGGACGTCTTTGCTGTGAGGTTTCGTTGTCTAAAGTACCTCTTTGAATGCACAACATAGTCCTCAGCTTAAAATCTTCTTCAAATTATAATCATGAACGTCTCAAACGTGTAACGAGGAAGGAAGATGTGATGTCTGATTTTCATTTTTTAAATTTCAAGTTAAAGAATGGAACAAATGTAAGTGAAGAATTACTAATGTTAATGTACTATAACGCAATAACGATGTCAATTGAGTATGAGATGATATTATTCATATATTTGCAATCGTTGATTTCTGTTGCAAAATAAATTGTCGTGAATAAAGTGAGAGAATGCTGAGATTATTTTCTTATATCTTCTTGACATAATATTGAATACTTTATCGTCACACAGACTCTTCCATGTTGATAAAGTAGGAAATAAAAGATCCTCAAAGAAAGATTCATTTGTATGTCAAGTAGGGAAAGTTCACCGTCGTCTCAATTCACATACTAGAATTATGGAAAACATCGTGTATTCAAGGAGACCAAAGTTTTTCTCGCAATCTTCGTGCTCGTATTTTTTGCAATGATATTTAGATGGAAGAACGTGTTGTGAAATTCATTCTCGCTAATTTGAAAACATAACGAATTTTCCAATACCTTAAGCCATTCATACTTTGTTGAATTCCTCAGATAATCACAGTAAAATTACGAACAAATTCAATAAATTTTACATCAACATAGATGGAATATCACTTTTGTATAAGAAATTCTATAACAAACTATGCTGGGGAATCGCTGAAACGATCTCACAAGTTCTTTTGACATTGCAACGATCCTTTTCTTCTCTCATTCTGTTTTTTTCTGTTTTCGTATTGGAGTAACAAGGAATATAACAATCCATTTCTGACTGTATTCTCTGTATGTAATTACGAAAGACACATAGAATATTTGACATCACACATATCACCCACGCGCGTACTCTTCACCGACATCCAGTTCGCTTTGATTTTATTTTATATACTCTTGACACACGACGTGCAACCAACGCGACTCGGAGTGGCACATCGGTCCAATCTCAAAGCGTTTGTCCGTGTTTTCTCTCTTTTCAATATTTTCGCTTTGTCAGGTTTATGTAGTTCTACTGAAGCATCGAGTGGAAGGTACTGAAAAGTCAAGCATCTTGCCGTTGGCTGAATTTGGAAAAAAAGGAAGCAAATGATTGTAACGCTGCGTTTGTGTGAAGGTAGTCAGTTAGAAAAAGAATAAAGGGGCATTGAAATTCATCAGTCTGTGAATTATTCAAGAGTTATCGGTATGAATTTAAATACTTTCACGGAAAGGATACTGGTAAATGATAACTATCACGTTTCTGGATAGTTGGGACAGCTCTTGTGAAGAATCAACGCGCAGAATGGATTGAATGCTTTCTAGTAACATAGAAAATTACAATCCCATTATTCGTGTGTGACAACTCTAAAGTGAGAAATAAAAGTTCATTCAAACGCGTGATGTGCGATTCGCAAAATATTTACATCGTCATATATTTTGTATGGATTCGCATAAACCTACACAGCACAAAAGTTCAAAAAGAATTCTTGAGAACCCTTATTGAGTCTTTCAAGCTCTGGTTGAGTTCTTTGTGAATTCAGTTGCATGGATACTGTATTAAAATAAATTATTCCACAGTACCGTAAATAATGTTGTGAATTTGTTTGCTCCGCGTATTATACGATACAAACAAATATTTACATCATTTTTCAACTGAAAGAATAGACAATGTTCTTCAAAACAATAACCAAATTGCCGGACCATCGACCCAAAAATTGAAATAAAATTAAATAAATAATGGAATTCGATCTGAAATGATGATCACATATCAGTGGTACGTGGTTCATCTTCAAATGAGAAAAAGAAACAAACGATTGTAGCTCATTATATATATAGAGGTCTTTCTTCAGATTCTTCTCAACCACCTGAAGGTAGGGTAAGGTTGTTGGTCTACTGACCCACTCTTACACAGTGAAAGATTCCTCAAGAGTCTTTGTGACTTCCATTGTGAGTTTCAACAACCCCTCATGCTACTACTTCTATTACAACTGTTACTACTACGTCTTGTTCTCCTCCTCTTCCTCTTACTACTGCTACCACTGCTACCGCTGCTGCTAGTACTACTACTACCACTACAACTATTGCATTACAAATGGAATAGAACAGATCTTAAGAAGGCACTGATGCGAGATCTGAAGATAGTCTCTACAGCGGATAGTAATCAATTATGAAACTATACGATCTCCACTGACCACCACATATCCAATCAAATTGGTTTCCTCTTTCCTACAATTTTATACTATATCGTTTTGTATTATCCATTGTGCTCAAATCTCAAATGAAAGTGAAAGTTCACTTACCGAAGAACGGAATTTTCTAAGCCACTTGAAGATTCTGGAAAATACCGTCCCTAAATTATTTGGAGTAGAAATTGAGTTCTAGAAAAGCTATTACAAGGCCTCACAAGAAAGCTGAGACTGGCAGCCGTAAAACTAGCTGCCGATTGTCATAACTTTTGATAAAAAACTTTCATTGAGAATTTATAAGCATCTAAAATGTTTCGTGGGATGCTACTTAATCGATTTCTGATACATATTAACAAAGCTCCAATAATATTTGATCGAGAGTTACAACAATCGGCTGCGATTTTCAGCTTCGTGGCCTTACAAGGCTAAGTTAGCTAATTCAAATGTCACGGAAGATTTGGAAACGAGAACCATCTTTCGCCGTAATTGTTTTCGCTTCATCAACTCTACACGTGAGTTCATTCCAAATTATTCGAGAAAATTCTTATAATAAGGAATTCTCTGCTCCGTATTATAAAACTGATCAAAGTGGAATAAAATTGAAAAACATGTGCCGCTTTGGAAAACCCATCAACTCAAGTGATCAGAGTGTCGTGGTGAGATTCTCTGAACTTCATTTTATACATAGAAAGATGTTCATATATCTATACATCTTTAGTTTGAACTTACAATGAGAAAACTTTTGGTTCACGAACGTGACACGCAAACTAATAATTGGAACGAGAATTCTTGGAATCTCGAAAAACTAATGCACTCAAACATTTTCAGAAAAATCGAACTTCGCTTACCACTTTCACAAAAATTCTGTATCCGCATCCGAATTCAAATCCATTCAACTACTTCTTATGAGACTATAATCAGATCTTTTTATTAATTCATTCATAAACATCATTACGGTATCATGTGTGGAATTACTTTTCATACTTCATCACGCGTTTTTCAATGTTTCTCTGCTGTTTCCAAATATTGAAGAATCAGAGTGACGAATGAACATGACCAGTTCGAGAACAATTTTCAACCAAGTGTGAAATACAGCGCCGGATGTAGAAATTTTGTTTTCCTCGTCAATCAACGTATAACCCAGGCTCGTAATGTCAAGACTGACAATTGCACCATGATCGGCGTCAAGCTTGGTATGCCAAGCCTGGTGAGCCTAGCCTTGACCGATGAGTGGCCCGCCACACCTGACTAAGCGTTGATAGAGTCTTGGACACCAATGTTAGGACCAAGCATAATCTGTCGTGTTTGATTTGATTTTTGTTAACCAAACCTTGACCAATGCTTGGCCCTCATAGCTAACCAAACCTTGATAGCGTCTTGAACATCAATGCTAGGACTAAGCATATTTTGCCGTGTTGGATGTCCGATATACATGAATGCTCAGCAGAGAAAGTTATTATCATCCCAAACATTGACCTAGCTTCATAACATTGTTGGTAATTAGGCTACACCCGGTGATGACTAGCATTGACTCGAACCTGTCACCAATTTTGGCTGATTACTCAAATGTGAATATTCAATCAAACATGTATCCTACTCATTCAGCTCAAATGAGTATTGTATATCAATAATGGTAACAATATCGATTGCAAGCATGGAACCAATATTGAATTTTAACATTGAACCAAGCTTGGATGCCAAACATCGAACATTTTTATCATCCCAGACATTAATCTAGTTTGTTGCCAATGTTAGCAACCAAGCTAGGCCCGGTGTTGAATAGCATCGACTCAAGCTTAGCACGTTTGTCAAAGCATACCTGGGGACGAGAGATAAATACTAGGCTGCCGCCTATCACTCATCCTATACGTCCGTTGGAAGGGAAAACAAAATCTCTAAATCCAGCTCTGGTGGAATATGTAATTATAATGGTGTAGTACTGACTGGATAATAATAATAAAACAAAAAACAAATCATTGTAAGAATCACATATACATATATTATATTCTATGAATCTTATTGATTTCTTTATTCACATGTCCATGGCTAGTTTATTCTGCGATACGAAAGAAACTG
Organism: Gonatopus flavifemur; assembly: GCA_018340375.1. Taxonomy (NCBI): domain Eukaryota; kingdom Metazoa; phylum Arthropoda; class Insecta; order Hymenoptera; family Dryinidae; genus Gonatopus; species Gonatopus flavifemur. Next base: position 41,346,074 of record JAFFJZ010000003.1, on the reverse strand, counting down.
TTGTCACAGTATATCTATTGAACTATACAGCTTTCGCGGAGATAATAAAAGAAAGTCGTTGCTTAACGAAACGTGAATACATAAAAATTGTCGCTGAGATGATATGCTTATGAAAAAACTGGGTTGATTCTGAAGAATATTTGATTTAGCTTCTTCTGTTCAATGTTATTTTCTCCATTCACTGAGTCGGTTTATTATGCGCGTAAAGAGTACTCGAGTTTATATAAATATGAGGGAAAATTACATCAAAACAGAGTAATAATTCATGAAGAGGTCTTCACGTAGTTCTGATAGCTGAATATTAAAACGAAACTTGCCAAGTTTTACACTGAAGACAATAAAAATTGACTGTTGCTTTTAGCTCCATAACGTATAACAGTCCGTAAAAGTGAAATATGAAGTGTAAATCTTATTTGGAACTTCATTGGAAGCTCGTGAAATTTATTAGCAAATAAACATCGCTAATGATAGGGGGAAACCATCCTTGGTAAAAGAAAAGAAGTATCAGCTCAAGTACTTATCGCGAAAAAATTATTGAAATGGAGTAAAAAATACTATATTCCACAGCGATAAAGTAGCTTCTTTTTCTATAATAATTATCTTTTTTAATGCCATTTCTTCTGAGCAGATTTGAATGAAGGACTGCAAAGTACAAGTCTTGTCAAAACCCGAACAAAATGTCGACAGTAGAAGACTAATCGAACAGTTGAAGTCATCAGTTTTTTCTCTGATAGTAGGAAATAAAATAGGGTTGTATCCGGATTTCCCACGAATACTGGAAAAATATTGATAAAACGTGTCGTAAATATAACTGCGCTACTTGGGTTTGATATTTCAGAATCTCCCTCGTATATTCGTATCATCCTTACGTAACGGAAGAGCATTATAGCATTTGGAAACGTGTTGGTACGACATACATTCGTTAGCGAAGATTCATCACGCTCAACTGTGGAAGTTTGAGTCCAAGTTTATGTCACAGTGTGAATAAGTAAATGAACTTGGATGAGTTAATTTTTCAAACAAAGAGAGGGAAAAATACTGCACTTAAAATGAACGAAAAGCACGAGAAAATTTCTGTTTTAAAATCGACGAGTTGCGGTTGTTCGGATTAACGAAGTCATTTTACTATACAGAAGATTTCCTCGACGATTCAAACATTCTTTCTTTATAATCTGTACAGTGGCCAAATGATTGTTATAAGGAACGGAATAAACTCACCTTCGTACATCTACAAAAACACGAGTAGCTCTGCGACATTTGGATACATTAACTTGAACTTTTGCATGAATATCGAAGACACCACCATCAACCTACAAAATATAATTATATGTTCTCACAATACTTGCAAATTTTCAAAAAGTAATTCACCTTATTTTTTGGACCCAGTACTATAAACATAGAGCAGCAAAAAAATTCAGAGGGAGGCGTAAAAATTTTTTCCTGTAGCAGCTAAAAAATTGCTGTAATAGCAAATCGATTGTTGCCACAACTACTCAGTAACAAATTTCTCGTCAAATTCAACACACAAGCGAATGTTAACCATTTTTCTTCACACTCAATGTGTGTTGATTCCAGAGTGACACTTATAAAGTGTTAATTTGAACTCGAATAACATTTTAATGTGTTGAAAATGAATCGATCGAACAGCATTTGATCAGTGTGTTAAATGAACACACAAAAGTGTTTAATATTCAACACTTGAATTTTAACACGCAGTTAAATATTCAACACTTGAATTTTAACACGTAGTTAAATATTCAACACTTGAATTTTGACACGTACTTCTTTTTTACACAATGACAGCATTTTTTTTACTGTGTAAAAAATACCTAGCAAAGTCAAATCTCGCTGTCATAGCGAATTCTTTTTGAAGCGGAGAACGACTAGGAGCAAAAACTTCGTTTGTGTATCGATCTTCAAGAATGACTCCAGTCTATTCCACGTATTTCATGGTTACATTCATCTCCGCTTGTCAGACCTTATTCGTTAAATAGAAAAAAAAACCTCGGTACGATTGTCCTTATTGATAATAACGCAAGACAGGGCATCGCAATCAAGAGTCCAATTTATGATATTTGGAACATTCAAACCAGAATCTCTGTTAAAGTTCAACGCTCCTTGACATTTTCTGCAGCACGGCATAAATTGACCCAAATAAATGTTGCGTTTCAATAGGGTGGAGTGAAAATTCTTTCCGCTCGAACTGCTGTTTATTCAATGGGAATGGAATTCAATCTGTTAGAATAAGTGCTCGTTTGTTTCGAATGAATATTTCATTCCCGCTTGTCGGAAGGAATATTTATTTCAGTCAAGAAACGCTTTTTCGTTGGCTTGATGGAAGTGGGAAGTAAGAAACGTTCACGTTTCCAATTCGTTTTAATGAAAAATTACATGCTTTATCGACATTAGTATTCATATTCTTTGGAAACAATTGAAAAGCTTTCTATAGATATATCTTCTTTTGAATTTTCATTATATCATAAATCATAATAATTATCCGACAACAATTGAATGAAAATTCTTTTAAACATCCAAAAACATGTAAGTTTGAGTCTTTTTCAATGAAAATTCTTATCAATTACCACCAATCACACTCCCAATCGGGATGATGATCAGCAGCAAACTCATCAATTCTAATGAAAGATGATGTTCAAAGTGTTCCTCAATCAACTGCTGTGGAGATCTAGATGTAAATATTAATCAATAAATGATATTCGATGTGACCCTATGAACGGAGCTGAGTTAATCTCTCTGAAGTTCACGATATTATCACGGCATCGATCGATAACTGAATTCTAACTGCTCCGATGATACATTTGATTTCAAGCGCATTCCCCTTCCTTCTTGTTCTCATCTTGTTTTTATGATTCTTCCTTTCTTTCTCCTCGTCATTAGAAGCGACAATAAAAACAGGAATGATCAATATCAAATATTTCGGAACAAAAATCCTACTCCGAATTCAACATTATCAGAGAATATAATAGAATCAAATCGGACATAATGCAAATTTTTCGACTCTGTATTATAAATTACAGACGACAACTCGTCTATTCTCTGTTCTTTATTGAATAATATTTTATCACCATTGAATCTTGTTTTTCAATAAGAACTTGGAAAGTATTTACTTTGTGGAGTGATAAAAATTTAATTTCATTTATGAGTCCTAATAGCATTATGAATGATACAACACAGGTTCTTCAGTTGAAAATGAAGGTGTCAGAAAAATGCACTGAAAAAAGAGCGTCGAATAAAATGATTCAAGTCAAAATTGATCACATAATTTTCTGGTTAATGGCCGCAAATTTATCGCTGATTAAAGTGAACAAAATATGTCCTTGATGTTGGCTTTAACCGTTTTATTTCGCTTTTATCAATTCATTGTCTTGTTGTTGATATTCTGACGATGTATGAAAAACCTAACCATAAATCCTTAAGGGCCATGCAGCATTAGAAAAGGGGCAAAATTTTTCTACGTAGTTTTTGAATGAGCCATATGATTACAAATTTCAAATATACAGCAATAAAGTGCACTTCTAGGATTTGGTTCTGAATATAAATCCAAAGCCCAAAACATATTCCTAAACATAAGAAAATGAGTTATGAAAGTTATTGAAATGAGTACGTTATTAGGTGTACAACTTTACTTCCGCCGTTTTTTTCTTAAAATTTGAGGCTTTATTGGCAAAAAGCAAATACATACACTTATGATTCAAAGTACTGGCCGTCGCTTTTTCCCATCTTTTTGGCAATTGTCGGATGCCATTTCGGAAAAACGATACATCTTTTGAGGCGATCCACGAATCGATCCATTCTTCAACTTCTTCATAAGAATGAAAATGCTGATCACTCAGGCCGTATGCCATCGATCGAAGTGAATGGTAGCCATGTTGGTCCTCGACATTAGAATCATCCTTCTTGAAATCTTGCAACCATTCACGACACGTTCTTTGACTCAAAGCAGCCTCACCGTGAGTACTTTAGAGCATTCGATGAGCCTCAACCGCAGTTTTCTTCAAATGGAAGCAGAAAATCAGAACTTCCCGCAAATGACGAGAATTCGGCTCAAAAACTGTTATCTTCGATCGAGTAAAAATTTATGAAGTAATAAAAAATTCACTAATATGACGATGTTGTTATGTCGACACATGTCTACCCACTCTCTAAATCTGAAAGAGTGCAAAATCGCACGTTTCACTCCGCTAAGTGTCAGAAGTGAGCCTGTCCGCTTCGAGTGGAGTTTTTACTCGTTTCAAGTGAGTAAAAATCCACTCTAACGCCGAAGTGGTTGTGAATTTCCAACCTCAAACCTTAGAATATCACTCTAAAAGAGTGGAAATTTCACTCGAAAATTCGACAGACTCACTTCTGGCTGGCTAAAGAGTAAAATCTCACTCCAAAAATTTTAGAGAGCATACAGCACAAAAGTCCCCGCAAAGAGCTCCCGTTATGACAGTGAACATGAATTCGTTATGAATAGTTTGAATTCAAAATGAACTCTTGATGAATAACTTAATCTTCAGAAATAATTCATATCACGAATTCATGAAGAACTATTCAGACATTCAACATGTATGCATTTTGAATTCATTCTTACTGTCATAACGGGGACTGTTCAAGAAGTTTTTTCAGAAGTTTTTGTGAATCCAAAATGATCATTTGTGCTGTCTGGGCAACCTCACTGTATGACATTCATTACCTAACCTATTTCGACCGCCACCTACAGACGCAACCATGTATTGTAAACGGCGGAAGCAAAGTTGTACACCTAATGATATGCTTATAATCGTTTGCATAATTCTTAGAGATCATTTGCAGTCCCAATTTCATATTCAGAGCTCAATTTTAGCAATTTACTTCATAACTGCGGATTTAAGATTTGTATTTATTGCTTAGTTGATCAGGAAGTACGTAGCGAAATTTTTCCCATCTCTTGAAGGACTCCATGGTCCTTAACCAAGTGAAAATGGTTCGTTTTCTGTTAGTGTATCAATCCATGATACCGTTTCACTTTCAATCTATAGATCTGCACATGGTAATACCATGGGAATACGGACTACCCTCGTAATCGAATTTTTTGACACTCGCGAAATCCTCTGAAATGAACGGAACGTATATTATCAATGGACAATGAATATAATCACCAACAAATAGCTGATGCGGATTAGTTCTGTTAATATATTGTGATAATTCCTTCACGCTCTCCAGATTAAATAACCACTACTGTTCTACCGTTGTGTTAAGCTCTGCAACGATTAGTGCGAAGATTATAAGTTTCTGACTTAGCATTCTCTTTCTCGATAGAAAATTTTATACAAGAAAACTTGAAATTTGAAGTCTTCCGCCTCAAATTCTCAAGAATATATTATCTCACAATCCCAATCTCATCTTTCTTTGAATCTAAGAAAGTGTTATTTGAATAGGTCCAAATAGATATCTCTTTGACAGGAATAAATATTTGGTTCATGTGAAAGAATTTATTATTTAGTTCATGTGAAAGAATTTATTATTTGGTCCATCATTCAAATAACAAATTGTTTGTATCAAAACAATATTCCCTAGCAGAAATCACTCTATTGATTCTCTAGGCCTTACGAGGCCTCACCAGGCCCTTGTGAGAGACTTGCAAGGCCTTGTAATCGCCTAGAGAATGACTAGAGTGATTTCTACTAGGGTTCATTCTTGTTAAAGAAATATTCATTTGGAACCATTCAAATAACAATTTCTCAGATTCAAAGAAATACTTTTTCCTGTGTAATGACATGGTTCACTAAAAACAACGGTACGAAATTATATAAATTTAATAAATAATTGTACATTCAGACTCGAGTTACATCGTGACAATATAACGCAATATAACGATGTTAAGAACTCCTTAAAATATCTCCTTCATTATTTCCCTTGAACTTTGTATCCTAATATCGATAACATAGTGAGCATATTCATTACACTCATGAAACTTCGATAAAATTCACGTGTTCCCATTATCGAACAACTTGACTACCGAATAAATTATTTCTCAGAATTCAATATTCAAACTTTTCCAACTCGTAAAAGATTTGACGGAAAGTTCGATTGAAATATTAATCCCTATTCATCACGTAATCATAAAAACTTCGATACATCTGATAAAAGGTGGATGATGAATACAAATAAGACAGATACTTTTTCTTCGATCGATCGAGGAATAACAGGGCCCATGTATATACACTTCACAGGGGAAATTATGTAAAATCGATCCAATTATGGAGGGAAAGAGAAAATATAGACGTAGGGAGTTTCGGTATCTACGAATGTCACTTCTTCGATAAATTCGAATTCACACGTATTTCTCTGACAAAACCCTCCCGGAACTTATCTTACTCAATATTTAAGTAGGATTTAACTTTAAAATCCTGGTGCTTGATTGGGTGATTGACGGTATAAGCGAAGCTTAAAGTTTGAGTAACGGACGCTTGGAACCAACTGCTTTCCCTTGCCACCTCTACCTCCTTCTTCCTCTTCATCTCTGTCACTCTTCTCAGGTCGATCGATCGTTTGCGTATGCATGAATAAAGCCGCATGATACTGTAACGAGGAACTTCTGATGTGAAATTAAATTCTTTAATGTAATTTAGAGTGCATCAGTTGGGCTTTAATTAATGTACAGATTATATATGCTGTAATGAATATTCAAGGCATCCCACGATGTACTGAACAATGGATCGATATGCGCTCATATGTTTGAGCTATATGATGGAAAATAGGTATAGAACGTGTGTATCATGTACAAGATGAGTCGAAAACAATAACTTTCCTTACTCACATTCATCAACTACTGAGCGAAAGGCTCCTAGCTGCGACAACTGAAATTTAGTTGTCCCAGCTAAATTTTAGTTGACGTGAATAGAAGTCTAGTCGTTTCAGATGTGAATAAAAAATTTAACTATTCCAAATCTAAATTTGTTTGGTTCAACTGAATTTTTATTAAAAATTACTGAATTTCCTCCTATATAGCACACCCATTCCAAAAGAATTCTGAAACATTTATCAAGAAATCTTTAGAAATACTTTTGAAGTCTTTGTACTATCTGGAGTAGTTTTATAACATCCCTAGTAGAAATTTGTCTAGTAATTCTCAAGTTGTGACACTTATCCCAACGAAAAACTATAGAGACCTTATTAGTTCACTTACGACTTGCTAATTTGCCTAGCAACTTGAAATTGACTGATTTGGGTTTATATTTTTTCGTTGGAGTAAGTTTTACTACTAGAGGATTACCAGAGGAATTTCTACTAGGGATTCAATTGCACCCTTTTTTTCAGTGCTTTTTATAAGATTGCACATATTCTAATAGTGAAATTATAATAAAACATATATTTCCATTAATTAATTTCCAACAGTAGGAAATATATTTGTCTTGCATTAATGATGCAATATTTAAATTACTGAAAACTTTAATCAACGATTTTTGGTATCGCTTTGATGTCAATCGCAGTGCTGAGTTGTGGAAAGGGTTGTGCCCGGACTTCATTCCAAAATCTGTAAAAGGTATCGTCTCTAGGATTTTACCTAAACTGATGAACCCATTTATTTATCTACCTAATTAGTTTTCTATTTAGTTTTTTCCACCATCTGTTTATTGAGGTATTTACACAGAGGAACACAAAGCCAGATATCTGTCTATGACAATTCCTAAAATCTTTTCCTGAGTTTTAAATAGCATTTATTCATTTTATAATTATCAGACAATTATATCCTTCCAACTATTCACATTTTGAAGCCAAATAGATAGAACTGATATAATCTGTACGTAGAAAATCAGCAGAAGTGTTTGCGGACCAACAGATCCAGACGTAAAAGGCTGTGATGTAGGGATAGACAATCACTTTGTCCATCCAGTCAATCACGTAACTGAGACAGACGGCGCGATTAATCGTAGTCGACAAAAGTCATCAGAATCAAACGAAGTTGGTATTTGTCTCTTTGCTGCACTACAAACGCTTCTGTCTGAATTGAACAACTGTTGTTCCGTACGTGTCCGTTGACATGGCAAGATCTTTACACTCATCACAAAAATATGTCAGTTGCCTCATGTATACTCTTTTATACTAATGATAGACTTGGTAATAACGTTCTGTCGTTCGTTTTCATGTGATATTCATCATCGAGGATGAATGAAGAATGTGTTATACCGTAGTTTTGAATTTCATGTTTATGTTTTACACAGTACATGATTCATGAAGGGTTAGTTCATTACTATTCAAATAAGATGAGTAGATATTCATCTCATCTCAACGATAACGAACATCTATTAAATTGAGTATCGATCATTATGTACATCTACTTCTCGACGTACAAGAAGGAGTAACTCGATCAACTTCCCCTGAAACGGCACAAGCTAATGATAATATTTCATATAAAAGATATTCCTTACAATTATTTAAATTCACCCAGCAAATATTATCCTTGGTAATCATGACGAGAAGAGAATATTTTTACGATATTCAACTTGAAACGTCATGAATGTTTCCGAATTATATGCAAATGAGGAAGTCGATGTTCTCCCCTCGACTCCATCATTTGCATGCAATTTAGAAACATTGGTAATCCCTCAACTTGAGCGCTGTGGGAATCTTTTGTGCTTTATATTATCAATGAAAGTATTATCTTTATTATTTGATCAGTCAAGAGGTATATTATTTCTTCTTCCTTGTCTGATGATAAATCCGAAATAAAGTGATATAATCCAATCCTGCATAGGAAATATAGTACCATGTTAATTCCGTAGGTAAGATGAATTCCACATCTCTTCAACCAATCATTCAGTGTTAGAAAAAAATAATACACATGCAGCATCGGATGTAAGTTATCTCAGATTTGTAATCGATCTTTTAGTTAATTCCTTACCAAGGCCAATCAGATTTTGTGGAGATAGAATAATTCAAAAGCGTTTAATCTGATTCAAGTATTCATCAACGACTAGGTTTTAACATTTTCTTTGTTCTTAACGAGATTCTCAGTTGAGAAAAGATAAAATGATCCAATTACATCCACAATAGACAGTTTTGACTTGACTAATTTCACCAATCAATTATGTGCGGTAATGAAATTAGTCAAAGGCACAATCTCAGTTAAAGTAAAGGAATCTAGAACATCTGTAACAAGAGAATTGATTAGACATTTTTGAAATGTTTCTAAGAATTGATTAGTGTATTCTGAAGAGTACTGGATTTTTTTTACAGTGAATAGTTTTAGTTTTACAGACAACAGTCTTGTCAAGATCAAATTATTTACATGAAAATCTCTACAAAAGTAGTATACTTCTTTAGGAATGTCCAAGCCAATATGGTACTTTCAAAGGTATTTTCACGTAAATAATTTGATCTGGACAAGACTGATGCTCGAACACTATAAAGTATGGTACTTTTTAGCAGACCTTTTTTCTCCGTGTAATAGAAAAATTCATCGGAAATGTTTTTTCAAGGACTGAGGAAATGAATTCATTTCCCTCTGTGTTGATTATAGAATTCAAGTGAAATATGACTGAATCAAGATAATTATACATAAACTCACATGATCGATATGAACTATTGTGATAATGAAGAACACGTGATAAATAAGGGGGAATAAAAGGTCGATACAACGAGTTTCACTTGAAGCGTTAAATTCATGAACAGTGACATAGACTGGAGGCGTGCATTGGCCTCAACATACGGGTCACAATGCGCTAAATTGCACGTGCTTTTGTAGGGGCGTCACGCATGCTGCACCGCGTTCCGATTGTTCGATACAGGAAGTGGACTACGTTTCCGTCACCTGCCACCATGTGTCTTTCCGGCCAATTTTCTGACCTTCCTTGGCAAATATGCCCCGCGGGGTGTCTACGGAATGAACTGTTTTATACCAAATAAAAAAAACAGAAATCAACTTTTATATGTTGAGTGATTCTCCACTATGTCAGTTAGCAATCCTGCATAACGAATTACATTCGATAGAAAATTCCTATTTTTCTTTTCAAAACGAAAATATCACAAACTCAGTCTAAATTCAACATCTATAATTTATTATTCAGCGAATAAAGAATAAGGTGGACCAGTTTTATCATATCAAACCTAATTTCATGCGGGGAAAGGATTTTCAGCACATGTATTTTTATAATACAAAATGGTATCACAACAGTGGGTAATAATTTTCTTATCAGATTTCCGTGAAACATTACAACAGTCACATATTTTGAACTCACAAAAAATTGTCGGATCTCGTGGAGAACTCTCCAAGTCGCTATAAAGAGTTTTTTTTACTCTGATATCAAAGATTTCCATCAGAAGAGGCTCTGACTCAGCTCGTATGAAACGTTTGTACGTTCTCTGATGACATCTTGAAGATCTTATAAAAAGATTTCAAAAGAACTGCTCCTGGACATATGTTTGACAAGGAAAATAACGTAGCTTTTCGTTTTTCAAACAAAAATCACGCGATCATCTTTATAACCCAAATCCCCCTCCAAGTTAATAATTGACTTGCGAATGTGATAGAATATCAGGATTAAACCTCAGATCGCTCGATCCGTAGTTCTTGATAATTGATAATTAATAATTATAAAGTGCATTTTAATATTACGAAACTTTTTCTATCATTCTTCGTCTACCATCGTTATGACCTCATTCCAAAGAACGTAAAGCAATCTTCGACTTAGGTCAGTGATTTTTCATCTTCATGACTATATTTGAAGTAAATGTAATGCGGTTTCCAATTAAGTTCAATAATGTAATTGAATGTACTAGAATACGAAAAATCGATGCGATGTGAATGTGAAAGTAATGTGAGAAAAATTGGAAACAAGGGAATAGGGGGGAAATGCGAACGGTATCTAACGATAGTACGATATGAATTATATATGGAAACAAAATATGTAAATAATCGTATAAAAATGTTAATGCAATTCAGAAGATTGGCGTAGTTCTCATTGCTTTTCTGAAAACTCCTATTATCCTTCTGTTTGGATCTAATAGTTGTGATTATTCGGATAATCTAAAAGAAAACAAATTACAGTTTTTTCGATAGTATTTTGTGTATTTCAGGATACACGTGTGCTGGAATAATTGAAAATGTATCTTTAGTCATGAATGAAATTTTGACTCTTCTGAAGTTAAATAAAGCAAACGGAGGTAAAGTTTCATAACAATTTTTGTTCGTTATAATGTTTATATATTTTTGTGAAACTTCTATCGCATCTTTATTCAATTGTTCTCTCAGTCAGAATCCAAAGATTAAAAGTTCAGGGCGTTGAAGCTGTTTCGGGCAAAATAAGAGTACTACGAATCAAAACTGTTGACTACACTTTATCGGATGGATATACTGAGCAGGATAATCACACTATCAACCTGTATCAAATACGCAAGAAGAATATTAAATATCAAATGAACAGGGTAGTTCACAGTCCGCGTACTTGGAAAAACAGTGAAAAATGTGGTGCTTTTAGTAACCAGTATAATGTTTCTGTCCAATTAAATGGAAATAATACAATTTTTACTGTAATTTCCAATATCCTCCGCGGATAGTGAATTACCACAGGAGTTTGAAATGTCTTTGTTGAATGTTGAGGCTGGTGTACAATGACACAACGCATATCATTCGAATTATAATGAACTGTAATTTCATTACAAACGTTGATAAGCACGTATCTATAACGCTGCCGTTTAACGTGTAAAACGAAAATACCGCTCTCCACAGAAGAGCAAAAGAATGTGTCGTGGTTTTGTGCACAAAGGGCAAAATTATCATAAAATATGGCAACAAAATAGAACATTCTCTTCGTGTATTGAGAAAATTTTGTGTGCATTATTATCTCTGTAACAAAATTCTAGTATCTTTTATTCACCCAATGGTAGATTTGTCTCTCTATACTAGTCAGGTTACTATGAAATTAATTTCAACTCTGATCTACTAAAACCTCAATTTTCGAATTCATGTGAAACATCGTAATGATCCTGAATGGAAACAATTGTGTTATTCTCAAAGGATCTGTATGTCATGCACAGAAAAAAATCGTATGAATTCGAATTGATAGGAATTAAAATCACCAAGTCTGTTCAACCAACTTGAATAGAATATTTTTAATGTTGCTGAAGTTTGGATCGTTTGTAGAAACAGAACGAAAATTTAAACCCACAAAATCTGATGAATGATCTTTAATCGATCTTTCAAATTAACTCCTTCAAATTTAAATGATCGCTAAAAAAAACTGCAAAATTTTGGATCTTTAGCAGTTGAGTATTCCGTTATTCGATTACTCATCCGTATCAATAAACGATTCAAACTTTAGCAACATTATTTTCACAGGAATAATAAATACAATTTTCAAACTTCGGAATAAGTAATTGTACAATATATGATGGAAGAATGTAAATTAAATTATTCTAACTTATATAAATGAAATATTCATGTACTTTCACACAGTTTTTGAAATTCATTTTCCTTTGTTTGACATATTTTTTCATGGTAATAGCTTTCTCAAATCATGAACCTGACAACGCGAATCCTACCGAAAACCTCAATTAAGTCTCATGCAAATTAGTCAGAATTAGTGGAAACTGATGTAAAGAGTTCCTTGGTTTCTCAAAGATGGCAAAACGCCATCGATCTCTTTTATGATTCTTTTCATTATGATTTCGTAAGTAGATTTAAAAAGCTTGTTCATTAGGAATTATGAAACTCTGTCAACAAAAAAATCCTTTTGAAATTCTATTTACACTCTGGAGAAAAACGTCGTTGATATCTTCATTACTTTCATAATTCATCAGAAATTTTCACGACGAATAAGGATCATCATAGATTGAATTGAACAAATTTCATGTACAAATTGGGATTTGATGATAATTGTATTTGGAATCATGTTTCCTACATCATCCCGTACAAAGTACACATGCAAATTACATGTAAATTCAGTGTGCTATTTGTACCTCTTGTGTTACCAAAGTATGCACCAAATACAAAATCCTGAACACTCGATCTACATAAATGTCATGTACTTCATACGCAAGTATATGATTCTCAATCAGTTATGTATGTGCATGTTATTTAGGAATTCTATCGGACTTGATTCGTATGCAAATTGTCAGGGAGGTTCTACGTAATTTATATAGCATAGAATAAATATATAATCGAAGAAAGAATCTATAAGTACCGTTGTATAATATGAAAATTCAAATTTCTCAGGTGTTTCGTCTTTGTGTATTGAATGCAAAAATGATTCTGACATAAAAAATTCCTAAATTTCATTCGTGAATTCGACCATTGAATTGGATTAAAAGGGGTATAACAGAAATATTTATTGAATCTGATTCGTTGATGAAATTGTATAGATTTTTTAATCAGGGAAGAGGATTATTTAGAAAACAATGACTCTACACGGAGAAAAAAACTGGCAATAATATTGCTAAATCGACAATAAGATATTGTTATAAATCAACCCACAATAAAATCGTGAAAATATCGTTTAAGGGTGTCCCCTGGTCGATTTTTTCACTAGGAAACTACTAGATCGTTCCAACCATTTCACGTCATTAATATTCAATTAATTACATCGACTTTGAGATCAAAAAATCCAGAATAAATCAGAGATGCCGGCTCTGGTCTCAAAATAATTGTACATGGATTATATTTGTTATAATATCAGAAAAACTGAATAGAGGTTAATTTCTTATCGGCTGATAACGAAATTTCGTTCTAATTATTCATTACGAGTTAGTTGAACAACAAACCAGACTCGGATTGTTTGATTGATCCAAAGTTTAATGCAATTGATTGAATATTTTTGACGTAAAATGGTTGAAACGATCTAGTAGTTTTTTGGTGAAAAATCGACCAGAGCACTCCCTTAAGATTGTTGAATTGGCAATTTTATGTCAACAAGACAACTATTTGTTGTTAGAAGAACAAGAATTATTTTATATCTAACAATAAAATTTCAAGAATTCACTTATTGCTAGTCCTACGAAACACATTTTTCTCAGTGTAAGATGATGTTTGAACTCTCTCGCAGTAAAAGACTAGAGAAATTGATGAAATAATACTTGGAATGAATTTGTATACATCGAATTCGCGTCCCCTTTTTGTCAGTTCGCAATGATCGCATAGCAGGTGGATAACAAATCTTTGATGAATCCACTTTCCCCTTTGTTCATCGAAACACTTACGATGAGCACCGAATTGTATAATCAGCGAGAAGGGACTCATTGTGCTTATCAAAGGTACGATTCATACAATAACTTGTTACATTTGCATGTGAAAGCAAACAAGCACGCAAACCGCGACCCTCACCAGACACAATAATGAGGTGATGCAATGCGTAATGAGAGATATATTTATGTGCCACCATGTTAACATTTCCTGTAAAATCCATTACAATGATACGATATTCCTATACCGCTAATGAATTTGATTCAGCGAGGAAAAACATAGCGTGGAAATTGAATTGAGGAATGACGAGATAAACGAAAAACGTAGTTGCATATTTCCAGTTTATGAAAATGCGAATTCTCCCTGAAATTATACCTTGTTTCTTCTCATTCGATTACCTACAAAACTTTCCTTTCCAAAATTGAATTTGTATCGAAAATCAAAATGTACATAATGAATTGAATGTAAAACAAGAATACACAGATTGTTATATAACTTTCTCGAACAAAGATTTTGTAGAACATTGCAGCATGTTTTGAATAAAAATCCTCAGAATAAATTTCAGTTTCTCGGCTGGATTTTTGACAGAAGAAGTGGTATTTGAGAACGCATAAGAGAAAAGTCACCCAAGTGTTGAGTTTGACTTGACTCAATAATTTATCAATGAAAGAAACTTTTCCTGTCGCATTCTTCATGACATTTATTTCAGTCAATCCACGTGCGAAGAAGAAAATAACGTGCTCAACGTTACAACATTTCCTACTAAAGTGACAAAACATGTTCAATGAATATAAATAAAATCATAATCGTGAGTGTAGACTGGAATTGTAGCGAGGGTGCGAATACCAGTTCGAGTACAAACAAAATAAACGTGAGTAGATGATTTAACTGCTCGTTTATAGTATTCGTAATCGACCTCCTGTTCAAGTAAAATTTAATCTAAATTTTGATATCGATTTTCAAGGATATTGTCAAGCTTAAGCATATCGTACGTAACAATATGATTCTGTATGATGTAACTACGTTCATAGTCTGAGCTCTGGAAGGGCATGGAATTGTTATCCGATTGAGTACCAATGCAAAAAAAACACAATTGAATGGATTCTCCAATAAGAATACTTTTTCCGGTGCAATTAAAACCCGAGAGAAATGAAAACTAACTCATAGAATAATTTAATCTATTCATTTATAGTAAAGAATTATCGAATTTATGTAAAATGAAATGACGACATACCAGCTCTTGAAACTGATTATCGAAATATTTAACTGATCACTCTTTGAGTCTACAACATCCACGATGAAATGATTGGTGAGTGAGGAATTATTCAATTTGCATGAAAAAAGCGTGATTACACAAGGTTCGTGACTTTTGGCGGAATGGAAATCAAAAGTAAATAGGGCTGAACAATATGTGGATGAAAATAAATATTGAAAAATTATTTGAACTGAAATCATTGGGACATTTCCGCTTCGAGATTTAAATTCTGCTCACATATACGTTATGCACGTTGATCTCGTAGTTGAGGCTTGATTGGCGTTAGATTTCCCAATTTTCCCGATCACTAAAATTTTCGAATACTCGCAATTCGGTTAAATTTCCTCGGACTTTGAATAATTGAACAAAAGCTGGGTTCGAGACTCATTGATCGGGTGGTTCGATAAACAATTCAGATGTTTATCTACCTCTCAATGATTTCGGGAATTCAAAAAGGACTTGTCCCAATCTGCACAATATATAAATAATATCTCGACAGCGTTACATCGATCAAAAATACGTAAAACGATAATACCCCATCGAATGTATACCAAATATTTTCACATTTCCAATAATCTCTTAAACAGATATACATGAATCGTTAATAATCAGCCGATTGCATTCAATTGATCGGCATATTTCATTTTGGTCAGAATCCGTAGTCAATTGAGGATTGATTGCGATTTGATATAAATAAATTCTTTGTAGATATATAACATACCCAAACAGATTGGATGGAAACGAAAAATCAACACCAACCAACGGCACTGGGAAAATACGCCACGGCACATCTACACGTACATATATATAAATTGAGAATAAAATTTCCTGGATATCGAACTATACTGCGGAAACAACAGCAATAACACAAAAAGTGGGCTGGGAAAAATACCCTGTGCTTTCTCTACGACACGAAAGCGTAGTTTGAAATTTAATTACAATTGCACGAGATGCGTTCAATTCGTTTTCGTTCGTTCGATTCTGTTAAATAAATCACAAGGAACACAATAAACTGGAAGAACGACTGATCGGAATTAGGTCACCGCAAAAGGAAAATATGAAGCGGAATGAAGAAAATGTACAATTTACTAGACGATCAGGGTAATGACTTCGTGTGCGATGTTTACGATCTAACACGCCCTCTCTATGGTCCGTCGCTTTCAATGCCAGTTTTGTTCGTTTACCTTTCCCGCTCCTATATATATCGTATGTCCCTCGTTGAAGCTTTATATCAAAAAGAAGGAAGAGGATAGGATGCATACATATTTATTCGATGCACTCTCGCTTCATCCCTATGCTATTATAATCAAAGTTTACCCGTTAGAGAAGAACAGGAAGGCGTAGTGGAGAATCGTTCCGCTGTCCTCTATACACCACATATAGCTCGCTCTAGAGTTCAGGATCACAAACTTCAACCCCTTTCTTCTCAATACCGCATCAATTTCTGAACCCACAAAATAATCTTGCTTTGGAGTAAGTAATGTTTTTTCATTGTTTGATGTTTTCAATTGGGGAAACAAATTTTTCCATAAAATCCTCAAAGAATTCTTCCTCTGATTTGTTCATAAGAAGTTTTTAAGATTATTTCGATACTAACTACTCCCTCGATAGAAAAATAATTTGCTTTACACAGAAAAGTGAAGCTTGAAATTGAGAAAGTGGGTCATCAGTTGGAACATCTTCTTGAATTAAAAATTATTGAATTGGATTCATATCTAATCCAACATGTTCTTGAGAAGAGAAATTTCCCTTCTCAGTGTATATCTTCAGCTTAAAACTCTCCATGTAGTACTTATCCATGAAACGTACGGAATGAAATAATTGTGAAATCCTTTTACTGACATACTTTCTTTGGGATGAACATTTTCGAAAAATGATACAATCTGCATATCCATTACACGTTGAGAAAAAATTGATTCTGTGATAAGGTTTTCAATGCGAAGAGCTTAGTAACTCCGCCCTCGGAGAAAATCAAATAGGAAATGTGTATATAATTCAAATAAGAAATATAACAAATGTGTATACATATAATGTTGATTGGATTGACGTCATAAACACTCTTTGAGAATTAACTGGGTGATTGCGTATCAATGTTATGCATGTAAGAAATGTAGGGTAGACTGGGTGCGGTTGTAACATTTTGACTCCAACCTCTTGTAAAAATTTCATTACTGCAGTCAGATGAAAGCTAGTGTTTCAAGTAGCACATATATTTGGTTATCAAATGTAGATGCATTCCCACATAGCACACAATGTTTCAGTAATATTCACAGAATATCACAAACATCTCACTCAAAACATTCTATGTTAAATATTTCTACGAGATTCCATAGATATTGCGGATAGAATATTTCATTACAAATATTTTGAGGATCTTGCAATTGAAATATTGCAGATATGATATTCTGCAATGTTCTGGGAATCTATGATGAAATATATTTCATGTTTCTCGCAAATGAAATATTCTCAGAATATTTCAGTGGCAATATTTTATGTGACAGTAAGAATTTTTATTCATCAGACCCGGTACTTAGTAAAACTTACAAGTCGAAGGCGAAAGCAACCTCTCTCCCACGACCTATTCAATTCCAGTTTCACAGGATTCTGAATTGATTTTTCTCCATCCCACGAAAACGAATTCATCAGAAACACATCATTATGATGAAGAAGAATGGCACTTTGAAGGCATTGAAGTCATCTCAGTGTTTAGCTGAGGTGATAGAGGCTTTGTCTATGACTCGGAGAACTGGAGATCGGTCCTCACTGAGAGAACTTTTCTAATAATCAGCTTTCAATGTGTAATTCTCTCACAAAGCCATCCAAATCATATTCTATACACCATTTGTGGAGGAATTTACTTTGAAGAAAATTTTTTCTATCAAAAGCAGTATTTACTCTTCGCTTATACAAAAACTCGCTTCTTTCAATATATCTACCCCCGTGCTGAATCGGTTTTGGTCCTATCTATCTGGTCGCACGCAAGCAGTTAGAAGCTCTAAAGGTTGCTCCGAATGGACTCCAGTTACCTCAGGTGTTCCCCAAGGCTCTCGCCTGGGCCCTCTCTTATTCGCACTGTATGTTACCGACATAAATTCGATTATTCACCATTGTAAACTCTTCAAATTCGCTGATGACTTTTATATTTATCTGCATACTTCACCTTTTCTCATAGACGTATGTATCTCGAAATTGAATGACGATATACAGAGAATTGCCAGTTGGTGCTCCACCAACTACCTAATTCTGAACCCCTTAAAAACCAATTGCATGATCCTTGGTTCTCCACGTTACGTCAACGATATTTCTCTTCGCTCCTTACCAGACATCATACTTCAGGGCACCCCTATAAATCTTGTCTCTTCGCTTAAATCGCTTGGGATTATTCTGACACCTTCTCTTAATTGGAATGAGCAAGTAACTTCTGTCTGAAGGAAAGTCTCGTGCGCATTCTACCAATTGCGACTTAATGGCAACGCACTCTCTATCCAGCTGAGAACTAAACTGATTTCAACGCTAGTTATACCCTATTTTGATTATTGTTGCTTAGTTCTCACTGATCTCTCCGAAGGAAACAGTATACGTCTGCAGCGTAAACTGAATGCCTGCGTGCGGTTTATTTTCAATCTCAGGAAAGATGTCCACATCTCTTCTTTCTTCACGCGCCTCGGCTGGCTCAAACTTTCTGAACGACGGAAATTTTTCCTGGGGTCGTACTTGCATCAACTATTTGCTTTCAAGGATCCTCCTTTTCTTTACGATCGTTTCAATTTTGGTACCTCTGATGCAATTCGTTGCACTAGATCGAATAGGGGGCTCCTTAAAATACTACTGCATCGTACTACCACATACCAAAAATCTTTTTTGATAACAGGTAGTAAACTCTGGAACACGATCCCAGATAACATCAAGTGTAGCTCTTCTCCTAACGTCTTCAAAAAGAGGTATTATGACTTCTTGCTCACCTCCACCCTTTCTCACTCATAGACATATACTCCTCTTCAAGTAGGTTCATCGTGGTTCATCTTACGCTTTTCTTGCCTTCATCTTCATTCTGCGCATTTATAACTATTGTATCTCTATCTTATATCTGTATTTCCATTTGCCTTCATCTTCATTCTGCGCATTTATAACTATTGTATCTCTATCTTATATCTGTATTTTCATTTCTCACACCTTTGTAATCTCATCCTCACTCTCATTCTCATTTCATCTTTATTTTTAAGTTCATTCATTCTGCCTTCTTTTTGCTTTTCGGGTTGTGGGTTTAATGCTGTATATATATAAGTATTTTTGTATATGATATCTTTGCTATTGTTTATACTTCTTTCTCAATTGTTCCACAGGATTTTCATCCTAGAACATGAATAAACATATCTATCTATCTATTTATCTATCTATTTTGTACGTAATTATGAGATGTTTTCCTGTGTACAATATCTCTGAGATGATCTCAGCAACATTGCAGAATGTCTCCAGAATGTCACAAAGATA
Source organism: Gonatopus flavifemur (assembly GCA_018340375.1). NCBI lineage: Eukaryota > Metazoa > Arthropoda > Insecta > Hymenoptera > Dryinidae > Gonatopus > Gonatopus flavifemur. The sequence continues at coordinate 41,326,167 of JAFFJZ010000003.1, read as the reverse complement.
GTGACATAAGACATCCTGGAAACATTCTGGCAATATCCTTGAGATGTTTGCCAGAATATTGCATATTTCGAATGTAATATTCTGGCAATATCATTGAGACATTGTGTGCTATGTGGGTTCGTTCCGCGTGAATTTAATTAGGGTTCAGAACAGGAATAATTATGATGGCTGTTCAAATGTTACAACCGATCACAAATCCAGGACGGTAGTAATCAGGAGGTGGGGTCGAATGTAACACTATAATAAATAATAAAAATATTAAAAAATCGATAGAAAAATACAATGTATTGGCGAATAATCACAGTTGAGATTCGTTGTTTCATATATTAAATGACAATAGAATAAACATAAAGAACGTGTTGATATCCCACTTTGTATATGTTCATACGCGTTTTCGTAAACGAGGCATCTACGAAATAAAATGGAATGGAGTAACCAATGTAATATATAAGTAGGATGCATGTTTCAAGTCAGTTCCAACGTTACAATTGACTACAGGAAACGCGTTACAGTCGTCCCTAGTCCATGTTTCTCGGGATTATTTCATTTTTCCTGACAATGGGCAAGATTGGTACACGGAAAAAATAATTTAGCTTGCTGCAGCTAAATTATTTTTTCCGTGTAAACCAAAACCATTATTCATTCATTCTCTAATGTCCTGTTGTTATTGAAAAGTAATACAAATATGCATAGCATGCCCATACAGCACATGAGTTCCTGCATGGAAAAAAAGGAATACTTGCACCAGCTACTCACGTGGTCGATTTTCGACCATCCACGAGAAGTAGTTCCAGCAACTACTTAGTAGTTGAGAAAAATACCACGCTAGTTAGCGCAACTACGCCGTCAGTTATCTCAACTAACGTAGTATTTGTCTCAACTGCTAAGTAGTTGCTGGAACTACTTTCCGTAGATGGTCGAAAACAAAGGGTTCCCGTTATGCTGATCAATGTGTATTAATTATAAATATTTTTCATTCAAAATAAGCTCTGATTGAACAACTCAATGTTCAGGAAAAACTCATATCGAGATTTCATAATGAATTGTCCAGACATTCAATACGTTTTCATTTTTAATTCAAAATATTCATAATGAATACATATTGATGAGCATAACGGGCACTATTCAAGAGGCCTTTAGGAAGTCTTTATGAATTCAAATTGATTTGTGCTGGCTGGGTGCACACTGATAGAAAGAAATGAAATATAGTTCAGCATTGAATACTTACTTTCAGTCGCAAAATTTCAAAAGTTCTTCCTGACGTTCTGAATATATGTGATATGGCATAAACAACTAACACATCAGTTTCTACATGCGAGAACGTCAGGTGATCTGAGCTATGACAATCTCATCGTCAGTTATTCGTGATGTTACTACCGACCCCCAGTTACAACTGTACCTAGTCTACCCTACTGTAAACATATTTACTCAAAAATGTCAGTATTTTACTGAAAATCATTAACCAGTCACCTTTGCAGAAGTACTTTAGAACATCAATTGAAATTTTACATCACAAAATCCATGAAGTTTCAATGAATATACTGGAATTTTTCTGTGCTACAGCCCAGTAAACTTCTTTTTTGACAATATGGTAATTAAAAAAAAACTCAAATTGGTAATTCTGTTAGATTTTTTTTCAGGTTTTCCTCTATAATTTCGAGTTGGAAGAGTTTGATTTGATAAAATCTGAAGAATTGATTGTATACGGAGTTCTTAACCCACTGTACGTTCAGAAAAAATCTTCTTAGGATATGACGATCTTATTCATAATGTAGTTTCAATTCTCCACAATATGGAGAGTTTCATAATAAATATTTTCCTCTGTACATAAATATATGATACGAAGATTTTACTCCTGAACTACTTCAGCCCAAGAACACAAATCTTCCTTTTCATCCAGAGAATAAACATTCACAGTTTGATGTAGTCAATAATTCTCTGCAAATGTAATCTTTTGTTGTAGAATATATACTATAGCAAATGACCGCTCGATTTTATGGATTTTCTTTTTGGAAAATAGGTGAATTTTCATCTCACGAAACCCACACGATTGAAATGGATTTAGGAATATTATTTGTACAAACATAAATGTTCTTCATATTCGGTTCGGGAGGGGAATAGAGATTATTTTCTATCAATTATATCATAATATACACTATATGAAATGTTTTTATTCATCATAGTTCCAGTTACCCTCATTCGTCAACCTAGCTTTATCTAATCATAAGGATAACTTTGTGTTTTTTATGTTGTTCAAATAAAGGACTGGAAATTACAGCGGATTATTATTTAAGAGCTATTCTATTCCCGTAACTCTAATTGAATTCCAAAGCATGAAAGGACAAAGAATAGAGACAAACAAAAAATAATTGAATATATAATATATATATCATTCAATTATTTCCAACGATCTCACGAAATACAGATATAATTCGAAGATTAAAGAAAAATCAACCTAATCTTCTTATGATAAATGATCGTATCGAACATAAAAGCAGTACACATGGAAATGCCGAGTTTCTGAACTTGGAGAATACAAATTTCATCCTATTATATTTCTCCTTGAGACGAGTTGAAAAAAGTAATTGGCTCTCTGAGGATGGCTATGTAAAGAGAGACTATTTTTATTCGGTATTTCCTTATACATTGACGCATGTCCTTAGAAATCGATTCCTCTGAATACAGAATTTCGTGTAAGAATTCTACATAAAGATAAGGAAAGAGGTCTACTTTGGAACTGAAAGTTGAAAATATTGAGGGAAAAGTTTGTTCAACAAAATGCCATAGCTGAAAAAAACAGCTTTAGATATTTAATAAAATTTTCAAATCTGGGATTTGTTCAGTACAGCGTTAGGACAAATGAAACTGGTGCCCTAACATAAAATTCCTCTGATCCTTCTATAACTTCTATAACTATAATTGATTGAATTAAATTAATTTTTCTGATTGGAGTTGAAATTTTGATGAAAAACCCGTAAGAATTTGATAAGTGGCATGGTGAACACGGAAGGAAGGGACGTAGGAGAAAAGGACAATGTTTTCAAAACTTTATCAGGTTTATAATTGAAATCAGATAAAATCTTATATACTTTAGTATCTCGATTATGGAAGATTTTGGGACAACAATCGAAAAACGAATTCTATCAGGATGTGATTAAGTTTTGACAAAAACGTAGAGTCATAACCATCGGTAGAGGAGTCTGCTTGGAGATTTACTACAGTCGAGTAACAAAATGCGTTACAAAATGCTCAATCTCTTTACAAAATCCGACTCCAAGTCAAGACTACTCGAAAAAAACAAGTATTTTTGGAGGCTTCATCTTGTATAGAGTTCTACAAAGAACAATTCACTGCCAGATCTCATAGAGAAATTAGAAACAAAACATCTTCCTCTTTATAATTCAATGAAAATGATAGAAAAAGTAGTGGAATTGACAAACGCATTTGCAGAATAAATTCTTGGTTAAAATCCGAAATAAATTAGACACTGTGCTCCCAAAAAATCCAGCTCTTGTAGTAATCAAACAAGTAAATTCTTATCCAATCTACCGAAATGTAGCTTTATTGTCATCATTTTCCTCAATGCATTTTGTTTTAAATATAAATAGGATTTTTCTTTTTCCTTCTTCTTCTTTTTCATCATTCATTCATTGAATTCCCAAGGGATCCTATATTTGTATTTCACCGAAATGTCAATTATTCACTTAATTGTCAGGAACAAAATCTCACAACTGTGATTTCCTCAAATATTAATTTCTATCAGATTACATTAAGAGAACAAATTCGCAGTGTCAATAAAACATTCAATTGAATAGTTGCAACAAAATACTCAATTGATTTGGATAAACTTTTATTGACTCTACTGAATATTTATTCAATCAAACAAATATTTAATATGCTATAAAATATTTCGTAAATGAGAGGAGATCTTTAATTGGTTCAATAACACTTTGTTCAAATCACCTGAGTGTTTTATTGCGGATATTCAATTGGATATTTTACTGGTCCCTGAAATTTTTTTTCTCGGTGCAAAAAATTATAATTATGTCTAAATTGAAGGAAACTGATCGGAATTCATATGGGTATCTTTTACAATGTCCTGGTGGTAGCCAATTCGGGGATTTTTCAGTTAGATTCAATGAGGCATTTCAATCTGAAACTTATTGAAACCTGCCAAACCTTACTAAAACCTGAACAAAGTGCTTGCCAAATCTCACTGAATTTGATTCGAGTGGATGTTACAGGTATTTTGAATCAGGATTATCATTACTCATTCCGGTTACAATTGACGATCGTGAGTTAAGAAACTTTTTTGTGGGTCTGAAGAAATCATATTATATATATCTATAAAATTAGGAGCGTGCGAGTAGTGATTTTTTCGAGTCGAGTCGAGTCGAGTAATTGAGGCGCCGGAAAGAATAACTCGCTTAGCGCTCGGAACGCATCACAAATTTGATCCAAACGGTCCCGTCGGAGGTCGAAACAAGAAGTCGGAATTTTGAAAATTAAAAAATACTAGGTCATAGAGCTTGGAAAAACAAGGTCAGTGTCCCTTTACCATTTTTTTCTAAGATGAATAGTTTTCGAGAAAAAAAATAAAAACTACACATTTTTTCATACCAAAAATCAATGTTTTCCAACATTAAACTCGTTGGATCTCATTCATTTTTCGGCGAATCGGAATAAAACTTACAGATTCTGATTTGTGAGACTTCACCGAAGACGACAATGTCGAAAAAATTTGTAAAAATTAATAATAAATTAATTAATTTTTTATTCGAAGTAAAAATCACGTGTTTTATGCTTTGCATTAAAAAAGTGTCGGGGGAAGTATGAGCTACAAAAAACTTCCAGCGACAAAGTTGTTCGCTAAGGTGTGGACAAACTTTTTCGAAAGTTCCAGATCGATTGGGTTATTAGTTTGCAAAACACAGAGATTTATTTATTAGCGCGCAACGGAAATCTATCACGATTATGCGTCTTTTACCGGGTGTCTATCAAGGTCCGTAGGAAAGATTGTATTCACTCACTTTTTCAACTTGAGATGTTATTTTGGGTCGGAGAATTCGAATATCCAACTATTCTCACGAGATTTCATTTCCTTTATCCATGTTTTTGTTATAAAAAATTTGATTGAAGTTACAGCAAGAATAACTCGCTTGGTGCTTGAAATCACGTAGAAGAGTGATCATATTGGACAATAAAAACAAGTAGGTGGAAACAAGTAATAAAAAATATACATATACAGATTCTTGTAAGTAAAACTTCCTATTTTGACACATATTTCTCAAGATGAAAATAATAAATCAAAAACATTCTCGGTCTCAAATCAATAATTTTGAAAACATACCTCACGATTGCATTAAATGTAATACGACAAACGTGATAATAACGTTGGATCCTGCAGTTTGTAAACAAATGAAAATCGAATTGTGTCGGCGGCACTAGTGTAAAAAGAATTAGAGAAACATCGTAGGATCAAAATTCTCATGCACTACGAGTATTCTCCTGGTTATCAAGAGACGCGGTAGCGTCTCGACGCCAAGTACATGAAAACAAAAAGGAAAAAGCATAAGTCGTGCGCTACCGTGTATCTTCACACGAAAACCAAGATTTTCTATAGTCAAAAAATCTTTAACCCACAATAACTCATCACACATTGAATTTCACGAAAAAATAATTGCACTTCTACTATATAATTCGAATACACACTTTCGATTAAGCACACTACGAAGTCGATCCGTTCACGCGATCCCGAGATACAAACGTTTCAAATTTTCATGCGATCAAAACATCAGGACTTTTCTTCATCATCATCGCCACTTTCGATTTATTTTAATCACGATAGCGACTATAGTTTTTCGTCATCGGAATTCGGGAGGGTTTCTTCCATTGGCATAGAGATATTCTGTCTCTTTCCTTCTTGGGACATCCAATATTCTGTCCTTTTTCCTTTCTTCCAATATCCAATAGCATTCACTTCAGTTAATGTATATTATAATCCAAACATCCAATAGCGTTGATTTCAGTGTAGTGTGGTCTATACATTGTCAAAACATAAACAAATAACCTGTCAATGAGGCGATGTGTTGATAGGTTATTATAATATTAAAACAATAATTGAAAAATGGATAAATTGCTGGGTACTACATTACAGGTATTACAGGTCATTATAACAACAATCAAACGCACACAAATAACCTGGAATTATATATACTTTTATATATGACCTGAAAAAATTCATGAATGAATTAATGAATAAATGATGAAGAGGTTATTTGTAAAAAAAAACAGAAAAAGTTTGAGGAAGGTATAAATGAATCTATTTGCTAAATTCAGGAAATTGGTATATCCACAGGTAAGCTCTGTATGATGTCTTATTCATAAAATACAATATTCCTTTACAGACAACAGCTCAGCAGAAATACCGTAATTCCTTATGAACAGTCTACTACTGTTGGTTCTTACCACCAGAACCACAGGCTGATGATCAAATAAATCATACAATGTCTAGTCGAAAATAATGATTCAAATTCATGCATTACTTTTTAGGTGAAATCTTATCGGATATACCATAACCCCCTTACAAACCATCTACTATCAGGTTCTCCTGCTAGAGTCGTTGGAAAATGATCAAATGGATCATATCGAGCATGCTCAAGGGAAAAGATTCAAGTTTATTTGCAATCCCTCTACATACCAGAAAGTCAGAGATATATCATAAGTTCTGACGGGCAGTCAACTACTGGAGCCTTCCGAAGTAGCTGATCAAAACCAGATGACCAGCTACTTCGGAATGCTCCACTGTCGATTTCTCTAATTAGGATCATAGGCAATCGATAAAAAAGATCATACCGAGCCTGCTCAAGGGTGATTATTGAAGTTTATTTGCTATTTTTTCACAGGCAAAAATATAATGGATATGCCATAATCTCTAATGGAATGCACTATTCTGTAATCAGAATCGTGAACAAATAATGAAACAGAATAGTGAATAGATGATGAATGTAAATTCAATTATAGCAAGTTTGAAAAACATTCGAAAATAAGGTTAGTCACCGAGCACTTCAGGTATACTAAAATATGACATCCTGAATCAAAATTATGAACTATGTACAAAATGGTTTCCCTAGATTCTTTGAGTAAAATTACAGGTGGATCAGGAAAAAGTAGAAAGGATGCAGGTATACTATACATCTGTATGTTACTTACCACCACGATCAATATCATCAGGTAGCGTAGAAGGAAAATGAAGAAAAGGCAAGAGTGCAGTGGATATACCACAGGTCCTTGCGTTAGGTACACTATTATCAGATTCTTCCAATAGAATCACAGGTAGATGAAGAAAAAGCAAGAAGAATGCATGTCACCATACATTTTTATGTTACGTACCACAATGATCAATGTCATTAGGCAGCGTCATAGGAAAATGAAGAAAAGGCAGAAGTGCAGTGGATATACAAGTCCTTGCATTGAATCATACCACTATCAGATTCTTCCAACAGACTCATAGGTGGATGAAGAAAAAGCAAAAAGGATGTGACAATTCATTCAGAATGTTTTCTTCCAAAGTTCCATCTTTTCAGTTGTTCCATTCAAGCTGGATTATATTTGTGATCTTACAAACCATCATTTTTATCTTCACTTATCTTGGTTTGGGAATGATTCAATTCTCAAATATCATGAATATTAAATGATCTGGATATTTGATACAATATTGCTTTTTAATGATCATGAATCACTTTGAATACATTTTGAATATTTCATGGATCCTAGAGTTACTAAATCTCTCAACCCAAAATACTCTATGACAATTTAATAAAATTCATGATATTTGAGAATTGAATCATTCCAAAACCAAGATAAGTAAAGATAAAAATGATGGTTTGTAAGAACACAAATATAATCCAGCTTGAATGGAACAACTGAAAAGATGGAACTTTGGAAGAAAACATTCAGGAAGAATTGTCACATCCAGTCACATCAGTCAAGTTGACCTTTAGTTGTTCTGCAACAATTTCTATAATCAGAATATTGTATCTGCTCAATTTTCGTTGAGTTGTCCTAAACAGTCTCTCTAATCATTCGTCAATTGGTCAGTGGAATGCACCCGATGCAAAGATTTGTGATATATCCACTGCGCTCCTATCTTTTCTGCATTTTCCTTCAACGCTACCTAATAATCATGGTAGGATTTAACGTACAGATGTATGGTACATCTACATCCTTTTTGCTTCTTCTTCATCCACTTATGAGTCTGTTGGAAGAATCTGATAGTGGTATTATTCAATGCAAGGACTTGTATATCCACTGCACTTCTGCCTTTTCTTCATTTTCCTATGACGCTGCCTAATGACATTGATCATTGTGGTACGTAACATAAAGATGTATGGTGACATGCATCCTTCTTGCTTTTTCTTCATCTACCTGTGATTCTATTGGAAGAATCTGATAATAGTGTACCTAACGCAAGGACCTGTGGTATATCCACTGCACTCTTGCCTTTTCTTCATTTTCCTTCTACGCTACCTGATGATATTGATCGTGGTGGTAAGTAACATACAGATGTATAGTATACCTGCATCCTTTCTACTTTTTCTTGATCCACCTGTAATTTTACTCAAAGAATTTACTCACTGAAAAAACTTTTTCACCTGGGTACTCAGGAATAAGGATATTGGATAATATATAATCCAGGGGCCAAAATATTGATGAAAAATCAACAGAAACTCACGCGGTCAACGTAATGGGTCTTCCTAATGTTGACGGTGTTTCTTCTTATTTGAATGCAGTAATGCAGTGTATATTGTACTGTGCTTCTAAGACGAAACAATTACTTTTATCTGACCCCAATGACGTCATAAATATTTCAATTCAGAACTACAATTCGCAAAAAAACCTTGATATCATAGCTTCGAAACAGCTTGCAGGTCCACAATACTTGTATAATCACTCACAAGATGCAGGAGAATTCATCGCTTCTATTTGCGAAAATTCAATGGCTATTAAAAATTTAGTGAAGCACCAAATAACTACCGTAACGGAATGTACGAAATGTGAATATACCGAAAATATTGTTGGTACAAATTGTGTTACACGTCTTGGGCTACCTCCAATTTCACAAAAATCATCTGAGTTTCAAGAAATATTCAAGTTCAATTTTTCAACATAGAAAATTTTCGAAGATTCTTGTGACAATTGTAATAACTTGCATAAAACTAAAAAATCATTTATAACAGCGTCAGAACGATATGTAATTGTGCAATTGATGATGTTTAATCACAATCATGTTGAAGCAACAAAGGTAGAAAACATAAACATTAAAGCAGTACCAACTTCAAAAATTATAATTGCACAACACTTTTATAAAGTTATAGCTGTTGTTTTTCATCAGGGTAAAAATATTTCTGAAGATAATTTCATATGCATGTTACGAAGTAAAGGTACAAGGTGGATATTTATTCATGATCTGCAAGTTGAAGAGCGACATTGGCCACGCAATGCTAAAGACTCGTATATATATTTCTTTGAAAAGCAATAATTTCGCTTCATCATAAAATTACAATTCAATTACTGTGATATTGTACAGTTTTGAAGAATATAGAATACCTTCATAATACCATAACGAACCAAATATGCTTGAAAAATTTTTTCGAATGATTTCGATGGATATTCCACAAAATTCTGAAAAATGTCTGGTACAGTACTAGGAAGTGTCTTCAATCTGATATATCTTTTTGTTGCATGATGAATATTTGACATCTCTTTACCCAGATAGCAAAAGTTCCAAGAACTAGATCCCATTGAATCCTTCTGGAACCACAAAATGAATCACTGAAATGTCAGTAGGATGGAGTTCTTGAAGAATTCGAATCGCCTTTTGTCATACTATATACAGTACAATATACAGTATGACAAAAGGCGATTTGAATTCTCCAAGGACTCTATTCCGCTGACATTTCAGTAGTTCGTTTTGTGGTCACAAAAGAATTCAATGAGATCTAATTTTTGGAACTTTTGCTATCTGCTACTTTCCACAATGATTCAAAAAAGTGACCGAAAAAGTTTTGCTGGAAAGCTATTTTTAGCTTCATACTAAACAGTACAAATTCTATCTTGCAACAAAAATTTCTGTTGGATACCTTGAATATATTGTACGCAAGTTTCCTCGCTCTGTAAGATCTATGTTGTTTCGATTTTCTTACAATGATTTCTTGAAAACACTGAAAATTTCCGCACAAGACATGTTCAGCACAATATCGTGGGCTGTTTTGAGCGGCGTGAGCTACTTTGAGCGCTGTGAGTTGCTTTGAGCGCTTTGAGCTGCTGTGAGCGCCAACTTATCAGTCAAGGAAAATTTAGTTTTCGGAATTCTTCACACGTATATTTGTTCATGGGAATCCGCTTTTCTTCCCTTCTTCTCTTCATTCTTTATTTCGATAATCTATTGCCGTCCAATGATGAGATGACTGATGGAAATCCAAGTGGATTTTTATATCACATAAGTTATCTGAGGACATTTCCTTCATTCCTACGATTGCCATAAACTCGACGGGGTATTTCATTTTTATTTGGGTTCAGTTGGAAGCATAATCAGAAAAAGAAGTGAGATCCCCCCAAAAAACTCCAAAAAAGTAAAAAAATAACGCCAAGTACATGAAAATCCCAAAAACAAAGAATAAAAAAATCTAAAAACACATTCTAAAGGAAAATTTCACTGCATTCAGAATTTCGAGAGGATATAAAAGGATATGCTCCATTTGAAAAAAAAAGATATGAAATCAATATGAGCGACCGAGTACATTGGTTATCCAAAGGATATGTGAAAAATTTTCGGTATATTGTAACTTCAGTTTGTTTAAACTGTATTGAAGGTAATTTATGATTGTCAAAATAGCATTATCGTATTGAAAAAATAAATAAAACAAGCGTATCGTTCTGCCCGTATATATAAATACCAAAAAGTGAAAAAAAAGTAGAATTCCACAAAACATACAAATGTCTCACAAAAAACCCTAAAAACTCCAACACAGTAAAAAATAACGTCAAATCCCAAAAACCTTACAAACGTTTTACAATAACGCTTGAAAAAGAATCCTTGAAAAAAATACTTCACTCTTTCCGGAAGATTACTTGATATAAAAAATATACCATTGAAAAAAAAGATGTGAAAGGCAACCCTGTTTCGGAATTCGCATCAACCAGCAACACTTGGCGTAGCCGAAGAAGATTTTATGAAATGATATCATTTAAATTTCTTGTTTAATGTTCTATAGAAATTCATTTGTATATAATAAAGGCTAAAAACTTCTACCATCGGCCACGCCAAGTGTTGCTGGTTGATGCGAATTCCGAAACAGGGTTGCCTTTCACATCTTTTTTTTTAATGGTATATTTGTTATATCAAGTAATCTTCCGGAAAGAGTGAAGTATTTTTTTCAAGGATTTTTTTTCAAGCGTTATTGTAAAACGTTTGTAAGGTTTTTGGGATTTGACGTTATTTTTTACTGTGTTGGAGTTTTTAGGGTTTTTTGTGAGACATTTGTATGTTTTGTGGAATTCTACTTTTTTTTCACTTTTTGGTATTTATATATACGGGCAGAACGATACGCTTGTTTCATTTATTTTTTCAATACAATAATGCTTTTTTGAAAATAATAAATTACCTTCAATACAGTTTAAACAAACTGAAGTTACAATATACCAAAAATCTTTCACATATCCTTTGGATAACCAATGTACTTGGTCACTCATATTGATTTCATATCTTTTTTTTTTCAAATGGAGCATATCCTTTTATATCCCCCCGAAATTCTGAATGCAGTGAAAATTTCCTTGAGAATGTGTTTTTAGATTTTTTTATTCTTTGTTTTTGGGATTTTTAAAATATACTTTATGAATAATAATCTTAACGTCCAATCGAGTTGAAATCGTCTACATGGAATAAGTTCAACTTGTGATCAGAGGTTGTCACGGTAAAGCATTGACAGTAGAATGGCTCTCATGATCAGGGGACAAATCAAATTTTGCCTAGAGTGACATATGTGGAAATGACACTATATTTCGAATTCTGTTCAATGAAATTAGTAAATGCGCAACGCTCATTTTCAGCTTATAAGTTGATACTCAGTGACAAACGTCATAAATTTCAAATACAAAATTTGGCAAAATATGCCGCAGTTGATTATTATGAGAATTATAATTAACAATTTGGAATTGATGATGCATCATGAGAACTTAACTGGAAGAAAATTTTTTTTGCCCTCATTCTAATACATCATTTTTCCAATAGAAAAGAATTCAGTTAAATGGAAAAAGTTTTCATCAGATTGAAACAAAAATACATTCCTTCTTGATGTCGAAGAATGTGATTTCAATTCAATGAAAAATTCTTCCATTGAAATTAATCATTTTTTCCATTGGAAACGATATTTATGAGAATGAGGGCAAATGAATTTTCTTCAAGTCTAAGAAATTGAGTTCTCAGTGTGATTTGGAAACATTTATATTGTTCGGTTACCACTTGGTGCAATTTTCAAAGATTAACTTGATTTAACACATCACCGATAAAATTTTGATTTTCCGGACAAAGTTCGTTAATCTTCTCATGAAAAATCACCATAAATGATTTCGTATGCTTCATTGAAAAGTTTTTGAACATCTCTTATCCCCACAATTCTTGACTTTTTTTGACTTCAGAAGATACCAACAACCGGATATTCTATTTTTTGTTTTCAAGATCGCTCAATAATGTCAAAATATAACTCAATTATTTCAATGTATTTTCCCTTTTTGATTCACCAAAAATGCACCGAACAAAATAATTTATTCAAACTAATGAATTCAAGATAAGGTAACTGACCCCATTAGCGAACGCGACCCCTTTAGTGAACCTCGAGATAATAAAACCTCTTTGACGAACAAGAAGTGTTTACCTATTACTTGCTCAATTATTACGTGCAGAAAGTAACTCAAGCAGCAACAGAAGTTCAAAGTATATATGAAATAAAAACGTTGGTAGAATTTGAGAATGAGATACGAAGAACATATCATGAAAGTTCATAGAATATACGAATGGGACTGTTTTAAATACACTCAGAACGTACATAGTACATTTGAAATGTACGATATTCATTCAATCGACGTTCGACTGACGTCCCGTCATATATTCGATTACATACGTTCGATGAATATGCATAGCACCTATGAAAAGGTCTCATTAGAATGTGCACAGAATATATTTCGAATATCATCATGAAAGTGATAATAACTCATCTGAGCAACCTCAGATTTTACGCGTTCCAGTAATAGGGTCAATCAGCGTTCACTAATTCATGCGACCCGTTCACTAATGGGGGTATTGTTAACATTTCATTAATTTCATTATTTTTATTGTTATCACTTAGAAAATGAATAAAAAATCACGGTAAGAGAAAATTGAAATGCTCAATCTACCTTATTTACTCGTGGAAATTCATTTTAAAGAAATTATTCATGAAATAATTTATATTTAGAGTGCTTGTGTTCTTAAATGTTCACTAATGGGGTCAGTTACCTTATTGGTGGAAATCTATTCCAAGTGATGAAATGATAGATGACGGTAATAAAAACGGTAGTGAAGGCAACTTCAAGTATGTAACAGCAAAAGTAAGTTAGGATGTAACTAAACTAACACCCATTTCAGTTATCCAAATATCAACAACTGTATTTAGTTGTCGGAATTAATTTGGAGTAAGAATAACTAATAATTTTCTTCCGCGTGAAGAAACACGAAATCATGTGATCTCACAGAAACAAAATCAACTAATGTCACACCGCTGGTATTCCCCCAAGGACTTCAGGAAAATAATTAGATCTGAAGCCGACATTAGATGGCAATCGGTTGACAAATAATATGTTTAGCGCATTATTCATCCCCTTGAGGGAATTCCAGTGAAGTGATCCATTGATGTAATTGCAAAACCGAAATTGGGTTGTAACGGGTAAATAAACAATTTATTCAGTACAGGATTCATCGCCTTCAGGGAATACTAAACGACATGATCCGAACCAAATTTTATATCACTCATTATTTAAGAATACTCTTGGATAATTAGAATATATCATTTTAGCGCTATAAGAATTGTTTTCTTTTGTGAAGCAAGGAACAAATTTTCAAACTCAATATTAGTTCTTGGTTGCATATAATACAAATTTGTCTATCTCTGTATCTATCCAGAACTTAGCTGTCATTAACTCAAAATCCCCTTCATCCCGTGTATCGCTTCATGAGGGATGGTCCATAAACTATACGGCCAATAAAGGGGAGAAAAGGAGTAACATGAAATGCTATGCTGAACTACATAGAAGAAGGGGGTTTAGTTCCAAGCTACGTGATTTTTTGATCTTGTACTTGGAAGAAAATTCAGTACAAACGTCCAAAAACACATCCATTGAATATAAACCGAATAGATATTTGATCGGATAAAATGAGATTTAATTTGATTTTAGTGAATTTTATTTGGAATAAGGGGCATTTTACTTCAATTTGAATAAATATTTTATTCCAGTCGAATAAAATTCTATTGAGTTCATATTTGAATGAAAATTCATTTTATGGAAGATGGAAACGAATTTAGTTAAACGTGAAAAAACTACATTTCAACGTGCAAGCAAAAGTCAAGACGTGGCAAAAATTGGGCCACGCAATTCATGAACAGCCTCCATGCTGTGAACATTTTTACGACAAAAAATCTTTGTTCAAGATTGAAGCTCATGAAACTGAAATGAACCATCAACGAAACAATACTTATCACGCTGTATTCCTCATAATTGTTGAACACCGTGAATTTCCTGTACCCATTCCAATCAATTTTATTCGACAAAAAAAATCGAATTTCCATTCCCTGGTTCTATATTTCCGCAAAACCGAAGAAACAATCCTCTACTCCATCTCATAGTTAATATAAATCCATCAACAACTGGAATTATTTCAAACGAATCATAAAATTTCAAAAAATGCGAGACATAGAACACGGATTATTCCCCTTCGATTATACGAATTTCAATCCATTTTCAAATTATAAATTCAAAAAAAGATTATTCGGGATATCACGTACGGTGAATATAAATGAAAAATTAAAACTACACACAGAAAAAGATATGATTTTCCCCGATACAATAACGATACAGCTTAACGCTGCAAAAAGAATAAAGAATCAAAGGAATCATCGTGCACCGCGTTTTATTGTATAATGCTCGTGAATGGTTATATCGGAAAATCAAATTTACGTGAGAATGTTATTCGGAAAAAAGAATACTCAACGTGTTTTAAAATACTCGTTCGATGTATGAATCAGTGATGGACAAAAGCCGAATCGAACAAATTCTAACTGCTATCTCAACACAGATAACGTATTTCTGTACGAAACGAGTAGGATTTATGGACAATTTTCGCTCTGTCCTGTTACCGTTCGGCATAGACGGGTCGGTACGTACAACGTTTCAAAGAACGATCTGAAAGGTTCTGTTCGACATTGGTTAATATTGTAGATTGAAGCCATGATCGAAACTCTTATCAAATCATATCACATACCGGTTCGTGTACATCGATATGTCACTTATTGCCAGGACTCATCAAAATATCGTGGCAAACATCGTGAAATTTGTACACATCGAGGAAATTCCAAAACCGCGAAATCTACTTGTCTTATTCCTCGGGACTAGGTATTGAAACAAGTTTCATATAAATCATCAAATTCACGCATAACTATGTTTTCATATGCATATTCATGAATAAAGCAACAGTTAATTGAAATATACGCTTTTCATTTCAAATTTCAGTGAAGGGAACGAAAGAAATTTTCCACCCTAAGTATGTTTGAAGATGGTTTAAAGAGACCTTCCTTTTCATTTTTCACCACTGCTACATGGCATTCCTTTTAGAATGCCTTTAGAAAATGTTATTGCGCACAATTTTTCTGCTGCGCCTCTTATTCCATTACAACACGTACAAACGTATAACGTATTATACATGTACACGATGTGATAAACTCATACAACATGAATGGAAAAAGGAAATTAGGGTTTTTACGTTATATGTGAGTGGATTTTATTTTTCAGGTAGTAACTCAGTCAGAAAATGCGATGGAAAACAATCATTCTCCCAGGATTTTTTACCCAAGGGTTTTCATTGAATTATACGCGCAATGCAGCCTAATTTTTTTCAACAATGTTTTGAAATTTCTTCTCTGAGATTTAACAAACCGGAACAAAAATTTCATGAATCGTGGTTAAAAAGGTGCTCTGCGTGAAAAGATTCGTATTATATAATTCTCGGTTGAATGTACACGGTGGAAGATTCGTTTTAGGACCGGAGATTTGTATCATTTGTTGTGTCATCCAGGATAAATTGTCAGAATTCTTATACGTGAAAAATTTTCTGTTAAGAGCCAATGTTATTGAATTTTTTCTCTCTCTAGAATCAGTTTTCTCAAACAGGAAATTCTTCAACCAAGTACAAATTTCATTTAACGTTATATGACTTCACTCGGAAAGCCGTTTTCTCTTTCAGCATAGATTAAGATTCTTGTAATCTACTTAATCAAACGAGAATTTTAACGTTCCAAAAAATTATACGAATAGGGGAGCATTGGAACTGAAAGAATTTAACATTAGAGTTATCAAAGCTATACACATTTTCATTACTTGAAGTTCAACGTGCTTTAAAATTGAATTTCTTGGTCGGACTCCAAGTTTGGGCGGACAGTGTTTCGCCAGCAGAGTTTGTTCACAAGAAACCCAGAGATGAAAAGAAAAACTCGTGGATCGTGAAATATCTCAAGAAGGTAGTCTGAAGAATTATGGGCACAAATAATTGCGAGAAATATTTACAAACTACTTGTATTATAGAATTCAAAGGTGATAGTATACTCAAATTGATGACCTAAATTGAATTCACGAATTCTGAGAATTCTAAAATTATTTATGAATTGGAACATCTCTGTGGCGTTGCTAAAATATTTTCAACACCGCGTTAGGTCTTCATCAAATGTCCTGTTTGCCTCAAAACCTGTCTCGTTGATCTTATGAATTTGATGTAGGAGTTAATCATACTAACACATCTATCGAATACTTTTCACAATCGCCGGCTCCGCGGAATCAACTCATTTTTCTGGCATAATGCATTGCTGGTACCCAAGCATACGATGCAAGTATTGAACCTTCACAGTGCTTTATTCCCCCTTACCCTCATACTCCATCATCGAGTACGAAAGAAACTTTCCACTTTTGCGGAATAAGGTATGCAACGGCAACGATGTCGCCCACTTCCCATCCATCGAATCTCGCTTTTATATCGTATTCGTCGTCGTTGCTGTTGTCATCGTCACCCTAAAAGGACGTGGAGTTTTCTCCCTTTCGAGGATCGTTCCAAGGACTTCTGTAGAAGTTCGCACGGCTGAACCTACATTAGTCTGACATACATAAGCATTTCAGACCCCGTAATATATTATGCGTGAAGAAAATGGAAGAAGACTAGGAAGAGAGAAAGAAAATTTCGGAACTTGAGGGTTTTTATTAATGTTTACAAGTAGGATGGTCCGTTTTCTGTACCTTGAGGAGTATAAAATCACATTCTACAGGAGAATTTTTGATCAATCTTTATCGAATCTGAACAAAATTCTTGATTTTGAATATTCCTTGACAATAACTGCATCGAACACAAATTTTTAGAATCAGAAATACAATAAATCCCATGAAAAGTACAATAAAAATGAATCCTTAACTTCCTGTCAGGTTTTCAGATTAAATGTTTAATACGCCAGCACAATAAGCAAATACAAATTATTCGCCACATCGCTTGAAAATAATCAACAACACGAGTGGTTGCCTCCGGATTATTTCAAAGATGAATTTTATCCAACGAATGAAACACCTGGCTCACTCTATAACGACATGAATGGGTCTCCACCTGTATACTGTAGTTATGCAGGCTTAGTATGTCCGCGTAATTAAATGTTCCACTACGCTGATATACCATAAAGGTTCGAGAGAACTGATGTATGATATTACCAAACTTACTACTACAATCAAAACGAATTCAACTCTTGCATGCAAAAATATGATGAGGAACATAATTTCCCAACTCAGCGAATTAAAAACTTTTTAGCAAGATATATGAGGAAACGCGTATGTCATATTTTTATGCTTCCGTGCCTTTTTTTTCACGTGATGGTACAGGATATGAAGAATTTCAGTTCTGATGATTCATTCGTACCATGAATTATCACATAAAATTATTTCAGACGAAAAAAAACATAGACAGGAATGGTTTACCTTTTTTTCCTACAAATAAATGTCTAGTTCTTCAAACGCTACAGTTATCATTCCTTTCGAGGACATTAAGGCGAGGAAAAAAAATCATTACATCCGCAAACGTTCACGTTTGTTACCAGTGTTCATTTGAAATATAAATGATGCACGGGAAAAGGAAATTACGTCCATAAAAACAGTAAATTTACAACCACTATCGACTCTCTAATAAATTTCAAGTGAACGGGAAATTGTACCTACGAATGTTCTTATCTGTTATGAGCATTGGATTTCTATTGTTGCCTTGAGAAATGTATGAAAATGTATCGACAAAACGTATCGACGATTATCAATTCGACACATACGGTATTATATAGGATGATAAGTCTTCTGAAATGTATACTTGAGGATTTTCGACTCTTCGAAGACTAGAGATCGTCAAAATTATATAATTTATGTTCATTCATGCTGTATTTAACACATTAAATAATACTGGTGGTACAGTGCTTTTGTTTCACAGTGGAACTACAAAGAACAGATCGAACTCTCTTTCCGTGATAACAATGGAGGAGGAGAATGCTTCCATCCCAGTCAACACAAATTATCAATTTGAATTTATGAAAACTTCCCAAAGACCTCTTGAATAGTCCCCGTTACACTGGTAGAAATTCCTCTAGTAATTCGCGAGTTGTAACACTTGCCCTCATGAAACACTAGAGTTCCAATTCAGTAACTTTTCAGTTCAATCACCAACTTATAAGTGTTCTTATATATATAATGCATATAAATATTACATTATACATTATATATATCCATATTATGTATATCTAATAACATAAAATATATAATAAATATATATATGAGGTCTCTAGTTTTTCACGAGGGGAAGTGTTACACGGAGAGAAATAGATACTAATGGTTAAAATACGAGGACAAGTATCCAGATTGTACAAATTTATTCTTGTCCCTAGTATCCATATGCTAAGGAGTATAATATATTTAATACTCCTTAGCATATGGATACTAAGGACAAGAATAAATTTGTACAATCTGGATACTTGTCCTCGTATACTAACCACTAGTAAATTTCTTATACCCATTAGTATCTATTTCTCTCCGTGTACAACTCGTGAATTACTAGACAAATTTCTACCAGGGTAATGGACCAATAATGAATTCATTCAATAAAAATTTGATGAATTGAAAATGAAAACGTATTGAATACCCGTAGCATCAATTATGAAATCTCGATATGAATTTTCTCTGAACACTGAGTTGTCTATTAAGAGTTCATTTTGAATCCAAAATATTCATCATCATAAAGGGAACTCTTGTGCTGTATAGGATATGATAAATTTTGAAAGGTTTTAAAAATAAATGCATTAATCAATATTCTGATTGATAGGTATTCGTATCAGAATAAATTCTGAAGTCCATAATGTACTACATAATCAATAACGATAATATGATTAAATCGAATTCGGAAAGTGATGCAATTATAACATCCAATGATGTAAAATAAAATTTCCATCAAAGTTACAAATCATATCTACGTATTCTGTTTGTTGACATGATTATTTGAATGATATTCCCAAATATGCTCTTTGATTCAGGGTTGATTTTCCCATTCAATTTTCTATACTTCACGATCTCTTCGCTATGCAATAACCTTGACCCTCCTTCACGACATTTCCTTCTAATTGTGCATTCTACGATCGGTTTTATTATCTGCGTTCTAGCAGTCTATCGTATGGATCCATAAAATCAATGCAAAGGTAATCGTAAACTGACGAGTACATACCAAGATGATAATACTTTGATCTTCAAGGACGATATATAAACTTTGATCAGTGAGAGGCATTTCGCAACCAGTTTAGAACAGTTGTAAAAGTACTTTTCTGATTCTTGGAAGAATACAAATTTGTGGCGATGTTAACATTTCTCTCACGTGAAGGAATTTAACTTTATAGCAACCGGAATGACAAACTTGCACATTCAATTTCCTTTTCGTACATTTCTTGGATATGTGGTTGAATTCAGTATTGCAAAGCAAAGCTCAAGATCAATGAATTGTGATAATGAAATCGTGGAATATTCTGAAAGAATTATTGGTATCCGATTCCAAGATGAAAGCATGAAAAAATGATAATCCTCTTATTTCTAATATAAACATTTATAAAATAACAGACTCACTGTCATTCTTTTCTCCTCCATAAGGCAATAATCGACATTTGAATACGTACCTGAAACATAGAAAATATTGGGATTAAATTCTATATCTAAATCAACGTTCCATGATAAAAAACTTAAACATAATAACACTCCCTTTCATGAGCAGTTCTTCCCAAATAGGGGCTTTGAATACTGTAAGTGAATTAAAATAGAAGAATTTGCAAAATTATGTAGAATTTATGTAGACTTATATATAAATTATACCATTTCAATTTTTGACTAGGGTATCGACTCATTCATCCATTCATGTGAGCATTTTCGATTCGAATTCACGAAAAACATTACCTAAATTGTGACGCGTTATATCCGCTGATTGTTGCACTACAAATTGCATAACAAGAATAAAGGGCCAATGGAGGATTGAATCTGACGTTTGGCGTGATTACTCAACCACTCTCACTGATTAGATTTCCTTAAAAGGGAATGTATGTTTACAAAAATACACGCAAAGTACTCCTTTCTCTCATCTTGTTACCACTACTTTCTATTCAACTGAAATTCTGCAGCAAAATTTACAAAACAAAAGATTACAATTCCACCTCTTATTAGGATCTTGAATCGTCAGAGAGCAAGTAAATTGCATGGGATCGAAAGAAAACAAAAACATTTGCGTTCACAAAATATTCCATCTAATTCCAAAATGTAAATAAAATGAAGAAGATCGAGTTAATTATCTTATGTGGATCTGATAACATTTCCAGGTCTAAACTTGACTTCCTAAGAGCTTCATCTTTCAATTATTGCCACATTTACAATAAATTCTGAATAATATTCACACAACACCTGAGATTTAGAGGTAATAAAATGACAGCACAAAATAGTCGATAGTTAGGATACATATAATCTACCAGAATGGAAATGGATCAATAAAACCTGAAATTGAGAATTCTGAAGAGACATACGAAGAGGAATCCGCTTGCACATGAACCTACTAGAACGCTTTATTCGATTCAAAACAATTGTTTCTCATACAAGTAAGTTTCAATCGATTCAATTCTGTAATCTATTCGAATACGCATCTATTCAAATTTCAATCCATCAATTTTTCTTCAAGTGATAACGTTTAATAAGATCATTAAATAACGATATAACAGATTCACCGGGAGACTTCGAAACAATAAAATAACATGAATGGAAAGGGAAAAAATATGAGAATGAATACCAATATTTGTGAAAAGCTTCAATATCCGTCGAAATATAAGACTCTAAGAACTTGGTTCATGTTTCAACAAGATGTTGAATATAACTCAAGAAAAAAAAGTATGGCAAACAATTAAATGCGCGCTTATGATACGTCAAATATTTCTTTCCTGAATTTGGCGTTCATTTAAACAATACATTTGCGTCTATTTAATGCTTTTCCTGTCCCGACCAACTTGTCCGTTGTTTTAACGTTTTTCGTGTACAGTCGGTATAATTTATCTTTCATTATTCATGTGGGAGAAAAAATGCTCAAGCGAAAAATATTCATGAGTGAAAATGTATTCATTTGTGTTTCCGTGCTTGTAATGAATACATTCGATGCGAGACTGAACCGCTCTTACTCGATTGTTCCATACTCATTTAATCGTACTCCCTATCCATTCGGATCTCGAATAACTTCATATTTTTTCAGAAGTCTACTCACGAATTGTAAAATTTCTCTCAACATGATGTTTATTATTATGGAGATGATGGAATTAAGCATCTCGTTAACGAGAATTGAGTGATTTATTTCGTTAGTACATTGAGAAAACTCTTCAGTTGTAGTAACCATAATCCATATATATTAAATAAAAAAGTTGAGTTGCCTGGATACTGGCTGTTTCGATCAAAATTTTTAATTGAAGGAACAAAAATTCATTCAGACAACAAAACTGTTCATTTGATGTCGTAATTTACTGCACTTTTAGTCACGATAATTGAACAGCTTTCTCAATGTATTAAGTACAGTACATTACACGAAAAAAAAGCCCCGATAGCTACTCGTATACCTGTTACCAAAGCAGTACGAAAACTTGCCAAATATCCTATGATGATTCTGTGAAATGTTCGTTGAGATTAGAGGCATAACGGAGATTCTGGGGGCCCTTCTACACGTGCTGGATATGGAACCCTTGTGATCCAAGAAAAAACTGTCTGAGGCAAAAAAACCGCCTGGGGCTCCCCGCGGCGCGAATGCTTTCCCTACGCAACTGGCGGAGATATTCCATGCAGTGCTATAACACACAATTATTCGAAACAGTCTCTTTTGGAGGTTTTAAGCATGTTCGATGGGATTTTCCAAACACGTTTTCAGTATTTGTAACATTCTATGTTGTTAGGTTAGGGAAATGCGATTAGTCCGATCAATAACGTGAATAGACGCTGGAGTTATAACGCTGGAGCTACTTTGGTTAGCTGATTTAAACAGCTATCACAGCTCATCATCTCTGTTCTCCCATGTATTAGAGACTAATCACCTGCTATTCGAATATTCATCAAAAATTGTAAAAAATAGATCACAAGTTCTTTATAGAGATTAAGAACTAAAAATATACACTGAGAAAGATAAAGGAAAGAAATTACGGTTTACATTGTAATTTTTGGCTCTATACCAACTTTTTTGCAAATACGGCAGAGAAATTCATAATTCTTCATATCATAGAATGTAATAATGAAATTGCAGTAGATAGTGTGGAAAATTACATTTTCCTTCGGAAGATATCACCGAAAAAATTCTTTACTTCTAATAATCAGTTTCATATTGAAAGATTGAGAGTAACACGATAATATTAGCAATTAAGCAATATAAATATTGCGTTATAAACACGATAATATGAATTGCGTATGTTCGTACTGCAACTTTTGAATTTTCTCCGTCGATGCTAAGAACTCGTTAGAAATTACATTTTCGTTGTGTAATGTGTTCAACTTTTTAGGTAAGTTTTACAGTGTTTGCTTGTTACCGACCGGTTCCAGTGCAGCGTTATCAGAGTTACATTTTCTGGTCGTTAATGGCTGTTTGAAAATATCAAGGCTTGCACATAGAAAAAAACGAACAGCTCTCAAGATTTCAAGCATCCATTATGGTCCCTCAAAGACATCTACAAGATGTCCAAAACTAAAAAATTAGAGAATGTTTTTCACATCTTTTACAGAACATAATGAACGTTTGAAATGTTGAGGGGAGAAATATTTACTGGGCACAACACAAGGTGATTGTAAATTTCGGACTGTACTCCACGGGCATACTCTTCAGGAAAAGAATGGAAAAATTTTTCTTTGAGCATAATGCTGTGATGATCTGAATTTTTAAGTAATGGACAAAATAAGCTAATCATCCAAGTGATGAGTACGTCGGCTTCTTTAATGATCAAATATTATACTTATGTAGTTACCACTTGATGAACCATACACTGTTGAAAATTTCTGCATGAAGCTGCAATTTCCACTCACGTGATTGAAAAAATTCTTGAAATTTCACTCACATATCACTTAAAATTTACTTACTGGGCTATTCTATTATGGGTAATATAATATAGCAAAAATTGAAGATTCAATCGCATGTAACTGAATTCTCAATTCAATCACCAAGAATCTGAAATTCCGTTTACCAGTGTACTTGAAAAATGAATGAAATTTCAAGAAATTTTTAACAATGTACAGCAGAAATTTTGCTCCGTCTAGAAAATTTCTACCGGATGTGTAAAAGATGTCTCATGTAACAGTTTTCACTGCCGCTAAGATGTCTTCGTTTAAGGAATCTGGAAGAGAGTTATAAAGACCTCTTTCAGATTTCTTAAATGAAGACATCTTGAAAACAGTGAAAACTGTTGCATAAAACATTCTTTAGACATCTGGTAGAAATCTTGTAGTCAAAGCAAAATTTTTGCTGTAAGGGTAACTGAAGTCGGCTCCAAGACTAAGTGTTTCACAAGATTTTATAAAAGGGAAAATCTTTTTATTTTTTTCTTAGAATATGCTTGTGCAATACGGCTCGCGGATTTTTAATCACCCTGGATTGAAAAAGTAACTTCAATTTATATCATTTATGGAAGCATTGATTACCAAACCCTTGGTGCATTCTTCCTTACAGGGGAGTGTAAACATTACATTGTGACGAAACAAATAGTATATTTCCCCCGCTATTCATATTCAGCAAAGTAATGTCCGCGAAAAATGTAAACTTCATAGGGTTTGCGTTGAACTCTCTGTGTTGTCTGCTGAGAATGTCATATTCATCGTACCTGCATTCAATTTTCTGCATTGTCTCTCGAAAATGTAATGTTTACGGTGTCAGCTTTGAAATTTCTTCGGAATATGAAATTTACAATTTTTTTCGTACCAAAATTACCTTAAGAATGTGAAATTTGTGCTCTTTTATATAATTTCTCTCTTTTTTTTCTCTCAATGTAGTCCATAGCACCAGACCTGTTCCGCACTCATCATGATATATGAATTCATCAGATGCGTATGCTTTATTGAATTAACAATTCAAACGTGCTGTGATTCTCAACTCTGCTAAGTTTCCACTTCTTCTGTTGCAACATGAAGCTCAAGCACTGTAGTTCGCTCAGAATACACTATGTTCATTGATCGCTAGTGCTGGTTGTAAACTTTTATTATCATAAATGGCACGAGATATAGAAAAACATAATAGAAATGCCATTCCAATTGTAAAATGTTGTCTTTCCACTTTCTTCCCTCGACCCATAAAATTTCTCCAGTTCAAACATGTGGTGTCAATATTTGTTCCAAACAGTCCGTTCATTCCAAGTTCATACGGTACGAATATTTTTCATTCAAAGTTTTCAGAATTTTGTTGCTGCGAAGCTTTTCACTTTTTTTTGTTTTTTTCTCGTTATCCACGTGATACTTCATACGTGAATAACTGTTCAAGGGTCTTCTGATTGTGGGGCTCATCCTTCATGAAGTATCATGGAAGTTGTATGGACAAACTCGAGTAATATACCTCGACTATATTTCCCTCGTACCACAGCGATACATGAATTACATCCAAAGTAACACAAAAGCTCATGATGGTAAACTTTCTTTCCATAAGATCATGTGATTCCCTAGAAGCACATAAGTACAATATTTCTTAAACCACTTCGAAATATACCAACGCGGAGGGAAAGTTTCTTCAGAAAAAAACCCAATATATTCCACGAGGGTTGAAATACATTTGACTTATTGTAAAATATCCATTCATTTGAGAATATCTCAAACAATTTGTCTCAATCTGAGGATGTTAGAGATATTCTTTTCAAGATTTCAAAAAGTATCGCGTATATCTGTATACCTATCGCCTGAAACAACACGATTCATGGCATCCTTTTTCCTTCGATTCTGTACTCGTTTTATGTGCGTCACTCTTTCATACGTATCATAAAATGTTCATCTGTTTCAGATATTCGGGAAATATCACAACCTATGTATGTACTATAAAACACGCTTCTGCGATTCATAGAAAAAATGTCAATCTTTTTCACATAAATTTCGGAATTGGGTATCCAATATCGCGTACTTGTTGTTTACGAATACGTGGAAGATAGTATTTTTCTTTCACATTCTGTCGAGGTTCCATATGTTTCTCATAGAAATATCACGTGGTGGAACTTGAAATTGCGATTCACGTGAATTTTCAGTTATTCGATCATCATTTCTACACGATTCTCAAAGATCATGAGTTTCGAATATTACACGGAAAAAAGAAAATGGAGGAATTTACCTTGTAGGATGACAACGCGTCGCTTCGAGTCTTTGAATGGAAATTTTTACAAAATATATTGTCAAATAATTCGCATTATGAGACGAAAATAGATTTTTCTCGTGTCGTGTGAATTATTGGACAATATATTTTTTTTACAAATTTCCATTTGAAGGCTCGAAGCGATGCGTTGTCACCCTACAAGGTAACTCTCTCTATTTCCTTTTTCCCGTGTAGTTTCCGGAAGAGATTTATTAAATAATTGTAAAATCATTATTCGTATCGTATTGATTTGATGACGTATTATAATACGTCTCAAATTTCCGAGTAATTTGAATCTTCAATAGGATTTGAAGATATTGATTCTAGTGCTGGGTTGCAGTGCCAGGAAAATGTCCACATGTCTACTGACGACGTAATTATATGAGGCCTGACATATGCGAATGACGAGGGATAAATTGACACTCGTAACTCAATGCAGCTCTGATAATGATCGTTGTGGTAATTCATAATGTTGAAAATTCCTAAATGTTGTTTATCGGTTATGAATAATAATTGCTGATTTGAATGAATCATGGATAATAGATGCATTTAAATGATAATTTCAAATGATGTTTCAAAAAAATTCATTGAAAAAGATTGTCGCATACTTCATAAACATTTTTTAACGATCCAGGATCATCAATATTACCTTGCATTGTGTATACTGATTATACGTTGATTTCTCATGTTCTCAAAACATGAATATTCACTGAGAGAAGAGTTTATATTTATATATAATTTTTATGTAATCCAATATAATTTATGGACAAGTTGTATATAAATTATATAAAATTCTGAAAATTTTTCCACGTGGGTTACTTACACTTCACATAAATATGGGTCATCACCCTTAAATAGGATTAATCAACAATTGAAGAATTTTGTTGTATGACATTTTTTAACTTTCAATTATCTTTATGTAAGATTATATGGATAATAAATATTCATTTCATCGTATCCAAATGAAAATTCAGTGATACTCTTCTTCCAGTGCTCTCACATTTTGTGAAAAAGTTTTAAAATGAGATGAATATGACATGAAGCTGAGACTAGCAGCCATGAAGCTAGCAGTCGATTGTTGTAAGTTCTTAATCAACGTCATTGAAGCTTTTTTTCATACCAGAAATCGATGAAGCAGCGTTCTACTACACTTTTTAGATACTTAAATCAGCTGCTAGCTTTACGGCTGCCAGTTTCAGCTTCATGAGTATGACTTTCAAGAAAAAAGTTGCAAATATCGAATGGGAGTACAAAAACATGACATCTTTTTTCATGATTGTAAAACAGATCGAAAATCTGTTGGATTTCAAATTTTGATGATATAAGATGAGAAACTGTGTGAGGGAAATTCAACGATCGTTTATTCGTTCCGTAGAACTAGCAACAAAAGAATTGTTGTCGTTTTATTGTTGAATACACAATCATTTTTATTCTTATAGCAACACATAGTTGTTTGGTTAACAACAAAATTGTCAATTGAGTAATGTTGACGGTCATATTTTTACACAGAAGAAAAGGTATCTTGAGAAATACGATATTTTATGGAGATTCAGCGCTGGTATGACCCAAGTCAAAATATTTACGTGAACAAACTCTAGAAGTACCATAATGGCTTGGACTTTCATGAGGGGCATACCAGATTTATTCATAAACGTTCAGGATTTACCAGCGCTGCATCTCCATAGAATATGGTATTTTTCAAGATACCTCTTCTCTCTGTGTACAATGATTATTGTAGGTTGATATACAAGGATTCGAACTTTCATACATCAACTTACAATAAAATCATAAAAATATCGGTTATTATTGCTGAATTGGCAATTTTATTGTTAACCAGACAACTATGTATTACTATAAGGATAAAAATTATCGTATGTCCAACAATAAAATGTCAAAAATTCTCTTATTGCTACAAGGAGAAAATATTGTGTTACAAATTACTATGAGAAAATGGTAACAAAGGACCATACCGCATAAAGATGAAAAGAAATGTGAAATTAGCTATGAAAAACCATGATCATGTTCTTTAGTCCTGAAATTGTTACGAAATTTTTCATTATAAATCAAATGAAGATTGTACGATTTGGTCTCATGTGGCTAGTCTGGTCCATCGTTGGTATGTTATTATAGTACTTTCAAATATAATATTCTCTCCGTGTGGTCCTACGAAACACATTTTTCTCAGTGCATGATTTTTGTGTTGCAGTTTTTTTCATGAAAACTGAGTTGTGTTTTCATTTCGTGGTGGAATCATATTTTATGGAAGGAATTCATGAACGATGTTGATGGATCAAGCATATCGATTGTACAATTGGAGGTGGGATATGGCAATCGGTTGTTTGATTGTGGTCTCCACACAAACGGACTGGTACTATGCGGTTATCCGATTATTAAAGTATACTATGGATACAATTTAGAATACTTTCAGTCACATGAGCAGTGAATATATCATAATTCATCAATCACCTGAAACCACGCTAATAATGATCGCACATAACAGTGACTGATGATATTTTCCAAGTTTGTTACACACAAAATCATGACATAATAAATTTATCTCGAATGTTCGGTCAAAGTTTTAATACTTGGTACAAAGATTTCCAATTTTTCAACGTAATAAAATAAACTCCGCAAACCCAACTATATCTTTCTTACATAGAACACATGAAAAAAATATCTTTTCTCTGATAAGATAAAAAGAATCAACTTTCTCGATTTAAGAGATTATTCAATCAGCCTCAGCAAGAAATAGTTCTGAAATCTCATCCCCAGTGGTAATTATGTATATATATATATACATATATGAATTATATATCATTCATATACAGTTGATATGTAGATCATATATGATTAATTTTTATTGGAAATTGAAATGTTCAAACGGATGAGTTGATTATAAATGAACCAACGCTGATACTGTAATATTTCATCACAATCCTTTCAATAGCATTCTATCGTTCAAACTTCATCGATTCAATGAAATACCAGATACATAAATCGATGAGATTCAGAGATACAGATAAAAGCAACGTCGATACGACGGAACTTATCATCGCTGGGATTAAATTTGGAGCACAATGAAGTCCAATCCATATAATTATAACAAAAAATAAACAAAATGAATCCATTCGCTCAATCTTTTTCCACGTTGAGTCGGTGAGTCAACCGAATCTTATTTCGTCTCGTCACCAATTTGTACATAAAGTGCATCATCAACGACGTATAATGAAGTATCTTCATAATTTTTTCTTCATGATGATTGAAAGGAATCCGATAACTCAATCAAAATATACTAAGTGAATCATGAACAAAAAAGTTACAATGAGAATCAGATATAGACATAAAACACTGTACAAAAATTCCTTCTGAAAATTCAGAAAATATGACTAATTTTTGATAGCCACTTTGTTCTGAATTGTCAGAGAATTTTACTAAATTTTAAGGAATTCCAAGTAAATGTCGGAAAGGGTTCTGAAAATTTAGTCGAGTTTCTTGAATTTCAGCAAAATTTTCCTGAAAATTCAGAAAAAAGTGACTGTAAAAAATTACACATCTTATAAATTTTCAGAAGGAACTTTTTTTACAGTGAATTTATATGAATAGAATTAGTAATCGATACTAGAGAAGTTCCGTTGTTGACATTATTCGCGTGTTACATGCTCTTCTTATAGTGCAATCACAGATTTTATCATTCTTGTATCAAAATATGTATCAATGAATGATGGTTTCTCGAACAATTTCATTTCACGGTTACAGCAGGGATGAATTACATTGAGAGAAGAGATTATATAAACATTACCAAAATTCCAGTTATAGTTATTGAAAAGTATGATAATTGAGTGACACATGGGGATTTTAGATAAACGTTCCTTTCTTCTCAATTATAATCATCCCATATCTAATATACCACGCGATATTAAGAGAAAAAAGGATTATTTTATATACATTGGAGTATAAGCTACGCAATAAAATATTGTCCATCACTTTACAATATAGAGAAGTATGTGAATTCGGTTGAACGAATCCTTACTACGTAGTTTAGTAAAATTTCACCATTATGCCTGTCAAATATTTCGATCCTCATCTATTGAAATATAATAGTCTACTTGTTGATTTTTGCGGCATATTTGATCAACCAATATCATGCAGTAATAAAGGTGAAATTCTAATGGATTCAGTAATTGAATATCAATTTCAAAAGATCGATTTCCTAACACGGATAATAATAATTGCATTAATATGACACAAGCGCTAGGACTCAAATCAATTTTTTGTGAATAATGTACGCAAAAACGCGTGAGTTTATTCAAAATATCTCTCCGTACAGCATTTTTTCAGTGTTTCAAATCATGTTCTAAACCCCCTAGACAGCAATACAGTTCAGAGAGAATTCATATTCAATACTCTTTGGATTCTGAGAATCCATGAAGAATTCTATATGAATACAGGTGGAATTTTTGTGTTGTATGAGTTTTAAATAAACCTAATATTGCGTAATATGTGATGAAACAATTGGCTCAAGTTTCAATAAGATGTTAAACCAACTCAAAGCAAAATTAAGCAAATCTTCCTTTGGCGAAATACTGTGGGAGGCTTCGTCTTCAAGTTATAAGCAAAATAAATTTCAACGAGAAAATTAAATTTTAAAATCAAGATTACCCTCTACTTTTGACATAGATTGCATCTAAAATATGCCAAAAATTTATATGCTACACTAAAACATTAGGAATATGCTGTCGATTCAAAATGAAGATCTGAGGATGAGAGGGAAATATTTTTAAAGTTCAACACAAGTCGATGAGAAATGAATTAGAAGCATGCACTGCACGCACAAGCGCTGATCTAGAGTAGGTGGTAGTGGGGATGAGCGCAGATTTTAGTGAACTAGACAGTAATCTGTATTCAAAAGGTTACGAACCAATCACTGGAAAATATGAAAACGAGAATGTTCTTGAAAGTTCACTATTGTTTCCAAAATGCGTGTCTTAGACAATACATATTTATATACGATGGAAGTACGCACAACGAAGCTACATGAATATATAATGTTTATATTGAACATTGCTCAGTAATTTGGGAAAAATCATTTCACAAGTAGGAATGAAAGCTACAAGGTATTCAAATATTTTACTCTTTGATGGAGTTATTATTTGTAGTTATGTGACACTATTATTTCTCACATCATAAGACTGTCAATTGATGGAGTGTTTACTGTAGTTCATAAGAAATATCGTTGTACATCCTTTTTGAATATGTAATGATTACAAAACTGAACGTATGATAATATTTATTGAACATTTTATTAAGGTTTTGCATAAGTTGGGTAAATTTGGATGAACTGATAAGATCTATTAATAATATTTCAGCAATTGATAATTCTACTGAATAATATGAAAATCAATGCTGTATTTCACCAATCCATTTCTCTCAGTGTATAGTCAAAATTATAAGGCGGAATTCGTTTCTAAATTCAAGCTGTATCTACAGTGTGAAAAATTTATATGGAACACTCCATATAGAAGTACGTAAAGTAATTCTCACATACACGAGCAGAAAATTTTATCGTACTTTTGTGAAAATCTACTATCAAATCGTCATGAAAATTGTATGAAATTAGAAATTTTCCCATAAATCCAAAGCAAATTTCTTATACGTATGCTGGATATTGATTTTTCACATAAGTTATGGTTGAGAGAACTTAACGATTACTTTAGCAGTGACTACTACTGCACTATTCACAGTGATGTTTTACAGTAGTTGGAATCGTTTATTGAAACACGTTATCAGACGAACACATAATCGGACATTGACACAACTGGAAATATAAACATTCCTGACCTGCCAATACCCAAGTAGCACCAGAATATACTATGAACGTTCTTTGAATATTCGAAATATGTTCCATGCCTATTCCAATGAGACCGTTTCATAGGTGCTATGAACATTCATCGAACGTATGTAATCGAATATACGACAGTATATCCAGACAGTACGTCAACCGAACGTCGATGGAATGAATACGCTATATTTCGAATGTACTATGTACGTTCTAAGTATATTTAAAATAGTCTCATTCGAATATTCTATGAACGTTCATTGCACAGGTCAACAACAAAAATTTTTTCTCTGGTGCCCGAGGTTTGGTAACTGATTTGCAGTGCTTTTGATTCGTTGAATGTGAAACAAATATCAGATTTCTTGGACCAGCTCACTTTTTATTATCTTCCATACATAATTTTCATATATAATCTATATGATTGATGAATTTTATGTATAAAACATTATAAAAAACAAACTGATCCAACAAATTCGACGTTGTTTACGTATTCAGTATCCTAAGACTACTAAGAATCAGTTCCCAAACCTTAGGCACCAAAACAACTGTTGACCAGTGTTATATACTCTTCGTATCTCATTCGCACATTCTACGAATGTTTCTATTTCTTATATGCTTCGAACTTCTATTGCTGCTTGGGTATATACGTGTTTATATTTATATTTATTGATATTCAATACTGGATATTCAATGCATTTATTTAGAATATATGTGTATCTCAATTACAAATTTCATCTCGAGAAAACAATTTTGTAACAATTATGTCTATAAAACAACATGTTTTCACATTTTCTCAAAATTTCGTTTCAATAAACGATTCAAACATCATCGATAGGAAAGTAGACATATAATCACATACATTTCGTTTATTATCCAACAATTAGTGCAAATCCTGCTTTATTAAATTTGTATATTCATCTGAATGCAGATTTTAATGCAAGAAGATTCATAATCAACTTTCCACTGAAATTCTAATGATCTCAAAATTTTCAATGTCAGCCGAATAAAAGAATCTCATTAGCATGGAAAATATTCTTTCTGTTTTGTACGTTGAGAGTACATTTTTATGTTCCCTTTGATGCCTGTTTATTCTCTGTCGGTATATGTGTTGGAACAGACCGTTTTAATCTACATGCACGACAAAGGGGCAAACAGAAGGATACGGTATTTGAAACAAGGATAGATGAGAGAGAAAAGGCAGAGGGGAAACAGGTGAGGTCGAACTCTTTGGCACGCAAATTGTACACAATTTATTCTTTCAAGAATGGGTTTTTAAAAACTCCAAATATTTTTCAAGCAATCATATCCCCGAATGAATTAAATATGAGTATAATAAAACCGTGAAGAGGCGAATTTCCTGCAAAATTGGAACAGCTCTACCCTGGCATTCAAAGTTTATTACTCAGAACAAACTCAAAAGATGATTCAATAATTTACTGGAATTAAACTAAATTTTATCACAAATTTCGATGGGCTATCATAAAAACACTCTCTAAATCTGAATCAGTGGAATCTCACTGGTTTCGCAGTTATAACCCAGATAGAAAAATGTCTCAATAATGCCATCATAATGGTGACATGCACGCCAACAAATGTTCGCATCATGGTCCCAAGGTGCTCCCGCATAAAGCATTGTTATTGGTAGCAAAACGAGGTGATGGTACCATAATGAAGACATAATATTCACATTTTATGCATCATTGCAAGCTGAGCGAAGTTTATGATAGTATTTTCACGGCACATTATGTTACAAAATATTTAGGGCATGGTTTTCTATGTGGGAAGTATACCACTAATTTCAATCAGTTACATCCCACTGGATAATCAGTGAATAATACCCAATTCCACAGTTTTATATTATTTTCACTGATTACAATTGGTCATATTTCACTATGGAAATCGGTGAATATTCACTGATTCACAGTGGTATACGTCAAAAATATGATAACAGAACTGATGTGAAATTTGAGAATCGTAAATAATACATGTATTCAAATAAATATGACGTAAAAACCATTTCTTGTTGTCAATTTATACATTTGGCATGTATTTGTTTTTCCATGACAATCAAGACAGATTCGATATTAATAGAATTCCATATTTAAATCAGACATTTCATTGCCCGGATTTATCAATAAAATGTCAGTAATGGATTTGTACAGCTTTGACATACATTTTCAACGAATCAAAGTTTTGACGCTAACAGGATCATGTCGTTAGTTGATACATCTCTTGTTTACTTAAGCTATCAATGTATGACTGTGCAACTCAAGTGAAACGTTCGATCGGGAGAAAATTTTTCCCTACGAGCAGTACAAGTTACAGTAAATTGAACTTCGTTTAACTTCGTTCGATTGACGCAAAGTGATTCCTCAAGTGAGTTCATTTTTAATGTAAATCTATTGCTCTCCGAGATTCATCGTTCAGGATGAAGTAATGAAATTACCGTAATTATCGTGATGAAATTCTCTGCGACTGTATACAGACGAGAACACTTTAGAAAACTGCATTTTTTCCATTTTGATTAAGAATATAGAAATATCTGGTCTAATGATTTATCGATATCAAAAAAAGCTTGAAAATGAATGGTATTTGAGTGGAATATAAGAAACTCATTTCGAATATGAGAGATATAATCTGAAAAATAAAATTCAGGATATTTTTTTCCAAGGAGGATGTTCGAGTATACGCTTTTGTAGTAGTTTACATTCAATTTCGAAATCGCTTTTCATTGGTTATTGAATTGAATTGATGCATCTATGAATTCCCATTCCCCTTGATACTAGTATAGTAGTATGTATAATACCTAAGCTAGAGACACTGTGAAAACGCATATTTAAAATTCATTTATAAAAACATGATTTTGTTGTGAGATTATTACAACAGCTTTTGGTATCATTAACAAATCAACAGCAATTCAATTGGAATTCTCTAGGCTTCGCGATAGCCTATTCTCCCAATCTGAAAGAATGAAAAATCACGTGTTCCACTCCACTGAGTCTCAGAAGTGAGCCAGTCCGCTTCAAATGGGATTTTCACTTGTTTCAAGGGAACCCTCACTCTTTTAGAATGAAAAATTGACTCTAGAATTCGAATGGCTGTGAGTTTCCATCCTCAAACCTTAGAATAAATATCACTCTAAGAGAGTGGAAATTTCACTCAAAATTTCGACGGGCTCACTTTTGATTAGCTGAAGAATGAAATCTCACTCTCAAAATTTTAGAGAGGAGGGAATAAAAACATTTAAGGTTATAGTGAAAGAATTGCGTGTTTCATTCAAAAAAATTCGTCACTGAATGAGGAAGACATTTTGGCGGAGTTTCTTTCAAATTCATTCTGAACGTTTCCTTAGTTTTCCTCAATTTTTTATAATCAATTTTTATAACGAGAAATCAAAATACGCGTTTTGTGTTTAAATCTTAATGAAAAGGTGCTCTCGGAACAAAATGGGGTGTGATTAAAAAAATCTCATTTATCTTTCACCCCGCACATACACCGAACATGAAAGATTCATTGTGTTATAGAATAATTAAATTTGTTACTTCAGCATACGTATTCAATTTCATGATTCAAACGCGTGCTAACCAGCATTCCTATTATTTGATTTCACACCAAAGTTGGCTGAACTAGGTGATATAAGAGCATACAACTGGTATATAAAAAAAAATCCTTCAACAATGAACACTGAGGATGATCGAAAGGATTTGTAAAATGCGGAATGAATATTCAGAAGTAAAGGCGCACTCGTGATACAGAATTAGTTTGATAGTTCTTGATTTACTTGCGTCCTACTTTGATAATATCACGAAGGGTCAACGGCAGAACGCGGTAATATAGTTATATGATAACTGAATTACGTTATCTACGATGCTAGTTGTAAATTGCTGAGTGGGAAATGACTTGATGTTGTTAAACACATCAAATTTAAACCATGACATACAACTCATTGAATTTATCTGAAAATTCTCTGATCTCTATAAAATTTCATCAAATTCATTTGATAGAATTTTTACAAATAAATGTAAAAGTTGTATCAAAATGTTTGAAAACAAATTCATAATCTTTCTGTATATTTCCAGTCAAAGAGTTTTCTGTGAAATACGCTACCTCATTCACCCTTAATCTTTCACCGTACAGAAATCATTTTGTATTCATGTGAATGAATTTTCATACCACCATTTGCGAAGCTTAATCAAAATTTTCAACCCAAGTACCTATATTACTCGAAAGAAGAAATTCGTTAAAAATTACTGTACAAATCATGATATCGCAGGACCGAAATTCTTCATAATTTTCACGCAACTTATAATCCATGTAGTAAATTTTAAATCAGACGTACAATGATTGTTCACCGAAGTTCTAAAAATACTAAAGAGTTCATCTAAAGGAAGATCACAGAATTTTCACAGCCATAGTAGTGAAACTCATACACACCCTGTTGATATTAATAAGAATTTCTTTCTATCCAAGACTTTTGAAGATTTGATGTGAGATTTAATTTTATCTTCAACGAATAAAGCTAATTCTCACAAGAAAATTTCATTCAATTAAATCCTCGACATAAACTTTTACAAACCTACAAACTATGTTAACAAGACATGTTAAAATCATCTGCTTTTCGTCGAGCTCTCGACATCAAAGTTCAGCATTTGACGGTTTCATGTTATGTTTTAGA
This sequence comes from Gonatopus flavifemur, assembly GCA_018340375.1. Classification (NCBI taxonomy): domain Eukaryota; kingdom Metazoa; phylum Arthropoda; class Insecta; order Hymenoptera; family Dryinidae; genus Gonatopus; species Gonatopus flavifemur. The sequence goes on along the minus strand of JAFFJZ010000003.1, from coordinate 41,289,420 downwards.
GATCCCACTGAATTTCAAAGAAACATCACAGGATTTGATGAATCAGTCCATTACACCTAAGATGTACTAGAAATTTTTCTGCAAAGCTCAAGAACCGCAAAAAAAATACCCGTAACAACGACGAACTTTGCAAATTTTTTATTCGCATGAGGACGCTGATACTTCAAGCTAATTCATAGTATTTTTGTTTGCGTTTATAACTTATGTATTACCAGAGAATTATCCAAAAATATGTTCATTCGCTTCTGGTGAACATGAAAGTGAATACCTTATTTTTTACCTTGTAGGATGACAACGCGTCGCTTCGAGTCTTTGAAGGGAAATTTTTACAAAATATAGTGTCAAATAATTCACATGATAAGAGAAAAATCTATTTTCGTCTTTTCAATGTGGATTATTTGACAATATATATTGTAAAAATTCCCATTTGAAGACTCGAAGCAACGCGCTGTCATTCTACAAGGTGAATTTCTCAATTTTCTTTTTGCCGTGCACTTGAGTCGATGGAAAAAAACGCAAAAGACAGGAATGAAATAATGTATCATCCGAATCGGATAAAAGAAAATTCTTACACGGAGAAAAGTGCATGGGATTGATTACCATCCGTTCTAGTTCTCATCGCGGCTTTATAATAGGAAGTGAGTGATGACTCGCGATTTGATGATCGTTCTTATGCTAACCTATCGTTTCCATGGTAACGTAAACAGTTTGATGTACTCAGCCCAATTTCAAACGGTACTTATTACAATTTGGGAATATCTGTCACCGAGTTCCTATTCTTTCTAGTAATCGTTACCATATACTTCTCTCCGTGTATTCGAATCAAACGAATGACAATACATCAAATGATGGAATATTTGTTCAAGTAAACGACCACTGATTTCTGTGTGTAAAACATCGGAATGAGCATTCATGAATTGTGAAACAAAGTATTTCCATTGAATGTGTAATGTTGTTGAATAGTACACTATGAATGTTCATTCAGAGTTTGTATACGCGTGTGTTTATACGAAATCGAACATACATTCATGCGTATATTATTGATACATGGATGGAAAAGTAAAAAATATGTTTTCATGTATTATTTCCTGTGAGAGAAGTAATTCCACAAAATACAGAATTTGTATATAAATTGTTTTTTAACTTTTCAACAGATTATTATACCGGGTGTCGCGAAATTCATCGTTCGCATTCCTGTGGCACATTCTGCAGCCAAAACACAATAATTCCCAGCATGGAAAAATTTTTTATAGGCCTGGATTTCTGAGATGTGACCATTTTTTAATTTTTTGTCAAATTCCAATCACTCAAAAGCATTGCGTGCTACGTACTTGAGCTCGAAGCCATTCGTCAAATTAGGCAACAGTGAATTTCTAGGATAAAATTGAAGTATCCCATGATTTTTCAATTTGAAGATATTAGCATTCAGCGAATTCAAATTATTATAGCTCCGAAAAAACAATGAAAGGATAGTCTGAACACTAATTTAAAGTGATTATGATGTGCTCAATCGGAGAATGATATCAGATTCTTTCAATTAGCTTTATTCGTGTAATGTTCTAGACATAAAATTCATCAACCATGTCGATTACTTATAAACAAAATTATGAAAATTGAGCCTATCCAAAAAATCTGATATTGTTTTTCATATTTCACACACCAAAACCGCTCCGAATCAAATCACAGGGGAAAAAATTTGTGTTGTTGTCTTGTGTAACACAGAACACTGTTCAAACTTCTGCCGTTTTGTTCTGAATTCTCCATACAAAATGAAAATCACATCTCCTCGACATAATAAAATGTATCGACCTCAGAATGATACAATCAACTTTGTCGATTGTGTACAGTACTACAGTGAGACCCCGCAATAACAACACTCGCCTTCTTTATTCAACGCAATGCAACAACCGTTCGAATGAAAAAGAGGGTGCGTGTTCTTATTGCAGGATCCTACTGTATATCCACAGCAATACTTAGAACAGACTATCAGTTTCTCTTTGCGTAAAATAAGTTGTGAATGAGCATGAATGAATTAGGAAAATTGAATACGTTATATGTGGTTCATACATGAAAACGCGTGGAATTATATATAATCTATATATAATCCATATACAATTCATATATGACCCTATATGATCCATATATAATGCATATATAATCCATGTATGGAGAATATTTCATATATGACCCTATATGATCCATATATAATGCATATATAATCCATTTATGGAGAACATTTCATATATGACAGAATTTTTTTACATATATGAATAAATCTTGTATTCATGGGTCATATATGGACTACATATGAATTATATGAGTCATATATGGGCCATACATGGATTCAATACGAATTATGTACGGATTATATATGGCCATATATGATGGAATATGAATTTTATGTGGATCACATATGATTTTTATATGTTCTCATATGATTCATTCTTACTATAGGGTTATATAATTCTTCGAAACATTCCTCCGAAATTTTTTCTTTGTCACCGTTATCAATCCCAGCTCTCAATCAGGTTTTGCAATTTTCCACGCTTCGAATTCCCCTTCTTCAAGGAACAAAGGAAAAATGCTTCAGAAAATTCATTAAACTGAGATTCGAAAAACGTGAAGAAAGATGTGAACTCATGCTTCGTTTTAATTTTGTTTAAAAGTAAATATTGGCGATATTGAGAGGTCGAGTTGGATAAATTTGACTCGAGTTTAAAATTATGTTCTACTGTACAAATTTGTATAATGTAATCGAATATTGTTAATCGAAAATGAATTAATCTTCAGAACATTTGGGATTCTCACAAATTCCAAGTAATTTCTAGATATTTTAATTTCATATCAAACGGTAACAATGTAAACCAAACATGAACGTTATTGAATGAACTACTTGAGATGATACTAGCGGCGTGGCAATAGCCAGATCGTTTATGACAAACTACGAGCAAGTGCTTCAATTCGATCAACATATCGCTCTGTACAACACTCCTACTTGAATTAAGAGAAGTGCTGTAAAGAGCGATATTTCGATCAAAATTAAGCATTTTTTCGATAAAGTGGAAGCTGTCGGCCGTTACTATAGCAACCGATTGTTCTAAATTTCGATTAAACGTTGCTCAAACTTGGTTGACACTGGGAATCGATTGAGCAGCGTTGCTCTAACCGTTTCAGATGCTCAAATCCATGATAAAAGTTTTCTGTAACAAGTTATAACAATTCACCGATAGCTCTACGTCCGACAGTTTCCACTTCATATTTTCCCGTGGTTTGGCATAAACGATTCAGCTGCTTTCACGCCGCTAGTATCCCCTTAATTTCTTGATAATAAGCTTCCAAACACTTGATTACCGGTGTTTTAATGGTCGATACTTCAATAGAGTGTTTCAACGAATCAAATGGACTATTTAAATGAGAGGAAAATTCTATGAGAATAAAAAAAAATTTACAAAACCCCTTGTAGAATCAATTAATGTTAGAAAATTCAACCAAGTATGAACTCCACATTTGATAATAAAATATTTGTAATGTAAACCCATTGGAAATGGCAATTATTCGGAAAAATATATCAAACTTCCTTGTTCGAGTGTGAACTCGGTGAACCGTCATTATTTCAATGATAACTCAATCTACGTGCTTCAATACAAGTCATGACCTCACAATGAACATAAATTAAGGGAAAAAACCACCACGTGGCAAGATTTTCCTTGACTCCTTTCACTTCTGAAAACTTACCTTTCACGCGTACAAAATCACAAAATCCCCTCTCCGGCACATGACGTGTTATCCTTGGAAAAACGAATACACGATCGTCGCAATTGATTTGTTTATGACACTGATTATCATGAAAAGGAACGCACTCAATCACAATCGATAAGAGTCCAAAGAGAATTCACATTTCCCCGGCACTCTTTCTCGCATCATCGTGACATCACTGTATCGTTACAACGAACTCATGACAAACACAAAATTACCATAAGAAAATGAAATACAACGTAAATATGGTATATCGATATCAATAATCACAAATCGATCAACCAATTCACCGGATGTAATCCGGCAGACTAAGTAAAACGTGAGAAAAGAGAAATTAATTCTTTGATACTTTCGATTGTCGGATTGCGCTTGACGAGACCCGACGGAAATCCCAAGCTCAACGTCCGCGTAGCGACTGGCGCCTGACACCTCCACCCTACCGACAACACCCCAAACCCGCGTGCGCTTGAAATGGTGAGGTGGAGAGAGGCACAGGAGGGAAAGAGCAGAGTATTTATCTACAAGAGAAAGAGGGAGAGGGTGAATGAGCAAGGGAGACAACGGCAGAAGGGTAGAGGGATTTTGATGGTAGAAGAAAGAAGGACGGATATCCCTGAAACAAGAAAGACCAGAAAAGTTTCGGAAAAGAAGGAAGGAGACACGTCCGAAACGGAAGAGATGGGGTAGAAGAAGGGAATCCTAAACGAAAGATAGAAGACGAATCTCGAGGAGAAGAAAAGAAAGTTGAATATTCGGGAACGAGCGAGAGCAAGAAGAAGAAGAAGTGTCTGGGAGACATTGAAAGAGGAAAAAGAAAGATGAATCCCCGAAAACGAAACGGAAGAAAGAGGGTTGATGGCATGAGTTGGTGAAATAAAGGGATGAAATAAGAAAGGCAAAAGAGTAAGAAGAGGAGAAGGAAGGAAAGTCATGCTACCAGAATGAAGAGCGTGTAAGAGAGAAGGGAGCAATGACTAGTTGGGCCATACGGGTGATGGTTGTGCAGTAGAAATTGGGGAGGAAAGACAACCACCCCAAGTTTCTCTCTCCATTTTATATCCATTTCTCTTTCTTTCTCCTTCAACGACCACAACTCCAGGAGAATCCTGTAGCGCACGCGCCCGGTCCTAGATTTCGTCTCGCCTCCTGATTTTTCGTAATAAAAACGTTTGTCGTAGCTAGTGGCTTGACTCACATATCTCGCCCCACTGCATCACACGTCGCGCGCGATCTCTGGATCTTTCCTCTTTAGTTTCATTTTTTTTCCTCCTCACATTTTTTTTTTTGTCATTGTTTTCATTATTGTTATTAACAGTTTGTACACTTTTGTTCTTCCTTTCGCTTATTTTCAGGCATCTTCGAATGTACGAGTTCGAGTACATACCTCTCAATGCGTCATACATTACGAACGTACATACATGCTCCTGCGGAAAGATTGAGGCAGGCTTTTATTGATGGAGATGGAATTGAATCGTTTTGAAGAATCACTGAAATGAATTCACAATCAACTCACAAGGAAGACACTAAATCTTCTCTGAATTCGAATTATTATAAAAGGAATTTCTTAGATCCTCAGAATGATGTAACATTCAACTATAAAACAACTGATGTTCTAAATTTCCACCCTTTTCCTTCTTGTTAATCTAAATGGAATAAAAATGCATTCGCTGAGAATCGCAGGAAACTGTCGAAATCGTCATGTCAAGCGTGTCTGACAAAACTTTGATCCAAACAACCTGATGAGATTTCCTTTACGAGTTTTATTTTTCCCCAGACAGATTGATTTCTTTGTCACAAAATGTGATCCAATAAATTCTTCCGGAAATTCATTTTGAAACACATAATAGAAATTCCTCAAAGAATATTTTTACAAATCTTCTGTGAAGTTGTATTGTCTGGCAACTGTCCAGTAAGTGAGGAATCGTTTTGTTGAATGGATATTTGCAGAGAGACAGAAAGGGACAACAGCAAACAACCTCTTCCCTCTTAAAGAATACCAACCCTCTTGTTTCTCATTCTAATAACTTCTAAGGGGCGAACTCTGACATATGTAAGAGTGCTTTTGCTCCCTCTTCAAACGACATATGGTAACCCACATGGATAAATAAAACAATGTATGTGGCTCGGTTCTTTACATTCAAGTATTCCGCTGGCATTGTAAAAGCTCGGTTCAGAAAAAATCTGTAAATCCCCTTTGGGATATTAAAATTTCGTACATATTTATTACATATTTCTGCATAAATATATCCTGTGTCCCGAAAAAAACTCATCGGGACACAGTGAAGAAAATGGTTCAACTCAAAAATATGTCACTTGGTATGTGATCTGAATGCAAACTGATTCTACAAATTATGAGTATTACTAATTTACATTGTTGCATGGAGAAGGGATAAATTTGCTGAGTCCCTTTTGCTGGAATAGCAAATTCTTTCCTGTGACAGCAAACTGTTACCATTGCAATCTTGTTAGCTAAGACAGCGATTTCTTAGCTGTAGCAGGAAAAAATGTCTGCTCCTCCAGCAAATTTTGATGTTATATGGAGAACAGCAAACAAATTTTGCCGGAGAAGTCAACATTTTTCGCTGTCATCGCTGAAAAGTCACTGGCATAGTTAATAAGTTTGCTGTGATAGCAGACAGATTGCTGCCACGGCAAAAAATTTGCTGCTCCAGCAAAATTAGGGTTCGCTGTCACAGCAACTTTTTTTCTGCGTGTGACTATTGGATGGCTAGGAAGTAATTACGTTTTCCTCTGTGTTGATGGAAGATGAACTTTCTGTGGAAAATACAAACTTTATTAAACAATCCATTTGTTCATTTCGTTAGATTACTTTTCGTCGTCTCACAAGTGAGGGCACAATTTTACATTCAAAAAAGTTCTTATCTTTTGCAGAAAAGAACAGTTTTGAAAACCGTTTAATATCATCATCAACAGTAAAAGTTCTGCCAATCAAGAGGATATTAGTGGCGTGGCACCAGCCGAACCGTTCATGACAAACTACGAGTGAATGCTCAGATTTAATCAAAACATCACATCGAGAAGTGCTGTACAGAGCGATATTTTGATTGGATTGAAGCGTTAGCCCGTACTTGGTCATAATCGATTTAGCTGCTTTCACACCGCTTGTATCACCTTAAGGTGTTTTGCAGAGAACGAAACAAATGGTCTGGCAAATATGGTGCATGTGGTAATACATCCCATCCAAGTTGCAACAATTTTTGACGAGTGACCAAACTTTTATATGGTCTAACATTATAATAGTGAAATAGAACACCTTTGCGATCCAACAATTCTGGACGCTTCCATTTGATTGCATCATTTAATTTATTGGGTTGACGACAGTACAAGTCCGGATTAATGGTTTGGTTTCTTGGAAGCGATTCAGAATACACAATTCCTTTGAAATTCCATCACACTGACGGCGTAACTTTCCTTTAGCGAATATCTTCTTTTTAAGTGCTTTGAACAGGTTTATCACGCTTGCTCCACGATCTTCTGCGTTCAAGGTTGTTATAGACGATCCACTTTTCATTGCTCGTTAATTTACATCTCAAAAATGGATCGTTTCCTTCCCGTTTCAAGAGAGAATCGCAAATGTGAACGCCCTGAATGTGATAAATTCCTTTGAATTCATGTAGTCCCCAAATATCTAGCTTCTTATAACGTCTCGGGAGCAGACTGGCCACGTGAAGTATGTGGAGCATTCCACATGACTCGTTATATTTTAAGGCTTTGGGCCGCTGGGATTCTAAATCTTGGGTCGTTTCTTTCGACTCGTTGAGGGCCGATCAACACGTTTTCCATTTCAAATTTTAGGAACCAGCTCGCCCTTGTGAGGGATCCAAGTTGTTTTTAATAGGTTTCAATGTTTAATTTCGATATTTTCGAATTCTCAGCGATTTCTCGTGTCGTTAAGAGCCGATTGAATTGAAGACGAATTATCGAATCGACAAAACCAATTCATCGCAACAACTCCTGACGAAAGTCCCGTTGAGGAGGAGCTGATTTGCAACCTTCCTATATGATTGGTGTTCCTACGTGAATAAACTGTTAATATAATATGTTATCAATTCACTTGTTCCCAATACGAATTTTAAGTTCAATGAGCAAAATTCACGGCCGTTTTGAAACTCCTTAAGACCCTCGACACATTGCCCACTTGAGGCCCCGAAGATTACGAAATTTTCAAAACTACAGATAATTTATATATAATTCAATACAGTTTATATGCAAGTTATATATAATTTTGAGAATTATTCCATTCGGGACATGAAGATCAAAAACCTCGCTGCAGATGAGGCTTCTATGGAAGCTGAGGCTCCCGGGCGAATGTCCCTTCCTTAAATAATAATTCGCAATATTTTATCAATCACTTTATTTCAGATGGTAGATTCGTATTTATCCTATTCGTATTTGTCTCTTCTGTTGTACAATGTGAAATTTCTGGTTTTGAGATAATTCCACTCACATATGGACATATTTCCCAAGTTGAATTTCAATATTTGACCATCCTAACTTACACTAAAAACTATACTGTCAAGTTGTCTCCGAATTGCTGTGTTATTATGAGAATAATTGATGGATCGATTTCCGCTTCTCCCAACAATTTACTCCTCAGTTTAGCTACATTTCAAGACACGACTGAGAGGCAGTATTAATTGCCATTATCTGAAAAGAGTAGTAAAATAATGTCTCAATTATTTTTTTCAGTATCATTCACTTATTTTTATTGTACGATGGAATCAAAGGTTAGGATCCAAATTCCTGGATTTTTAGTAAACACAACTACTTTTTATATTACTCTTTATTTATAAATAAGTATTATTACTCAGTTTATTCCTCAGTTTAGCTACGCTATAATAGGATCATTTATGATTCCTGATCAAAATGACTTGTCAATTCGTGCTAAATAATGACCTAGATCATAATCTGCACTGACACTGAACACAAAAATGACACTGGCATCCATTTTTGACTTATTTTTGGAGATTTCATCCACTTTTATCGCAATATCGAACAGGGAAACTATTAGGGGTGCGCGGGTCCCCGGGAAAGTCGAGTGTCCGTCGGGCCGGGTAATCACCCTGGTAGAAATGTCACAAGTTCTTCCCTATGACTGATGAGGCACTAAAGAGGAAAAACTAATCAGAAAAACCAGGCGAGGCACTAGTTAGTAACTGATAAGTTTGATGCAATTAGCGTTGGTTGGGTAAAACGAATGAGTGATTCAACATTATTCAATAAGTTCAACTAATTAGTGTTGGTTGTGCAAAACTGATGAGTTACTTATCAATATTTGATAAGTTGAACCAATTAATCATGATAGGGTAAAACTGTCTTTAATAACTACAACTTTTTCACTGTGCTGAGAGAAATGGATTGGTGAAATACAGCATTGATTTTCATATTATTCAGTAGAATTATCAATTGCTGAAATATTATTAATAGATCTTATAAGTTCATCCAAATTTACCCAACTTATGCAAAACCTTAATAAAATGTTCAATAAATATTATCATACGTTCAGTTTTGCAATCATTACACATTCAAAAAGGATGTACAACGATATTTCTTATAAACTACAGTAAACACTCCATCAATTGATAGCCTTATGATGTGAGAAATAATAGTGTCACATAACTACGAATAATAACTCCATCAAAAAGTAAAATATTTGAATACCTTGTAGCTTTCATTCCTACTTGTGAAATGATTTTTCCCAAATTACTGAGCAATGTTCAATATAAACATTATAAATTCATGTAGCTTTGTTGTGCGTACCTCTATCGTATATAAATATTTATTGTCTACGACACGTATTTTGGAAACATTAGTGAACTTTCAAGAACATTCTCGTTTTCATATTTTCCAGTGATTGGTTCGTAACCTTTTGAATACAGATTACTGTCTAGTTCACTAAAATCTGCGCTCATCCCCACTACCACCTACTCTAGATCAGCGCTTGTGCGTGCAGTGCATGCTTCTAATTCATTTCTCATCGACTTGTGTTGAACTTTAAAAATATTTCCCTCTCATTCTCAGATCTTCATCTTGAATCGACAGCATATTCTTAATGTTTTAGTGTAGCATATAAATTTTTGGCATATTTTAGATGCAATCTATGTCAAAAGTAGAGGGTAATCTTGATGTTAAAATTTGATTTCCTCGTTGAAATTTATTTTGCTTATAACTTGAAGACGAAGCCTCCCACAGTATTTCGCCAAAGGAAGATTTGCTTAATTTTGCTTTGAGTTGGTTTAACATCTTAATGAAACTTGAGCCAATTGTTTCATCACATATTACGCAATATTAGGTTTATTTAAAACTCATACAACACAAAAATTCCACCTGTATTCATATAGAATTCTTCATGGATTCTCAGAATCCAAAGAGTATTGAATATGAATTCTCTCTGAACTGTATTGCTGTCTAGGGGGTTTAGAACATGATTTGAAACACTGAAAAAATGCTGTACGGAGAGATATTTTGAATAAACTCACGCGTTTTTGCGTACATTATTCACAAAAAATTGATTTGAGTCCTAGCGCTTGTGTCATATTAATGCAATTATTATTATCCGTGTTAGGAAATCGATCTTTTGAAATTGATATTCAATTACTGAATCCATTAGAATTTCACCTTTATTACTGCATGATATTGGTTGATCAAATATGCCGCAAAAATCAACAAGTAGACTATTATATTTCAATAGATGAGGATCGAAATATTTGACAGGCATAATGGTGAAATTTTACTAAACTACGTAGTAAGGATTCGTTCAACCGAATTCACATACTTCTCTATATTGTAAAGTGATGGACAATATTTTATTGCGTAGCTTATACTCCAATGTATATCAAATAATCCTTTTTTCTCTTAATATCGCGTGGTATATTAGATATGGGATGATTATAATTGAGAAGGAAGGAACGTTTATCTAAAATCCCCATGTGTCACTCAATTATCATACTTTTCAATAACTATAACTGGAATTTTTGTACTGTTTATATAATCTCTTCTCTCAGTGTGGGTATACACGGAACACAGAGAGATGAACTCCTCAACCTTCAAATGAATAAAATATTATTCACGCTTGTTATCGAATGTACTAGCCCGTTTGAAAAATTTTTTTATATTTTCTTATAGGTTTCCCTAGAATCTTTCTTAGACAAGTTCTTCTGAACTTTTTCCTATTATTTTTCTTATTCTTTTTCTTTGCTCAAATCTAGAAGTTTTTGCCAAGAACAAGAACTATATATTCACATATGCGGCGTTCTCAACTGAGAAACTAACACTTCTGTATCGTGTTTCTATCTGGAGAAATCAGCGCTGATTTGACGTATGATTTAATATGCATGAAAAAAATTCATAAGGAATGTTTATGATTAGAAAAAAAAATTGTTCCCATCTTCCCACAAAATATTTTATTGTTTCTGGAAATTTTCCTCCCGTTGTAACAAAGCCACTGCCCAGAGCCTCATCAGTTACTAATAACCACCGCGTGAGGTACTGGTCAGTGCCTCATCAGTTACTAATAAACACCATATGAGGTACTGGTAAGTGCCTGATCAGTTACTCGCCAGTGCGTGCTCAGTTCCCCTGATTAGTTCCTTGTTGGTGCGAGTGTTACATCCCTCACCAGTTACTTGTAAGTTTTCCCGATTAGTGTCTCACCAGTAAAAAGGATGAACTGATCAGTATCTCATGATTTACTAGCGGGAATTTCTACCAGGGCATCACTACCCGAGTTTGCTGGGTTACCCGATGCCATCGGGTTACTCGACTTTTTTGAATCACTCTATGCACTTATAAGAGGACCTAGTTACTGTTACCGAATGGATTTGGTGTCCTCAAATATATGATTGATTTGTCATCACCAAGATTTGGTAACTGTTACCAGGATTCAGCAATAATAATCGAAGTTCGATGATTATAGCCACAGGTCTTGATTGTGAATCTGTATGTCAATAATTATAACTGAATATTGATACCACCATATCCAAGTATGCAATTTGGTAACTATTACCAAATGCTGGTAACTACTACTGTGGGCAAAAAGTAAGGTGAATTTGTTTGTAAAATGAAAAATCTTCATTTATTCTTCTACATCAATCTCATACCCTTCAAAGTAATCCCCTCTCGATAAAATACACTTGTGCCGAAGTTTTTTCCAATCATCGAAACATGCTAAATAGTCTCTTTCCGGTATAGCCATCAGCGCCTTCTTCGATTCAGCTTTTATCTCCTCAATCGACTCGAAACGCTTTCCCCGGAGTGGTCTCTTGAGTTTTGGGATTAGCCAGAAGTCACACGGAGCCAAATCAGGCGAATACGGTGGTTGCGGAACGATATGCGTCGAAATTTTGGCGAAATGGTCACGAAGAACGAGTGCAGTATGAGACGGTGCATTATCGTGATGCAAAAACCAAGAGTTGTTGGCCCATAATTCTGGTCTTGATATCCTTCTGATATTCCGATCATATCAGTAAGGTCTCTAACAGTCAACCGACGATTTTTAAGCACTTATTCCTTCACTTCATCGACGTGTTGGTCATCTGTTGACGTCGATGGTCGTCCGGAGCGCTCCAAGTCATCAACACGTTCTCGACCCTCTTTTTGAAGTCTTTGTACCACTTATAAACATTTTTCTGCGACATGGTAGAATCACCAAAGGCCTTCCGCAACATCCTCAAAGTTTCCGCAGCCAAAATTTCATTCCGCAAACAAAATTTGATTGCACTTCTCTGCTCAATTACATCAGACATTGTAAAAATCGAGCAAAGACACTCTTGGTCGTTTGGTAAACACAAGCGTAAGTGTATTACTGATAATGACATTGACATGAAATTTGGCACAGATGTCATTAACAGTCCTGCCAACTTAAGAAAAAAAGAACTAGCCTGAAATGTCAAGCCCGCGAAGTTTAAATTAAAAATTCACCTTACTTTTTGCCCACAGTAGTATAAATAAATCCTTCCCTCAGTGTGGTATTAAATAGTGTTGCCGCGATATTATCGTCGATAATTGAGGAATAATCGATTATCTCAATTCTTACACGTTCCTATGGAATATATAATCCACGAATCTTCGATTATGCTCATAATGAAACGGAATAATGAATGATCCCAGACTTGTACACAAAATAAACCAAGATATGCTTCCATTTATCGTTACGATATATCGATAATTATCGTTACGATAGTGTAAGAATATTTTGATTTATTTTGTTTAAAAGACCAAGATGATCCATTATCCCGTTTCATTTCGTGCACAGTCGAAGATCTACGCGTTAAATGTTCCATGAAAACCTGTCAGAATTAAGATAATTGATTATTTCTGAATTTCGACGATAATATCGCGGCAACACTAGTATTAAATCACTTGAATGTAATGCAATAAATCGACTCCCAAGTAGCACAAGAACTTTGTAAACATCCTGCACTTATTCTGTGATATAAAAATGTGCACAGAATATACTTATCCGAAACAATCACCGTGCCAGCCCTATCCGCCTCCCCCACTTTTGAGGTTTCTTATTATCGTCATTTGAACTAATCCGCAGTACAACGCTGATATTGTTTTGGTGTGTTGCATAGAATATAGCTGTCGCTCAGTAATCCAATCAGATTAGGAGGAATAGCCTACCCAATGACCGTTTCAAGTCTTGAGATATCATTACGAAAAATCTAAGATGTTTGATGCAACACTTTTAGATATCTTAAACTGTTCTTACATATCAAAGATATTCGTGAGGTGACTATAGGATTTTCTTCCCAATATCTTGGAAGAAATTAAAAATTCTTTACCTTTTGCGAGAACCACTTTTTTGAATGACCAAATGTGGGAACCATAAATTCTTCAGAGACTTTAAACACTTATAAATTTCAAAGATATAAAAATTTAATACAAACAGAAACCGATTATATCTCTATGTCAATATCCGCAATGAAATGAGTAATGGTTTTCTAATGTTTCGTTAATGTTGCATGATAGTTTGATTTATGTTTGTTATTAGAAACTCTTTCGCCGTGTTTTTTTCACTAATTCCAACCCCTTCCGCCACGTTCTTACGAGCTAATTAGATCGCAACATCATCTGCAAGCATAAGCGATACCGAGAACAAGTGCAATCCGACCAGGTCGTTAATGCAGTCGTTACACAAAAGTGAAAATTAAATTGCCTCCTGAAAAACTTCGCATTCTTGTATCGTAATTTAATTTGTAAAATTGCCCTATTTTCACTTCCTTGCAATTATCCACAGAATAACCCTGGAACTATTTCAACAAATCACTCAACATTCCTGCCCCTCGGAACTTTTTAATAAATATTTCGATTTCAAATACCGTGTGGATTGTCGTGAAAGTTTATCTAACCAAATTCATTAGTAAATATATTTCCTGAAATCTGTAAACTCTGTGCATGTGGAAGGCGGAGTTTTAATGAAAAGAACTACAGAAACAGGAATTCTAATTTCATATTTTGAAATTCATTTTAACTTTCATCAAAATTTTACTGAAACTTTCTGGTAATCTATCTGAATTTACAGATTTTTCCTTGAAATCCCATCAAGTTGGATTCTTGATGAAAGTTGTAGTTTATTCTATCGATAACAACATGATCCATGTAAACAGAAAGTTCATCCCGGTACAAATTAAAACCCATTCTATATGGAACAACCAGCGACGCCCGGATGTTTCTTCGTCGCCTTTACGAAAATCCGAAAAGGAGATCGATGGGTGTTCTATGAAAGTTTCAGAGATTCTCCTAAAGAAGGGAAGGTATCTTTCTCGAAATAATTCTGAATTCCGGGAAATTATACAACTTTGTAACGCCAATTTCTTTACATGGATGTATTATTCTGAATTGAAAGTTAGATATAGAGGGGAGAAACTTCGCACGCCCAGTGATAATGTGCCTATTCTACGGATATTTGAGAATCGTTGTATCCTTTGGGGGAGATATCCTTCATTTGAAATGCATATGAATCTTTTGTTTGAACCCTGGAAAAAATATATTCCGAACGCAGAATTTGTAAGCTTGATAGTACTATCTTCTGGGATAAAAAACCTTGTCACCGGGTAGGATTTTTACGAATTTCAATTGCATATCATGAGGTGAAGAACACATATTCTACGAATAAATTAATTTTACGATGATTAATTCAAAATCGTTGATACTAAAAACCTGCATGTGATTGAAATTGATTTTAATTAGTTTCTTACTAGTGATCCTACCAATCCGTTTAACAGAATCACCGAGCATTTTCATTAATTAATAACTGTTGGAAATAATATGGTTATGATGTGCTGATAATCGAATTCTATTCTCCAGGATTGATTTATACAACATAGAATAAAGAGCTGAAATTATAAGAGAATCATACTCACAATTGTGTTTTAATTCATAAATTGTTCATTAATTCTTGACCTGCACACTTTCTAACGTTTGGGAATCCATTTAACGTTGGGTTTTCCACCACTCAAGTTAATAACCTCAAAATGCCTCTTGTTCGGCGGTTCCAGCATTATTGAAAAAGGGAACGTAGGTCACGGATTATTGATCAAAGTAGTTTGATTTAAAAAAAATAAAGTTTATTGAACTTGAATGTGAATTCATTGATTAAGATTTTCAATTCATTAAAGGAGTTGGCAAATAACAAAAATCAAAATAAACTGAGTCATTTGCATGTATGGAATTATATTGATCATTTTATAACAGAATAATGAACCATTCAACTTCTGATAGAAAACAATATCATATTGATTTTACATAAACAAATGCTTGTTTCTAACGAAAATCAGTAGGACCACTTCTTGAATCGATCGTGGTTTCAACGATATTTAATATTATAGAGATGAATTCAGGGTTTATGACAATTGGATGGTTGTATATGGAGTTCTTTCTTGCTAGATTATATTAAGCCCAACCCTACTGAAATTGTTTGCGAGTCCAGGCTTTTTCCATACTTGTTTGAACTCCAGGTAACTTGATCCCTCATCTATGTCTCTCACTATTCGAGCTCTTGTTATTTCCGTTTCCGAATGCAGTTTGTTTTATTCATTCTCAGCTGGTCTATATAATTTAGTTCTAGACATTTTTTAAGTATAAGTCTTGAATGCGATGTGTGATACTTTATTTTTTATAAACCTACTCTGTTGTTTCGTATGCATGAACTAACTATTTTTGTTTGTAATCGGTATCAGAGCTGTAAATTGGGTAATTGAAGAAGAACACAATGACCAATTGAAATTCAATTCTCAATTGAAATTTGTTTAAATTAACAATTAAAATTCAATTCTTGATTGGAATTTTTTTAAATTAACAAATGAATTTATTTGTTCCAAAATTAAGCGATAACTGATTGATTGTTTTGTTCTTTTCCTGTTCTTTTGTATTTGTTGATTGAAAAAAAAAACAAGCGAAACATCAATAAAATCGATCAATTATTGCTTCATTTGAATCAATCGAATTCACTTGTGAATTGGAGAGGAATTCAATTAAGAATTCAATTTAATTTTGAATTGAAGATTATACCAATTAAGAAAAGAATTTCAATTCAGAATTAAGTTTTAATTGTTAATTGAACGGTAATTCAATTGAGTTTTAATTGAATTACTTCCAACCCTGCTCAGTATTATTGTCTTAATTTACCCTCAACGGATTCAGCTTTATAACATAATGAAGAATGACTCAATCAATCAAAATAGTGAAAATATAGTCTTGAAGTATTATGTCCAATTATACTCGATTGGAAAAATGTTCAAATTTATGTATAGGATTTGTAAATAATTATATATAAACCATATCAAATTGTATATAAATTATATACAATGTTGAAAATCTTTCAACTCGGATATGTATGCGTTCAGATGAATTGATTGTTGTCAATAGATTCAAATCTCTAATTCTTCTAACACAACCATTCCACACTTTACATTCAATTCACTTCAACATACAACGAACAAGCATACTGAACATGCTTTGCATGCTGAAAACCTCCTAAACAGATTTATTTTAAGCGCTTTTGAGGTGCAAAAGTAGGCTTCAGAGCTGTCTCGACTGCGTTTTAAAATATATGCCAAACAAAATATTGAATTCTGAATTTACGAATTCAGAAACATCAGTTCGGTTGGAAGCAAAACGGAGGAACTGACTTGAAATAGCGAGTGATAAAACGACATCAGTATTCTTTCAGATGGTCGCTCAGATATTAAAACGTCTTAGTTCTTTCTACAGCAGACGAGAATCATTTGAATCGTGAGAAAATCGATCGTAATACTCTTTCTTTTCTTCAACGTTAAGAGTTTTAATCCGATCACAGAGTTCGGTGAACTACTTATGGAGCAGCACTTCGTTGTTCTCCAATATTTTACGTTAAACGCTGCACTGAGAAAAATGGGTGGTTGCAACACCCACCTTGGTGGTTCATGAAATGGCCCAACAATTTTTAATTGCTCGTCACAATACATTCTTTGAATTTTTTCCCCAGCTTTAAAGTATCCTACACGGAAAAAAGAAAATAGAGAAACTTAGCTTGTAGGATGACAACGTGTCGCTTCGAGTCTTTGAATGGAAATTTTTACAAAATGAATTGTCAAATAATTCACATGACAAGAGGAGAATCTATTCTTGTCTCATAATGTGAATTATTTGACAATTCATTTTGTAAAAATTTCCATTTAAAGACTCGAAGCGACGCGTTGTCATCCTACAGGTGAATTTCTTCATTTTATTTTTTGCGTGCTTTGTTATTTCCAAGTACTTGATATTTTTATTTTCTTCAATATGTCAACATTTTTACACATTTTATATTACAATCGGATTTGGATTAAACATCATCGCTTTTCCGACTTTCACAACTTAAAACCATTTATAGGATACTCGAAGTTCGTTGAATTAGGAATACCTTACGCTACGAAGAAGGTAACCCATATTCGTGGCATGATATATACATGAATATCTTCTAGAATGACTGGAAAATATTTCATACATCCACCGGAGTCAAGGATGATTATCCTCTCGAGGAATAGCGAATACTCTGTTTCTCAGTGTTTCATCGTTTACGGAGTTTTCGTAATGAGGGAGAAGTGCACGTTCGTTTGTGACTATCCTGCTCGCCCATATTATTCTGTGTTAAATGGAATTACAGCATGTCAGCACTAATGAAGATGTAAGAAATATACCATAAAAAACTACGAAAATTATCCATCAATTATCCTATTAGTCTCTATGATTCCTATTCATTAGTACAGACATTTTGGCTTCCTGATGGTTAAAATATTTAGGAACAACAAATCTCAATCGATAGACTGTTTTTCAAATGTAAATAATATGTGAGGGAGAATATTGAGATACAGTGCCGAGCATAACATATTCAAATCTCTCGATCGTATGAATGAATCCACCACAGGTGCACAAAGTGGTATCAAGATTTGATTACAAACATCCACTTCACGTTATCATGCAAGGACAAAAAACCTCTACTCCAGTCGTAATAAGATGTTATAAAAGAAAAGAAATATAGCGTGGAGTTTACGTTATATTACCAATTCAAATACCCAAGTAGCTCCACCATATCTATATAGAGCTCCTTGCTGACTGGATTAAAATGTCAAGCTGGCGTTATTGGCCCAGCAATATACAGAATTCATTCGACGCGTGAATTATGTAGATGCCGTTGTGCACCGTCGCGTTGTACTGTTATCGACAAAATCGGGTCACAAAATAGTAACAAGAGTATACCAAACGTAGGATTGTTTGTGCCATAGCAGGGATAGTAATAGTAGTAAAAGTACTTGTCATAAGGTGTTGGTAGCGACAGAGTAGTAGTAGTAGTAATGATTCTACGAGCCAGGGTTACGGTGGAGTGCCAAGAGCGGCAATGTTCACCCGTGGGGTGTCACGTCGAAATGTATCCTTAATATTAACCCCGTTCGAGACGTGCATATGACTGTACACCTTCATTCGATGAATTCTGTACGTGCAAGGTGTGCGGTGAAATGAATCACTACGAGCATAACTTCCACCGGATAAGAAAATCACTTTTTGGAGATATGAACAGGAGATATGTGTTCATAAGAAACTATATACAATATTGAAATTCCAATCATTGACATTCATTCCAATTTTAGTTTCTTTGAGTGAAATGATGAATCTTTATGGATCAGTTATTCCTTATCTTCGTTCATTCTTTCCTCAAATTCGAAGTAGAAATGAGCTCTTCCTACTTTTATTCGGAAATAATCATCCCCGAGGAATTATCTGGATCTTTTATGGATTGTGATATAACAATTTATGTGAACGCATCGGGAGAAAACTTCAAAAATCGACAAAAACTTGTGAAAAAGTTCAATAACTCCTAGAAATTCTATTCATCCTTCTATCTGTTCACTTTCTTCTCCTTTTCGCTTCACGTATCTCGGTCAACGCAGTTTATGACTTTTGATTATCCCAACGATATCCAGAATCCAATAAAAGTTATGCAATTCAAGATTATCACGTGCTGTTCATTCATTGCCCTCTTTGGTTCTTATAGGATCTGAAATATTTTTCTCGACTCTGTAGTTATAGATATTAAACATTTCTTTGCTGTATAGGGTGTGATATTGAACTTATCAAACATTGTGTAGAACGGAGAAGAAAGCAGTACCCTATAGGGTACCCATGTGGAGATCAAAACTCGACCCTACACTATCGCTGTATACGGAGGGAAAAATTCAGCTAAAGCAGGCGAGTGGCTGGGAAGGACACGAACAGCGATTAAATTAGCCCTTGCAACTAAATTTCAACTGTCACAGCAAATATTTTAGCTATGAATGCACACTGAGAGAAATTGCTTAGTTGCATGATCAGAAATACTTTAGTTAATGATCTTTTAGTTGATTTGAATAAATCTTTATTTGATATAAATAAAAATTTGTTTGCGGTAGCAAAAACAATGATTTGGCGTCTATTCATTTTAAACAAAAAAATTCAGTTAATAGTAGCATAATTCATTTGTGACAACTAACAATTACTTGGTTATCTGTATTACGCATGCGCTGACTCTCATTTCATCATTTTCAATTTTTTCACTGGCATTTCCACCCATGTATATTTTTCAACGAAACGCCTGCAATCGCGTGCAACGGCGATATGGAATTTTGGATTTTATTGTTGGAAGAATAGATTACTCCATAGCAGAAGTTTTCAATTTCATTGGTTCAAAGGTTCTTGGAACGTTTTGTCTGAAGAATATTCGTACAAAATCTTTTTTTATGCAGTGAAATTGTGCTAAAATATGGAGCAAGTGGAAATCCAAACAATTTTTCAGAATCTCTCCTGACTGAATATCCTCAGCAACAATCATTTTAGTTATTCTCCAGACCTTGCAAGACCTTACGCCACCCTTGCGAGGGACTTTCAAGGCCTAGCAAGGCCTTGTAATAACCTAGAAAATCACTGGAGTCATTTCTAGCAAGGTTGTTTAGTGATTCCTGGTATATATTTGATTTTCAATAACCAACAATATTTCAGTACAATCATATTTTATCGACTAAATAATTTGGTTGGAATAACATTTTGATTTACTTGAAATATTTGGTTAGCACAACGTCAAAATATTTATTTGTGAGAAGTGAAAGTTTTACTCAATCCAACTGAATTCAATTAACTAAACAAAATGCGTTGATTTGAATAAAAGTCTAGCTGTATGATATATGAATAAATTATTTTGCTGCTGTGGCTAGCATTCAGTTACAGCAACTATGTGATTTTTCTCAGTGTAATCCGGAAAGTCCTGTTGTATTTTTTTTTCAGTGCATTTGGACAAATTAAGAAAATTGACGGAATCACCGCTGAAATTGGATTTCAAATCTATTGAATTTATACGTTGAAGTTTTTTACTTTTGGAATCGTATCGATCTGTGATCGAACCACCCAGTGGTTCTCCTCGATATCTCCGACCGTAACTACCCAGCTAACCAAAGCTGATAAATAACTGGTCAATCATCACCCAATGAGATTGGGTGGGATTGATCAATGATTGTCCATTATTGTGTCCGCATTGGCGATTTGGCAATTATTGGACAATTATTTTGGTTTGAGAATGATCGATAATTGACCAATAACTCGTTATTGATTGATATATACTATAGAACTTTGAATCACTTTGAAATACTAATATAATAACTTGAGTGTGAAAGAATTTTGTTCAAATTTGTTGAACATTTGTTTTGAATTTTTTCATTTCAAAACTGTGATGACGGCACTGTGAAACTGAATCCGTTCATTCAACATTATAATATATAATTATCCACAATTTGCGTATTGCTAATTCAAATAGAAATTATAACCCGAAACCACACTTCTTGATTAGAATGGAGTTCAATCGGTTCACTCAGTTATATTAATAATAGGAATTTGCATCCATGCTCCGAAATTGAAATTCAAACCGAAATTGAAGTTATGAATAACCTCAATTCATCGCGACACTTTTACCACGCCACGAATAATACAAAATTCGACAAGTTGCGATCACTGATACGACGAAGATGAATGAATCGATAAATCACAACAATTTTTTGTGATAAACAATACATAATAAATAATTCTATCCTATTAACATGACATGACCAATGCAAAATTCCATATTACCGATAGAAAATAAGTGATGTTTTACATTTCCAGATTTTCGATTATCGCGTATGTTGAATGATCAATTTTTGGTCAATGCTATGGACCACGAGATTGATCGATAAATGTCCTGTTCTATGTCCGCATCAGTGACCAACAATTGGCCCTTCAAAAATGATTAATTTTTGATCAATCATTATCCAATGAATGGACATGCGCATAAAGATCCTACATAATTCCCAAATAATTGATCAATTATTAGCCAATGTCATTGGAATCAATCAAATTGACTAATGATTGGAACCAATCCATGGTTGGCTGGGTACACATGTTTATGAGATCAACCCCTCTCTGAGTACAATTTATTATCCACGCAATCTTGGTTGAATGATTTTCTTCCTTTTATTCCGCAATAGACTCTATGAGCTATGACACTCCGCCCTGAAGGGATGTGACAGTAGCTCACTCACATAAATCTCCAATGTTCACATAATTTTTATTACAACTGCTCACATTTTATACGAAAAGCAACTTGAAGACAAGAAAATCTCATTGAATTTCATATTGTAACTGACGTAACCGTCCGATTATCGAATTGATTCGATTACATCCGTGCACCGCAACCAAACAAATTCTCTCGTCAATCCATTGTCACCCCTGATCGATACCCCTCATTCATGGGATGATAAGTTAGCGTTTGTTTCCGAATGAATGGAGTTGGGAATGAATCATAATAAATACAGTAAACTCTATTAATACAAACGAAAGTATGAGATGTTATGACTCTTTTTCACGGTGGAAATTCTCTAGAGAGTTCTGACGACGAAGAGCAGGAAGAAACACGTAAACCAACGTGAGATTAATTCAACCGACGATGAATCTGCTGTGTTCACAAAGTATAGTTGTGGCATGGGCTTAAACGTATGCCACGGGTTTTATACACCGAGGAATAAAATCAAGTTTCGTTCCACGTCCATGAATCCATGAGCAAGCGAGCAGCGAGTATTCACTTGTGAATGCATATATAGGTATGTATATTATGTAGATTGTTGGTGTTGTTTTATAATCGTCATCTTTTTCTGTACTCTCCCATGGAGTGTATTATTCGCGAAGGAATAAACTCAGATGTAATTTCTGGGCCCGTTTGAATCACGGACGTAGTCCGAAAAGAGTAAATCGCAGTGAATGGACGTGGTTGTCGCCAAACAGGCGCAACGCATCTCGACGCGCACTGACTGTACTCCTTCCACCACCAGTATCATCGCCACCACTAACGTCACCGTTCACCAAGGGAGAGAAAGAGCTTTCGGGGTACATGTAAAATGCATGTCGCATAATGCGATACAATGTATATCCAGGTTCAAAGTACAAAACTAAGGGTATAAAAGATATAAGGGGATAAAGCTGAGTGAAACGTGATTAAGCGAATTTTGTTCTGTAATCTCATCGCACATCGGCCTTCGTTATACTCATTATAAATATCTTGTAGACCAGTTGTCGGAGTCTATGAATAGTTATTTCGTAATACGAGATAGACGTATACTTTCATACCGGTATCACATTATATCGAATAAAACATGGACATAATGTTTCTTGTTGAAATCCTAGAGAGGGTAATTCTTATCGTAATAAATACGCGTACAGTGGATGACTGAATTCTACATCTTTTACCCATCATATCCTTGGTAATGAAACATAATGTTGGACTCCGCGATGTCCCTACACGGGAAGGAATGATGTGGTTGATATTTGGATAGCTCAAAATTAACTGTGGTAACAATCGTTATTGCTACAGGAGCTAAAATTTAGCTTTTGCAGCAATTTCCTCCGCTATTTAAATATCAAATACACGAAATAACTACCACAGCTAATTACTAGCTACCATAGCGAATTATTTTTTTCCGTGTACTCTCGTCTACTATGACGACAAAGTCTTCAACACATACATGTACAAGAAAATTCCTACTAATTCACCATAAATCTTTTAACGATGTGTAAAAAACAATCCTGAAAAATGGGAATAATTGTAACATATTTCTGTTTGAATATTTTATACATCACATGGACGTTAACGTCCTACACAGGAGTAGGAAAATTCATATGATTTGTTTGTAGAAGAGATCTAAATTTTCTTTTTACAGTGCCGTTGAAATATTGCGGTTCATACTTCCGATATAAAAACAAAGAGGAAATCACATAAAATTAGCAGCGCACGTAAGATCGCGGAGAAAAAAAATCATATATCTCTTATTTACGATCGAAGAACGATCACCTCGATGCGTGTACGGAGAAGGATGGCAGAAGAAAGCATAAAAAGTTCATAGCTGTATAAAACGTCTTTGTAGGTATTAGATATTTGGTACCGTTGTGGATTGAAATTCGACGATAAATGTCGAATGTTCAATCAAATATATGATTGAAATCCTAAAAGAATCATATCCAATAAAAAGTTCATTCATATTTTCACAAATTGAAATCCTTATTCTCATCTCTCGTCTTCAATGCTGGTTCCTTCGTAACTCAGTTATTCACACTCTTAGATATTTATGACATCATATTCTATGCTTCACGTTGGAAAATACAGGGTGGCGCAAAAGTCTGGAAACACCCCCATAACTCTTGAACAGGGCATGATAATTGGATCAAATTTCTTTCGAATTGAAAGAGGGGTCAAGGGCTGTCTCAACGGGGGACTTTGAGTTCCCCAGCCCTGTAGGGGACGATGAGAGGGGAAGGGGGGCCAAAATCTCAAATGAGACGGAAGGGCTTGTGATACGTCATTCGATAGGGTTTGCCAATCCAAATCCAGCGGTTTGTTGTTTTTTGAAATCGGATGATTTTTTGCTAAGTCATCATAATTTTAATACTCTGATGTGGCAAAGTCTGGAAACACCCCCATAACTTTTGAACGGGGCATGATAATTGGGTCAAATTTTTTTTTAATCAAAGGAGGGATATAGGGCTATGTTAACGGGGGACCTTGAGTTCCCCAGCCCTGTAGAGGGCGTTGGGGGCGGGGGGAACGGGGCGAAAATCTCAAATAAGACGGGGAGGCTTGTGATACGTCATTCGATAGGGTTTCCCAATCCAAATCCAGCGGTTTTTTGTTTTTCGAAATCGGATCATTTTTCGCTGAGTTATCGTAATTTTGATACTCTGATGTGGCAAAGTCTGGAAACACCCCCTTAACTTTTGAACGGAGCATGATCATTGGATCAAATTTTTCTCGAATCGGAGGTTATTTCTATCCCAATCTTGGCGTTACCCAGAATCAACGGCGTGGACGTGTCGGGAATCTGATTCCTTGTGTGTGTGTGTGTGTGTGTGTGGGTGGTTGTGTATGATTGTGAGTGTGTGTGTTCGAGCATGTGTGTGGTTGTCTGTGGGCGTCGGTGTGTGTGGGTATGGGTGGTTGTGTGTGGGTCGCACAGGCCCATACGACCGAACCACCCACCCACCCTCACACACACACACACACACACACACACTCACACACATGCACACACACACAAGGAATCAGGTTCCCGCCACGTCCACGCCGTTGATTCTGGGTAATACGAAGATTGAGATAAGAAAACCTCCGATTGAAAAAAAATTTGATGCAATTATCATGCCCCGTTCAAAAGTTATGGGGGTGTTTCCAGACTTTGCCACATCGGAGTATTAAAATTACAATAACTCAGCGAAAAATGATCCGATTTCAAAAAACAAAGAATCGCTGGATTCGGGTTGAGAGCCCCTAACGAATGACGTATCACAAGCCCTCCCGTCTCATTTGAGATTTTGGCCCCCCTTCCCCTCTCATCATCCCCTACAGGGCTGGGGAACTCAAAGTCCCCCGTTGAGATAGCCCTTGACCCCTCCTTCAATTCAAAGAAAATTTGATCCAATTATCATGCCCCGTTCAAAAGTTATGGGGATGTTTCCAGACTTTTGTGCCACCCTGTATATAGAAGATATTTAGAACATGGTTAGTCAAAAGACGAATGTTGACTATAGTCATATACGCATGAAGAAGAAATCAGATCAATTTATTTGTTAATCAACGTTTTCTCAAGCTTTGTCCATCGCCTAATCTTCGAACATTACCCAAGCGACAGCGCGTTTTTGAAAGTAGAAAGAAGCAAAGTTGTAGAGAATAAAATTTTTCACGAAAGAGTTCGCCACGGTGTGCGTCTATTATCAAAGGTTTGAGCGTAAGAGGCTTTCAATTAATTCTCTTTGGTCTTCGCCAAACGGTCGATTTTCTTTTATGTTCGAACTATTACTGACTATGACAGATGACATTCTGCGAGATACTGTATTTTCTACCAGCTTTTCTTGTTAAGGGCCTGTAGAGAGAATATTTTCAACACCAATAGGAAATAAATGCAGTTACCACACGGGAGAGTGTTTGTCCTCAGTTGATGGTAGCAATTTGAGTATCATGGAGCCAATGTTTTATTCAGGATTGCCTCAATGTTGATAACTAATTTAATCATTTCGAAACAGCTTATTTTAGATATTTAGGCCAATACTTGATGTCCTATACACTGTGAGGATACTGAAAAAAATGGCCTAATCCTTATCTAAATTCCTTCGAGTGAAAATTCATTCTGAAGGAATGAAGTCGGGGAGAGTGAAGATTTCCAAGAGTGCAATATTCACTTCGTCCCGAAAATGCAAGATTTGGACTCTCCAAAAAGTAAATAGTCACATCAAGAAATTTAGAGAGCACACTGTAAAAAATTGGCGGTGTTGGAAAAAATTCCGCCAAATAGTGTTGTTTCAACACCCCATGGTGTCATTTTCACACCGTAAAGTGTCATTCTAACATTGTTTGGTGTTATTCTGATACCGATTTTGGGGTGGACTTGTATAGAATCCACGTTGTGTCAATTCTGTGGTGATTCTGACACCGTTTTGATACCGCTTTTTCCACAGTGCACTAACCGCAATACTTCCAACTGAAAAGAAAAATTGTAATTGAATTCTAATTTTTTTTAATGACCCTACGACCGCTTATATCCCGGGAAGGAATTTCTTTAGAATTCGTTATTCTTCGGAAGGAAATATAATCCTACAATTAAATGTCATGGAGGAAAACAGTGTGTAAACATTTATGGGAAAAATGTTGTCAGAGTGTAGTTTATCAAGCTCCAAGATTGTCTCTTTAAAATGCACATTGTAAGTTAATTTTTGCCATGATTTTCAAGAACTAATTGAGAATTCATACATTCATTTCGATGCTTGGAAAAACAAAATTATATTCTAAGAATATTCATGGAGCCCAAGTGAAAGTTTGTATTTTCAACTACAGAAATTCAAGAATGAATCATTCATGAAGAAGAAAATCATTAAGAAGATACTTTAATGAATTGGAAATTTTGTGGATAAGACTGGTGAAATCTTTCATTTAAGACTATTATGTTCGATTCAGATACAAATTTTAAACTAACCAAAAACGGTTCAGTGAATCACTTCCGAATTGACGATATAAATGCGGTTTTAAACACGTAACAAGATTTCACTGGAATTCTCATGAATACGGGGTGTTTTGAAATTGAATATTCATATAATTACATGGAGAAAGAACACACAATACCAGGCGTGTCGAATATATTGTTTTGAGTACATGTTATCTTATAATAATCAGTAATTAAAGTAATCCCGTGATACGGTATTTTATAAAGGCATAACTTACATTGAAATTGATGTACCATTCAGGTTGTTTGATGAATTCATATCAAATTCAATGATTTTATTCACAAAAGTCTATCCGGGAAAGATATTCAAAACAGGCAAAAGGAAACTATACAAGAGAAATCTCATGAGATTTCCTATCACTTATTAGCAAAAGTAGAATTGTAATTGGTCGAATGGTATAAATATTTACTCAAGTAAGATTCACAAAGTGTCGTGGATAAGGTAATTGCATCAAACCTTCGGATCCCTCAGGACATCAAATTCAACGGATTTAATTTGGATAATTGAAAATGCAAGCGTTAGGTTGGTAATACGAGTAAGGCAATTGCGTCGATTCTACAGAACTGTTTTAAAGGAGATATTACTGTCTCGTCATTCTCTCAATCCTCTGCAGTTCACCAGATGAGTCAATTTAGAAATTCTGATCTGATAAAAAAAACTCTAAAACAATAAAAAAAGAACATGTAACACCCTGAATCATTAAAATCACTGAAATATAAAATCGATACGTGAATCTCAAATTCACGTTCGATTCAAATATGGAAAACTTCCAAGGAATATTATTTCCACTATTCTATCAAGAATAGATGGTATCATTTGCGGAGTATACGTTTCAATCGCTTCTTCTTCTTTTTTATACTTTCTCTTTTAATTACCTTCGTTTGATTATCATTTAAAATCGATTCCAAAACGGTTGGGATTGAATTGCTGCCAAGATAATCTCCATCAATCTTCCTGTAGAATCTGACAAACATGTTCAGACACGAATTACAGTATCTGTCTTATTCATGGAGTGAATTGGTCCCATTTGCCGATCTATACTACAGAATACACTTTGTATTTCAAGTCTCACGGATGCCTTTGAATTAAACAATTCATTCGCGCTGTGACCTATAAAAGTCATTTCACACATTTTTGTTTTCATGTAAAGACGATTTTTACTGAAATTACATATAACCTTGCTGTCTAAAATTGAAATTATAATTTCAATTATTCCTCTGATAACTGAAATTACTCAAATATAAATATAGGCCCAGGTAATTGCGTGACTGATCATTCTTACTTATATTCCACTTACTTTTCCCACTGCTATCCTCGACAACCCTATTGTCAAATATTATTTTTGATTGTCAATAATCATATAATAATTTCATATTATGAAGTGTGATGTGATTATCGCAATGATTAGTCCTGACATAAATAATGTACAATATGCATGAATCTCAATGTGATTCTAAAAGAATAAATGTATTAAACAGAATATAAAAGTAAGAAACGAGGAGTCTTTGAGATGTACACACTGTATAGAGTGTAGGCAAGGTGAATATCAACCCTGTATAGATGGGCGTTAATATAAATACATGAATCTCTATTTGAAATGATACAACTCGTCCCTCTTTCCATTTTCTTTGCCGTCAAATAAAGAAGAAACCAATGAGAAAGCGCTAGATCCTCTGTAGGGAAAAAGCGGATAAACCGAAGCGATAAAAAAAATAACTACTTCCTTTTCATTCTGGTCTCACAATAGAGTATGTACTGTGAATTGCTCGAGGAAGAATTCATTATGTTCATTAATAATCCGAGAACTGATCAAATAATCTCCATCTTCTGTCCTGAAAACATTGCACCAGATTGTAATCAGCTCACAATAGTTGTTCCTCTTTTTCAATTTTTATCCTGAATATGCACCTCTTTTAATGAACTTCCTTCTTATTATCTTAATAGAACCACGGTGAGTTTCACAATTAAACCCCCGAGTTTATAATGTGATAAACACTTTCTGTTTTTTTTTCATTTTTGTTTTTTGTCGCAATTTGAAGAAGCGAAAATCTGGCGACTTTCCATGATAAAGCTCCTTTTGGTACTTCATTACCAGATACAACTGCATCTTCAACTGGAGGCTGAATGATTGTTAATTCAATAATCACATCAATACTTCGAAGAAAATAAATAATTCATAAAAACAAGGATAATATTGGTTATCAACAACATCTGATTCTTTTTATTCATCAAAGTATTGGAGAAATAATGAGGAGGTGATATTTGTCATACATTCAATAACGCAAGAATTAATTCATTCATTTCTTATACTCATGCGATCGATAATGCTCAAGAAGGATTACACCCTTTTCCTTGATAATTTCATGTAACAATATCCTTTATTCCATCAAAGCAATCCAATATTTATGAAGTGAATTATAACACGGAGGATCAAATGACCAATTAAAATCATGAATGACGAATCCTTTGAGAATTCAAAGACGGATTAAAATCACGGAAAAGTACTTTGGTTACAAAATCTTATCAAAAAAACAGTGTCATCGATTGAATTATATTTCAAATAAGAATTCAAGCTTGGTACTTGAGTTTCTAGGAAAGATTCTTCCATCAAATTTTTATGGAAATTATCGTCATTAAACTCAAATCACAATGAATATAATTTAGAAAATGTAAGAAAATATCTCATCGTACGAAATATTGAAATATGAATATTATATCTCATAACAGAAATCGATGAGATTGCAAAGTGATTGGAGATTTATTTGAAATGTATGCGTCATCAATTCAGAATGAGTGTCTATTTTATTTCATTTTGTCTGATTCTCAGTTTGAATTCTTCTACCATGGAATTTGAAGAGGATGTTCAGCTTGACGATTCAGGTCTGTCGCAGAATATCGTATCAACTTGTTTCCTCTTTCCTTACGCTTCGCAAACCACATTCTTCTATTATCTCAACTCCTCTACTTTCCCCTTCTCAACATTCCAATCTTGAGAAATTATCAAATTTTCTTCCCCTTTGCATATTTTATCACCTCCGCTGTATTCCCACCTACTCCTCTAGGTTTTCATACTCATCGCCTGAGGTGGGCATGTACACTTCGAAGATGACTATGTTCCTCGCTAGGGTCTCGATCTTAATCATGATTGCTGTTGCGTTCAATCGTGAATAACTCTTCACTCTTCTACGTGTGTCTTTTATGTTTTTATATCAAGTCCCTGAAATTTTTCAACTTTCACCAGATGAAATATTTTTCTTTTCAGTCGTGTTTTCTTCTGACTATCTCTATCTATATGTATGTTCTATATACCCAGCTTGTGATGGATCCGAAACACTTTTACTATCTGCATAATGGCTGTAACATCGGAGGAGTTATTTTGTTGACATTTCTCTGGACTCGCTTCATCTAAATACTTTTTTCCACTTCATGATAAATGGAGGCACAATACACTGGAAAAAATATTTATTTGTCCTCTCTCCATAAAATATTGATTTCTAGAAATTAAATATTCAATTGGATGCAAAAATTGATTACTTCTCAATCAGAAGAATCCGAATAATGCCAATGTTGACAACAGGTGCAGTACAGTGCCATTATTGGGTCTTTAACACTTGGCCAACACGTACGGGATCAATACTGGATACAAACACCGAGAGAAGAAGCATGCTTTACAGGCAAGGAGCCCTTCACGCTTCTGACGCTGTTGTCATAGCGTGCCTTTAACGCATGGCGACATGCTTAGAAGGCATGGGACTAATACTCAAAAAGCATGGGCTCGTGCGTTCAACGCACGTTATAACAAATGCTTTAGAAGCGTGAAGTACTCCCTTGCGTTTAGAGCATGCTTTTTCTCTCGATGTAGAAATACAGTACTATGCTTGTACTGATAAACCAGTACTGAGAGCTTAATGCCGGCCAGGTACTGATCCAGTACAGACACTGCACTGATTGCGGAAAATAGTATTGG
This sequence comes from Gonatopus flavifemur, assembly GCA_018340375.1. Lineage (NCBI taxonomy): Eukaryota > Metazoa > Arthropoda > Insecta > Hymenoptera > Dryinidae > Gonatopus > Gonatopus flavifemur. The sequence continues at coordinate 41,258,618 of JAFFJZ010000003.1, read as the reverse complement.
TATTCAATCCCCAGTACAGGAAAGCGTTATCATCCTAGACAAATGCCAGTACCATGTCAGTCTTAGAAAATACTCCCATGTGGAAATAGCCAGAGTTGCCAAATGGCGCGGTACTGGTCAAGTTGCACTTGCCAGACTTCGGCAGAAATAACTATGCCCATTCAGAATCATTACAGTTTTTCAACTGGCGCCAAATGGTAGCCGGATTTCAGACAGTACTAGCTTGCGCGGTCAGACGGTCTTGAGCTAGTATCGAATTAATAATGTTCGGAGAATACCCTACAGAAGACCATACAGAAACGGAACCGTGCCAGTACCGAATCAGAGTTATTTGGATGGTAAAATGCGAAAAAAGACGATACTGCACCAGTATCAATGCAACGTTGTTCTAATACGGAATAGATAGTGGATAGGAATTTCACTGATCTTTCCAATAACACGGTTACTTTGACGAGACAACACTGCGCCAGTATTGAGCCAGAATTAGTATTACCATTCATTATGTTCCATAGACGACGTTGTGCCAGTATTGATTAGACTCTGACTGATTACGAAATCGGTAGTCGACTGGCGTTAAAATCACGATCTTAGCAACTTGGCTGTTGTAGTGAGTCGAAGTTTTGCCAACATCAGGCCAGAGTTGGTATGGTCATTCGATATGCTTGGAAGACTGCAATATGCCAGTATTGATAGGACTGTGACTTCATACGAAATCTGTGGTCCAAAATTGTTTTGGTCGTGAGTTAAAAAAGTCGTTCAGCGCATTTTCGAGATCGGCGAGATTATCAAATTTCTTATCTTGTAAATAATTTTCCAATGGCCGGAGAAGATAGTAGTCGGTAGGAGCTAAGTCTGGTGAATACGGTGGATGTGGTAAAACTTCCAAACCCAGCTGCGAAATACAGTCGTGTGTCATCTTAGCTACGCGGGGTCGAGCGTTGTCATGAAGAAGTCGAACTTGAACACGTCTACGCCTTTTTAGTTTGATAATTTCAGCCAGTTTTTACAGTTGTCTAGTGTAAGTCTCCGCCGATATCCTGGTTTCAGCTGGTAGCAATTCGTAATAGAGCAAGCCCTCAGAGTCCTACCAACAATAGAGTAATACTCTCTGTACTCCGCAAGGCAGTTGACTCTGGTTTTTCTCCTTTTGGTAGCCACTGTCGCTTGCGTGTATGGTTAACATAGAGCACTCAACTTTCATCTCCAGTGACGATTTCTCGAAGAAAATTCTTTCTGTTCGAACGATGCAGGAGTGAATGACATATGTACACCCGTGACGCTTTATTTGATTCACTGAGATCGTGTGGTATCCAAGACGACACAACTTTTCTATATCCCATCTCTTGTAAATGTTGGAGAATCGTGGTGTGGCTACAACCGAGTTTGTTGGCTAATTCTCGTGACGACGTGTTAGGCTTTGCCTTTATAAGTGCACGCAGTTTTTCATCGTTAACAGCTGATTTCCTGCCGGACCTGGGTTTTTCTTCAAAAGATGTATCGCCTAAACGAGAACGTTGATACCAACGAGATACAGTTGAATGATGAACAACGTTTGACTTGAAGGCGCTGCAAATACTAGCGGCTGCAGCTCTTGCAGAATGCCCTTGTAGAAATTCGTAATGAGCAATTGCTCGAAGTGCACTTTGTTCCATTCTTGCTCGTACTGACTGCGCGGAACAACTGACTGGTTTATCAACACCGCGGTATGGAAGGTTCTAGACTAATCTCGCATAGACGACTCTCGAATGTTCTCGAATTTTTTTATTAGAAAAAATAGATTGATTGAAAAAAAAGTGTTGCAAGATTTTCTTACCAACCTAATAGTTCCAAAGAATATGTTATGGAGAGAGGACAAATAGACTATTTATTTGGTCAGAAGAATTTGTTTTCAGTGTAACAATGATTCTAGAGTGTCCGTGGAAGTGTGACAATCGAAGTGAAAAAACTACAAAGATGCAATGTCATTAACCGAATAAAAATTTACCATTGGTTCTAGAGTGGCGCAATATAGCCTAAGATTGAGCCTAACTATTGTGAATGCTTGGCGCAATACTAATCTATATTGCCCAATCTTTAGGAGGCCAAGGATTGGAGACAGCTTGCCCCAGGTTTGAACGAATGTTGAGCCAATCGTAGATTGATGAAATCAATTCATTAATTACCAATAAACGTACAGGATTTGTCCATGTTTTGTTCAACATTAATCCTGCATAGATTGTCGAAATTCATGGAAATGTTTTTGCAATTTTTAAATTTATTTTCATTTTTATATGGGTAGGGGCAGAATTGGCGCTAAATTGGTGACAATTTGAAGCCAAGCATTTCTAATGAATGAATGATCCATGAATTGTGCTGTCAGTGTTATTAATTCAGATCCAAAAAGATAATCTACTGTTTATCGTGACCACACTGTAAAAAAAAACTGGAAATTTACTGTGCAACTGGACTGGAAATTTCCAGTGCTAGTACTGGAATATGGATATTCCAGTACATGTACAGAGATTTTGTTGTTACGTTACTGAAAATTTACCAAGCATAACTGAAAATTCAGTCATTGTACTGGAATTTTCAAGTTTGAGATGATGTACTGAAATTTTGCCATGATTTCGCGAAAATTTTACCGGCTCGTACTACAATTTTATAGTTCTTGTGCACCAAAAAAAAATATTCCCTCAAAAAGGACTTGAGAAAAAATTTGGAATTTAGAAAAAAAAACCTAATCGTTGGTATACTGGAATTATACAGGTTTTTAACTGCAATTCTCAGGTTTTGTGATGGAATTTTCCAGTTACTATGCAATTGAATTATACAGGTTTTGAACTGCAATTTTCAGGTCGTGTGATGGAATTTTCCAGTTGCTATGCAACGGAATTTAATCACTGTTGCACTGAAATTTTCCACTTCTATTGGACTTCGTCATTTCTGGCAGGAAAAATTTCAAGTCTTTATATTAAAAATTTCCTGATTGAGATTTTGAATAATAATTGTAATTGTAGCCAATGAAATTGATATATGAGGTTTTTCCAAGACTTATCCTCTTGTGTTCTAGATATGAAGCATATGTAGTAACCCAAGCTGGCCTTCCAACATGTCGCGCTATAGCTCATCGGTTAGGTCTTAGGTTTCAGTTGGTAGGCAGGTAGAAAAGTGTGGGTTCAAATCCTGTTAGGTAGACATGAGTTTCTGTCCATCCAAATGAACGATCAAAAGTTTCTCAATCATCTTGGAACACAAGGACCCTGCAAAATCACTTTGCGTGAGCAATTTTTTTTCAATTTTCATGGATATTTTCAGCATTAATTTTCCAGTACATGTCCTGGAAAAGTCCAGCTCGTGTACTGAAAAATTCCAGTACCGAGGCTCAGAAAATTTCCAGTTTTGATGCGGGAATTCCATAACGTTTGCACTGAATTTTTGCAGTACAAATGTGCTGAAATTTTCCGGTACATGTACAGGTTAATGACTTCCAGTACATGTACTGGAATTTTCCGGTGAAATTTTTTTACAGTGCAGTGCTCACATCGTGAATGATGTGAATCATAATTCCATGGGACATTTATGTTGAAAAAGTGGAGATTAAACTCTTTTGCTTTGTTCGCCATCTTTAATACTTGTTTACCACACTCCACATAAATGAAGTATTAGCCACACTGGGGTGATTTCCATCCCAGCGATAAAAATTGTTATAGCAAATGAACTTTCCAATACTTTTACTGGCCAATTTTTTTAGGAATTATTTACAGTTTTCTTTGAAGGACCTTGTAGGTTTTACAGCCAAAATTCAAATTCAAATAAACTAAAGAATGAAATACAAAAAGAAAACTGAAAAAACGTCTGTTTTCACACGAAATCAATTTTTATTCTTCAATATTTTGAGCTAAAAATTGGAGAACGTACTTTCGGAAATTTACTCTTCGAGGGAGAAATTAGTCCTCCAGGGGCTGCTGAGGAAACAGGATTCATTTTGAAGACTGAAGGGAAGAAATTTGTGAAATAATGAACCATGTGTTTTTATCAAAACTTTCCAATTTACAACTTCCAATAACTGCTGCAGACAGACTAATGGATCCACCGGAATTTTACTACGCCACGGAGTAGTAGTATCTTTTGACTATCGACAGACTTCGCTATGGACCCCGTCGCCCTTAGAAGAAGGTACTTGAAATTGAAGTAGAATGGGGTTTGGGTAGATTTTACCCGAGTGTGGTAAACAAGGGTCAAGAATGTTCTGAGAGAATTTTTCAAAATTGTTATCTGGACTACCAATAGTAGTGGAATTCAACTACTCCCCTGGATACAATCGATTGTAATAATATATTTTGTGGTTGAATTTCCGAGCGCTTGCAAATAAACTACACAGTTTTGGTATACGCAAGTCTGTAAGACCATATGCTATTTTTTTTAACATTCATAGGAAGTAGGAGAATTTTGTTCATATAAGTATGAACATTGTTTGAGGATAATTTCTTTGCAGGTGCAGTGAGAATATTCCACATCATATGACTTTAAACATGTGATTAAAATACTGTGAGTATGTATAACGCCTAATGACTCCTGTTTTAATTAGTTTGTCTCGGAAATGTAACTATGAAAACGTCGAAAAATTGATGTCAATGAATGAAAAATTCAAACTACAATTTTAATTTTCATTACTCCGTACCGTTTCTCAAGGTCTTAATTATTCTTAACTGATGTTCATTATTTTCGCTCGTTTGGACTATATTTTCAAATATTCCTTTTCTGATTCTCAACATTATTAACTCTTCGATAATAGAATAACTATTGAAAATTTGTAGTACATCCTTTGTATGCAGGGTGTCCTAGAATTGATGGACCGTACTGCACAAATATATTATACAGCAAGAATGAAGCATCTTTTCTATTTGACAAAATTTTATTTTAGGCCTGGTTTTTGAGACTTGAATATTTTGAAATTTTTTAAAAAATCCATTTTCAAAAAGATCTTCAGAATACTGCAATTTCACGCTTCTAAATTCAGTGCACGCTGTTCAAACTTATAGCGATATTTAAAATTCTGAATTCGAATTGACTGGAATTCGAGAAATTTCGAACTCCTTTGAACATCAAAGAGAGCTTACCAGGATAATTCAATTATTTATCCTGAAATATATTTTCTTGTAACTAAGAAAATGGTGCTAAATCCAAACGCAGGAACACTGAGAGGAGAAAATTTGCATTGCTCGTATGACAAATCCTTTCGCCGAATTTGAAAAAATCTTGCTGTTTCAGCAAGCACTTGCAGATCAAGCAATTCGGCATTGTAGATATACAGACTGCTAGAAAATTTGCTGAATTAGCAAATATTTTACAAAAACAGCAAAATTTTTGCTGTAATAGCGAATGTTTTGCTAATTCATCCAAGTGGAAGAATTCTCAGAATTTTATATAGTTTTTTTTTATATTATATACCATTCAATATATTTCATATATAAGGTCTGATACAATTATATATAATTTGTATATAATTCTAAACATTTTCCCACACGAATAGCAATATTTCAATTTTTCTGAAATTTGAGACTGTTTGTATCCTCAAAGGTCAACCTCAACTCAAATTTTGCTCATAAAAACGTTGCTCCACTTTGACCTTGTAATATATTCTTGATGTTTGAATCGTTTATAAAAACGGAACGAAAATCCACACTCATGGAATCTGATAAATCATTGGTGTTTAACTTCTCGAATTAACTCTTTGGAACTCGTAACATTGTTTGAAAAATGTATTACAAGATTGTAGATCTCCAACAGCTGAGTGTTTTGTTATTCGATTACCGATTCGTTTGAATAAACGATTCAAACTTCAGCAACATCCTTAAAATTTACTTCTCCAGTATCGTCCACCATCTCCACATTCTACACACTCTAGCAGAAATCAAGTAGATTGACAACCATACAAACATTTCTAACCCATTTTGAACGATGGAGTCTTCCCTAATAATTATTCGGATGAATAATGAACGCAATCGTATCCAGTACTCATGACAATGAGAATTGGGAATTCAATACTGAATTCTTTGAATTCGATCAAACTAATCGAGAAAGCCATATATCTATCTACTGGCAGAGTATTTTCATTCCTCTCCCATGCGTTCCTGTTTCCATCGTTTATATTTTCAGTGGAGAAAATCTCCTTCACAAGCAATTGTATATCAATTGATCGCCGATATGCTTCAATTTTGAACAAAAACTTATTTGAAGCAACCATCGCACGGTTGTGTTTCCTGACCCTCTGAAATCAATTTATCCATTAAAATGAACAACAATGAAAATGTAACAATCGCACTTCTCAGAGCGGAATAATGGACAGTATTCTCCCTAATTACTGAGCTGTGTACACCAAACAGTTGATGAGTTCAACAACAAATTACTCACTTTTCAGCGACGCGAAAAGTCAATGTTGCCGAGGGCATTCGATAAGTAAGAAAGTCTCATTGATCAAATAAACGATGAGAAGACCGTCATTTATGAATAGCGAAGCGCTATAGGCAAAATCTATTAAGATATCTGAAACTTTTGAGATTTGTGAAACGTTCGGGGCATCAAACTTTCACTGGAGTAATGTTTATGTCTCACCTGAAAAATTTTTTATTGAAAATTTATAGGTATGAAAGTCATAGAAGACGTAGCACGTCTTTTACGTGATCATCATTGGAATGTTGCAGACGTATTAGACGAGGAGTGGCAAAAAGAAAGCATTTAAGAGGCACGCAAGATGTTCCATAAAAAGCATGACGAGCTCGGACAATAAAGATTTCATTAAAGAATTTTTCAATAATCCCTGAACAAGTCAGAAAAAGTTTCTGCAACTGATTTTGTAACGTTTTTCTTTCACTTCCACAATGCTCATTTGATTCAACATCTCAAAGTTTCATGTTTACCCAGAGAAGCCAATTTTTTGATTGAAGGAGAGGCTTCTTAGTATTTCATTAAGAATCCACTCCTAGGAATGGATGAACGTATATTCTGTGACACTCCGAAGATATGTCTGTATACATATATTTAGGTTTTAGTTTTGTTCTCTTTCTCCAGCATGTGATTCAGTATCCTCGTCCTTAGGGGACTCTTTATACCCAGAACATAAATAAACGTATTTTCCGTCTCTGCCTTTCTTTTCTACAAAAGTATGGTGTGTCTTTCCCTGGTGACCGTTGTCAAACGCTACACCGCAAAGAGACTATTCGTCCGACCGAGATTCGATTGGGATTCCTCCGACCGATGTATGAAAAAGAAAAAAAGGCAAAAAGTCATTCGCCAACGCTGAACTTTTCGATTCTTCTCTCGTCCTTCCTGATACTGGATGCCTACGGAGACAAAATTGAGATTGTACAACAAAATTGGTAGAGGCTGGACGATATTCTTCGTGTTGATCGGAGGACCTAGGGGAAAGGATGTACTCTTTTCACGTAGTCTCGAGTCGATTGATGCTCGCTTCTCAAAAACCATTTTTTCACATCATAATTTATGCAAGAAACAGAAAAGTTTTCCGTAGGCAAAAAATGGTACGATATCGAACAGCGTAATTTACAAAATTCATCAACCGATATGTTTCGAAAGTTGTGAGATTCGTATTGTTTCATTCTCGTGATACAAACTGTTGAATACTCTAATGAATCATCGATGAACGTAACTGATTTGAAACCCGTGTCCAAGATTAACATCATTCTGATTGCATGAAATCGATAGAAGCCCTGATGATATTCTCTATATTAATCGAGAGACGCCAAAGAGGCGGAATATGTAGTCTCGCAAGACCAAGGTGCCAAAGGAGATCATGAAATGTTTGTCGACAACATTATATCGACGTCAGAGACTATATATCTCCTCAATCAATATAGGGGCACACATATGCACGCACAGCAGGTGTGTATATATATACATATATACACAGGATGATTCAAAATTTACAAACTCTATTCGATAAAGTGTGACATAACATTGATATTTTACTACAAATGGTATGCGACAATTATAACGCGACTTCTGAATCTGTTTTTATATTTTAGATGAATAGAAACACTGTATTCCAGCTACAATTTCACTCCCTCTCCCAAATGGAAGATGAAAATTCACAAGTGACATTTGACATGAATAATTAATAAATTAAATAAATTAGCTATCTCATTATGGGAAAAGAAACGAGATTCAAGAATTGACATCTGAAAAACCAGGGCGAAGACTTGTTCAGCGTTCACTGAACAAGTGGGAGTCTAATCAAAGCAAGTCGAACTCTCAATTCTCCACTCAGGGTGAAAGAATACACATGATTCAACTTAACGCGAAACTCATTCACAATCGGAATAGATAGTGCACATAAAACAAAATTTCCTATTCACACGTAAAAAGTTTCCCCCAGCGAAGAGAACAATCTTCTACTCTTGAGTTTCCATCCCTGGCATTCGTATTCAATGTAAACGAAGAAAATTCATTTCCTGAGAAGGATCATTTCTCACTACCATTAACTTTTGTTTTTAGGATAAAGACAGTGGTAAGACAACTCATGGACGGTAATTGTGAGGTTTGCGAGATGAAATAAGGCGAGTAAAATCGAAGTGAGACGAGACTGACTCTACTTCTACTGTTCTACGATCTTGGTCGGTTGGTTCGCGAGCGTGTCTACAGGTTCCACGCTCATTTCATAGTCAAATTCGCTTAGCCCGGGATATGATTCTCGTGATTCCAGCGTCGGAGTCACGTTATTACGTTCTCACTCCACTCTCTACTGGCCCTGTCCTTCTCTTCCACTTTGGTTCTACCGATTAATTATTCGGAAATCATTTTGGTGTCAGGTCCAATTGAATCTCTTCTCTCGTTGCATTCTCTCCGCAGAAGTACGTCACGTACGGAGGATAAATGCATTTGCCTCACTCACATCGTTTCAGCTCGTGAAAAAGTTATGTCGGCAATTAAACGACCCTGTTATTCACGATTCGTCGGAATATCATCCGTTTCGAATAATAAGCATTGGAAATTATTCGATCACCTATGATTTTCAATGGATTTAATGGTATCCGCGTATGCGGACTGGAAAATAATCATTTCCACCGTTGGGAGAACTGGATTGTATATGATTGCGTGCGAAAATAAATATGTCGCTATAATTGAATTCATATTAAGAGGATTTCGGTTGGTGTAATGTTTTAGTAAAAACTTATGATAATGAGTATTCAAAAAATCATTCATACTTGATGGTATCGTGGTTGAATGAAATTTGAATCTATTCATGGAAGGAAGTGATCGATGCGGTTGAAAAATACTATTCACAATTGAAACTTGTGTTCTTTGAACGCCGCGTTATGTCATTCTCACAACGTTTGGAGTTATTCTGACACCGAATTTCAAAGTGGACTTCTATAGAATCCACGTGGTGTTAGTTCTAACACCACTTTGACACTGCTTTTTTTATAGCGTGGTAAGATTCAACTTTAGGTTTTCAAATTAATTTTTGTAATAGAGTTTTTGAACTTTTATTGAAATTTCTTAGCTAAAATTTTATATTATACGAAATGTTATCCGAATTCACGATATGAATGCCAGAACTCTTACCATTTTTCATTGTTATTTGACCTTCACTTTTGGCGAGTATTCTCGATGCGAGGGTTACGCACGAACGATGGCTTATACGATCCAGGCTCGTTCACTAGCTCTTCTGCATCTATTCGATTCTCCTGTCGCCAGGTCGAATGTTATATACGCTCTTCTGGTTTTGGGGTGTGACCTGTATACTAATTCCTCTTCGTGTATCCGATGGCTGATCCCTTACGCTCGCTATCGCAAAAGGCCTTTACTTTCACGTCACTTACACCCAACCACATTTCTCGTTTAGTAAAGGAATAGGATGATGCGACGGAAGCGACGACAGGTCGGAAGACATAGATGAGATTTTGTTCCCGACATAGGATAGAGACGTAAAGGGGTGAAACAGGAGAAGCTAAATATCAGGAAATTGGCTGGATTGATGAATTTTCTTGTTAAGTTGTATTAGATTTTCAGTATTTGAATAACAAGCAGAGCAATAGAAATCGATTGATCGTCGGACAAGGTTCTAGTTTGAATATCATTTGGTGATAAATTTTGAATTCTCCTTCGTGATTCGAACTGTTCACAAAAATGCAAATTTTCATCATACAAATTCTTTTGTTCAAAATCTCTCACAATTATTGGCACAATATGTTACTTGATTTCAAGAAATAGATCAGGAATAATTTTATTCAAATCTCCCGATTTCGACGACGGCGTGACAAAAAGACGTGAGTGCCAAAAATTATAAAATTGAATTGTGTATATCAAAGACTCAATTTCGGATTTTTTGGCATTTACGCCTTTTTGTCTTAACGTCGATACACGGAAAGACCGGGTCTATTAATATTTAGAAAAATGACTGTCAATTTAGGGAAAACGAGGATCGCTGGAAAATATTCATAGTGAGTCTACTAAAAATTCGTAGTCGATGTATTAACAATTGATAGTTTCACTATGAAAAATACCAATGAAACTATCAACTGTTAATATTTTGACTACAAATTTTTGGTAGACTCACTAGGAATATTTTTTATCGATCCTCTTTTTCCCTAAATTGACAGTCATTTTTCTAAACATTGATAAATTCTCTTTAAATATTAATAGATCCGGTCTTTCCGTGTATTTTGAATTAATTATCGGTAATTCAATATCGAAGAGATGGATATTTCTTTCCCAAGGGCAGTTATCTTGATAAATATTCAAAAATCAATGTTATTCTTTAACTACCCTTCTACGTGAATGAGAAGAAATATTTTTCACTGATATTCAATTCGTGAGGAATGATTTTTGTTTCCTTGTTCAGAAAGAAGAGTGTGAGGATAATCACTTCTTTTCCATAAAAAACGCATTCTCTGTTTCACAGTACTTGCTCGAGGCACAATGGAGCCAACCGGATCTGTCACATCTACCACAAAATGCTATTTATTATATCATACGGACTATCATGTATTCACGTGGTTTTTTCCCTTTCATTTTGTTTGTAACAGTTATTCCTTCCGCACGTTTATCATACCTGAAACGATTGGAACCATTAACACGCATGGGAGGCAACACTATGAAACGATGTTGGAATTTTCGCGCCATAATTTTTAATATTAATTATTAGATGAATGGAAAATTGTTTGTAAAAAATGAGACGCGTTAAAACGTCCAGACCTATAGAATTATGTATATGTTTATGTACATACGCAAACCCCATAGAATATTCTGTTCCCAAACTCACCGAACCGAATATTTATCCATGACAACTACTTTTCTGTATTCAAAAACGTTCCTTACACGGGAAAAATATTATCTGTTTGTTTTTTTTGTTTCAACATCGTAATTTTGGAGGTGAAAGATCGCGGTTGTGGACAATGCTTGTTTTTTTTTGTGTTCTCAATGTAACGTTATAAATTTCAACGTTGTTTTTAATGAAATATGTTGAAAATGGCGGCTTTATTCTTCAAAAGAGAAGAGAACGATGATTGTGAAGATGAGAAATGTAACAATTTCTGCTATGCCGTTAATTGGGGAAGGGATGAAACAAATAAAATTTATGTCTCAACCAAACAGTACAAAGTTGATAATATTTTACTAGAATTCACGTTACTTGGGAAATTTTTTTTTCTGAATGTTCTTGATTGTCAGCTAATCGAATACAAGTTGATGGGATTCAGTGAGTACATAGAATGCATCAGAGCCCAAATAGAAAAACAGAGCTCAACGCGGTAGATTTGGATTTTTGCATTAGTTATAACGTGGAATCGATTTATCCATATACGGCCAGGTGGAGAATTCAATATACACAATAACAATTCAGGTAGACTGAGCGATTGAGCGGCTTAGTCTATTCTCTTTTGGACTTGAATACAATTTGCAAAATGTATATTTCCCTCGGACATGGGAAAAACAAATTAGAGAGAAAATTTGTACCATTGGTGAATGATTCTCTGTGTATGGTCATCACAAATGACGACAATCTGCAGAATCCTCCGGCAATATCAGCTGTGTATTTAACCAATCCGTGAACCGTGGTCCGTATAACACGGTTTATTCAGATGATTCACAGAAAGATGAATTGGGAAAATTTGCTCGTTACTCGCATTGGGCTATTTTTTCCTCTTTTAATTCGCGAAGGTTTGTTAATTAAACTTAATACATAATCAGCCGTATTCATATGCATCAAGCGGAAAAAAATTCTTTACAAATTCCCATTGTAATTCTGCGAACAAATTCTACCATCGATCCGGAGTTGATTTCAATTCACATTGTAGGATAAAATAATCCCTGAAGTTGCGCAAAAACAATTCCTCACTCGATATTGGAGCATAAGATTTAGAATCGTATGAAATACAGATTTTTCAGGCTTGTGTGCGCATAAGTATGTCAACCCGTGAGATTACATACGATGAATTAAATTCACTTGATACGAATAAGAATTATGCCGGAATTGAAATAATCAAGTGGAGCATGGGGGAGAGAATTAAAGTTAGTTAATGATCGAAAGAAAGGAAGATAAATATAATTTTTCCGATACCGAGGGAAAGAACTGAGGTATTCTTTGAAGTAAGGAATAGCGGGAAGTGGACAGAGTCGTATCGTGCAAAGGAAATCAAAGGAATCGATAATTATATGAAGCTTCTGGACAACTCGAATAATAATATAGGTCATGATGAGATATTGAAGAGCATTTAGTGCGGAAAAGAGATCAGATCATCGATGAGAAGATCAAACGAAAATCACAAGGGGAATATGAATGTTCAAAATACTTTTTTTTATAATTAATTGAGAATAATCCTGTTGAAATTAATACAAGATAGAAGTTAATTGTCATTGACAATCGTCGGGATACTTTCTACGGTCAATCTTCCCAGTTTTCATTATAACATATTCCGACGGAGCTCTTCCATCCGTGAAATTACAGGAATGCACAGATATTTTGATAATATTTCGAAATTCGAATTTCTTCCCTTGAGTAGGGAATGAATGAAGAGCTAAGGAAATCTTTCAACATTCATAAAATGTCATCTACGTTCGTGCATACACTTCGTAATCAATTCAACTGCTTTCATTATGTATTCTAATTCGTTCTGATTGATGCGGATATACGCGGAGATACTTCAATTTACCACATTCAGCCATGTGCAGACATATTTAAATATATTAGAGTGTTATACATTTCAATAAATCCACCCATTCCACCATCCATCTATCCAGGAAACACATAAACACACAAACTCCTGCACACGTCAGAAGAAACAAGCTTGAACGGACGTCACCTGCGGCAATGGGGACTTCGCAGTTTGCCAACCTATTTTCCATCCTCTTTCCTCTTATCCCCTTTCATCCTTATCCCGTCATTTTTCTCTACTCCGACTAGGTACAAGAAATCGTAGTTTGATGAGTTTCACAAAAACGTGAAAACGCATACAAAAATCAGTGCATGAGTGGTTTAAACAATCAAAAGCATGAATCACGGAAACAACACAAAGCTCCAGTTATGTGTATTTTCAAATAGAATCGAACAAATGAATAAATAAATCATAATATAATATAATTGATGATTATAAATATTCCATATCGCATACCCTGTTTACCCTGTTACTCTGTGTTCTGAAATGTGAAGACTCGATAGAAAGATCGCAAGTCGTACTCAGTTATTCATGTATTCTCATTGAATATTAAAGAAGATGGAATATGGAACAAATCTGATACTTGATTTAGGCAGGTCTGATGAATTCAATGGTTATCGCTAAAATCCAATCGTACACTCAATGATTTCACCTTGGGAAGTAGCCAAACGCTATCCTGAATCTCAGTAATATTTCCTAAATCCCTACCATTAACATTCAAGCTCGAGAGATTCGCCTGAGCACGACATTGCGCAATCTCCTTCCTCTTTCATCAGAAGATATTGTTTCGGCTTTTCCGTGAGTTCAAAAATTACATTAGGAACTTAATTCCGGATCAAAGGAACATTCAGTCTATGTGATTATGAAGAATTTGAATTCAACATTCATGAATATGTCGTAATCTCAAGTCCAAAATTTTCATGCTTTTTACCCATATAGAAAAATTTTCAACATTTTATATAATTGATACATCATTCAATATAGTTTATATACAATTTTATATAATTATATAAAACTTTGTAAAACGCGATAACTCAGAGCTGAATCAGGTCGAAAAAAGATCAACATCAGAGTGGATGATAATTTTATTATAAAAGGACGAACAGGGTGGAAACAGGGTGCAATCAGGGCAAAAAAGGTACATCTTGATATCGTTTAGATGTCTAGAAGATATCCACAGAAGGCGTTCTGAGAAATCTCCAAAGATATTTTCGAGAAAATCTTCCAAACATCTTTTAGACATTTTTCAGACGTGAGAAAAAAAGTTTTTTCAAGATTTTCAAGAAATGGAATGTTTTTTTCCAAAGTTTGATTTCATCTTTCAGAAGCCATGATCATTAGTCTTTGACAGGAGAGAAAAACAATGTTATTCAATCCCTCTTCAAGTGTTGTTGTTGTGTCAATTTAATAGTTTTCATGAATCCTGACACAGATACACAATGTCCCAAAATTTCAATGCTACGATGTATGATAGTAAATGATTTATTCATGATCGATGATGATGATGACATTCCTATATTTGTAATCGAATTGTTCGAAAATTTTGACTTTTGATTGATAATTGCTCTCTTCGATTGAAAGTTACAAGAATATTAACCCTCCTAGGGTAGACTATTGTTATTTGCCGTTGAGGGTACAATATCAAAGCGATTCCCAGATAGCACGATAGTCCCTTCCGACTTACCGAAGAATTCAGGTTAAAAAATACTCATGTTATTCATGTTTATAACTTCGTAAAGACTTCACTTAGGATACATCGTATCCCAAAAGGATTCTCAAAGAATGCATATCGTAGTTCCTCAACTCTTCGTCACAAAACCATTACGTATTCTATAATAGTGCCCGTTAGGACAGTAAATATGAATTCTAAAACGAATTCGTAAAGAATTCTGTTTCTATCCAAAGTTATTCATAGAGAGTTCTATAATTTGAATCCATCACCAATTCCTGTAGATTCTTTTATGGGAAGTAAATAATACATATTTTCAAGAATTTCATAACCACAAAACATGAATATCGATAATTAATACTTATTGTTTATGAGTAATTTAGAGTAATCATCAAACAGGAATTGATGGAAAGATGAAAGAAGTTTGTTTGGCAAGGCAATTTTATAGGTTAGATAAGGGTGCTCAAGCATGGGAACGAATCAGTGAAATTTTGCTACGTGCTTTTTAAACAATCAGGTGATGATTAGGAATTGTTAATATTCAATCGCTGAGAATGTTGACAAAATTGCACTATAAATGAATTGAGATCCCTAAGTGGTGCTGAAGCATAGTGAAAAATATTATTGTGTTATTGACATTTATACCCACCTAACACATCACAGTCTTTGTAACAAGAACGTTGTTGCAACAAACTGGTTGCGAGTAATTTCACACTCAAGCATGTAACAGGTTACATTACGTCTTTTATATTGATATTCTGTGTTGACTATATCAACAATGTAGACGCAATGATATAATTATAAAACACATGTAATTTAAGCTGTTACATGCTTGAGTGTGAAATTACTCGCAACCAGCTTGTTGCAGTAACGTTCTCGTTACAAAGACTGTGATGCGTTAGGTGGGTAGGTTATCAACTTTATAGTTGGTTATAGGTTATAAGCTTTAAAACGCTGCATTTTTCCACCAATTTTTTTCAGAAACAAATGAAGCGTTTTGATTAAAATGACATGAATTTTCCCAAGGGAAGAGTTTAATTGAAGAACATATTTTTCCTTTGTTGTTTGCTCGGATGCTATTATACATGATATTTCTAACCAAGCAAGTAACCTTGTTATATCCTACAATATTTTCTGAATATTGCTGAATTCTCCTGTATGATTAGATGAATCATTGAAACCCCTCGAACTTACATACTTATATATAAGGGGGTTTGCAAATTAATAATTTGAAAATAATGATATTCAATCATGTATACCCTGGTAAAAAAGTCTCTCTAAATCTCTCTGAAAATTTCACGTTTCAGAGAGATTTAGAAAGAATCAGAGAAATTCAGAGCGATTCAGCGTGGAACAGAGGATTTCAGAGACTAGTGGATTGAGAGAACTTGTGCTTTGAATTTTTCAGAAGGATTCAGAAAAATTCAGAGGAACTCAGAGAGATGCAGGGAAATTCAGAGAGGAACAAATTCAGTAAAATTCTTGGTCCTGCATTTCAGAGGCGTTCAAGGAGTGTTAGACACTTTCAAAGATAGATGAATTCAGAAAGATGTGCGTAGAATTTTTCAGAAATGTTCAGGGGAATTTAGAAAGATTCGGAGTAATTCAGAGAGATTCGGAGGAATTCAGAGAAATTCAGACAGGACTTAATTCAGCTAAATTCTTGGTTCAGGATTCCAGGGGTATTCAGGGAGTGTCAGAGACTCACAGAGACAGGTGAATCAGGAAAAATTGCGCGTGGGATTTTTCAGAAAGATTCAGAGAAATTCAGAGAGGAATTAATTCAGTAAAATTTTTGGTTCAGGATTTCAGGAGTATTCAAGGAATGTCAGAAACTCACAGAGACAGGTGAATTAGGGAAAATATGTGCGTAGAGCTTTTCAGGAATATTCAGAAGAATTTGGAAATGTTCAGCGTAATTCAGCGAAATTCAGAGGAATTCAGAGAAATTCAGAGAGGAATTAATTCAGCTAAATTTTCAGTTCAGGATTTCAGAGGTATTTAGGGAGTGTCAGAGACTCACAGAGACGGGTGAATTAGAAAAAATTGTGCGTGGGATTTTTTAGAAATATTCAGAGGAATTTAGAAAGATTCAGAGTAATCCAGAGAGATTCAGAGAAATTCAGAGGAAGCTTCGAAATCTGAATACATTGAATTCCCGGAGATTTAGAGGAATTCTGAGAGATTCAGAGAAATTTAGAGAAATGCAGAGGAAGCTTTGAAATCTGAATACATTAGATTCCGGGAGATTTATAGAAATTTAGGGAGATCTCAGAGAGATTCAGAGAGATTTTTTTTACCAGGGTAACATAACCTGTACCGATTTATCCCCCTTTTTCAATATTTCTGAATTGGAGGAGAATTCATATATGATTTACATCTGTATTCATTTCAGATTGGTATAGGAATTCATAATCCAGTTCGTTAAGAACTCCTCCGAATGAGTTACGTATTCATTTTGTGTCCCTGAAAGTTTTCAATTTTTCTGTCCTAACGGGCATATGAACTCTATTTGATCTCAGTATGATGACTCGTAAAGACGTCTACAGAAATTGTTAGTATTCGGAACGCACTCATTCAGAATTCTGTGTGCTATCTGGGAATTCTCAATCGCTTATATTTCAGAGTGGAAAAATCATACAGCAATGTGTTTTTTCTTGAAATTGTACACCAGAATCTCAAGAAAACGCCCGTGGAATCCGTTTTTCTCTGCCTATGATAGTTATTTCGATATTTGAAGGAACACAAGAACATTTTTGGAAAAAATCGGTTTTGTTTCAAATTGTTGTACCTTCACCAAAAACCGCAATCATTACCTTCATGAGTAGTCTCTTGGAAGCTGAAGACATGTACTTGAAGGCTACCGGAGCCATTTTCCGATTAGTTTGGGGAAGCATACTTTGATGGAAGTTTGAAAGTCAATGTTTTTCGAAACCTGTTTTCGAAGTATGGAAAATAGGCACTTTTATCCGGTATATTGGGTATAAAATCATTCAAAATTTTTTTTCTTAGTTCAGTTTACAACTGAGAATAGTACATTTCAAAATGATTACCCTTCTGGATGAACAATTGTGATGCTTGTCGTACTTTCGAGCGAGACTCCATCGTTTTGTACCAACGATAAATTTTGAGAATAACGTCTCAATATTCACAAACATACCTCAATGTTACGTTGAGACACTATGACTGTTTATTCTGTACACAAGTAAATATACAGATGAATTGGAAAAATTTACTTACTCTCACTTCGTGACACTCGGGGTACACTATGTGTAAAGTACCTACAATAAATTTTCAAACCTTTGTCAATCTGCAGGTAAAGCAGCAATGAACTGGCTCACAGGTCCCTTCAAAGTAGTTCCCTACAACTGATTTTTGCCCTCCATAACCAACTCCCCACCCTTTCCCTCCCCGAAGACATACGCAAATGTAACTTTGCGCCTGGGTATCCTACACCCAGTGTACCCTTGGAGGGTTGATTTTTAAAAGGGGGGAAAAATAATGTTTTCTGAATTTTCCTCAATTTTTAAGCCCTCATCAATATACGTGGTACGCTAAGCATTGGGTGCCTATTGCATTCGCTCTCGTGGTCTGCGTGGTCTGCGTGGTCTGTACACGGATTTCCCCCTTGTGAATGTTTTCCCTCATCTTTCCCAAATTTCGTTATTGTTCCTCTCAGAACGCAGAGAAAAATATGGTAATTCGACCAGTTTGTAGGGATAGATAGAGGAAACTTGTCTACGGATATCGAAGACTTCAGTGGAAAACTGATGAGTGCCTTTCCGGATATTTGAATGGCGTAATTGTTTCGAAGCTCAATAAATAGTCCGCTTTGAGATGCGAGCAAAGCGAGCATATGTGGGCTTCGCTGTGTTCAAAATGAGCGAAGCAAATTTTGAAAGAGGTCGGATTGCTGAGCGAAGCGAAGCAGTCAGGGAGCGGAGCCCTGTGGTTTTAATTTGCTCTTTGTGTTTTGAAAATGTCAGTATTAGGATATGTGATGATAAGTGAATTATTTACCGTTAATAATAATGAAATTTTTTATGAATCTGCTCGAGAACTACACGGAAAAAAATGTTTAGGTTCATTACGAAGATTTCTTGGTATCCCAGCTAAATAATATCACTGGATTTCGTTGAGATAGAAGTTTAGCTGTAGGGAATAAACTTTATCGCTGATGAAATATATTTTTAACCACTGAAATATTTAGCGATGACGTCTATATTTTCACTCCAAAAGAGCGACTGGATTGTATGGATGCGACACCTAAGCACAATTAGCTGCACAGTCTAGCTAACTAATTGAGCTGTAATAGATAGAATTTTTCACTGGTGTTTCCAAGTGAGCTCACATGGCAGTAGAGGTTATGCATTTTCGAAAGTATTCTAGAAGAGACGTTTAAGATATTTCATGCAATATGAAAAGAACAATTCGAGAAAGATTCTTTCTAAAGAACGAATCACTCTCAAATCTTGTTCTTTCCATGTTGCATAAGACATCTTGGAAATGTTTTTTAGAATACTTTTGGAACTGCCTAACCTCTATCGCTACGTGGGAGGTGCCCAAGCAGCAACAGAATTTCAAAGTATATACGAAGTAGAAACGTTCGTAGAATGCACGGATGAGATACGAAGAACATATAATGAATGTTCATAGAATGTTCGAACGAGACTATTTTAAATATACTTAGAACGTACGCAGTACATTCGAAATCTACGATATACATTCAATCGACGTTCAATCAACGTGCTGTCGTATATTCGGTGACATACGTTCGATAAATATGCATAGCACCTGTAGAACGGTCTCATTCGATTGTGCATAGAACATATTTCGAATATTCGAAGAACTCTCATAGTATATTCTGGTGCTGCTTGGGTGATCATGAATTTCCACTGGAATATGAACATTCTGTTTGCAGCATTCTTCCATCGTGTCAAAACGCTATCAGTCGGCTTGACTCCGGATATCTTGAAATGATATTTTTCAATATCAAAACGTTAATACCATATCATAATTCAAAAGTCAACATAATAGTACTCCGTATATACTTTGAAATTCTGTTGCTGCTTGGGCATGAACTGAATTTCAAAATAAACTCCAATAGCTCCAATTGTTAGATGCTTAGGATAACCTCGATTTTGAATGTCATCATTCGAGCCAAAAGCTTCTGTACTCCTAATCGGAAGCTTATTCCTATACTGCTCGCAGGATTCCAAATATTTCGAATGGATTCAATGAATTCCGAAATATTGGTGAATGAGGTTTATTTCTAGATTATATTTTTCCATTTTGCTGAAGTTGGAGTCGTTTATTGGAACGAATTAATGATCGAATAACACAATATTCAGCTTTTAGAGATCAAAAAATCTTGCGGTGAATCTTTGAACAATATTTCCAGTTCCAAGGAGTGAAATCGAGGAGATAAACGACGATGATTTATCAAATTTTGTGAGTTTGAATTTTCGTTCCGTTTCTATAAACGATTCAAACTTCTAAAACATATTTTTCCATGATTCGTGATGTCTCAGTTGTCACATAACGACCAGCGAAATACTTAACCTCGAAGGAACTTCAATTCATGAATATCTCGAAATTTATTGAATATATTCAAAGTTTGATATTAAGTTTGATCAAGTAACATGAAAATAAACTTTCGATTGTAATGTCTTTGAAGACATTCCATCCATGTAGAGCTGAGATATCGACATATGAGAATTGAACATTTCGCGATACAATCTTCGTGTATTACTGTCGTAAAGTGGTAGAAACCAAAGAAACATTCAAACATTAGCTATCCTCGTTTAGGTGTAGTTCCCAAACTAGGAAGCTGTGTGAGTCATATAATAATAGGAGCCACTCAGAATTATGCTGTATGTTCGTGAATAATAAACTGCATTACAAACAATGATAAATACGTTTTTTAAATTCGTCGTGAATGACAGCTAAACGGTTAATGCATTATAATTATTCCTTCTTGCAGTTGTAAATGAATTTATTGTGAGTCGGGCTATATTCCATCAGCCATATATTTCTTTCTATTACAGTGAAGTCATTTTTCCCCATGTATATATGAAAGTGTTGTTGAGACATTGGAAAAACGGCTGAAAGGTGTCTTCATAACAGACCCAGCCAGCACCAATGATCATTTTGAATTCATGGAGACTTCTCAAAGACTTCTTGAACAGTTCCCGTTATGCGAATTACAATGAGTTCAAGATGAATTCAAACAGTTCACAATGAAAACATATTGAACGCCCGAAAAATCCATTATGTAATCTCGATATGAATTCTTTCTGACCATTAAGTTGTTCGTCAAGAGTTCATTTTGAATACATCAGATTGATATTGAACTCATTGTTAGTCGCATAACGGGAGTTCTTTGTGGGAGCCCCTGTGCTGTCTGGGGATTCGCAAGACAACTCTTGAATTCCTAAAAGATATCTTTTTGTGAAATATGGACAGACCAACCCTGGTAGAAATTTGTCTGGGTGTCCCATTACCATCCACGTACTAGATGGGACCCACGTAGGAGCAACTGGATAACACATTTCAGCCAATTTGATTTTAGTGCCCGAACATTCAGTTGGTTTATGTCGATTTTTCACGCTCCAACTGATCGTACAGTAACATTGATAGTCCATTAACACGGTCAGAGGAATAAAAAGAAGCCCCAACGTTTCAATTTGTCACTCGGGATTATTTTATGGAAATAAATTCAAAAGCAACGTTCTCGACTGGAGAATATATGTCAAAATACATTGTTACCTTATTCATAGGTGTGATTTTATAAAAAAAAAACATGATTTCACATTTCTAATTACCAATTTGAACAAGATTCTAGCAATTCTGTGGGACATCTGGATGGGCACAGGCTAGAAAGTGCGTTACAAAATTAGCTAGGGACCAACCTAACATCTGAGAAAACTAGCTGGGGCCCATCTAATTCCCGATCATAATTCCTACCAGGAAAACTGCTTAATCATGAGAACTCAACGGCTCAATCGAAATTACGATACGTCAAGTTAGAACAACGATGCGATTGACTGTAGTGACCAAATGTTTGGTCCGTCCATATTTCACTATACCAGTTTTCTCCTTGTAATTGTTGAACGTATTCCAGATCTCCTTTAGGAATGTCTCGAAGATACCTTTTGAAAGATAGGGGAGAGTGGCCTAACTCGGACCCCCTTTCCTTCTTATTGCATTAAACTCTCCAATGTTGACTGATCGGCTTGTATTATATGCCGTTGGTAAGATTTTTTAGTTCCTCAAATTTGTCCAAAAAGCTTTTGACCTCTCTCTTATCGTTTCTGAGTTGTGGCTGGAAATAAGAAATGGCGATGAATCGTCTGAATAGAAACAATGGTTCCAACTCGGACCACCCCCTGTTCCAACTCGGACCGCCCATTTTTTGAGCTTTTCATTGCAAATTTCGAATTTTTGAAAGTATGCGTGTGGTTTTTTTTATTAATTCATAGACATCAGTGATTTGTGATGAAAAAAATAAAGTTTTGTCACACGTTGGTCACAATTCTCAATAAGAAAAATAATATACATCATCGTTGAAATAGAGAGGAAACTGACATTCAACAAGAAAAAATTATTCTGAATCCGATGAATCTGTCGTGTTTGACTTAGGAATTCTAGCGTTGATAACTCATATCATTGGTTAAGAAGAGACGTAATCGTGAAATAGATAGAGAGGGTTCATACTGATGCTAATATCGTCTTAATCCTGTTGAAGATGTCGAGAAAATTCATAAAGAAACTGGAATAAAAATCGCCTCGAAACGACAAAACAGTCGGGTCTTTCCATTTTGTGGCGGTTTTCGTCCTACTTTTTCCGAATTTTTCCAAAACCGTCAACAGAGAAGGTAAATTTCACTAGATAGTCTAAACTTCTAGAGCATTCCCCGACTACCGACTATTGATGCTCTTACTTTAACACATTTGCGTTTTGATATGATGAGAAATGCGAAAAAATGGGGCCCGAGTTGGAACCACTGTTGGTAATCCGAGTTGGAACAGAGGTTCTCTCCGAATTTTGCTTCAAATATCACTAAACTTACAGAATAAACCACTAAAATGAATATATCCCCAAAAAGAGTGATGAATACTGATTTGAAAACATTCAACACTCTATTCGAATCGATAATAAAAAACACAATTTTCACGGATTTTTCGGAGATAGAAGATTTTTCGCAGTGATGCTGTAAACACATTATTGTTTGTAAAAAATCGTAATATGAATTGATATTCGTCAACTTGTGGACAAATGATCAGTACCAAATAATGTATCTAGGGATGCATCGGGCAAGCTGATGGAGTTTGAAGTCTTCAAGAAACATAAGGGGTCCGACCTAGAACATGGTCCGAGTTAGACCACTCTCCCCTACCTTTTAGATAACTTGAAGATACCTTTCTCAATATATCTTTTAGATGTCTCTATGTTATGTGGGAAGAGCCAACTTTTATCAAATATATTTCTCAACGTGGATTATACAAACTTCCATTTCGAAATGAAATTGAGATACATCAATTTGTTGCTGTTGAAATAATTCATTTATACGTATACCTACGTGCACTCGTCTTCATAATTGGTACAAGATTAATTTCGTAAATATCTGCACATCAATAGAACAAAGAGGGAGGAGAATGACAAGGTAATGTACGTCGTCAAACGTCTAATTTTGGTAACACAGTATTGCCAGTCAAGGAGTGAACGTATGACGAGAGTGTGTGTGTGTGGACAACCACAAAGGCTTTTGCAGTAATAAACACATATGCACCGATTAATTTACATATACACCAACACGATACAGGAACGCAGGTATGGTATTCATCTGATATAACGACAGGCCATCAGGAAATTCTCGTAAAGCCGAGGCGTTGAACAGACATCTGAACATATCAAGGGGTAGGCTGACGGGAATGACTGTGTTTTACATGTTCAGTGTCGAGGGGAACTAAGAAAAAAATATAAATATTTATTGAAGAGGTAGAAATGAAGTCAATAATTCATTCATATATGTATTTTGATTCAATCCTGAACCGCACGAGATTTCAAAGTCAATTTATTTCATGCATTATGAGTCCTCCACTTATTTGTCCCTTTCCGCAATTTCATCTTGTTTTCCTAGTTATCATAACCAAATCTCAAGTTACTGCAACGATGAATCCTTGACCATTGTGAGCATTTTCCTCAATGTATACGTCCTTAGAACAGGAAGTGATTTAAAACCTGCACAACTCAAACTGTATATCGCCCTTCCAATACAAAAAATGGTTTCCCTGGGGGAAAACAATTAGATCTATTGAGATCTCATCAGATCTGAGTAGATCCGAATTTTGGCTCACAAGATCAGATCTAGATCTATTCAGATATCAATAGATCTAACTAGATCTTGATGGATCTGGTGAGATCTGTGTAGATCTCGTTAGACCTGAATGGAAGATCACATTGATTCTTGTTGAGTAATTAATTGTTCAACCACCAAAAATTTTGTGATATTTTCCCATGCTTTAATTCAAACTTGAACATGTGTTTTGGAGAATACAAGCTGAAACTGCAGTTTTTTAGATCTCGATACATTGGTTCAGATCTGGCCAAAAATTAAATCTGGTGCGATCTAATCTTCTTTTCCCAAGACAATTTTCTTTTATCTGTGCATATTGCGTCTCTGTCCTTGTTAATGTTTCAGAAACATATGCACAGGGTACCTGTTTTTGTAATAATTCATACTCCCTCTCAAAAATATCCAGGCGTCAGCTGATGGCAATTGCCTGAGAAAAAAAGATCATATCTAATAAGATCTATGTAGATCTCTTCAGATCTAAATTTTGGCAAAGATCTCTAAAAATCTCTTGATATCCACTTACATCTTCTGAAGATTTCCGTTTTGCAAGAGATACCAAAAGATATCCAGAGACCCCAGGGTTCTTTTTGAATCTCCCTATACCTCTCTGGATTCCTTTCAAAATTTAAATCTTCAGATGTAGGAGGACATTGAAAAATCTCAGAGATTTTTGCCAAAGTTGAAACCTTTGAATATGAATAGATATCAGGGGATTTGTGGAGATTTTTGCCAAAATTTAGATTTGAAGAAATCTACATAGATCTTATTAGATCTAATCTTTTTGGTCAAGTTCAAACGCTCGCACAATTTGTGACTTTTCCTGATATTTTGAATTGTATTCGTCCGTCAAACCACAGAACTCAAGGTATTCCCTGGTTAAAAATGCTAGATGGGAGCCCGACTCAAACCCGGATGAAATCTCCGGGATTCCATCCGGGTGTATTCGGGCGCGTATACGGTTTTTGCGGTGATTCTTTATCCGGTTTCATCTGGACCCTATCCAGAGTTTAATACTGAATATTTCTCGAAATCCCACACGAAATTTGGATAGAACCGGATAAAGAATCACCGCAAAACCCGTATACACGCCCGGATACACCCGGAAGGAATCCCGGAAATTTAATTCGCGTTTGAGTCGCATGATCATCCGGATTGCCATCAGGATGATCATCCGGGTTTCATCCGATTTTCTATCCGGTTTTTTTACCAGGGTTAGATTCTTACATACGAAATATTTTACAGTAGGTTGCCAAATTATTAAGCCAGAGTTGAGATTACTGAGATTACTTCAAAGTTAAATATCTCGATGAGAAATCATCGTAAGGAAACAATTAAATACGCAATTTCAAGGGCAAAGTCTACTGTTTGAGCATCATTTGACCTCCTTGGCCTATCATGTTTGTCCAATAACCTACACCGCATTGAGTATGAGCATTTTTGCCGATACTTTCTTAGTTTTTCAAACAGATGAAGCTCGCAGGGAAATAAGGGCATGGAAACACGAAAATGGACATTTTGTAGAGAATTTTCTCGGTCTCTGAATGCTTTTTTCATTTTCCTGGTAGAATCATTTTTAACGGAGTTATGTCATGATCTCCTCCAAGAAAATTTTTTGTTCCCCCAACCGTCTCAAAATTACAAGTCATGAAACACGACATAACTCCGCTAAGAATAACTCCTCTAGGAAAATAAAAGAAAGCATCTTGAGGCTGAGAAAATTTTCTGAAAAATATCTATTTTCGTGTTTCTATGTCTCAATTTCCCTGCGAGCTCCATCTGTTTGAAAAACCAAGAAAATATTAGCAAAAATGCTCATACTTAATCCGATGTAGGTTGTTGGACAAACATCATTGACCAAAGAAGTCAAATGATGCGTATTTAATTGTTCCTTCACAATAATTTTTCACTGAGATATTCGACTTTGAAGTAATCTCATTAATCTCAACTGTGGCCTAATAATTTGGCAACCCACTGTACACCATTCCTCAAATAATAATTTTGATTTTAGAAACAGTCTACTTCTATCGAATTTCTTGCAATATCTCCTATCATTTCTTTTCTCTTTTAGATACTTGCAAATGCAGTGGTCAATTTTTTTTCTTCATCCGGTCTATAAAAATTAGCTCATGAAATTTGAAACCTTTTTTGATGAGGATTTAGCTCCACACAGTTATTCACAAACTTGATTCTCAACAACAAGCCTCAGCAAATTTTGTAATACGATTCTTCATTTGATCGTTATACATGTCAACCAATTTCTAAAACTTTCCAACATAATTCGGAGAAGAGAACACTATTTTCAAGAGTTTAAGAGACTGAAATGGAACGATATAATGATCTAGTTCACATTTAGTGCCAAGGTTGGAGGAATTATTCGCCGAGTTTCACATGTGCACTGTAATACGAGTAGTAACAGTTCAATTACAAGACTCCCAAAACTGGGATCAATACACACATGTCAAATACTTGAAATACTCTTGTACGATGGAGCTCAAAACCATTCTAAACATCATCCGGATTGGGTTAACATCCTGTGCAACAATTCAACAACAATTCTCTAGTACTTCTGATTCTCAGTACATTCAATAGGTGTATGAACATTGATCAATATCAATCACTATCGCAGTTCCTTGATGAATCTTTACCATTTAAATTTCTCAACAAATTTCACGCCTTCAATTACTGTGGGACGACTTCAAATTCAAGAATATTATTCATGATATTAATTCTACGATATTGAAAATCAGATTTCTCATTTGTTTTGAATTTATGAATCAAATTTTCATTATTAATTTCGATATTGTAATCGAAGTATGCTGCAAACTTACTTAGCCAATTGTGGCATAAAATCTAATACAATTTTTTGTCATCATTTATTTCGGCATTTAGAGTTTATAGCAGCCTAAAAGCTCTAGAGAATGTCTCAGATTGAGAACTGAATGCTGTTCCCCAAATTTTCTGGAATGATCACTTTGCTCGATGGGTTTATCGAGTCTCAAAATCAAACTTCCAAGTTCAGATGTTTCAAGAATCTACAGCAAAGGTGTGTTCATAAAACTCGAAATTCAGTTGTTGATATCGTTGAGATTCTTTTCAAATTTTATAAGCGTCATTCGATAATATTGAATATCTAAAGCATAAAAACAGGAATTCCCGTTCACAGTAAGAAGAAATACTTAATTTGTTTGTAACTCAATTCCGGCAATGGCTTGAATTCAATAGTCGTAATAATTTGAGCCTACATACAAACTTGAAATAAATTCGGTTCATTTGAAGTATAATTAAGCGGAAAGTTTCTTGAAACAATTTATCGTATATAGAACAGAGTTGCCAGATGAGCTCCAACGCTCAGGGGAAGAGTACCCCTACCATCACTTCATGTATATAATAGTCGTAAGTATTGGTAAGTAACACTTACAACACATACATATATGAGGTGATGGTGGGGGTACATTTCCCCTCAGCGTCGGAGCTCATCTGGCAGCTCTGATATAGAATGTTACGATACTTGTTTCAGAGCATATCAAATGAATAATCTATATCACTGCAATTTCACGGGAAAAATTATCTACTGGCCTTGAAGATACCGAGAGCGTCAATTTTCATCGTTGTTCATTCCCAGATAACACAAGAAATTCTTGAAGAGTTCCTAAAGAACTCGGCATTTGTAAAAAGCATCCATCAAGAATTCTAAAGGAATCGACAAGGGTTCTTCTCAATTACCCTAAGAAGTCGTTAATGTCCTGTTGACAGAACTCTTGACGACCTCGGTCCATTAATTGACAGAAATCGTTGCGAACTCTTGACATGAATGATTAGAGACTTCTCATGGAACTCATGTGTTTATCAAATATAAAAATCATTCTCACATATTATGTGTACATGGATAATTATTCAATGATTGATTCGTCTGATCTTCTACGTTAATCAAGCTTTTATTTATCGAACAATCATTCAATCAACAGAAAATATTCAAGTTCAGGCACTTTTTAAAAATATAACCTACAAAATTGATCACCCCAAATCAATCATTGAAATTTTTAGTATCCATGGATGCCAAAATGTTTGTAATTTACACGAGTGAAAAACAAAATATATATCATAAGTTTTTTGTTCTCATTCAATATTACTAATTACATATTTCTTTATTTTATGGACTCGAACCAACCATCATCACCTTATCATTCTTACTAAACGCTTTTTCACAATCATAGAAATCTGCGGCAATTCAACATGTACATTGAATTCGTAGGAAGTTCTTCTTTAGCAGGGACAGAGCTTCATAAGAGTTCTAACAAGCAGACACTAAAGATTCCTTCAAGTCATCTCAAAGTGTTCCTTCAATACTCTTATAGAACACCCAAGGGATTTATTATAGACCTGTCAAATAATTCCCTTAGAGTTCAAAGAACTCTTTGAGAACTCGTCAAAAGTTCGGAAAAATAATTCTCCCAGAATTTAGTTCAAGAACCCTTTTGGAACGGCTCACGAATTATTGTGTTATCTGGATTTACAATGGGTTATGTTCATACATTTCACGTGAAGACCTGAGATTGAAATCTAAATATAAATTTGGAATTCCGTATCATCCGTGGATATTGGAGAACGGAAGTATGATAAATTTTTCCAAATTGGAGGTTATTTCTTTTATCATTCTTTCATAATAACCAAGAATCAATAAAAGATTGAAACTTTTCAGAGTCCAATCTTCAGTCTTGGTTATATACTTTCTTATTGTAATATGAAACCCAATTGCAAATGAGAGAAGCATTTACTACAGCGTGAAAAATTTCGATTCCATTGTGTCCACGAAATATGTAAAAATTTACATTTGGGAGATGAGAGAATATTCAAAATTTGACGTGGTACCTCGAGCATAACTACGAGGGTGGATTGATAAGTTTCCGGCCTGACCAAGAAAAACAACGTTTTTAAGAATTTTTTTTTTTTTTATTTCTCAACATAATCTCCTCCAAGGCTGATACATTTCTCATAGCGGTGTTCTAGTCTAGTAATGCCATCTCTATAGACTGATTCGTCAAGCTCCTCAAAATACCCATTTACAGCTTCGATTACTTCTTCATTGTCCGCAAATCTCTCACCGCCAAGCCATTTTTTGAGGTTAGGAAACAGATAATAGTCACTCGGGGCTAGGTCTGGAGAGTAGGGAGGGTGCGGCATTAATTCAAACTTCAGATCGTTGATTTTAGCCATCGCAACGATTGACGTGTGCGCTGGTGCGTTATCGTGATGAAACAAGATTTTTTTCTTCGCCAGATGAGGTCGTTTAATTTTCACTTCGTGGCTCAAACGTTGCAATAAGTCTGCGTAGTATTGACCAGTGATAGTTTTACCCTTTTCAAGGTAATCAATGTATATAATACCTCTTGCATCCCAAAAAACAGTAGCCATAACCTTGTTCGCCGAAAAAATTGTTTTTGCCTTCTTTGGAGTTGGTTCCCCTGGTCCAATCCACTGTTTAGACTGTTCTTTGGTTTCAGGAGTGTAGTGGTGGACCCAAGTTTCGTCAACGGTTACGAATCGACGCAAAAATTCGCTTGGATTACGCTTATACAACGCCAAATTGGCGGTAGAAATGTTCTTTCGAATCAATTTTTGGTCGACTGTTAGCAAACGCGGCACCCATCTTGCACAGAGCTTTTCCATATACAAATGTTGGTGCAAAATATTTTGTACACGTTCATATGACATCTTACAGGTCTCAGCTATCTCACGAACTTTTAATCTGCGATCTTTCAGCACTATTTGATGGATTTTTTCGATCATATCTGGAGTTGTGACCTCAATGGGGCGTCCTGAGCGAGGCTCATCAGAGGTGCTCACACGACCCTTTTTAAACTCGGAAACCCACTGCTTAACGGTTGAATATGATGGGGAGGATGTCCCCAGTGTTGAGTCCATCTCTTCTTTAATTTCCTTCGGCGTTAACCCCTTCAAATGAAAGTATTTGATGACAGCACGATTTTCCAGCTTTTCCATTTTTACGAAAAACACAGAGGCGTCTTGGTCAGCGTGCTCTCAAAACTAAACTAACATGGCGATCGGACTGAAACTATAGCTACAAGCTATCTAAGGATGGTACTATAGAACGCCACCTCAAGGTAGGCCTAGTGGCGCCATCTCTTGGTCAGGCCGGAAACTTATCAATTCACCCTCGTATCTCTAACCTCATGATGGTTTCAGAATATTATACAACAAATTTTACGAATTTTTTGTATTCAAACATTATAATTCGTATAAATTATATTATGAATATGAAATCCAAATTTACATTCCATGTACGGTCTGAAATAAACCTTCGATGATTTCATCCCAACTAACATTCAGACATCTTAAAGATATCTTTAAGAAGTCTCAATGCGTTTGTAAGAAGTCTTCAAAAACGTTCTAAAAGATAGCGAAACGAATCCTAAAAGATGTCTTATGAAACACGTATAGAATTCGAAAAGATATCTTGAAGAGTTCTTAAAGATGTCTTGGAGGATTCATAAAAACGTCCTGGAAGACTCTTGAATTTGTTCACAAAAAAAATTCTTAACCTCTTCTTTTTCCTTCTCCTCCTGTTTCTTCAACTGCTCTCGCGTTCCGATAAAGTTTACCTGATTTCGACCCTTGTTGTTACGGGAATCGAACCCATTCACTTGACGATATATTTACGCCTCAGTCACTTGAGCTATACGTACAACATGGGAGACGTCCATAATTGTCAATATGACATAATGAAATATGTCAGCGGTGTCCAGTTTCGAAGTGAAAATGATCTTTGGAATAAACTGTTATCACATGAATGCTTAAATATCAAAAGAGTTGAATGTACTTTCAAGTAGGAAAGATAAATAAATTTAGTGAAACATATTTAGAAATCAATTCTGTGTTCTAGTGGTCCTTAATATTTCGTGAATACCGCAGATTCTTTCTAAAGTATTTCTAACAAATTGTTGTGAAGTGGATATTCGTTAATTTTATTGTGCACGTCATAAGGCGACAAAATCGTACTTTTTTCAAACTTTCAAATTTCTTGATATCACAATGGTTGATTAAAGCTTTCAATTCCTGGATGAAATCACCTCATTTGCAATACGATTGTAATAACAGGTACATTTGAAGTTATATTCTGTGTTATTCATGATCATGTGCTCATATAACCTCAAAACTGCTTAAAAATGTATCTCCTTAAACGTGTCTTAATCAAGACATCTTTCAGAAATCTTTCCAAGACTTCTAAAAGATATCTTCAAGAACTCTTCAATATATTGACGTTTTTATGAATTCTCAAAGACATCTTTAAGAACTCTTCAAGATATCTTTTCGAATTCTATACGTGTTCCTTAAGACATCTTTTAGGATTCGTTTCGGTATCTTTTAGAACGTTTTTTAAGACTTCTTACAAACGCATTGAGACTTCTTAATGATATCTTTAAGATGTCTGGATGTTAGTTGGGTAACGTTCTTGAAGATCTCTAAATCAATACATCCTTTAGAAATCTTTTACACAGTGTTGCGATATTCCCCTATGTGGGAAATCGCAGCTCAGTCACGTGACTAGGTTCCGTACTAACACACGCGATCATTCTTGTAGGTGAGCGGTTCACCGATAAGAGTGCTCACATGTGTTGGTGCAAAATGTAGTCACGTGACCAAGCTGCGATTTCCCACATTGTGGAATATCGCAACACTGCTTTTACAAGATGGCTTTCCAACACTTCTAAAAGATATCTTTAAGAACTCTTCAAGAGAGTTCTTAAAGATCTCTCAATTAAGCATTCTTTTAGATATCTTCAAGAATTGAAATGTTAGTTGGGCTTGACAATTTTCATTCTTTACGGATTTTTCAAGAAAAATTTGAGCACAATTTCGTGTGCTTCGGTTCATGTTTAGAACTCCTTCGCCAGATAACGTGCTCTCACAAGGCCACGCATCCGGATGAGGTTTTGCATGCAATCTGCTAGTACAGTCAGAAAGCAACGCATCTGAATCAGTTTCTGCATGCAAATTACACGGGAGTGTAGAGGGGAGCTTCAAGTAGTAGTAATTGACTTCATTGCAGGAATTCGCAATATATAAACCGTGGGGAGCTTCAAAATGCTATCTAGGTTATGTGTTTATATATCATCCGAATTATGTGAAAAGCGAATATCGCTAAACTTTATGAATTCCAGTTTGATAATCAACTGAATTTCAGCTGAATGGTGGGCTGGTTTCAAGCGATTTTTCTGTACACTGAATTTCATTCGAAAAAGCTTATTCTGTTTGCATTGTGGATTCAGCTAAGATTCCAGCTTGAAGTAA
This sequence comes from Gonatopus flavifemur, assembly GCA_018340375.1. NCBI lineage: Eukaryota > Metazoa > Arthropoda > Insecta > Hymenoptera > Dryinidae > Gonatopus > Gonatopus flavifemur. The sequence continues at coordinate 41,226,126 of JAFFJZ010000003.1, read as the reverse complement.
GTCTTTCTTTTTACTGGGTCCCTTAGTCAATGAATTTTCGTTGATAAAAAATTCTGATTCTCAACCACCATCGTTTTTGATTTTTCAATTAATTTTCTAGAAGGCCGGAAGACTTTGATTATGAACAAATAAAAAATGATGTTATACATGCGTTCTTGATTCACTCAAAAGATAATGAATTCTAGAGTTTTAACGGCTTTCAATATCGATAATTCCATCATACATTCAAATATCCAATCATCGTCGAGGAATTAACGTCTAATAGGCAAATGAATATTAGGCACGCATTTAGATATCGATTGGGCATTGAAAATGTTCACAATATGCTTGAAGCAGATTTTATGCTATTCAGACGACTGGATTGAGCATGTGACCTAAATTGATTTGCATCATTCATATTCTGACTTTGATGGCAATCAAATCCATTCAAAAGTCAATCACCGGATGGTCGAATCGTATCTGCTTTTTCATCTCTTCAAGCGTAATCAATGAAACTGACATTTTAATCTGGTATCACTATCATCCTGATCTTAAAATAGTGTTGAAAACTTATAAAATGATAGAAATTATGTTTTTTTTTTTTTTAATTAAGCGATCGATTATATTAATTGAGTAGGGTATCAAATTTATACCAAAAATTCACTTCTCTATGTCACGATTCAAATATTCGAATAATTATACCGTAACGTACAAATAAGCGAATATCATACTATTCAAATGTTTCTCCCACTTTCTTGTTTCAAATTCAGATACCCCCGATGATTACACTTCACATAGAATTTGTTTCCCTTCAATCAATGATTTTGAACAAATGTATGTAATCTGATGCATTTGGATTTGAATCACGATGACTGTAATTACGAGAACATTTTCACGTACGTAATTAACCGCACCTTCGATTAAATATGCTCATATCATTCGCACTTCGTGCAAGCCACGCGCAACTAACAAAACTTTGTTGCATGTCAAAACCATGCGTGATACTTGCGTGTATCGCTGAACGTCAGTTACATATTAATGACATAATTTTTAAACGTCCATGACGTAGTTAAGAACTCAGAACTGAAGAAAACTTTCTACATTACAGATATTAACTCATTACAAATTTATGCGATGCTGATATAATTCTTTCTAAGCCGAGTTTTCGAAGAGCTCAACTTCGTATGAAATAGTATCCAAATGCAAAGTCTGGGAAGGAATCTATTTACACTTTTGTCGAATTGCTTGTTGATCGTACCAACACTCGACTACTCCCAAAGAGATTTCTGAAGGCCCGGAAACAACATGTCTTCAAAGAAGGTTTTCCACATCCTTAGGAAACCACAACCACAAGCGCTTCGTACGTTTGAATTCTTGAACGCCAGACGACATGGTCCAAGGGAATGGCAAACTCTCACGAAGATTTCTCTGCTCCCTCAGAAAATCGACTACTGAAAGAGCCTCAAAGGAATATAAGAAAAAGAATGTTTTTACAATACTCATAGCTTGTTACCACGTATGACAATAAATTGAGTCCCCACAATTTGTTCGACAAAAGTGTTTTCATTGATGTACCTCAAAATCTGAACCACAATTTCTATACAGGACAAACGAACAAATATTTTAGCTTCAACAATATCAAATTTGAATACCATTCGGCGATTACGTTACATCCTATATGAATTCATACCCCTGCACTTACACGAGAATCCACGTATCGTATAACATCGCTATGTTTATGATATCTGTCCAACGTTATATCAAGCCTTTATGATATTCGAGCCAAGTGGAGGCGTTAAACCAACACCTAAATGTACTTTCAAGCACGAAGAGATTACTATACATGCGTCAAACGTATACAATATATGCACATACGTTTCGAGAGATAGAGATCGGTGTAAATACGTATAGACGTGTACATGTATCGATAGATTGATTGATCGATCAATCGCTCTGAAACCACCTAACTACTTGTCACGCTTAAATGGAAGCGTCCTCCTATGGAACAGCACGAGAGAAGGGCGGTCTCGCGATTTGAACGAGAGAATCGAATCGACGACCAAGACGTAATAGCAGGCGATGGAAATTAATGGATCAGACGAGAAATGCACGTCCGACATGGAATAGAGACTCGCCATACCTAAGTTGAAATCCCTTATGTCCGTTAGAACATTGTGCAAGACAAAGCCGCCTACCTCTTATGTTGTACCCAGCCAGCTCTAGTGGATCTCGTTCGGGTAAGTCTTCCAACACAATGATAGAATATTATAGAACGCGCGGAGGCAGATATAAAATTACTTGAGATAAGAATAAAATGTATTAAGAGAATTGTGCGGAATATGACAAAAGGCTTCACTTATAGACGGTTTCATCGGAAAATTCGTAGGATTCGTAGGATTCGTAGGATTTGATTCAAATAATTCGAAGAACGTTATCAAACACTATATTCATGTGATTTTAATCAAAGATAGAACATATACGAAAGATTTATCGAGAGATCACTCTAATCTGTGTATTGAGAACTTTGATACACGTTCACAAAAAATCAAATCATTGATTAATTATTCGAATCTCCCCTTGTAATAATATCGTACGCTATAACTCAAATGTTTTTGCTTTAAAGAAGTTTGATAACTCAAAGTTTCACTTTGTACGATGTAAACCTCTACTGCAATTTCACCAATGATTTGTTGTAATTTGTCTTGAATTATAATTTTATTAAAGAATGCTATAAAAAAGGAAAACGGGACGAGAAAGTGGAGATTTCATATTTCGCCTGAGGCTACGAATACCCTTACGATGACTTAGAGTAGGAAATATATGGACCTGTCTCGAGAAACTCAATTTTTCCAAGAAAAATTCTTGAATATTTAAAGATCTTCATTGCATAGAATGAAGATACCGAATAATTATTCAGATGGAAATTTTAGACATTTCGTACATGACAATTTGTGTTATAAAAGATCTTTTAGAAGTCTAAAACACGTTGCACATGTCAAAATATACATTATTTTACAATTGTTTCATACGGTCAAAAGGTATCTCAACACATTGCGTTAGACATCTCATTGAACTTGTCTGGAAAAATATCTTTAGATACAAATTTTCATGTGGATTTTGATATGATGTTTTGATTTTCACCGTTCATACAACTTTAACAGAGTTTTGTTGTCAATGAACTACACACAAACTACAACAAGAACCATTACATAGTGTCAAGAGGTTTAAAGCATGAAAAAATATATCATAAAGTAAATAATACACTTACGATCTTGATGAGACTTTCCGATATTCATATTTGCATTTAGATCCCTTATTCCTTTGCGACACATCAATTATTTACACATGACCTCGATTAAGTTTCTTCCTCATACAAGGTTCGTGGAAGAGTATTAAACTATCAAAGATCAGGTACGATGTAACATACATATTATAGAACCTTATTGAGCTTCGCCCTACTTACCCCTATACAATATACAAGAAAAAGAAGCTTGGTTTGGAAACCAAGTAGAGGTAAAATTGAAAACAACTAAGTGAAGTGGAAAATCATTGAGAACAATTGAATAGGAATTGGACGGAAGAAATGCAACTTGTCAGGAGTAGGAAACTCCTCAAACGAAGCGTAGTCTGTCGATCTGTCTAACCCCCACAATTCACCCCATCACTTTCATTCCCCTTTTCCCCTTGAACCATGATACTTTCCCATTTGAATCGCTCTCTTATGCCCTTAAGTGATGATCAAGAAAATGAAATTCGATCGTAAAATTTTACATGAGATCCTCTGAACTTATAACACAACACAATTTTACCCTCGCCACATCAATCTCTGCTTTTCCGCTGAAAAGATTCCAGAAACTCATCATATTTTCTTCGATTCTCATTTAAAACAACAAAGAAATCAATGTCACATGAGCTCGATTCGCTCGACAGGAATATTTTCAAGTAGTTCAATATCGTAAGCATCAATATCCACCAGAAAGGTATAATTTTCATCTGAGATCCAAAATATTCATCGTATGGTATGGATCGTATCCTTGATACGGTTTATATTTGTTTTGTTCCTTGCGAGATGAAACGATATTACAGTAGTATGTACTTATAGTACACTCAAGATGCTGATATTCTAGTAACGCAACGATATTAACAATTTCAACCGACATTGCGTTAAAATAGGAATGTGAATAATTAGAAATGCTTACTCTAGCGGAAAGCTGAGAACATGCACGAACAAATTTCCATCGTAACTATAATTTCATCGTCCATCCGATGGATAAATCAAGAATGTTTCATATATAGGGAGGAATAATTAACCGTACAAATGAATTGAAAGTGATCAGTTCAAGTTCCTTCTTGAGTTGTAATCAAATACATTTTAATATACTTCTGTGTAATTCGAATATTTTTTTTTTCAACTATTTTTCTCATTACTTCCATTTAATTTTTCTATTGAGAACATGGCAAATATTTTATGTCTTGCGATATCTTTGAGACAGGTTTTAAATGTCTTGCACAGAAAACAATTGTTTTGAAACTTATCTACAAGAGTAACAAAACCAGGCCAATCAAAATTATTATTTCTAATTGGATTATTGTTGAATTCTCATTCAAACTAGAATTGAGCGAAGAAATAACGCAAATCATTCGAGTCATTATTGCAGTCGTGAAGAAAATGACGTAAAATTCTAACAATCATTCCACATAAACAAATAGTAAATGTGAAAAGACAACTCAAGAGTCATGAGGTCATGTGAGAGGCATCGCGAACATCGAAGATCAGTAGCATATAATTTAAAAATAATTACTGGAAGATGATGCACTAACTAATGCGTTACATAAAATTGCATAATATATTTGTGGTTTAAGAAATTGAATTACAATGAATTTTAGCAATTCAAATTTGATATACCACAGACTATGAATTATAATACGATATACTGATTCTATAAACTCGTACTTTCATCGTACTAATTTTTTCTGTCTCTCGCTCCTTCCGGTTGCAAGGATGAAATCTCATTACTTTCTTTCAGTATAATCATATTACTCTCGACAATAATGGATGTTCTTCAGCGATGCATATCGATCCGTTCAAACAACAAATCGAATAATACTCTTTTCATCTTTTCAATGAGCGACGAAATATTCAACAGTTCAAACATCAATAGAAATTATGTAATACCATGGGTAAAATATCCGATCAAAGAGCCTCCAGCGCTTCATCATTTGTGTTATTTTACAATATAACACGACGTATTTTTTTTCCCAAATAAATGAAGTTGAAAAAGAGGCAATCGATGCTACGCTCGAGTACCCTTGATTAAATGTTTACATGCGTTCATGCATAAATGTCATGAAAAGTTATTATTCTGTATGGAATCCAATATCGCGTCCTATAGGAAGAGTAATGGAAGAACATGAGGAATGTGGGAGAACAAAAACGATGAAAATATTTTGGAATAGATGAAGAGAATAAATAAATAAGTTTGTACGCTGAAAACGAAATAGTGGAGTTAACTTTCCCGCGAGTTGAGTTCCCTTAATTTTTCTAGCGTATTAAAGATTAGCTTCCCTGGTGAAAATGGAAACTGAAATGAAGCGCAGACGAAAAGTATGGTGGAGCGTAACAGAAACGTTAATGAAAAGTGAACAAAGAGTAAATGGAACGGTTTCGGAGAGTACTTGAAGCGAAGTTTGAAACAAACAAAGCATATAAAAATCAACGCTCCATGAAGAGTATGAACAATATAAGAGGATAAAAATTTTAACCACTTGGCGAGATTCGATTCCATGATTTTCATGATTGCAATCGAGCGTCTTACCTATTCAGCCATGGAATGCTATGATTCCTGACAGTTTAAAACCGATACTCAAAGTCTGTATGAAACAATTCACATTACCTCTCATGGAACGTAACAGTACTCTTCCCAAAACGGCATTGAACGTTCATAAAGCGTATTGATAACGTATAATTTCAGTACTCTACAACAAGCAATTATTATACGCTTCGGCAAGAGAAGATTGGAACCATTTCACGTTTCTTCTCAGCTTCGAATGCGTTTCCTACGAGCGTATATTTTCAGCAGGGTTTGGCTATCTAATGAAACAGAGAGACGTCGAAGAGATCCCTACAAACAATTATTACTGGCGTTTCAATGGGCCGTTGATGGTTCTGCGATGCCGGCCGGTGAAGGGCCGTCACTGGTCCTTTGAAGGGCCTGCGTTCGTGTTTGCTGGAATGTCTTTCAAAATCATCTATATGATATCTTTTAGACGAAATACGTCTAAAAGATATCTAAGAGATGTCTAGAACCCAATTTCTTGAACTTGAAGAAAATTTCTTTGCCCACATTCTGATAAATCTTGTTTCCAATGGAAAAAATGATTAATTTTCAATGGCCAAATTTTTCATCCAATTGAAATCAAATTCTTCGAATTCAAGAAGGGACATATTTCTGTTTCAATTTGAGAATTTTTCGTATTAATCTGATGAAAAATTTTTCCAATCAACTGAATTTTTTTCAATTGAAAAAAAGATTTATGAGAATGAAGGCAGAGAAAAGTTTCTTCCAGTCTAAGAAATTGGGTTCTCACTGCAGATGATGTTAAAAGAGATCTTTTTGCGTCGAAATATTTATTGAATACTTGTCTGATTATGAACATATGTTTTCACTAATGTTGTATGCAGAATGCGCTTTCTCTTTTAACCATCATCGTCTGTATCAATTTTGAATTCAATGTGCTGTTTTATATTTGTACTGATCAATTCAAGTACTAGAAATTATCATAATTATGATTGATGTTACAAAAGTAGATGTGAGATCCCTCACAGCACCACAGCCCCAGAAGAATTCATAAAAAATTCTCATTGAACTGATTATGTTCTTAAGAATTCTTTAAGAATTTTTCTGGAACCGTGGTGCTGTGTGGGATATAACGTAGTTCGGATATATCCTACATTCGCCGCTGTAAAAATACCATTGTGGATGGCTCGAATTATATTTTTCAATTGTTGATAGAGTAGACAGAGGCGAATCGGATCAAAATAAGCATATTCGCTGTTGTCGATCATTTTTATTGTCAATTATACTCTCTTAACGTGTAAGTGCTTACATGATCTCACCAACTACTGAAAAAGTAGAATAACATAACCATGGCGCATATCGTTTAGTTTTGGACAATGATATAAGTTGTTGCATCGTGTGTATGGAGAAGAATGTTATCGCTGATGTAAAAACGCTGTCTCGATTCTTGAAATTTTCATTGACAAGATACGTTGAAAATCATGCCGATCCGATTCATATGCATATTTCGTGATGTACTGGATCAGATGAGTAAATTATTCAGACATTATGATCACGTCCTTCATGAGCAGATGAATGTTTCCTCCCAAATAGTATATGGGGTGATTCGGATCACGATTTAGATCATGATTTTCGTTGAGTCAAATCAGACTCAGAGGCAACAATTGTGCATCAACAGACTGGTAATGGTATTGTTTGCTCTGAAAAATTCGTACATTCACCCAACGAAGACTGAATTCAAGGCAGTGACTGTAAAGAATGGTCTTGTGAAAAACGTGCCGACGAGAAAAGTCACGCAGAACCGTTGATTTGCCGCAAGTGCGTGGAATAAAATTCTTTCATTTGTTAAACATATTTAGGGTTCAAAGGAAAGTTTCAAAATGTAAATCCGTTTTTCATCAATATACGTTCCATTTTTATTAATGATCCTCTTCGCCCCCGATTTTGGGGCGAATCAGATATTTGCCATTTTATGTTTATTTCATTGTAAAACAAAAAACTGTGTATTTAAATATTCTTTTTTGCATAGATCTCAAGCCAAAGAATTTATCCACAGACTCACTGAAAAAACTTTCCTTCTGATCATTTTCATTCATGGAAAAAAGAATGATCCGATCCGCCACGGTCTACCCTATATTTACATTTCAAGATGTGAATTTCACAACTTACTTTTCCTAATTTTTTTGCTTTTCACAGTGTACGCGGGACAGTTGAACACGTTGAAAGACAATATCCCATCAAATTACTGGCATGTTAATGGACAACGGATAGCCTTGCAGTGACAGGGAGGTGTCGTTATTGACCTTTTAAAATCCATATATCCGTGTTTGCCGGCAGGTTTATTCAAGTAAGCGTAGTTGAGTCAACTACATATCCAATTTGATCAAGGAAGTATTACATGTGCACGTATCCAACTCTCATATCGTATAGTTGCCCAAAGAATTCATTATGATTCCTTAAGAATTCTTTTTGAACTTAGGTGCTGTGTGGGTAGAGCAACTATTCTTTCTCTCGTTGTAATAAGAAGACTCATGAAGTTCATTTATATCTTATCGAATGAGATTTAGCAAGAACATATTGCCCAGGTTCGAATAAAGTTTCATGAAATTCAGTAAGATTTCCATTGAAATAGTGTATTGAATCTAATCGAATCAGACCGAGTATTTTCATATTTCCTTTAACCAAAACATTTTACAAGATTCAATGAGATTTGGCAACATCCTTTATGAATGAGAGTCAAAGACGGAAAAATTCTGTAGAATTTAATTGAATAATTTTTAGTCAAACGTCCATATTGCGTCGTATAAGTTTCGAGAAGACTTATAATAGATTCAAGTGGGCATATTTTACATTAGATGCTCCACAGCTTTCATCTCTCAACAGTAATTATAAGTCGTTCGAGAACAATCTGATACCAGATGCTGATAACCTTGAATCTGCTGAAATTGAGAACGCATGCAAATGTGGGAACGGATGCTTGCTAATGTAGTCCTATTTATGCAATAAACTTGTAGAGCTATTAACGTCGGATTATAACGTAGAAGACCTGAAGCCATGTATAAGGAAACCACAAAAACCTTTTTTCCAAAATTATGACATAAACACTTCATACGTAATTGTGAGAAATACAATGAATTTTTGTTTACTCTAATCAATATTGTTGTTGAAAATCTTATAGCATCATAACTTAATTCGAATGAATGTGCAAAAACACAAAATCCCATGAAAAGAGTTCAAAATAAAAATTTATAACAGTATGAATTGTATTCGATCAATTGTATTATTCAGCATTAATCGTATTCACGATTCGAAAGTTCAATTCTAATTTTGTCGAATTATGTTGGGTTTTTGTTTAATGTAATTAATTTCCTTTCCGGAGAATCATATGATCTTCATTCTCAATATTCAACCAAAGAAAGAAAATTAGTTGCCACACCAATCAAAACACCAAAACAACCAGGAATACCGATCAATATGAGCAAATGCGAAATGATTTGATAAATTGACTCTCTCCGTCAACTTTTTTTTCAAAGAATGATATTTCGTCAAATATCAATCTTAAAAATCCCTAGAAAGATAAATTTCAGACTCTATTCATATCTGTTTACACGCATCCGATGATATAAATGGAAGAATCATGAGTCACAGTATACGAACAGGAAGGATAACCACAAGGCGTATCAAATTTCGAATATTTTTTTCCAGTGAATGGTTGAGATCAATAACGCTACGAAATTCTGACTCATCTAGTACATTAACTGGACCTCGCACTCACTGACAATCCCTTCAACAAACATCTCAACAGCTTTTCATGGTGAAAAGCTTCAATAACTAATATCATCACAGATATCAAACCGAGAATTCAGTAATTTCTTATTACTACACAGTGCAAATTTGTATGTATTTTTAATACACATTCATGTCCCAAACAGTCTCTTTGCAATTCATTCATGTTAAAAACATCAACCCTGACAACAAAACTACCGATGTCCATGTCGTATCTTCATAGACTCTACATAGATGAATGATAGACGTCGATACAAGGTATATCAGGGCGTATTATAAGGGTCAGTTCTTACCGAAAAGTTAGTTCTACAAGAAAACGATCAGTTCTGAAACGTAAAAAACAGGTAATTCTTAAAAACTTGACCAACTTTTAGTGGAATGTTTTCCTCTTTCTCTGTCTTATTTTGAATCGAGTACCCAATATTGTCCTGTCGCAGAATGAGCCTATCGCCTCATATCAAGGGGTATAATGAGTTCAGTAATGATATTCATCCTGAAAAAATGAGACTTTATGCCAAAATTAAAATCAAGGAAGTATCAAATAATTCAAGAAATCCTTGTCACACAAATGTTCCCCTTTCTTTTAGAAATCGAGGGTCCACCGTTTCGGTTGATTCTTAAATTTCCTTAGAATATGCCTTGAGGTGCATAAATGAAGACTCAACGTGGAGGGAACGTAGAGACAAGGTAGAAATGAAACGTTTTCAATACAAACCTTGAGCGAACGTTTTTGTGACACACGATTATCTGTGTAAAATGAAGAAATTTATTGAAATATTCTTTTCAATTCAATTCTCTATAATCCACATCGCGAGAAAAATCTACCTGAAAATTCATAAGAATATTATGAAGTTTTTTTACATAAACAATTTATTAGATTCCACAAAAGAATTTTGAATTCAATAACATAATTCTAAATGTTAGTAATTTGTTTCTTAATGTTGAGAATTTCCTTCATAATTTTAATAACATATTTGTGAAATTTAACAAACAATTGAGATATTCCAGAAAGAAATATTGAAATTTCATAATTGATGTTAAATTTAGGAACTATCATCGAATTCAATCCGTAAATATGATATTCCGTAGAAATTGTCGTATTAAATTTGAGGATTTTTCTGACAGTGTAAATAAAGAAATCTGCTGGGATCTGTTCATGAAATTTCCATCGGATCACACGATCATTCATCTCTTTATATAAAGTTCCCGTCCATTAACAAAATAATTGAAATTTTTTCCATATAAAATCCTATCATCCTATTGCGATGAAGTTCTTTGAATTGAGAAATTTCAATTTGTTCCAAAATATTCCTGCTCAGGTGATGAAATGTTTTTTCCACATTTATTATAGATGGAAAAATTTCCACTACACGCACTACCCTGAATTCTAAATCAATGCAATAAATTTCATATTGTACCAAGGGTTTCCAATTCAAATATTCCAATCTGCGAAGTGATTTCAATTGAATCCGCGTGGAGGAGTTTTCAAATTTTCTGCCTCAACTTCACGTGCGCTGGGAAGATATTTCATTCCGGTCACTTTCCGAGGAGTCCATCTTGAGTCACGTTATCCTTTCCACAGATAAGCCAGACAAGAACGGTGAGCCAAACACATTTCCGAAATTGAATTGTTTCCTATGCTGTCTCTCGGGAATTAATACTTAATACGGAGTATTGTACAGGGAAACCCCAGAGATCAACGCCAAGAGATCAGACTGCTCGTGAATTTGTCATTGTGAATCTTTCTTTTTTGTTTTTTCTCGTACGCATGCCATTCAAATTCTCTATTCTTTCGGAAACAAAAGCGGGATTATATTCCTCAAACTCACCATTGAGAGTTCTACAGGAATTATTAACTACTTGTTAGAATAAGAATTTTCATTTTAGAAGAGTAAAAAAGAACAAGTTCTTGTGAATTTTAGCACTCATTTTCGTGTGGAAAATCGGAGATGGAAAAAAAATGAATAAAAATCATTCAGATATCATCAGATGAATCAATTAAGAATTGTTTTACATAGAGGAGAAATACATTTGCACGTATGAGTAAATATTGAATGATGAGATATTTATCGCAACAATTCACTGTGAATTTCTTACACAGTTGGAATTCAAAGATCAGTTTATCATTTCCTAAATATTTCGTATCTATCATCAGATAAGTACAGGGAATCAAAATCACGCGATCCTCGTGTTAGAAGATTATTTAACGTTTATTGTCACACTCACGCGATCTTTTTATTATGAGATTTGTCAACGCGTTCATTCCTATCGCCAGATTGACGCATGTAAACGATTGAGCGGGGATGATTAGCGCTCAATTCACAACAATTGGCAATCGATTGGATGATGCAATAACCAAGATCAATTTGAGAGGCCTTTTCTCAGATCTTCCATTGAAATATTTAATTGCGAGATTTGTAAAAAAGCGAAAATTGCATTATCTAGTTCGCCTAGAGTGAAAATCACCATTGTCTCCTCCTGAAAAATCTTTTAAGAAGTTCCAACTCAAAATGAAGTTTTTAAAGCATTCTCCACGAAACATGTGCCATTTGAGTGAGAACAAACTTTTTTAATTATCACAACATGAAAATATATTAGGGGTCGTCCATAAATTACGTGGCCAATAAAGGTAGAGGGAGGGGTAAGGTGGAATGGGGGGACGGGGGCTTCAGTTCCAAGCTACGTAGTTTTTTATTCATCTTGTACTTGGAAGAAAATTCCATATGAATATCCAGAACAATGATCCGTTTCAATATACTACTGTGGGCAAAAAATAGTAAGACTTTGTTCATAATTTCAAAATTCTCAATTTATTCTTCCAAATCTATTCCGTCCCCCTCAAAGTAATCTCCCCTGGCTCCAATACACTTGTGCCAACGTTTTTTCCAATCCTCGGAACAGTTGTTGGAGTCAATTTCCGGAATAGCCTTCACTGCGCGTAGCGATTCACGCCAATGTCTTCAATTGACTCAAAACGGTTTCCCCGGAGCGGTCGTTTGAGTTTGCTGAATAGCCAGAAGTCACACGGAGCTGAATCAGGCGAATACGGTGGTTGCGGCACGATATTAGTTGAAAATTTGGCGAAAAACTCGCGAAGAATCAATGCAGTATGCGAAGGTGTGTTATCGTGCACTGAAAAAAAAGGTATGGCTCTCACAAATCCACTATTTATTTGTTCTTGCTGTGAGGGGGTATAAGGATGCCAGTATAGCTCCCACAGCCGACAGATTTCTATGATAGCGACGCGTTCGGCTGTGGGAGCTATACTGGCATTCTTATACCTCCTGACAGCAAGGACACATGAATAGTAGAGCTGTGAGAGCCATACCTTTTTTCAGTGTGGTGCAAAAACCAAGAGTTGTCGGCCCAAATGATCTTTCAAAATGGTTTTCACTGATCCTTCCGATATTCCAACGATGCCAGTAAGGTCTCTGACTGTTAATCGTCGATTCTCAAGCACCAATTCCTTGATTTTATTGACATGTTGATCATCGGTTGATGTTGATGGCCGTCCTGGACGTGGTTCGGCGTCAACGCGTTCTCAACCCTCTTTGAATAATTTGTACCAATCAAAAACGTGACAAACAATTATCACCGAAGGCCTTTTGCAACATTCTGAACGTTTCGGCACCAGAAATTTGATTCCGCACACAAAATTTAATGGAACTTCTTTGTTGAATAATTTCGCTCATTGTAAAAATCGCCGAATGCACTTTTTTGTACTTCAGAAAGACGAGCGTATACTGAACCCTAATGATTATTTTGATGTGACATTTGACACAGATGTCACTGACAGTCACACCAACCTAGAAAAAAAATATTTCGACGAATGGGTTTTCGCGCGAAATTTAGAAAATTTAATTTTTTGCCCACAGTAGTAAGTCGAATAGATATTTGATTGGATCGAATAAAATTCCACTCGATTCGAGTGAAATTTTATTTGAAATGAGAACAATTTCATTTCAGTGGAATAAATCTTCCATTTTAGTCAATCAAAATTTTATATCAGGGTCATATTTTGAATAAAAATTCATTTGATTGGAATTAATTCAATTGAACGTAAAAAACTACGTTCCCACGTAGGGGAAGGGGTGATGTTCAGAGAAAAGCCACGGTAGAGCTACATGGGCAAGGGGGATCAAAAAGTTGCAAAAACAGGGCTACGTAGTTTATGGATGGCCTCTTATTATTCAACAATTTCCTTTGATTATTTACATTTACCCCGTGTGAACGTATTGCTGGATTTTCTGTTTCAAACGAAGGCGCAACAACGGAGGATCCAAGAGTACTAGAACACCCATTCAATTATGACGTGCACTTCCTCAATTGTGATGACGTTGTGAAAAAATTTGCAAGATATATTTAATTTCAATAGAATTATACATAAACTTTATTGAATTATATGTAATTTATGTATAATTTCGAGAATTTTTATAAAAAATAAAGAAACGTCCAAACAAGCCAAATTAAAGCAACCAAATGCGTTCAAGTTCATTTTTTTAGTCACTGATAGTTAGATGCTTTGAGCACCAATTCATAGCGTTCGGTTGTTGCGCTTCTGATTCGAACAATGACCAGTGACTTGTAATTTAGGTCAGATGACATGAAAAAAAAAAAACGTTTTTCTCAACGTGTTATTCCCAAAAACTACAAAAATTAGTAAAAGAATATTATTTCCTCGTTCGATTTTTTCACAAGTTTCTCGATGTATGGAAACACCTGCAAGACCGCAACCTGTTTAACCTCCACGAATTCTATAACGTAACAAACACGGCGCATGAATGATGAAAGATCTTGTATGATTACCAAAAATGTATTCAAATTCAATTATAATTTTTCATTGATAGGGAAATAAAAAATGAAAGTTGCCAATTTTCGTTTGTAAAAGAACATACTGTTTTTGCAAAAATATAGCAAGCATAGAAAGAAATCACAGACGTAAAAAAATAATTTAAACATGAAGTTATCGAAATTTTTCACTCTATCATTGAGAAAAAGAAATACAAGATGCATCAATAGACTGCATTGTGCAAAAACACTGAAGAAAAATAGAAAAACGATGTTACACAAGAGCGTACAGAATCGTTTAAAGATCTTTCGAAAAAGTGATGAAATCTACACATAGACTATTAATCTTTCAGCAATTACCTGCAAGAGAAATTAATTGACAAAAATTCTATCAAAAACCAAGGATGGAGATAATTTATAAGACTGGGTTTTGAGATCATAATTTAATAATGCATCAAAAGCATCAAAAGCATTCGAAAGTAATAAAGAAGACTCGAGAATGAATGGGACAAATGTGGAAACTCATTGAAGCTGCGGGTTGAAAACTCATTAAACGACTTTGAATATATTATTTACATCATCCAAAGTATAACGTAATCCATTCTATAGACAAATCCAAAAAAAGTACATAAAGATTTTATTATATTTCATCATCATATTTGAGGTTCTTTGAAATCCTTCGATATCTGATTATCGACACCCAGCAGTTCAAATAAATTAAAAAAACCGTCGGCGGCAGTTGGTATTGAACCAAAGGACAAAGTATTCAGCATGCAAATTGTCTGTGAAGAAAATTCCTCCAAGTCCGCACACCCTCCTTTGATCCGATGACACAGAGTATGTATATATTTAATATCATTTGCCTCTCGTAACGTGAAAAAGTTCTAGTCTTTCAATTTTCTCTCCTCATATAACCGTCGCGACGTAGGACGGTGTGAGCACGATGATCGGCTGAACGCACTTGAGAGTGTTAGATGTGGGTGGATTATTTGAGAGGGTGTTAAGTGACCCTTGAGCCAGCCTTTGTCAGTCAGTGGTGAATTTAAATCGACTGTTTAAGTCGACCGTACACTAATTTTGTAATTCATTTACATACCCTAATGCGCAAAGTGTGTATACGTGTATATATATACATTCACTCATCACCCAGTTGGCCAAGTTTACGTGCAGATCGTGTCGCGCAAAACTATAATGAAACTCTGATCCAATTTTCAAAAATGACTGACCCAAGTGGAAACAGAATTCTCATATCGTAATGCACACGCACAGTCCGCATGGTTTAGATCTTTGAGAATTGTAATGTTTGCACACCGGTCACGATACGCTATAATTTATTTCTGTTCAGGATAGGAGAAGAAAATACAACTTTTCTGTTCCCTCTTCTCTCGTAGAGGGAAGAGAAAAGGATAGAGGGTAGGGTAGTTCGACACTTGGAAAGAGATAAATCTAGGTACAATGCTGCTACGCATTGTAGAAAAGTTTTTGAAGGCCCACCTCGAAGTTTTGAAGTACGAACGAACTTGAGGTTTTTTACGTTCAATTCTCTGACGCTGTCACGGGACAAAATATGAGTATTGTTTGACACGTACTGCTTTTTATACGTGATGTGGTTGATATCGATTCATCTTGAACGTTCAAATGGGTTAATGAGATCTTTTTCTCTGAAGGTTTAAAGAGATATCGTGTGTCTACGAAGACACACCCCCGTCCATACCAACATATATATCAGAAATCAGAATCAATCATCTTCCAATGGCAGACTTAAAGTTTCGTCACTGTATTAAATTCATGATAACGAATTAACATGTAGATGAGAATTTGTCTTGTTGCGAATAATTGATCACGCGCACCCTAGTTATGATTATTCATAAATCTGAAACACGCTATTTGACTCTCCATAAAGTCGGTAATTTGTTGTGCGATTGTACGGATGACAAGCCAATTATCCAGAAATATGACTTTCGCTTGTTGAAAAATGCCGAGATCCGGCTGCGAGAGAATGGGAAGAATATGTCGGAAGGTTATCGATGGAATTGTTTTACGCATTCATGACACGAAAATTTTCTTCAGTTGATATCGCGTGTGTGTCATATATAAGCACCATTGCCAGCTTGCCCGGCTTGATAAGCTCCCACGTGGAGAGAAAGAGATAAAAACCACTGAGCATTGCACTAGGGAGTAGCAAGAATAAGGATCGAGAGTTTTATTTTAATCTCGAAGCATCTTTCGAACAAACTTTACTCGTTGTCCGTTTGGAACTTTTACCGAGTTTCTACTACGTGATAAATTAATCCAACTCTTTTTCTCCCTACATTCTCTCTTTCTCCGAGTACCTTCCTTCTGACCCATAGTTGAACATGCCTGCGTGTACATACATCGTGCGTCTTTTATTGCTGGTGAAAAGCGAACTTCTACCGTCTTAGAGAAAACCTATTGATTCCGTAAGGAATAATCTATCTCCACATTCTCAAATTTTCAATCAAAATGATGTTTTTTTTTTCGAATGATCTAATCATTTCTAGCATAATACAATTCAAATTTCCGAGAAACAATCAAACAAATCTAAACTTTTTTATTTGACGATTAAATAAGTTCTCGCCCTAAAATCTTGGCTCACGAATTTCATAGATCACAAGACCAATTATCGTCTCACTCAGCGATATTAAACTTTACACATCTATCTTTAACAATTGAGCATATTGAATTGAATTCCATTCGTCTGGGTGGACGGAATCGACGAGGTTCCGTATATGTTCACGTTCACGTACGTTCGCGTACGACTCTGTGTTCGAATAAACGTGGATGTGGATGTCGATCGATGGTTACATCGTTGTCACCGTGACGGTAATATAACGTTCATCCGAACCCAGAATGCCACTCACTCTCGTCAGTCTGTTGCGAATCATACAGATACGCGCGAGATCAGCCCTAAAATCCGAGAGCTAATTTCTCGTGTTTAATTACGAATAACGAGATGAACGAATTTGTTCATCTCAGTGAATTGTACGGTTTTTACTAACGGATACCGTTTTAATCGAATACATTCGGATTGGAGATTTAAATTGCTGAACTCCCAGTTGTTTTTAATTCATCAATTTTATCGAATGGGAATGATTTATCAAATCTTGTAATGAAATGTAAATTTCAGATTGCACGAAGAGAATTTCAATATTGAAATGTAAATTCTAATAACGGAAAGTTGGTAAAAGGATCTTGAAATATTCCAACGTTCTTTGAATTTTTTAATATTCACTCTGGAAAAAACTTCATACGCGTGTAATAAAAACTTCTCGTGTGTGTATACGTCCTTGGAATGGCTCCAAACTTCGATTGACGTTCTTTCCAGCATAATTTACGATTGGAACAAGTTAGGGAGCTTAGAGTGAGCAGTATGGCACTTAATTCTAGCATAGAATGATAATATTTTATGCTGAAATAAGTTTCCGTATAAAATCCTCTAAGGAGTGAGGATAGGTTTTCACAAACCATGGTTTTAGTAGTATATATAAACAACTGGACCAATTGGAATTTCCCTACTCGCCAATTTTATCATAATATGTTTGATGAGTACATTAAAATAGTTTTTTTAACCATGAAAAGATTATATAAATCTTGATGATAATATATGTTTACATTTTGAATACAGTGATACATATATTTGAATATGCATATATCATGTGTGGATTTGCATAAGGATATAACGAGGACTTATGTTTGCCTTATATAATGAATACAAACCCGAATAGTGCTATACGCTGTAAGACATCAATCAATGCGTTAATAGAGAGAATAACAGATTGATTGACTGTGAATTGGAATTCAAAAATTTGCTGAAATTCAATCAAGGAAATTTCCTTAAACAATTCCCTTCAAGAGCGCTGGAAGTAACAAAAAGTACAATAAAGTTTGAGTTATTTCTTCAAAATAAAATTTCGTTATAAACAATTTTAATATTCATCCCGTCATCACTCAATGCAGCGAAACAATGTCTCGTAAAAGACCAAAAGAATTAAAATCTAGTTATAACTTTCTTCACAGTAAAACGGAAAAATAATGAATTTTTTGATGATCAATTCGTTCTATGGTCGTACTTTGTCACAAATAAAGAAGCTAAGACTTATTTTATGTATCAAACTTTTACTTATTTCCTCAATGAAAAAAAAATCCTTTCTCATGGAGAAACTCAGTCCTTCGTCGAGGAGATATTTTTTAAAAGCGAATCAGGAATCGTTGATTACCTTAAACACCTGTCCCAACGACGAAGAACCATATTGAGAACTCATCGGAAACACTAATTGCATCAAAGAATTAGAATCAAACTGATCGAGATCGTATTAAAAAATGTGTAATTGAAAAACAGGTTATTTAAAATTTTACTGGGACCGTCACTGTTAGATCAACAGATTCCTTTCACATGAAAAATTTATATCAAAGCAGTGACACTATTTGCCGCGATGCAATCAATTTAATTGCAACGACCAACTTTTTTTTATAACTTGACCGTGATTATTTTGTGTTGTTACAGATAATTTCCCGGAAAATGTGCCTTATATACAAGAATCATCAAGTCTAATTGGGCCTTATGTTTTCTCTATATCTTAAGATGTATTCTCATGGTATGAGGAAGAAAGAAAAAGGAGAAGTTATTAATGATCAAGGACTACTGGTATAACTCAATACCACATTTATTTTAACAACTTTCTCTACAGATGTAAGCGTTGAACATACAGCGATTGAGAAAAAAAACGACAAACGTATACACAAGCACTCACGCAAGACACATAAAACACATCGCTCGTTTAATCCAACAAAGTGTAGGAGACGAGGAACATTCACCTCGAAGAAATTTTGTTTGCTTCTGAAAATGATTGCTTTGCTGCGTATGAATCACGATGAACGACGGATAACTTCATTTTTTCTTTTTTCTTTACAATTGAATTCCATGCTTCTCGGCTTCACCGATGAATTTGACTTTGTATTGACCGGAGGGATCGTATTTCTTCTCCAATTTAGCCCAAAGTTGTGGACGCTGTAAAAGAAAAACAATTTTAGTTTCTTCAGGAGGAAGAATTTTCTATTATTCGATTGAATCACTTTTGCTGAGAATTCTTTGTCAGCTGAGTATTGTTTTGTTTAGATAATCTATTCGTAGCATTACTGGTATAAAATAAAATAATGTTTCCCAGATAACATGTGAGCTTGTCATTCGATTACTCTTCAGTTGTGAACAAGTTGCTACGACTCTACTGTAAGGATTTTGTGAGCGTGTACTCTTGTTTTGTGTCAACTAGGAACCTTCTGCCAACCATGTTCTTGAAGTTTGAATCGTTTATAGAAACGAAACGAAAATTCAAACTCACATAATCCGATGAACCATCGTTATTTTCCACCTTGAATTAACTTTCTTTGCAACTGGAGACATCGTTTGAAGGATGTAATGCAAGATTTTTAGTCTCTACTAGCTGAATACCGGCTTGTTCGAGCATAAATTCGTTCCAGAAAATGATTCAAATTTCAGCAATATCTGCCAACCTTGCCACAAACTCGTCTGACAACCTTGCGGAAAGATTAAATTATTATCTGGGTTCATGCAAATGATATTCTGTTTTCAAACGTGTCCTAAGACAATCATTATTCGGATATGAAATGTGTAGAATTATTGCTGATGGATTCCTGAACAATATTTAGACCAGTAAATTATGACATTCATATTAAAAACATTTTCAATAGAACCTTTTGAACAAATTTTCAGTATCTTTGAGAAAAGAAAGACAAAAGGGATAAGAGAAGAATTAAGCACTGTTCAAATAAAAACGCAATCGTCTATATTATGGAGAAAGTTGCTCAAGTACTTTGAATGATTTCGCTTTTAAGCCCCATGAATTCCCGAGAAGTGTGTCAGCGATTATTACAGTCATGAAACTCCATACTTTGAAATATGAGGAAGAGTTGAGGAATTCATCACGCATCTCTTCATCTCCAGAACCGTCTGTTAGAAACTTACATCGATGTGACAAAACCACATAACATAACGGTAATCAACGTTCTGACGGTATTGTATGATACAATTATACGGTGTATGTGAATGATTTTTGTTACAAAGTTTCATTCTTGTACATGAATCGAGTTCCGTATAATTATTTCACCGACTTGGCCATAACTTTTGGACGTTGAAATACGACACTGAATACAAGCTCGGACAGCGTCAATACTTGTACGAATGTGTGCAAGCTATTTGTGAATATAACCATCCCTCTTCCCCCTGACGGTGAAGGAGGGCTGATATGAACTGATGCCATGCGTCTGTAAAAGTCAAACTAGTTTTGCCAGTTTAACTGAATCGACATATTTCACCTTGTATATGTATCAGTGCAATGCTATTACGTGCATTCACGTATACATAGTTGTATTCACTCTAAGCGAGTTGAGTATTCTCTTCATGTTAGTTTCCAATATTTCCTCGACAACACGTTTTTTCGTTTCAGAGAAGATTAAAAATGGATGTATTGAATGAAATGTTACAATTGGACTGTCAATCCTTATTTATTCGAGTTTTATTTATAAAAGAGGGATACAGTTTTGCTGCGGGATGATATCGTAAGAAATTCGAGCGGCGCCCGATGAAGCTTGAGTTCAATATCATTTGATTGAATGGTTATCACAGAGTATCGGGAAGAGATATCTTTGATCATTCCTGCACAAGCCGTTACTTCTAAGAGCTGAACTTCAGCTATTCCGGTAAATAAATTTCACTTTTCTAACTAAAATACTTTAATGAGATTTATTCAGCAAAGTTCATCCAGCTATCGATGATGGTTGTCTGTGTCAAAGCTAGCGATTCATGGAAGTTTAGAAATGTTAAGACAATGTTCTTTTGGAATTTCGTACCTCGAATGATGAAAAATTCTATATAAACTTGGAAAGACTTGGCCAAAGTTCATACGAACAATACCCTAGACTTCAATCAAATTTCACGACCGAGTGATTGAAGTATCAATATTTAAAAATAGAATTTCGATAAACATCAGAGTTCACAGTTTCGTTATCGATTGATTTTCTTGTGATAGTTAGTAGATTGACCGCCTTTTTCTGCAAAAAAAAACTCATGCTCCCGTTGAAGGTACCGACAAACGACGAATAAGGAAATTTCCCCCGTGTCTTGTAGATCAAATCGGGTTGTTGGGAGGTATATTCCCTAGAGATCATTGACAAAAACAAGGTACACTGGAGGAGTTAAGGATATTTGGTGTGGTGATAAATCAATAGTTGTTTTTCTCTTCTTTCGATTGATTCAAAATGTTTTGATAAGATTCTTCGCGCGATAAACACGAAACAAAACTGCACTGTGAAACAAATGTCGTTAGATTGACCCCGAAATAACCAAATCACAGTGGGTGTAAATTCCTAAATATTCGGTAAATTTATCGCGTTTTTGTTAGAATTACCGAAAAATCGGTGAATTTGCCACATTTCTTGGTATGATTATCAGACTGTCGGTAATTTTGTCGAGGTTTTTTTCGAATTAATTGCTGCCTCATTACCGAGGAATTCTTCAGTAAAAATACTGATGTTTTTACAGTGTGATAATCTGTGAGGAGAACAACCATTTCTAACTGATGCAGCTAAATATTCGATGATGAAACAAAATTATTAACTCTATCTGTGGAAGTTGAGCTAGTGTTATTGAAGGAATGGAATCCTATCCCGTGGACGACGAGATATTTAGTTACAATAGCTACAATCTAAGAATCAATACACTTCTGCAATTCACAGTGTTTTATAAATTCAATTCTACCTCAAAATTTAAAGGAAGTGTTCCCATCGAATTCATTTTGTTTGAAAAAGATCTCCAATTTCATATCTTCAAATTCGTGGAAATTCGATCACAACCAAAATCAAATCTACATCCATGATTCACGAAATATTCCACAGGGATATTCAAGAGTACCTCTTGAAATCTAATACATACGAGCGTGTTAATGATTTCTGTGGGTTTTGATTCACATTCCTCCACCCCAACACCCAAACCATCAGATGTAATCATTCATCGTGTATAATAACAAATGAAAATACGTGTGGCTCGATTAAGAGCCAACCACAGAAATAGGATTGAATTATATTCCGAACTATGAAATGCTTGATGTGAAGCGGTGGTGAAAAGTAAGGTGAAAGATTCTTCCTTTTAGAACTTGTATGTATCACGTTCTTCAATTTCCTTCTATTCTTGTCTTACAGAGTTGTTCTAAACTTTCTACTCACTATGGTTAAAATTGTTTCTGAAGTTCAGTTCCATTATTGAATTCAAAAATCCATTCACTTGAGTTTGAAGAGGAATTCAAACAACGAAGGCTTGCGAAAATCAAGCACAAAGAACCTTTTGAAGTTGGAATGAAAAAAACAATAAAATGATTCTGATCGTGAAATTCAGAGTACACCAGAGGATCGGTCTCTTAACTCTCATACAAAATTCAATTACCATAGATTCCTTGCCACCATTCGTTCCAAATTACGGTGCTAGATTTTGTCGATTGATTAATTCTATTCTCGTTGAATCAAATTTTAGAAAACAAACGAACACTCTTCTCGTGTCCGGTAATTTTATGTCTAACAATTACGCAAGTCATTTTCATTCACATTGTTATCCTCATTTTCACCTTGAGTTTCACTTTTAGTTTCATGCAAATCATCATTCAGTCCCGATCAATGACATCTCCGTGTTCTCGATGCACGGTAAATGTGATTAGGTTTGAAAAACGTCAGGCGTACAAGCCGCTTTGAAAGTAACTATCTTCGATTAATACGACAATTAGTATGAATAGAAGAAATTTGAAAAACCTCACTTACATCCTCTTTGATTGATATGTTTATGAAAATATTCAAATAATAAATAGTGAGTTTTTTCAACCTGCAGACAGATCTCAACCTAACCATGTAGGACGGTGTTCGTTACGTTTGTGCTTAATTAGTGAAGAGAAGTGACAGGTGAAAACAAGAGGAAAAAATCCTCGGAGAGGTGAACGTACCTTGTTGACTAGAAACCGAATGACCTTCTCGCTGCCTTTTCTCTGTTTCTCGCTACACTTGTCGCAGTCGTTAGCCAAAGCATCGGGTAGAGATTCTGGAAAGAGAAATACAATTATGGATCAGCGCATTTCATGATTTTTCATATCACTGTGTATAACCTACATGTACATATATGTATAAGTTATTCTCCAAGATACTTAGGTAATAAGAGCACCAGGTGCGTCCACTTTCCTCTCGATAAGAAATTTACAAGGGATGCGGATCGTGAAATACTGTGGAAAGAACGAAACACCAGCTTTGGAGGATTTGGAAGAAAGTACGGTAAAACGACCAATGGAATCGAATAAGAAAGTTAAAGTGGAAAGAGCAGAAAAAAGACTCATCCCTGTATAAAGAGAATGTACATGCATATATAATATAAAATCTTCCGCATGTATATTTTACGATCAAAAAACAGTGTGAAATATTATTTCCATCATGACAGAATAACCTTTATATTTGATGGGGAAAATGAGGAGGATGAAGCTTTCAGCAACATCAACGACATCAGAGAATAATGATTGAATAACAATGATTCAATGGACGTGGAAAGTACAAGAAAAGAGATTCAGAGTTCAAATTGCGAAGTCAATTTGTTCCTCGATTACAAATTATCATAGTAAATCTAACTCTAAATCTCTCTCAAAGTGGAATCCTCCGCTTCGAGGCTTTTGATGGAAATGGAAAACATTATTTGTTTTATATTTAGTCGATAATTGTACTTTATACCATACAGATTTGTACACACGAAGACTAGAAATTTCCCTCCGAATCCCAACCGAAATGAACGTCACGAAATCCGTACGTGCATGTGTTAGAGAGCCAGCGAGAGATGCTAAGACGAGGCCAAGCAACGCGAGGAAAATCGACTTTGTACACGTAAGGTTTGAAATTGGAACCGAGGGTCATCGAACGATCACTATCAATCTTTGCGTATCCGTCTTGGTTTTTCGGCCCACTTGCTTTTGACTTTGACCACTGACCGACCCCGGGGTCTCGACCGACCCTCATCTTGGCTTAGCTCTAGTCGTCTCGTTCAATATTTGACAGTGCACACCACATCGATTGCTACAAAGTTTCCATCAACGACATTCGGGTGGTTCTTGTGGTCGCTTCAAAGGAAGGATAAAGACACGACTGAATGAGGAGGAAAACAGGGACAGAATGAGGGTGGAAAAAAAGAAAAAGAGGAAAAAAGTGGGAAACCGGAATGGGTGAGAAAAAGAAGAGGACGATATCGTTTTATTGGATCTTTCAAGTTAAGATCCCTTAGGAGTAAGTAACAAAGATCGTTTCACGTTACTTTGTTATTACAATAAAGCAACTCGTAACCAGAATGGAAAGTCCAAGATTATAATTGAATGGTGCAAGTTTCTTGTTTCCGGGGTTATTACGGCATATATTTCATCGAATGGATGAGAACTGTATTCCCTATACTTTGATGGTTGCTTGTTTTGAAAGAAAATCAAGATATCTGTTTCGTGCGGAACAGTAGGAAATATATTGAATTATAATATTCGATGTGAACTACACATTCTCGACTCAGCTAACCCACTCCTGCGCACAGAAACTTATGGCAAAAACTTCTTACTTCTATTTCTCTGTGTGAAAAAAAAGAAATATACATGCTGATGTACGATGTTTCACACGAAAGCGCAACTCACTAAAAATACACTTCGAATCGCGCATTTTCTTGCAAATAGTTGTTGTTTCTAGCACGGTCTTACTTAAACAGTTGTAATTCTCTCAAAATATTAAGTAAAAAGTTTTCTTCCGCGTGAGACATAAAATATGACAAAACTTTAAACGTACTTTATCCGATCCACGCATTTCCTCTGACACAATTCCCAATTCCTGTCACTTATCGTGATTGGTAATTTCGAGAAATTCACAATCGATCGACAAATTTTTTTAATGTATCTGAGACCGAATATTCAAATCAAATCGATTCGAGACGAATATTCGTCTATTTTGTACAATACCAGTATTCTAAAGTAGGTCATTGAACTTATTAAATCGATATTTTTCTGCACGAGAAAGAAGAAGGGTTGCATTTACCGCGACTGTAGTAAATTGAACCCCGACGATAAGTTCTATCCATGACATGAATAGAGGCAATATTTATTAGATAGGTTAAATTGCGCAAACTGCAAAGTAAAATTGTGTTAAAATGAATATTTTCAGTAAAATTCATGTATGAATTAGAATGTCATATCAAATAATATTCACTAAATTCCTTCTTCCAGTTTTGTGAGAATTATCGATGATATATCGAGGTGAATGCAGAATATCCCTGATGTATCATTTTATCAAATTCTAAAAAAGACCGCTGATAGTGGGAATTAAAAATGCATCATTGAAATTGTCGTTGGATTCACGATGAGGCGGTGTCACCGAATTTCATACGAAGAATGATTTTCATCCCCGCATAATGATTCGGACTGATCTTTCCCAAGGGATTACGGTCTTCAAACGGATTGAAATATTTAAACAGTTATTTTCATTTATCGGATATACAGCAAACAGCTGTGTACTACAAACTCAATGAAGGGAAGCGAAATTGATTGAAGAATAACAGATGAAGCAGACATCACGATGCTCTTCTAGAGATTTCATAGGTGTATCATTTATGTGAAAAGAGATAGGAGGAACTGAAAATCGAGAAGCATTGGTGACTCTGGTAAATTTTACTACGGGAAACTATGAAAGAATAGACTGAAATTGGATAACATTCAGAGTGGATAGACATTCAGAGAATAATCATGACCATCGCATTCGAATAAATCATTTGGCCTTTATTATGAGATGTAGATTAATAATTCTTCGAGGTGTGACATTCGCTATCATCAACGGAGTCATAATCGATGTCACATTTCATTGCACAACCTGTCGGTTTCTCTTCATACGCGGTTTTGAATCGATGATCGTAGATAATGTCGCTTGACTTCCTGCTCGACTATTCTATTTGATTCGTGATTAACGATTTAGCTCTTCAGATTCAAATCACTATGAAACCAATGGATTATTTTGCGAATGTCAAAATAAATTATTCACGTGATTCTCTTATGATCATTTTGGTAGCGCATAAATTTGAATCGTAAATTAATTCAATGAAATTTTGACAAACACGTTCTCCACAATATGATTGGCAAACCGAAACGTGGAATTTATCGGGCAACGTATGTGTGTTAGAATTTATCGTTTCAGTGGATATTGTTTCATAAAAGGACGTATCTACATAACTTTAATGTTCAATATATTGTTAACATGAATTACGTGGCATTCTGTCCCGTTTTTCGTGAAAACGTCTCAATGGTTTCGGCAAATCTTCGAGGTATTACACGGTCGGACAGTGGACACATTTTTCAGCATTTCTAAGGGATTCATAGTGAAAAACTCATCGGTAGATTTCTTGTGAAGAAATTTTATGTGGGTCGTGGGTAAATCGAGAGGCAACATAACCAGCCGGATATACCCTGTTCGAACTATCAGCCTCGAAATAAGAAAGAATACACTCCGATGGTCTTTTCTGAAAGATTTGTGGATTGAAAAATTGTTTGGATTTTTGAATTCGACTCATGTTGAGAATAATACCAATTCAAAACGTAGATGTGATATTCTGAAATGTTCATCACACATATTATCAAACCTTCTCCTTTATTCAGATATGGAAGCGAAGAATAAAGTTATATCTATAAAACATGAATGAATCTCAGGTGTGAGGAACAGTAATTGATTTACAAGCCTATTAAAGCGTTTGGCGTAGTTCGCTTACTGCATCGTCAGCGCGAGAAGTAACTCATAAACTAGCATACTTGAGTTAAAGTAGTAGTTTCGAAGTGTACTGAGTTCCAAGTTATTATAGTTTCATACTTGGATATGCTACTTGAATGAGGCTGTTTTATAAATAATTATTCAAACATATTTGATATATATTCGCGAAATATTTTCTTTTTGTTCCGATGAAATGTTTGAAACACATGGATAGATTGAATTATTCCAATGAAAAATGTAATTCATTCCTTCATAAATTTCCAAATGCAGAATATAATGAATTCGAATGACTTCTCGTATGGAAACTCCGTACTCCACAGGCAAAAAATTCAGAGTACATTATGAATTGATTAATTATCGAATGTTTATCAGATCTTCTCGAATCACCAACCTCCTGCACTTCCATAAAACGCACAAATGGAATACACCACTCGTTAACGATCAATTTTACACCGTTATCAAATACGCGTTCGAGATAATTATCAAATCAACGAACCATAAATTTGTTTGATGAGGAGAAGAATAAAAAACACGGACGCGGAACAAGACATATATAACCGCGAATTCTCGTAACTACGGAATCCCTAAAGACCGAATACTGGAGAACGTTACACCGTTTTACAA
Source organism: Gonatopus flavifemur (assembly GCA_018340375.1). Classification (NCBI taxonomy): domain Eukaryota; kingdom Metazoa; phylum Arthropoda; class Insecta; order Hymenoptera; family Dryinidae; genus Gonatopus; species Gonatopus flavifemur. The sequence goes on along the minus strand of JAFFJZ010000003.1, from coordinate 41,198,314 downwards.
CGATAATAAAACCATACAGCTTGTAAAAAGAGAGTCGTGAATAAACCATCAAAATAATGCAAAATTTCACGTTCCGCTATGAAACATATAACCTCAACGATGATTTCAATGATGAGAATAATTGTGCAAGTTTCCATTCAAGTTCTTCCAATATTTCTGGAAATCGATAGCGTATTCCTTTCTTCAGTTGTGTATTCATATTTTTTTCACATCTCAATGTTCCTAGAAATTTTAATTAACTGCTATTCATACGAAAGAGAACTTGAGAAGAGGGATTTTGAATTTTGAGAATTATTTCATTATTCTGGATATGACCGGAATATTGCAAATTTCAGTATTGATCGAAGATGCAGTTGATTTAATCTTGAGTGAAACATTAATCCTTGAGTCAAGCGTTGGTACAGCATTAGCATTCTATATCTAGCCATGTTCATTTTAACAAATTTTACTTTGATGTACCATTTCCGGCTATATTACATCCTCAATTCAACAATATTCATGAATTTGTAGATACGTATAATAATAAACGGATTATGCAGAAAGATGTCCATGCAATTCGATAGGGTAAATATTTGAATCGGATACAATTGGATATTAAATTAATATATTCTAACAATGATAGTACGTAACCGAGTTCACGTAAATAATTTTCATCATTGCCAATATAATTATAATTACAACATACCTATCGATCGCCAACGGATGGCTCTCTCTTTTCAACTTCCATTGTACCAGAATTATTGGTTTATATGTAAATTATACTTTGCATATTAATAACATGTTGAAATATCCACAAAAATGAGAGAAAAAGGCGAATTTTGTGTAAAATTCATCAGATTTTTCAATTTGAGATTGTTTTAAAGATGAAAATAATTAAAATTTTCGACGAAGCGTGTAATCGCTCTCGATAAACATATACATTCTTTTGCTGATGGAAAAATTTTTGTTGATGTACCATGGGTAAGAGTATATATAATGGACATTAAAAATCATCACTCTCCCCTTTATACCTAAAGTTTTATACCTAACATTAATAATCCACAAGAAGAAGTTCTCATCAAGAATCTTTGAATGGATCGTGGGATCGCTGCAAAGCAACATACAAACAAATAAATCTGAATGAAGAGATAGATGGGCAAACAAAAATTGGACAAAAAGAGATGCAGGTTCGCTTATTGGATCTTTGAAGCGGAAGGAAACCTCTAAGGACCAAGTAACGAAGAAGGTTTCACCACTACCAAGACCAACCGATTCGAACTCCACAAAGAAAGTCGATGAAAATGCGGCGAAGAAGCCAGAATTCGCGAAAGAATTAGCAACGGTTGCAAACGGGAAAAAAAGGAAGGAAAGGTCGCATTATTATGTAAGAAAAATATAACTCATAGGACTGGGTTGAGGAACCGGTAATAGAAATGACTGAAGAGTAGCAATTAAACTAAAGGTAAGGAGTTCCAAACGATAAGAAGAATAAGGAAAAAAGACACGGGAATGAATGCGACTAGGGATATAGCAGCCTGTCTCAACTTTACTACGGTCTGGCGAACTTAAGTACACAATTATACAAGGTAAGAACAAGGGGACGGATTTCTGGTTCAACAAAATCTTGGAGAGAACAGAAAAAGAAGGAAAAATTGGAAGAAAGTCAAGCGGAGTCATTTAATTTCATACAGACTATTTTCCTCTTGTTTCATACTTGCTTAAACATCTGGCCTCGTATTAATAATGTATCGTTATTTCGCGTGCGATGGTTACGAGTGTTTGGAATGATGATGAACTCGATTACACTTTATGATCAAAGGAGAATAAATTGAGTAGGTTTAAAAAGATGAGTGTTAATACGTTCAATTAGATGTTCAATATTGCTGCAATATCACCCTGAAAAAAACACCAGATTTGCCTCAAGCGCGTAAGGGTTTGGATTCGAATAATCGAATACCGATGCGAATGATTGACCGGAGACAGACTTCAATCGGTATTCAGTTGACTCAAGCGCGCGGCAAAGTTCGCCGTATCTGAACCCTTACAGACTTGACTCCAGTATTTTTTTCTGCGTGCATGTGCTATGTGGGTACAAAATGGTTAAAGTAATGTAACGTACGTGGAAAAACTTACTTTTCAACTCCTTGCCATCAGGAGTGCAATTGCCAGCATCTAGAAGGCAGTTTACATAGTTATTGAGGAGCCGGTCGCTTTCAAGGATTTGATCCAGGTCGATGTTGTCGTACTTGGTCGTGTACTTTTCAGCGGCGAAAGTGTAGGCCACCAAGGCGAGGAAAATAACGACGACCTAGATAACAAAGTACAAACTTCTTAACACATACATTGTATATTCCTTTCGACAACAATTGAAATCTCTATTCTACGATTTAGGCACAGCGTTGATCAAATTTATTCAAATTCAAAAAAATTTATTTAGATTCAACTAAGAGACTAAAAATTCTTGAAATATGAATATTATTGGAACATTCATTAAAAGAGATATGAAATGTCATCAAACTGAAGAGAAAACACATTGACTTATTCCGAGTACAAATTTTCCAAGCATTACGTGGCGTTTGAAAGAGCAATTGTAGATTTTCCCATAGATTCCTTTGAATAAGAATTCTTATCCCTTGTGGAATCAATGTTTAAATATTATTCTATACACACAATGAATCAATCGAAAGTAACTTAATAAAATTCGATAAAGCAGTCTTTGATGCGAACGACTTCCAACCCCTAGACGTGGAAAAACTTTACTCTCTCGTCTTTGGAAAAGATGCCATATCATCAGAAGGGCTTATGAAAACTTCGTCATAAATTTTTACGGTGCCATCAATTGCAAAGATAATCCAACGAAACTTTACAATACGATGTTTATGTCCGATGATATGGATTCGAAAGATGAAAAAAAAAGAAGACAATAGAGAAGGAAAACAGGAGAGAATATTCCTCTTTCTCCCTTTCATGTGTATGCCGAAAAAAAAAATTTTTTGATATTTCTGGATGCATCGATCGATGGATGATACTCAACATCGATAACGTTGAACCAATCCACTGTGCATGAAAGAAAAAGAATATAGTGTATTAAATCTATATAGGATAATACACTTTAACGCCTTCGTAGAGATATCGTTCTTCTTTTCACCTTCCCCCATTGCTCGTTAGTCATGCGAGACGTTAACTGTGCTTTATAAGGCACTTATCCTTGAAGTTTTCAGCCGCTTAATGCCGTAAACCCCCCATGAGACGTATGTAGATATAATGTATGCGTCGTATCTGTACGATGAGCCACGTGCAAAAAGAAAAGACACGTACAATCCTCTCTACCACGCATTACACTCTTCATCGTTTTTCAGAAACGAGACAGACCGATGATCGGTCTTTAAGAGAAAGAAAGAAAAATACAATAAAAGAACCAGTAGCAATCACGAAGAAGTAGTCCAAGGCTGGGAAACCAAGGGTGCAACTTCCTAAATGGCTTTTACGCGCAATTATGATATAATTTCGCTACATAGAGGTATAATTCATCGATATAGTTACGAAGTACGTTACGTCGAGAATATCCGCGCGAGGTACGCCGAGAATAATAGTCTTCGTAAAATATTTCTCTCTTTGAGAAAATTGTGGTTAATGGGTAATAATTTGTATAAGTATGGCAAGAATATAAATTCCAGTAGATTTAATATCTTTGGTTCAATAATCCTTTTATGTATCGATTCTTTTTATTGATTCCAACTTCTAAGGAAAATATCTGAGGAAATTAATGTGTAAATTAAAGTTCAGTCGATAAGAAACATCTTCGCATTTTGGTAAAAGTTTTAGAATGGTACTATATTCCAGGGTGATGGTGATAATTCTCGCCAAAGGAGAGATGCATAAATGAACTGGATTATATATATATAATAATTCCACTTGGATGGTGTTGAATCGAAAATTTTCTCCGTTTTGTTAGTCATTTTAGAGGCAAAATTTCGTAACTTGAAGAATATTTAAAAGTATAAAATACTGTGAAAATTGGAATCTTTCTCTTCAATTGAATGCCTTTTTTACATAATTTGAACGCCTGTAGGAAACCGTGAGAAAATTTAATGAAATCGTAGGATTTAAAATAATATCCGTATCCTATTCCGACTGGAAATTATCATGAGGTCAAACGCACATTTCATAAGGACATGACAAGGTTATTTAGAATAACCTGCTATATACTTCATAAAGTTCTGGGGAGGATTCTGAATTTCCATAAATAATCCCAACAAGTTGAAATATTTGGTGAAATATTGTTGAGTCAGTTCTCGATTTAATTATTGCAGCAGATAAAATTTGATATATTTACAACTATTTTGTATGCGTTACATTTGTATGACTCTAATAGCATTTTGCGCGCAGATCCAAACGATCCGCCTGAAAGTCAAGTCACCAAATTTCTAGCAAAGTCAGATCCATTGCACATATACGTCGCGTATTGTAGATAGAACTCATCACCCTCCCCTACAATGATTATTGGTGTTTCAATGGACCGTTAATGGTACTGAAATGAGCGGTAAAGAGCCGTCACTGGTTTTTTGAAACGCGTACAGTCATTTGTTTTGAGGCATGCATGATCGTGATTACTATTTGCGTACACATGGGGAACCATAATACATGTCCCTAGCGAAACACTGACAAACTACACGCTTGAAGAGGCGGATTTTGATGCTCTAACTTTGCGCGCATAGCATATCACCTGGGAATATCGATGAAGGTCTCGTTGCGCTCGTATTTCTGGTCCAATGACATTGAATGATGTTCTAAACAATGCTCGCTATTGGTACACATGAAATGCACGCTGTATTATAATTTCACTAAATATACAGTACCCGGACAGCGCAAACTTTTGATTGTCTCAAAGATTTCTTATGCAACCTCTGGTGGGAAAATTTCGTTTACTTTTCGTACGCTCGGTTTTCATTGAAAATTAGAAAAATTCAATAAAAATCTTCAAACTTCAACGAACTTCAATGGAAGTCAACAAATTTCAGTGAAAGTTACTGAATTTTGTGGACAATTATTGAATTCTATCGAGATTTTGTTGAATTGAGTTGAATTTTGCTAATTTTCAATTAAAACCGAGTGAACGAAATTCAACAAAATTCAACGAAATTCTTCCACCAGGGCCCATTTTCGCTGTCTCCAAGATATCTTTGGTTGAGAAATCTAAAACATGTCTTCAGATCTCTTTTAGACGTTTTTTGGATTACTCATTGAAGATATCTTAAAGACAGTGAAAACTGTTGTATAAGACTTTTGGATAATGAGAAGGTTTTGTTTCTCTGGGTATAAAAAAAACTTCCAAAGAAAGGTTGGAAGTTTTGACCAAATATTTTTTAGTCAATTCACAAATCATTTAAGTAGAATTTCTAAGAATTTTTGTCAGTTGACAAACATTTTTTGGGAAATCCATAAGTTTTCCACCATACTTTTACGTTTAGAATGATAAAAAATAAAAATGTGATCCAAACTCATCACCAAATTGATTACATTCAAGGCTTCAAGATCTGTTAAAAGAGATACAGATTTTAATCAGACATATGAGAATCCATGAAGGACTTTTCAAACAACAGTATTTTTGGCAAATCACTCTGTACCCGATTTCAATCCAAGCATATATAAATGTAATACATTTTCACCTCTTAAAGGTTCTATCAAATATTCAATGCTCCATCTTCAGTTCATCACACACGTATATGCATAAAAGAAAGTACATTTTCCCCATCCAAACGTTCCCTCGTGAAACATTTAATATTTTCCACCTCTAGCTAATGTCATCTCTTTCTTTCTCACTCCACGCTCGCCGACCTTTCCATAAAATGTAGGCAAATATATGTACAATTCATTTTACCTTTTATAAAAATTAGACGACCCAAGCTTAATATTAAATAAATGAAGAACAAGACGATAGTTGACAGATTAACAAGTCAAAGTGCTAAATGTACTACAAATATTTGATGAAATCTCAGCTCCATAATTTTTCTCGGTTGAATTTCACACACCTCAACCTGTTTAAAAGATCCACAGCGCTTATCATGTCAGGAATTTCAATGAAATGGATAATTCAGGATTTTGATACTAAAAATCATTAGGCAACTGGTTAAATTCGATATGTTTGAAAATTAGTTAAAAAAATAAGAAACTGACACATCAAGAGCAAATTCCCGGATCTGGATTGAGATCAATACTTTTGAAGAATTTAAGGAGAGGTTCTCATCTAGCGACCCCAAAATAAGGTGATGTTCTGGAATTTTTTTTCATAGATGGAAGTAAATGAAGAACTCGGGGGTTTTCACACTTGTTAATTGAGTTTTTAAGTACATAAAAACAATTTTTTCAGTGAAAAATAATGTCATGGGAATTTTTGATACGTGTTGAAACATAACCACCTAAAAAACGGTTATCAATCGGGCGCCACTATAGCACTTGCAAAAATTATCAGAAATCAAAAATCCAAAAATTTTTATGAAATATATTATATTTGTTGGAGGTTGTACCAATAAAACCAATGAAAAGTCCAAAATTAAAAAGATGACAGACACTCTCTAAATCTGAAAGAGTGAAAAATCACGTGTTTCACTTCACTAAGTCTCAGAAGTGAGCCAGTCCGCTTCGAGTGGAATTTTCACTCGTTTCGAGTGAACCCTCACTCTTTTAGAGTGGAAAATTGACTCTAGAATTTGAGTGGCTGTGAGTTCCTAACCTCAAACCTCAGAATATCACTGTAAAAGAGTGGAAATTTCACTCAAAATTTCGACAAGTTCACTTTTGACTGGCTGAAGAGTGAAATCTCACTCTAAAAATTTTAGAAAGCATGCAAACTTTTGGTAGCGTTTTTTCCACTTTTTTTCGCTCTTTAGAGTGCTATAAAAAGAAAAAAAGTCAAATGTCACCCCCATTTAAGTTCATCTTCCAATAAATTCAATCAGCTCCAAAATAAAAAAAAGGGTGATCCGTTGAGTAGTTTTAGAGATATCGTGGAGCCAAACTTGGAAAACATTTAAAAACATTTTCTCAATTTACTTCCTTCTTAAGAAAGAAAATTCGAGAAAATCACCTTATTTCGGAAATCGCTTGATGAGAACCTCTCCTCAAGTCAATTTTTACCGCGATTGTACATTCATTCCTAACTATGCATTTGATTCCAGATAATTCCATGATCATTTCGACATGAGAACCGGTTCAAACTTACACAATGTAATCCAAAATAGAACGATAAACATGTACTACAAGAAAAATATACTGGAATAATATAATATTTGATAATAATTATCCTCCAAATTTGATAATAACAAAGCAAATTAACGTTCAATGTTTTGTTGATGTTTCATTTGAAATTCACGTGTCAGAAGATACAAGTTGAGATCAATCTTGCCGTTCACGCAACATACATATGAAGAAATCACCAATTATTATGCAATTGAGTGCCAATGTTCCGCCATTATAACATCGGCTCCCCGGCTGACTTCCTAACGCCTTTCACTCTACACGAATGAATTTCACCTCGTTTCCAGAGTATTTTGGATCTGTGTATACATATCGTGTACTCTTGAGCCTTGTATTCCTTCTGTCAATCAGAAGATTCAACTTAGATACCAGAAATTTATTTTCCAAAATTTGTGTCAAACGTCTTCAAAGTATCATATTTCAACAAAAAAAGGAAAGAAACGAGAAAGCATTTTTGTACAAGTTCATTGAACTACGGATAAACTGTGGAATTTCAAGAGGAAATTATACGAAAGAGGTATCACGAACGGAAGAGAAATAAAACTGACAAGGAAGATTATGTCATCAGATTCGAACTTGGCTGGTCGATCGAAGAACGAAAATTTGATAAGAGATCGAAGATTCATGACATATCCTTCCAAAATAATCAAGAGTTCGATAGGAACCTTAACAGATCTTTTATTCGCGAAGAAAGAACAAAATGTGGTAGAATAACAATCTTAATGAAGAGTTGGTCGATTCAGTAAAAGAGAATGACTTCTGCAAAGATTTAGATAAAGGATCATACAACAACCAGATCCAGCAAACGGCGTAGAAATTCACCTTGGATCTATGTGGGAATTTCTAGTTTCATGGAATTTTCCTAACAATTTGATAGTAAAGTTTCAAAAAAAAAAAAATCGAAAATTCCTCCCCAAATCAAAATGATTAATGTTTCCATGAAAGGATCGATTATCGAAAACGAACGATACTGAAAGTTGATTACGAACATGAGTGTTAACAGAATATTATGATATTTCGTGAATGATTATTATGAACATCGCTTGAACATTGATGTTCTTCAATGCGAAAATTTGGTACAAAATATCATATTATCAAACGTGAATGAAAATACAAATTCCTGTCATGGAAATTGAAATCTCTAATGTACAGCTGCTGGTATGTGATTATTCAAAAGCGTGGCTTTATAAAGCAGATAGCATATCGGTATTCAATGCTTGTCTTTCAAACCAATGTGTAACAAAATTTTGAAACAACACAGTTGTTTTTCAACTTCCCAGTAGCATCGATAAAGGAATTTCTTGAAGAAAAACCCATTATTTGTTGCAGTGAGTAAGCATCTCTACCGAGTAATCTTTCATTGGATGAAATACTAATTACCAATGTTACCTGAAGAAATAAATTAACCGTATCTAGAAGCTTTCGTAAAGTCAACTGATTATAGCTCTGTGTTCCGAACAGGGTTGTAATGTATGTACTTTGCACAATAATCTGATGCTATGAATCATCCACAATCTTTGCTACCAGTTGTTTTGAACCTGAATTGCTTCATCCATTGATGTGTTATTGATTTTCAATTAAACTATCCAGCCTGGTTAGAACTGAAATTTCGAAATATTTTTCAAAAGATCTCATTAATAACCCCAACAACAATTATCTCGGATCTAGAAATACAAAAATATTATTCGAAAACTCCAGTTCTGTAATTTGGCAACGTTATAACTGGGAGTTGCCAGATATCCGCGCGAGGCCATTAATATTGTAATACAATAAAACGTTGATGAGCCAACGAGGATAACACACATTTCGTTCTCATTAAATTCAATATGAATATTACAAATATATCATCAGGAAGGTATATAAATTTCAACGCAACAACGAACCATGCTGTCCAAGAAAATTAGTGTACCCAAAATTTTATATCATAAAGCATATACTCATTAAAACTTGTATCCTGCGTTTCATGAAATCAGGCCGGATATATGTTTCCCTTTTCCACGATTGGTGTGAACCAAAGTGTAAAACAACGCCTTTATTAGATTCTCATCAAGGTGAATTTTATATGACCATGTAAAACGTGTCACGCGATAACAATATCTTTACCATGATACTTCAATTCTCATCGATAATGTACGACAAACAAAACCCAATGCTGTGCCGTGCATCATCTCGAGAGTCATTTAACGTCACTTAACGCCTCTTCTAACGTTGAGCTATCACTTTGACACGCGCAAGCTTGAAGATGAGAAAGAAGCCAAGCAGAACGATCATCATCCATCATCAACCGAGTTTACTGAACCACCGTAATGCGAAAAGATGAATTCTCGTCTCCAAGTGGAGCACACGAAATCACGTTTCAGATGAAAAATATTTGAATCGAAATAAGAAAAAAGAAGTTGAAGAGAGTTTTCGTGTCGATCGAAATTGTACACCTTAAATTCAAGTTATTTAATACTGTACACGTGTAACACGATCAAGTATGTAACGTAATAACTTTGAGAAAAGTTACGTAGGTTGTTGTTGCGAAACCGATATCCGAATTCACGATCACTTTCACCATTTAATTTCCTAGGAAGTGCCGATTCGCTCACCTCAACACATGTCACGATAATTAACGTTTCTGATTCTGTGACATCGTTTCTTCGGGTATGAAATTTATACCAAACATCGAACGGAGAGAATTTTAAAAGAAATACTTGGAATTAATGTTCTGAGCTTCCAAATGTGTACACGAAATATGACATCACAAGTTTTGTAAATAACTCAAATCAAATTCGTTGTTCATCCCAGATCAATGGAAATGAATTAAGAATGAATATCTTTTATCAAACTTCAACAAGAAAAACATGAATTTTGAAATATGATGTACGTATAATTCATTGAACATGAATACAGATATCATCATGCTTCTAACCAAATCAAACACAATGTTAATTTTATTACAGAAAATGATCATTTATCATGATTCGAAATGAGAATTTAATTGAGAATGAGGAATAATAAATTAAAATTGTCTAACAACGTGATATATTACATGCCATGAAGCTTGAAATATATTCAGAGTGTATTACAATGTACAACAACGGACTTTGATAGTAATTTTGTTCTCAACATGATGTATACTACAAATATCAATGAAATGCTTATTATTTTCACGTTGTAATTACAAGCGTACCATGACGCGTTCTGTATACGTCGCTAAAACATTGACAACTTTCAGACGCGAAGAAACATGAAAAGATCTATCACTCCGTAACGCTATCATTCTCGCAATTCGTTTGTTCTTATGTTGTTCATTAACTTCCATGCAAGTCATTAAAACTTTCACTCGAAGACTGATGGAATTTTATACTGATAGTCTTGATTTTTATATTCATTTTATACATAGTATTTATAAACGTTTCTGCATCTGACAGGGCTCTAATAAAAATTCTGTCAGAAGCCGACGGAACTCCTATCCGCATCCGATGGGATTGTATCCGTTTGAAAAAAAACGCGTTAGGTCCCATAAGATCAATGTAAAAAATATTCAGAATTTTCCCATACTTGTACGAAGAAAGCGAATTTCCGTACGCGTATAGGAATTGTCACATAAAAAATATATAAAAATCACTGTGTTCATGGGATTTTCCCCAATATTTATGGGAAAATTCCTATCCAGGCACGTGTTAATTACTTCACACACATGTGTGTGAAATTTCCTATAGACTTTTTTTACAGTGGTGCGGATAGAGGTCCTGTCTGTTTTTAATGAAATTTTTACTAAGGGAATTTCACTGGTTTTCCGTAACTTGTACTGGTTCGGATTTAAAGAGTTGTTATCCTGGGGGTCAATCCACGTTCAAAGGGAGCAAATGTTGGAACAAGCGGACCGTGAACATGTTCCCAACTACGCTCTTTTAGTGCTTAGTTGCTGTTTGAGTTACGCTTCCAAGTCACTCTATACGCTCCATTTTTCCCAGTGTAATTACGTTGTTTGATTGATGTTTGAAAGAAAAATATTTTGATTTAATGGCTTTCAAATTCTCTTCCCTAACCTGTTTCGAAAATCCGATTCAAATTTATTAACTCGTCAATCAGTTTGGAAATATAATTGGTTTGAATAAGATCAAATAGGAAAATTTCTGGACAAAAAACTGATTCATACTGATTGGCCAGTTAATAGGTTTGAATCGGATTTTTTGAGCAGCACTGGGAAAAGAAAGTCTCAATCTGTTTGCATCTTAATTTCAGACAATGCTTTCTCTATTGTGTCGGCGATTGTTTTTTCGACTTAATTTGTTTGCATCATAGATTCAGCCACGAAATGAGCTGAATTTGAGACTTTCTTTTTACAGTGAGGGTATGAAATCCATTGATCAATCAAATTCAACCAAATTTCATTCAACACTCTACAATAAAATTCATCGACAAACATTGTTCTTGATTGAAGGAGAATATTTAGCTTTTTCTACGAATTTATCAGTAGTCTTCTAAGGAGTGAAAAAAGTTATGGCAAAATTTTTCTCATAAGGAAAACAATATATTCTGAATGACTGAATTTATTGGTATTTTGAAAAAATACTTGAACCATAAAGTTGCAGTTTTTCAAAGTTACATCGCTCTCAAATAATCCAGTCCTTCCAAACTCTTACTACTAGATGTAGTCATTTCGAGAAGATATCTGACTAAATAACATCATGAAGCAAGTCGAATCTGAAGATGCTAGCAAATGTAGTAATTTATAATGTAAGGTTTTTCACCATGTACACAGAGAAGATAATCCTCATTAATTTATACTCATCCCAATGGGTAATCTCAACGAAGCGTACCATCAACTTCCTCAAATCATACGTTCACATCTGAACATCCACCACCCTTGATAGATGCATGAAAAACATCTCTTCAACTCTCATGATACTCGATGCACCAGAGACGATTTTGGGATAATCGAAAAATTTCAAAGTTACGTTCAGAAACTGTGATACTGAAATGTCAGACTCGGGTTTATTAGAAAATCTTCGAATGTTTTGAACATTTATTTGTTCGCCTGAAAATTAGAGCAAGAATGCTGATCTGAATTATTAAACAGGGAGGTTACCTCTGATTGATAGTTTTGGAATTCCGATTACTCCACAGTTTACCCTAACCTTGATTAACTCTCGATGAAACATGATACACGTTCATTCAATTATTGCAAGCTAGTACTATTGAAATCGCGTTTCGACATAAACGCTACACGTACAACATTGTTTCTAATATGCAGGTTTCGAAATCCTATACGAATGGAGGACACTTTTATCCATCACTCGACACACGCAATTACAACTTGCTTGAAAAAATAGCGACAATTAAAATTTACAATCTTTTGTGAATATTTGGTGAGATTTGATCATTTATAAAACAATACCGCATTGAGTAATCGTTAACAAGATAAATTAATGTGATTGCATAAAACAATGCTCATTTATGGGGCAATTTAGAATAAGACGCAAATGAATTTTTCTCTCCCCAAAAGAACCGAGATCTCCGAACGTTCGTGGAACGTTCACGTACATTCGTTGAATGTTCCTCGAATGTAGAAATGTCTGTACGTTTATCGAACGTTCGTTGAATATTTATTGAACGTTTGGAGGTGATCTTGTTCTTTCGGTGCTGTTTTCAAATATTCTATTGCAGCGATTAGTATTTAGATGTTCATAATATGATGGTAAGTTTGGGATACGCTCTGAAGGATTGAATAATTTACCGAGAAATTCTCCGGTAATTCAGGCAGTAATCAACCCAAAGAAAACCTTGAAAAAATTAATGAAATGTTGGTAATTATAACAAAAAATGTGAGGAGCATGACATTCTTTTGATTATTCTACCGAAAAGATTGATAAATTTAGCAGAAATGTCTACCCACTGTGATTGGGTTAATTGCTTTCCGACAAATTTCAGTAAATTTATCGAAATATTTTTCGCATTGTCATATTTGAGGACAGGGACAAGTTGATCTACACCTAATTTCAAGTTCAACCATATACAACAACGTTGAAAACAACGACGTTTATCATGGTAAAATGGTTGCTCTTCGAAAAAGAAAAAAACAACGTAGAAAACTACGTTGTTTTCTACATTGTTGCGACGTATCACGAAATGCGTTTTCCAATAGAATCCTCTTAATACACCCTACTTCCATAACCGCGCTTGGAAAATTGTGGGAAAACTACGTGGTAAACAACGTTAAAAACTACGTTGTTTTTTTCTTTTCTGAAAAGAAACCATTTCACCATGGTACACAACGTTGTTTTCAACGTAAATTCCCATGTTGTTTCTAAGGTTGTTTTCAACGTGGTTTTTTTCTCCCGGGTATATTTTATATCCATCGATATATTTATGGATAATGGTGACGTTGAAATATTTAGTAAGCGTTCTTTTGAGGACTGTGATGAGAATACATGGATAATTAAAATTTAACTAACTTGTTCTCGTGGTTGTAATGACACAATCATACTCTTGTCAGTGTGAAAACCCATAATTGTACAAGCAATTCGAAATTTATGAATTAAATCTGAATGTCTCGACGGATGTTGTGAAGGATATTTTCAAATATGCATTTAGGTATAACACATGAAAATACGATGTGAAAATTCATGTTTTGCATCTTAATCAATTTATATGCGACTATCAAAGGGAATAACGTTATCAGTTCATAAAATTGACTGACATTTTGAAACCACAATCCCAAATGAAAAGAATTAACATTTATAATATCATTATTCGAGCTGACGTACATGCGTATACGGAAAATGTTCGACAAAACGGAAATATTATAATCAAATTCAGTGAATGCCAGATATTGCGAAGTGTATAATAATGACTGGTTTATTGATACAAAAAGAGAATAATTACAGTCCATGAAATCCGATTGTTTGTCGAGCACTAATCGAATGATGTATTGATTGTCATAAATTCGAGTACAAACCTTTGTATGAAAACTTTGATATCATATCATGTTTAAAATCGATAAAGAATCGTGTACTTTTAAACTTTCACCATTGTGATTTTTGTCGAACTTGAGTACTGTTATTATCACTAAATATCCCACCCTACGATAAATAATATGACAATTTTTATTGAAAATCATATGTAACCGAATTACAAAAAGACGTGAAGGAAATTCAAATTCCCCTTCCAAAAAACCACTTCTTCCAATTATTGTCCTCTTCTTTTTTTCTTGTTTTTCATAACTATAATACAAAACCACTATTCAAATCGTGAAGAGAAAACTTTCCTACGAACCTTCATATTTCAAGTAAAAACCTTTGAATTTCAAATCCACACAAAGTTCATAAAAATTCACTTCATAAATTTTCTCGCAGAATCGAACAGAAAAATTATACCAAAATTTGACAAGAACTTTGAACAATCACTTGAATCACCGATCACACGATGCTTGTTTCGTTCTATAGATATTTTGGTTTCGGTAGGAAAATCTTCTTCAGCACGACAGAAAGAAGAAACGTACGTAATGATACGTGTCTTACCTTCATGTCTGATGGTGTGAGTTACAGGTAAGAAAGTAGTTGGATAACTGATGCTGGCCAGAGCAGTGATCAGGTGCTTTATACCCAGCCAAGTGATTGCTCAGCTCAAGTCACTGAATTCGTCGAATCACTCTATTGCTTTGGACATCCTCTCCTTCTTCTTTTTGCCCATTTGCTCATATATTTACGCGCTTTTATGACGTCCGAAGAAAAAGAAAGGTAAAAAATCAGGCAAAGTACAAGCAACTGTGATTCATTCGGTAGCTTCTAACCAAACGGATGTAACCCAAAATGCTTTCAATGATGAGAATTAATATTGAGAAAAAAACTGTTCAAAAGGTATTTGAACGGAGAGTACAAAAAATCTATTCATTTCTCTTGTATTAGGAAATCACGTCAAGATTTGGTAGAGTAATGATCGACTTTGGAGAACATTTGAATTTATGTTTGTAAAAAGTTGTTTCTCAAAACAATTTTCAAAAGATCTTTTGGTCTTCAACAAAATTTGATTCCACGTTTTGCAGTTTTCGGTTGAGTTCTTGTCATTAAGTTTACCCATTGAAATAATTTTAAAATGGAAAATTGATGTAATGTATAATAATTAATATAAAATCCGAAGAGAACTCGCACAGTACAATGCGTGTCTTCTTCTAACGTTGTTAATACCAATTGTCCTGTATGGGAAGTGGTGATGAGTACTGATGCTGGTTCTCAAGAAAATCGATTCTTTGTTATACAAATTATATCAAATTTTCATCGATATTCTATACACTGAGGAAACAGATATCTTGAAAAATACTCTAAAAGTCCCAGCGATTGTGGTACTTTTAAAGGTATCTTCACGTAAATATTTTAACTCGGGTTAGACCAACGCCAAAAATTCATAAATTATGGTATTTTTCAAGATACCTTTTTCTATGTTATTTTTACAAATCTATGAAAACTAAATACTTTTTCTATGAAAAAAAAATCGATTCTGTCTAAGAACCGGCATCACTAGGGATGGGCAATGTAATGTATGAAAGTTTCTATCGAGTTTCGATCGATATTTGAAGGCTGAGAGTTCAAAAGGGCCTAACCCACATCGAAATAATTTTCCAGGAGGTGATAAATACGCTCTCATTCTTCCTATTCATCAAAATCAACAGATTCATGAGTGATTTTGCAATTAATTTGACCCATTCTGTTACCCTGTATGAATTTTTTCGGAATTTATGCATTCTTCTTTATTTTATAAGTACTCCAAGTATTCAGGGGCCTATGTTTAAATGATACTCATTTGCGAATACTTCCTAATACTTCGTAATTCTTTTGAAAATAAATATGTTATGATATAGTCGAAACATTCGTAGAGAGTTAACTCTTATATTCATAATATAATTATAATTATAATTAGAGGATTTCGAAATCAAAACTCACATTTGTCAACGAAATTACTTTGAGGAGGGTGTTTTTGGTCGCTGATTACAAATTCGTTGTAAAAATTTCGAAATTCAAAATGGCGCTTGTAATATGGTGGACCGAAATAGACAGTTCATCGGATTTCCTTCAAACTGCACCCGGAAAACAAATGTGTTGAAAAGTCCCATAATTTATTGAGGATCAGCGCCAGTCTGTGACAGATAGAGTTTTGGCTTGAATTTACTTTTAAGAACTCCCATAATTAGATATATTTCTACAAGAAATTATGGTACTTTTGAAGCTTTGTTCAGGTAAATAATTTCATTCGTCACAGACTGGCACTGATCCTCAATAAATTATGGGACTTTTAAAAATATATTTTTCTGCGTGTGGTTATCTAAGGGTTTTTAGTAGGACTGGGATTATCCGTATATCCGGATATCTGGATATTCGGTTGATTATCCGGATGTATGGATATGATCCGGATATCCGGATATTCGCATCCATCCGGATATCTGAAATAGACATAATGTATCCACTTGATAGGAAAGCGATAGCAATTTTGTAAGAAGATGATGGTCTGAATTTTAATATGTGTGATCAGGATGTTTTGGTTTTTTTAGTTTCCGAAGAGTCATTTCAAAAATTTGTGAATTCTTCGGGAATGATTTGACAACTCTTAATATCGTTCAGGTATTTACTGCCGGATCTGGAAAAGGCAAAACAGATTGCCTATATATTGGAAGATCTTTTTAGTGCATTCCAATTTTCCCCAAATCAGTATTAGAGTATCGTAATTTTTAGTTCAAGAGTTATCTGGAAATTAGAATGAAATTGAGAAAATCATTTGCGCTTATGTTGTGCAAAAACAATGAATGTAATGATTGAAGTCCACTTCATACAAACCGTAGTATTCAAAATTTCCTCTTCGAATTTACAAAAAAGCCAGACTCTTTAATAACTTCCGATGGCTTTGAACAAGGCTAAGGAGTAGAAATTCACCACGGGAAAGATTTCATGTGCAAGGTACATTCGAAAATCTGTATAATTGTGATGGCTAGTATATTGACGGGTAAAAAATGACCCAATTCTCTTATGTCACCTTGATTTTTCCCTGATTCTCGTATTCGCTGAACACCGCGTGAATAAAGTTACCCACACAGCACATAATATTGCAGCAATATTGCGGCAATGTCATTTTGTATATTGTAATATTGCAAAGTGATATCGCTGCGATATTCCTACAATTTCTTATGTCCGCGGTTTCTAATCATGGTAATATTACAGCTATATGCAGTCATATTGTCGTGATATCTGAAAAGTATATGCAAGAATGTCAAATATCTGAGAAAATTACGTTATACTGGAAAAAAAATAATGTCCCTGACTTTCAAAACAGTGCAATCATGTGCGTTAATCCTCTTCATAGAAGACAATCAAATAATGATGAGATGATCAAAAAGGTCCCTGAAGGAAGATCGAACCCGGGTCTTGCAAGTGAGAATCAAAGTCTTTACCACATCGGCGATTGTCCGAGATGACAATGCAGCCCTCAAATTGCCATGTATTATGATCGCTCGTTAGAATTCTGATTCATGTAGAATGTATGACGAAAACATATTACAGCACAACATAAGATTGCTCAACCATAGAAATTCGTATAAAATCACGAAGAAAACTGGAATAGTGATGTTCACCATTATCGTTTAGTAAAACCTTGTTTCGCTGAAAGCACTAAGCAATCATTTTATTCTACTAAATATAATTCAGTAAAGATTCGTGATTTCAACAAAATGGTACAGTAGTCCATGTATGATCAATATTACGGATGGTGTAGTTAGTTTGACTGACTCAAGTGCCTTTACTACGCTGTTTAGTAATAATAACTATTTTATTCGCGCTCGAGCGGAGTGAACCGAAACGAGTCGAACATAACCGAATATACGAACTCTCCTCGCTTACCGACACTGTTTTGTTTATAAACGATTTTTTTTTCTCATAAATGTGTTAATGACAGGAAAGGAGTTGATGATAACTCGTATATGGAATATGCCTATCATGATTCTCGTCTTAATAATCAACACTGTACAAAATCAATTTATTTAGAAAATCCAAAATTATTTCAACAGTATCCTCTAATCATAAGTTCTCCAAACATTTATAAGAGATACGCAGAGCTAGCAAAATTGTATGTTCAGTTTAGCTCAGGTGGTATACGCGTTAGGTGTAGGTAGGTAGGTAGGTGGGTAGGATGTTGAGGTTCGATTCCCACTTTCAGCACCCTGAATGTCATGTGCAATCGATGTTCGATGCTACAACTTCATGCTCAACTAAACAGTAATGAATGTCAAGCAATCAAAATTTTTGCCGCTTTGGAAAATTATTTCTAAAGACAACATCAACAACCTTCATAATATAACAAAAACTTTGTCATTGTTGAATCGAATTCATATTGTTGTTTAGTAAAAATGATCATGCCCATTCCGCGGAATAGATGATTTGTGTGGTGGAATCAATTATGCGACCATTCACTGTTTGGTACGAATAACAATGCTTGGGTAATCGAATAAAATACAAGTTTAGTAAAATTAATTTGACTTGTTATGGTGACATGAACTATATGTGCATTCGGTTTCTAATACTAAACATTTGGTCTGTCCATATTTCACTAAATCGTTAAGTACGAGATACCATTGGTTTGATTGATATCACTATTCAGTTTTCTCCGTGAATAAATGACATTCACGAATTAGATAATTAAAGTAATCCAAGATTTCTTGTGTTAGGGTAGTTAGGAAAAAATTAATTTCCATTTTCATCAATTGGTCAAAAGAGAATTTTTCGTATCCTCATAATTTAGAAACAAAAACTATTCTCTTGTGTAGCTGCTGCAAGTATGTTCTTTTTTTCCGTGTACTCTATTCATTGGCCTTGTTATATTAAAGAGAGTTCTATAACATCAAAATTCAACAATCGAAGTGTTGTTTAGCGTATAATAAAAATATGTAGATATGATGTAAAAAGCAATATGACATGAGTAAACGTAAGATTCCATGTGGAAATGGAAACATGGGCCGCTACTGGCTCAGTACTGCTGCCAGAGTTGCTAGCACTGGCAAATCTAAACTCACCACTACAGGGTCAGTTGAATCAATGATACTGATTGATTACTAGCTAGTCGAAATGATAACATCTTGTAACGTACGGATCAGTATGACATTTACAACCGTGTCGGTACTGGCATTCTAAGTGAACTTGCGGTGATAGAACTTTGGCACTTCACAAAGACCAGTTGTTTTGTCAATACTGGAACAGAAGCGAAAAAATGATGTTTTGTATCAGGCGCAGTACTGGCATTTCAACCTTGCCAGTACTCATACTGTACCATTGGGCAAAAAAAAGTTTGTTGAAAAGGTTGAAGAATTCCAACAAAATTGTGTAGTCCGGGAATTTACGAGCACTTGTTGGACGAATCTTAATGCAATCGATAATAAATTTATGAAAATGATGCAATGTAATCGGATTATCCGGATTTTCCGATTATCCGATTATCCGGATATCCATGAAATCCGGATAACCGGATCATTTATTCGATTCTGCGAACATTCGAATATTCGGATATCCGGATATTCGAAAATTTCGGATAAAAATCCCACCCCTAGTTTTTAGGGTCGCTGATTACGAATCCGCTATGAAAACTTCCAAATTCAAAATGGCGGATCCAATATGGTGGGCCGATTTTAGGGAATTTCATCGGATTTCCTTCAAATTCGGTTCCCAGAAGGTTTTGAGGTTGCTGATTACGAATCCGCGGTAAAAATTTACAAATTCAAAATTCTGCCTCTAACATGGTGGACCAAAATTAACAATCCATCGGATTTTTTTTAAACTGAATATCATTGAGATTTTGGGGTCGCTGATAACGAATCTGGTAAAAAAATTTCTAAATTCAAAATGGCGAATCCAATATGGTGGGCCAAAATTGAAAATTTCATCGTATTCCCTTCAAACTTGGTTTCTGCGAGGTTTTCAGATCGCTGATTACGAATTCGTTGTCAGAATTCCGAGATTCAGAATGGTGGAACCATTGTGATTGACCAAATTTTGAAAACTCATCGGAGTTTCTTCAAACTCTGTACCCATTGGGTTTTGGGGTCGCTGATTACATATCTGAATTTACAAGTTCAAAATTCATAATGGCGGATCTACCATGGTAGACGTGAATTTCAAAATCACTCGCATCCACTCGGAGGTTTTGGGGTTTACTAAATTCGAATCCAAAGTGAAAAATCCAAAATTCAAATTGATGTTTCAAATACCGAAAGCGTAGTCGACGAAACTCAAAAACTCACCTACTTTTGCTTGGAAGTATTCATCTGGTAACTTTCACGGTTATTGACTCCACTTCCGAAGTGGAAAGTAGACCACTTCGGAATCCGACCACTTATTGTCCGCCATATTGGATCCGTCATCTTGAATTTGTCAATTTTGTTAACGAATTCGTAATCAACGACCCATAAAACCCCCGAATAACAAGTTTCAAGCGAATCCAGGGAGTTCTCAACTGTTTGTCAACCATATTGGATCCGTCATCTTGAATTTGTCAATTTTGTTAACGAATTAACGTGATTTTGAAATTCGTGTCCGCCATGTTAGATGCGCCATTTTGGATTCTGAACCGAGTCAAAATAATATTCCCGTACAGCACAACCACCGATCCTCCACCTAAGACTTCGGTGGACTAGAGGTGGAGAATTGGTGGAGAAATGGGAGCCGTGGAAATAAGGGAGAAATAAGGGAGAGTCTCCGTTGAGGCAACGGAGAGGCGACGGAGAAACGTCCGCACCCTGTATTTTCAGTAAAACTTGAATTCGTGAATTCATACATTCAGATTTGGTTACGTAAATGCACCAATAAGAATTATATCGAAAATACAGGGGGCGGACATTTCTCCGTCGCCTCTCCGTTGCCTCAACGGAGACTCTCCCTTATTTCTCCCTTATTTCCACGGCTCCCATTTCTCCACCAATTCTCCACCTCTGGTCCACCGAAGTCCTAGGTGGAGGATCGGTGGTTGTGCTGTACGGGTTGAACTATCTTCATCGGACCTGTTCGGCAGGAGAAGCTTTCGCATGTACAACTTGACCTCTGATTGTGGTATACTCTTCCCCTTTGCGACGTGAGTCACGACGCTTTTTGTTCTTTTTGCTCAAACTCCACTGTTTTATGAGTTTCGCTTATGAATAAAA
Organism: Gonatopus flavifemur; assembly: GCA_018340375.1. Taxonomy (NCBI): domain Eukaryota; kingdom Metazoa; phylum Arthropoda; class Insecta; order Hymenoptera; family Dryinidae; genus Gonatopus; species Gonatopus flavifemur. The sequence goes on along the minus strand of JAFFJZ010000003.1, from coordinate 41,176,917 downwards.
CGCCGAAATGCTCAAAATAACTTGGGCAATAACACCTCGTTTGCAATTTTTAGAATCAATTTGTAGCGAAACAGAGATACACATTGAAAGTGGTCGACACTTATACCACTCAGAACATTCCGATCAACAGGGTAGGTGAATTTCACAATATGAACAAAAAGCGATCACCAAGTTGTTGAGTGAACACTCAAGTATGCACCACTTCTGATAGATGGCATTCTCAAACAAAGGGTTTCGTGCAAACCTACCCAAAACGATGAAGAACATCGGTTTTCCATAACACCACGTATGGGGTTAGGCCCTTTTGAATTCTCAGGACCACTCGGGTTAGGACCTTGGAAGTTTTGACTCTCGATTACAAGAAAACTACGTCGAAATTGAAAGTTTTAATAACACCTCGATATAAAGGCTTAGAATGACAATCCGAAAATGAATTGAAACCAATTTCGAATTTTGTGTCGGTTAGGCCCTTTTGAACTCTCAGCCTTAATTTATCAAAAATTAACAGAAAATTGATGAAATTTTCAGTAAAAAACATTGCTCGTTACTAATAAAATAGTCTGGCGTCAGTTTTGCGGAAAAAGTCTCGCAAAACCATTGCAAAACTTATAAAAGAATAGGACAGAGATATGGAAAAGATCTCGGATAAAGTATGGGATTTGAAACTGCCCCAAATTCCTGCGAGACTCCCCTGGTAGAAATGCTCTCGTGATTGACGAGTTTTGTAACGCTGAACTAGCCAAAAACTAGACGCTTGCAAGTGCCTACGAGGCTCTAGTATCTGGCTAGTTAAGCGTTACAAAACTCGTCAATAACTAGAGCACCTTTATTTGGGTACTTTAAGACTATCAATTTGCTAGAAATATGGAGAAAGCATGAAAGAATCCCAATTCCCACACTTTCTCCGAGATCGTCCCTGCATCTGTGCCCTATTCTTTTATACGTGTTGCAATGGTTTTGCGAGACTTTTTCTGCAAGACTGATGCCAAGCTATTTTTTTTCACGCGGGAACTCTCGATTAATATATTATCGTGTTTTCATTCGAACCCTAATTATACTTTGCTATGATACAAAGTAACAAAAGTATGGAACAAGAGATAATTGTAACAACTATTTGAACACAAGATTTTTGACTACTCAATCAAAGTCATTGTCATAATTGCTCAGCAATTTTTGCAGCTACTCACGGTTTATCGAACTATACGCAGCGCTTTTTCGCTAATTAAGAAGGTCTACTGTAAACATTGATTTTTCAAAAATTTTTTAAAATAACAGTTTGAAACACAGACATTATTGTTTTATTCGAAAACACTTCCATATGGGAAATGTCGGAAAGATTCTGAAGAAAGGGGGCCAAAAACCGTCACCAAACGGTTTCGTGGCGGTTTTGGTCCGGTTCCTCTTCAAACCTTCTCGAATATTTCAGTTTCTGCAGTTTAAATGCAAGAACTGAAAAAAAATAGCAACGTGACATGACAATTTCATCAAGTTTGAGCTATTGTTATGGCTTCAGATTCACTATTTCTACTAGGATTTCCTTTGTTCTGTGAATGAATATCAAATTAGCAATGTAATTGCAACGTGCAAAAACATCAACGTGTTAATACATCAAATATGCAACGATTGAGTCGGAAGCTGAATTCATTGCAACAAAATTGTCACCGGGGATTGACTATATTCACCTGATACTTCATATATTCCGCTCTTTTTTCCCTATTTTTTCAGTATCATTCAACATTTATTCCGCAGTATCATGTTTCATTTATTACAATTTCCTTGTACCTAATGTCATTATTTCATAAACGTACAGTGATGTAATACGTACACACACTTTCCAAAAGATTCTTCGTCATTTCAAAACCCCGTGCCTCAATAAGAACCGTTTGTTTTTGTACCGAAGATATTTCTCGCTTGAATTTCTTAGAACTTTACGAACGATGTTTGTCGTTTCACGTTGAATAAGCAAAAATCAGTTGGAAGATTTTGTGAAATGATAAATTTTTAAATCCAAATTAAACATCAGTTTCGTATGAAACGGTTGGGAATTTCCACGTTCTTCTGCACGAAGAATTCTCATTACATCTCAAATTCAATTAAGTAAGAGAAAACCTTATCTTCCAAAACATAGTTTGACATTTACAATGCAAATAAAAAGAACTGTACTTTTCATCAGTAATATTTTCTTTTGCGTGCATCTCAAATCTACATGTTTCCCGATGGTATGGACAAAGTATTCCATGAAGAATTATGAACTTAAGAATGGAAAATTCCCCGAGTACAGGTCTGGTGAAATTCCATTTGAGCTTTAGTCTCTTTCGGATGGGACTGTGACGATTTTTAAATGAGGATATACACATCGTTGCCGAAATGTATTGTGTCAGATTTGTATATTGGATGAATAAAAATATTAAAGAGAACCATCCGAAAATCAGAATGCAAGATATACTTCAATTAATTCGAAGATTTGTATATTTATCGACTTTATGTAAGAAATCTTGAACTAGACATGATATCTTTCGATGAACGTAAAACCAATCATGTACGATGAATTGCATTCGTATATTGGAAAATGAATATCTATCGTATATTCATAACATGGTACGTCAATCGAACGTCGATTGAATAAGTATTGTACGTTTCGAATGTACTATGTACGTTCTAAGTATATTTGAAACGGCCTCATTCGAATATTCTATGAACGTTCATTGTATGTTCTTCGTATCTCATTCGTACGTTTTACGAACGTTTCTATTTGGTATGTACTTTGAACTTCTGTTGTTATTTGGGTACGTTTGGGGAAAAAATGAAATTGTGACATCGTTTCCTTCCTCGAACAAAACATGGTCGTTCCATTTCAAAGATGTGTCGGTTTGTTCGTTCCGAATCGATTTTGATGAAACTTCATATATAGACGAAACGGATTCATCTACTTCCATAAAATATGGAACTGAATGAAAATTGAATTCTTTAATTAAATTTCCCCTCTTGACCTCTACTTCATGATTTTCTACAACAGGTGCTGATCCATTACTCGAATAAAATTAATTTGACATTATATGAATGTATCTCAGATACTTTTCATATCATCAGTACTCAACAATAATTTCAAACGAACTATTCTGAACGTAGAATATTGATTACATTCTAACGAAACTTTCTCATTTCTTCTCAAATATTTGATCACAATTCAAGAGAACAACGATTCTTACGCACAGTTACGATTATCTCCGTCGGATGAAAGTCAATTCGATTTCACAATATACGAGAGAACTGAAAAAAAAGAAAGTGGAAAATAATGCCACTAAGAGGCATGAAATTTTCCAAATCATATAATCCTCTGCATACATCAAAAGAAGTTTTCAGTTTCACTACCACTGGTGTTCAAGAATACTTCAGAATAACTTCGTGGGATATCTTGGAGAGCTCTCGTGTCTTAAATTCTGACATGCTAAATGTATATGAATAATGAATTCATGTACAGACACAGAAAGAGAGAGTAGAAGAAAAAGCTTATGCGATGCATTTGAATATGTTAAGTGTATTGAAGAAATTTACATGTTTCGGCTGTTCTAAAAATATACTATAACATTCACGTAATCAAGTCTTTGTCTGTTGACACCATACTATATGTATACTAGTATGAAACATAGAAAGAATGAATCATCTCTCACGTTACTAGATATGTACTGATTGTGTGTTCAAGAGATTATCGTTTATTATTATTATTCCTAAATTGATGATATTCTCGTCACAATTTTATGGGGAATTTTTTAAATATAAGAATAAGTATGAAAAGTTATTCACGCCCATCATACCTCACGTTGAACTCAATCAATTTTTACAATTCCACACGTTCTATTTCGTGCGCCGCTTTAAGGTGAAAGACGTGATAATTTCCAAGGAGTATTATATCAAATTATATTGCCACGTATTTGCACGTATTTCCAGTCCGCGCGATCAATTGTAAAGATTGTAATCACGTAATAAAGAAAATTGAGAATTTCCGATAGGTAATTTGATTGGTAATGATGAGAAATTTTTCACATGATCCACATGGGTCTCTCCTCGCGGTATGTATCATTATTCATTCTTATCATTTCCTCACCGTAAATTTCAGCTGCTGTGAAATACGAACCAATGCCGTTGAGAATCATAAAGGATAATATCAGAAGAAAACTGTTCTTGGATAGACATAATGGAATATTATTCAAATGCATTGAAATTTCACAGGCTGAAGATCTATCGGATTTTGTAATCAGAGCAGAGAGAAGTTATACTTTTTTTCTTTAGACAAAGTTCTTTAGAATACAATTGAATATCGATCGTTATGAAAAAAGAATACGGAGTGATTTTATTTTCTCATTGATATTTCGATGTATACATTCTCTAATGGAAATTCAAGGGAGATAATTATTTGCGTTTTTTATAATAATTTTGAGGTAGATTTGGAAAATACTCCAATTATTCTGAACAAATCTTAAATTTTCACAAGAATTAGCCTGGAATATCTGCGATTTTGACTGTTTCCCGGAGTCGTCCGAGTTTGTCCAATACACAAAAGATCTCCATTCGTCCATAATTAGTCATAGTTTGAAACGTGACCCAGAGTTGTAGCTGAGTTGTGCGCTCTGTACACCCAGAAAAATGGTATACCTGGATTTATTTGATTCAACGAAAATTTGTTTGAATCAACTAAAATTTATTTGACTCAACTACAATGTCTATTTATATATGAACCTACTAGAGTTTTAGTTGGATCAAATAAACAATTTATTTCATCCGAATAAATTTTTATTCATTTCAAATAAAATCTACTTGAATTAAATAAAATTTTATTGGATACAATTAAATCTCTAGTGGGTTCATATTCAAGTAAACCATTTCTTTGGGTGTAGTTGATCCAAAATTGTCCAAGAGTCTAAGTATTTATTGACATGAGGACCCGAAGGCCAGTGTTAACTTCACTTCGGGTGCCAAATCACTCCGCTACACCACTGCATAGAAAAACACAAACTGAGTGGAGAAATTTCCGAAATGATACATTAGGGTTACCAGATCGCCGGCGGCCGAAATGTGGACACCTCCCCTGTCGTACCTGATGACCTTTTGTTTTTTTTTTAGAGACCAGCATAAATCAGACCGTGCTTTTTATATATTATATATCTTTATTTTAAATATCTAATGTAGCACAACGAGCATATACTATTTTACTTAGAAATCTAATGCTTTGCAACATCATGCTTTGTACATCTTACCACCTACATCGGTTACCACAATATCGGAAACATCCTCTATTGCGCGGAGAAAAAGGAATTCGCTGTGGCAGCGAGATCTACTTTTGCTGGGTTCCTTTTGCCAGAACAGCAAATTTTGTGCTGTGACAGCAAACTATTTGCTGTTCCAGCAATCTTGTTGGCAAAATTTGTTTGCTATGCTGTATATAATACTGAAAATTTGCTGGCGGAGCAAACATTTTTTGCTGCCACAGCTAAAAACTTGCTGTCGTAACTAACACGATTGCTGTTATAGCAAATTTTTAGCTAGGTCAGCAAAACATTTTGCTATCCTATATATAATACCTCGATTTGCTGCGTCAGCAAATTTTTTCTCTCCGTGTGGCCAATGAGAGTGTCCATTGGTCGTCGCAAAACGAGGAAGGGAAAATTGAAAATTTTTATGGAAAATTCATAAAAATGAGGACACTGGCCGAAAAAAGAGGACACGATCTGCAACTGGTATAAATGAGAACATGTCCACTAAAATGAGGACGTCTGGTAACCCTAGATACATAAATATATATCCTGTGTAGAAAAATTTAGTCTGACAAACATATGGGAAGTGTCTGGCCAAAATTCGGCAATACGTAAGAATGATTTGGCGAAAAGTATGAGTAAGTCTGGCTAAGAGTATAGGGTTTGGGACTCAGCCATACTTTCGTACAACCTTTATTGGAAGTCAGTGAAAGTTTGTTGAAAGCATGGGATAAATCTGGTGGAAATAAAATAAGAAGATGACAAGAGTATGTGCATACTGGTGATAATAAACCTAATCAATATGCTCATATTGTTCAAATAAACAATATATATCAATGATTTAACATAATTTTTATGTAAGTTATAAATAATTATATATAAATTCTATATAATTTTGAAAATTCTTTCACTCAGGATAAGATATTCAGCGACATGGTATTAGGGACCCTTCAATGAGGGATAAGACAATCAGCTTTTTACTTGCCGCCATTAATGGGATAGGGGTTAGTTTGCGCGTCATTCGATGAATAAGATTGAATAATTCATTAAAAACAGGACGGAATGGTGGGATTCATATTATATTCTCAATCGACTACTCAGTATTATTCATTGGACGATGCATAAATAGGCTACTTATTTTTTGGTTATCCCATTAATGGCGGCTGTTGTCTTATCCCTCACTGGAGAATCCCTAACATGGTATAAACTTACTTATGCCCACTATACTCTAATTCTAGCTTCTCATTTTTATTCCACATGGAATACCCAAAAAACGTGTTGATTGTAAAAATTCAAGTGTTTTTTTGAGTTGATGGGTATGCAAGTGTTACAGATTCATTCCATGATTATTCACCCAACGATTTCATTATGCTCGTTAGAAGGATTACGACAACAAGTATTGAATCTTATTGCAGATATCTTCAAAAAAAATGTTGCGGATGGCGTGATTAACATCAAACTGTCAATCAAGTGCAAAAAATTGGGAAAAACCAGTGCTGTCGTGTTTATGTGTGATTGGCAGAGCATGCTCTGAGTGGACGATACGATATCTCGCGTTCAAAGTTGAAACAGTTCCATTTTAAAAATCATATCTCAAAAACTACTCAAGTGCTCACTCCGAAGTTTGTATGAGATATTTTGTGATAAATGCTCGATTGTGTTAACTCTACATTTTTTCAAAATGGTATCTAGAAAATAAAAGATATCACATCAATATGAAGAAAAAAATTACGTGTCATTTTCCTCTCTGAAAAGCCAAAAAAATAATTCCGTGGAAATTAAGATTCCGGTTATAAGTCTGATATGGAATGACCCAGACAAAGAAAAATATTACATTCATTCAAACCGATTGAAATCTGGTTTTTTTTTTAAATGGCTTCAATGAGTTCGAATGGAATGAACAAGTGCAATTAAAATTACAGATTCAGGGAGAAAATGTAAGCATATTCAGATTTGCGGATGACATAGCTATATTAGCTACGAGTAGTGCTGAGTTAGAAAATATTCTCAACGCTATGGCTACAATATCACTAGAAAACTTTTGTATGAACAGATATGAGTTCACAACAAAATTCATGATTTGTACAGCAGCGAAAACATCAAGAAGAACGAAAATCAAAATAAATGCCGACACACTTGAACAAGTGAAAGAATTTAAATAACTAGGAAGCATAATAACAGAAAACGGTAAAAGCGAAAAAAATATAAGAGCAAGAATGGCACAAGAAAAACAGGCTTTTTACCAAAAGAACTTTTTACCAGCAGTTACTATGCTCAAAGTATATTCGCTTAGCAGTAACCCATGTATTAGGTGTACAAATAAGTTTCCGCGGTTCTCAATAGATGGCCCCACCAGAAGGTTATGGAGAAATTGTCAGATGTAAAACGTAATATCCCAAGTTTAGTCATCTGGCAACACCATAACCTTAAAGTACTAGTGATTCCGTATCAGCATCACGTAATTTTTTTCGTGCAAAAATGTCAAGTTTTATTCCGAATAAGCATCATTTGCGGGAACTTTTGATTTACTTCTTTAATGTGAAAAAATCTGCAGCTGAGGCGCATCGATTGCTTCTAGAAGCATATGGTGAAGCTGCTTTAAGTGAGAGAAGTTGTCAGGAATGGTTTCAAAAGTTTAAGAACGGTGAGTTTGACGTTAAAGACAAAGAACGCAGTGGAAGGCCGAAAGTGTACGAAGACATGGAATTAGAAGTACTATTGGAGGAAGATTCGTCCCAAACGCAAAAAGAACTTGCACTTACTCTACAAGTGACTCAACAAGCAATTTCACATCGTTTGAAATCGTTAGGAATGATTCAAAAACAAGGAAATTGAGTTCCATATGAACTAAAGCCGAGAGACGTTGAACGCCGATTATGCATGAGTGAAATGCTGCTTGCCAGGAATAAAAAAAAGAGTTTTTTGCATCGTATAGTCACTGGTGACGAAAAATGGATTCACTACGATAATCCAAAGAAGAGAAAGTTATGGGTTAAGCCCGGCGAACCATCAACATCGACAGCTAAGCCGAATATTCATGGAAAAAAACTCATGCTGTGTATTTGGTGGGATCAGCTTGGTGTCGTGTATTATGAATTGCTGAAACCAAGCGAAACCATTACTGGAGCTCTCTACCGAACACAATTGATGAGATTGAGTCGGGCACTTAAGGAAAAACGCGCCCATTACTACTCCAGACACGACAAAATTATTCTTTTACACGATAATGCTCGTCCACATGTTGCGGCGCCGGTGAAAACATACTTGGAAACACTCAACTGGGAAGTTTCACCCCACCCGCCGTATTCACCAGACTTAGCCCCTTCTGATTATCACCTGTTCCGGTCGATGGCACATGGTCTGTCTGAGCAGCGCTTCACATCATATGAAGACACCAAAAATTGGGTAGATTTGTGGATAGCGTCAAAAGATGAAGAGTTTTTTCAACGGGGTATCCGAATGTTGCCAGAAAGATGGGGAAAAGTAGTGGCAAATGATGGAAAATACTTTGAATAAAACGTAATGTACTTTTCCTTTACAATAAATTCCTAATTTTTTATAAAAAACCGCGGAAACTTATTTGTACACCTAATAAAACCAGAAGGCTCCGCTCCCTGACTGCTCCGCTTCGCTCAGCCGTCCGATCCCCTTCGAAATCCGCTTCGCTCATTTTGAACACATCGTAGCCCACACATGCTAGCTTCGCTCGCAACTTAAACGATTCAGATATCCGGGGATATATGAAGAGGCACTCATCGGTTTCTCACTCAATTGATGTGATATTCAGAAAGCCTGAAACTAATTGCGTACCATTCTTTACCCTGATTCCTACCTTTATTCTTTTTGTCAAAATTCCATTGCAGATTTTACATAAATGAACCTAAGTAGATTGAAACCAAAGATGTCCCTATTTAATTGGAAATCATTTTCTCGAATATTAAACTTAACTGCTCCCAAATGCGGAAATAGATCGGAAGTACATGGGAACTGTGTTTTCAAGCTCGAACGGGAGGCCGCGGAACTTGATCAGGTCACATGACGTTGTAAACATTTGTCACAATTCCATTCCCGATTTTTCGTAAGTAAACCCAACCAGATTGGTACCTGAGATGTATCTAAGTAGTTGGAACTCATCTATGCGGTCAGTAAACTTAGCTAACCCCAAGTGTATTCATGCGGAAATAGATTGGAAATACAGGGAAACAGTGTTTTTAGGTCTGAACCGAAGTCCCTGTAAGTTTATCGGGTTACATAACACCATAAACATTTCCCAAAATTCTATTTTCGATTTCTCATAAGTGAACCTAAAAAAATTGATACCCAAGATGTACCTACGTAATTGGAGTAATCATTCACGCGGTCACTAAACGTAACTACTGCCAAGTATATTCCTGTGGAAATGAATCAGAAATGCATGGCAACAGTTTTCTTGCATCTACATGGAAATGAATCGAAAGAGAATCACGCATGCGTGCTCAAACTTTCGATCACCTCCACAATACCGTAGTAAAAAGTAAATATATAGGATCCATACATAATTCATACATAATACATATATAATCTATATATGGTCCATACATGAAAACATGTGGAATCATATATAATTCATATACTATCCATATTTGACCATATATGATACATATATAATCCATCCCTGGTGAAAGGGAAGCGTGTAATAGAAAGTGTCAGGAACGTAGTTCGAAAGTATTTGGAACGTGGATTTAAGCGTATACCGAGCGTCAAGTGGAACATTAAGAGTGGTTCAAACGTATATTTGAAGTGTGTGAAGCGTATCCGAAGAAACCCCAATTTCATAGAAACCGGACTTTACGCACGGAAGCGTAATCCAAGAGTGGATAGGAAGCATATGAGATGTATCAGGAAAGTAATTTGAAACATTCTTACGCTTTCGTCACTCTTCATGACACGCTTCCCTTTCACCAGGGATGTATGGAGAACATTTCATGTATGGCAGAATTTTCTTACATATGTGAAAAAATCTTGCATTCATGGGTCATATATGGATTACATATGGATTATATATAGGTCATATATCGGTCATACATGGATTCAATATGGATTATGTACGGATTATATACGGCCATATACGACCATATATGGATTTTATATGGATCACATATGATTTTTATATGTTCTTATATGATTCATTTTTACTGGGGTATGTGTGACAATATTTGCTCTTTAAGGTAGTCCTCCGGGAGAACTCCGGATCAAATTAGAAGAATTATTGTCAAGCAGAGTACCAAGGTCGAAGGGATTCGATAATCGTATTCGTTAGGACTTATATTCTCATTTATGACAAAAAAAGAACCAACTCGAAGTATAAATAAACAACCTTGTAACAGCAACGCGGAATTTGACATGGTTTTTTTCTTAACAATTTTTATTTTTGATCCGTTTACGACTTATGAGGGCTCATTTTGTTCCTTGTAAGATTTGAAAAACCTTTACCATGGGGATATATATGAGTCATCATGACACTGTCACACGCTTTTGTTTATGGGAATGTATTTTACTATTGATAATAAAAGCGTGTGATAGTGTCATGATGACTCATATAGAAAAATCCCCATGGTACAGGTTTTTCAAATCTTACAAGGAACAAAATGAGCCCTCATAAGTCGGAAACGGATCAAAAATAAAAAATTGTTAAGAAAAAAACCATGTCAAATTTCGCGTTGTTGTTACAAGGTTGTTTATACTTCGAGTTGGTTCTTTTTTTGTGATAAATGAGAATATAAGTCCTAACGAATATGATTATCGAATCCCTTCGACCTTGGTGCTCTGTTTGACAATAATTTTTCTAATTTGATCCTGAATTCTCCCGGAGAACTACCTTAAGCAGCGTGTTAGGATAGCTTCCCTGGTGAACGGCAAGCGTGGCGTAAAGAGTAACGGAAACGTAGGAATGTTTCACATGACTTTTGTAATACTCCTTAGATGCGTCCTATGGACTCTTGGTTTACGCTTCCGTGCGCAAAGCCCGGTTTCTATGAAATTGGTGTTTCTCCCGATACGTTTCACACACTTGAAATATACGTTCGAACTACTCTTAATGTCCCACACGGAAAAAAGAAAACAGCAATGGTTACTGTGAACCACAGTAATTCATTGAAAAATAATGAAAAATCAAATTCACGCCGCTCATTACTGCGTCTCCCAGTAACCATTAATGTCCAAGCAGCATTGACGAATTTAACTGCAGTGCACATCACTGTGATCGCGCTAATCTCTATCATCCAAGCGTGTTTTCATTTGTTTTTCAACTGATTGCTGTTATGGACAGTAACCAGTGCTGTTTTCTTCTTTGCGTGCACTTGACTCTTGGTATACGCTTAAATCCACGTTCCAAATACTTCCCAACTACGTTCCTGACACTTTCCAATACACGCTTCCCTTTTACCAGGGTTAAAGGTTAAGTAGGTAGGTTTTGTAAGCAGATAGGTTCGGGAGGAGTTCAAATCCCCTTTAGGTGGGAATAAATTCATCTTCATTCCTACGTGGGAACTAAAAAGGAGGTTTTTCACAAATTCATAGAATGTATCGAATGTGTGAATTGATTCGAAATAATTTTTATTTCATTTTTGCTCCAGTTCTTACTGAATTTGATACTGAATTTCAAGTAAATTGTTTTCATAAATGCGGAACAGAATCTAAAAAATCCAATTCTCAATTTGCGAAAGTTTGATGAGATAATTTGTTTCGTTAAAGCTTGAAGTTGACCTGAGTAAGTCGATTAATGAAATATAGAAACAATGCTAAAGTCATTGATGCCTTAATCCGGAAATGATGCGTATAAATGGTGTTTAGTGTGATCTCCGAAACTTACAAGAAAAAAAACATTGTATGTCGGAAGTAGTCGTAAGTAGGATTTTTTCGTTTACGTTTATTTAGTTTTTTCGACCAGGGCTGATTATTTCATGATGACGATGAGTTTGTTTGACTTGTACATATAGATTTTTATGGAAGCTTCGTGTCGTTTACCCTATACCTAGGGTTCACAAGATTTAGTCGGTCTATAATTATAGATCGACTAAACAAGTTATATTAAATATTCAAATTATATGCACATTAGATGCGCTCATAGTAAATTGCAAATCCTATAAAACTCTCCGAACATTCCCTAAGAATTAATATTCGATACATTTCCTTTGAAGATCTACCGAAACTTCCTCCGGATCTGATCTTTCCGGACACCTATTGGAATGTTACATATGTTCCATGAATAAATACAATTATATTCAAATACATCTGTCTACTAGAATCGCTGAGTAATCCACACAATTCACATAAAATGTGAATTTTATGCTGTTGAATTTCAACCCGAAATCCGAAAATTGCGAAAAATTGCACCTAGAAAATTCATTACACTCAACTTTGGATGAAAATCAATCATTTCATTCTGAATGCACAAGAAGTCACTTTACAAGTCAAAAAGACAAACATAAATCCAAAAAGAAAAATAATTCATCAAGCTCTCGAGTATAATACCACCGACATTATCATTCAACCGTCACACCTCCTCATACAATATTATATAACAGTCGGTAATCTGATATTCATAAAATTTCCTACCTAGTTTTACAACTAAAAATTCATTACTGTACTCGTTTCAACTCGGTCTTCACATTCCGTCTCGAAAATAATTTGCACGTACCCGCACAATTATGTGACTAAGCAAATTTTCGTAATGCTAACACAAGATTTAACTTACAAATTAGAAGCGTGAGTTGTACTCCAACCGCAAAGTAGGCAAAAGGCATAACTTTGCACGTGCTTACACTATATACGTACCCATCCGCTCTCGGTATACAAAGAATTATTAGTCAAATCTGCCGGCTGTTTCATTAACTTACAGCTGATTTTGTTGTTTTTTCTTTCCCCGACAATGCAAATTTCCCTGTCAATTATTTTCCACCCCATCGCCATGGTTTTAGTTACGATGTAATTATGAAACGATATTTATTGATGAACGTTTCCCATCGATATATAATCAGACTGTAATAGAAATTTTGTTCTCATTTTTCAGAATAAATCCATTCCAAAGAGGATTATAATAAACGAAATATTGATATTCCTGTGACGTTATTGGTAATTATGTCATGAATAATTCAATGAAAGATTTATTCTATGTGAATATCGATTACCGACTCTCGTCACCGATAAGTGTGGAAAATAATTTTGATCAATGGAGTATTGTGATTTTCATCTCGCGTGCGTGAAAGGGATTCTCTGAGTTTGAAATTATTGTGGATTTATTTCTGTTGGAAAGACTTTGGTAACGTATCGAAAGTAAGTATATTTGAACGTAAAATCTCGTGTACGGTTTGAGATACTTGCAGCGTAAAAAAATGAATGATCTTTTCAATTCTGGATCTTTCTCTTTAGTATAGAATAGGATTGAAATATTTGATAAATTTGTCGACTAATATGATGGTTTATTTATTCAACTCCATTCGTTTAATAAGTCAGAATTACATCACCATGTGCATTTTTGTCACTTATGTGGAAGAGGACTGCATTGAAAGATATTGGAACTGTCATTTGCTTTTGATCCTTTTGATCTCTGTTGAAGATATTGAATAAAATCTGCACCCACAACGAATATTCAATTGACTCATTATACTACGTCACTTCCCAAGTACCACAAAAACTTTCCAAATATTCTACGCTCATTCTGTAATGATACATATAATGTGTAGGTGGGACTGTTTTGGATGAATCCGAGAAATATTTCTAAGAATATGCACTGAATATACTTATCTGAAACAGCCTCATTCGAAGATTCTGAGGATGATCATGAAACATGTTCACAACTTCCGAGAACCTTCTTAGCATTTTCTACCTGTTGTACTGATGGAATTGTTCCGGGTTAGAAATTTCCGGTTTGAGGCCCTCATCGATATATATTGTAGTATACCCATATCGAGAGAAAAAGCATGCTTTAAACGCAAGGGAGCACTTCACGCTTCTAAAGCATTTGTTATAACGTGCGTTAAATGCAAGAGTTCATGCTTTTTGAGTATGAGTCCCATGCCTTCTAAGCATGTTGCCATGAGTCAAAGGCACGCTATAACAACAACGTTAGAAGCGTGAAGGGCTCCCTTGCCTTTAAAGCATGCTCTCTCGGTGCAGCACGGAGTGACTATTGCACCCGCTGTCGTGCCATGTGACCGTAACTTCTGGAATATTTGAGTGATCCAATTGAGAGTTGGATCGTTTTTCATTTCATGCAATACTCCCTGCTGAAAATGCCAAGCATATCCTAGCGATTCCTGGGACAAACATGGACAGAACCAGGCAGATCCGGGCAGAAACCTGTCCGGATTTGCCCGGTTCTGCTCGGTCTTCATATGAAACATGGGTTCTAGGCGTTTTCGAGGGTGCTGAATCCGATTTTGAGGGCAAAACTCGAATTCAAGATGGTGGATCTGAGATGGTGGACGAGAGTCCAGTCATTTTCGCGTTCATGCACAGATTCATATGAAACATAAGTCCTAACGGTTTTCGAGGGTGCTGAGGCCGAGCCTGAAGTCAAAACCCGCATTCAATACGGCGGATTCCAGATGGAGGACGTGAATTTAGTCATTTTTGTGTTTATGAACGGATTTTTATGAAACATGGGTTTTAGGGGTTTTCGGAGATGAGGATTCAAAATTTGACGTCAGAAACGAAGGAAACGTTGGAGGTTGCGGATTCAATACGGCGGACGTGAATGGAGTCGTTTTGTCATTTATAGACGGGTTTTCGCGAAATATGGGTTCTAGGGGTTTTCGAGGATGCTCACCCGAATCTGACATCAAACAATGAATCTAAGATGCCGGATCCAAAATAGCGGACGTGAATTTAGTCGTTTCAGCATTGATGGGTCGATTTTTTCGATACAAGGGTTCTAGTGGTTTTCAAGGATGTAGAATACAAATCTGAAATCAGGAATTGAATCCAAGATGGCAAATCCAATATGCACGGAAGAAAAAAGTAGTCAACCTTACCAGAACTGTGGTTCATTTCACCTAAGACATCCATAAAATACGGGATTATCAAACTGAATTGTAACTCTCACCACTTCAGCCAAGTTGGTCATTTGTTTAAGAGTTACCACACATGTTTGTAAATGAGGTTCCTGTTTAATGCTTTCCTAACTCTCTGTTCAAGACGAAGTGTGAAAAAATATCTAGTAAGATTCATCAATGCCTCTTATATACAATGTTCAATGAAGTCATGAAACACATTACCACCATACATCAATTTTACCAAAATCAATGGTTAGATTTATCAAAAGTATTTAATACAAAAAAAATGTATATTGAATTTAAAAAAATTTTTATTGTAATATTGGAGGATTAAGAATCATTTCACTAATTCATTACCAAGATTTCTGATGATGCTGATCAGCATCATCATTAAATTGGGAAATAAATTTTGCGCCGACGGGGATTCGAACCTACCTACCTACGCGACTAAAGCCTAACCTGCTACCGTTTGAGCTACACTATAATACAGTAACGAGAGGTCATAGAACTGAAACATAACGATCAATATCACGTGGTCAGAAGTCAGGGCCGGACGTTGACAATGAATATAGTCCATATTCATGTATTATATTTTCACGTGATTTTATTGAACGCTGTATCGCTTTTAATACTGGCATTTTTTGTTTTTTTCATAATTGAATGATTTTAAATATTTTGGTTTTCATATTTCTTATACATCTCATATGGGTAATATTACTACTTTAAAATTCACATAATTTATTTAAATCCATCGACTCACCCGTATAAAAGTTTTCCCTGTTCATTTCTACAAACTTGCAAAATTTGCATATTGTTTTTTCATGTTTTGAGGAAAAAATAGGGAAAAGAACAAGGAAATTTTGTGAGGACGAGAAAAACTTCTCTAAGGAGCACCCCCAGCAAACACGAATGCAGGCCATTCAAAAGACCATTGACGGCCCTTCGCGGGCATCGCAGGACCATCAGTGGCCCATTGAAACGCCAATAATTATTGTTTGTAGGGCCTAGATGGCAAAAGTTTCAAAAAATAGATCTCATTGAATTCTTTCGGAACCACAAAATGAATCACTAAAATGCCAGCAGAATAGAGTTTTGGGAGAATGCAAATCGCCTTTTGTCATACTATATATTGTATTGTAAAACCGTCATTGAGACTAAAAAATCTTTCATCCAATGGTATCTATAAAATATATATCTTAGGTCAATGAAATTTAACTTTGATGGATGAAATGATTTTTGACTTTCTGAAAGACTCTATGCGTTCAAGATTTATTTTATCCATTGGAATGATATCTAATCGATTCAAAAAATATTTTTATGGATACCATTAGATGAAATTTTTTTGTCTCAATGATTCTTTTCCCTCATTATACAATTATTTCATATGTTCACACAGCGGATAATTTCAGATCATCAATGGATTCCACATATATGTGGAACCATTATAATGGTTTAGGTAGGGTTTGGTCGCTTTAGACATGAAAAGAAAAACTTATAAAGAGTAAACAGTTTTCATTGTGAGTTTATAATAACATATTCATTGGAATGAGTAATGATTATCACTCAACATACATTAAATAACATGAATACAAAATGATTATTGTGAATTGATAATAATCTGAGTAAAAATCACAAGGACAATTTTGTCACGTATGCGTCGTTTTTCATGAAGATCGAATGTGATTAACCGCGTGACTGTATTCAACTGTCATTTTCGGTTGTATTACGCGAGGTTTGATTTTATATTTCGATTCGTGGATATGAAACAAATGATGGGTAGTGTATACATAAGCATGAAGTCTTCTCTACTACAATACAAAATATAAATATATCAGCAACTACACTATTTGAAATGATATGAGGTTCAAGTGAAACTCACACTAAACATGTATCCAATGTACAAGAGTTGAGTAGTAAGAAATACTATAGAATTTAGAACTACAGTTCTTGTAAAATTTACTTTCTCCTAAGTTATCCGTAACAAAACAATGTTTACTAAACACCGATTATTCCTGTAACTATACAGATCTATCAAATATATATAGCGAATTATATTTTTTTATTCTTTTTTAAGTCAGAGGAATCAGAAAATTTAATTAGAAGTTTATAAGCCAGTATTCGTAATTCGTATAGTATCTTTTTTTTCCGTGTCCCTAGTAAAAATGAATCATATATGAACATATAAAAATCATATGTGATTCATATAAAATTCATATATGACCATATATAATCCGTACATAATCCATATTGAATCCATGTATGGCCCATATATGACACATATATAATTCATATGTAATCCATATATGACTCATGAATGCAAGATTTTTTCACATATGTAAGAAAATTCTGCCATATATGAAATATTCTCCATACGTGGGTTGTATATGCATTATATATGGATCATATATGAGCATATATGAATTGTATATGGATTATATATGGATCATATATGACTCCACACGTTTTTATGTATGGATCATATATGGATTATATATGTATTATGTACGAATTATGTATGGGTCATATAAGTTTACTTTTTACTAGGGTGGCGAACATGGATTCAGTCATCTTCGCATTTGTGGACAGATTCATATGAAACGGGGGTTCTAGGGGTTTTCGAGGGTGCTGAATTCAAATCTAGAGTCGAAAAATGGATCCAAGATGACAAATCAAATGTGGCGGACGTAAATTCAATCATTTTTGCATTTGTGGACAGATTCATGTGGAACATGGGTTGCAGGCTTTTTCGAGTGTGCTGAATTCAAATCTGGGTTCAGATGTCAAAAAAAAAAGAAATTCGATTTTTCCTTGTAAGCTTTTTTGCATCTGAACACTCCTCAAAAGCTGATTGACGTGATGACAACTGCACACTAGTGAGAATCCAAGAATGAAGGAAGTAGTTATTGAAACATCAGGAGCGTGAAAATGTTCCAATCCGTTTCTAAATCACGCCTAGGTTACTCTGAGTCGCGCTTAACTGACTCAGCTTACAATTTCATCCCGCTTCCACGCCTCAGTTTTTACCAAGAGAATTGTCCAAATTCTGCAGTTATTTAGAAACATGTCCCTAAATCATTTGAAGATAGTATTAGGAGTAGTAGGCAATCAGTTTCAGGCTTTCTGAATATCACATTTGAAAATTTTTTCAGTCGAGTGAAAAACCGATGAGTGCCTTTTTATATATTCCCGGATATCTGAATCGTTTAACATACGAGCGAAGTGAGCATATGTGGCCTACGATCATTTGTTTAAAATGAACAGAGCGAATTTTGAAGGGGGTCGAGCTACTGGGCGAAGCGTAGCAGTCAGGGGGCAGAGCCCTCTGGTTAGAAATTAGACCACCTAAGCAGAGTCAATACAGAGCCTCCCTGGTTCAAAAAGTCCTCTTCATTCCGCTCAAAGAAAAATGAAGGAGTATATTTTACTTCATACAATTATTCAACTTTTTTGGTAGCTCCTAAAGTATTTTTAGTATGATTCACTTCTTACAAAGTAAATCTTCCTTGAAAATCGTTCAAAAGTAACTTCTATTCTGAAAATAGTCATCTATATACTGACTGGGCGCTACAGCAAGAACTACGGCGGTTGGAATGACAGTTACACCTCATTTTTCTCCGCGCAATTGATTCTTATTGAACATGCAGAATTTCAATTCAACTCTAATGGGTAATAGTCGGTGTTTGGTTGAAATTTTGGTTGAAATGAACGCAAAGAAACTTTTTGGTTGGCTAAAATAAAATTTATTCGGGGTAAACAAAATTTGGTTCACAATAATTAAAGCTTTCATTCAGACGAATATATTTTGTTTATCCTGAATGAATTTTATTTCAGCCAACCAAAAAGTTTCTTTGCGTTCATTTCAACCAAAATTTTGTTTCACCGAAACGAACGTTTTCTCAGTGCATGGTATTTTTTAATCAGGGCTTAGATTCAGAGAGTTGCATTTCTAGCAGGGTTGTCAATTATTCATTGTAAAATGGTGTGCCAGTTTTTCCTCACTTCATTGGTGGAATCCATCCTCTGATTGTGAGAGAATTATTTTTTCATCAAAAATAGGGGATTTTTCCTCCATTACGTAGGGCTATTCCTCCCCACACAGCATCACAGTTCCAGAAAAATTCTTAGAGAATTCATAAAGAACACAATCGGTTCAATAAGAATTCTTTATGGATTCTTCCGGGACTGTGGTGCTGTGAGGGTCTTTTTGGATGTTGAATCTTTCAGAAAGTGAGGGAAGACTCCAGCAAATCATAAGGAAAAGTCCCCCTCATGGAGGATTTTTGCGGACATCTTTTTGTGGCGGCATATTTCACCATTATTTCTTAAAGCGTCGTTATTGAAATGTGATCGGCCAACTTGCTTGTTTTTCCTTCAGGAGGTGCATTCAAAGGTCGTCATGCTGATGCTAGTTCTTCAGAAATTCATACAGAATGATGGAGTCAAAAAAGATTAATCCCTTTATATACAAGCAATATCTAGTTTTTATAGATTTCTATCGATATTTTATACAGATCTATGAAAACTAAATATTTTTTCTATCAAAAAGGTTCAGTGTACACGGAAAGAAATGTATAATAAAAATCGCATGGTGAAAATATAATCACTTTTAAAACTCAATTTGATGTAATCTAATGTATTTTTATAATGAAACGATTATATTGGAATTTACTGAAAAATATAATAAGCTTTATACACCAATCATGATGGATTATAATGAAAACGTATGCGCAGATTCGTTGTCACGGTGCTTGTAGAAAATATCACATTTCAAATGATTGTGGTGCATCACTATCTGTGGATCATGTTGGAAATTATTATAATAATTCAATGAAAATATCGTAAAATTCCTGCTAAAATTTTCAATATGGTGTGCTAATAGTCAACTACAACAGTAATTTTGAATGCAATATTCTTTCCGCTTCTACATTTTGGTTCTTTCATATTTTGTATTGACAGTTTCATAATAAAATTATAATATACTGTACAAGATAGTTTTGATACACAACAACCCACGTGAAAATTTCTTGCTTGCGCCAATACTGACGATGGAAAATAGATAGGCGCAATGCTGACATCCAAGGCTTGGAAATCTCTATCGAGCCAACGTTGACTGACAAGTGGCACAATGTTGCACCAATGTTGGGAATCATAATTTCCAATGATCAATCCATCATTGGCTCAAGATTGTGCCAATCATGGTTCATCGTTGTCCCAATATCGTTTGGACAAAATAAATTAACTTCATACGAACAATTTCATAGCACGGCTGAGTAGTTATATAAGGCCGGTTCTGGACCGATTAGTATTAGTGCATGTCCGTGTGAGGGTGAGCTAGTAAGCGTGTGTGTCTGTGTGACCAAAAGAATGATGTCATACTACATGTCAACATGGTGTAGGGTTACATGGAGTTCTGGGAATTGTTTACAGAAAGGGCTCATATTACACAGAATTCTGAGAATTTCTCGAAAAATGATATCACGGTGCATGAGATTCTAAGAATTATTTACGAAATGTGATCACTGGATCCTTTCAGTGGTGTCATATTACAAGATTCTGGGGAATGATACCATATTACGCAGGTTTATGAGAACTCGTATCATGTCATATCACACAGAATTCTGAGAATGATAACAATGATATCATGGTACATGAGATTTTAAGAATTGTTTACAACACGAGATCATATTACATAGAACTCTTCAAATGGTGTCATGTTGCATGATTCTAAGAAATTCAGAAATCATATATCATATTATGCGTTTTATGCAGGTCCTTCCCCCTCCCCAATATTCTGTCTCATATCATCCCTATTACGTTGTACATTATTCTCAGAAGTCGACACCTGGTTTTCACCATTTAATTTATATCTCGAGGATTTCGTTACACATCCTTTGATCACACACCGCTATCATTTTATTCTAAATATAATGTGAGTATTACAATACTATAAAAGGTCGGATTCTATATCAGTATATTTTATTCAAATCTTAGACTTCAAGTTCTTCTGTGCGATACAGTTTATGGAAGTGAATGTTCAAAGTGTGAATTCAAACAGTAACGAAGATCAAAATGCATTCTAAAGATTATGAAGCGCTCATCGATATCATGGAAAGAGCTCACAGGGTTCTAAATCATCAATCATCAGTGAATATAATACGTGAGTGGATGAGATTAGGAAATCAAAATATTAGATTGTTGAACAAAATATTAAAGCTGAAGAAAAATGCATCAGTTGGTGAAAAAATGAAGATACTGACAACGATAGAATTGTTGACATCACTCAATGGAAAAATTAGGAATTTGCAGAAGAGAGGAGCTGGTGATATGAATAAGAAGACAGACAGAATATGTTGGGTTGATTCACAAACAGCTTTCGAATGGAGAATAAGATCGGGGTCTATAATAAATTTGAAGCATAAAGATTTAAAATATTTCCTCAATTATGCCAAATCAATGATCATCTCACGGTTGAGAAATGTCTTTAAAAAAGATGGTCATTTGAAAATGAACGTGATTTTAGCTGGTAAATTTCAAACTTTGCAAGCAGATTCAATGATTGAAGAAAATAAATTTTTTAATACAAAAAACAGTATCATTCTTCCAACAACAGATCTCAATGTCTGGTTTCAAGATTATGTTAAAGAAGAAATTTTAGTTCAGGTTGAAGAGTTCCAGAGGAATAAATCAGGATGGTCATTGATTGAAATAATCAACTTGAGTGTGAATTTTAATAGATATGCACCATTTCAAATTGGTTCATCAACTTTCATTGATTTACCTGAATATATGAAGAAGAAAAAAGCTGGTATAAACATTCAAAACAATGATCCGTACTGTTTCCTCTGGTCTGTGATGGCGGCTCTTCATCCTGCAAAAACTCATGTTTCAGAAACCCGATCTTATCCACATTTTGCCACAGAATTAAAATTTGAGAATATCAACTCCCCAATCAGTTTAGAAGATATAAGAAAATTCGAAATATTGAACGGGTTAAACATAAATATTTATGGAATAGATGAAATTGAAAAAAGTAAGAGGAAAGACATTGTACCTGTATATTTCACTCAGATCGCAAAGTCAGAGAAGCCAGTAATACACCTTCTCATAATAGAAAATCCTGAAATTGAATATTATGATGAAAGGAAAATGATATATCACTTTGCTTTAATTAATAATCTTTCTCGGTTAATAAGTACACGAGTTACAAAGAATGAGCATAAAATTTTTGTGTGTGATCGATGTTTATGCCATTTCAAAATGGAAGAATCTTTTTTGAATCATAGATCAGACTGTGAGAAGATAAATAAATGTAAAATAATATTACCAAAAGTAGGTGATAATACCTTGAACCTCAGAAATCATAAACATAAAGAGATGGTTCCGTTTGTTGTTTATGCTGACATCGAATGCTTCTTAAAACCTGTTACAAGAGTACAATCGTCAGAGACAGATGAAGATATGTATAATTCAGTAGCGTATCAAAAGTATATCCCTCATAGCGTTGCTTTTTACTTGAAATGTGATTTCGATGACTCACTTTCGAAAATCAATATTTACAGGGGAAAAGATTGCATAGAATATTTTGTGAAACAGTTAGAAATCTTAGCTAAGCAAATCGATGTTCATTTTGGAAGAATCATACCTATGAAATCATTAACGATAAAACAACAACAAGATTTTCATTCAGCTCAAATGTGTCACATATGTGAGAAAGTCTTTAAAACTGATGATGTTAAACATCATGATCATTGTCATTTCACTGGAAAATATCGTGGTGCTGTACATCGAGAATGTAATATTAATTACAAGGTTTCTCATGTAGTTCCAGTAGTGTTTCACAATTTATCAGGCTATGATTCACACTTCTTCATCGAAGCTCTTACCACTGTTTTCGAAGGTCAGATCACATTGTTACCTGTTAATGAAGACACGTACATCTCCTTCACGAAACACGTAAATGTAACAAATGTAAAGCTTAGATTCATAGATTCTTTCCGCTTCATTCCAAATAGTATCGGAAAATTGGCTTCTTATTTACAAAATGAAGATAAACAAATTACATTGAAATACATTGAAACTATGAATGAATTCAATCTGTTGATCAGAAAAGGTGTATTTCCTTATGAATACATTGATAGTATACAAAAATTGAACGAAACACAATTACCTACAAAAACAGCTTTTTATTCTCAACTGAATGGTTCGAATATTTCTGAAGAAGATTATGTGCACGCTTGTAATGTTTGGAATACTTTCAATATAAAGACATTAGGCGAATATTCTGATTTATACTTAAGAACTGATGTCTGCCTTTTAGCGGATATCTTCGAAAATTTTAGGTATAATTGTTTCTCCACATATAATTTAGATCCTTTACATCATTATACATCACCTGGCCTTGCTTTTGATGCTATGCTCAGAATGACAGGGATTGAATTAGATTTATTGACAGACATTGAAATGATATTGTTCATTGAAAAAGGTATGAGAGGTGGTATATCACAGTGTTCAAATCGATATGGAAAGTCTAATAACAGATATATGGGTTCTGATTTCGATATGAATATATTGGAGTGTTATCTCATGTATTTTGATCTCAATAATCAATATGGTGCAGCTATGAATGAATTTTTACCATTCAGTAATTTAATGTGGGAAGAAAATCTCCAGAATGAATTCAATGTTCATAGTATCTCAGACGATTAAGATTTGAATAAAATATACTGATATAGAATCCGACCTTTTATAGTATTGTAATACTCACATTATATTTAGAATAAAATGATAGCGGTGTGTGATCAAAGGATGTGTAACAAAATCCTCGAGATATAAATCAAATGGTGAAAACGAGGTGTCGACTTCTGAGAATAATGTACAACGTAATAGGGATGATATGAGACAGAATATTGGGGAGGGGGAAGGACCTGCATAAAACGCATAATATGATATATGATTTCTGAATTTCTTAGAATCATGCAACATGACACCATTTGAAGAGCTCTATGTAATATGATCTCGTGTTGTAAACAATTCTTCAAATCTCATGTACCATGATATCATTGTTATCATTCTCAGAATTCTGTGTGATATGACATGATACGAGTTCTCATAAACCTGCGTAATATGGTATCATTCCCCAGAGTCTTGTAATATGACACCACTGAAAGGATCCAGTGATCACATTTCGTAAATAATTCTTAAAATCTCATGTACCGTGATATCATTTTTCGAGAAATTCTCAGAATTCTGTGTAATATGAGCCCTTTCTGTAAACAATTCCCAGAACTCCATGTAACCCTACACCATGTTGACATGTAGTATGACGTCATTCTTTTGGTCACACAGACACACACGCTTACTAGCTTACCCTCACACGGACATGCACTAATACTAATCGGTCCAGAACCGGCCTTATATAACTACTCGGCTGAATATTAATCCAAACGTTGACAACGTTTAGAAGAAATGAGTCCCCAATGCAGTGCCAAGCCTGGTCAAAGCTTGGCTCAGGCTAGCCACGATCCTCAATTATACGTCTCCATACAAAAATTCCCGCGTCCAATGTCAAAGCGCCACCCTTCGGTATTGTTTCCAACGCTCGGTTCGTTTCTCGCAAGCGCTCAACGAACTATGCGGTTGATATATGAGCATCATATAACCTTCTGATTTGAAAATTGAGGCGGTAGCTATAATAAGGGCACATACCGCTATGTGCCTTTTTTGCAGAGAACGTTGAAAATCAACCACTATTCCTTTCTGCACATACCCTGAAAAATTGGTTCCGATATCTTGTGTCTTGGGCTTGGTATACCTGTTTTTGTTTCGATGAGTCTGTTTGATTCCTGTGTTGGGCTCGTCAGGCTGCCCCACTTGACAATTTCTGTTTGTTTACTGATGGTTTGTCAACAAATTCATAGATGAAGAGAGTGTAGCTAGGATAGAAATGCTTTTTGAAGAAAAAGCACTGCGAAAGAAACACCTTGTGGAACCGTGAAAGAGATGAGTGATGGAAAGTCCGACGACGAATGACTGACGACATCTACAAGGCTAAAAGCTTTAATAATATAAATACTTGAATTATATTAAATATGTGCAATTTTTCGATACTAATTCATCAATGTTGATTGAAATATCTGTTTTAGTATAATAATGAGTTTTTACTTTAATAATTTCACACTTACCCTAATAAAATTATCGTTAGCTGTAAGAAGGGCACATAACGTATTTTTAAAGAATTGTATTATTCAACCTTTAATGGCACTTTTGACGTCATTTCACGGTCAAATCTTAAACGAAAAGGATGAATCTGGTTGGTTTGAACATTTCAGAATCTTGAAACAATGCTCAACACATTTTAATTACATTTTAAAACTTCAACTGCTGTTTCTGAAATTTGAGTTTTCAGCTATGTGCCCTTCTTATAGCTACCGCCTCAATTGTTGTCTTCATCATAGGTCCTTCATCGAAGGAGAGATTTTAGCTGTGCAGACCCATGGACTCGTGGACATCAGAATTTGAATTATACTTGATGTAATTGATTTGTAAGGTAACCAGTAATCATTGAGTTATATTAAACTTATAAGCACATCTTGTATTGGATTAATAATCAAATAAGTTCCTTCGTTTCGAAGTATACAGGGATTCTCTGGCCCTGGTTGTATAAAATATTTCAGGTTCGGGCTGTACTTCTTAACATGTGTGGAGGGGAAGCAATCGATGTCGGGAATATATGACTGTGAATTTTTATTATATTTTTGCCATCGTTCAACATAGAGTTGAACATCGGCACAACTTTGGCTCAACGTTGGCGCGGGATTGTCGCAACGTTGAATCAATTTGGCCGAATATTGACTCAGTACTATTATAGTATTGACTCAAATTTAGCAGTCAACATCATTTATGTGTAATAAATGATGGTACCTCCTTTAAATGCATAAAACATCTGACCATTGGCAGACCATAAAAAAATTCGTCTGTCAGTCTTGGTTCGTAATGAGTACAAGCATGATCCAATCTTGGATTTAGATCGAGCGACAAATTTTTTCAAGGGTTGCCAATGATGGCTGATTTGACTGCCATAATCGTACCAATGTTGGTCCGTGATTGGCAGAATACATCAATGGAGCCTGTAACGATGTTATCATTTCAAGCTTGCACCTTGCTAACCGCCAAGGCTCGACCAATCTCTGTCAGTGTTGCGCCATCCTAGTGCCAATCGTCAATTTTCACCTGGGAATGGACGGTATGTACTGTGTATTATATTATGTTGCATAATTAATTTCGATACATTTTCTAATAAAACCTACTGAATATTGATCTTGCTCATGTGCTTATAATAATCAGGATCAAATTAGATGACTGTCCCTATTTTCACCGTATTTTCGAATAAGGGTTAATATAAATCTGATCAATTTTATTATACATTTCCCTCCGTGTAGTTCAAGAATCGACCCTTTTTGACATCACTGATTCAGAAATCCAAAATTCACCAATGTAAAATTTGCTGCCCATCAATAAGTGTCTCAACATTCAAACAATCTTTTTTTTAGTTTTTTTGCAGCAATATTTTTCGATCATTCTCCTCAAAAAAATTTCGTCAGGAAATTCAAATCTGTGCCCACTATAGTTCACCTCCTACTATCAGCTGATTTCTTTTGTTTTCACGTAGGGCTTGAACCCCATTAATTCAATACCAAATTGATTCGCATCAATTCAGTTTTTGATACATAGAATTCTACTCATAAAAAATTTTCTAATAAAATTCAGATCTGTAAAAACCTTCGATCACTTTCTTACAGTTGGATAGGTATTGAATAGCGTGAATAATTATCATATTAATCAATCATCAACTACGTTTAATTACCATTAATCAACTACGAAGCCCATGAGAGCTATTATTCACCTACTTTGACTTTGACCAATCATTGAAAGTGATCAATAGCTTCCACTAAAATCGTTACCCTCAAACTTCCGTCTACTGTATTTAATTATCTTTCGATCCTATCGCGTGCAATCAGATCAAATCATTCCCAATGCATTCTACCAGTGGATGTAAGTGATGGTGCTTTGAAGATCCATTAAGGCCCTTCACTTGTTAACGCATCGTCAGATCATTATTTTCACACTGAAAATTTCAAGGGATATCAATATACATCACGATCAATCAACTAATATTGCGTAACAACTCCAATTATCATTTTCCCGTTTCTACTCCATGGCTGAACTAAATTGATCAAATAAATACAATATTTACAGTAAAAATCGTACAATTCTGACTACTTTACAATATTTGACTTGAAATGCAGTTTTCAATTTTTTCCTTCCGCTAACAATGCTCTACAATTTTCCAAACGATGCTTTTATCGCACTCATCCACAAGGAGCACCAAAATATACTATGAACGTTCTTCGAATATTCGAAATATGTTCTATGCATATTCCAATGAGACCGTTTCATAGGTGCTATGCATATTCATCGAACGTATGTAATCGAATATACGATGGGACGTCAATCGAACGTCGATTAAATGAATATCGTACATTTCGAATGTACTATGTACGTTTTAAGTATATTTAAAACAGTCTCATTCAAATATTCTATGAACGTTCATTATCTATTCTTCGTATCTCATTCGTACATTCTACGAACGTTTCTACTTTGTATATACTTTGAACTTCTGTTGCTGCTTGGGTCTATTCTCAGATATATGATTCTAACTTACGCGTAGATATAAATTTTGTACGTCTGCGTCAACGTATGCAAAAATAAATTCGTGGAAACTCTTTTTTTACCTAATAAACAAGCATGCACGTATTTGGACAGAAGTGGTATACGCGGTATTATGCTTATTCGACATGAATTGCTTTCGCACACGTCCGTTTCTGAGATCTTCACGTGGTAAGCATTGAAAAAATATCCACCTCTAACGTTTCGGTCGATTTTTGAATACCCAAGGACAAGAAGGAGAAGAACAAATAAAACAGAGACCAACATGACGAGGGATTTTATCTTTCTTCACAAGCATTTTCTGTCTGTCTTTTGATAATGAATGATTTGCATGAAATACGCTCTTCTCTTGTATGTAATTTTAATTCATCTCAAACGTATTCACATACGTCAAAAAATCTTTTTGAATAAGAGATATCTTGAAATTGTACGTGGAATATTCCACGTGAAATCTGACGTTTCGGTGATCTCTTCTTCTTTCCCTCGATTTGAATTTATCATGAGTTAGTACGCAAGAACAACGCGCTGTTCCATTTGTATCCAGCAATGTTGAAATTCAATCAAAATATCAATGTCGAGACACTTTTTCTTTCATTCCAACGTATGAGGAGTATGATTTAAATAATTCAAAGAATTATTATCGTATTCCTATCGGGTTCGTTATTGAACTTCAGAATTCAGTTTCTTCGTATTTGATTCTTGATCTAACAGAATTGAAATATCATGAATTCATTTTAAGTTCTCTACCTAGTTACTAAACCTTTTCATTACTCAAGCAGCAACAGAAGTTCAAAGTATATACGGAATAGAAACGTTCATAGAATGTACGAATGAGATACGGAGAACATATAATGAACGTTCGTAGAATATTCGAATGAGACTGTTTTAAATATACTCACAACAGTACATCCGAAATATATGATATTCATTCAATCGACGTTCGATATTCGAGTACATCCCGAAGAGAACATGAAGCTTCAGCGAACGTTCAGATCAGATGTATATAGATCGGGCCGAAGGTTCATTAGAGTTAACTTTTAGATTCACAAACATTGGACGAAGGTTCTCCGGACGTTGAAATGTCCGCCTCGAAATACGTTCAGGGAACATAGATGGAACGTTTGCTGAAGGTTCATTGAAGGTTTGACAAAGCTTCACAAAAATATCTGTACTTATATTAATTTTGATCAATTCACATGAAAAATAAATTAATTATTATAAATTAATCTACCCATGCAGAAATTTACCATTGGCGCTAGCATGGTGCAATGTAGATAAAGTATGGCCGAGGCTTGGCAACCAAGCATGGCGCAACACTGAAATGATAACATCATTTTATGATTTATCAATGTGTTTTTCCAATGTAGCCCCATCATTGGTGCAGAAGTGGCAATGAAATAGAACATCATTGGCGAACAATAGAAAAATTTGTTTATCAATGTTGCGCCGATGATAAAACTTTAAAAAATAATCAACCTCAAAATATGTAAAAAGTATGCGCATTTCACAATTTCCAATATATGTTATTTGGGATCTTATTATGTTTTCCTTATTTATCTGTAAACAACTCGGTGTTTTTTGTCGTCAAAGTTTGTCATGAGAAGTATACACAGTATGGATCAGCAGTAGGAGCCCTCTGGTGTAACCTGTAACAAAGAACGATTGACTGTTCTTCCAGAGAATTATTTGAGTCTTATATATTCCTCGTACACATCTCTCACTACTCGCGAGAAACACTTGATCAGTAACTTGTAGTTAGCAATTCAGCCATCAAATGTTGAAATTAAGGAGCATGCCAATATTGAGCCATGTTATTACCAATGATCGGCGCTACATTGAAAACTCATTTTTACCCAGACTAGATCAATCGTTGTGGCAATATTCGACCACGTTTCAAATGATCCTAATTTTCAATAGAATCTATCGTTCAGTCAATGTCGGGCCAAGGATGAGCCTAGCAAGCGCCAAGCCTGGCGGAATTGTGGATCAATGGTAGGCTGACAACCGAAATTCGTTGAACACCGATATCGGCGCAACATTTTATTTGTTGTTAATCAACATTGAATATTCATAGATTGCCAAGCCTCGCCTGTCAACATTGCGCCAAGCTATATTCTATTGTCAGCATTGGTGAAACATAAAAATTTTTATATGGGTAAGCATAGATATGTTTGTGAAGCTTCCTCAAACCTTCGATGAACCTTCAATGAACGCTCCATCTGTGTTTCCTGGAAGTATTTTGAGGCGGACATTTCAACGTTCGTAGTACCTTTGACAAACGTTTGTGAATCTAAAAGTTAGCTTTCATGAACCTTCGATCCGATCTATACAGATCTAATCTGAACGTTCACTGAAGCTCCATGTTCTCTTCGGGATACGTTCGATGAATATGCATAGCACCTATGAAACGGTCTCATTGGAATGTGCATAGAACATATTCCAAATATCCAAAGAACGTTCATAGTATATTCTGGTTTGAATCGTTTATATAAATTGACTCCTTGGAATTGGAAACATTATTTGAAGGATGTATTGGAAGATGTTTGGTCCTGAACATAAAAAACGTTCCTGGATCAAGTGGTAAAACACTACTTCCAAGGAATAATCTCTTCACTCTGAATACATCCTTAATGTGTTATTCACGTTTGCAGGGAATGGAATCAGCGCAATATGAACTTGTTCCATCCCCAAAATATTCGATGAAATCGGATACAAAAATCGAATGGAAATTTGAAAATTGTCAGTCACATTACAGGGTATAACAACATTAACGAAACTTCGTTTCCATACTCATCTATCTACTGTCGCGATCCTCCCACAGATTTGACCGGTACCTCGGAAAACAAAATGAAAATTTCGTAATCAACAGAACGGAAACAACAACAAAAAACCATATACAAGAGAATGGGATTGGAAAAAGGTTTACAAGCAACTGTGATGATATTAATTATCTCTCAACAGCTCGATAAACGAGTAACAACAGTGGTTTCGCATTAATGCACTTACCGGAACAGTTTTCCATTATTCTCTTCTATTCTTTGTTTCACACATGCACGTATACCGTGCGTATATGTGCATATATGAGAACACACATGTAAGGGAAATCGGACTCCCTTGTTACATATACGCTATGCATCCAAAGTTGGCTAAAAGTACTGCCATTATCGTCGACAATTATGCATATTCGGATAAGCAATCAACACCATTGAGGTATAAGTATATTTAAACTTGCGTGTATCACTGAGAATAAAAAAAATTGGAGCGTTGTAGAGAAACGAGGTAAAAATTCAACGGTATTATACCCAGGCAGTAACAGAATTTCAAAGTATATACGAAATAGAAACGTTCGTAGAATTTACGAATGAGATACGAAGAACATATAACGAACGTGCATAGAATGTTCGAACGAGACTGTTTCAAATATACTTAGAACATACATAGTACATTCGAAATGTACCATATTCGTTCAATTGACTTTCGATGTACCGTCGTATATTCGATTACATACGTTCGATGAATATGCATGGGACCTATGAAACGATCTTATTGGAATGTGCATAGAACATATTTTGAATATTCGAAGAACGTTCATATATTCTGGTGCTGTTTGGGTATCAAAAGAGGGATTTTCAACGTACTTGATTATTCTGATACGTTGTGAAACTGCGGATGTAAATACGGACATTATTATTAAATCATTCGTTGATCGATGTTGCGGATTATTTCGTGTTGTTGTTGTTGTTGTTGTTGTTGTGATACAGTCCATGTGATGACAGGGACAAATCCATGAAAGTCTTGGAAAAAGGGCGCAAATCTAGTTCAAATTTTTTTTGAATTTCAAACTTTTGAAAACATTCTTAATTTTTTTAATTTTTCATACTATAATGATGAGTTTTAATGGTGTTTAATTCTGAATTTATATGCGGTTTTCTGAGAGAGGCGCGCATCCCCTGCGCCCACCCCCTCTGGATCCGCCGCTGTGTGATGATTCGTAGCTACAGATTACAGAAATTCAACATTAATGATGAAATGAGCTCTGTTGGGGAGTTTTTCCCACACTGTTAGTACACGGAAAGACAGAGGTTGTGATTATTTAGAAAAATGACTGACAATTTAGGGAAAAAGAGTATCGCTGAAGAGTTTTCGTAGTAAATTCATCAAAAGTTGATAAATTCACTGTAAACAACAACAATAAAACTATCAGCGCTTAGTATTTTCACTACGAATTCTTGATAACCTTACTGCAAAAATTTTTCAGCGGTGCTCTTTTTCCACGACCCGAAGGGAACATGAAGCTTCAGCGAACGTTCAGATTAGATCTGTGTAGATCGGTCCAAAGCTTCACAGGAGCTCACTTTTAGATTCACAAACGTTTCACAAAGGTTTTACGAACGTTGAAAAGTCCGCCTCGAAATACTTTCAAGGAAGATAGATTGAACGTTGATGAAGGTTCATCGAAGGTTTGATGAAGCTTTACAAAAATATCTATACTTATATTAATTTCCATTAATTTTTGATCATTAATAATTAATGATTATTAATCTAAATTAACGGAAATTAATATAAGTATAGATATTTTTGTAAAGCTTCATCAAACCTTCGATGAACCTTCATGAACGTTTAATCTATCTTCCTTGAAAGTATTTCGAGGCGGACATTTCAACGTTCGTAAAACCTTTGTCAAACGTTTGGGAATCTAAAAGTGAGCTCCTGTGAAGCTTTGGACCGATCTATACAGATCTAATCTGAACGTTCGCTGAAGCTTCATGTTCCCTTCGGGGAGTTGACAGTCATTTTTCTAAATGTTATTCAAGTACTGATACATTTTTTCTTCCCGTGTGGATTTCGTCCTCTCATCGTGGGAGAATTACTTTTCCATAAGAGATGAGGGATTTTTCCATCACTTTGCGTGATTATTTTGTATTTACTTCCATGTTCCTCATATATAAGGAAATAGAAGTATTGTGATAGGGTCAAAAATCCGTTATGCAGAAGGGGGTATTTCGCCTTTGCTAAACGCTTCAGAACGTTGGAAAGTTCAATTCCCGAAAATGTGTATGTGTGTGTATGTGTGTGCGTGCACACGATTTTTTTGGCGCACGATAACTCTCCTCAGAATGCACCGATCGGGATGATTCTTTTTTCAGTATTTTCGTCTTAGAGGCGCATTAAGGCCTACACTGTAAAAAAACTCCCAAAAAAAGGTTCGGAAGTTTTTGGCCGAACATTTTTTGGTCAGTTCACAAACATAGTGGGTGAAATTGCAAACAATTGTTGTGAATTGACAAATCTTTTCTGGGAAATCACAAAAATTGTTTGGAAATTCACGGAAAATTTGTGAGTTTCCAAACAATTTGGAAATTTACCAATCTGTAAGTTTTTCACCATACTTTTCTGCTTGGGAATTCACGAATATTTTTTACAGTGTATTGATTCCGGTTCCGATCGGATGACGCGTTTTGAAAATATCGCGGAATATGTTTCTGAAAATCGGCATTTTTCTCTTTGGTACCCCTCTAAAACAAGGCTGCTCGCTGCAATCGGATTCTTCTTACCGCAAGTGGAAATTCCATTCAATATTCCATATAACGAATTTCGGATTCGCCGAAGAAGAATTTCGACTTATGGCAAATCCGCTTGTGAGAAGATGTTAGATTGGATGAAGGAGACATCTTGGTTTTTTTGTAAGAAGAAGCTTTGTGATCGTTTTGAGGGGATCCAAAATTTTTTTATCTTCAAAATGTCTTGAATCAAAAGAAGTAATATCGTGACTTCATAAAGTATTATTCAGGCATTCAAAATGTATAAATTTCGAATTCATAGAATTCATATTGAATTCATTTTTGTTGTCATAACAAGAACTGTTCGAAAATTCTTCGAGAGCTGTTTGTGAATTCAAAATTATGGCTTGTGCTGTCTGGGTAATCATATGAAATGTAACAAAGTGAATAGTGATTATTACGTACCGTTAGAAGATGATGTGGGCACTAGGATTGAACACCACTTCTCCTCAAAGTAAATAAAATATTCTTCCACTTATCAGCGAGTTTCCCTTTTGGATTTTTACTGTCATTCCCTTGTGTCAATGCAGGAATATAAAAACTATCCTAATTGTCACAATTGTGAATCAAAAATAAGAATGACATTAGATTCCAAATATCAAAGTTCTTCGACATAAATATCATAGCTATGGTTATAATTACTTCATTTTCTGTAGGCAAGAGTTCGACAATTATGGCTGATAGTTTTTTCAGAAATGCAGGGGATTTACTGCAAAATAAACATAATAAATCAGAGGAGAAGAGAATATATATATATGAATATGGATTAATGAATACATCAAATATTTCAAGTAGGATTGAAAATCAAATGTTTATATTCAATAAAAATGATTAGTTATATCAAGAATAGAGAAGAAGTATTGTTACAGCCGATGAATTACTGAAAAAAAACAAACAAAATCTCATTCACCTACGAAAGCTTTCTTTTTTGTTAGAGTTGTGTACAAATACATTTAACTGATAGATTTCAGTTAAAAGAAGAATATATCTTCTAACAACTATACATTCTTCTATACATTCATGCAACTTTCAATATCATTAATTCATGTACCTAGTTTTGTTTATGTCGCACCGATTAATTAATATAGAAACCATCCAATTTTTTCGCTGCTCTTGTAAAACGTTATGATTTGCATATTCAGCCAACACAGCCTGACCTTCAAGCGGATCTCTCAAAATAGTGTCAATACATCCTATTACAAAAAAATGATTTCAAAAACAGAATATAATTTGGAATTTTTTGAATCAAAATTTCATAAAAGCTCACATCACTACATAAATTATCATTACATAAACGGAATGAAGGTTGAAAACTTGAATGTGGAGTTGGATTGGGAAAACCTGGTGTCTCGGCACAAATCTTTTTTGTAGGTTGGGATTCTTCATTGATAGAGGTACGGGAATTTTCCTCTTCTCTTTGGATACTGTGATTTTCTGGAAACGGATATGTTTCAAAATAAACTGTTATATTATTGATGTCAATTGTATTAGCAATGTTGACCCCAGATAGAAAAATATCTCCATAATGCCATCATAATGGTGACATGGACGCCAAGAAATGTTCGCATCATGGTACCAAGGTGTTTCCGCATAAAGCATTGTTATTGGTGGCAAAACGAGGTGATGGCACTATAACGCAGACATAATGTTTACATTCTATGCATCATCGCAAGCTGACCCTGGTGAAAATGGGAGCGAGAAGAAGAAGTAAACGAAGCGTATGCTGAAGGGTAACAGAAACGTTAAAGGAAAGTATGCGAAGCTTGAATGGAAAGGATACAAAGAGTATGTGAAACGGAAATTAAAACAAAGAAAGCGGGAAAAATTCAAGAAATCTAGACAAAAAAATTGAACCCTGTGGTGAGAATCAAACCGGTGACTTTCACTATGGCAGGGTCTTATCCACTGGGCCATGGATCGTCGTTGACATCGATTGCTGAAAGATATTATTTAAAGTCAGAATATAGGTATGAATCACATATACGCTTCATATAACCTACTATTACGTTACATGAAGCATATGCGAAACGGGATCGGAAGTTTATGAAACGTATACAGAACGTATGATTTGATGACTTTCCAGCGAGCGT
Source organism: Gonatopus flavifemur (assembly GCA_018340375.1). Lineage (NCBI taxonomy): Eukaryota > Metazoa > Arthropoda > Insecta > Hymenoptera > Dryinidae > Gonatopus > Gonatopus flavifemur. The sequence goes on along the minus strand of JAFFJZ010000003.1, from coordinate 41,141,254 downwards.
GTATCATACGCTCCAGAAGGAGGGAGTTGAAACGTTTTTCGCTTCGTTTACGTTTCCTTCTCGCTTTGTGTATACGCTTCATTTTCACCAGAGATATCTCCGCTTCCTATCATCCGATTGCCATGAAATTCGTACCACATTGTAGTTATGATCCAACAGTGCTTCCATACAAGTTTCATCTCAATTGAGTGAAAACTGTGAGGAATTTTTTTTTTTGAGATCCGCATTATTGGACGATGTTTTGGAAGCGTGTATTTTCTGTGTTCGAATCATCCGAATTTCGTGGGATTTTGGGCATACTCAATTCACGGGGTGGTGATTTGATGGTATACATTTCAAGCAAATCGGAACGGAAGGAGTAAAAAGGTGAGCACTAAGGTTTGGAACAAAATTTGAAAATTTCGTGGATACCGTCATTTTTATTTTCATTGAGAACATGGAAGTACTTTATGGTTCTTCATACTGATCTTTTTTTTCATGTTGAAAGCTCCACAGATAGAGGAAAAGTCAACCAAATTATGGTGAAAAGTTCCACATCTATGAAGGAACTGCCATCATTTGTGGGAGAAAATTCCACACTTTATTTTTCACAGTGAATCCTACATAAAAACTTCATCTTCCAAGAGAATCTAACCATCTATTAGAGTACTTTTTCAACAAGAATTAATTTGAAAACTCGAGTAGAATAATTCACAATATAATTTGAAATCCACTTATCTGAGGGGATGAGTGCACTGAGAAAACAGATATCTTGAAAAATACCATAATTTATGGATTTTTGGCGTTAGTCTGACCCGAGTCAAAATATTTACGTGAACGAACCTCTAGAATCCCATAATTTCTTGGACTTTTATAAAGAAATATGGTACCTTCCTCATAAAAGTCCCAGCCATTATGGTACTTTTAGAGGGCACATACCCACACAAGGAACCAGGTTCTCGACACGTCCACGCCGTTGATTCTGTGTACTGCCAAGATTGGGATGAAAAAAACCTCCGATTCAAAAAAAATTTGATCCAATTATCATGCCCCGTTCAAAAGTTATGGGGGTGTTTCCAGACTTTGCCACATCAGAGTATTGAAATTACGATAACTCTACGAAAAATGATCCGATTTCAAGAAACGAAAAACCGCTGGATTCGGGTTGGAAACCCCTATCGAATGACGTATCACAAGCCCCCCCCCGTCTCATTTGAGACTTTGGCCCCCTTCCCCTCCCATCGTTCCCTACAGGGCTGGGGAAATCAAAGTCCTCCGTTAAGATAGCCCTTGAGACCCTCCTTTAATTAAAGAAAAATTTGATCCAATTATCATGCGCCGTTCAAAAGTTATGGGGGTGTTTTCAGACTTTTGCGCCACCCTGTATATGAGTTATATAACTCATAGGATGAAATTCCTGATATATGAAAATGTAAAATTGCATATAACATCGTACACTAAACACCTGCTATAAATGTGAACAATCGCAACGATTACAAATATATGTAAGCCTTTTTCGACCACGCGATTAGCATTGTCGGTTTAGCTGAGGTCGTTGGGGCATAGGGTAGGTGGGTTAGGAATGTCTGTAGGTAGGTCTCAGTCAGAGGTTCGATACCCGTTGAAGGGAGGATAACATTCAATATTTGGATGTGCGATGGATTGCATTCCGTCTTCCAAAATCCCTTGATTTTCGGACATTCGTTCAATCTAAAAATGATTTCTTTTCAACTTGAAACATAATTTCTTCCGTAATTCCACGGATGAATTGTTGAGAAAAATCTCATCAAGTTATTCTTATCAATACAGTTGTTTATGGCGTTTGAATAAGATGCAAGCTAGTTGCAAGTAATTTGCACGCAGAACGTTGGACGCTTTGGTGAAAGGGAAGCGTGTAATAGAAAGTGTCAGGAACGTAGTTGGAAAGTATTTGGAACGTGGATTTAAGCGTATACCGAGCATCAAGTGGAACATTAAGAGTGGTTCGAACGTATATTTGAAATGTGTGAAGCGTATCCGAAGAAACCCCAATTTCATAGAAACCGGGCTTTACGCATGGAAGCGTAATTGCAGAGTGTGAGAAAAAATTGGAGAGTGAATAGGAAGCATGTAAAAAGCATTAGAAAACTCATCTGAACACATTCTTACGCTTCCGTTACTCTTTATGACACGCTTCCCTTTCACCAGGGTATTGAGACATTTTTCTATCTGGGTTGAGGATACATACCAAACGTTCTCTTCAAAAGTACCAGACTTTCTATTGAAGCATGTTATAATTCTACCATTGAGTCACGGAAAGTCTGGTATTTTTGAAGAGAATGTTTGATATATAACCTCAAAATGCAAGTACATCCTCAATATACTAGCGACCCTGGTGAAAGGGAAGCGTGTAATAGAAAGTGTCAGGAACGTAGTTGAAAAGTATTTGGAACGTGGATTTAAGCGTATACCGAGCGTCAGGTGGAACATTAAGAGTGGTTCGAACGTATATTTGAAGTGTGTGAAGCGTATCAGAAGAAACCCCAATTTCATGGAAACCGGGCTTTACGCCCGGAAGCGTAGTTGGAGAGTGGATAGGAAGCATATAAGAAGTATTAGAAAAGTAATCTGAAACATTCTTACCCTTCCGTTACTCTTTATGACACGCTTCCCTTTCACCAGGGGAGTCTAGTCATTTATAATAGAAAATGTTTCTCCCTGCATCAAATATTCATATGCATATTTCAGAACGAAAATATAGTTGGTATTTTTATCCCGCTGTGACATAATTGTTTGGAATTCAGCACTTTCCCCCCTAAAAATACCCGAAGAGAACATGAAGCTTCAGCAAACGTTCAGATTAGATCTGTATAGATTGGGTCGAAGGTTCATGAAAGCTAACTTTTAGATTCACAAACGTTTCTCGAAGGTACTACGAACGTTGAAATGTCCGCCTCAAAATACTTTCAGGAAACATAGATGGAACGTTCATTGAAGGTTCATCGAAGGTTTGAGGGAGCTTCACAAAAATGTCTATACTTGGATTAATTTATAATCATTTATGTTTATTAATTAATTTATTTTCCATATCAATTGATCAAAATTAATATAAGTATAGATATTTTTGTAAAGCTTCGTCAAACCTTCGATGAACCTTCAGCGAACGTTCCGTCTATGTTTCCTGAACGTATTTCGAGGCGGACATTTCAACGTCCGTAGAACCTTTGTCAAACGTTTGTGAATCTAAAAGTTAGCTCTAATGAACCTCCCGCCCGATCTGTACACATCTGATCTGAACGTTCGCTGAAGCTTAATGTTCTCTTCGGGTAGGTCAAAAAAACATCAACTTTCCGTAGAAGTGTGGGAAAAAATAGTATGTTCACCTCGGGGAGAAGTGGAAAAATTTCACTCGTGTGATTGTCTCCCCGCCTTCGGCTCGGGGAGACAAACTTCACACTCGTCGGAAATTTCCCACTTTCCCCCCTTAAGGGGAAAGTTCTCTAATTAGAGAATAATATTCTACTATTCTTCTATTTGAAGAATAAAATTGCTATTTTGAACGTTCATATCTCGTGAGTCAAATACTATTTTTTCATCTTTTTTAGACGATACATTAGAAAAATAACGTACACTATGTTCCATGATCTGAAATAAAGAAATGAATGAGGCTTGTGCGAGGCATTATCGTAGTCATATTGTAGCAATATGGCTACCCAGGTAGCACAAGCACGTTCTGAGAATGTTCTAAGAATATACGTTGAGGATATTCGAATATTCTGAAGAGATTCTTACTACGTGCGAATATATTCTACGCACATTCTCAGAATGTTTGAATGAGACTGTTTCAAATATTCTCAGAATATTATACCACGAATATTGTGGGAATATTATAAAAAAATGCTGTTAAAATAGAAATTCCTGCCATTATAACTTCTGCATGTAACCGAAAACTAATTCACAATCAATTCTTTCAATCAATCAACATCTGTCATCATGGATTCTTAGCAATATCATGGATTCACATGGATGGGTGAGATACTTATGATCACAACAAGCAATCATAATATATACGATATTTCTTCAAATTTTATTACATTTTTGAAGATTATTTTTCATGCATGACGCTCTCAAAACATTCGGGATATTAAAATGCACATTTATGAATTTCTCATTCCCCAAATACAAATTAAAATAATATATTATCCAAGGGTCTGTAGCCTGTCAACAACATTATCCGTCATTACTGAATTCATGTCATTAAGATGCTTGCGCATGTGCTGCTTATCAATCTCCCTACAAACTTTGTACGCATATTGTACGAACGTTCCTAGAATATTCGAAACAGTCCCATTCAAATGTTCTCAGAATTTTCTATGAATATTTACGAAGCTTCTACGCTCTGTGTAAGAATATTCGATACAGTGAGTTTTACGGATGTTGTGAGGATATTCTCAGAATATTCTGTGTCACATGGGATAAGAGCTTCAATGTACCTGATATCCCTGTAATAATGACAGGCAGAACCCGGTGAAAAATTTCTGTCACGCTTGGAACGAATTTTCTCTCTGAAAATCCGCTCATAAACTGACAAAAAAATACTGCTTTTGAAAATCAATTGATTCAGGTCAAATTTTATCAACTCATGAGTCTACTGATAAAGGAGAAAGGAACTCTGAATAGGATCAAATGCCACCATTCCCACATACGTGACTATGATTCAGGGAAGCAATAGTACTTTAAGAATGAATCAATTGGCAGTCTGATGATATTATATTTATTCATACCATCAAAATCGAATGAGAATTACTGTTTATTCTAACGTGCATTCAGATGGGAATTTGAATGGGATTCCAAGCATGCCCTTAAAGGAATACCAAATTATTCAAAACTGAAGCAATATGATCGAGATATCGCTCTGTACAGACCTTCTACAATCAATAAAGATGTTCCCCGGGTAGAAATTCCCCCGATTCAAAATGATTCCATCCAAGGCCTTGCCTGGACCTACTAGTAGACCCTCCAACTTTGACCTTAACGGGGCCTTGAATGAGCCAATTTTCGTTTCTACCAGAGTTACAAAGATTATATTGCGGTATTTACAAACGACTTTTTGGGAAACATCTGGCTAGTGGCACGGCGTTAATAAATAATAATATTACAAAAAAATTTTGTTTCGTAGATACTGATTTGACAAGATGTATCTCTTGAGAATTTTAGATTTTCAAATTTCAATTAGTTTCGAACGCGGATTGAAAATCCCATTGTTGCAATGTTCTATAATATTACAAGCTCGGTGGAAAACAAGTGCTTCATCGGTTTTCATTGGGAATGTCTAACGAAGCCAATATATTTCCATTACTTTTTTTATTCATAATAAGATTATACGTATAACACATGTAGAACAGGTAATACATTTGTATACGAATCAGACAATAAACTCACCACCGTAACTTTCGCGCCATTGTCAAAGTTTGAACTTGCACTTGCAGAGAGTCGGAGGATAGCCACTTGCCTTGACATATATGTTGAAACTTAATCCGCCTTAATAATAGTGACATTATATATTCCATGCATGAAACAAACAACTTTGAGAATATAATTCCACTGTATGTACCACATCAGTTAAAGAGGTTTTATCTTTTATACTCTGATGCTTCAAAACATCGAACAATAGAAGTACATGGGTTCTTCGAAACAATCAAGATTTTACGATAGCAAAAAGTACCAAAAACTTGGAAAAAAAGGGACAAAAATAGCATGTACTTGACGTCGCGAGACGCCGTATGTTACGAGTTGAGCATTTTCGAGAATTTCTCAAACAAGGGTCCAACTTTATCATCGGTTGAAACAATAAAACTAGTCTTGTATGCAAAAATAACTTCAACATATTCAGATTTCTGCACAATTTGCATAAAATGATAACATATTTTATAATTCCCAAGGTTTTTATTCCGCCGATGAAATGGGAACTAAAAAAAAAATGTACATATGATTTTAAAGGAATTGTTCTCAAAAGGGTATCGAACTAAAAATGAGAGCATAAAATATTTCAGAGCTTTTTCCCGCGTATACATAACACCATAACGAATCCCATAATACTTTAGAAATACACTTCAGGATAATAGCACGTCAGAGGTACCCCAGAATCATAACTAAAATTTGAAATTCATGGAAATATCACGCATTTACCTTAGAGTTACGATCCACTTGTTCGCCGTCTTGTCCTTTGTAATAAAGCAACTTCGATGAACCCTCAATGAATAAAGTTGGACGATCTATATGTACTTTCCGTGGTTTTCGAATAACAATATTTACTCAACGGACAAAAGCTTAATCGATCATTAAATCTCTACCAGTCACAATCGAGCTTACACACGTATACATAGAGAGAATCACATCCATTCGACAAAGCACATAAATTCAGACGATAATAATTATAATCACCTTACTTGATTCGACGCTTGGGACTTCTGCGTATATAACGTGACCGCATTATCAAGTCCCACCGCGTGAAAGCATAATCGACGATTTTTTTCGAAGGGTGAAAAAGGGGTGAAGGTGTGAAAGGGTAGGAATGGAAAATGCGTTTTACCTCGTAAAACGACAAAGAAAGAAAAAAAGAAAGAAAGAAGAATGAAAAAGGAGGAAAAGAAAACGGAGAAGAAGCTCCGTTGTGGGACATAGAGTGAGGTAAAGAGGAGCTCAGCTCACAGTTGAGCCGAGCGCGGAATATATAATGTTTTAATTTCGCGGAAAATCTGATGATGTAATTTCAAGAGTAGGGCGACGCCCAGCAATTGTTTCAGCCGGTTTTCGGCTCTTGCATTATTCATGAAGGTCCTTTTTCCTTCTTTTTTTTCTGCCATTCCACTAGAATCGCTCAATCTCTTCTCTCCTCGTCATTCCATCTTTCCTCATTCACTATCCAACTCTTTTTCTTTTAAGACCAGATGTCTCTTCTTCTCGCTATCTTCCTTGCGTGTATAAATATACATATATAGAGGTAGGTGGCAAACCAGTGTTAGGTAGGTTGATGTCCAACCCCCTCCGGAAAACCTTCTGTCATTGTTGCAGCCTTTATTCTTTCTTTACGACCAAGAACGACAGAGTCCAGGGCCCTAGAGAGACGAGCGGTTAAGAAGAAAATCAATGGAGACCTACCGTGGAGTGCTGCTACTCACTCGCGCACACCGAAACACGAAGCGAAGAAGAGCTCTCGGCTCGAATTATGCAAGAGGATATCTGACATGTCCTATCCTTCCGCGATACGCAGTTCCGTGGTACGACGTGTGATAATCTCTGGGTTGATTATTGTACTACAACTTTGGCTTGCGATCCCAATCTACGATCGTCGGTCTATGTGTAGAAACCAACACAAACCACCGAACTTATATCCTGTATCTCTGAATGTATTAAATTAGATTTCACATTGTACCCGCAATCTGGATCTTGGAATTAATCGAATTGATAAGCTACCGTCGGTTGTATTCATTAGCCAGCACTAATCCAAGAACGTCTTGATTAAAATTGAATAATCTCGGAGAAAATTGAATAAACTAAATGGACTTCGGTTCACGACCAACTATGAATTTCGAATCATAAGTACTTATGTGTATACAATTCACGAGAATCCTAATGATTAGAATGAAGATTGAAAATCGCCAAATTCCTGCAAGGTTACAGAAATATCGAATATCCGGTATTAACTCGTTGTATCCTACCGCAAAATCATCATGAAAAGTTTTATCGCCGTATCGATATTATGTATCTACGATACCCGTTCAACTGTTCCAATTCCCGTTCGTTGCGATATTGCGATTCATTAGCTTTTTTCCCGCATGAAATTCAACCATGCGTACCTGATTAGTTAGTGAATTATTGTTGATCATGTAATTTTCCAACTTCTGCAAACTGGAATCAGAGTCATGTTGCATTTATACGATAATAAAGGGATTAATTTGCTTCTTTCTTGTTTGCATATATTTATTAAAAAGTCAGGGAAGCGAAAGTGAGTTGCAAATACAGAATATATTTATTGGAAAATTACTGTATATCATTTGTAAAAAATTTTAGGATGAATTATGCATGATATTTGAGAAGATCGACATTGTTTATAAAGACTTCATTCAGTTTATATTGAATTATATAAAACCTCGATGACGACTTTATATAAATTTTATAGAAAAATATCGCCCATCGCCAGAGTGATTATTGGTGACTTTATCCTATACGTGAATCACAAAAACCGTTATTGCGAACTGTTCAATTCATTTCATCATTGCATTCTCCACAGAATTTTCCATGCACAAACTAAATTCTTGCGAATATTGACAAACTGATCCTGTTTTATGTATTGAGAGTAAAAAAAATCGTTCATCTTGCTGAATTCGTTTAGAATAATTCTGCACCAGCCTACCATTGTGAGGAAATAAATATTCCACATCGGTATTTTCTCGAAAAACAATAGGATATCGAACGAGATTTGTCTACTTCTCTTTGTTTGGGTCATTCTCCCTACTATTTTTCGTGACCATACTAGGGCGAGAACGTTTTATCATTCAGGACATTGGCATGTGGGTAAATTTCCAATTCGATTGGTTGAATTATGAACAAGACAAAACCAAATTTCAAAACAAAAAATCACCATTGTCAATGGAAGAGATTCAACTCAATCGTATGAATTTGACTACATACTTTCATATTTTATTCTGGATAATTATGAAGAAAACTCCATCATCCATTTGTCCTTCAAATTAACAATCGGAAAAAGAATGGTAAACACCCATTGTAAAACCATTGTGAAATATCAAATCTTCATCAAGAAAATATTGAAAGAATGCATCAAATATTAAATTCGAGTTTTACGGAATTGGACGGAATGGCATTCAATGCAGTTGACTTTGCGAATCGCATTTGAAAGTTTAATGTTCGAGAATGAATTAAAAGCCAAGAAGACGACATGACCTAATTATGAAAATATTTCGACAGCGTAATACATTGTTAACAGACATTTTGCATTAAATTATTTCATAATAGAGGTATCCAATGAATTTGACGGAGAAATAATTGCTTGAACCTGGACCTGTATTCTATATTTGGTATGAGATAAGTAACAAATGGAACACTGTTATTCCTCTGAAAAACGCAATTCTGTTGTTCAGGATCTTTAAATACCGGAAACTCGAGAATTAAGAGACACGAACAAATGGGGCGACTGTCACAGTTATAGCTGAAGAAGTGCTGCTGATGATTCATTTTAGAAGGTATATTGATTGTTTCGCAAATGAACGATTCAGTAGATCTTTTCAAAAAAGTCAGTACTTTATTCAGAATTTCACACTATTTCTTTTATAAGATAAAACGTGAGTTGAATTGATTGAACACATGTTCTGTCGCAGTATCCACATCAAGTGTTGCAGCATCCACTGGATTCCCCTATAACACAGAATGTCGATAATTTTGTATCATAGGATGAATGCTTTTGTATACAAATTCAAAATAATAAGGGGTGTTTATTCCATCCTTTTTCAACCAATAGTCTAAGAAAAAGACAATGCTATCGAATAAAAAAAATAAGTCTTGAACACGCTGATATTCTTTCAAGAAATACGAGAATCTAAACAGAATCATCCCTTAGAGGAATATTCCATGAGACTCTGTTATAAGTGTTGAAAGTTCTGATTAAATACCATTGAATTCTATTGAAACTCATTCAATTTCCCATTCGTTAATGAGATTGTATAGAATGTTTCACGCTAGGACCCTCTTGGTTTTATTATGGGAGAAGAAATAATCAACATCAATATCAAACGTTAATTTTAAACAAAAAGTTGAGTGGAAAATGAAAGAAATATCAAATGAATTACCTGAGCGCGCTGTTGTCGTAGAACAGTCATCTTCCAGCGAAATCGAACACCTGTGCAAAATCAGTTGATTATTTCATATTTGCCATACTTTACAAAGAGCAAATAATTATTTGACACACAATCAGTAATAAAATGTTGTCAATCAACACATTCAGGGAGAGAGTTCAATATCATCATAAAAACAGAAAATGATTTGAATCGTTGAAAATTTATGGATTAGAATAAACATAATATTTAATCCTCGCACGTAATGTAGTAACGGAAATTAATTACCTGAGTAGAAAATGTGATAGTAGTGTCATCTTTGTGCAGTAACTCAATAAAACCAACCTCGAACACCTGTGCAAAATCAATTGATTATTTCATATTTGCCATACTTTACAAAGAGCAGATAATTATTTGACACACAATCAGTAATAAAATGTTGTCAATCAACACATTCAGGGAGAGAGTTCAATATCATCATAAAAACAGAAAATGATTTGAATCGTTGAAAATTTGTGGATTAGAATCAACATAATATTTAATCCTCGCACAAAATGTAGTAACGGAAATTAATTACCTGAGTAGAAAATGTGATAGTAGTGTCATCTTTGTGCAGTAACTCAATAAAACCAACCTCGAACACCTGTGCAAAATCAATTGATTATTTCATATTTGCCATACTTTACAAAGAGCAGATAATTATTTGACACACAATCAGTAATAAAATGTTGTCAATCAACACATTCAGGGAGAGAGTTCAATATCATCATAAAAACAGAAAATGATTTGAATCGTTGAAAATTTGTGGATTAGAATCAACATAATATTTAATCCTCGCACAAAATGTAGTAACGGAAATTAATTACCTGAGTAGAAAATGTGATAGTAGTGTCATCTTTGTGCAGTAACTCAATAAAACTGCCCTCGAACACCTGTGCAAAATCAATTGATTATTTCATATTTGCCATACTTTACAAAGAGCAGATAATCATTTGACACACAATCAGTAATAAAATGTTGTCAATCAACACATTCAGGGAGAGAGTTCAATATCATCATAAAAACAGAAAATGATTTGAATCGTTGAAAATTTGTGGATTAGAATAAACATAATATTTAATCCTCGCACAAAATGTAGTAACGGAAATTAATTACCTGAGTATGAAAATGTGGTAGTAATGTCATATCCGTGAAATAACTCAACAAAACCTATAAAAATTATACAAATTATCAATACCTGTATTATAAACAATCAAATGAAATAATAATTGAATAATATTGCATCATTACGAATGTCTCATCAAAATCAGGGAGAGAGTTCAATATATAATCATGAAAATAGCGTATAATCGATATTCCAGAAAGTATCGCTTACAATCGAAAAGTGAATTAGAACTTCATCGTTTGGACTTTTAAGAGGATATTAACCTCAAGACTTGAGACAAATGTTTGGTGTATCTTTACTCGGGAATCCTTTAAGATAAATGAAATACCTTACTGTACAGCATCACTTCAATTCTCATAGGAGGGTGATAGAGAGAGAGATATTTCAAATACCTTTAAGCTTTCCCGAGTGAAATTACACACAAATTTGGCTCAAGTTCCAAAGGCGTAGTATGTCTTCAAACGAGAAAATTTATGATTAAGAATGCGTGATTCGCATACTTTTTTCAGATGGAAACGACACAACCAATAATTTGTCTTTGCTAAATATAAAGATTTACTCGAGGTATAAAACGATTATTATGATACACGCGAAATTGAAATTGAAAAAGTGCATTACCTGAATTCGAAACCATCCAAGAACTATGGTTGTAAACTCCGGACAACAGAAAACAGAACCTGTATAAAATATTCCGATTATTCATTCATTTAATTATTGTGAGATAAAAGAGAATATTTATTATCTATTGAGTCAGTATACATTTGTCAATCACCATCTTCAGGGAGAGAGTTCAATGTTTCTTCATCATAAAAATATTAAGGATACCCATTTATCGTTAAATTAACGGAAATTTTAGAGAAATTATAGAACATATACTTCGAATCATGAAAAAAAGTACATGACGATTATAGCGAGTAATAAAGTTCTCAATGGATTTCATGTTACTGTGACTTCTATTTCAATACACTTTAAAAAATACTTAGTTTTATTTCCGATGGAAAGATTAAGAAATGAAAATTCGAGAGAATGAATTACCTGAATGTAAAAAATGCCCTGAATCCATCATCTACTGACAGTGGCAAGCCAGACCTAAACATACAAAATTAAATCATCTGATTCAAATTATATCCAATGTGAAGTACTTACATGTATTCAATACGTATACAATATTTTCCATTGTAAAAGTATCAAATAAGAATTTTGAATCATGAGTGTAATAATTATGGTACTTTTAAAGCTTTCTTCTACTTGATATCCGATCTTTTGTTCTCGGGAAGTAAAGAGGAGATAAAAGATGTTACTCATAACCAAACTCTTTCTTGAGACGATAGTAAAAAGAAAAAAAAACAATATAGTTCCCTTGAATATGAAATTCACATTTTGGAGAATATCAGAATTCGAGACTTGATGAATTACAGTTTATCGTATGTGGAAATTTCAAATTAGTAAACATAAATTACTTAAATGTAAAAAATAGCCTCAACTCATGATTTTTATGCAATAAAAAACGGAAATTGAGCAAAATCCAATTACTTGATTATTAATATGCGTGGAATTTTAAATGTAAAAATGATGTTTACGAATTGAATCAGTTTACAGTTACTAATCAACTTGTTCATGGAAAGAGCTCAATGTTTTCATTTTATAAGAGCTCCAAATATCGAAAAAAATAATGCTTCAACTACCATCTCAGTTAGGAAGTATCAATTGATATAATCATTCCTATTCATTGAAATTCAAATTTACACATGATCGATCTATTGATTTGTCTATTGGTTAGATTTTATATCAAATACATAAGATCGATTGGAATTCTCGTTTTGACTGCTATTTTCAGCTATATATAATTGAAAACTTTTTGGAAACCTTATTTTTGCGAACATTCGAATAGTGTAGTTCGAGTAAGAAATTATATAATGTCAATAAACGTTTTATCATTCTTTGCATTACAAAAGGATAAGGGAGAATCGTAGTGTATTAGAAAACTATCGAATGGATTGTAAATGAACGAATTATCGATTTTCAATCAGGCGTTGTGATGTTCTTAAATTCCAGAGAAAAGAAAAGGAAAATTGAATTTCATCGCTGTATTGTTTTCAATAGAACATTACGCTATATATAAGGGCATACGAAAATAAAATATAAATTTATAGATTAGGGTGTGTTTCATTTTCGGACGTTATTTTTCCTTTCTCTGTCCTATCTGAAAATTTGATATTTTATGGCGAATAAAAAACATTCCCGTAGAAGAAAAAATTCTAAGTGAATTAGAGGCTTACTTCATTCAAAAATTCGATTCCCCATTTGAATAACACAGAAAACTGGTCAACTTTGGTGACAACTTGATTTTACGGTGTTCAAAAACTTTTTTCGAGTAAATGAATATGCTGAACTTGTAGGGCATAAAATTTGCTACAAAACAGTTCTCATGAGATAGAGCTGTACGACTAATAGTTTTAGAGTTACAGAGCTTGAAAGGTGAACTTGAATAAAAATCGGCCTAAAATCCCCTATAATCTTGTATTTATTGAAATTTACATTGAATTATTGTATTTGAATGAGTAATTCCCAAGATTATGAATTTTAGAGCCTCATAAAGTGAAAAATAATAAGAGCTTTAATTTTTATTTTTATCAAAGTTCACTCTCAAAACTATTGGTCGTACAGCTTTATTCCATGGAAACATTTTTGCAGTAAATTTTATGCTCTACAAGCCTATTATATTCATTTTTTCGAAAAAACTGTGTTCAACATCGAAAACCCGAGTTGGAAGCAAAGTTAATGAGTTTTCTGTGTTATTTGAATGGGAAACTGAATTTTTGGATGAGCTAAAGCCTCTTATTCACTTGGAATTTTTTTTCCAAAGGGAATATATTTTTTTCTCTAGAAAACATCAAATTCTCAAGTAGGACAGAGGAAACAAAAATCTCGCCCAAAAATGAAACACCCTAGTATAGATACTCAAGAGAATACCAGAATTACCATTCTAGCATATTCTTTTCCGACCAAATTACCCGAAACTGAATTCATGAAAAATTATGAAAGTTTCAAGGACGTAGATCAAGTTCCAAACAATTGTTCTTGAAAATTTCAGATTATTTTTCATGAATTCAGTTTTCACTGCTCGAATGGAAACCTCATATCCCCTGAATTATATTCAAATGAGTATATTTACCGTATTAAAAAATCATGTCAATGTTTGCTGCAACCCATCCGACCTGTAACATAAAAAACATTTTATGTTATCAATAATATTTTTATCCCATCAAGTATCTTAGTCATTTGTTCTGATTGCGTCAGTTAGCAAATACCAATAATCATGGCATTCATAGATCTTGGTGGTAAAAACATTTCATCACAGATATTCATATTTATGCATCTAATCGTTTTTTTGAACGTTAAATTTTAAACTTTGTCTCAACTTATAAAAGCGCGGATTAGATTGGAAGGAAGTAAATGAAATGATATACAAGTCTGTAAATTCACCTTTGTTGACGAATAAATCAGTGCATACTTTGATCCTCATAGAACCTGCAACATAAACAATATCTCATGAAGCAGACCGAATTTTCATACCATGAAATAAATATTTCCATTCTCTGTATCAGTTAGCAAATACCAATAATCATGGCATTCATAGATCTTGGTGGTAATAAAATTTCATCATAGAGGAATTAATCCAGGATAACCTACATCCAGGAGATGATATCCTTGAAATAGCTTCAAACGTCAACTGAGATTCAAAGCTATTTGAATTACCGTGATATCAAAATTATATTTACCTTTTCGTCTGCAAATAGATCAATCCATTGCATCAGTTCATCTATAAAACCTGAAAAATAATGAATATCCTTTAATGGAAACTATATTTTGATTTTGTGAAATGAATATTTTCAGTCTCTTTGTCAGTTAGCAAATACCAATAATCATGGCATTCATAGATCTTGGTGGTAATAAAATTTCATCACAGAAATGATTTCAGGATAAATCTACATCCAGAAGATAATATTCTTCGAAATAGCTTCAAACGTCAACCGGGATTCAAAGCTATTTGAATTACAGTAATATTCAAATTATATTTACCTTTTCGTCTGCAAATAGATCAATCCATTGCATCAGTTCATCTATAAAACCTGAAAAATAATGAATATCCTTTAATGGAAACTATATTTTGATTTTGTGAAATGAATATTTTCAGTCTCTTTGTCAGTTAGCAAATACCAATAATCATGGCATTCATAGATCTTGGTGGTAATAAAATTTCATCACAGAAATGATTTCAGGATAAATCTACATCCAGAAGATAATATTCTTCGAAATAGCTTCAAACGTCAACCGGGATTCAAAGCTATTTGAATTACAGTAATATTCAAATTATATTTACCTTTTCATCCGCAAATAGATCGACCCATTGCATCAGTTCATCCATAGAACCTGAAAAATAATTAATATCCTGTAATGGAAACTAAATTTTGATTTTGTGAAATGAATATTCTTAGTCTCTTTGTCAGTTAGCAAATACCAATAATCATGGCATTCATAGATCTTGGTGGTAATAAAATTTCATCATTTAAGACTTTGTAAATACACAACCGCGATTATCAAATATTAAACCCCGATATCACGATTTCTTAATTAATAATTAAATTCATTATCGAATTCCTTAAAAAAATTTGATATGAAATTGAGAGAAAATGTATGAAACTGAAGATCAGAGGCATAAAAGTTTTTTTCTCATTGACAAATTAAATGTAGATCTAGAAATTTTCTCTCGGAGTTTCAAACGTATCTTGTTTGTCCTTCAACAAATCCACAAAATACAAGATTTGATCAAATTATCCTATTTCTATGAATTCCATGTCTTCAAGGGAAGCTGCTGATAGGTGAACTGAATATGAAAAAAATTGATGAATGGGGGAATATTCTTGAAATAAACACTGACAACTGAAAGAGTAGAAAATTCAAATAAATCTCAACTCCAAGTTAAAATCAAATCAAATCCAACTATTATGATCATGGAGTAAAAAAAGTAAATTAAGAATTGTATTTACCTGTATTGAATAATGATGTCCAAGTCTTTGGGGATCGGCGAAATGGATTTTCTCTGAACCTTAACTGGAAAATGTGCCAATATATTTATCGTGATTTTTGTTACCCAAAATAATCATCTTGCTGAAGTTTGAATCGTTTATTGAAACGGATTAGAAATTGAATGACGACATACTCCACTGTTAAAGACCCAAAATTCTGTAGTACTTCTTTTAAGCCATGTTTTCAGTTCCAGACAGTTGATTTAAAAAGTTAAATAACGATTATTCATAAAATTTTGTGGGTTTGAAGTTTCGTTTCGTTTCTACAAACGATTCAAACTTCCGCAATATAAATAATCAATTTACACTTTACAAACAGTCAGAATGGATTGATAATTCAATGGACAAAAAATTCATTGATGGCATTATAAGATCTCAGTAACATTACAATTTTTCTAACTGTTCGTATTGGATATTTCATATTTAAAATGGGAGAAAAAATTAATACTTACTTTTCTTCTTCAGTCTTTCTGATTTATGTTTCATTTCAATGTTCAATCGACCATGGGGACAATGATAGAATAAAACAATAAAAACGGTAATATAGTAAATATGTACAATACTCACAATTCAATAGGAGATGACAACATGAATGAATGAAAAATAACAATTATTAATAAACCCTTATGGCACAGAGTTAGTTAAAGGATTCATCAAAACTCCTGAAAACTTATAATTACGAACAAAATGTTCAAATAATTTTTCAACAAATACTTTGATCTCTGGAAAGTTTCTGTTTTAACTGTTCGTAGTGAACATATGTACTATATTGTATCACAAAATTTACATACAAATATTTATTTATTATTGTACACAAATTAATCAGCCTTTTTTGTTGGTCGCGTTTTTTTAGCAGGTAAAGGCTTCTGTGAACGCAAGACGGCACTGGCACGTCGCAGCGCAGGCTACAATGCATAAAAGAAGACAAGAATCTCTTATTTTTTCATTCAAAATATGGCACAAATCAAAATATCAAAATTTTTGAAAAAAGATGACTTTAATTCTCTACGAAATTCCTGATTTTCATCATCAATAAACATTGTTAAAAAGCAGAACAAATTTTAGAAACGAAATATCTTTTTTAAATAAAAAAATTCTGTCTTTTGTATGAATTCATGAAAATTTTCCAACTTTCCATGATTGAACTTATTCATAAAAATTCCGTTAGATAATATTCTAGACAGTCATTTGTATCGTTTATTCAGGGGGATGAGAGCAATTAAAGTTCAACAAATCATTCAATTCAAGATTATTGTAAAATACTGGAAGATAATTGAAATATCTCTCATACAATATTGTATGAATACACTATCCGAATAATTATTTTAATTATCATCAAGAATGTTGAGATTATTTTACAATTAAGAATTGAACAGACATATGTTGATCTTTTATTGGCAGATAAGACTTTTTAAAGATTATTAGTATTTTTAATTAATTATTCGTATTTATATTCAGTATTAATAATATAAAAATCTCTTGATTTATGTGAATTTACATATATTAGATTTAAATCGATATGGATAACAGACTGATGAGGAATTGATTTCATCTAACAATAATCATTTGTTGATGACGTAATATGTTCAATTTATAAATTCTAAAATAAGAACTACCACTTACCTTGATAAGATCAACACGATATTTATTGGCTTTCATGAGAGTTTTCAATTTGTGAAGCGAACGACGAGCACCGCTTTGCATAGTTCTCCTAACAGTAGCTTTAGAAGGTTTGTTGGCGGCTTTTGCCTTTTTGTAAACAACAGTGAAACCTTTTTGGTCAGGAGTATCCACTATGCCCACATTTTTTCGGTGAATCAATCCAGAGTAGCGATAACTGCTGAGATTGGTTAAATTGTTAGACTCCTGCAACAGAAATATGATATCTTCAGTCCCAAAGCAATTCAAATTGTATTTGATTTATGAGAATAATTTTCATAACACTTATAACTTTGAACAGTGTTTTGGTGCTAGATTGAAAATAAGTTCATTTATAATCCAAATGTATCTGTACAATAATTTTACATATACTGTGATCATATGATAGAATTTTTCAATTGTTCAACGATAACTCTCAAGATCACCCTAACCCTTTACTGTCGTGAAAAAATTTGTGTAACTGGTGTTATGGAGTTTCTGAAATCTGAAAATAACAAGCTGATTGATAGGGCTTTATTGAATATCATTCGGCAATTATCTGTTAGAAACTAGCCACCACTTTGCTGTATCCTGTGATTAACCTTGATTTAAATACTTTACACATGAGAAATTTATAGCATTTTTGATTGAACTATACTGGTTGCACACAGCGTGTACTGAAATATTTTCATTCTTCATTTTACCTAAAACTTTGAGAAAAATGAAAATATCGAAAGGTGCACTCAGTGTAACAAATGAAAAATACTACTACAGAATTTTAATAATTGATTTCAGTGTCTTGCACATTGTTTAGAAGAGATTTTGTCAAGAAATATATTGGTGTAGCTCTTTGGTTTAATTTATACTATGTTCATAATCAATTCAAAATGTACATGTTCTATTAAACTTTGTTCGAATTGAAGGCATGTAAAAGTAATGCAGAATCTTATTTGGGAGAAATTTGTTCCAGTTAAGGGGACACTGACGTTGAAACTCTCCCCAAATGGTTTTTTCTAATTATTTGAAAACAGATACACAGAAAACAATTGGTTTTCAATTAATCGTCCAGTATATGTACTGATGTAGGTTTATGAATGAAAATGACTAAATTTGATTGGACCACTCTCTAATGATTTCAAAGATACAGTTTGGCTAATGTCTCAACATTAATTCGCCTGTAAAATCCACAGCATTTATTCAAATATGTCATTAATATGAATGAATAATATTTCCATTCATTTTTATGTATCCCCAACTTTACAATTTTTGAAGTTAATTTCATATCAGGAATCATTTAAAAATTACAACCAAGCAACCTACAACCCATGATAAATTCATATAACTTATGCAAACACCAAACAAAACACACAAATTTAATTCTGATTTATATGAAGTTTCCATTCTCTACAATCATGTTTGCTAAAATTAGGCTGTGTCTAGAGACACGCTAGCCTGTCTCCAATTGAAAAATTTGAGACACATTGAATTTTCGAATTCTCATAGATATTGTGAATGCTTAAGGGGATACGAGCGGTCCAATTCTTTCGAGACAAACTACGTGAAAATGCGTGCATCGATTCAAAATATCTCTTTGTACAGCATTTCTTTAGCATCTCAAGAAATGCTGTACAGAGAGATATTTCGAATCGATGCACACATTTTCACGTACTTTGTCTTGAGAAAATTCAGAAAAGCCCAGCCGCTCGTATCCCCTTCAGGGACTTTCTACAGACACGCAAAATTTGCTGTGTATTCACTTGAAACTTCGAACTAGGCAGGAATTTTCGTGTGTCTCAGTCTCAAAAAATTCAAGACATAGGAAATTTCGCTTGTTTGTAGAAAACCCTTCAAGGATTCACTATATCCACGAGAATTAAAATATCTCACGAATCTCGAATTAAAAATTTAGACAGGTTGGCGTGTCTCTAGACAGAGCCCTAAAATTATGCGAACCATAAGGTATCTTTTGAAATTCATTCAACGTAGAGATTTATCAAGCAGCTTTAACTTTACGTAATATAAAAACTAAACTTTCTGATGAAATAATAATGAACGAACCTTGGAGAAAGGTTTGTTGATATTGCGTTTCTTGAGAAGAAATGCATTGTTGTTGCGAATGATCATCCAGTTCAAGTGAGACGACATGGTGGATAACCTATAATATGAATCATATTGCAAGTGAGTGAAAAATAACACTTCATTAGAACATCTAATTCCAAGTTAATTATACATAGAATGGAATATAAACAAAAAAAATATAATGATATAGAAAATAATTAAAAAATTGAGAAATTATAAGCACAAGATAGATTTTCCATCAAATCAAAATAATGCCATACACCTGTTGTATAAAATACAGACATAGGCAAGAAAACTTAAATGAGTATTTATATGAGTCTAAATAAAGTAATAATTTCTTCGCATTCTACGGTTTTAGGAAATAATTCTAATATAATTGGAAAGCCTTACCACGTGCAGGACTACACAGATAGGAAAAGAAAAGAGCTGGCAGAGAAGATGGCGGCAATATAAAACAGTGTCACCAACTTTACCAACGTAAGATTTTCATGAGATATCTCCTGTATTCCCAATGATTCTTATACTCTAAAAGAATTGACCAATTACGCATTTCAATTGAATGGAATGACGAATCAGCAAGAGAAATTCCGTTCTAAAGGGTACAAAGATTTTTGTTTTTAAAGGGTACAAAGATATATCA
The DNA here is from genome assembly GCA_018340375.1 of Gonatopus flavifemur. Taxonomy (NCBI): domain Eukaryota; kingdom Metazoa; phylum Arthropoda; class Insecta; order Hymenoptera; family Dryinidae; genus Gonatopus; species Gonatopus flavifemur. The sequence continues at coordinate 41,120,833 of JAFFJZ010000003.1, read as the reverse complement.
TAAAATATTAGACTTGTCACTCACTGATCTTTTAATTCAAATTGCTACACACTTTCACTCGATATTGAAGTAATTTTTGATAAAATCAACAGTATTTTGATTAACACCCGCTACCAATAAATAAAGTCTTCCCACACAGCACCACAGTCCCAGAAGAATTCATAAAGAATTCTTATTGAACTGATTGTGTTCGTAATGAATTCTTTAAGAATTCTTCTGGGACTGTGGTGCCGTGAGGGTTGAAATTTTAGTGAGACAGAACTTTTCAAAACTCATTTTGAAAAATTACATAGATTTTCAAAATTTTGACATCCGAGAACAATCTTCGAACAACACTATTTAAGATACAACCTCGAACAACCCACCCTAGTAAAAATTCCATCAGAAACGGACAGAACTCCTATCCGCATATGATGGAATTATGTTCGTTTGGAAACTGGATAGGCAATATAGGCCTTTGCAATACAAACCCAGATAACACACGAAGAATTATTTTTCAAAGACAAAAATAGGATTCTTCAAGAACTCGTTAATGTCCCAAACATTGAACTCCTCCAGAGCTCTTTATGAATTCATTAGTTCGAAAAGAGTTCTTGAAGAATTCTATTCTTGTTTTTGAAAAAGAATTCTTTGTGTGTTATCAGGGAAAACGAATTGAACGTGATAGAAGACTCTGAGCAGCCATCTAATCTTGGGTCGAATTATTAAAAATGGAGGGAAATTCAAAACTATATGAATTTATTGTGGCATAAATTCATATATTAAAAATAAAGTTAAGCATGCGAAATTAATTTTCCGATTTAGATTGAACAAATAAAAGTAAATGAAATGATTCACCCAATTAGATATATTCATAAATGGTAAAAATGAAAAAATTGTCATAAATGGTAATTAATCAATACTTCTCATTCATTTTAAGTATTGGTCAACGTTGTTAATAAATAGATCATTGTATTTACTTGTAACTGTTGAATATATATTATGAAATTGATTCTTCACCCTGGTTACAAAAACCCATTGGTTCTGACCAATTCTCATTGGATTACAATTAAACGCGGACAATGTTCTGACCCAATCTCACCGGTGATTTTTCAATGAGATTTGGTCAGAACTTTCATGTGAATCTCGTTGAATCTGACGAAATCTCACTGAATTACGATTAAACTTGGACAATGTTCTGACCAAATCTCATTGAATTTCATTTGTCAGATTCAATAGATTCTTTTAACCAGGGCATGTTTTGCTTCATACGTAGTATATAATTTATGCACAAATAATTGCATATAGTTTTGAATTTCCCTCCATTCCTCACCATTGTGCCCAAAATGCAAATGGCGATTCGAGTTGTCCACTCGTCACAGAAATTTTGATGTTTCTCCTATCCAGTGCATTATAGGAACCTTCCGAAGGAGGATCCGGATCACTTGGATCAGCTACTTCGGAAAGCTCCATAGAGATCAGTGGAACAACCCCATCTCCGAACTCATCTCAAACTTCAGACCTCAGATTCCATTCTCAACAAAATAAAGCACGGGCGAACCTAGAATGTTTACAAACCTTGGTATGGCACATCTGGAATGCAACTTTCCGTCAAAAGAGGAATTCAGGTTAATGTTAAGTCGTGCGGCCTGGAGATTTGTGCATCGACCAGGTGGTTATTGAAGAAATTGCGGTGGTATCTATCGATATCTCATCTGTGAGTACAACAACTTTGACCAAATGAGTATCACATGCCAAAACGAAACCAACTGAAAATTTAATGCCCAAGCAAGAGAAAGTAACGTGAGATGCTTTTGCGTACTTAAACAATCAAAAAAGATAGTAAACCCTGGTATTTCCGTATACATAGTTTTCTGCTGACTGTTGCATTGTTGTTCAATTGCGATTACATAAATCAAATTGATCGACCGTGTAATGTCATCTCTCCAAATCATTGTTTTATTATTGAAAGAAACTCTTGCGTTTCTCGATTTCATTATTACGCGATAATTATATTTCATTCTCTTCTTTGTATGTACCTAACGTTTGATGTACTCTTTGAATGCATCCCCCCCAACGTACTGATTTACGACCTTCACATCAATTAAATGTGTATCTAATATCAATATTATGAACTTCTAAATTATCGTACCTGCAGTATTCTATTCCTGAACTAATAAAATGCTTGAATCCACAATTCAATCATCTAAACTTTGAGCAGACATTTTGAAACTCATTAGATACATTTCAATAATACAAACCCTTTGTTAATTAATCAAATCTTCGATCAATGGACAATATAATCAGTTTTTTCAATGTTTCATGTTTTATTTTTCATGTTACACTGCAAATTCCAATGCATTCATATGGTTTCTCAGATCATAGAAAATCAAAGTGTCCCAGAATATACAAGTTGATTACAGAATTGGTAGAAAAATTTATATCGTAGTATAATTATGTTTTATTCATTTATATATAATGTAGTGATTAACTCTCCATACTTTCATAATTGTAAATGATTTAAATATCAATTTCATATCAAACAAAATGATCTTTGATCAATGTTTATAATTCATTTGATTTCAAAGTTTGAATTATTTTTATATGCAGCACCAGTAAATGAATACAAAATAATTGTGTTTTCTCCAATTGTTTGTAAACAAAATCAATGTCATATATGCAATTCTTGAAACAATCCATAAAAGTGCATGCAAATCTGTGTTGACAAAAGAATATTTCACAATGTTTTTAAATTGAGAAATATAAATAAGATAGTGTCAGAGGGTTTTATCGACTTGTACTCAATCATTTACTCAAGTGTCTAATACCAGTAAATGACATACGTCCTACAATTGGTTTCTTTCCACAATACACCCTCATTTCATAAAATTATATTCCACTTCATTCATTGCTCGCATATGAAATATTCTATTTCAATGAGAATGGATGGAATCTATACATGTTTCTCTTTGTCATTAATTCTATTTAAATTATATGGCATTCACTGCCTGAAGATGTAAGAGACCGTTTACTTTCATAACATATGAATTACATAATACATTTGCTCATAGTATTTTACATTCACAAGCATGAATAATTGAAGTCATTCGAATTATAATCTCAGTATTGTATCGTGAACTTTGAAAACACTTGGTTATTACTTTGGCATATGCCCTCTGAGTTTTCATTCCCTTCAAATCCAATTCATAGTCAATGATGTATTCTTGGACCATTAAATAACTCATACAAAAATTCTTTATAAGAATTTTTGGGTCATAGGGTGAGGGGACCAATTTTGAATCAAGGCTCCTAATTTGGGTCAAATTTTTAAATCGCTATTCCTGTTCAACCAATCAACGGATCTTCGCGCATGACGAATCAAAAGTTTATGGAAACCCTTCACTATAATTATGAATGCATGAGTAGGCGATGGTTGCAAAAAACAACATGCTACAGCTGAAAAAATAGACGAACTAAAACGAGCAACTTGGTGGAGGGCAAAATAAATGTTGCTGAAGTTTGAATCGTTTATTGAAACGAATTAGTAATCGAATAACGAGATACTCAATTATCCAAGGGGATACTAGCGCCGGGGCTTTAGCCGAATATTTTGTGTAAGATTTCTCCACAATACTCGAATATTTCCAAAATATGGCTCTATACAGCATTTCCTGAATGTTTATAGAAATGCCGTATAGAGCAATGTTTTGAAAATATCAAATTATTTTGGAGGAATTTTATATTGGGAGTACAAATTAATTCGGTCCGTTTTTTTACAGTTAAAGATGCGTTTATTTCAGAAGAACATGAATTATCAAATAAATCAAAGTATTGTTCATCGCTGGCTATCACTTTTTCCCATCTTTCGGGTAATTTTCGAATCCCGTTACGGAAAAACGTCTAGTCTTTCGAGGCGATCCAAGTTAGGAGCCAATTTTCGATTTCTTCGAACGAAGTGAACCGGTGGCCTGCCAAATCGTGCTGCATCTGTCGGAATAACCAGTAATCAGAAGGAACAATGTCCGGCGGGTACGGCGGGTGCGGTAGAATATCCCACTTCAACGTTTCCAGATAATTTTTCACTACTTTTGCGACGTGAGGCTCAGCGTTATCGTGTAAAAGAATAATTTTGTCATGTCTTTCCTTGTATTCCGGACGTTTTTCTCGTAACGAACGACTCAAACGCATCAATTGTAGCCTATACCGACCACCCGTAATAGAATCACCAGGTTTTAGCAACTCATAGTATATAACACCCTTTTGGTCTCACCAGATACATAGCATGATCTTTGAACCATGAATATTCCTCTTTGGTGTCGATGTTGAAGTCGATGGCAACGATTGACCGGGCATAGCATAATATTTTCTTTTCTTGGGGTTATCGTAGAATATTCATTTCTCATCTCCTGTCACAATCCGATGTAAGAACCCCTTTCTTCGTTGTCTTTGAATCAGCTGCTCGCAAGTGAAAAATTGCCGTTCAATGTCTCTAGGCTTCAAGTCATAAGGCACCCAATTGCCTTGCTTTTGAATCATGACCATGGATTGTAATCGTACGGAAACTGCTTGTTGCGTAACTCCTAATGATTCCACAAGCTCCTGTTGCGTTTGACTCGGATCTTCGTCGAGTAAAGCTTCCAATTCCTCGTTTTCGAATTTTTATGGTTGTCCTGAGCGAGGCTTGTCTTCGACACTGAAATCGCCATTCTTAAAACGTCGAAACCATTCCCTACATGATTTATCAGTTGGATCATTGTCACCATAAACTTCCACATGCATTCGATGGGCTTCAGCTGCACTTTTTTTCCAATTAAAACAGAAAACTAGCACCTCCCGCAAATGCTGCTTAGTTGAAACGAAATTTGACATACTTCACTGAGTAAAAATCAGGATTCTAGAAGGAACTCGGAGCAGGGTTGGCATCTGTGGGTCCAACCCAATTGGACCCAGTGGGTTTTTTCGGGTGGGTACGGATTGAAAAAACCCTCAAAAACCCACATGGTGCTCAATTGAATGGTTATTTAATACAATGTATTTTTCCATGTTGTTCTTCTTTCTAAATTTGCATCAGTAGAATTTCATTGATTCTACAGTTATAAGTATCCCACTGGATAGAATTGGATGAATTTTACTACGTTATGAATTAATACTCACTATTCAGTGAGTGAAAGCTTACCTAAAGCTCGAAATGATGATTGATCGAAATGAGTCATATTTCATTGGGAAACTCAACACCGAAAAAAATAATTTATTTGATCGAATGAACTGAAGTTAGTTGTGAAAATGAGTTCCGAGTAATAAAAGAATAGAAGCCGGTCATAAAAGCTGTAGTTAAGGCAACTTCAGATTAGTAACAGCAACTAAAGTCAGAGAAATTAAATTTGAATTCAGTTGAGCCAACGCCCGTTTTAGTTATCCAAATGTCAACAACTGTATCTAGTTGCTGGAACTAATTTGGAGTAAGGGTAACTAATAATTTTTTTCGGTGAGTGGATACTCACCAATGCAGTGCATTGGAGTGAAATACTAATAATCGCGATCCAGTGGAATTCCACTGATCTAAATACGGGAAGTTATTTAATTGAGATTTGTTCAAATGTTGCTCGAATACCGTTGAAAGACTTGTTCATTGAAGTGTGATTTTTTTTATGAAAACGAATCCGTGAAAATTGCCCAAAACTTTTCATGCATATGTGGTACGACTAGCCATTGTTTTGGATCGTCGTTTTGTATTCTCGAAACCTTCCAAAGCATTGCCTAGCCAGATTATAAACGCTTGAGGAATGTTGAAAAATTTCAAAAAACACGTTTCCAATAAAACCACACCTCCACTTATTAGTCAATAGAATGTGATAACTTCCTTCAAGTATAGAAAAATATGGGAGATAAACATTAATAATTGAAAATGAATTCAATGGAAAACAATTTGTACAATGTAGATTTTGATTATGACGAGACAGCATTTAATATGATTCAATAAAATAGCATAAAATCATAATTTGAATATGAATGTTCATATTTCGGTACAAATACAATGGTACATATTCATTCTTAATATCTACATAATGGATGAGTTTGATAACTCTGTTTATTTTTCATACACTGAGGGAAGAAATTCATTGGGACAAAAAAATATTACATCCAATGGTATCTATAAAATATTTCTTGAGATCAATGAAATTTTACTCCAATGGATGAAATAGTTTTTCAGTTGATGAAATACTTCATGCGGTCAAAAACCATTTCATTCATTCGAATAATATTCAATTGGTTCAAAGAAATATTTTATAGTTACCATTGGATGAAATATTTTCTTGCCTCAATGACTTTTTTCCCTCAGTGTACTTATATGGGGTTTTTGTATTTTTTTTATTCAAAAAAAATATCATAATAAAAATGAGGGTGAACTACCGAGTAAATGAACGATGGCCTAATGGAATAAAGATTCATAAAAGAAGTAACTATTAAAAATTTCTACTACGTTAAAATAATTCGGTTTTTTTCAAAATAGTAACAACTTCTTATGAAAACAATCAAATTACTTTAATGTAGCAGAAATTTTTAATAATTACTTCTTTTATAAATCGTTGATCTACTGAGTAGTGCAACCTATTTTAGAAAGTCTTAGTTGTAGTTAATCATCGTGTTGTTCATTTTGATAAAATTTATATAGTTTAACTAATTTAGTGCCCCTTTCTGGAACTAGTCTATTCCTCAGACTATTCTAAATATGCCCGAATGAGGAAAAAATTCTTTCAATCCCAGCACTGCTAGGTGGACACCTTAACAATTTGGCAAGAAACATGCAAAACCACTTGGTAGATTGTTTTGATGTGCAGTGTGGTCTTGCATCAAAAGTAGAATGGACACAAAATACAAGGATTTGTAACGTCCAATTTGAATTGTGGCGATGCTGATCGAATTGCAGTAAAGTGCGTTAACGGTTGGAGTAAATTGCACTTGGAAATTTCACTAGTTTCAAACTTGATTTCAGCTCATGTAAACACAAATCTTGGTCCAATTTCAATCTGATCGAGGCCCAACCTTGAAAGCTCAGGCCAAAGTCGAACAAAAATTTATCCCAGATTGGTGCTCACATGAGAGATTAGATGAAAAGTAACTTTTTAGTTTATTCGGTATTTCCTGGTGACAATATAAAGTAGAATGGAATATGGTAGGGAGTCTTTTGGCAGAATCGACATGATTTGACAATCACTAGTCGCTTTCAGAGAACACTAGGGAATGACTAGTGGTGGTCGAATCATGTTCATTCGGCCAAAAGATCCCTTACCATGGAATATACATATGTAAATGTATTATTCTATATCATCATATACGGAAAATGATAACATAGTACGATAAAAATGAAGATTCGTAGGTCATACTAAGAATCATCAGAGGAAACCAATGCCAATCAGCATTGCCAGTATTCCCTAGAAAAATCTTCAGCATCTAATGATTGGTCATTTCTTGTACAACTGGCCAATCATATTTTCAATTTGGGAAGAAATGACCAATGACAGAAAATCTGAAGATTTCTCTAGGAAATACTGGCATCACTGATGCCAATTTGATAAAACCCGAAAAAACCCGGAAAAGCCCGAAAAAACCCGAAAAAACCCGAAAAAACCTGATTGTACCCAGTGGGGCGGGTTTTGAAGAAAAAACCCGGGTTTTTTCCAACCCTGACTCGGAGTGATATCAACTGAATATTATTCACAGGTGTCTAACCTCTCTGAAACAATTGAAATCGGTTGTGACTATGAGACATTCATGAGAGCGAGAGTCATCTTTTCAAACCGGACCGAACTGATCTGTACTCCCTATACGTAAAATTTGGCTAATATCCCGGCGGTAGTATTTCTTGGAGACCCAAAATTTAGCAGTAATTTTTTCAAACGATGTTTTCAGTTCCCAAGAGTTAATCTGAAGAGTTAAATAACGATCATTCATTAGATTTTATGTGTTTGAATTTCCGTTTCGTTTCTATGAACGATTCAAACTTCAGCAACATCATGAAAAATCTGTATTCACATAAACTTCGACAGTCTAGAAATGATCATACTAAGCCTTTCAATTGATCCAATTTTTAAATTAACATGGATAAAAGAACCTCTCCACGCCCCTCTTCTCCCAAATTGTACAGTTTTAGATTAGAGTCCCCTACTTTGTGGTTTTGTGAGAGGTATCAAAACGTTTAATCAAGTCAATACTAACTGTGAGCGATTTCTTATGAGCTTCATATGAATTCGTTATGAGTTCATCATAAGTTTCTGAGCTCCTGAACAGTTTATAACCAGTTCAAGAGTTTCTCGAAATATTCTTCCAGATTTTTTGAAGAGTTCATGATGATGAATTGATAATGAGTTCCTCATGAAGTCATTACAATCAACTCTCTGAAGAACACGCATCCGAAATTGAGGGTCCCCATGCAATAACCACTTAAAAGAAAACGATCGCATAGGTGGCTCCACCTGGTGGCATTTTTTCCGACCAAAATACTCGAAATTGAACGCATGAAAAAGTCTGAAATTTTCAGGGATGAATCTTTGAAGTTATCTAGGGCTGTATAGAGCCGGAATTTTGAATTTCGAAAAAAAGCGAAAAAAAAATTTTTCAGACTTTTTTATGCGTTCAGTTTCGAGTATTTTGGTTGGAAAAAAATGCCACCAGATGGAGCCACCTATGCGATCGTATCCTCTTGAGAAAAATCGTATTCACTCAATATCTCAAATAGGATTTATGTTTTTTAGGTCAGAGAATTCGAATATCAAACTATTTTTACAAAATCCGTTAGTAATTTATTTTGAATCAACAATTGTCCGAACGATCGTTATGAATAATCGAATTATTTATTTAAAAGAAATTACTAACGAATCTTGCAAAACTAGTTCGATATTGGAATTCTCCGACTCAAAAAACAGAAATCCTGTTGGGAATATTAAGTGAATACAATTTTTCCTGCGACCCTTGAAATTGAGCCACTAAACGATGCAAAATTGTGAGACATTTCTGTTACGCGCGGATCAATAAATTGCTGTATCTTGCGAACTAACAGTCCAATCGATCTGAAAGTTTCCAAAAAGTTTGTCCACACCCTAGCGAACAACTTTGTCGCTGAAACTTTTCTGTAGCTCATACTCCTTCCACCGAGTTTCAATGCAAAGCATGAAAAAAGTGATTTCCACTTCGACTTGAAATTGTATTGATTTGTTATTGATTTTTACAAACTATCACGACATTGTTGTCTTCGAGTAAGTCTCACAAATCTGAATCTGCAAAGTTTATTTCGATATATCAAAAAATGACCGAGCTAGAACGAGTTTAATGCTGGGAAACATTGATTTTTGTTGCGAAAAAATAGGAAGTTTTCATTTTTTGGCTCGAAAACTATCGATCCTAGAAAAAAATGGTAAACAGATATGAATATTTATTTTTCAAGCCCTGTCGCCCAGTATTTTCAGATTTTTGAAATTCCGACTTTTTTTTTACCCTCGACGTGACCGCTTTTACTGCTTTTCGAGGGCTTAAGGGGATACTAGCGATCCCCACAGATGCAACCAGCCATACACAAACGTACCGACTGAGTTCACATTTTCTCGGCAAGAATACTCTGAACTGAATTCATGAAGGAGTATGAAATTTTCAGGAATCAATCTTCAATCCTTTATCTATCGCTGTACATCACCCAAATTTTGAATTTCGAAAAAAAAGTTTGTATCACCGACTGTGAAAAAAATATTCTTTCGAAATTCAAAATTCGGGCGATGTACAGCAATGGATGAAGGATTGAAGATTGATTCCTGAAAATTTCATACTCCTTTATGAATTCAGTTCAGCGTATTCTTGCTGAGAAAATGTTTACTCAGTCGGTATGCTTGTATGGCGGATTGCATCAGCGGGGATCGCTGGTATCCCCTTAAGAGCATTCCGAAGTCCCAAGAAATCCCAAAAATCCCCCCCCCCCACTCTCATGATGTTCCGATTTATTCAGTTGTTCCAAGAAAAGTGGGGGGAGAAATTTGGGATTTCTTGGAACTTCGGAATGCCCTTAAAAGAATACCAGCGTACCGACCGAGCACGATTTTTTTCTACTGAATTACTCGAAACTGGATTCATGAAAAAATCTTAAATTTCAAGGGATGATTCTTTGAGACTTTATCTACGTCGCTAAAGAGTCCAAATTTTTAATTTCGAAGAAAAAATTTTTGAAAAAAAAAATTTCTTCAAATTAAAAATTTTGGCTCCTTAGCGACGTAGATAAAGTCTTGAAGAATCATCCCTGAAAATTTCAGATTTTTCAATCGATTTAGTTCCGACTGATTTGGTAGAAAAAAATTTACTCACGTGGTAACCAATTATATCCTCCCGACGCATGAGTCCACGCTTTCAACGCACGAACCCATGCCTTTTGAGTATGTTTCTACACATGTTAACATGCCTTAAAAGCACCATATAACAACAGCGTTAAAAGCGTGAAGCTCCCATGTGTCTAAAGCTTGTCTTTCCTCTCGGTGTACTTATAATGCGGGAACAAAACTACGTATTCCTCAGGCCCTTGACAATCTCGTGTTTCACCTGTCCAAAACTTGTCCTGGGGGCGCTGGCTGTGCCATCGGTGACTCTGGCAGGAAATTTTCAATACATCCAATGAACAGTTCTCACGTAAGCGTATGAAATTGTGTACGAGTTTGATCGAATGTCTGCGCATTGAAGGTGCTACACAAGTTCCGTAAAGACAAACGTAAACGTAAACGGCTGCGCACAGAGCCAATTTTCCGTAGTGCCGCAGGGTTGGGTACGCATAATACGGTAGGTTTTATGTAAGGAATAATGTGCGCATAAAACTCATGCAGATAATGCAGATAACTAAAGGAGGTTTTCTGCATCATCTTTTTTTATGGTCAAGTCGAGTTATAATTTTAAAGCTATGAATTGTTTACCATTTCAACACTCATCAATATCTATTTCATATATTCTGAATTTTGGATTTCAAGTCGGAATTGATTTTACAATGTTTTATGCATTTTGTGCATTTTCTGCGTATTCTACATATTTTATGCATCATCTGCGCATAGTTAACGCATATTACTTATCGCACGCGCACAGAACCCATCCCTGGAGTGCCCATCCTTCCGTTCTTTACGTTTACTTCTACGTACTTGTGTAGTTAGACCTTGATTAACGCTTACGCTGAATGACGTTCATTCCATATTTGCCGACATGTCATCCAGCGCTCCTAGCCAATAGAGGACATTTAATGGATATGAATCTAGTAAAAAATCATTGAAGTGTCAGGGGCAGGCCCCTCTGACTCGAGCTTCTACGTGTTCACATAAGGTCCAAAAAGTTGTAGATGGCTCCAAACGACTGTTGGCCGACACTTCGATTCAATTTAAGTTACCGTAATCAAATAATTTGCGGAATGGAAGAAAATAAGTTTGGTGGCTCATAAATACACAAATTTACAAAAATCACAACACCAGTTTGTCTTGACAATGTGCAAAATTAAACTTTTTGTTTATGTTTATCAATTGTTTCGGACCACTAGATCGTTCGCCACCTGGATTTTGATGGACATTATGTGAAAACAAGGAGTATTGAAAAATGTGTAAGTCGGAGGGGTCTGGTATTCCTAACTTTTCCTAACCAATTATGATAGCGCGTGAGCAGTCGAATACGCTTGCGCAGTACGTTTTCATCACTCCTTCGGGAGGGAATAAAGGAAGTGATGAACGCTTGAGAAATAGCACCGAGTTCATAAAACATACTATAAGTATATATTATGAGGACGTTCACTATTTTAGCGAAATCGGAAAAAAGTATCGTATGTCCCTCGGGAGAGAAATGATTTTCACCTTGTGTGATTTTTGCCCTCGATTCGTTCGGCCAACAAACATTACCCTTGATGAAAATCACTCATTTCCCTCCCTTGTAGCATAATGTACTATTTCTCTTTTGGGGCCTTCAGGTTATGCCTACGTTGGAATTATAAAAATTCGGTTTTCTGAAGCTCTACTCTACTCTGGGTGGGAAGCCAACTGGTTCCGGGTGGGGATCTGAGTCCGCATGCGAATTTCACAATCCCGTATAGATGATGATTTATTTTAACATACACCCTATTACTTAGCAGAAAAATATAACAATGTAGAGTACCAATCTCATTTGACTTTGATCCTTCCGATACGTTTACAATGAATCAGTCGTATAAAAGACAATTGAATCTCGCTGAAACTTATATTCAACAAAATTATTCATAGAATACATTATCCAATTCCTAAATTAATCTTCGTGTGAATTGATTGCGTTGGTTTCACAAATAACGGATAAAACATTGCTCTCAAAATTTGATGCTCATTGTTTACAGCTCTGATGAAACAATCAACGATAAATATATAAAATGAAAAACAATTTCACTAACGGCACGTCGCTGATAGACTCTTAAAGTTGATAAATTGTAAACAACGTAATCAATTAATCACCCAGACATATACGTGATCGTGGGTACTGATGAACTTTTTACAAATGAATACATATTTCAGGTACATTTTTCGTATATACAAACGATTCTCAAAGCAACGTAACGAGGTTCAAGAAAGCCTTGAATCAACGAAAGTTCAAAGACTGAAAATTGCGATACCCGTTGATACAAATTATGCTCCTTGAGTCCTTGCAATAATGAACGTGGTTTGTCTCCTTTATTTTTCAGTTGGCCTGATATGTCCAATCCTGTGGAACGACTGAATTATGTACAAGATAGTAGTAGCGATACAGAGACTGATTACAAAGAGACTGACGCAAGAGGGAGACATCGAATATATAAAAATAGATTGAGGTAAGTTATTTGAAATTCACAATTCCGCCTTCAATTAGTACACCAAATGGTTTTATATATCTATATATATATATATATATTTCCACTCAAAGTAATTATTAAATATCTATTTCATCATGTTTATAGATTGTCCTGAAACACTTGAAAATTTTGTAAAATATAGAAATTGGCTGTCCACAAACAGACATGTAACTCATACGTTTGATAATTATTAATTATAAGAGACAATTAAAGAAACCCATTCAATGAGATACAAAATTGTGATAAGTTCTTAAGACTGTATAATTATATAATTATATCTTTAGAATACAGCATGCATTTAGGTTTATCACATCATAAACTTTGTTACATGCATGCTATCAACATTTATTTATTCAATCAAGAATGGTTTATTTTCATCCCTGGTATTTTTGATGCTAGATTACTTCAATCGATTGCGTCACGGAGAATGATATATATCGTTCAAATGTATAGATTAGAATCATCAGCATTTGAAAATAAACAATAAGGATACACGGTAATGAAATCACCAAAAATCTTAGTTCTCCATCTCTGCATAGATATAAAAAACATTGAATAGTAGATATCTTTCTTCTGTAAAACCGTTCCATATAAATCTCCCAACGAAATGAAATGTGAAACATTCATTTTAGACATCATACAACATCATTTTAGCCCCATAATACATCAGTACATCACTTATTTATTACAATGCAAATAAATTCCATGCCGATAATCAATTTTATGCTGACGTTTATCAGCACAGACAACCAAGCACTTACAAAGCACTGAAATCATAATTTCATTCAGTTATTCCTTAAGTGTTCATAAATCATTTATTATTATTATCATTATTATTATTAGTCTATCAATTGCAGTTAAACTTAGATATCAATAGATATCACAATGAGCTTGCTATTTAGTAGCAAACATTAGTAAGGAAATGTGGTTGTTTTGCATGTAGTTGTGGTGGCTCGTCCAAACCAAAATCTTGTCTGGTACAGAGGGACGGAAGCAACGAGCGTCATTGCCATTCTTTCAATTCAAGCAGACAAAACACGAATATGAATCAACAAAACAGGTAATATTCGCAGGTAAAAGGAGGATGATGTATATGGATGGTTCTAGGTGAAAAAAAGTTCTCATTGTTTCGATTACAGATGTTTTCGTTTTATCACTAATTATCTATCTATTCCAGCTAAATCACTTTGCAGGTGTCACAAACGCTTTTCAATCATCATTCGATTTGTCCTCTACTTCATAACACGATGTTACATTCAGATACAAAATTACTACTATTCGTTGTCGTTTTCTTCCCTTCGGTGGGCTCGAATATTTCCTATGATTTCGATGTCAAGGACAGACAAATTGTCGTACTTTTTTCGCATAAAACCATTCATTCAACACTTTCCAATATTTTTGTCTTTATTTTTCCTCAGCTTTTATAACAGGAGTTCCGATTCTTTATATACAATTTGTATTCGTCATATTATAATTTCTTGGCATACCATAGTTTTTTATTAAAGTTTGATTTGTTTCTTTTCTCATTTTTTGATACCTTCAATTCAAGAGTCAAGGCTGCGTAATTCTGAAGGTAGGTTTTTCCACAGATTTACGCTGCACATTGCAATGCTTTGTATGTACAATCATGCACAAGGAGCTACTATATATACACACATATCGATGTATCTATATATGTCCTCTCTTTTTTTTCACGTAAAGTGTAACGTACGGTTTCTAATTGGAGATACATAACGAATTGGATGGCATTTCTTTTGTTTGTTCAGACTCCGTTCTGGAGCTGGCACCGGAAAAAATCAGCAGAATCTTAATAGAGAAAATATAGCATCGTCCGGATCCGGCACCGCTATGAATAATCAACAGCAAACCAGCGATGAGAGAATCACTCTGATCGTTGATAACACAAGGTAAAAATGAGATGATATTAATTACTTTGTTATTGTATCTAAAATCTATATTACTACACTTACAGTATTTTCCTGTTCAATCCTGTTGAAAATAATCCGTATTATTGTTTCTTTGTTTTCCCGTTAGATTTATTGTGGATCCAGCCTTATTCACAGCCCATCCCAACACCATGTTAGGCCGAATGTTCAGTTCAGGGGTTGAATACGCTCAACCGAATGAACGGGGAGAGTACGAAGTGGCAGATGGTATTTCTGCCATGGTGTTCAGAGCTATTCTCGAATATTATAAGGGAGGCATTATTCGTTGTCCACCCACTGTCTCGGTTCAAGAGTTGAGGGAAGCTTGTGATTATCTTCTGGTACCTTTCGATGCTAGCACCGTCAAATGCCAAAACTTAAGTAAGTTTTTGAATAATATAAATTAACAAATCATATGATTTAAATATCTTCAACTCGAAATTAGTTGAATACGGCGAATATGAGGTTGCACTGAAAGAACGGTTAACGATAAAGCAAATGATTTTTCACGTTCAATGATCTCAATCTTATAATTTCAATATATTTCATTTTGATTCGCATAAGAAAATTGGTAACATTTTTGAGGCACGGTGGGTTTCACTTGAGTGCGCATAATATTTGATTTTTAATTGAAAGATTTCCAAATTACCCAACATCAACCTTCTTGATGGGAGAATAAAATCCTTTTGTATGATTATTCTCGAGTATTTGAATAACGGAAACACGTTTTACGAGTGGCTGCATTTCAAATTCAAGTGTCACTTTGTCAATGACCCATTTCAGTTTCTGGGGTATTGATTATGTATGTACAGGTTGAATCCAAGTGAACACAAGGCATCTTGCTCGTGCGAATTGCGATTTTCTTCTTTTTTCATTTTGTGTAGTGAAAATCATTGAAACGTCGAGTTAGTTGGATGTTAGTTAGAATTCCTCATTTGTTTATCGCGATTTTTTATAAATTACACGATACTCTCAGATGTTTAATTTATAAATTTTATTATTCACTCATAAAAACGTGTTTACCTATCACAACATGTTTCATTATAATTGTTGGAATGCTGAGCACGTGGATGTTTAAATGTTGCCATTTTTCAATGAGTTTGAATCAGCACTTTCAAATTCAATCACAAGTTTATCTTTCGAATCGATCAAGTATGTTGTTATTGATTCCATAATATGATATAAAATTTGATGATGAAGTATGAATTTTTCAGCGTTCTTGACGTATTTCCTCATTCTGTTTTGCGTTTATGTAATCGATGTAAAGAAAATTATTTTTTTTTTCTTGTTTCTATAATAATCAACGTGAATCTAACGTGTTTGGAACATTTTATGTAACAAATAATTATTGCAAAGCTTTTAGAAATTACTGAAGTTTATTACAGGAGGGTTACTACATGAATTATCTAATGAAGGCGCACGATGTCAGTTTGAAGTGTTCCTTGAAGACTTGATATTACCTCTCATGGTGAACAGTGCGCGTAGAGGTGATCGCGAATGCCACATTGTCGTTTTATTAGAAGATGACGTTGTTGATTGGGATGAAGAATATCCACCTCAGATGGGAGAGGAGTATTCACAAAGTAAGATATCATTTGTTATTTTTTCCCCATTCATTTGAATATCAATTGAAGAGGTGCAGTTCTTTTGTTTTTCCTTTGTTCGTCATCGTTATTGATTGAATAAAAAAATAACTTTTATTAACTCACAGATCCTACTTCTCTTCGATTGATCAATGAAGCAAGCAGGCTTTTCACAATATCCTTTTGTATTATATTTGAATTGAATTATTTCTTCACTATTCCTAAACTATAAAAAATTATTAATTTATTTCGATTAAGGTTCATCATGGTTAAAAAATTTGTTTTTCTTCACATGAGCTGACTGATTTGAAGAATCGGAAAACGTTTGTTTCAATTCACTTGAACGGGAATTTCCAAATTCACGTTTTTGTGTTTTTGTTTTCTAATCGAATTGTGTTCATATCGATAGATTGAAGAATATAACACAGATGTATTTATCGAAAAATGGATAAATAATGTATGGCCAAATTAAAATGAGGAATAAGAAACAGCAGATAGGTTACAATTTTCAGTAATGTTCATCAGACACTGAACAGAAGTAGGGCACTTAGATATCGATCATCGGAAATGTATGACTGGAATCAGTTCTCTACAATACGTGTGCAAATGAAAGCAGTCCGATATCTTCCCTCCATTCCTGTTGGTTTCGTATTGTGTAGCAATATCAAAATGTATTTACCTATAAAATTCACATCATAGACATGCCTTTAATATTCTTCGCACACAGTTTGTAATATATTCGCGATGCGCCAAACATTGTATTTGTAATTTCGTTGTTCCTTACCACAGAAATGGAAATTATTACCTCAATTTGATTATAAACATGACAATCGAACAATTAACGTCGAATCGATGAGTCTCATCGTATTCTGTTTTTACTCTCATTTTATTCCCCTTAATATATAAATAAACACCTCATTGTCAGCAATATAAATAAGTAAATCAATAATTTCTCAATTGACCGATCGTTTGTACTCTTAAACTCCATTATTTATGCTCAACTTACTCGATTAACTTGATCATATTCTACCCTTCTTATAGCAACAACAAAAAACATTCTATCCTTCCGCATTTGATAAAAAAAAACTTTTTTTTCGCAATTTTCTTCAGCTGTCAACAGTACCGCCATGTACAGATTCTTCAAGTACATCGAAAACAGAGACGTGGCCAAACAAGTTATGAAAGAAAGAGGATTGAAGAAAATTCGTTTGGGAATAGAAGGTTATCCAACTTACAAAGAGAAAGTAAAAAAAAGAGCAGGAGGTCGTGCGGAAGTTATATATAATTACGTTCAACGACCATTCATACATATGTCTTGGGAAAAGGAAGAAGCAAAGAGCCGTCACGTAGATTTTCAATGTGTCAAATCCAAATCAGTTACAAATCTTGCGGAAGCCACTGCCGATCCGGTGCTAGACGCTGGGGGAAATCCCATCATGGATGCGTCGCAATACGAAAGAGCTATCGCTCTACTTCAAGATCCAGGACCTCAACCCGATTTACCGCTGTCCACCGGTCAAGACACGGAAGTCGATGGTGTCAACGGTTTGGCAGCGGATCTTGGTCCTGATCTTCCACCACAAGACGATTTGTCTTGAACTTCTTGCTCAAGACATTTCTACGTTCATTAAAAATGACCAGGCTCCCATGTAAATAGTTTTTAAGTCAATTACTTCTCAATTTTTTTAAAATACGAATAATAAACAAAATTTCATTCCAAATAACTTTGAATATTCAAAATTGACTATGAATTTTCTTGCTCTTAACGACGTGAGGGAAGCTCGAATTGATCAGAGTTTGATAATCGATTCAAACTTCCTCTCAATATTCATGTTGATATTATAATTTTCTATATCGATATTAGAATACCATGAAAATTGATGAATTTGTAAAACAGTATTTTGCTACTAACATGATTCTAAAGTAC
Organism: Gonatopus flavifemur; assembly: GCA_018340375.1. Taxonomy (NCBI): domain Eukaryota; kingdom Metazoa; phylum Arthropoda; class Insecta; order Hymenoptera; family Dryinidae; genus Gonatopus; species Gonatopus flavifemur. The sequence continues at coordinate 41,102,563 of JAFFJZ010000003.1, read as the reverse complement.
GGAAAAACGAAAATGATGATAATGATGATGATGATGACGACGATGATTCACATATCATGAAAATTAACGAACAATAGTAACGAATGTGGAATATGGTATGCGGTATGCTTTGTCAAGATTTGTGTAGAATGACTGACGTGTAATATGGAACACGCGACTGAAGATGATTTTTGAGAAATGAAGAAGTTATCTAGATGACGAGGTGGACTTATTATTTTCCACTACATCATCTGGTTCTAGAAAATCATTGATCTTTCTGTTTCATGTGAATTGTTCATGGTGTCATATGTGTAGATTTATTGAATCAATTGATATACATATATCGTATAGTTTTATTTGTAAATATTCTATGTATATCATGAGCATACAAATTTCACAACACAGCATTGCAATTATATTACCATCTGTAATCTTACATTCATAAACTCCCACGTTATGAAAACAAATGATCATTTGGCGAAGATTTCATTAAATTCAACCGATAATTCACACACTCCTTTTATTTGAACTATCAAGTCATTCCATGATACTCATAATAACGTTACGTAACCGAGAATACTTGAAGCGAATTCGATGAATCATCATGAAACCACATTTCCAATGTTCAGTGTGAAAGGATGGAAACGACATTGAACTCAAACTCACAATTTTAAAAACAATTGTCATAACAAAAGTCATTAATCATATGAGAAAAGAACTTCATTGAATAGTATGATGCATTATAAGTCACCTAAAGAATCATTTATCATCGTAGTAACAAATTATACGATTACGTTATTTTTACTCTCAAAGGAAGAGGGGGCCTTAATGAATCTTTTCGAAATACTTTTATAATTTATGCTTGCCAAAAAAAAAGATGAATGACGCATAAATTTCTTGAGGCTATCGATCTCTAAATACCCAAACAACGCAGAACCTGGTGGTTCATCGTTACATGAATCTTTCAAAAAGATGAACCTTGTTTTACCAAATTAATATTGAACAAAACTTTCTTTATATAAAGCTTTAACAGATGGATTATCCTTATTTCGAATTTGTGCAGTTTGGGTATGCCACCGACGAAAGATCGATCGAGTTCGATCGTATCATGGGAGCCATTGGTCACCCAGTGAGTATGAATTCTAATTCATCCGTTCAAAATAATACGAAAATGTTCAATTTTTCACAATTCAACTTTCAAATACAATGATTTTTCTTAATAATTAATTATACACATTTGAATGTTCAAACGAGTGTTTTCTATTCATTCTTATTCATTGCTTTTTCGAAGCTTTCATTAAGAGAGATGACCCCATTTATGAACGCGACCCCTTTAATGAACGTTTTGGTTTTTGATTCATAGTACTTTTCATTTAGTGCTTTAATTTCATCCAAGCATGACTGACTGGATACTAAATCAACCGCTGTTATGTAAATAAATTCAGAATAATATGCCGTAGGAAAGATATAATAGATAAACGATTGTTCGCTAATGGGGGTTAAGGTGTTCATTAATGGGGCCGGTCATCTTAAGCGTAAAAAATGAACCAGATAAAGGATAAGATATATTCTTTACATTTTTAGCGCGTGTTTAAAGAACAAAAAGACAAGATAATTGTGAAGAATGTTCATAATAATGAATGTATTCTCTTATATCTAGTACCTTGTGATAGCCCTTCTATGTGGCGATTAAATTAAATTTGCAAAAAAAAAGGAAAAAAAGGAAAAGAAAAAATAAAATCTACGAACTTATAAGTTCGTTTGACTTTTTCAATTTTGTACATACACTCACGTACATAACATACACATACACGCGTACGATATAAACATATATGTTACGCATGTGTAGTCTCGATGTTTCTTACTATTGTATAAAATTGAAAATCTTCAATTGTACCCGTTCAAAGCTCTTATATTGTAAACAAGCGCTTTGTCATTTTGTACCGTTATTAATAATAAAGTTGAATACCTTTTATCATTCAGAATAATTCATTAGTGCTTCGTTTTTGAAATGATTTTCAAACCTTGTCGTTTAATAATACATTAATTTTTCTCATTGATTTTGAAGGATAAAAACTTGTCATCTGTTTCATTATAGGTTCCATCCACTGTCCGTTGCTTCATTTTCTTTGCATTTTCACGTTCGAGAATATCTTCAATTGCCAGTAGAGCAGATTCAGATATTTTCCCTCAACTTTCCTAACTAAATTACACAAGTTGGATTTTTTCAACGAGATTCATTGCTAACCCACACAGCACCACAGTTCCAAAAGAATTCTTATTGAACTGATTGTGTTTTTTATGAACTCTTTAAGAATTCTTCTGGAACTGTGGCGCTGTGTGGGTTAGCAATGAATCTCGTTGAAAAAATCCAACTTGTGTAATTTAGTTAGGAAAGCTGAATTTCTTTACCGTAATCACTGAGATTCAGCTGATTTAAAGTGTATTCATCTCGGAACTGATAGTTCAGCTGTTGTGAACTCCTTGACAATTTATACTCGACTTCATCAATCTTGTTTTGAATACGAGCATATCAAACCGCATAAAGTTGAGAGTTCTCCCAGCCAGCAAAGTGCTTCCAAATTCACGTTTACGCTACTAGCAGTGCTAGTGGGAGCAACGTAGTAGCTTTTCCATTACCGTGAGACTGAATGCTACCATAACATATATATGATTCAATTTATAACGTAGCACTACCTCGGCGCTACCAGTATTATCAGGAAGCGCTACCAAGTAGTGCTCCTAGTAAAAATACTACCAAGTCACTGCTATTTCCATACATAAATGAAGCCATATATGTACAGAAGATTTTTAACTGTATAAGTGAATGGTAGCACCACTGCCAGAAGCGCTGCCTTGATTTTGTTGGCTGGGCTGTCATAACATGAGATCCGATAAGGAAATTCTTCAATGGATTTAATTTATCAAGTCTCATTAAAATGGACAAAACCACATCGCAACCTATAAAGTCGGTGTATACGATTATTCTGGGAATTTTTAAACAGAGGTGTCAGGATGAATCATAGGATTCAAGAAAATAAGCCAAAATGAACATGAAATCTCCATAAATTCCCCTTGAACTGCACATGGCGACATCATTTCCAACAAGATCGAATATTTAATTCCAGGTTTATACCAAATTTTCGGGATTCAAAAATTTGATAAAATTTAAATCGTGTTACTTTTATTATTTGTTATTTATGAAAATAACGCAGCATCTTTTTAGATATTTTCTATTCGAGAGTTAACCCAATATTGGAAAATTTTCATGTATTAAACTTTATACGTGTCCAGATATTTTCCTGAAAATTCTTCACATGTTCACTGAGGAAAAAGAAGTTGTAAAATTTATACTTTGTGAAGTCGAATATTTGGACGATTTCAAAAATAGTTCGAGCTACCACAATTCAAGTTGATTCTACAACAGCGAATGTGAAATTTACCACAGCTGATGTAAATCTTACATTCCCAGTTGTGAAATCAACTAAAACTGTGGTACTCCGAACTATTTTTTTGAATCCTCCAAATATTGATTTCACAAGATGTAAATTTTACAACTTTTTTTTCTGGGTGTTGCGGGGATGAAAAACCGATCGATCAAAGAATAAATGAATCAGAATCCAAGAAGAATATAATTGATTGATGAAATGAAAGAACTAATTATCAAGATATCACACGAATCCCTTTCGTTCTTGAACAAGCGATCATCTCTTTCCTCTCCACAATTGGCGTTCAGGTATCATTACCACCCGAAACGGACCCTCCCGATATCATTCTTCAGTGAGACGTTCTAAATATCGCATGGAACGAGACCTAGCTCTTCCGAACCATCTTTCCATCAATATTATGACGAGACAAGGGCACCGAGGTAGAAACGAGAGATACAACAATCTGTAATAGGAACGAGAGACCGGTCGAGACCAGCAGTGTTATGACCCAAAGGTTTGTAAAGGCGGAAGTTACGCACCCACACGAGATGTGGGATGTCGAAGGAGGAACAGGAAGCAGGAGTTTGGAGAAAGAGAGATGACACCAGGAGACAGAGTACCAAGAGTGTAAGAAATGAATTTTCCAGGAAAAGAAGAGAGGAGGAGAAAGGGCTGAAGGGAGAGCATTGATGGTGTAATGTATATATAGACGTACAATCGTATATATACGTCCACCTAGTACAATGTACAGATACCGAGAAACGCAGGCGCCAGGGCGATCAATAAATACCCAACCCTGGTCGCGAGGGCAAGAGATCAGTAGCGTGAAAGTCCGCGTACGGCGAGGGTGGATGCACACTTTGTGTGTGTTACAATCGTCTGCGTGTTCAAAACGAACCTACGAACGAAAACAGGACCGAGCCGCCTGTTTTACCACCCCCCGAAAGAGGCGGCGGACGAAGACGACGAAGACGACGACGACGACGACGACGACGTCGAGTGTCGTGAAACGGGTTGTTCCCCGGTGGCGAGGCTGCGAATTGGCGGCTCTCGTCCAGCATGCAACCACCGCCAAGAAAAGTAAGATTTTACTTTTCTTGAATCAAACATTATGTGTCGAGATATCCACAAACACCGTGTCTTGTTTCACGTTCATGTTCTCCCGAAAATCAAAAGAGAGACTAAAAGAAAGTTCTTTTTGTTGCGATTTCCTCAATTCTCGTGTGATCGGGTTTTGAAAAGTACAAGACTTGTTGATGATAGAAAAATTATATCAAGAGTACCATAGTTGTTTCTCAGATAATTCAATACTATATATTCAATCTACCCTACGAATGCCGGGATTCATCAACCATTCCTTATTTTAATTTCTATAAACTTTGAAGAATTCCATGTGTACTCCCGCCTAAAGAACCAAAATTAACTACAATTTGCATCCAGTTCCCAGTTGCAAGGACCCCTATTTTCCATCTTACTTGCAAAAAATATTGTATTATCGGAGTAATGTTTACGTATTAGGGGTGTTATAGGTTAGAGTGATCCTCCGAAGGTTAAATTATTTGATAGTTAACGATCGGCATGATACTTAGAAATATACGATTTTATCGATCAATCGATTGAATTGAATATTCAACATTTATAATCCTAAGAACGATTGTTTCTTGGATTAAAAAAATCAATAAAGATTGTGGTTCCGATTGACAGGACAGTTTCTCGATACTGATCGAGGGTAGTACCGAGAGTAATACTTAATGATTCATGAAGTGGATTATTTGTTCACGATAATTGTAAATTTTACAAGCAAAGGTCATCGATAAACTGTAAAACGGAACGGCTTACCGCGGTATAATGTGTTCAGGCAACGGGAAAATCAATGCGTACTTCAGCGCCCACTGTTAGAAATCTATACCAAAACCTGACCTGAAAATGTTATATACAATCGGGACAAGGACCTGGAGCACATGAGTAGAAATTATGTTTTAGCGTGTGTACGTGTATAAATGTATTGCCTTCCTTCGTTGCGTGTACGACTATGTGTGTCTGAGGGCAGTGACCGTAAGCATGGTCGCGAATTCGCCATGTTTCATCTGGTGCAACCCAATTTTATCCTTATACCACCTTAATCCGATTTCAAGACTCCTGACCCACTTCCTCTTAGGAAATGTCAAAAAAAATCATCATGGATAAGCGACATTTAACTTTGGACGGATTTTACGGTTCGAATACCAAGCGTTTCATTATCCTCCTCAACTCTTCTCTTCCCACGTCACAACATTTTCCGACCCATTTCTGTCCGATACTTCTGCGAATTGTCATTTTATCAGATCTTAGCAGAGGTCTAATGAGAAATTGAGAATTATTATCTGGGGATATTGAATTTATTCGAACAAATTTATTCTCACAGTGATTAAAACACGTACTTCACAGTACACTCCTGAGAAATAGACGAAGAAAAATAGTCTAGGCGTTTCATCTGGTCCAACGATCATCATCATACATTCCTTACAAAGATGAATTTTTCTTCTTATTCAACTATTTCGTGAAAATTCATAAGTATTCAGAAAAAAGAAGTAAATTACTCTAGCTTTCAAAAGAATGTCAAACAATGCTGTTCGTTTCTTTCAAAATAATCGAAACCTTTTACAACAATTAAATCTTGCGCTGTTTCGAATTCAATTAAAGAAGAAACTATCTGTCGAAGAAAAACACACCCCACGAAATCCATTCGAATGATGGAATCAAACCGAGATAGGAATTGAGAGACAATTATTTTCCCAAGTTGAATTTTTCTTAACGCTGCTGGTACGCAGGAGAAAAATTTCAAATTCATTTCCAGTGTTTGACGAGGCGAACGAGGCTCTCTTATTCCAAGCCGGCGACGTCTGAATTGCAAAAACGTGGGAGTAGGCAAACAGGAGCATTGTTCATCCGAGATCATACAAAATGAAAATGATATCATTCATTTCGAAGGTTTCGTGAGTGAATTTTTTCTCCTTCAGAGAAAAGATTCCTTTAAAACTACAGGGAATGAAAATAGCGTTAGTGGTTCGATGAAGATTGAATCTTCCATCGTAAAATATCGAGAACGTTTCCTTTGATTAAAAGATTTAGAAGTAACGAAGTGAAACGTATACACGCGTTTTCCTTTTCGTGCGATTGATTCGCGAGGAAATATGCTTTGATTAGATAGTGTCATCTCAATTATATCATTCTTCAAGTTCGTACGAAACTACTTGGAGAATTCTTCTACCGCTCGTGTGTACTACATTTGGAGAAATAGCATTTTCAAACTCATTAGACCGAGAAAACAATTTTTTAGAGACAAGTCAATATTTACAAGCCTATTCTTCGGTGGATATCGCCAGAGGCTGATTAAATATTTCATTGTCTTCGGAGTAATTTACTCCGGTTCTCGAGGATGTCATTGAATCGATGTAATATTTATTTAGGTCTAGTAAACGTTTACTGGAGAATATTTAGCTTCAACTGTCAGTTTGACATGGAAAATTATCTTTCAAAATGAAGAGTAAAATCAAATTGGAATTCATATCGTGGCTTGCGACTTGAGTGGGAACTAAATAAGAATAAAAGGAAAACAGAATTTAGGCGCTTTTTCCACGATCTTCAATTCATTCTATTGAAATTTCACTTCGTATTAGAATATCCACCGTTCTAGATTTTATTCTAGACTGCAGGGGATGGTATACACTACTTTCCTTCGTACATAGAATTTTAGATCAAATGGAATCTCGTTATTCGAAACGAGATCTATTGCAGGAAAAAGCATCTTTGTAATGGATTCATATTTGCATGAATTGTTCCATTTTGTAACATAAAAAGTACAAGTGTGGAAAATGGAAGGCCAGAATTCTAAAAAACTCAACTTCCCCATTAGTTTCACTCAATCCAGGGAGAATGACTCTGTTCGTGTCTTGATAAGTAAAAAACATCAACTTTTGCGTTGAAAACTCCACAAAGTAGCTCAGAATACCGAATCGAATAGTTGTTTTCTTATTTCTGTGATGTATTGTTTCACACTTTGACACAACTCGATTTGAAACGTTCCTGGAAAGAAAATAATTTCAAAAAAAGAACGATTATGATTAGAAAAATAATTTCGTAGGTGGATAAATGCACTAATCGTCTTTTTAAAATTATTTTAACGGATTTAATTTCAAGTTATAAATTTCAAACTTAAGGCGCTAGGGTAATTTTGAAAAATCCTGGTAGAAAAAGAACTCTTTGGATCTCAAGCCTTTCAAAAAGGAAACTTCTAGCTGAGTGGTGATGCGCTTTTTCCACGATTTATGGAAATATTTTTGCACTTTAGGTACGTTCATATAAAGCAAATGTATTTTCAAACGTGAGATTTGATTTTACATAAACATTATATAAAAATTTTACAAAATCCTGTCTTGAAAAATAATTTTATCAAACTTATATGAATTTTTTATATAAAATAAACATATAATCTCTAGAAAAACTGTACATAAATTGTATATAAATTCTATAAATTTTCTTTCAAAGACAAAGTTACATCGAAACTCCTCGACTGTATGCAATTGTTATACAATTAGATAAAAATTCACTCGGAGAAAAACGTTTTCAACGCCCTGCATAATGTCATTGTTGGGTTTCGGCATAATTTTCAATTTCCATTAACAAAAAATTCGTAATAATAATTCGATTTAAATTCATGTGCACAACTTGCCAAATATCTTGTCTTATCTATAGAAAAATTCCAGTCAAATTTTTTGAATCGTGTTCACACATGATGCAGAATCAGAGCACGTCGATGCCACTAACTCTCGTTCAACTTTCCGAAAAAAGAATAGGTCTAAATCTAATAAGAATGCTCCTGCCTTCGTCTTCTTATTTTGAAACATTGGAAAAGTGTGTCAGTTGAATTCTTCGAACTTAAACTCAAATTTTTCGAGTCGAAAAACAAACTTGAATTTGACACGAAGGTTTATTTAGATGTGATTTTTGTCTTTGTATAAAAATCTTGGAAATTCATCGTAAATACAACGAAGATGAGATTCAAAATTCTACGACATTCGCTGTTGGGTACATTGAAAACAAGTAATAACTCATAACAGCTTGAAATAAGTTAATAATGAATATTTCTGAGAATATACCTGTTATCTAAATGTGATACATAGTGTGAATTCGCTTACAGGTCGTGCGAATTCACGCACCACAATCTACGAGTATTAATTATCATGGGAATACCTGGATTCTGATGTAAATTATGAAGCTTATGATTATGGCACTTTCTCTATCCTGTTGCTTCTTCTATTACATAAATATTCCTCTCAACGTTCCACTCGGAGGAATATGAGTTTCGAATATTATAAATACTTCATTCGTTTGAATTAAAGATTTAAAACTTCGTAAGGAAATATTTTTCAAGAAAGAAAAATATGAAGGGAGTCCAGGGGGTATTTACCAATCTGACTATGGTAGAATCTTCAATAAGGAATGAGAATCAATTAAAGTTGATTGATTGGATCATTGATTTTTCAATACGACTAAATTATGAAGATTGATAGATTTTAAAGTGACCCACAAAATTTTAGAAAGAAGAATAAACACAAATCTTGCAAGATTACATTTAGGGTGGGGCGCTAATAACAACTGTCCAAAGCTTTAAGAACTAGAAAAATCCAAAATTCTCTGTTAAAGTAGAGGAATTCAATAAAAGTCGAATAATACTATTATATATAAAATATATATAATTTTGGAAAACAGGAACGTTGTTGATATGGATTATCATTTATTCTAAAAATCATGTATATCATGATTTTTTGTTTCAGAACTTTCACAACTGCAGCTCTGAAATTGTGAATACTTTGTCTCCTCTCATATTTCCTCTTTTTCTCTCAAAAAACAAAAACCAAACGCGTTTTTCATATGTTCAACGAGTGTTGAGGGAAAAATCAATGAACTGAATTCTTTCAGAATTCGTGAAAGGATTCTTTTATTATTACTAGCCTAACAATTAGTGATGACAAAGAAAAATTGATCCTTTTTTTATAGGGAAAATATTTAAGTCTTCTAGATTTTCATGAAATATCGATTAAAACTCCACAAGTTTTGTTCTATGAAAACAACTAGTCACTAGGGACGGCGATCCTTGAAGAACATCAATCCTTTTTTATATGGAAAAGACAATGAAAATACAATTGCAAATCCTAAAACATAGTGGCAATCATTTTGACGTAATTGCACTTATCCTTCGTTATTGTTATTTATACTCTTCATTGAGTTAGAAGTTTGTGATAAAAAAAGTAAAGACTAGACAAATGAAAAATCGGAAACATGATAACGAGTGTTTCCTTGACTCATCAGAGTAGTTTCAAAGTTTCTGCCCCTTGAATCAAGGCTCGCACCACTAGTCACATTCTTCCAATTAGGGATGATTTAGAAAGAAGAAACCTACTGAAGTATCCGAAAAGAAGGGATCTTCATTATCCCTAGTCTTTACTCAACTCAAGAACTTGATGGAGACTTCCAGTCCAACAATAAAAAGATAAATCGCATAATTATGAAAGGGACCGTTCTCAATTAAGAATCATTCTTGGAATTGGATATTTTCTTTAAATACTCAAATTCACAATTTCCAATAGCAATTTAAAGAAGAAATGGACGTTCCGTCAAAGCGCTTGTTAAATATTACAATGACGTGTTGTGCTAATGAAAATTATACAACAGTTGAATATTTGGCTAAAACAATTGTCCCTCTAATGCCTCGGATATTAGTCATTGTTTTGCTCAATGGAACTGAACAACAGCTATTTTGTATCTTGAGATTTGAATGCTGATTCGAAGTGATTATGATTTACGGTATATGAAAATAAAATGAGATTTCTTAAATTGGCTCTTGTTTTGTAATTTTTCATGCATAAATTTTATTAATTATATTGATTGTATAAGAAATTATATATAAACAATTATAAGAATTGAATCAATCCAACAAATCTAATAATATTTTCTTATTTAACCCACCAGAACCACTCCGAATCAATTCCCAAACTTCAGGATACAGAAAAAAAGTCTGTTTGTTGTCTTGTGTTATTTATGGAAATTCAGTTTTTCTGTCAGTTCACTTCACATAATTCACTTTATCGAATAACATGCATAATATAATCTTATTATTCGAAGTTCATACGCTACGAATGGATCAACAATTCATTTTCATATTTAAATCTCATTTATTCACATACTGGATTTCTCGCGCATACTTTTCAAAATGTAAATTTTACAGTTATTTTACACTTATTTCGAGAATGAAAAAAAATTCAATTTGATCTTTTTTTCTCATCAGGATCTCATCGGGATCAATTCTGTAACGATATACTTCAATTAAATGTATCCCTGTGAACTTTTGTTAGATACAATTCAATTCAAAAAAATATCGTAGCGAGATGGGAATTCAATTCTGGGGTTTTGAACAAATTTTCATATTCGGATGTACCGTCAGATCGATTCTACTATTTTTAAAATTATATATATATATATAATGATTCGAATCCCGAGTGGAAAAATTTCCAAAATTATATATAATTTATATCCAATTATATCTGAATTATATATAAATTCTATTGGATTATATAAAATTTATATATAATTTTGAAAATTTTTCCACTCGGGATATTGCAAGCATCCACTGTACATAGACGCAATGTATATGTCAGGATGTTTCATTTTCGGGCGATATTTTTTCTTTCTCTGTCTTCCCTGAAAATTCGATATTTTATGGGGAACAAAAAATATTCCCGTTGGAAAAAAAATTTCACATGGTAGGAGGCTTAGCTCATCCAAAAATTCAGTTTCTCATTTGAATAACACAGGAAACTCATTAACTTTGGTTTCAACTCGGTTTTTCGATGTTGAACAAATTTTTTTCGAAAAAATGAATATGATAGGCTCAATGTAGGGCATAAAATTTACTACATAAAATAAAGCTGCACGACCAATAGTTTTGCGAGTGAACTTTAATAAGAATCAACATCAAAGCTCTTATAATTTTGTATTCATTGATCTTACATGCGGAATTGAGTTATAATACACTTTATATGGCTCTAAAATTTATGATCTCAGGAACAACTTATCCAAATACAATAATTCAATGTAAATTTCAATAAATACAAGATTATAAGGGATTCTATGCCGATTTTGATTAAAGTTCACCTTTCAAGCTCTGTAACTCCAAAACTATTGGTCGAACAGCTCTATCTCATGGGAACTTTTTGGTAGCAAATTTTATGCCCCACAAGCTCATTATATTAATCAACTCGAAAAAGTTTTTTGAACACCGTAAAATCAAGTTGATACCAAAGTTAACCAATTTCCTGTGTTATTCAAATGGGGAATCGAATTTTTGAATGAATCAAGCCTCTAATTCACTTGGAATTTTTTTTCCTACGGGAATATTTTTTATTCTCCGTAAAATATCAAATTGTCAGGTAGGACAGAGAAAGAAAAAATATCACCCGAAAATGAAACACCCTAGTACATATGTTTGCTTTAGACGACATGGAAAAATTTTCTAGGATAAACTTCAATCCTCAAGCAAGTCCGAAAAATGAAAATTTCAATCTGGTTATAAATCTACTTTTAACGCAAAGCCAGGCCTAAAGAAGAAAGAAGCTGATGATTTATATTTTTGAAGGATCCGCACAAGGTCTATTCAAAAAACAAGTAATCAAAATATTGCGGAAGTTTGAATCGTTTATTGAAACAAATTGTCAATCCAATAACAAAATACTCAGCTTTTGAAGACCTGAAATCTTGTAGTACATCCTTCAAACGATATTTCCAATCCTGAGGAGTTCATTCGAGAAGATGAACACCAATGATTTCTCAGATTTTGTGGATTTGAATTTTCGTTTCGTTTGAATAAACGACTCCCACTCCAAGAACGCCAATCATAGTAATGGAGGATATCGATTTTCCCAAAAAATTGCGTTCTTATGTTTCCAAAAATTCAATTCTCTGTTCATTTAATTTGTTATTCATGAGAAATTAACACCAAACTAATTTGAAGTTCATGAACAACGACTTTTGATCATTTGTGCAGGATCTAAACAACATTGTGTAGAATAATGACCCATTTTTTTCTGCTTTTTATGATGCTGATATGCATAGAAAATGGTAGCGCAAGGCATCCACCTGTAGTCAAATGTCAATTAACTTTCAAGTCAAATTTACACCCTCAATGTTTTGAAAAACCAAACGCACAAACTTCCAAAATGAAGCCTGAAGAGTAATATTTTGATAATACTTCCTTTTTTTTCGATGATTTATTGTTTACTAGCTGAAAAAAATAGGGAATGGGAAGTAACCCAAACCTGCCAACTCTCCCCTATTGAATTACTTTCACATTGAGAGAAACAAAATTAAGTTGATGTAAATAAAACTTTAGTTGTCTAAAATACAAATAAAGCAGTTACAAACAAAATTCATTTGCTTCAACTTCTTATTCAGAGTGATTGAATTCCCTACCTATCTAAGATTCAAATAAACTCTTGTTTTTTGGTGCAAGCAAGAAATTACGACATTTGGCCAGAAAAATATTTTGCCGCTTTAAAATATTTTTTCTTCGTGTATAAGACTCTATGTTATTTATCTCTTCTGTGTTGCAGCATCTGTGTATGCACTTATATTTGTTCAATATGTCTCAGACAGCAAACAAGTGCTTCAAACAAATCCCTGCTATAACCGCAACGGTCGTACCTTCTACGTAAATTTTGAATATTGAGAATTCAATTCGGTGTTGAATTATTGCGGTTACACTGTACTTAATTAAAAAAAAAAAAAAATCAAAGAACACGATCTAAATTCTTGAAATGAGTTGTATCTTGTTTTGTATGGAATTTCAAGAGGTGTATCAAATGTAATGAAACATGATAAGATCGGTATAAATGTACCGCCGAATGATAGCCAGTGATCGTACATTCTGCATAGTCTGAACACGTATAGCTATTTCTACTGTTACCGGAATGAGACAGTAGAAATGGTAATGGAAGTAGACAGACATACAACTTGACCATGACTGCATTTGTCATTGGATTCGCTCATATGCTCAACGATCAATTGCTCGATACTGTCCGGAATGTGTATTTGGGTATATATACATGTAACGCTAAATACGATCCTGTTTGCCTCTTTTCAATTACATTTATCTTCTTGTCATAGAAATTTCCAAGAGTTAATCGATAATTCAAAATTATTTTCATATCCACTTCCGCTATGTGGTGAGATTTTTTCTTTCAAAAACGCAAGAACTTTACATTTCAAAGGACAATTCCGAATAGGGTTATGATGTGTTATAAATTCCATGCTGTGTTTCAACTCTTTGAATATCTGAAAGATGCTTTTTATTCTTAAACAGGCGTTATGCTAACGATGTTTTTTCAACATGTGCGGTGATCAATTTGCAATTCATTTCACCATAAAATTGAATTTATGTATCATCGCTTACAGAATTTTGTGTATCGCAAAAAAAAGGAACGCAAAAGCCTGTGATGTCAATCAAATAAAGATGAATGATAATTCAATTATATAAAATTGCATCCGAACAAAGGCTTTTCGTGTTTTCATTTCAATTATACAATATTTTATCCTATGGTTTGAATTAGGTGAATATATACGCAAATTAAACATTACGATCGAATCATTCAAAATAATAGACAATGTATTGGACTTAACATTTCAGAATTTGATTGAAAATATCCATTTTGTGGTAATCAACAAAACGAAGGAATGTTTCAATCACTCCTACTATGCCATTTTTATTCAATCAATAAAGAGTTTTTCTATAGATAATTGAATTTTCAAATGATTTAATTATTTTCTGAATTACTTAACGTGAAATAGATTTTAATTCTGGTTGAGGTTTACCTCAGTTCTTAACCATTTAAATGCGTTCCTATGGAGTAAATTCAAAATTCAAATAGAATTAATGTCATAATAAATGATTATTTATCCTAATGAGATATCTTCGCTTGAAATATTCAATGTTCTCTCGTGAAGCTTTATAAGCGGTACGCCGTTGGTATTAAGAGATAACCAACGTGGTTCTCTCGTGCTTGTTGTACATTCTAAATTAATACTTCACGCATTATATTTGAATTACCAAAATCTTCACTACGAATCATTGTGAAATCTTGGAAATGTGGTTTTCTATTTAAAAGATCTTTTGGTAATTCATTCATGTGCATATCCCCTAAGAAGAATCGTGATTTACAAACCATTCAATCCATCCCTACATATTTTTTAACGGAATGGAAAATTGTACACGAATCATATTAAGTTTGCTGATTGGAATAATTCTATAAAATTTGTATAAAAATTATATATAAACTGATCTTTTTAAAAACTATGTATCGACATTTTTATGTATGCGACTCTTCATATAAAATGATTTCATCGCTGATACGTAATCGCATTTTCCTACGTTCTTCTGTTCATTTGCGAATGAATTGATACATCCTTACGATTACGTTCATTTCACGAATCATTTGGCAACGCAACGGGAAGAGATTTTTCTCTTAAAGCTCGCCAAGAGTTTTGCATCGAGTATAAAATGTCGGTGTAAAATACTGCACGAAAATATACAGAAGAATATACGAAGAAAGCAGAAAGAGATTTTCTTCAAAGATGCGTGATAAGAAAGCAACTTTTTGCCTAATTTATAGACAACATTGCTCATCGCCTTTATTCTCTCCGTTACTTCTATTAAGATTCACAGATGAACTGTCACGATAGGTGTTAATTTATTCCATTAATATTCATAGTCTTTTGAAAGTACCTTGCTTTTCGATGGAGAGTTTGTATATATTTTTCCTTCTTGTAAAGGTCACAGGGTATTAAGTAAATCTATTACATTCGAAATACCTTGTCATGGAGTAATAGTACGCGAGCTGTAGTGAACTGTATAATATCAGAACATTCACAGAAGTGGCAAAATCAAGTTGAAACAGATAATCGTTATATACTTCTCTTTTATCCAACTCAAGGATTGCATGCGTCAGGTATAAAACTGGCAAATCGTGTTATAGAATTGTACTTCCGGCATAAAAAGGTCGAAAAATGTTCTCTGCGATAACATTTCGTTTGCCCTAAACCCTCTGAATTTCCAAGACAAAAATATAACTTTTTCACCTTCGCACTAGCGATGCCAAAAAGGATCGACCCTTCTTCATAGAACGTTCATCATATTTCATGAAAATCTATAAAACTTAGATATTCTATAGAACTTGAATTCTGTACTGAGGAGAAAAGTACCTAGCTGCGAGAACTAAAATCTAGTTGTCTCAACTAAATTTTAACTGACGTAAATAAAAGTCTAGTTGTCTGGAATATGAATGAGACGATTTATTCAAAGGACATAAAAAAATTCAGTTTTAACAAATAGGTTTCTTCTTCTTAGTTGCCCTTTTTCAGTGTGAATAGAATGAATTCACGTGGATTCCATTTACTTAAACCGATTCTATTTTCACCTCGGGGTCTCAAATCGACTCTATCATCATTATTCTTCCAATTGGTATTCCTTCGTGAACTTTCTCCGAGTTTTGTGAATACTCCAATTATTTATAATAAAAACATCTTGCATTAATCATCACGAAGATCTTCATGAAACTATAAATAAAATTTGATGAAATTTCCTTCCATGAGATAAATCAAAATTTTCTATGTTTGCGAAGAGTTTTCTCATTAATAAATTACATATGCATCACTTTGACGGAACACTAGGTGAAAGATGTAACCTTGGCTTATGTAAGTTACACTTCATTTCACCCAAGCTTGAAATTTATGAATTTTCATCTTCCATACATGAATATTCAAACATGTAAAAAATGTAAATGTTGGAACATTTTAATCTGCCGAGAACACAATAAACATAATCACGCAATAAATGTGAAATACGTGATTTTAAAGCTCTTGAATACCCGGTAATGCGATACAAATTGAATACAATCTGTAATGTCACACAGAAATGAAACACATCGGATTTACAAAACGTTGCAGTTTTCAATCATCTTATGTATTATTCATAGGTATGGAGAATGATGTATCGATACATTGCGTATCAGTCGGAAACTAAGTTTAATCTCTATTTCCATTTCAAAACAATCATAAATAACACAACAACGAACGCACGCCTTTTGTTTGAAAAATACAAAGTTCATTATAGTTATTCTGTGCACCCAATTTTTTATTTGACAATTAATCTATACGATATTTCATGTTTGAACTCTGAAATCTCTTTTCTTCGCCTTTATAAGTTGAGCATGCAACTTGTTTCCCCCGGTCAAAGACCTTTCCGACTTGTGTTCTAGTTTTTATACTCCTGGTATTCTCTTCGTCCTCGGTGATTATACTTCCTAAATAGTTGAATTCCCTTACATCATCTATTATTTCCACACCAAGCTTGATAGGCTCCTCATTTCACTTCCTTATTCAAAAAAGAATTGAAACTTTTTATTTGACTTACATCGAACGCCAGACAGACCCTCGTTATCGGATTATTTTCACATTCTTTTCAACAAATTATATTATTATTCTGCTTTATTTCACATATTGTCGTTATTCTTCAACGAGCTTGTTATCTCGGTTCCGAAGTTCATTCTATGAATTCAACCGAATTGATTCATCCAAATTTTAAGGAGAATTGTGTAGAGGGTAATTGGGGAAAATTTGTAATTTTTGTTCAATGAATATTACAACTTGAGAACTGGAGAAATTATTATTGGGTACTTTCAATCAGTTATTACATGTGATTTGTCGACAACTTTTACTCGAGTTGAATGATCAAGGGGAATATGAAAAAGTCATGTGGAATCCTTCTGATCTAGATTCTGTAGATTTTTTGATCGTAAAATCGTGTTCGGATAATCAATTATTAATTCTCCACGATAATACTCATCTAAAACATAATGATTCCAATGCTCTTGGCACCTGTTCACAGCAATTCTTCTGTTATTTTGAAATATTGACTCGAACATGTTCAAGTGGAGGCTGATACCCATAACGAGAAAGGAATTATAGAACCAGTTGGTAATGATTGATACCATCCTCGTGGTAAGAGCTTTGAGGGAACCTCAAGATTGGAAACTGCTCTGAAGTTTTAAGAGAATTCACAAAAAGATATTAGATCATTAATGTTTTTGAATATTGGAATTCAAAATAAATAACAAAAATCTTCGCTGAGCATGGAAAGATCAAAGTCTAATCAAACAAAATACTGTAACTATGGAGAATAGCTATGATAGTAATACTGCAACTAAAAACGTAGAGCTGGACCCAAATTCAGCTACACTTTTCTCTCAGTTCTTAATCATAGAGAATAGTGAAGAATCGATTGAATTCAGAAAACCTCACTTTCAAATTTGAGAATAAAAAAATTCACGAAAATTTGACAAATCCTTCAGTTGCTGTTGGATTACGTTGAATACTTGTCAGTTACAGTTAGATACGTTTGGCCTTCTTGTCTAGCCAGAGGGCTGACATCGTCAACGTGTTCTGTTTATCAAGCTAGCACTAGCTACCCAGCTTTGCCAGCCTCGTTTCCGCTTTGTGAACTTCTTCTGCTTTTTCTTTCCCAAATAACCTCCATTGAATTCAAGCGGAATGTCATAGATCTGTAGCTGATGAAAGTTCGAGATAATTGGAATTTTCATAAACTCTATTAACCAAGTCCATTCTCATATCTTCGGAATGATTGAACTGATCTAAAGGTTCGCTAAATGTCTACCGATCGATATTTTTTGCAAGTCTATTTGCCACGGGTGTCTGTTCTTGAAACATACGCTGTTCGATCAATCAAAAATAACGTTTGATCATTTAGAAAACTCTATCTTCCCTTGTATTTTCTCCTGTTACGGATTAATTCTTTTGAGCATGTTGTTCCAAGGGCTCAGAGATTCTGAAGAACAAGTGCAGTACTTTATACAAATTAAAAAATCTAAATCCTTTACAATTTTCTAACAATGTTAAGGAAAATCAATCAAACGGCGTATTCATAAAGAGATCTGTTGTATGAACTCTCAAAGATACTCTTAGCTCATAACACAACAGTGTTCTCTCATGATTTTCATGAATTCTTGTTATTAAAATCACCGAAAGTAAAGTCAAACAATTCTTGATACTTTTCCCAAGGAATTCTTTCTTAATTACTTGGTATGAAGCAAACTCTTATGTTTTCTCAAAGAATCACACTGAAGCGATATAGACGTCTTATCCAGGCTTCTCTCTAGATTCCCTAAGGAACGAAATTTCACGTCCACCGAGTGAGAATTGATTCTGTCTGCTTGGAACGAGAACTTCATGTTCTTAGAATCAATGGAACTTCTTCTTAAAATCAATCCTCGTTCTGCATGTATTAGCATGGAATTATATACCATCGTTTTTTTTTTTTCTTAACTGTGTTTCGTCCATTCATTTTTCGTTACTGTAATAGATCGTACTTGGGATGATAAATTTCATACGCAATTCAAGATCTTTCAGAGCATGGATAAAATTCGTGCCCGGACGTTTCAAGTATCACGTCAGCTCATACCTCCAAACCACCGATGTAAATCGATCCACGCAAGCAAAGTTATAATTTTGTGTTGTACGATGACATGGCGAGTGGATAATTCTAAATGTGCCTTCAAGAGTTGTTTGAAAGTTATTCAAAACATTTCAACACCTACAACGGAAAATTATCCTCAACTGACCTGTTTGCTGACTGAAGTAGTACGACTTTAAATATTATTTTCATCATTAAAATTATGATAAAAAATGTGATTCTTTCGTATATAATTTACAATTAATTATAATTATAATATTTAACTTCAATTAAAAATATCTGGTGAATGAAATTAGTTGACATTTTATGACAGTTTCCTTATTTCCATGTTAATCTCATGTTCTTCATCAGTTCAGTTAGAGATAGTGGATGAAACAAGGGTTGCAGACGAAAAGCCTGAATGTTTTGTCCGTTTCTGATGAAATTCTTACTACCCCAAGAGATTAGGGACATCTGATGAACGTTCATTGAATCTAAAACAAACTTAAGAACATTTGAATGTTTCTTAAACGCTCATTCAACGTAAATAAATCTAAAGATTCACCTCAAAATATATGAAAATCTCCACAACTAATCGTATAATCAACGTAAAATGATATTCGGTTTGTTTGTCATCGGAGAGTATCATTTTTCATGAAATTCAGTTTAAAATTCGAAGTGTGAAGCGATTTTTGCGATCAATTCGTCCCGACGAAGCGTATAAAAAAATATAAAATATTCTTGAAATTGTTTTTTTTTCGTGAACAATGAATTTTCCATTCAATCAATAAATGTTTGAGAGGAAACCCATCGTATATTTGATGATTTTAGTTGATGATAACAAGAAAATGTATTCATAAAATATCTAATGCACTGTCCGATGAGTGGGCTGGTAAGTAAATTATTGCCTCTTCAAATACAAGCGTTTTAAGACTTTACAAATCGATATGTTTGACCTTTCTGGATATTTTACTAACTACGTACATGGACACAGTATATCGAGAAAAAGTATTGATTAGAATAAATTCAAAAAAAATAAAGAAAATGTGAAATAAATGAAAATTTATTCCATAAATAGATCCTTTAACAATTAATAACTATTTCTATTCTCTTATTTGCAGGGGAACTACGCCAAATTTCTGAAAAATGTCCACGCAGAGCAAGCCGCTAAACTCCTAGCGAAAAATCAACACGAATGTGATCTTCTTGAAGATATTCGGTGAGGTTATCTTGATCTATCAAAGTTATGCGAAATTGTAGAATTATATTGAATTCAATTTTCTTGCTTTTATACATGAAATATCGCCCAAAATTGAAGTTTGATCAAGTTGGTCTCTCAAAAAAATTTATTTCAAACAAATTTGTTTCCCTGGTTGTTTCTTATCGAATACACTTTTAATTGGTCACTCCCTAGGCCTTGTAAGGGGCTTGTGAGGTCTGATAAAGTCTTGTGATAATTTAGAAATTTCTCAAAATAAATTCCACCAGAGATGTTTCATAATTCTTGTCGTACAGCGATGTCAGGTATAATATTACCACTTCGTTTGATATAAAGTTGATATTTTAGTGTACATACTTTTGAATTCCTCGGTTTCAAAAGTAACTGAAAAAGTTTGGGATTTAAAATGAACTCCTAATGAACAACTTAATGTTTAGAAAGAATTCATATCGAGATTTCATAATGAATTCTGTGGGCATTCAATACGTTTTCATTTTGAATTCAAAATATTCATAATGAACACGTATTGATTAGCATAACAGGAACTATTCAAGAGGTATTTAGGACGTCTTTATGAATTCAAATTGATCATTTGTGTCCCGCTGGGAATATAAGTGTCAAATCTTTCAGTAACTTGTAACGGTGAAGCGCGACAATTCATTTTTGTAACTTATAACGGTACCATATGTTACAAATTTTCAGTAACTTCTGACAAATTTCGCGTCACATTTACACTGAGAAAAAAGTGACATGGCCACAGGAACCATTCTTGGATGGTTAAGGACTTTTGGTTGCGGTGACCTGAAATCTGGTGATGATAACCAGGAAAACAAAACAAAATCACGCAAATCTGGTTGTGGCAACCAGACAGAATGGTCAAAGACAAAATCAACCACGTCGTCTGGTTACACTGTAAAAAAAAACTGGAAATTTACTGTGCAACTGGACTGGAAATTTCTAGTGCTAGTACTGGAATATGGATATTCCAGTACATGTACAGAGATTTTGTTGTTACGTTACTGAAAATTTACCAAGCATAACTGAAAATTCAGTCATTGTACTGGAATTTTCAAGTTTGAGATGATGTACTGAAATTTTGCCATGATTTCGCGAAAATTTTACCGGCTCGTACTACAATTTTATAGTTCTTGTGCACCAAAAAAAAATATTCCCTCAAAAAGGACTTGAGAAAAAATTTGGAATTTAGAAAAAAAAACCTAATCGTTGGTATACTGGAATTATACAGGTTTTTAACTACAATTCTCAGGTTTTGTGATGGAATTTTCCAGTTACTATGCAATTGAATTATACAGGTTTTGAACTGCAATTTTCAGGTCGTGTGATGGAATTTTCCAGTTGCTATGCAACGGAATTTAATCACTGTTGCACTGAAATTTTCCACTTCTATTGGACTTCGTCATTTCTGGCAGGAAAAATTTCAAGTCTTTATATTAAAAATTTCCTGATTGAGATTTTGAATAATAATTGTAATTGTAGCCAATGAAATTGATATATGAGGTTTTTCCAAGACTTATCCTCTTGTGTTCTAGATATGAAGCATATGTAGTAACCCAAGCTGGCCTTCCAACATGTCGCGCTATAGCTCATCGGTTAGGTCTTAGGTTTCAGTTGGTAGGCAGGTAGAAAAGTGTGGGTTCAAATCCTGTTAGGTAGACATGAGTTTCTGTCCATCCAAATGAACGATCAAAAGTTTCTCAATCATCTTGGAACACAAGGACCCTGCAAAATCACTTTGCGTGAGCAATTTTTTTTCAATTTTCATGGATATTTTCAGCATTAATTTTCCAGTACATGTCCTGGAAAAGTCCAGCTCGTGTACTGAAAAATTCCAGTACCGAGGCTCAGAAAATTTCCAGTTTTGATGCGGGAATTCCATAACGTTTGCACTGAATTTTTGCAGTACAAATGTGCTGAAATTTTCCGGTACATGTACAGGTTAATGACTTCCAGTACATGTACTGGAATTTTCCGGTGAAATTTTTTTACAGTGTATGACCCACATAGCACAAATGTCTCAGTAATATCTCAAGAATATTTTGCAACATTCTGGAGACATTGTAATATTGTCAGAATCTTGTGGAGATATAACTGAGACATTTGTGCTATGTGGGGAGAACCAGATTTTTCTCTGAGTGTATTTTTGTGATGAGCAATCTTTCAATAAATAAATATATCAATACAGTGAAAAAAATTATCGTTTTAATAATGATGCTGTATGCTATTTGCGAAGATTTACTGTGGCAACGAGGGCACAGTTAAGCTGATGTGTTAACACAATGTAAACAATACCGTAAACCGAGGTAAAGAGAATCAGTTGGGGTAAAGCGAATCATCGCTCGATTCTCTCATGACAAAATACCTGTCGCTTATAGGATACATTGAAACATTGGAATAAAATTTAATAAAGCAATCAATGACATGAAGTGTGACATGTACGATACTTAAAGTAAAAAAAAATGCTTCAGTTGAGTATTATAAATTGATTCCTCTCAATCTGATTTGTCTAATCTTCATGGATTGGTAAGAAGTTTCAATTACTAGAAGGAAACTAGTGTATTTGACGAAAAAGTAAATATGTATATTCACTGATAAAAGGGTCAACAACATGATACACAAATTTCAGTTTCATAGCTCACTCTTGCATTGTCTTAAAGGTTGAAATATACATATTTGTAATTTTACGGGGTAAAGCGGATTACAGTTTATCTACTGGATTTAGGCAAGAAATGTAAGATAAGTCGTTTTGCAATAATTGTATTTAATACCCCTGACAGAAATTTGTCTGGGCGTCCCATTTACCATCCAGATACTAGATGCAGCCCACTCAGAAGCAACTGGATTAACACATTTCAGCCAATTTGACTTTAGTGCCCAAACATTTAGTTGGTTTATGTAGATTTTTCATGTGTCAACTGATCGTACAGTAAGATTGATAGTCCAGCAACACGGTCAGAGGAATAAAAGGAAGCCTCAAAGCCCCAACGTTTCAATTTGTCATTCGGGATTATTTTATGGAAATAAATTCATAAACAACGATCTTGACTGGAGATTACATGTCAAAATACATTGTTACCTTATTCATAGGTGTGATTTTACAGAAAACACATGATTTCACATTTCCAATTACCAATTTGAACAACATTCTAGCAATTCTCTGGGACATCTGGATGGGCACAGGCTAGAAAGTGCGTTACAAAACTAGCTAGAAACCAACCTAATATTTGGGCAAACTAGCTGAGGCCCATCTCATTCCCAATCATAATTCCTACTATAGGGACATTGATGACTGAATTATCGAATTTTGCTGGTATGATTTGAATTTTTCTGTGTTTTGATTATTTTTTCATTGTTTTATTGAATTCTCGTTTTGTTCCTAACGAATTATTATGAATAACAAGTTCATATGTTGCTACCAAAGAACAGCAATTTTTCATCAACCACTGATTATTTTAGTACCATGAGTGGAACAAACGATCATCATTGGTGGTCCAATAATGCCTAAATGGAAGAGTACTTAGATAAATAGGTATAATAAACAAATGATCCACTTCACCCCGACCTATAGGGTAAAATGGATCGCTCTTTGATGTATGTTTGAACTTATGAGTGGCAGAATAATTTTTTTTGTATCGATAATGTTGATCATAGAAGTCAAACAAAACGAATAAGATTTTTTCAAGAATCTTTCATTCACAGTGAAAAGATTTATTTATCAAGAAACGTTGAATTCTAATCCGTTTGACCCCGGTTCACGGTATGTAATAAAGACAATGATAACAATCAAGTCATAGTTTGAAAAATTGATTTATCGAATGCAATTTCCAATTTTGCACATTTTGGTAGAAATTTGACAGTTCATGTAACGTCAATACATTTTTAAATTAATTGCGACGGTAATGCATTATCTGCGCAGAAAGCAACTTGTAATGGTAACGAGTTACTTTTTTAGTGACGTATCCATTACCGCACAGAGAAAACTTTATATCAACGATTATTAGACAAAGTATCGTCCCCATGGGATAAACCTGATGATAACGATAGAAACTATAACTTTGTATTCTCTTATTACTGCGCATATTGAATTCAAGAAGAGTTGTGGTAATTTGTCGCATACTCACACTGTAAAAAATTTCCATGGGAAACTTCACATAGATGTTTGGAAGTGATCAACACATACATGCGTTACGAATTTTCCGCATTTTACCGCAAAATTTATTGGAAAATGATAGTAAAAATCCCATAAAATTTGGTATTTTTGGTTAAATTTATGGTAAATTTCATATAAATTTATCAGAAATTGATTTCCTATTTCATGATCTTATAGGTTGCTGCGTATAAGAAAATGCCGATTATTTTTCACAGAGCATGGTCTTTTCCGCCACAATAAAAGTATATCCCATGGCTGCGATATAAATATATTATATTCTTACTACAACATTTTCTCCGTGTGAAAATAACAACGTAACATTATGCGACGCCAATTCCAAATTTTTACAGTAAGATTCCATATAGCACACCCGTTCCTAAAGAATTTGGAAAGATTTCTCAAGGACTCTTGAGAAATCTTTTCGAATGCTTTTAGAGTATTTGTGCTATGTGGGATAGTATAGCACTATAAGCTATGTGCTTATATCGGTTTTAATCACTCATCAGTGAAAAAGCTCTGTACATTGTCATGATCAACAATCGAAACATCTCAAATCGAAAAAACTCCTGAGAAAATATGATGATGAGATGCGACTGTATACGAGTAAAATCTAAAGGAAAAGCGCGTGTTCATGAATCTAGGAAATGTAGGTCTATCGATAAAGGAATGGTCATCATGTTCTTCGAAAATGAAGAATCCAGGATATTCATCTTTTCTGACACACAAAAATTTGCTTGAATGAATTCTTTGGTAGTTTTATCTCTCCCGTACCCTTGATTTATTTATAATGACGTTTGAAAATTCTTAGAAGACTTTATATAGTGAAACCAAGGCATGTCTTTTGCTTAAAACTGTAATAATGTTAGAGTAATAAGACACAAAAAACAATTTAGAAATACAAACGGAATGCGGAAGGAACAATTTTTTTTGATAAAAATGAATAAATATATTAAACTCTATGAAGATCAATGTTCATTTATTTCATTCGTATCTTCAGATTATTACTGTCTAGATGTTGTTTCATTTGAATGAATATGTGACCTAGTACCGGGAAAAACGAAGAAGAAGAACAATGCAGAGAGTGAGTTTTTTTTTGTATAAAACACAAACGTGATAATTGTAACGAAAATTACTTGGAAAATATTTAAAAAGCGAAGGTGTATGACAAAAATTATGAAAACTTTATATAGGGAAGACCTGGCAGCCAGTTTTATTTTTTCGAAGAGCATTAAGGGGACACCAGTATATCGACTGAGTAAACAGTTTCTCATTGAGAATTCTCCGCACTGAATTCATAAAGAGGTCTGAAATTCTCAGGAAATAATCTTTAGTACTTTATCTATTGCGGTACGTCGCCCTAATTTCGAATTTCGAAGAAAATCTCTTCTCCTAAGGCGGTGAAAAAAATTCATTAATCGAAATTCGAAATTTGGGAGATGTACCGCAACAGATAAAATACTAAAGATTATTCCCTGAGAATTGCAGACCTCTTTATGAATTCAGTGCGGAGAATTCTTAACGAGAGACTGTTTACTGGGTCGGTATGCTGGTGTCCCCTCAAGTAAAGGAAGTGATATTCGTGATACATATCCAAATCTGATCGAAAAAATTGGATTTCCTTTTTTCCACAAAAATATACCACATAATCGAAAGATGACAGTAAATTTGTTGTTCCAAGTTTTTCTAAATTGAAAATAGTAATACTAAATTTCTATTTCTAAAGAATGGATCAAGTAATTTGAGAATAAATTTCGATAAATTCAAGAATGCAAGAATTGTTTGGGCCACAATGTCGTCGGCTGCGGTTGTACTCGATGGTATCTATTTCTCATAAAGTTTTCATGGGAAACAAATATTTGTTTGGAAATTAATTCAAACAAGCAATCAAAGTCATGGAAGATATTGATTTTCCCAACAAATCACGTTCCTACAACTCCAAAAATTTGGTTTCCTGCTCATTATATTTTCTACTCATGAAAAATTAACACCCAACTAATTTGAAGTTCATAAACAATAACGACTTTGATGATATTTGCACTAGTCTAAACAATATTGTGTAGAATAATGGTCCATTTCTTTTCTTTATGACGCTGACTTGTATTTTTCGATGCTTCATTGTTTACGAGCCAAAAAGAATAGAAAATTAAAAATGACCCAAGGTTGCCGACTCTCTCTCCTACTCTGTTCATACAAGGCGATTGCGATTTTGGTTATGAAAGTAACCCTTTGCGAATAACATACGGTAGTTCTATTTTTGTACAGACCATATAATTTGACTGTAATATTTTTATATCAATTTATGATTTCAACTCAAAGAATCGGATAATGAGTTTAATAATATGTACTATTTATTATATTTTACAGTAATTTCACTTTAAAAAAATCTGCTCTTGAGAAATCTTACTCAGAGGTAATAAGATTATTATATAGATGTTTTGTATATCGAGAATAGATTTTATAACGTACTTAATACTTCTGGTACTTTATTTGTAGGCGTTGCTCAAAATATCATCAGCATATCTAAACAAAAAAATACCCAACATACCAGATCTCAAAGTCGACGGCGCGGACGAAAGATGGTAATTATTTAGTACTTTCATATTTGATATTCATGAGATTTCAATGGAACCTCCAAATCAGGGCGATTATGTTTCCCATATTAAGCGTTTCATACAATTCCTATACATTACATATAACAGTTATATGTATACAAATCCTATAAAATCAGACATTCAATCCATATTTCATCCCCTTCAGTGCATTGATAACTTTGCTCTTAGGAACGCTATTTATAGACAGGAGGTTTCAATGCCCTACATAATTAGCCATGGCTAATACAAACTAAACATAAGCGGAAATACCTCATCTTTGTAATGTAAGGAGCAATGTTGCACAATATTTCACGATATAGATATGTTTTATACAAATTTTATCGAGTTTATATTGCATTTTATAAAATATTGATAAATACTGCACACTGAGAGAAGAGTTTGTTTGTGACAAAGAACGCTTTTTAATTATGAACAAACCATGTTTGGGTCGAATAAAAATGTTAATAGTTAACGAACCTTATTTTATGTACAAATTGTATATAAAATATCGATATCGTGAAATATCGTGTATCACTAATAAGGAGTACCCTATTCAAATCAATTGATAAGAATTCACAATTGAATTTCAATCGATACGATTTCTTTCTGCGAATGGCACCAATGCGTAATCATCAATTCTTTCTATCTCCTTAGAAGTAATCGATTGGAATAAATATTGAACATTACGAAAGTTTAGTTCACAAACTGTTGCCTTAAAGAAATTAAGAACTAAAAATAACGCGTTCTATTTCATATCCTCAAACACAAGGATTCTTCATCATTAGTTTTATTTTTCTGATCACAATTATTCATACACCCGCGATATTTCTCAGATAAAATTGATTTATCTTTGAGTATATATTTTTGTTTCGCAGAGTAAAAATAATTCTACGTAGTTACAACCTCGTTTTCCTCTGAAATTTATGAACTCAAGGTCCCTTTTTATAATTTTCGTTTAAAATTTCTTCACGTGATATTTTTGGAATAATTATCAATCGTCATCTTTAATGACATCGTAATGTTTCTAGTAACTATTGATTGTTTCACTTCCACGACAGATGACTGTGGAACAGAATGTAGTGGCGTAAATGTCGACGCCTACATCTTTATTTTTACCTTGACCATTCAATAATTCACAGACAAAGTTCATCCACGTGTTGGGAATTTCATTAGAATACGAAACCAGATCTCCCACATTGACTTATGCTGCTACATTCATTCATACATGCAACTTTTTTCTGAATTCATTGATTTCTATATGGAAAGTTATGAATATATATTTTATTCCATTCACTAACTCAGTTACAGTTGGAAATCTACATTCATCGAATGGAATAATCATGGATATGAATTAGTTGAAAACTAATACAACGTAGAGTTATTTTAACTGTTCGTAATCCTGTTTTTCATATACTTTGAAGAATTTCAAAAAAGCTTCTGGAAATTCACAGATTCGAATGGAAAAGAAAATCAAGTCAGAACAATAACAACAACAACAACAACCTGTCATCTTGATACTAAGTCTACCTTGATAATTGTCCTGATTACATTTTTTATGATAAGAATTCCAATTAAGAGCCTGTAATTACTCCCAAGATACAGTTTCATGAATGAATGAATTGCCCACTTCAAAGGGTACGCTGTTTATTTGTGATTCAACAAACAAACTACTCAAATGGACAACTGTTCGAAAGAAGTATAGTTAATTAGATGACATCGAGTCTATGTGCGAAGTAAAGTATGAATAATAATTTGATTGAAAATTTCCCTAAGGTTCCATTAGAATCACACTAATATCGTGAAACATGATTTTTGAATGAAAATATTTAGATATTTTTCAACTGAATTACAGGAACATGTGGAACGTTTGGAGAACCGTTCTAGAGGAAAACGAAAAGCTTGCGAGGGCTCGGCTCGCAGCAGTAGAAGTTTTTCAACAACAAATTGCTGACGATGCCAAAACTCTGAGAATGCACAAAATGCAAATTGCTAAAAAGGTACATGTTTGATTGTCCCAAAATCTAGTTTTGTTTATCCATAAACAACCCTAGTTCCACGTCGAAAGAATGCCCCTGTTTGAGAAAAATGTATAGGAAAAAAATTCTATTTGCTTCATTACAGGCAGTTGACCAATTAATGATAGTACAAAAAGAACTACAAACCTGTGTACAAGATGTTGATAAAACGAAAAAATTATACTTTGACGAGGAGCACAGTGCACACGATGTACGCGATAAAGCAAAGGACATAGAGGAAAAGTATGTGTCTTGAATATATAATTTGGTATTGATCTTCAATGACCTTATTCGAATGTTCATTGTTTCAGATTGAAGAAGAAGAAAGGTTCATTTTTCCAGTCAATAACATCGTTGCAAAAGAATAGCGCCAAGGTGTGGGAATAATGAATTCAATTTCCGTATCAATGAGTTTTGTTCATTTAATTCTCTCAAATCGTTGTAGGTGAGTTCGAAACGGGATGTGTTGGAAGAGAAATCAACGGGAGCTCGCAACGATTACATACTTAGCCTCGCCGCTGCCAATGCTCATCAAAACAGATATTTTGTAGTTGATTTACAAAGTACTATGCAAGTAAGTCAACGATTTCTAAACATTTGAAGAAGAAGAAGAACAGAAGATCAGATGCATCAATCTAATTTCGTATTTTCAGTACTTAGAACAAGGAGTTTATGAAAAAGTAGCTGAATATTTGACGCTTATTGGCCGTACTGAGCTTTTAACTTGTTTAGCAACGCAAAATAGTTTCGGAAAAATTCGTGATCAAGCTCAGCAGGTTGGTACCGCATGAATTGTGAGATTAAGAAGAAATTGTTTCAAGCATCCTTCACATTTCTTTTGTCCTCCAATGTCTTGGAACAATTTCTACTGCGCGTGACTTTTTGGGAATCCATTTTGAGTTTCGTTTATAAATTTATTTTACAGTTAACTAGGGAATATAATATACAATGCTGCTGTTTATATTATCCAGTATTGAAACAGCACATACAATACGACTTTGAACCATGCGACAACGATCCAGTAGATAGGTTTGTACATTGAAACTTATTTGACTTTCTATAAATCTGGGAATTGACTTGTGACGAGGATTTATTGTGTACAGGGTAACCGCTGATCATGCCGCTTCATCTATGTTAGGAAAAGAAGCTCAGCGTTGGTCATCAAGAATCGCTCGTGAAGTCAACCATATAAGAGAAAATAATCGAAAATTGCAAGCGTTTGTACAATTAAAAGAATCTGGCCAAAAGGTTTGTATTTCTTCAATATCCTTGGGGAAAAAAATATCTCTGAATTTCTATGGATCTTTTCATGTTTTGTGCAAGTTTTCTGAGAGATTTTAAGTAATTTGAAGTAATTCAAAGGATTCCCCTGAATCCCTCAGGATTTTTTTTATCGAAATTCGAAAAATTTCTCAAGGTTCTTCGAAATTCTTCTCAACCTCTCCTCGGAATTTCATTCATTTAGTTTGAAAAGCTTTCTCTAAATTTGTCTGAATCTCTAAAAATTTTGATCAGATTCTAAAGCTATCTCTGAATTTGTTTGAACCTTCCTGAATCCCTCTGGAATCTGAACCAGGAATTTTCAAAAACTTACTCCCCTCTGATAATCAAAGATTCATCCAGATTTAATTTTGTCTGAACTTTCTTGAATTATCTTGGAATTTCTCACCATTTTTTTGAATCCATCTCAAGAGTTCAACTCACAATTTTTTCTAATCTACCTGTGTTTGAATTTTTTTAAATATCTCCAAATCAGTTTGAAACTCTTTGAATGCCTCTGAAATTTTGGACCAGAGATTTTCCTTCATTTACTTCTCTCTGCATTTTCTTAGATTCTTCTGAATTCATCTGAATCCTTTTGAAAAGTGGAACGCACAATTTTTCTCTCAATTCTCTCGAAGCTCTCCGAAGCTCTCTGAAACTCTGAATGCCTCTGAAATTCCTCTGACAATCCCTGAATTTCCCTGAAATTTTGGCCCAAAAATTTGACTTGTTTCCCTTCTGAATTACTTTGAATTCTTGTGAACCTCTCTAAATTTCTCTGAAATATTACATTTTCAGCAAGATTTAGAGATAATGTTTTTACCAGGGATTCCTAGTCCTATGTTTTTAATTAAATTCTCAATAATCTCGACATTGCGAATTACTTTTTTACAGACTGATCCCAATGATCCAAACGGTCCGGATTTGGATACAAAGATTGATGATTTGAAACACCTGATACGTCGAGCTGAGGTGAGATCCATTTATACAGAACATACCTTCATTGAAAGTTCGTAACTAGCTTTTGATGTTATAATACTTTCGTTTACTGATTTTATTCATAGACAGCAAAACTGAAAGCAGAAGCAAGATTGGAATGTCTTCGACAGGGTGGAGGTATGTTCACAAGTTTATTCAAAGTCATTTTTCAAGTCTTCATCTTATAAGTGTTTATTCCGTATTTATTCATCACATATCCTTCAATAGTAAAAAGCTAATGATAAGAATCAAGTCCTCCCAGCAAGAAGTTTCTTCAAGAATTCTTTTGATACTTCTGAGTTTTCGAATAGTTGTTGAGGAATCTTTTGAAGAACTCTCTGCTGTCTGGGACAGTCGGAGAGTTACAAAAAATGATCACTCTTTTTTTCGATAGTCAACATAGAAGAATGGTTACAAGAAGTAGACACTCTATGCGTGCAGGATATTCCAAGGTCCGCAAGTTCTCTTTCTGTTAGAACTGATGCTTCTGGTACTGCGGTAAGTTCTGAAACTCAAAGAACATGAATGCTCCCAGAATATACCATGAAATATAATTCTTTTGTTCTTTGAATTAGACTGAAATTACACTAATTACATGCAGTTAAATACGATTGGAGTCAAAAGAGCTTAATTTTCTTTGATAGCAAGAACATCCATCATCAGACTCCTTCTACGACAGTGATGGAGACGGAGGAAGTGACCTGACCACGGTAGAAAGGCCTGGAAGTGCTCGAAATGCATCTCAACAGGAGGAAGACATTGCAAATGAAGAAAGACAAAGGCATGACAGCGCTGAAGTCGATGGTAATATATTTTAAACTAAAAATTATTGCTAGGATTGCTTTATCAGCAATTAAATGTTTACTCCAACCTAATAGAACCTAATATTATTTCATATTTCTGACGATAGCTGTGCTGGAACAAGAACAACAACGAATAGAACAATTGACCGTTGGTTGGGATGATCCTACTGCCGTGGATTGGGGCAACGAAGGGAAAGATGATCCTACTGAAATTGGAGAGACACAAGAAACTTCCGCTCCTCCAGTACAAGTTTATAAATGCACAGCGCTTTATTCGTACACGGTACGTTTAAACACTCTTCTTTTCACTTACCCTAGCGGATCTGGGTGAACCGACAACCCATACGGTACAAGAGTTCCCGCAAAGAACTCCCGTTATGCTAATCAGTATGTATATTCATTATGGATATTTTAAATTCAAAGTAAATGTTTGATGAACAACTCAATGTTCAGAAAGAACTCATATCGAGATTTCATAATGAATTGTCCAGGCATTTAGTACGTTTTCATTTTGAATTCTTCTTGAATTCGTTATTAGTTGCATAACGGGGACTATCCAAGGAGTCTTTGAGAAAGCTTTATAAATCCAAATCGAACATTTGTGCTGGCTGGGAAGCAACCAAAAATTTCGGTTAAATTTTGGTGAAAAATCTTGGTTTTGGTAACTTGTTGGTGGTTTGGCATGTTTTTTCAGCACAAATTGACCAAAATTCAACCAATCTAAATTTTCGCGATGTTCCGGTTATTTGGTGGTAATTTTCTAGGTTTTTACTTCAAAAATACCAAAAGAATTCCAAAAACGGACCACATTTTTTGGTTACCTTTTGGTGATAGATTTTTTCTAAGCAACCACTAGTTTCCGGTCACAAATAGGTCATTATATGGTAAAAACCATCTGGGTTACCATTTCCTGACCAAATTCTGACCAAATCGAAAAATAACCGAAAGTAAACGATAAAAATTGATCACTTTGGACCCGTCAGGGAATTACTCTGAAAAAAGGACCCATTTGTAGAAACATTCGATGAAAACTTGTCTTCTAAATTTCAATATCTTGACAATGATTGTGCTATGAACTTATTCTCAATATCTTGCTGTAATAAATGTTGAAGATCATATTACCATAGGCACAAAATCCAGATGAATTATCCATCGTTGAGAGCGAACAATTAGAAGTAGTTGGAGAAGGTGACGGTGATGGTTGGTTGAGAGCACGTAATTATCGTGGGGAAGAAGGCTTTGTCCCACAAAATTATCTAGATGTGGAGAGGGAACCGGATACCACCGCAGGATTATCTTCACAAGGTCCTGGCCTTGTACAACAAATATCCTTCTCTTCTGTGGATTACACAGTCGACGATCATGATGCTGTGGATCCTGATGCTATGTTACAATCTGCACCTCAAGAAACTATAGTACAAAATCATATAGGAGGTGACGGAGGTAATTATTCGATATAATGAATTTCATTGAAGATGAAATTTGCTCCTTACTCACTCGTTGTACACAGAGAGAAATAATTACTATCGTCAACAATATATTTTCTTGTTCCAAGAAATTCATTTCTCAAAAAATATTTTTTCTTGATTCAAGAAAATTCTTCTGAAACCAAGCATAAATTTCTTGAATTGAGAAAATATTTTTTCTCCCCTCCGGGCGGAAAATAGTATACACACCTCGGGCAGTAAAAAAGAAATGCTAAGATCACATGTTTGTCAGCCTCGGCTTCGCTTCGGCCGACAATTACATGTGATCTGGGACATTTCTTATTTTACTGTCCTAGGTGCGTAATATACTATCTTTATTCAAGAAAATTTCTCTTGGCTCCACGCCATATTAGCTGCATTCAAGAATATATTTTCTTGGTATTAGTAAATATTTCTCTCAGTGCATAGGATTATCGATATTTTCTCTGAATTTCTGCTCACAAATGAAATAAATTCTAATTTTCATGAAAATGTATGTGAAAAATAACAGAATTTCAGAGATTCACATTTCAAGCTATGAGTAAAAACCATTCATTTCAAATCATTCTATCTAAATATCTAATCTATCTAATCGCAATAAAAAATCATGTAAAACATTAATGGGGGTGATAGTCTTCAAATTTACAGAAGTTGAACAATTCTGCATCGCCCTGTACGATTATGATGCAACATGCGACGAAGAGCTTAGTTTCTTTGAAGGTGATATAATTAAAATATTGAAGAAGGAACCACACGATGTAGATGATGGTTGGTGGGAAGGAGAATTCCGTGGTCAGCGTGGACTTTTTCCATCATTGGTTGTGGAACCATGTGGGCCGGATGGAGCGCCTATGACCCCTCAGGTTGGAAGCATTCAAAGCATTTCAAATGTATTCTACAGACATTCTCTTGAGAGGTTACTAGCGGTTACTATCCGAGCACGTTGGTTAGAAAAAAACATGCCTATACGATAGGAAGACAGCTTCGATAATATCGCTAGTATCCCCTTGAGAAAATTTCAGATTCATCATTTGATTTGTCAAATATCAATGATTTCAGGACAGTGGAACTCCCCCGAGTTCTGCACCACCTATTTTCACGCCACCAGAGGTACCAGAATTTTTTTTAGAAGAAGAATTGGCACGGTTGAGTGGTAATTATCCTTCAATTATGATACATAAATCGTGAATTATAATTGAATATTAATATTCATTGGTATCAAAACAACGTATTGCAGAATTACAAGAGGAGAGATCCGAAGATACGAACATGGAACAACCGGAAGGTTTCGTAATGAGTCTCCCTAAAAATCAAAAGGCACACTACGGATCTCAGTTTGAGAACGAAGAAAAGGAAGAAGCGCCAGGGATAGTAGGTGAGTTCATACCACAATACTGGATACCAAATCATTTTGAACGATGTCAACTAAATTATCAATTATATCGATGAATTTGATGATTGCTGCATAGTTGTAGAAGTAACGGATGAATCAGGAAATCAGGTAATCTAAAATTTACACAACCAGCATCCATTTAGAATGAATTTGAACAGCCATAAAAAATTGATAGTATGAAAAAACATATATACATGTTTTACCGTGATTATTCATTACAGATAAATGAAGGAGAAAAGAAATCAGAGGATCAAGATGAACTTGGCCTTGGAGTCGCACAAATAGTAATAACCGCGGCAACCCCGATGGAAGAGATAGAACATCCTTTTCCCGGTATGGAAGAAGCTGCCGATGATGTTGCCAAGTCGGAAAGTTCCGAGGCGGATCCTCCATCGAGTACCGCAACGACGACGGAACCGAACGAGAGCGATTGTAAAGAGGCAACCGTGATAGTAGACGAGAAAGAAGAGCAGGAAGTTACCGAAGTACCGGAGGATATAGAGGAAAAATCAACGGTCGATGATTTACCCGCGGATTCTGCACCATTTCCTGTGAGTAGTAGTTCCGGAAGCGAAGCCGAATCGATGTCTGGACCAAGTACCGCGGACAATTCACAATCGATACCTTCTCGCGGTACGGTCGTCGAGGTTCGCGAAGAAGAAGAAATTCCCGAAGAACCGGAAATCGTTCCAGAGAAAATGCTCGTCGGAGGAAGGGCAAGTATTCCCGACGAATTACAACCGGATCAACTGGAGAAATTACAAAACCTCAAAGAATCGAACGCCTAGGAATGACTAGACCTCGGAGATGAGGACAATGAATATCCTGCCTTAACGAATAAGAAATTGGCTCTTCCGAAGAATCATCAAAATAAATTTCAACATCTGTTGGAGTTTTGGAAATCTCCTCCCGAGGTTAATGGTAATAACAAAGACTAACCTTACGTCGTGGATTAGAAAATGAAAATAAAAGAATTTTTATGCTATATATATGAAAAAAGTCTATATATATATATACATATATATATATAAATATACATAATGAATCATGTACACAAAATGAACTCTTCGCTAGGTGATGATGAAACTTCTAGTGAAACTGTTTCCAAAAGAGAAGTTGCGACTTTTGCAACTTGTATTTACAGATACGTCAATGTACAGTTGTAAGGTAATGAATGAATAAAGAAAATTGTCGATATCTGTAGTAGGTGGTAACTCTGATTTTTATTATGTTGTTTTTTTTTCTATTTCCAAGCAATATAAAGCGATAACTCCGTATTCCAATCAAGTTCCTCGTAGTTCATTTTTCCAATGATGCATGTTAGAAATATTCCACGTAAAATTGATAAAGTTGAAATGATAGATGATTGCATTTCGTTAAAAAATCATCTCAAGCTGGAACTGTTCTTTGGAATGTAAAACAAAGTTATTCTCAAAAAAGAAAATCCATTTTTCGTAGCACATCGAAAATACTTGGCAATAATTATGTTGAGTTTTGGAAACTTTCATCTCCATAAGCTGTTTGCGCGATAATTGAGGAAAAAGATTTCCTATATTCTCTAGCTAATATACATATGATAATTTCTTTGACGATGTGAATACGATGATAGGTGATTTTCATAACTATACTATATGATTGGATTCGGAATACCAGGTTCATGGTTCCAGTAATTGTAAACATTCTATACACTCCAATCGATAGAAACACACATTTTACTGATTTGTGCTCCGAATATGAACGTTTTTATAAAAATCAGTAATTTCAAACTCAGAAAAGGAAGGCTGACAATCGATGTTTTTGGAACTTCCATGGTAAAGGTATAAGCAATTCTAAGGGGTTGCGAATTAGAGTAGGACACCATGTATATCACTTATACACCTCTTTTCAAGAAAAATAAGAAAAGAAATAAAAATTTTCTATAACCACGCAATCATATTGTAAATAATTTTCAAACCATATGTATAGATGAAAATATTGTTATATGTTTTCTTGTGTCGACCATATAAGCCATAATCAAACAATATAAAAGATTTGACATGAAGAAATGTAGATATGAATACACGAAAGTAATAAACGCACACAATGTTAATGTCACTACATTGTCAAATGAAACCAAATAAGTTTCAAATGCACTCAATGCTGAACACAAAAAAAAAGATTACGTGGAAAGTGTTTAAAATTGTGCGTGAATCCAAGTATACCTTATATCTTCAGCGCTTTCCAGCGAGCATACATTTACTTTGAATGAACTTGATTTAATTTGAGAAATTTTATTTGTTCGCTAGAAATATGTTCCTTGAAATCGACTTTAATTTATTCAACCGATTCTTCTTCAATCATATTTTTCCATTAACTATTCTCAGAGGATATCTATGCTAAATTATGCTGAAAACTGAGTCCCAATGATTCTATTACTGCAAGTACATAAATGACAGAAACTGAAAATACTCAATAGTCACAAAAAAATAGCTTTCAAATATCACAGCTGAAAAACAACTGGAGTTGATGAAACCCATAAGTTGATTTGAGTCAAATTCAATAGGAATTTCATTGAAAAATTCTAAATATTAAATTCCATCGACTCTCATGAACGAATAATCAAATCTTTGAAGAAAGATCAACTTGGTTAATAAGGTACACCTGGGTAAGTGGGACCAAAAATTTTCGTAACCGTAATTAGTTTTATCATTCATGCGAAACCAAACACTCATCAATTATTGTTGTATTTTATGTACCGCTGTAGTAACTCGTATCTAATTGTAAGTAGAATTATTTTTTCATCACACCGCAGCTTACATTAAAAAGATAAAATATTCCTTTCAGAATCAGCATGTTAAATTTGTTTCTTGAGGTAAAGAAATAATTCACCTCGTAGTATGCAGCTGTTTCTTCTATTCATATAACAACGTATTTTTCATGATCGCAACGCACAAAAAATGAATTTTTATCCCCTTAGTTCACAAACTGTCAGACACTGAGAGAAAACTTTTGCACTTGGTATAAAAATATTTTTTCCACATAATGTGATATAAAAATCTAAATTGAAACAATCCTTTGAAAGAACATGTTTTTTGAATTAAGAAAATATTCAATTTTTCCCATTGGATCCGTTTTTGAATGAAGAATTTTTCTCTCATTGTGCAAAATTGAAAATAAGTAAGCTTCATTACTTAGAAATACATAAAGAAATAAATGAATGATTGCATAGTTATAGTTTTGTAGCGTTGTATGTAAATAATGTAATTTAGAGTTTATTTTGCATTCATATCTGAGATAAATGAAGCTAATTGAATTTCATTTATCATGGTATCAAAATATGTCGAGGTAAGTGTAATAACCTGTCATGTATTTACTAGTTTTAACAAAAGCATTTTATCTATTCATTCATGTATCTAATCTCTACGAAACATAATGAGAGTTATATTGTAGAAGACTTTATAGGTGAAGTGGTTACAAATACTTGAATTTGGTGTTTAATTCTAAATCTTAATAATTCCAATTGACAATATGATACTTGAAGAAGTGACGGTTCCGTTGATACGAGTTCTGCTAATATTTTACTCAACTAGATGCTGATACTGTATACATTCACAACTATTGAACCCAGATTTCCACTTACGTCAGTGTATCTTATTAGTTTTTGACATAATTTTACATAGATAGAGAAAAGTAATGTGAAAAACTGATTTTTTAGTAAACAAAACTTTGAATTAAAACGCATTGGATGAGAAATTATCAAGTTTCTTTATATTTTCCCGTCACCCGTAATTAATTTTGATATTAAATTAAAAAGAATTTCAATAAAACTTGCTATTAAAACGATAAAACGATACTCCATATCGAATGGAAAAATTTTCAAAACTGAATATATAATTTATATATAATTGAATATAGTTTATATAAAAATTATATATAATTTTGAAAACTTTCCATTATAAATATTGATGTAATTATTTTATGCGAAATTAATGATATCAATTAGGAATGAATCGATATTAACGAACTTGGGTACGAGTGTAGAAAAATAACCACACCTCATATGCACTTGAAAAAATGAAAAGAATATACGCTTTATTCAACATGTTCAACAATATTGTATATGTTCTTTATAAAAAATTTATTCACGATCTCTTATCGATTAATCCATATTTCAAGGCTGCATTCTAAGCGCGCCGTCCAATCTTATAGTTTCTCCATTCAAGAGAGGATTTTGTACGATATGTTGCGCCAATTGAGCATACTCATCGGGATGGCCCAATCTTGGCGGGAAAGGTATGCTTTTCGCCAAAAAGGTGCGTACTTTTTCCGGTAATTGAGCCAATAAAGGAGTATCGAATAATCCAGGAGCTATTGTTACTACTCTGATACCTTCGGTGCTCAAATCCCGAGCGAGCGGTAAAGTCATGCTAACGATTCCCCCTTTACTAGCCGCATATGCGGCTTGGCCCATTTGTCCGTCGTAAGCTGCCACGCTAGCGGTATTGATAATAACACCTTTTTGACCGTCTGGGTTTGGTTGGTTTTGACCCATAAGAGCTACGCTAAATCT
Source organism: Gonatopus flavifemur (assembly GCA_018340375.1). Classification (NCBI taxonomy): domain Eukaryota; kingdom Metazoa; phylum Arthropoda; class Insecta; order Hymenoptera; family Dryinidae; genus Gonatopus; species Gonatopus flavifemur. The sequence goes on along the minus strand of JAFFJZ010000003.1, from coordinate 41,063,155 downwards.
TATCGCGTTGAAAGTACCCCCGGTGTTCACTTCAAGCACTTTCATGAAATCTTCCAGCGCGTGCATTTCGTTTTTCTTGAAATTATAAACCTTGAACGCTTTAGCAATCCCAGCTGCGTTCACTAAAACATCTAGTTTACCGAATTTACTTTTGATCAAACTCATAGTGTTTTCAATATCCTTGTTGGAAGTTACCTGAAAAATATATTTGATTGGATAAATAACATTCTTCATTGTAATTCATTGGAGCTGTCCAAGTTGAACTTATTATGACATACATATTTTTTAAAGACGAAAGATACTTACATCCATTGGTGAGAATACTGCTGAATCTCCCAATTGGGAGGCAAGTTCTTGTCCTTTTGATGAAGGTAGATCCGCAATAACTACTTTGGCACCTTCTCTTACAAACCTCTCTACGGTTCCACGGCCCAGACCAGAGGCACCTCCGGTAACCAACGTTACTATATTCTGTAACGTAAATCAAATTCAATATTATTCCAAGAACAAATTTGACCAGAATATTCACTAGTTTATTTTTATCAAGATATGTTGCTGTGTAAGTACATGGTTCTCATCTTTAAATTTTCAAACTTTGTCTGAAAATAAATTCCACCAATGAGTATTCAAATTCACCTATTATCATCATCATCATCATCATCATCATGAAATAATCAGTCTTATGACTGGTTTGATGAAATCCTCCAACCCTGTCTATTATCCGCTAACCGCTTAATTTCTGCATATCTACGACAACTCTTATCTTGTATAATTTGCTTCATGTAACTTAATCTAGGTCTACCTCTTCGAGTTTTACCATTCATTTTTCCTTCCAATATTGTTTTCAATAAGCTATCATGCCTTAATGTGTGTCCTATCAGATTACTTCTTCATTTCACGACCTGTCTCAAAAGACTTCTTTTTTCATTTACCTTCTCAAGTACTTCTTCATTTTTTACTTTCTCAATCCACTTTATTCTAAGCATCCTTCTATAACCCCACATTTCAAAAGCTTCGAGTCTTCGTTGGTGCGGTTTTCCAATTGTCCAAGTTTCGCAACCATATAATGCTGTGCTCCAAACATAGTCTTCAAGAATTTCTTCCTTACTGCTAAGCTAATATTCTTCGAACATAGTAACTGTTTCTTTTGGTGGAAAGCCTGTTTTCCTTGTGCTATTCTTGCTCTGATATCTCTTTCGCTTTTACTGTTTTCTGTAATTATGCTTCCTAGATATTTAAATTCTTTGACTTGCTGAATTGTCTCTGCATCTATTTTGATTTTCGTTCTTCTTGATGTTTTCGCTGTTGTACAAATCATGAATTTTGGTTTATCCTTATTTATATTCATACAATAGTTGTCTAGTAATATTTTTTTCATAGTGTTGAGAGTATTTTCTAACTCAGCGCCACTCGTAGCTAATATAGCTATGTCATCCGCAAATCTCAACATGCTTACATTTTCACCTTGAATCTGTAATTTCAATTGCACTTGCTCCTTCACTTCGTTCATCACTTCTTCTATATACAAATTGAAAATCAATGGTGATAGTGAGCATCCTTGTCTCACCCCTCTTCTAGTTTGTGCTTCTCCTTTTTGACCCTCTATTTCTATTATTGCGGTTTGATTGTTATATAATTCATATATTATTCTCCTATTCTTGAAATTAATTCCTACCTTTTTCAAAATCGCAAACATCCTCCCAATCAACATTATCGAATGCTTTTTGTATATCTACAAAACCTATACAGGGTGGTCCATCTGAAGTGATATAGTCAAATATCTCGGAAACTAGTGGAGATGGAAAAAAATGTTCCAGATATAAAGTTTAGGGTTCTAAGGGGGAAGTATTATGCTGACCTTGAAAAATTCCTCAGGGGTCATTTTGAAGATCATTTAGGGGTCAAGATGTTTTTTTTAAATAGGACCCCCATTTATCATGGCATGGGAAAGCTGGTTTCAAACCCTTTACGAAACACTGGTCATGGACCCCTTTCCGCCCATTGGGGTGCAAGGTATGGACCGTCGAAGTTATTGATGAACTACTCTTAGCGCTACCCAGGAACAACGACGTAGACGTGGTAGTTCTCTGTTCCCTCCGGAGTGCTTGATTATTGTGAGTCCCCTTGCCTCTCACATGTGGGGTGCTTGATTATTGTGAATCCCCTTGCCTCTCACATGAGGGGTGCTTGATGCTGTTACAATAATTGCTCGAAGTTACCTCCCTCTGCCTGGATACATGATCCCAGTCTCCGCCGAAAATTTGTAACCGTCTTCAGAAACACTGATCGCGGTATGTTGGCACAAACAGTGCGGATGCGATCGATCATGTCCTCCCTCGTTGTTGGTTGGGCCTTGAATACTTCGTCTTTCAGAAATCCCCACAAGAAAAAGTCGGAAGATGTCAAGTCGGGTGAGCGTGGAGGCCACGCAACTGGCCCACCTCGTCCCATCCACCTTCCCGGGGAATGATGATCAAGGTATTCTCTCACGATCAATGCGTAACGGGGTGGCGCTCCATCTAGTTGGACCCACATTCTCTGCCTTGTTTGTAAATCCAGATCCTCAAGCAAACCTGGTAAATGATCCGCCAGAAATTCTAGAAACATGGGGCCGTTCAAAGTGCCGTTGAAAAAATGTGGACCGACTAAATAGCCAATGACGATCCCGCACCACACATTCACGCTCCAACGATGTTGGTTGTCGATTGCTCGATACCAATGCGGATTAACATCCGACCAGTAATGAGAGTTCTGTCTATTCAAATGCCCAGTGCTCTGGAAAGATGCTTCGTCGGAGAACATTACGTAGTCGAAGAATTGAGGATCGTCAACCAGCCTTGCTCGTGCCCAGTTGCAGAATCTAATTCGAAGTCTCATGTCGTTTGGATTGAGAACTTGAGTTAACGTAATGTGGTATGGTCGATATTTGACATGCTTCAAGATTCTCAAAGCAGTAGTCCGGGGTATACCAGTTATTTGTGCCAACCATCTGCTATTAACATGAGGGTTCAAGTGGATAAGTCCCAATATGGTGAGTGCACGGATATCATTCTCATCGTACCGGTGATGTCTTAGATCTCGCTGCAATACTCCTCGTCGAGCCCTCAATTCGAGTCGATGGATAGTCGTGGGGTGTGCGATGCGGCGATCGGGACACCGATCCCGGTAAACTCTTGCGGCTTCGTTGTAATTATTGTGACATGAGCCAAGCACAAGCATCATATCAATAATTTCAGAGGGTGGATAGTGATTCATTTCTTCGATTGAATCGAATGGAATAAATTGATAAATGTAGATGATTGTATCCAAAGGAGAAGAACGATTGTGATGGTCTCAGTTTAGAACCAGTGTTGAAATGATCACGTATTTCCGTAATTATCCACATGACCAACCATAATAAACAGAAATTCGATGTTTCTGTTTGGTTATGTATTCTTGTTCATCGCTTTTCTCCGAAGATCGGGACTGATTTCAATGCAGATTAGAGTTAATTTCATTGGAAAAAAAAAACGTAAACATAGACAAACGGGAACACTGAGTCTCTGCTTATTATGGTTGGCAGTAATGTGCACGATTTATTACGATTATTGCGTTTCAAATCGGATAAATTATTCCATTTGATTCAATGAGGGTTATAAATGGGTATCGACTCTCAAAAACTGTTGAAAGGTTGCTGGAAACATTGGAAGTGTTGACCATACCACATAACGTCAATTAGGATGCACATTCGAACGGATACAAAAATCCTTCGAGCTTCCAGAGAATTCACCAAAGAGAGTTACACTGTAAAAAATTTCTTTGTAAATTTACCAAAAAAATTTGGAAGTTTTTCTGTGAATGAGGGAGGACATGATTGATCGCATCTGCACTGTTGATGCCAACATACCAGGATTATGTATCCAGGCAGAGGGGGGTAACTTCGAGCAATTATTGTAACAGCATCAAGCACCCCTCATGTGGGAGGCAAGAGGACTCACGATAATCAAACACTCCGGAGGGAACAGAGAACTACCACGTCCACGTCGTTGTTCCTGGGTAGCGCTAAGAGTAGTTCATGAATAACTTCGACGGTCCATACTTCGCACCCCAATGGGCGGAAAGGGGTCTATCGCCAGTGTTTCGTAAAGGGTTTGAAATGAGCTTTCCCATGCCATGATAAAAAAATGGGGGTCCCATTTAAAAAAACCTTCTTGACCCCTAAATGACCTTCAAAATGACCTCTGAGGGATTTTTCAAGGTCAACATCATACTTCCCCCTTGGAACCCTGAACTTCTTATCTGGAACATTTTTTTCCATCTCCACTAGTTCTCGAAATATTTGACTATATCACTTCAAATGGACCACCCTGTATACACAGACTTTTTGAACTCTAGACTTTTCTCTACTACGGTTCTGAGTGCTAATATTGCTTCCCGCGTTCCCCTATTTTTCCTAAAACCGAACTGATCTTCTGCTAATCCACTCTCTATTTCATCCTCTATTCTCCTGTATATCACTTTTGTTAGTATTTTCGAGGCATGTGAAGTTGAACTAATCGTTTTGTAGTTCTCGCATTTGTCTGCTCCTTGTTTTTTGGGAATGGCGACAATTTTATTCTTCTGGAAATCTTTCGGTACTTCGCCTATTTCGTACATATCTCTGACCAATTCAAACAGTGCGTCACGAGTTCTCTGACTGGAGGCTTTGATAAGGTCCACACTTATGCCATCTATTCCTGGCGCTGTATTATTTTTCAATTCTTTTAAAGCCCTGTCGAATTCTGATCTCAAAATTGAATCTCCCAATTCTTCTTCATCGACATCTTCCTCCCTCTCTAAAAATCCTATATTATCGCTTTCTTTATACAGATCTTCCAAATGATTAATCCATTGTTCTATTTTTTCCTCCGTTCTTATCAATTGTCCCCCTAGAGAATCCCCTATTATACCAAGGATAAAATAATAACTACGCATATTAGAGATTTTTTCAATTTTATACATATTTGTGACTAATGAAAGTGAAAATTCACGTGTAAAACTAATATTCAATTAATAAAACCTCCTTGTAATCATCTAAAATTGTCTCCATTTATATACAACTCGTAAAGAATCTTCTTATCTTTTTGAAAATAGTGATAATGTTTTCTACAGAGCCATAAAATCAAAGAAATATGACTACTGAATTCTTCTAATGAAGGATTCATGAGGTTGGGTGATAATATTTATGTTTGAATTGTATTACTTCCATAATGCACCAGTAAGTTAATTCAATGAAAGTATAATAATTCAAATATAAATACTCTTGTTTATCTTCATGAATCCTTTATTAGGAAAATTCGTTAGTTATTCTCTAATTTTATACATTTGTAACGTACTTATCTCCATTTAATAAAGACAAGCAAATTGTATGTGAGTTACATACAAGTGATAACAATTTCAAACGGGTCAGAATAGGTTTCATGTGATGAATATCATTGTTATACATTACTTCTTATTTCCACACTTGGAATTTCTAATTATATTATTCAAAACTTTGTATCAAATTGAAAAAAATAAAATAGTGTTATATCTAATATGTATAGTAATCATTTCAACTTAAACAGTGAAATTAGTACGTCTGTTATTGGAATTTATCTCAAGAAAGAATTCGAAAATTTGTTGATGAAAACCATGTATCTATGGAAGATGATTAAAAATTGAGTAAAACATAAACATTTATGACTTCCCAAAAAGGTTATTCAGTTTACAAAAATTATCTTTGTTGAAAATATACTATTTACTGTGTACGTCAGAAAAAAGGAATACATTTTTATTGATATAGAAAGACAAAACAAATACTGAAAAATATTTCTGTAGAAGGTGGGTATGTTTTGACCTCTGAACTGTTTATCTCATCATTGAATAACCAAGTCAACATTAAAGATGTAAAACAAATCATGATGATAACTTAATCAGTATCAGTTATCTGAAACATTTTTCAATGTGAGAGTTTTGAACATAGTGAAAAAATAATAGCAAATATCAACTGAACTTATTCTGTGGATAAGAATAATTATTCTTCAAACAGTGACAAAAGAAAAGAAAGAATGAATATTGAAAGAGGTTGTTTATTTGGAACCTTTTTTTAGTCATAAAATATCCAATTGTGAGAAGTTATAATACATGTCTCTAGAATATTGTTTTCAACCTGCTGAAAGTTTTCAATGAAAATCAATACAAATCTACAAATTTTTAATAATATATCGTTATTAAACAATAAGAAACCATTGGCAAAAGAGTTTCTCATAATTTTTATTTTTTTTTCATAATTGTTCTTCATAATTTTTCATCATTTTTAATCATTTTTGTACATAATCTCATGATTTCTCCAGACATTAGCAATCCCTTTGATTAATGAGATTTAATACAAACTTTGCAACGATAAATAACTATTTGGCACTTGTTAAAATCCGTTGACACCCATTGGAATCAGTTGAATAATTGTAATTTAATGGGAATTTAATAGATTTGAATGAAAATTACTGTTGCAAAAATTGTATCAAATTTCATGGTAATTGTTTAGTTTGACAGCTCCAACGACCAAACCAAACCAAACAATTATCGTTGGAGCCGTTGAACTAAACAATTACCTTAAATTTTTAATTATTACGTAAGGATCCCCACATAACAATTCATATCTTGAAGATCTCTCAAGACAAGTTTAAGATGTCTTATGCAGCACCAAAAGATATGTTTGAGATGTCTTAAACAGTCGTTACTTCTAAAAGATATCTAAAAAGTATCTTTGAGAAGATCTCAAACTTGTCTTCTGGGAGATATGTTTTAGATGTCTTTTAGATATCTTTCAGAACTAAGAACTGTTCTAGATATCTAAAAGATATCTTTTGGTGTTGCATAAGACATCTTAAACTTGTCTTGAGATATTTTCAAGACATGGATTCTTGAGTGGAAAAATTCCAGTAAACACAAAGAAGAAGACTCTCCTTTCAGAGCCCTTTAAGGGTATCCCGTAGAAGCTGAAGTTACTAGATCTTTCTACCCAAAATACTCGAAGATGACTGAATAAAATTAATCAAAACAACCAGCCAGACCTTCTGTTGATATGGAAGAAGGTCTGGCTGGTTGTTATATTCCATTCTATTGAGTCATCTTTGAGTATTTTGGGAAAAACAATCTAGTAATTTCGGCTTCTACGGGATACCCTTAAGGGGATACTAGTGCCGGGACGCTAGCCATTTCGTATTGACTAGTTTATTCAAAAAGAACTGGATCAATTCGTACAAACCAAGTTTCTAAAGATTCCTCATGGCTTACAGAATCTTTGGAAACTCAGTTTGGATGAATGTATTCAATAGTTTTTGAATAAACTGGCCAATACGAAATGGCTAGCGCCCCGGCACTAGTATCCACTTAAGGCTAACCAATGTCCAACCAGAAGATATCTTTGAGGACTCTAAAAGAAGGCTCTTCTTTTCTGTATTTACTGGGAACCATAGGAAACATTGATCTTTATCGTTTTTTATTGGGAACTGTTAGCAGGGCACTCTTTTAACTAAAAAGAAAGCAAAAAAACACATATTTTTATTAATTTACACTTGAGTGATAAATAAATAGTTGAATGTGAATTAAAAAAGGTTGTGTTTAGAGATACACTGATCTGTCTTCAACTTTCAAATTTGAGACCCATGAAATTTTCAAATTCTTGTGAACACAGTGAATCCTGAAAGCATTATCAACTGATAAACGAAAATTTTCTTTGTCTCAAATTTTAAAAGTTCGAGAAACCCCAGTAAACAAACATCACTCAAGTCGGAAAAAGTCACTTTTAATTTAGAGCTCTTAGAGTTGACCAATGTCCAACTAAAAGGTATCTTGGTCGACTTTAAGAGCTCTAAAAAGTGACTTTCTTCATTTTTTTGTTTACAGAGATATGAAAATTATCCCCTGGCTTGAATTCAAGGAGTTTATCAGTCGAGGAATTCTAACAGAATGAGTTTAGTTTCGTTTGGAAACAAAATCGAACCAATAAAAAGAAGAACAAATCCCAAGTCTAAACTCCCTGGAATTTTATAATCGAAACATGAAAAATTCCGCGTGTTTATATAATCCCTGAAGGATTCAAAGTGTCCACGAGAATTTTGAAAATTTATTGTGTATTAAATTAAAAAATTGGAAGCAGACCAGCGTGTTTCTAGACACAGCCATAAAAAAATACCATCAACAGTGCATTGAACTGAAAAGAACTTTAACATAAATAAATGGGCATGAGTCATGTGATGACCATGACTATGCAACAATTAACTTCATCGATTTATATCAAAAAGATTACAATTGAAATTAATGAAAAGACTTTGAACTGTTATCGATTGAGATTTTAATTACAGTTCAATTTACATTATTACTGGACACTAGATGAAAAAAGTACTTTTTTTTGCAACTTTTCAAAAATTCATCACTAATAATTTAATATTTATTTTTCATTTTCACAAAAATATAATTTTGTACCAAAATATTATAATAAAATCGGGTAAAATGTACAATAGAGGAATATCATTTTTTAACAATTCTACGGAAAGAAAATGATACTAATATAATTAGAAACCATTATAAATCAGAATTTTTAATTCTTTTGATCTTTGACAGTACATATTCATTCATACTACTTGTTGTACAGTTAATAATTACCTTAAGCATTTTGAAGAATTGACGATCGTCGAATGAGATAAAGTAAGATCAGAAAGAACCACCCGTGACGAATGACTACGAGGTAATAATCTCAACACTTCGTTGAAGACTGAAAGAATTTTTATAAAACTGCACAAAATAAATTATCTACTTGAACATTGACCCACGTGCAATTTACTTTGCCTTGACCAATCCGGCAATGAATTATAGGGTGTAAAAACTGAAAAATATCACTTTTAGATATGACTATGATTTTTACGATAAAAAACTCAGTAAAACGTGGTAAAACGGAACGAAAGAGTGACAAGAAGACTGATTACAGCCTCTAAATTCGTTTCGGTACGTACGTTTCGTGTCGTGAAGAAAAGGAGGATAAGGCTAACCTCCCATGGACCGGCGGAATGACTTTAAACCAATCGCATTCCCAATTTCCTTTAGAGCGTTCTATCAGAAATCTATAAAAAATTGTGCATTGGTTCAATTTTCATTCCACCGGAACGAATTCCGGTCCATGGGAGGTTAGCCTCAGTAATCCGTATTTTTTGCACTAAATGTCGGTATTTCATTCCATTTCATTCTGATGGAATATGAACGATTTCCAAGAATCTCATTGGCTCAAAACTAGAACTTCCTGCTGATTCCCTGAAAAGTTGCAAAATGGCGTCAATTTGTTAATGCGAAAATCGCCCTCTTATGTACATTATCGGAAACACATGTGTTCCATGTGTTTATGCTTGCCCATTGTCGTCTGCTAGAATTGTCGAGGTTAAATGATTTGTTGAATGTTCAAATCATAATTTTATATATTCTTTAATTCAGCATTATGCATAAAAAGTTGTTGATGTTGTGAAATTGCGAATTAAAATGCAAGTCCAACGATCACATGATTTATTACGAATATACTCACGTTATAAATATTGTTTAAATAAATGTTCTAATCAACGTCTCAATGGTATGTTTAATAATAAATAATATATCAAACTTTTAAAAATATGACAAATATCTAATACGTATCCATATCCTCTAGATTTTCCAAATACTTTTCAATTACAAGATATTGAAAAAAACTGGTATGATGTATGGCAGAAGAATCACTACTTTATTCCGAAAGCGAAGAGCGCAGATGTTCTTAACATGATTTTACCTCCTCCTAATGTCACAGGAGTTTTGCATTTAGGTCATGCTCTAACTGCTACAGTACAAGACGTTTTAGCAAGATGGCATGTACAAAATATATACAACATATTTAAATACCATTATTACTAGGACTATAGATAAAATAATGATGCTTTGTTTTTTAATTGTGCGATATTTTCACGAATAGGCACAGAATGAAAGGTGGTTCTGTGCTGTGGATCCCAGGCTTGGATCATGCAGGAATCGCAACTCAGGCTATAGTAGAAAAATATCTTCAGAAAACACAAAATCTCTCCAAAGATGATATGGAACGAGAACAGTTTATATCCATGATATGGAATTGGAAAAGCCAAAAAGAAAACGTTATCAAGGATCAATTGAAAGCTTTAGGTGCAAGCGTTGACTGGTCTCGAGAATATTTCACTCTAGATGAGGTATTCAAAAGAATAACTATTTTTTAATGTCCTCAATCATATTAGGATTATTATTGACAATGTTATTTTATCATTGACATTTACAGAACCTCAGTAGAGCGGTAACAGAAGCATTTGTTGTATTTAATGAAAGAAATATGTTATATAGAGATAAAGCATTGATAAATTGGTCTCCAGCTTTACGAAGTACAATATCAGAGATTGAAGTCAATTCTGTGACGATTAGTGGTAAAACAGATATGGCGATTCCTGGTTATAAGAACAAAATCTCATTCGGTCAAATATTTGAAATTGCTTTTCAATTGAGAAATTCCAGTAAGATTCAATGTTTTTTTTTTCCGAAAATAAATTATAACGAATCACAATGATTGATATGTACATCTTGTTTTTTAGATGAAGAAATAGTTATAGCTACCACCAGGCCAGAAACTTTGTTCGGAGATGTAGCTCTCGCGGTTCATCCAGATGACGCAAGATATAATTCTCATATCGGTCAATACGTTTGGCATCCTCTTAGAAAAGTTGCTATACCAATCATAGCAGACCCTTCAGTGGATAAAACATTTGGCACAGGTGGCGTTGATAAATTTATCATCGAGTTTCAAGTATTGTTATTGGTTAATTAATAGAATAATTAACCTTTTTAGGTGCAATGAAAATCACTCCTGCTCATGATCGTTTTGATTACAATGTCGCAAAAAATCACAAACTGGAGATAATTAACGTTATAGATGAGTACGGAAAGTTAACAGCTGTTGCTAAAGAATTTCAGGTATTTATTTATACGTTTGAAATTGATGGAATTGTAATAAATCTAATAGAAGTCAATTATACGTAGGGTTTGCCAAGGTTTACAGCACGTCATCAGATTATCAATGAATTGTCTAATCAAGGTATATTGAGAAGCGTTAAAGATCATTCTATGATGATTCCCTTGTGTTCAAGATCCGGCGATGTTGTTGAATATTTATTGAAAGAACAATGGTTTGTGAAATCCAAAAATATGGCAGAATCAGCGATAAAAGCCGTTCAAGAGGGTTTATTGAAACTTGATCCAGTTATTCATGAAAATTCGTGGTTTAAATGGCTAGAGAATGTAAGGTAAGGTTTTGAAATTGATCAAAAAGTTGTGTTTCTCATAAATGTAAAAATTGGTATTGTTTTAGAGACTGGTGTGTCTCAAGACAGTTATTGTGGGGTCACCGTATCCCAGCTTACAGTATTAAAATTAACGACAATGTTGAATGGATAGTTGCTCGATCTCAAAAAGAAGCAGAACTCATGGTGTTTAATAAATATGGATCCAATGTAACATTACAACAAGATAATGATGTTTTAGATACATGGTTTTCATCTGCGCTTTTACCGTTCTCTGTGATGGGATGGCCTGAAAAAGTTTGTGACTTGTTAAATCAACACTTCTTTTTAATATCATGAATATTAATTGAACATAAATCACTTCTCAGACTCAAGATTTGAAAAATCATTATCCTTTAACGCTAATGGAAACTGGACATGATATTTTATATTTTTGGGTAGCAAGGATGGTCATGTTGGGATTAGAACTAACTGGTGAATTACCTTTCAAAGTATATACTCTTTTATTTGTGAATCCATTTAACTTCACAGTGATATTTTTGAAAAAACGAAAAATATTGAGAAAAAGAAAGTAATTATTGGGGAATGTTATTAGGAAGTCTTGCTGCATGGTGTTCTGTGCGATGCTCAAGGGAGAAAAATGTCTAAGAGTTCGGGAAATGTTATTTCTCCTGAAAATGTAATTCACGGAATCACGTTAGAGGTGAATTACATTGAAATTTAAGGTTAAATCGTTGTCATATTATTCGCAGGTCTTGAGTTTAATGATATATTATATTTTTAGGGTCTCAAGAATCAAGCGAAAGAAAGTCACGAGACTGGTATACTAAGTAAAGAAGAATTAAAGAGAACAGTAGTTATGAACTCTAAATTATTTCCAAATGGAATACCAGAATGTGGTGCTGATGCATTACGTATGACATTGTGTTCCCGAAATATTAGAAGTTTGTATCCATAAAGCATTTTTGAAACGAATAAACCAAATAAATTTTATTTCTTCAATATTTTTATAGATAATAACGTCAGTTTTGATGTCGCCGAATGCCAAACTAATAAATTCTTTTTCAATAAAATATGGCAAGCGAGTAAATACGTTTTACTCATGACGGATTCAGAAAAATATGAAGTTCCGAAAGTTTTGAGTACATTGGATCATTGGATTCTAAGTCGCTTGTCTTTGATGGTCAGTACCGTGAACGAATCATTCAAAAACAGAAATCTACATAAAGCGGTAGAGGCGATAAAGCAATTTGTATATTATGAATTTTGTGATTTTTATCTGGTAAGGAGTTCATATTTATTTAATTATTGATCATTAAATCGAAGTTTAATTATGTTGAATTATGAAGGAAGGTACAAAATATGGTTTTAAAAGCGGGGACCCAGACATCGCGTTAGGTCATAAGCATACTTTGATCAAATGTATAGAAGTTGCATTGAGAACTATGGCACCTATAGCACCTTTTGTTGCTGATGATTTGTATTCTAGATTATCTAAAAAGTTACCAACATTTCCATCATTTGTTTCCCTAATGGAAGCCCCTTATCCAATATCAGATGAGGTAAGATCCTACTTTACTGAATACTTTTTCATCATATTTATCTACTTTTTTGTTGCAGTTTGATTCTTTAAGAAATCAGTTGTTAGAGGTAGAAATGAGCAAAGTTATTGATGTAATTTCAAATATTAGGAGGTCGATGGCTAATATTAGTAGAAAATCAAATCCCGAAGGTACAGGAATGTGACAAAACTTCATCAGTATGAATAAAAACCTGTATAACTGGTTTTGTTTTTTTTTCAGTTCATGTTATCACAGAAGACAATCAAGACTTTGATGTATATAATGATAATATCAATATGATGAAAGGAGCTAGTAAAATTTCAAATTTATCTGTATTTTTAAGACACGATTATGTACAGCATGAAGGAAGTGTGAGCGATCTCGATAATCCTGAATATTCTTTGTATTATGTGATTCAGGTAATCTCCATATTATTACAATTCATCAATTTGGTTGAAAGTAATACTTATCATTTATCTAATTAACAGGATTCAAAAATAATGGAACAAGTAAAAAACAAAATAAATCTCAAGAGCTCAAAGTCGAAAACTACTCATACTCCATCGAATGAAAATATCAAGGAAAAAGCAAAAGTTAGTGTAATAATGAAATAATTTTGATCAATAATTAATGTGCTTTAATCTAATTTTGTTTGCTAGGTCTGACTTCAAAACTAGGAAAACAGCACAAATGGCTTTCTGTTTATAAAACATAAATTTTGTAAATAAATTTTTTTAATGTAACAGATTTTCATTGATTAAAGGAAATTGAAATAAAATTTCTATTTACAATATTGATTCTTTTACTTTCATTATCATTATACATCAATAAAAAAACGAAACAATTACAATTTCAAAATTCAGTCTACTTCCATTTTTTCCTCACTATCAGAGTCATCATTATCATCATCATCTTCATCATCATCATCATTTTCATTGTTCTCATCATCTGAACCTGAACTATCAGATTCAAACCACGGTTGAGAAGATGAATCATCAGAAATTATAGTATTCCATTCATCCAATTTACGACAATCTTGAAAAAAAAAAGTAGATATCAAGATCAATACATAATTTTGAAATAAAGATAGATGAAATTCACTTACCTAAAGAATAAAAATCAGAAAGAGTGTATTGCCGATCCTCATCTTCGAACATTCCACCATATAAATATAAAATATTATGTTTCACTGCAAGTCCAGGATTTATTCTTGGAGATGGAACAAATATATTTTCCACTAATTTTCCTTCTACACATGCATTTGTCGTTGGAGCTGGTCCAACTGTCACCTGCATAAATGTTATTCAATATTAATCTCAACCTCTTTGAGGTACTATCATGAGCACAGAGAGGAAAAAGGAATTTGTATAAAATTAAATCTTACAGTGAATATTCCATCATCATCTACGATTGTTGATTTTGCGGATGCAGAGGTCTCTGGTGCTAAATTTTCTTCAACTTCTTCCTCATCATCGCTATCATTCGCATCATCCTCATTGGTATTTTCTTTTAATTTTCTCCTTCTCCGTTTTTCCGTTGCAGACTTTTTGCCACAAAGATTCACTATGAAAATACCGAAGTTATTACAACATATTGATATAACTTGTTCAACATAATTACACAGTTACCAGTGTGCCATTGAAATTTTTCTAGATCAAGCGCTAAAAGATCATTGAAAAATGTTCCTTGAAGATCTTCTTCGCTGTCCTCTATATCAAAAACTCCTCCAAATATGTAGGCTAAGTTGGATTGAACGAGAACTCCTGAAGAACTACACCGTGGTGAAGGTTTGATACCCATCTGTTTTACGGCAACCCATTTCCATTTTAAACCACTTTGATCATTTTCTGAAACAAATATTACATACACATTATTGGGAATTATGTTATCAAGTTAAAAAAATCAGAATAAATTAAAGATTTGAATTACTGTCGGGGGTTAACAGAAACATATCGCTATGAACATGTCCTGCATCAACATTTTTCTTCACTCTTTCTTTACTGTATCCACCGTAAACAAGAAGTTTATGATCTGGTGTGGGTAAAACTATACATCCTGAACGTGGAGCAGGTGGATTTCCTAAAATCAAATATAATATTCTGTGCAAAACAATTCTATAATTTATATAGCGAAAATTATGGAATAATAAGTTTTACCAGAAGCTTCAATTTTATGCCATGTATAAGTTTCAAGATTGAATATATGTACATCGTTAAAATATTTATAATCTCGAAGATTGTCGTGAAATCCTCCAAATACGAATAATTGTTTTTTAAAATGAATCATTCTGTGTCCACTTCTGGCACATGGACCCCCAGGAGATCTAAAATGGATAAAGTATTAAAATTTTCAGACATTTAAAAAATTTAATTTTACATACAAATGGAATGAAACATACGTAATTTTCTCCCATTTCTTTTCTCCTAATCGAAAAACCCACAAATCTTTGTAATGATAAAATTGTGATTCAGATGGACTTGAAAATTCTCCACCAAAAATCCATAATTCTCCTTTATTTGTGGTAGTTACAATTGTTTGGTGACCGCATCTCGGTGGAGGAGCACCTGGAGCTTTTACAACTGTCCAGTCTTTTTTATTCAAGTTGTAAAAGAACATATCACCATACACAAATGTCTAAAAATTCATAAGTCATTTTTATTTTGATTATAAAAAACAACTGCTGGTTCAAAAGTATGTTTTTTTTTTGAATAATATTATAAGGTCATCAATACCAGTATGAGATCAATTTACTATCTGGGTGAACAGAATCAATAGTATCAGCTTTTAATGTATATCTATTCAATGACTAATAAAACTTTAGCAATTTCTGTATCAGCAGTTGATTTTTAAACATTTTCAATTGCTAGCATCTCCTTGAAAATCATAATTCCCTATTGATGTAGAAATTATTCCATTCTCGAAGAAGAATCATAGAGATTCCTAGGTACAGCTTTAATTCTTGTTCCGTTTATCTGTATTTACTATGAATCCCTTTCTGGGGTAATACGATGATGAAATTCGAATTGACTTACCTCTCGCCCATCGTGAAATTCACCACCAAACAAAATTAATTCATCTTTGAAAGGATGTGGAGTGAGAGTGAAATTCACTCTACGCGAAGGTGGATTGACGACTGCTTCTACAACTCTCTGTCTACGTGCTTCTTCTTTTTCAATTTGTGCAACAACTTTCTCGATATCATCCTATATTTATTGAAAAATTTGAAATTGAATATGAATTACATTGACAATAATAGTTTTTTTTTCAAATATATATATATATCAAAAAGTGGAACTGTCACTTCGATCTAACCTCTCCGAGAGCGGCAAGTTCTTTCTTTTGCTTGGCAGTTAATTTTTTCTCGGTTTTGAGGGCCGTCTTTTCAGCTCCACTGACTTTCTTCTTATTTTTGTCCTTTTTACCCATTTTCAATTGAAAAATAACTTTAAACAATCGCTTAACCTTATTTTAAATCATGCTTTCGCTCTAATCCATGTGAGTAAACACTTGGAAAAGATTTATTGCGCGTGCGTAAATGAAATTCATTTTAATAATCTTGCATCTACATTCGAATGTATTGTTTATTTAATGTATGAATTTATTTTATCCTATTCTCGTTATATCAAAGAAAACAATCTCTTTCAAATTTTGTAACTTGGATGATAAAAATTTCGTTGGATATTGATAATACTTGGAAAGTAACAATTATCATATTCCGAAAGCGATTATTTGGGTCTTTAAAACAGAGTGAGTTCTATGTTTCAATTTGATTCTCAATTTGCGCGCGTCTGTCAACATACGCTGTGATTGGTCGGTTGGTTAATTGTTGGATTGGACATTGTTGGTGCAGTATGTACGTGCACAAGTGCGTAGTCTCGTGGACTCACGCACATATATGGTGCGAGTTGCACGGATCAATTTTAATACACAATCTCGTGAGTTGTACATTAATTTGTGTACCGTGTATAAATTACAAAATATTTTGTGCGGGTGTACGATGTAACGATTGATGATGTATTCAGTGCGGAATACATTGATGTAATCAAATTCTTTTAGTGCTGCCTTGAAGAAGAAGAAGAGAGATTGTTATGTGTGTAGTAGTGTCGTGGAAATATGGTTATAATTAGTATATGACGACGAGGCTTTTTGGAGTACGACAAAACTGCCACTCCCCCACCTGCCTTATTTATAGATCATTCTTAACTTATTGAAGAAATTATAACATTTCTATAAAAAAATGGAGGATATTTTTCAATGGTGTCGCGAAGGAAATGCCATGCAAGTACGTGTTTGGCTGGATGATACTGAACATGACATGAATCAAGGGTAAATACATATACATGATATTTCCTTTTTTGGAAAAATACTGGTTTTTATCTCAAATCTCGCTGTGCCCAGGTTTTTGTTATTCACCGAAGCTGTCATTAACGTTGTTCGGATACGATAATAATTCTTTCAATTGAGAAGACTTTTTTGATTTCGTCTTCAAATTACACTGATTATTTGTTCTGTAAATAATTTTTGAATACAAAATTTCAAAATTTAATTTTCATATTTCAATCGTTTATCAAAAACTATGGGTACACTGTAAAAAATCATTATTGTAAATTACCCACTCCAAATGGGGAAAATCACAGTCTTTCGTGAAAATACTGTGCTCATCGTAGGGAAAATACTTCTTTTCTATTGTAAAAGTCCTACGCTCAGCGTTGTAATATCACAGAATCTTGCAAATTCTTCATGCTTAGCGTTGGTCATAAAGTTATCTACTCTAAGCATGAAGATATTACAGGATTTTGTGAAATCACAAATGTTGGTTGTAAAAGTCCTATGTTCAGTATAGGGAATTTACAATTTTTCCAGTGAATGTCCTATGCTGAACGTAGGTAAAAATACAAGAGATTTCTTTTACAGTGTAGCTGTCATTGTATTGTAAAAGTTGAGACATTTATATTTGACACAGATTTTGAATTATTATAACAAACATACTTATCAAATTTTATGATATTTTGTAAATCAATTTATCCATAATATTATGCAAAATTATTCTTAACATGAGTTTTGATATAGTTTCTTGAATTGAACAGATTATTGTCATTTCATTTTACAGGGATGATCATGGATTTAGTCCACTTCATTGGTGTTGCAAAGAAGGCCATTTGAAATTAGCAGAATTATTGGTTAGTAGAGGAGCACGTATCAATGCTACCAATAGAGGAGACGATACGCCGCTTCATCTTGCCTCAGCTCATGGACATAAAGAGATTGTTCAATTGGTAAAATGATGCTTTTATCAAGAAACAAGTTTTAATTACATATCATTCTCTTCTATCGACATTTCTTACTTACAGTTGTTGAGAAATCGAGCAGACGTGAATGTTACAAATGAACATGGAAATACTGCTCTGCATTATGCTTGTTTTTGGGGTGATCAGGCAGTTGCAGAAGAATTAGTAGCCGCCGGTGCTCTAGTCTCTATCGCAAATAAAGATGGTGATACTCCTTTGGATAAAGCAAAAGGTTTATTGGCAAAAAGATTACACGGTATGTTATATTAATTTCAAAATTCTGATAATCTGTACCCTTCAACTTTTATAATGTATTCTTCATCAGACTTGGCAGTTGAATATGGACAAGACCTGAAGAAAATACAATTTAAAGACCAAAGTTGGTTGGGACTAAAAACTAGAAGTCGTGATGCAACACTTTCAAGACATAAAGGCATCAACATGACAGATCTCTCTCTGCACACTCATTTAGCCAGCAGTCCAAGTGGAGAGACTTGGCGGGGTCGTTGGCAGAATAATGACATCGTTGCTAAAATTTTGAATGTTCGTGAATGCACAGCGCGAATTTCGAGAGACTTCAACGAAGAATTTCCTAAATTGCGAATATTTTCTCATCCAAATGTTCTTCCGGTACTTGGTTGCGTCAATCAACCTCCTCAGTTGGCAACGGTGTCGCAGTACATGCCACGTGGGAGTTTACACAGACTTTTACATGGAGGTACGGGTGTCGTCGTTGATACAGCTCGAGCACTTAGATTGGCTCTCGATGTTGCTAGGGCTATGGCTTTTCTTCATGGTTTGGATAGACAAAATAGATGTAGGTTTCATCTCAACAGCAAACACGTCATGGTAATGCAATTTTTATTTCATCAATACATACATCTTAAAGAATACCAAAGTTCATTCTTGTAAGTAAAGTTTCACACTTGACCCCATTATTAGATCGATGAAGATTTAACAGCGCGGGTAAACATGGCAGATTCGAAATTTTCTTTCCAAGAAGTAGGAAGAATTTACGAGCCTGCATGGATGTCGCCCGAAGCTCTGAGCAAACGTCCTGCGGATATAAATCTTGAAGCCAGCGACATGTGGAGTTTTGCAGTTCTATTGTGGGAATTGGCTACCAGAGAAGTCCCTTTTGCCGACCTTTCGCCAATGGAATGTGGAATGAAGGTTAATAATTGTTTTTACTCAATTTATTTCATTCATGCAATAATTGAATAATAATTAATTACTTTGGTGGCTGTAGATTGCATTGGAGGATCTACGGGTCAGTATACCGCCCGGAATATCACCGCATCTTGCTAAACTAATTCGAATTTGCATGAACGAAGATCCAGGAAAACGTCCATCCTTTGACATGGTTGTACCGATTCTAGATAAAATGAAACGTTGAAGCATTGTACCCCTTCGATCTGTGGTTTACAGCCAATAACAATGAAAGAGCACTGTTTTTGGTACCTGCTTTGGATCTTCCAAGATGAACAATTATATATCTATAAATCATTCCCAAAAATAAAAAAAATTATTGATTACACGTATATTACGAAAACAGAACGAATCTCACTTTGTATCTTGTTGTATGGCCTAAAAGTCTTTTATAATTATCACAAAAACATATTTTTGTAATATTGTTACACCGAACGAACGAAATAGAAAACCTACGTGCCTCAAATTAATATTAAATTTTGCATACTGCCATGTATCTTTTCAATGTATTAGTTTTTAAATTGTATTTATATACAGCTTATGCAACTAAGTCACTCGATTTTGCTTGTACTTTTTTTAGATTCTTTTTTAATCTTATGGTAAGTGTTTGTTATATACTATATATGAACTTTATTTTGTCATAGTTGATGTTTTAACATTTATTAATAGTTAACGCTTAATCGAATGTATGAAAAAACTAAAATTCCATGTTTTATATGATATTGTATGATTTGGACTGATGGAATAAATATTTATCCACTAATTTCGAAGTGAACAATTTACTGCTGTAACAATTTGATCGAGAATCACTGGAATTTTCAAAGATTTTTAGAAAGAGTTATTCAAAATTTTTCAACCTTCTTTCAAAGTTTTTCACTAAGATTTAGAATTTCGCAGTGAAATTCAAATTCTTGAAATATTGTAAGAACCGCAAGAGATAGGAAAAAAAGCGGTGAAAACAGAGAAAATCTCATGATAATTTCTCCTTCAAATGCGTGTTTTGTACGATTTTCGATATAAATTATACAAAAATTCTGTATTTAATTTTTATATAAAACCTTGTACTGTATATGTAATTCTTATTACATTTTTTAGTGTATTTATGCAAAATTTATTGAATCGTGAACATTCATGAATTTGATCGAACAAAAAAATCTTATGTCGTTGAAGTTTGAATCGTTGATGGAAATGCATTTATAAATCAAAGATAAAAATACTAAAGCGCGAATATCTCCACTTTCTCTGATAACTTATCTAACCAATATATTTTGTTTAGGAGAATCGATTTGAACACATTGACTGATTCCGAATGAGATATTTTCATCTTGATTGTGAATTTATTGCGATAAACGATTCAGACTGCGACGATATAATCCAAGAGGTAGAAAAATCAAAATTATATATCATTTATATATAACTTATACATAAATGATATTGAATTTAAACAATTTTTTTACTCGGGAAATATTTAATTTTAGATTGATATTTGAATTTTTTGGGAAATTTTCATAAAATTTTGTGGCAATGACTGGAAATTTTGTGACCTAGAAACCTTTAAAATATCTAGTATATGAGTTGTATATAAATTATACATAATTTATACATGCGCTATGCATGCAAATTTCAATCTCGGGGTTCTTTTGACAACCGTACCAGCGATGAACGATATTTGAAATTCATATCATGAATTGATATCATGTCATTAAATCATTCATAAATTGATATCATGTCATTAAATTTTGAATCGTTTATTGAAAAGATGTTAAAACGACCTCTTATGCAACATTTTCCAACAAGTTTCAAGCGTCATGTTTCTTGGGTCTTTACTTGATAATTGAGGGAAAACATGATTGTATTCACTTAACGATCCAGGAAAAACTTGATCTTCAACATGAGCGTATTCGTCATCGTTTTCACAGTATGTTTTCAAACATGAATTGAAACACAAGGATAATTAAAAACTCCAAGTTCCAGAATAAGTTTATTAATAACGAACATATTTTGTGAATGAAATTAAAATTTGCAGAAACCATTGGAAAATGTTTCTGAAGAGAGATTGTAGAAATCATAATAATTCTTCGAGCGTATAGCATCGAGATAGTGTCTCCTGCGTCTTGAGAGTATTCGTTATCGCGCTTTCAATTCATCTGGACGTATCTCAACTGTGAAATCTTCATATTCTTTTACTTTGTACTCCAAGTGTCTTTTGAGTGAATGTCAGTTAAAATTCGTCATGGATGATCAAGAACCAGAAATCACGGTGCAACAAGGAAAACTGCGCGGCGTAATAGCAAATGGAGTGCTTGGTGATAATTACATCGCATTTAGAGGCATACCTTATGCTGCACCACCGATCGGTGCTCTGAGATTTAAGGTGAAAAATGCAGTTCAGATGATATTGTTCATTATATAATATATTCTACACTACTGATAATAGTTGATTCGATTACATCTAATCGAGTAGCAATTGATGTTTGCAGACATATGTACGGAGGAGAAACGAGAAACGGTTGCGCAATGTATGTTCGACTCAGATGTTTACAAATGAGAAATGTCATATGAAATCATTTAGATTGTATCTATGGAAGTAAAATTCCTCAGAACCGCATTACGCTGCGAATTCAAGTGTTTTATTTGAATATACCTAGAGTGAGTACTTTTGAATCGTGTAAACACTTTGAAAGTTTGTACAGATGTCAATAATTCAGATTAAATGTTTGATAGTGAAACATTTCATCCATTTTATCGGTCTATTTATATACTTTGAAGTGTTCACAAAGTGGCTGAATGATTTAAATAATCTAAGTGTATAAAAATGAAACACTTGAATTTATCGTGTATTTGCGATTATATAGGGTGATTCAAAAGGATGGGACACCATTTTACACACGAATTGTTTATGCAGTTTGAAATTAATTCTTCCTTTGGCAAATTTGGCAAAGAAAGGAGACCCACTTATATGGTAGAAGGAGATCTCAGACCTTGAGGTCTGGATCGAATGCTCGTATTCTCTCAAATTTGGAGATATAAGCGTTGCAAATTTTTCTGAAAAAATAGAATAACTCAACGGTGCTGTATCTTGGATATACACAATTACAAATTTTGTGTTACTATACCCATACAGCACCACAGATTTCAGTAATGTCTCAATTACATTTCAATCTTTCACCTTCATTACATTTCAGTATACTTACACAGAAATATGTCAAAAATCTGTCAATTGAAATGTTACCTATTTGGAATGTCTCAGATATATTACGAGAGAAACATTACAATGAAATATTTCATAAATATTCTTGGAATATTGCAGAAATAATTCAGAAATATTGCATTGAAATGTAAGATTAGCGGACATTGCAATATTTCTGAAGGAACTTTGAAACCTCGATGTGACATACATAGCAATGTCATAGAAATATTTCAATGTTCCAGATGTTAGGTTTCTGCAATCTTAATGAAATCTTCGGTGCTGTGTGGATACTGAAAGAAAAAGAGCGTGCAGATTACAATTTTGATTAATAGACCTAGACAGCCCACAAGAATCACAGATAAATTCTGAAAAAAGAACTCTTTCAGATTACAAAGTGCTCTTAAACAGTTTGAAAAAAATTCGATTCGTCAGACATTTGCGAGTTCCCAAAGAAGTTCTCAAAAAAGTCTGATAGCATCGAATTGTATTCTAAAAGAGTTCTTCAAGAGTTCTTTTTACAGAAGTAATAGAGGATAATTGCTCGATATTAGTTCAATATATTACTATTTAAATAGTAATTTAAAAAATTTTAATATCACTTTATTGAACTAACGTTTAGCGATTATCTTCTATTATCCGCAATGTCTTCAATGTGTTGATAAAAAATTGTAATTTTTTCGTTTCTTTTTCCTTGAGTGTAACGGTCCACTCACGGAAAGAAGTTTTTAACTGTATCAGCTGAATTTTGGCTATTATAGCTAAATATTTTCGCACCCACAGGACAGCTAATTTATTACCAACATTAAATAAAATTGACCTATAGGAGTTGAAAATGCCTGTCTATCTTACGGCTAATTACTTTTTTCCCCGCTCAGAGTTTGTGTTGAAAACAACATTTAAAATTGTCGAATTAACCCTGCATTAGTCGCGCAAAGAAAACATCTTTGCTCGCACCGTATCTGTGAGATACACCATCAGCTTTTCACAGTTAACTATAATATTATGTTTAGATTTTGTGGTAAATGAGTACATACAATTCAGAAAAGAATATTTATTAGTTCAAATATTACCAATTGAACTTATTTATTTATAAAAATTGGCATTGAATAGGACGTGTTAAAAGAATCCATTGAATCCGAGGAATGAAATTTCATGAGATTGGTCAGAACATTGTCCGAGATTCAATGAGAATTAATCAGATTTGGCGAGAATCAATGGATTCTTCTAACCAGGGGTCAAAAACTTTTGAACGACAGAAAATTGACTCTGTAACTAGCTCGAGGATTAAGCGGAAGGGAAATTAAACCCATGCATACGCATGTAAGCTATGAATAAAATAAGAAATCTTGCATATCCCTAGCGAACCTGATCATACTGAGATTTTCAGTATTCTGTGAGTATACCAGAAAAAAAGTAATCTTCAAATGAAAGGAAAAATCCCTCACAATCAGAAAAGATATTCCACTTTTGTTTTCTTCTTCAATTGAGAATATCCCTCTACGATTTTGAACGAATGAATATCGAACAAATGAAAATTCTTTCACCCCAAAAACTAATCCTCTCAAATGGAGAGGAATACTTTTGATACCATATATTAGAGGAGAAGTTGCATCAAAATGAGAGGGATACTCTTATTTTGATATTAATTTTCGTTGGGTGTATAATTTTGGTATGGTATACAATCAGTATGAATCTAGTCGTAATTTAGTAAAATACCAATTCGTGATGAAAAGTGAACTGAAAACATACCGTATGCTTGTGAAATTTGTGTACTCAAAGTATACCAAAATATTCCCAATTATTCAATATTTATTCAGTACGAATTCAGTATGAATTTATATCAATCCTCCATACTGAATTATTACCGAAAATGTATCAAAGTTCGGTATACTTTCGGTATAAATCAAGTTTGATCCCAGTAACAGTATCAACCGAGTATAATTGAGGTATGAAAAATTCCCAAACATACCGGATAATTTCAGTATGATCACAGTGTTATCACATTTGCTAGAGATGTTAGACACAGCGCAAATATTGCAGTATTCACAGATTTCATTGTCAAATTAACATTTTCGTGTTCATTTGATACACCCAAACAATCATATTCTAAAATTGAGAATCTACTCTATAATATGAACCTAGTACATTTTCCTCCTAATACCAGTGGTTGATCTTCTAATGTTCAAAAGAACTCCCACATCAATCCTCTAAAACTCAGAGGAATATGTACTAGCCTCATATTCCAGAGGAATATTTTTAATTCTAATATACGATTTTTTCAATGTACGTTCCCATGTGGAAATAGTCAGAGTTGACAAATGGCGCGGTACTGGCAAAGTTGTATTTGCCAGACTTCGGCAGAAACAACTGTGCCCATTCAGAACCATTACCAGTTTTCCAACTGACGCCCAATGTTCGCTGGATTTCAGTTACTGTCTCACGTGGTCAGACGGTCTTGAGCCAGTATCAAATTAATACTGTTCGGAGAATACCCAGACCGTATAGAAACGGAACCGCGTCAGTACCGAATCAGAGTTGGTTGGATGGTGAAATGCGAAAACAAGACGATACAACACACCAATATCGAAGCAACGTTGTTCTAATACGGAATAGATAGTGGATAGGGATTCCACTGATCTTTCCAATAACACGGTTATTTTGATGAGACAATACTGCGCCAGCATTGAGCCAGAGTTGTTATAATCATTCAATATGTTTGAAAGACGGCAATGTGTCAGTACTGATAGGACTCTGACTGACTACGGAATCGGTAGTCGAATGACATTAAAATCACGATCTTAGCAACTTGGCTGTTGTAGTGAGCCAAAGTCGCGCCAGCATCCGGCCAGAGTTGGTATCATCATTCAATATGTTCGAGAGACAACAATGTGCCAGCATTGGCAGGACTTTCCCAGACAGCACAACGTGCCACTGAAACGTTTATGGAAGGTTTATAGAATGTAGGAGAGGCTTTCTGAACGTTCTAAAAACGTCCCAGAGACACATTGTGCTGTTAGGGTTATTCCACTACAGAATCTATTATGGTGAATTGTATGACTTCAACGATCCCATTACATCAAATAGCAATTTGAGTGATTCGTCGTCAACTCGAAGATCGTTTGATGTGATAGAGACTCAGTTTTTCACTCGCAGGACCTGGGTTTAATCCTCACTCAATGAACTTCCAAGAAACCACTTCCAAAGTGCCTTTCTCCGATGACGATAACGAGAACAATGAATCATTCAGATTTTCAAAGTTCAAATTTAATGTGGTTTTTTTTTACTTGAAATATGATCACTCCGGGTCACTCCGGTTAACGGTACTGTGCCAGTACTGGGTCGGGTTTGAATTTCTACGTAGGATGTCCTCATTTCGACTCCTTGTCATTCCTTATTCAGCTCTGGCAAAACAACTCCTGTTTCAATGCCAGAGTTTCACTATAGCAGGCTCACATCAAATATCGCTACCGCCGTGGTGGTGAATGTTATGCTGGCCGTTATGTAAAATGGTGTTATCATATCAATTCTTTTGCCAGTACTGGCGATCTAACTGGCCCCATAATGGTCGCTCTAGATTTGCCAGTACTGGCACCTCCGGCAACAGTAGTGAGCCAATAGCAGCCCGTGTTTCCATTTCCACATGGATTTTTGGGTTAATACTACCCAGATAGCCACATGACTCGCATTTGTACTTTACTTGCATCACGTCTTTACGACAAGACAACACACAGATGAAACCTACATTTGTATTACATATGTTATGTAGTTCAAACTGTGATAAATCCTGATTTTTTAACAACTTGTGGTTGAGTTGCGTTCAAATTAGGGAATTCAGAATTTTAAGTAACACATATATACGCGCTTCAATTGTACAACAAGGTTTGTTGTGAAACCCTGGTGAAAAAAACCGGATAGGACTTGCCAGGACTTCATTTGGGTGTATCCGGGTTCTGATACGAATTTTACGGTGATTCTTTATTCGGTTCTATCCGGATCCTATCCAGATTTCAATACTAGATATTTTTCGGAATCCCACATAAAATTTGGATAAAACTCATCCGGTTTTTCGTTTGGGTTTCATTTAGGATTCCGAAAAATATCTAGTCCAAAAACCCGGATAGGATCCGGATTGAACCGGATGAAGTATCACCGCAAAATTGGTATTGGAACCCGTATACACTCGGATGGAATCCCGAAAAGTTCCATTCGGATTTGGTTCGGATTATCATCCGAATTTTTTCCCGGTTCTGTATCTGGGTTTTTTTTACCAGAGAATATGTGATGTACGAAATCATGCATGCTTGTTCATGCTTATGTTCATCACACCTTGTAGTTATGTGGAGTGCAAGCGTGGCTATTTGAGTATTGAACCTAATAATATTAAAATACACAAAATTTTCCATTGTAGATAAATCTAAGGCTATTCGTTAAGTCAGATTAACCCTTGTTTACCACACTGGGGTCAAATCCACCACAGCCCCATTCCACCTCAATTTCAAGTGTCTTCATCCACAGGCACGGGGTTCAAAGCGATATTTGTCGATAGCCAAAGGATGCCACTACTTTGCGGCGCAGTAACATTCCGGTGGACCCATTAGTCTGTCTGCAGCATTTATTGTAAGTTGTAAATTGAAAATTTTCGATGAAAACACATAATTCATTTTCGTACAAGTTTCCTCCCTTCATTCCCTCAAAATAAATACTTTTCTATTAGTAGCCACTGAAGGACTAATTCCTTTTTCAAAGAGTAACATTCCAAAAGTATGGTATTCAATTTTCAGATCAAAATATTGAAAAATGATGAAATTATGAATTTTATTGTAAAGCAAATCGCTTTCCTATTTTTCTTTTCATACTTCATCTTTTTTAGTATACTTGAATTTGATTTCCAGCTATATAATCTATAAATCATTCAAATCAAACTTTAAATAAGTTCTTAAAAAATTGACAAGCAAAAATATTCAATAGTTCATCTGTTATAACAATTATTGTCGCTGGGGTAGAAATTACCCCAGTGTGGGAAGTATGTAATTGCTGTGAAGTGTGGTAAACAAGGGTTAACATGTATTTCTGAAAGATTGAATCAATTTATTGTTTTTTCATAGTAGAAATCGCTGGAAAACGTTTCTATGGGAAACTTTACATAAATGTTCGGAAGTAATTAAAACATACATCCGTTGAGAATTTTCCGTATTTCACTGGAAATTTACTGGGAAATGATAGTAAAAATCCTATAAAGTTTGGAGTTTTCAGTTGAATTTATGAGAAATTTCATATACATATACTGGAAATTGATTTCCTATACGACGATGGGAATTTTCCGGTTGCTGTGTGTAGGAAAATTCCGACTATTTTTTACAGTGATCATTCTAGGAGTTCCTTGTGCGCGAGAATGCGCCTTAGTACTGCCTAGAATGCCTCGCTTGAGCCTTGTTTGCGCCAAAGTAGGAGTTGGAATGTTTTCGAAACATTATCAATTCAATGATAAAAGATGTGGTTTCAAAAATTGAATCTGTAATATCAAAACAAAACAACGAACCTTGATTCTTGATTTCAATTTTGAAAATTTCTTGACAATACGTATATCATATATGTTGGATTTTCAATTAGGATCCTGAACCTCCTGCCAGTTGGTCTGGAATTCGAGATGCGAACAAACCACCTAATATGTGCATTCAATTGAATAAATACCCACCTTTCGGCATCGTTGGCAACGAAGATTGTCTTTATTTGAACGTGTTCACAACTTCATTAACAGGACGTTTACCGGTAATGGTTTGGATTCACGGTGGAGGTTTCATGAACGGTACCGAAAGTGCCACGCGACCAGATTATCTTCTGCGAAAGGGTGTGATGGTGGTTACATTGAATTATCGACTAGGTCCATTCGGTATGTATGGTTTTTTCTGCAACTGAACTGCCTCAAGGATCAAAATTTGAAGGAATTAGGAACACCAAGTCTCTTAGAATTTATTGAAGTTCCAATTTAGAAGTATATTGGATAATTTGATGATTGAAAATCAAAGACAAAGGAAATTTGCCCTGCTGGTAGACAAAATTCATGAGGTTGTTGGAGAGAAAGTTTCAAGTATTTTTCTCCTCTTTAGAAACTTACACAGTGCAAAATGTTTTAGTAATGTTTCAGGGTCCTGATGAGAAAGAACCGGATGGAGCAATCGGATAAAATCCGGATGGAAATTTGGAAAGTTTCATCCGGGTGTATCCGGACATGATCCGCTTTCGTGTTGGTGCTTTTTCTGGTTCCATCTGGATCCTATCCAGATTTTGGGGTTAGATACTGTTTGAAATCCCAAATGAAACCCGGACCAAAAACCGAATAAGCTTCACCCGGATTTCATGTAGGATTCCAAAAAATATACAATATTAAAATCTGGATGGGATTCGGATGGAACCGTTCTGTAAATCTGTATCAGTAAAAATGACTGGAAAGCAGTGAATTTCACTGGCCGATGAGTTTTATATCTCCCGCTGATTGGATCAGTGGAAGATTTAGCACGGTTTCGCCAATGAAATTCACTGATTCTCAGGACTTTTTACTGATTCGGATTTAGAGAGTGGATAAAATTATTGCGAACCCCGTATTCGCGCTCGGATACACCCGGATGAAACTTCCGGATTTTATACGGGTTTGACCTGGATTCATATCCGATTTTTAATTTTTCTATCATTTTTTCTTCTCACCAGAGAATGTCACAAATATCTCAGTAAAGTCGGAATTATATTTTGAGATATTACTGAAACATTTTGCGCTGCATGGGAACCCAGATAGAAACCAATTTAAATGGAAAAGAAACTGTTTTCTATTTTATATTGTAAGCAGAATTGGCTTCATGGATTTTATTGTAACATATTTTCAAGTATGACACAACAAGTCATTGGTACAAATATAACACAGGTCTACAATGATTTTGGTGCCGCTAAAACTAAAGCAGATTTTGAGTATATTCGATACCCTGACTCTGGAAATATACTAATTTTTTTAATGCTACGTGTAGATTTCAAGAAATCGCAGGTGTAAAATAAAATGAAAATGCACGATTTTGAAACGTTTTATTCAATTATTCCACACTTTAAGAACATTTTATCAAATTATTCTTCAAATTATCTCAAAATATGAGTCATTCTCTTCCAAATGCGATTAGGTTTGTTCAAATATCTTTTTTTTTCTCTGAGATACGACAGTTTGAAAATTGTGTTATTTCACGTATTCACTAAATCCATGAACACACAAATTTCAAATTGTCGTGTCACAGTAAAAAAAAAGATATTCGAGCAAACTCAACGGCATTCGGAAGGGGATGGATTATATTTTGAGGTGCATCTACTAGTTTCATGAGAAAAAATTACATTCTGACGTCACGTAATCTCAAATATGTCGAAAAACGGTGTTTTTCACACTTTGACGTTAAAATATCTCAAAAACCACACGTAATAATGCAATTTTGAAGCCAGATTCGGATTCAGCGCGCCAAAATACTTCGGAAAAGTATGATACAGTTGTTGCACCAAACAAAAAGTTCAATTTTGTAGGCCTGTGTAATGACTGAAAAAATGTAGGATGACTTCCTATCATGGAATCCACTTATTTACAGCTGTTACAATGAATCTTGTTTGTTCTTGGGATTTTTCTAGTTGATGTACGATGTTTTTTGATTTTATGCACCAGGTTTCTTGAATTTGGATCATAAGAAAGCATCTGGGAATCAAGGTTTGAAAGATCAAGTTGCAGCTTTGAAATGGATTCAAATGAATATCGCTTCTTTCGGAGGGGATCCGAATAATGTAACCATTTTTGGAAATAGCGCAGGAGGAAGTTTGGTTCATCTTTTAACAATGTCACCTATGTCCAAAGGTATATTCGAAAACTTATATTCAATTAATGAATTTTGAATTTTTACAATTACAAATGGAGTTTGATGATTTCCTGTATTTGCAGGGCTCTTCCAAAAAGCTATCATTCAAAGCGGAGTCGCGGATGATCCTTGGTGTTTTACAGAATCTAACTCCATTTATGCTTACAAACTTGCTGAGATTCTTGGAAAAGATTCGAAAGAACCTGAAGAAGTTATTGAATTCCTCCGAACAATGTCTGCATTCGAAATTATTAAAGCTCTGAAAAAAGTCCAGCAATTAGCGGTAATCATTTGTTTGTTATTAATTTGGTGATTAAAAAAATATCCCCTTGATCATAGGTACTTATCATCGCGCAATATACGATCGAGTGATGCAGTGAGTTAAAAAAACATAAAAGCCTGAGCATACATGCAAGGAGGAAAAAATATTTACTGTGACAACGAAATCTGATTTTGTTGGGTACCTCCTGCTAGAATAGCACATTTTGTTAGCTATATCATCGATTCTTTAGCTGTTACTGCAAAAATTCGCAACTTCTCCAGGAAAATTTGCTGGCTTCCTAGTAGAAATGCTCTAGTAATTGACGAGTTTTGTAACGCTTAACTAGCCAAAAACTAGACGCTTTCAAGTGCCTCGTAGGGTTCTGGTGAGGTACTTGCAAGTGTCTAGTATCTGGCTAGTTAAGCGTTACAAAACTCGTCAATAACCAGAGCATTTCTACTCGGGCTATTCTATGTGTGGTACTGAAAATTTAGCTTTTTTAGTAAACAATTTATAGCTAGAATTAGATAATTCCCTAACGTAAGATCCCATGTAGCACAGAATATTCTGGGAATATTCTGATAACATGCGAAAAACAAAGGTACCCAGAATATTCTGATATGGTGCTAAGTATATATGAAAGTCGTCCATAGAACGTTCGAGTGAGACTGTTTCAAATATCCACAGCATATCCATAGAATATTCTCACAATGTCTATAATGTTTTACAGAGCATCTAACGGAATTCTTTAGAATATTCTCCTCTAGTATATTCTGTGTACGTTCATAGGATGTATGAAACAGTTTCATCGTAATATTCTATGCATGTTGACAGAATATGCATAAAACATCCATAGAATGTTCTTGTGCTACATGGGATATTATTGAATTGCAAAATGCGATTTTGTTGCCTCAGTGAAATTTTTCCTCTCCATATATATTGTTTGTGAGTAAAAAATGGTTTATAATTGCATACGAATTCTTCATATGCCCTGCCAAGCACCCGAACGTTTTATCCTGACCCAAGCGGCACACGGATGTTTCAGATGTGTGATGTGAACCGAATGAGACTATTTTGGATAATCACCTTCTGTGCATGTCCATAGGATACTGCACACATCCTGTTGTTTTCACCACAATGTTTCATCCTGGCGCTGCTTGGGAAGTAACAAAAGAACCTGTCAAATAATATGCTATGATTATTCTGTGAGTATTAAAGGGACGGCAAATGAGACTATTTTGGATAAATTCCTTGAGATATTCTAGACAGACGTATAGTACAATAATTATCCGAAACAGGTTCATTAGGAGGATTTGAAAATGTTCGGAGGATTTTCCGCACACGTTCTTAGCATTTTTAACCTCTTGTGCTATTTGGGATACGTGCTATACATGTACAACATCCTGGTGTTACTATCCCTGAGAAAACGTTTCATTGTGCCTACTAAAACATTTTATTATTATATGCACAATCAAAATTTCTTGTTGGTATAACTAAAAATTTGGTAGGTGTGATCAAAATTTGGCTGTGCTAAACAAATCATTTGACCGAATCATGTTTGCTTCCCTGAACTAAAAGTGGTTTTGTAGGATCTTTTTGGTTGATACCACCAAATTTTGGTTGAAGCCACTAAATTTTGAGTTATGCCAACAAAAAATTTTGGTAGGGCATTTATCAATCAAATCTTTTTCTTCAGTTTAGCATGCTTGTATAGAAAGCATAGGAATACATGGTTCAAGTTGCTGATTGCATCAAAATTGATATACAGTTGTGTTTTAGGACCCAGATTTGATCCCATTCACTCCCAACGTAGATGCTGTGGCAGATAATCCGTTCCTTCCTCTTCCTATCAACGAATTGAGAGAGAATGGACTCAACGTGCCATATTTAATTGGTCACGCTTCTCATGAATATTTAATGTATTTCAAAGGTAACAATGAATTTTTGCACAGTAACATTATCTGTTCTATTTCAAAATAGTTTTCAATTGGTGATGGAATTGAGAATTTGATGATAATACCATCTTATGAACTCCAATTAGAATAATACAAAGAGATTAGTTGTTGGATTTTATCAGGAGTACCCCCATGTAACATATTTCTTTCCAAGTGAGCATAGTCATCGTTTTAAAATTCCGAGTCAAAAAATTTGGACGTTTTTTGTTCTTGCATTTTATTCTCACACTGATTTTATCCTGATTTTGTATTGAATTGGGGTCTGCCGTGGCCCGGTAGGTCCCATTCGGATGAAACTCGAATGAGAATTCACGAGACTAGGAATTTTCAGCAGGGATGCTCCTGAATAATTTATCCCCGTGATAGCTTTATATTACGGATGAAATTTAGAGAATCAGAATTATGATCTGAAAGATAATTAAAAATATATGGGTTACAGATTGGAACGATGAAACTATACAAAATTACGATACAAATTTTGAAAATTATGTTCGGAAATTCATGAAAATCAATGATCCAGAAAAAGTGAAATTGTTATCGGAGGAATTACGAGCGTACTATGGTCTCAAAAGTCCGCTCAATAGAAAATCAATGGCTGGTGTTGTGCAGTTTATGAGCGATATGTATTTTGTGAATGGAATCAATGAAGTGGTGGAAGAAAGGAGACGCAGTATCAGTGCTTCAACGTACTTTTATAAGATATCTTATGTATGTGATGCACTCACTTCTACCAAACTCTCAGTTGGTGAGCCACCCATTCGAGGTGAATATGTATTTATTATCGCTAATATTTCATCTGAAAAAATTTGCGGCAGTAGACAAAGTTCACATACAAATAATGTTCTTTTAAGGTGATACTATAGGATTAGAGGTACTAAGACAGTATAAGAGAGTAAGGAGATACTAGCGTTGGGACATTAGCCAAATTTTTCGTGTGAGATTTCTTCAAAATACTAGAATATTTTCAAAATATCGCTCTCTACAGCATTTCTTGAATGTTCCCAGCTGCAAATTCCTGGATGGACGGGATTCCTAAATTCGCATGCGGACTCAGATTCCCGGCTAGGATCCGGCAGATCTGGCCAGGTCCTCCGCCGCACCAGGAAGGACCTGGCAGGGTCAAGGCGGGATCTGCCGGATCCTAGCCGGTAATCTGAGTCCGCATGCGAATTTAGAAATCCCGTCCATCCAGGAATTTGCAGCTGGGGACATTCAAGAAATGCTGTAGAGAGCGATATTTCGAAAATATTCGAGTAATTTGGAGAAATCTCACACGAAAAATTTGGCTAATGTCCCAGCGCTAGGATCTCCTTAACACCATATGGGGCTATTCTACTAACGTTTGAAGGTATTTTGGCATCGAATTTCGAAGTGGACTTCTATAGGAACCCCGTGGTATTAATTCCTTCACCGTTTCAGCGCTGCTTTGTTCACAATATAGTTAAATTCTACCGTTATTGACGAAACCAACTGAATCTTGTCAAATCTCATGGAGACTGAACCACGTTCTTGAGTGAATTTCATGGGTTCGTTGGATCATAGGAATTAGTTGTAGAAATCAGATCCATACAGAGAAAAATGATTTGTTACTACACTACGAAAAATTGTACTTTGAAAAGTTCTATCTTTGTCAGCAAGTTCAGGATACTCTTGAAATTTAACTGAATGTAGGTTCAATTTTATGGAAACAAAAAAGCCATGACGGGCAAACATACTATAATAACCTAATAATAATGTATTATCATGACAGTGAACTTCCATAAAATTGAACCTACATTCTGTTAGATTTCAAGAGTATTCTGAACTTGTTGATAATGATGGGACTTTTGACAATAAAATTTTTCTCAGTGTATAGCACCTACAAAAAAATTTGTTGTCCTTGCAAAAAAGTTAACTCTAGTAACTAAGGCGTTAGTTCTGTTAATGAATTTGTTAATGTCAGCAAGAAATTTTGTTGTGTTAATTATTTTCCTTGCTGCTTCAGCAATTTTTTTTGTAGGCGCTATAGTAACAAACCAGTTTATTATGCGAGCAATTTTGTTTGTGCGTGCAGTCAAGTCAAAAAGTCGAAAAATTAATTGTGAATCGATGTCAGGTATTAAACACCAAATGAAATCAAATTTCGTAACAATTTAATTCACTAACATGTTGGAAAAAACTCCGCATGATCCAACAAGGAACAAACTTGGTCTCAGCTGACCTAATTCGCTGCCAGCGGGTGTCAGTGACTGCCCACGATGGTTGCCCCAGAAAACAATATGGGAATACCTTGGTTTCAGCTGAGCTGGTCTAGTGCAGTGTACCTTATTGGTTTTGAAAAACTAACATGATGCACATTGCCTTTCTATCCCAAACAGCACAACGTGTCACTGGAGCGTTTATGGGAGGTTTATAGGTGTAGGGAAGGTTTTTTGAATGTTCAGAGAACGTCTTAGAGACATAGTTTGCTGTTAGGGATGTTAGGACCGATTACAGAACGTTCTCCAGAATTATCCCTCAAGAGCCTTCCCAAGTGTGTATTGCCATTACTAACAATCAGCCCCAGGCTGGGTCCATCCTCTTCAACTCCACTATTGGAGAATCACGATGGAACTCATCTTGGAGTAATCTTGGCTCTATTGACCTCTTCCATACAGTTATGGTTGGTAGAAAATAGGAATATTGAATTTTAGTGCGGATACATTCAAGTTCGGGCCAAAATTGGCCCAGTATCGGCTCAGGTTTGGTTGAAGTTGGAGCCCCAATTGAGCTCTCACCTCATCCAACTTCGACCTTCAGATCCCATTGAATATCATTTTCTCTATTTCTCTAGACTTGATTGAACATCATTAGGTACAATTTGAATCTGGTTAAAGATAATTCCTCTTCAATATATTATGTATTTAATTTTCAGTGCATGTTTTAGGTACAGCCCACGCGGATGAAATACCACTAATATTCTATTTAGAACGCGGTAGAGATCGGCCATCATTCGCAAGTCTCAGAGATAAAATTGTTATGGAACGTTTCACGAGTATGTGGACGAACTTTGCAAAATTCGGGTGAGTATTTGATTGGAGATAAGAATTCCTTCTTCATTTTGCAAAGCTTTTAAAATATTATCCTTTTTAGACATCCTACGCCTTCATTAGATGAATACATCACAACTCTTTGGACACCTGTCACCAAAGATGAGTATATGTGTCTTTACATAGACGATGAAATGAAACTTTCAACTTTCAAACATGAGGTGGCGGATATCTACAAAAAATATATTGAATAATCATTTAGTATTATTATACACTGTGTTATGTGTATTGCATTGAAATTAAAATTCGTGTTACATTTATCGATTTATTGGAAGCAACATGATGCTTTTCAAGAAACCTACAATTGTTCACATGTTTGATAAAAGGAATATTTGTGACTTCGATGTATTGCCATTTCATACCTAGTGATTCTTCTAATCATGATCAAGGATAGAAAATTTTGAATAAATTATATATAAATTTATATATAATTTATTACAGTTCATATATAATTAAGGGTAAATTATATCTAAGCTAACCGATACCCACTTTTCTGTTGATAGTTGCAAAATGTTCATGTTTCTCCCCACATTGTGGATGAATTACATAGATTTTGAGAATAATACATCACTGATGGCCCGTGATTCGAAATATGATCCATGGCACAATAAAACTACTGAAGATAAGTTCGAATGACTCTGATTCGAATGTTTTCATGAATATTGAGGAAGATATTTTTTTATTCATCTTCATTTATATATGGTTTCAATCTATAATCTATAAATTAATGGATTTTAACTTTGATGTAACTTTCGAAGGAAGCTTTGAATCGATTTGAAATGTTGTAGGAGTATTTGTTTGATCATTAAGAATTGTTTGGCAGATTTTCGTGAGTTTTTCATTATTTTAAAAATAGGTGTAATACATCCCTTATCACTTACAATGACTTTTTACATTGTGGAATGAAAAAGACCTCGTGTGAGAACATTTTCAAAATTATATATAGTTTATGTCATTTTTATATAATCATGTATAAAATATATATATATATAAACTGAAAAATTCTTCACGCGAAGAAGTTTTCTTTACTTCAATGGTGGACTCCGTTTACCAATTACGGAAGAATTTATTTCGAATGTCGAATGCCTTAAAAACGGAAAGAAAAGTCCCATACAGCACAAAATGTTCCGATAATGCCTCGGAATATCGCTACGACGTAACCGAGACATTTTGTATTGTATAGGGTTCACCAAATCAAGGTGGCAGAGGAACAAAAGTTTGAAGGCTGTCGAAGGAACTAGGAATATTGAGATAAAATTCACGTAGGATGGTGGATATGAAAATAATTTGCTGTACAATTTGAATTAATGCTTTTCTGTATTACGCTCGTGATTTATGATAACAGTAATGCATATTCATGTTCATGATTGTGTGTCTTTTCTTTTCTTCGAGAAAAAAGGGAACACTACAGACGTATGATAGAAAGATCACTCGAGGTAGACCTAAGATAAGGTAATATATAATAATAAATATAATGTTACATAGGTTCTATCGTTGTAAAATATTACGTGACTATATACAAGTTTATTCAAAATTTAAACCTCTTTGAGTCTCTATCTCTTTTTCTTTCAATAATCATTAGTGTTCCGATAAGGCACTAACAAAATGACTAATTCATCGTTTAGTTTTTAAAAACCTTAAATATATAAATATTTAGTCAACTAAAATGACAGTAATCGAGGATTAAAATCAAGATTAAAAATTCCACTCATTTTTCTGATTGAAAAGCTGTATCTTATGAATGTGATTCGAATTCGATAAAACACTTTTTAAGAGGAAGACAAAATATAAACAAATTTTCAATTCAGAGGTAAAAAAAATTTCACACGGTACGACTTTTGGCACATCAGATGGCAAGAGTTTTTTTTCATCTTTTCTTTTCTGCAACACTGTTTTTTCCAAATTATTTGATTTTCATTTGATTCGTCAGAGAGATTCAAACCCGATTAGTGCCTAATATTTTTTTTTATTTGTTCCAAAAAGCGAAGGCTCTCTGTACTCTCTCGTTGAGAGGCTTCACAGTGGTTACGGTTGTTGTGCTCTGATATCCACGTTGCATAGAGGTAATTGGTGGTATATCAGTCGAAGCTGTTTTGGAATTCACTTCCTCTTTCTCAATCGTCTCGAACATTTTCGCGGTTCGACTTACGTTTCCCGTCGGAACGAATTTGCTTCGATTTCTGGGGATGCTTATCCGCGCGTCCTTAATTTGATCGGCTGCTGAAATGAAAAATAATACAATATCGGTATTTGTTTTTGAAAACTCACATTGCTTTTCTACTTAATCTGTTTATATGTTTTAAAAATCTTTCAAACTTCGTATATTTTGTGCAAAATTCCAAAATATTATAAGAGTATTAGACGGGTAGCCAATTTGAATATACTAAGTACATTTCTTAAATGAGATAAGAAATTTCATATTACAATTTCAAACCACGCTATTCTCACTCTTGGAGTGAAATGAGAAGTGACTTATCAAAGCGTAAAAAAAACAGCTACACACAACAATGCATACCTTTATACTCTCGATTAGCGCTACGCGAAGCTTTATTACTCCCACCTTGAGTAGCTACGAATGGCATATTTCCTTTGGCATCTTTGAGGCTCTCGATATTCTTATGCATTCCCGATTTCATCATAGTATCCGATTGATAATTCTTTTCGATCTTCGAGTCTCGATTCTCATGATCAATTTCTTCTTCGATGATCGAAACGATTCCCAATTCGTCGATTTGTAAAGACGACGTGGCAACGTTCGAACAACAATCGCCGATGCCCGAATCACGAGAATCTCCTCTAAATACGTGACGAGGATTGCGTGATTTAGGAACGATTTCTATATTAAAATCAGAAATTTCATTGATTTCCTCAACTTTATTTTCCAATTGTGACAATTTTTCTTGAATTTGTGAAGACTCATCGACATTCTGCCTTTTCGACTCTTCCTCATTTGAATTTTCATCCGGATAAGATTTTTCATCTATACTCGAACTTACATTCGTTTCGGATATAGCAGGTTTTTCTGCTGCAGTCTTTTGATTTTCTTCTTCTTTTTCCACTATCGCATTATCATCCTCTTCGATACTTTGAGGTTTTAAATCTTCCTGTTGTGCTAAGTCTGCGTTTGATTCAGAATTGCAAAAAGGAACGCTTCCATCAGACGGGCTTCCTTTTGCGGAAGATCGCTGATGATTCTCATCCTGTTTATCTTTGATAATCGTTTCAATTTCCGACGATTTCTGGTCGATGCTGATTTTGGGTTCTTCCGTTTCTATCGGATCAACGAAACTCGGGGGAGATGATTCTGAAGTTGTGGGACTACGTCTGCTGTTGGCTGAAAGTATAGCCATCCTTCCCAATGCGCGTATGGCGTTCCCTGTTTTCTATTTGTAACAAACAAAGCAATGCACACGAACACACGACAATCAAAACGCATGCTTTGGAAGGGGTGAAAAATAAAATATTTCTGAAAACTAAAGTCAATAGAATACGATGGAAAGAAAAATTCAACATTTTCCTTCATTTTGATGAAAATATCACGATAGGTGATACATTCTTGTTCCTTTTTCTGGGATTGTACAAAGAATTATTCAATGAATTGTTTATTAGGAATAACGTCAGCTCAACGAAAAAACATGCACAATTGGGAAATAATAGATTAATACTAACCTGCCATTTTCTTCGTACGATGAATTTCTTTAATTTGTCGGTCGGTAGAGCTATGCTGCTCATAGTTTCGGTGTGCTGTGCCATCCAAGGGTGTTCCAAACACTGTTTCGCAGACATACGTAGTCTGAAAAGGAATCATTTCCACACGAATCATTAGTATTGTGTTGAAACAAATTATTCTGGTGAAAACAAAGTACCCTTCAGTAAAAGGAAACGATAGAAATCGATTGAAAGACTCAGAAGCTAGAAGATGATTCAAAATCTATCTGTTTCCATACGGTTTTTGTGCATTCTAATCGGTTTCTATCGTTTCATTCCTTGCAAGGAATAAAATGATTTTTTGTATTAGGTACAGAAGTATATTTACTCTTTTCGCTTAATCAATAATTGACTGATGAAATCTTTTGCATTATTCGAGATAGCATCGAAAGCTTCATCCTCAAGATCGTAATCCGCTCTCGTGATATTGG
Source organism: Gonatopus flavifemur (assembly GCA_018340375.1). Classification (NCBI taxonomy): domain Eukaryota; kingdom Metazoa; phylum Arthropoda; class Insecta; order Hymenoptera; family Dryinidae; genus Gonatopus; species Gonatopus flavifemur. The sequence goes on along the minus strand of JAFFJZ010000003.1, from coordinate 41,023,275 downwards.
CGAATGTTTCAGCATCGTTTTCTCCCATAAAAGGTGATAAACCAGTCAATCTGAATCAACATACAAAAAACGGTTTGTACAGTTATTTTTTCAGGGTTATATTCAACTGCACAATTGCGATGAATAAATTACTTACAAAACGTAACAAATAACTCCAACGCTCCACATGTCTGACTCAGTACCGATTGGTTCGTAATTAATAATTTCCGGTGGAATGAATTCAGGAGTTCCGAATAGTACGCGAATCGGTGTTCCTGGTTTCAGATTTTGAGCCAATCCAAAGTCGATTAGTTTAATATGATGAGAAGTGCGTGTTTGACACATTATATTCTCCGGCTGGAAACAAATGGGGATGAGAACATGCTGATGATTTTCTGATCATAGAATCTCAAACTCACCTTCAGATCTAAGTGAACAATGTTGTTTTGATGCATATATTCAACGCCTTCGCATATCTGCCTCATGAAAAGTATACTGTCTCTTTCGGTGAGAGTGAAATCATCAGCTACAACTCTTTCGAAAAGTTCTCCACCTGAAATGCTGTTGATAGTATTATTTTTAACTATGTGAATGATATTCTTGATAAAATTTTTTAGTCCATGTCATTTGTGATTCATTTTCAGATACCTTATATGAATATATTTTCATCCGTTTAACAATTTTGGGATTTTTTTCCATTCATTACTGACTCGGAAAAGTCTTTTTACATTTTCTAATTAGGCAGATATTGGTTATTGGGCCAGCCATCGTGGTTTGTAACTGGAACCAAGTTGGCCTACCTGTATTCAAGTTAATTCAACCAGAACCAAGTTGGCACAGCTAGGATCAAGTTGGTTCTATGTTGGACCATGCTGAGTTTTTTCAACAGGGTAACCCAATAGTGTGTCGTAGATAATCATATTTTACACATTTTATGTTATTATTTCAACAAAAGTTATTTTTGGTGGTAAACATTTTCTCATGTCGGTAAAAAGTTTTGGCTGTATTCAACTGATAAAATATCAGTAACTGAACTTACTATTCCGTAACCATGACGATTTCTCTGGGGCTCTCGTAGGCGGCTGCCAGTAAAAGAAGTTTTGGATGTCTTAGAACATTCATAATTCTGATTTCTTCGCGAACTAATTCTCGATCTTTGGCTTTTATAGTTCTTACGAATTTTGCAGCAAAATTGTCTCCCGTTGATTTTTCAACAGCCCTTCGTACAATACCATAACGACCTTTGCCGAGTTCTTCGTGAACATCATACTGTTCGGCAAAGAGACGACCTTCTTCCAGCTCGACAATACGAGGTTCGAACGGCGGTTTGAATTCTGCAACGCAATCCATCAAATTTTATTGATATACAGACTGATTTTGGCAAGCAATGGCTCGTGTATTATACAATTTAGTGAAGGGAATTTTGTGTCAAATTTTCTATCTTTTCAATTGATAACCCACACGAAATATTACTGAGACATCTTTTGCTGTATGAGTGCGTACTGAAATGAGTGGATCAATATAATTTTTGGGAAAATTTTCGGAATGATAAGAGAGTAAACGAGCATAACGTATTTACCTTCGGCCATATCTAATATTTGTTTTGGTTGTTCATCCTCGCGAGGGATCCTGATGAGATCGGATTCGATACTAGGTTCGCTGACACCGTGAATGTTTTCTGCCCGAATCCGGAAACGATAATTCTCCCCCGGCACTAAAGAATTTGTGTCAGACGAAGCGACCGTGTGACTCAACGAATGACAGGATTCTGTGACGACAGTCCACGTGCTTTCAAACGCACGATTCATTTCCACGGTATATCCCGTCACCGTACAACCTCCGTCGTACGGTGGTGACCTCCACGTAATAGTGACAGTGCCTGGAGTGCAGGTTACACTGGGTACACCAGCTGGGGGATCAGGTGGACCTGAAAAATGATTAATTTTAAAGTTAATACCAGGCATTTTAAATATTATTGATGATATGTGGGAAAAACCAACTGTGCTCGTTGATTCAGGGCTTAAAAATATTTCATTTTTAAATGTATCTTGATTCAAATGAAATTTAGTAAATCTTTTTATTGTCTTTTCCCAAAATGTGATCGAATTTACGTCGATACAATCTTCTCCTTCCTCTTCGGGATACGAAAAATCTTGGTTTTCATGATTAATGAAGACAAATTCTTGTACTTTCCCTCTCTAAATTTCTTTGAGTGGGAATTCACTCTGAAAAAAATATAAACTTTCACTTTTTCGAAGTAGAATTCCACTTTAGTTTTTGGAGTGAAAAATTCACTCACTAAAAGGAGAGTGATTATGATTGATTGTTGACTACTGTAGAGAGAAATTTCATTCTTGAAGCATACAATGTTCACTTCGTTTTGGAATTCTAGGACTTCAACTTTCTGAAGAGTGAATATTCACTCCAAGGAATTCAGGGAGCATACCAGGAACATTGAATGAAATTCATAAGTGAATATTTTCATACAGAAAACTATTATACTGGCTGGAATTAAGACCATCAATTTCTCTTTAAATTCTTTGGAGTAAAATCCCACTCTTTTGCGAAAGTGAATATTCACTTGTATAGAATGGAATTCTTAATCTTATCAGACTTGCAGTATTTTCAATTTTTAGCATTGTAAAAAGGAAGTCTCAATCTGTTTGCATCTTAATTTCAGGCAAGGCTTTTTCCATTGTGTCGGCGATTGCTTTTTCGGCTTAACTTGTTTGCATCATAGATTCAGCCATGAAATGAGCTGAATTGGGGACTTTCTTTCTACAATTAGGAGTGGATTTTCACTCTAAGGAATTTAGAGATTTCATTCAATCGTTTTGAACAGAATATTTTTTACAGGGCTCATATGTTTCTAAAACCAATTTACCAATTCTATGAAATTTTAAAAGTTTTGAGAATAAATCTTCCCATTACAGTTTCATATCCTACAACATTAATCGTACCTTTTTGATGATTTTACCAACAGTATTGAAATTAACTAAATTGAATGAACAGTCGGAACACGAAAGTATTTTCATCCAAGAGAGATATCATCCAACTCGCGAGAGGTTTAATACGATATCGCGTCAAAGGCTGCGCAATAGATTTCTTTATCAGAAACACAAAAACGCGCAAACAGATCTTCACAAATAGCGTACCACTATTTTTATTTCACAATAGTTTCACATAATCTTATAGAGGAAAATACCTAATCAATAAATGATTATTATCACACTTGTGAGTAGTATATTGAATTTCCTAAACTGATGTAATTTGAACTGGTATAACGTGAAAGAAGACCTGTGGTATTTCGTTTGTTTTTCCACATATCATGGAATCTTGATTTTCTATATTATTAAAAGTAAGCGAAATTAGATACGCGTAATGAAATTCGAGGACTGATTGAACAAAAAATGAGAGTAGTGGAAAATGGAGATTGCTAGTTTTGTATCCCTCATATAACTTTTGTTCGCGCATAATAATTACAAACCGTATTAAACTTTCAAAATCTCTAATTTGTTCTATCTTTTGGTTTGAAGATATGTTTTTTATTGACTATAAAATGGTCAAGATTTTTGTTGAATTTTTTAAATGACAAATGAATTTTGCTGATTCTTCAGTTTTGTTGAGAAAACTTCCACAAAAATGCGAATCTTATCGAATTTTCCATAAAATTTTTGTGAACTGCAAAAAAGGTTTGAAAAATGGATGAATGTATTCAACAAAAAAAGTTGTAACATACTTCAGTATATAATAATTTCATTCCTTAAAACGTGAAAATAGAATAAAACTATTCCCCGAACGATTAATCTGGTAATACAATTTAGAGTTTCCGTACAGTCTCATGACGTTTCTCTGAAGTCTTTTACCCGTACAATGGGATTCATTCATATTCTATGAAATGATGAGATACTTTTGCGTATGTAATTTTGTGTCTTGTAAATTCAATGAATCTATTTATAATTGTTTTCATTCGAAGAACCCCATTGCGATACACGAATTACGTTTATGAATATAATGTTCTATGATTGATCGATGTATCAAATTTAACGAAACAGACAAGTCATGCGTCAAGTTCAAGACACGAGTCCGTCATGGTTCATAAAGAAATATTGTCTTTGTACGTAAATAGAGTGTTTGGTGAATCATGAAAACATGTTTTTCTCAAGAACAGTGGGAATTCATTTACAAAGAGATCCTTTGGATTTGGTTGAATAGATAGATGATCGATGACGGTTGCTTCGAGAAGGTAATGTTTCAATTTTTATCATTGTATATTTTAATTATACCGACATTTTTTCACTGCTTTGTATTCTTTCAATTCCTGTAAGATCCTAACTAGGCATTGATTTATTACGTGTTTTTTTGTTTTAGACCGTTAGAATGATTCTTCATAAAAATATTGATTATACAATAATTCTCGTCATATTAACTTGAGATATATTTAACGAAACGAAGGACCAGATAATGAACAGAGTTACGTGAACCATTATTTATGGATTTACAATTTTGTAATTTTTTTACATAAAAAACTGCAGTATAAAATTCACACCCTAATAGAAATGTCTTTGAATTGAATATACTTTTCAAGTACATTTGTAAATGAAATTTAAAATTCTTGGTAATTGAAATGAGAATTCATTTACATGTCACTGAATTTTCAATTTTTATTATATTATATCATACATCAATACATATTTTCGTAACTGAAATTTCAATAAATTTTTCAGTTACGTGAATAAATTTTGCTTTCATTACATGTAATTGGACACGGGAAAAAATGACCACGTAAAAATTACATTAAAAATGAGGTAACGATTACGGAGTGAATCTTATGTAAAATTTACTACACAGTTCTGTTGAATTTACATTGTTATCATAGTGACTTGACAGCAACACTACTCCCATTCACTTCAGTACACTGAAATAATTCTATTGTAAAAATTACTGTGAACTTTCAGTGATCCAAGGACAAGTGAAAATTCTTCAAAAAATTACTGTCAGCTTGTGAATATGAGTGGATTTCTAAACAGTTGAGAGTGATATTTTCTACAAGTTTTACAGAATGCACAGTAATATTTTGAAAAATTTCTCCTTGTCCCTTGATCACTGGAATTTCACGGTAATTTTTCAAATAAAATTCTTCCCATGTAACAATGTAAATATAACATTGATCCCAATGTCAATTTTACTCCAATTGCATTCATGTGAGCAGTTGTATTGAATTAACAACAACCAATGGAGAATTTACATGGGATTTTTATCTGTGGGAGTTCAATCAGAAATTTCGAACAGTGCAGATATGAATAGCGATACAGGGTACGCTTTCAGATATCGTTCTGAGAAATGGTAAGGTCAAACAGTGATATGGAAAAAAACAAATCCCACTGAGAGAGCAAATTATTTCACCGTAGCTGTGAATTATTTGCTGAGATAGGTGAATTTTTAGTATTATATACAAAATCAAAAACAAACTTAACAGGAGTTGAAATTTTTTGCTGTAATAACTAGAAAATTGCTCTCATTTCTCATAGTTCATAAGATTGCTGTCACAGTAAAAAATTTACTGTTCTGGCAAAAGGTACCCAGCGAAATCAGATTTTTCTGGCGTAGTGAATGTTTTTTTTCAGTGAGTTGTTCTGTACTTCACAAAACATCCTTTTTCCATACGCAGAATTAACCATTTATATATACTTATACGCTTGAATTTCGCTTATATCATACTGCGCAGGATGCGTACAGACCTTTTTCACAGTTTTTATTGTGCATTTCTGCAAATGTTAAGCACTGCGCAAAAGATAATGCGAATAAATGATTCAACACCATATTACCCATGATCCAACTGATTCACAAATCCCTCTCCTACTTTTTCACGATAAATAATCCTTAACGGATACGATGAGAAGAGGAGATTGAGAAGAACGACAACTATTATTCACTAATCGATAAGATAACTCTCCAAGATATTTGGCAAATTCAAACACGCGATATCATTATTCACTACACGTCATAAGGTTTTTTCGGATCTGTAACGCGTCTTCAACACGATACTGCGTCCATCTGCATCACGATCTTGAAGAAACAGGAAGAACAAGAAGAACACAAGGAGAATCAACAGAGGGGAAAAAGCAGATGAGAAAACTGGTGGCGAGGGTGGAGGGAAAGAAGAAATTATTGCGCGACTCGTCATGTGAGACTGTCGTCTGCCTTGTGTACTCATGAAAAGGAACTGGACCGTGTGACACGGGATTATACACGTGGAACAATAGGTGCTTCGTTCTGTATTACATTTTAGATCCTGTGAGACTTGCAAAGTAATCTGAGACGAATAAGAGGATGAGATCTGAAGGTCTTGATTGAGACAATACGTAGGAAAATGGACTTGACTCGATACAAAGTGTTAATCAAACGTTCCAGTCAACGTGATTATACTCGCACTTTAATCCTTCATTATAGTTGATTGATAAGGGAGAAGAATATTCAAAAAAATCTGCTGTTTTGTATTTTCATCCGCATTGTAAATGTATATGTCTACTATATGTGTGAATATCAATTTGAATAATTTTCAAATTCTTTTATCATTCAGTGTTTTTACAGTGTGACCGGAATTTCAAAGTGGAACGTGTAGACATATTTTATTAGATATAAACATGTCAATTTTGAATGTTTTGCGAAAGAGATTCACAACAATTTATCAATATCCAGTAAACATTTTTCCCCTCAACATTTCAAACATTCATTATGTTTTCTAAATGCTAACAGAAAGTTCTCTAATGCGTCGATTTCGAAAATCTTTTTGATACCTTTCTTATGAGGTCTGGAAGTTACCAGAATGTGATCCAAGTCAACTTTCTGATAACTTCCAGACATCACGAAAAAGACATCAAAAAGATTTCTGAAATTGACGCATTAATGCGTCGTTCTCTAATTAGAGAACTTTCTGTTAGCATTTAGAGAACATAATGAATGTTCGAAATGTTGAGGGAGAAAATGTTTAGTGGGTAGTTATTTGATAAGCACTTTGAAGAAAAAATATTTCAACGATTGCAGGCGTTTTAAAGGGCTCATAACGGATTCAATATTGATATAATTGAACTATCAGCAGCTTGTTTTGATGCTTGTGATCAGCAGTTTATCATCCGCACAATGCTAAATATAGGAAAGATCGGAGATTTATAAATGTCATCGATATTATTCTGTTATGTATATTTTGAATCCGAACTCACAATTATAACCATGTGTCAGGCAAATGACTCTGAACTGAAAGAAACAACTTCCATTAAACTTTTGTGCGAACTCAGCTGAAAATTCCCGGATGGACAACAGGATGCGCAAATTCGCATGTGGACTCAATTTCCCACGAAAAAGACAAACTTCTGTAGATATTTGAATGGCTAAAAATCAGCTATGGTAGCGATTTTTCAGCTATGGCAACAAAATTTATTATTACTGAAATACATTGTTATAGTAACTAAAATTCAGCCGTTACAGCAATATTTTCAGCTATCCAAATATCAAATACATCAAATGCCTATCACAGCTAATTCTTAGCTAACATAGCAAATTATTTTTTCCCTTGCAAACTTCTGCCCGGGATCCATCAAGTTCCCACTCAGAGCCATTCAAGTTTTTGTGAGGTGAGAACCCAAGTGGTGACGGACAGGAATCAGGTCCACATGAGAAAGACATCAGCAGTATTTGAGACATTTTGCTCAGCGGGGGATATAATTACAAGAATGGTGTTTGTTTTTTGCCTGGATGGAATGAAATTTATCCCATAAAGATATTATGATTTATTAAATTATATATTCGAAGAAATCCATGTGACTAACCTTCTACGGCAACGCTGAAAGTCTTCCGATGTTTCCTCAATGAATTTTCAACTGCTACCTCATACTTTCCAGCGTGATCGGCAGTTATGTCATCCAATGTTAGACAAGACACACCTCCTCCACAGGTGATGCCGACCTTCTCATCTGGTGCTAACGTCCGTCCCTGTGATATAAAATTAATCGTCATTATATCTCACTTTGTGAAATCACATATACATCTTATCACGTGAAAATAAGAATCTATGATAGACAGTTCAGTTATCGTTGCTTCAGATTGATTCTCATCAACTCACTCAATTCGTAAGTACGTAAGATTACTTTTTGTAAACTTCTTCAGGATATCCTTCTATTCAAACAGAAGAAATTTGTTAATTTTGTGCTGCGATATTGAACGTTCAAACTCGATGAGTTCCTAGATTTTTATTCATCTTATTATTCGAAAACTTATATTACGTGCATCGAATATTAAAAAAAGTAAAAACTTAGAGCCTATTCTTGTGATACACTTGACACAAGAGTCAATAAATTAGCACTGAGATAAGACTGTGAGTTATTTGAATAATATTAAACCAACCGAAAGTCATGTGATTATAGGTATTGCAGACGAGGGGATCGGAAAATGCGAATCAATTCGAGAAGAAAGCAGAACAAATAAGCGTGTTGCAGAGAATAGAAAGGAGAAATTGAAAGATCGAATGTTGAAATACGGAAAACAATATAGTTATCTGATTTTAATGCAATCGAATCTGAAAAAATCTGAAGAACGTGATTTTGGATTATTATCGAATCATTAAGCATCCCTGACGGATTCCTAATAAACAGAATGTTGTGAATATTACATAAGAGATCTTATAGATTTCTGAAAGATATATATTTAAGACATAGCTTGAAAAAACCAATCAATCGATATCTCAAGGATATTTTACGACACATTTCGAGAGGAATGGTGTTTACTGGGCTGGAGAACGAATTTCGAATATCCCAATTCTGTGCAAAAAGTGGACTAAATCAGATATTGCGATGATTGTGTCAGAACATGTAGAATTAGGTTCATTCATTCTAAACTATCAATATGAATGAATAGTTCCAATTATTTGAGAAAGCTCAATAAATACACCCATGCTTTTTCAAAGTTCATTTTTTCGACGTTTTTTCAATGTCGCACGGACGTTATTTGTCGATCTCATAACTTCGATTTTTGATTATAGTCCGACAGGGAACCAGAAATTCATCAATTACTCTTTGAGTACGTAGGTATACGTGATAATACTCAAACCAATAGTTGAGAATAACTATCAAACAACATCCTAGGAGAACATTTTGCGAATATACTTGGATCACGCGTTCAGGATGTATTTATAAAACCTCACTGTTAGAACATCAATTGAGGATATATTGAAAATGTAAGGCGAGAGCAGATAATACTGGATAAGGAACGAGACAATCAACAGCATGGATTCATTGATGGTTATTCCTTTTCTCAAACAATTTTGGTTTCAAAAATAACATTCTGATCAATACGAATGGAAAATCTTCAAAATAATTTATCTTGTTCAAGTTCTGTTTGAAAAACATCCTTAGGACACGTCACTTTTTGACGTTTTTTAAACGGTGATTGAATCGTTCTTATCATGTTATTTTATGGTTGAAAAACATGTAATCTTCATGTCGAACCTAGAGAAGAATATGACCAATCAGAATTGACAACGTGTGTTTATTGCCTGCTTTTGTCATTTTTGGAACGTATGTGTGTTTATTGGGAAACAATAAGAATCTTTGGCTTCAACAGCAAACATGTACCATTCGCAGATTCTGAAATTCCAATTCATCTTTCAAACAATAATTGTTTATCGCATAATGAAATTACATCCATCCAAAAAGTAATGAACAAAAAGATTGCGAATCTTTTGACAAAACTGTATAAAAATCTTTGAGCCGCATTGAGAAACTCGTTGGAATGCGTTCTCACAAAGCACATGAAAATAATTATCCATTCACTTGATTCTTCTTCCAAATCACTGTATTTGAAATCTTTTGTTACCAAATCATTTCTTGAAAAAGATTCCTCCGAACATAGTACAGAAACAACATTACAACGCACCACTTTTGATAGATTCAAAGTTTAAAACCCTCAACTCCGTATGTTCAAAGAATCACTTTCGAAATCACAGATGTAACATTCAATAAATAAATGAATAAATAAATTGATTAACTTGATTGAAACACTTGCAAGAAATAGAGTGTCGAGTTGAAGATACGTCAACGACGACTAGCACTTCTTAGTGCGTGTACATATGTTTTCGTGAGGTTCCTGCTCTCATGTTTCCGCGGGAATCGCTTGGAGGGGATATCGATGGGAGCAAACATGTGTTAATACATCTGAACACGCTTGTATCTGTTCTTGACATCGGCAATTATGTGGAGCTTATCGAAAGTCATCTGTCAAAATTCATATATATTAGAATCACATCAAAGATTATATAAAAATTGTATAGAAACTTTTAATATAATTTTATACAGTTTTTGTATTTTCACAAACTAAATGTGTTTCGAACGTATTGTATTAAGGGGGTTTCAATACAAAACTGATGGAATTAAAGGTTTCCATATTAGAAGAACAAACACTTCCCGAGTGGAAAAATTTTCCAAATTATATATAATTTATATTTAACTCTATATAAATAATGTGTCATTTGGAAAATCCTTCCACTCGATGGTTATAGAATAGTCAAGATGGTTTTATTCAAAGTTACTGTACTTAATTTGCAGAAAAAACAAGATAAAAAAATAATACCACTCAAAATGTTGTGAAGTTAATTTCACTTTCCGTTTTGTGAAATATGTTATTTATATTTTGGAATGGAAATTCATTCTCTTAAGCTTACCGTTTCAGATTCACGAAACAAATCATAAGAAATTCAGGAATTTGTTGAATACAAATTTTTCATTTGCTGTTATTTAATTAATAGAATTTGACCAAGGAATGGACAATGGATTCTTCCCCTGATCAAACTTACTGTAGGGAACGATAATTTTTTAAAAACGCTTGAAATTATACAATCCTGATGCATCTAGTTTCTTGAAATTTTCTTTTAGAGATGACAAATCAAGACGTATTCTTCAAGGGTAGATTAGAAAATTATGAAAATAAATTTCGATTCCAATAAAATGCAATACAACATGCGTTCATCACAATATTCATCAACCTACTTGGAAATTACATTTTCTACTTTCGATAAACTTTTACTGACCGCGATTACTCGCTGATCTTCATTATTCTATTCTTCTTCGGTATTAATAGAAATGCTTTCAATTAGTATTCGGATGATCAAACGTTGCTGCGGTACAAAATTAACGTTTTCATTTTCAATCCACGTGCTGTCAATATTGGCAGTGTCCCTTGTGGAAATAATTCCCTTTAAAAAACTCTTTAAAAGTCTTCAGAACTCTAAATAGAACTTTCTGAAGAAAGTCTTAATATCCCTAACTATGTCAAGAAAAGCGTTGAAATGTCTTGGTAACTCTATAAAACTCTTGAAATTGCGGAATAATTGTCCCTGAAATTGTGGACTTTCCGCAAGATTTATTGAGAGTCAATAAGACTTATTCAGAGTTTTACAGAAAAGTATATAAGCAAGAAAGATGACTTTATGAGAGTTCACGGAAAAAATAGTTTAGCTGCAGCAGCTAAGTAGCTAAATTATTTTTTCCGTGTTCTGAAGGTTTAAAAAGACTTATGAAGTAATAATAGTGAGATTTGTAAGGAATGCTTAAATAACAAATTCAATTATTATTATAAAGCGGAATATTTAGAAGAAAGATATATCTTTACTTACATGTATGAATTGATGATCTGTACAAATAATTTTGATGTCTTGTTCAAACTTCAATTTATTTACATGTTATACTTTGTTCAAGAAAAATATTCCGCTTTATCATAATAATAATCCAATTTGTTATTTAAGCATTCCTTACAAATTTAACTATTATTACTTTATGAGTATTTTTAAACCTTCAAAACTCTTATGAAGTCATCTTTCTTGCTTATATTTTTTTTCTGTAAAACTCTAAATAAGTCTTATTAACTCTTAATAACTCTTGCGGGAAGTTCGAAATTTCAGGGAAAATTAGACTTTTCAAGAGTTTTACAGAATTACCAAATCTTATTAACGCTTTTCTTGACATAGTTAAGGATTCTAAGACTTTCAGAAAGTCTTATTCAGAGTTCTGAAGACTTTTAAAAAGTTTTTTTTCAAATTACTTCCACAAGAGACAATTTGGAGAATTAATTCATCTCAGTGAGAAAACATAAGAGGAAAAGTTTTTAATATTTCTCTAAAACAGGTACTATGAAGACAGAAATGCATATGAATTTTATATCAATTCTCAAAGAAATGTATATTTTTTTATATGGAAATTAGCACACAGTTCGTATCCTAACTGTATTTTTATCATGTTCTAAAATTCTTCGAATTCTTTTCCGTGGTTAGAGAGACACAAATATGTGTTCAAACCAATCTATTTGCTAGAATTTATTAACTTCGCCGTTATGCTATGAAAGTTCTCTTTCTTGCATATCGTCATCCTAAGAATGGAACGAGAAGAAGGTCGTTCTTTTGTAAATTCCGTCTTTCACTTGTGAATCATCGGTGCCGATGAGATTCTCCTTTATGCGAGCGTGTTAATATATACAAACGATCGATCGCTACGATAAACTCTGACGTAGTATATTCAACGATACATTGGATTTTCATTATCAAGAGAATATTTTCAAAACAATTATCTACAAGCATTAGCGTTTCATTACTTTACTGAGTTAACAAAAGTGACCGTTCCTTAGAGTGATAGATTGGAACACGCACACACACACACACACATACACACACAGACAGTAATGAATGGAATTATTCAAAAGTTCTTCGATGGATTTTATAAATTAATGATGTTATAAATGACAGAAATGATCCAAACTAGAGTAAGTACTCAAAAGTTCATTTATATTCGTTTATTCGTAATGGAATAATAGCGGAAACGTAAACTACTATACTATGTCCAGAAAATGAGACCAATTTTCAATTCAAATTACGTAGGTATATATCGAATCTCAGAAATATATTTTTTTCTAAATTAATAGCACTGTGACAGACATATCTGTATGAAATTTCACATCATGAATATCATTAGAGCTTGAGCTATGCTTGGTTTTGTACGAGGCAAAAATGATTTCGGCTGAAGTTTTGGATGAAGGTGCGTTAAATTGTGTTCAGAAAATGGAATTTCTTCTGCGGAAACGTTGAGAATATTGCAGAAGACTTTTGGTGAACAAGCTTTGCTGGAAGAAATGTGTACAAGTGTCATAAACAGTTCAAAGAAGGCTGAAGACGAGTTGAAGATGAAGAACGCCCCAGTCAACCATCAACTTCTATCGATGGAAGTCATGTTCAACAAATTCCAGATTTGCTGCTCCAAACCCTTCGATTGACAATTAAGGATCTTGCTCATGATGTTGACACTTCAAAAAGATTATTCAAGGTCATTTTGAAAGATGTTTTGGGCCTTAGACGCATCAAATTTCCATTGGTACTAACAACACTCAATTTTGGTCGAAACAGACTGTTATGTTAAAATCTGTGAAAAGATGATTTCTAACTATTAGCACGCTATCAAACACTTTATCACGGGGCATGAGACTCGCATCTGTGCTGATATGAATATCGTGCCAAAGATGAAGCAAAACCGAAAAGATCGCGCCGACTTCATTCAAAAATCAAGGTTACGCTGACAGCGTTCTCTTATTATCGTGGCTTCGTGCAGTATGAGGTTCTTTGATGGGGCCAAACTGTCAACAAGGAATATTATTTGAGTGTTATGCATCGTTTGCTTGAAGCTATTTGCAAAAAGAGGCCAGAGTTATGGGCAAAAGATTCTTGATTTTTGCCCCACTATAATGTGTCGGCTCACTCTGCATAGGTTCTTCGTGATTTTTTCGCTAAGAATTCAACTAATATCGCTCCACAACCGATGTATCCACCTGATCTAGCACTCTGTGACTTCTGAGAATCCTCTAAGCTCAAAAGACCACTCCGGGAACATCTTTTTGAGTCAATGAAAGAAATTCAACGGTAATCGCGGCGCGTTCCGAAGGCCATACCGGAAGATGACTATTTGGCATGGTTCAAGGATTGGAAATCACGTTGGCATAAGTGTGTTCTGTCTGAAGAAGATTACTTTGAAGACGATGGAATAAATTTGGACGAATAAGTGAAGATTTTCCAAAAATAAAAAAAAATCAAAGCTGGTCTTAGTTTTTGGGCACGGGAAGCTGAAGCTAGCAGTCGATTGGTGTCACTTTCAATTGAATTCAATTCGAATATCCTCCATATCAAGAATTAATGAAGTGGCTTTCAAATAATCGGGTTTGCTGCTGAAATACTTGATTAAATTATTCTATCAAAAGTGACATCCATTGACTGCCAGGCTGGCAAGTTTTGGCTGCTAATTTCAGCTTCATTTTGGGTACAGTAGTATAAAAGAATTTCACTTGTCGCAATTTTAATTTCAGGCCGTTAAAATCGGAAGTGAGGTGGAAGAATTTTCAACATTATCTATAATTTATATATAAATTATATCAAATTATACATAATTTTGAAATTTCCTGCATGGGTGCTATGTGTGATGGGAGACATCCTCCGAAACCTTTGAACTTTTTTCATTCAGCCTACTCTCTAAATCTGAAAGAGTGAAAAATCGCACGTTTCACTCCACTAAGTGTCAGAAGTGAGCCTGTCCGCTTCGAGTGGAATTTTCACTCGTTTCGAGTGACCTCTCACTCTTTTAGAGTGAAAAATTCACTCTATTCGCTATAGCGTCGAAGTGGTTGTGAATTTCTAACCTCAAACCTTAGAATATCATTCTAAAAGAGTGGAAATTTCACTCGAAAATTGGACAGGTTCACTTCTGACTGGCTAAAGAGTGAAATCTCACTCCAAAGATTTTAGAGAGTAGGAAAATGAATATAAAACGAACATTTCAACGAATAAACTTACCGCTCGAAGCCAGATGACTTCAGGTTCAGGATTTCCATCGTAAGTAGCTCGAAGAACCACTCTATTCCCACGAAACACCGTCACATCCGATGGTGCTTTAACGATAGCCGCAGGCACAGATTTTTCCACAACCGGTTCCACATTTTCACTCTTTTTCACACACGATACCACCCTCTTCATTTCATCCCTCGTTATCGGAACTGACACTACCTCATCCGACTTATTCAATTCCAAACGAACTATTTCAGTCTTTTTCTCTACAGATGAATCCAAGGAATCTTCAATTGTATCATTCGATAATGTTTGACAATCATTCACCACAGATTCCTCCAGCCTTGTTTTCTTACAAGAACACATTCCCTGCGGCTCCAATTCTTTGCTTTTACCTTTGATGATCAATTTTTCGAATGATTTTTCGTTGGTAACGACGGGAGGTTCTCGATAGGTGTTCTTTTTGATTGGCAAGGGAGAGAGAATTGGACTCGGCACGGTTCGTCGAGGAATTGACGACGATCTTACCAAAGAGGGCGATCTATCTCGTTCGATGCATTTTGGCGAAAAGAACAGTTCGGTCTTTTTTGATCGCATTGTTATTCTGGTTGGTGATCTCGCGTGACTTGGGGGTTTCGAGTATACGTTTGAGCCATCTGGATTGGAATTATCTAACGCACGAAGGGATCGATCTAATCGCAATTCGGCAGTACAGCTAATCGAGGGACCTCCGTTGCCTATCGTCGTTGCTGTGCATCGAACTTCTCCAGCATCCCTCGATGTTACGTTCTGTACCCTCAAGATGCTTGTGCAATCATCTTTTTCTACCTGTGAATGATAAAAGTTCTATCTGAGTGCATGAAAACATTGCATTGTTTAACGTTTTTGTGCCGTATTCTATCGATTTTGGTAAAAAGAAGAATGATGTAATACTTATTATTATTTTCACCTTGCATCTAGAATTATCTTTGACATCCTTCCCGTTGATAGTCCAATTAACTTCCATGGATTTCCCACATTGTATCCGAGCACAGAAACACGCGGTACCACCTTTAGATACAGTCACTGACAATGGTTTTTTAGTGAACTGCGGAGCTAATTTTGAAGCACCTTTGTAATCTATTTGAACGAGGAAAGATTGGTATTGTCATCACTCACAGTAATTTTGTGTGAATTTTGAAAAATTATCGTGGGATTATTCCATATTACCTTGAACAACGAAAAGCCCCGAGCAAGAGGTTGCACCTGAATCGTTTCGTACATGACACGTATATTCTCCAGCATCTTGAGAATGTACATCCGCTAGTCTCAATGCTGCGCTTCCATCTCCGTAAACTACGTACTTCTGATAATCGTTGTCGTTGATCTCACGACCATCTTTCAACCATGTGATAGAAAAGGGCGGAGTACCTGGTAATTTATCAGTCATTCGATTGAATTATCACCTCTTTTCATTCTCCAAAAATGCATTTTTATTAAAAAGACGTACAACAATATTGAGTTCAATTATATGAAATGATGTATTTTTTTCCACAAAATTATTCATTGCAATCACTAGTTGTTGTCTGTATTTTTTAATATTTATAGTATTTGATTTTATTTGACTAATCATAATTTTTGAAACTAAATGCAAGAAATAAATCTTGAGTCTTTGGATTGAATAATTAAAAACATTGACATTAGGAACAATATCTAACCTGCAAGTCTGATTTGTAGCTCGTAACAATGACCTTCCATAACGATAGATTCTTGAGGTAACGACTGCAAAAATCTCGGTGGATCTCTGTCGCTGGTAGACGGATCGTGAGGATCGAGTACCCCCACCTTTGAGAATTCGAGAGATAAGAGAGAATGGTGAGATAAGAATGTATTTGAGGAAATGATAATAATGGTTAACAACTGGTTATTTAGATTTGTAATCGATTTATTTACCTGGCAGCTGTTTTTCGTCGATCCGAGGACGTTCGTTGCCACGCAAGTGTACTCACCTGCGTCGCTCGCTTTTACTTTCGTTATTTCAATTTGCGCTGTAGTGCCATCGAAATATCTTTTTATCCTGTTTGATCGCTCCAATGGTCTACCATTTCTGAAACACAGAACGGTATTGTAATCTAGAATTTGTTATTGTTTCATACTTCATGTATTTGAAAAAACAATTCTTGTCAAACGAAGATTTCCTTTGCAAAACTACCCTCCTTCCTAATTACATTCTCTTTAATCGGTTTTGATTCGATCCCTCAAAGAGGGTGGGTCATACTTGAGAATATTACCTGTACCATGTTGGCGTTGGACTTGGAGTACCTCTGATACCGCATTGAAGTTGTAATCGTTCATTCACCCTCGCCGTTGTACCTAAGAGACTTCTGTTGAATGTGGGATATGTCCTAGGTGAGGCACTCCTAGTCCTAATGCCTCTGCTCATCGAACCATGTCGTACTATAACGTGAGGATGGTCACTTCCAGATTTGCAATCGAATGAAAATGCACAATCTTATCAATGATTACAAGAAGTCTAAATCTGAATTACCGATAACTTCTAGGCGTGCACTCGCTTCGATTCGTCCGAATTCGTTTTCGAGTGTAACTCTGTACAGACCAGCGTCCTCGTGAGTTACTTCCGTAATTTCGAGAATTCTAACGTCATCTCTTTCCTTGACGGAAATTCGCGCCGTTGGGGTGACTGTCGTTCCATTTTTGTCCCACTTCACCCATGGAGCGGGGTGACCTACAACCGCACACTGAAATCGCACCGTTTCTCCTTCCTCTGCTACACGATTGTGCGGAACCGCGTAGAATTTTGGTGGACTGACTTTAGGTCGCTTTGGCACGGATCTACTTCTTGGCGCTAGTATAAGTTGGGGTGATCTCAATTCTCGACCATCTACAAAAAATTCAAACTTTGTTTATACAGTTCGAAAAAAATTATTTCCATTCAATATTCGAATCAACTACATTCTCAGTAAAAAAAAATAACAAGAATACATTCAGAGGAAGAAAGTTGCTGAAACAGCAAACCTCGACAATTTGCTGTTTAGCAAAAAGCTTACTATTGTAGCTCTTTTAACAAGCGCTTGCCATTCAGCTATCCGGAATTGTAGATATACAGACGGCTAGAAAATTCTGCTGAATTAGCAAATATCTTGCTGGAATGGCAATATTTTCGCTGTAACAGCAACCGCTTTGCTAATTTAGCAAAGCATCTTTTTCGGAATCGCTTTTTCAGCAAGAATTTTCCTCTGCGTGTAAATAGGTGCACGGAAAAACAATTTCCTGTAGCAGGAATACAAGGTTTTACATATAGAGTAGCGAATCTTTTGGCAGAACTAGCTAAAAATTCGCTATCACAGCTAATTGGGTTACCGAAGGAGAAATTTGATTTATTAAAATAGGACATTTTTCGCTGAACTAGCAAAATTTTCTGTATAATAACAGAATAGCAAACAAATTTTGCTGGAGAAGTTGAGATTTTTTGTTGCCACAGCTGAAAACATCGCTATCGTAGCTAACAAGAGATGTTTTTCTTCGTGTGTTCATTTGAGCTTCCAATTTTTCAATTCTAATTTCAAATTATATGACACAAAATTATTGTATTCCAGAATCCGAGAGGATAGAAAATTTCATCCAGAATCTGAGAGGATAGAAAATTTCATCCAGAAACTTACGTGCCACAGCTGGTGACAGACTTCTGATCGGCGTTGATCGTGGTGTTGATCTTGGTGTTGATCCAGCGGATAACAAACCTATGGGTCTCGTCAGTCTTTGACTGATCACGTTCTCTTTGCCCTCGGGGACTGAAAAAATAATCTTTGTGTTCATCTCTGTATTTTTGTCTCATTCTTGTTCGCTATGAATCTTGTATGCAATTATCTTCATTCTCGAAGTTTTGCATATGAATGAACGAGGTTTGAAGAAACTTTTATAATTCCCATCAATCTCGTGAGATGATGCGCGTGAAATATTCTATCAAAGTGTCAGTATGATTATTCATGTATTGTGATGAATCAAACGTGACAAAATGATTGAAGCATTCCACTGAGCATGAAAAATCACATTGACGATTGTTCGGCATACCATCACGTGCTATTTGTACGAATATTATTTCAATTTCCATGTATCTCTGTGAGTAACATTTTTTCATAGAAAATATTATTACAATTCTCATTCCTCAGATCTGGAAATAGATAAAACAAAAAAAAAATACCATAAAAATTTCGGAATCTTTTACGAACATTCTACAATTTTGAAAGGTGAGAATTGAACAAGGTATGAAAAGTTGTTTTCGCAAGATGTTCTCATCCTGTGTGACGAATGCATTTATTTCAAAGTACAAGAACGTAATGGACGATGAATTGATTAACAGATAATTCTCTTTATTGATGCCTTCTTTTCTTATTTTTATACAATTACTGACGTAAAATGTATACCAAATTTTAAATAGCTCGATAATTATTCGAGTTTATGCAGTTGTTGGGTATTCAATTACTTTCAATTTATTGTTTTCCAATCTCAGCTGTATGTTATCATCAAAATATGTGGCATCGCATTCCATGCAATTTAGATTCTTCAATCAATGCGAAAAAGCCCACTTTCGAGACTTTGAAAATTGCAGATTCGTACATTGGAAAAAGAACAAAAAATGTTGAAGTACCTGGAAGTTATGATTATGCATTCAATAAAGTAATGAATTTTAAAACAGGATCTTGAGAAGTTTTTCATGAATTATTTTCGAAAATCGAACTTTTAACGCAACTTTGTTGAATTTCAATGAAAAAGAGAGAGAGAGAGTTTACTCAGGAATATATTTGTAAAAGATTGTGCACATGTTATAGAAATATGGAATGTTCATTCTGATAAGTGTGAATAATTTCTTTTTTTAGAATATCGATATTTTCTTCTTATGTTCAAAATATTGTTTCTCTGTTGTCAGTGCGTGTGTTTATCAACTACTTTTCTCGAATTCTTCTTTGGCGTAACAAAAAACTTTTACAGGTAATTTTTTCATAATAATTATTAAATTCATAACTTCTTTCAGGGTGTTGTTTGTTGCACGAATAATTGAAAAAGGGTTCAAAAATCACATCCTCATGACAGTCCCTCAGTGACAGGAACCGAAGATGAGTACGTGTGAAAACAAATCGGGAGGCACAATTTGCATATAATCTTAATTTGATTAATATGTATATAATGGTATATAATTTATATACCAATTATATGTGTCAATTCCTTATACAGACCGTTGTATCCCGCTCGTGCACGTGGGTTTTAAAATATCGTTCATCGAATTGACATGAGTTTTCTTGTTTTCCTTTTTATGCATCAGATATTAACGTGATGAATGAACTTGATTTACAACGATGATCAGAGTGTTTATGTTATTTCAAGTATTGTCAAAAATGTTGAGTAATTTTTCGGAGATAACATTCATCATGAGTGTGTTACACAAGGTACTTGGTTATGTAAATCTACGGGTTTCTCATTCTCATTCTAATGAGTAAGATCAAATGTGAAATTTTTAGAGGATCAAACAAAGTGAATCAAAACAATCCAACAACTTCCTGTGGGTGGTTCGGGAAATTTGAATCGCGTTGCGTCATTTATACAAATAAATTTAAGATGTACAAACTCGATGAACTGATGAAAAATATAATAATTTTTATTTCAACTCTTTTCAGTAGAGCTTGTTGGGTCGAAAATTTATATTCTATTTTTGTTAGCTCAAAATCCTCAGTTTATTGATTTTTCATGAACTTCATATATCACTTACGTAAAGAGAGACGAAATGAAGAGATGAGGAAATTGCTACTTTACTTACCATCTACAATAACACACGCCGAGGTAAAAGCTTTTCCAAGATCATTATACGCCACACAAGTATATTCGCCCTCGTCTTCTGGATAAATGTGTTGGATACTTAATCGAGCAATCTCTCCATCGAATTCGGCTGTGAAATCACCACCCATGGATAAAATCTAAGGGTTGAATATATTGGATTTCATTAATGATTCAATTCCTACTAGATTGTCAATTATATATAATTTTCGTATACACTGATCGTCGAAAAACGACGTGGTTGAAACATTCGTGGTCGCAATAACCTGAAATCTGGTTCGATTTACCAGCAAAATGTGATGGCGAGGTCCAGAAAGAGTAGTTGAAGCAAAAATTAACTACATTTTTCAGGTTAGAAAAACTAGATTTTTTTCTTGGTGTGATAACCAGAATATGTAGTTAATTTTGGCTTCAACCATTTTTTCTGGACATCACAATCACATCCCCTGGTGAATCGAACCAGAGTCCAAGTCATTGCGAACACGAATGTTTCCACCAGGTCATTTTTCTGTCAGTGTATATTTTATACAAAAATTGTATGATTTTAACTCAATGTCGTCAGGCAAAATAGGATTTTTAACAAAGACTCTAACGTAATCTCTGCATGTGATTCAAACCAATCTATCATTAAAAAAGATTAGATTCACCAAGTTTTAAATGAATCACCTTCCATTTGTTGATGTTGAT
The DNA here is from genome assembly GCA_018340375.1 of Gonatopus flavifemur. Classification (NCBI taxonomy): domain Eukaryota; kingdom Metazoa; phylum Arthropoda; class Insecta; order Hymenoptera; family Dryinidae; genus Gonatopus; species Gonatopus flavifemur. Next base: position 41,001,914 of record JAFFJZ010000003.1, on the reverse strand, counting down.
CGAATTAAATGGATATACATTTGAACTTTCATAAATTCGTTTTGTTACCTTTCCACCTCGTTCCCAACGTATATTCGGTGGTTCTGGCGTAGCGTAAACTTTGCACTCCAAAGTGACTGCGTCTCCATCACAACATCTCAGATCACGAAGTTCTCGTCTTATGATTGGTAGAGTGAGCACATTCCTAAGATCGAACAGTATATAATTTGCGAGAACATGTTTTATTAATACAAAAATTTACATTCACCTTGATAATCCATTAGTACGGATACCATGTTGTTAAACATTTTCTATGTTAATGAAGTTTCCCTATTCTCGACTGATTCATTTCTCTAATCTTGAAATGACTTATCGATCGACTTACCCGTGCTTTACCGACGACTGTTTCTTCATCGTCGTCTCCTTGCCCTGACCTGGAAAAATACCGTGAATAGTCACTTAATTATATAATTAAGAGTGATTTTCCTGATTGATTCTATTGAATATGGGTTCGATATATCTAAATCGATTCTTTTGAAAACAACAAACAAATTGATGACGATAAAAAATGGTATGTAATTACCTTGAGCATAGATCTGCAAAGAGATTACGGCCTTACTCTCTCCATGACAGTTCTTCGCGATTACCGAATAGGTTCCCGTAAAATCGAGTTTAGCATAAGGTATTTCGAGCCGATACTGCGGTCCTTCGCCGATCCGTCGGAAATGAGGTGCGTCCTTGTAATAGTCGGGCTGTTGAATTTGAAAGAGGATAATAATTTCGCATGGCGAATTAATACTGTTCATAGTTTTCAATCTTACATTTCATACACTATTTCCAAATTATTTCTGCAATATTTCAAGAATATTTATGAAATATTTCATTGTAATGTTTCTCTCGTAATATATCTGAGACATTCCAAATAGGTAACATTTCAATTGACAGATTTTTGACATATTTCTGTGAAAGTATACTGAAATGTAATGAAGGTGAAAGTTTGAAATGTAATTGAGACATTACTGAGATCTGTGGTGCTGTATGGGAACGTAATGAAGGTGAAAGGCTGAAATGTAATTGAGATATCACTGAAATCTATGGTGCTCTATGGGTTGTGTGATCATTTCGTAGAGCGTGAATAGTTTCTGGGAAAAAACAATCTCCCTAAATTTCTCCGAATCTCTACATGTTTTGGAAGATTTTTCTGAACGGATCGAAGTAATTTGGAGTAATTCAGAGGGAGTGAAGGTCCGTCAGTTAGTGTTGTATCCAGAATTTCATTCATTTAGAATCCAAAATTTTCTCTGAATGAATCTGGATCTCTTTGAATTCTTCTAAATTTATTCATTCATTCGAATAATACAATGTTCCCTGAATTTGTCCGAATCTGTTTGAATCCCTACGAATTTTACCAAATCTGTCTGGAGCTCTCAGAATTTTATTTATTTAGATTCCAAAGTTTTCTGTGAATTTGTGTGAACCCCCTTGAATTTTTCTGAATCTCTCTGAATCTCTCTAAATCTGTCTAGGTTTTTGGATCTCTGGGTCTGAGTAAAAATAGCTGAGACGGCTAATAAAGATCAATCAATCAGTCTCAAAATTCTACACTGGGAAATAAGATAGTGAACTCAACTACACTGTAAAAAATATTCGGAATTTTTCCGTACCTATGTAAAGAAAATTTTAAATACTTGTACGGGAGAAGCAAATTCCCGTACACATGGAGGAATCTCCACATAAAAATATATTAAAATTACTGTTTTTATGGAATTTTTACTGTAAATTTTTAGGATTATCCGCAATATTTACGAAAAATTTCCTATATATATGTTAATTACTTCACATATATGTATTTGAAATTTCCTATAAAAATTTTTTACAGTTTATGCACGAGAGTTGGATAAGTTCAAATGCAATCCTTCTTCCACTCAATTCGAATACAAGATCCATTTGAATACGCGTAGTTGAATCAACTACAAATATAATTAAGTTGATCAAGTATTCCATTTGTACATATTCAACTGTCGTGCGTAGTTGACACCACTATTTTTTTCTCAGTGTATTCATGAGAAATTCCAAGCTTTCTCCAAATTTGTCCGAATCTATTTGGATTCTTGTACATTTTCCTTGAATTCCTCCGGATTTTTTGGGATATCTTTGGATTATTTCAAATCTCCAAGAATATGGAATCAGAATTCAGATCTTCCTGAATATACTTCTACAATGTAAAAAATAATCGGAATTTTCCCATACGCAGTAAGCGGAAAATTTCAATCATGCCATAGGAAACCAATTTCTGTAGGATGTATATGAAATTTCCCATAAATGTAACTAAAAATTCGAAACTTTATGGAATTTTTACTATCATCTTCCAGTTAATTCCCAGTGAAATACGGAAAATTCCCAACGCATGTATGTGTTAATTACCCCTGAACATTCATGTGAAGTTTCCCGTAGAAATATTTTACAGTGTACAATCTTAGAGCAAAAGTTTTTCGAAATTCACTCCTTTCTGAATTTTCCTGCAAATCTTTGAATTCTGGTTGAAGCTGTAATCGATAATTTGTCCAAATTGAATTTTGCCTGAACTTCCTTGAATTGTCCTGGAATTTCCTGAATCTCTCCGAATTCTACTCCACAGATCAACGGGCAATTTTTCCCCGTTCAGTTGTTTGTGAAATAAACCGACTTTCTCTAAATCACTTTGAAGTTTGGAACCCAAAATTTTCTTCAATCGACCATCTCCTGAATCGCCCTGAATCTATCTGAAACGTTCAACGCATAATTGTTTCCAAATCGCCTGGCTCTGAATTTCTTCAAATATCTCTAAATTCTTCTGGAATTTTTGACCAGGCATTTGTTTCCAATTGACTTCCCTCCAAATTTCCCCTAATTGTTCACGGAGAAAAAGGAATCCGCTGTGGCAGCGAAATCTACTTTTGCTGGGTTCCTTTTGCCAGAGCAGCAGATTTTTTGCTGTGACAGCAAACTATTTGCTGTTCCAGCAATCTTGTTAGCTGCGACAGCGAATTTTTAGCTGTGGCAGCAAAAAATGTTTGCTATCCCAGCAAAATTTGTTTGCTATTCTGTGGATAATACTGAACATTTGCTGGCGGAGCAAACATTTTTTGCTGCCACAGCTAACAAATTGCTGTCGTAGCTAACACGATTGCTGTTATAGCAAATTTTTAGCTAGGTCAGCAAAAAATTTTGCTATTCTATATATAATACCTTGATTTGCTGCGTCAGCAAATTTTTTCTCTCCGTGTTCCGAATGTCTGTAAATTGTTTTTGAATCCTTATGTACAGTTAAATTCACGCCTCTCCTCAATTCATCTGTCTCTTAATTTCCCTGAATCCCTTTGAATCTCTTTGAGAAGTTCAACGCCCAATTTTCGTCAAAGCATCCGTTTCTGAGTTTCTCTGAAATATGAAGTTTCCAGAGATACGTAGAGAGAATTTTTTACCAGTGAATCCAAATTTCAAAATGAATCTACACCCTTGGTGTTGAACAATGTATTTGAAAATTAACATAAAATGTATTACTGCGTACATAAACAAGGAGTAATGAACGAGTATTATTAGAATCATTCAATTACAGTTGATTATCACGTTTTCTTTACCAAAACGCATCGTACAATCGCGTTCGACTCAGTAACGGATATCCATAACACTCTAAATAGATTATTCGAACAATTGACTGGTCGCACCAAGGATTATCTTCCATTCCGTTATCGAATTTTATGCTTTTTTTCGAATAATAAACAATTAAGAATTACACGTTTTCGAATTAACAATCGACTATCGTTTGTGGCATGGCATCACCAGAACGCATTATCACGGTGCCTGCATGCGTGCGCTGTTTTCTTTTGCTGAAACGATGGTGGTACAACACGTGTAACTCGAGTACGAGGGCACATAAATACCGGTACTTGGATAACGCGTGTTGGACACGCAAGCATAATACATCATTGTCCAAACTGCCAAAGAAGGAAGAAAGAAATGCTAAACTTGGAATGTTCAGTTATTGGTATATGTATGTGGAACGATAAAGGGAGGATCCGAGTGTACGTGAGATGAAGAGAGTGACCCCGACCTGAATGCCGATATTTCCGCGACTCTCACACCCACAACACAGAGAAATAAAAGCACAAAGAAAGAATACGTTTCAAGATGATGGTGCGATACGATTTCGGGTGATATTCCAAAATGATCGAAGAGTTCAAAGGTAGTTCTAACAGTTCTCGAAGTACCTTTAATAGATATTTCCTATTCTTTTGTATTAATCGAAATTGAGTACACGGAAAATATTATCTTGTAAATCACGATGTTGAACTCGTAGCATTGGACCATACTTGAAAAAGCAGGAATTGTCAGATATTAGAAACAGATATTGCTATTATAATCCTATTTTAGCTACACTGTAAGAAATGTCTTTAAATTTAATATATTTTTCATATACATTTTCAAATGAAATTTCGGACTCTAGGTGATTGAAATGAGAGTTTATGTACAAGTAAGTGAATTTGAAATTTTTGCCATATTATATCATACATTATTATATATTTTCGTAACTGAAATTTCATTTAAATGTCATTGAAATTTTTATAAATTCTCCAGTTACGTGAATAACTTTTGCTTCCATTACATCCCTAGCAGAAATTAGCACCGAATCAACGTTGTTTCGAGCTTAGATGCCTCGGAACAACGTTGATCCGGAGTTGATTTCTACTAGGGATGTAATTCGGAGTTCAATCAGAAATTTCTAACAGTGTAAATTAATATTGTAATATTCGACGTGATTTGATAAAAAAAAACACAGCACAATTCACAATTTTATATTTTGAATAGACTAATTTCCCAGATATAGTCCTTCACTACGATTCTTACATCATAATTTATAACATAATATTCCTTCCGTGTATATAAACATTGAATCCAAAATTCTCAGTTGACTTAAATTTAATCAAACCTGACTTTCAGTTCAATAAATCTGAAAACTCATGCTCGAATATAAAGATAGATTCTTATGCAACCTCATTGAATTAATTCTAAGAAGAATGAATAACAATCTCAAAACAACTTTGTAAATATTCGATCATTACTTTTCTACGCTAGCTCAAGTGTCATGCCTACCCCAACCAAAGGATTTGCTACAGGGTTCAGATTCAATACCTCATGATTGATCCTTTGACATAATATTATGACAGGGTCAAAAACGCAACATGTTATGGTACAGTCTATAAGGGAGGGAAAGAGTAGCGTGAAAGAAAAGAGATAAATGAAAAAGAGGGACCTCTTCGTCAGGGCTCTAGTCCATATAGGGAGCGAAAGTTGTACTGATTGCATTCGACGAGAGTCTGAGACTGATCTCGTTACGCTTATGACACCAACGACGCAAATGTCGATATATATATATATATATATATATTTGCTTTTTTTTATAACAGTACTAATTGACGCGTTTCTCTTTCTCGTGAACTCGTACATCGAGGGTGCATATCGATAAAAAACCAGCCAACAGATTTGTACCGTGCGCAGAGTGTTCGTACGTACGTATCGTGTCGTAACACAAAGCAAAGAAGACATACTGATTTTTATCTCAACTCATTCAATCATTGCTCCCGATATAGACAGGCTAATTTCAAAAAGAAAGCTTTGTATGGAAATTGACGTCATTTTAATTGCATGGATATGAAGCCACTGTTCTAAATAGAACACATTTATCTGTGTACTTCCATTGATTCTGAGTGCTTTGATAGGTGGGTGAATTTCAGAGAGGAGTTATTGGAGATGGGATACAAAAATTCATTCGTTTTTTGAACAGAAACAGAACAGCATTGTCCTTCGAGTTAAGACAGAATTTCCAACAGAGTTGTTTTACTGTCGAACGTTTCAAGGATGCTACTTCTCATATATGAAGCAATAACAGTTCATCTTCTTCGAAAGAGTACGGAAAAAAGAATCGAGGTATTATATATGAAATAGCAAACCTTTTTACTAGCTTACTCAGAAACTCGCTGTCACAGTTTACTGGATTGCTAAGAGAAACATATGATTAACTAAAGCACCAAATTTTTTGCTGGACTGACAAAATTTTCAGTATTACATATAGAATAGTAAACAAATTTTGTTGGCGGCGTCGATATTTTTTGCTGCTATAGCTAGAAAGCCGCTATTTCAGCTAACAACATTGCTGTGATGAGGAATAGATTGTTGTTACAGGAAAAAATTGGTTACACCAGCAAAAAGTACTCAGGAAAATCTGATTTCGGTATCACACACTGAGAAAACTGTTTAGTCTGGTGAATAAAAATTTAGTTATCACAACAGAATATCAGTTGCTTCAACTAAAATTTTTTGTTGGAAGGAATAATATTTTAGTTCAAGCAATTTGAATTTTTTATTTGACGTCGTTTTTGGTCACTGCAACTAAACAGTTTTCTCAATGTAGCGAACTTTTTTTCTCCATGAGACAATTGAGAATTTGTCGAACTATTAATGGAATTATGTACAAAATAACTACTCTGAATTTTGAAAGTATTACCTACGTAAAATGCAACAAAACTTTTGCGTATTTGTGTCGCATTATGTTATTGACCCATTTTTATTATAATTTCTGTATAGAGATTTTATACAATTTTTTAACCAATTTTATGTGTATTAAAATTCTATTATGAATGAAGAAACTCCAGAATTCGTTCATATCAGTGTGCAGGTACCACTTACCAGTCATTAATTAGAAATAGATCATATGAATCAATCAATTTCACTAGTGATGTATGATTCCTATTTATCGGATAAAGTGTAAACGTTGATACCAATTAACCTCGTTGCAAAATATAGTACACATATATATCTTTTTATTTATCACGTATAAATCTATATGTTGACACAAGCCAATATAATTATTGAAATTTCAGTTTGTAGTTTGATTCATTGCATGTCAACGCCATGGATGAAGTTTTCTAATACGTCAAGTCGAAACGTGACATAATGGACCTATCGAGAACCATTAATCTTTCACTTGTCGATAGATACGAATTAGCTCTCGTCAGAGATGAAATTTATGCGGACGACACTTCCTATTAAGGGAGAGAGGCGCCAGTGGATCGCGATAGAGATCACTCTTTGGATGCAAAATCTTGCCTCAAATGAAAGGATTCTGAAATGTTCTACGTGAAATTCGGGATCAGGGAAGTTGTTTGAAAAATGATGTTCTCGCATTATTATTGACCCGTCAAGTATTTTAAATACGCTGACGAAACAGTTGACTGGTTGTTACAGTATCTGCGGTAGATGGATTGATCATTTTCGAGTCTTGTCTATGATATTTCTGAGATGTGAAATATCTTTTATAAATACTGTTATTCGATTATTACAATTTGGAATGCATCATTTAAATTAATGAGCTCTCGAAATTGAAAACAAAGATTATCAATTTAAATGAATCACACATGTATTAACATCGAATTATTATCCATCATTTATGTACGACCCACGTGGAAATGAAGTTGATTGTACAAATTTGTTGAACATCTTAATGAAATATTGGAGTTTTTATCTCGATTTTGTGTTATAGAATAATATTATATAATTTACGTAAGTAAAATGTGTCATACGTTCGAGTACACAGCTCCGTAAAGTCATTGTGGATATTGTGGTGGTCTTTTTTTTCGTATAAATAGCCTTACACAATTATTTTACCAGTTCATTTCACATTCAATTTCATAATCCATTCATGTACCGTATATGGTTTGAGTCGAGTTAGAAGCGTGAGAAATTTATTCTGTGCTCACGAACATAGAGATTTTATCGAAATGAATGAACAACGAATTCAATTATCTTGAAGCAGAATGGTTGACAAGATAATAATTTTGAAGATGCGTTGTTATATGATACTTACATCGGTTTTCGATATCAATCAATCTCAGATGACGGAGAGATTTATTTTGGCTATGTTTACTTTAGTAGGCATCATTCTAGTCATTATTTAGCCCTTGTGATAGCTCAGAGAATGACTCGAACCTAGTGATTTCCATCATGGTCGAGACACGTAAATTTTTTATAATTCTTTTGGTACTCTGAGCGATAATTTTGTGAAGGAATTCTTCTTCAATTTATCGAGTATTGTCTATTGTTGACAGTTTCTCAATGAGAGGTGAAAGTTCGGAGATACTAATTTGTTTTTTATCATTATACTAAGAAGAATCATATTGTATAGATTACTGCTATTGTCTGCAAACCAAGGACATTACATAATTCTAATCATAATTACTCTTGACTTTGAACAGTTCCTTGTATTGATGATAATGAAGCGCAGTTTGCTTACCATTCCTAATGGTAAAAATGATTAGAACTCAAGAACCATTGCAGTGGGAATTTTAGAGTCTGTCTGGATTAGAAACAGAGATAAGAATTTATACGATAAAAGTTTGAAAAATGAATGCTGAATTGAATTCAATGATGTAATAATCAATTTCCGAATGGTCGCGTTGAGGTCATGGGTGAATCACAATCACCAGTATCACGACAATAGTGAGAAAATGAACAATGTGAATCTTGAATTCTGATATTGAGGGTTGAGAGATGAATTTCAACCCTTTGACAAGTACTTTTTTTATTACCAAGCCGATCGATGCCATCCCCTGTGCCCAAGAAGAAATATTTTATCAAATCCTAATACGAATGGTGAAATTTCTGGTTGAGAGGATACCATAGTTACCATCGGAGCACGTTTTCTTGCACTAAAATACTCGAAACTGAATTCATGAAAAAATCTGAAATTTTCAGGGATGATTCTTTGACACTTCATCTAGGTCTGTACTAGGCCCGGATTTCGAATTCCGAAGGAAAAATTTGTTTTTCGGAATTTAACTATGGTATTCTCTTAAATATCATTGAATTCGATTGAAACCCATTCATTGACCCATTCATCAATGGGATTTCATAGATTATTTGTAACAGGATCCTTGATTTGATCCTTGGAGAGTGTGTATCTCATTTCTGGAGGGTTGACAAAAATCAAGATATCAGGTTGGCAACTAAGTAATTGCGGATTTCACTCATAGATGGTGTCAGTTGAATTTTTAGGTTTGCAGACGTAGTACAAATGTAAAACACATCTTGTTATTTGATAGTTGGCAATTCAGCTGTCAATCAGTAACAAAAGTTTTCTGATCGTTTGCGTAGTTTTCGTTTGGCGTTCGTTGAAAAATGAAAAATCAAAAGGAACATTTTCGTCATATTTTGCTTTTTTATTTCAGCAAAGGGAAAAACGCATTGCAAGCTCATAAAAAGTTATGTGCTGTTTATGGTGACGAAGCCTTAAAAGAACGGCAGTGTCAAAATTGGTTTGCCAAATTTCGTTCTGGTGATTTTTCACTCAAAGATGAAAAACGCTCTGGTCGTCCAGTTGACGTTGATGACGCCCTAATCAAAGCAATAATGGATTCGGATCGTCACAGTACAACACGTGAGGTTGCAGAGAAACTTCATGTATCACATACATGCATTGAAAATCACTTAAAACAACTTGGCTATGTTCGAAAACTCGATACATCGGTTCCTCACGAACTGAAAGAAACGCATTTAACGCGACGCATTAACATCTGCGATTTGCTAAAGAAACGTAATGAAAATGATCCATTTTTAAAACGACTGATAACTGGTGATGAACAATGGGTTGTGTACAACAATATCAAGCGGAGAAGATCGTGGAGCAGGCCAGGTGAACTAACTCGAACAACAGCAAAAGCTGATATTCATCAAAAGAAGGTTTTGTTATCAGTTTGGTGGGATTACAAAGGAATTGTCTACTTTGAACTCTTACCACCCAACCGAACGATCAATTCTGATGTCTACATTGAACAACTAACGAAATTAAACAATGCAGTTGAAGAAAAGCGGCCCAAATTGACAAATCGAAAAGGTGTTGTATTCCATCATGACAATGCAGAGCCGCACACATCTTTGGTCACTCGGCAAAAATTATTGGAGCTTGGTTGGGATGTTTTGCCATATCCACCATATAGTCCTGACCTTGCACCATCTGATTACTTTTTGTTTCGATCTTTCCAAAACTCCTTGAATGGTGAAAATTTCAGTAATGATGATGATGTCAAATCGTACCTGATTCAGTTTTTTGCTAATAAAAACCAGAAGTTTTATGAACGTGGGATTATGATGCTGCCTGAAAGATGGCAAAAGGTCATTGATCAAAATGGGCAATACATTACAGAATAAAGTTATTTAGTTCCATGAAAAAAGTGTCTTTGATTTTCTAACAAAAATCCGCAATTGCTTAGTTGCCAACCCAATATATCGAAAAAAGTGTTTGGTTGATATGCGAACAATCAAAACCTTCTATCACTTCATCAAACCTTTGTTGTTTCAACAGAATTATTTTAGTACTGAATTTTCAACCAAAGAATTTTCTACTCAATATCAAATGTTTTTGATGCCCCAAAAAAATATTTTCGTTGAAAATTTATGCCCAAAATATTTTTGTTGGAACAAGAAAGATTTGATTGGAGTAACAAAAGGTTTTAGTTGTTCATATACCAACCAAAATATTTGGTTGTTTTAACAAAACACTTTTTTCAGTGCACTAGTTTTCTAATGAATGATACTTGCTTTTTCTTCCTTTCAAACCATGCATTAGAAATTAGTAATTTTTGTGCAAAATTTATACGGAATAGGGTTAAAAACCTTTCAGTTGATTGATATAAGTAATGCAAATTCATTGAAAATGTTTTCTCACTTCCATCTGTAGAATAATAAATAGGAAATGCAAAATCCCAATTAAATTTCTTTGATTCATGTATCTCACGTGATCTCAAGGTCCGACTCACTAGCATTCATTAGCTAACTCATTTGGGATGCAGCGACTCAAGGATACTGCGTATAAAATTAGAATCGGTCTTCAACGAATGTTGCCCTTGAGCAAAAATCAATCAAATTTCCTTTTTCAAAATAATAAAGTCGATGTCGGGAATAGAAATTACCTCAAGTACCTATAATATAAATTTTTCTTGGCTTGATATTTCACAACATACAAAACGAAACTCATAAAGTGATAAATTTTATTACTTGCATCAGTAGCGACGTTGTTCCTGTGAACTTTTATCGTGAGTTCATTGGCATTCATCGATATAAAATTACAGTGAGAATTTGTGATTTATTATCGATCTAAATACACCGTGGTATTCGTACATGAGTTACGATCATATCGTTGCGGTTACTTTAACAATACCACAACCACAAACACGTCACATATGCCTAACAATTCGATCGATTGATCTTAGAATAGAATTTTCAAAATACAGAGTATAATATATGTGGAATTCATATATGGAAACTGAAGAGGATCGTCAATTTTCTAAATTCCCTTAATTTCTTCCTAGAATTTGATTTGATAAATAATAAAGATGAATTTATTATTTTAACCTCAACAGGGGCATTTTTTGTTAAATTGAAAGCCTTTGATTGTAATACGATGCATAAAAATGTATAAGAATTTCATCGAGAGGGTGTAGAAAAATTCAATGAGTGGGGCACCAGTTCGGTGATAGTTTCAATGACATTCGTGCGACGCATCGATTGAACGTTCTTTGGATGCCCAATGGCGAGCTGGTTCCTTATCATCGCGCCAACGCAATGCAGAGCGCAACTCGTTTTCTTCCCATTTAGCAGCAGCTGCAGCTGTTCGATTCGAGAGACCGATCGAGCGCTCGACGTATTTGGACGTTGTGGTAACCAGCACCGAGGAAACCGACTGCAATCGCAGTCTCAGTCGTGCTCAAACGGTAGATAGAGAAGAATAGGAGAGAAGAGAGTGAAAAAACTTGCATTTGTCCAAGTTTTCAACCATTAAACGCCAACATTAACGCTTAAAAAGTAGTATCATTCGGTTTATCGAATACCCTAACTGGAATCAAGAAAGTGACTCACCCTACGAGGAACTTGCTTCTAAGGAACTGTTTATCTTGATAAGTGCATTGCACTATTTTGATGCTTCCAAAGATGATTGATTTTATTATCATCGACTAAATTCAACTTGCGATATTTGAAGTTTATTTTTGAATCCAGAATGATTTATCTGAACTCTGCATACGAATCGTTGTGAAATGATTTTTGATTGAGGTGATCTCTTCAGTTAGACACCTTGAATAATTCATTGGTGTATCATCGATGTTTGAGCATTGAAGTTTTCTCTAGGATATGTGAGTTTTTTATTTGGTTTGTTTAAAAGAGAAGTGTTGTCAGAAACAATCTGATGCAGCTTCTGATCAGCGACTTCTGATTTCGATGTTTTAGAAGTTCGATGAAATTTTACGGTAATCGGTGGTTGCAAGGATAGTAATGCCAGGAGAGGGTGATTCATTGCAATTAACTTTTGAGAAGGGAAATGAGAAGTTCTGTCACACGTCTATAATAATTACTTGCGCCCAATTACATTACTGAAATGATGCAACTTTGTTCAAATTGAAACCAATTAAATCTCGGATTGATGCAATATACAGGAAGAAAAATAGGTTCCAATGAGTATAAGGAATCTATGGATTAGGAAACACTCAGATTATCTATGGATATTATAACCAGGGACTGTAACGTTATTCACTTTCGTTACTCAGTCTATATAAAAAAATATATGATAATATATATATTGTACACAAATTATATATTTATTATATAGATTTTATATGTAATGAGTAACGAATGTGAATAACGTTACAGTCCCTGATTATAACCCTAGCAGAAATCATTCTAGTAATTCTCTAGGCCTTGCAAGGCCTCAGCAGGCTCTTGTGAGGAACTTGTAAGGCCTCGTAAGGCCTTGTAATCGCCTAGAGAATCACTAGAGTGATTTATACTAGGGAATATTGGGAATATTGGGAATATTGGTCTTTAGGAATTTTTCTTCCTTCTTCAATCGACGTGTAACGTGTTGATGGGTAGCGGCCCATAGGCTGTCCCTTGTTACACTGAGAAAAAGGATTAGTGAACTGAACGAAAACGTAGTTGACTCAACTACGCCAGGAGGTTAAATACGTTCAACCAACTCTGGAGGTTGCATTGAATTATTCCCCAGGTTGGCCGACTTTGTTGAGTCAACTACGTGAATGATTGGGACAATGAAAAATAGTTTCCGTCAAGTATCCATATACATTTGACACAAAATAACGAAGCATTGATTGTCTGCAAGGTCGACTCAACTACGTGAGATTTTGAATGAAACTTCTTCTGTGATTTGTTGACGTTGACCCACATTGGTTCATAAAATCAAGTGATATGTTTGAGACAATGAAAAGTGGCGTAGTTGAGTCTACAATTTCCAAGTCATTTCAGCTAAAAATTCGTTGATTCATTCATAAATTCTTCAACCACGCGTGGTGGTTAATGGCACTTTTAGTTTTTTCTCAGTGTAGATATTTGTTCTCATGTAAATTAAAAAAAAAATAATCAATGCCGTTTTCACAAATTCTTCTTCCTTCTTCAACCGATGTGTACACTGAGAAAAAAATAACGTGCCATCAACCACCACCCGTAGTTGAAGAATTTATGAATGGATTAACGAATTTTTAGTTGAAATGACTCGGAAATTATAGACATATCACTTGATTTTGTGAACCAATGTGTATCAACGTCAACAAATCACAGAAGAAGTTTCATTCAAAATCTCCCGTAGTTGAGTCAACCTCGCAGGCAATCAATGCTTCGTTATTTTGTGTCAAATGTATATAGATACTTGACTCAACAGAGTCAGCCAACCTAGGGGATGATTCAATGTAACCTCCAGAGTTGGTTGAACGTATTTAACCTCCTGGCGTAGTTGAGTCAACTCCGTTTTCATTCGGTTCACTAATCCTTTTTCTCAGTGTAGTCTCTAAATCTGGAAGAGTGAAAAATCACGCGCTTCACTCCACTAAGTTTCAGAAGTGAGCCAGTCCGCTTCGAGTGGGATTTTCACTTGTTTCGAGTGAACCCCCACTGTTTTAGAGCGGAAAATTCACTCTAAAATTGGAGTGGCTGTGAGTTTCTAGCCTCAAACCTTAGACTTTCATTCTGAAAGAGAGGGAATTTCATTCGAAATCTCGACAAGTTCACTTCTGGCTGCCTAAAGAGTGAAATCTCACTCCAAAAATTTTAAAGAGTAGATTATACTCCCTAATATGAAGACAATGTACATACGGAGAAAAATAATAGAGTATATCTTACTTCATAAGAATGGTCAAAATTTTTTGGTAGCTCCGACGGTATCTTCAGTATGGCTTATTCTTTGGAAAATGAATCTCTTTTGCTTCCTCCTTAGAGGGAAGCTTTGTGATCGTTTCGAGGGACCAAAAATTTTTTTGTCTCCAGATTCAAAATTGGTACAGGATACCACGATTGAGTGATTTCTACTCTCATAATAGTCATTTCATTGTAACTTCTTTGGAAACATTAAGTTGTTGAACTCCCTTCAATTATGTAAAGAACTATGCCTGAAGACAACGTTATAAAAAAATATTCGGATGAAAAGCAGTTGAAACTGATGATAAATTACTTCGATGAGAAATTGCATAGTCGAACAGCACTGCTATCGGTGCACAGAGAAAAGTTCATATTAGAAATCATCAGACAGAGCATCATACTCGTGGAACATACCTGATTATGAGGATAGAAACTATAACTTTGTATTTTCTTATTATTTTCTATATTGAACTGGAAAAGAGTTATGGTCATCTGTCACATACTCATAGTTTTTTCTGCCATAATAAAATGTATCCTACGGCGACGATATAAATACATTAATTCCCACTATATAATTTGCTCAGTATGGGATACATTGCCTCCATGTAGAATTTAGGGAAAACATTCAGCATAACGTAAATGGATGAAGGAACGATGGTAATGCGAAGACAACATAGAAAAGAACGCATGAAAATCGAGGCCGGTCAAATTATGTCTTTTTACACGACGGTACTACTTTTTGTGGTAACTTTATGTCCTGCCCTGTAATACCTCAATGCAACGAAGAGACAATGAGAAAAACTTCAAAAATTGGAAAATATCAGCAAAGTACTGGGTGTGAAGAACTTAATTAAATTTTCCAAAAAGAACTAGAAATGAGTTGAAAAACACATAATTGATCATACTCGGCAAAGATTTAAAAGAAGATTTGAGAAAATACTCAATTGAAAACCATACCTTGTCGTTGTCTGCACGGAGAAAAAGGATCTGCTAAAAAGTACCATACTTTATAGTGTTCGAGCATCAGTCTTGTCCAGATCAAATTATTTACATGAAAATATCCACAAAAGTAGTATAATTCTTTAGGAAAGTCCAAGCCAGTATGGTACTTTTAGAGTTATTCTCACGTAAATAATTTGGTTTGGACAAGACTGATGCTTAGACACTATAAAGTATGGTATTTCTTAGCAGACCTTCTTTCTCCGTGTAAAAGCGTTTCATAAATTGTTCAGAAGTGCCCTAGCTTAAGGTATTTACAAACATTTGGGAACTTCACTGACAATGAATCATGCATGTCTCATATATAAACCTCATATATGACTTATATATAATCCATACATGGAAATTTTCCAGTATCCACGATATATTTCTCATATATAGCTCATATATGAATCATATGTGATTTTCACAAGATCTACATACAGTCTATATGATCCATTTCCACCAGAAAAGTGTCATATTCTCTGCTTCTATATAGTTCGAATACTTCACATTGAATTATGACTCGTAGATTGGGGCAGGAGAGAATTTTCTTTTCACATAACATTTAAAATTGACTTGATTTTTCAGCAGATTGGAATGAAAAGAAAAATTCATCTGAAACTGTCTCATTCTCTCCTACATTTCCTAACAGCACAATGTGTCTTTGGAACGGTTTTAGAACGTCCAGGAAACCTCTCCTACACGGAGAAAAAGGAAAAGTGATAATCACTGAGCGAATAGTAAAATACGGACAGACCAAACTGCGCAATCAAAATAACTAAACTACTCAATTAAAATTACAATACGCTTAGTTAAATTAGCGATACCTTTAATTAGAATAACTACGCGATTGATTGTAGTAAACAAATGTTTGGTCCGTCCATATTTCACTATATCAGTTTTCTCCGTGTACGTTCTTCAAACGTTCCATTAACGTCTCAGTAGCACGTTGTGCTATCTGGGTTGTGAAAAATGTGAAGAGTTTTTCCTTACATCACCAGTGGATTCCATTCTCTCCGGACTGAGAAAAATTGTGCTGAGAAAAGTCCTATCATTGTCAGCAAGTTTCAACTGAATGTAGCTTCAATTTTATGAAAACAAAAAAACCATCACGGACAAACATACTATAATAACCTAATAATGTATTATCATGACAATGAACTTCCAAATAATTTAACCTACATCCAGTTAGATTTCAAGAGTATTTCAAACTTGCTCACAATGATGGGATGATGGGATTTTTGACAGTAAAATTTTTTTCAGTGTGATCCGTTTTTCCATCACAAATATGGGATTTTTCCTTCACTTCGAAGAACTCTTCTGCTTTTTAGCTATAAAATTCTGCACATTGGAAGAAAAAGTCCTCACAATCACCTGTGTGGAAATTTCTCCCGAGCTCAGACCAGGGCCAGGAATATAATCCCTACTTGAAAAGTAGCCCCAATTTGGAATGTTACGCTTTTTAATCTAGGCCCCGTAATTGTATTAAATATCCAGGCAAAACAATGGTAGCCAACTCGGGGCCTATATAGGCTGTGGGTAGGCATACCTGGATTGAAATATTCCAGGGATATACTGGCAACCCCATCTGGGGCCCATATGGGCCGTGGATAGGCAACCTTGTATCGGATGCCTAAGATATATCCCTATGGGGCCAGGGCTTACCTTAGGATGCCCAGGATTGATTTCCACACGGGTATAGTGAAATGTTCCCTTTCCATGTGGGAACTTTGCTGCTACCATTTTTTGAAGGAAAATTCCACAAATATTTTTTACAGTGCACTCTGTAAATCCGAATCGATAATAAATACTGAAAAGTAGTGAAATTCTACTAGCAATCAGTGCCTGAGCCTTCCACTGATGTAAACAGTAAAAATAAACACTGGGTGTTCAAATGCGGATAGAAGTTCTGTCTTTTTCTGATGTGATTTTCATTGGGGTGGTTTCTCAGTGGAATTTCACTGATTCTCAATATTTTTTATTGATTTTCATTCGAAGAGTATACACTATGAATAATAATAGTGGAATTTCTCCCCAAAAATCGATAGCAGCAAATTTTTTCTATGGATGGGGCATTCTTCGTCATGATTTGAGGAATTTTTTCTTGATTTTTGGAGGACTCAACATCCAACAGGCCCAATAATGCCTCAAAGTGGGAAAGAAAATCTCCCATTTTTCATGAAAAAAGAATTCCCCCGTGATTAGGGAATGAGATCTATCACTGTATACGAAGAGTAGAAAACTCCCGTGTGGAACTTGAAATTTTTGTTGCGTCAGGACAGAAGTCCGTTATGTTACCCGTAACGTGAACTCAGCAAATTTTAGCCCAGGCTAACTTAATTTTTTTCACACTCTCTCTGTATAATTTCAAACATGTTTGCCGTTTTAGTGTAATTAAAGTTATCTGATCGTGCAACTGAAGGATCTTTGAAAGTTCTACAAAAATTTTAGTTGTCTTTAATGGATTTTAGTCATTTAAACAAAAGGAGTTCTCCATTACGTTCAAGACGCATCAATTGTTGGGAAATGTGAATGAAATTTCATACCACTGTATTTTATGAATCGAGTGATTTGCAAAAATCGTTTATCCGGCTTTCATTGTAAAAGAAGTAGTATGAAAGCATAACAGAAGACTGTCACTACTATGAAATTGCATGATACCATATTAATGTATTTCTACTAAGGAAATATTGACTTAAAAAAGAAGTAGAGAAACTTGTCATATAGCACAAGGTCTGAATGAATGAGATTAAAATTACACAAGATTGAGATACTTTTTTTCCTCCAGTTCTAAGCGATATATTTGAGAATGGGTTGTTACCATCATAGGATATTCGTGAAAAAGTGGAAATTCTTGCAATTCTATATAAAATTTCTCCATACAAAGAATCAAAATAGCTAACATTTTTCCATTTATTACGGAAAAGCGTGAATTCCTTCGATGTTAGTCTAAAAATGCGTGACTATCTGATCATAAAGCATTTTTACGATTTATATATCAATTTCCGACTACAAATTCTGTATGGAGAAATCCTTCTTTGACCTACTGTGCTACAAACTGAATTTGCAGTCTTCGACGATCAATTGCAACAATTATGATTCTTTTCATCGATATGAATCTGTAACTGGTGATTAGTAACAGTTAAATACGCCCAATGCAGAATGAATGAACAATTCAAGTGACATCAAAATGACTTCTGAATTGGAACACGATGTCCATTTAAGTACTTGTATTGTATACAGAATCCCACATATGTAATTATCCGTTTGTCATCTATTGTGGGAACTTGAAAACGCACTTCTCAGTTGTAAGGACTATGGGTTATTTATAAACGAACGAGAAACTCTTTGAAAAGTTGTACGATTCATTAAGTACAGTGGGTTCATAAAATATCCCTTCTGGTCAAATCTTTTATAGAATTGTAAGTAAGTTGTAAACGAGCTCCGGTGTCGAAGAATCATTTCATGGAATTGTTATACAGTTTTTGTATGGAGCATGAAGTGGAAATTGAAGTAACAGGAGAGTCGAAACACATCCTACACATCTCGTGTTGATATTTAAATTACATATAATTATAAAGGAATTATATACAAATTATGGATAATTTTGAAAACTTTTCCACATGAGTTATTTATTAGTTTTGTTGACAAGAATCTCAAGAAAATATAATTATTTCAGACAACTACTTGTCGGAAATATGAATAAAACTACTTATTCAAGGGTAATACAAAATTTTGCTGTGAGCGATGAAATTCATTAGGTTCAACTAAATTTTCATTTATAGTGACGAAATTTCGTAGCGATATAATATTCAAGGGAATCCTTTTTCTCAGTATAGTAGAATTATCTATGAATTATATATAAACTATATGGAATTGTATAGAACTTCGCAAATTTTTTTGACTATTCAAGAAAGTAGTTCCGTACTCCGCAATGATGAATGTCATTAATAATCAATGATATGGTAAGAATTGCAATATTCTTTCATTGGCTTCGTCAAATAAAAATACAATGGATGATTAACTACCAGGTTTTTGCAACATTGACTCACATTTTGGGAAAAAGATGAAAAAAATAATAACAAAATTGACAGTTTACATTACGCGATACAAGAAACTGTATTGCGTTCAAGGGATCACTTTCGCTGCCCACACAGGTTTAATATTTTTCTGCTCTATCGCTAAAAATATCCATGAAACAATATGAGTTCATCATTATTTACTTGTTAATTCGTTCTCAAATGAATTACCGAAAAACGATGTGGACAATGTTTCTTGTTTTCATTATTGAATGACAGTTTCACGATTAATATTCTGCATACGAGACAAAAATATACAAAATTCGATTTTAGCTGTCTTGTATCGTTATCAAAATTTATTATCCCGATAAAATGGTTATTACTTCAATTGAAGTTTTAATGACGATGAAATTTTTGGAACAGTTAATTATACTAGGAAAATGAAGAAATTGGTTCTATGATATAAATTCTTGTATGCCCACTGTGTTCGAATTTAGTTCCATACTTTTCGAATCTGAGAAATTGTTTTATAAATCTAGTCAGATGGGATAGCATTGAATACAATTATCTTTCATAATTCTTTCCAGAGCTTGATTTTCTGATTTACTTGTATGGAAATTTAGAAATTCTAAAAGTTTGTGTAGATTGTGAGGGACTTATGTTTTTCAAAGTTGAAACACTGTATAAAAATTATGATTCCTACCATTCTAGAGAAGAGAATATTGATTTTCTTATTCACAATATAAAAAGCATTGTTAAATGAATAGAACAAATTCATAATTGTATAAAAATCATTAACAATCTAAAAAATCCCCACAGAGGAACGATTATTCTATATTTTCCACATGTGTTTATTACTTATTTTTGGAAGAAAAATATGATTTTCAATGGACATTCGATGCAGGAAAGAAATGTTCTCCGGAGGATGCCGGGATGAAATAAAGCATCATGAAAACAAAAATAAAAATAAGATTAGAGTAGGAAATTGAACATCTTCACTCACATAAAAATTAAAATCTCACTAAACTGATCGTTCCTCAAATCGATATCGAATCGCGTGATACCGAATATCTTGAAATATCGAGCACCTCCAACTGAATTCCCTGAAATTTACAAACCGTAACTATCAGTGACGGAAAAAAGATAAGGTACATCACAAATCGATCGTATCGCGCCGATCGAGATTATTCGCTATACGTTCACCAAAGTCACGAGACGCAGACTGTTTTCACTGTTGTTCGTTTACTTAGCAGTTACCGATCCCCCATCAACCACGATCACGACGATGAGAGTTGACTTCTTAACCGATAGTGGGGATTCGATTAGAGGTATTCTTTCCGATTATATATTTAATATGCATGTATGTTGAAATGACGTTGGAACCCAAACGTATAAAGCGAGGGTCTTCCGGTTTTTAAAGCACACCATCGCCTCTAATGATAACTTCGATTTCACGATCCTTCCTCTTTGATGATTCATTTTTTTGTGATTCTATCACATGTAAATGGACATTGCAATATTTTTCTTGGGTCTCTTCAAAACCTAAACTATACGGTGAAAAAAGTCTTCATCAGATCATTTCATGACTGAATCCAAAATGCAAACAAAACAAGCGCAAAGAAGAATCGCCGACACAAAAGACACAGCTGAATTCCAGTTTTTTTAAATCAAGATGCAAAAATTTGAATACAAATTTTTACAGTGTATTGACACTTGAATTCGAGAGTTTTTTTTCGGTTATTTTAAAGACATTTCAACCCTCAGCTCTCACTATGCACTCAGAGAAAAAAAGTTGCTGAACCAGCAAACCTCGAAAATTTGCTTTGCTGATATGGCAAAACTTGTTGCTGAATTAGCAAAAAATTCGCTATTACAGGAAAAATCTTGCTCTTTTAACAAGCGCTGGCCATTCAGCAATCCGGAATTGTAGATATATAGACAGCTAGAAAATTTTGCTGAATTAGCAAATATCTTGCTAAAATAGCAATACTTTTGCTGTAACAGCAACCGTTTTGCTAATTCAGCACATTAGATTTTTCGGAATCACTTTTTCAACAAGAATTTTTCCTTGCGTGTGGTGTCAGATTTACCTAAGTTCGATGCAGCCATGAATTATGATCTGAAGATTCGATAATTCGAACTCTCCGTGCAATCTGGTGCCAGTTTATAATCCCCTCCACCTCATCCCAGCCAAGCGTTGAATGATTTTCGATGTTTTTTGTAATTTCCTCTCACAATACAATGATAATGCCATTTAGAAGCGAAAATATTGACATCGATCGATGGAAACAGTCGATGCTTGTGTTGGGCACGCACAATTTTCTCGCATATCTGGAAAGAATTTTTCTTTAGGAACACTGAGAAAAAAGATTCGGTTGATATATATCCAACCAAAATTTTTTGTTGGCATAACTAAAAATTTAATGGTTTCAAACAAAATTTGGTTAAACCAAACAAAAAGATCCTACCAAATCACTTTCAGTTCAGGGAAGCAAACATGATTTGGTAAAATGATTTATTTAGCACAGCCAAATTTTTGTGACACCTACCAAATTTTCAGTTATACCAACAAAAAATTTTGGTTGGGCATATAATAACAAAATCTTTTAGTACGCCCAACAAAACAGTTTCCTCACTGAAAACTATTTTATCGAAGAGAAAAATGGTTTGAGCATTCTCTGAAATTTTTTTGATACATAAATACGTATAACTTGGGTTCGGGTATGTTTTACAGCCAGGGTCTAGTCCACCCCCGTGTGGCAGCTGTGTATTGAAGGAATGTGGCAGATAAGTGTTAATAATAAATATCACGAGCTTCTGTTTTTTTTATATCACCAATACATCCCTATGTTCAATTGTGATTTTCCTACCTAAATGTTTTAACGAGTTCATATTTAGAAGAATTTTTCCTCAAGTACTTGAATTAGTATTCATTGATTTAAAGTTTTTCACCACTGGAACAGGTTACCCATACAGCACAATAGTCCCCGCAAAGAGCTCCCGTTATGATCGTAAACATGAATTCATTATGAATAATTTTTAATTCAAAATAAACTCTTGATGAATGACTTATTCTTAAGAAAGAATTCATATTACGAATTCATAAAGAACTATTCAGGCATTCAACATGTATGAATTTTGAATTCATTGAGTTCATATTGAATTTATTTTTGCTGCCATAACGGGGACTGTGCAAGAAGTTCTTCCAGAAGTTTTTATGAATTCAAAATGATCATTTGTGCTGTCTGGGTATGCTTTCCAGAAGGCAACAGGAGAGGGTGCACACGAGTCAGTACGCAATATAAATGAAACTTATCTAGAGCAATGTTCAAATTTACATCACATTCTGACTTGACCAGAAATTTGCTTCCTTTATTCTTGGCGTATGGATCGTGCAACCTTCACTGTGACGCACAATACCTTTCGCGTAATGTAAATTGCCTTCGGTGTTCGTGCATCACTACGCTACTTGTTTTACCTTCCGTGTACACGTTATGCCCGTTGCATACACATAACATTCCCGTTTCACCCCTTTATGGAGAATGACCATTAAAATCTACTTTTAGGCGATGAATAATCATTGAAAACTCAATGGCAAACGTGTAATTTGAAATGGGGATCTTTTTTTTATAATTGATACCAATGATAGAAAAATTATACTATTTATATTCACTTTCAATCATCACTCTTCGTACGCAATATAATTCACAATTGGAATTCCATATATGTCTGACGTGCCACTTGAATTTTCATATGATTGTATGATTTATATATGAATTATATACAGTGATGTACTGAAGAATAATTTAATGTATATGAAAAAGTAACCCCAAAAATAACCTATCTTATAGATTTTGTATGCCAAATGATACTTGATGATAATAAATAAACATTGAATAATATTAAACGTTGATCACATGATTGGTTGGAAATATAGAGGGTTACATTGGAATAAAATACCATCTTTATACATAAGGCATAAAATATGTGTACACTGAGAGAAATTTTTGAAATTACTATAACTAAATCGCCTCAACCAAATATTCTTAACAGTGCATTAAAAAAATCCGTAGGATGACACATAGATGGCGTTACTAGATTTTTCCATATGATTTTTATTTAGTACTGACCTTAAAACGATACGTGTGTAATTTTGATAGCAATCTGACGATTGATTCGTGAGTTATAGCATTTTGTGTGAAGCAACTTTTGTTATTGAAAAAAAAAAATGAATTTCGAGTTTTGATAAAGCATTGCTGTTTGATGAAAAAAAAATACAATGGAAACAAAACAATGGCTTGATAAACATTATCCAGACTCTGCGTCATCGAGAGAAATGGTAGAGAAGTGGATTTCTGAATTTAAACGTGGTCGTACCAGCTCAAATGATGCAGAGCGCAGTGGACTCCCAAATGAGGCTGTTATTCCAGAAAACATGAAAAAAATCCACGAATTGGTTATGATCGATCGTGAATTGAAGGTGCCCGAGCTAGCTAACATTGTAAAAATATCGGATGGTAGTGTTTTTACCATTTTACACGAACATTTGGGTATGCGAAAACTCTGTGCAAAGTGGGTGCCGTGTGAGCTCACAGTCGACCAAAAATAACAACAAATTGATGATTCAGAGGAGTGTTTGGCACTGTTAAACCGCAATTAAATCGAATTCTATCATCGATATGTGATAATGGATGGAACATGGCTTCACCATCGCACACCAGAATCCAAAAGACAGTCAGCTGAGTGGATAGCAGTCGACGAATCGAATCCAAAGCGAGCAAAGACGCAACAGTTGGCCGGCAAGGTGATGGCGTCTGTATTTTGAGATGCGAATGGAATAATATCCATCCACTATCTCCAAAAAGGAACCATCAACAGCGATTATTACTGTGCACTTCTGGATCGATTGATGGCTGAAATCGCAAAGAAACGGTCACATTTGCGAAATCCTATTCCAAATGTCCGACAGATAATTTTCTGTCAGCATTTGGTCGGTTTTTGTCCCAGGCATGATGATTTCCGACAGAACAAGACAGAATTTTGACTGGAATCTGTCAGGTTTTGTTTGGGTTTGTCTGGCATTCCAGTCTGTGCAGGATTTGGTCGGTTTTTGTCCCAGGCATCATGATTTCCGACAGAACCAGACAGAATTTTGACCGGAATCTGTCAGGATCTGTTGGACATTTTCAATAGGGAATTCAGATTTAGCCCCCAGCGACTTTTTCCTGTTTTCAGATCTCAAAAGAATGCTTCACGGTAAAAAGAAAAACTTGATTCCAGTTAAAATATAAGCTGAATTTAAGATGCAGCCGAAAGAAGACTCATCAGACTTAAAGTCAGCGACTGGAAAACCTTCTCAAACTCAAACAAGAATACAGCTTACATTGATCCCTATTGAACTGAAATTAAAACTGATTTTGAACTGAAATTCAAAGCGAATTGTTCCTGATAAATGGGTTCGTCCATTGTTTTTTGTTTTGTTCTTCTCAACATGACGTTACCTATCGACGATGAGGAAGTTGTTTGTGTTTATTCGGAGAATGCAAAATAAAAGTTCCCTGTTGTGTGAATTTATTCACTTCACTTGTTGACTATTCAATTATATCATGATCGTAGTTTTTGAAGATTGAACATCTTTAACCCTCATCGGGAGATTGGAACCCACATTGTTGCTGGAATAACCTGTCCTAGTCCTTTGCGTTTAACCACTTCGCCACGATACCGTTTCGATCGACGCATGTGATAAATAATTTAATAATAGTATAATTTGATGGTATGTGTAGTGTGGAGTCGAAGATAAATTTGGAAAACATTTCACGGGAACTGAGAATTAGTGAAAATGTGAATACCCCCGAAAGTTTGAATTAATTCCAATTTGTGTTGTAATGTTGAAGTGAAAGTGTCGACATAAAAAAATCCATTGACAGTGCGGAAAATCCAATAACAAGCTTTCACGAAAGTGATATTACAAACTGCTACCGAATTTGTTAGACACCTTGAATAATAAATAAAAAACCTGAAATAATTTGACTGAATTGAATCTGTCATTAATTATATGCAAATATATATGTGTACGTATAAACAATTGTAACACTGAAAATGAAAGAATTCTGATCTTATTTTCAGATATTTTTTACTGAATTATCCATCAAACTCTACATGGCTGCCTATGAGATATGCATTGCTGATAATCAGCATATTATCCGGTTTAATTGAATTTAATACAGCCATAACTGTTTTTCATCCCATATTACGGCTGAAATCGTAACATTGCTGATTTTGAGCCTCATCTGAAAATCAGTCGATCATGGAATTAGGATTTACTTCTTACTGTGTTGCTGGAGAGAAATCCAAGTCCGATGATGAAGTAATCGCTGAAACTGAGGCCTATTCTGAAGAGAAAGAGAAATCGTACCATAAAAGTGGTATCGAAAAGTTGGAAAATCGCTATACTCGTTGTATCGCCCTCGAAGGCAGCTATGTTGAATAATAAAATCGAGTTTTGTCAAACTTTTGTTCTTTTCTTACTTACCCTATGGACATATTGAATGACCTGGGAGTAAAAGCTACAGGAAATTTGAATAATTGAACCAAGAAAATATAGTTGATATAACTAAGTGATGAATCAACTATACTTTCTTGGTTGAATCAACCAAATTTTTAGTAGCTCTCACTAGGAATGTTTAGTTGAGATGTTTTAGTTACAGTGGCTATAGAAATTTTTTTCAGTTTATGATTAAATATAGGATGAATGTGATATATATTATATGAAAACAAGCGAGTCAACCACTAATGGTGTAATGGGTGTTTATCGAGTTTGAGCATCCCTTGGAAGATAAATAGAAGGAAATGTATTCTCAAAATATATATTATACCCGCAACACCGGCTTTAGGTATAATCAAGGTGAGTTGCCGCCCAGAACGGCGGAATAATTGGTTTCAGATTTTTTTATACCAAAGAATTATTCATAAGTAATTTTCTTCATCAGTTAATTCTGAGTAAAAAACCAAATAATAACCAGGAACTGGAGAACAATTTTCTCGTACATAGGAAATAAAAGTTCAATTTCGAATGTTTTCCGTTCGAAAATGGTCTAAAACCAACCACAAACTCACTAAAATTGACAATTCACAGAAGTATAAACACGAGTGAACGATTAGTTTCGTTCGAATTTCGGTTAAACTGACTTCGCCAAGATCGAACTCTTGAAGCCAATACTGCACACACGTGTACTTTTATCGTTTGCGTTCAAACATTGCAGTTAAAGAGTTAAAAATCTTCACCACGCACTTTAGGTCACTTTTTGTACAGAAATTTGATGCATTGATATATGATAATATATAATTTGTATACAGTATTACTTTTTATTGTCGAAAATATTTTACACGGAGAAAAATCAGATTTCGAATACTGAAAAATTCTGTACTGAAGTAGCAGGATAAGTAGTAATGTCGATTCTTGCATAGAATCGATTCTTTTTTATAGAAAAAGTATTGAGTTCTTATAGATTTGGATAAAACATCGGTAAAAATTCAATATATTCTGTATAAAAAAGAATTGATTCTTCCAAGAATCGGCATTATTAAGGATAAGTGAAATAGTGTCATTTTTTACAAGACTGTGTAGTAAAAATTCATGCTTAATGGTGTGAAGTGGCTCCAAAACAAAAGATTTTTTAATTCATTACGCTTGAATTTTTACTACACTGTGTTGTGAAAAATTATGTTATTTCTTCCGAGTAAGAAAATATTCAAAATTATATATAACTGATAAATAATTATATGTAAATTGTATATAAATTATATTTAATCATCCATAAATTACACATAATTTGAGAAGTCTTTCCAATCCAAACATGGCTGTAGTAGCTATTCTGTTCTAATTGTTACATGAAAATAATATAAAGAAATCTGTTTTTATCAATAAAAAACCTGGAGAAATTAAATCAGACAATGTCACATCTCTGGTACTTATTCCTTCAATGGCAATCCAACATCTCATTCGAACAAAATTGAGTGACAGAATAATTTTATCTGATCAAATATTTGTATCCGTTGTAAAAAAAGTACTGCCCATCGATATAAATTATGAACCTGCCTTTTTCGAGGTGCAGAATATTCATTACATCGGTTATTGCGATGCTAAAGAAGTTTCCATTCCGTGTAATACCATAAGAAGATTCATGAAGTCACCATTACATTTCTTAATAATTTCAATAAAAGTTAAACGAAGTTAAAGAGGTAAATGACGAAAGATACGTTCCTCAATAATTCGAACAATCTCTACATTTGTAACGTACAAGATACATTGAGGTTCATGTATACTTCAAATTTGGTTACTCATTTTGCGGTTTGATTTGCACGATTGTGAAACTTGGATCATTATTCGAGATATTATATTAAAAATGC
This sequence comes from Gonatopus flavifemur, assembly GCA_018340375.1. Classification (NCBI taxonomy): domain Eukaryota; kingdom Metazoa; phylum Arthropoda; class Insecta; order Hymenoptera; family Dryinidae; genus Gonatopus; species Gonatopus flavifemur. The sequence goes on along the minus strand of JAFFJZ010000003.1, from coordinate 40,974,294 downwards.
ACAAGAGAACTATCTTTCAATGCAGCAAGCGATTAAAAAAAACTTCATTTCATCCGTACTTTTGTATGCAGGGAGTCATCAATTGTTACATTTGTTTATCTAATGTTCATGTTGTTCATTACATCTCAAATATACATATCTCGACATTATGTCATGTGGGAAGTAATTATCTTATGGTACAGTCAATTTATGATCCTCTACAATGATTTAGTATACTTGAAATCATGACGTTAATGCATGAATTGATATCTGAAACATTGACAAGCACTATTTTCAAATATTTATATTATTATCTTTTTATAAGGCAATTACGATTCCTCGCATTTCAAATTAGAATTACATTTGTGTACCATCAACACCATTCGATGAGATGATTATTTTCAAATTCCATTGTACATCACTGTTAATAGGATCATATTTTATTTACTCCTAGTTCGTTATAGGCAATCAAAAACCTCCTCATCGTATTCCGATTTATTAGAGACAATTGCATTAGAACCATCAAAATATCGTCGACAGTCACGGCTGGTGAATTCAATTTGAAACGTCAAACTTCTTTTAAATCGGACTGCTCAGAATTCTAGCCTCTGTTTTGATTCATTATGGATTCAACGTGGGTGTAAACGATCTCTCGCATAACTAGACTCACCTTATGAATTGATCAAAAGATTTTTTTGTTCAATCTTTCTCTTGGAGCAACATTAATTTTGTCTCGTTGATTTTCATATAATCTGACATTGGGGCGTAATGACTGTTTTCGTTTTTATTGATATCTGGTAATGTTTGTACTTACAAAGATCGAACAATAATAATTCAGTTCAGCTTGTATAATATTCAAGTTTGAATTGAAAGAGAATTCGGGATTTCAGGGACGTATCGTATGTAAATTCATATGATCTGATTGAATTAAATTGAATGAGATTTAACGAGAGGAATGTAAATTTTTTTCAATTGTATTTGACCAGATATAATTGCCTTTTTATCAAAACTGTCCGTTGGAATTTATCAAATCTTGTTGATGAATGATGAAATAGGATTTAACTAGACTTCTATCCACTTCCAACGAAATTTGGTAAGATTCAATCGTTTTGTTCGACCAGGATATCAAAGTGAATGGGTAATTGTTTGGATCTTTTCATCGTCATATTCTTTGATTTTGTTCGTTCTTTTATTATTTGTCTTGAATTATCGTAGTCTTTAAGATGTGAATTGATTAATAGTTGATTATGATTTGATTATTTATATCCGTTAGGGAATAGAAGAGTATGAAAGAGAATTTGATTCATTAGTAACAAATTTTGGAATCCATGACATCTCTTTCAATTAAGCTATAGGGATTCTTCAATTCAATGTGGATAATGAATGACTGTGGAGACTGTTTTTCTCTAAATATCTCCCTTGAGACACTTCCCGTCACGCTTACGTACTTGTACTCGTTTGAAGTCAATATTAATGCTCACGGTGAAAGTTACATGAGTGATTCAATGGGATTAAAAACAGTTTCATTATCATTGATCGCGTAACAATCCGTTAATGAAAGAATATGTTTATGGAAATGTTTTGTTGAATTTCATTAATTGAACATTCCTTTAATTTTTATCAAATAGTTGGACAAAATTCAATAGTTTGAGAAAATTTAATCGAAAAGTATATACAATCCCTTCGTCTTTGATGGAATTGAATCAAAGATTACACTAAGTTTGCGATAACTCACTTATAATTCAGTCAAATTATCCAGTACAACGAAATCTATGAATTATTTATAAGTCACGAAAAATTGTTCCCTCACTTTATTCATGAAACCGATGATCGTGATCATGAAGATTTGAAAGAAGTATTCAAACATTTGTAAGAGAATATTAAGAGTATAATGCACTCAACACGTTGACAGCCCCCAGGGATACGCATGGTCTTGTGACAGGTAATAAATCGTGCTCTCGCGCTCTTTCTCCGTTCACAATTTTCTTAGGTGCTTCACCTCACGTAACTTACCCAAGACAACTTAGTTCTATTACCTTTTCAAGAGGACAGACAATACCAATGTCGTTCTTCCTCCGACATATATTATGATATCCAATCCATGATGGGCATAACGCTCCATCGTCCAGATACATACACGCTACGTAAGTATACTCACATATATGTATGTATTTATAAGAAAAAAAATGAATCAAAGAAAACGCAGTTGTTTGTAGACGAGGATGTATGTGCACAGACACATACCGTGTGTTGTCTTTTCTTTTTTACGGTACCTTGACCCACATCTCTTACGATCAGGTTGACATTAGGGACACGTCATTTCAAGGGATTGCAAAATCCTCCTTATAACCATGCATAGCCACCCACAGTTTAAACATGTTTTATTATCTCCTTATTGGTACTCGAAGTGTATATGGTTATAATAGTATAGACTCTACAATCAACTCATATTTTCACATGTTATGATTGATACAATGAGAGTATATATTACATAACGCGATAGTCACGCAACTAATTGCAATGACAAATCGCTGTTGACGTATATCGACAATGAAATATTTCGAGTGGGAAGGTTTAGTTCCCTACGATTCAACAACAATTTCTCTTTCATTTGAGGATCTTTGTATGATATAATGTTGTATTATTAAAGATTGAAAGTAAAATCCACTTGGAACTTGTGTGAGAATTTTGCGTGCTGATGATTGTGATGATGGCACCTCTTGTATACAGTTTATTCGAAAACGAATTTTCCTCTCAAGATGTTCAACGTATATCGACCCATCGTATAGAGATATTCAATTCCATTGGAGTATCGATAAATAAAATCAATCGCACGGTCAAGTGACTTACCTTGAGAAAATCTCGTAACCATATTACTTCCGGTTTCGGATCACCGACGACTTCGCAGTTTATTATGACGGTGTCTCCCTCAACAGCCTCAGTTGATAAAGGTTTCGTTACGAACAGAGGTTCTTTGGAATACCTGATGCAGGACAAAAGAAGTACTCGATATAATTACCATTCAATCTTTCCACATTGGAGTTGAACGGAATCTTTATGATTTTAGTCAACGGTTTATCTATGAACTATAAGAAATTTCAATTTAATATTCCATTTGGTTGCCCGGAGGACATTTTCCAGAAAACAAGGAGAACATTCGTGTGATTACTGTAATTGTAGAGCAGAAAATCATATGCAAATGAAACGGTATTTCAAAGTGATAGGTTGTATGCAGGTGCAGAGTTATGAGCATGAAATCAATAATTTTAGAATATTTACGAGGAAGCTGAATGGAAAAATCATGAGTTACGATAATAGATGATGGAAAAATTGCAGTGAAAAACGTAGGAAATCATTATTTCTGACGCTATATACGATGAAAGATGAAATGAAATTCATTTTGCGCATTGATAACTCGATAAATTCTCAGTCTTCTCTGTTAAGTAAACAGTTATCAAATTGATTATTTCGTGTTGGAAAATGGATTCATAATTTCGTATTTCTTTCTACAGAAACTTTTTCTTTTCAGACAATATTGAATTTACACTGCCTGAATCTGCCGATCACATAAAATGAATGCAATAAATTTGGAATTCTTGTTAATCCGAACTTACGGGACATCCGCAGATGCGACAGTCACAGCAGGAATTTTCTCAGTTGGAGTTTCTTCGAAAGAATCAGAATCGCCGGTAACTAAAACTCTAGTAGACGTTTCGGCGCGTCCAACTTCGTTAGTGGCGGTGCAGCTGTAAAATCCCGCATCCCTTGAAGTAACGTTGGCTAAGGAGAGTTCAACAGTGCCGTCATGGCTCAAGGTCATTACTGCTCTTCTACTAGGTCGAAGGCGAATTCCGTCTCGATGCCTGAAACAATATAAATCAAAGTTCTCGTGGTATGAGATTGGTGAATTATAATTTTGCTCCTTACAAAGAACTCCGATACTTACCATACCACACCGACGCTTGGATAAGCTTCAATTTGTGCGGTCATTCGTAATTCACCACTTGATTTCACACTGTAAGCTGCATCAAGGCCGTAGAGAAATTCTGGAGCGATGTAAGCACGAATTCCTTTATCGACCACCAAAATGCATCGACAAGATACCGAACCGTTCACATTTCTCGCGGTAACCATGTAACATCCGGAATCTTCTAGAGTCGAATGTATGATTTCTAAGGTATGAAAATACGACTCATCGTCCCAAAACACGTGTCGTTCTGCAAAAATGACATTAAATTTGAGGAATAATTTTTTGGAATGGGGTGTTCGTTGATACCTACCGTCTTGTTGAACTTCTTCACCATTTTTATACCATATCACTTCCGGAGTGGGATTTCCTGTCACTTGACATGTCAATCGAACCGGATATGTTGCTTGTACTCGTCTATCTCGTAACCTCATCGTGAATTGTGGTGGTCTGTCTCCAGCTTCTTCTCTCAAAGATCTGTATTTAGAGGGAGCATTTTCAATTCAGACTGCATAAATGCATTGTAAAAACTTTTGTGAAAATTCAGACCGTTTTTGTAATTTTTTACAGCGACAGATCTAAATTAGCAAGAATTTTTTCTGGATTTGCACATGTATTCTCAAAACTCATCCATATTGTTCCCAATTTTCAGAATAAATCTGGATTTTCAGAAAATTTTTTACAGTGTGGGGTTTTATCTCTTATTGAGTTTTCAAAGTTTCTCAAACGTTTTTCATTGCTCATAGCTGTGACACGATTTACACAGATCTATGGAGATGAACATGAATACGTACATTTCCGTGAATAATGTTTATATTACATACAGCCTCAATTTATATGCATGAATGATGCAATGGTTGCATCAATCCGCTCAGTGGAATCATATATCTTATTCCCTTTAGATAAACCTTATTGATTAATTTCGCGCATGAATTCACCTTATTCGAAGTTTTTCATCCGCTTCGATAATCTTCGGATCATTGACGATTAACACTCTAGCAAATGACGATGCTTTGCCAACTCTGTTTGTCGCTTCACAGACGTATCTACCGGAGTCACTTTCTTTGATGTTGCCGATTGTGAGAGAACACTTGAAGCCATTATAATAGATCTTATACCGGCAATCTTCATTAGGATCTATCGGCGTCGAGTCTCGATACCATTGCACGTCAATCTTTGAATCCCCGCGAATCTAGAAAATTACCACGATTGATTTATAAATTGTGGACATGTATAGGACAAGGTTTGCCACAATTTCAAATTGAAGAGGAGGAAAGGATTCCTTTTGGACTATCGAATGGTGTTTTATTGAAAGTATGACAATTTGAAGACATGTTGAATGTTTTTGAGAAGATTAGAACTCACCTCACATTCTAATTTAACTGTTGATCCTTTCAATGCTTTCAGCTGACCTGGTAAAATTTTTGTGAATTCAGGAAGATCGATGATTTCAGCAACAGCGACAGAATTGGACATGGTAACTGATTCCCCCCAACCATAACGATTTCGAGGTGTTACTCGGAATTTATATTCTCCTCCAGGGCGTAAATTGAATGCGTCGAATGCATTAATGGGTGTCATACCCAACTGAAATATATTATTGAATATTCAATCGAGAATATATTTCTTGCCTAAAGATTTGAAACGTTGATTTATGTATTCTCCTTATTTGTTAAATTACCTCCGTCCATCGTGCGCCTCCCTCACCACCCAATAACCAAGCATCCACTCTGTATGCGATGACAGGTGCAGGTCCTTTTCTCTCCGCTTTGCCCCAACTGAGAGATAACCAATTCCTTCCTCCATCAACGACCATTGGTTCATCACTAATCGGCCCAGGAACATCTAATCGAACAGAAATTATTCAATTCAATCTACAATCAAGATTCGATTAATCACAGACGTTTCAAAATCTCAACACCTTGTTCTAAATGTGATTCGACTACACCACTACTAACCACGATGTCCATATAGGTCTTCCAGAAAATCGACGATACGCTCATTTTTACCAACCCATGATTTTCTCAAACGAGAAATAATCATACAATCATCATTCTCATTCAGTTCATCGCCCTCGTTGTCCAAAGAATTCATTAGGTCGATTTATAACTTCCTCGATATACAAATGATTGAAAATGACAAGAAAAAACTCAGTCATGCATTTCAAATCGGATATAACGATGAAAATCGTAAGCAATCTAGTTGACGATCATGATCATCAAGACGGTCATGTTTTGTTTACGGTTTTGATATTGTAATTTAATTACTAGAAAAATTGACTCCGCGTCTCGGTGGTGACTGAATGTGTGGAGTGCCACGAAAAGACGGAAGACTAGAGAGAAATAAGTAATATGTATATATGTGTATATGATACTATTAGGTGTACAAATAAGTTTCCGCGGTTTGTCAAAAGATGGCCCCACCAGAAGGTTATGGAGAAATTGTCAGATGTAAAACGTAATATCCCGAATTTAGTCATCTGGCAACACCATAACCTTAAAGTACTAGTGATTCCGTATCAGCATCACGTAATTTTTTTCGTGCAAAAATGTCAAGTTTTATTCCGAATAAGCATCATTTGCGGGAACTTTTGATTTACTTCTTTAATGTGAAAAAATCTGCAGCTGAGGCGCATCGATTGCTTCTAGAAGCATATGGTGAAGCTGCTTTAAGTGAGAGAAGTCGTCAGGAATGGTTTCAAAAGTTTAAGAACGGTGAGTTTGACGTTAAAGACAAAGAACGCAGTGGAAGGCCGAAAGTGTACGAAGACATGGAATTAGAAGTACTATTGGAGGAAGATTCGTCCCAAACGCAAAAAGAACTTGCACTTACTCTACAAGTGACTCAACAAGCAATTTCACATCGTTTAAAATCGTTAGGAATGATTCAAAAACAAGGAAATTGGGTTCCATATGAACTAAAGCCGAGAGACCTTGAACGCCGATTATGCATGAGTGAAATGCTGCTTGCCAGGAATAAAAAAAAGAGTTTTTTGTATCGTATAGTCACTGGTGACGAAAAATGGATTCACTACGATAATCCAAAGAAGAGAAAGTCATGGGTTAAGCCCGGCGAACCATCAACATCGACAGCTAAGCCGAATATTCATGGAAAAAAACTCATGCTGTGTATTTGGTGGGATCAGCTTGGTGTCGTGTATTATGAATTGCTGAAACCAAGCGAAACCATTACTGGAGCTCTCTACCGAACACAATTGATGAGATTGAGTCGGGCACTTAAGGAAAAACGCGCCCATTACTACTCCAGACACGACAAAATTATTCTTTTACACGATAATGCTCGTCCACATGTTGCGGCGCCGGTAAAAACATACTTGGAAACACTCAACTGGGAAGTTTTACCCCACCCGCCGTATTCACCAGACTTAGCCCCTTCTGATTATCACCTGTTCCGGTCGATGGCACATGGTCTGTCTGAGCAGCGCTTCACATCATATGAAGACACCAAAAATTGGGTAGATTTGTGGATAGCGTCAAAAGATGAAGAGTTCTTTCGACGGGGTATCCGAATGTTGCCAGAAAGATGGGGAAAAGTAGTGGCAAATGATGGAAAATACTTTGAATAAAACGTAATGTACTTTTCCTTTACAATAAATTCCTAATTTTTTATAAAAAACCGCGGAAACTTATTTGTACACCTAATAGCAAAAATAACCCATCGTGATGTTGGTTGAAATTTGTACGTAGGTGGTGCGGTATCGAGTTCATCTCTCGTTACATGAGATATTTAGTGATAGGATTATTATAATTTGGTTTATTTATCGCTTCTTTCTTGATATTTTCAAATTCGAGTGTTGCAGAGATGAAGGCATACGATGAGATGAAAGTTTTGTGATGAAAATTGAAAAAATTATTGCCATGAAAATATATTATTATAAATATGAATCATAAAATTTAATTATAAATATATTATTATAAATATGAACACAATAAGACGTGGGATATTTTCAAGTTGGGGGATGATTTTTAAAACATTTTGGGAATGATTTTTAGGGTTTACGGGGTAAAATGCTGAAATTCATGTAATGTAATCAAATAATTTTTTTACATTCAATGATTACTTTTGATCTACAGTGGGTGACTTTTTATTGATCATAAGATGAGATTAATACGTTCTTTTATCATGAAATATTATTTTTTTTAATTTAAATCTGATTTTTATAGATTTCATATATATTCTATGGGAAAATTGTAGATAAATTCTACAACATCATTTTTTCGGATCAAGTGTTCGAATTAAATATTACATGATGAGGAACTTTTTCAATTTGTTATACGCGGTGGAATATTTTCAATTGTTCTTCATCTGACGTTTTATTATAAAATTTTATACTTTTCATGAATCGAATTGTGGAAACTGATTTTTTTTATTAAAAAAACCAGTATATATAAAAATTATGTACAGAAAGTGGATTTTATAAAATTTGCTGGAATTTTTATGCAATTCCTGTACACTTCAATTTTATTTTTGGGGATACCTGTATGAAATCCAACATGCATTGATTCCTATACAATTTTCGTTGGAAAATGTATTGAAAATCAGTATGACCTATTTAAAACATAGATTTTATATAAAGACTTCAACACTTCTAGTTCAATATGCTTCTTGTCAACTCTCAAATTTTGCAATATTCCTGTACCGAGTACAGAACTAAATCGCGCGAAGAAATTTAACAAGCAATTAACTCCGATTATTCATCAATTATATTATGTTTATGCAAATAAATATATGAATAGAGTGCTGAAAATAGAAAATCATGAGACTCAGAGTAGACTAAACACTTTAAATTATAAACATGTGTTGGAAGATTAATATTCAATGTTCTAATGCAGAAGTATTACATTTGCGAATCATATAATGTATCTTCTACACATAAACTCTGTATTTGTATTTACATATGGCGATAGCATAATTTTAAAACACATGAGTATGAAGTTCTGTTCAAGGAAGTGTCACACTTGGCATTTCTCCAGTGATAGTTTTCATCCACTTGAGATAAATTAAAGATATGAGAAAGTCGTTAAATTAATTTTCAATCATTTTTACGCGTCATGACGATATTTAAATTCTTTCAACTGTCAAATAACAGTGTCCAAAGTCATAGATCGTCGATCCTTTTTTGTGATAATTGTTATGTCTATTGTCAAAAACTTTTTTTCAATTTCATTAGAAGTTTTATAAAATACATGTATTAAATTTTATCATATTGTATATCATGAATTTTCATAACCATTATGTAATAATCAACCCTGATTTATACGTTCCGTGGAATTTCGTTAAAAAGTGGAATAGTGAGTGTGATTTTATCGTGACTGATCAAATTCTTTCTCATTATCCATCCATGATTTATTCGGAGAATTTATCGAATTCAATGTCTCTTAATAGAAGCAGAGATAAATGCCTCACAAAAGTCAAGAGCACACAAATCTTATCCGCACTGTAAAAACGCTCCCACGATTTCCCCCCAAAATTTGGTGGTCAGAAAAGTTCCACCATAAATAGGGAACCTTTCACAGTGCAGTTGTTCTTCACTTTTTAGAAAATTCAACGCCTAACAAACGGAATGATTTCTCAAAATGAAGGAAAAATTCCTTATTTTCGATGGAACAGCAGTTCTCTTACGATGGAATCCACCACTGAAGCGGGTAGAAACTCTCCATTCATTTTACAGTGAAAAAAGTATTAGAAATCATCCATACTGTAGCGTTTGACGAATCGAAATCTGTTGAAATCCTTTTCTTCTGAACTCTACCTCACGGAAAAAAAGATGATGTTGGATTTACAACATTTCGTTCGATCACCATAGAAACCCCTAATATTTCTATGGTGATCGAACGAAACATTGTAAATCCAACATCATCTTTTTTTCCGTGCTGTAGCGTTATGGAAATTTCTCTCAAATACTATGTTAGAGAGATATTTCTGTGTGACTTTTAAAAAACACTGTAAAAATTATCAGGGTTTTTTGCTCACTCCAGTGTTGGATTTCATTCCCAAATCGTGGAGGAATCTTCAGCCACTTTGGAGGAATTATTCTGCTTTTGCGGTGTTATACTTTCCAAAAAGGTGAGGAAAAAGTCTGTCACCATTTTCGGTAGAATATTGTACAATTATTTTTGATACATAAGGGATGAAATTGTCTGAAATTTTATTGCTAAATTTTTTTAAATCATATTGAATAGAATATTCTCGCAAAATTAGTTATTCATCATCAGATCAAAGTAAGTATACGACATAAACAGTATGGTAATATTTTATATATCTTAAAAAAATAATATTCAAATGTACAATGATAATCCCCCCTCCCCCAAAATTCGGGGAGCAAAATTAATCAATGAATAAAAAATTCTCCACTATGATCTGGTTGAATTTTTCTCCTTTTGTAGAAAAAGAGGGGGGAGAGGTTTAACCCTCAGAAGGCAAAAATATTCCCCCAAAATGAGGGAAAACTCTCTTATTCTTCATGAAAAGAGTTTTTTCACGATGAGAGGACGATGAGAGGAGGAAATTTGATACTAACCAGTGAACATTTTTCCCCTCGACATTTCGAACATTCATTATGTTCTCTAGATGATATCTTCCAGATGACTTTATTATGAGCTCTTGAAGATATCAGAAAGTTGACTCGGATTACTTTCTGATAACTTCAAGAGCTTATAATAAAGTCATCTAAAAGATTCCCGAAATCGGCGTATTAGAGAACTTTCTGATATCATCTAGAGAACATAATGAATGTTTGAAATGTTGAGGGGAAAATGTTTACTGGGTAGTGTGGAGAAGAACCCCCATATTTTTGCAGTGTAGCAAAATATTCTACATTTGAATCGCTTCATCGTTATTAGTGATTGTCCATGAATTACGTAAGATTATTTGATCATTTTCCTCTTTGTCACTCTCAGTTCCTCTGAAGTTGGTGAGAAATAGAAACAAACATGAAATTGTCTTACGTAATTTATAGACGAGCCCTTAGGAAAGTGCAGAACATGATCCTCTTTGTATCATTCATTCTTAACTTCCCTAGATCTGTTTTCATTTAATTGATTCTATCTCATGGGCTGTAAAAATGTTGGATTGTCCAGGCGATTAAAGGGAAACATTTAGTCTGCAAGATTTCTCCGGACTGAACTTATGAAATAGTCTGAAATTTTCAGGGAATAATCTTTGGTACTTTACAAATTGCAGCACATAGCCCGAATTTCAAATTTCGGAAAAAAATTCTCTTTCGCCGACTGAGAAAAAAAACTTCTTTTTGAAATTAAAAATTCGGGCTATGTACCGCAATTCGTAAAGTATCAAAAATTATTCCCTGAAAATTCCAGACTGTTTCATAAGTTTAGTTCGAAAAAATCTCGCAGATAAAATGTTGACTCGGATGGTACGCTGGCATCCCCTTAAGCTACACTTGAAAATGATTGATTTTTATTAGAAACTAGCAGCTATCGGCGCGCGAGCCACGCTACTGCGGATGATCCCCGCACTGATACTTCGGGAAATCAACCTCCAATGGAAATCATCCTGCGAGTCACGTCACTTCCGAAATATAGAGAATCAATGAGAATCAAGATAAAAACGTTTCACATCCGTAACGCGGCTTTCTTGTATAGGGATACGATCAGTGCACTTGATGTATTCTTGGAGAGGTTTTGTAAAGTTTTTCACTATAAAAGCGTATCAAAAAAGTTTCACATTCAATCTAAGCTCTTATCGATAAAAAAGGAGGTAAGGGTAAAGGGACAAAGAAACAGGTAATGCTGTAAAAATTCTTTGATATTCTGGTTTCGTAAGTCATTTCCCTGTCGTAAGGCAACCACGAGTACATCTTTGCAGGTATTCAGAATACACGAAGGAAGAAGTTCCAAACGTCTATCTAAGTGAATTGATAATGCTCTAATTTGATCAGGCACTAATTCTCGTTAGGAACGAGAAAATTTGAGGGAAGATAAGAATTCTTAAGAATCTATAAATGTAATCTGTAGACCCAGGCTTCCTAAAGAACAATTCATATGACGCGGGAATGTGTTGTGGACATTGTATGAATGTTCTACACGAATTCGTGTTATTTATGGTTAAAATAAACTGGTTGAAACCCATGTGAATTTGATTTCAATGCGATCTATTGAACAAGATGTTACGAAACGTTTCTGACACGCCTCAGCAACTGTTAATATTCTATCTTTGTAGCATTTCGAATGAAGTGTTTCAGAATTCAGCATCCGCATTTCTGTGGTCTATTCTGGAACCAAAATGCAATAATTTCCTGTTCGAAAAAAAGTTTTTGGACGGTTAGTTTTTGAGCTATAGCTAATGAGCATGTTTAGATTTTTTTTCAAATCCAAATAACTCGAAAGCATTGTGTTCTACATTCTTGAGCCTAGCAGCATTCTCTAAGTTGGGAAATGCCGGATCTCTGGGGAAAGTTCAATTATCCTATCATTCTTTGTTCCGGAGCTATAGTAATTCAAAGTTGCTGAATTATTTTGACTGGAAGCCAGAAAATTTCAAATCGCTGTAACTCCGCAACGAAGAATGATTGGATAATTGAATTTTTTCCCAAAGATCTGGCGTTTTCCAATTTAGGGAATGGTGTTAGGCTCAAGAATGTAGAACACAATGCTGTTGAGTCATTTGGGTTTGAAAAGAAATTTAGAAATACTCATAAACTAGCTTCATAGCTCAAAAACTAAGCTTCCAAAAACTTTTTTTCAAACGGAAAGTTGTCGCATTTTGGTTGCAGAATCAGGGTCGCGACAAAATAGTTGGATTGAAATTCCCTGACTTTTCCCTGACTTTCCCTGACTGGAAAATTTTTTCTCCCTGACTTTTTTTAAGTCATAAGAACCATATATGTGGTCAATTGTGTGACTAGTGACTATGCAAGTGAATTATAGAATTTCATTGAAAAATACGGAATTTTTTAGTGTATTAAAAAAATTGATTGAACATTTAGGTGAACATTTGAAACTACAATAATAATAAATAATTGTCATGATTCATTTGAATAAATGAAAATGATAAAGGAATAATGAAAATATGTCATGAAAATATGCTATTCATACGTTTCCATGATTATTTATGTTTTCTTTGGGTCGGAGAATCCGAATATCCAGTTTCTTGTGCAAAATTCGGGATCGTCTAGACGTCATGGACAATTAAATTGTAAATAACAATCAAACGATCCCGAATTTTTCTCAAAATAACTGATTATTTGGATTCTCCGACCCAAAAAACATGAAGGAACATCCAAATGTATGAATAGCATATTTTTATGATTTATTTTCATTATTTGTTTATAATTTTTATTGATTTGAGTGAATAATGACAATGTCGAAAAAATTCTCACAGTTCCTTTCTCATAGTAATGAAAATTGTTTTTGTTGAAATGATTTTCCTGTAAACTCAACAGATTGTCATAAAATCGTTATGAGCAATTAAATTCTACATAACAATTAAACAACCCCGAATTTTGCAAAAATAACCAGATATTTGGATTCTCCGACCCAAAATCCTTGAGATATTGTTCCATGTAATCGCATGTACAGAATTTTGCATACGGGCTCTTATGTACAGCCGATAGACTACCCAAGTAGCACCAGAATATACGATGAACGTTCTTCGAATATTCGAAATATATTCTATGTACATTCCAATGAGACCGTTTCATAGGTGCGATGCATATTCATCGAACGTATGTGATCGAATATACGACGGTACGTCAATCGAACGTCGATCGAATGAATATCGTACATTTCGAATGTACTATGTACGTTCTGAGTATATTTAAAACACTCTCCTTCGAATATTCTATGAACGTCCATTATATATTCTTCGTATCTCATTCGTACATTCTACGAACGTTTCTTTTTCGTATATACTTTGAACTTCTGTTGCTGCTTGGGTATCTGCAAATCCATAGTAAACCCATAAGAGCTTTCCGAAGCAGCTGATCTAGGTGATCTGAATTATTTTTCAAATTTTTTGATTGGTTGAGAAGCTGATCCGATCACTTGGACCAGCTACTTCGGAAGACTCCACAGACTCATATTACTACGCTGTAAAAAATTTCTATGGAAAACTTCATATAAATGTTCGGAAATAAGGTAACTGACCCCATTAGCGAACGCGACCCCTTTAGTGAACCTCGAGATAATAAAACCTCTTTTACGATCAAGAAGTGTTCACCTATTACGTGCTGTGAAGATTATTCCAATCTTCAAACATTATTGTTCGTGATTAATGCGGAAACAAATGGAAGAAAGAAAAATGTAATTCACGGAATAAATAAAGATTCATGCCGAGTGTCACAACGAGCTTTGCCTTCGTGAATCTTACAACCCAAGCAGCAACAGAATTTCAAAGTATATACGAAATAGAAACGTTCGTAGAATGTACGAATGAGATACGAAGAACATATAATGAACGTTCATAGAATGTTGGAATGAGACTGTTTTAAATATACTTAGAACGTACATAGTACATTCGAAATGTACAATATTCATTCGATCGACGTTCGATTGACGTACCATCGTATATTCGATTACATACGTTCCATGAATATGCATAGCACCTATGAAATGGTCTCATTGGAATGTGCATAGAACATATTTCGAATATTCAAAGAACGTTCATAGCATATTCTGGTGCTGCTTGGGAAGGTGAGTTAAGAACGGACATTTTTTCAATTGTGCATTTTCATAGTATTAATGCGACCATTGAACTATTTTATGTATCCAATATATTGATATTATTCAAATTAAGATAATATAGGGTTATTTTCAATAACTGTCAGTCGCTAACCTAGAAAATTGCGCGTTCAGAAATACACACACGAAAATGATCGGTGAATCTATTACTGAACGAATAAACGTAACAATTCATATCATAGGTATCTACTCTAGGAAAATTTTTTCATGAATTCTCATAATGCGCATAATTTTTCAATCAATCTATAAATTTCTCCAAGAATTGGAATAAACATGTAAAATTATAAACTCTACTTGAAATTCTCAATTTTTTTCGCCAAAGTAACTCAAGCAGCAACAGAAGTTCAAAGTATATATGAAATAAAAACGTTGGTAGAATTTGAGAATGAGATACGAAGAGCATATCATGAAAGTTCATAGAATATACGAATGAGACTGTTTCAAATATACTCAGAACGTACATAGTACATTTGAAATGTACGATATTCATTCAATCGACGTTCATATATTCGATTACATATATTCGATTACATCCCAAGTAGCACCAGAATGTACTATGAACGTTCTTCGAATATTCGAAATATGTTCTATGCATATTCCAATGAGACCGTTTTATAGGTGACTATTTCAATACTTCAGGTCAATACGAAACTGTTAATTATGGCAGGGAAATTTTCTGGCTTTTTCCTGATTTCCCTGACCAGTTTCGAATTCCCTGACTTTTCCCTGACTTCCCGGACCTGTCGCAACCCTGAGAATACATCACAGAAATCCGAATGATGAATTCTGAAAGACCCTGTATAACATTTACAAAATGTTTTAAAAATGAAAAGTCTCATCCGAAATGTTACAAAGATGCAAAATTAGCAATTTCTGGAGCGTATTTCGCAATATTTCGTTTAGTTGAAAAATGTTGCATGAATAAATTGGAGGTTTTAATTCATTGTATATACTCTCCAAATATCTTGGAGTGAGAGTCTACTTCCGAAGAGTGAGAATACTCCAAGTCCAACAAAAGTGAGATTCCACTCCTAGAGAGTGCATTCCCGGTAAAAAGTGAATTAGATCTGAAGAGATCAAATTAGATCTGATTGCATCTCTTTTGATCAAAAAAATTAAATGCGGTAGATCTGCTGAGATCTAAATGATGTATCTATTTGGATAACAATAGATCTACTTAGATCTAAGTAGATCTACGTGGATCAGAATAAAAAAAGCCGTGAACTGACGTAGATCAATTTGGATCTGAATAGATAAATTTAGATCTAGACAGGTCTATTTAGATCTACAGAGATCTCAATACAAAATGAGCTTTGATTTGTACTGAGGTCTGCGTAGATCTATCTATATCTATTTAGATCCAGAGAGATCTACCGCATTCCATTTTTGGGATCTAAAAAGATCAAATTAGATCTCTTTAGATCTAATCCATTTTCTCTCGGGTTTTGACTTTTTTGAAGTGAGAATTTCATTCTTATAAAAGGGTGGAAGGATTCAGTCTTTAAAAACACTCAAAATTTCACTCTGATAAGGTGGACATTCACTCTCATGGAGTAAAAACTCAATCTTTAGGAGTGGAATCTCACTCTTCTTGGAATTGCAGTATTTTCGCTCTGTGAGGAGATACGAGCGTCATCATCAGAGCACTTTGGGTAGAAAAGTACACGCCTAGACAATGGAAAGGTCTGAACAGGTCTGACGCTGCCCAGACAGCACAAATGATCATTTTGAATTCACAAAAACTTTTGAGAGAACTTCTTGAACAGTCCCCGTTATGACAGTAAAAATGAATTCAATATGAACTCAATGAATTCAAAGTGCATACATGTTGGATGCCTGAATAGTTCTTTATGAATTCGTGATATGAATTCTTTCTGAAGATTAGGTTATTCATCAAGAGTTAATTCAAACTATTCATAATGAATTCATGTTCACTGTCATAATGGGAGCTCTTTGCGGGGACTTTTGTGCTGTATGGGTGGTATCTCACCGAAAATGAATTTTTCACTCCAAGAAATTTAGAGAGTTAGAGATTTAGAATCCTGGATCTAATCGGATCCGATCGTTTCTAAATGAGTGAATTTGATCAAATCCGTATTTTTCCGTATCTGGCTATATCCAATTAGATCTGATCGGATCCAAACGGATCTGACCAGATCCTTTTTTGCTGACAGTGGAAAAAATTTGCTGACGCCACAAGTCCAAGATTACACACGGGTTAGTCCACTGAATAAAATTGTATTTTCAAAGTTATCATCTTTTCAAGTTTTCAGATTCTTCCTCAACTTTGTTGTTGATTTTTTGAACATTGACTTTATGAATGATTGGGAATAATTTTGTTGGATTTTATGAGATATCTCCGTGAAATATCACCCGAATATTCATCCAA
Organism: Gonatopus flavifemur; assembly: GCA_018340375.1. Classification (NCBI taxonomy): domain Eukaryota; kingdom Metazoa; phylum Arthropoda; class Insecta; order Hymenoptera; family Dryinidae; genus Gonatopus; species Gonatopus flavifemur. The sequence continues at coordinate 40,957,238 of JAFFJZ010000003.1, read as the reverse complement.
GCAAAAACATCATCACATTCCACAACCGTTGAAAGAATGATATGAAAGATAGTTGAACTTACGTTTAATATAAGTGTCTTCATCGTAAATATCAGTCGATAAATTGGATTCACTGCGACCGCTCGTCAATCCCCAATCAGGTGATGGAGTCAATGATCTTGCTCTTTGCTTCACCTGACACAATCAACGGAAATGTTAAAACCATTCAGTTTTCCACTATTCGAATTGGAATCTATTCTAACGCACCTTGATTGAAAAAAAGCATCTGTCACATCCAAATCGATTTTTCAAGAGGATACAATAAGTTCCTTGATCCTCAGGAATGGCTCTCTTCAGAGTCAATCTAACATAATCATCGAGTACTTCTTTGTACGTACGTGGTCCTTCCGTAATATCTCTCAAACCTTTCATCCAAATTACTGAAAGAGCATTGGGAAATTCAATTCACATATCTATTCAAGAACTCAATCGCCAGAGATGAGTTACCTACCTTTTGGTTTTGGTTGACCCGCAAATCTGAAAGAAATGCTGACATCCTCGCCGACAGTGACTTTAATTGATTTCTGCGATGGTCTAGACGCAAACGTAGCTGGTTTTCCATCATCGATAGCTGCCGGTGATATCACTTCTATCGTAGCAACTGTATCCACGTATCCATAGGCGTTGATGGCTCGACATATGTATGTACCTCTTTCCGATTCGGTAGCTTCAGGTACGATCAAAGTGTGAACTCCTGATTCGGTGAACGTCATTGCTTTAGGAATCGAAAGTGGTTCTTTCCTTTCTCCTCGTAGCCATTTGATTTCTGGTGTTGGAATACCTTCAAAATGCAAAACGAATATATTTAGAATCAATCGGTCAGTCCACGGTGACAGATTTTAAACATCCAAGCGGATTGAAACAGAAATGAGACTGTACCTTTTACTTCAACTTGAAGAGCTATGGTGCCTCCAGCGGTTACAGTATGATCACTCAAATAACTTGAAAATCGTGGTTTTCGTGGCACATCTGCACCAATTCCGTAATCCTCTTCATATCCATGATCTCGTTTAGCTCCTCGTTGAGGTTGACCTGTTACCACAATGAAGCGAATTTGTGCAACAAAATCTATAGATATATCTTCATGCACCAGTGTTGCGATATTCGTCGAGCTGGGAAATTGCAGCTTGGTCATGTGACCATATTTCGCACTCACACATGTGAGCACTATTATCGGTGAACCGCTCACCGACAAGAGCGCTTACATGTATTAGTGCGAAATGTAGTCACGTGACCAAGCTGCGATTTCCCAGCTCAACGAATATCGCAACACTGATATGCACGCATGAGTTAGATATTGAATCAAGTTCAGGATATAACCTTGAAAATGCACCATGTGTGAGATTTCTTCCGATCGTACTTCATTTGATGCTCGACAAGTATATTTTCCGCTATCAGAGGTATCCGGATCTGCAACCATCAAACGATACACCCCATCGCCAAGATCACTTTGCTGATAACGATCTCCCTGTAGAATCTTCCCATCCTTGTACCAAGAGACGGATGGTGTTGGATACGCACGTACGCGACATTCTAAGATCAGCTCGTGGTCAGCAAAACGATAAGTGTCTGAAAGGAATCAAAAGTATATTAGGCGTTCATTCAGAACGCAATCAAGTAAGCTGATACCTTTGATAGATCGAGTGAAAGTTGGAGCTGACGTGATTTGACGGAAATCTTTATAAACCTTCACAGCTGATTCGGTGGTTGCTGTTCCATGAATATTTTCTGCTACGCAGGTATAAATTCCAGAATCTTCCGAAAGAGCTTCATGGAACTCCAAATAAGCCATTCCATTCTCAAACCTCGTTCGGTAACGATTCGGAGAACTTGACAAATGTTCTCCGTCTTTAGTCCAATACACACTTGGTTCTGGATATCCAATAACGGTACAGGTCAGTCTCATACTCATACCCTCTCCCAATGTTCTATTGGTGAGTCTCGTACAGAAGGATGGTCTCTTTCCTTTCTCACGTGGGGTGATACTCTGAAAATTAAGCAATCATAAAAGTAAACTCTTGGGGGTGACATTATTTTATTCACTCACCTCACAGCTACTAGTAGATACATATGTGATCAAATTAGGTTCACTGATACGAAGTGTCGGACTTTTCGAAGCAACATGTTTTGGTGGTTTGTTTGACGTGATCGGCCATTCGTAATCATCTGGAGATTTCAGTACATTCACAGATTTAGCTCGACTCAAGTGATCTCCTTGTCTCTTCAAACTATCGTATGGAATTGCATCGTGCAAAGAATCATCGAAAGAAGTATGCAACAACTTGTGATCGATGAGATCGTTGAACCTTCTTCTGCTAGCGGAAGAAGGAAAATCTTTCCAACTGAACGAACTTGAAAAATCCGACAAAGAAGAACTTAAATTAGACTCCGCTCGATGAATTCTTTCTTTTTTATCTCTCCAAGAATCTTTATCCTCAAAACTCGATGGGGTTCTAGAAGATTTAGTAAATTCATCACTAATTTTCCTCACAAAACGTTCAGATTGGTTCTCTCGATTCAAAGACCATTCTCGTTCTCTCGCTTTTTCCTCTCTCGATCTTCTCATTCTCATCATTTCTTCTTCTCGTCTCCTCTTCAACCGTTCCTCCTCTTCTCTCAATAGTCTGTTAGTTTCTTCTTTTCTCGCTAATCTATCGGCTTCTCTTTGATTCCGTCTTTCTTCGTCTAGTTGTTTCTTCCTCTCATATTCCTCTTTGATTAATCGTTCTTCCATTCTCTTCTTCTCCAGGCGCTCCAAATTTTTTGCCCAGAGTTTGTCTTCTTCGATTCTCCTTCGTTTTTCCTCCTCTTGTCTCGCCAGTTTGCGCTCTTCCTCTCTTCGTAATCTGTCCACTTCCGCTCTCCGTATGTTTTTCTCCGCTTCCGATCTCTCACGTTCCCGTTGATCTCTTCTACGAGCAAGTCTTTCTTCTTCTTTTCTGAGATATTCAGATTGTTGACGGAGTTCCTCATCGGCTTTGAGTTCTTCAGCTGATTTCACTTGGTAAAGATCTGGTTTGAGTCGTCTTGAAGATTCTATGCGGGTGTCGAAATCTGGATCTTGAGAAGGTTCTATGAGGTTGGCTTTTGTATGAGGTTGTAATGTTTCGGGTATGGGGGCTTGTGTTTTTGTTGGGTGATCTTCTTGGATATTTCCATCTGTGCTGCGACGTTTCGCTTCGGGCGTCTTAGGGGCTTCTTTGATTTGGTTAGATTTGTCTACATCAGGTTTCAGCTGCTCTTTGGATTTTTTTGATTTACCTCCGTCGGATTTTCGACGTTTGGGTTCGGTTTCTTGCTGCTTTTTGCTATCCGGTTCAGATTTCAACGATGCTCTGGATTTTTTCCGTTCCATCTTGACTTCCTCAACTTTTTTCTTTTCTTCTCTTTTTTTGCGTTCTTCTTCAGCTTTTGGATGTGCTTTGGATTCTTCTTCTTTGAGTTCTTTACGGTCCGCTTCAACTTCTTGTTCCTTCTTTTCACGATCTTTTTCGGCATTGAGTCCTTCTTTCTTACGACTTTCTTCTTGTTCAGTTTTCGCTGCCTGTTCCTGTTCTTTGCGTTCTGCTTCAACTTTCTGAGCGTTGTCCTGCTCCTGTTTTGTCTTACGTTCTTCTCCAATCTTCAGTTCTTCTTCTTTCTTGTGCTTTTCTTCTTCAGCTTTTTTACGTTCAGCTTCAACTTTCTGAGTTTCCTTCTTTTCGTTCTTCTTACGTTGTTCTTGAGACTTCAGTTCTTTTCTCTCACGTTCTTCTTCTTCAATTCTCTTGGCTTCTTCTTGCTTTTCACGGGTTACTTCAGCTTCCTGTGCTTTTTCTTCCTCCGCCTTCTTTTTGCGTTCTCCTTCAGCTTTGACTTCGTCTTTTTTCTCACGTTCAGCTTCGGCGTTTAATTGTTGTTGTTTCTTATGTCCTTCCTCTTCCGCCAGTTGACGTTCGGATTCAGCTTTTTTAGTTCTCTCTTCGTCTTCTGTCTTTTTTCGTTCTTTCTCTTCCACTTTTTTACGTTCTGCTTCAACTTTTTGAGTTTTTTCTTCTTCTTTCTTCTTCTTACTCTCCTCTTCAACCAGGAATTCTTGTTTCTGTTTCAGTTCTTGGGCTGCAGCCTCTTTGAGTTCTTCTTCAGCTTCCAACGGTTCTTTTTTCTTGCGTTCTTCTTCTTCGACTTTTTCACGGTCAGTTGCAGCTTTCTGAACTTTCTCCTCTTCCTCTTTCTTCATACGCTCCTCTTCAGCTTTCATTTGTTCTTTCTTTTCACGTGCTTGGTGTTCAGCCTTTTTACGCATTTCTTCAGCTTCCAGTTGTTCTTTTTCCTTGCGTCCTTTTTCTTCGGCTTGTTTACGTTCAGCTTCAGCTTCCAGAGCTTTTTCCTCTTCCTCCTTCTTTTTACGCTCCTCTTCAGCCTCTGATTGTTCCTTCTTCTCACGTTCTTTTTCTTCGGCCTCTTTACGTTCCTTCTCAGCTTTAAGTTTTTCTTTTTTCTTGCGTTCATCCTCTTCAGCTTTCTGACGCCCAGCTTCAGCTTTTTGAGCTTCTGCCTCTTCTTCATTCTTCTTGCGGTCTTCTTCAATCCTCAACTCTTCTTTTTTCTTGACTTCTTCCGCTTCTGCCTGCTTACGTTCTGATTCAGCTTTCTGTGCCATTTCTTCTTCTTCCTTTTTCTTACGTTCTGCTTCTTCAGTCTCTTTACGTTCCTTTTCAGCTTTAAGTTGTTCTTGTTTCTTTCGTTCTTCTTCTGCCTGCTTACGCTCTGCTTCAGCTTTCTGAGCTTTTTCTTCTTCTTCCTTTTTCTTACGTTCTTCTTCGGCCTCTTTACGTTCCTTCTCAGCTCTGAGTTTTTCTTGTTTCTTGCGTTCTTCCTCTTCTGCCTGCTTACGCTCCGCTTCAGCTGTCTGAGCTTTTTCTTCTTCTTCCTTTTTCTTGCGTTCTTCTTTGGCCTCTTTACGTTCCTTCTCAGCTCTGAGTTTTTCTTGTTTCTTGCGTTCTTCCTCTTCTGCCTGCTTACGCTCCGCTTCAGCTATCTGAGCTTTTTCTTCTTCTTCGGCCTCTTTACGTTCCTTCTCAGCTCTGAGTTTTTCTTGTTTCTTGCGTTCTTCCTCTTCTGCCTGCTTACGCTCCGCTTCAGCTATCTGAGCTTTTTCTTCTTCTTCCTTTTTCTTACGTTCTTCTTCGGCCTCTTTACGTTCCTTCTCAGCTTTGAGTTTTTCTTGTTTCTTGCGTTCTTCCTCTTCTGCCTGCTTACGCTCCGCTTCAGCTATCTGAGCTTTTTCTTCTTCTTCTTCCTTTTTCTTACGTTCTTCTTCGGCCTCTTCACGTGCCTTCTCAGCTTTGAGTTTTTCTTGTTCCTTGCGTTCTTCCTCTTCTGCCTGCTTACGCTCCGCTTCAGCTATTTGAGCTTTTTCTTCTTCTTCCTTTTTCTTACGTTCTTCTTCGGCCTCTTCACGTTCCTTCTCAGCTTTAAGTTTTTCTTGTTTCTTGCGTTCTTCCTCTTCTGCCTGCTTACGCTCCGCTTCAGCTTTCTGAGCTTTTTCTTCTTCTTCCTTTTTCTCACGTTCTTCTTCTTCAGCCTCTTCACGTTCCTTCTCAGCTTCAAGTTTTTCTTGTTTCTTGCGTTCTTCCTCTTCTGCCTGCTTACGCTCTGCTTCAGCTTTCTGAGCTTCTTCTTCCTTTTTCTTACGTTTCTCTTCAGCCTTTAGTTGTTCTTCCTTCTTCTGTTCTCCCTCTTCGGCTTTTTTCCGTTCTGCTTCAGCTCTCTGAGCTTTTTCCTCTTCTTCTCTCCTCTTACGCTCCTCTTCAAACTTCAACTTCTCTTCCTCTTTACGTTCTTCCTCTTCGGCTTCCTTACGTTCCTCTTCACCTCTCAGCTGTTCTTGTTTTTTACGTACTTCCTCTTCTGCCTGCTTACGTTCTGATTGAGCTTTTCGAGTCATCTCCTCTTCTTCCTTCTTCCTTTGTTCTTCTTCAGCCTTTAGCTGTTCTCTTTCCTTTTGTTCTTCCTCTTCAGTTTCCTTACGTTCGGTTTCAGCTTCATAAGCTTTTTCCTCACCTCCCTTATTCTTACGTTCCTCTTCAGCTTTTTTACGTTCTGTTTCAGCTCTCTGAGCTTTCTCCTCTCCCTCCTTCCTCTCACGTTCCTCTTCAGCTTTTAGTTGTTTTTCTCCCTTGCGTTCTTCTTTTTCGGCTTTTTTGTGTTCTGCTTCATTTTCCTGAGCTTTCTCCTTTTCTTCCTTTTTCTTACGGTCTTTTTGTCGGTTTTCTTCCTCTTCAGCTTCTTTACGTTCGGCTTCCGCTTTTTGAATTTCTTCTTCTTCTTTTCTCTCCCGTTCTTCGTCTTCAATTTTCTTGCTGTTCTCCTTTTTCTTACGTTTCTTCGCTGTTTTCTCTCCAAATTCAATTTCGAATAGCGCGTCGCGTAGTAAATGATCGAGGAACAATTCCATAGTCTTCTGAACCTCTTCCAAAGGTACTCTCAATTTCGATAGCCCTTCGTCTACTGCCTTCTCCCTCCACAAATTTTCTACCTCTGTTGTAGATGTTCTTAAATTTTCCAACACAGGGGAAAGGTTCTTCAAGAAACCCATGGTTGTTTGTTGTTCTACATCTATCGGTTCAGCTGTTGGTTTATCAACAGATTGTTCTTGTATTATACGTATGGATTTTCGTAATTGTTGCAGCGCATTCTCCATTCCAAGATCCATCCGATGTGTTTCAATCGTTTTTTCGATGCTTTTTTTGATATTTTCTAGGGGTTTCATCATAGTTCTCAACGATTCTCCCTCGATGATAGTCTCCAGACTCATGATTTGAGTTTCTATTTTCTTCCCAATTGACTCAATAGTATTATTTATTGAAGTTATCGTTTCTTTCATATCATTCGCCACTTGTGGATTTTTGAGGTGTACTTCTTCATTGACCTGTATTTGATTCTGAACAACGTACTTCAATGTTGAATCCAAGTTTTGTAAAGGTTCTTTCAAGTTCTCGAGATACGCAGTTGGTGATTCTCCAACATCAGTGAGTGATTGTTTGAGTTCTTTCAAAGGGGCTCTTAAGGTATTCAAAACGGTGGATTCTTCATCTGTTTTTCCGACCCGTACTTTATCATCGATTTCAATCTCGAGAAGAGAAATCATTCCTTCTAAATTGCAAAGTGATTCTATCACTTTGTCAACACTAGCTTCATGCTCTGGAGACTCCGGTTCACCAGTTTTTAGAAGTGCAGAGAAGCTCTGTTGCACTTCCACAATAGGTTCTATCAATTTCTGCAGAACTTCATTTTCTTTGACATATTTGGATACTGTTTGCTTTTCATCCACTACACTTCCAAATTCCAATATGGAACACCTGATACCCTCTACTGGATTAGCCAGCTTCTCAATCACCGACCAATCTAACTCTTCTATTTCCTCTTCGATTTCTTCCTCCATCTCTTCTTCAATTTCTTCCACCACTCCCTCTTCTTCCCCTGCTTCTTGCTCCAAAATTGTACATTCATTAATTTGACAAATCGCTCTTTTTATTTCTTCTATTGGTGTAATCAGGCACTGCGAAATCCAAGATTTTCCAGTTTCTTCGGATATCGATTCTAAATCAGGGGACATGACTCTATCCTCTAATACTGAGATACTGTGTTGTAACTCTAGCAAAGGATTCGCCAACACATTCAGAACCATAGAACTCTCAGAGTGATCTTTGTCTTTCGCATCTTCCATAATTATTTGTTGGTGGATGACAGCTATCGATTTACATAGATCTTCTAAAGGTTCGATTAGGGGCATCAACGCTAATTGGTGATAATCTTCAATCGCTGATTCACCTTTCATAGATGTTTGTTGTTCAATTGCTGTTTGTTCATGAATGATCAACGAAGCGGCGTCTTTCAACTCGAGTAGCGGCGCAGCTACAGTTTTCAATAAAGATATATCTTGTTTTTCCGAGAGGGAATGCGCAATATCAGTGGAATCCACAGCTTTTCTTTCTTCTATCATCACAGCTAGAGATTCTCTCAACTCCTTCAACGGTTCCGCTAATGTCTTCAGTATCGCAGTTTCTTCTTCGGGAATCGAATGCAGAGTATCTGTGGGGGACCTAATCGTGCCTTGTTCTATCACCATTGGATGACCAGACGTGACGTGTGGTACTTCTTCAAGATCAGCCCATGTTTTTAAAGACGATACATCTTCGGACACAGTATCTACCGCTGGCTCCACGAGTATTTGTTCTTGATTGATCACTGCAACTTGTTCTGCTAGATCATGAAGACATTTGGCTAGAGTTTCCAGAGCTGAGATATTCTCTTTCATCGAAACTTCTCCTAAAGCATCAGGAGGTATGGAAGAAATTTGCTGAACGCATGCGATGGAAGTTTTCAATTCCGCTAATGGTTGAGCCAAAGTTTTTAGAACAGAAATATCTTCGATCGCAGAAACATCTGTTGTATCTTCTAACACAATTTGCTCTTGAATCGTAGCGATTGAATTCTGAACTTCTTGTAGAATCGGTTCGACTGATAATTTTTCAATGAGAGATCGGGTGACTTCTCGATCGAGAGTTTCAGATATACTTCCCGTTTCGTACTCAACTATGCTTTGTTTTTGAATGGCTGCAACAAATATCTTTTCCAATTCTTGAAGAGGAGTGGTAAGGGCATTGAGCGATATTGTAGATTCTTGTTTCTCTATCACCTCCAGAGTTTCAGCTTTATGCATTTGCGCTTCTTCGATTATCGATATTGATTCTTGTAATCTCTGAATTGGTGACACAATACTTTCCATCAGTTCCACATTGAGGATTTGCGGAGATTCTAGCGTTGTTGGTTCCAAACTCAAAGCTCGCATTACCTTCGGGATTGTGGTCATTATTAAGCAATGTTTTTCAAATTCTTGGATTACTTTATTCAACGTTTCAAGAGCGAAGATTTTTTCTGTATTCGTAATTTGTTCCTTGGATCTCTCCATTAAGGTTAATTGTTGCATGACCGCGATAGATGTTTGTAATTCATCCAAAGTCTTCGCTACATCCTGCACGAATCGTAATGATTGATTGTCATCAGAAAATTCTTCCAGATTTACGACAATTTGTCTCTGCGTATTGGCTAACGATTTGTCTAATTCTCCCAAATTTTCAGTTATACCTAATGTGTTTAGAGATATTATGTTATCTGGTAATGATTCTATTGTGTCCAATTTCGTCCCCTGGAGTTGTTTAATTCCAGATTCTATCGATTTTTCGAATTTATTCAAAGGTGATTTGATGGAAACCAGAGCATCTTTTATATCTTTTATCGTTGTGATATCTAATTGCTTGATTTCTTTATCTTCAAAACTCATGATTGTGTGTTGTAAGGTGTGGAATGGGGTGATCACAGATTTGAGTAGTTGTTCTTGTATCAGACGTTGATTCATCAAAGCTGACAAACTGCTTTCTAGTTCTTGAACTGATGTTGCAAATGGTGTTAGAACAGGAGATTCAGAAGTTACATCAGGAAGCAGTGCTCCAACGAATTGTTTTGATTCGCCACTAGTGATCTGTTGGATTTTAATTAGCGATGATTTTAGTTCCTGTAAAGGAGTTGCAAATGATTTGATCTGTGATGATTCTTCAGATACTTCTTGTTCAACACTCGTTATTGCTTGATTCAATTCTCCAAGAATATTCTGAATATTCGATTTTTGGAAAAGTGAAGTCAGGTGTTCAACTTCTTGAATTTCTTGCTTCACTGCTTTGTCAGTAATTTCATTCACGGAATGTTCCAACTTCTCGAAAGGTTTCATCAATTTCTTGATTTTACTCAAAGCTTCATCATTCTCACCAAAACGTTCTTCAATTTCAACCATCTTCTTGCATAACGTTTGAATGGGAGTAGAAATTTTGCCAACTATTTGAGCCTTCAAATCCTCTGGTTTTACTTTCACTGGAGTGACATGCACAACGGCAGAACATTGTTGTTTTATGTCTTCTACGCATTGTGTTAAATTTTCAACAATCACATATTTTTTATCTTCGTATTCACCAGTTGATACTTGTGTTTGATCGGATACAATCTGTTGAACAGCAGCTACAGATACCTTGAGATTCTCTAAAGTTTTCGAAATTTCAACTGAAGGTGATGATTTATCGGTTTGAATTGATTTCATTTCTTGCTCCAGCTGCCGTTGAACTTCTGTTATATGCGCTTGTAAATTTTCGACCATTGGTTTGAGGGTACATGTATTGGAAGATGCAGCTCCAACAGCTCCACTTTGAACGACTGTCATCAAAGATTGTTCCAATTCCTCTAAAGGTTCTGTTAAAGTCATTAATGCAGATAATGGGGTAGGTTTTTGTGTAGCTCCTGTACCTATTTTTTCATTCTCTTGTATTCCACTAATAATTTCCCTCAATTCATGTAAAGGATTTTCAATTCTCTTCAAAAATTCTGTATGCCCCTCAGTCAATAATATACCTCTTTCGATCGTCTTTGATTTATGTTTCATAGCCCAAAATTTCTCATTTAAAATTTCTATGGATTGTGCAAAATTCTGTACAATATCGATTTTCTCATCACTCAATTCTTTGGAATTGTCATTTTGTTTTGTGATCATGGCTTGAACTTCTGCTGCTGAAACTGATAATTGATGAAGTGGTTCTTCAATCCCTCGAACTAATTCTTCAATTTTAGGTGTATGATCCGTTTCTCGAACTTGTACTATTGATTCTTGTAATTCCTTCATAACTGTTTCGACAGGCTCTATGGTCTGTTCGCTTGTAACTATCTTCTCTAATTTTTTCAGAGAGAGTATTATTGGATTCAATATAGTTTTTTCCTCATCAGAACTTTCTATCAGTGAACTTTGCAGAATCTGAACCGGTTCAACAATCACTTCCAAGATCTCCACATCCGATGGAATTGATTTTGATTGATGTTTTGTACATTCTTCATTCAATTGTGATACTGATTGAGCGAGATGCTGCAAAATTTCATGAGATATGACCTTTGATTGAACTGAACTATCGGAGACTACGGTTTGTATCTCTGCAATTGAAGATTTTAGTTCTTCAAGAGGTTTTTCGATGTGTATTGCTAACACTTCTTGTGGAGATTCTGATATCGTATGCTCTTGAATGCTCGATATCGTTTGCTCTATTTCTGATAAAATTGGCTCTAAATGCAAATCCGTAACAGTGACATCGTTAGTCGTTTCTGTGACATTCTCCTCAACAGCTGTGGACAAAGATTGTCCTAATTTCTTCAACGGATTCATTAAATCCTCCAGTTGAGCAGTACTCGCTGTTTTAGTTTGTTTCTTGATTTCAGATACAATACTATGTAATTGCTCTATTGGATTCATCACCATTTGAAGTACTTCTTTGTTCATTATTTGTGCAGTGCTTGGTTTAGCAGAGACATCGGTCACAATTTGTTTCTGAGACATACTTGCACATCCTTCTTCCAACTTTTCAACTGATTTAGCGAGTTGCTGTAGAATTTGTTGAATCGCTTGTTTGGGTTGATCCACTTGGACTGTAATTATTTCTTGAATAGCGCCCACAGAAGACTTCAAGTCCTCCAGAGGTTGATCAAAGCTTTCTCCTGCAGGATCTTGAACTTTTGTTTCTTGTATAATCGCTATGGATTTCTCAAGTTCTGATAAAACTGGCTGTAGATTCAATTTCTCAACACATATATCAACTTGTTGGTGTGCCGAATCTTCCTGTTCCACAGCCGCTTGTCCGGCTGCTGTGCATAAAACAGTACCCAACTTATCCAAAGATTCGATCACAGTACCTAATTCAGGAATTGTGCTTTCCACCCCTTGTACTTTCGATTCTTCAAGACTAGTAAGGGTAGCATGCAATTTTTGAATCGGATTCACAACCATTTCGATTGTTTCCTTGTTCAATAATTGCGCGGTACTCGCCTCTGCATGGACGTCGCTGACCGAGACTTTCTGGACTAAATTGGAGCACTGTTCTTCCAATTTTTCTACTGATTTTGCAAAGTCATGTAGGATTCCGTGAAGCGCTTGTTTAGATTGTTGTGCTTGCACTGCGATAATCTCTTGGATAGCTGCTACTGAAGATTTTAGATCTTTCAAGGGTTGATCAAGTTCCTTCTCCGTGGACCCTTGAATTCTGGTCTCTTGTACAACCGCTATAGATTTCTCAATTTCTGATAGAATTGGTTGTAAAATCAATTCATCCACAGAAACATCGGTTTGTTCTTGTGCTGTATCTTCATTTTCAACAGTGGTTTGTTCTACTGCTGTACACAATACCGTGCTCAATTTATCCAGGGATTCAATAACTGTTTCCAAATGAGGAACTGTCCCTTCGACACCTTGTGCTTTCAATCCTTCAAGAGCAGTGATAGTAGCGTGTAACTTTTGAATTGGATTGACGACCATTTCAATTGATCCCTTATTCATCAACTGTGCGGGCTTTGGTGCTGCATGGGGGTCAATTACAGAGCTTCGTTGGAAGAGATGTGAGCATTGTGCTTCTAATGTTGCGATTGATTGAGCGAAAAGCTGTAAAACTTCATGCATTACTTGCTCAGGTTGTTCCTCTTGTACTGTGATAATTTCTTTCATAGCTGCCACCGAGGATTTCAACTCTTCCAAGGGTTGAACGAATTGCTCCTCTGGTGGATTTTGAACGCTTGTTTCTTGGAGAATTGCAATAGATTTCTCGACTTCAGATAGAACTGGCTGTAGATTCAATCTCTGAACACAAACAGCAGCCTGTAGTTCTTCTGCTGTACCTTCATGTTCGAGAGCGGTTTGTTCTACTGCTGTACACAGAACTGTACTCAACTTTTCCAAAGATTCAATGAGTGTTCCTAATTGAGGAACTGTGCCTTCGACACCCTGCACTCTTAATTCTCCAAGATCAGTGACAGTGGCGTGTAACTTTCCAATCGGTTTGATGACCATTTCGATTGTTTCCTTGTTTACCAACTGTGCAGAACTGGGTGCTACTTGAACGTCAGTTACAGAGCTTTGTTGGACAAAATGTGAGCATTCTGTTTCTAGTGTTGCAATTGATTCAGCAAAATGCTGTAGGACTTCATGCATCACTCCTTGAGGTTGTTCTCCTTGTACCGCGATGATCTCTTGAACAGCTGCAACCGAAAATTTCAAATTCTCCAAAGGTTGTATCAATCTCTCGTATGTGGATTCTTGAACATCCATCCCTTGCACAACAGCAATTGATTTCTCAAGTTCTGATAAAACTGGTTGAAGGTTCAATTCTTGTACAGCTGCACCTGTTTGTACTTCTTGAACCGTTCCTTCATTTTCAACAGTTGTTTGCTGCATTGCAGTGCATAAAATGGTCCCCAGTTTATCTAACGATTGGATCACTGTTTCCAATTGTGGAATTGTTCCTTCAACTCCTTGCCCTTTCAATTCTCCAAGTTCAGTGATAGTCCCATGCAATTTTTGAATTGGATTGACAACTAATTGAATCGTTTCTTCATCTAGAATTTTTCCTGACATTGGCTGTTCATCAACTCCAGTCACCGAACTGTGTTCAATCAAAGTGGAACATTGTTTTTCCAATTTTTCAACAGATTGAGCGAAATGCTGTAGAATTTCATGGATCACTTCTTTAGGTTGTTCTGCTTGCACTGTGATAATTTTTTGAATAGCTGCTACCGAACATTTCAAATCTTCCAAAGGTTGATCGAGCTTTCCCTCTGTAGCATCTTGAATTTTAGTTTCCTGTACAATTGCAATGGATTTCCCGAGTTCTGATAGGACTTGCTGTAGATTCAGTTTCTGAACACAAACAGCAGTCTGTAGTTCTTCTGCTGTACCTTCATGTTCGAGAGCGGTTTGTTCTACTGCTGTACACAGAATTGTACTCAACTTTTCCAAAGATTCAATGAGTGTTCCTAATTGAGGAACTGTCCCTTCAACACCTTGCACTTTCAATTCTCCAAGATCAGTGACAGTGGCGTGTAACTTCTCAATTGGATTAATGACCATTTCAATTGTCTCCTTGTTCACTAACTGTGCGGTGCTTGGTGCTGCATGAACGTCAGTCACAGAGCTTTGATGAACAAGTTGTGAGAATTGTGCTTCCAATGTTGCAATTGATGCAGCGAAATACTGGAGGACTTCATGCATCACTTCTTTAGGTTGTTCCCCTTGTACGGCGATGATATCTTGAATAGCTGCAACTGAAACCTTCAAATTTTTCAAAGGCTGTATCAATCTCTCGTCTGTGGATTCTTGAATATTCATCCCTTGCACAACGGCAATTGATTTCTCAAGTTCTGATAAAACTGGTTGAAGATTCAATTCTTGTATAGCTGCATCCGCTTGTGCTTCCTGAACCGTTCCTCCATCTTCAACAGTTGTTTGCTCCATCGCAGTACATAAAATGGTCCTCAGTTTATCTAACGATTGGATCACTGTTTCCAATTGTGGAACTGTTCCTTCGACTCCTTGCGCTTTCAATCCTCCAAGTTCAGTGATAGTCCCATGCAATTTTTGAATTGGATTCACAATCATTTCCATCGTTTCCTTGTCCAATAATCGTGCTGATAATGGTTTTGCGTGAGTATCTGTTATTGTGCTTTGTTGGGTCAAATGTGAGCATTGTTCTTCTAATTTTTCTACAGATTTAGCAAAGTGTTGTAGAATTTCATGTATAACTTGATTCGGTTCATTCCTTTGTAGTTTAATGATTTCTTGAATGGCTGATACTGACGATTTCAAATCTTCCAGAGGTTGATCGAGTTTCTCCCCCATAGGATCTTGAATTTTAGTTTCTTGTACAACCGCAATGGATTGCTCAAGTTCTGACAAAATTGGCTGTAGATTCAGTTCTTCAATGGATTTTAAATCAGTTTGTAGTGGCGCAGCATCCTCACGTTCAACACTCGTTTGTTCGATTGCTGTACACAAAGCTGTACCCAACTTGTCCAAAGATTCGATCACCGTTTCTAGTTGCGAGACTGTTCCTTCGACTCCTCGCGTTTTAAAACCCTCAAGATTAACTACAGTGGTATGCAATTTCTGAATCGGATTAACAACCATTTCAATCATTTCTTTATTCAATAACTGCCCTGAAGTTGGCACTGCATGAACTTCAGTCACCGTACTGTGTTGTGCTAAATTTGAAATTTGTTCCTCAAATCTCTCTATGGATTGCGCGAAGTGTTTCAATGTTTCATGAATTACCTCCTGCGCTTGATCTGCTTTCCCACGGACAATTTCGTGAATACTTGCCACAGATGATTTCAAATCTTCTAACGATTGTTCGATTTCTTTGTTTGTGGGTTGTTCATCTCCATTCCTGGCATGATGTGCTATTACTTGTTGAAATCCAGCGATTGAATGTTCCATCTCGATTAAGATTGCTTGAAACTTCGAATCTATCACAGATACATCAGGTTGTTCTTCGACAGTCTCTGAAATTTGTGTGACTGTTCCTTGAACTGCAGTGGATAACAATTGTCCCAATTTTTCCAGATTATCCGTCAAAGTTCCCAATTTCGCCGTATTTTCAGGAGTTAATATAGCGATTTCAATTTCAGCCTTTTGAGTAGTTTGATTTGTTACCAAATCTGTTACTGTTGCATGTAATTTCTCAATCGGATTCACTATATCTTGAAGTATTTCTTGATCCAGCACTTTCGCTTTCATTTGTCCTGCAATAATTTCACTCAAAATTGCTTTTTGGGCAGTAACTGAGCATTGTTGTTCCAATTTTTCGACTGATTGCGCGAAACTTTTCAACACCTCAATCGAAATTTGCTTCGGTTGATCTACTTCACCAGTGATGATTTTTTCAAGCATAGTTATGGAAGATTTCAAATCATTCAAAGATGTTTTAATGATCTCTTGTGCGGTGATTTTATTTCTATCATCGGGAGATTCTAGTGTTATCTGCTGTTCGACATTTGCTATAGATTTCTCGATTTCCATAAGTACTGGTTCAAATTTGAGGTCTTCAACATTGACAAAAAGAGTTTCTCCGACTATCTCTTGCTCTTGAACATCAGTTTGTTCAATGGCCATGAACAATGAATGCTCTAATTTTTTCAGAGGTTCTACCATGTTATTCAAATTTACTTCAGCTCTTTGGATTCGTGGTTCCCCAATTTCTTCGATTGTGCTATTTAATTTTTGTATCGGACTGATCATCATTTCAAGCACTTGCTTATCCAACAATTGCGCAGATATTGCTTTTTTAGGAATTTCTGTGACAACTCCGTGTTTTGCTGCGGTCAAACACTGCTGCTCCAATTTTGATACAGATTCAGCAAAAGTTTTCAAAACTTCTTTAGGTATTTGAACGGGTTTTGATTGATCTTCTTTTACAGTGATGTTCTGTAGAGTTGTAACAGAAGATTTCAACTCTTCCAAGACTTGTTCATTAGCTTTATTCAGAAGAGGAAGATTCTTACTTTCTATTGATTTTAGGATGACTTGTCCTTGTATTGATGCAATAGATTCTTCGATTTCCATTAGAATGGGTTGTAAATTCATGTTATCCACAGGGATTTCAATTTGTTGTTCTACAGTGTCTGTTTGTTCTATCGCTGTAGTCAGCAAATGTTGTAGTTTCTCCAAGGGATGCAGCAAATTCTCTGTTACTGAAGCGAACTCTCCGGGCATTTGTGGTGTGATTATTTCATGGACAGCGGCGTGTAGATTTTTGATCGGATTTATAATCATGTCGATGGCTTGTTTGCTTATTTCAATTCTATGCGATTTCAGTAATGCAGTTTCTAACTCTTGGATTGATTTGGTGAACATTTCTAGCGCCATTGTTTTATTCACTTCCAATTCTGTGCATTGTTGAATAGTTGTTACAGCAAGCATTAGATTTCCCAGTGCTACAGATATAGCGGTGAATTGTTTCACGGTTTCATTATTAGCTTTCGCCGTCTCCAGAGTTATTTGCTCTTGTACACAAACGATCGATTGCTGTAAATTTTCAAAAAGAGGTCTAAGAACGAGTTTCTTTTGAAATCCTTCGATGGTTTCTGATGGTTGAATGGCGATTTTCAATTGTTCCAAAGGTTCTAGCATAGTATGCAGCACATCTTCGGTTCCAGTTGTTCGTGACACGATAGCGTTACACAAACTCTCCATGGGTGCAATAATTTTCTGAGCTTCTTCTTGTTTCATGGTCATCTCTTCTGTTTTTTCATATTCCATAGATGGGGATATTGATCCGATTGGAGAACTTTCTGGTTTGATATGTTCAGGAGGCACTATCATAGCTTCTATCAATTCTTCCAATGGACGTGCAGTGGTTTCTTCTATGTTATTTGATTCCTCTTTCAATTTGGACGATGCTTCTTCAGTTATTCTCGCATGTTTGATCTCTTCAATCGTTTGAATGAGTTCAATAAGATTTGTTATATTTTGTATTATGTGTTCTGTTTGATTTACTGGAATAATTCGAGTTTGTTCCTGGGATTGGAATGTAGATTCGAATATCTTCTTTGTTGATTCAAGAGGTTCTACGAGAGTTTTCAGATTTGCCATACATGATTGATCAGATTCAGTTGTTTGTTCTAGCCGTAGAGCCTCCAGAGCTTGCTGTAAGTTTTGCAACCCATCGATAGAAGTGCAGGATGTCTTGATATTGTGGAATATTTCTGTGAGTTCTGTTGTGATATCCTTCTGCTGAGGTTCTTGAATCTTAACAATGGACTTGATGCATTCGCTCAGTTTGGTCAAATTAGAATCAAGCGTGCCAATAGAAGAATGAATTTGAGATGTGTGGTCTGTCGATTGCGTTACCGGCAATATTTCCACAGTCTCATGTTTCACTGAGACTTGTACATCTTCTATGGCTTGTTGTACATTTGGCGGATCGATCATCACAGCAGCTTGATCAGTTCCCTCTACCTCGTCACTCGACTTGATTTGTTCCACCAATACGAAACTTTCGGTTTCATCCTTCGAGATTTCTACAGTTTCATCGATGATGGTTTCCATCTTCGTAATAGTAACTGGTTCAGTTGTTTTCGTAGCCCACTTGGAACGTGCTGTTTCGTCGATATTCGCTATCGTACTCTTGACATCCTCTAAAACATCTAAGACAGCTGACAGTGTTTCAATGATCGGAGTTCCTTCGGAAGCTCCTTCTTTGATCAATTCATCCCTATATGAAGATAAAGAAGAAGTTAAAGCAGCGGTAGAGTTTCGCAAAGGTTTTAAAAATTCTATCAAATCTGAAATTATCGTAACTGTTCCTTGTTCTACATTAATTTTAAGATCAGTTAAAGCTGATTGAAGTTGATTGGTAGGATATAAGAATCCCTCCACAATAGCTTCCTCGTCGATAGGTTGGTCTCCAGGTTGGCTAAATTGAGTCTGAGATATAGTAATCTGCTTGTGCAGAGCTTCTAAAGATTTGAAAACTATGTGATATGTCTCTAGATCTGGACGTTCTCCCAAAGTGGAAATTGTATGACGTAAGAGATTCAATGGCTTGATAAGTCGATGCTGAAGGGTAACATCGATATTGCTGGGTCGGCGAGAGTAATCTGATTTCAAAATCTGCTTTTGAACTAACGATAGTGCGGTATTCATCGACATAAGAGATTCTACAAAGGCCGAAGCATCCTTCAGAGTTGCTATTCCATCTATAATTGATCCAATTTGGGATTGCAGACCTTCGATAGATCTCAGAATCACATTTCTCCTCTCGTCCAATAAGGCTGATTCAGGAACTATACTCTTACGACTACTTTGTACGACTGAAAGGCTACTTAAAAATTCCATCATCGGTGGGATTATATTCTTCAATTGATTAATCACTTCTCGTCGTTGATCCAACATCGATACATCTTGGGAAGTTATTTGTATCGCTTCCAGAAGATTTTCCATCGGAACAACTAAAATATTAGCCACATCCGTCTCTAGAGTATCCTCAGCTGTCGTTTTCAGATCTTTCATGCGTTCTTGAATATTCTTTAATGGTTTTGAAATCTCGCGGAGTGTTGCTAAAATCTGTTGTTGTAAAGCCACTTTTTCTATTACAGGAGGCAATGTTTGTTTAATTTCCTCAAGAATTTGGAACATCGGTCTCAAATTCTTACTATAACCACTGTCTTTTCCCATCACTGCAACTGTTTCTTGTAATACTCGATTTTCTATGACCCGCAGAGGTGCTTCCAATCGATTCAGTATCAAAAGTTCTTGTGATCCGTTGTCATGATGATTTGCAAGGACTTCACGAATATTCACTAAAGGTTGTAATAATGTAATCAAAATCAAAGTGATCTGTGATATAGTTTCTTCATATTCTATTGCTCCCTGAGCGGTGGAAGAAATAGCTGAAATCTTGGTTTGAGTCGTAGAAATGATGTTTCTTAATTCCTCAAGAGCACTCCCTAATCTCGAATTTGATATGGTGACCATTCCTGATATGGGTTGTTCAAAATCTTCAAGAATCCCCATAATGTCCATTTGTACCCCTTCAAGAGTTTCAGATAAATTTCTCAATAAGCGCACAACATTTTCCTGCTTGTTAACAATGTCTTGAACTTCCGAAGCAGTTGATGACTCATTTTGTCCGGAAGCCAGTTCTGGAAAGGTACCATCGAGCAGTGTATCTTGCGAAGTGGTATCGACCAATCCTTCTCTTTCCATTTCCATGGATTTCAGTGCTTGGTTCAAATCTTTCCGATAAAGAGCTTCTCTGATCGATATTGGAATTTGATTCTCTATTTCTTCCACGATATCCAGAATCGGACGAAGGGATTCTTCTTCAGCGTGATCCTGAAGAACGTCTACTATGATTTGCAGGAGATGTTTCATCGGTCGACTGAGTTCTTGAAGAGTTGTGAGATCTTCAGGCTCGTGATACATGGAAACAGCATTTCGTAATCTCATCAGAGGTTCTTTCAAGTCACACAAGGCTTTGATTAAACTCTCGTCGTCCGGGGGTTCGGAATATGAGGTTTCAATCACTATTTTTGTGATGTCACGTTTCAAATCGTTAACGGTTGAACTCAAAGCGGATTCCTCCTCGTCTTTCAAACTTTCTTCTGTTGTCGTTGAAAGCCAATGACGAATAGGGTCTAGAGATCGACTTATCTTCGCTGCCAATATAGAAGAGTCTTTCGATAACTTTGAACTCTCGTCAGCTAACTTTTGGGATTTTTTCGATATTTCTTTTGCGATTAATGGGGCGTCTTTTTGAATTTCTTCTATCAATTCCACGATCGGGAGAATAGCATCCACTCCCACGTTGCGGTCGATAATGTTTTGTAACAAACTCTTGATCATATCCATAGGCTGGACTAAATCTTGCAGTATCTGCGCTTCTTCAATCTGGTGTTCTTCCGTTAATAAGATTCTTTGGAAATTTAATAAGGATTCCTTCAGGAAACACACCTCTTTGAGGATATCCGTATCACTTGCTCGATTATAACTCGATATTGTAATTTTGGATTTTCCAAGACATCTACCCAATTCTTCGATTGCACCAATCAAATGAGTATTACTCGAGCACAGTTCTTTATGAGTTTTCAAAACTGAGGCCAAGGAAAAGTGAATTGAAGTTAATTGTTGATCGACGTTTAAGTCGATCAACTGATGTTTTCGTGCTTCATCTATGGCGGACAATTTTTTATATACTACTGGGATTTGTAATTGAATATCTTCTAAGGTTTTGAGAATCGATGTGATGGATTGTACGATTTCGGGAGGAGGTGAATTTTGGATAACAATTGACATTATATCCCTCAATTTTTTGATAGGAACGGATGTGTTTTTCATGAGAGAAAGTTCTTCTGGGGTGATGTCTTCGGATTCGAGAGCTAATTGTACATCCAGTAAAGGTTCTCTGAGATCCATTAGACAGTTCAAAGTATTTGCTTCTTTCAAAGTCATCGCGGTATGCGCTGCATCGGAAACACATTGTCTCAATTCTACTAAGCTGGCTGCTAATTCAGATGAAGTGAGAACAGATGTTCGGCCTGTGCCATTGATCGTTGAAGTTGGTTGTTCCAAATTTTGTAATGCAACACTTATTGCAGATTGTACATCTATAAGAGGATCTAAAATTTTCTCTGGTAAAGTTTGAAATTCTTCTGAAGTAGATTTTAAGGACGTAGTGTCATCCTGTTGAATTGTGGTGCCGTGAATAACAGCATTGATTTTATTCAAAACCACCAATAAAGGTTCTATTGTCGGTGATTCCAAGTTCATAACCACTGAAGTCAATTGAATGATAGGTCTTTCTAAGAGACTGGATATCGTTCCGGAATCCTCATGCGTCGAAACAGACGTAAAAGCATTCTGTAGAGCAATCAAAGGTTGTTCGAGAGACATCAAAGTGTCAGCGTTGATACTTTGCTTTTGTAGACCTTGAAGCCTGCGATACAATTCTCTGACTCGATCAAAAACAATTACAAATTGTGCATCTATCGTCTCTGCAAGAGATTCGTATACCGTCAAAACTTCTTCCAGGGCAAGTCTAGTTTCTTTCAATATATCCTCTTCGTATTTAATGATTTCAGATTCTCCCTCCGCAGGTTTTGGCTCACTTATTATTCTTTCTTGCAATTTATGTATCTCTTCCATGGCGTTGTTCGTTGAATCTTTCAACGAATCTATCAATTTTGATCGATGTTCCGATAAAATACCTTTGGTTTCGTAGGTCTGTAAAGCTGGAACCAGAGTATCCAATCTGGCTTTCAGTTCACGAGTAGGTTGTGACAGGTTTGCCACTGCTTGAGAAGATATAGAGGGTTGAGTCAGTACTTTTACCATATCTTCTATAGGTTTGAAGAGTGATTCAACGACTACAGTATCCACCGTTTCGATCGTACCTGTGGTTGGATTTACACAAATATCATTTAAGAAAAAATCCAAAGTACTCAATATCTCATCCAATGCTGTAGCTAATAACAAAAACTCTTTATCGCTCTTAATTAGATGTCTAAGACATTCGTCTAACTGAGACACAGCTCGTGACATCCGTAACAAAGCTATAGGTTTTTCCCCTTTGGCATGACCGGTCAATTCGTGCTCTATACGAGTTATTCCCATTAGAATCTCATCCGTTGGGTCCGTCAAGGATTCCAAAATAACTAATTCACTCTTATCCGACGATGTTTTCTTATCCGACTTGTGCTGCGTTTGAATGAGTTCAGTACCTCGAAGTAACTCTTCGGTTGGTCCACCGATGGTTTCCAATAACGAAATTCTCATCGTTTGCGACAGCGATCTATCACCCGCATTTTTCAGAGCTTTCGTTTCAATGGTAGACACTTGTTCACATAAATTTTGAATTGGCGCGATGATATTTTCTATAATAATCATTCTGGATCGTTCGTTGTCCATAGTATTTAAATTTTGCACCATTAGTTCGATATTCACCAATGCATCACGCACTATTATCACAGGCTTTTTCAGTTTATTCAAATTTTCCAACAGTCTCTCTTTGTTACTTCCGGATTTGTCCCAATCACTAGCTTGTCTCGATGAGACTTCATCTTCTCTTTGAGGCTCAACGTAGGGCTCTTCCATCTTATTGATAGATTCGATTCTTTGATATGAAGTTTCGGCGACTAAACTTTCAGACCCGCTGCTTCGTTTCCTCGAGTCGGTCTCCCCAGCTATCGAAGATTCTTCGGAACTCCCTTTCGAGAATTTTGATTTCTTTTTACGTGATTTCTTCTTCTTGGGAGCTCCTGTGACTGAATCGAACGACGACTCTCCTTCAAGACTTGAACCTGCAGCTTTGTGTTTGAGACTCGAACTACCGTACCTTTGATCTCCGACATCTTTGTCTTTGAGAGCTCGGTGCTCCGATGTAGATAAACGAGACGATAACGCATCCGCGAATGTATCGCTATCGTCTTGTTTTTGGGAGGACATAGTAGAAAAGGTGTGTTGCTCTTTCTGAGCGCTGTGATAACTTTCGGTTTCCATATGTAAACTTTTTTCGCTCTTCGATGATGAGTGGCTTAGAGATTTTTTTCTGGGTGGTCTGATCGGTGTTTCTTCCTCCTCTTCCAAACTGTAACGTATCGATCGTTTCAACGAACCTCTCGTGTCCGATCTTTGGGTCAAATCTTCTAGAATTGACACGTCTTCGACGTCGGCCTCGGTTCGGAGATCATCCCCGTCTTCGGCGCTTACGAAATAGTCTGGGGATACGTCGATCACCACCGCTTCCATTAGCAGATTTCCAGAAGTCGAGGTTTCTTTCATGAATCTCATCGGAGGTAATTCAATAATGTTGTGTTCTGTGAATTGAACAATATAATCATGTTTAGTTTCTTCACAAGATGAGTGTTAAGTGATTGGACTTACCTGTAACGTGCTCTGATAGCTGATCAGCATACATTTCAACAATTTGTAGTGCTTCTTCTTCGGTGAGATCAGGGGTTTCGTATAAACTGACAGAAACCTCCTTGCCATCGAAACTAAAGGATACTTCTCCTCGTTCATCCAATGTAACGGAATGATCAGTCTGTGGTGTGTCGTATAATTGGGATGTTCTCTCTTCGTGTATTGTGGAGAGTGACAGATTTCTAGCCAATTCGTGCCCGTTTGGCGATTGTACTTGATTAGGTTCTTTTTGCGTCGTGACTCTATCTATATCGTGAACAAAAAAGTATGTGTAGGAAAATTGAAATTCTGATTGCGGAAATTGTTGAATAGATTTTTTTCTCCCATTTGTCGTGGATCATATTCAGAGGAGACAAAATCTAATTAGAATTCCTGAATAGCTCTCAGATTTACTCTGGTATCTAAAGAATACTTGCAATGACTGCTACTGCAGATTATTTCTATTGAAACTACTTCAATATTGATTGATATTCCAATTTTCAAGTAGATATGTATAAACCAATTACCTTCAAAACCTAAAAGGGATGCAGAACTGCTAACCGTTCCCATACAATTGGTGGCTTCGCAAGTGTAAGTTCCCAAACAACAAGTACCATCTTGTCCCGAGATAATTCTATGTATATCACCTGGTTTCAGTTCAGCACCATCTTTGTACCATTTCAAATTAGGTTGTGGAACACCAATAACTTTACATTCCAGATTAACGGCACCTTCTTCTGATAAAATTGCCCGTAAACTTTCGAGGAATCGTGGTTTTTTATAATGTCGAGGAATAATAAGTTTTAGAAAACACGATGTAACACTGTGACCGAAATCATTAGCAGCCACACATTTCCATTCTGCCTGAATGTAAAACGAAAGTATTCATTCAATTGTCGTTCAATTGATAATAGTGCTAGAAACTCTTCGAGAAGAACTGAGTTTATATTCACCTGATCAAAAAATTCCAACCTTCGTACTTCGAGATTACATATTCCAAGATTTTCCTTCGTGATATGATACCTGTCACTTTCATCCACAGGTACATCATCTCTGTACCAAGATAAACTTGGTTCAGGGGCAATACTAACTGAAATCCACAAAAAAATAATCAAACGGCTGTTCTCACTGGGCGGATAACAATTTCAAAGTGTTCAAGGAATTGTTGAGAGATTTCTTACCTTTAGAAAAACCTAAGAAACATTGAATTTGGAAAATGTACCTTGGACTGTGAAACTAAAATCTTCGTTGATTCGTGCCTCGCAGCTTCTGAGACCTTTGATGAATTTTGGTGGTTGATTTGTACTCAAGAGTTGAAGACGTTCTTCTTCGTTCAACTGATTTTGAATATCTTCAATCGTTAATTCGGCAGTGCTTGTCGCTTCTCCCATACAATTTTTAGCAATACAGCAGTAGGAACCTGTAATTTAGGGGACATAAATTTCATATTCTTTATCCATTCCTTGAATTGAAGGATCAATATTAAAATTTTATAGGATCAATTAATTCTATAAAATGGAATTATGAAGGATTTTAAATGAAATATCAATACAATGGGATGAAAGAAACCAATGAATGTTTTCTAAATACAGTCCATTATGTTACATACAGTACGCATACCTAGAGAATTGGTCCCCGTTAATTGATAAACATCTCCTGGTTTCAACTCCTGCCCATCTTTGAACCATCTCAATAATGGCGTGGGGAAACCAACAACTTTGCATTCGAACGATACTAATCCTTCTTCTGTTAACACAGCCTTTAAACTTTCCATGAACCTTGGTTTTCTGTAGTTTTTTGGAACTAATAATGATTATGTATCAGAAATATTATATCAAAATAATGAAGAGCTATAGAAAAATCAGACATATAAAATTCTTGGCATATATCATTGTTGAAAGAGGTTTTTCAATGAGGTACTGTGAAAGGACATGATTTTTATCCAGGCGTGGATCAAAATTAAATTCCTTTGGAATACTTACTAGACATGCCAACGTAACAAGTCGTGAATTGTGTCATATTCTCTGCACTGGTAGCTACGCATTTCCATTCGCCTTCATCCATTGCTTCAACTGATTTTATTTCAATCGTATAAGTACCAAGACCATCTTCCATGATATGGTATTTCTCATTTGATTCCACACGACCTTCTTTATTATACCAAGTGATCGTCCTCGGCCATGGTGGTACTTGTACTGCAAACAATCATGACTTTAGATTATTTTGTATTTGATAATCATGATTCGTACTATTGTACCTTGACAGGATAAAGTGAGAGTATCCCCAATCCTGCAACATTCATCTTTGAGTATTCTTTTGAAAATTGGAAGAGGGCCGGATGGTGTCAGAGTATCCGCTGGTTTCAAAGAACCTTCTCTGCTCCCTTTTCCCACGACATGAACCTTACAACAAAATATTGATAATGAAAATTCTGTTAAAATCAGTATTCAACGTGAATCCTCACCTTAGATGAGGAATACGCAGTCCCCATACAATTCACAGCCTCACAAATGTAGATTCCCAAAGACGTGGGGTCGTCGGGATTCGCTGTCAAAGCAAAAACATCACCGGCCTTAATTTCCTTATTATCTTTGAACCATCTGAGTACCGGCGTCGGAACGCCCACTACTTTGCATTCTAAAGATACCGTGCCAGCCTCTGTGAGGAGGGCGCGAAGTTCTTCTACGAATTCCGGTCTCTTGTAAGCTTTTGGCACTATGAGGAAAAAAATCATTCATCGGTTGGTATCATCTTGAGGAGATTTATTGTATGTCTTCCATGAAGAATTCGTATATTATTTTACCAATTACGGTGAGATGAGATGTACAAGAAGATCTGCCACTTTGATTTTCTGCCATACACGTCCAGTGTCCCTGATCTTCCGTTGTGACAGGTGCCACATCCACGCAAAAGAAATTTCCTTCGTGAACAAAGGAAAATCTTGACCCTGCTTGGATTGGTTCGTCGTTTCTGTGCCATATTACCTGGTAATGTGGATATTTTAGTCATCGATCTTTGCATTCTCCTTCGGAATAGGTGGAAAGATTAGTCATTCAGATATTTTCTAAGATATTCTAATGATATTCGAGAAAATCATGTTAACACTCTTATACCAAATATGCTTTCGTCGACCTCTGATAAAAGTTTCAACTCTGTTGAGAAAAGCCTTCACTTTAATAATGTTTTACGTGGATGGGATTTGAAGCATTCCATTTCAGCAACCATGCTACATATGTGCAGCAGAAATAGTTCACGCGTTGTTGCCATGCTTTCTTGCAACTATGTGTGAATTATTTTTGCCAAAGGCATGCCGGTACAAATTGTATGATGTTCCAGAGTTGTTTATTTGCACATAAACTAGAAAATTCTACTACCTATGATATAAACGAAGAGTAAAAATGAATGAAAAACAAAATACAGAATTTTGAAATTCAAATAAAATTTGTAACAAAATTCTGCTTCCAGGATCCTCAAGTTACAAAATTTACAATATACGAATAAAAAAGAAAGAATTTCAGTATTTCGTAACACCCCTCGTTCAGTGGAGATATGTGAACTCGCATATATGGGCCACTTGTATGCATCATTACAGTAGTAAAACGAAACTACCGCTGGTATGCGTGTATCTTTGGTTTCGTATATCTCTCTTCTCTCCGCAACAGTCAGTCAGGTCATGGACCTCTGGTATCCCTTTTGGTTCGCTGTTTCTCTTATTTTGCATTTGAGCCAAAGTGAATAGTATCATCACCAGAAATTTAACAGAAAGAGAAGAAGATTCAAATACGTGTACGCTAGTCACGGCTTAAATTGGTCATAAGTCACCGCGGTACCGGTCCATCCTTCCGGGCTGGCCGACATCGAATTAGCTGGAAAGCTTCTTTGGTCTCATTTAAAATCTATCAATGATTCCCTAATCTTCTTTTAGAATTTTGTACTCTCTATTCTTCCCTATATACAGTCATTCAAGGATATTTCATCAGTGTTTTAAACTGGATGTTAAAGATGGGGCGCGCAAAGTGCGCATCGTGTCGCAATTACCATTTCGTGATGAGGCAAACAGGAGATACATGTTCTACTTCACTGATTTTCCTTCGCACCTTGTAAACATTAATTGGAGAGCAAGGTGAGATCATTTATTCATTCCAAGTCATGTTCATTTGAAATTTTGTGAAATTATCATTCAAGTTCCATGAAAAGAAGGTGCCAAGTAGGAGATGAAATGAACGTGAAGGTTGT
Organism: Gonatopus flavifemur; assembly: GCA_018340375.1. Taxonomy (NCBI): domain Eukaryota; kingdom Metazoa; phylum Arthropoda; class Insecta; order Hymenoptera; family Dryinidae; genus Gonatopus; species Gonatopus flavifemur. Next base: position 40,929,667 of record JAFFJZ010000003.1, on the reverse strand, counting down.
TGATGTTCATTGATAGAAGTCCATTAAATTTATGTCAGCGTTTCAATGTTGTTAAAATCAACTTCTTCTGGGGAGGATGAATTGGAATTTGGCTTGTGTGTCTCAGATTAATTGAAATTTTTCAAGGAAAAAGTTCAAACCTCTAAATTAGAAGAATAATATCAAAAAGCATTGCCACGGTTGAACAGATTATGGAACTTACTTTCGGAGTCGTAGAACTGCGTATTTCTACAAGGAATCTGGTTCTGGTCCCAACTTTCACCGCTAAATCGCTCAGTCTTCTCAAAAAAATAGGCGGTTCACCTTCCTCGTAGATCGGTTCGTCTACGCTGATTTGAATTTTCCTAGTAGAGCCTTTGTCGAAAGATTTTCCAATTCTAGTCGCCACCAAAGCATAATGACCGGTATCATCTTTTTGCGTTTGTTTCAATGTCAGTTGAACGATATTATTTCTCTTCTGAATTTGGTATCGATTAGGTGATATAGGTAGCTCCCCTCGTATTCTGTGAACAAGAATACGAAATTCTATGTTATTTACATTCATGTTTTCCATGCTCCGAATGAGGACTTTTCTGAATTTTTCATGTCAAGCACAAGGTTCGTAAAATCTAAAGAGTAAAAATATGATGCTCTCCCGAAGCAACAATTCGAATTGAGGAAAAAACATACACGTGTCATCAGGTCCTAAGAATAAAATCTGAAAAACATTATATCGATGATTTTAGAATCATCATCCAACCACGCTGTCTAGAAGAAATATAAAGAATTGAACATTATCAATGAAAGAGTGTTATTTCTTTTATTCTTCTCGATCCAATGTCAATGTATTAATATCTGAAACTATCAGAGTTAAATGTCGTTACTTATATGCAATAATGGGCAATCATCCAATCGAATCGATTGTTAGGCGCCTAAATCTGTCATCGAACCAAACGTTTAACCATCAGATTTATTGACGATGCTAAAAATTTATAAATCTTTCAGACAAATCTTGTGCGAGGAGTGCATTCGCAATATGATGGAACAACTTCTTCATGGCCTCGTCGGAATCGACTACATCGGGCATCTAAACTAATAATATGCATATGTGCGAGTATGCATAATAGGGATAGCGGAATGACGTCAAGATCTATTTTGTCTAGTCAATGTATGAGGCTGTTTCCTGCAACTCACATATAATTCATCCGAAGCATGGCTTGGTTTGTATTTTTCCAACTGAATCATATTTTCAACCGACCGTTTCTCACCAGGAGTGAATTTTCATGCAAAAATAATGTTCTGCGTTAGAGTTTTTAGTGATAGTTCTGCGATAAATCATAACGTGGAATTGTCGATTTTAGACATTTTTGTACAAAATTGAAAGCACACGTGATTGATTGAACGGAAAGAAATTCAAATAGTATGTATTTAATTGAAGGCAACCAAGTTAGAGATTGTTGAGAAATTGATCATCCTATCAAGACACATTTCTCGGGTACATTTTTGTATGTATGTATTCAACAGGAACATGTACCTCAAGTTTAGAATTTAGAATTCTCCCTAAAAGATCCTTCAAGTTGTCTAGAGAAGGATCATTATGCTGGGGAATGGGTTCTTCATCTTCCTTTACGATGTCTCTTTAGGAAGTCCGTAGCGATATCTAAATTTTATGGATTCGTTGCTGGATTTGCGCCAATTATGTCTCAGTTCTCAACATCGGTTACATCAAATCAACTCATAGTTAGCGGAGAACATGTAAGAAAGTCACGCTGTGATGTATAATAACATCATTGGGATAAAAATGTATATCACGTGGAATGTTTTCCTTCTTCGAAATAAGCAACTCAAAAACGAATGGAATCGGAATTTCTAAAAATACAACATGAAAATGTGGTTCAGAGCACGTTAAAAATTTGGAAAAAATGTCTATGTTTGCGAATCATCGTTACGCGAATTTTCGTATGAATTCCAACGTCAAGTCTCTCTCGAGAATGTTCAAGATTACCTGCGAAATGCTTTTCGGATAGTGAATGTCTATCAGTATGTGAAATCACATTTTCCCTCAAAGTGATGAAACATGAAAATGACACTGTCTCCCGCGGAAGTAGTGGAGTGTCTCTGACACCGTCATTGGCCTCGAGAAGAGTCTTTATTTTAAGATTGACAGAAGTGTTTAGTGGAATTCGTCATCGGCAAGGAAGACAAACACACAACGACAAAAAGAAAGATCAAAACAAAGATGAAAGGAGAGAAAAAATAAGGCGTTGATCAGAATGACATTGTTGATGGACTTGAATTAATTTCAGTTATGAGTTTTCGAGGTTTATTGATTCCATTGGAATTCAACACTTTTTATTAAATAAACGCACATGGAGAAGAATAGATATTAATGATTATAAGAAATCTAATACCGAGTAATATATGAGGACGAGCATCTACACTGAGAAACAAGTATTTCAAATTCATTGTCATCAAATAAGGTTTGTTAACTAGGAACAAATCTCATTTGACCCAAATGATGGTTTGTTGACAATTAATGAGCTTTCTTCGTCAAAAACATACTCTTCTCTCACTGTAGATTATACCTCTCAGATACTACTCTCCAATAACTTTCAACAGATGGTATTACTCATCATAATCTGATTCAATACTCCGTAACAAATAGATATTAGGGACTAGAAAAAATCGGTATAATATGCTTGTCAATACTCATGATTATCTATTTTCTTTCGTGCATATTTGGTTATATTCACAATGATATAGAATAAAAGCAAACTGTAGAACGTAATTTATGTTAATATACGTGTCGAGTTTATTTAATCACCCTGGTGGAAATGAAGCGTTCAGTTCGGAATACAGGAAAAAGCGCTTGCAAACTCAATGAGGAGAATATGAAAAGTTTAGGAAACGTAATTCGGTGCTTTGAATCAGAAAATGTTTTTACCACAATGTGATTCTAATGAAGTTTCTAGAATGTTTACAAAGCCTAGGAATTAATACGTGTTCAGACTTCCCACACAACATTTCATGTCTGAAAGATATATCAAGGAAACTTGAAAAGTCTTATGCAACACGAAAAAATATCTCCGAGATATCTAAAACAGTTCTTATTTCTGAAAGATTTCTATAAGATGTCTAAAAGATATAATCCCGAGAGACAAGTTTTAGATCCTCTAAAAGATATTTTTTAGATCTCCTCTAGAAGTGAGAATTGTTTTAGACATCTTGAAGATATCTTTTAATGTTGCTTAAAACTTCTTAAACTTCTCTAACTAGTTCAATTGGCGCGGATCACTTCATTTGGGAGTTTTCTTTACTTCGATACACGTTTTGCTCACGCTTGATGAAGGTTATATTTTCACCAGGACAGTAAGAACACAAACATTATTGAAGTATTCATTCCACCATTAAAAGTATATCCACCCGCGCAGAAATTCAGGATCTCGCACATGATCTGGCATAGTCCCGCAAACAGTCTTGTGAATAGTCTCGCAGAGAATCTCGTGTTGTCTTGGAAATGATCTTGCAAGTAGTCTCGGTTGTAAAACAATCCGAGATATGAATGAGATCTCGCCAATAGTCTCGCTGACAGTCTCGCTGATCATCTTGCAAAATTATTGAAAAATTTGGAGATTTTGAACCAAAATCAAGGAATCATATTCCTGAGTGAAGAAGAATACATATATATTTCATTCGGAATCGAACTTAGATCTTCGTGATCCAAGGACAGACTCTCTTGTGGCTCACCTATGATACTCTATAAATATAGCAGACCTTTAAAATTTTTATGAACTTGATTTGATTTAACATGATTCATAGATCAAATAATTATCCTAAAATGATTACTTTTCACCAACCGATAAATCTTCTATACGATGCAAGAAATGTTGTTACTGGAATTGTGTTAACAGTACATATTGAATCTTTATTATACATTTGAAATGTTCATCTAATGAGTTCAACCATAGAAATTTTCATATATCTGTGAACAATTTAGATTCATGCTCTATCAAATGAGAAAACAGAATAATGAAAAAAAGTCATTTCATGAATTAGCTAAAATACAATGAAATACGGATAGACTATGATCGTCGGTAAAACAATATCATTTAATCTCTTCCCATTAATTTATCACGGAATAAATCGATTCAACTTCAAGTGATCATGACATTTCTAAAACATATCTGAGATGATTATTTTCAGAAGAACTTGGAGAATTATTGGAGACTCAGATTTTTCTGAGTAATTGCTCATAATTTATCAGGTTATAGTCTTACAACTCAACTATAGCTTTCGTTGACAACGTTGTCACCAAAAATAATCCAGTATTCCCCTAACCAATAATACGAATCACCGATGTTAGGTAATGGTTTTAAATCCTAATCCTCAATAAATTATTGAACTACCGATCCTATTACCTTCTCAAGGAATTACCGTAATATTTAAAAATGGAAATGCATTTTGAAGGAAATGTCTTTTTTGTAGCGGAAAACTGCACGATCGATTCGTCAAAGATGAAAAATCAATACATGCATCAATAAAAATTCAACGAGAAAATAAATTATTCTATACGTTCAGAAAAAAGGATTAAAATTTGAAGTAATGTAACTACGTTACACAACTATGCGAGAATTTAAACGAGATTATTAGCGAGATCTCGCACGGAGAAAAATATGTATGGTAGAACCAGCAATATAAGAATTGTCGACATTTTATTGCTGGTTATGCAATAATTTGTTGTTCGTACAGCAACAGCACATTGTTTCATTAATAAAAATTGTATTGCTGGAAATCACTGGTTAAAATAACAATATGAGTTGCCATCCCAACTCACAATAAACATTGCTGATTTAACAAAACAATATCAAGCAGCGACAACAATCAGTATCACAGAATTAACAAAACAAATTGCCGTAACAAAATCCATTTATTATATATATTCAAAAACAGCTATATATTCTGAACGTATGAAGCGGTATAATTATTCCTGTGAGAAATTGATTTTGATCCACTTCAGGAGACAGTCAAAAATAATATCCAAGTAATATACATTCTCCTACAAACACTTCTTCGATGAAATTTTTCTTGAATTCACAAACATAAAAATCAATCCCAATTTCTGCTTGATTAATAAACCTTAGATGAGTTTAACAAACAAATTTGACGAGTTTCATTCGTTTCTCAAAAAATTCTTGTGATTCATATCCTAATCCATCCATTCAATATGCACAATTTTATGTTTGTCTTGAATATATTTTCATCGTTAACTTTGAACAAAGTCGAGGATTACCATAAATGGTAATTTAAGTCCTCAGTTGTCATCTTGGAGATCTGCTGATGTAATAAAGGTTCTTTTTCCCACTCGGAGGACCCGGGTTTGAATCTCGCTGAGGCAACTTTCCAACATTGGAACTTACAATTGCATTTTCTTCACATATGAATCAAACCACATCGTGATAGAATGTTTGTAGGGATAAATTCGAATGAGGAATTTTGTTCCTTAGTTATAAGTAATATTCTTTAAATAGGTAAATATGAATTATTGATATAAGCACACGATATTGCAAAATTGAATATTTGAATTATTAATAATGTTGACAATATAATATTGTTGCCAGTTTAGCAATAGTGACGGTCATATTCTTACGATATTCATTGTGGGTTGATATATAAAAATATTTTATTGTCAATTCAGCAATATTATTGTCAGTTTTTTTCTCCGTGCGCTAAGGTACTGGTTTGTTTCATAATCGAGACACTTGAAAGACAACGCGAGACTATTTGCGAGAATGTTGCGAGACTCATGAATTTTCGCGCGGGCATCTGCATCCAAGGAGGAAAAGTGGCTACATTCTAGTTGAAAGCGTTTGTTTTTCCCCCCAAGCAGGGTCGTTGTATTGATATAACCTCCAATGAAATTTCCCTGTCACATATATCTCACAAGTTTTACATGTGTAGTGTGTAATATCTAACGTGTATCAAAATGAAGAAATATCAAAATCACCTTGAAAATCCGATAGTTTTTTGATTCGTGTACTTATTGTACACGATATTGTAATAAATATACATAATTCATTTGATTCATTCATATTTCAGATGTTAATCATATAAACTTCCTATAACTGATTTCCTTATCATTCATCGCGCTGTTGACTGAAATTAAGTAACGGTATCGGTTTTCTCAAATACGATACAAGAAACCATGATGAGAGCGATGATATGCGTGTTTAAGTATATAAATTCTCAATCCAGACTGCGAGTTTTGTCTTTTTATATTTATGCCCTAATGTTGTCCTATTTATAAATTGTCCCAGCTAAAGACAGCCGGAAAGACATGGAATCAATGTGAACTTGAATACACGATGGAAATATAACACTATAATCCTATCACCACTACACCACCGGTATTATAAGTTCGAGGCTTTCTATTGTATATGAAAGATATGACGACTGCCATACGATTCTCCACATCAAAATGACGTGATTTCAAAACAGTATCATTATTTCTCTGATGAAAAATTTTATAGCGCGAGCGACAATTATTAAAATGTATCAATGAAATATCTGAATTATTCCGGCAAGTAGTGTTTTCGATCTCACTATTTTTTTTTTATTTTTCAAAGAATTCCAACCATGTGCTCAATTTTATTGACGTTGAAAAATTGAAAACAGTTATTTTTATAAAAGTCATCAGTCAATTCAAGATTCTCTGGGAATACATAGTTTTGAAAGAGAGGAGATAATACTACCGATTTTTCCTGTACATACAAGTTTTATTCATCATGTTTTAGGGGACCGCCATGATTGAAATATCATAAGTCAGACCAAGAATTTTAAGCGTACAGATAACACTTCCCATGACTTCTCTCATGACCCTGAGAATTTCAAAATTGAAAAGATTTTAAAGAGGACATATGAAATGGAGTAGGTTCTACCGGACTTTAAATATTCACTTCTATAAAAAATTCACACAAATCATTTGATCAATTTTCTAATTTGGAAACGTACGATCCATGAAATAATTCGTGATAATTATTGCTATCAGAGGAACATTGTTCACTTTAGAGATTGTCACTATTTTCGTACAATTCAATTTTTCAATTTAATATGTCAACCAGATGTTTTATTCATAGCCTACCAAAAGCGCAGCATCAACTGATAATTCACGGTTATCATAAAATTGGACTATTCCTATCAAATATATTCGCCATGAATTTCATGTTCTGCGATAGGGATCACTTTCAACGAATCTGCAGCAGTAGGAATATGCTAGTTTTGTATTTGTATGTGCAAATAACAATAAATATATTTTCTGCCACCCCTTGGTCTCTAATGAGATAGAAAGAGAAGATGAAAATAGGGCACTAGAGCAATGCCAAGAAACGATGTGTTGAGACCATTTGTTCGCTTAACATGCAAAGTCTCAGATATGCAAGACATCAAAGTGACTTCTCGAGACTGATGTCAAGAAAAATATGATGCATTATGGAAAATGCACTTCCCCGCAATGATAATTGCACACCATTAAATTTATTCGAAGCTTCTCCTTTTTTCGGTAGTGAATTCTATCCCCTGATCGGAAATTTCCCCTCCATTTTGAAAAATTTTTTTGCTTTCTGAGTTTCAAATCCTCCAGAATCCTCAAGAATGGGCGTTGTTGTCACTATTTTTGGAGGGAAAATTTTTACAGTCATTATTTAGAATTCAGAAGGTATACGTATTGAAACTTGTCTTTCATATTTATCTATGAATAATAGAATATTCCATCAATCAATAGTTGTTCAATTATAATTTAATGAACGTCAAATGATGTGCAGCAGAAAACCAGAGACCAGCAGTTCCGTTGGCGTTTGTTTTCAAGCACAGTGGTGAAACCGCATGTGAGTCAGACATGGTAGACGTTTATTGCACAATCAGCATATTTTCGCCTAATTTCATTGGAAGATTGAATCAATGCCGACGTTAAAAATACTTGTTAATAGTTTTTCATCCTCTTTCGTTCTAACTACGAAGTAACTGTAATACAAAGTTTGTTGTCGTACCGATATCCTGAGCCGCTGTCAGAAGAGCCTGCGCCGCAAGGTTTCTTTCCGTTGGCACACTTGCAACATTGGCTACCCATTCTTTTGTATATTTTTCAAATCTTAAGATCCCAAGGAACACTGTGATTCAAAAAACCCCTTATTCAAACTTCAATATTTCCTTCCGTAACCACATTTCACCTGTTTCTTTTTTTCGTTCACACGATACATTTCATAATTTTCCACAAACTTCTCCTTTGAAGTCAATCGTATTCGCATTAAACGAGGATTAATTTCATTTTCCTCTCATGTTGAAAATTTATATCGTTTTGGTACTCTAATTTCTTTTCCTCTTTCGTTCGAAAGATATTTTTTCTTATGAAAACACATCACCAATTTCATTCGTTTTCGTGAATTGATTTTTTTGACACACAACACCAAATGTTCACCTCTCAAAACTGTTCTCTTGAGAAAACGGTAGAGAAGAAGTTGAAAATCAACGAGGGAAGATGAATCGAAAGAGGGGGTGACGGGCGATCGTCGAACGATCGATGTTTATCAAGGTTCGATGATTTCGAGATCGATGTATCGACAGGAGGAGAAAAATGCTGTCCTTCGTTTTTTGGCCGTTCGTCGATCGTCGCGACGCTCCCTCGGAGGACTGATAGGAGGAAACACCAGCTAGAGCAAAAGCGGCAGCAGCGCCAGCTCATCGACACTGATTTTCCACCTCTTCTTCGTCTTCATCTTCGTTGTCTTCGTCTTCTTCTCCTTCACCATCTCTTCTTAATAATTCTTCTGTATCGGTGAATTTTCTTCTCTATCTTTCCTATTTTTTTATTATTGATTTTTTCAATTTCAGATATTTGTCGGATGAATCATTGCGGATGGCTTTATAATTTACTCTGGCGTTTAAGAGGATCGATCGATATGCAATGTTCTCAACAAATTGATCTAATTAAATTCAAATGAAACGTTATGATATTTCAATCATATATTTTGAGTTTTTGAAACTGAGACATGAATTTATGATCCCTATAGCAAAGATGATAATTTTTTTCCCCCAAGGTCATCTCATTCACTCATTCTATCACAAAATTATTGAACGAGTTCTTCGTGATATCAAAATATAAATATAGAAAATTTATGTGCATGTATTCTTAAATTTAATTTACATATCTTCTTATTGATATTTTAGTTCACCAACCAATATACTATTTTCATCTAGTAAATACTGTAGGTAAATGATCTTCTTCACGGACTGCGAGTGAATAGGGGCATCAATCAAATACACGTACAATTCAAATAAACGAAATAAATTGCGTAACTCTGTATATTTTTCAAATGAAGTCGTGGCGCACGTTGGTTCATTTGTTCATTATACATAAAATATATTGACCCCAGATTGAGAAAAAATAATTATTATTCAACAATTATCGTGTAAAATAGTTGATTTATGCGATGATAGATTTGAGTTTGTTGAATAAGATCGCAAAAGTAGGGTCAAATGGGTTAAGAATTGGAATGTTTTTCTCTTGTAGATGGTGTCATGAATTTTGATGTTCCTGTTTCGAATGCACATGAAGTGATTGATTTGAATTTGCTCCAGTGCATGTTCTCAATGCACTTCAAGTAATTGTGCATTTGTTACATGCGTTAAAACAAATGTAAATCAATGACTCCACGTACATTGAAAAGAGGCATATTAAAACGTGTGAAATTCAAACTTTTGTTTTTACAGTGTATTAAATAGGGGTCTTCCAGTGAAGGATAAGATAACCAAAAAATGGATACCTTATTTATGCATCATCCAATGAATGAAACTGAGTAATCTATTAAAAATATAATATACATCCTTTGTCATTGTTTTGTCATATTTTTAATCGACTATTCAATTTTATCCAGTGAATGACGTGCAAACTAACCCGTATCCCATTGATGGTGGCAAAAAAAAGCTGTTTGTCTTATCCTTCATCGAAGAATCCCTAGTATCAAATGCCGCCATTTTGTATTAAGGAGATTTCAGATTGAAGCAGCGTCACCTGTTCTTAGATTACTGACTTATGTCAGATAATCGGAGGAGCCGAAGAAGACCACTCTATCACTCTAGAGGAAGATCGAGGAGGAATAAGTAGTGAACAACCGCTTTAAGAGTTCTTAGTTCTCTTTATTATCAATATGAAACATCGATTACTGCCCTGAAAGAATTTTATTTGAAAAATTACCGTGAACTGCCGTTGATCGATGGACAAGTAGAAATTTTTTGAAATATTACTGTGCATTTTGTAGCAAATATCTCTTTCAACTGTTCAAAAACTCACTCATTTTTACAAGCTGCACAGTAATTTTTTGAAGAATTTATACTAGTCCTTCGATAACTGGATTTTCACGGAAATTTTTGCAACAAAATTCTTTCGGTGTGCCTGTACTAAACACTTTGTGCTTTGCACAACATTCTCAGATGACCTTCAGACCAATTTTTATTGAAAACTCGTCTGAAACTTGTCTTCAAGACACGTTAAAGATAACTTTTAGATAATTTTCAGACAAGAATTGGTCTAACAGTGTTGTGCAAGACATAAAATGTATACTGGATGGCATTTTAACGTTCTTCTGATGATTTAAGAGCGCGAATAGAAATCTATCAACTAAAATGAATGCTTTCGAATTCCTATTGCTTATATAATGAACTGAGAGTATGATTTTAATTATTAGATATAGAATTGAATGAATCCCCTTTTTTCTGTTTTCACTATAGTTTAACGTGCCTCTAAGTGGTTTGAAAAGTTATTGCTTAACCAGAGCAAAGTGGAGTTCAATAACTTTTTAGATTACCGTCTTTTTGTTATGCCTGCGTTTCTTTATATAAGTTGAAATGAGTTTGAGGGCAAAACAACGAAGAGTCACGAGAAGGTGTGTCTTATTCGGCTTTTCACGAATGCTTCGAGCTCGGTTGAATTTAGCTTACGGACAAGCTTGCAGAGGAATCGAAAGAGAAACAGAATGAGTGTATAATAAAGAGAGAAACCATGAGCATGAAACAGTGAGATTGAGGTGAGAAAAAAACCGGGAAATAGGTAATACAAACGTCACATGTGATCGTTTCGTACTCCTGCATGAGGAATTGAGATCCACTCTATCATTTAATTGCATCCAGAAACATATTCATGAGTATGAAACTTGATCTTCTTATTCCCTGTAGATAAAAATTCTCAGACATTGCTAACGTCCACTTTTCGCAACATGAAATGTACACGTGGAGTCCCACAACACATTCCATTGGAATATTTTTGAGATATTTAAAGATGTTGCTGTTCATTTTCATATAAATTTGATTCCGAACGACAGTAATCTCATTATGAACTTCCCGCAAATAATAGATATTTTTATAATATTCTTCGAAGTACATGTCTACAATATCGCGAGTTGCGGCATCTTACGGTGGATAGAGGATGTTTCAATATAATGTACCCTGGACACCAGATCGATAACAATTCTGCAATCTACTTTATATATCTATAGTACTTAGTGTGACATAATAGTAGTTTTCTTAGAAAACGGTCAATGTTGCGAAATGAGAGGAACAAATATAAAATAAGGAATATGATTGACAATCATACAAATTTATTCCAAACTCTCGTTGAGAGAATTGCGTTAATTCATGATTCATGTTGAAAAATTATAAATGTCACGTTACAATGATCGTATTCCGATAATGTTGTTCGCACTGGAAAAAATCTGATCTTGTGAATGAGAAAATAATTTTGTAGTACGTGATATTATAAGAGTGCGACAGCTCAAAATAAACTGGTTTACTTTGATCCTTGGCACGTTTCAAGGTTTTGCTCGAAATTAGGGCCAATACGCGTAAATGAACGCAATGATATGTGTGAAAGAGTAACAGCTACTAATGAAGCAAAAAAAGAGAGCTGTTGTGTACTTTGATTTAAAAATTTGTATTGTTATGTCTGGAAAACTTGTTCTCATACTCTCTAAATCTGAATCATTGGAATCTCACTGATTCCGCAGTTATGAGTATACCACTAATTTCAATGAATAGTCACTGATTTTGCGGTTGGATGTTATTTTCACTGATTACAATTAGTCATACTTGACTATGAAAACTGATTCAATTTTAGAGAGTAGGAATAAAAAATTCGTCTCTGATTTTATAGTGGGTTTCCGATAATTTTCCGAGGAAAATTCAATGGTTTTGAATGAATCATTTTAAACGGAATATCCTGTATCGTGATCTCATATGAAATATTGATGACATTGAGTCCTCTGAACATCCAAATACATCTGAAATTTGAACTGTAAGTTTTTGTCACTCAGAAAGTTGAATTAAAACTAACTTTCGTTTTCGGTTTTATGAAATTTGTATATGACACACTTTTTGAACTCTTCCCGTGTTTATAAGATCTATCTCATTGAATATTCAACCTTTTGAAATTTTCTTTATATTTGGAATAGATGGCTATACTTCGAAAAATATTCCATTGGCCGCGTATTAAAGCAACGAGCACTGAGAGAAGAAGTGAATTGAATTTGCATAAAACGAAGTGAATAATTCCACAATATCGGAAATCTACCAAGTGGGAAAATTCTCAAGATTATGTATGATTTATATACAATAATGGATAATTTACATAGAAATTAAATTATGTATAAATTATACATAATTGTGGGAATTTTTCCCAAATTGGGAATAATAATTTTGGGAATTTTTCTACATCCTCGATGTAGATTTTCATTGAATTCTGTAACAAATTTTATATAATAAGAGAGAAAGTGAATTACAAGACGAGGAGATGTTTTTATAGATACTGTATAAATTTTTCGAAAGTTTTAATATTTTCATATTCACTCCATGCAAAGATTTCCAACAAATTCTATATGAATTCTATAAAATTATTCTTTCTCGCAAAAGTGTGTGCAATTGATACACTGAGGAAAAGGTACCTAATTGCACCAACTAGAATTCAGTTGTCCCAGCTATATTTTAACTGGCGTGAATAAAAGTCCAGTTGTACAGCTGTGACAAATAAAAATTATTCTCATTTACAATCATCAAATTTCCTACCTATCTAATATTTGACTGAATCTTTGTTCTGTGTGTATGTAATTTGTGTATAATTATATCACAGAATATATCACACGAGGAGATACTTTTTCAATCTGCTGTTTGGCCAATCACAAATAATTATTTCAAATAAAATAACCTCCTCCACTTACAATTCAAATCGAAGATCATCGTAAGGACTAACAGATCGTAGCTTCAATTCAATCACAAGATCTTGGCCTCCGTACCCTTGGATGTAGAGAATTTGATCCTCATCTTCCCATCTCAACGGTTGCTCTTCGGGTTCCGATGCACGATCTGAAAACACAAGATAAAATTAATCTTTCAGATTTCATGAATGAAAAGAATTTTCCACTGCATAGACTTCTATATTTCCATTTTCTGGAACGATTATTCTTTCTAGGGTTACGTTGAAACACCCCTGCTGCAAGTATCGGAGAGAAATAGAATCAATTTTGTTGCGAATCATTGATTAAATTTAATGAAGTATGTGTGTATTTCATAGGGTAATGAAAATGATGAATATCGATTATTTCTCATGTTCTTGACGCGAGTTTTGTGTGCACCCCTAATTTTCGCCACGTTGATTTCGATTGGGTCCGGATGTGTGGAAAGCAATGAATCACGTTTCTAGTTATTTGGATGAGCTGAATGATACAGGAAAAGCAGTTTACATTCAAAGATATTTTTGTTCTGCAATTATCACGCAAAGAATTGATTCCGTTTCAAGTCAAATTTACGAAAAATACTAAAGTTCGTTTGCATTCGTTTGAACGAGCTTAATTTGGGGGAGAAATTGATTCGTAATCATTACCTGCGTTTGAGGTTGGAATTGCTAAAAGAAATTTATTTGTGAATTTCCGTACTGCCAATGTACATTGTAAGAACTAATCGAGATTCTCTTATACGCAGCAACCGTGAAATTCCGATCATGGGAAAAGACATCAATTTCCGGTACATGTTTATGAAATATCCCATAAATTTAACTGAAAATTTCAAACTTTATGGAATTTTTACTATCATTTTCCAGTAAATTTCTGGTAGAATACAGGATATTTCTAACGCATGTATGTGTTAATTACTTTAGAACATTCATGTGGAGTTTTTCTTAAAAATTTTCCACAGTGTACAATGAACGTGCATTCAAAGTACTTTGAATCATTGTGCTGCTATCTGGGTTCCACTTTACTATATTTGAAAATCGGGAACAAACTGATGAGATATGGAGTATGACAATCCTTTACAACTTTGGTGCACATTTGGAGTGGGAAGAAGAAAGAAATTCGGATTTATTGCATTTTAAAATCGAGATTAAATCGGCAAGGTATGGAATTTGGCAATCCAGATTCACACAATCAAAATTTTGGTCCACATTCCCAGTTAATCACAGGAAGAAATTCGAAGTCATTTCATTTGACAATACTGATAAAATCGTTAAAATATCATGTTGAGTAATCCAAAATAATATAATACCACAAAATGTTTTATCTGCTCATCTACACTGTAAAAAAAAAACTTCAGAAAACTTCCGGTACTGTACTGGAAGAAACCCAGATAGCATCGGGGGTTTCCTAAACATTCACAAAACGTACTTGCTCACACAGAGAAAGTTCAAATGAGATCCCAGGATATTCTAAGAACATCGCATGTATGTCCCAGGGACATACAAATGTTCCGTAAAGTTCTATCAATCTCCACCAAGCGACGTTTTGGGAACGTGTTTACCCAGTGAGAACAGCTCGTCAAAATTACATCAAATTGGCATCAAAATGATGTTGTTTTGACGTGATTTTGACTAAAAATTAGTCGAAGTGACGTCAATGGTCAATTTGACGGCATTCTGACTTCGTTGTTCCCATAGGGCAATAAAGGTGTCAATGACGTTCTGCAATGCTACGGATATATTTGTGAGGGTTAGTTTTCATGAAAGTACGTTTGGAAAACATCATAAGAACGTTCCGTGTTAGATAAAAAAAACATAACGGGAACATATCCGGGTCAGTGATGTAAAATGACCGGTCATAAAAAATTCGGTGACGTTATGGTCATTATGACCATCATATGACCGTCAGTGACGTTCTGATTTTTTACAATTTCGATATAAAAATGACCGTCAGATAATCATTTGACCGGTCATGACCAGTCAAATAATAATTCTCGTCGAATTTCTTGAAACATAACCTACGTCACCAAAAAGGCTTTGAAAATGCATTCCAAATAAATCTTTGGAATTGAAAAAGGTTTAAAAATATATTTGAAATACATTACTATATTTTAAATGTATTTCAACAAGTAGATTGATTGATTGATGATATGTTTCAAATGCTTTACCAAAATGCGCTTCAAAAGCTTCTCTGATTATGTGGGAAAGTTTGAATATTTTTTTTTCATTACAAATTATCTCTTCTTCTTTTCCACAAAACATTACCCTAATAGCACATGACATTCTTATAATATTATTAGAATATTATACCAAAATATTCATAGAACATTATATATCCACCCTTATGAATATTATATTTTTTTATCAAGTCACACATTTGATAAATTTTTAGGGAGAATAGAGGATAGTTCACTCTTATCTCTGATACAACTGAAATTTCACAAAACAAATGTGATTTTATAACAAAAAAGATCATAAGAAATATTCCTATAATATTGATTAGATTGGAGATATAACATTCTATGTATATTCTAGTATAATATTGTGATAATATTATATAAATATCATGTAGGATTAGGATAGTGATGAAATAACTATTGGTATCAAACTTTGAGTACAGTATGCGAATTCAGTTTTTTTGTGAAGGTTTAGGAGTTCGGTATATCCGTAAAATATTGAAACATTCCTTGCACTGGACTCAAAGTTTTTCAAAAGAACAAATTACTTTTGGAGTCGTGAATTTATGATTTCATATTAATGGAGAACAGAAATTTCCTATTAATATGAAATTATTGTTTTTGAAGTAATTATGAAGTAATTTGTTTTATTAAAATAACTGGGAAAAGATTCTCACGGTGCTACACTGGTAAGGCACTTTTCGAATGACCTGGTGTAGGTTGTTGGTCTGTCGAATACAACACAAAATCATGTTTGAAATATTTGTTATACCCTCAAATTTTCAAGTTATGGTCAAAAAACTGATTTTTGGGGATTTTGTACATTTGAAAATTTCTAACTCGGCCATTTTTCGACCAATTTCCAAATTCCAAACGGGATCTGAAATGGGAATCTCGGCACTTTCGAGACATATATGTGGTTTTGAATATTAAATAGATCTTAGTGGAAATTTTTCCTTAAGAATTTGAAATTTTCACCTGGTTTTTTCATTGTTTTTATTTCAAAAGCATTTTTTTGCAACCATACTCCAGGAGCCAATGGTTTATCATATATAATATTGAAGTGTGTTCAATTCTGTGTGGAATGAGTCGTTGTTCATTGAAATCGATCAAGAATTGTCGGAGTTATACAATTTTTTCCAAAAAAGGAAATTCCGGTCTTATACGAAAATTGATGTGGAGTTCAATTAATAATATTTTATGCATCATATGACGTATTATGGTATCGAGTATGATGTTGACTTGTTCTATCATTACGCTGAGGAAAGAATATAGGCCAAATAGGTAGAACTCAGTAATCGATAATTATATGTATTATAATAATAATTTTCGTATAAGACCGAAATTTCCTTTTTTGGAAAAGATTGTATAAATTCCACAATTCTTGATCGATTTCAATGAACAACGACTCATTTCACACGAAAATGAACACACTTCAATACTATATATGAAAAATCATTGGCTCTTGGAGTATATTTGCGAAAAAATGCTTTTGAAATAGAAAAAATGAAAAAAACAGGTGAAAATTTCAAATTCTTGAGGAAAAATTTCCACTAAGTTCTATTTAATACTCAAAACCATATATATGTCTCGAAAGTGCCAACATTACCTTTACAGAACCCGTTTGGAATTTTGAAATTGGTCCAAAAATGGCCGAGTTAGGAATTTTCGAATGTACAAAATCCCCAAAAATCAGTTTTTTGACCATAACTTGAAAATTTGAGGGTGTAAAAAATATTTCAAACATGGTTTTGTGTTGCATTCGACCAGACCAACAATCTACACTGGGTAATTTGAAAAGTGTATTTAATTTTTTCTTTTTTCTAGCACTGTGTTATCTCTCAAGAGAAAACAATCCTGACGAGAAAGTTTTTCATAGTTCTTCATGTATTTCAATATTTTCCCATATTTCTCATAATTTCTCATACATTTTCATAAATGTCATAAAATTTCATAATTCCTCAAGGAATTGGGACATTTATTATGAGCAATATTTATTCATAATAAGTCATAATTTCTCATGAATTAATTTATATGTTCTCTTGTGTTTTCATAATTTCTCATAAAATTATATAACATTTTTCATAAATTAAATGCTGACTATAACATATGTTTGTGGTAATTTTGAACTATAACATATTCGACTGTAATATATGTTTTTCCCTAAGAAGTCATAATTTCTCGTACAAACTAATAATCCTCATGAACATATAAACCAAATTTTTCAAAAAAATTCATATAGCCATATTTATAGAGACAGGGTATGATTTATGCACGTAAGAATCATACACGTATTAATTGTACACGAAAAATAAAACCCAAAAGTATTTACACTAATAATTTTTGTCTAACACATAATATTTTATGCAATGATTATTTGTGCACGTTTAATTGATTGACATAGAAATTGTGCACGAAATATTTGACAAGCTTCAAAAATGTAATCAACAAAAATTGTACACATATTGTTTATGCACGGTCAGAAAATGAAATTAATCAGTGTATAATTATTGTACTCCTAATCTAATTCATAGTAATTATTCGATAAAACGGAAAAAATTTCTCATATGAATTTCATTCGGTGTACAATCATTATACACTAATTAATTACATTTTTTGTCAGTGCATAAAAACATGTGTACGATTTTTGTGAATCACTTTTTTTTTCAAGCATGAAAAATATTAAGTGTACAATTTTCTTATCGAATAATTTTACGTTCACCAAAGCTTATGTGTTAAATATGAGGTATTAAAAGAAAAATTATTAGTGTAAATACTTTTGGGTTTTATTTTTCGTGTACAATCAATACGTGTATGATTCTTACGTGCATAAATCATACCCTGTCTTTATAGATTTGTTCCTTGCTGCTCTATGGAAAATCACACACGATCACAATGTACCATATTTATTGCAAGTTTTATCAATTTTCTTCATGAATTCTCGAAAATCCATCAATCCTCGAAGCAGTATAATTTCCTAAAGAAGTTGGAAATTTTCAAATAAAAAATTCCAAGAAATCATGAAATTTTATGGAAAAATTATTAGCAATTATGAGAGAATCATTTCTCATGATAATGTTCCAAAATCTTGAGAGATTATGAGATTTTATGAGAAAAACATGAGAAAAAGTTATGAAAAAAATTATGAAAAAATATGAGGAATTATGAAAAATTCTATTGCAAGGGAATTTTTGCCAAATCATTTTATCAATTCTTAGATGTGAGTTTGACTGTCAGAAAGTTTTTTGACCGGTCAGTATGACCTGACCGTCAAAACTGACAAAATTTGTCCCCGTCAAGTAACGGTCATGACCGTCACATGACCGGTCAGTTGACGAGCTCACATCACTTATCCGGGTGCATTAAAAATGAAAGTTCTCTGAACACATCAAAACCTACTCCCCGAAGATCAAGACGCGCAGACCTTAGGTTATGTTGCTAAAACGTCCAGAAGACTTTTGATGTTATCTGAGAATCAACTTGTACATTTGTACTGAAAAAAAAACTCTGCCAATTGGCACATAGCTTCCTCGTTATAGCGCATGTTTTCTTTCCCTTCCCCGTTTTTCTTAGAAAATCAGGTTGAAAGTTACATGGGACTGCGATCAACACTGCATGAAGCTGTGGTGAAAATTCCATGAATATTGGATGATAGGAACGGAAGTTATCCGCATGATAACGATGTTTACGAAATTTTCAAATTTTGTTTCGAAGCTCAGTGCTTATCATTTTCTTCCCTCAATACAGATTTGTTTGAAATTTACACCGTACAACTAAACCTCCGTAAACTGATTATGCTCCAAGTTTCATGACATTTGGACGATACCGACATGGGGAAGGCATGCTTTCAAAATACTGTAAAATCATGTGAATCGCGAAAGAAAAATTTTCCACAATTTTCAATCGATTAGGATAAAACTCATATAGGACCACTATCCCCAGTGAACAATATGTTATCATCAAGAAGTCTTGAAGATCTCCCAAATATGTGTGAGAGGTCAGATAGACCTTTCAGAAGGTTAACATAAAGGTATCAGATTGTTATCAGATGCGTCGATTTCTGAGGAAAATAAGAGATTGTCACAATGTTATCCAAACAAACTCTTTAAGAGCATTTTTTTCTGAGATCTCAGAGAAAAGATACCATTCGGATATCAGTATGATAACATCACTAGAGCTCTTGTGAAAGACCTCTTCAAGAGCTCGTCCTCTCATAAGTGTTCGCTGGGTTGGATCATCACTGGAACGTGGTATAAGTTTCATTGCAATCGGATGATAGGAAGCGGAGATATACGCGGTCGCAAAATCATGATTCTTTCATAACATTTTTCTTCACCCCCGCCGTTCTTCTCCAAGAATCAGGTTGAATCGTATATAGGACCACTATCAGCTCGGGCCTCAACTGTGGTGAAAATTTCATGACGATCGGATAATAGGAACGGAAGATATGCGCGGTCGCAGAATACTTCACATCCCTACAAAGAGACTCACAGACAGACGGACAGACCTGGAACCAGGATTACTCCCTGAGCTCTGAGGAACATTTTGGTCTAAGAGATTTTGAGTTTGGAGACAAAAAAATTGTTGGCCCTCGAAACGATCACAAAGCTTCCCTCCAACGAGGAAGCAATTACATTCAAATCATGAAAATTCCAATATACGTATTAGCACGGAGAGAAAAAATTTGCTGACGCAGCAAATCGAGGTATTATATATAGAATAGCAAAATTTTTTGCTGACCTAGCTAAAAATTTGTTATAACAGCAATCGTGTTAGCTACAACAGCAATTTTTTAGCTGTGGCAGCAAAAAATGTTTGCTCCGCCAGCAAATTTTCAGTATTATATATAGAATAACAAACAAATTTTGCTGAGATAGCAAACATTTTTTGCTGCCACAGTTAAAAATTCGCTGTCGCAGCTAACAAGATTACTGGAACAGCAAATAGTTTGCTGTCACAGCAAAACATTTGCTGCTCTGGCAAAAGGAACCCAGCAAAAGTAGATTTCGCTGCCACAGCGAATTCCTTTTTCTCCGTGAGGAAATTCTTGTATTTATAGTGGAAAATTGAAGTAAAAAACAAGAATTTTTTTGTACGTAAACTGAAAAATGCGTCATGAACAGAACTTTTCCAGTTCCTGGGAACCGGAAAATTCTAGTTTTTTTGAACAGTGTAGTAAAAAACAGACGAAGAAATTATATTCATTCAATTCGGTAAAACAGTTAGAATCCATAAACTATTATTTTTCAATACCCAAATGAATACTATTGCAATTCTTGTTCGCAGTTGTCATTGAGGTTGAAAAAAACAATCGTTACCTATATAGTTTCTCTCCGTATTTTACGGGACAAAAATCGCCGCAAAACGGAAAGGAATGATTTTCTCATTCGTTTCCTACATTTACAGCAGGAAAAATCGAGAACTTCGATCTCAAGAACCCGATGTATTTTTGATGAAAAGATAACATATTGAATCAGGAAATAAATCCATCGATATCATAACATTCTTTTTTGTTTCTCAACCTCCCATATATACTTTTTTTTAACTATTACCGGACTCCAATTACGGAAGATTTAATTTGGCGCGGATGCTGTGGCTATTTCTAGGCTCACGTGCTCGATATAATGGGTCTTCAGGAATGGGCGTTCATAAACGCCGGTAAATCTATCTCGTGAGAGTATGATTTGGATAATTCTATGAATCTCCCGTCCCGAGAAAATATCGTTTTTTCTCTTCTCACGATAAACAGATTGTTACGTTCAACATATTTATGTTTTGATCATTTTATTCAATGCAGTTACATCAGAGGAGTCTTTGAAATTTTATTCATAAAAGTAATGGGATATTTCAACGAGGCATAATGTTTTCGGTGCGGTGATAAACATAACTGAGAATTCAAGAGAAAAAAGCCGCCACTTGCGTGAAGTGCTTCTTTAATGAGGTGCGATATTCAACGTGGAACGATTCTCGTTCAAATACGCTTCCAATGTGCAAGTTTTATAATGCTTCCAATATAACGATTCTCGAATCACGAATGAAATGTTAAATACTGGGGAATTGCCATTTCCTGTTGTATATAAATATAAATGACACCGTATTTCATTAAGCACAGAATGGATTATTCTAATCATTTCGATATTCAAAGTGATAGAAGGCATATCAAGTAATTTGGTAGATGTTAATCATGTAGAAGCATAAAAATTCAATTCATATTTATTTTTGTGCACAATTGATTATGTAAGCACGCTGTCTAAATTTGGATCGTGACTGATGTGTAATGAGCGAGAGTTATTGTTTATAGCGTGTATTGCGCTGAAAAAGGATTAAATTTCATTCAATTGAGTGGATTTTGATCCTTTAAATTTCCTTCAAGTATCCTTGAAAGCTGGAAATTGAAAAATATTGTCAGTTTCATGAAATATATTTTCAACAATACTTCACAATTCGATGGTATATTATGTGTGAAATGTCTCAAAACTTGAGGGTGTATTTTTTTCATAAAAACCAGAGATTTGTATGGAGAAATGATTTCATCCAAGACTTAGTTTTTGAGACATGAATTTTTATACCGAAATCCCCTTTTTCTCATCACATAAAATGGAAAAAAGCGTATTCAATTAATAATTCAGAAATTTTTTCACCTCTGTCACTCATGAAATTGAATTTAGTTGAATTTGCTTTTATTTCAGCTGATAAGCATTCCAAATGTTCAAATCGCTGTGAATTTGTAACTATAGAAGTGAAATTAACTGATCGATTTTTGAATCAATGCAGCCCTCGTGAGAAACGGAACTCTATGGATCTAAGGCCCTATCCTGGGTGGTCAGGGCTAAGATTGAGCCAATTTGACTGGAATTTGGATCAAATGATGGTTCAATTTTCAGAGAAAGAAATTTCCGCATAATCGAATCATCAATTAAATGTGTAACAGTCAAAATCATAGACTATACTTCTCGGATTCGAAATATTACGACTATCTCAATTATAGAACCCACTATTTTGGAGTTCCGAAAAATTCCTCAACAAGGACAACATTTCAGCAGGGCAAGAAGAGTCAAGAGATATTACAAATGTTTCTGCAAATTTGCTTCGATTATTTGGATAGCTGAGAATGAGCTACGAGAACTATCCCTCATCTGTCACAGTTATTCACTCAGCTGTAACAACGAGGAATGTAATTTACGCAGCAAAAATATCGCGACCAAATTGTTTTGCTATCCAAATATCAACATCAAAACCTATGCTGTTGCCGATACAAGTTGAATGAATAGCTGTAGCTGCAATTATTTCAGCTACAGCAGCAAGAAATTGAGATAAAACAGTGATTAGCTGCCACAGGGCTTCTTCTGAACATGATTTTTCCAGGGTTTTGCGTTGACACAAATCTTTTTTCTCAGCGCTATCACGGAAAAGAAGTTTGTGGATCCAGCCCATACATCACGTATCCCAGCAAACTGTTACATAACCCTCATCATTTTACTTCTCCTTTAATCAGGAATCCTTGACTTCCCTTAAGATTCGAGATACCAAATTCACGACATATGACAAGTGGAGATTTTCCGTTGAGATCTCATCGACGATCGTTATACGGCGGAATTTCGGTCACACTCACCCACGCCTCACCAAACGCAACTGTCGAATGTAAATAAATATACGTCGAAAATTCAGAGCGCACGCTTTGGCGTAAGGTACATTCAAAAGTCTTGTGCTGCGAGCAGAAAGAATGAAAAGAAAGAAAAGTAAGTGCGTAGTAATTTCAATTAGGTGACCGGTACGCGTGTACGCCACGTGCTCAACCATGATCGTGTCACTTATACACACAGGGAGACAATGTAATTTGTTTTTATATACACTTCGAAAACGTTTTGACGTCAGAGCTTCTTCTCGCATACCTCGCGAAATAAATTTCAATGGAAATATTCCAAGAGAAAATTGAAAAATATTAAATACAATCGCGTGTATGTCTCATTGTGATATTTCAAAATCCTCAACGTGAAAGATATTTATGTTACACTTGAAATATTTCTTACTCTTCAAGTTATTCAAGATATTTTATAAAATGCGAAACAACAATTGTTAACGTTAACATAGAGTGAATTCACATTCTTGGAGTTTCTTTGTACATGTTTTTGTGATATTGCCGATGAAAAAAGGCTCAAGTCTGATCGTTATGGAATGTTTCTACTGAAATTAAAACAAGTCCTCAAGGATTCTAGTTTCTTGATCCTTTATCCGCTCGGAGCAAAACACGGCGCACGGCACTTTGACTCTATATCAGCAGCCGTAGAAACACACACACACACATATCCACGAAATTCGGATATTCATATAGCAGTCGTGTATAGACAAATGATAAGAATTGTGTAATTAAAACTACATTTCACAACTCTCACTGACGAATCTCACCTGTTTGAGTCATCTTTCCTCAGACGCTTCGTCGATATAATTTGGATTCGATTAACATCACTTTATTCGTGTTGATAAATGTATTTTTTCGTAATCGCGTGTTTGTGTATATCGATACGAACGATCGAAAACGACGACCTGGACCTGATCCACCTGCTCAACGATCGGCACACTGCCACCACCTCTACCCTGCTTTTCCTCTCTCTTTTCCTTTTCTGTTTTTCTCTCTTTCCGTCCAGCACTTGCGTACGTCTACTCCTTGTTCGCGAATGAGGAGAGCCGTGGTCACACGGCTCACGGTGGTGCAGCACCCTAGGTGCGCCTTGTCTCGTCACCGAACTCCAACGTTCTAGGAGGCCCCGCTCCGTTCTAAAATCGTCTCTGGACGTGTCTTTCGTGTCCACCTCTCGTCTCGTCTCGTCCTGTCTTTTCTCTTCCTCTTTTCTCTCATCTCTTCGGCTGAACGCGATCACGCACATGCGCTTTTAACGCTGATGTAACAACATGATATGTAGCGATGGAGTTTTCTTTGACTTTTTGTCTTCTCGAAAATTTTCTCGTCGCGCGAGGTAGTGCGTTCGAATCTTGGACCGTTGAGGCCTCTCTAAATCTACATCGGTACACTTTTCATGCATTCAGAGTGAATAATCACTGTACGTTACACTATTGGAAAAGATTATATATTTAGCCCTTGTGAGTCTGAAATTGCGATGCAAGATATGCCTTTCTTCTTCGAAGTATAGGAGAAAGGTAGGGGAGAGAAAGGGAAAGATTTGCGGCATTCCTTCGGAGGTGATTTATGGGTATACGAGGTTGATGTGTGAGTTAGAAATTGATATATTGGGAGAAATTCATCAATTCGCGAAGTGTCGATGCCTTGATTCGAAACGGGGATGTGATGAATGTGTTTGGAGTTGTAATTTGAGGAATATTTTGTTATAATATTTGATTTTACACTGTTCACTTCTGATGAAAATCACCCTTATATTCAATTTACGTGAAAGAAAATTGGTGTTGATTATAGCCGGCTATCGACGGAAGAAATCTCCAGAAGATTAATCTTTTACCTTACAATCCATCTTGAGCCTATTACCGCTCTAAATTTGTTTAATCACTCGATTCTCCCACTGAAATGTAGTTGAACTTTTCCATCACCCCCCATTGAGAATCTGGGTTCTCAAGGAGCCTAGGAATTTGAATAATAGTTCTTGAGAGGGATTAATTGATTATGATTATTCAGGTTCCTGTCAGAATAAACACAACAGATTAAATACAGTAAAATATTCAATACGTTTCAGCAAATATTTGTTTATGCCAGGGTACAGAGAGGATATGAAGTTGTTTTTTTTTAGTGCAAAAGATTGGGTTTGCGCTCAAGATTCGATCATGCCCATAACACAGCATAAGAAAAGAATATATCTTTCTTTGCATTCTAAGGTTTGGGGACTGAATGAGTACCTTCGGAGTGATTTCGGTGTACTAGATAGAAAAACGATGTCAAAGTCCTAGGATCGGTTCAATTTTTATAATTGTTTATACATAATTTATGTATAATCTACATATTTGATTGAGAACTAATTCAAGAAATCTGATTTCATTCTCGTATTTTGCACATCATCATCACTTTGAATCAATATCCAAATCTCAAGATATAAAATGGTTGTTGCCTACCGTAATTATTGATTACAATCAGGAGAGGGTGATTTTGGCGTTGGTTGTGATATAAGATGATTATGATAAAACTCAAAGTTCTCATCAACAGCTGTATGGAACTCAATTTCTATCCCATTCAACTGGATGGGATATGGATTCTTTTACTACGATAAGTAGGAGAAACTCTGTTTTTCAGTACCGACACCCATTCCTTGTTTTCATTTCTGAAAGAAGAACATGAAAACTTTGATGTTTTGTACGTGGAATGTTTATTAGAATTTTGACACTATCAAAAATACCTCTGTGTGTACAATTATCGAGGCTATAAATGGAGCAAGCCGAACCACTTTGGGGCAGGCTTGTGGAGCACTTGGCTGATGGTCATTCGCATTAGGGATGATACAAAATTCTGTATCGAACACGGGATATAATTTTATGACGAGAAGTCCCGTGTGGAAATTTCTCCCGGGCTCAGACCTTGGCCAGGTTTACAACCCCTACTGGTTGGGGGTGACCCTAATTTGGAACGTTACGCTTTTCAATCTAGGCCCCGTAATGGTATGAAATATCCAGGCGAAACAATGGTAGCCAACTCGGGGCCTAAATGGACTGCGGGTGGGCAACCTTATATTGGATGCCTGCACTCAGAGAAGTACTTGGATGGTACAACCAAATTCTATTGATAAATAGGAGCTGGCTAAATATTTTGTTAACATGTGAAAATAATACGAATACAGCACCCAAAAAAATTCATCCATATAATTTAGTTCCTCCACCAAAATAATTTTTATGCAACAATAACATTTTTGATAATCGATAGAATTGTTTTGTTTATTCATTCAAAAGCAGGCAACCAAATATTCAGCCGGCCCGTAGTCGCTGATTTTTTTTCAGTGTGGGATATAGCCCTACGGGGCCAGGGCCTACCTTAGAATGCCCAGGATCAATTTCCACACGGGGTGATATGAAATCCCGTATCAAATCTTGAATTCTGTCACAACGATATTAACAGATATGGCAAGGCTTCCATCTGGAGCATTTGTTCTTCTTTTGATTATTAATTTCAACCAACGAGATCACGTGATTGGGTAATTCGTCGGGGAAAAAAGTAAAAAATGAAAGCCTTGAGATATGGCCTCGTGTGCCAAGATAATACGAAATTTCGTTGGTCTAATATGTTGAAAACTTCATATTCGTATTAAGGAACTTTGTACTGAATTTTCTAACAATGTACAAAAAATTCCAGGTAAGAATTTGCACATCAAAGGTTGCCACAGTCTGAGAATTCGATGCATCTCATTGGTCGTTCTATTCAACGCGAATTTGTGGTTGATCAATTCCATTGGAGTTTCCAGATTGTGGCAACCATGACGCATTGCTCTCTCGTTAAAAGATAACAACAAATTTTGTAATCGTTTCCAAGACCGGAACATTTTTGAAAATTGTGAAAATTTCTGACACCAAATTGTTTCTCCGAACTTGCGGAACAATTTTGGCTCCGTGTCTACTTGTAACAAGTCGATACTGGACGACTCATAGTTGAAATACCTTCATGACTTATTAGAAAAAAAATTTCTGTTGAAAATGGAAACGGAAAGGATGCGTAAACGGAGCGTATGCTGGAGTGTAATACACAGGAAAAAATTTGGTGTCTCTTTTCCATAATATACATTTTGTATATTCTTAAGTTTGAATCTTTCATCAAAACGAAACGAAAATTCAGACTCATATAATCTAATAGATCATCGTTGTTTATCTCGTCAAATTAACTCCTTGTAACAAGACACATCGTTGAAATAATGTATTGTCAAATTTTGATCTCTAATAAATGAGTAATGAGTGAATAAGTGAATGAGTATCCCATTATTCGATCACCAATTCATTTCGATAAACCATACAGAATTTAGCAACATCATTTTTCTGTAAAATATTCAACTGTTTTTTGTGGTAATTTGACACAATTGTGTGTTAAATTAACACACAAAACTGTTGAATATTCTACTCAAAAATGTATATTATGGAAAAATAACGGAAAATTTTTTACTGTGTAGAAACGTGGATGAAAAATATACAGAGCTTGAATGTAAGGGAGTAACAAAGCAAGCGTATGAAATTCAAAATCCCTGAATAAAACAAATGAATCCTTGTTTGAGAATCAAATGGGTGTCTTCCACTATGGTAGACAAGAATCTCACCTACTGAGCCATGAATCGTTATTAACATTGACCGCTGAGAAATATTATTTGAAGTCAGATACGAGTCGCATGCGATTCATGTAACGTACCATTACGTCACATCCACTGAGAGAAATAATTACTAATACCAAGAAAATATATTCTTGAATTCAGCTAATATGGTGTAGAGCCAAGAGAAATTTTCTTGAATTGAGAAAATATTTTCTCAATTCAAGAAATCTTTGCTTGGTTTCAGAAAAATTTTCTTGAATCAAGAGAAAATGTTTTTGGAGAAATGAATTGCTTGGATTAAGGGGTAACATCACAGTGATTTCTCCAAAAATAACGCTTTTTTAGATTTTTTTTTTCGAAAATTAGAAAGTTCCTATTCAAATTAAACTACATGAAGGTGTTCCGCTACTATTAAAATACAAAATAATTTTTTTGTAGAATTTTATTGTGAAAAATGGCGGCTTGACAGGTGAATGACTGGAGCACTGTGAAAATTCATGGTCGTGCAGTGGGATAAATAACTCAGTCCAGAATTGACGTAGAACATAGAACCAAAAATAATTATTTTCTGTAATCCAAAAGCTAGTGGAATGCGTATCCGTTTTGAAAAATGTGCATTTTCCACGAAATGGCATCGGTTTGAAGAGAAAAGTAGAATTTTTACCCTAAATGTCGTTACTCGATGTTGAATAAAAAACGCAAATATCCATATTTCGGAAAACCCGTACGTATTTCACTAGATAATCATATCACGAATACAATAAAAGAACCCCGAAGTGATTGATTGAAAATTGGCGGAGCTAGAGCTCCAACCGACTTTCGACATACTGTTTTGAAATAAACGCGTTTAAAGTTTTTGTAACAGTTGATTCGTGCGTATTTAGTCGGACCTATGTTTGTAGTTTACGGTATATCATTTTCGGGTCCTCAAAGAGTACTTCAAGCCAAAAACAAATTTTTTGATTTTTTTTAAATTCCACTGTGGTGTTACCCCTTAAGAAACTATATTGTTAATGATAGTAATCATTTCTCTCTGTGAGAAGCGTATGGGAAATGGGATCAAAAGCTTTGTCTGCTGAAAATACCAGACAAATCCAGATGGACCCTAGCAGTTCCTGGGGCAAAAACCGAGCAGAACCGTGCAGATCCGGGCAGGAATTTGTCCGGATCTGCCTGGTTCTTCTCAATCTTTGTCCTAGGAACTGCTAGGAGTCATCCTGATTCGCCTGGAATTTCCAGCAGGCTTATGCGATATCGAAAGTATATGCTCCATTTTCACCAGGGATACCCTGGCGAAACAAGTTTCTCTGGAAATCTCTAAAAATTTCCCTAACTTCATTGCAGAACTCTAAATCTCACTGAAAAACTCTGAAAAACACTGAAAAGACCTGAGAGAATCTAAAACACTTTGAAAACCTGTGAAAATTTGTTCAAATTCTGAAAAATCTTGGAAAACTCTGAAAATCTCTGAAAATTTTTGGAAAACTCTCACTCATCGGGCATGTTTGTCCACTGAAAATTTCTCTGAATATTGATGAATATCTCTGAAGAACTCGGGAAATCACTGAGACTCTCTGAGAAACTATGAACATCCCTGAAATTCCCTGAAAAACTCTTCACTGAAAATTTCAGCGATTTTGGGGGAAATTTTTCAACCAGGGTATGCTATCCGCCGTGCGCTCATCATCTGCGGAAACAATAGATTTCTAGTGATAATATTTGGAGTGTTTCAGAACGAACTAGCCGTCGACTTTCCTATTTGACTATCACTCAGCATTATTACTAGGATTCGTAGATGTTAAACACGTGGCCAGAAAAATATCGCTTACATCAGTATTATTCTTCCACTTTGTATGAACGTCTCTTTTTTACCTATCTCGCTTTCACAAAGATGCGACATGGGCATCGGTAGGTGAGCTGTTGTTATGGTGATGTTTTGACATTTGGGGTTGGAAATCTTGAACATCATGTAACTGCTGCAGTAACAATTGAATAACGACACGTCATGATCCGCCTAGTGTTCACTAAACATCGATGGCACATCGATGTGTTATCCGATAAACGGGTATCGATGTTTGACATTGCGAACATTGATGCTGCAAAAACCTATTGGTTGGTATTTTACCAATAAAAATTTTGAGATCTAGCGCCATTTGAACTTCAGCATCATCTCATTCAATTGTTCTTATTTGATGTCTTGATGTTTGAATGTTTTTTTAAAAAAAGCGTTACTATCAATGAGGTCGATGTTGCATCGTTAAACGATGTAAAATATCGATGTCAGTCGATGTTTAGTGAACACTATGGATTCACCTTAATTTTCCAAAATGTTCTCCTCTTCTTTCCTATTTCCATCTAGTTCTAAATGTTTGATAACTTCAAAATGATTCACTTCCAAGGATGTATTTTCTAGGAATAATTGGTCTATTCCAGACTCGAGTTCAACAAAATTATGTACAGATTTATTACGAACAAAACGGTATGAACATTAACAATTAAAATAAATAAACATAATTATTGGCGGTCATAATCATGTAATAATAGTCATACTTTAAAATATCGAAAAAAGATATTACACATCACATAATAAATTAACAAATCGCATCGATATGCATTGTTTCTCACATAATTTAAGGATAACACTTACTGTTAATAAACGATAATGAAAAGTGTTTGGGTGCATCTCGTTTTATTAGTATAATATGATATGATATTCGTACCGTAGTTAATGACAATGTATCGAGTAATTAGTTATGAATCATTTTCCTCGTGATGCATTTATCATGTAGTCCTGTACGATATATAATACAAAACATTCGTAATGTTCCATCTATAAGGAATTCAATCATCGACATTCACTCATTTCATGATGATTATTCTCTTCATTATGAAAGCTATTTTCTAAATGACACTGAACAATTCGAGAATAAGAAATACCCTGCAGCACACAAACTTGCAGAAACATCCAACGAACTTTTGATGAACTCGCATAAAAATTTATATCCTTTCCAGGTATAGTATCAACTTCAGTCAATTGAATCAATTACCTTGTGGTTCGTTCATACTTCACAAGTGTATATTACAATTGAAAGTATTTCAAGTTCAAAAGATGTTGTAACTTTATGTCACTTCCATAAATATGTATAAAAGAGTGAAATTGAGATATGCAAAACGGATCATCATGATTTAAAAAGTATGTGTTAAATTGAATATGATTCAAGTGTGGTATGAATTATGACTATTCCACAAATCTTGAGACTGTTCTCATGGCGTCAGTGTTTTTTCTTCGGCCAACGTCGAGAGAATTCGTGTTGGATTCTGCGGTAAAAAATAAGAGCTATGAACGGTATCGCCATTATTTCTTTCTTGAAAAAATAAATATAAATAGCTGCCAGGAGGAGTCCAAGGTCAGTTACGTAACTGATCGTTGATCTAACATTCTTTTGAGCTTCGATTTCTAATTCTTCATTACTTCGAGTACTCGTCGAATCTTCAGAGTATTGTCTCTCCACGGCAGAGCCTCGATGAGAAGATTGTCGATATTTTTGACTTCCCAAAGCCCTATGCAATCGTTCCATTTTGATCTCGACTGGGGTTTCGGGACGTTTTCTGTCCCTGGAACTCGATCTAGAAGACGGTCTTGAGGAAGATCTCGAAGAGGGTTTGGATGATCTTCCATGTCGTTTTTCGATAGACTTTTCTCTAGTCGAACGACCATCTTCAGAATCTGTTCTCGATGATGGACGAACGCTTCTTTCCCTAGACGGTGTACGAACTCTAGTTTTGGAAGACGATCTAGATGAGGCGGGGCGTCTTTCCGCCGAAACGTTTCTCGATCGCGATACGGGGGATTGGTTTCTCGACGAAGCTCTGGATCTACTTTTGGGTTTCTTTGTTTCTTTAACAGGAGATGTTCCACGGGAAACACTGGCTCTTTTGGGAGGAATAGTTTCAGCCTGATCTTTTGGTTTGTATTTTATCTCTTCTCTCACAGAAGTTTCTGTAATTTCCGTGACGCTTGGACGTCTGATTTCCGGTTTTGAGATTACATCGGTGATCATTGGTTGATGTTTCGCTTCTTGGTCCCTGAGAGTTACTGGAGGTTGTGGCGAATCTATGATATTCCTTTCTCTCTTACTTTCCGGTTCTTTGAATCCTTGATGACCCGAATGTTCACGAACTATTTCGGTATAGTGATTGACCAATGCCATTCTCGCAGCGATAGACTCTTCGTCTTCGGGAGTCGGGGATCGAAGTTTTCCAGAAATTCTGCGACTTTTAGCAGCTTCAGCTGCGGATAGTATACTGTCCGCGTCAGAATCCGACATCATGGTGGCTTTCAAAGGTTCCGGTAAATTCGTTAAAGATTTTTGCTGTAAAGGAATCACTTCTTCGGATTGTTCGAGTTGATGAGGGGGAGATAATTGTTTTCGGATTGGTTTTTCCGGAGGGATTGGTCTACCGTAATTGTTGAGAGGTATCGGATCTTCTGTGCGTTTCTTCAGAATGGATTTTGGCATGACGGAAGCGGGAGATGTCGGGGGAGGAGATTTTGAATGCGCAGGTGTGGAAATGCCATCCAAATGAGTGGAACTACCGTGTTCTGGAACTGGGGGAGGGTCAGTCTCCATGTGCGGGATTGGTCTTCCCCGGGGATGATAAGTATCTTCTTCATCTAAGATTTGTTTAGCGAGTATTCTGGTTTTTAAGAGTTTCAGATCCTCGCTATCAGCGCTACTTTCCTCCTCAGAGGATTCTATCGAGGTCTCTATACTATACTCCTCTTCTTCGTTTTCTGTTGTTGACACTTGTTGGATTGCTGGTACCGCCTCCTTGGATCCAACTTTATTTGGATTGGTCAGATTCTGCGAAGATATCGATTGTTCTTCAACAAGTGGTAAAGTACTCTCGTGCCATCTGCGCAATCGTTCTACTCCCTCTGTTCGTTTTTCGTCGTTGCTCCTCCTCCACATATTAGTATGCAAAGTATCCGATTCGGTGTTAGACACTCCAGGCAGATTTGGATCGGATCTAGCTTCAACGTCAGTCAAAAGAATCGGTGATAGTAATTTCGTTGGAGTTTTATGCACCATTTCTGTTTGACCTTCACTCGATCTTCTTTTTATTCTTTTCGATTGCCACGTTATGTTATTGTCAGTGTTCAATGCGGAACTAGTCAGTCTCTTCCGAAGGATCATTCTACGTGTTTCCGATGGATCTTCTTCTCTCTCGGTATCCGTTGAATCTTGT
Organism: Gonatopus flavifemur; assembly: GCA_018340375.1. Taxonomy (NCBI): domain Eukaryota; kingdom Metazoa; phylum Arthropoda; class Insecta; order Hymenoptera; family Dryinidae; genus Gonatopus; species Gonatopus flavifemur. Next base: position 40,896,749 of record JAFFJZ010000003.1, on the reverse strand, counting down.
TTTCCTGCTTTCGAATTTCCTTCCTGAATCATACTCGCTAATTCTCCAGTCTTTCTCTCCAATTGGGCTCTCTTCTTAGCCATATCGTTGTTCTGTTCGACTTCCATCGCTCGGTAAAAACGTTCCATTGCTTTCTCGTGAAGAAGTTCCGTAGAACTAACGGCACGACGCAGTGTTTCTACGACTTCGTGATTAACACTGAATAATTCTGGTAAAGATAAGGAGAGTGGTGGTGGTATAAGGTCTTCGTCCTCGATTTCCATAGGACTTTGCCCAGTATCTAAAAAATATACATATCCATAAAATTGGATCTATTCATGAATACAGTGTGAAAATAATTGCGAGGAACTGTTCACCCTTCCTTCATTCGTTGAGGAAAAATTCCTTCTTATGAAAGAACAATTTCCTCACGATCAGGGAACGAAATCCCCCGGGAAAAAATCATGCATATGTAGTTGTATATGAGCGTATATGATTCATATATGAATCATATATGAAATACATATGAACATATATAAACATATATGAGATCATATAGGAGCATACATGGATTTTAGCCATATATGATCAGGTATGGATGAGACTGTACATGGCCATATGTAATCATATTCAATCATACATTATCATATACATCCATATATGGACAAAAGAATGTAACAATTTTTTATGCAATGTGATGAAAAACCAAAGGAGAGAAAAGTGAGATCAATGTTGATAGATTCCCCACTTCCATATATGACCATATATGAATCCATATATGGCTCCATATATGGAATTTTTTTTCCCGGGCCTCCACTGTTGTGGAGTCAAACTCGCCGTATTTTTTTACAGTGTACAATGTTCAGAAGTATACTGAATATTCTTACCAGATATTGGTTGCCGTTGTCCTTTGAAACGTTCCTGAGCCTGATCTTTACTCAACACTTTAAAATGATCTCCTTCGGGATATAATACCAACATAAACTCCGAACTACCGTGTAAGACACTTTCATCGTCCTCTCGTGGTGATATTGGTGAATCGAATTGATCTGTTGGGAATTTTTTCATCTCTACAGATTCATTACTCATCGTGGTTGGTTTCTTCAGTATCGGTGTAAGCGTTGGACGAAGTTGACGCACGGGAGAAGCTGGAGATTCTCCTCGAATATTTGAAACGATCGATGAAGGTGAAGGACTTCTCTCTTTTGGCATGGACATCGAACGGGATTTTATATCCCTAAATTCAGACTTGAGATTGGAAATTTCCCCTGGTGGGGGAGAAATCGTGACCCTAGTTAATACTTTTGAATCCATATAGTTGAGACGTGAATTTGAAGAATCGATCGACGGTTGGGAAGTTGTTCTTCTTCTCAACGGTTCTTGAGCCTGATCAACATATTTATCATCAAATTATCATTATCTGAGAGAAATTGAAGTAATCACTGACCTTCATTTCCGCACTGCTCGTCTCAACTCCAACGCTCACTCGATTCGGTTTGATTATAGGACGGCTTTGTTTCACAGGTTGATCTTTAATTCTCATCGGTGGGAGTGGAGCATCTAGGGGTTCCATGTGTATAGTCGTATCCGCTAGAGCGAAAGTAACTCTACTGTCAGCTCTCGACGGCCGTCCACTCAGTCTCAAAGCCGATGCAGATCTGCCTGTCGAGAGATTTTCCATTTCTTTCGATTTACCTTCCTCTCTAGTCAGACTCCTTGTTCTTTGAGTGGGTTCGATGAAACTAACTTCCCTCTTTTCACTTCGTGATCTACTTATTTCCCTCTGACTTTGCGATTTTCCCCGCATAGGCGGTGATACTATTCTGTAAAATAATTACTGTTTCCAACTATTCCATCTCAAATACGATTGTAACGAATTGAATATTTATTGCAATAATCAAGAAAGTACGAAGAGAGTAGTGAAGAAAGAAACAAATTCCATCGCTTTTACTCAGTCCAATCAACTTTATTCATTGAAAAAATACGTGAATTCACAAGAAATATTCTATTCGCTCTAATCCACGGTTAAAACTGTGATATTACACTTCGATTATTGGCCACTGGAATATTTGTAGAATATATACTTAGAAATAATTAGATCAAAATATGAATGAGATTATAAGATTTATATATTGAAACTCAAATTGATTACTTATAGTACCCCCTTTTTAAATCTGGAATGAAGATAACATCTGTCTCCTCGCTGGATTCGCTCAAACCGTATGGATTTTCTGCTCTCACTCGGAATTTGTATTCTGATCCCTCTATGAGTTCTGTCAAGGTGGCTGTGGTTTTTCGGCTGGTGGTGGCTTTTAACCACATTTCCCAGCCAACCTGAGGATACAGAGTCATGAAGATCTAATCTTTGAACTGTATTCACGATGAGGAATTATTACGAGTACTTACTCTGTAGTATTCAATAATGTATGCACCTATTTTACAACCACCATCGTCTTCTGGTTCGGTCCATGACAAAGTCACTGATCTACCTAAACTCATTGCGACTGTCACTTTTCTTGGAGCTGCAGGGCGATCTGATGGATGCAAGAACGGGGGAAATTAATTGAAAGCTCACAATGTGGGATGCATATTTCTGGTAAATTTTATGAACAACGTCCGTACTGTTTCAAATGGAATATTTGGATCAAATGATGTAAATTGGATTTCTAAACAAACCTGTGACTGTGACCAAAAAGGACGATGAATCCTCGCCAAGTTTATTTTGTGCTTTCACAGTGTATTCCCCTCTATCGCTACGTCTGGCGTCTGGTATTTTCAAAATGGATTCCCCATTAATTGTTTCAATTGTATGTCTGGAATCATTAATGATGAATTCGCCGTCTTGGTACCAAGATACAGTAGGTGCTGGCCTTCCAGCCAATGATGCTTTTAATCTAATCGTCACATTTTTCTCATATAAAAGTCCTTCTTCGTATTGTCGTGGGAGTCGGATTTTTGGCAAAGCTGTGAGTTCAAATATAAAATAAAATCAGTTCAACTTGCTCGATGTTCTCAATTTTTAAAGGAATTCATTTATTGGCTGATTTAAATTACAGTAAAACCGCGCAACAACAACATGCACTCTCTTCTTCATTCGAACGGTTGTTCCCTTGCGTTGAATACAAAAGGTGAGTGTTCTTATTGCGGGATCTTACTGCATTATGTATCTTTGTATTCTCATTTTTAGTGGTTCTAGAAAACATTCCATCAGAAAAGGTCTAAGTCCCACTCGAAAACTTCAAATTTGATATTCAAACAGTCATTCATCAACGTTATTGATGAAATGTACAAAAAAATCAACTATAAAATCTTCCAGTTGAATTTATGCATGTCATTATCAAAATTACCATGGAAATTTGATCAAAAATGTATTCTTGGTATAAATAATATATTCAAATCTATTTCACGTGTAACAAGTTCGAATACAAAGATGTAGCGTAACAATTAAAACACGACAGAAGCTGTTCAGCCATTAATTAGTCTTGATCGGCATTCCTGAACCGTTCTTAGCCCGTTGCAGTGGCAACAATCAACGCTTAAACGGATATAACTACATCATTAGAGGTATTAAAGTTACTATTGACTGAATTTGATTGATAATTCAAGAATATGTGATATTACTGACCTTCCAGAATCAATTTAGCTTTAGTGCTAACGTGGCCAGCTCTGTTGGTCGCGGTGCATTTGATTTCTCCTTCATCATTCACGGCACTTTGATGTATCAACAACGTACTTTGGCCATTTTCCGTGATAATTCTTGTACGTCTACTGCTGAAAATCTCGAAGCCATCTTTGAACCACGATATCTTCGGTAATGGTGCGCCGGAGAATTGTACCGTGAATTCAGCCTACGTCGGGACATAATTTTCTTTTACAATCTTCAAGTTGAAAGTTAACTAGTCGTTTTATTACTGCAGAACATTGCTGCTGAAAACTTGAACAATTGGAGTTTAATCGTGTCTTAGCATTGAAATTAATTCAATCTCTCTCCCATCATAGGATTTGCAAGTAAACTACGGTGATTCGTTCCTAGCATTCTGTGATTTATTCAGACCTATTTATCACGCTTCAAGTCACATCAATAGGATTAAGCGAATCTTTACATTGTCGCCTATTGCATTAATATCAGATTGTCAGCGTTAAATGTAGAATTTATTTTTAACTCTGACACAATTATCATCGTTGGAACAAATCTTGTGAGTTCCCAATCATTCTACTAGAATAAATTGATTTATCCTCCCATCCGAAGCACAAAAAAGCCTAGTGATTGAAATGTCCATTTAATTCATCATTTTGTTTCTTCAAAAAGTTTCGTTGTGATTTTTATTATCCGAAGAATTCATATTTTTGATCATTTATTTTCAATTTTGTCCAAGTTCATTGAAAATATTGATTCCCTCAACAAATTGCTCCAAAAATCATTTCTTGGTTCCACGTGAAAGAGAAAATTCCAGTAAACATAATTCTAGTCACTCTCTAGACAATTACAACGGTCTAGTGATGCCTCACAAGGTCTAAAGTGTTTTCTACCAGAGAAATGAAAAGCGCGTCATAATAAATGGATACCGTATTCAATACCTATACCTGTTCGTTTTCCATAGCAAGCGTGTCTTGTAACTCTCGATCGAAGTGCGGAGTACTGGCGGCAGATCTTTGTAAAGTGACAGTCAATGCATCGGATAATTCGCTGGGATCGGAAAACCCCATAGCATTTTGCGCCCTCACTCTGAATTGATAACGCCATCCTGGCTCTAAACCACTGAAGGTCAGTTCTGGAAAAGCGCAGAGATTCGGTGAACTTCTCACCCAATGAGGTGATCCCACTCTTCGATGTTCAACCAAATATCCGATAATTGCAGATCCTCCGTTGCTCGTTGATCTTTCCCAACGAATGCTCACGACATCCGGTTGAGTTTCTTCCGTTCCTGGGATGAGAATTGGTTTCCCTGGTGGTGTGGGAACACCTAAACAAAGTAATAGACATTTTTATTGAATATTCAAATATAATTCATTTAAATATTAAGTCCAGATGGGTTTCTGATAAAAAATAATGGTTGTGGAATAACTTATTTCTTGTATTTGTGAGCTCAGAATTCAAATTAGTCACTCCATATCAAGGATGGATAACCCGAAGTACTTTTGTACTCGCGAAATATTCTCAGTGAGCAGTATTTTATTATTTTCTCCAAATTTGTGTTCTTATGTAATTACTCTTTTTCAAAAACACTCCGGGAGTACAAAAGTACTGTAGGCTGCTCCACACGAACTTGTAAATGATATGGGATATTTCGTTTGGAGTAGAGAATCTCCTTTTCAAAAAGTCATCCTGGCGAAAGAGAAGCGTTGAAGCGCAACAAAAGGGCGTAATTGAGGAGAGAACTGAAACATTTCCACGCTTCATTTGTTTAAATACTCGCTTCTTCCACTTTCGGATTTTCACCACGGTGAAATCGGATTTTGATCGTCAATTTTCAGATGTCATGAGTTCTTTGCATATCACGAACATTCAATCTCTCTATATCAATTATTACTTCGATGACATCATTATTGGACTGATTCTTCTTTGTGGATGGGAAGGATTCGGCACGTGGTATAAACATGTCCGCAAGTGGAAGTATAGATATAGATGTATAGATATGGATTTTCAACACCGATTACCACGTGGCCTTCCTAAAAATAAAATGGAAAAGCGTTTGGCGAGCACCGCAACGACGCGACTGTTCTTTCAGGGTAGGCAAAGTATGCAAGAGAGGCTGCACCGACATTGGATATGCCGGTTGGAACTCATGTCTAACGATTTCTCCTACGACATATTTAACGTGTTTTGTAATACTTCGCTTATACCATTGACCGATGGCGTACTTCAAGTCCAATCATGAACAATAATTTGTTTGTTCTCGTCTGATATAATATTATGAGGTAATAGCGTTATATTGATATATATATATATATATAAAAGACTGGATAGTTTGATTATATTGTTTTAAAAACCCTGAATAATATAATTGTATGATTCTTCTGAATAGAATTAAAAACACAGGAAGAGAAAGATGGTGAGTTAATTTTGGAGGTTTCTGTGACTAAATAAATCCACGTGATACATCAATGATGGATCTCAGCGAGATTCATCACGGACAGAATTAGAGTCCACCTTTCTCATTTCCTCTCCTATTTCATTGTTCCAATCGGTGATATACGACCTTCTTCAACCAAGTACTACTTGAAAAAAAAAAGAAACACTCACTGCCCTCACATTTCTGAATAATCAAATCACTAATTGAGATCTTATGAATATCGTTATCGATGTATAAAATAAATTTTCCTCCACTTTGAAAACACACACGCACATAATTTCGTAGAGACACGTTGGTTGGTGATATATGATGGAGGATTTAAAGTAATCAGAATTGATGAACGAATGAGAAGGTCCTGTGATCATACCTGGACCATCCCAGCCGAGTCTTCTGGAGCTGCTAGTGCTTGTAAGACTTTTCGGCCGAGCGGTGGTCTTGGTGGTAACGTTGCCCATGGCTGTTCCACTTCCTCCTAGTCCTCCTCCTCCTCCCCTTCCTCGACGTCGAGCCTAGCTCGACGATGACGCTGTTCCTGGCCAGGTTTTCGATCTTTTCTACACTCTACACGCGGAAGTGCTTGAATTTGCGTTGCAAGTAACGTAATTAAAATGAGGATGATATGGAGAAACGGAAGATGAAAATGAAGTGATACGAGAGTGGCTACTCTCAAATAGAACTTCTGCTGCTGGTGCTGTTGCTGCTGGGCGTAGATATTCGTATCCCTGGTGGGACACGTATTCAAAATGAGTAAAATAGAGAGAAAGAGAGAATAAGAGAAAGGAAAGGAAAAGGAGGGAGGAGCCAAAGGGAGAAAAAGAGAAGAAACTTGGCTCGATATAGCACGAGGCTCGTCGCGGTACTGGCAAACTTCTTCGCGATGAAGATCACGACGATCGTGGCGACGCCTGTACAGCCCCTTTAGCTTCTATCGATGTCTATCTTTGTCGTGGTGCATGAGATCTATTTGTTTTCCGGCTTTTCTGAGTGAGCTTGTCATTGGTATCAACGCCTGCAACATCTCTATCGGCGGCTTTGATTTATATCACAAAAATTGTGATTGAATCGTGTCAATTCGTGGTCGTCGTGTCTACGATTGGTATATAGAGCATGTAACATGTATAGATCTATTTTTGGATTAAACAAGTGTATGTGATTCATACACGTGATTCTATTACTTGACTATATTGGACAAATGATGCACATTTTTTTTTTCTAATTACTTTCTCTACCTACAAGAATCTATTGGATTTGTTCCATTGATAAAATCGGTAACTAGAAAACAATTCAACTGCACGGAAAAAAATTTACTGTTGCTGCAACAGGAGGCAGCCATATTGCAGCAACAGGAAAAAATCCTGTTGCAGCAACAGGATTACTATTGTTGTTGCGACTTAATAGTAAATTTGACCTGTAAATCGCACCTTATGACTCATTACGACGAACTTATGCTTCAAAATGGACCTTTAGTTCACTTTTGGAGCATAAGATGTGAATCAAAAAATAAAGATATAAAAATGCCTGCAGTGACGACATCTTCTACCAAAAATTTATTAGTCACTATAGCTATTCGAGACCAATTAAAAATGATTTATGTATCGATTTCCAAAAACTTTTAAAATAATATTATTAAAGGAAAATACGAAGAATGTGACGAAGACAAAATGAAATACTTCCCTAATACTAGAATATCCGATGTCCAAGCTTTGAAATACATCGACTATAATAGATATAGATATCAATTAGATACTGTAGTAGTAGTAGATATTGATGAAAATGAAGGACCTCAATTTGGAAAAATTTATAAAATTTACAATGTAGCAAATGATGTTTACTTTGTTTTGAATTATATATCTACCATGGCATTTGATCAACATTACCATGCGTGGAATGTTCAAATTGATAATAATCGTAATTATATTAAAAAACAAAACCTGCTACCTCATATTGGGCCTTGTCTTCTTGTGAGAAAACAAGGATTAGATTACATTGCAACAAGACATTTACTGTAATTCAATATTGGAACATTTGAGAGTGTGATAAAGTCATAAAAAAGTAAATAACAGCTTTGTATTTTATTCATTTTATATTTTATTCATTTCGTAAAGCCTATTCGTCCCATAATGGAGGATTTTGCAACATTGCCGCAGCTACAAAATTACTCCTGTTGCTGCAACAGGATTTTTTCCCGTGTGAGGTTAAAACTATTGCTTTGATTGCAATTTCAGAGAGGTCATTCTTTTATCTAACTCCTGATACAGGAGGTGTTAGCAAAACTTCAGGCTAAAAAAGTGCAATAAGGTTCATAGCTTGGAAGAATGGGATGAAAATATTGTCCATTTATGTCTGCATGATTGATGGGTGAATTTCATGATGAGGAGTCAATTTTTGAAAAATATTCAAGCTTTGTAATGCATCAAGATGATATATAAGAGGTTTGTGGTTCTGTTTTTGTCATTTATGAAGGGATTATATTAGCGAGACCTGATCCTTTTCCTGAGATTATTTGGAAAATTTATCTCAAGTCGGCACACAGGATATGGCGCCTGTTGGTAGGCAACATCGAGACATAGACATCTGATACATAAGCATGCAGGAGACCATTTTTTTTCCTCAAAGATTATTTGAACTATAATTGAAGGATACTCAATGCGTACTGTGTTCGCTATTTTTGAGTGCGAAAATATCCCAGACTCAGAGATCGAATGGGTTCCTACACGGAGAAAAATTTGTAGCAGAGATCCCCATAATAATAGCAGTTTTGGGCACATGGGCATTCATGAATATTTCTCCTTTAATTCGTAGTAATATGTGTCAGATGCAAAGTTATTCTCACCAAAATGAGGTATGGATTACCATAATTAAAGGAGAAGTGCACATAAATGCTCATATGTCCCAAAACTGTCATTATTATGGTAAACCCCGCTACACATTTCCCATACATTTTTCTCCGTGTAATCAACAATCCCATTTTAGATATCCGGGGATCTCTTATTCCAAATCTGCAGATGACTTTTGAATCTTATGTCAATGATATAACAGTTCTTTGAAATTCTGGAGAGCAGTTGTGATGAAAATCGAAATTTAAGGAAGCAAAAATTGAACCGGATAAACCCATATGGCACAGAAACTTCTAAAAGATATCGTTTAATGTTCTAAAAAATGTCTTACATTGAAAAAAAGGTCCTTAATTGCGACAACTAAATTTCAGTTGTCCTGGATAAGTTTTAGCCATTTTTCATAACAGTCTAGTTGCATGAAATGTGAATTAGATAAATTATTCAAGGCAAATAGAAAATCCAACTGTGAGAATTAAATTTTTCTCTATTTTTCTGTGTATGCAACACGATCAACAAAATTTTAGAGCCCCATTATTCTTGAAGAGTAACAAACTGTTCTGTCTGTACTGCGTAAGATATGTTTCAGAATATCATGAGATATTAGATAGTGTTTCAATTCCTTCCTAAATTACACTGTTGGAAAAATCTGCCTGAAACTTCATAAGAATATTATGAAGGTTTTTACACAATCATTTTATAAAATTTCATAAGAAAATATTGGATTCAATAATATAATGCTTGATGTTAAGAATTTTTTTCTCAATGTTGATAATTTTGTTCTTAATTGTAAAAATATGTTTGTAAAATTTAATAAACAATTGTTACATTTCAGGAAGAAAGTTTGAAATTTCATCATCAATATTAAATTCAAGAACTATTATTGAATTTAATATGAAAGAATGGTATTTCATAAAGAATTTCGTATTAAATTTAAGAATTTTTCTAACAGTGTACACTTAGATAGCTCGTTTGTTACGCTCCCAAGCCGCTCTGGACCCTTCATTTTCACCAGAAAGATACAACTTGTCTAATGTACTCACCCAAACACCAACTTTGAGAATGGCAATAACGTATCTCCAATCATATTTTCTTTGCCAGCTCCATTGAATTATTATGTTTACCAGAAAAAAATTCAGAAGCATCTAAAATATGGTTTCGAACAAAAAAACGTCGAAGCAACTATAAAACCTCCACCCTGGTAGAAATTATGATTGGGAATTAGATGGGCACCAGCTAGTTTTCCCAGATGTTCAATTGGTTTCTAGCTAGTTTTGTAACGCACTTTCTAGCCTGTGCCCATCCAGATGTCCCAGAGAATTGCTAGAATGCAGTTCGGATTGTTAATTAGAAATGTAAGATCATGTTTTTTTCTGTAAAACCACACCTATGAATAAGATAACAATATATTTTGACATTGAATCACAAGTCGAGAACGTTGTTTTTGAATTTATTTCCAGTGACAAATTGAAACGTTTAGGCTTCCTTTTATTCCTCTGACTACCAATAGTTACTGTACGTTCAGTGGACACATGAAGAATCTACATAATGAAGTCAAATTGGCTGAAATGTGTTATCCAGTTGCCCCCACATGGGTTCCATCTAGTACGTGGATGGTGATTGGGACACCCAGACAAATTTCTACCAAGGTGAATGAAAATAGGAAGAATTTTTTAAGGTATTTGTAATGATGAATCGTATGATGACTAAAAAAATCTCATAAATTTTCGGTTTCTGTTGTTTCAACCAAATGGTTTTGAGAGACTCACATTGTAGGACGATCTTGTATCTCTGGCTGTTCTCTCTCCTATCATCGGATATTACGCATGCAGATGCGTCGTAGCGGTGTACTTTACACAGGCGCACGAAATCAGTGAATAAAATTGGGTTTCACTCTAAAAAATTTCCATGGAAAACTTCACATAAATGTTATGAAGTGATTAACACATGCATGCATTAGGAACTTTCCATATTTCACCGGAAATTGACTACAGTATGATGGTAAAAATTCCATAATGTTCAGAATTTTCCAGTTGCTGCATACAGGAAAATTCCGACTATTTTTGACAGTGATTGTGATGTGAAAGTGTGACAATGTGTGATTCTTTTTCCTATCTTTTCCAACGTCATTTGAAAGAGCTGCCTCAAAAATGGTAAGAACTGGCTTTAGATATAAAATTTACTCGTGGAATAATGAACAGAGAGCCTCTAAGTCGACAAGAATATCCATGCATCTTGGGAATTAGAGAAATGATTTAGTCCTCTCTGCTAGTATGAAACTGTTCACAGAATATACGAGGTGTGTTCAAAAAGTAACGAGAATCTTCAAATTTCGCGGGTTTGGAGAGTCCGCCTGTATAAAATTTTTCTTTATTATGTTGGTACACATGCCCCTGAAGTACGATAAAATTTTCAGCAATATTCATTGCTTACTTTTTAAGTGGCAGCCGCTAACGTTAGACGTGTTTTTCGAGCTCGGCGATTTTCGTTTGTGAAAAAAATGGATCAAAGAATTTGTATTCAATTTTGCGTAAAAAATGAAAAAAAGTGTAGTGAAGTTTGTAAAATGTTAACAAAGGCATTGCTATGAGTAAAGCAAGGATTTACGAGTGGTATAAGCGTTTCCAAGATGGCCGCGAAAACGTTGAAGATGACGAACGACCCGGACGCCCAAGCACATCAACAACCGATGAAAACGTGAAAAAAGTGAAAGAAATGGTTATGAACGATCGCCGAATCCCAATCACAGAAGTCGCTGATGATGTTGGCATATCAGTCGAAAAGCAATCCGGAAAAAACGCCCGGATTTGTGGCAAAACAATTCATGGGTTTTGCACCACGATAATGCACCTGCTCACACTTCATTGCTTGTTCGTGAATTTTTGGCCAAAAACAAAACTGTAACGATGCCTTAGCCTCCATATTCGCCAGATATGGCTCCATGTGACTTCTTTCTATTCCCAAAAATAAAGAGAACATTAAAAGGCCGTCGTTTCACAAGCATAGATGACATTAAAAACGAATCGCTGAAAGAGCGAAAAGCTATTACAAAGATCGAGTTTCAAAAGTGTTTCGAGGATTGGAAAAAGCGTTGGCACAAGTGTATTATATCCAAGGGAGATTATTTTGAAGGGGACAAAATAGATATTGATGAATAAATAAATATTTTTTTCATAAAACGAGAATTCTCATTATTTTTTGAACACACCTCGTATTCTCGTACTTGGAAAAATTCATTGTTGATGTACATTCCCATGTGGAAATGGAAACCCGTGCCATTATTGACAAATGCACTCTCACCATCACAGAGCCAGCTGATTTAACGATACTGAGTCGGATTTGAGTCTGAATGATAACATCATTGAACGTAAGGACCAGAATAACATTTGCCACTGTATTGGTACTGGTTTTTTTATGAGGGCCTGTTATGGGGGATTTCTGGCGCTTCAAAAGGACCAGTTGTTTTGCCAGAGGCAATTAATAGATGCGAAGGAGTCGAAATGATAACATTCTCTCTGCAAATCAAAACCCGACCCAATACTGGCACAGTACCGGTAACCAAAGTTATCCGTGTTATTATATTTCAAACAATGAAAAAATACGTCAAATTAAAAATTTTTAATTCTTCTTCACACATTTTTCTCATTATCGTTGTCGAAGAAAGACATTCTGAGCGTGATTTCTTGAAAGTTCACCTAATAAAGATTGAACCCGGGTCCTGCGAGTGAGAAACCGAGTCTCTATCACATCAGCCAATCTCCGTGTTAACGATGGATAACTCAAATTGCAATTTATTGTAATAATTCCGTTGAAGTCCGACGATTTATCATACATGCCGTAGTGGAACAAAGTTCTACCAATGCTGGCACGGTGTCGGTTCTCTACGGTGTTTTACGTTGTCATGGAGTCTGGCTTAGTACTGGCGCATCTCTGTCTCACTGAAACAGCCGTATTTTTACACTGTGAAATATAATTGGAATTTTCCTATACGCAGCAACCGGAAAATTTCAATCATGCGATAGAAAATTAATTTCTGATAAATGTATATGAAATTTCCCATAAATTCAACTAGAAATTTCAATTTTTATGGAATTTTCACTATCTTCTTCCAGTAAATTTCCAGTGAAATACGGGAAAATTCTAACGCATGCATGTGTTAATTACTTCTGAATATTCATGCGAAGTTTCCCATATAAATGTTTTACAGTGTAGGCCGTTGGTTGGAACTCTACTTCCCCATCGATTCCGTAATGAGACAAAATTGTATCAATACTGGCATAGTGTAGTTTTTCTTACGGCATTCTACATCATTATGGAGTCTGGTTTAGTGCACATCTCAAACTCATTGAAACAGCCTTATTCCTAGACCGTTGGTTGGAAATCCGTTCCTCTATCGATTTCGTAGTAAGACAGAGTTGTATCAATACTAGTAAAGTCTCATATCTAGTCTCAGTCTAGTACTGACACTGTGTTGTTTCACAAAAAGAAATGTGTCGTTACAAACTTAATTTTAACTTAAATTCACCACTGATTCTGTAGTAAGACAACGTTGCAGCCGGTAGTATGTTGTCTTTTCGTATATTACACAGCGTCAACAATTGTGGTTCATTACTGGCCCAGTCTCGTCTTACGAAAGTAGCTGTAGTACTACAGAATAAATTTGGTTTCTAATTCCCTACCAACTCAGTATCAGGACAACGTAATAGCAATACTGTTAGAGTATCGTGTTCTCATGTATTTCACAATGTAATCAGCGTTGGCTCAGTACTGGCATATCTTGGGTCTATTGAAATACAGTTGATTTGGATTCTGATTCACGACCGATTTCGTCGTGAGTCGTGAGACAATATTCTATGAATACTAGCTCGTACAATATTTCGAACTCTGGTTTGATACTGGGACAGTTCCGTTTTCCTAAAACTTGGATCTTTGCTCAGCGGTGAAAATTGAGGACTGGCGCAGGACTGTTTGTCTACGGGAACCAATACTTCTTAAAATCCGTTCAACGATTGGTGCCAGCTGAGCAACAGTAATAACCCTGAATAGAAATCGTTGTTTCTGCCGGACTCCGACAAATACCACCTTGTCAATACTGCGCCTCTTGACAACTCTGGCGATTCCCTCATGGGTCCCTGTCATAATTCCCACGATTCACAGACTCTTGTGTATATCAACGTGAAGAACTCTTATGATTTTCTCAATGCTATTCATTTACGAGCCTCATTTTTAATTCATTAACTATTGAATTTGGAGGAAAATTGCCCATATGGAAATTTACCATTGGCGCTAGCATGGTAATGGTGCAATGTAGATGAAGTGTGGCCGAGACTTGGCAACCAAGCATGGCGCAACACTAAAATGATAACATCATTTTATGATTTATCCATGTGTTTTTCCAATGGAGCCCCATCATTGGTGCAGGAATGGCAATGAAATAGACCATCGCTGGCAAATAATAGCAAAATTTGTTTATCAATGCTGCGCCAATGATAAAACTGTAAAAAATAATGACCCGAAAATGTATGAAAATTATGCGCATTTCACAATTTCCAGTATATGTTATTTGGGACAGTATTGTGTTCGCCTCATTTATCTGTAAACAACTGGGTCTTTTTTGTTGCTAAAGTTTGCCATGAGAAGTATACACAATATGGATCAGCGGTAGAAGCCCTTTGGTGTAACCTGTAACAAAGAACGATTGACTGTTCTACCAGAGAATGATTTGAGTCTTATATATTCCTTCTACACATCTCTAACTATTCGCGAGAAACTTTCGATCAGTAACTTAGCTAGCAGTTCAGCTATTAAATGTTAAAATTAAGGAGCATGCCAATATTGAGCCATGCTATTACCAATGACCTGCGCTACTAGGGGTGCACGAGACCCGAGATTAGTATCGGTCTCGTCTCGGTCTCGTCTCGAAAATACGAGACGAGACCGAGACGATACTCTCATTATTGGAATCGAAACGATACTGAGACTGAGAACTCGATACTCGAGAATATCGTCGATACTTTGAAATATTTTTTGATAAAGGAAAATGAAAAAAATTAATTAGAATTTTTACATATGACATAATTTATATTTTTTTAAGCATTACATTTCTTCACTCTCGATCCACATTTGAAGAAAATGAATGAATATTAAATCATTTAATAATAATATAATTATAATGACAGAATAATAAATGATATAAAAATCAGGGCATAATATAAGGGTCAGTCCTTACCAAAAAGTTAGTTCTAAAAGAAAACGATCAGTTCTCAAACGTACAAACGGTTAGTTCTTAAAAAATTACCCAATTTTCAGTTAAATGTTTTCCTTTTCATTTTTATTTTTTCAAATCGAGTATCCAATACTGCCCTGTTACGAAATAAGCCTTTCACCTCATATCGAGGGATATCATTAATTCAGTAGTGATATTCATTCTAAAAAAATAAATCTTGATACCAAAAATAAAATTAACGAAGCATCAAATAATTCAAGAAACACTTGTCACACAAATTTCTCACTTCATATTGGAAGGGTTTTCGACTATTTCTTTTTTTTCAGCTGATGTTCTTACAGCATAATTTATAAAAAAGGAATCTTGATTGAATAAAACGTAATGAGATAGATATATCAATATTGAATGCATAAATAGATATTAAGTTCATTAATTATCATGTACCGTTTTATTAATTCATAAAGACGATACAGTACCTTTTTTTTAGAAATTGAGTGTCCACCGTTTCGGTTAGTTCTTAAATTTCCTTATATTATGTCCTGATAAAAATCAATTCAACAATTATAATAATGAAAAATGAAAAAAATGAAATCCACCTCTGAATAAATTCAACCAATTTTTTCTATTCTCAAGTCTTAGAAATTATTATTAATATTATTTCATTATTTGATAAGTCGTCAACGGACTATGTACATCCTACTTGAATAAATATTCTTTAATGTGTTAATAACCAGTGTCTGTATTGAATAAACTTATAGATTGATAATCTATTCGTGTGCACCAAACCGTTATTATTCAAAAGAAGTGAATTCGTGAATATTCAGATGATTCTATGGATGTATTACATTCGGTAGGGGATGGATTGAACGGAAGATGATTTGAACCAATGCTGTATTATTGGTCGATGAATAAAACTTACTAGAATGTCACTATGCCCTTCTAGGGGACTTTCTTGTTCAACCCATAGTATATCTTTTGGTCAAATTATCTTTCGTTCAATCCATCCTCTACCCTACGTTCATATAAAACAGTCTCATTCGAACATACTATGAATGTTCTATAAACATACGAAGAATCATAAACGAATATTCTTCGAACATTTCTGTTTCGCATCATATAAGAATATACTTCGAACATCTGATGTTACTTGGGAATTAATTAACATTTTTTATCCGATATGAATAATAGTATTTATTGAAATTCATCAATTATAACAGCAATATCCGATAATATAATTGAGATATTCCATACATTGTAATCATCAATAGAATATTTCAATGAGTTAGAATTGTCAGACATAGAAAACAGTAAGAAAGTGTTTTGAAACGTCAAAATTTCATAAATTTTTGAACAAGATTGATACTCAAACTGAATAAAAGTTGAAATTCTTAATAAAACAAATGGAGTTGAGAGTCGATATGAAGATTGAAAAATGACAATTGAAAAATTGCGTCGTAGAATAGGAATGAAATTGAATTATTCAATAAAAAATCATCGTATATAACATAAATCAAATTTGTGGTCAAGGAGTCATCCCATATATTAAAACTATCCAAAAATAATTCTTTATAGAGTCTCGGAATTCTTTATGGATTCTTTTGAACTATTTTAGAATTCTTGTAATTTATGAGATATTATATTGATATTCAATGAAATCAAGTGAATTTCATTTCTAAGACGTACAAAAATAATACCCATACGGCATACCAGATCAGAAAGAGTTTATAAATAAATCAATTGAGACTCGAAGAACTCATTATGAATTCTTTTCGAATTTTCGTTCTGTGTGAGCAAGGTTCCAATCTTGAAATGAAAACGTCACTAACTATAGTTATTGACCTTCATAGAATAGAAACATATTCCTATTCATGCTAAATTCTGTGGTAAATTCGAGGTTTAATGATCCGCTCCGATAGAATTGATAATCTAACACGAATGTACTTATGTAACTAGAATATGAATGCTTAAAAGGTCTCGAGCGACAATCATCTATCATTTTTCCATATATAACTTCGTCTCTTTTTAATATATAAATTAGCGACGAATAAAATTATGATACGCTCGAGTACCCTTAATCCAAGATTTATAAATCTAGATTTAGTATTGCTTCAGATAGTCAATGAAGTTAAGTTGGTCCAATAGTATTTGTGAATTGTCAGTTCGCAGTCTTTATAACCGACACTTTGAAGACGATTCACTTCATTGATAAAATTTTTATTCTATTTAAAAATTTTTTCAGATGTGAATATTTTCACTGAAGTGTGTCAGCAAAAATGATCGTAAATTATCATTACTAAAATTTAATTGTATGCAATTATATATGAACATGAATAGAATGAATCCTTTGGTTTCGAAAAACTTCTAACATGGAATGCTCCATTAATTCTTTAGTTTTTTTTGCATACTTTTGAATTTATGAATACTTCAATGATTTTGAAGTTTATGAATATTTGTTGGAAAATGAACTGCAGTCCTCTAAACTATTCATTTTATGAGTAATTGTAAAATGAGTTCGACTCTAGCTGTCACGCTGTACGGACGTATTTCCACGTAGCTTCGCGTTGTTTTCGTACACTCTAACAGTTCAAGTGAAATAGTTGAAATTATCGGAAGTAACTCCGTGAATCTATAAAAATGACAACGAACGAAGATTTAATGAAGATCCTAACAGAAATGAGCAGTGATGTGAAAAACATTAACAATAAGACTGATAATTTAGAAAGAATATCGAATTCTTTAGTTGATTCTAATGAGGCGCTACGTAAGGAAATTTCAAAGTTTAAAACAAAAAGTGATAAGCTCGAAAAACTCTGCGCTGATCTCAATTATCAAGTATCTTCCTTGAATAAAGAAGTGAATTATTTGAAAAGTAAAGAGAGAGCGAAGAATATTATCATCTACAAATGCCCAGATATCGATGAATTGAATACTGATCTAATGTTTACAGTCATGGATATCTTTCATAAAGCAGGAGTAAACGTTACTAAGGAAAATATTGATAATGTCAAACGTCTCGGTAAGAGGCAAGGTTCTCGACCGATCCTTGTTTCTTTCATACATACACACATTAAGACAGGTATTTTCAAACATATACAGAATTTTCGAAAACTTGAACTCGTCATTACTAATGATTTAACGCAAGAAGAAAGAGAGAATCTCAAGGCTCTGAGGAAAATAAAAGATGAACTGAAATCATCTGGGAAAATTTCTTTCATTAAAGGGAACAAATTGATTTATAAAAACTCTGCATTCGATGTGGAGTCCGCGAAAAAACTGGTACCAGCACTCCAAAGAAATACAGGGCTAGAATCCGAAGAGAGCGATGGTGGGGAGAGCTCAAGTAGCATTGCCTCACACGTCTCAACTTTGTCTACTGGCAGTCGCAAGAGAGGACGTCCGAAGGGGTCTGCATCAACTGCAGCGAGAGCTTTGAAAAACAAACTCGTGAAAATTAACGCCAATTCTTCCTTAGAGCCATTTCTCCGGAACAAAAATGCACCTATAGTAGATTCACCGCGGGAGGAAACTTCATAGCAGAGAAAGATCTTCCTCGCTCATCCACGTATTCTATTTTGGAACGCTCACGGCGCTTCTAATATTCACGACCTTGGCGATACCTTGAATCCTATGGATATTTGCTGTATCAACGAAACTTGGCTTCCTACTGCCCTTATACTGAGTCGGGAACTAGCGCATTTCCGAGCTATCTACAGCCCTGCGACAAGACCTACGAACATGGGGAGACCTAAAGGTGGCCTCATGATCTTATACAACGAGGCCTCTTTCAACGCACAAATTCTGTTCCAATCTGAGGATTACATATTTGTAAAATTCACTCATAAGACATTTCAGGTGGTAGTAGGATCTATTTACTCCAGCCCTACATCCAATATCGATCAATTCCTGGTGAGCTTATCCGATATTTTATACTCAATTTTGATTGAATACAACAATCTCCCAATCATTGTTGGAGGAGATTTCAATGCCAGAGTTTCATCCATAAACCAATTAGAGCCCGATTCTCTGCCAGAGAGTCTTTACATTTGTACAGAGAGAGCCTCTCTGGACTCAGTTTTGAATTCTAGAGGCCAGAAACTAGTAGAGGCAATGGAGAGTGACGACTTCGTTCTCTTAAACGGCAGAAGTATAAGTGACAACCCAGCACAATTCACCTTCTCTAATTCCAGGGAATCTTCGGTAATAGATCTTGTGTGGAGCAATTTCATTGGACTTACTAAAATCACAAATTTCGAAGTATTGAATATCCTAACGCATTTAGATCATTTCCCAGTAGTGGTTACTCTCGAAACTATTATCAGTAAAGAAAAAAAAAAAAATTTCAGCTATAAAAGGGAATCTCAATTAACTTGGAAACCGGAAAGGGCTCCTCTATTCCTAGAGACAATCCGCCACTCCCCAAATGTGGGACAGATCTTCTCTTCTATTGATAATCTATCGGAAAACCTTAATAAAAGTATTATTAGCACCTCTCAAACTTCAGGTATGTATCATGTAGGAAGGAATAATAAGAGAACTTTAAAGCCTTGGTATGACTTGGAATGTCAGCTGTTTAAATCAAACTTAATTGCCTTACTGACCGTTTGCAGAGCTTCTCATTTTGAACCTGAAATCAGTTCAACTTATTATGAACAGAAAAAACAATATAGAAAGCTGCTTCAAAGCAAGAGAAACAAATTCAAGGAAATGGTGTTCGATCAGCTCGCAACTACCTCTGACTCTGCCACTTTCTGGAAACTAATAAATAGATACAGACCCCGTTTTGAAGCCAAGGATTGCATTGAACTCGACTCTTGGGAGAAACATCTCTCCTCTCTGTATGCGCCCATACCGCATAGGTATTATTTCGTAACAGATGCTCATAACTCGGCTCTAGATTATTCTATAACTCTTGACGAGATCACTATGAGCTTGTGCAAGTGTAAGAGAGGTAAAGCACCAGGAATTGATCGTATCAGTTCAGAGTTCTATATGAATTTGCCTGAAAACTGGCTGTTATATTTGAATTCGTTTTTTAACAAAATTATGGATGAAGGAACAGTCCCAAATTCATGGGCTCGTCTAGTAATTAGGATGATTTTTAAAAAAGGAGACAGAAATGATCCTTCAAATTACCGCCCTATTGCGCTAGTTCATTCAATAACCAAGATTTTTACTCAAATTTTGTATATGCGCATGAGTAAATGGGCTGAGAACGCAGGGAAATTACCGGAATGGCAGGCCTGGTTCAGAACCAGCAGGGGATGTATTGATCACCTTTTCACCCTTATTACAACCATACAAATTCATCTCTCCCGCCCAAAAGCCAAAATTTTCGCGATTTTTGTTGACTTTCGCCGAGCTTTTGATTCAATTTCTCATTCTATCTTATGGCAGAAACTATATTCGTTAGGAACTGGCTCTAAATTTATCAGAATTTTAATAAGCTTATATTCTAGAACTACCGCCTCAATTCAAACTCAAGCAGGACTTACCAAAGATATTGACATTACTTCGGGGGTCTTGCAAGGGATTTTCCCTTGAGCCCCATTCTGTTTGCCTTATTCTTAGCAGACTTGGAGGACTTCCTACATAAAAAAGGTATTCGAGGAGTATCAATCAATCACCTTCATGAAATTGTTACCCTAGCCTATGCAGATGATTTGGTTCTGCTTGCTGATTCTTCTGTTGGTGTTAGAAAATTACTTCGAGCACTATACGAATACTGTAATAACTCTGGTCTGGAAATCAATGCAAGCAAAACAAAAATAGTAATTTTTCAAAAGGGTGGTCGTACCTGCACAAATAAACTATCACCTTTCCAATACGGTGATAAATATATAGAAGTAGTCAAGCGGTACACATACCTAGGAGTACTATTCACTAGCTCCACCATCTTTACTAGAAACCTAGAATGCGTTCTCAGCAAAACCAACTCCGCCATCAGCGCCACTATCTCACTGATACGCTCCTTGAAACCAGATTCATGGCCAACTATTAATAAACTTTTCGATAGTCTGGTGAGAAGTGTCTGTATGTATGGAGTTCACGTGTGGGGCTTGAGATTTTTAGACCAAGTCGAGAAAATTCAAACTCAGTTTTTTAAGAAAATATTATGCCTCCCACGTAATACCCCAAACTATGCTGTTAGAACCGAAACAGGAAGAGTGCATCTATCGTGGCATATTTTCTCACAGACTCTCTCCTGGTTGGAGAAATTACTCAAAATGCCAGAACATCGGTACCCAAAGCTCTGTTTTTTAAAGTTAAAACTTCTCGTAGACACTTCTTCCATAAATGGAAGGTATAACTGGGTGAATCAAGTTAGGAATTTATTTATTGCCGCGAATGCCTTGAATCTATGGGATTCCTTATCTCTTGAGACTTTAACAAGGAATAAGCAGACTATTTTGGAAAATTATAAAACACAACTTATGGAAAAGGACATGAATCGTATGGCTCATTCCTCTTCATTGCATTTACTTCCCTCCCTAAACCTCGATCAACGATGTCAGAAATACCTAGAAATTAGGATTAAGCCGGCGTATAGAAATCTTATAGCTCAAATACGTTTATATAATGAATTTGCTCCAAGAATAATACTTGATTCAAACATTCATACTTTCCTCAATAATTCTACTTGTGAACGTTGCAATCAAAACGCAAACGACGGTATTTTTCATATACTAGTCAAGTGTCCATCCGTTGCAGATCACAGATCTCTTCTGTTAGGAGATAGAAATTCTGATATGTCTTCTAAGGAAAGATGGATAGAATTATTGAACAGCTTGGACAAACAGCGTATGAAAAAAATTACATTAGAAAGATAATCACAATCTCATCACACCCATGAACATTTTACAGACACAATGTATTATTAAAGGGATAGGATTGTCGTCGCTTTATTGGGTGTATGATGAACCGGTTTAATATAAATTTTCATTTGAAAACTGTTGTAAACTGACAGAGTTATAGGCCATCCCCTTACGGCAAAGAGTTTATCTTTATTGAGGCGTCAATTTCATGGCAACGGGTCATCAGAGAACAAAAATCCAACTCAATATGTATCAATACAAATGTCACTATCGTTGCTTGCGAAATTATGACGGATTGGCATTTCTTGCTTTTGTTATAGATAATTTATAAATATTCAAGTCCTTTTTGTGTGAAATTGTACATCCACGACAACTTGTAATATCCGTACAGCGCGGTTAAAAGTTGTAACTCCTTTGTACAGATCTTTTGATCTTATGCAAATAAACTAACTAAATATGAGTAATTGTTGAACAGAATATTTTCATGTACCTAGTTGAAGTTTGAATCCTTCTTTTGGAATGGGATGAAAATTCAATCCAATGAAATTTGATGAATACCGGATATCCCTCTTTTTAAATAAACTATTTTGAGCAGGAGAAAGTGTTTCAAGAATTCACTGAAAGATCTTGGGCTTCGAGCTATCGAGTGTTTTGTTATTCAATTACTAATTCGTTTCAATAAACGATTCAAACTTCAGAAATATATATTTTGTCGATAACGTCGAGACGATACCGATACTATGCCTAACGATACCGAGACGATACCGAGACGATACCCAAGTCTTACCATATTATTCGATACCGAGACGATACCTTTAGAATATCGGCGAGAATATCGTCTCGTGCACTAGGCGCTACATTGAAAACTAATTTTTATCCAGACTGGACAAAAGTTTGTGGCAATATTCAACCACGTTCCAAAAGATCCCCACTTCCAATAGAATTCATCGTTCGGTCAATGTTGGACTAAGGATGGGCCCGGCAAGCGCCAAGCCTGGCGGAATTGTGAATCAGTGGTAGGCTGACAACCTAAATTCGTTGAACACCGATATCAGTGCGACATTACAATTGTTGTTCATCAACATTGAATGTTCATAGATTGTCAAGTCTCAACTGTCAACATTCCGCCAAGCTATATTCTATTGTCAGCATTGGCAGAACCTAAAAATTTTTATATGGGTGCTTTAACGAAACTCTCTCTTGTGAAGACTAAATTTCATACGAATCATTGTTTTATGTTTTAATTATTCATCTAAATATAATATAATATTATATTATATTATATTATATTATATTCAGATGAATAATGAAAAAATTAAAAAATGATCCGTATGAAGTTTAGTCTTCAGAAGAGAGAGTTTCGTTAAAGCAATTTTCCTCCGAATTCAATAATTCGTCCGTGAAAACGTTATAAACAATTCAATTGTTCATATAAAAAAACAACGGATAATGAATCTTGTGAGAATAGCTTGATATTCGGATACTTCAATTCAAAAAACATAAATCTACGTTGAGAAATCGGGTGAATACAACCTCTCATTCGAATCCTCATCTTCTGCCGGTAAACGACCTAAGATGATGAAACATTTCCGTCGCGTGCTAATAAATAAATCGCTGTATCTTCCGAACCAAGAGTTCAATCGATCTGAATATTTCCACAAAGTTTGTCCATACACTAGCAAACAACTTTGTCGCTGGAAGTTTCCTGTAGCTCATGCTTCCCCCGACACTTTTTTAACGCAAAGCGTTAAAAACGTGGTTTTTTCTTCGAATTGAAAATTTCTCAATTTTGTATACATTTTTGCAAACTTTTCTTATAATGTCGTCTTTGGGAAAGCCTTACGAATCAGAATCTGCAAGATTTATCTTGATACGTTAAAAACTACCCGAGTTACAACGAGTTTAAGATTGAAAAACATTGATTTTTAGTATGTAAAAATAGGTAGGTTTAATTTTTTCTCTCAAAAACTATTGATCATAGAAGAAAAGTACAAACGGATACTCGGATTGATTTTGCAGGCCCTATCACCCAGTATTTTTAGTTCTTCAAAATTCCGACTTTCTTTTCGATGCCCCACATGAACGCTTGGACCAACAACTGTGACGCGGTTCGAGCGCTCGACCGATTATTGAATCCGAAGCCTCATATTATGTATCTCAGATACACTCAAACACATCCCCACACGCATTTTTCATGAATAAATGATCACATTAAACCTCTTGGTTTTTTCAAAATGTTCACAAAACATTCACAGGAGCAAGATATTGTATACGACTTCTTTTTTTCGTACCGTCTTGTATTATGAGTTAATCACAATAACGTCGTTGAGTTCTCGTGGGATGAATATCGAAGCCTTTGATTGAAACATCATCCAGTACAAAAACGAGATACGAAAAAATTCAGAATGAAAAAAAAACCATCAATGAACATCGTATTCGATGTCGAGATCTGAAAAATACTCATGAACGCACCAGACGGAAGAATTTGAGGTTTTATGGTATCGTGGGAACACGTTCTGATCGTCCTTCGTGGTCACCTTAAGGGCATTGCCATTGGGGTTGTATCTCTCTCTTGAATGTAGGTTATCAATGATCATGTATTTCAACTGAGAAAGAATGTAAAGAAACTTTCGCTCGAACATCTCATTTCAATGTTCATCAAACGGAAGTGGATTTTTCTTTGAAAAATTATGTTCCATCAATTTAGAGAGTTGTATCCAATATGCTATTGCACTGAAAAAAATTTTCAGAAAATTTCTCATTAAAATGTTTTGTTAGGATAACCAAATTTTTGTTAACTGAACGAAATTTTGGTTGTTTTAACCAAAGAATTTTGTTGATCACATTTCAACAAAAACCTTTTCTTAGAATTACAAAAAATTTTTTACCAAAACGGAACATTTTTTCAGTGTGATTTCAAATCAATTAACGAATAAATTGAAGATATTTTAAAATCGTACATGATTTAATTCAATCGTCAGTGTTCGAAACTGAATTGTAATCACATTGATTATTATGAGAAGGTTTTTGCAAGAATGAGTTGATTCTCGTGAGTTGAATTCATCCTGCACCTGTTTGTATTAAAATTCACACCAAATTTCCAATAATACATCACTAGTTTCACAAAATCTCGAAGAAGAATTTTCAATGACTTACCGTTATTCACGAAGAGGTTAATTCTGTTATCAATGAAAAGAATTCATTTTTGCGCACGTAACGGGACATTCATACGGGATCCTTCTTGTGCTTCGTGCGATATTTTAATTGTGAAAGTGATGAAATGGTTTTGCTATTCCTAGGTAACGTTTCTTTGAATTCCTACTCTGTTTTATACGGACAAATTTGGATAACATAGTCACTTTTGTCTTGTTTTCAAAACTTGAGTACACTGTAAAAACATTAATATGCGGAAATCTCTATATATGTAAAGTAATTAACACATACATGCGTTGGGAATTTTCCGAAATTGTCCGGAAATTTACTGGGAAACGTTTGGAAAAATCCCATCAAGTTTAGAATTTTCAGATAAATTTATGGAAAATTCCATATAAATGTACCGGAAATTGATTTCCCAATCAGTAATTGGAATTTTCCGGTTGATGTACACAGAAAAATTCTGATTAGTCTCTACAGTGAGTGGTGTAAAGTGTTTATGGAAAGATCTCGTGCTCTCATAATTCATTTTTATCTGAAGAACATGAATACTCAAATTTGAATGAATAATAATTTGCTCCTTAATTACAAATAATCCCAGACTATTTCATATTCCCGGAATGTTTTAGAAACTTGCTCGTAGTTTCGCGACCTCTGATTCCAACAATTACGTTTCTAACACATTTTTAAAACTTACATTGTCGAAACATTTATATTATTCATGAAAATTCCCCATTTCGTTCCTATCCTACGCCAACCTACAAATCATTCATATTCAAAGTTTAATACATGACTCATACATCAAAAAATAGTGAAACCATACTGTTTTTCACATAATCAACTGATTCCCACTGCACAACTTAAACAATCATGAAAATACACATATTATAGAGAGTAAAACAAAGATATTAAAAAGCGCTTTAAAGTCGAACTATTTTCCATTACATCCAGCACTTCATAAGCTTATACGTGTAATTTATTATACACGAGATCATTTCACTTGAATATAATTGATTTAAGATTTGTTTGAATTGAAAATATCCACAGATATGCTATCAATTTGATGATTTATAAAGACAAATTCAACATGTGCTAATCACGTTTTGTGAGAATGTAAATGAAAGAAACCAGGACATTTTCATGTTTTGCAAACATACATGCGACATTTTCAAAACTTCACAAAACGTTTCTGAAACATTTCGTTTGTCACGAGGTACGTTTTGTGAATGTTTACAAAACGTCTCAGTGCTGTCTGGGTCGTGATTTTCATAAAATTTGCAATTGGGATGTCATCGATTCACTGCATGATGACTCAAAATGCAAGATAATGAATGAAAGAGGCTTTGAATTGCTCTGAATAGTGTCGTACTGCATATAAAACGATTCTAATTCTTATCCAATTCAAACCATAAAGTGGCACTTGCTCAAAGGAGTTTTGAGGTGAACATTCGAAAGTACACGTGAATTGTAATTTGATATAATAAGCATAATGATGAGTTTGATGTACAATAATCACTGTGGTTCCGAGATTCAATGTGAATACATTTCAAAAGATTCTTGTATCGTGACGGATATTGTATAGAATATAGAAATGATTTATTTTATCCTATACACTTCTTAGCGGTTTGATTCATGTATGTTAGGGAACAAATTGAATGATATATCATAAGTAAATGAGGTCACAAGAACGCAAAGGTACTTTTACATGCACATAGCGTTGGTCCGGCGCCATTGAGGACAATCGTTCTGAACGACTTTCACAAACAGCTGCAACCTAATGACAAAACCCAACTCATATATGGATAAGAGTAATTCTATTTGTCGTGAAGAGGTCAGACATGTTTCCATATCAAATATGGAACTCTTGTTCAAATAAATCAAGACACGGAATTGTTTGATTCTTCAATGTACATGAGAAGAATTGGAAAAAATATTGTCGGGTGTTGAACCGTTTCGATACTCATGCTTGAAAAAAAGTTGTCGATTTAGAAAAAACTGATTCTATCCGATTATACATTTACATAATATTAACGCTTCAACCAATTTTTCACTTCCTGACCTCCTCTGCATTGCCCTACCCATCTCCATCTACACCGTGAACCTCTCATCTCCAGCATGCTCTACCTCTTTCCTTGTTGTTTCTGTCCCCCAAGTACCTCTTTCTTTCCGAGGTAAGAAGAGGAAAAGGAATATGAGAGAGAAGGAGGAAGATAGTACGAGGAAATAGAGAAGGGAGACACTTGGATAATCTTCTCCCCACTCTGCCGTGTCTGTCTTTCTCTGCCCTCTCTCTATTCCTCGGTGCCGGAGTACCGTTGTACCTGAATGGACCAAGATGCTGATGGTTTTCGGCTTCCCTACAGCATTCGTGATCGTGGCTGCAGTTTTCGCGCCTCTTGCCGCCCTATTTTGTTTAGCATATCCAACATTTTCAGTTAGAATAATCCAAGGTTACGGGCGCGCGCGCGCGCGCCCGCCAAAATCGGTTACTCTTAGAATCAAGAAGCATGACGACGTCGGCCCGACACCCACCTTCGTGAACTTTAAACGGGTCTAAGGACGCACCTACCAACGTAGTTCAACGGTGATGTCGACCACGTGCACTCTGCAGGTGCTTCCACGCTACTGTGACTGTTGCTAACAGCTGTCGGTTAATAGATTTCAGTTACTCAGAAGTGTAAAGTGTGGATAACGTGCGTGGTGTGTAGTGACATGAATTGCAGTGATACGTTATATCTCGAGCAACGAATGTTTCCCTCCAATGTGAGAGGACCTTACGATCTGCAGGTATATAGATGTGTGGAATTCGAATGTGTAAAATCACTAACTGGGAATGTAGAGGACAAAATGAATGAGGAAGTTCAAATTGAAAAGAAAATTCAATACATGGAGAAAAGATGTAGGAAGTGGCTCATGAATATTTGCAATGTATCAATTGCAAGAAATGCCATGCGTTTAATCCAAGAATGTCTTTTTGCGATTGAAACGTGATGGGTGCTTATGCGCCAGTTCCTAGATTTTCATTCCGTGTAGTATCCTAATGGTGTTTGTCAAGAGTCTTGAACTATAACGATCTCAAGATCTTCACAAAATTGTAATTCCAAAGATTTTGGTGAGATCGCTGTATGATTTCCTTGTGGTGGACTTTTATACTCAGGATACTTTTGAAATCTAACTGAATGTAGGTTCAATTTTATGAAAACAAAAAAGCCATCACCAGCAAACATACTATGATATCCTAATAATGTACTATCAGGACAGTAAACTTCCATAAAATTCAACCTATATTCATTTAGACTTCAAGGGTATCTTGCCGTGTGTTCATCGTCTACGAATCCTAGTAACGATGTTTAGTAACAGCCAAATCGAAACACCGACACCTCATTGGTTCTGGAACATCCCAAATATCATTACTAGGAATCTATTGTCTTTGCAAATGTTGAATGCACGACTGAACTCGCTGACAATGATGGTATTTTTCACAGTAAAATTTTTCTCAGTGTAAAAAAGTCAATTTTCTGTTTCGATGGTACCTAAGTTCCCTTTCCACTATCATTCAATCATCTATTCACTCTTTGAAAGATTTAATTTCGAAAATGAATTCATCCGTCCCCAATGAACATTATGAGGACGAGGACTTGAAGACAACTGGATGAGCTCTTAAAGAGATCTTTATGTCGGTTTAGGAGATCCTGTGGAGGTCTTGTTTTAGATCACTTTATGTTATCTTAAAGAGAACATTTATAACATAAAGATCACATAAAGTGATCTGAAACAAGAGCTCTGTAAGATCTCCTAAATCGACGCATTGGATGACATTAAGATCTCTTTAAGAGCTCCTCCAGTTGTCTCCAAGTCCTCGTCCTCATAATGTTCATTGGGTCGTAACAAATTGAGTCTTTCATGATGACTGAAGCTATCACCTAAAAGAGAATAAACTCTACACAATTTTCACAACGGACATACAAATAAATAAGAGTGCATTGTGCGTTTATAAAGAAAACAGCCTTTGGGAAAGTTTTTCTCGTTCATGCCAAAATTCCTTGTTCTTTTCCCTATTTTTTCCTTGAGACATGGAAAACAACATGGAAATTTGATAAGTTTATGGAAACGAATAGGGAAAACTTTCCTATGGGAGTTCAAGGATTTATTTCAATTACTCAAACTTTGATGTGGTAATCAAATTCTGTCGACTTCTTATCACACTGAGAAAAAGCAACGTGGGTCCAGACACCGTACTCGCATGGTCAACGATTCATGCTTGCAGTGATTTGAGATTTGGTTGAGATGTCGAGAAAAACAAGATAAAACTACATGAGAACAGTTCTGGCGACTATATTTTTCAATCCCCAGCTCAGAATTCCCCGTTTTGAATATTGGTTTATTCCAGGCACTATCCTGGCCCACGCGGAAAGACCGGGTCTATTATTATTTAGAAAAGTGACTGTCAATTTAAGGAAAACGAGGATCGCTGAAAAATATTCGTAGTGAGTCTACTAAAAATTCGTAGTCGATGTATTAACAATTGATAGTTTCACGGTGAAAAATACCCATGAAACTATCAACTGTTAATATTTTGACTACGAATTTTTGGTAGACTCACTACGAATATTTTTCAGCGATCCTGTTTTTCCCTAAATTGACAGTCATTCTTCTAAACGTTGATAAATTCCCTCTAAATATTAATAGACCCGGTCTTTCCGTGCAGAGGACTATCCCACGATTAGGCCCAAGGTAGAGCCTTAGATTCAAAGCGGAGTCATGGTAACTAGATTTTGTTTTCTCTCAAGGCATTCTTACCTTCATTTATTTTAAAAATTGGATATATTATTGAAATAATCTGATTGCAAAATGGAATAAATATGATCAAAAAAGGTGGCATTGGAAAAATCATGGAAGAGTATTTGAAAGGTGTCACAAGCGTTGGTGCGTTGGTGCATGATACAAAAACGGATATATTATCTTCAAAAAACACCTAGAACTTTCTTATACAATGTGGAATTGTTCATTTCATCTTTTTTCAAGTACTGTTTCCTTATAAACGAATACTCCCCAGCCAATTATTATTGGTATTTCGATGCGCGGAAAAAAAATATTGTCATCATCATTGACCAGTCTCGTTACCATAGCCATAAAAAATATACTGAACGAAGAGAGGTTATAAACACACTGTATGTTGCTTAAGAGCACTCATGTACCAAAACGGGTGGACCAAATTTTGCGCCAACTTTTTTCACAAATTATGTGTTAACAATGGAAATTTTCAGTAGGTAATAATGAAATCCACGACCAGGATTGGACGCTAAATATGTAAAAGGATTATGGAAGTAATAACCTCCAACTGTCAAAAATTTTTTATAATTTCGTTTTCCAATACTTTCAAACTGTGAAGAAACCAAAATTCACATTTAGAGTCCAATCTCAGGTATGTGCTTGCTTATTATCGATTTTAAATTTAATTTTATCAAGTATTTGATGAAAAAAGTTGGTGCCAAATTTTACCCGCGCCTCCTGATGCTTGAGTGCCTTACAGTGTCGGACTTTGGGCCCCCTACACTGAAAACAAAATTTCTTCTCACCAAATGAATGGTTTATTTGTTCTTTCTCCATACACGGAAAGACCGGATCCATTAATATTTAGAAAAATGACTGTCAATTTAGGGAAAATGAGGATCGCTGAAAAATATTCATAGCGAGTCTACCAAACATTCGTAGTCTATGTATTAACAATTGAGCGGCTGGATCGTAAAACTCGCCGAGCGCTCGAACACGTTTCGGCATCTGATCCAGGAGCCCAATAGAACGAGGAAAAAAAAATTCTTCAGAATAGAAAATAAAAAATATAGCCTGTGAGAACTCATCGGAATACACATTTTTTTATGGAAAATTTTTTTCTATCACCACTAGTTTCCGAGATAAAAATTAAAAAGTGAAAATTTCCATTTCCTCAAAATCAATAGAATTCAAATTATATTTACCGATTACTCAGCAAGAAGGCATTGGAATGGGTTGAAATTTGGTATATAGTTGCAGTGATGATGACCAAATACAATTGGTGAGTTGAAATTGTCAAAAGATTACATCATCTAATGCATATTTAATAATAAACAAATGTTGTTGAGAACATGCGCTTGCGAGTTTCCACGGAAAAAAGTGTCGAGGGAATTTTCAATTAGGAAGAACTCAAAGCGACACAGTTGGTCGTCAATATTCGAAGAAGTTTCCTTGAAATTTTCAGATCATTCAAGTGAAAATTGTGGAAAATATTCAACAATGTTTACGATGCCACGAAACACTTATGAACCATCGCGCATATAGCATCGTGTTTTGTGGTTGAACAACATTGCCGTAACGGTAAAAGAGACGCGCTATTGTAAACAAAGTTCAATATTCCCCTTATTTTTCACTCGATTAATCTGAAAATTTCAGGAAAACTTCTTCGAATATTGACGAACAACTTTGTCGCTTTGAGTTCTTCCAAATCCAAAATTTCCTCGACACTTTTTCCCGTGGAAACTCGCAAGCGCGTGTTCTCAACAGCATATATTTGTTATTAAATATGCTATGGATGATGGAATCTTTTGACAATTTCAACTGACTAGTTGTCTTTGGGGATCATTGCTGAATCCATATGCGAAATTCCAACACATTCCAATGACTTCTCGTCGAGTAATCGCCAAACATAAATTGAATTCTATTGATTTTGAAGAAACAAAAGTTTTCAGATTTTAATTTTCATCTCGGAAACTAGTGATGACAGAAAGAAATTTTCCGTAAGAAAGATGTGTATTTCGATGAGTTCTCATAGGCTATATTTTTTATTTTTTATTCTGACGATTTTTTTTTCCTCGATCTATTGGGCTCCTGGATCAGATCCCGAGACGTGTTCGAGCGCTCGGCGAGTTTTACGATCCGGCCGCTCAATTGATAGTTCCACTGTGAAAAATACCAATGAAACTATCAACTGTTGATATTTTAACTACGAGTTTTTGGTAGACTGACTACGAATATTTTTCAGCGATCCTGTTTTTCCCTAAATTGACATTCATTTTTCTAAACGTTGATAAATTCTTTCTAAATATTAATAGACCCGGTCTTTCCGTGTAATATATTCCTTGGGATTAATGAGATATTCAATCAAATCAAATAATGGAATGCTTGCCCCAAATAATTCGGGTTTTTAGATAAATAATGCATTCCCCACAAGAAATCAATTTTGGCACCCAATTGAACAATTAATTCCTACAAATAAATATTTTATGAAGAGAGGGGAAATAAATATTTTTTTCTGCACTGTAGATGGAACGCATTCTCCGGAAAATCAAAATGCTATCACCATTCATAAACAAAAAAAGGAAAACTGAGAACTAATCAGGCTCCCAATAACCAAGGGCCCCCAGCGATCGCCGGAAAGCCGGGCGGGCCAGTCCGACACTGGTGCCCTTAACACAACGATATCTCCAGACCAAAACAAAAGAACATGCCAATTCTATTCGGTGTATCAACGATACACTTTCGACGATATTTTGGATGGTCATGATTAAATATTTTTCTTCCCATGTGGGCTGCAAACGGTCCTGTAATGCCGATGAAGAGCCACTAATGGCCCTTCGAAATGCTTACAATCGTGTTTGCTAGGTATTGTTGCGCCTAATAAGGGTTGTGAAAATACTATTGAGAATCATTGGACGTGAATAGTTCGAACTACTGAATTTGAGCATTTCCCAATACTGCCGTACAACGGAGAAACCTTGTTAAGTGCAATTGGATCGAAACTGAAAGAATCGACATTTACTATTTTCCTTCATAATTCTGTCATAGGATGAAGTTTTTATAAATGTAACATTCTTTTAATAGGAAACCGGATGCGTTCTGTTCAATTCTGCAGAGAAAAATTAACATTTCTAACGATAACTATGTAGAAATGGACTTCAGGTTTTCTCTTTCTCCAAAATACTAGCGAAAAAAGCTATGCAGTCACTTGCGGCTTTTTTCCAAGTATAAGCGCTTGAGATCACCGTGCCGTACAACGGAAGAAACTACCTAAGTACATCCCCTTCCAATGATCTTGATTTTAGATGAAGCATTTTAAGAATAAACCAATGTTTATTGCAAAGAGCATACTGTCGAAAAAAGTAAATTCCCTCTATAGGAAATTTGTGAAATTGCTTGCAAATTGTAACAGGTTTATTTTATAGTTTTCGATTAATTTTTATTGAAAATGTTCATTCATCAACAGATAACCTATACTTTGATACCTTTTTAATCTAGTACAACTAACATAATTCAATTACTGAAGGATTACACCAATCATTATCCCGAAAAGAAATCATTTTGTGTGACTTCAGTTGATCATACATTCCATCATATAGATTAAATCCAAAATTCAGAAGGACAATGGTCACATGTAATCATACAAAATTATTCTTTCCTGGTTAGGAAAAAGCTAGTTATAACCAGGATGAGCTTGTGATACAGTCCATTACTTTAGTATTCCTTATCACATTACGCGTGTGCTTTATGAAACTCGTACGGAAATATTTCGCTGAAATGAGCATGAATAATCTCTGAGAGACATTGCATTTTCTCTGTAAAAACTCTGACAAACGGTGAAATTTTGATGAAAAATCTAATAAATTTTGAACATTCCGTACAGACTTTTTTCAGATTTTTTCCAAAGTTTATAACAGTTCTCCATTCTTCTTTTTAGACAAATAAAAACGGAATTGCACTCTGAAAAAATTCTGAAAAAACTCCAATAAATTTCCAACATTTCTCTGATTATTGAAAAAAAAATTTCAATTTTCAAGCACTTTTCCACATATGATATTCGGATGTAGCATATGAATCTACTGATGAAATATATAAATTTTTCAAACGTCAGGAATTTATCTGAGTTCAATTAGAATTTTCCCAACCGCAATTCCGTTTCTATTCCTCTGAAAGAAGAATAAAAAAACCATGATGAAGTCTGAAAAAAGTACGTACAAAACATTCCAAATGTATTAGATTTTTCATTAAAATTTCAGAATGTCTCAGAGTTTCTGCAAACAAAATGCGAGATTTTTCAGAGTTTATTCATAGTTATCTGAACGAAATATTTCCGAGTTCAGCCGAAGACAGTCGAGGATTACCGGAATGTACTTGGGTGTCTTATCCCAAGTATGAGAGGGCTGAACTCGAGCTATTTACAACGAAAGAAACTCCCCAAGTACATACGATGTTGTTGCGTTGTATTGCGAGCCGTTCTCGGGCTCTTTTACAACCAAAAATCCGCGTGAAGTACTTGACGATCTTCCTTCGTTGTATTTCCAAAAATTTCGTCACCTTTTCGAAGCGATTTACAAATCCTCTGTTACTTACGACATTTTCTATCATAATTGCTTCATATTTTTTCTGTTTTTTATCGCTATTATTCCGGAAGTATTTGTCATTTCGAATTTTTGCAAATACCATAAAATAGAGGATTTTCTGAAGAATCCAATGATATAAAAAACTCATTTTCGTCAAAAATGCGACTCAACAAGGTTTTTCCGTTGTACGGCAGAATAGTATCCAAGTGGAAAAATTAATATATGCATTATATATAGGTTTGAAAACTTTTCTATTCAGGTATTTTCACACTGAAAAAAAAAGATTGTGCAGGGCACAATAATATAGTTGGTTCAACCGTAGAATAACGCTGGATATATCCAACTGAATCTCACTGTTGACTCAACTACATGCAGTTGAATCAACTGCGATTTCTATCAATTTGACAATTTATTCGTTAACTTGACTATGGTATTCATTTGTTTTGAAGAAAACCCCTAACAACAAAATGGCTGATCACCATCAGGGATCACAGTATGTTTTCATGAAGTTTCCTCAAGTCCATATCGGCTCCCATGTTTGTTGCAGGGTTCAGAGTTTGTTCCATGCCAAATAAAATGTTATGGTGAACATTTTTCCATACCAAGCAACCATAACAAAATTATTACAGAAAGTGCACATCGAATTATTGAAATCCTATTATGAACATGAAAATCATACACCTATCTAGAGAAAAGGAAGGCACAGCAGCTTTCCTTTCAGAATTGAAGAAAAATGTTTATATTTATGTTATGCTGATACTCAAAACAGAATTCCGAACAGATGCCTCACGAAAATTTCAAAATTTTCCGGGAGATTCGGCGATCCTCTATTATAAGAAATTTCCCGTAATTGTCACAATATTGTTGCATTAATGAATTGAAGAAATATCTTTCATACGACTCTATATCTAAGTTCACCCTTTGCATAAATGGATACGTACTGAGTGGTTACCATCCAAGAGTTAAATTAGAAACGCTGTGTTTTTTGTGCTTCAGAAGGTATAAGGATATGAATAGAATACCAATTCTAGTGTATGGAATCCTTAACATCTGAATAATCATAACATGGATAGGAAGAAATGAAAATTTTGATTCCCTTTAAATAATAATTGTAAAATTGCTAAGAAAGTATGGTACGCAAAGGATTAGATATGGATTCGATCCAACCCGATCTCCAATTGACGCAGATGGAAGTAAATATACAGAGATATCATTATATCTGATGAGATCTAGCTACAATCAATGTCTAATTCAGGTATAGGTTAATGCATGAATTATATCCAATTTTTTTCCCCAAACATATTTATATAGACAAAAATATATAACAAGTATCTATCGAAGTGATGAATTCGTAAGTTCATAATTATTTTGCAATTATTATTCAACTGTCTTCCTCACCCACATAGCACAACAGTTAAGAAAGAGTTCTCAATGTGTTCATTTTGAGATCTTATACTTTCAATGAATTCATCATGAACTCTTTCTAAACTGATGTGCTGTGTAGTTGCAATCTTTGTGTACATGGATCTTAAAATAAAAAACTCTTTGAAATGTATTATCTTCATTGCATAACGGTACGAATCAAGTTTAGATACGTCATCGCTGTTTTCAGCACCTAGAAAAAATGAGATAATTTGATTTGATTTTCCAAATCAACTGAATTACTTACGATCTAAGCAAACTTCACTTACACTGCCGAACGTATGTAGAGATAATGTCACAAATTTTCCGGCTGGCAAATGGTTGGAGAATTTTACCATTGTCATCATCATTATCAAATTCTTCGCTTGTCTGCTTGAGAGCAGGTACCAATTTATCATATATACATCTTCGCAAACTCTGCAGCACTGAAAAAAAAATATATAAGAGCTCGTGATCCATGATACACAGCTCAAAACAGTGTACCATAACAGATACCCCTAGTGAAAATGGAAGCGCGAAGGAAGCGTTAACGAAACGTATGTGAAACGTATATAAGCGTATCGTTGGTGGATTTTCAAATTCTTCCCGAAAGAATGATTCATCATTATAGCGTTTAAAGGCATAATTTTTGGGTCGACGAGGACTTCCTCTCGGTTAGCTGGCGTTCCGTCATTTAAACCATTTTTCTTGCTTCTTCCCAGACAACATTGAGAGTTCTAAAAGAATCCGCAAAGAATTCTCGGATGTTCGAAAGAATTCTTCAGGAGCACCAAAAGTGATCGGCGGAATTCTGGTAGAATATATTCAGAACTCTGAAATGTCCAACCAATAGAGCATTCTTGGTGTTCTTTTTCCATCACATTAGAATTAATTATGAACTCACTAGAGAATTCTTTGAGAACATTGAAAGTATAAATGAAAAGAAGGACTCCTTTGATAAAAGGGGTTATTTTGAATTTCAAATGTATCTGTTAATTGGAAGTTTCATAAATTGGATAACATAAAATTAGTTTACATTGGGTACATTGAAATCAATAAACAGTTTTATCCAAGTATATATGGTAAATGATTCTTTATTCGTTTGTTCTGAAATATTTTTTCCTGCCTGCACATAAGAAGAATTTATATCTGACATTGGAATTTGAGAGAATTCAACGTACATTCTGATGTATAAGAATTTAGTTTCGAATTTGGACACATTTTTGTTTCAAAATTATTCTTCAAAGAAATGTAATTGCAATCCCTGCAAAACTATCGTCACTTTTAGATGTCATTTATTTTCGAAATATTAATATTTTAAATAACACGAATCTCTATAGAGAACATTTCAGTATCTTTCAGTATACTGATGAAATCACCCCCCGGAACGTTTCATTTGAAGTTTTTTAATATTTATTCAATTTTTCGTATTTATAAAGATTATTTATTACAATTCTTCATACAAGCATGAATATTAGCGTGATAAGAGAATACACAAAAAGATATCAGAATGTTATCAGATGCGTCGATTTCTGAGGAAAATAAGAGATTCCTAGAATGTTATCCAAACGAACTCTTTAAGAGGATTTTTTTCTGAGATCTCAGAAAAATGATACCATTCAGATATCAATATGATAACATTGACAGAGCTCTTCCTCTCATAAGTGTTCACTGGGTAGAATACTGATGTTCCCCGTTAACACAGACATGTGTTTTATTTGAATTAACAAACATGCCATGTCCTGATTCGAGACGTATCTTTCACGGCAATTTTTGCAGTGACTTTCTCAAGGTTTCCGTTGAGATAGGTGTTGAAAAACCAAAATCCCCACAATCCTATCATGCATATCAATATACTTATAAATACACCTACACACGTGTATATTCACGTGGATATATATATGTATATATATATCTATATCTATATGAGGAACTCTCTGTCAATTCAGTCACTCCCACCCACATCGTAATTTTCGAGATATCGAAGATTTCTAGGGCTCAAAATTTTCTTTGAAGTGGCTCCTTTTCAATGCCGTATGGTCCCTTTTTGAAATTCGTAATGCTTGCCCCAATGTAGCGGCCAAAACGAAAAAAATACCAGGAAAGTTGAAAAATTTGAAAATAAGATTCCAAAATTTTGTTATTTACTTTGTAAAATTTCATTCGCGACTTTTGGAAACTTCATATTTGTGTTTATGATTTGTTAAGTATTGATAATTTTTCATTGTTTTTCGAGCAATATTCAAGAGAAATCTGAACCGTTTTATGTTTATCACGAACTTAAGAAAAATTCTTAGATTTTAAGAAATATTCTCAGATTTTAAGAAATATTCTCCAATTTTCTATTAAAGATTACTATCTTTTCGAGCTTCATTTTTCTCCGTGTACTGTCAAATTTCAAGCTACCGAAGCTATCAAAATTGGCAAGAAGTCGGCATAATAACATCATTTTACATAAGGGCCTATATAACATTTAAAACCGTAAGTTCATAATTATTTTGCAATTATTATTCAACTGTCTTCCTCACCCACATAGCACAACAGTTAAGAAAGAGTTCTCAATGTGTTCATTTTGAGATCTTATACTTTCAATGAATTCATCATGAACTCTTTCTAAACTGATGTGCTGTGTAGTTGCAATCTTTGTGTACATGGATCTTAAAATAAAAAACTCTTTGAAATGTATTATCTTCATTGCATAACGGTACGAATCAAGTTTAGATACGTCATCGCTGTTTTCAGCACCTAGAAAAAATGAGATAATTTGATTTGATTTTCCAAATCAACTGAATTACTTACGATCTAAGCAAACTTCACTTACACTGCCGAACGTATGTAGAGATAATGTCACAAATTTTCCGGCTGGCAAATGGTTGGAGAATTTTACCATTGTCATCATCATTATCAAATTCTTCGCTTGTCTGCTTGAGAGCAGGTACCAATTTATCATATATACATCTTCGCAAACTCTGCAGCACTGAAAAAAAAATATATAAGAGCTCGTGATCCATGATACACAGCTCAAAACAGTGTACCATAACAGATACCCCTAGTGAAAATGGAAGCGCGAAGGAAGCGTTAACGAAACGTATGTGAAACGTATATAAGCGTATCGTTGGTGGATTTTCAAATTCTTCCCGAAAGAATGATTCATCATTATAGCGTTTAAAGGCATAATTTTTGGGTCGACGAGGACTTCCTCTCGGTTAGCTGGCGTTCCGTCATTTAAACCATTTTTCTTGCTTCTTCCCAGACAACATTGAGAGTTCTAAAAGAATCCGCAAAGAATTCTCGGATGTTCGAAAGAATTCTTCAGGAGCACCAAAAGTGATCGGCGGAATTCTGGTAGAATATATTCAGAACTCTGAAATGTCCAACCAATAGAGCATTCTTGGTGTTCTTTTTCCATCACATTAGAATTAATTATGAACTCACTAGAGAATTCTTTGAGAACATTGAAAGTATAAATGAAAAGAAGGACTCCTTTGATAAAAGGGGTTATTTTGAATTTCAAATGTATCTGTTAATTGGAAGTTTCATAAATTGGATAACATAAAATTAGTTTACATTGGGTACATTGAAATCAATAAACAGTTTTATCCAAGTATATATGGTAAATGATTCTTTATTCGTTTGTTCTGAAATATTTTTTCCTGCCTGCACATAAGAAGAATTTATATCTGACATTGGAATTTGAGAGAATTCAACGTACATTCTGATGTATAAGAATTTAGTTTCGAATTTGGACACATTTTTGTTTCAAAATTATTCTTCAAAGAAATGTAATTGCAATCCCTGCAAAACTATCGTCACTTTTAGATGTCATTTATTTTCGAAATATTAATATTTTAAATAACACGAATCTCTATAGAGAACATTTCAGTATCTTTCAGTATACTGATGAAATCACCCCCCGGAACGTTTCATTTGAAGTTTTTTAATATTTATTCAATTTTTCGTATTTATAAAGATTATTTATTACAATTCTTCATACAAGCATGAATATTAGCGTGATAAGAGAACATAAATTACTTGAATTTTAGGGTGAAAAAAAGAGATTCCAAAAAGATATTTAAAACTTCCGCCAATAAGTTGGTTTAGCATGTACGAATTGACAAACATATGATCTTATTAGCGCTATCTACATTTTCAACGAATCCGCAAATAATTCTGTCGGATTGAATAGAGAACACCGCACCAGTGATCCCAGATGAGCTCCGAACTGAGGGGAAGAGTATCCCCCACCACTATGCCATATATACATGTAACGTATGTGTTGGTGCACCACTACATATGTTCGTAAATATATGGCATAGTGGTGGGAGATACTCTTCCCCTCAGTTCGGAGCTCATCTGGGATCACTGCACCGCACGAGTCAATACCAAGACATGACATTTGAGAGTTCTTAAATCGCATTTTAAGAGTTATTTTCGAACATTTTACAAACTCCTTAAATCATTCAGGAGAATTCTCTGAGAACCCCATACGTTCTAAATAAATTCTGAAAGAATTCAATGCTGAGAGTTCTTGAGAAGTTCATGTTAAGAACTCATATGGCATTCTTCCGAAACTGTCTTGCTGTCTGGGTTATAAGTACTATTCTTTTGAAAATTCACTCTTGAAAAGCGGAAATACTGCAAATCCTATAAGAGTGGGAATGCACTCTTTAAGAGCAAATTTCCACTCAATGAAAGTGGATTTTCACTTTATTGAAGTTAGCATTTCACTCTTGTCAATGGATGGGATTTCACTCTTCATAGCGAGTTAGAATTTCATTCTTTCAAAGTAGAATCCCACCCTGGTAGGACTTGCAGTATTTTCACTCTTTAAGATTGAATTTTTCAATCCAAAAAATCCAGAGAATGCATATTTACAATATGTTAATGTTAATTACCTGCTCCAATAAAATTTCACCAGTATAACAAAGTGCGAAGAGATTCACAATTTGTGCGGTGATTAACGTACAGTAAGTCAATGATCCTATAAAATCGCTATCTTCCCATCGCTGAAACCATATGGAATTGTATTATTAATATACAAGGAAGTAATTTTTATTGGATATTAATAGTGCAACACGGACAGAGTGAAGTGAATAGGTACTGGGTAAACTCATCAATAAATGGACGGCTAAGCTTTTCCAAACTTCTATAAAAGTTTCATGCAGAGAAAGCTATTTTGTCATGCCTACAAAAACATTTTGTTATTATATATCCAAAATTCGGGTGCGTTAAGTGAATCATTTTACCAAATCACATTTGATTCTTCGAACTGAAAGTGATTTGGTAGAATCCTTTTGGTTGACATGACCAAATTTTGGTTTAACCCACTAAATTGTTAGTTCCGTCAATTACAAATTTTTGTTGGGCATCAATCAAATTTTTTTTCTCAGTGCATGTTACAAGACTTATATTCTAAATTGAAATGAGGGGTTTTATACATCCCGTACAGTACTACCACCGATCACCGGACATTTCTCCGTCGCTTCTACGTCGTTTCTCCGTTCCTCCACCTTGTATCCATGTCTCCCTTTAATTCACGTTGCCTCCCGAAGATACGACGTGGAAGCGGTGGGTCTGCTGTTAGGGGTGGAAATTCATACAAAATCCAAAAAACATAATTCGAATTGATAACAAATACTTCATCCATTGAAAAAAACTACAAAATTGTGGAAGAAGCTCATAACCCCAAAAAATCGACGATACAGTGAGAAGACGAATTACTGACTAATAGATGGAATCTAACAAACTGTTTTCACATAATGATAGAGATGTGTACTTTTCAAAGGAACAAAAATTACAACCCTTTTATGTTCCAATCTTTTTATAATAATCAAATAAAACATTTTCCTTCCACCTATTTGAACGTGTCCATTAATTGGTCAGTTCACCCTACTGAACTCTTTTGATCAATTTGATGAGATCAACGATGTCATCAGTAAATTGTTAGGGGATCTTTCTATGAAACGAAATTTGTCAGCAAACACAAAAGATTCTCAAACATCACAATAGTTCCTACGCGGAGAGAAAACATAAACTCTAGAAGCATGAATTTCACACTTTAACGGTTATGCCATAAGGTGCATTCGTTCGCATAAGGCCATGTTCAGAAGGCTGGGACTTATGCCTACACGGAGAAAAAAACACAAGCACTAGAGGCATGACGCACTTCACGCCTTTAAGCATTTTCCATAACAAAAACTGTTCAAACTCAGGGAGAAATTTTCTCATCTAAACATCCGAATTCATAGATATGTTTCTTCTAGACTTCATATGCGTCAGTACAGTTCCAAAGGATTATCCTTGAAAATTTCAGATTTCTTAATGCAATCAGTCTCGAGTAATTTCATAAAAAAGGAAAAAGCAATTTCTAAGAGCAAACCCACCGCTTCCACGTTGCATCTCCGTGGAGGTGACGTGCATAAAAGGGAGACGTGGATACAAGGTGAAGGAAAGGAGGAGCAACGGAGAAATGTTCGGCGATCGGTGCAAGTGCTGTACGGGATCAACCCGTGTGGAAATTTTTCCGGGCGTCCTGTATTGAATATGGGCCCCGTATGGGCTTATATCGGGTATCCAAATTTAGGATGCCCTATCCTTAGCCACTATTGGGCCTAATCGGGTTGCTGATATTCAGCCTGATTCCATCTTATATCATACCCATATAAGGCCCATATGGGGCCAAGCTATATTACCATTGTTTTTCCATGTTTGGAGAGTCTAGGCACACGAACTACAGCCTGCATAGGGTCTTGCCAGGCTTCCTGTACTCTCCCGAAGATCCTAATTTAGGCATATCTGTACACAACCCACGTGGCGCCGAGCTGCATTTCCAACGTTTCCCCCCTTTCTAAAATCTCAATGCACCCAACTACAGCCTGCGTAGGGCCTTGCCCTTATGTTGATTCTGTTCTTAAAAATTCGAAAAAAAATTTTTTTTCTGAAATTAAAAATTTGGGCTCTGTACGGACCTAAATTAGGTCTCAAAGAATTATCCCTGGAAATTTCAGATTTTTTTATGAATCCAGTTTCGAGTATTTTAGTGCAAGAAAATGTGCTCCGATGGTAACTCTGGTATCCTCTCAAGTATCAACCTACGTTAAAAACAAATTTCTTATGTGCCTGTTCCCCTAATTATAACACTGATGTGTGGCAGTATACATTACATGTCAGTGTGAATACACGTATAGCAATATATAAAAAACTTTTTCTTTAACAAAAAGTGTTGAAATGCAGAGTCATCAATTTTTTGCGATATATGCACACAAAAAAATATTTCATCCATGATTACTGTGTTCACACTATCGATGAACGATGTCAAAAAATCGAAAAAAACATGACTGTATGGTTAATTGCAACACATGATGAGGCTGTTCTGTTTTTTGATACAGTCCGATAATGTATGAACAAAGTAATGTTAGGTGCAATACCTGAGTAGAAATTGAAATCGGCCCATTTCAGGCCCTGTCCAGGCTCAAGTCGGAGTGGTCTAGGTACAGATAGGACTTTGGATAGCCCAATTTTCAATCGAGGATGTTTCCACCTGGGATTCTCTTGCAATATTTATTCAATTTGATGATATTCGCAACAATTTATTATCATTTCAAGGGTCCTAGTTTCAGCGCCTGCATTGGCTTCATCATGGGTGTCTTATATAGACCCAAGTTGAAAATTCTATGCATGCCCTGAAAATGAGTGCGTGATAATCCTGTCTAGGCCCCATAAGGGTAACCAAAACAGGGCCTGAAATAAAATGAGGATACCTAGTTTGGCCCAAACTGCCGTCAAGAACTAATTTCCACACGGGAAACCTGTACTGATGGTAACCTTGTATTTTTTGATTGCAATCAACGTGTCTCACCAGGATCAATAGATATCCGTTGAAACAAATGGCCGAGGCGCTAAACGAAAATTGCAAAAAGCGTATTTCACTCAAGAGGCTCCCCGTTTGCGCAATGAAACTGTACAAATAAAGCGTGTTAAAATTCAACTTTAATTATATGTTTTTTAGTGTCGCTTAAATTTTCATTCAATTTTCATTAGATTCTTTTAAATTTTATTTGAGTAAATTAAAGACCAACTGTACATAATCTTTGTAAAAAGTCTCTGAATACTATACTAAATCTCTGAATAGTATACTATTTCTGATAATTTCTGATTTCTAAACTGATGTCTTATTTCAAGATATTCTTGCAGTCACTCCTCAAATATTCCGAAATGTTACTATAATCATATTCAAAACACAAAAATACGTCTAAGTGGAGAACAGGAACAATGTATTTTAAATGTATGTTGTACCATTTTGGAACAGAACTACAGCGAGATTCAAATCAACCGTATGATCAGAAAGCATCGATATGATCCATTTTTTCGAGTTAAATGTGATAAATCACACTTCTGACATTTTACTTGAAAACAGACATATATTTAAATGTCAGTGTTACGGAGTACCCAGTGAACAATACGCTATCATCCGGAGCTC
The DNA here is from genome assembly GCA_018340375.1 of Gonatopus flavifemur. Lineage (NCBI taxonomy): Eukaryota > Metazoa > Arthropoda > Insecta > Hymenoptera > Dryinidae > Gonatopus > Gonatopus flavifemur. The sequence goes on along the minus strand of JAFFJZ010000003.1, from coordinate 40,852,438 downwards.
TTAAAGATCTCCTAAATATTTGTAAGAGGTCAGATAGACCTTTCAGAAGGTTCACAAAAAGATATCAGAATGTTATCAGATGCGTCGATTTCTGAGGAAAATAAGAGATTCCTAGAATGTTATCCAAACGAACTCTTTAAGAGGATTTTTTTCTGAGATCTCAGAAAAATGATACCATTCAGATATCAATATGATAACATTGACAGAGCTCTTCCTCTCATAAGTGTTCACTGGGTAGAATACTGATGTTCCCCGTTAACACAGACATGTGTTTTATTTGAATTAACAAACATGCCATGTCCTGATTCGAGACGTATCTTTCACGGCAATTTTTGCAGTGACTTTCTCAAGGTTTCCGTTGAGATAGGTGTTGAAAAACCAAAATCCCCACAATCCTATCATGCATATCAATATACTTATAAATACACCTACACACGTGTATATTCACGTGGATATATATATGTATATATATATCTATATCTATATGAGGAACTCTCTGTCAATTCAGTCACTCCCACCCACATCGTAATTTTCGAGATATCGAAGATTTCTAGGGCTCAAAATTTTCTTTGAAGTGGCTCCTTTTCAATGCCGTATGGTCCCTTTTTGAAATTCGTAATGCTTGCCCCAATGTAGCGGCCAAAACGAAAAAAATACCAGGAAAGTTGAAAAATTTGAAAATAAGATTCCAAAATTTTGTTATTTACTTTGTAAAATTTCATTCGCGACTTTTGGAAACTTCATATTTGTGTTTATGATTTGTTAAGTATTGATAATTTTTCATTGTTTTTCGAGCAATATTCAAGAGAAATCTGAACCGTTTTATGTTTATCACGAACTTAAGAAAAATTCTTAGATTTTAAGAAATATTCTCAGATTTTAAGAAATATTCTCCAATTTTCTATTAAAGATTACTATCTTTTCGAGCTTCATTTTTCTCCGTGTACTGTCAAATTTCAAGCTACCGAAGCTATCAAAATTGGCAAGAAGTCGGCATAATAACATCATTTTACATAAGGGCCTATATAACATTTAAAACCGTGTCAGTACTGTTCGTTCGTATGCGCCGACTATGGTAGAATTCTAGCATTCCAACCTTGTCCAAACGGTATTGATTTAAAACTGGGCCAAGACTGTCTGCACTGAGAAAAAAGATAGTGGAGTCAACCGCATATGAGTTTGGATACGGCGAATCTCGTCACGCGGTTGACTCAATTGAATAAAGATTGAAATTACCGAATGAGCATTTCCTTCAATCGATATTCAGTTGAGTCAACCACGCGGCGAGATTCGCGGTATCCAAACTCATAATACGGTTGGCTCTACTATTTTTTTTCAGTGTGTACACTGAAATCAATGCCGTTTGAAATTCATTGAATAGTTCGTGCCAATTGGAAAATAATAATGACCCTGGATAGGAACAATTGTTCCCGCCAAAGTTTGGCAAATATAACCTTGCCAATATCAGGCCATTTGCACTGAGAGAAGAGCAATGTGGAAGTTCAGTAAATAGTATTAAATTTGATCGATGAATCTGAATATTACTGAACTTTCAACGATGTTTCGTTGAATTTCAGGAAACATTGCTGAAATTTTGCTTCACATTACTCAGTGTTCTACAATCGTTATCATATGATATAATATTCACGACCAAATTTGCTGTGTGTCACTCAATTCCTGAACGTTTAGTAATTGAGTGATACACAGCAAATTTGGTCATGAATATCGCATTATATAACAACGATTGAGGAACACTGAGTAATATAAAGCAATATTTCAGTAATCCTTCTTGAAATTTCATTAAACATCGCTGAAAGTTCTGTAGTATTTAGATTTATCGAACAAGTATATCACTATTCACCGAACTTCTGAATCGCTCTTCTCTCCGTGTGTCGACTTTGGCAATTTCCACACGGTTGATTACGAATCGGTTGTCAGCATTTCCAAATTTCAAATGGCGGATCCAATATGCTGGACCGAACTTCTCAAATTCACCGGTGTTTCTTTGAACTCCGTTCTCTGAGGCTTTTGGGGTGGCTGCCCTGGTGGAAATATTTCTCCGATTTTTTCCGAATTTTCCTCTGTTTTTTTCCGATTTTTTTCGGGAATTTCTCTGAATTTTATACCAAATTGAGACGTTTCTCCGAAACACTTCGCTCATAGTCACTTCTCCGAATTGGAAGATTCAGATTTTTCCCGAATTTCTACTCGAAAGATCACATTTTTCTCCGAATTATTCATTTGTCCTACGTAATTTATTTCGTGATCAAAATATTTCTCCAATCTTTTCCGACTAACTCCGAAATTTTCTCCGATTTATCCAGATTTCCTCCAAATTTCATATTGAATTCACGAATTTCTCCGAAATCCTCCGCCTCAAATGATTTTTCTGAATCAAAAGTTCAGATTTTCTCCGAATTCTTTCTGAAATGATTATAGTATTCTTCGAATTGTTCATATTCTTATCATAATTCATTCCATAATCAGCATATTTTTCCGAATTTCTCCGAATTTCTCCGAACTAGTCCTGAGGGAGGATGGGAACTGTTCTACTTAACCTTCGACAATCCCCCCGATTCCCTCTGAAAATTCTCCAATGTATAGAAATTTGAATATAGATAAAGTTCGGAGAACTTCGGAGAGGCAGGTCCTTTCCACCTTTTTTCGTAGCCATTCGAAAACAATCGGAATAATCCATCACGCGTGCGAATGTTGGTGAGTGATCCAAATTCCTCTGAATTTTCTTGAAAAATACATGTCAATAAATCTTCAAACATATCAGATTTCCTCCGAATTTTCCCTCAGTCTGACAACAAATCATGCCTAGAAATCCACTAAACCCTCTATTTGTTACATGTTTTCGAAGGAATTCGGAGAAAATCGGAATGCTCGGATCGATTCAAGAATTCAAGTAATTTATATGACCTTCTCTAAATTGCTTCTAAGAAGATGTGGAAATAGTTGCATTCAATTTCTGAAAATTTCCCGGATTCTCTGCGAACATTCCCTAATATATATTGAACACACACGGAGAGAAATTCGGAGATATTAAATCAACGAACTCAACATGATTTTGCATCTCGCAACTGACGTGGAGCAAAATCAACCGATTGGTGATTTTCTATCACGAACTGTATGCTTTTCGCGCACCGAAATGCTTGATTTTGAATCTTCAACTTCACAGTGAAATAATATCACGGGATTCGAGATTTATGCTCTCCGATGTTGTGATGTTTTTTCACGCCGTTCGAGATACAAAATCATCTAATTTCGAGATGAAAAATCACACGAAGCTCAGTGATTCAATATCTCCAAATTTCTCTCCGTGCATATATGGATGAAATTCGGAGAAATTCGAAGGAAATCGGTATGATTTATTTTCAAAATTTAGTGAGAAAGTGTTCAACTTTTGACAAAAAATCACGAATTCTTTCGAATATGTTGCATTCGAAACATTCCAAACTTCTCGATTCCCTTTTTCTGATTAGCGGAGAAATTCGGACCATTTAGGAGGAAATATGAACATTTCGTCAAAAAACGGAGATTTGCAAATATTTTTCATAACGTTTTCTCCGAATTCCTCCGAAACTTTCAAAAATGAGGAATTCGGAGAAAAATTTCCACCAGGGTGATTACAAAGCCGTTATCTTCGTATACATTTGTACACATTCACCATTCAGTGCACATCCACCACATTGGATTGGACAATTTGCATTTTTAAATTTTCACACCTGATTCGTGATCATTGGGACCGGATTAAACGGTCTCATGTAATCCTGTCTCATGTAATTCTGTCCTCAGTCGTTATTGAAACTAATTTGATCCAATAGGAAGAAAAAAATCCATGAGGAAATTCTTGATCATGCATATAATCTGTTCTCTAGCAATCAGCGACCTGAAATACTCTTGAGCACTTCCTTTAGAGGGAACACGATGAATTTTGGATTTCCGTTAACCATACTACATCCGCTATCTTGGATTCTGGAATTCAACAGCAAATTCGTAATCTAGGATTCGACAAACCCCTGTGTACCGATTTTGAAGAGAGTTCGTTGAATTTTCGGATTTTTGCCCGCCACTTTGGAGCCATCATCTTGAATTTTAGAATTTTGACAGATGATTCGTAATCAGCAACATTCCCATACGACACACGAATTCCCACGAAGAGTTCCCGTTATGCTGATCAATATGTATTCATTAGGAATATTTTGAATTCAAAATGAACTCTTAATGAACAACTTGATGTTCAGAAAGAACTCATATCGAGATTTCATAATGAATTGTCCGGGAAGTCAATACGTTTTCATTTTGAATTCATTGAGTTCTTATTGAATTCATGATTGGTCGCATAATAGGAACTATTCAAGAAATCTTTGAGAAGGCTTTATGAATTTGAATTGATCTTTGGTGCTGGCTGGGTTAAGAACCGCTAGCTGCCCAATTTGGAGGAAATTCGATGAATTTCTGGAATTTTTGTCCGCCCTATTGGATCCTCCATTTTGCAGTTGAGAAATTTGGTTCCAGACCCGCAATCACCAGGATAAACACTCTCCGATATCAAATTTCACCAGAATCTGGAGAATTTTTAATCTCTCAACTACCATATTTGGATCCGCCCCCTTGACTTTTGCAAATCTTCATTCCAATTGAGCGACTGGATCGTAAAACTCGCCGAGCGCTCGAACACGTTTCAGCATCTGATCCAGGAGCCCAATAGAACGAGGAAAAAAAAATTCTTCAGAATAGAAAATAAAAAATATAGCCTGTGAGAACTCATCGGCATACACATTTTTTTTATGGAAAATTTTTTTCTATCACCACTAGTTTCCGAGATAAAAATTAAAAAGTGAAAATTTCCATTTCTTCAAAATCAATAGAATTCAAATTATATTTTCCGATTACTCAGCAAGAAGGCAATTGAATTGAAGAATGGGTTGAAATTGGGTATATAGTTGCAGTGATGATGACCAAATACAAATGGTGAGTTGAAATTGTCAAAAGATTACAGCACCTAATGCATATTTAATAATAAACAATTATTGTTGAGAACATGCGCTTGCGAGTTTCCACGGAAAAAAGTGTCGAGGGAATTTTCAATTAGGAAGAACTCAAAGCGACACAGTTGGTCGTCAATATTCGAAGAAGTTTCCCTAAAATTTTCAGATCATTCAAGTGAAAATTGTGGAAAATATTCAACAATGTTTACGATGCCGCGAAACACTTATGAACCATCGCGCATATAGCATCGTGTTTTGTGGTTGAATAGCATTGCCGTAACGGTAAAAGAGACGCGTCATTGTAAACAAAGTTCAATATTTCCCTTATTTTTCACTCGATTAGTCTGAAAATTTCAGGAAAACTTCTTCGAATATTAACGAACAACTTTGTCGCTTTGAGTTTTTCCAAATCCAAAATTTCCTCGACACTTTTTCCCGTGGAAACTCGCAAGCGCGTGTTCTCAACGGCATATATTTGTTATTAAATATGCTATGGATGATGAAATCTTTTGACAATTTCAACTGACTAGTTGTATTCGGGGATCATTACTGAATCCATATGCGAAATTCCAACACATTCCAATGACTTCTCGTCGAGTAATCGCCAAACATAAATTGAATTCTATTGATTTTGAAGAAACAAAAGTTTTCAGATTTTAATTTTCATCTCTGAAACTAGTGATGACAGAAAGAAATTTTCCGTAAGAAAGATGTGTATTTCGATGAGTTCTCATAGGCTATATTTTTTATTTTTTATTGTGACGTTTTTTTTCCTCGATCTATTGGGCTCCTGGATCAGATACCGAGACGTGTTCGAGCGCTCGACGAGTTTTACGATCCGGCCGCTCAATTCTTATTCAGTATGTTTGGGAAAGTCTTAAATATCGTTTCGTCCAATAAAGTCGTTTGTCTTGCACTTTTTACTCCATTTATCGGTCATATCTATTACCTTTCGTGGCATTTTTTTCGTTCTGGCCGCCATATTAGGGCATCCATTAATAATTTCAAAAAGGACCATATAGCATTGAAAAAGAGCCACTTCAGAGAAAATTTTGAGCCCTAGAAATCCACGCTATTTTAAAAATTACGACGTGGGCGGGGGTGGCTGAACTGACAGAAAATGCCCCATATATATGTATATACGAGGGTGGATTGATAAGTTTCCGGCCTGACCAAGAAAAACAACGTTTTTAAGAATTTTTTTTTTTTATTTCTCAACATAATCTCCTCCAAGGCTGATACATTTCTCATAGCGGTGTTCTAGTCTAGTAATGCCATCTCTATAGACTGATTCGTCAAGCTCCTCAAAATACCCATTTACAGCTTCGATTACTTCTTCATTGTCCGCAAATCTCTTACCGCCAAGCCATTTTTTGAGGTTAGGAAACAGATAATAGTCACTCGGGGCTAGGTCTGGAGAGTAGGGAGGGTGCGGCATTAATTCAAACTTCAGATCGTTGATTTTAGCCATCGCAACGATTGACGTGTGCGCTGGTGCGTTATCGTGATGAAACAAGATTTTTTTCTTCGCCAGATGAGGTCGTTTAATTTTCACTTCGTGGCTCAAACGTTGCAATAAGTCTGCGTAGTATTGACCAGTGATAGTTTTACCCTTTTCAAGGTAATCAATGTATATAATACCTCTTGCATCCCAAAAAACAGTAGCCATAAGCTTGTTCGCCGAAAAAATTGTTTTTGCTTTCTTTGGAGTTGGTTCCCCTGGTCCAATCCACTGTTTAGACTGTTCTTTGGTTTCAGGAGTGTAGTGGTGGACCCAAGTTTCGTCAACGGTTACGAATCGACGCAAAAATTCGCTTGGATTACGCTTATACAACGCCAAATTGGCGGTAGAAATGTTCTTTCGAATCAATTTTTGGTCGACTGTTAGCAAACGCGGCACCCATCTTGCACAGAGCTTTTCCATATACAAATGTTGTTGCAAAATATTTTGTACACGTTCATATGACATCTTACAGGTCTCAGCTATCTCACGAACTTTTAATCTGCGATCTTTCAGCACTATTTGATGGATTTTTTCGATCATATCTGGAGTTGTGACCTCAATGGGGCGTCCTGAGCGAGGCTCATCAGAGGTGCTCACACGACCCTTTTTAAATTCGGAAACCCACTGCTTAACGGTTGAATATGATGGGGAGGATGTCCCCAGTGTTGAGTCCATCTCTTCTTTAATTTCCTTCGGCGTTAACCCCTTCAAATAAAAGTATTTGATGACAGCACGATTTTCCAGCTTTTCCATTTTTACGAAAAACACAGAGGCGTCTTGGTCATCGTGCTCTCAAAACTAAACTAACATGGCGATCGGACTGAAACTATAGCTACAAGCTATCTAAGGATGGTACTATAGAACGCCACCTCAAGGTAGGCCTAGTGGTGCCATCTCTTGGTCAGGCTGGAAACTTATCAATCCACCCTCGTACCTATATGTATGAGACGATAGTGGGGGGTACTGTTCCCCTTAACAGCGGGGTCAATTTGACAACTCTCATGTACTGATAAAAATACTCTGCCAATAGATAAGCACAAAGATCCCTCAATTCATTCCGAATTGAAAAACGATTGCAATTTTGAGAAGGAATCTTTCCATCTAAACATCATAGAACGATCGCTAAAGGATAATGTAAGTTTCATTATAATCGATGATAATAAGAAAATGAGATATATGGGGAGGCAAAAAGTACTATTTCACTTTCTAAAATATGTGAACTTGGTGCAAAAATTCTTTCACAAAAGGGATCAGAACCAGCTGAAAATTGAAAATCAGGAAATTACCAATTCAAATTCGTATGTAGTCATTGAAGATTTTTCGGATTACATTAACTAGATGCAAATTTGTGGTAAATTTTTCACAAACATCTACAACGAAGCCTTACTTGAGAACCCGTATGTGATGTTTGACCACCTGAGCGAATGCCGTCCTCTCCATTTTTTCATCATATTTTCGGTTGTTGGAACATTTTTCAGAATATTTACTCACGAGTGATTCGAGTGAATACGGTATAATTCTCAATTGACCACAGGCGTGAGTAACAAAAGTGAGGTTTAAACTTACCGAACCGATAGTTACGGATAAAGACATGTAAGAACCAAGATAGTGCAAAAACGACACCATCTCTACATATGGACTGTCACGCGGATCCATCAAACCTCGATGAATTGGGAGGGGAAGAGCCCTGACAGTGACGTTATTAACTATTTCCGTTGGTTTTGTCAGTAGCGGCATGAGAATTGAGAAAAGCAAACCAGTGCTGTATAAAAAAAACGCTTGGATTTGCGTTAAAAAACGTCCAATTTTAACGCTTTTCAACATAACTTCTGTATACCAGATTTGTTTCTTGCCCGATCTCCAATCTTCCTGTATATGCTCAATGCATTGCCCAATCCTATCACGTCGAGTAACGAGGAAATAAAAATTCAAAATGTTGGTGATGAAGAAAGTTGTGAGACCGTACGAGTTGATTAAAGTTTCCAGATTACCAGCATTGAGTACCCCATAAAGTATAGCTGGGATTTCAACGAAACCGATCACCGAACTAGATATGATAGTAAGTGTTACCGTAAAAGTTCGTCCAATCGAACAATAGGACAATTGCCATGGCCAGAGTCCTATCGGCTGCAAGAACCAACGATTTAAATCCACGTTGTAGGAGAAGAGCTCCTGTGAATTCTGAGTTTCCATCGTTTGATTGAATTATTCGTTTGATTCGTTTGATTGTTTTCTGACATACTATTATCCAGTTCCTCACACGAATAAAATTATCATTCCACTGAGAAATGATTCCTAAATTATTCTCGAAACACACAAACCCAAACGAATATGCAAGAGTAACAATAAAAAATTTAGCTCCAGAAGATTTATGGTTTCCAGCTATTCCATTTCAAAGGAATAAGAAAGCAGGGGGATAAAATGTAGCGAAAATTCTTCCTGAGAGAGAAACTGGGAGAACAAAAGCCTCGAGTCGACATTTAAAATAATGACCATGGAAAAAAACTTCTCTGGAAGCGCATTGATCGTGAATAATTTATTATGAAATCGTTTACTTCTAGGGTGGTTTATAATGTCATTGATCTTTTACTCTCATAAAGTGTGCGGATCACAGGAGAACTTAGGGTGGAATCTTTCATTATGTACCTAGTGTTTTGTAATAATAGTAAAGATCCAAAGTTGTTTCTGATAATTATGGATCTCTTCGTAGTTATAACTTTAATGATCATGTTTTTCAATTATATCACGACCAGAGCGTACGAAGTGGAAATCAAACTTTCTCGTGCATATTGATCCAATAAGTTAATTTGCTTGAAAACTCACAATTTTCAACAGTCTTTATCTAACTGTGTTCCTTTATATATTCTGAAATGACTTACCCTGTTACAAATATTCTATAAAACCTCATTAACGAATGGGAAAATGAATAGGTTTCGAAGAAATTCGATGGTATTTAATCAGAAATTTCACCATTCTGATGGAATTTATTAGGATATTTCTACCTGGGTATATATTCTGGATGAAATGTAGAACACACGCATCGTTCAGCGGTGGATCCAGAAGTTTTCCATTCTTCTTCAATCAACGTGTAACAAACACAACTAAGGGATTCATGAGCACCTAGTTGCCCTTTCTTACACGTCGATTGAAGAAGGATAACGAATTTATCGAATCATGAATTCGATAATTTTTTTCCCAGGGTGTATTTTACATCGCGTGATTTATATGTTTATAATATTCCAGTCATCATACATCTGATGAAGACATTCGCATGTATTCAATATGCATTTGTTACGCGATTGTCATCTGTCGATACGTATCTGAAATATGACGATATTCAGAAACCCATGTACTTAATTAATTGGTATTTACAATTCAAAATGCCATACGAGATATTCTATGAAAAATTCAAGGTATTTATTGAATGCAGTGTATTAAATCAAATCTTAACGAATATTTTCTTAGTGTGTATTTTTTTTAATGTTCTAAACATATTGGGGTCGTCAAATTTTTAACAACATAAATTCAGGCCAACAAGTTATGTGAGGAGTGTACTTTTATGCATTGGATGCACAAAGTCACGGATGTCGATAATTTAGCAACTTCGGGTTCGATCTTCTATGCGTAACGTAATTTGATCGTGGTTCCATTCATCCCTGACACCGATCATTTACAGCATCATTGACTACTTCGTGTTATGTTACGTAAGACGCTAGTATACGTTTGTAATAAACTCACCATTCCATCAAGATGGTGATAGTCGATCCGAGCAGGAGACTTGGTTTGTTTGGTGATTGTGTGACAAAGGTGAATAACGAGTAATATTGAGTGATAAAGTTGCTCCAGTGCAGGAGTGAAATGTAATGACTTTGTGAAATTCACTCCAATTATTGCATTGTTGGATATCCTCGAACATAAGTTTCATGTATAGAATTAAGACTCACAAAATAAGTTTGGATCACTTTTTTAAATCATTCTGGAAGATGTCTTGAAGAATTCACCAATATGTCTTATGAAATACTAGAAGATATTTTTTGTGGGATGTCTCTCAGATATTTTCAGGTATTTTATAAGACATCTTCAAGACCTTGTTAAAATACCTTCTAGAATGTTCCGGAAGAATTCCCTTCGACTTGTTATCTGGGTAAATATAAACGTTTGATGCGGGAAAAAGGAGTATAATTATTTGAGATATCCTAACATATAATTCCGACTGTAAAGCTTCATGTTTTCTTCAATTCTCTCAGACAACACAATTTACGAAGTTTTCCAAATACAGCGTATATATTTGAAGTATCTAATATTATTGGGGATAATATTCTTTGTTGAATGGGAGGATAATCAAAAGAATACAAATAACCCATACAGCCCCACAGTTCTAGAAGAATTCTTTAGTAATTCTTCTGGAACTTTGGTGCTGTGTGGGTAATCTCGTGATCAACATAATGTGTCTGATATGAATTCATGATGACACTTTACAGCAATATGCCAATGAAAGATCTGCAGGCTGTCGATCTTCTGGAGCCTCTCGAATCGAAATTAGCTTACATACCCGGAGGACGTGATTATGGCGGAAGATCCTTGATCGTAGTGAATGTTCCACCTGAACTGCAACCCACCACGAAACCTTGGCTGAAATTTCTCATAGAATATTTCTTAGCGATTTTCAGGTAAGTTGTAGAATGTAATTCAAAAAGTATTCCCAAGAGAATGAGACTTTATTTTGAAGAATAATTTCCAATTGAGTGGATAGTGAATAAGATTTACCAAAAAATGTATTATTGAATGGAAGTTTTGAAGTGTAGTACTGAATATCATTCCCAATAGCGCTTGCTTTGCTCGAATTCTCATACAGCATTTTGACTACCAAAATGATACCTGTTTCGCATTTAATTCAATTCCACGATTCTCATACTACTGCCATGCAAACTCAAAATGTCTGTGTCAAAAACTGCACTGAGAACCCAATTTCTTCAACTTGAGGAAAATCCTTCGCCCTCATTCTGATAAATCTTGTTTCCGATGGAAAAAATAATTCATTTCAATGGAAAAATTTTTCATTGAATTGAAATCACATTCTTCGAATTCAAGAAGGAATATATTTCTGTTCCAATTTGAGAATTTTCCGTTTCAATCTGATGAAAACTTCTTCCATTTGAAAAAAGAAATTTCTTTCAGTCTGAGAAATTGGGTTCTCAGTGTGCGAGTACACGGAGAAAAAAGATTTCGTTATTTTAACGAATCCGTCTTCGCTGAACGGATTGAATAACCTAACGATGACATGTCACTGTGTTAATGAGCCAATTCGCTGTATTTACTAACTGATTCGTTATAATTATCAGTCCTTCGCTAATTTTACGAAGCTTGATTCGCTGAAACAACGAATCACCGTTCACTTCAGCGGACTTGCTTGCTGTCCATATAATAACAAGCGAGTTTCGTTAAGACAGCGAAATTTTTGCTATTCCAACGAATTTTTTTTCTCCGTGTACTGTTAGACATCTATATTCAATCATTAAAAATTTGTACGAATTCAAAAGATTGAAATACAAGAACGTGCAGACTCTCGTTCATGAAGTGGTTTTCATCGGAATTTCAATTACCGTTTCAGTGAAGAAACTAAACAAAAAGGCTTGGTGGTGTTGGTAGACGCTCGTCGTGGAACTTGGCGTGTTGCAAGGTCTTGTACGAGATTGGTTACAGATCTACTAGGATCCCGAGCAGCTTCCGTAATTGTTTTACGGCCTGATGGATTTTGGGACAAACGTGTCGATAACTGTACAAGATCTCATAAAGAAGATGAGGTAAAAATGATGGTTATCCATTCGTTTTTTTAAGTATTGATTGTCATTTTCACTAGACTTTATACTGAAATTTCACCGTATTATTCAAAGTTGTTTCTTCATATCTTTAAAGCCAGCCTACATAAAGTTGATAAAACTTCCCATGTACATCGATATCTCTCAATTACCTTATGAGTTTGGTGGGAACAGACCATACGATCACACGGAATGGATTCAGACCAGATTAGTGAGTATTTTACATCATATTATTATTTCCAAAACATTGTATGATGAAGAATATATGAATTTTAATTATTTATCCTTCCTTCAATCATATTCCTCGAGCAGATTGTGTGATTTTTAGAACGTTGAGTTATAACTATATTAATCATTTTCATGAATGCAGCAAGTTGATAGTTACATCAAAGATGCCGAAGATTTGTTAACACACATGTCAAATCTACATGACAACCTCATCAGTCTTGAAGGGATCTTCAAAAGGGAAACGGAAAATGATTTGGAATTTTTTTGGGGAATAGGAATGGAGTTGGTTTCAAAAGCGGATTATATTCTCCAATCAGGTAAACAAGGTGTTTCAAATATAGATGTAACAATGCGGAAATGAATTGTGAAATGTTGTTAATGTTGTGTCTACTATATTGTTCATGCAGGGAGGAATTTAGCGAGTGTTCTGAGTAGAACTTCATCTCAAGATATAATGGACACTATCCGAAGTATTCATAGAATTCTTGATTCTATTGAATTAAAGCAGGTAATTGAATCAGTGATATTCATCACCGAATTTTCACAATCTTCTACTTTTACTTATATTCGGTGAATATGAAAACATGTTCATGACTGTTTCAGGCAGAAATAGAAAGTTCATGGACGCTCATGGAGCGCAGTTTAGATACTGCAAGAGTGATGGATGATTTGGAAGAAGGTGTGACCCAAGTTACCAATTGGATTCTTGGACCAGCCGATGCCATGTTGAATTCGTGCTGCCAAGTAGGATTCGATGTGACATCTTCGGAAGAGTTGAGAAGAAAACACGAGAACCTTGAATTAGAGTGCAGAGTTAGTACTTTGTGTAATCCTAAGTAGCATGGGAATTTTTCAAACAATCTCCGCTCGTTCTATGATAATGCATAGAGTGTGCAGATGGAATAGTGCTGGATCAATACGAAAAAGATATTCTACGAATATTCTGAATAGAATTGAACCATTCAAAGCAGTGCCATTCGATAATTTTTAGAACGTTTATAGAACATGACCTGTTAAAGATGTTGCATAAATTTTGAAGAAAAAGATACAATCTGTTGAAAAACCTAGCTGGGTTCAACCATGTTGGATAGGAGTAGTAAAAATTTGGTCATGGTCGACGCATGCCAGGAAGGACCATAATACTACTCACCCAGGCTGATACTATCCAGCATGATTTTACCCAAGTGGAATAATTTCCGGAATTATATATAATTTAGATAAAATCGCATGTAAATTATGTATAATTCAAAAAATTTTCCCACTCTGAGACTTAGCCAGTGACTTAATTGAATAAATCTCGGACACTTCATTCATTGGTCACTCGAGTCGAAAAGTGAAACCTGGTTTAGCTCTGATTTGTTGCGTATTACACTGAGAACACAATTTCTTAGACTTGAAGAGAATTTCTTTGCCCTCATTCTGATAAATCTTGTTTACGGTGGGAAAAATAATACATTTGATTGGGAAAATTCTTCATTGAATTGAAACCACGTGCTTTGAATTCAAGAAGGAACATATTTGTTTCAGTTTGAGACTTTTTCGTTTCAATCTGATGAAAACTTTTTCCATTTAACTGAATTTTTTTCCATCAAAAGAGAGATTCATTAGAATGAAGGCAAAGAAAATTTTCTTTCAATCTACAAAATTGGGTTCTCAGTGTACGGAGTGAATCAGGTTTGATTTCATTCTTCACCCTGATCTCACCTTGTTCTCAACCTGGTCTTGTTTTCAAAATTCTCATTCGATCTCCTGTTAACCTCTTTTCGACCTGATTCAACTCTGGATCGTTGCGTATTACGGAGTTGATCAGGCTTTAAAAAGTATTACAATTTTTCAATTCGAGCGATTCATGTGGAATTGAAGATATGCTTGGTTACCTTGAAAGAATTGACCAATCAACACTTCCTACAATCGAATAATTTTGTTGTAATCAGTGTGGTGAATAAATCTTCGAAATTTCAGTGGAATTTTCACAATCATATACAATTTATATATAATTCAATACAGTTTGTACATAAATTATATTGGGATTGTGTTATTACACAAACCGTGTTTACGTCGTAGAGTTGATTGTTTTCTTGTAAACCTAACTAACGCTGGGTGTTTTGAATGGGATATAAACCCCATCAAACGGACTAAAAGAAATCGAATGGTACTGGATATTTATCTGGTTTCATTCAGCTTTGTACGAAAAACTCCCAAGAATCTTCTCACTGTTTCTAATCTCCATTGCTATCTGAGGATGTAAGAATGAGTTTTTCTTGAAGGATATGATTGTACAATATATACAGACTTCGACTTGGCGCAATAATTCAAGTGTATGCTCTAGTGCAAATGGAACAAAAGAAAGTATTGAAAAATTTCGTTTTCCCAAAAGCCACACTTCTGTATAATTGAGGAGACAGTGTTTTGAAACATCATAGACTCACACATCATAATACATTCTATAAAATCATTCATACTTTTTATATGATTCACAAGTGAAAATTCTCCATGGAAAAATTCTTATTAAACCCAATTCATGTATTGATTACAAAAAATAACAACAGGATACTTACGGTCGTTACGCGGAACTGCTGCACAAAATCGACAACATACCAAATTTACCTGAGGATTTAAAATCTCAAAGAGATTTTATGGATTTCGTGTGTCGAAGTTTCGCTACAAGATTGGAAAGACGGAGAAATGTGTTGATCACATCACAAAGATTTTTCCGTCTCGTATCTGAGGTGAGTTGAACTGGTTTTGCGTTGTTTCCTTTATTCTACAGTGTATAGTCCCAAAGAACACACAGTACTCCTCGTGAACACCCTAATTGTAGAGTTATCTCTGACAAAATATTCCCGACAGGTTGTTTTACTATACATCAAATTATCCCGGAATTTAAATATCTTACGTCTGTAATAATCCGAACAATATGGTCCAAAGGAAATATTCCATGATTGTCATAACCCGAATAATATGTCTTATAAAAAATGATTCCAGCTCAAATTAGTGACACTTCTATAGGAATTTTGATTTGTGATAATTCAAAAAGTAGGTTATACTCAATTAAAACAGTAGCGAATTTAGTAGTGATGGTGGGGGTGGGTTCAGGATCGGCCAAATACTGACCCACACTGTAAAAAGTGAAATTCACCCTCATCCTGAATATTAGCTCATTTCAAAATGCAGCCAAAACTAGCTCTCCTTCAACTGAAAATGAGGACCATAAACAAATGCCAGCACGATCAAAGAAACGGAATTTTGGTCAAGTTTTGAAGTAAGATGTCGCCACCTTCAGTCATACTTTTTACACTGCAGTATAGGCACTGAACTGATTGTGAATAATAGTAATAGTACTGAATTCCCGTTATAGGAAAACCATATCATTCCAGATGAATGCTAGTACCCTGCCACACTGTAAAAAGTCCTCTAGCGAAAATGATTCATATATGGTTCATATATAAACCGTATTTAAGTCATATATGAATTTCGTGAAAATCCTATATAGTCATATATGAATCATATATAACCCATATATAACACACATATGACCATATACGGACCAAACAAGTTCCATATATGGTCAAAAAAGCCCATATATGAATTATATAGGGGTCATATACAGGGTGGCGCAAAAGTCTGGAAACACCCCCACAACTTTTAAAGGGGGCATGATTATTGGATAAAATTTTTTTTCGAATCGGAGGTTTTTTTATCCCAATCTTGGCATTACCCAGAATCAACGGCGTGGACATGTCGGGAACCTGATTCCTCGCGCGTGTGTGTGTGTGTGTGTGTGTGCGTGTGCGTATGTGTGTGTGGGTGGTAGTGTGTGCGGGTATGGGTGGTTGTGTGTGGGTCACACAGGCCCATACGACCAAACCACCCACACTCACTCACACACACACACACACCCACACCGACACTCACACACAAACACACACACCGAGACCCACCTACAATCACCCACACCTATGCACACCTCCTCACACACACAAGGAATCAGGTTCCCGACACGTCCACGCCGTTGATTCTGGGTAATGCCAAGATGGAGATAAAAAAACCTCCGATTCAAAAGAAATTTGATCCAATTATCATGCTCCGTTCAAAAGTTATGGGGGTGTTTCCAGAGTTCGCAACATCAGAGTATTAAAATTACGATAACTCAGCGACAAATGATCAGATTCCTAAAAGCAAAAAACCGCTGGATTCGGATTGGAAAACCCTATCAAATGACGTATAACAAGCCCACCGTCTCATTTGAGATTTTTGCCCCTCCCCCATCGTCCCCTACAGGGCTGGGAAACTCAAAGTCCCCCATTAAGATAACTCTTGATCCCTCCTTTAATTAAAAAAAATTTGATCCAATTATCATGCCCCGTTCAAAAGTCATGAGGGTGTTTCCAGACTTTTGCGCCACCCTGTATGAATCTGTGAAATCATATATGAGGTATGTTTGGTCATATGTGCCACATATATGATTCATTTTTACCAGGGTCACACTAAATGTGGCTGCCTCTTACTTCAAAACTTGGCTAAACTTCAGCCTTTTCCATTGTTTCGGCATTTGTTTTCGGTGTTTACTTTCAGTTAAAAGAGGGCCGGTTTTGGCTGCATCTTAAAATCAGTTAATATGCACGATGGAAGTACACGTAGAGAAATTTATATGGAAAGATTATCATTTTATTTGTGACCTGGAACTATTCGGAAAAACAGACATAAGTTTACAACATAACTCCTAATCATTGCCAAAAGTGATGTTAAAAATCGAGATTAATGTGGATTTTTACCACCATAACTGGTAATGATTAAGAGTTATGTTATAAGTTATTGTCTGTTTTTCCGAATAGTTCTAGTTTACGAATAAAATGGTAATTTATCCAAATACATCTCTCTCCGCGTAAGTTTGACATTTTACAGTGCAGAATTGGCCCGTATTGGTGCTGTACTGCGTCTATACAGCGTGTCCCAGAATTCGCGGACCGGATTTCACAGGTATATTTTGCAGCCAAAATGCAATTATTTCCCGTTTGAGAAAAATTTTTTCGACGCTTAGTTCTGGAGATATGAGCATTTTTAGATTTTTTTTCGAATCCCAATCATTGAAGACACTGTATGATACATACTTGAGCTCAACACCATTCGCTAAGTTGGGAAACGGCGGATCTGTAGAAAAAAAATTAAACTATTTTATCATTCATAGTTCCGGAGCTAGAGCGATTTGAAGTTGCTGAATTCTGATTGGCTGAAAGCTGAAAAATTTCGAATCGCTATAGCTCCGGAACTACGAATAGCGAATTCTGGGACACCATGTATACTATTCTGGTCGGATATGGTCTTTTTGAGTATCGTGCATATCCGAAACATACATTGTGAACAATATCTGAATTTTCTCACCCACGAGTGTACAAGAATTCCGATCTATGGTATGGAAAATGAATTCCTGATATAATTGTGCAATTCTGCCTCCAAACATTGTGTCAGAAAAGTTTTTCCATAGATGGAGAATTTTTCAACACAATTCAATAGACCACAGAGATTTGTCAGAATTTAGAAACAGTGCTTATATAATTGAACCCTCTTAAAAAATTGTGGAAAATTAATCAAATGGCAATATTTCTCCTCAATATTCTATATTTTTACAGTACTTCGACAAAACAAGTGAGGTATTCGATAAATTGGTTATGAGCGGAAGAGCACTGGATTTTTCCCAAGCCAGTACCAAACTCGAAAAATTGGAGAAAAGTCAGACAACCTTAGGTGAGCCTTCATAATACCATATGACACAACTGTAAAATTCTTACTTGATCTTTGTTTCGCTGGGAATGAAAGATGAGACTGAAATGATTCAAAAAATTAAAAGCTATGAAATTATTATGTTGTATTTTGATATATCGTATCTTCAATGTTATGAAACTTGTCGATGTATCAATTTTTTAGAGGCTTTGGAACGGGAACTTGTGAAGGAAGGAGAGAAACTCTCAGACATACTCTCAATGCCCGTTAAAGACGCTCTTGGCCGTGAGGTTGAAGTCGATTATGGCGAGGATATTATTAATGTTCGAGATATTCTTGATGCTACAAACGCTAGGAAAAACATCTTCAACGATAGCGCCGAGTTGCAAAAACTGACTCTGAAACAAATGTCTTTGATATATACGTACGAGAATGATGCTGAACAGGTGAGTATGGATGAATATTGGCATATTCTATTTGAATTCTGAGCTTTCGAAGACAAGCTGCGACTTGTATCGGTTGATTGCCAACGTTTCGCCATCGTCGCAGCTGGATTATTCAGCCCACAGTATCCTGAATAACCAATCCACGTCTTATTTACACATGTAGCTTGTATCCTTTCTTTCACTTTTTCTACTCAGAAAATATCTACTAAATAATCTAAATATCTAAAATATCTACGTTCCATTACCATTAAAAAAAACCATTCGTAATGACAAATGAGTTTTTGGGTGAAATTCTCTAAAAATGGCTGGAAATTCAGTCACATTTGATTGGGTTACCCCGGCGTTTCGTTAGGACCTGATCAGAATCTGGTCGAGTCTTAAGGAGTTACGCTACCTTCAGAGGCAAACAGAAAGCATATTTTCTGGATTTATGTAGCCTTACTACAAATTATTTTTTGATACCATCTTTTTGGCACATGAATATATACTACTGTGGGCAAAAAGTGAGGTGAATTTGTTTGTAAAATGAAAAATCTTCATTTATTCTTCTACATCAACTTCATCCCCTTCAAAGTAATCCCCTCCCGATAAAATACACTCATGCCAACGTTTTTTCCAATCATCGAAACATGCTAAATAGTCCCTTTCCGGTATAGCCATCAGCGCCTTCTTCGATTCAGCTTTCATCTCCTCAATCGACTCGAAACGCTTTCCCCGGAGTGGTCTCTTGAGTTTTGGGAATAGCCAGAAGTCACACGGAGCCAAATCAGGCGAATATGGTGGTTACGGAACGATATGCGTCGAATTTTTGGCGAAATGGTCACGAAGAACGAGTGCAGTATGAGACGGTGCATTATCGTAATGCAAAAACCAAGAGTTGTTGGCCCATAATTCTGGTCTTTTTAGACGAATTGCTTCACGCATCATATCAGTAAGGTCTCTAACAGTCAACCGACGATTTTTGAGCACTAATTCCTTCACTTCATCGACGTGTTGGTCATCCGTTGACGTCGATGGTCGTCCGGAGCGCTCCAAGTCATCAACACGTTCTCGACCCTCTTTGAAGTCTTTGTACCACTTATAAACATTTTTCTGCGACATGGTAGAATCACCAAAGGCCTTCCGCAACATCCTCAAAGTTTCCGCAGCCGAAATTTCATTCCGCAAACAAAATTTGATTGCACTTCTCTGCTCAATTATATCAGGCATTGTGAAAATCGAAAAATGCACTCTTAGTCGTTTGGTAAACACAAGCGTAAATGTATTATTGATAATGACATTGACATGAAATTTGGCACAGATGTCATTAACAGTCCTGCCAACTTAAGAAAAAAAGAACTAGCCTGAAATGTCAAGCCCGCGAAGTTTAAATTAAAAATTCACCTTACTTTTTGCCCACAGTAGTATGTTTGAAACTACTTTTTTCTTCTAATTTTGGTAAAAAAAATATTTGAGTTCAGCCGATGGTGCTTGATTTCCGGAGACGCCTCGAAAAAAAGTGTCCTTGCGGTAGTTAAGATAACTCGTGATAGGATTAACTGAGATCAAGAGACCAAAAATCTTCCTGTAGTAGATGACTGTAGCTCGTGATTGAACGAAGGAATTTTGAAAAATATTGGAAATTGAATTTTTTATGATGTTTTGAAAAAAAAACTCCGAATTTTTGCAAAAATTTCGTGACTTGAAGTGTTGTAAAAAAAATTGCAAACCATGAAATTGAAAATCCTTTGATCAATCACTAGTCAATAGTATTGAGAATGATTGTGCAGAATTTGGTGGAGATCGGATGGTTAGTTTTTTAGAAATCGTGACTACCGACCTCAAAAAAGTCATTTCGAGAAGAACGCGTTTAAAGTTTTAAGTCCATATAAAATGTACAAACGTTGAACCTCAAAGAAAATTCGTGAATCGATACATATATATATTCTGTGAGAGTCTCAGTAGCACAACAAACAATGAGAACGTAGAAAGTTTCATAAAGGTAGACGATATAGCGATACCGATGCAGATATGTACTGAATATACATATACCGCAACGTTTCTGGGGTTTTTGTCGGATCAACTTGGAATTTTAAAATACCTTCTTGAAGAGTTCTACTATTGAATGAAGAAATGAAAAAAATCGATTCTTTGAAAGTCTGAAGGTAGCGTAACCCCTTAACCCTAGAACACGCACGCGAAAAACACAGAAAATTCCAAATGGCTGTACCTCATTCGAAACTGAATAGGTTTCAACTTATTATGGGTCGTTTTTGTTCGTCAGAGTGTACAGTTTAAAAATATTTGGGTTAAAGACTATCTTCAATGAAGAGACGCTCAGATGCTGAGGAAGAAAGAAACCTTCTGGGGTCTGGAAGACCCCTGTGCGTGTTCTAGGGTTAATCAAACACCGGGTCCACCTGATTGAATTTCTAGTCGGGTGGAGCTAATGGTTGTTCTCTTTCTTCATCAGCGAGATGAAGTGTTGGAGGCTTCAATCAAACTGACTAATAACATGGTATGGTTTGATTTTCAACAGGCTGTCAAGTGGTTGAATGATCTCTTCAATGTTCTTCTGGAAAATCACGTGGATGTTGGTTGTAATTCTTTGGAGATACAAGCACAAAAAGAGGAACATCAATCCTTCCAAGAAACTGCAAAGGTAATTAACCCATCAAGTTCAAAATTGATAAAAAAGATACTTCTCGTTCCATCGTAAATTGATGGGTTTTCAGTTTGAAGTGAATGATACATTGATATCAACTTCAACACCCATGATTTGATTTCCAAAACAGTAATTGCCATCCGAATGATGACCATTTCCTCTCATTCTCTTGAATTGGTTATCCAATTCAATTTTTCATCGAGTCTTGAGATATTAACTGTTTGCTTTTATTCAGTTGCATAAACTGGACGCTTTTTGTGTGCGAAATTTGGCAACGCATTGTCAATAACCGTATGAATATTTGAATATTAGTTTACACCAACTATTTAGATAATGAGTGCAATTGAATATAGATATAGCAATATGAATGTACGTACAAGTATAGCTTCCATTCTCCATGCCAGCTTTTCAAAATACATTTTTGCATTCCTATATTTGCTCGAAATTTGAATTTTGAGAACTGACGGTTTCCAATGATAAACATTTCGTTCTATCAAATTTTATTGATAATCTCTGTTCAGTTAATCAGTTATTGATCAATGATTTATCAGTTGATTGTACTGAGTACCTTATAAAGGAATTAGTCTTTTCCTTTATTGGCGCTAGGATATATTATATACAATATGTGTTTCAATGTAGAACAAAACGGAAAATCTCATGAATTTCGCGAACATTTATATGTTGCAGGGCACATACAATTACGGATGTCAACTAGTGAATGGCGCTCGTGTTTTACGTATGTCTTGCAAATTGCCACTAGATAGCAATTCCAATCTTCATTCGAGGTTACGTCAAGCATGGAAACAACTTCGCTCGGTTGGCGAAGAACAGTTGACAAGGCTGAGAGTGTGCGCTGTATTTCATCGAAGCGTCGAAGATGTAAGCGTAATATGTTATAATTTGACTTATGAATCTCTCCTTTGCTCCTGGAACTTTTAAGAAATTCGTTTATAAATCTTTATAAATAGCTCTAATGTGTATACACGGCGAGAAAGAAGGGTGGCGAAAGAGGTCGGATTTATGTCCATGCACATGGACTCTTGAATGTTCATGGACGTATGTTACACCAGATGCATTTATACTTCACCGTATTATGTTTGTATTCTATTTGAGATTTCAGAGAAAGTGAATTTAGGAAGAAAAATATTCTTCAACTTCAAAATTGTCTTTTGCGTGAAGGCGATTGTTCTATGCGATTTGTGTTTTCTTTAACACCGATTGAAGAGAATCGTTGTAGCACTAATCTGACTAGCTGATCAGGATAGTTATTGCATTATAGTTCCTGCGACTATTCGCGCTTTTGATAGGATTGATTGGATTGTCCGATTATTCACGGAAATAGTTGTGGGGATCAGTGAATATAAAAGCTATGGGATCTGATTTCAGTGGATGGTCGAAAATCGTTTATTTAAGTAATTGTCACACTTCTTCCTTTTTCGTTCGTGTAGTATATTTATAATCAATTATCTAAGGAAAATTGCATTGTAAACTAGTGGTGTACACAGAAATATGCGATGGAGTGATTAGATTATGCATTGCAAAATGTTTGTTACTTTTGAAACGAGTATTTTCAATAGCCTTTTATGGAGAATGAGATTTATTTATTCATTTATTTATTCATTCATTTATACGGGTATGTGCCCTTTAGATACATTAATTTACGAACTAGTTAATGACAGATTGAACAATATGAAGCAATAAACTGTTAATTAAACAATAAGATTCAACGAACAATAAGCTTCAACAAACAATAGGATACAATAAACTATTCATTCAACGAACACACACACAATACACCATTCCGGAAACGCGAAACTGATCCAGAAAAGAAATCAACTTCATTACAATATTCATTAATAAGATTACAAATACGGCTAATCGGATCAGTCTGAATGAACCTAGATGTTTAGGTTGGCGTATTAAATAATAGTGGCTTCCTGAGAGCCCTAGACGGAACATTAAAATTGAGCAAAGATAGTGATTCAGGACCAATGATCTGACCAATAATGATCTTAAAAATGAATAACATATTATTAATCATCCTACGAGTTTCAAGGGTGCTCATGTTGAATGATTCCATTATTGGTCCATAATCATGGCATGTAATGGGCATGAGATTATTATTCTTATACCATAAAAAACGCAAGAATCTATGCTGTACCATCTCCATTGAAATACGATATTTAGCTTGATAAGGAGACCAGATTGGAGAGGCATACTCTAGATGAGGTCTGACAAGAGTATTGTAAAATGTAAGTAACGTTGAAGGTTTCCTGAAATCCTTACATAGCCTCTTTAAAAATCCAAGCTGCCTCATAGCCGTATTGACAGTGTTACAGTAATGAGAAACAAAAGTTAGTTTAGAATCAAACGTAATGCCTAAATCACAAGTAATATCTACGGTAGCCAAAATAGAACCATTCAACGTGTACGGAAATATTATAGGGCTCAATTGACGTGACAGTCTCATCACCTGACATTTATCAATATTAAGTTGCATTCTATATGTGGAACACCAAGTTTGCAAATTAGACAGATCCTCTTGTAAAGCAATAACATCCGCGATGGCAGAGATTCTAAAGAACAGCTTCAAATCATCGGCAAATAGTAAAAACTTTGCAATATTTAGAACCCTGCCAATATCGTTAATGAAAAGTAGAAAAAGTAATGGAGTAGAGATGAAATGAGTGATTACTTTGATGGTATTAAAGCTTCAACTTTTTTCAATGTCTCATTATGTATTTCACTCCTCATTATTCTATTTAGAAAAGTTTATTGAATTTTCCATATTGATATGATTCGATACAAACTTTGCAACATTGAATAACCATTCACATTTGTTCAAACTTGTTGAAACCTGTTGAATTCGGTTAAGGGAGGATATACTTTTGTGAAGGCAAATTCAAGGCTCATTTTTGACAATTGATTTGAGAAAGACAAGGCGATATTTTTGAATTCGGTTTTTATACATGTTGATACTAGCCTTTAGGTATACAAAAAAATGTTATTTCAATTATTTCGACATGAAATGGCGGCGCAGTGGCTGATGGAAGTGAACTCCCTCTTTTGATCAGTCCTCCACGGGCATATTCGCACAGGTCACATGTTCAACCTAGGACAAAATAGGAAATATATTTGAAAAGTAGATATAAGAAACTAGAAAACTACGTGTCAAAAAAATGGTGTCAATATCAAGAAAAAACGTATTTTTTTTATCGAGAAGATCGGTCGTTTTTCGATGATAAAATCGTTAAATTTCACGTTGTGGAAAAATTTCTACGTGCTTTTCTAGAAAATTTATGTCAATAATGAACTTACAGCTGGAATTTCAAGTCGATCGGTTGAAAACTGAAGGTGCTAGGAATACGCCCGTATTGAAAGCAGCGATTCTTCTTCTCCAGTCCCTACACCGTTATTTTGTTCTTAAATAATTGACTAAAAATGTTTGTTTGTACTTCAAGAGTTACATAAACAGGCGTGAAAAACCGAATTTGAAAATATCGCTTCGTCTTTGTTGAATAAATTGTCAAAATGACTATTGATTTTTGCCTCACAAAGGTATATTCCCCCTTAAGTTGATGACATTCAATTTGTTGTTGCAAAGTGTATTCAATCTCATCAATAAACGGGTTTCAATCAGTTTTTTTTTCAACAAGATGGACAAAATCTTTTGGAACAATGTCGAACTTTGTGTTAAAAATTGTTGATAATCGAACTTTGAAACCTAACCTTCGCAATGAACATAATCTGTAGCATTAATATCGCGATTACGTAACAGTGCGTCTATTACATAAATAACAGTCGATATCACATCTTTCGTCTTCCAAGTTGTTTTCAAAATATCAAGTTTTTATCGAAATTCAAATGTCAAAGAAACCTGATTAGATTATTCCAACTGATATTCTAGTAAGAATGTTTTAAATGATTCAAAATCTGTTTTTACAGCACTGCTCAAAACTGCGGGAATTGATTGCTACTGTGGGATCACTGAAACGTGCGATGAAAGCTGACGATCCCGTATCAGAATCACGAACAAGGGCTGAAATCAGAGATATCCTCGCGGAAAGAGAGAAGCTTTTGTTAGAAGTCGGTCGTATGGTGCGACTTGGACGACTCCTTAGGACAAGATTGAAAGAACCTTTATGCCATCAACGGCAAGTACGATGAGAAAAAAATCACCATGAATGAGTGATTGATTTTCTGTCAACAATTTTCATTATTTTATTCTCCCTTTGTTATGTTTATGTGCAGATATCTTTGAGTTCGTTATATTTGTATTATAAAAATCGAATGAAAACTCATTAAAAGTTGTACAAGGAAAATGGAAAGAAAGGGTTATAAACTAGGGTTCTGTTACCTTATATGGTTATAGAAGAGTATTCTCACATTGGATAGGGATCTTACTATAATCATTTAATGTCCACGGGAAAAAATGATGTGGTTGATATTTGGACAGCTAAAAATGAGCTATGGTAGGTTTTTTCACCTTTGGCAACAAAATTGATTGCTGTAGTAGCTAAAATTTAGCTACTGCATCAATATTTTTGGCTATCCAAATATCAAACACACGAATCAGCTACCACAGCTAATTCCTAGCTATCACAGCGAATTATTTTTTTACGTGTGACAAGATGTGAGGTCAGTCAGGTTATTCTTAACGACAAAACCGTGTGAAGTGCTGTATAATCGTCCGAAAAGTTTATTCGGCTAAACAAATACAGATTTTATATCCAAGCACACCAATTTCATTCTGATAGGAACAAATTCACTATGGCAAAATAGAAGTTATTGAATTAAAAATTTCAAAAATAACCAATGAAGCTCAAATTCATTATAATTTATGTGCAATATTGATATAAAATGATAAGCCCTGCATAGAAATACACTCGTACAGCGATTTTGTAATCAACGAAGGTAACACTTTCAACTACATAGATTTAAAGTTTACATTTTCTGACTTACTTTTGTCTAAATTCATTTCTAATGAGAAATAATTTAATTCTCATATTTTTATTGACCTCATATCAATCCAGACAAACCTAAAGAAGAACAAACTGAACACAATTGTACATGATTCTCAATGATACATGTACACGAAAATAAACATTCTACAACAGTTTATGTGCTATCCTTTCAACGATACACAACTTTTCCATTTATTTCAATTTTAATGAAGAGGAGTTCACAAATTACCTCAATTCTCATTCAACTTCAAAGTGAGAAAGATTCACTATCCTGCAGAAGAATCGGCTTCTCCAAATAAAAATTTGAGAAGAGTCATATTTTGGTCGAGTTTCATTTACTTCAGCGAAGAAATAAAAAAAAGTTAGTTGTATGTCAGTTAAGCCGGATATAAACCCGAAACGAAGGGAGGGCGGAACTCGGAAAGAAGGGAGGAGTAAAGAAAGCCGACCACTGGTAACTTCGCATTCAAAACGAAGACTCTGGTTTAGTCCATGGCCGGTCGTCGACGAGATATTCGCACATCCTTACAACGATGAATGTAAGTTCCATTGATAAAGAAAAATAAAAAAAAAAACAATAGAGACTTCAAAGTGCGAACTACTGATTTTCAAATATTTCATTGTAATATCAAATGAATTCATTCATTTCGTTTGCTTGAAGCAATGTGTGTATCATCCACAAGAGGAAAGTTCCGATTAGACATCTGTCAAAAATGACAGCGGTGTACGGTGATGCAAAACGCGAAACGTTGCTATGTTCATACGATATTTTGAAATCTCATCATTCTCATTGGTGAATTTTGAGTTTCAATTTCGATTATCTGGTTTTTATCAAAATTTATTTTTTCTCACATGGAATAGAGAGGTTCATGCAGTTTCCGGTACTTAGTAACTATTCAGTAGATTGAATTAGATCGAATTTTATTCGAATTTCAGTGGATTTCTTGATTGATGTAGAATAAAAATGAATTATATCATAAATGACATAAATTCTGGATTCTTTCCTACAGTTTTAGATACTTTTCATCAAAATTCGACATGACATAATTCCTGTATAATTAGCAACTTACATGGACAAATCATTTCGCTTTGCATTGATAAAATCTCATATGGTCCCAATAAAATACTACGCGAAAGTGTTTCAAATACTCCGCACCTCCGTTCCATGTCCTCATTTCGAAATCATGCTAATTTAACCTAGTTTTAGGACTCGACTTGTGGTAACTTCGTAGAGGATTTATCCATGCGGTGATCGACTTGATGAACTGGGAATTGATATATTATTGAGAATATTTTCGAAAGATAAATAGCAATGTGATGATGAGTTACACATTATGATTCTAAGAGATAAACCTTAGATTGAAAAAGATTAGAGGATCTTTATCCATATCATTTGAAAATTGCCGGCACAATAATTATTGAGTTTACGTATATTTCTATTTACGAGTATTTCTCATGCACTCGACCAAAATAAGATTCCAAAGAGAAGATCTTGACCTTGCAACTTGTAGATGGACGCGTAGAGTTGCAACGAATATTTTTCAATCCATGACAGAAGTTGGAATTGTATCAGAAATGCACCAAAATCCTCATTTTCTAATGTTTATGCGATTTTATGGCCTAAATATTTGGGATGTGAACAATAAAATTTGTATTTTCCTTGGTGAAATTTACCAGTATTTCGTACAGAAAAAAATGTACTTCCAAACTCATTGTCACCTCATTTTCATTTTAATATTCTCGTATTTTCAATATGAAATTTTATTACAATTTCATTTATCTATTCTCATTTGTGCGTGAAGTCTCAACGATATTGAGAACGATCGAGAATTGGAATCGATGTTATGTTGTTAGAAAAACAATCAACTTGCAACACTGTGCTATTTTTTACTCGAATTATGTATTCAAAGATACAATGTGAGTAAAAATGATATTCGTTCTAAAACGTGTTCCCTTCTCTGTAATTTGATTTTCTGTTTTTTTCTCTTTGTAGTTGTTCGGTACGTTGAGTTCAGAGACATTGAATCTGTGTCTATGCCACTTCATCTTGTTGGCAATCCAACAACTAAATCCTGTGTTTTCTCGTGGAACCATTCTATTTTCATTCAAAGATGCAACAAAGTTTTGAACCAAGCGCCTCAATTTTTTTTTTCATTATTTCCCATATAGCACTCGAAGAAGAACCAGAATTCTCTGAGTGCTATACGGGTTGTATGATAATAGTGCAATTTCTGACATTGTATATCGTTTTTATAAATCGATTAACGATCAACTCATCAACCCGGGTGGAAAAATTTGAACGGTTTTTGTCCTCGTATTTCGTTTTTAGACGGATTTTGTCCTGATTGTTGAATAATGCGAATAAAAACAGTACTTTTCCATTATTATACTTTGAATTTCTCCTCCAGAAAATGAATGTGATTGAAAATTCAGACTGAAATCATGACAAAGTACTGTTCTTGTCCGCATTATTCAACAATCAGGACAAAATCTGTCTAAAAAGGGAATATGAGGCCACAAACCGTCCAAATTTTTCGATTCGGGAACTTCAGAGTAATGACGTTTTATTTAGTTCAATCATTTCTGGAACTCTGCTGTCAGAAACAAGGATTGGAGACGTTTGTCTTCTGGAAAACGTTATTTTTGAGAATTTTACAGGAGAATTTGGATGGTCAATGCAAAAATAATACTACGAAAGATCAAAATTGAATCACTTACACACGGAAAAAAGAAAACAGCAATGGTTACTGTGAATTATAAAAATACATTGAAACTCAAATTCATTCTATGCAGTACGGCGTTTCCCAGTCCTCATTACTGTCCAGTCAGCGTTGACGCATTTCATTACAATACCCATCACTGTGATCGCGCTAATCCTCATTATCCAAGCGTGCTTCCATTTGTTTTTCAACCGATCGCTGTCATTCACAGTAACCAGTAGTGTTTTCTTCTTTCCGTGCAGTATAATATTCTTACTTCGCACAGTGAAGGACCAAGAATACACGAATTTTATATAAATTACATTCAATTCGCTGATTAATTCAATTCAAATTATCTCAAATGACAAAGAGTCAGGAGATCACTAGAAAATGATTCAATTTGAATATTCTTATAATTTTATAACAGAAGATGATTGAGAGCACACACCTTTTCGCTGAATTCCCTCAAAATCGATCATAAAAATAGATTATAAGTGTATATTATGAGCATATTAATCCAGCACTTTGATACAATTTGTATCAAGAAAGATTATTCCAGATGATCTTAAAAATAGGCTTTGAATGGCTCCCGCTTGCCACTATAAAATTCTACGTATCCATCATCGTGATTGCCCAACGACTATAATATTATTATAAACACACCAATTGCCAAATTGAATACTCGAAATCGTAAATCTACCTACATTAATGTCATGAAAAGAGGTTCACTTCAGAATCAATGGAGAAATTTATTTGAAAAAACATTCCCACGTGTACCGCGTTTGACATTAACTTCTCGTCTCATTGAATCGAAGTTTTATTATACGGAAAAAGCATAGCTGGATATCAAACGGAGTACAATGTCGACGGAGTAACGTTGATGTTATAAATTGAAAAACTTGGAACTGCATTTTCCTCGATATACAAATCGAAGTTGAGAGTTTATTCATGAACAGAACTGAAATAGCGGATTTGGAAGTTGAAAGTTTGAGTAGAACTTCAACAGTTCAGTGAGATCCACGAAAGGAGTAAACAAAGTGCAATACACTTTCTACGAAATATAATACGTATAACATGAATTAGAAATGGCATCCGATCGAGAGTATTCCTCGAGTACGTATGTATAGTGTGGCTTTGTCGTAACCGAAATTAGAACTTCGTTCCACTTTGGAAGACCATCTGGTCGACGACGCTAACCGTTGTGGCGCTGTCACTGTATCTTACGTAACAAACGGAACTTTGACGTTTTCCTGAGGAAATTATCTTTGCCTCTGTTCCTTGGACACACAACTGATGAAAATTTACAATGGATTAGATTGTCACATATTTTTGGGGTTTATGGAGCCAAGCTTAGAAACTATTTTCAAAGATATCGCACATTTATCAACATAGTTTGAAATATAAAATCGATAGATGAAGGAAAAAAGATATTTGATCTTACGTTATATAATGAAGTGGAAAATCAAGTTATAGAATCGCTGATGAGAATGTTGTTTGTACAGGGTATCTGAAACTGAGGATGGTTCAACGAAGGGTGACAATTTAACTGCGGTGGAAGCTATCTCAGCGAAATTAGCGGAAGTTACGAGACTCGCTGAGAAATTGGATGCCAGACTTTGCGAGGCTGGAGCTAGAACACGACCGGTATCGATCCCAACATCGACTTCGTCCACGATTACTTCAACATCCTCTGTCGCGTCAACTACGTATGCGCCCGCTTTGACATCTGTCTTATCGACTTCGATACATACTCCAGCTTCGTCTAGACCCGTCACATCGATAACCACTTCATTGAAATTTTCCAAACCCAGCAAAGCGACCGCAGTTCCATCCACAGCATTTTCTTATGTGCCCCCTGAATCCACATCTGTATCACTTTCAGTTGTGCCCAATAAATCTGAAGTAATTTCATCAACGTGTACATCCACTACTGTATCTATGTCAGGAATCAATTCGGAAATCATGTCCAATAATGTTGAGGTGATCAAAGAAAGTGTTGTTAATGATGGTGGGAAAAATTCGTCTGAAGAGTGGTCTCCTCAACGCGTAGATTCTGCAACTCCTGTAACTGAAAGTATTAATAAGGTGAGCTGAAAAGGAATGTTGATAGGGAAGATTTCAGAAGAAAATTAACATGTCATGTCAGGGGCCGGTGATCATTCTCATAGGATTTTTACTGAACTTTTATTACAGTATTTTCATTAACCAAAGATGTTTGAATAAACACATCGTTAGAACTTCTCGTGGATTACTGATATTTCTATTATTCGATCAAAAGTTTTTGGCTTTTCGTAGATTCTGTTATCATAATAACGGGATATATGTATTCAAGTTGATGACTCGTTAAGAATTCTAGAATTCTGTCGAAATTTTCAATATTCCTACACTGTGACAAAAAAAAATGAGTGAAATCGGTTTCCCGCAGTGAATTTCTAAAGGTATCAAGGTTTTAGGCTCTAAACAAGCGTTTGACCTCAATATGATTTTCACCGGTCAAAGTTGGCAGCGTGCGAAGTTCTTTGCGGATGTAAAATTTTCTGCTCTTCGCGTTCCTGAGGTCAAAAGTGGAGTGTCATTCGAGAAAATTTAACTTGAAATGACCTTGAAGGTTCTTTTCATGGTCAAATCTAAAGTCACGATCAGAAAGGTTGGGGAAAATTATATGAATCTCGTATTCCAGATTTTTCCCAAGACTCTAATTTTTCGGATTATTCTGCTATGTCGGTACTTTTATAACACCCAACAGAATCAGTCAGATCTAGAGAATCTCAAAGGTTCAATGAGCCACAGAGGAAGAGATTCTTTATTGGTTGACGTCATATCGGTAACACCGGAAGTATAAGAAGGGCAGTATGATTATACTTCTATGAAAGTAGCATAAAGGACGTGGTTCACTTTGAATTGCCCCCGTCTAAAATAGGATATTCCTTGTTTTGCTGAAACAGCACAGTATGGCACGATTTTGGCTCATCACTTCCTTGAGAGTTTCAGAATCAGAGCTGTGTCAAAAAATTTTCTGGATTTGTCTGGTGTTTTCAGTAAGGATTTGTTTTCTGAGTCTCATTTTATGGTTCAAAATGTAGGATAAAGTACTCGCTGTTTCCCTGGTAGAAATTTGTCTGGGCGTCCCATTTACCATCCACGTACTAGATGGGACCCACGTGGAGGCAACTGGATAACACATTTCAGTCAATTTGACTTTGATGCTCAAACATTTAGTTGGTTTATGTAGATTTCTCAATATACAATATAACATTGATAGAGGAATAAAAGAGGAAGCCCAAACGTTTCAATTTGTCACTCGGGATTATTTTATGGAAATGAATTCAAAAGCAACGTTCTTGACTAGAGATTACTTGTCAAAATACATTGTTACCTTATTCATAGGTGTGATTTTACAAAAAACACATGATTTCACATCTCTAATTAACAATTTGAACAACATTCCAGCGATTCCCTGGGACATCTGGATGGGCACAGGCTAGAAAGTGCGTTACAAAACTAGCTAGAAACGAACCTAACATCTGGGAAAACTAGCTGGGGCCCATCTAATTTCCAATCATAATTTCTACCAGGGTTACTTTTCGAGATATATCAATTATAATGAATCCCAGCAAGTATGTACAATGGAACTTACCCTGGTCCAGCATGGAACTCATCCTGCCTACATGGGTTCAAGACTGCACTGAGAAAAATGAAATGTGAAAATAACCTCTATTTCGTATATTTTTCACCCGTCAAATAATGAAAACTGAAGCCAGCCTTTCAAAAGTGAAAAGTACCTTTTCAGTGTTGAATTTCACCGTACATTCGGTTTGATTCACCAAAAAGATGGTATCTATCACCTAGCTCATGGTAATAATAACCAAAATAATGTATTTTTCACTGTCAAATACATTACTATATTGAAACATGATTTCTACAATGCAGATTTTTCTCAGTGTGGGTTAAAGAGAGACCGAAATTCATACACGCTAGGGAAATGTATCGGTATCCATACAAAGTTACGGTTAGAACACTTTCTGCCGAATTTCCTTGAACATTTGCGAGAAGAAAAGGCGCGGATTGTAAATTGATTTCTTTTGGATAAAAGTGGTCTGCAATTCCATTAACACTCCTCCAACTTTGATTTTGAGTGAATTTCGGATAAGTTACTCGTTAACAAAAACATTTCAAACAGTCCACTTGAGAGTTACCAAGTCCTTGAGCTTCTCTTAACTCTTTTCAAGCTCTTTTTCCGTACAAAGTTTTTCACAACACCTTTCGAGACACTTTGAATGTCTTATGATACACATTCTGATGATACAGGAAATTCTTATAATGCTTTTTTTTTTATATATACATTTGAAGTTCTGTGGAATCAGAATCACTGCGTTTTAATTGCTTGCAGATTAGCGAAATGCTTTGTAAACTTCCAACGACTTTTATTCATCATTGTAAATACTCTCAAAATCGAAAATTTTTAACAATCAATAACTGTAAATATATTTTCAGGATTTTGAACACAATGAAAATGAAGAAAATGCAACTGAAGATGTGAATGTTGATGGTTACGTAACAGCAACGGAATGTTCTATCACTCCGACAGCACGATCCAGAAGTCAATCATTCGTCACATCACCCGAATGCGAAGATATCACTGCACCAATGAGTTCAGATAGGTAGGTATACATTTTTCAGTATAGAATATCATATGCGAGTTGGCGTGAAAATTGGAATAGCATCCCACAATCCATTTGTTTCTGATTCTAAATTCATAAATAAATGCATGGAATTGAATGAATCATCAATTAGTCTCTTGATCGATCACAATTTGCAGCATTATATTTTTCCACAGGGAGAATGAAGTTCCATTCGAAGTAACGAAACCTGACATATCCGAGGAAGGGAAGATGACAAATACGAGTGTTGAAAATTTGAACAGTAAGAGCAGTATGAATGCAAAAGAGCCGGAACCAATAGATCGATCAGTGTCTCTGCAAAAGATAAACGAAGTGAGTTTATATGTTTTATTCTTGTGTTGATGAAAAAGATATCTCAAATAACTTTAAAATCCAAAATTCTTGGTTAATCAGTGAATTTCCATTCAATCTCAGGTTTCTTATATTTATTACTGAATTTCCTTTTTTATACTGAAATAAGAAATCTAATGGTCCACAGGAGAGATCTGATAAAGTACTCAAAGAAGTCACGGAAACCACCACATTACGCGTCACGCACGATATTAGATTAGATGTGGCTTCGTATCAAGTGACATCCAACACTGTTCAAGCGCATCGACAACACTTTGATGTTGAAGAGTTGAAAGATGAAGAACGCGTGGAAGTATTGGATACTCACAAGAAGATGAACGGATTCCATCATGGTATACATTTAAAAATCAATATACAAATGATAAATCATTCACATTCGCATGATTCTATCATATATACCTACGATTAGATCTGTATTTTATTCTGAGACACATTTGAACATGTCTAGTTAGATTGAATTCCATACAATCTGTTTTAACAAGATTGAAGCGGAGTTGGTAATTTGTCATAAAATATAAAATACAACATTTTTCTTCATCCCGTTGATTTACTCTTTCCATATGAATTCAGATACCGCAACTAAAGAACCCGACAAACATCACGAAATGGATCAAGAGACTCGTACAGACAATTCGATGGTGCATCGAGGATACGAAGAAGACACCTCCCACACAATGTCAAAAGAATTCAAGGACATCACTATATCTCTGAAAGAAATATCCAAACGACACGAGGATAGTGGAATCGAGATGTCCCCGTTAAAGAAAGATTACGAAAGCGATGATTTTCTTGAAAGAATAAAGAAGGTGAGTTCTAAGAACGCTTGCACGCAAGATGAAGAACGAAATTCGATGTGTTGTTGCACGTGCAGCTGCGTTCACGGAACTGTTTGCTACGATCGATCGGTTACAATTGATTCCGCTTTATGCTCTAAATTCACCGAAGTAACCGTTATGGCTTTGGCCGATGAAAATCGCCTTCGTTTGTCTTTAACGAACCCAAGTTAATTGTATTATTTAAAGAATCAAGTTGGTTATTCAATAAATATCATTGAACGGATATTGCGAGTTTGAGGTCATTGGTGGTCCCTGAAGATCTGATTTTCTTTGATGTCAATTATATCCTCTCATAATTCCGATTTGACGATGCATCTCATTGATGTATATGGATTTTATATACCAGAATAGACTGAAATTCTCTCAATTCTACACCGAAGGAAAAGAAAGTTGCCGTCGCAGTGAAATCTAATTTTGCTGGAGTAGCAAATTCTCTGCTCTGATAGCAAATCATTTATTATCACATCAATCTTGTAAGCTACGGCAGCGATTCCTCAACTGTGGCAGCAGGCAATGTTTGCCACTCCAGCAAATTTTGATATTGTATATACAAAGGCAAACAAATTTTGCTGGAGAAGTCAACATTTCTTGCTGCTACAGCTAAAATGTCGCTGTCATAGCTAACAAGATTGCTGTGATAGCAAATAGATTTCTGTCGCGGCAAAACATTTACTACCCCAGCAAAATCAGATATCGCTGTCACAGGGAATTTTTTTCCCCGTGTATCCTCTTTCGACGCGGAAACGGGAGGATTGAATACTCATTGATACTATCGAATATTTTATAAATGCTTGAAAAATATTAAATAGTGGTATTGGTGTTGTAATTTGGATAAGAATCAATTTGAATGAGAAATGTGGTTTTCATTAGAAGTTTGAAGAATATATATGTCTTTGTTACCGTTATTTCGAAACTTCAATGGGTGATCATTGATGGTGTTATACTTTTCGTAGTTTAGATCCCCTGAGAATTAAAACTGATCGATTCTTGTCGCTCATGCAATAATTCATGCTAATGGAACGTGCAATAAAGGATATAAAAAATCCTCACTAACTTATCGCCATAAAAATTAAGCAATGTTTGTTTTTTAAACTCAATAATGGCATGATGTGGATGTTCATTAGTAATTTATGCATTTATTAATATGACTAATCATCGTTCATTCAACTCAAAGTTCGGAGAATCTAGGTAAGTTTGAAAAAATCATTTTAACAATTTGTAAAACCTAAAACCTACATTTTTTGATCATCAATTTCATATGGATAGTGAATTTCTCTTTCATTAAAATAATCACCACGTACGTTACATGATTGAATCGACGAGAAGATCAACGTATTTATCAAACAAATGTTCTTGTTAATGTGAGTTCAACACGACACGAAAAACATAGTTCGAATGTAGGACGAAGGAATGAATTTCGCATCGTTTGATAAAATGATTATATCTTGTAAATTTGACAACAAATTCCTTCAATTCATCATTGTAATAAGGTATTGTTTACAGGGAATCGAATGGGAGAATAAAAGACGTTCTTCCTCACCCTGAAAAGTATAATCATGCGAAATGAATGGTATCATGCGATGAATTAACATATGCAGCACAGACACTGAGAAATTTTAATTTCAATCCAGCTAAATGGAATTTCTGTCCCATGAGAATTAACACTTCCCAATGTTTCTTGTTGTGTTAATCATTCTCAAAATAACATTATCAAACGTGCTGTTTCAAATTTATGGTTATGCAGTATCCCACCAAGGAGTAGACTATAGATGAAATTAAATGATTAATAATTGAATAAACGCGTCACACGAACGTATCAAGAAGATATGTCTGCTGTCTGTTAT
Organism: Gonatopus flavifemur; assembly: GCA_018340375.1. Taxonomy (NCBI): domain Eukaryota; kingdom Metazoa; phylum Arthropoda; class Insecta; order Hymenoptera; family Dryinidae; genus Gonatopus; species Gonatopus flavifemur. The sequence goes on along the minus strand of JAFFJZ010000003.1, from coordinate 40,815,703 downwards.
ATTGTTTCGAATATTGAGACATAAAGCTACAAACTTTATATACAATTTGTATATATTTTATACAAATAATTTTATATAAATTATATAAAATTGTTCTCAATCATAGAATTTTATTCAATTCTTCTACTCAACGTATCAATTGTCAATTGTTACTTTCATATAAAATATAGATCGAACTTCTATGAATTTTTTATGGAAATTTATAAAAATTTGACACATATTTTATATACAAAGTAACGATTACGTAGACAGCAACACAGTCCCAGGAGAATTCATAATGAATTCCTATTGAAATGATTCTATTGTTCTACATGATTTCTCTATGAATTCTTTTGAGAGTGTGGTGCTGTAAGGGTACCCACACAGCACTTGTTGTCTGAAAGATATCTTCAGGAATAATTAAGAACAATGCAAGAAGTCTTATGCAACATGAATAGACATTTCTTAGAAGCCTTATACTGTTCTTATTCCTAAAAGATATCTTCGAGAACGTTTACAGGAAGCTTTTAGAAATTTCTGAAAGATGTCTTCTAGAAAATTGCATAAGACTTCTTACATTGTTCTGAAGTATTTTTGAAGATATCTCTCAGACAACGGGTGCTGCGTGGATACTGTTAATTTTGCCTGTAGCAAATTCAAAAGAGGATGTGAGTGATCAAAACGAACTGAACGGATTTACACACACGCATACAAATCTGTTACCATGGATACTGCACTACCACTTGACACTCCAAAAAACGTGACTCTTCACTCATTCCTCCATACATGAAAAGAATACTTTCTCTCAAATAAGGTCGATTGGAAACTCGACCTTGAGCAAGTGAAAGAAAATAAGTTTCCTTGAATTCAACAACTTTGCTGTACGAATCCCCAGAAATAATCTCTCCATGCCTCGAAAATAAACCTTTATCATTCACCTTCTGCTCCTTATAATTCCTATATCTGGAACATGAGAACCTCCTTTTGTTGATCTTACAGTTCGCGTATTGCACTTTTCACTCCCCTCGTTCCACAGTGTTGACAACAATGTATCATCGAAACGACAATACAAAGATGTACCTGGAATCGTTTCTCCTCACCTGAACTTCTGAGTTCGAATATCCCGCGCTACAAATCCTCAATGACATCGTGAAAAGTCGGCCCCAGTCGCGGACGATCGTCAAAGATCGGTCCTATTCGGAATCACGAGAATCGTCTGCGTTATTTGAAACTTGAAGAAACATCAGTCTCGGTTCGACTGGCTACTGCGCCCGATGAGCAGCCAGTAACGTGACACACGTTTGTGACATGTGTCACGCGAATGTTACAATTGCTGTTGTTTTTGTTACTGTTTTTGTTATTGTTGGAGTTTGAACGTGGGTCGATTTAGGTGATTTCTCATGAAGTGTATTCATTATAAGATCTTTATCGCCAATGAATCTCTTGTCAATTTAACAATTTTGCATTGTACTAACTAATTCTACTAACTGTATAATACATCTTTTTATTATTCATTCAAATACATATCGTAAATTATGCTTATGTTCTATTGAATTGAAATATCTCTCAAAACGCTCCTGATCTCATACTATCAAACGTATACCTCAATTACCTTATTTATATTAAAAGTATAATTCATATGCTCTTGGAGAAACTTACGAGAAAGGATATTCATTTTTAAATTCACAAATATGTGAGTATGGGTTTTGTAATGTTCATGAAGGGAGAAATATCGTGAGAATATAAACAGAAACCGGATGTTTGGGTATAGAAAATCAATTAAAGAACCATAGATTCAGTTCATAAGGCATTCATTCAAGATATGGATGTCAGAGGAAATATCAATTCTGCACAAAAGACTCGTAAATCTCGTTAAAGTATCGTAAAGATAATGCTCACGTGTCGGTTATCCTCATTCAATACAATGCTAAATCCAGAAGAACGCTCAGTATATTATGTCACTCGCGTGAACTTTTCATAATGTTTCGCTCTTCAAAGAAAGGTTCATTATTATCTTCTCACTGAATTCAGTTCATTGAATTCATTCATCCGCTTAATTCCATTCACGCTTTAAAAAAACACTTGATATAATAGCGAGTTCAACGCAACGTAAATTGTTCCACTATCTTGTACCAAATTTTGCTCAATTTAATGAATGCATGCTCTCACGAGTTGAATATCATCTATTATACTCTGTTCGAAATGAATGTGCGAATATACGAGTACGTATTCCTTAAGAGGATATCGAGATATCGGCACTATATTCTGATATTGACTATTCACGGGTGATTTATATATACGGCTATACGGAATGATTTGCTAAAAGCATTTAAACTCTTGTTCTATAGATCATGTATTCTACAAAGCATTCCAATAACTACTTGAAATATCTCTGGATCAAATAATTGGGGAATTGCATTGGATTCAAGAAATACTTTTGTACTCATTATGAACTGATTTTGCTCCATTGATTTAGTTTTCATTGTACCAAATCCAGTCCCAATGAAACACAAAATACTGTGAAACAGCAGTTTCTAGAGTTTATTACTGTTTACCGAGACATCTTATTCGATTCGAAGGGAAAGAAGATTTTCAATCGCTAACTAAATCACGCGTTATCCGAGAGTATAAGTAATTGATATGGCCCTTTCGTATCATTACAATAATCCTGGTCTCGCAGAATGTAACACCAGCGCATTCCGATCGCAGGTTGAATCTTCTTTTCAGAAAATCTCTTGTCTACGACTTATCTTTTCTTTTTGTCGCTCGGCTTTGGAATCAAGGAGTCGATCGTGGATCTCCCCAGACTCGGCGCGTATCTCTCTTACGGAGAACGCCACCAGTCAGTCCGGTTTTATCCTCCCATACGTGCAGGATGACGTCATTTCAGAGATATATCTATAGAATATAAACACACCGATGTAGGTCCGCGAAGAGTCAAGAATTAGGATTTTTTATCCAAAACAATTCGATCCGTGTTGTGGGAGCGTCAAACCATTGGGAACGAATGAGGGAATATGAAATCCAACTTCTTCGTGCCTTGCGGTTATCGGGAATTCTATATTCTTAGGGATTGATTTTACAGATGCTTCAATTCTTTTTATAAATCAATGGTTTTTGGGAATCAGATATCCAGATGCACTGAGGGAATCAACATGAAGCTGAACCAGCAACCGATTGAAGTAATTAACGTATACGTAAATAGGAAATTGCCCATGAATATTCTCAGAAATCCTATGAATCTGCGGTAAACATCCCATCAAAACAATAATTCCTGTGTATTTTTGTATTAAAACTTATATATGTGTACGGGTATTCACTTTTCTCATAAAAGTATGAGAAATTCCCAATATTTTTAAATCTGGATAAATCTCTACCCTGCACCACACTCCCAGAAGATTTCATAAATAATCCTTAATCAACTAATTGTGTTCTTTATGAATTCTATAAGAATTCTTCTGGGATTGTGGTGCTTGCTGTGTGGGTCTAGTCAGATCTGAATAAACAGAAATTTCATGTTGATAAATCTCAATTTGCGTACGACAACTGCTCATTCCATCCACTTTCAAATGATTTCGAAGCAGGAGATGTTTCTGGAAAAAATTGATTAGCTCTCCATAGATCTAAATATACCCAATCGATGTAGAAAGCATTCATTCCCCCATTTTTTAGATTCACATAGATCTAATCCATTAGATCTAAATCAATCTTTTCCGGGTCCTGAAGGTTTTGGAGGCCTGAATCCTTAATACAACTATTGTATGAAAACTTATGATATCGGTGAAGTTTGAATCGTTTATTGAAACAAATTAGTAATTCAACAATCGAATATTCAGATGTTAAAGACCAAGAATGCCGCAGTACATTTTTCAAACAATTTCTCCAGTTCTAACCAGTCTATTCGAGAAAATGAATAAAGGTGTCTCATCAAATTTCACGGCCTTGAATATTCGTTTCGTTCCCAGAAACGATTCGAATTTCAATAACATACACTGGAAAAAATATTTATTTGTCTTCTCTTCATAAAAGATTTACCTGTAGAAATTAAATATTCAATTTGATGCAAAAACTGATTACTTGTGACTATTAAATTATTTCTTTAGAAGACCAATTTACTTAAGGCAAGCATTCGATTATTTGATTCGATTAAATATTCCATTGATCCTAAGGAATATTTTATGAAGAGAGGACGAATAAACTATTTATTTGGTTGGAAGAAATTTTTCTTTCAGTGTAAGTTATGAAAATCGTTTGCCATTTTTACGGCTGTTAATCTCAGGAACAGATGTGAAAAATTATTTGGAAGAATTGTTCAATTCTTGGAGCATAAGATATCCATGTTTCAATACGTAATTCACTTGAATTGACTCAGTTTCCAATCGCATAGAAGTAGGAGATGTTATGGTAGAATAGAAATTTCGATGTCAAGTTCGTAATGTATTTCAATGCTTACACAAGGAAAGAAATGGATCTTATTGGGTATCAGAAATCCAATACCCGGTACGATATGTTTCACTAGATATAGACAGCTGTCTAGCCAGTATCTTCAGGTGTCTATATTATTATAGCGAGAATATTTTGCTTCCTACGACAAGTCTTGATTAATTCATGCATATGTAATGTAATAATGTTTCAAAAAGATTTATTCTAGTTTGTCCTTAGAAAGATGATACGTTTATTGCTCTGTGAAATTTGAGGATACCTTATATTCAACCATTTTTCGGACTTTTTTGTGGTATATCACTTGATTTGAACAAGAGACACAATAAAATACCAGGTGTAGAAGTACGAAACCGGGATTTTTTTGTAAAAATCGCACGTTTGTTGTTTGAAAATGATGAAAAATATTCTATTAGAATTAATCTCCATTGCTGTTTATACATTTTTCCCACCTTTCCGGAAATTTATGTATTCCACGCCAGAAAAACAGTTCCTCTTTTGAAGCGAACCAGTTATCGAGCCATTCTCCTACATTTTCATACGAATTGAAGCGTTGTTCAGCGAGAGCGCGTCCCATTGACGCGAATACACGGAAAGAAGAAAACAGCACTGGTTACTATCCATAACAGCAATCAGTTGAAAAACAAATGAAAACACGCTTGGATGATAGAGGTTAGCGCGATCACAGTGATGTGTATTGCAGTGAAATTCGTCAATGCTGCTTGGACATTAACGGTTACTGGGAGACGCAGTAATGAACGGCGTGAATTTGATTTGTCATTTGTTTTCAATGAATTACTGCGATTCACAGTAACCATTGCTGTTTTCTTTTTTCCGTGTAGATGATAATCGGACGGAGTCAAGTCTGGAGAATAAGCCGCATGCAGTAGCATTTTCCAATTGAACGCCTCGATCGTTTCCCTGACCCATTTTCCTGCGTGTGATGGGGCATTGTCGGGGAGCAAGATGACTTTGTGTTGCCTTCTTCCATATTCCGGTCGTTTTCAACGTAATGCGCGATTCAAGTCGATAATTTGCTGTTGGTAGTGATCAGTGTTGATGGTTCGCCCAGGTTTTAGCAGCTAATAATACATTGCACCCTTCTGATTCCACCAAACACAGAGCATTGTCTTCTTTCCAAAACGATTTGGTCTTGCAGTGGATGTCGATGATTCGCCTAGATTCACCCATGACTTCCGACGCTTAGGGTTCTGAGAATATATTCATTTTTCATCACCTGTGACAATTCGATGAATAAATGACTTTCTATTGTATCTGTCGAACAGCATTCCACAATTGGTTTTTCGATTTTCTTGCTGTCTTTCATCCAATTCATGCGGAACTCATTTTCCCACTTTCCGAATCTTTCCCATGGCTTTCAAACGAATGGAGACGGCTTCCTGCGTCACATTCAGTTGATCCACGAGTTCTTGTTGAGTTTGAGTATCGTCTTCATCCAATAAGGCTTGTAATTCGTCGTCTGCGAACTTTTTCGATGGTTTCCCACGCTCTTCGTTTCTCACGTCAAAATCACTCCTTTTAAATTTTTTGAACCACTCGAAACACTGTGTTTTACCAAGGGCATGTTCACCGTAAACTTCGACAAGCATCCGATGTGATTCTGCAGCATTCTTCTTCAAATGATAACAAGAAACCAATACTGTCAGCAGATTGTAGTTTGTGGGCACAAAACTCGACATCTTTAAGGTTATAAAACAATCACAGGTGTACAGAACTTCTATTGTTTTGTGTTGAAAATTTTCATTAGCTGTTAGTAGGAGATAATAGTGCTAAAGAAGTGGTTTCAGGGTCTGATCGCTAATGCCATTTATAGGGAAATTCCGGTTTTATACTTCTACATCTGGTATACATTTCACTGAATTTTGTTTATATCATTTTATATTTCAAAACAAGAATTCATCGAGAATCATTGATTGTGATAACTTATGAATGAATTTTCGAATCCTTTGTTAACTAAATTTGATTGTGGATGTTATTTCATGTTCAAGGAGTGATGTGAAATGGAAGAAAGGATGTCTGAATGTTGTACAGCAATATAATATTCTGTCACGAAATGAATACATTACCTGTACTAGTAACACTGATTATGGCATCTCTTCCTGAGAAGATTTACTTGGTGCATCTGTCTATCTATCTTCCTGTCTACCAGCTAGACTGTAATGTCACATATTACCTTAAACTCATGTAATGTGAGTGGATCTCGGTATCGTATTCTTAATATTTATGGATGCAAAGTGTTGGTAGATTCTCTGAATTTGAAAAACAACAAGTCCCATCGTTTGTTTCCTTTAATTTGAATCAAATCATATAATTCTTCCTGTTTTTGAAATATCTAAATCATTCTTCTCAAAGTTTTTTCGTGAAATCTGGTCATTTACTCAGGAATAAATGAATAAATTGGTGAATTAAACTCATTCCTAGTAGAAATTTGATCAGGCATTCCCTACTTATAATAAGGTCCTGATCAGGTTAGAATCCGGAAACCGTAAATAAGGAAAACCGAAAGGGCTCTTACAAGGGATTGATTTGATTTCCCTAATAGGATTCAAATAGGATTGTAACGCAGGGGTACAATCGGGTTCGGATGAGTTTCCATAAAATCGAGTGGAATAAGGAAAACCGTAACGGAACCTGATGAGGACCTGATAGGACCATGGTCTGTCCAAAATTTCTATCAGGGATAGATTGATTTTGGGCATGTCGGTGGATTGATCGATGAAAAGCATCGCGAAAGTTGCAGACAATTTACTGAATCTAAAATGAATGCTCTAATAATTTGACTTTGAAACAGGTTATTGCAGAATTTTGTTCCAAATAAAAGAATAGTCTCAGTGAAAATAATATCGAATGTTCAAATTCGAGTGTTTCGGTTGCATTTTCAACTATTGGCTGATTTTACCGTTCCTACGGTATATCGATAATGAACTTTTGAATTGATTTCTCTTTATCATTACATACATTTCGTGGAGAATATTCATACAACTCTGTTGTAACATTATTTCAATGTTCCCCGCATGGTATAGGTATGTAAATTAACCTCACATGTTCTGAGTATACATATATACAGATGTGATAAACTCTCAATTTGCATACCTGGACCATGCACTGTGCATATGGAGGAGGTTTTTATGAGTGCTGTCTTGAGCTACATACGACATGTTCATATAGAACATTTTTACGAACCGATACAATCATTATTTCTACTATAGAACAAGAAACATTAATGATATATTTAAGTTCATTTACATGATATTGTTTTTAAATGAATTTTGAAAACTCCGAAGACAATGTGGAATGATATTCAAACTGAATTGAATAACCCGACAATGTCGAGTTATTATCACATAGGGTACTCAGTTTTCTTCTTTGTCCTGTCTCATCTTCGTTAAAGTACAGTCATATAAATTGTTCCAATGACATGCCCGAATACACGGCTGACTGAATAACATATGAGAATTCGAAGAGGAAGCAAAGATGCACTGAGTCTAAAAATAAAACCTTGGAAATTATCAAAACATAAGGGTTGTATGACGTGAAAATAGCATTACATTTTGAGATATAATGAGACTTGTGCTTTCACAAGGTGAACATACTCATATGAATTATTTTTGAGACATTATATCCGATTTTTATAAAGTAAATGATAAAATAAAGCATATAAATTCAGCGGTCAAACTTTAAACGAATGAGATCACATTCCACAGTTTCTTAAAATGAAATTTTACGTGTTATACTCCTCCCTCGATACTTTCTTCGAACCCGTGAAACATGAAGTTGATGATAAATTTGAGTGTGGAAATATATCAATAGAACAGTGAGTGTTCTAATAATAATATTCGATTCAGTCCAGTGTTTCGAGTTAAAAGAGAACTGATCAACTACGATTGAATGGTGACTGAAAATCAAACGTAATATACATAATGAAATTCAAATCTGTACAATGGTAGTCTGAGGAAGAAAGACATTGAGAGTTCATTGATACCTTGCTTGTTGTTTTATTTCCCTCATTGAACTCTCTACATTTTGAACAAATACGGGTGCGTTTCCGGGAAACTTTCCCTCGTGATATGGCGAAGCCCTTTTCAAGAAATTTCATGTAAAAACTAACTCGTCTATTGAAATCTTCACATTAGTAGAGAAAGTTTTAAATAATGTCCACAGTTTATTTGAATGTGATACAGTTTGAAGGTATAGAATTGAAATGAATGTGATAATTTTTTGTTTAAGAGGATCAGAATCGAATTTGATATATCTGATTTTTTAATATTCAATTATTTCCAATGTTGAATTTTTATAAATCTTCGATTGAATGTTTATAAAATAGTCAAGGACCCAGCGAAGTTGAGACTGGATATATTATGTTTTCACACGATTCTGTGCTAAAATATTACTCTTGTTCTATAAAAAAGTATTCGACGATCGAAATATTTCCAGAGTAAAGGTTTGAATTTGCTATTTTCAGTAACATGATTCGACAGAGACTGTAACATTTTTTAAAAATCCCTTTCATTTGAGTGAACAGCGCACGATCTTCTTCCACTCAACTCGTGAGTAAGATGAATCTTTGTCGGTGTACGTCCAATATTTGTAGGGTCTCGTATATTGGCGAATCGCCAAAAATAACGTTAATCGGCAGAAGCATATGCGTAGCAAGAGAAAACATGATACTCATACACCACGATACATTCTCGTATATATGTACAATCGTGTGTAGAAAATGAATAATTAATTGATGCTCAAACAACACTTCATTTCTCTCATGCGGCAAACGTGAAACGAAAACGTACGGTGCGAAACAACGTATAGTAAAATAGTTTATGAATTATTATTCAGTCACTTATACTGGCCGTGAGTGGAAGGATAATTCTGTTATTTGGATAATAAACTCGAAATATTCCACGGCGTGATTCAAATTTCAACAACATGATTCATTTTTTTGACAAAAGAAACATCTGCATTCTGGAATTTGGAAATACGCAATGCATACGAAAAGCATTGAATTTTTAACGCTTGGTAACGCTTTTTGATCATGTTTTTTTTCTATAAACAAATTTCTGATATGAAATATTCTCACAATATTTGGAATTATGGGTTCCCAGACAGCACAAATGATCAATTTGAGTTCACAAAAACTTCTGAAAGAACTTCTTGAACAGTCCCCGTTATGTCAGTACAAATGAATTCAATATGAACTCAAATGAATTCGTGATATGGATTCTTTTCGAAGAATAAGTTATTCATCAGGAGTTCATTTTGAATTCAAACTATTCCTAATGAATTCATGTTTACTGTCATGGCGGGAGCTCTTTGCGGGGACTTTTGTGCTGTATGGATTGGAAGTTCATGAAATACTGTAAATTCAAGTATTTTATTTTCATGTACTTGAAGCGTTGAAATCGTGTGGTCACTTTTCAAACACTTGAAAGTTACGCAGTGTATTCAAATAATAATATTAGCCTGACACTGCTTTTTGACTCGAACGAAATCCAGGATCCCAGCTCCGTCCAGTCGGACTAAGACCTGTTCAAGTCAAAAATCAGTCGGGTTAACGGCTAAATACATTCGGCAAATGGATAAAAATGTTTCATTATACAACGTTCAATCTGCATTATTGACATACTTACACACTTTCAAGTGTTTGAAAAGTTGTTCAACGATTTAAGCATTCAAAGCGTGTGTCAGAACAAAACACTTCGATCGTCACTCGATGTATAAGAGTAATTTAGACGAGACATTTTACAAGAGAATCTAAACTTTAATTCTCGCTAACTAAACAACTAATCAACTGCGATTTGAGAGTGATTTGAGATACATGATAACAGAGAGAGAGAGAGATTGTGGTGAAATGATCTAATATCTACAAGCTTGCGGAGAAAAGTCCACTCATATATGTGACGTATTAACGTGCGAATAAAGGTCAAATTAACGAGGATGGTAGACGGACAAGATTCGATCGAGACGAACGAACCGAATCCGGACGAACGAAGGAGTGAAGATGAATCGACGACTCCACAGGTGCAACAGAATGGTGATGGGGATCAATCACAACCCCAAGATAACGTTACACCGACGACCACCATAAGCACGATAGCAGTTCAAAGTGGAGATACGAGATTGGTTATCGCGTTACTGCAAGTAAGGAAAATATATTTGATGTTTGAGAGTGATAAAGCTAGGACTATTGAATTTTTTTTTCATTTTTTTCAATGTGATATGAAAACAGGCATATCAGTTTTATCATAAACATTCCCTCATCCTTTGGCGTAATGCTGTGGAAAATCCTATTCCTGTCCGGGATTTGGTGGAAATTTTCTATGAACATTGCTTTATGGAAATTTGTGCAAAATTTTACATTAAACACAATGGCCCAATTGGGAAAGTCAGAATACACAGTACAGCACCAGTATTGGGTCTTCAACACTTGGTAAACACGTACGGAATCAGTATTGGATACATACACGGAAAAAAATTCACTGTGCTGCAACAGAAGGCAGCCATGTTGCAGCAACAGGGAAAAATCTTGTTGCAGCAACAGGAGTAGTTTTGTAGCTGCGGCAATGTTACAAAATCCTTCATTATGGGATAAATAGGCTTTATAAAATGAATAAAATACAAAGTTTAGTGAAGCAATGACTGCCTCCTGTTGCAGCAACAGTAAATTTTTTTCCGTGTAGAAATACAGTACTATCCCTGTACTGATGAACCAGTACTGAGAGTTTAATGCCGGCCAGGTACTAATCCAGTACAGGCACTGCACTGATTGCGAATAATAGTATTAGTACTCAATCCCCAGTACAAAAAAGCGTTATCATCCCAGACAAATGCCAGTATCCGGCCAGCCTTGGCCAGTACTGGTGCAGTACTGCGCCTGTTGTCAATTTCTGGTTGGGGGGGGGGGGGGCAATGCAGATATTGAGATTCAAGTTTGCGGATTATAAATTTAACAATTTCACGCGTTGTTTCATTTTGTCAGAAACGAAAACTTGTAGATTTTCATAATTATCTCCAGTCTTAGGCACTCATCGGTGTAGATACTGCGCCAAGCACGGAATACCTATTGCATCCGCTAACATATCCTCTTGAAGCATCTTTTGAAACATTGGAGTAATCTCTTTGGTGGTCGAATAGTCCCCCATTTTATTAATTAGGTATTAATTCGAGATATTCGTGGTAGCTAAATCCCTGGTGGAAATACAGCGTATGGACTAACGCGTGAGAGTAAATGAGAAAGAGATTTGAAATTCTGAAGATGGGCTAAATTAGGGGGCCTGAAGCATCAACATAAATCTTATCAGCCTACATTGGATTTACCTGATTTGATTGGAACACCCATTGAATCCCGGTACTAAACACCATTCATCGGATGAGAACGAGTATTTTGGTTACTCAAGATTTCCAGTGATTGTATTTTGGGAACAGAATTTCATAAGTGTTGGTCATTAGACCAACCGTCTCAATCCGATCAGAAGAATTTTAATCGGTATCCAATTTTGAAGCGCACCATCGAATCAGAGCTCAATGTCGATTTTTCCGAGAAAAGTTACTGCCCCGAGCAGAAGAAATTTCTCAAATGTATATCATTTTCATAAAATTATGTATAACTTTTATGTAATTTATATTGAATAAAAATTATATATAATTTTGAAAGTATTCCCACTTGGGGTCCCTAGTGAAAACAAAAAAGTATGATAGTGATCTGCGAGTGGTCGTTCTATGAAAGTATGGTTTCAGGCCAAATCCCATACTAAAATCCAGACTTTATCTATATTTCAACATTTGAATCTCAATTGAATGTGGAGAATAAAGGCTGATAACAGATTCTGGACTGTTTTTGGGACCTTCATAAGATCTTAACGAGAGTTTTCTTGTTGAAAAAATCTACCGGCTCTCCGTTCAAGTTGTTGAACGATTTTTTTTAAGACAAACTGCACCTCAAGTCGAAGATCAATGACATTTCTCTGGATTTTCCGAATGCTTTGATTGAAAAATGTGGATCTGGGGGAAGGACAGATAAAACAAATGATTCCTGAATAAAAAAAAAGTCAGTCCAAAGTCCATCGAAGTCATTTCGTAGTCAGTAGACTGACAAAAAAGTCATTCGGGGTCATCAAAACCAACGTGAAGGGCCACTGAATGAGTGAATACAACGGTATGAAAGGTTCTAGATGCATTTTTCATCGGAGTTTGAGCGATTTTTTTCGAAATATTCCATCGCGGGATTTGAAAATTTTGGTTGACTTTGTACGGACTTCTGAGGAATTTGGTGGAAGATGTGTCGCAAGAGTTTGTTAGTGATCCATTGGAAGTCAGTGCGGATGGACTTTTGGCAGACTTTCTAGAAACTTTTGAGGAACATTGCTGGAAAATATGTCGCACGAGATTTGGTCAGTAATCCGTGAAAAGTCAGCGATGAGGGACTTTTGACAGACTTTTCGCTGACATTGAAAGGACTTTCAAGGAACTTTGTGAAATATTACATCCCGCGAGAGTTCATAAATAATCTGTGAAGAGTCAGCGATGAGTGAATTTTGACTGACTTTCCAGGGACTTTTGAGGAATTTTGTGCTATATAAGGTTACGCTAGAGTTCATCAGTAATTCGTGGAAAGTCGATAATGAGGGACTTTTGACTGATTTTTTTTGCTCTGGAATCATTTATTTCAGCTGTCCTGCTCCCAGATTCACATTTTGCAATCAAAGCATTCGGAAAATCCAGAAAAATTTCATTGGTCTTCGACTTGAGATGCGGTTTTGCTTTAAAAAAATCGTTTAACAACTTGAACGGAGAGCCGGTGGATTTTTTCAACGAGAGAATTCTCGTTAAGGTCTTATAGAGGTCCCAAAAACAGTCCAGAATCTGTTATGAGCCTTTATTCTCCACATTCAATTGAGATTGCATTCAAATGTTTGAATACAGATGAAGTCTGAATTTTAGTATGGGATTTGGCCTAAAACCATACTTCCATAGAACGACCACTCGCAAATCACTATCATACGTTTTCGTTTCTACTAGGGACATGTGATTGCATAGAGTCATACACCAAAAAAATTAGTGATCCAAATTTTCGTTGACTAGTATATCACTTTTCGACGAAGCACAAATCGGAGCAGAATTTGTACACTGGATTTCCATAATTCCTCGACTCGTTCCATTATTCCGACGATCAAAATGAAAAGTAAATTCCATTGTCAAAACAATGGACAAAGTCAACGAATTATTAAAATCCGGTGTACGAATTGTTCTCCAATTTGTGCTCCGTCAAAAAGTGATGCAGTAATTTTTCCAGGAGAACCCGACATGGCTTTACGATGCGGTAGTGCATTGTAATGTTTGATGAAATACTTCCTCCATGTACTGATAAGGTAATCAATTGAATTCAATTTGAAGATTTTCTATTGGTATCATTCGGAAATTCCCAATGCAGAAACTCCATTCATTCTGAAAAATTCTGTTCATCGAATCTAATTGGACATTTTACCCACGGTGTCGTTATCATTTTGCTTGTAGCTCCCTAGTAGAAAACGTTCTAGGTTCTTCTTCGCCCCTTACCTGGCGCCATAGATGCAGACTAGGCGTATCCCTGGCCCTGATATGGGTCAGTGAACTGCCTAATATGTTTCATACCTGAGCCCTTACTCCCATGTAAAAGTTTACCAGTGGCGCAACGCTGACCCAGCCCTCACGAGCATTGACGGAGCCTTGAGAGAAAGTCTGACTTAAGACTAAAATGATAACATCGTTTTGCCAATTTTTACGCCTGGGGCAACGGTGGTGAAAGGTCGCCAATATTGACGTAGGTTTCATTCAATGGTTCTGCCATGATTGGCTGATACAAAACTTTTGCTATGGAACTAATGTTGGCACAAACTTGCGCCAACACTGTCACTCTTCATCTTTGTATTGCCAACGCAGGCACGATATCACCTTTATTTTCAATCAACGTTGGCCTAATGTGTATCCCCTCAGCTTGGCTGCCACGCCTGGCCCAAGCCATTGCCCGTGGTCAACATTGCTGAAATCGCTAAATTTCTACATGAGCTGATGAATCGACTGCACTGGAAAAGTGATGGGTAACTTTTTGCAACTTTAATGGTGGATTCCGTCTCCTGATCGTGAAGGGATGATGTCTTTTGGTTGGAAATATGGGATGTTCACTTATTTTGAGAGACGATTCTCCCTTCTGAGTGTTGAATTCTTCGAAGTTATGAGGGAATTCCATTCAAACATGGTGAAAAACCATTGCCTCATTCGCAGAGGAACTTTGCGGTTATCATGTTTGGAAAAAATTCCACAATATTCCGTCAGAGTGTGGTCTCGTAATGGTTGTTCAAATTTTTCCAACGGTACATATCAATAGAAATTCTTGCACACTTTGTGTATTTTATTTTTTGCCTACAGAATCAGTAAATGTCTTCAAAATGTGTAATCAAGGATTGGAATGATAATGTACAACTTTAATTCATACTTTCCATTGAACATCTTCATGCTCTACAACCGTAATTAATAGGTTGTGAGAGGTTTGTGTGCATAAGAATCAATCGCGCTTCATCTACTAAATCCAATACTCAAAATTTTGAATTCTTTTGACCAAATCTAAAGAAGAGAGAGCAATCTATAAATGATGTAATAGATTCACAGAATAGTATTTCATTCACAAATTTAGATAAAAAAATCACTGGAACATCTGTGTGAAACTCAATTCTTCATATAATTGCTATATAATACTCTGTAATTGTGCAACTATTATTGAATTTGGTGTTATTTTCTGTATCGTGATATCATCCCTGGATCATTGGCACTGCTATTCTTATATCGCAGGTTTCATGTTTACCATATCGCAATGATAACTGTAATCCGTTAGAATATCTGATGCACATTATACGTGATGAGGATGATAACGAATCAATCTTCACGTTCACGCATTATGAAACACGATTGAGTATTCTAGATGATCAACAATCACTTCTCACATAATAATAAAATATTTGTTCTTCCACAAAGATGAGAAAAAAAGATAACTCAAAGTTAAAACAGAAAATGAACAGTAATTAGATCCTTGATACCGATCTACTCCGAGATTTCTAGATTCATCAAGGAAGTTCTCATTTCGTTGCATTGGGATATTACATTACCTCCGAGCAAATTGATGAGCACGTGTAGTAAGTACATTGAAATGCCCATAGTGTAAGCAGTATTTTTGGACTCCACGTTTCTGAACAGCTATTTCCGAGTCCTCACTAACTTTTGGACATTCATCGAGCGAAACCAACTCTCTCGACCTCTCCTTCACTCCACTAACTCACCAAACTCCACGAAAGATAAATTTAACCGCTCATCCGTCGTTGCACACGCGGTACCTTTCTTCCATAGGACTACATCACACCATGAAATTAGCCCAAACACAAATCACGCATTATGTGATATTTTGGTGATGAATAGGATAATCCTATTGAATTCATCGACCGACAGAAGATTTATTTCCAGGCATAGAATTTTTTATTTTTTACTATTACCCGAGTATTATTCCCAACCTCTGCCATGAGGGAAATAATGTTTAGATCTCTTCGAAATTATTTCAACTGAGCGTGATAGTGAAAATACTTTTGTTATGCGAATTTTACTTTCATCAAAATATCCATCACAAATGACAATTCTTCAACAACAACAACAACAATATAAGCGTTATAAACATGAACCATAAATTTTGAAATATGCTCTCACAACACCTTACTCTCCTTTGTAAAGAAGTTTATACGATGCTGCTGGAACGATGAAAGTATATGTATATAAAATGAAAGATAAATTGAATCGTTGAGGAAACCATCACCTCGAACTATGTTTATTATTGATACGTGTTTTGCGTATGATGAAAAATTCAAACACTCTTAACAGATTCAAATTGAAACTTGTAGCGTGTAACTTAATGAGTGCACGTGCATAGGTGAGAGTAAGGTCCAAGCGTCCAATTATTTTGTACGTACGGACGTCCAGCGTGGATATACATTTCATAAGATCGTCTAGACCGATCGCTGCGTGGCGATCGGTATTATTATCGCGGGATCTCGTTGTCGCGTGATGTTAGTTGTTCACGTACCGTGAAAGACAGCCGGGTACCCGTTCAATAAAAAGGACGATATAAAGAACGATAGAGAACGACGGGTAAGCGTGTGCGTACGTACACTTGCACTTGTATATGTGCACAGGTCGAACCTGACATGAGAGGATCTCACTCCTCCCGCGTGCAACAGGGTATCCACTCCTGCAGGCTGTGGCAGGATCGTGTGACCCAACAAAAACCGGTATCATCTACATGTACTTTGTATGTGCATCGCCATGTACCATCGAATTCTTCTCTCCACCTCTTTTACTATGTAACATTAGTGGAAGAGGAAAAAGGTTTGTAAAGGAGGGTGGAAGGTTTCTTCACTTCGCTCAACGTTATTTCCATAGAGAGATTTGATGTAATTTGAATGTCGGAAAATTGAGGTGTAGATTTTTTAATATTATGAGAACGTAATGTTGCTAGATTATACTGAAAAATACAGATTACCATGCGAAATTATGTTTATGCGCATAGAATGAGGCATCGTATTGCATGAATTTATGAGATCTTAATGTCGAATATGGAAAGAAGATTCACTTTTTTCTTGTATATCATCGTTTCGAACTGCTGAAAACCAGAGAAAGAAGAATCAAGTTCATCGCGACACTGACTCATATTCCATTTCGAAGCGATACTAGGATGCGAATGGCTTTCGATTTGCATTTGATGTCGAAACGATGAGAATCTTCGTGAGGAATGGTAATGACATGAATCTTATGTCATCGATTATTGATGCATGTAGTAGTTTTAATTTCATTCACATCGCGAATCCATTCATCAAAATATTACATAAGAGGAACTTTGTGGAATCTTCAAAATCTTTATGTATATTTTCGAGTGGTTTCATTGTTTATATAATACTTTTATGACCTGAACTGTTCACCTTAGAAGTTTGTTTCTGCGGGCTCACGCATGTTGATTTCATGGGATCATAAAAAGAAACCTCGTCTTCAAATTGCCATGAGCAAGCTTGGAGTTGAAATCCATAAAATCCACTGACTTACCGTCGTAACTCAAGAATCGACTGGGATTGTTTGGAATTGAAAAAAGCAACTTTTTCTACCGCGTACATCGATCTTGCAAGATTGCTTCCTGATCTGCTATTCAAAGTTTTTGCAGAGGCGTGTCTAATGAGCAAAATAGTAGGTATAAAAATGTATGATGCGTTTCCTCCAGCAGGTAACTTTGTATATTGAATTTATAACTCATTCAATTCTAATTCATGTTTGTTGTGCAAAACACTTTGGAAACAATCTTTCGTGGTCCTATAGTTATAAAACATCTGTAGTTATAGAACAAATGAAAGAATGAGTGAAGAAATATATTTCTCAAGGACATCCACTGTCCATAATCATTCTTCAGTGTTGGGAACATCATCCTGGGATTACGTAATTCATCGACATACGGGGAATATTTATTTTCGAAAGGAAATTTTGTATGGATAATAAAAATGCCAAAGGATCGTGAGTTGTGTATGCGAGAGTTTTTAAAGTAGATTTATAACAAGTTCATGCTGCTGTTGAAATTAGAGTAGCATTGTCAATTTTCAATGTTCAAGTTTTGAATCTTCTCTGTTTTCTAGTCTTCTTGTTCACTCACAAACTTTATTTATCCATATCGATACTAGGATACTTTCTTTTCATTTACATGAAAGTGTTTGACATGAAATCGTCAGAAAGATGTTAATAACGTGACAGTGAATAATGATCTCTCTCACGCGATGGTTGTATGAGAGTGTGGATGATTGGGTCCTGAACACTGGATTCCTTCAACTACGCCTTCTTCCAGTCCAGCAACGTGGTGGCCCAATTTCTGTTATGCCAAAGATGGCAATCCCTTGAATACTGGTTGTTACTTCTGTTCTCTCCGCAATTGAAAAGAGCATTCGTCGCTGTGATACCATTTACTTACAACTGTATAGCATATACAAATGCGTAGGATATTGATGTTTACGTGTGACAAATTTATGAAAGGATTTTTACAATGTTTGCCTTCAATGGCAAACCATAACTCACTTTCCCTCCTCTCAAGAATGCATTCATTTTCAATATTATATAATTTTCCGATGGATGAGTTTGTTGAATTTTTTGAAATTTATGTCATATTTTTTGAGAAATCAACATCTTTGAACAATGAGAAGGGGACATCAATTTTCGAGATAGAATTCTATTGACTGATCAAATTTCCAATCTCTCAAGATTAACCTCGTCAAGATTCTCAATCTTTTGAAATTTCAGACTTCCTACACACATGTGATATTAGATTCATCATTAGGAATTTACTGATTACTTTCTTTCAGATTAATCATCGCTTAATAATAAAAAATCATAAACAGACGAATTTCCAGCAAAAAAACACAACCTCCAGGTCTTATTTCAACAAAATCTACCCGAGTGGAAAAATTTTCAAAATTGTATAAAATTTATATCGAATTATATCTGAATTATATATAAATTATATTGAATTAGTCAAAAATTATATATAATTTTGAAAATTTTTCCACTTGGATAGTTCATTATGACGGACCAGATGATTTCTATTGGATTTTTTAGAGTTTTGATTGTATCAAAACCATCTACAGCATCAAGTTTCAGGATTTCCTCTCTTTTATCAGCATAGGATAAATAAATACATTATTAGAGAATAACAATCTGAAATCAAGTTTGAATTTCAGTAGGCGCATTTTGGAATTTTCAAAAGACCGATTCATATGTAAACTAAAAACAAGAAATTGAGAAAGAGTGAGATCTCTCAAATCTATTCAATGTCACGTAGAAGGATGAAAATAAGTTGGTAGAAGAACGTTGTTCAAAATAACTTGATGATAGTTATTCTTTGAGTTTATCGTCTTTGTTTTTTCGAAGGTCATTAACGTCCAACTCACTCAACTCTTGACTCCATCCCTAAGTTTTGTATAGAAGAATATTCAGAATGTTTTTTGAGTATAGATTGTGTTTTTCAAGTATATATAAGACAACTAGTTTGAAACTGAATTTCCTGTTCCGAATTTTGATGAATAAAATAATTGCATGCAAAAATATTATAATATTTAAAATTGTAAAATAAGGATTGAATGAATCTTGTTTGATTTCATTACTATCTGTTATTTCGTCCCGAATAAGAGATTTACACATGGGGAGAGGGAAACACGGGCTGATATTGATTCAATACTGTTGCTAGTGTTGACAGGACTGGCAAATTCAAAACTATCAAAGTTATCAAAGCTGGCAAGGAGTCAAAATGATCACATAAGAGCCATCCTGATTAGAAAATCCGATTCATCCCTACGAGGTGAACAAAAATCCAATTGGAACCGCGGACCAATATATGTGGCATTTTAATCACAATTTTTTGTGTTTTTGGAGGAATGGGGGGAATTTTTTAAGCAACGCAGTATTTGCTGAGCAAATATGAAAAAATATCCAATAGCAGATCCACAACGCATTCATTTTGCCCGCATTTTTATCATCTAAATGCCATTCGCTTTATTCGCGTTTCTGTAATTTTCATCACATTCGCTTCGCTCGTACTTCTCTCATCAAAATCGCGTTCGCTACACTCCCATCTTTGTAACTCGAGTAGTGCTCGTTTCATTCGCAATCAATCGTAGGAAATTGCTATTCCAATCCAATCCAAATTATTATAAACGTCATTCTCGCTGGAGCATACAAATTATGGAAAATCCGTACTGATGGAGATGAATATCACCTGTTTAGAAGAAATGGACAATGTTTACTAGCTTCATTTTCATTTGGAATATTGTGTCATGTGGAAATATAATTACTTTTTTCAACTATAAACTTCATACACATCTATTCTTGTTCGGTGTGAGAAATTTCTTCAATGTTATGCATTTTTCAAGCATAATTTCAAATTTTCAATTCTTGATTAATTCACATTCTTCTGACTGAAATTTTATTCAGATGTGACTGAAATGTGAGCAACGCGGAAAAAAAGGAATAGTTGCAGCAACCACTTAAACGGTCGATTTTCGACCATCTATTTGAGTAGTTACCAGGTGTGTAAGTACGAAACCGGAATTTTTGTACAGAAAAAACACGTTTATCGTAATGATATGATACAAAGTAACTTATTCAAAGTATTGTCCGTCGCTATCTATACATTTCTTCCATCTTTCTGGCAATTTGTGGATTCCGCGCCAAATAAAATGTTGCTCTTTTGAGGCAAACCAGTCATCGAACCATTTTCGTACATCTTCGTAAGAAGTAAAGCGCTGCTCAGCAAGTGCATATCCCATCGATGCAAACAAGTAGTAATCGGATGGGACAAGGTCCGGTGGGTAAGGCGCGTGCTGAAGAATCTCCCAACGGAACGACTCTATCGTTTCCTGGACCTGTTTTGCTTTGTGTGCTGGTCATGCAGCAAAATCACCTTGTGTCGTCTTTGTTGGTATTCTGGTCGTTTTTCACGCAAAACTCGATCCAAATCGATCATTTGTTGTCGGTAGCGTTGAGTATTGACAGTTTCCCCAGGTTTCAGCAGCTCGTAGTAGATTACGCCCTTCTGATCCCACCAAATACACAGCATTGTCTTTGGTCCGTAGCGGTTTGGTCTTGCCGTCGATGTTGATGGTTCACCCGGAGTAACCCATGACTTTTTACGCTTAGGATTCTCGAAATATATCCACTTTTCATCGCCAGTCACAATTCGATGGAGAAATGACTTTCTTTGGAACCTGGCGAGCAGCATTTCGCATGATGTTTTGCGGTTTTCCTGCTGTCTTTCGTTGAGTTCATGTGGAACCCATTTTCCCACCTTTTGTATCTTTCCCATGGCTTTCAACCGAAGGGAGATGGCTTCTCGGGTCACCTTTAACTGATCCACCAGTTGTTGTTGTGTTTGAGCGTCGTCTTCGTCCAACAAGGCTTGCAGGTCAGCGTCTTCAAACTTTTTCGGTGGTCTTCCACGTTCTTCGTTCCTGACGTCAAAATCGCCACTTTTGAACCGTTTGAACCACTCGAAAGACTGTGTTTTACCGAGAGCATGCTCACCAAACGCCTCCACAAGCATTCGATGCGATTCGGCTGCGGTTTTCTTCAGATGAAAACAGAAAAGTAGTGCCGTCCGCAAATCGTAATTTGTTGGCACAAAACTCGACATGTTTATCTCTAATAAACTAATGCTACTGAATAAAACTCGGGTTATTGTGAGTTGGAAATCTTTGTCGGATATCAATACAATAACAAGACACCGCTGACGTGATGTGTCGGTAACTGCATCGACATCTAGCGCCACCTATGGGCAAATTCCGGTTTCATACTTACACACCTAGTACTGCAACTAATTAGTAGTCAGGACAAGTAACGAGTTAGCTACCTCAACTAATACTCAAAATAACTCAGGTATTCACGTTAGTTGGTGCAATTATCCAGTTAGTTGAGGCAGCTAAAGTGTTACTTGTCCTGACTACTAAGTAGCTGCAGTAACTATTTAAGTACATGGTCGAAAATCGACTATTTGAGTTGTTGCTGCAATTCCTTTTTTTCCGTGGAAATTTAAATTTTGCAGTTACGTGAATAGCTTTTGTTTCCATCACACGTGATCGAAAATTCAATCACAAATTTCTAACAGTGTAAATTTGGGAAAATCTCGAATATAAACACGGAAATCAATTATCGATGAGAATCCACAATGAGATCTTCATGAAATAACATCGATATACATCAGCCGGCTTTGCTTTCTTTACACACACAGAGATATTCGATATCTTCAATTACGCCCCCGAAATTCACTAACAAACATTCACTTGGATTACAAAAATACCGGTGAGCGAAAAATAAAGTCCGTCAAGTTCATGTTTTGTAAAACCTTTCCGATAGAAAT
The DNA here is from genome assembly GCA_018340375.1 of Gonatopus flavifemur. Classification (NCBI taxonomy): domain Eukaryota; kingdom Metazoa; phylum Arthropoda; class Insecta; order Hymenoptera; family Dryinidae; genus Gonatopus; species Gonatopus flavifemur. The sequence goes on along the minus strand of JAFFJZ010000003.1, from coordinate 40,793,316 downwards.
TTGATCTGAAAAACATTGAGGCCCATCAAAAGATTACATGGATATTCTGATTCAGATCCAATCAGTTGATTTTCACTCAGTGTCATTCATGTTTAATCCAAGTCGAGTCCTTGACAGGTACACGTCATTTCAAATAACCTTTTGTAAGATCCTTATGGAATATCGGATGGCTTAACGATAACTTGTAGTCAGTGTATCGCTGAATCAATCAGAATTCATCAAAAACCCCAGCAGAAATCACTTTAGTCATTCTCCAGGATATAAAAAGGTCTTACAAGAGCCTAATGGGGCTCAAAAATAATTGAAATGATTTCTAGAAGGGAATGAATCTAGTATCCTTTCATTGACACAAATTATTCACTATTGAAAAAAAAAAAGTAATTTTCTATATTTTATATGAAATTCTATGCTTCTTCCTCCAATTTTTCAGCACGAACACAACAATTTTTCAATTCGTGCACCAACAGTTTCACGATTTCAATGTAATTTAGCTGCACAAATGAATTTTTCGACAGATTTTTGTTCAAAGTGTTTGTATGAATAAGGTATAAACAATTTCCCATATGGAAAACTTTTCAAAATTATGTACGATTTATATATAATTTCATAACACTTGTATATGAATTATGAAATGTATGATGAAATCATTCTTTCTTATAGATTTCGTGCATTTACTGAGAAGAAGAAAGTCAAATTTAGTGGATAAAACTTGGAACTCCACATAATATTCTTCTCAATCGTTTATAAACTTTTTATACATAAAATTTCAAAATAGTCAAAAATTAAACTCAGACATCGATGACATGGTGGATATGACTTCTATTTGAAAAATAAACTTCTCACAAATGAAACATTCAATCTTTCCTCCACCACACGATATTAAAACATGGCATTAAAACATGATATCTTTATCATCAATGCTGATAAAAGTGATACATAAATGTCTACATCTTCAAACCCTCGAGAGAGAAATTCACTTCTCCCGCATATATAATGAATACAATAATGAATCATAACGCACCCAATTCATATTCATACGGGATGAAATAAATCGATGTGTTATCGTACGTGATGATATATCCAATGCAATTCGAAAGTCCCATTATTATTTACATAATTAAAAAAAAACAATAGTGTACCGAGAAAGAAATAGGAACTTTGACGAGCACGCCCACGAGATTCATTCATTTTCATTATTATCCACTCACCTCGTATAAGAGAAGGTCTTTCTTACTTCCGTCGGAGATTTGATTGAGAAAAGGTGAATTATTAAATCTATGTTTCAATGAGTAGCGATATAGTGACTCATTGAATACTCGTATATAAAGTGCTACCGTAATTTAGATAACTCAGTTCTGAGCTGCTTGTTAACACCGTTGTATGAGTTTTTAAAAATAAATGATCTGAAGAAGCTTCGAGACATTCAAATATGCAAATGAATATGTGGGATTTGATGGTTTTATTTTATTAACAAAAGAATGACATAAGAGGGACTGCAAGACCAAACATTTGCCAGAACAGTGCAGAGTCATTCATGTATAATACGGTGGTCCTTATTCTTGAAGGTAGAAATATTTTGCATGCTACCCCATGAAATGGTTCTTTGACATGGAAAAATAACCTGTATTAAACGTCAGTTTTCTGTGATAACGTTAACCCGTGCCACCGAGAAGTTGAGGTTCAGGAAACGTTCAATATATTTGGAATATATTTAGGGCAGTATCCAAAATGTTACATATATCATATATTCGTCTCGATTACACGTAATTATATTTGAGAACATTCTGCAGTCCCAAAAGTACTATATTTCACTTCCCAGTTTTCTCGAAAATGAGAGAATAAAATCGAAAAAGCGCAGTAAATGCATCTTTCTTCTAATGCAAAAAAGATGCATGCACCAAACTTTTCTGATTTCATTCACTCATTTTGAGAAATACTGGGGGGAGAAGTGTAGTACTTCTGGAACTTCCGAATGCCCTTAGAAAAAATCGTGAAGATCGAAGCTGGTTGGAATTTATTGATTTTTTTCGAGATGATTTATAAATTTACGCCTTCTATGTTTCCTTCCTGTCTTGATTTTTTATTTCGCTTGTGACATGTTTGAAATCCTACAATGGCTTCATCCTCGAAAATAACTTTGCGTAAAGATTGTGATTGTGATGTTTTCTTGACTGGAAGTTTTTCATCTCAAATTGCGGATGATGCGTGAAAAAATTCAAAACAACATTATTTCACGTGAAGAGGATTACGATCCATGCAGAAAAATTTCCTTGAACCCATCGGAACTTGAATTTTTGAATGAAGAACTCTCGAAATGGAATGATATCGAGAGTTATAAAGAAGGGAAAAATATCATTGAAGTTATCAGGGTAACGAATGACGCGGCAGAGAGAGGAGTGAAACTAATTGGAGAATATAATGACAAACTGGACACACAGGAAGACCAGAAACAGTTCATTTTGCAAATTCTTTCCGCTTATAGAAAACGATATCCAGATTGTAAGAAGCAAACGCTGTGTTGAACAACATAAAATTTGGTATGTTATTAGATTGAATAATTGATATCCTAATAACATCACTTACGTATTCATACACTTTATAGAATTGTAATAATGTTTGGTTTTTATTCTAAATAAAAAATACAGCACGAATTATTCTCTATACCTTTGAACTCTCAGTGGCACGGGTTAAAGTTATCACAAAGAACTCGGGTTTCACTCACATCATTTTTTCATGGGAGAGAAACACTCTAAGGGGTAGCATCCAAAAAAAGTTGAGAAACATTTTTTCTACCCGAATAAGGACCACCCTAATGTATAATCATAATCAAAATCTTAAAAGGCACTAATGCGTGATTTCAAATAATCTTTCCAGGTCTTCGTGAAATTGAAATCCTGCCAATTATGATATAATAATCGAGGGTGTATGAGGTTTGTCCATTCCAAATACTCTTCAAGAGTTCATTCCGCATAGCTCTTCATACGTAAATGCCACTATGCCAACGCCTTTCAAAGAAATGAACTGCTGTGGTCGGTTTCCGTAGACGCGAACGCGTTGAAATTTATGTGTGGGTTGGTCTATGTTTATACACATTTATGCATTGTCACGCAGTTTCGTATCGAGCTTAATATTCACGTGACAAGATTTTTGAGGGAACAAAGGGCTCTCTCTAAGGGTTTAAAAAAAAATATAAAAAATGTTACGTTTCACATGAATCACGAATCAAAAATAAATGTATAAAAAGTTGAAAAATGTTGACTTAAATTTATCCAACATTTGGAGTTGAGAAACAATCCATGATAGCAGACCAAATTTCAAATCCTTCTTGAATATGTTGAAGATATTTCACCCAAGGCTCTAATGATATGACACTATCTACGAATACAACATAAACGATCCTTGGGTTATATTTTACTCTTCCACGTAATTTGGAGTTGAGATGATGATTAACACCTTCACAAATTGTGTATTTAAATCATAGACGAGAAATGCTTCAACTCACAGCATGGAACATCTTCTCACCTTTCTTGAGAATCACGATGAAATTTAACGTCGATTATGGCTGTGGTGAGTGTTGTAGTTACAATCAAGGTCTTCGAGGACCCTAATCATCTCTGTATGTCCAATTCCCATTCTTCCATAGTCGACAAATGCGAATCATATTAGAATACATCCTTGGAACGATTTTTTGTCATGTACATATAATCATCTCTTTTGAAGAATGAATTGGAATAAATCAAATGATCCCTGATGAACCCGTGCTGATTGGAATAATGATGGGCTATGTTCCAGTTGAACTGATTTGATTCTAGCAACATTAATTCGGTAGTTTGGTTTTGGCCAAGATCAACTCGAGTCACGTAATTCCAAAGAGACATAGTTTTTCTCGATGAGCATTCAAGTTGAATTATCGCGAACATCTTAGCAATGTATTGCAAAGTGCATTGTGAATACTATCCTATGATCAAGGAGACTTTAAACAAAAAATGTCTAGAAAATTGGAAATATTATTCCATTTTTCAAGGAATGTAGAAAACAGGAAGCCCTGGAATCCAAAAATTACTTGGAATAATTTGGCAGAATTAATTGTGGGAACTATCTATGGAATCCGAATGACCGATCAAGTTGGGTAGGTTTCGAAACATCAGACGTGGCGTCTATAAATGCGATTTCGTGGACGGAATTGAACAGCGAAAAGACGAAAAGGAATAATGGTTTTTGAGAAAGGAAGACAGGAAGACGAAAGTGGAGTAAAGAGGAAAGAAAATATTTGAACGCGAGGTTCGTCGACCCCACGCTGAGACCATAGAAAAGCGAGATATGCTTCCATTTTCATCTTTGGCTGGGAGCCAAAATTTCGTCTCTCTAGACCGACCTCGTCTCTTTTCGCGCTCCCATCCATCGTCAGGGCGGGGAGTTTTCTGTTTTATTTTTCTCCATCCCTCTTCATCCACCCATTTCGTCTGTCGGAATCGTGATAATATTTCAAACTTCCGTTGGAACGACCAATGGATCGATCAACTTGTAAAATCATTCAATTGACTCAGATACTGAAAATAACTTTCAGCTGGACATGGCTACCCCTTCGGTTCCTGTACGCTTCGAAATTGTACATTCCTGTCACGCGTGGTCTTTGATGGAAACATAATGTACGTGAATAATGATTACACGAAATCAAATGATGTTTGAGAAATGAAGAGAGTTTTCTATCTATCGTATAAATATTATATTCCATTATCGTAAAAGAAATTCTTTTACAATAGGTTTTGTTGAGACAAAAATAGATGTATGGATAGAATATATGGGAGACAAATACACTTCTTGCATCATTTATTTACGAGACAGATGGTGATCAACTTTGTAATGAATGAAGAACGAACCAATTTCAACCCATAGGGTCTCGAAGAAAAAAATCATACCACATCAACTGGACTTTGCATAAAGATGATTTGAAAAGAAAGTAATTATGGAAACTCGTAAAGCTTATATTTGTCGAGTCATCTCTTCCTACATTCGACATTTGATCGAGTCGACAGGTGATCAGACGAATTATTTCCTAAAATGTTGCAATTTCTTTGAACATGCATTAATGCTTCAGGAAATTGCTTCATCGCAGTACAATTTGGATCGTTTTGGTGATTTGAAGGAGTCAATTTGAAGGAGGCGCAAATATGTACAAAACAATAATTATATCCGTTTGTATTTATAAATAACATTATAGTGTTCTCGAGAAATGATGTTTCTCATTCTTATCCACTACAAACTATACAATACATATTACTTTTAAGTTCTTATCTTATCAGTCCAGAAAATTGAACGTTGTTTCTGAATAATCATTTTTTTCTTTTCGTCACATTTTGCTGTGGAAATTATTTTCTGATTTGCCTTGTACGGCGCATATGACATAATTATCACTACCTGCATATGAAATATGTAGATCGTTGATTGATTCCGGAATGCACGATACATGAATTTCACTGATTTTTTATCTAAGTAGCATTTACATATTCAAAATTCTATGTACCGTAGATGAATCATCTACAGCACACAAGTGGAAAGAATATAAAGAAATATCTTCTCATAAATTTGAACTGAGAATAGTAATTTAAAATTGCTTCAATTATGAAGAACTCGAGTTACGTTACAGTGTGTGGTTTATGTAATTATACTCTGTATCGATCATTTTCTATATTTAGTTGCAACAATATTTTCCATTCATCACACAATAGCCGATATAAATAATTCATATCGTTTGTGTTACAAAGCAAATATGAGTACATTGTATTTAATAAGCGATATAACATAATTATTATGCTATTAATTAGCAATTTATAAAATGGATTCTTTCTTGATTGTGACAATCTCCATCGTACTCAGTTCTTGACAAGGATCGTGGTGCTTGAATACCTGCTGAAGACGTTCGAATCGAGATTTGCAAGGGTAAAATTAGATTCACTATGAATGATGAGGATCTAAAAGAGAGAACCACTTTTCAAATACATTACAATTGATGAATCTATTTTGAAAATGTTTAGAAATATTGTAACTTTTTGTTTCTCAAAATAATGATTGCACCGTTACCGATACCCATCACTTTTCCTGTCCAAATAGCGATCCGTCACAACGGATTTTATTTTCACTAGTTCGATGTGGATTCTCACTTTAATAATAAACATGATGTTATAACATAACTCTTCGAGTTGATCGTTTGCAACTACATTGGTGAGATCGTGAAGATGTTGACACGATTTTATGAATGATATTCCGAGGAGAATATATTGACAAGAAGATTAAAAATTACCATCGAAAGAACAACAACTCTTCCGACCATCGCATTTATCACCCTCAATTCGAATTGGAACAAGCATTTTTCAATCTTCTTTTCATCTAATATTTTTGAACAGTTTCAACAATAAATATCAATAAAAATCGATGTTGAAAAGTGAAAAGCGTTCGTTCGGCGGTCCATAAAATGCAACGTAACGTGATATTCTTTTTCGTATGATTTCAAATCTCTCGATAAACTTATGACAGATGGATTTATTTTCATGTTCCATGACGTACCTGCTGTTTCGTCTGTTTTGTATGCTTTGTTTGAAACAGATATAGATTACATGTTTTGAAATACAAGGCGCAGAATTTTATAAGAACAATCGACAGCTTAGCGTATCAGGAGTCTATAAATTCGATGGTTGGAAAATTTATCCACGAATTCATGTAACTAGTAATTGAATAGCATCAATGAAATGAGATATTATAACATTTAGGTTTACGAGGATTGATGATTGTGATAAATCGTTCAATGAAAACGTAATTTCCATTCGATTCATTATCGAAGATATGTGGTAATTATCATGTGTTCTCCATGAGATAGTTGAACTGGTATATTAAATGTTGGCGATGAGATGAAACGAGATGAGATATGTAGAATACAGCGATGTGCATTTCTCTGGTCGCAACTCATTATCCTGGTAATAAAAGGAATTCCCGCACAACTATTCGCACACTACCCAAAAAAATATATAAATTCAAATTCACTTGAATAACATTCGAAGTTTTATGTACGGCCCATGTTTCACGCGGGGAGAAAAAATTTTCTGACGCAGCAAATCGAGATATTCAATATGTAATTGCAAATCTTTTTGCCACCCTAATGGAATCAAGTGTACCAATTCAACACCGTGGTTTTCTGATATATTTGTGAATTTTTTATACTATAATTGACACCAGAACTACCCTACAAACCAATTTTACCCGTTTTACACCAAAAGATCACTCTGAATACCAAAACACCACTGATTTTCCACGGGATTTGTACTGACACGAAATTCACACCAAAAAAACACGGTATAACATTTTTATTAGGGCAACCTAGTTGAAAATTTGCTACCACAACTAACTGGGTTGCCGAAAGAGTAACATGATTCACTGAAACAACAAATTTTCCGCTGAACTAGCAAAATTTTCAATATTATATTCAGAATAGCCAACAAATTTTGCTGGAGGAGTCTATATTTTCTGCTGTTACAGAAGAAAAAAATTTTTTCCTCCATGAACCACTGAAAAATGTCAACAACAATCCCAGATTTTTCACTTTGCGACGTTACAATTAATTCAATATATGATTATCAAAAAATGCTTGACCTTATGCGATCGCAGGTGTTGAATCCCTCGAAATTTTCAATGTCAAATACCAAATTTAATCGGAGTGTATAATAAATTGAATTGATAATCGAATCCGCCCATTTTCATTACGAATGTATTTTCTCGATCATCAAAACAGATCCACAAAAAATGAAATTTAATACTTCGAGGAAGTCGATTTGCATCGTCGGAATATATTATAAGAAAAATAAGAAGAGTTTTAGAATGGTATCCGCGCGTACAAGGCAACATCCACTCGCTACAAATAAACTTAGAAGTATAAGAGGGAACGTGATGTCACGCACCGATGGAGTACCAATGTCGTTTGAGTGTAATAAAGGTTCACACGCCGCCTACGTGTATACGAATTATCTCTGTAGACATAGGTGCAGTGTATGCAAATGTATCTTCTTCAATCGGTACAATGATTTCAACCGAACGTCGTCTTTTTGTAGACGTCGAATTGTGATTACGTGAAAACAATGAATCGACTTGAATTTTCACAAATTCGATTGATTGTTTTTGTTCACTTTACAATGAGTCGCATATGGGGTGAAAATTTGAAAAACATTTTCATTTTCTTGTTGAAATACAGGTTGTATCCACCTCATTCCACGATGGAATTGAAATAAATATTCAATAATACCTTAAATAATCACCATAAGTTCCAAGATTTTATATTGAGATTTACAATCAAGTGGTACAGGGCAGGGTCGTGTTTTAATTGCTCTCTTAAATATTCCAGAGAAGGCGTTCATTAAATGGGAGGTGTTCATTGACTAGGGGGTTGACCCTATTAAGTGGTAATCACAACATCCTTGCTGAAATCATTAATCACATTCCATGGTGTGTTAGAAATCTCTAGAGGTAATCAATTATTTTCAAATGGAAGACAAATATGAATGTTAAATGGTAGGTTCCGATGGCCAAGCGTGTAATTTTCATCATTATCAAATAACAGTTTGCCACCATGTCTGCAAATTTTCAATGCATCGCTGCGTTCTTCGAATGATCAACTTTTATACCTGACTGATTCTGGTTTGTATCATAAAACAAGATGATTCTCCTCATTCATGTTCATCTACTTTCAGTGAGAAAACATGAAACATTTGGAGACTCGAAACAAGAATTATATATCCTGTTCTGGTTGAGACATGGGAAGAATTAGAACGATACATCCCGCAAATATTTTATGTTCTGTACGATTGCTTGGATATATGTATAGTAGTGAATTTAAATGAACAAAGAATACTCGCGATTGCCAAATCTTATGCTGAAAATGCATTTTTATGACCGAATTCGTCAATTCATGCAAAATTCCAAACATCTCAACTGTTTTTATTTATCTTTTATTCAAATATAATAAGAATATGAATCGGTAGATCGATATCTCGTACATATACAGTTATAACGATGACAGGAAAATTGTACGATTATCGATCAATGGAGCGTTAAATTGAAAAAGGGTTGGACGATTCAGGAAGGCCTAAAAGAGATGACATATTCCAGTTATTTTTAACTTTGAATTTCTTCATTTCCATCATTATGAAGTCATGTAAAAGCACCTGTTGTAATTGATTATTTCTACTTTATATGTGTAAGATATTCCATTAGGAAACTTTTTTATGTAGCACGTTCAGATTCTTGTGATCATGTGAACAAATACTGGAGATTGATCATGAACCGGTAAACGATATCAGTTTTGAAGATCGAATCAATAAGAGGTGGTCATACGATACTTGGTATCGCAAGAAAAAAGGTGAAACATACATTCACTCAATTTTATTCCAGTGGAATATGAATCAATCATAAATAAAGCGTGTGAGGTTGATTTATTTATTTATTTTTTCTTTAATTTTCTGGATGGAGAAATAAGAACACGGCTTTTGTATATTTGATCTTTTATGGTAACGAACTAAGTAACTCGCTCACCAACAGCAGTCCACAACATCTCTATAAAAATTTGTATCCAACTACTGAAACACTATAAATAAGACAATTCTAAAACAACTTCTCATCCTAAGAATTTGAAATGAAATGAGGTCAGTCAAACAAAGTCATCACCCACAATATGGATAGAATCTTTCGAGCATACGCTACTTATTATACGTTACGTATCATTATGGAACATTCAAAATGTTTGCTACGGTTGATATTTATTACTACACATGTTACACATTTCATTGTATTTCACATGAACCATGTGTTACTCATGAAAAGTCCAAATCTCTGACTTCGTGACTATTAATCTTTATACCTTCATATTTCATTTATTTATATCAACAAGCAAGTATCCGCATTGATATTGATATGCACATTTGAATTGTTCAGGCATGCAAAGGTTGTTAAAATCATTCTATCGCTCATCACGAATGAATAAATGTGACATGTCTTGAAAATTTCGTTTGTTCAAGGAGGTTCGATAAATTCAAATTGTGCCATTATTCTCATATTTCCTGTTCCTGAATGAGGAACTCAAATATTTACACGCTTCGGTTAGATTGTATCACACATCCTATTTGTCCCAAAACCATCATACAAATTCTATTCAAATCAAACGTTCTTTCAGCTTACTGTATAAAATCTAATTTGCATTCAATGAACGTTATAAAAGTATACAGAATGAGTCTGAAATTTATTTCGAATCGTTTCTACGTGATGTACGATGTTATTATCCCGTCGTTGAAATGAACAACCGAAATTGTGCTAGCAAAATTTTAGCCCATTGCGTTCCCACAGAATGTAGAAAATTAAAGTACCTAACGCATGATGCTGGCGTTGAGGGATCGGAGACACATTAAAAGTAAACATGAAATAATAGTTTGTTGAGGATGGGTAAAAGCAATTAAATATACAAACAAGTTGGAATGGATCGATGTTGGTAGCAACAGGAAAAATCGTAACAATTATCGTATATAGTCACCTGCAACACTTGACCCGTTATTTTACGTGATGGTAAGAATATAACAACTCTTGTATGTCTGAAACTAAGAATACTGGGATTCAATCTATCATATAATTCTGATTTGATTTTTCTCATGACAAATTGAGTACGTTATTTCGTGTGCCGTAATTCCATCTTCAAGTTTGGTCTTAATCAAGTATTTTGAGAATTTATATATTAATTATATAAAACTTCTATGTTAACTATATTGAATTATTCATAAATTATACAAATGTTTCAAAGAAACGCAAAAATTTGAAGATCCAATGAGGAGTGGAGTTGAGATTTCAATTTGAACCTCATGTGGAATCTATTGCAAAGTCCCGTTGAATTGACATGGTTTTAATGATTACCAAAGCAACACTACGCCTGTTTACTTCAGTAGCCATTTACACATAACATTGTTTCCAATGTCAATTCTCTTCCAGTCCCATTCATGTGAATGTTGAATTAACAAAAACCTATGCATAAATAGCGGAATCTAGAAACCGCACGTAATTTTCTTTCGCTTTCTCTCTCTCTCTCTCCCTCTCTCAAGGACTCTGTGTCCTTGATAAATTTGCTATTCTTCTTTGCAAAAAAATACAAGAATCGTAAAAAGTTTTGAAGTGGAAATTATTATGATTCACTCTATGTTATCATATTCTCCCCAAATTTCACCATATAATGGCCATTCAATAGAATTTTGGTGTTAGTAATTCCATTAGACAGGTCATAATCTAAGGAACATCTAGAACTAACTGCAACATTGAATACGCAATTTTTGAAAATAACGAAAAAATAGGAAAATTTAAAAAATTATATGTAATTCACATATAATTCAATGAAATTTATGTATAAATTATATTGCGCACATACCATTATACTGACCGTTTTGACGTTCTAGAACTAATCGTTTTCTGGTAAAACCGACTTTTTAATTACAAGTGACCCTCAAATTTTGCCTTGCCGTAAGGGAAATGTCTATTGAAAAGAACACTTATTTGATTGAACACCTCTAGGAGAATTGTTTGAACATTTTGGGATTGCTCGAAGTTATCGAAATGTATGCGATACATTGGATGTTGAAATGCAATATCTTTTGTCATTATATCTTTTTATCGTTATGCAATAGTGATAGATTACATTGTCACTCAATACTGTTTCGAATCGTCTAATATAGTTCCTTATTTATATAGTTTTTCTCCTTCAAGGATATCCAGAACTTTTGCGCATTCGAAAAAATTAAGTATGCGTGTAGTTATATGTACATCGATGACTCCATTTTAAGTATGATAGTGAAAGGATACTGCATTATTGCTTTTAAATTTGAAACTCCGATCATGTGAATTCGTATCATCAAGATTCTTGAACAGGCAGTGAATGAAAATTTATTTAATCTTTAGAATAATTTGAGAATGAAATATTCCCATAATTTTTGTAAGCATAATTTTAAATGAATACTTTTAAAAAGATCACTTTACCATGAAGGGAATAGGTTTATATTTATGAAACTATCTTCAGCAAATAAAACGAAAGACCATTTCTCTGAAAGAATTTTAAACATTCAATGAATTATTCCAAAAATCATTACACAAATAATCAACGAATCAACCGTTTCAATGGTGTATAGAATTTCTTTCCTGTATTGAAAATTTGTGAAAAAAATTCTCTCTAGTACTTATAAATCCTTTTCACTGTGTTATCTATCACACGTTCAATCAGATTAGAATACATATAAGGACGCGTAGAAGTATTCAAACTCGGCTATCTCTACTTGATTCCACATCCAAGAACGTCAGAATCGAATGAGAAAAATTGAGAAAATTGAAGAAGTCCTTTCTCTCCCATCGATTCGATTGTTTATTTTCAAGAGAACAGGTGAATTCAATAATATAGTATAGGACTAATCATCGAATCATATTCGAATGATCATTTAATTTCCAAATTATATTCAAAACACGCGGAAACACGATAACACGGTTTAACATTTCATAAAAAATGTTGTTACACGTTCATCCCGTGGAAGGCAAAAACAAGTTTAACTATTCGTTTCCTAAAATGGTGACAGCAAACATTCGCCATTAAGGGCACCCGTTTCTACGAGCCTTATAAAGTATTTCGTAACATTTCAACGTTTCTCTCCTTCGTTCAAAATCTTACGCAAGAATTCCTCGAATAGAATGAAGTTTGTTTATAAATTTTCGATCTTGATATGCGTTCACTCATCATTTATTTGTATTTCTCTTTTCTGCTTTCCAGAGTGGAGAATGGCTTGGATTGAAGGTTTTAGAAGTTCAGCCAGAATTAACATCTCTAGGTGCTTCGTTGGAAGAAGCCACAGAGTTTTCGAATGCGCACAACGATGTTCTTCTTCGATTACAGGTACACGAATGAAAATTCAATGAAGTATTTTATCCGTGATGCTCACATTGAATGTTCAACGAATGACTCTGAACTCCCATTCCGAAACACAAAACTCATTGTGAATTGCAGAGCAAACAAAGCCCGGTTGAAGAATTACTTCGACAAGCAGATCAATTGATCTCGACGCAGAAACCTAGAGCGGAAGTTTATGCTGCGATGGCGGAAACCTTAGGAAAAGCATGGCGAGATGTGAACGAACTTTTAGAACTACGCAAACGAATCCTCGATTGTAACGTTCTATTCCAATGGTTGGTATACGATCAAAAGATACAATGTATTACACTTCAACTTTTACTTTGTATATACCATTTACACTTTGTATCCTGTTTCTCAAATAGAACGTAAATATAAGATCTTCAAGATACTTGAAATATTTGATTTATCCGAATAAAAATTGTATATTTCTTTTGAAGTCGGGCAGATGAGTGTCGTGAGAGTATGAAAGCACTGGAAATGGCTTGTAACGACACTTTACTGCCGATTGAGATCGAGGCCGTGAAGAATTTCCTGTCCAAGATTCACGATCTTCGTAAAACAATGCTGGAAGCGTTGATGGGAGCATTACAAGAGGGCAAGACCTTACTAGACCGACTCAGGGAAATTGCGAATGAGGGCACATTGGATTCAAGACCGGACAGAATCAAGCAGGAGGCGGATAATGGTCAGTTGCAACTTTCTCCCTTTTTATCTGATTTTTGACGAGCGATTGTTGGATTAATCGTGTCGAGAAATTTGGGAAATATCTCAAAATCGGATGGAGGGGTGATAAGAGTGCTTGCTTTACAATCTCAAAAATTCAATTTTCTCTTTAGATAAAAGTCGAATGTGCATATTTGTTGGATTGGATTAAAACTGTACTAAGTTGATGGGAAAATTGGATTATTGTTCGATCGATAGGCTCACGTAATCTTATATATCTTCAAAGTGGAATTACTTTGTATGAAAAATCAATGTACTGCACAATTACCAATGAGTATATCTAGTGAGAATTTATCAAATTGAAAAATTTCTGCTATAAAATAAGAATTAATGGGAATGGGAGAATATTTAATACAAGATTATCGAAGATGTAGAACTGACAGTCTTTCAAGTCCGGTTTAAGCTCTACTCACGTTCTGCAATATTTTTTGTTCACAGCCATTTTAAAAGTCGAGAGATGGCTCGAGGATTTACACGACAGAAGACGATTGATCGAGATATCCTTCCAAAATAGAAAGACTCAGTTGGAACAATGCTTGGCTCTTGCGCTTCTCGCCACAGATTTACGTAATCTAGAAGAAACTTTGAATGCTCGAATAGCCGCTCTTTCAGCTAGCAGCGATCAACTTGGTGACTCTCCATCCAGTGCTGAGTTATTGCTTTATGAGTTGAAGAAATTACAAACCGAGGCAAAGGTGAAGTCAGTTTTCTCATTTCATAGTAGTAAAGTCTGTATCCCGACAAAATAAAATTTGAACTGAAATTTTATGAAGAACATTCATGTAGGGGTATTAGAGACTACTGAGTTGATCTTTAAATTTGTTGTATGCTGCAGGAGTTTCAGGATAGATCGATCAAGATAACAAAATCAACCGAACGACTGGTCTCGTCAGGTCATTTCGCTGGCGAACAGGCTACCGATCAGGCTTATGCCATTCTCAGTGCCGCAGCGGAGTATGTGCACGATTTGGAACAGTACGAGTCTCTGCTGAATCGCGCGATAATCTTCTTCGATTTGGCACGATCTGTAAGTATATGTATATATATATATATATATATATATACGAGTACAAAATATAAATGCGTGCACGTGATCGTGAATTCATAACACTAATCTTGATCCTGACCTAGTTTTGATTGTCATTCAAGGTATAAAATCACTCATTTGAATATTCCCTCACAGCACCATGATGCCAGGAGAATTCTTGAAGAATTCGTGAAGAACACAATCAGTTCAATAAGAAGTCTTTATGAATTCTTCTTGGACTGTAGTGCTGTGTGGGTTAATTTAAGAAGATCTTATGTGAGTGAATTATCCTTTTTAGAAAAATATCTTTAAATCTCAATGTAAATGAAACCGCATGGGCGAATTGATAATAGTGTTCTTTTCAACACAGAATGAGGTTTAGTATTTATCGATTATGCATAAAAATGATTCTCCGTGTGAAGTGATTATACGTTGAGAAGATGTTTACCTAACTATGACCTAGAATAATGATAAAATAAAAACACTTTGATAATTGAAAAAGATGACAGAGGATCGCATTTTACTAACACTCTTCTTTCACCAATCCAATCAATTTCTCAACTGTTTGATTATTAATAATAGGCTGTGACGAAATTGGACCAATTGGAAATTCAACTTTTAACAACAGAACATCCTCCGTATTCGCCACAGTTGGCACGATTCCACGCACAAACTGCTTCTACCATAGAAGAAGTTACTTCAAAACCCATAATGGAAGGATACGCCTTACTCGACGTCACGGGAAGAGGAGCGCCTGGAGCAGAGGTCAGTTCAAATGATCACTGGTACCTTTGAGTCGTGAATTTATTCTATCAATTATCATAAAGTGGATATCCAATTTTTCGATCAAAATAATCAACGAAATAATTTTTGAGCTGATATATTGTAAAACAAATATAATAGCCCATCACCCTCATGTTATGAACTAAACATGACTCAATTCCCACTAACATGGACCTCTTTCTTTCTCCTCAATCTTGTTCACTCGACTATATAATTATTCCGAAAACATTCAAAGCCCATTCAACCAAAAAAACCTACATTATCGCTGCTCACAGGGTGTGAAACGGATGGTTGAGGAATTGGAGAACCGAAAAATTCAATTGTCGCAACGCTGTACGGCTCACGAAGAGAAGAACCTTGAAATTTCCAGAGCGATCAACGAATTTACCACCAAGCACAACGAGTTGAACGATTGGTTAATCAGAACAGTAGACGCTTTCCTCCGAGGCCACCAGGACATGGGTAGCGATTTGTTAATGGCGAAAGATTTCCATAATCTTCATTTCCAATTATTGGACGATCTTGAGAAACGTGGTAACGATCTTGAACAGTTAGAATTCGATATTTTGCCCATCGGCACTTACCTCGAGGAATCTCAAAAAGGTGATTTTGAAACGAAAATCATGGAACTGAAAAATAACTGGTCAAATACGAAGGATTTGATCAACGACAGGGTGAAATTAGGCTCGTTTTATGTACAATTTCACGAGGTCGCTGAGGAATTATCGATCGAAGTTGATTCGATCGAAGATGAATTGAAGAGGACTTCTGGGGTTTTGGATGAGGCTAAGGTGGATGAGTTGGGGCATAGGTGGAAGGATTTGCAACCGCTTTATCTGAAACTGACTGGAAGTGGGAGGAGATTTTTAGAAGAAGCTGAGAAGGTATTTTATTTGGAAGAGTAAATATGATTTAATGTACTTATTTGGTGGGATGTTTTTAGGTGAATGATCCTTATTTGGATGTTCCAAGAGCATGTTTGTGTGTACAAAGTTTGATGGAAAAGTTCGCCAACAGGCAATTGAGCGTGACCGAATCGTGGGAAAAATGGAGAACAACCATTGATGTGCTGCGAGAAAGGAGAATCGAATACGAACGGAGGATTGAAGAGAGTATACGGGTGAGTCATTCACAGATTGTGTTGCAGGAAATGAAAATGAATAACAAGCTTCATTGCTTTTATTTTGCAGACTTTAGAATGGGTGTCGAAGTTTGGAGAACAACTGTATCCTGTAATAACCACTCAGTCTTATGAAACATCAGATATTCTTCAAAATTTGAAATCTTCCAAACATCACATACTTCCCGAAGTGAAGAAAGCTGTCGAAGAATTGGAAAATAGAATCAAGAGTATCGATCCTCTTGTTTCGACAGGTACTCTTATTCTTAATTTCTATGGGTGTTTTCTCTGTTCATTCTTCTTGCAAAAGACGAGTGTATTGTGTATCTGTTCAGATGAAGATTGCATAATAACTCATCTATTTTGTATATTTTAGGTGATATGCAGATCAATGAGGAGATCTCAAACAAACTTTCAGAGACATACCATAATTTAAGTACCACGGCTGAGAATTATGGGGATCTTCTAGAATCGTTGATATCTGTATTCAATGGTCTAAGTCAGGTAAAGAAATTACAATCACATTTTATTGCTATTTTTCAAAATCAAAAGAATATTTTGAACCCTCTGATGATAATTATTTTAGGTCGAGGATAAATTAAAAGAAGTGAAGGTGACAACTGATCGACTGATGTCCCTGAATAGCATTTCCGACGTCGATTTTGTGATGAACGAACTGGAGACTACAAAACAATCGATAACGGAAATGTTAATAAAAATACAATCGGAAGCCAAAGAAACCGTTTATAAGATCAATAAACAAGAACCTAAGGAAGTTGCTTATCGAGATATCGAGAAACTCAAGAAAGTTTTAGAGTCTTTGGCAGTTACATGCGAATCCAGTTGGTCTGAAACTATCACTCGAATCGAAGAACATAGGCGGATCACGTTTCTCAACGAAGATGCAGGAAAAATTGATTCTGATATTCGGGATTTGAGAGAACAATTGAACAACACCGAAAAGAAATCTAAAGAAAGTTTACCAGCTGCTAAAGTAGCCTCGAACACGGTTGAAACTCTCATCGAAACTATCACGGTAAGGATTTCACAAATCTTCTTTTAGAGATATTGAATTCGAATTCATGAATCAGGACGAGAAATGCGGGTTCAATTTGCAAACTCAAACTAATTCTGTATAAATGTTGTTTTCGAATTCAAAAATTGAGGATAATGAATTATATTTTCAGACCATAGAGGAAAGAATAGAGATTCTCGAGAGGACAGTGGAAGAAAAGATTATAGAATCAGCACCACGTATTGGAAATGAATTGAATTCCTTAAAGGAGAAGAAAAATACTTTGAAAAAGGATATCGATGAGAGCAGGAAACGAATGGAATCTAGTATCGAATACTTCACACTTCTAGATAAAGCGGAAGAATGGTACAGAGATGGTAGTAAATTGTTGATTACAGTAGCTAGAAGAGCAACTAGCGTGAAAGCGCCAAAAGATGCCAATGAGTTGATCGAAGAAATCGATAATTATCTGAAACCAGGCGAAGAAAATCAAGAGGAAAGAATTGAGAGGATCAGAGAATTATCCACTAAAGTTTTTGGTGAGTAATGAAGTGAAAAACTCGGAAAGTTTGATCCATTTATGGGTCTCATTCCAACTCTATGGGAAAAAATCGTTGTCAGGCTTTGAACGGTTTCTATCTCAGGAAATCCGATTGAAAACTGACAAACAGTCTCCCTGTTTTATCTGAAATCATCGATTTGAAACATCCGGTCATAGTTTGGCAGGACAATTTTCGTCAGTCTTTGACTGAATATCGCAGTCTGTGAATTTCAAACAGAACCATTCCGAAAAATTGCCGTCAGTTTTTGATAGAATATTCCATATCGATAATTTCGGATAAAACCGAATGAATTTTATGAGTTTTTTACTAGATTTCCTGGAACAAAAGCCGTTCAAAGCCTTGATAACTATTTTTTGCCCGGTTTCGCCTGACATTTTCCGCACGGAATTCTTTGATTTATTTTCTTAAAATGTAATAAAATAAATCCTGTTCAACTTCAGAATGTTATCCCAACTTCCACAGGTACAGATAGGTTACCACAATTCACTCATCTTGTCGCGGAAAATCGTCAGATGTTAGATTCGTTCGCGGTTGTAGCCTCAGAATTACGCACATTAGCACAAAATTTGAAGAATGCAGAGGATTTACAAGAAAAACTGAAACTCGAGAAACAATTGGCAGACGAAAAACTTACCGCTGCAAAAGTTGAAATTGCGGCAGCTGAAGCGGCTAGAGCGGAAGCGGAAAATGCGCGGAAAATGGCTGAAAAATTAGCGGCTGAAACACTGGAGAGGGCGGCACAAGAGGCGAAAAGACTGAAGGAGGAGAAAATTGAGGCGGAAAAGGCTTTGAAAAAGGCACACACGGAATCGCAATCTTCGTTCTCCCAAACTGACGATATTCAACCCCGCGGTGAAACAATTATTCAAGAAACTATTACCACAGCTACGACTACCAAAGAAATTCACATTCTCGAAAAGGTGGGTTACCTGAACTGAATATCTTTGAATTGTATAGTCTCCAGATCCTTTATCAATGAAATTTCAATTGCAGACCGAGATCGAGAAAACCATACCCTTCGCAGAGAGAAAAGAACCAAGCCCTGTTAGAGAAATGAAAAATGAAGAATCCCAGGTCGAAATTGTCCAAGAACCGAAACAAGAAGTGGTAACCGTGGAACCAGTTCAAGCACAAATCATAGAAGAATTGATAATACCGCCGGAATTCACCGTTCCTTTGAAAGATGCTACCACACGAGAGGGTGAAAAATTCACTTTTGAGTGTCATCTGATTGGTCGACCGAAACCTGAAGTTGTTTGGTACAAAGATGGAGTGTCTATTTTGAATAATTCAGATTATTCAACGATGTATGTTGATGATGTTTGTTCGTTGACCATAGAAGGAACATTTGTCGATGATTCCGCCACGTTCACCTGTAAAGCGTTTAATATCGTTGGTTCAGCCGATACAAGCGCTACCCTCAGTATTAGAGGTAACTTTCCATTCACTGGTTGAACGAATCATCTACATTTATTTTGAATGATACCAATTCTTACTTGATAGAATCAACGCCAGAAGAACAACCAATCCCTCCAACATTCGTCAAAGATCTCCAGCCATCCGTAGCCATTCAAGGTACTTCCCATTGTTTGGAATGCAAGGTCGAAGGAAATCCTCTACCGACGGTCCAGTGGTTTAAGAATGACGTCAATATCGATAACTCCCCAGATTACGTGATCACTTACAACAATGGCGAAGCAGTTCTCAAATACGAAGAAGTTCTCCTGGAGGACAAAGGTGTCTATACGTGCAAAGCGATGAATTGTGCGGGACATGCGTCTACTTCGGCTTCTCTGAATGTGGAATGTGAGTAGATAAATCTTTGAATTTCAGAAGGTCGTCATTGGTTGATCTCTCGTTATTCTGAAGACGATTCGATTGCCCTGGTAAAAAGACTATCAGCTAAATTTAAGCTATTACAACTGAGTATTTCGGCATCCATAGGATGGCTAATTTCTCAATAATATTAATTGAATTTCTGCTGATGAAGCTGAAAATTTTGCTGCATCAACAAAAATTCAACTACAGCAATTTTAAAATGGATTTTATTCAGATTTTAACTCAGTTAGTATTCACCTAGGTTGATTATTGTTTACCTGTTGATATTCTTCGGGAAATTTCCGATGAATCAGATTGAAGAATACATAAAGGTTGGAAAATAATGATTCATTCACGTGTTCGGCTTTATAAATATTTTACTAAGCTAAACTCTTCTAAACAATTCCATTCTGATGTAAATCTTAGATTAACTAGCCAGAAACAATCTTCTCAATTACATTGTTAAATTTAACGAATTTTGTTTTTCTCTTTTTTATTCAGGTCCAGAAGAGGAATCCAAAACAAAACCAGATTTCACATTGCTACTCTCGAATGCTATGGTCAGAGCTGGTCAAAGAATAAAACTTGAATGTGAAGCTCATGGAAATCCAATCCCGAATTTCACGTGGTACCACAACGATGAGCCCATCGAAGACTCAGAACGCATAAAGGTGAGTGTGTATTGGGAAAAACCTATACGAGAGTATCAGCATTCTCAGGAATGGAAATACCTCATCTTCATTTATTAAGAAGAATTATCAACACATTGTTGCTTGAGAAAACGTGTGAACATTTCAACAAATAATGTTTTATTTATCCATGTATCTCGTGTCCATTGCACTTTGTTCTTCTCTTGACTGTTTTTTGTTCCCGTCTGCTCCCTATTCCATCGCATCGGACCGGAGGAACATTGATATTTTTAGCATCTCGTAGTACGTATCGTATTCAAAATAGAGCAAGCGAGGAAGGAGCGATTCGATGAGTGGGGCGAAAAACATAAAAAAGAAATAGGCGAATGGATAGATTAATCCAGACAGTGTTAGTTGATTGTGTTCCGTTTTCAGATCCAGACAGATGGTGTCCGAAGTAATTTGATCGTAACCGAGGCTTCTCCAGAGGACGCAGGATGTTATTCGGTGATGGCGAAAAACGATGTAGGAGATACGACAGTTTCCTGCAATGTCTCCGTGAAACCACTTCTTCCTCCTGAGCCAAGTGTTTCTGAAATGGCTTGCGATGATGTTGAACCTGTGATACCAAAAATTCAACTACCTCTAAAAGATGTGGAAGTTCAGGAGAGTTGTACAGTGAGACTAGACTGTGTTATCGTGGGTTTACCCGAGCCTGAAGTAAGTGGCACTCATATCGATGGTACAATATTCCCTTGTGAATTCAATACTAGAACTAATTATAGTGACGGTTGAATTCAAATTAGTGTGATTCTCATTTACTTATGATGTGAATTGTTTTAAATCTCCATCAAATCCCAATCAAATTGAATAATGTGGATTTGATTGCAGGTAATTTGGTATCACGATGATCAGCCGGTTAAGGAATCTGCAGACTTTCAACTTTTGTTTCAAGGTGATAACTGTTCTTTAATCATACATGAAGCTTTGATGGATGATGCCGGGGTTTACAAAGTAGTCGCTATTAATTCTGGAGGTGAAACGTCTAGTCAATGCAAATTAACCGTTTTACGTAAGTTTCATCTACGTCTTAGTATTCAGATTTACGGATCTACGAATCTATGAATCCTCGTTTTCAAATTTGAAATCAAACATGATGATGATGTTTCGAGAACCTAAAGAATTGTCCATAAAATCGATTTTTAAACAAATTTTATTATGACTTTCAGCTGCAAGTAGTCTCCCGGATCAAGCAGATAAAGCGGAAGAACAAACAAAAGAAATTGTTCCGGGTATTCCACCTAAATTCGTGAAATTACCCACCGATTCCTTGGTTGCTGAAGGAGAAGATGCTGTATTCGAGTGTATGGTCACAGGAGAACCAGTGCCTACTGTTAAATGGTATTCAGACAATGCAGAGATCACCGAAAGTGAAAGAATAACGGTATGATGCAGTAGATCACTATATTTTGTATGAATCGTATCAAATCGATAGCTGAATATTACTGAGATTTTTGTTCATCGTTGAATGGTTGGTTCACTTGGTTAGCCGATAATCGTATCACTGTGAAACTCATATTGTGGATAATTCAACTTTCATCATGTTTCAAATACTTGTGAAAGTTTGTTCAAAAGGTTTCTCCAGAGAATCTGTTCAGAAACGAATTGATTTCTCCACTGTTTCCACAAATTGATACAAACATTGAACCCTCCTTTTTGACTTTAATTAAAATCAAATGATCCTGTAAATAGTAGGGCTATTCCACTCATTGTACATTCAATTTGTTAGATCGAACAAAAAGAAGATGGAACAGGAATTCTGAAGATCTGTCCTACTATCGCTGAAGACAAAGGTAACTACGTGGTGAAAACCACAAACGTTCACGGCGAAGCGAAGGCCTTCGCAAGACTGGTCGTAAAAACCCTAGGTCAAAAGGTGGAAGAATTTGTCCCAATGGAAGAAAAGTTGATACCTCCGACTTTCAAGGAACGTTTCGAAGATAGGAGAATTCCCGACGGAATTACAACTAAATTTGAGTGCATCGTTACTGGAAAACCATCTCCAAAGGTGAGTTTACAGTACTCAACAGACTTTGCATCGATAATTGTTCTCTTCCATCTCGCGTGGGGAGTTTCAACAATAATAATTAATCTTCCAAATTGATGCTAATTCATCTTCAATGGTTGCACACCGTTATGAATGAGCCTCTTGACACAGTGGCATAAATATCTTTTGATCACAGTGAACATTTGAGAGGTCGCGGAAAAAAGAAACATCATCATGAAACGGTCTCAGAAGAAGAAAAAAATGAGCAAATATGTAATAGTAGTATTGATTTATTTACTGAGAGCTGTTATCGAACTGAACTGTTAGTGAAATCGAAGTGAAATCAAAGATTTTTTATTGAGATTATTAGGGATTCCAAAATTGATGTGGATTTAAGGAAGTGAATTTTCTACAGTGAACACCAAGAGAATTCAAATTGCATTCGGTAGTTCAGTTATGAAGCGTATCAAGTTGTGGCACTGACCCAAAGTTCAAGTCAAAATACCTTGAGACACCTAACGACCAAACATAGAAGAGAACAGAGATAGAGGAATAGCAATGAAACTTGTCGGTTGGGCTGTTTGTAGAGAGGTAATCGACCAAGAAGTTATTTTATGAGTCTAGATTATAGTCAAGCGAGAACAATGTGAATAAGCATGAATTTAGATCAGTCTTCCTTGAAGAGGAGCTGAAATGGGTTTGTGAAGATTATCGATTCAATGAATGAATGCCATTGGTGGCTATAAATAACAATTCAGTCCTTGTACAAACGCTCTTATCACAAAATTGTCAAGTTTGCTAGTTCGTTTATTTTGTCAAGAAACTATAGGCATTTTCTACTTGGGATGTCAACAGTAATTATGTTTATCACTGGTTTTTGGTAGTAAAAGAACTTGAAAGGCTCTAAAAACCAAATAAAAATAGTTACTTGTGTTGAAGAACACTTCTCTTTCCTTGTGTTATAGCAAACTATAATCCTTTCTCGCCTATTGAGCTGTCTAATGATTATCTCAGCTCATTTCGATACAACCACACGCTTAAAGTCTGTAACTATACTTATTACATGTTATAAATTAAAATACAGGATAAAACATATACAATAATACTGAATATCAAAATTATGCATAAAATATTTCTGCAACACAACTTTTATTCAAAAACGTCTCTTCTCATACAGCACCATAGATTCCAGTAATGTCTCAATTAGATTTCAATCTTTCATCTCCATTACGGTTCCATATCCTTTCACAGAAATATGCCAGAAATTTGTGAATTGAAATGTTGACTGCTTGCAAAGTCTTAGATATATATCACAAGAGAAATATTACAATGAAATATTTCATAAATGTTCTGGAAATATTTCAGAAATATTTCAGAAATAATTCATAAATATTGTCTGAAATGTAATATTAGCGAACATTGCAATTTTTCTGAAGGGCTTGTGAAACCTCAGTATGACATACCGCAATATCACAGAAATATTCCAATGTATGGGTTTTGAGAAACGTTGGAAAAAAAAATAATCTTGAAAATACGCGATTTTTCAGATTCAATGGCTGTTTAACAATCAACCAGTGCACGGAAAAGACTTTTTGGTATCGGTCAGTGGTGATCGTCAAGTCTTGACAATTCCTGAAACAAATCATGCTCATGATGGTACCATCTCCTGTGTGGCTGAGAATGCGGCTGGAAAAGCGATTTGCAGTGCTAGAATAGAAATTGGTGAGTTTTCAACACAATAATGAAGTGCCTCTGATCGGCTATCGATATTTCTCGGCTGGGAATTGAAATTGGCCCATTCAAAGCTTTGTTCGGGGCCAAGTTGTAGTGATTTGAGTCCAGACAAAGCCTTGGTTGGCCCACTTTTGAATCGGAGAAATTCCTACCCAGGTAGAAGAGATTTCTGACTGGATAGAAGAAAAGTATCACAAATCATCAAACTATATACCGTTTTGTTCTACGTTTTCTACCGAATTTTTTTAATTTTGTTGGGAATTTAAATATCGATTACAAGACAAGTTTCATCATCCAATTTTACAACATTCTAGAGAATGGAATCGATAAAATAATTCATTTTTTCTTGGTCTTTTTGTATTTGATTGGCAATTTTGTAGAAGATGTTTCGAAGACAAGTTTTAAATTCGTTCAAGATATCTTTCACACAAGTTTTAGACGAGAATTGGTTTAAACTGTGTCCAAGAGGTATCGTATCCTCGCAAACGAGACTGCAGGTGTTTCAAACAGCCAGTAATGGCTCTTCACCGACATCAAAGCACCATCAGTGGCCCATTAAAATGCCAGCAATCATTGTTCGTAGGGATTAGACTCAAAATGTTTAATGGGATGAGAGGGCAAAAAAGCGAGATCTCATCCATGAGTTCAGCAGAAGAATTACCCCCAAAATCATTATTAAAACCCACCGAAAAAACACTTATTCCTCCTACAATTACCTCCTTCAAATGCTGAACACAATAACTTTCAATTTCATTATCAATCGATAAATAGAATATTCAAAGTGATAATATTCTGAAAATGCATCAATTACACATCCTTTGGAATTCTTTTGACAAGATATGCTATAACTAGTGCAATCCACGTGCCCTGCTTCCATCCACAATTTGTAAGACGTTGTTTCAAGTGGTCGAACGTCACACAAAAGCTGAAAACCTACACGTTATTTTTCAATCAACGCCCTGTGTCTCATTTTACTCAGATTCTCTCCCCACGATCCGTCAGTGTCTTGAGTTTATTATTAATATACCGAACCCCCACTGTCGATGAAAGAGACTTCATTCACGATCACGGGGAATATGGTTATTCTATGTAGAGGAACGAGAAAAACAACAAGACCATCGAAGACGTGAAAATGAGATAGAATGAGAAAATACGTGGCAAGAGGAAAAGAAGTAGAGTGGGCCACGCCAACAGCTGCTGCTTACTCTGAAATACGATAGCGCTATTTTCACGTTGAATAAATTCAGACGAAACATTGGACGTTTTCCACGAGAATGATAATCTTTTATGATAATTCGAAAATTCATGGAGTGCTATCTTTATGACATCATTACTCATCTTGTATTCTTCTTTGATGCGGTTTGGGTATTGTCTTTTGTATACCTTCGTGTGCCGTGTAATTAATGTTTACGTTCTAACTTAACATCGGATGTGATTGATATCTGAGTATGGTTTCCGGCTTAGAATTTTTTGATGTGAACATTTCTGGTCTCTGTGGCAAAGAATATTACCCACGAGGATCCAAAATGATTTCCGTCAGGTTATACAAGTACATAATTTCATAGCTAGCAGATTCCCGTCTAGGACTCATGGAACTTTTTTCAGGTCCTCGCTGCACGGAAACTCGAGTGGGCCCAGGCAAGGGTCTGAAGAGTAACACGAATCTCGAGTGGGAACTTGAGGAGTTGCGGGTGGGAATAATCTGAATCCACATGCGAGTTTAGGAATCCCATCCATACGGGAATTTTCAGCTGGGTCAATATCAAATGAACTATAGTGAATGATCTTTAGGATTTTCTTCAGAATTATTTTATATGTGAAATATCCAAAATGAGCTGATTATTCAGAATTTTAAATACAGATTCATTTAGAGCATAAAACATACAAATTGATAGATAATAATTTGCATACATTGAAGAATATGGTTCAAATATATTATGTACAGCTGTATTAAAGGATCAGAATTAGAAAACAGTCTTTTTCCATCTGTCGTAGAGTTCCGATTGGACATCATCCTTATTTGCGTAAACGAATTTCAACGTCTTTGCAAGGTTTGCACCGTAACATATCAACCATTCCGTGGGTGAGCGGACGTTAAATGTATATGTACACAAGCGACGAGTATATTTTTAACTGCGGTATACGACTGAATAAACTCTTTTCTCTTCTTTCTTACAGAATAAATCGAATCGAATCATGACTAATCTTCAGGTTCCATACTTGAAATTTTATGAAATGCTCATGAACTGGTAATGAATATGGTTAATGTGCGCTGGGAAAGTGGTGAACGACGGTATCATTTACGAATCATAAATCAAATTCTTCATCATCGTCATCATCACGAAATGCTTACAATTTGTAATATCTTATGAAGTGAGGGCAATTTTCCATTAAATACATAATTCTTTCAAGAACTCCGAAAGTTTATTTTTATTTAAGGAGGTACTCCTCTATAATTTACATATCTCTCTGGAATCAAACAAGAAAATAAAAGCGAATTTTTAAACACTTCATAACGTTTCAACGATTACGATTTGACATTTTTCTTTACATTTTTGCCTTGAGACTATTTTCTAACAATAGTTTCCGATGATATATACCAACATTACTAGTTTTTATGGATCAAATATTTTTCATCTCCAGTTAAAAATATGAGAGAATCATCGAGGGAATAGAAAAATTTTATATTCCACATGAAAAAAAGAATTCTTATAATGAATATTATAAGAATTATATCATCAAAGTATTTCATTTTTTATGCAAAAAAATCCAATTCGATGAGTTAGGAATTCATAATATGCCCGAATTGGGAGAACAATTTTCAAGCAAGTAAGAAATAATCAATGAATTCATAAATTAACAAACTTCAGTGTGTATACGCAAACGTATTATATTCTTTCTTGCAAAATATTGAATTTTTGAATATGAACGATCGTTATTCGAACGAATCGTCAGTCATTTCTTCTTTGACTGGAACCCTCCAAGAACTTCTTAGAGCTCCTCAGAATTCAGCAACACGATCTGTCGTTCACAGCGGGTGTCAAAACTGTAAAATAATGCTCTAAAAAATGGATAAAATAATAGATTAAGGATTAGTCCCGCATATTTTTTGTTCGACTGTTCTTTCAAGCCGATGCAACTTACAATAGTTGTCACGCGTCACAAGGTACAAGTAGCAACCTCATATATCTTCCTCTCGTACTCTCATTTAGCGCACACGCAGAAACGTGCGTTATTTTTGTCGGCACGAATACCCGGCACGTAGTTTCGTCGTCGATGCACCCGTCGTGTTCTCCCCAGAATTGCTAACCCATCCAGGATATTCGAGAGCGCCTCGTCTTCGAGGAAGCCGGCGCTCTTCTGTACGTCGTCGAGGACCGATCTTTTATCCTGGTGTTACCACGACTTACTTGTCCTTGCGTGTACAGTCCAATTAGGACGATCCTAAATCTTCATCAACGAACGAACGAACGACCTTTTGTAATCTGGTTCGTATTTTCCTGGACGAAGAATGTACGTTACTTAACGTAATGAGATTGATATCATCAGAGTGTATATTGTGAATAACAGTGAGTGAAATTCGTTGTGATCGATGAATGTGCAATTCAATTATACTATACTCAGTATGAAATTTTTCCAAAAAATTCCAATATTCTATCCATTCTGGGAAGACTCTCTGCTCTATTTCTGTTTCAATTTCAACATCGATTTTCTTATCTTTATCGTAAGGATTGTCTCAATCATTCCCTCTCAATCAATGTCCGTCTCGATACGGGCACTTTACCTCATTCAAATGAGAGAAATATCCTTGAAATACCTAAAATAGATCTCAATGGTTTCTTCAGAATACTGATTTTGAACTGACGAATTCGAGGAAACCTTCCTTTTTCCAACAATTAGTTCAAAAGATATTGTAGAACACACAAATTGACTACGTGCACTAAGAATCGAATTGTGAAATTTCCATTCAACATATCCAGGACAGACGAATTTGGATTTCACGATCCAGATACATCAGATTGCATTCTACGATCCTCGGTTTATCCGGATATATTTTGGTGATGAGCCAAAGCGCACACAGTTTCTCGCTTTAAGTGACCAGACTGAAGTGTGAGAAAAAAATTGTTCGATTCACTCATTTGGAACGTAAAGACGTGACACAACTTGAAGATTAAAAAAAGATTTTTGGATCTATCATGTTATTCTGGAGGACAGAGGAGAATTGAATGTAAACTTGAACCTGATGAAATCCAGTTTCGTATCAATATAAAAGATCCACGTACACCGTTTGATACAAATATTTCCCACGCTCAAAAGAATTTTCACGAGTGTGAGGAATATTTGTTACAAAATCCACAATAATTGGATTACATATTAATGTACGGTTATACAAGAAGAGGCTAGTACTATGCTTAGGTTGGTCTAATTTCGTCTCATTGAGATTATTTTCAATTCTGCACTCAATGCCTTTTGAATTATATTTCCGTTTATTGCTTCAAGAGCGATTAAAAACACACGAAGGAATTTGGCAAGTCGAACGAAATTATCATCTATGGAAATCAAATAGCATTAAAATTGACAGTGAATATCATCTATGATTCAAGAGAATCGGATATTGCGAATTATTCATTCCATTCTATCACAAGTATTAGGGCACATTTTCATTGATTTCAGATTCAAACGTGTCCCCTAGAATTCTACCTATACAACGTATACTGCTAAACTGCACGTAGTCTGAAATTGTGAACAGTATTTTAAGAGCACGTGGACGTGTTCATTCTAAAAATTAATTATTGGTTCCGAATTTTTAGTAGTCCCTTTATGTATATAAATAGAGTCATAGATTCATCGAGAAACACCACAGTTTGATGTCCAAGGTAAACGCTTCGGCAAATGAAACACTATGGGAGGAATTCATTTGGTCATTCCAAATGTTTATAACTACTTTGAGTCTGGTAGCGTGTAAATTAGAATGCCGTTAAAGATTCATATGACCATGAACTTATAATTGAACAATAATTGAACAGTGGTTCAATTCCAAAATTATACATGTCATTGAAAATCCTAGAACATGAAATTTAGATTTGTTTGGTTCATTTCATATGCTTCTTTACTTCCTTCTTTGTTCGACCATTCTTTCCTTATGCTCATAGGTTTTCCACCCTACTTCTTCCATGATTCGCTAACTATATTTCAACCTTGGCCTTCCATCTCACGTTTCACTGAATCAGGAACAAAAACTATGTTCTTCGAAGCATTACGGTGCATCACCAGGATAATTCAGCATGTTCATGCATATATTATTCCTTCAAAGAATTAAGAATTCTGAAAAGTACAATATTTTTTTTTAATAAAAACAATGAAAATTTTTTGAACAAATTTGAATGATAACGCTGACTGAATGTACCATGAAACAAAAATGTAATAAATCTCTTTACAAGTATGAATTAATTTGGAGCGATGCCAAATATTCTACATCCATAGATTATATACAATTTGAAGTACCTAAATTCTATCTTCTCAAGGATGAATTGAATAAATTCTCACTCATAAATTGATTATTCAAAGATAACAGAAGGATTTTTTAATTTATGTTCGCCAGATACCGGAAGGAGAGAGGCTACCAAAGAATTGGTGCAAGTATCTATACAAGATTTAGTTCCATCGTTACCAATTATAGACGACATGCACGCGGCAAGTCACAGTGAAAAACATTACACGTCCGAGAAGAGCTTGGGTGAAGGTGGTGGAGAAGGTCAAGTAACGACCAAGATGTCTTCCATTATAACTCAATCATCGACATCTCAAACCTCCACGAAAAAAGAATTCACTTCGTCTATGGTTTCTTCAAATGTTGGAGATCCTGCCTCGGAAAAACCAACGAGTGTTTGCATGAAAGCTACAATGCTCAGTTCAACGACGTCATTATCCGAGAATGGAGCCCCTCCAGTTGTTCAGGTATTATAAATAATCCTTTCACCTGATAAATAGAACGAATATGCAAGGAGTATCATATCAATCTCCATGTCATATTCAAATAAAGTGGTTCGATTCTTTATACACGTCACTGTGATCAATCTAATCAATTTGGTGTGAGGTGAGTCGAACTCCGGTATTTTATGATCCGCAAATAATTTTTATTATTAGCTTCCATGTAATCAGAGTTGAAAAATAAGGATATTGTTCCGATGTAAATTCAAGTTCGATGTAAAGATTCATTGAAAAATCAGATTAGTAGGAGGAAAAAATAATGTTCCTGTCAATTCATCGATGAATTTATTTTTAAATAGTTGATGTCATTCACAGAAAATACATAAACACTGCTTTGAAATGTGTTGCAATCCAGAGTTTAGTCACCTGTCTCTTCGGAAATTTAACAAAACCTATTTTCAGTTCAATATTATTTGTATTGAAATCTGAAAAATGTATTTACCATTCGGGAGAGTTCTTTCGAAACCAACGTATAATAACTACACTTAAAAATGTTTGTTTGGAAACAAAATAAAAATTTTGATGATGATCTGGTATGAATCAACATTCCCTTTGATAAGTGAATTTGTGATTTTTTTTCAACAGTCACAAAAAGTTGAAGAATTTGAGAAAATTCTTCAAGATCAACTGGGTGAAATTCGACAAGATAAAACAGTCGTGGTATCACAAGGTGAAGATGGCATTAAACGCGACGTTAAAACAACTCAAATTCAAAAACCGACGAGAAAATCTATAGCGCCAAGATTTGTATCACCTGTAACGGGGATGATAGTAGATCAGGGTACAGATGTTGTACTTGAGGGTATCCTTGATGGTAAGAATTCTGTCTCTTGTATAGATAGTTGCAATGAAAGTTTAGAACGGATAATGAATATTCCCTTGTCTTCAGGTTATCCACAACCAACAGTATCCTGGGGCAAAAATGGACAAGAATTAACAGCAAAAGATGGTATAATCACGAGTTATAGTCACAACCACGTGCGTTTGGAATTGAAATGTGTCAACGTCAAAGATGCAGGACGATACACTTGCACAGCAACTAACGATGTTGGAACAGCCAGTAGCACAGCTGATTTAGTTGTGAGAAGTAAGCAAATATTCTAGTACAATTTTCAGGAGAATTCCAAGTTATTATTGTTTAAAAATCATTTTTCATCGCAGAGACCATCTTCCCACCAGTATTCGGAAGACGACTACAGGCACAAGTTGTGAAACGTGGGGATCGTGTTACAATGGAAGTTGAGATCACAGGAACACCTGAACCGACTGTCACTTGGTATAAAGATGATGTACCTATTCGAGAGAATCCACCAGAATTGAGATTAAAACAACAAGGAAATTGTTACATGCTCATCATTGAAAAAGGTAATAATATTATTCAAATATCAATGATAATGTTTGTAATTGAGAATTCATATTAGCAAGCAAAGACCATGCTGGAAAGTACATGGTTCGAGCTACGAACGCTGGCGGGGAGGCTCAAAGTATTGCCGATTTCGCAGTTTTTGAACCAACACCCGATACTATGGTCGAAGTGCATAAAACTGTTGTTTACGAAGATATGAAAGATCAAAGAGTTATTCAGGTGAGCATTCTTATTCTATTATTCATCATACTGTACAATGATGTATCACTTCTTAGAAGTAATATCTCAAGCAGCTCATGAGTGATAATAATAAGTGAGGTTTTTCTCAATAATAAATAATGTGGGCTACTTGAAGATATATCAAAATAATTTATGAATTTTCAACATTATGGAGATTTTTATCATTTCGCTTAGCCCGAGTTCAAGAAAGATGGAATACTTCCACCTAAGGTAACATTTGTACAAACGTCGCCAACAACGCAACCATGTTCTATCATTTCACTGCCATCCGCGACCGAATCTACCCTCCGCACCATCGAAACTAAGGACGAATCTGGAATGAAAAGTATTCGTTCGGAGATAATATCATCGACCATAGAGTCTCATCAAACCGAGACTAAATCTGAACAGAAATTCCACATGAAATTAGAACACAAGACACCTCCGATAATCCCAGATCCAAAAGCATTAATCCAGTCCGTGATAAAAGAAGAAGTGATTGAAGCTGAGAAGCCAATGGCTGAAAACGAGAACATTGAAACCGTCACTATTGCAAAAAAGGACGCTTTGAGCTTTTTCGAATCTATCACAAAGGAACCCGAAGAGACGCCAAAAGGACCTAAAGAGATGATCAAATTAGTGGACGATTCCGAAGGGCAAAAACACGAGGTCAAAGTTGATCAACTCTTAAAAAGTTACGAACGTTCAACGGTGGTGCAAGAAGCGAAAAAACCTGAGATCAAACCTGACTTGGATTTCCAATCCACCAAGCAAGCTGTACAAGATATTTTCACGAAACTCAGACAAGGACCATCGCCGAGGGGAATAGAAAACAACTTGATAGAATTCCCCTATGATGGTTATAAATTACCACCTCTGGAAATACAACAAACTACAACCACAACTCAGATGCAGAGTTCGGAAAGCTCATTTTCGGAATTCAATTTGGTACCCGAACCCCCTCCGGAAATTGGTTACATGCCAAAACCTGAGGAAATGAAAAAAAAACGCCCTGAAATTTCTCTCAAGGCCAAACAACTTCAAGAATCGTTTGAAAAAACCCTCTCCCCTATCGAGGCACCGATCGGTGGGGTGAAAATTTTCCCCTCACCCATGCCGAAACCCCCCGAACCTGTGAAAACGATTACTGCTCTACCCCCCCTATCCATACCACCACCCTTCGAGTTGAACAAAAAAGAAGTTTTCGAAGAAACGTGTATCAAACGGGATGTTCATGAGAAAAAAGAGACAAAGTTCTTGAAAGAAGAATTTAAATCTGATACACCAAAATTCACTCCAGCCCCCGCGTTCAGATCAGTTTCACCCCCAAGACCTTGGTCCTCATCCTCGGACGTTGAAACTAGATCTCACATTTCCACCGATATATCGGAATATAGATGTCAATCGGCGGCATCCAGTCATCAAGAGCTCTTGAGGCCCACATCCCCCAAGCCTTCGGCGGACGGTTTGGCTATGGAAAAATCTTGGGCTAAGAAACATACGGAATCGAGTAGAAAATCATGGCCTCCCCAAAGTGGAGATGTCGCGGCTCAGAAACCAGAATGGCAAGTACCACCTGGTGAAGATTACAAAACCTCTTCGAAAGAATTTCGACAGGAAGTGGAAGAAATTCCGGGGGGAGTAAAAAAAACTTGTGTGGAATCCTCTAGTACTATAGAAAAGCATTCCTGGAGTAGCCAAGATCGGTTGATGGAGAAAAAGAGCATGCAAACGGCTCCTCCACCTCTGCCCCAGGAACGACCTATCATTTATAACGCGGAGACCATTAAAGTAGATCATACCGTCAATCCTATCCATGAAAAATCTTTGTATGAGAAATATGTGAGTGAATGTGATGTGAAAAAAATTGAAGTTTCGGAAAAAACTTTCGAGGAATACAGTTCGAAGCGTTTGTGGACTGAAGGTGAAGATTTGAAAGCGCCTAGTTTGGTGAAGAGTATAGAGAGCGCGACGAAACCGATGAGTCCGATATATCCACCTTACGTGGATACGCTTGTTTTAGAACCTGGACCTCCCCCGGAGATCGGATACATCCCACCTCCGATGGGACAGGAACAGAAAACAGAAAAGGTGCAAAAAACATCAGTTCAACAAATCATCAAAGTCCCAGTCCCTCCTCCGAGTTTTGTACCTAAAAAGAAACCTGAGATTCATACGCCATTCGTTCCTCCCCCACCCCCTACTCCTGTGAAACCTCCAGTTCTTGGAAATTTAGAACCTTTCCCTTTCCAACCCTCCCCTGTACCCCCCAAGTCTTCGATAAAGCTACCCCCTCCTGCAACCCCTTCGAAATTCATGAAAGGTCAATTCGGGCCAGAAAGTGATTACGAATCGGATTACGAGGGACCATTCAAACCAAAGTGGCGACCTTACGAAAGCGACGGCGAAGAACCACGTTATCGGAGAGTCAAAGCGCCGAGTCATCATCATCCCCCTCGTCCACGATCCACCGAACCAGAACCAGTACCTCCATCTAAATTCGAAATCCCCCCAGCTCTAAGCGGTCCCTCGAAATCTCCTTTGCTCGACACATCGAGACATACCCAAGAGAGAATTTCCAAAAAAACAACGTTCAAGCGTTACGAGAAAGACTCCAAACAACAGCAGCAGCCTAGGTATCAGGGAGCTCAAACCATGCCGGTTGATCTCAAACCTGGCTCTCCACCGATTTATGTTCAACCAACTCCCATGAAACCCGCTCCTCCGGCCCCTTCTTTCTCTTCTCCTGTTCCCACGAAGAAACCAGAATCTCCTAAATTCAAAGTCAAAAGTTTCCAAAAAGAGAGTGGATATATGGCTGATACCGAAGAACCATTGCATCAGAAGATGAGTAACAGCTCCGTACAAAAAGTTTTTGGCAAGAGCGAGGATGGCACCACCTCGATGAGTTCTTTTGTGGAAAGTCACAGTTCCTATTCGGAAAGCAAATCACAATTCTTTGAAAGTAAAACTTATGAGAGTAGTCAACAACAGAAATTGGAATCCTCGTCTTTTGTGCCGTTTGTACCTCCACCCGCGTCACCTTCTCAGAAATACGTTGAGCAGCAACGTAGCTCTTACATCGAAAAAGGAGTTTCTTCGTTACCTGGAACTGGTCCGACAAAATTCACATCTTCGAAGGTTCGAGATTAATGTGTGGTGTTCTTACGTATAATGCGTTGATGTTGGCGTGATTGCTTGTATTGATCATTAACAGCAATTTGGTATTTTACAGCACGCTCTGCATTCGAATGAAAATTTGATAGTCAATCTTTTGTCTTTTAGAAAATCACTCGGTTCCATAGTAATTTAACTTCTAGAATTGTTTTATAAAACAGAAATACATATTCGTGTTTCGATTATAATGAATTTGAGATTGTCACACTCAAGGAGTACTGCTAACATTCTGAATGGTAAGACATTTTTTAGATTTGGGGCATAGTTGAGTATGGGGATCCAGATTTAGGATATGAAAACTGTTGATAGTTTTCCTGGGGCCTGCAAAGAGTCCCAGTAACGCCCCACGTCTCTTGTTCGATCCATTTAGTTTTAAAACAAGTCTTTGCAGAGTAGTCATCACTAATC
Organism: Gonatopus flavifemur; assembly: GCA_018340375.1. Taxonomy (NCBI): domain Eukaryota; kingdom Metazoa; phylum Arthropoda; class Insecta; order Hymenoptera; family Dryinidae; genus Gonatopus; species Gonatopus flavifemur. The sequence goes on along the minus strand of JAFFJZ010000003.1, from coordinate 40,757,726 downwards.
ATCTCTGTTCACTAGGTGTTACTCTTGACGACAAAATATTTCTATGATTGAATCAGACTACAGAGCATTGAATTTTATTGCACTATTGGATTCTGTGTAAAATATCCATTGATCTCTTAATCAATCCCTGCAGCTTTTTATTTTCAAAATATCATACGTATTTTAGAATATCATAAAGTACTGGTCATAGGCAAGTATATCCAGATGTGTGAACAGTTCATGTGAATTGCGATGTGCAAACTTGTAATCAAAAGGCTAATGAAGGAGATAGAAGTTCTTAATCCGCTTGGAGTTTGTGGTGTATAACAGAATGATCAATTCATTGGAATGTTGAGCCTACGTCCATTATTGAACCATTTGTTTTCTTACAGGAAACTGTTTGTTCCACGGATCAGTCCTTGCATCGGAAATTCGAAACGACAAAAAAGATCCAGACATCATCCCCAAGTCCCTCAAAGTTCGTAAAGAGCGAATTTCGCGAGAGCGACTACGAGAGTGACTACGAGAGTAGAATACCAACCGTTTGGAAACCTCGAAGTGCGGAATACGATCATCCTTTCAAACCCGTGAAACCTAGTCTGTCTGGTTCAGGTACTTCTATTTAGCAAACTTTATCCCTTTTGTGATGATTCTTAGGTTTCAAATCAATAAAAATTAAAAATATTAGTACATAAAAATAGCCTTGAAGGTGCGAATCAAATTTTTGAAGAGTGTTCGCCAGACGAACAATAGTTTGATTATTTCAAATTTGAACATTTTGGGAATTTTTGTGTCTGGAGAGCACCTTCTCGGAATTCAATTTGTGAATGTAGAAATATTCAAAAGATTTTGAAAAAGCATGGGCATATCTATGATTTCTACCTTCTTTGAATGATGCAATGTAGAATTGGGTATGGTAGCTTTACGACAGTGTGCAATGAAAGAATCACTGGGGTCTGATTCCTAATGGGATTCTTATTTTAAAACTTTTTTCCAGCTTACAACAAGTAATCTTCCTGACAAGCTTTTTCTCCTCTTCTCGTTGCTCACACCACAAGACTTCTTAGCTTCCTTCCTTTCGCCCCTGCATCGCTTGTTCTCTAGTCATTATTCGAAGCCTGTCGAAATACGTACGTAATCGCTTTCCCTTCGCTCATTACCTTTTTTCTCCGCTTTCGAATCTTCATTCTATCACTCGCTTTCATCGTGCCGAATTTCACAACTTTAAGAAGAATAAAATTCAATCGTTTGTTAAGATCATCACAAGTATCGTATATATTGAATTGATTGAACAGAAGAGATATTAGAAAAATCACACTTGAGATCACCCGGAGGAATATTTTATCATATAGGGAAACCAAAGGAGCCGACAACCTCGACATCAACATTCGCGGCAACTTTATCACGAAAAATGGAAGAAACACAAAAAAAAGAAGAAAAACCTGTCACAAGACCAAAATCCGTTCTTCTACCGGGCACTCCACCCGAGATTAGATATGCTCCTCCTCAAGGATCAATGTACTACGAAAGCCACTCTAGCGTGCCTTTTCAAAATGCAATAGGTACCGAAATGAAGAAAACAGTCAGGATGGATGAATCCACGGAAAGTTCTAGAAGAATAGTCACCGTTGAACAAACCAGTCGTGTGATTAAATTTGGTGACAGCCAGAAAACAAATGGAGATCTAGGGGGTTTCGATTCATCCACGACTAGTCAAAGACAAAAACAACAATATCATGTACCCACGCCAAAGAAATTCATTCAAGGACAATTCCGAGAGTCGGATTATGAGAGTGATGTCGATTCGAGCAGAATTAGACCGAAGTGGACACCCGCGGATAGCGATACAGAGGATCCAAGGTATCGTAGAGTCCAACCACCAACTGCCAAACACGTTAGATCCGCCAGTGCTCCGGTCAGACAAGAGCACGTTGTTTCACCTATGGAATTCGATACCGGCCCACCAGTCACCAAAAAACAAACTTTCTTCACACAACAACGAGATGATACCAGAATCAACAAATACGATGCTCAAAGCTGGAAACAGGAACAACAGAGCATTTACAGAAAAGACGATCAAATTTTACAGCCTGGTCCACCACCGAAGTTTGGATATGTTTCCAGGAGCGATGTCAAAAAAGCTGCCAATCGTAAGGGCGACTTATATATCTTTTTTTCTTCTCTCAATAGTTAGTTTTTAATGGTGAAGGTCAATGTTCAGTTTCCGGGGATGATCAAAAATAAGATCTTAACTATTCTCTCTTTTAAATTTATTTATACGTATACATAAATACATACATACATACATTTTCAAATGTTCCATTATCATTTTCCATTCTGAGCACTATCTTCGTTCAATTTCACCATCATCCATTCATTTCGTATCCACCATCATTTTCCTTGTTCGTCATTGATTCCCTTCCCTTAGTTTACATCTTACAAGAACATATAAGCAAGCTCTTATCCCGTAACACGAAAATCTAAAACATCCGCAGACGTGGCGTCACGTCATATGAGCGATATGACGAGCAGTTTCAAATCCAAAACGGAAAAGTTCGTTAATGAGATCCAGTCAGATCTGAAACAAGGCAAGCCGATCCTCAAACATCCAACCGAGGCTAGGAATGGCGAGGGTGACGAACCAAGGACTTACAGAGAAGAATCTCGCCTTGCTGAACACGGTAACCACATTCACACCTTGTCTTACGCTAACATATGAACAACCTCTCCCCTTACAAACCATATACAAATGATATACAAATACAGGCACGAAACACATTGATCCGGACACCGGTTTGATATACTTCAAGTATGATTTTGGATACGAGTTTGGGATCGTTCTACCTGGAGAAGGTAAAAAAACCATGAGCAACAAGAGTATCCAAGGCCAGAGACGGGCGAGTGATATCGAAGTGCCCATAGTTCACGAATTTACCGCCAGACAGGAGAATGGTTATTCGAAAAGACCAGGGGGGCCTTCGACAAATCGTATGAACAAAGGAGTTAGCAAATTTGGCACCATGAAAACTGTTAAATGGGAACCCACTTCGGAGAGTGAATTTTCGGAGGTTGAAGATATGCGAAACACAAAGAAGAGACATTCTTTTGGTGGGACAACTAGTAGAGGGATGCCTGCTCCCCCGAGTATCGTTATTCCCTGTTCACCGTCACCTTCGAGATGGGATCATACGACGCCCAGTCCGCTTTCCCTCAGTCCAAGCTTGCCCAGTCTTTCACCCCGATACAGTAGCGCCACCGGACCACCGAGCAACGTGGACTCTGCAGGTATACCCACGAAGCTACTACGACTTCCCAAACATTTTTGACTTGTCATTTCCATAATAATTTTGCTTTTGCCCCAGAAATCTACATCCTTTTCTCCACATTTCTAGACAGTATTTCAGTAGCATTTCTTTCATATTTCATCAATTTGCGCTATCGTTTGAACCGTCTGTATAATAATATTCATAGGTTCACCATGGCCTACTTCAAACGGGGTGCAATCTAGTAAAGAGGTGATTCAACCTTACTTGGAAGTTCTTCCTAAAAAAGCTCCTGTGTTCATCACGGTAATATTATGATGATACTTTCAGTAAATTCAAGGAAGTGACATTGGAATTTCTTTTCAGCCTCTGAAGGACATCGCAGTTGTGAATGGACAAACAGCACGATTCGAATGCATAGTCCAAGCGGAACCACAACCTAACATCCTGTGGTCTAAAGATGGAAGAATTGTTGAAAACACCTTGAATTATGAGATTTATTACAGAAATGGTGTTTGCCGTTTCACCATATCAAGAGCTTTTCCTAGTACGTAATTGAAAAATTTATTTACAAAATCATTCAATATGAGTTTTATAAAATTCATTCATTGCTTTTTATCAGATGACGCTGGGACCTACGCGTGTACCGCAACAAACAGTTTGGGTTCAACAGTAACTTACGGTACCTTGCAGATTCCAGGTAACAGAAGATCGTTGTACTCATGTAATTATTGAAGGGTCACCTTCATTGGGAGGTTTAACACAATGTTGTGATGGTAATGGTAACGGTGATGGTGACGATGTTGGTGGTGGGAAATAATATCCTTGTATTCTAGTCTTGCTCGACCATCTAGTCTAAATAGCTTGAATTTACTATGGAACGATCAATGAAAGTGCAATGAAATAACCAGGAGCAAGTCAATGACAAGCTAAAGAGTACACTAGTCATTTTTATCGATAAAATACAGGGCTGCGAAATCAGCGTTTTTTCAAACAAACAATTCTTTGTGTTCGAGCTTTTTAATTTGAATTGCTGTTGCTGCTACAGAAAATGGAATAAAAGAAAACATAATAAAGATGAAAAATCGATTGAATGCTTTACAAATCGGGGTAGCATTGATCGCGCACGCTGTCTTTATACTTTTCTCCCCGCCCTGTCATAGGATAGATGAATATGCATTTTCTCTTTTGAATTGTATTTTCACGTGACGAATCAAAGGATTGTATTCAAATATTTTAAATCATTTCACCTAAACAAACGTGGAAGTCTTGTAACGTTTGCAATTCCTAAGCATTTCAAAAAAACAATCTCATCCTATCTCTGCATTACTTTGTTAAATAAATTGTGAGTTATTTTTGTCAAGTTTTATTCTACATAAATATACGTAAATAGCTTTTACCAGAGGAGGTTTATTCGTTCACCGCTTCACATGGGAAACTCAAATTCCTCGAGTATTTCTTTCTATCTCTTACGCTTCAATTTCTTTCACAAAACGAATGAAGAAATGAATAAATAATATATGTATGATTCAGACACGTTATTGACGTTCAGATCGTTATTGTTATAATATAATGTTATTATCATTATTTAATATATTATTGTTTTTATCATCTTTGAATAACAATAACTTATATTATTGTGTAAATAAACGTGTGCTTCCTCTGCAATACAGAACTTTGGTATCTTGGTGTAACACTTCTTTACACGATCCTTTGTACCTTTTTTCCCTGTATTTTTCTTCTCTTTTTTACAGCCAGCTTTGAAAAAAATATCTGGGAATGTTTAGTCGGATGGCAAACAGAAATGCATTGATTTGTTAATACGAGCACGGTAAGAGAATGTCGAATAAAGTAGAACGATTACGAAAAAAGATAAAGATAGGATGGATTGTTCGGAGGATACAAGGAGAGATATTCTTTTTTTAAATCTTATGAGTATATAGAAATAACAAACTCGTTCTACTTTCTTCTATGCACGATCGGTCGGGTACTTTCTTAGAGGTATATTTATTTTTGGAATCCTGGATACGTTGACTTGGATTTTCTAAGACTAACATTTGGGACTACTAACTTAGATTATAGAAATCATGTCCTGGGTGCATGGTTATGGTTATTTTATAGATAATGTACATGAAATCTGAAAATTCACTTCTTCAGAATGTTTGACTGGGAGGGAAATTCACTATTCGCAAAATATAAATGTATTAAATGCAATGAATAATTTCACACCTTTGTCTGCATTTGTGTCCTCAAGCGTCGCATCAGAAATCAAAGCTTATTCGTTTTTTTCTCTTGGTGCAAGTAATTCTAGACTTTATTTTGGTACAATTCAGTCTGGATTCTACACTGTAAGCGATATGAAGAGTTCTTTCTCTAATTTCAGGGGATTGTTTTTTCATCAGAAATATGGATATTTTTTCCCCCTCGTATTGAGGGAATATTTTTTGCCTTTTAGGTGTTGAATCCACCACAAACGGGAAAAAAGTCCATAGAATCATTGTAAACAATTCCTCATTTACGGAGAAACTTTATTTCCACCATTTTTTGAAGCAAATTTTTAGTCTTATTTTTTCAATTGCATTCTCGTGCCGAAGGAACATCTAAAATGATCTCTATAATTCATGTGGGATAGAATATTTTGAGAATAATCTCATAGAATTCAAAAAAGAAACGTTCTCAAGATATGATTATATTGGAAAAATATTCATAGAACATTTTAGTGAGACTTCGAAATATCCATAGAATATTCATAGGATGTTTTCATAATGTTCTATAGAGAAGCTAACGAACACTTGGAATATTCTCTTGCAGTATATTCTATAGGCGTATGTGGAATATTCATAGAACATCCATGGAATCTTCTTGTACTACATTTATTGATTGAAAGTGAATACCTGAGTGAAAAATTTAAGTGAGGGATTCATCAATGATTGAGCACTAACGCCTTGTATGATGAAATTATGAATCAATTATCGATGAGAGTTGGATCTTGGATTAGAGACTGCGAAAAATGTCTAGAAGATTCGGAAGAAAGTGGAACAAAAACCACCATCAAACGGGAGGACCTTTCCGTTTCGTGGCAGTTGTTATGCCGGTTTCTTTCCGAATCTTTCGGAAGTGTTTAATAGGGCCAGCATGGAGTCATTGAGAAGTCAATTATCATTGGATTTCGGTGGATTATTGGGGAGATGTGTTATGATGCGTGAGTCATGTAACGAATTTTCAATACATTATTGAAGGACATCAGGCAAGCTTTCCAAATTCTTAAGGTGATTTAGGATTCCTCGTCCTTAACTTCGGGTAAAATTTCGTTTTCCCTGAAATTTGGACAAGTTCATAAGAGATTCTTTCACTTTTCTTCGGAAATTTCTTGACATCAATGTTACATGTATTTCCCAAAACCTTTTGAACTATTTGAAATGTCCAACAAATGGTTGATAAAGTTCAGGAATCTCTTGAATCAATTCCGCACACCCAACAAACCAAAAGATATCCATTAGGATCTAAAAGATGTCTTGAAATCATGGAAGATGTCTTGGAAGACTTTCGTGAAGTTTCGTGACTTTTCTAAAAGATGTCTTATGCAACAAATTTCAACAAATTTTAGAGATCTCGAAAAGGTCTTGCAAAAGATATATTTTAGATATGTGGAAGACATTTTTTAGATACCTCAAGAAATGTTGTTGATTCTTTCAAGATGCGTTTCAGATTTTTCCAAGATAAGATTCAAATATCTCCGAGATATGTTTTAGATATCTTCAAGATGTCTTTTTGAAATCATTACAACATCCAACACAGCACAAAAGGATCACTAATGAGTTCTAAAAGAAGAACATGGCGTGACTTTTGCCCTTCCTACTTGTACAATTTTTAAGATGTTCGACAGATGTCATTCGGAAACTCTCTCAAGATGCCTTCTAGACTCTGCGGGTCCGACATCTAAAAGATGCCTTCCAAAAATACTTTGAAGACGTGGTTCTGATATTTCTTGAAGATATCTGAAAGATATCATTCCGATATATCTTGGAGATATCTCTTTTGTGACGTCGTTTATCAGTACGTTCGATGTATCTAAACTATATCTTCCTAAAGATATCTTGTAGATGTCTTTAAGACCTTTGGTGTTTGCTGAGCATATATCAGGGTTTTATGAAATTTAGAAAGGTTCAATTGTTGAAGGTCCTCTCAAAAATCACCGGGAATTCCCACATTTCTATACTCACGAACTTTTCATAAATTTCCGAATCCTCTTCTCTAAAGAGGGGTCCCTTTTTCAAAAGGTGGGAGGGGGTTAACAACTCAATGTGTTGTCAATTCGAAATGTATCTATAATCATTCAATGACAATCGATTCGTTATTCCATCGTGCATCACGTATAAGTGGATGATCATTTATTCATAATTGCTGTACTTGAATTCTTTACTTTGGAATTTAATTCAGCAATATTTTTCGTGGATAGCAAGTTTACCTAGAACAAAAGTACCTCGCATTCAAAAAATTTCCAACATGACTTTTTGGATTATATCTGAGTAGAAAAATATTCAAAATTATATATAATTCGTACATAATGATATTGTACATAAAATATGTTGAATTGAATATATATAGATTTTATATGATTTTGAAAATTCAAACACTTCTCATGGAATGTAGTCAACGTTTCAATGTTGTTTCAAGACCAAGAACAATTGAATAAACTCTCATAAATGTTTTTTCATGTATCACTTAAAATTTTGTCTGTGAAAGCCAGAGCATTTATCATGAATTTGATGTCAACTGCGACTATTTTTTCTCATTGTAACTTGAGTTAAAGTTCTATGAACTATATTTAGAATAGTTTTTCCTTGGTTGAGATTTAAAATAGGGCCCAAAAGAAATCTGAAACTTTACCGCACTCAATTCCAATGGAAAAAATTATTCTACTGCAATGTGCTTTGGGACACAATTTACAATATTACTCAACTCATACTGGCATTACCAAAAATATCAAACGGGATGTTATTCAAAATCTCAACAATTCGATGAGATCATAACAGAGTTGCAAACACGGCTCTATACAGATGAGGAGACATTCTTATACATATATATATCTTTCATAAGATGATCCACGAGATGCTTATACATCCGTTCGTAAATATCACAAATTTTCCAAACGAATGGTATATTGCGTGGAAAGATAAACAAGTGGATACAAAATGAGAGCGTGAATTACAGAAAACGTTGCGGGAATTTCCAATTATTCAAAAAAACTCAAATACATGAAACCGTGAGATAAAAATAACAATGAAAAACATATTTATTGTTTTATATTGCATATATCTTGTATATTACGTATCAAAATTCGGAGTGAAACATGAACAAATAGTTGGATGATGGGTGTAAGAATAGGCGGTGAGAATTCTAGCGACAACATGAGTCCGAGTTCTAAGAATAAACGTGACGGAAACATGTTGTTGGAATAATCATACACTTGAAAAACTTTCTTTTCCTTCCACTTCCCTTCTCTGAGAGAAGGGTAAAAAGAATTTAAGGTGAAATGCAAGAGGATCTAGTAGAGGATGAGGTTCCACCTCCACAGGAATCACGCTGAACTGGGATGTTTCTTTGAACCAAATCTGTATGAAAAGATTTCACGTAAGAAGTTCCCGAGTGAACAATCTGGGATAGAAAAGAATTGAAAAGAATAAAAAATCCTACTCTTTCAAATTCTTTCCAATTCTGTACCAAAAACGTAGGAATAGAAATAATTGGACTTCAATCCTGTTTATAGAATTCTGTGTGTTGCTATTTTGGGTTGAATTCTTGCATTGAAATTGAATATTCTCAAATAAAAACTGTTAAGAACATTCAGTGACATAACATACGAATTGTATGCTGAATTTGACATTGAAAACATTGAAGTGGAACCTCAAATTCAGAATCAGATTTCCCTGTGGAAGAGATCTCTTTGGAATGAATTCTGTAACTTTGTAACTCTAATTCAGTTCCTCAGATTTCAATTCTTCTTTTTTCAATGACAAATTTTGTGCTGGGTCCTCCAATTCATAAACGAAAAAATTATTAGAATAATTGTCATTTCCAAAATAACTCCAACTTTTGCCTTAGATTATACATTTATCTGTGGAGTACTATTTTGTCTTGTTGATATAATAGTTCTTCATCCTTCCATTTCTGAGTTAATTATTATAACAATTTTTCTTTCCAATCTTTTTTTCACTCCAATGATCTCAACACCTCGATCTCAAACTGAACAGTATGTGACGATAGATACCCGCTGGGGATTTAGAATAGTTAACGACAAATTCCGACTGGGATTTTTATTGGTTTCATCGTAACTCAACTATAATTCCTTGTCGTGTATATAAATTTTATACAATGGAACACCAGTTCTTAATATGAAAATATTGCACATTGTTAGTTATTTAAAGACATATGAAGATGCTCATAATGAAAAAGAATTTTGTACAAATGAGATTGTTATATAGTAATCCTTCGTTCAAAAATGGAGGGCTTAAAAACTATTTGCATCAAGAAATAAAACCAGTACTCCATTAATGATTGCATTCCCTTAGAGGAAAGTTGGAACAGTTTTGGAAATCACAATTATTCTAATAATTTCCACACCTCTGTAATTACAATACATACCTGAGACGTTTTGTCTAAGAAGATCGAAAGGTTTTTAACCGTTTCACTTGAACGTTTATTGGATATTTACCAGGAAAAATTTGTATTCGTGTTGTCTATGTTACTGGCACACGGCATTGTCACTGACAATTACGTGAGAAACTAATAAATTCTGTTTTACAGGAGAGTAAAATGTACTCGGTCAACGCCAAAATCTTAGTCTCTTCGATAAATCGATGTCTCAAAAACAAATAAAGCTTTCAAAGATTATTTCCACGTTAAATAAGTTCATTTTAAAATGCAAAAGTGATCATTTCATGGCATAGAAACAAATAGAATCAACATATTGAATTCAGTACGATCGAAATGATCTTTTTATTAAATTATACTGACCCTACTTGCTGTACCAATATTATTCAAGAATGTCGAAATGGAATTCAATATCGGGTGCCAAACTCTTGAAGTCGTTCTGTCGATGTGGTGTCAACAATGATTGATTCGGAATTATATCGAAGATTTGTGTAGAAGTTCTTTCGAGAAATGGACAAATGATCAAATTCATAAGATAAATGATTAAATTTATTTTTGTTTCTTCAAAGAGAATGAAAAAGAATTTCATCGTTGTGAGGAACTTATTTATCTAATTCGCCAAACATGTTGCTTTGAAGAATAGGGGAGGCCGGGGTAAGATGAACCGCGGGGCATGATGATCCAATTGTTGAATATGCCGAGGCACTGATGCCCTCTGGTAGTTCAACACGAAATTAGCAAGTTCTCAGTTTTATATCAACGGGCAGTTAGTTACACGACTCTCCGTCACATTTCATGTCGTGCAAATCGTAAACAAAGGTCACCTTCCAGTAAATTGTGGGTTTGATCTAAATTTCTTTGTTCACTGTGGACATTATATCTTTAATGTAAATTTATAATTGGATGATTCTAATATCCCATTTTATTCTCGACAGCATCAGGTAATTTATGATACTTTTCTCGATTAAAGTTATTTGTGTGGGGAAAAATCAAAATTACTTAACCAACAACTGACCTATTGGGGCAAGATGAACCACTATGTGAGAGGCAAGATAAACCATATCGCAAAATGGTATCATTTTGCACATTATCATCTGTTCGTGAAACTTTCATCTTACTCGTATGTACATGGAGAAAAATCCAAGTGTTTTTGGTATTCTGACGCACGAATAAAGAATTTGTGGTTATAATGACCTTTGAATTAGTATGAACCATGAAAGCATAACGTACGTTGTTCCTTGAAAATCCATTCATTCTTTAATCACAGTTCCAAATGAAATGTTCAATTTCTAGTGATTAGATGAAAAATTCAATCACATGTGAATGAATTTTCAGTTTTTGCTATAGTATATCATCCAGTATGTATGGTTCAGTAACTCTGATTTCATCTACATGTAATTGAAATTTCAAGGAATTTTTCAATCACGTGAATGAAAATTGCTTTCATGATATGTCATGGAAGTTTCATGCAGAAATTTCTAACAATGTAGATTCAACTTAAGGGGGTTCAAGCGGTTCATTATTCATGCTTCTCCAACATATTATTTTGTCCTCTCAATAAATAGGTTGGAAGAAGAAAAACTTGTGGTATATACTCGGGTGCCCTTAAATACGCGTCGTGTTCAGTTAAAAATGGTTCGCTATTCAGTAAATATAATTTGTAGAAAAGTAAATAATATTTTATATTTTATTTGTGATTATCAGAATATTCAATTTTTCCTAAGTATGTTTGCTGGTGATAGTTATTTAAAATATATAAAAGTTACGTTTTTCATTGACCCTTCAATGATTGACCACTGAGTGACAACATCCTGTAAAGGGCAGTCATTGAAAGAATACGCTGAGAATAATTTTCATTGTAGAAATCATGTTTCAGTACGATAGCGTATTCAAGGGTGAAAAATAAATTACTTTTGTGATCATTTTGATCATTTAGGGAATAAAATCTGTTCAGATTCTCAAATATATTATTTTTTGATAGATATAACCACGAATTGTCATTTGAATTCTCAATATTATCTTCTGGGTCATCTTGCCCCGTCTTGTGGTTCATTTTACCCCAGGTATGGGGCAAGATGATCCATTTGATAAATTTTTACTTCCCCTAATTTCAGCCAATATATGTATTTTTTTAGGACATCGACATTACAATATTGTAGTTGTTGCTTCTGACGAACATTATACCAATTTGCAGTCAATTTTATTGAAAATTGCGCCATAATCACCTGTTTGAGCTTAAGTGGGTCGTCTTGCCCCGACCTCCCCTACAATACGATGCAATAAAAGTAATCAAGATTTTATATTTGTACTAGAGTATTGTATATTTATTTTATACTATGGTGTTTCCGCGTTAGAATGCCGAGAAAGCACCATTGGTTGTACCCTAGCGAATCTGATCATACCAAAATTTTCAGTATTCTGTGAGCATAATTTTCGTATGATATATAATCAGTATAAGTGTAGTGGTAATTCAGTGAAATACCAAATCGTGATCAAAAGTGAACTGAAAACATACCGTATGCTTGTGAAATTTGTATACTTAAAATATACCGCAATATTTTCAATGATTTGTTATCAATTCAGTACAAATTTGGCATGAATCTTCCATACTCAATTATTACTAAAAACGTATCAAATTTCAATATATTTTTGGTATAAATCAAGTTTGCTTTTGGTAACAGTATCATTTGAGTATAATTGAGGTATGGAAAATTCACAAACATACCGAATAATTTCAGTATGATCAAAGTATGATCGCATTTGCTAGGGTATCCAAACGTGAATGTTTTGAATAAATTAAATTGTCCATAAAGTGGAAACGATTTGTAACTTATGACGTTCCTTTCAATTTTCTGCCGTCGCGACGATGCGTCGTACGAGTTTTTGAGGTATAATATAGAGCAGTCTAGTATACATTTTGTTTGCAGTTAAAATACGTGAAATTTCGTTTCCAATGCTTGATCAATCCGAAAAGAATTCTTAAATGAATGATGAAATAATTGAAAGATGTTTTGAAATTTTGTAAATATTCCTCGTTATATAACTCTATTATTTGAAATAATGCTAACGAATGGATATGTTTTATAAATATACTCGAATCGCGTAAACTCGAGGTGAGTCACAAAAATACAAGAGAAATATTATAACATGTCTAGTATTTATTTGAAGATGACCTCTGAAATATATTCCTAACATCTCTTGGATGTATGAAATCTCCGTGAAAAATAATATATTTATATCAAATGGTGCAAAAACATATGAACAAATTTTTGTCGAAACTTTGAACAACTTTATAGTGAAGTTGAATTCGATGTTCTCATTCCACAGTGAACTCAAAGCAGTACTTTCGAGTATCTCAAAATAGGAGTTCATTGATAAGAATGGAGCGAAAGATTCAATTCTAGTCAGACTGGAGTAAATCGTGCCAACCCTAAGGCTGCCTCAAGACATTCCTGGGCCGATGGTTATAAACTCCCGAGGAGTAATTGAATTTTCAAGAATTTAATGAAGAACAGGAATTCAATGAATCATGTCATAACAAAGTACACCCTACCTCACGTTAAAGATCTCGATATAATCATAATTATTTCAAAAATAATTACCAATCCTTTATATTTACGAATGAATCAATGGTAAAAACTTGTTTTCAAATACTCTCCGCCAATAGCTTGCACTCCTATCATTCTCAATAGAAGTTGTTTTCTTCTGCTGATTCTTACATCTGGCTACTGCTCATGATTTATCTGGCAACAACCACCCTAATGAGTAATATCGTAATTATGTCTGACGATGATGATACCAAGTTATTATAAACTGATTATTTCATGAGTTACCATGAATCATCGATCACTTGTTTCATCTTCATTTTATCTCAGAATGTTGTGAAAGGATTCAACCACAGTGCGCAATGTGCGCATATCCATTGTTTTGCAAAGTTCACGTCGCAATAAATTTTGGAAAAGATAATAATGCAGGGGAAGATTTGATGAGCAATACCACGAAATTTAGCTCAAATTTTACACAAACAGATTGAAAATACGTATATGGATATATGGACCTGTCAAGATTACTACACGTTATTGCTACGCTCTTATAGAGAATTATAATTTTAGAATCCAAAAGGAACTTCAAGAGACTTCTCACGATCATTTTATTGCGCAATTTTGAGGAGATTGAAGAAGTAACGATTGTAAATCTCCGCGGGAAGCTCGGCATGCAAGAGTTACTAAAAATAACTCCGGTTCGTTCAAATTTCTCGATGTGAAATTCTTGGTTAGTTGGCAGGGCCTAAATTACGAATCAACAACAAGCCACCGTCTGGTCTTACATCACATTTATCGTTCCTTCAAGATGCATTTCATTGAATTTAGTTGAATGAACTCGAGCTCGGAAGGAAAATTTTAAGCGTCACTTGAAGGATGAATATGTATGTACATGGTAATGAAACAAGACATGATTATTGGAACATTTTATGAAAACCTTGAGGATTCTCATTAAATTTTTTATTATTTATAATTTTTTTCTTGGATCGTTTCAATGATTCTCTTTGAGTATCGTGACTGTGCGAGTATTGGGATCGTACGCGAACGATCTATAGAAATCAGTCAACCGCAGTACACTAATACACGGAGAGAAAAGGAATTTGCTGGGACAATGAAATCTGATTTTGCTGGATCCCTTTTGCTGGAGCATAAAACTTTGCTTTGATAGCAAACTATGCATCACAGCAATCTTGTTAGCTACGAACACAATGTTTTACTCCTCCAACAAATGTCGGTATTATATATAGAATAGCAAACGAATTTTGCTGGAAAAATCAACATTTGTTGCTGCTACAGTTAAAAAGTTGATTTCATAGCTAACAAGATTGCTGTGATGGCGAATAGATTGCTGCCATAACAAAAAATTTTCTGTTGCCATAAAAGGTACTCAACGAAATCAGATTTCTCTGTCACAGCAAATTTTTTTTCGTGTACAAACTATCAGAATACTTTCTAAGCTGAAATTTTCATTTCAGTTTGTCAGTAGGATGCAGTGAAAACATGCAATTGTAGTGTAGGACATTTTCCCAAACAGCACAACGCCGTCAAAATTAGCGCGCGTGATATAGAATTTCGATATTTTTCATTTACTGCGTAAAATTTCATACGCGACTTTTGAAAAGTTCAAATTTTTTCTATTGTTGAGTATTGATAATCTCTCACTCTTCCTGAAGTAGAATTCAAAGAAATGTGAACCATTTCATCTTCATTACAAATTCAAGGATATTATCGAATTTTTATTGAAGATTACTATATTTTTGCTCTGCTTAGAGTTGATGTCAACCTCTTTCAGTGAAAATCTGACATTTTCGAATTTTGCTATCGGAAATCGTGGGATTCTATTGGGTTCTTGTGGACAGGGTTAGCACTAATTCTAATTTCTTGGATCTAAGCGGTATTCCACGATTTGCATCTTTCGAATAAATCCATGATGAAACATGAAACAATGTGTTTTTTGGCATTTTTTTCAGTTCTAGCATCTTCAATTTGTGATTTTCACGCCGAGCAAAAGCATGAGGAGGAACCACTCGCGGAACAGCGCCCACAATATGTTGCGTTGAAAGATCTCTTTACGATGCAGAAACATGGTATCAAACTCCCTGTCGGTGATTATGAATCATGGGAAAATTGCAGGTGAGATACTAATTTTATTCCGAATAATTGTTTCATGTCTGATAGGAAAAGGTGATTTCGCCCTAAATTGCTGCAAAAGTCACATCGATGCGAAACTCGTTGATATATTTTGAAATGACGATTCAATAATACATATCAATCGATGTGATCTATTCAATGAATCGTTCTAACGAATATTGAATGAGAAAAATCACATGGTTGAAAACCATTTTTGATATGAAAAATTTTAGCTTCGCTTTAATGATCCAAGCGAAGATCTTTTAATTTTCTTTTATAGTATGAATGAAAAAAAATATATATACTGCCATAGCTATGCAGATGGGAGTTACCTGGATCAACCATTAGAAGCATCTATCGGAGATCATGTAAGAGTGAGAGAACAGCATCACGTAGTTGCTAGGCGTTTGGAATTTTCTGACATAGAAGACACTTCATTCCAAGAATCCGATTACTTTTCTCTACATGGCAAGCCTCCTGGTAAGTTTTATTGAGATTTTAAATCTCCTGCAATGCGGAAAAAGATGAATCCTTATTTCGAACATCGTTAACCCTAGTAATATAGTACACAATCTTCGTCAAACGTTCTGAGAATGTTTGCAGGACGTTTAAATACTCTAGGAACGTTCGGAGAATATTTTACGCACATTGGTGTTACTTGGGAAAGAAATTCCACATTTTCTTTCACCTTTTTACAAGATACTTCGACTTTTTTGGAAGAAATGCAGTAAACCAAACGGAGAAAATAGGAATTAACTAATTCTTATAAAAGGTCTTCTTAATTTCTTGTGAATTGTATCTATTTGCACTACCCTGTCTATTCTATTTCTAACTCAATGAAGAGGGATAAATAGAAATTTATGAAAATCAGTGTCACACAAAATAGTGTTCACTGAACGAGTGAATAACTGATCAAAATGCAACTGCTTGATCATGAATCTGCACCAACCCGCAAATCAGGATTCATGGATATTTGTAGCACGTTTGAAACGTCCCATCGATTTTATCTAAGATTCTAAGAATCCTCACTAAATATTCACAGAACGTCACTCCCATGTAATCAAAAAACAAAGCATACCCATCTTTTCCATACAAAAATATATCAAATTCGATGAAATCAATCGATCAAATTCACTGTTGAATCTCTGTCTCCCATCAAACCATACCACGAATTGCAATATTTCCAAGCAGTCATTGGATTACATCGAAAAGAGGGTGAAAAGAGAAGAAAAGAAAGGTTGTAAATAAATCTTCCGATCACACTATGGATTGACCTCAAAGAACTTGGTTCTTTTAGTCTTCCGAACGTCTTTCTAACCTACATTCAGGGTCCGACGGACAATTATTTGTCATTGCCCAAAATAAATCCCGTGTAAGCGTATGCGTGCATTTGTATTACGCTCGTGGTACGTTAGAGTCTATATATTCTAGGTAGACATCATCGAGGTGCTCTTGGCAGAAATATGTATCGCACACATGAACACGATTTATTCGCAATATACAAGCTCCCTCGATTTTCAGAGAAGAGAAAAGTGTTGAATCATAGACGATGAACTCTCTCGGTTTTAAATTTTCGCACCAAGCGGCAGCATCATTTTCTTCGAGTATCCTAAAAATAGGAATCTCATTTTATGCGGCTACCTTGGGGATTGCTGATTCACTGCCACGTCGATGACGAATTGACTGCCCTGAGTCAAGGGAATATGCTACAAAATTTTGTAATAATAACCTTTTTTTTTGTTTGTATTTTGTTTGTAATTTCCCTATGGTTTTGAACCGAAGTTTAGAAAGTGATATTAAGCATTCTTGAATCCAATTAATTCAAGTACTAATCTTCAAGTAATTGGTTAGTACCTTTATTTGTTAACAGAATCAATAAAATCAAGTCCACCTAAATTACCCATTCGAGCGAATAATATTTATTATCTCGTGAAAATTACACTCTATACTAACGTGGAGTAGTATTTAATTACCATTTAGAATGTTGTCTTCAATAGATTTGAAATTATTGACCCTTGAAAATGCATTTACCTTTCGCAGGGAATCACAATAGAATATGAATTCCAAGATCTGAACATACAACAAAACGTATACGCATGAATATAATGTTCTTTTAACAGACAGATGGCGAAATATCTGTGACCAAAGTGTGATATCTTTTCGCAAGTAGTGTAAAAGTAGTAGTACTTGGTCGAGTTCACGCACAAGTGCGTGAGTATGCACCTCTCACCTCGTAATACGAAACCGGAGGCATTGTACGCGATACCGCACCATGCCATACCTCTTGGCACCTAATGTCTAAATTACACGCTCGCGCGGATCTCTGTGGTTTACGAGAAATAAAGTAAGCCGTGAAGTCATATAAAGTGCATAATTTATTCAATCAACCGCTGTCACAGTCAACTCTAACATCCCTAACAACGACGGCCTTGCCTTTTTGGTGACAACTATTTTCAATTTTCAAAAGAAAGTAACCAAAAAAGTAGTTCCCGTTGGAATGGGTTTGCATGCAATTGAATGCGAATTCAAGGTTTTCAAAGACACAATATCATGGGATTAATGGACGGAAATGAGCGTGAAAAGATCTAAGTGCAACATCAACCACGATATATTAACAAACAACTGGAACAAATTCCTAAGAAATATCGAGTATTATGTCAGGAATTTCTTAAGGATGATGTTGTCATAATGATGGACGATGATAAATACTTCTGCTTTTAAACAGTAGGGATGTAACAAATCAAATAATTCACACGGTTAGAGCAAAGTAAGCACACTCCAGGATGTCTAATTAATATTAGAGAGAAAGAGAGAGAGACAGAGTTTAAAAATGTCCATATTTCTATTCTTAGCATTGAACATCTGAAACAAAATTTCATCTCAGATTATGTTACCAGTTCGAATAGAAGAAATAGAAATTGATTTTTGGTTGTTTTATCGAATTAAATTCAAGGTTGAATGTTCTACAGCTGGTCTGATTCATCGGTTATTGTTGAAATTACATAGAAACGAATGTGATGGTGCAAAGAGGTTGTGATCTACATTTTGAAAGTTTGTAATAAATCTTTTTGTATCTACCACAGTTCATGTGCATATTTTGTTCACAATCTTGTAATACTGTGTATTTCTTATATATGTTTGCAAAAGATCCTCTTCCGCTTCAATATCGATATTGTTGGAACATACAAGTTTCTTTTTAGTTCAAGGTTTTTTGCTAATTTTATTCTGTTCTCAATATTATTTCAACTTTTCACAATTTTGATGATAATCATTTTCAAACATTAGAATTATTCTACTGTGTTGGACCAACAGCCTCCACCAATTGAAAGTATGTTCATTTGTTACAGTATGATATAAAACTTTCTTGATCAAAGTGTGGAAAGAGATTAACATAAATTTTATGCATAATATCAAAGTATACTCCTTTTCACTGAATTATGCAAGTGGTTCAGTTCATTTTCTCATCTAGAATCCACCTTACATCACTATAAATTAGTTTTCATGGATTCACAATATTCTGGAAACTCGAATTTGAGACTATCATGAGAGAAATTCAAATGGAATGAAGAATGTATTCTGTGAATAGTTTAGAACAATAGAGCCTTTGAAGCTCCGTGAAACTAGATTTGTCATTCCAAGATACATAATTTCTTTAAAAGTGACTACAATATCTCAAAATCTTATAAATGTCCCGGAATAGTTCTGAGGTGAATCAATATAAGTGATTTTAAAATAGATATGGTCCTAAACAGATATAATTATGGTTGCTCCAGATAAGAGAGCCAAATCGGGGACAAATTCTATCCAATAGCAGAAGCTCCCGTAATAATATCCGACACACGCTTGAATCATTCCAAATGCAAAGTGCATCATTCAATTTGATACGTTCATATAATTGTTTTATATTGTATAATTCGCGTAAATTCACGTTACGCGGATTGGAAATGGATTTTATGTACACGCTAGTCTATAAACAAAGTGCTCAAGTACTCACGGATTCGTTTGTACAGGCACGATACAGGTGATGAATAGCGCAAAGATCTATCTAACGTATGTGCAGAGACGCGTGCAACCTTGTATACGTACGTTTGATGCGTCACGGATGTGATGTTGGTACTCAATGCTTTGGTACCGTCTTAATGCAATCTTTCGAGTGATGAGCATGTACAGGTGCATATAGAATGTAGAATGGATTGTACGAGTTTGCGACTGGCGCGCGAGTCTCGCTCCGATTCCACTAGGGATACCCGGTGTTAACGGCTCGACTTATGATTTTATTGTACTCGAGTATTCATACGCTTACCATCACTGTACACCATGTAGTACTATCTATTTTCATTGGACGTTCGAAAGTCTTCCCACCGAATGAAATAAAAACTTGGAAATTGAAAATTTCATTCATCTAACTCCGCTCATGATAATCTTCAAGCGTGAATCAGTGAAATTTTCCTGATCGACAGAATCGTTTATGTTCTGATAATTCATGTAGGAATTACAATTACGAACGGATCATTCGAATTCTTGAGCAGGGGAAAGACTTTAAATACGTCATCATAAGATCTACTCCAGATTTTTTATAAATATAGCATCATAGAAGTGATTTATTTTGAAGCTAGAGGAAGATTATATACGATAGTAGCACATCTGCAATACTCTTATTTATTTTATTTGCGTATCACATTCATAACGCATACCGCAAATAATTTGAAGTTACTCTTATTGTTGTGTTTGGTCGTTCAAACACACCTGTTCCACATGGAGAAATTTTCGAAATTATATATAACTTGTGTACAATTTATATACAACTTTTATAGATTTTATGTACAAAAATTTGGCAATTTTTATGTAATTCAGAAACAAAAGATCCTGTATAATTATTTCCAAAGTTACACAATTAATCTATGTCACCGACCGCTGCTGTTGTAAGTTTCTTTAGGGATCGCCGCCAATGCAAGCGGTTGATTAAGGGAACGACAACAAGACGAATAAAGAAAATCAAGAGACGAAAGCGATCGTAAAGAATGGAGGGGTGGTGAGAAAAGATGGTAGAAGTGCGTAAACGCGTGGGCGGCTGTCAGTGAGCGCGACAACGTTGTGTGGTGAGCATGAACAGCGGCTCACGGTTGACCCTCGAAGCTGGGTATCCCACGTTAAACCACCAATAAACTCAAAATCCGATTTTTACTTCTGCATTTTATTTCATCTCCAATTCTTGGTAAATTATGATTCAATTGGAGAGAAAAATAAGAAAATTCATGAATTTCTGTGCCTCATTGTATTGAAACTCGAAGGACAATTCTAAAAAAATAGAAACACATCATGCTGGATTAGTGGAACAGTTTTCAAATGTCGCTATGAACAATATTAAAATGTATCAAGTGATTCACAACACGCTATTCGAGTGATGGATAATGGTACAAGGTTAGTTGAAACCCAAAATTTATCCACACTTTTATACATTTCTATAGAATTTTCCTTAGAGTTTCAATGACACCGAAAAAGGTGGCATTTCACTATGCACTGAATTCTTCACTCTAGCAACATTTATACCGGTGTTTATCCACGTGACAATACCGATTTTTTTCCGAATAGGATGAGATTGAGGAGAAATAAGGAAAATATCATGGTATCGTGGTTGAATCTGAACTCTGGATGCAAACGTGTTTTTTGAAAAGAACGTTATACGAAGTTTCCCGTACTAAGTTACTCACAGTTGCATACCTCTCGTATTTTCCGCAAGTGATCAATTAGATATTAATTCAATTATAGAAATCTTTCTTCTCGCTTTTCACTACAACTTTCAGGACAATTTCAAATAATTTTGTATTTCTGTTCTCGAATATCATTCATTCCCCACCGGAGTAACGTTTGGAGAACAAATCCTGAGAATTGATGAGCTCAATTACACGAATTAATATCGTATTTATGAAATGATATAATAAAATTCATGCAGCATATTTGAAGCAATTGTCGTTGAACGAAAAATTTCTATTATAGAATACATCTCTGCTTTTGTTGATGCAAAATTTCTCTTCACGCTTTTATAATGCTCATTGGACGAAACCATATCTCAATCCAATTGTCGGGAGAATTCAATTGCGCATTCACATGCATTATTTTAGAAAAAATAACGTTGGAATTAACATAAATATTTATTCAAACTTGTTTTTTCATCTAGAATCAGCATTAGAAATTCAAACACATCATGAGCAATTTAGAATCCTTACGAAGGGAATGATTAATAAAAGAAAAATATGAAGAAAAGAATACTCAACGAGCATTAAATTATGTTAAAAAAATTCATAGTGCGTGTACAAATACATTTTATTCGATTTATAAATACGTTATACGTTATGAGGATTTTTTATCGTTATTACTCTTGTCATGAAAATTCCTTTTGAGTACTGATTCGAAGCTTGAATTCGTTTCGCGAATGAAATAAATTTCCGGAAAAGTTTGGTAAATCTTTCACGATGTGATAAGTAGAGGTATTATGTGCATAGTTAAGAAAGAATTCAAGTATACTGTAATCCACGTGATCATTCTCAATCAGAATAAGGGTTGAATTAAAATACAAGGTTTCATATCAAATTCACATAATTGAAACGATCGTATTTCGATATTTCAATATTGATATATCGAATCAGTCCGAAAACAAGTTTCATCCCACACAAAATGTTGATACGATTGTACCAACTCACCTCACTTTAGAACGGTATTTTGAGTCCTCGAAACTCGTTTCATTTATGTTGCATTGATTATTTCAATAATCTCAGGCGGATTTTTTCACAATTAATTCCTTCTGATTCTTCTAAAATCTCATTTGATTTATAAAACTTCAAAATTATTAAACTCAATTGCTTCTATTCATAGAAATTGACGAAAAGAGCAAGGAATATTATGAAATCTGTCATATGTATACATGTAATCGATTATGAGCTACATGAAACACTATCCAAATAAATTATATGTCACTTGAGAGGAATTTGTATATCTTCTACTCCAACATATTTATTCTCAATTTTATTCGTGGAAAATGTTAAAGGTGGTGATATTTCTCGAAAAATGTGAATCATTGGACGATTATGAGGAAATTTATATCGATTTCTTTCATTTGAAAAACACAAGCTGGGTATAAAAATTAATTCAGATGGCTGAAGTATGTATATTGAATATTAACCCGAAATTCAGACCTCCGTCTTTATTAATATGCCTCTCCATATTTCATTCAAAACATACGTTTGAAATTGCAACATGTTTTGCAGCTTATATTTTGTTCGCTCACGCATTGCAGTGCAGGAGAGCGGATGAAATATAGGCAGCGTTACACTTTTGAGAATACGTTCTGCACACCATTTGATAGCATGTTAGGAAGTTCATCGTTTATATTTGAGGAATACTTTTTACTGCTACTCCATATTTCCTGAAAATTTGTTACGCATTCCCGATACAAATTTTATTTCTACTGAACATAAATTGTTCCAGGAAGGATACATTTAATCAGTGATCGAGAAATACTTTAAACTTACAGTTAAATGCCCAACATTTACATCAAAGAATGTTCCTTCGGGTAAAAATCAAACTCTTCCATCACCGATTCATAGGATGCGTATTCAATTTCCTTTGGCTGTTTTTTTTAGAACATCGCTTGTCACTCAAACTATTCGTCACAATCATTTTGTCCAAAATTGTAATTACCCGCGTCGCAGATCTGAGACTCTTCTCGTTTTACGTGACCTAATAAGGCTACACAGGCTACGTTTTGGTGCCGATTCTCTGAGACTGTACTTTCCAGCGCACTCGATACGAGACGTAAGCCAAGTACTTAGCGGTGAAACAAACTGTTCGTATTGGAATGAACAAGGGCAAAGAACTATATTGCAGATTTTCCAATAATTTGAATTCTCATTTCACATCAGTATTTATGGATTTATTCTATTCTAAAATAATGCTTGATTTTTTTTTTATAAAAATACGTTGTATGCAGAGAGTAAAGAATACAAATCAGTGAAGTGGCACTGAACGGATGGCTGATGAAATGAATATTTTATCGATAAATATCATGAATTCTGATTTTATTAGTATAAATCGTATGAACAGCGGTACCAAAATGCCTTAGTGAACATAACCTTAGACTCGGTGAGGGATAAAGTAACTGCGAGCTATTAGCAAAGCGATTGTTGTTTCAGTGAGATCTTCCCTTTGCGCACGAGCTCATAAGACTCATATGTGTTGTATGGGATGAAAAACATCATTCACACAGTTCGTAACGATACACCAAGCTTAACTTCCGTGAAAACTAATGAGTTAGATAATAATATTAATCATATTGCTGCTGATAAATTGCTGGGGTCATCACTCTGACGCTACTCTGAACCTGCTCTTCGCAATCGCTTATCCAACACATATCCATGATCACCTTTCATGTTTGAAGGTCGTTTTTAAAGTCTACAAATATCAGGATGATTCAGGACAAACAATTTCGTTCTTCTGCATTTGAAACTTTTGTCCTCCAATTTCAATATTGGACTGTTGAATATTGAATCTGAGAATAATCATAGACATAGAATCGAACATAATGTATGTAAAGTGACAAATCAAAGAATTGATTTGTTCTCGAATTCCTGGAATAACATTCGAATGATAAGAATTCTGAATGTTTTCGTCGAATACTTTTCTCTTGACACCTCTCGATACAAATGTGATTGATGCGTGGAAGAAGGGATGCGAAATGATTATTCATGCGATTGGTAGGACCGACGACGTCGTCTTGTGACGAAGAGGACGACGCCAAGCGCTATTCCCCACCACGAGCGGCAATCCAAATTTCAACCGCACCTCTCCTCTGATCCTGAAGTGGAAGGCCGTCCTCGACGTCGTCATCGTCGCCGTCGTCGTCGCCACCGCTTCTTTGCGAGCACCGGCAATTCACATTCGACCGACGTCTTGGTTAAAGAGTCTCGGGGACGGACCATATGACGATGACTTGACTTCTGCCGACTGGAGAACCAGAGCCGCGACCTCATCGAGAGGATTTACAAAAAAATATATATATATAAATATATCTACCACAATTTCCACAAAAAAAAGATATCGCGAGTGATTTTCATATGTACGGGGACACGATTACACGCACGCACACACACACACACATACATTTGTTTTTTGTTTAATAATATTTGTGTGAGTGAAGTTTTGAAGAATAAAAACGATATCGATTAAAATAATCAAAAAGAAGGATTTAAAAAAAATATAAGAAGAGTGTGAGAGTGGAAAATATTGGACCCCATTGTCAGTTGGATAATAAACGTCGGTAACGACGTTTATAACGAAATTTCTCGGATCCCTTATCGAAAATGAAGCGACAACAATCTCAGCAGCAGTCTCAGCAACAGACTGTGATGCAGCAACAACAGCAACAACAACAACAGTATGTGCAGCAAAGGACCGAACGACAAGTTACCCGGCAACAAATCACCAGTCAGCAGAGAGGTCAGTTTTTGGTGTTTATTGTGAGTGAATTCGTATCCAGGATCATAGTGCATGGAACGAGAATTTTTTTCTTCCGAATATGAACTGATAATAACGCTTCGTAGATGAAGTGCTCCATAGATAAACAGGTTATTCTGGACATTGTACGTGGAAGTGATGACGGAAGTATATCAATGGACGTCGCAAATTAGCACAGTTGCTTTAAAATTTTAGATTTATATATTAATCACTATTCTCTCAAAAAATTTCGATAATGAAAAATTTGCTAAAAGAAAGAGGAATGAGATTCATTTTGTCGGATAATTATTAACAAAATTATTCATTCTGATTCTAACCAATAATTAATAAAGAAAAAATTTCAGACCTTGAAAAGAATGGATATATGGGATCATTTGAATGTTGCTGAAGTTTGAATCGTTTATTGGAACAAATTAGTAACCAAATAATGGAATAATCAGCTGTTGAAGATCCAAAATCTTGTAGTAGATTCTTTGATCGTTCTTTTCAGTTGAAAAAAATTACAAATAATTCATTCCAGGAGATAAATAACGGTGATTCGTCAAATTTTGTGAGTTGGAATTTTCGTTTCATTTTTATAAACGATTCAAACTTCAAGAACATATCATCTTATTGATATCTTGAACTCCTTCAGTGGTCTATTGAGGGTAAATATCTGTTAGAACTCCATCGGAGCTCTGGCTAAGTACCAAGCGAATCTAGCCCGATATAACTCCATTGGAGCCTCCTGTAAAGGTTTTGTGCTACTTGGTTTAACCTCGTTTCTCTTGAGAACTCAATACTCAGAAATCAGAATGAAAATAGATATTTTGTTTGTATTTTTTATGAAAGCTGATATACAAATTCCGAAGGAGTTTTGCTTGTATTTTTCTGATACACTACTGTGCGTTGATGTTCTGGACATTTTTATTCACCCTGATTCGATTAGATGCGTGGATTTGACGATGATTCGAGTCGTGGTTAACTTCAATACTTATCTGCCCTCTAAAATAGACAGAGCGATCGATCAAGAATCATTTGAATTATTCAGAAGAACAATGAATCAATACGAATCAACCACTGAAATTGGCTGGGTAACATCGCGAGATTTGGCAAGCGTGGGAAATGTAGAACTTTAAAAACTAAGGAAACTTTGATTTTTAAGATGCTATCGTTTGATTTGAGGGAATTTTTTCAATAGAAATTTGTTCGCGTCTGAAAACACACCCTGTAAAAAATCCAGAAAGTTTTTCTTCACACTGTTGATGGATTCCGTCCCCTCATCGTGGGGGAATTGGTTTTCCATAAAAAATGAGGGATTTTTCCACCACTTTGAGAAATTATTTTGTTTTTTGAGTGTTGAATTCTCCACGAATGAAGGAAAAGTCCACCAAATTATGGTTGAAAATTCCTCATCTGTGGAGGAACTTTGCTGCCACCATTTTTTGGGGGAAAATTCAACAATCATTTTTTTACAGTGCGGATTAAAAAGATAAATTGATGCCATAATAATATTTCATTCACAAACACGTAATGTATCTTCTGATCTACGGTCCAATTCTATAATTTGTGAGTCTCATTTAGAAAATTGACGCACATAAACTAGGGGTTGCGTAGTTTTCAGAGCCCAAAAGAAAGGATATTTTTTTTCAATTCTGCATCGAAGCGTTCAGGTATCTGAAAGCAGTATCATTTTGACAATATTTTTGTACATTTCCGAGTAAAAATTCCGAAAAATCAGTCAATGGGGCTTGATTTTGGAATACTCCTCGAAAAAAAGTGTCCTCAAAGTGGTCGCGATAACTCATAACGTATCTGAATTCAAAGGAGTAAAAATTGTCTGTGAGTAGATGATTGTAGCTCGTGATGAACTGAATGGATTTAGAAATTGATTGAATCTCAGTTCTCCACAAATTTTAGGAAGGAAATGCAAATTTTCGGTAAATATCCTCTCATAAAATAAGCTGTAATTAATGGGATTAAGAACCTTTCGATTAATTACTAGTAAATCCTATCTAGAAAAAGTGTGCAAAATTTCAATAAGAATCGTTACAATAGTTTCCGAGAAATCATGTCCAACTACTTCAGAAAACACACTATGTTGTGAAAATTATACTATGTCAATTATGCTGCTAATCTAAGAACGTCTTTTTTCTCCGTGTAAGTATTAGACATAGAACGATGAAGAAGAGAGACATTCCAAACAGCTCTCTCCGATCACATTATTTTTTGGCAAACTACACTGTAAGTTTTTGGGGAGTTTTTTGGGTGTTGAATCATCTACAAATGAAGGAAAAGTTCACCAAATCATGGTAAAAAATTCCCCATTCATGGAGGAACTTTGCTGCCACCATTTTTTGGGGGAAAATTCTACATCTATTTTTCATAGTGTATCCTTGAAATGTTATACTATCAAATGGAAAATTAAGAAGAAGATGTTTCGAAATTTGTGAACCTATGTAATCTCTCAAAGCATTCATTCAAGAATGAAGTTGATAATAAGGATTGATTCTACGATTTGGGGGTAGAAAAACCCTTTCCACAATATGAAATATGTTGCAAGCTGTTCTGAATTTCATGTATTTTTCTGTATTTCTGAAATGCTACACTGAAAAAATCGTATATTAGAATTAAGAATATTCCTCTAAAATATGAGGCTAGTACATATTCCTCTGAGTTTCAGAGGATTGATGTGGGAGTTCCTCTGAACGTTAGAAGAATTACCACTGATATTCAGAGGAAAATGTACTAGGCTCATATTATAGAGTAGATTCTAATTTTTAGAATATGATTTTTTGGGTGTACACAACGGATTGTAATTTTCTGAAAAATCATGCAAGTTTTCCAATAAGAAGTGTTAAATTTTGAAATTCATCACAATATTTGTGGATTTCGAACATCAATACTCGCGAAGTGTGATTTTAGAGTATTCTGTGTAAAAGAACGAAACCAACAGCCGAGTTAATGAAACATCGTGATCAGTTATCGAATGAATTGCAGTCTCATTCTACAAGAGTCTGAGGACCAATATGTGCGACTTATTAAAACTGAACTGCGTAATACCCGAATCCTTTGAAGGTGCTTTGAAAATGATTTGTGGTAAAAACACGAATAAGCAATTAATGGCAGTTCGTTTCCGGTCACCAATTAGATTTATAAACGATATGTTTTGGTTAACGAGGCGATGATCAAATGTTAATGGAGGAATACTTTTAATGAAATTAGAAATTTGGCAATTGAATAGAAGTCAAATTGGACACTTTTGAATTGTATATCATTGGAACATATCGATATATTCCAACTATTTCTATATCATTAAATTTTTTTTCCAACTTGAACTAGAAATGAATCACAAAGATTGCTCAAGATATATAGGAAACGTGGTCCATCTTTGGATTGGTGGTATTATGTTGCCCGTTTATGCTTTGATGCTGATTAGTTTACAATCCAATGTTCTGGCGAAATTACCGAAAAATGGTTCACCACATTTTCCGATATAACCCTAGTAGAAATTTTTCAGGGAAATCCCGATCAGAAAAATGGACCTGGCAAGGGTGCAATAGCGAGTGTCGTGATTGCGGGAAATTTTCACATACCTTACCAGTTTCTGACATGGTATGCTGTTAAGGACGCCACAACGATATAATGCAGGTTGTTGTGAGGTTCCAATCTGGTTTTTCCTGTGAGTAATTCTCTATCAAAACCTGATCAGGATTGCCTCCATTCTTGCGGATTTGAATGCAACAAGATTTGAACCTGTGATAACTCTGAAATCATTCTGACCAGGGCCTGATAAGAATTCCACTAAGAAAACTACTCATTTTCCCGGGTATTATATACTTTCTTCACCAGTGACTCAAAAAGATTCTGTTTCTTTTCAGTAGTGTCTTTGGCTTATCTATACAGTAATTTTTCATGTGATTTATAATTGAATTCAAAATAGCAAATTTATTATGGTGAAATTGAGGTACAGGAGAATACAAGTATAAGGAAAGAATTGGAAACAATAATTGGTACAAGAATTGGAGTACAAGAAAAAAGTATACTCAGACTCCTACCCTCAGGTCCTAATTGGGAAACGTTTGATTTTCCGAATCAGGATTTTATTCTCCCTCTGCGTCACATTTTTGTCGAGCCCCTTATCAGATACTCAAATCAGGCCCTGAAAAGGAATCATAAGTGCTTGATCTGGACCTGATGTTTTGCACGTTGAAATTCTCACCAGGAAATTACCAGAATCCCAGTAATTTCTCTGAGTTTGTCTTCGGGTTATTTGCTGCCTGAATTACCAAAGAATTTCTCGGTAAATTTAATGAAATTGTTTTTGCAGTGCATCACAAATTTTGAAACCATGAAATTTTTCTAGTTCAACTTGTTCAACAGGCCTTCTTCCCAAAACTGAACCTTCATTTGAAGGGGTGTTTGAATGTTTCTATTGCATTCCAGTAATAAATTCATGAAATTACAAATTTCGATATCCTATGTTGGCAGCCAAATCTCCCGTCGGTGGTTTTAGTTTGAAAATTCAATTTTACAAGAAAATTAAAAAATTTTCAAACTGGAATCTTGGATTTTTTTAAGATTTTCGCGAGAGTTTTGAAAGAAAAATATGATAATTAAAAACTAACGACTAATTCATATTTACAATAGAAAGCACCTCAGTAGTCCCATATCATAATTCGAAAAGTATCGCACAAGTCTTCTGGCGAAAGTGCATTCAAAGTACTAGCCAGGTTGAAGGTCCATTCTGCTTTTTTCCTAATTTTGAAAAATTCTAAGGGAAATATAATTCAAAAGTTCAATACATAGAAGGAATAAAATGGAGAAATTTACTGTGTAGAATGACAACGCGTCGCTTCAAGGGTTCGAATAGAAATTTTTACAAAATATATTGCCAAATAATTCACATCATAAGAGAAAAATCTATTCTTGTCTTATAATGTGGATTACTTGACAATATATTTCGTAAAAATTTCGTTTGAAGACTCGAAGCGACGCGTTGTCATCCTTTACGGTAAATTTCTCCATTTTCTTTTCTCCGTGTAGCTAGATATTGGTTTGAAATTTCAACTGAGAATTCAAATGGATATTCATTTTGCATCAAGAATAAAATTCATCATTCGCTCACATTAGGACGTCAACAGCTGATAACTAAGAATATGAGATTCAAAGTTCTGCCATCATTCACCGGTACATCGCCTGTTAATGAGTTGCATATCAACAGTTGATGTGAATGAAATAAAAACATCAATTGTTGATTCCCCAACGTTAGCTACAGAGATCTTCAACTTTTTCAATGCAATGTTCAACCCGCGGTTCAACAACTAAAATCTGATCGATATTTGCAGGAATTGTTGACTGAATGAATATTCTATCTTTCAAATTATTCACAATCTCTTAAAAAAGCGTGTTGCACAAAAATTAGTCATATTTCAAAGAAATGAAAAAAAGTGTTGGGAGAGTTGTAAAACCCAATTGATAAACATGTACATATTGACCATGAGCCATTATCTGCCCTAGAATCACAATAAAAACTGTTTAATTTCTCTCGAGAGGAATTGGAAAAGAGTTTATGAATTCCAAATGTTGTTATCGATTCAATCTTCATGGGAATGAATTGAATTGTACATTGACAGTTCAATGATTCATTAGATCTGCTAAATGTCATCTATGAGTTCACTGAACTATACAAGGTACGTTATTTGATTAGAGTAACATTTCATTAGGCGTAAACATCGAAAATTTGTTCCTGGTGTTGTGACACCAAATGTCAACACAGAAAAAAACATTACCCAAATGGCGTAAGATGTTTTGAAGAGCTTTCACTGGGGAACATAATCTAATATAGTGTTAGGAATGTCATGCAACGTTTATAGAATGCGTGTATTTCTGGGAAACATAGAGGGAAACTTCATTTACCACATCTAAAACTATAACGTTTGGTTCAAATACTTTTTGAGAAGTTCAAGGATTTTAAAACCGAAACTCAAATTTCGGTATCCCATTCCTAATCCCAACCCTGGTGTATAAGCGAATATTACAAAATCACGGAAAAAAACCATAAAATTCCAAGTTTATTAGTCAGACTCTTATCGAATGTTATTTCTAAACAACCAGAATTCTGTCCGTGGGTCTTTCATCGTGAAGAAACCACATCCACGAGAGAATTTTCTTGCAAGAACGATCCTCCTCGACGATATTCTATTTTCGAGCAAGGAGCGCCGCCTCTGCGAGCTCTAAAGATAGTTCTTCCCCTTAGCGTGTGCGCGTTTCGAAAATTCCTACACGCGCCGCGTGCCTTTGCGATATTCCTCGTTCTCCGCCAATGATTTCAAGCCTCGAAGACCCTTTTACGCTAGAAAACGTGGGCCCATGAAGCTTACACCACTGAAGAAACGCATGTGAAAAGGAAAAAAAAAACTACACATACGCTTGGTCCACAGCTGACAAAATCACTGCCAGATAGTATATCTACGACACACCACTTATTGGTTTTTAAACCTTCTTCTTTTTCTTGTTCCCCGAGTTTGTCTCGTTCGTTCTGTTCCAACCAATTCAAAACCAATCGAGGAAGTTCGAAATTCTTCATCGAAGCAGTTTCTCATTCGAATGAATGGAGATGATGTATTTCTTGCAGAACATAATAAACTTTTCATTTTGGATAAATGGTGTAGGCATGAAAAATTTGATCATTGATAATTGAGAGCAGAAACTTCCAACGGAAACTATTTTTAACCTTAGATCTCGTGCTTGAAGAATTGCAGAATGAGTTTGGGTGTTATAAAGCAATTATGTAAT
Source organism: Gonatopus flavifemur (assembly GCA_018340375.1). Lineage (NCBI taxonomy): Eukaryota > Metazoa > Arthropoda > Insecta > Hymenoptera > Dryinidae > Gonatopus > Gonatopus flavifemur. Next base: position 40,725,871 of record JAFFJZ010000003.1, on the reverse strand, counting down.
TATGAAAGGTGAATGGTTCTTCAATTGCTTTAAAAGGGTTCAATGATAGTTCAATTGTATAGTAGTAATCTCATCGGACTTCATCATTTTTGTACGGTTTTCTTCCTTTCTTGAACCACTTTTTGTTGTTAATCGAACAAATCTCAATGTTCCTGTTTATCCAAATTAAATTACTTCAGAATGCGATATATGAATCACGTATAGTGATGAAAGACAGTATAGAATTTTTATAACAGATTTATATATCATAGAAAAATAAATATATGCCTTGATATTCAAAAACCATCACATGGACGTGATAGTTGGATTGAGCGATGCAATGGTAATATCACAGACGATCTTGTCTTCTATCAAAGTAGCAGCTTTTGTTATATCATTCCCCTCGGCAAAGAAGTGCACAAGATTGCATCAGAATCTCACGAACAATGTAGCAGAATGTCATACTCTTCGCTGAAATCCGCGTCTTGTGAAGACGTAATCTAAGACGCGAGATACATAATACGTGTTTCATAAATAAAATGTGTCTTCCATGAAGAAGGTGGGACATGTATGATGCTCATCCGTTTAGTTTAACATCAAACGATTTTTGATTCGATGTTTTAGAATTGGGAATAGAGTATTTGAGACACGACGAGCATTCCTAATGAAGATGTATCGATTCGAAGACACGGAAATGTTGAATCAAGACTTGTGGGTACCTGGAAAAAGAATTGACTTGACGTGGAAACAAATAGTTATAAAACAAGTAGAGCTATAGGTATCACGTTATTATACACCGAGTGACAACTGATACGTTTCAAGACCGAAAAACGTTATGAGAAATCATTATGCGAGGAATCAAGAGCCGTGTTTATCTGTTTTTTTTTTATTTATAAAACTATTGAAATGGAACGTCCTTTATAATATGACAATGAAGTAACAAATATATCTTTTATTACGATATTATACTTTTGAAATTGTATGCACATTTATGGTAGGTATTCTGATGTTGGAATTTTTATCATAATTTTCCACGCACAAACGGTTAACTCTGAGATTAATTCTCAGTATCAGAAAAATCATAAAACTCTATTCCATCTGGCATTCCTGATAGGAAAATCCACTGAATCTCCACAAATTTTCAATGAAGAGTTTTGCCAAAGATGTTCATAGTTTCTCAGAGAGTTTCAGTGTCTTCCAGAAAAACTCGGAGTCCATCAAAAATATTTATACATATTCAAAAAAATTTTTCAGTGGAAAACGTACCTAATAAGCAAGAATTTTCAAAAATTTTCAGAGAGATTTAGTGTTTTACAATGAGTCCTCCAGAATTTTTTTCCCAAGGGATTTCATTCGATCATATTCATGTGACTACCAGTGCCGGACAAAATCAATCAGTGAAGGTGATGAAACGTAGATTCGGAATCACTTAAACAAACCTTGAGATGATGAAATTCAATTCTCTCCAACTGATCCATCTAAATATAAAGAAAAAAACAACAGTGTCCCTGATCAGATCCACGGTCTTCCTCTGTGTTCCGTTCATTTTTGAACATTAGTTTTTGAATAATTAAAGGATAACTGTTTTGACATGGATCCACTGTAGTTTTAATGTTTTGTTTCGAATACATTCTCAATCATCACAACTTCAGATTTTCAATTACAATCAAATACTTCCGGACTGATATTAGTCAATAAAAAATAGTATATTTCGAATACAATAAATCTATTCAAACACAGGAAACATGGTGAACTTTTCAAACATGTTGTTCCATCATCATATCAGCATAACACAGTTATTTGTCTTTTATTTTAGTAGGTCAGGACATGTCATTAGCTCGAAGATCGTTTTTCATCTCCTCGACAATTTCCAGTTAAATTTATCCAGACACACTTTCCAAAGTGGTTTCTTCAGACCTCATGACGTCAAGGAAACGGAAGACGATGATAAAAGAAAATAATCGAACGAGGAACGATTGTTTGAGATTCCCGAGGATTACTGTACAACATAAATTCACATTCCATTATTGTCATCCTCTTACGAAATTTGAAACATTCGAGAATAAGAATAATAAAATAATCTACTTGGCACAGAATTTGAATTGTTGTGAACAAAGAGGTATAGAGAATATGGTCTTATAGCTGATGAATCGAAAAATACTAATGAACTATGAAATCTTGGCTTACATTAGTACCGTTTAATCTCTGAAGTATCAATTTCGTTTCCTCATCCATCGAATGTCATAGAAAAAATTCTTGACAATTACGATTTTCGTGCACGTTGACTGTGTGACAGTTCACTGAATGATGGTTCACTGGACATAATGCATTGGATATGTTCCAAAAAGTAAGAACCTTCTAGAGGTTAGATCAAAATAACAGTCATTGAATTCTTATTCACATTTAATACATGGTTTGATCTTATTGCGTGATTCTACGTAAAAAGAAATTCATGCCAACAATTTGGAATTCAGAATTCTTCTTTGGTCTGATTGAAAGGTTGAAAAATTAGGTCTTTTTACGATTCTTAGAGATGGTTCTGAACAACATACCTATCATCTTGACTATTGTATAATGAATTCATTCGTACATCTCCCCCAAAGACGGGAATTGTTCTCTACAAATGTCATAATTTTATTTTCCTAACGTGAGAAATCATCTTCAATCCTATGAAATTGTCATTTGGGTTTGAGATTTTTCAGTTTTTCGAGATTACCTGTATTAATCGATGGATGTGATTTTTGTCTAATACCTTCAAATGTTTTTGGATTACCCTATGTTGTTGGATCGAAGGAAAACAATACAAAAATTTTAATTTGTGAATTAAATTTCAAACACAAGCGGAGGTAATGTTAGTTCCCATAATTCTGATCAAAGACTCACAGATTTCCTAGGAATTGAACTTTTCGAGACTCCAGAAAGACGATGAAACAAAAAAAATCATTCGATGAACACACAAATGAATAGAATAAATGAAGAATAAGGAATAGAAAAATTTGGACAAAATTTTTTCAAATAAATGAATTAATTTTGATTCTAAAAACATGGTCAAACAAGGAAACATGAATAATTGGATGGAAATAGTTGAGTCATTAAAATTTACGAGACCTCCTTAACCTTGCGTTATGTTGAATGTTACGGTCAACATTTGGTGGCGAAGTTGAATCGAAGCGTTGATTCGATAACTTATATCATCGGTGATAGTAAAAATAAATTCTTCACTGAATAGATGTTCCGTTAAATCCTAGTAAGCCCAAACTATCCGGTTGCAAAATGATCCAAGCTCCACGTCAAAATGCAGAAATCTATTCAGTATGTTTCTGATCATAAAAGAAATCAATTTTTGAGGTAATGTGAATCCCCAATTTTTAAAATAGCATCCTTCAGTGGTTACTCTGCATTCAAAAAAAAGAATTGTAGTTTTCTTGTATCTATTGATCGGGAATTTTTTATCGATCATTTCATTCATACGTTCATTTATTCTGAAAAAATCAATTTCCGGTATATGCATCAGAGATTTCAATTGCATTTCATGGGGGAATTTCTAATTTCAGAGAATCCCTCCGACAATTCAATAGTGAATTCTCAGAAAAGTGGTATGTTTTGTGAGATTTTTCTGAAAATTAAAGTCATTGAATGAAACTTGCACGGAAAGAACGGGTCTATTAATATTTAAAAAAATGACTGTTAATTTTGGGAAAAAGAGCATCGCTGAAAAATATTCGTAGTCAAAATATTAACAGTTGTTAGTTTCATTGGTATTTTTCACAGTGAAATTATCAATTGTTAATACACCGACTACGAATTTTTAGTAGACTCACTACGAATATTTTTTAGCCATCCTCGTTTTCCCTAAATTGACAGTCATTTTTCTAAATATTAATAGACCCGGTCTTTCCGTGAGGAATTTCATGAAACATGCGCAAGTTTCCATTCAATATCACTTTGTAAACAAGTTTTGTCTCCAAATTCTAATGAACTTTTTCTTGAAGTTTCCACAACTTATGTTGGGCAATTCTCTCAATTGATTTGATCAGAAAACTTTGTGTGCTTAAGGAGTTGACCAAAAATGACCGTAAATACCTAATTATACAGTTTTCCAAGGGAATTTCGTAGTTAATTCCAATGAATTCCAGCAAACCTTGATAATCAATTGATTAGTGGAAAATTCAGATTTTTGGGGATCAATTCAAATCATTTTGGGAAAGTCAGGTCAATTGTTAATTATATTCCCATGAGCAAAAATTCAGAGAGAAGATTGTGGCACATTTGAAAAGTTCCTACCTGAACTTGAAAGCACAATTATTGAGACATAAATTATGTGACAATCCAGTCAAAGCTATGTATTTCCGTTTATTGCAGCATCGTTGCAACAGAACCTCAAAATATTTGGAATTTCAAGATTCCGGTATTGAAATGCTGTTGTGTTGTATAAAATACATAAGAACAGGGTATCTCACCTTCCTGTCTATTGAAATCACATGAAACTCAGTTCAATTAGTCTCATTGTCAATGTATTCCTTCGAAACCTGGTGAAAAAGACCCCATAAATCCTATCAGAAAAAAACAAGTGATAGGGAATAAGGTGTGCTTTTATCATTTCCCCCTTATTTCCTATTAACATTTTAGAGCCCAAAATGATTAAAATTCAATAGGAAAATATGTGGAAGATCGTTAAATTTAATCATTTTCTTTATCACTCAATCTTGAGAATAAAAATCATTATTGAATAGATTCAAAGGGAAATGCACTTAAATCTTATTACATTTACACTCAAATAACTTTCTCATTAATATATTTTCAAGAGCGTTGTACTTCGAATCCATTCAACGGCCACTTGAAATCGATTTTTCAATATCTCGTGTTCAAAACTGCAATAAAAACCTATCATTTGAAATTGATGAATCAATACCTATTTAAGCCGCTTTATAATCCTGAGAACCATTATTCTCTAACGCATGTATTGTAAAAAAAAGTTACATCTTGTAATCGATGGGAGAAGGTGTCGATTGTTTTCATCCGTTTCCATGGTTTTTTTCACCAAGGAGACAACAACACATTAAAAATCGAATTTATTCCAACTTTTTATCATCCCACTGCTCGTAAATCGAATCTTCAAATAATAATTCGATCAAACCAGTAGAGAACTTTCACAAATCCAGCAATCCGATCAATGTGGAGAAGAAATGCCAAAAATTTCGTGAACTCATTATATCTTTTCTCTGATGGTAATGATTCATTGCGGAATGATGCCAATGGAGGCAGAAATTACGCAAATTACCGCAAACTTGAGCAGAACAACGCGAAATGGCTCGTGCGAACATTCTTCGACGTTTGAAAACATCGAGTATTGGAAAAGATATTGCGTCAAAACTGACTATGGAAAAAGAAAAATCAATAAATAAACACATCAAACGAATGAACACAACAAATAAAAGAATCCCAAAAAATAACATCGCTTCGAAATAAATTGATTAATTTCGATTTGAAACACATGGCTGTGTATATCAATGTGAATTTTAGGATTCTTTTCATTCGGAACAAAGAATAGGACATCAACTTCTGAAAAGTAAGATATTTCCAAGTTAGGAGTTTTTCTCATGCTTGCAAAATTTCCTTATCCCTCTACCCATTTTTCCCTCAGAACCTACACGGGAAAAAGAAAACAGCAATGGTTACTGTGAATCAGAAAAATACATTGAAACTCAAATTCATTCCATGCAGTACTGCGTTTCTCAGTCCTCATTACTGTCCAGTCACCACTGACGAATTCCATTACAATACTCATCACTGCGATCGCGCTAATCCTCATTATCCAAGCGTATTTTCATTTGTTTTTCAACCGATCGCTGTCATTCACAGTAACCAGTGGTGTTTTCTTTTTTCCGTGTAGAGAAAAATATGAAATCTCTACGCAAGTTTGTGGAAATGGACAAGGAAAACTTTTCTACGGCTTCCAACTGTTGAACATCGAAATCGTTTTCTGGGAATCAATAAATATTTATTATTTAATTGTTATTCATGAATATTTATCTATTCTTCCAACTTTTTTCACATCTATTGTAAAGATTTTTTCTGTCTTTCAAACAAGCATATCTTTCATGACTCGAGGAAGAAAAAGTTTGTTTGTAATAAACCTTTTATCACTTTCTCCCACACCTGCACAGAAAGGTGATGTTTTCTGACCTATTTTCAGGGGGGGGGGGGGAGGTGCTAATTTTTCCGCCCGTTCGCAACGGGAGAAAAGCACTTTCTGCCCGCTCGCAGCGGGAGGAAACCGCTTTCTGCCTGTTTGCAGCCGGAAGAAAATACTTTCTGCCCGCTCACAGCGGGAGGAATATACCAACTATATTCTCGTTCTCAAATATGCATATGAATATTTTATATGCAATCAAATAGATAATTCGCACTTCCCTTGCAGTTGTGGGAAAAAATAGTATGTTCACTTCGGGGAGAAGTGGAAATTCCCCACTTTCCTCCCTTGATGAACAATATACTATTCCCTTCTTCTTGACATTCAAGATTTGCAAAAACATCGAGTTAACGTGGATCTACTTGAGAACCATTATAAATCTTCAACCCAGATAACATGTAAACTTGTTATGAGCTTGTCAGACTTGGTATTGGATTGTTTTTGGCTCGTTATTGACAACTTTGTCGATGAAAAGTTGCTACAACTCTGCTGCAAGGGTTTTGTAAGCTTGTATCCTTGTTGTGTGCTAATCAGGAAGCTAGTGTCAACCTTGTCACAAGCTTGCCTGAAAACAACTGCAACAAGATTATATTGCTATCTGGTAAATATCCGTCCCTAAGAATTTTCAACTTTTTATGAATCTTTGAAAAAAATGAAAAATCACTCAAAATATTGCCAATGCCATTATATTTTTTTCTCCTGCCAGAATTGTTAATAAACCGCGAATGTGGCGGTCAATTGCGACATCTGGCATCATCTGCATCGAAAGAATTTCACTGTGAACATCATTGTGAATTTCCGGTAAGGGGCAACAAGGAAATGATTTTTCAACAATTGGGCAACCGGTGGAATTCGTGAAAAATTTCCTTCCCAATCATTCTAAAATCCACAGAATTTTACCATTTCTCCAAATTTGAATAAGTGAATTCCACTGGCGAATCAGCCCGACTGGAAATTATCATAGGGTTAACCTGACATGTGGTGAGGACCTAACAAGGTCATCCAAAATACGGTATACCTGCTGAAATCCTACCCAGGATTGGATGTGGATGCCCCATGTAGGGATAAGCCCATTTGATCCTAATTAGGTTTCCCCTCAACTATCCTAGAAGGTTGAAATAGGTTTTCCTCGCTGTAATCTCATCAAGACCTTGTTAGGTTATCCTGAGATTATGAACACATATGTTTATAAAGTATAGTTTAATAAAGTGAATGCGACAATGTCTTAATTTCAGATTGTATACTCCTTGATGAAATAAGTTTTCTTTAAATTAGGAAAATATTTCTGAATAAATGTCAACTGTGCATATTTCCCAAGTTAGAAACCCCCCTGCCGAATACAACATTTTTGGGTTGTGTATTTCCTGTTCATATCCTAATTTCAATTTATTCTGGAGGTTCCGGTATGGGATTTCGTATCAAATCCTTATTAGTCTTGCCTCAAAAGGTCCTGATATTAGTAAAGCGTAACATGACTTGTTAGTTCCTGACGAGGTTGTCTTACTAAGATCTGGGCTGGATCAAAGTTGACCTGATCCGGTCCATGGGGTAAATTTCTAGTCGGGAGGGTTTGGTCTACCACTATTTGAATCACACTTTTCACTTTTTCGGATTCACAAAAGGAGTGTGCAGTAGGGTAAATGAAGGTGAGATGACGCACTTTCCCGCTCCTCTACAGCATAAAATAATACATTAAACCTCGTTCACATAAGAAGGATATGAAGATTCAATTACAATTCTTAAATTTTCCTTGAGTAAATGAGGTTTGATGTATTATTCCGTGCTGTAGTGGAGCGTGAAGGTGCGTCATCTTACCCTAATTTACTCTAATTTCTGGGATAATATTTCCTTGTCTCCATGTTTTCAGAATTCCACGCTAATTTTTAAAATGAAGTTCTTCAATGAAATATTTATCACTATATTTGTTTCGGATCAGAGAAATTCTTAAAATTTAAAAATCTATCTATCTATCCGTCTTATATTCAAATACATTTCAATTTTCATACATTTCTTTCGATACTAAATGTTTTCAAATTTTAAAAAATTTCTTTTGTGCCAATTACTGTTATTTTCCGTCATTCTGGATAGTTCGGCACAGAAATTCTGTGTTGAATTGCGTAGTTTCTGCGTTACGTAGCCTGGTTTTGCGTTAAATTATCTCCACCAGGGTCGTCAAAATCACCGAAATTCTCACAGTATTTTCAAGTTTTTCTTCGGATTAATTACTGCATGAATTACCGAATTGATGAATTAATGCATCATATCTCGATAAATTGATCAATTTTTTCTGTCATTGATCGAATTCTCTCATATACGTGTAACGTAGAGAAGATGAAAACATAGAGATCGTGAAGAGATTCGAACCAGCTGATTACAATGAGAGTCTATGCATAAACCTAAGCAACAGTTGTGCCGTCACTGAACGAATCGTAAACAATAACGAATCGGTAGGAAGATATAGGGAGAAGAATGTGAGGATTCGGATCATCGCTAACACCATCGAGCATCTAGCTTGGAGGTGCATTATCATACGTGGGTTCACGTATGTCGTATATCGGCAATGACGAAGAAACTATGTTTTATTTTAGCCAGTGACTGTCTTTGCGTAAGAATTCATGCGATTGGTCGATGGTAGTTAAATGCATACGAGAGAGAGGTAACGAGATGAAACGTCGACGTTGAAACGACGACGGAGCGCAACGAGCGTCGCGGCGCTGCTCGTCGCAGCCACCGTCGCCGCTCAAAGATAGTCGCTGTTCCTAAAATGGCTCACGGTAACGCGATCCCATCCGTGCAAAAATAGGACTCGGTTCAAACGCGCTCATGTTAGTATGAGTGTGTCAGATTCTTCCCCTTCTTGTTTGTTTTTTTATTATTGATTTATTTAGTTTTCTAATTTCTTTTTATTACTCGGAACACGAAAAATTGTACCACATTATGTGAAAAGTAATTATTCAAAAATTATCGTACATATTACGAAATTACGTATGAAAAACCTCTTATGAGTACGTTGAATCGATGATGGTATTTTATCAAATTCGAGAAAACACCATCTCATCTTGCATTGGAGATAATTCTACAGAATTTGTCAGGAGAGTTCTTCTATAGAATATATATAATGAAATTAATAAACAGAGTTTGTATTAACTGTTTTTCAACACGAAACTCGTTACATTCCCGTTCGACTGCCCGTACAATGCTTAATGTGTAGAGAATAAATTGAATGGGTTGAAAGAATGGATCAGAGTAGTACAGAATCGTTATGAGAAATCTCAAAACACCTGTTAATATAATTTGTACTGCGAAACGTGATGTATCATTCACCATCCCCACAAACAATGATTGCTGGCGTTTCAATGGGCTGCTGATGGTCCGGCAATGCCGTTGAAGAGCCATCACTGGCCTTTTGAAACACCAGCAGTCGTGTTTGCTGGGATACTATCATGATTGAGGAAACCTTGGATTCTCTCGTTGAGCAGTAAAAAAATATTATAGTTGGGTTGATTAATATCATAATCTTGGAGAATGAATCCATTTTTCTGTTGAAGTATAATCCGAGAGTAATCATTTTCAGTTAAATTATATAAGTGTTTCGATTCATGATGCCTGTGAAATAGATTTCATAGGTGTTTTAGTTTACCTTCATCCGCGTGCACGCGTTTGGCTTTCTCATTCTCTCATCCTTATGCGTCTCATTCCTCCGAACTAGGGTAGAACGAATCGAGGAAACGAAGCGTTGACGCCGTTTTTTTCTCACTGTCATCGTTACGCGCAACGAGGACCGACATTTTATTCTTTTTTTGTACGTAAGAGTTACCCTCGTTGTAATTAAGTCAATTTGCTCTTCTGTTTAGGTCTATGGGAGAAATTTTGTCACGTACATAAAGGGAACTTCACAGAGCGTTCATCAACAGCTATCGACGTTTATGCTTTGTGACAGATTTCTCCCTCCCGACTTCTTCATTCGAATGAACTTAAGCTTTATTTTTAATTGAACGAGGAGAAATTCTAAAGAGGTGTTGATCGTGTGTCAACTTATCGGTGGCTGTAATTGATGAAATTTTAACGTACAGATGAAAATTTTCTAAAACGATAAAATTCATGTAGCAATTGTATATAGATTTTTGATACAATAAAAATCTCATTTTTTGCTCATGGAATTGCAATATTCCGGCACTATAGTAAAATTCTTGTAAGAATATTCAATAATGCGGAATTATATGTTCATTTATTCATCATTAATATCAAGTACAATCACCTCCAGTCATCTCATAGTTATAACAACATGCTCTAATGAGCATACATTATTAGCCTGGGAATCGATATGGATTTTGTTGTACAAGACACACAGAACTTTACATGGAGAGTTTATACTTACAGCCCAGATAACACTAGAGTTCTAGAAGAGTTCATAACGAATACAATGTATTCGTATAGAATTCTTTCAGACCTCTTGCACTATCTGGGAGTACACACTCTTGGTTTTCATCAAGAAAATTTGATGCATTAAATTGATATTACGCTCAACATCTCGAAGAATAAATAAAAAAATTGTCATGTTTATCACATAAATCAAATGAACACTGAAGACCATATCTCCTACTTCACGATATCGAATCTTCAGCGTTACAAACATCAATCACATCCAATGAAACGATTGTGCTCATTATTTTACTACACTACGCAGCCATTTATGATTCAACTTTCTATTGACTCAGTAAGATAATAGTTGGATGAACTCGCCACGAATTCGTTTCTACTATCAAGAGTAATTGTGAATAATTCTAACGATTAAAATCTAGAATGATTATCGTTATTTCTCATCATACAAGTAATGTGTTCGAAAGTCAACTACAAGCCATTTCCGCGTTAACTGTCTTCTGAAATAATTTGAATCATATGCTCGCTGTGTGTGCAGGTTCACGATATGATATGGATTTTATAGTTCATCACTATATTATGTCTGAGTTTCTGACGACTTGAATGATAAAAATTCCTGAATGAAAACGAGGAATAGCAGGAATTGTAGCAAAAATAATAAAGGCTTCTGTAGGTTACTAAGAAAATTAATGACGGATTCCGTCTTTTGACCATGAAATTAATTTTTTCCTTCCTCTTAGAGAATGAATGCCTCAAAAGTTAAAGGAGAATCTAAACCATTACCTTAGCTCAGGGAGAAAATTTCTCGATCATTTCTTGAAATGCACATAATCTGTTCTTCCATCACTGGAAGTGAGTTTAATATTAAATCTCACACTTCCCGTGATATCAGGTGTATAAAATCTGATATCAGATGAAATTTGTTATAAATATCTGTGAATCAATGTTTTATTTTTTTCAAGCATTACGGAGAGTTCTCTTATCAAATAATATGCATCTGTAAGTACCCAAGAAAGTTTGTTTCGTGTTAAGTAGACACGTAACATTAGAATGTTATTGCATTCCACTTAATAACTTGTACTTTCGTTGGAATAAATGAAAACTTTTTTGTAATATGGAGGTGCAACATTGCAGCTGATATTTTGTATTTTTATCAATTTAGAATCAATCAGATCTGTATAAACCCGATGTCATCTGTACAAGTACACACGGAAGAGAATGCGGCTGGAAAATATAATAGTTTTCGAGAGCATCTGACAATATCTTGTGATTTTTTAATTAACATGAGACAGATCACTTCTATTCAGATTCTCCTCAAATTTTACCAATCAACAATGAAAAATTCTTGACTCATAACAAAAGTTGAAAAAGCTTATGAACTTTCCAAGAGTCAAGCATGAAATTTTAGTATTTACTTTCTCAAATTCACCAATTTCTCCTAATATGTCACTTTTGATGAGGGAAAATCCACAGAATTACGAAATATTCTTATATTATTATGAAAATTACTTAATTTTCGAGCCACATTTTTCTTTGTATGAGTGTGGACTAGTGACATGGATCCTTTTTGATAGAAAAAATACCTACCCTAGTAGAAATTATGATTGGGAATTAGATGGACCCCGGCTAGTTTTCCCAGATGTTAGGTTGGTTTCTAGCTAGTTTTGTAACGCACTTTCTAGCCTGTGCCCATCCAGATGTCCCAGGGAATTGCTAGCATGTTGTTCAAATTGGTAATTAGAAATGTGAAATTATGCGTTTTCTGTAAAATGACACCTATGAATCAGGTAACAATGTTTTTTGACATGTAATCTCCAGTCCCGAACGTTGATTTGAAATTTATTTCCATAAACCAGTGCCGAGTGACAAATTGAAACGTTGAGGCTTCTTTTTATCCCTCTGACCGTTTTGATAGACTATCAATGTTACTGTACGATCAGGTGACGCATGAAAAATCTACATAAACCAACTAAATGTTCGGGCACTTAAATCAAATTGCTGGAATCTGTTATCCGGTTGCGCCCATGTGGGTCCCAGCTAGTACGTGGATGGTTAATGGGACGCCCAGACAAATTTCTACTAGGGTAGTTTTGATAGATTTGTATAAAACATTGGTAAAAGTTCTGTATTATTATAATCTAAATCACTAGTGTAGAACAAAATTGGAACTAATTTAAAAGAAAAGTTTATTTACATGGTATAACCTTCCTCTTTTTTCGAATAACTACCCCAAGACAACATAAACCTTCCAGGTTAAATTCACGCCCATTATACGTAAATGTTCATGGAATCTCCAATGGACCTTCAAATCTCCGGACATTAAATAAACCTCCAGTGAACGTTCCCTGAACCTTCATGTTCTCTTGGGATATAAAGGATGACCTCAAAATCAATGGATTTTTCGCCCGTTTTTATATAATCTATATTATAGTAATGGGACATTCTTTGTTAAATCGGCAACCTCCTTGCATATTTCAATTTTGAAAATGGAGATCCCAAAGACTGGTCAAAATTTTTGCTGGAGTATCTTCTTTCCAATGCTGCATGGTGTTTTCCTATCACGGAGGTCAGTTAACCAATTTGGCGACTGAAAAGAAAAGGGTCACTTTCTCGAGGTTATTGAGGAAAGACGAAACACTTCATTCAATTTTGGTTCTTTGTACATGATTATATATCTTTCAAGAACTTCAATATCCTCTCCACGTAATTTAGAAACAAAATGGTGGCGCAAAATCTGTTTGTATGAAACATAGTTTTTTTGCATGCCGTACTATTCAATCCGCGATTCTCAACTAATAGGCTCAAAATTTCACCTTGTAGCTAACAAACAACATGTTCTAGTGAACGACCGCAGAAAATTTTGAAATATTGATTGAAAAAAATTTGGCTTCAATTCAAACACGAAGATACATGTTTTCAAAGAGCAATATTGATCAAGAATCGGGTTTAAAATCGGTAAATTTCTTCTTCACAGTTGTTCACTAGAAAATGTTATTTCTGAGCTGAACTCAAAATTTTACGACGATTAGTTGAAAATTGAAGGATATAGTGGTACGGCAAGCAAGAAGAAGAAGAGACCTATGTTCCTCTTCGATCAGAACCGGATTTACAACAGAGTCAATGGGACCAGTGACTCCAGGACCTCCATCACTCTGACTTTTTTTCCTTTTCTCTTATTAGAAAATCTCTCCTAAACCAATGACCCCTCGTATACACACTTATTTCTTCGACCGTCAAGTATATATTGTGTGATATTCATTCATTTGTGGAAAAGTTGTATTTTTGAAAATATCAATTGGGTGATGAACAGAAAATTCATGAGTGAATTTGATTATCTCAAAAATGTATTTACATAATTTGGAAACAAAAATACAATGTTCTTGGCACCTTCGAAAACTCATGAATTCCGAGAAATTGGAAAGAAAATCATTTTTAATCACAGAGAAATCATAACTTGCTGATTTTCAATATTGATTTTCTGTGCCAATTTTTTGAAAATTTGAGACGTGGGGGAGTATTACCCAATTTGTATAGGTACGAAGAGTTGAATAACTCTATCCTCGACAAACCTTTAATTGAAATCAAAATCATCTTCGACAGAAAAAAGTTTATAGAAAATATCTCCATCTCCTTCTCATATCAGAATTATGTTTGGTAGGAATGATAATTTCAAGAATATCGAAACCTTTCAATTAAACTCAAACTGATTTTTGATATTATTTGATTTTTTGTCAATGTTTTCAAATTAATCCCAATCGCATTAAGTATTTAATACAAATCTGACAAGTCTGGTTTACTTTTCCTTCTTGTGTTGTTGCAGTTCAAGGGGAGATAGTGATGCAGACGACGCCCACAGTGCCAACGTGAGTATCTTGTTACCTGCCTACCGTGGTGCTATCACCAACTAGGCGTTATAAATTAACTCACGCGATGCGAAGGGAAAAATCATAATTCATTAATCGTTTCCTGTCGAATCTTCTTGGAATTCGATGAGGGAAGGATTAAAACTCAAAAATTTTCATTTCTTTGTCTATATTCAAGAATCCCTGTCTCCTAAAAATTTAAACTCGTAAAAGATTCGGATAACAGTTGTTACATTCGTAATTCCTAAATATGTCGCAAGCTAGTTCGAAATTGCATGATCAAATTTTGATACAGATCGACGATGTGCTAAAATTATCTCGATGATATAAATATGTCATTGAATTGGTACTTCTAATGGTTTCCTGCGAGCTGTGATCCAAATTTGATCATCGGAATAGATAATTCATTCCGATAAACCATTTATTCCTCCAGAAAAGTTGCCTGAGCTTTGATAATAGAGTTTTTCGTGTCTTTCTAACATTGAAAACACTCTCTTCGTCGATATCTGCAGAATGTTTGATCTAAATCTTTGACATTCCTCAGATATTTCGGTGACATAAAAACTGTCGAGGAAGAAAAGCAGGAAGTCTAGTGATACTACGAAACTAAAAAATGTCTGTTTTATTATAAATTTTTACTGTGTTTTTTGGAGAAAAGTTCCTGTTATTGAAAAATTACACATGAAATTTCATATTTCCCATTCAAAATTTTTCGATACATCTATTGGCATCTTCATGATTCCGACGTAATTTTATGCTCACGAAATTTCTCTAATAATAGAGCCACGATTGTAAAATTTCTCTAAAACAATTTTTGGGATTTGAAGATTTGAACTTTAGACGTGAAGGATTCAAAGATCATTCCCGTCATTCAATCCCTCATCCTTTTTCTACAGGTTTACTGGCAGACCCGGTGATCCATCACCACCGATTTTCGAACAAATTTTCAAAAATGCCAGATTCGCCCAAGGTGGAAATGCGATTTTCGAAGGCCGAGTACGCGGAAACCCAAATCCCACAGTTTCCTGGACACACAAGGGAAGACCGTTGATGGAATCAAGGAAGATTCGTATGTCGTACGATGACAAAACCGGTATGGTAATATTACAAATCAATCAAATTGGTCCAGGCGACGAGGGTGAATACACTTGCAGTGCGAAAAATCAATATGGTTAGTCCAGAATTGATTTCAAAATTGTTCCTTTAATTTGAGAAAAGAATCAATAAAACGAATTCAATTCATTTTATTGCAGGAGAAGCTATTTGTTCTGTGTATATACAACCAGAAGGATTCGGACCTCCACCACAACAACAGATCGGTGGTTACAGAAAAGAAGTATCACAAACTTATCAAGCGAGCGAACAGAAAATTGGAAATGAAACCCATCGCACGTACCAACAAATGGTGGATAAGCGTAGTTACGTGAATGGCACCACTACAACGTCCAGTATAGAAGATTTCAAGGCATGTTATTAATTTCGAATAGAACTCTTCATACATTTAGATTCGTTCAAGAATTCGAGATAACTTAACGTAACTTTCACATTTTATCTCGCGCAGGTTGACACCTTCGAATATAGACTGCTACGCGAGACGGAATTTCGTGAATCAATTACACGGCGCTTTGTGGGCGAGTCTGATACGCAGATATCCATGGTGGTCGATAGAAGTCTGGGACCGGTTGCACCGCCACAGATTGCACAGAAGCCCAGAAACTCGAAACTTCTAGAGGGGGCTGATGCTGTATTCACAGCTAAAGTGTCTGGAAATCCAAAACCAAGAGTAAGTCGTGCACCTCCAAACTTTGATTATAATTTTCAAAGCAATGAGACTGATAATTGTAATTTTTTTAGTTAACTTGGTTCAAAAACGGCCAAAGAATCCGCGAATCCCAACGTGTAGAAATGAATTATTCGAATCAACAAGCGACATTGAGAATGAGAGTAGCTTTACCGGAAGATAGCGGCCATTACACTTTGTTATGCGAGAATCCCCAAGGATGCACCGTAAACTCTGCTTATTTAGTCATCGAACCAACAGATCAAGTCGATCAAGCTCACTATCAAGTACAGCAGAAAGAAATGATAAAAACTAGCCAACAGTATGATTCTACAGCCGCCGAGTCCACCGACAACAGCGGCAAAGCTCTGCCACCGAATTTCGTCCGTACCTGCACCGATCGTGAAGCCACCGAAGGAAAAATGACAAGGTATATAATTGTTATTTTCAAACTCCTTTGATAAATTTCTATATGGAATATATCATCTTGAATAGATTCGACTGCCGTGTGACGGGTCGTCCGTATCCTGAAGTTACCTGGTACATAAATGGACAACAAGTAGCGAATGATTTGACACACAAGATCCTAGTGAATGAGTCTGGAAATCATTCTTTGATGATTACCAACGTTAGTCGCATGGATGCAGGGGTAGTCACCTGCATAGCCAGGAACAAAGCGGGTGAAACTTCTTGTCAATGTAATTTAAATGTAATTGAGAAAGAGCAGGTGATAGCACCAAAATTCGTCGAACGTTTCACCACTACAAACGTTAAGGAAGGTGAACCAGTGGTATTCATGGCACGAGCAGTTGGAACTCCTATACCAAGAATCACCTGGCAGAAGGTGAGGAATGAACTAGTGTTTTTACGATAAGCTTAGAAGGTTCAATAATTTATTCCGAATTTTGAATCTTTGATAGGATGGAGTGCCAATAGCACCAGGTCCCGATGTACGAATTACAACAGATGATACAGGTGCTTCAACATTGGACATCCCTTACGCGAAATTCTCTGATGCAGCCTGGTATCAATGCACCGCACAAAACGTCGCCGGATCAACAGCCACTAGGGCCAGACTTTTTGTTGAAACACCGAAAGGAGCAGCCCCCGAACCAAGACGCCTAAATTTACCTCGACCGACAAAAGTCATCGAACCAGAGTAAATATTTTTCATAATATACTATAGGAATAATACCATATAGAGAATATCGTAAATCTATTTTAGACCCGCACCTGGCCCCGAAGTTATTTATTTAAGACATGTGGAACGAGCTAAACCTTATCTTCCACCACCCGAAGAGGATAGAATCTATCCTCCCCCACTTTTCATTGTTCCTCTCAAAGATGCTCATCAAATGGAAGGTGGACGTGTACACTTCGAGGCCAGAATCGAACCGGTGGGTGATCCCACGATGAGGGTGGAGTGGTACGTCAATGGTAGAGCTCTTGACGCAAGTAAGAACGACATTCTCACAAAGAATCATAAAATTCAATGTCAATCCACAAATTAATCATTTTATTCATCGTCCATCAGGCTCTCGAGCTACTTCCATCTTCCGATTCGGCTTTATTTCACTTGATCTTATCAGCATAGTGATGCAAGACAGCGGCCAATACCTTTGCCGCGTAGTCAGTTCAACTGGAATAGCTGAATCTCGTGCCACCCTTAGCGTAACACGTAAGTATTGAGTAAAGAAACTGAATATCCGGAATGGGATTGGAAAAATCAGTTGGAATGAATTATGATGTCGCTTGTAGAACGTACCACAATCGAACAGACCAGCCAACATCCCGACAGTCTTCAATATATTCAACAGCTCGAGGATTACAGCAAGTATCAGAGGCAGGAGAGTGTAGAGGAGATCTCTCCACAGCGGCCAGCTTTTATCCGACCACTCCAGGATCTAGGAGAATTGCAAGAGGGCCGTAATGCTCATTTCGAAGCACAATTGACCCCCGTAAGCGATCCTACCATGAAAGTGGAGTGGTACAAGGATGGAAAGCCAATCACAGCTAGTGAGTATAATTTTTCAACTCTGTTGATTGTACAGAAAATTACAGAGACTTATTTTCACTGTCTATTCTCTAGGCTCAAGAATCACAACCATCTTCAACTTCGGATACGTCTCACTTAACATATTGCACCTACGGGTTGAAGATGCAGGTTCTTATACCGTCAGAGCTGTGAACCGCTTGGGAGAAGCCATCAGCTCTGCATCTCTCCGTGTCTTTGGTAATAGCCGAGGAATATCCCCTTTTCATCTATCATATTCTAAACTCTGAATATTTCATGGATTCTTCTTTTGTTTCTAGCGCGAACAAGCGTAACAGGAGATTTAGGTATTCCCGAACAACAGAGATATATTGAAGCTGCCGAGGAGTTGGAGGCCTATCAACAGGCTATGCAACAAAAATATGTACAAGAACAGCCTGAACCGACAATCCCACCGGTATTCAAAACGCCTATCAAAGATCAAAACAGCATACGAGAAGGTGGATTTGCCCACTTCGAAGCCCGTCTTGAACCAATCGGTGATTCAAACTTGCGCGTCGAATGGCTCAAAGATGGACGCCCTGTAGAGGCTAGTGAGTATCGGAAAAATGGAGTGTAGTTAGGACACTTGGGAATGATATATTCTTCATTTTCTCTAGGTTCCCGTATCACAACTTTCTTCAACTTCGGTTACGTAGCACTCACGATAAAATACGTAACGATTCACGACGTCGGAATGTATACTTGCCGCGCTTACAATCGTGTAGGTGAAGCTCATACGACTGCACAACTGAGCGTAATTAGCAAGAACGACGTTATTTACGATAGTCAGCACCCAACTGGGTTGCAAAAACTTCAAATTCTAGAAGATTCAAGTAGATACACTCGACAAGTATCGGAAGATACTCAAGTAAGACAAGCCCCACGTTTCCTCGGACCCCTTAAGGGTACTAACAAAATTGTCGAGGGCCAACGCGCTCATTTCGAGGCTCGCGTTGAACCTCAGAGTGATTTGACAATGAAAATAGAATGGTATCATAATGGCAAACCCATCACCGCAGCCAACAGAATTCAAACTTATCATGATTTTGGATATATTTCCATCGATATTCTCCAAGTAAGAGCTGAAGATGCTGGCACTTACACGGTTGTTGCTAGAAACGCTTTAGGAGAAGCACAATTGTCTGCTTCTATGGTAGTAGAAAGTAAGTGTTCTCATCTTATTCTGATAATTCACATTCTCAACATCAAACCAATGTGATAATATTTGGTAATTTCAGCACGTTCGAGTATAGACACTTCAAGCATGCACCGTGGCGCTTATGAGAAAACACAACGTTTCGAGGACTCAAAATTCGTGGAACCGCACTACAATATCGAGGAGATTTCAAAATCCAAGCCGATCTTCGTCCAACCCTTGAGCGATCCGAAACCAGTAAGCGAGGGGAAAAATATTCATCTGGAATGTCGATTGGAGCCAATGGGGGATCCAACTATGAGAGTCGAATGGTTCCAAAATGGTCGTCCCGTAACCGTTGGTTCAAGATTCAGAACTTACTATGATTTCGGTTTTGTTGCATTGGATATCGTGCATACCACTGTTCTTGATTCTGGAGAATATACCGTCAGGGCAACCAACCATCTTGGAACTGCACATACATCGGCATGCGTTAGAGTTATCGAACGATCAGATATCGTCACTGATACTCAAAATGAACAATCTCTCGAACAAATACAAATGCTGGAAGATTCATCTAGGTGAGTTATATAAAAATAAAAAACAAGTCTCAATTATCATCTTAACATCAATGATTGCTGTTTTGTCAGGTATCGTAAGACTCAACATGAAGAGGTAACGGTAATGCAACCACCTCAATTCACTCGTCCACTGCACAACATCGAGACAGTTGAATTGACCAACGTACATCTGGAGTGTCGTTTACAACCAGTTGGCGACTCAAGCATGAAGGTTGATTGGTTCGTAAATGGTCGACCTGTGAAAACCGGTCATCGTTTTAGACCATCTTACGAATTCGATTACGTAGCTCTTGATATTCTGGGCGTGTACCCTGAAGATTCAGGTGTTTACACTTGTCAAGCTAGAAACCAACTTGGCGAAGCTGTAACTTCTTGTTCCGTTCGTGTACACGCTAAAAAAGACCTTCTCCTGGAATCACAGCATCCAGAAGGTCTAGAAAGAATTCAATACTTGGAGGATGCATCCAGATACAAGAGACAGGAATACGTAGATGAAATCGTTAACGTTAAACCCAAATTCATCACCAAACCAAAGAACCAAGAAAATCTTCGTGAAGGTCAACACGCGCACTTTGAATGTAAACTAGAACCAGTAACGGACTCAAATTTGAAGGTCGAGTGGTTCAAGAATGGTCGTCCAGTCACGATAGGTATGAACTATTCCATACATTCCTTTTCTTTTGGAATCCAAGTAACGAATTTGATTTAATATTCTCAATCTTCATATACAGGACACCGGTTCCGTCCCATTCATGATTTCGGATACGTTGCCTTGGATGTCATTGATCTGATTGCCGAAGACTCCGGCACCTACACTTGTCGTGCTGTCAATTTAGTGGGTAGCGATGAAGTTACTTGCACCTTATCTTGCAGATCTACGGCACAAATTTTAACTGATACGCAAAACGAAAGTGGCTTGGAACAGATACATTATTTGGAAGACAGATCTAAGTATCACAGACAAGAGGTGATTGAAGAAACGACCACTCAAGCTCCCATTTTCACAACTTCTTTGAATAACGTCGAGATCAAAGAAGGCCAAAGAGCACATTTCGAGTGCAGATTGATACCGGTATCAGATGCAACCATGAAAGTCGAATGGTTCCATAATAATGTTCCTGTTAAAGCTGGTTCTAGATTTGTTGAGACTAACAATTTCGGTTTCGTCGCTTTGGACATCATGTATGCTTATCCAGAAGATTCTGGAACGTATACTTGCCGAGCTAGAAACATCATTGGCGAGGCTATCACTTCAGCTACTGCTGTTGTACATTGTAAGATATATAACATACCGCATTTTATTGTGATATCTGTAGTTTTATTGATTATAGTTAATCCATTATGGGTTTTTCAACAGCTAAGAAATCTATATATTCGGAAACGCAAAATGAAGAAGCTCTCCAACAGCTCCGTTACCTCGAAGATACTAATCGATACCAACGCAAGACAGTTCAAGAAGAAACAGTGACGCAAGCTCCAGTCTTCACGATGCCGATCAAAGATCTCCGGGTCGCTGAAAACCAAGCAGCTCATTTCGAAGCACGTGTCATCCCAGTCGGTGATCCCAAACTCAAAGTTGAATGGTTGCGCAATGGTGTTCCAATAGCAGCCTGTGAGTTACTAGTTAGAGTATATTGAATTCAAGTTAATGAACGCATGTCATACAGGAATATAAATTCAATAGTTTGTATAATATCCTGTTTAGTTGAGTTCAGTTACGTTTGTGGGATTCTTTGTTGAAATCCCTGATCGACAGACTTTTCCAGACTTTCCTGATGTATTGCGGCGTTATTATGTATAAGATATCTGTCTACAAAGACTATTTTCTAAAATTCAAGACTGATCATCACATAATCTTATCACTTGAAATATAATTTTTTTCTACAGCTAACCGCATTACCACAATGCATGATTTTGGTTACGTTGCTTTGAACATGAAATACGTCAACCCTGAAGATTCAGGCACTTATACCTGCCGAGCTGTGAATGATCTTGGAGAAGCGGTCACTTCAGCAACTCTTTTCGTTCAATGTGAGTATTTGGGGAAATCGGAACACTGGCATACTGCATGGCTTCATACTCGCTTTTACCAATTCAAATTATCTTGCGTTAGGCAGTTATCATTAGTATTTCAATGTACTACTCAAGTTTGGCTTCGTAGAAGTTGTTGTTATATTTGAGTGTGCAGAAGAAAAATTCAACAAAAAATATTCACTGCACAACTCCCATCAAATAAGATACAGTGCCGCATACAGGGCCTCAGGGCCACTCAAAATGTCACTCAGTTATATGCTGTACTGAAATATACGTTCAGTTGATTCGTAATAAATACTCTTAAATATAACATGGATATCTTACAGATAGATGAATTTCTAAATTAGAGCACATTTTGAATAGAATTTGCCATCTCTAACACAACATCACGTGATTGAATAGCAAATTCATCCATAAAAACCGCGCGTAACACGAGATTTTCATGGAATTAGAGAAATACAAAATAATAATTCAACAACTTTCAAATTCCTAACCAATGAATAGAATATGAAGTCTACTATACCAGGGTACCCAAGCATTAATGGGAGCTGGAGTTTGCCGAACGAGCGCCCTTGCGTCAGAGGGCACTGATGTTCTCACTAACACAAATATGGTTTAGTATCCCTGTGTGCACACGGATACTAAATCATATTTGTGTTAGTGAGAACATCAGTGCCCTCTGACGCAAGGGCGCTCGTTCAGCAAATTCAAGCTCCCTATAATGCTTGGGTACCCTGCACTATACGTTGAACATGAATATGAACATGTATACATACACACATCCAAACATTGACAACCTCTTGTACCCACACAGCCAAAGCCGCACTTCAACTTGAGTCTCAACACGAGAGCGCTCTATCCAAGATTCAAGTACTGGAGGACACAAGCAAATATCAACGTAGGGAAGAAGAAGAAATCATAGTGAAGGAAAGACCATCCTTCATAGTACAACTGAACGGACCGACAAAATTGGTCGAGGGGCAAAGCGCACACTATGAGTGCCGTATAGAACCCTATCCAGACCCAAATATGAAAGTGGAATGGTTCCATAATGGGAAACCACTTTCCACTGGTCACAGGTACAGAACGACCTGTGACTTTGGTTTCGCGGCCCTTGACATTCTGACCGTCTACTCAGAAGATTCGGGCACCTACACTTGTCAGGCCACCAATAATCTCGGCTCGGCCCAGAGCTCGATTAACCTTGATGTTAAATGTGAGTAGTAGTTTGATAGTTGATTCCTTTTAGCTTCCTTTATTTTTGCTTCTCTTTCACATTTGTGGAAATCAATCACAATTGTATACAGTAAATCAAATTTTAACGAGTGTTTTCTTTGGACTGATATGAAATCAATAACAAGATATAATGTACCAATTTCGATATATGAGCATGAACATATGGAAATTCATATTAACATTCAAGCATCATAATCAGCCCAACGAAACACATTTGTTCGTCTTTGTCGAGAAAATCAACGATAATACATTTATTTAATTTCTGCTTACATGATGCCACATTGACAATGTTCATGATTGTTCAAGCGAAACACATTGACGAGCCTCCTGTTTTGTTGTGCTTGTAGTTTTCAACGCTTATAAGTATCATATAATATACAGTATCAAGTAAGGATAACCCTCCTCTAATTGCATATTATTTTCATTGTTATTGTCGTTGGTGTTGTTAACGTTGCGTAACCACTCATAAGATAATTCAATCTCATCCTTGTTGATGATTGAAGAATAAGAATTAGTTCGATTTCTACAAGTCGTTGTATTCCAGCTCGCGCTTCTATCATTCACGAAACACAACACGAAGGAGCACTCAAGAAGATACAGTATCTCGAAGATGATTCGAGGTACAGACGTGCCGAGGAGGACGAAGGAATAATCGCTGAGAAACCTAAATTCGGACGTCCACTGAAGAATATCGAGCATCTTCCTGAAGGTAAGAGCGCTCATTTGGAAGCCACGTTGACCCCCGTCAACGATCCCACTATGGTCGTGGAGTGGTTCAGAGATGGAAGACCTATCCCTCAAGGACACAAGTTCAAAACAACTTACGATTTTGGTTATGTTGCTCTGGATATACTCTATGCATATCCAGAAGATTCTGGCACTTACATGTGCAAAGCGAGAAACGCTGTTGGTGAAGCTGTTACTACCTGTGTTATTAGCGTAGATTGTAAGTAAAATGCTGAACACTTGAATTAGTGGAGTTTCAAGAGTTGAATTTGTAATTCGATGATTTATTTTTCTACAGCCAAACAAGGCCTATATCTCGATACTTTGGATGCTCAAAGATTACAGAAAATCCGAGAACTTGAAACGGTAGAAGTGAAACAAGAGGTAGAGAAAGAGGTTGTGCATCAAAAGCCTGTCTTCTTGACTCCTCTCAACAATCTGGACCATTTGAAGGAAGGGGAACACGCGCATTTGGAGTGCCGCGTAGAACCCATCAACGATCCTAATCTGAAGATTGAATGGTAACTATTCGAGCATTCGAGTATTTCATTTGTAGCCATGGGTGAAGCATATATGAGTGCGATCTATACGTGCTTGGGCTCATTATATAATATTACCGATACTTTTTATGCTTCATCGATTGCACCTTTTATGCTTTTTTTTCAACATCCAAGGTTCGTGAATGGAGTCGCTGTGAGAACTGGACATCGCTTCCGCAAAACACATGATTTTGGATACGTGGCTTTGGATATATTATATACATATCCCGAAGATGCTGGTACTTACATGTGCAAAGCTACCAATTTGGCTGGAGAGGCTGTTAATACCTGTACTATCAGAGTTGGTTGTAAGTATCCACAAAATGAGGTCGATTTGAATTTTCCAGAACAATTCATTGAATGTTCAGATTATGTGAAATAGTAGCATGGGATTAGAAAAAGAAGAGTTGAATTCGTTCAATGAATGATACCGTGATCGGTAATAGAGTGCAAATAATTGAAACTCACATATTTGATTCTTTGAACAGCGCGCCGAAGCATCCTTTTGGATACGCAACATCCTGACGGTCTTGAGAAGATCAGAGAATTAGAAGCTCAAGGTCATCCAGCCAGATTAGAAGTTGAAGAGCCTCCAGTGACCCCACCAAGATTCATCACAGAATTGAGAGTAAGTGGGAAATGATACCAACTTAACGATTCACATGATAATATGAATATAATTTTAGGGAACAACCGAAGTGTACGAGGGTCAAACAGCTCATTTCGAATGCCAAGTAGAACCTCTACACGATGCCAACTTGAGAATAGAATTCTATCACAACAACAAACCTTTACCATCAGCAGCCCGTTTCCACGTGACCTTCGATTTCGGATACGTCGCGTTGGATATTGGACACACTGTTCCAGAAGATGCAGGTCAATATTCAGTGCGTGCGATCAACGCACTTGGTCAATGCGTCTCTTCCATCGAACTCAAAGTTATTCCACGGGATAACATCATTTTGGACTCTCAACGACCCGAAGGAATGGATAAAATCCGTGAACTCGAAGCTCAACAACCATGGAAGAGACCTGAAATTCCAGAACCTCAGACCAGACAGCGACCAGTATTTACTCAACCATTACAAAACATTGATGCCATCGCGGAAGGTCATACAGCTCACTTCGAATGTCGTCTCATACCAGTTGGCGACCCAACATTGAAGGTAGAATGGTTCAGGAATGAGTTGCCACTCGAAACAAGTAAGAATAATTCAAAATTATGTTATGTAAGTACAAAAGATTTTCCGTAAAGTGATAATAATCACATAATTTATTGATTTCAGGTTCTCGAATCACCAAAGTGCACGACTTTGGTTATGTATCTTTGGATATAGCTCATGTCCGGGAAGAAGATGAAGGCGTCTACATGTGCCGTGCTTCGAATCCTCTAGGAGAAGCAGTGACAACCGCGTCGATGAAAGTGAAGAGTACGTATGAAGGAAGATTTTGGAGTCTTTCTGAAAATAACCTAATTGTATTATCGTGCAGGTAAAGCTAGTATACAGTTCGACACTCAACATCCTGAAGCTCAACGCAGAATTGCACAATTGGAAGCTGATAAAGGTCCTAGCCGACCCGAAGAACCAGAAAAAGTTTTCGACAAACCTATCTTTACGCAACTCCTCACTGGCCCGACTGAACTTTGGGAAGGTCAAATGGCAAGATATGAATGTCGAGTAGTACCTGTTGGTGACGCTAGTTTAAGATTTGAATGGTACATCAATGGAGTAGAACTGAAGATGGGTAAGATATAATCATGTCATCATGAACTGACAATTATTTGATTTTGCTTATTGATTTTTGAATTTCAGGATCTCGTTTCCATGTTAGTCATGATTTCGGTTACGTGACATTGGATATTTTGAAAGTAATTCCAGAAGATTCAGGAGTGTACTCGTGTAAAGCGATCAACAAAGCAGGAGAAGCTGTATCCTCTATTTCTCTTAAAGTGAAAGCGCGCTCTGCTATCGATGCGCAAAG
Source organism: Gonatopus flavifemur (assembly GCA_018340375.1). Classification (NCBI taxonomy): domain Eukaryota; kingdom Metazoa; phylum Arthropoda; class Insecta; order Hymenoptera; family Dryinidae; genus Gonatopus; species Gonatopus flavifemur. The sequence goes on along the minus strand of JAFFJZ010000003.1, from coordinate 40,699,407 downwards.
TATACAACCAGACGCATGGCAGAAAATACAACTGAAAGAGGCTGAGATGAACAAAGTCCCTGAAATGTTCGTCGATACTACACCACAACAGGCTCCAGTTTTCACAAAACACCTGGAAAGCTATGACAAACTAGTAGAAGGTCAACACGTTTATTTGGAAGCTCAGGTTGAACCCAGAGCAGATCCCAACCTTCGAGTAGAATGGTTCAAAAACGGCGTATCTCTCCAAACTGGTACAAGATTGCGTAGTACTTTCGATTTTGGATTAGTGACGTTGTCCATCAATGGTCTCAGACCTGACGATTCGGCTATTTACACTTGCAAAGCCACGAATCTTCTCGGTGAAGCTGTGTCAACTTGTACCTTGAAGATCGTCGATAGACATTGGTTACTCGGAGACACTCTTCACCCAGACGCTTTACCGAAAATCGATAAATTAGAACAACCTCAAGTTACGAGTACGGAACAATCAGAACCAACTTACGAAGAGCCTGTATTCATAACCCATTTGAATAACGTAGAATGCGTAGAGGGTGACAATGCTCACTTTGAATGTAATGTAGAACCATCGAAGGATCCAACAATGAAAATCGAGTGGTTCATCAACGGCAAACCACTCCCAACAGGCGCCAGATTCAAATCTACTTATGATTTTGGATACGTCGCTTTAGATTTAACTCACGTGTATGAAGAAGATTCCGGAATAATAACAGTCAAAGCAACAAATTCCAAAGGAACGGCTCAAACTTCTGGTACACTAAAATGCACCAGCAAACAAAACATCTATTTGCAAACTCAACATCCACAGGGTCAAGCTGGTTTAGAAAAAGTCAAAGAAGTAGACGATGCGTATGCCTCTCGATTACAAAGACCAGATGCTGGTCCAGAACAGGAATATCCTAAACCAATTTGGACTGTGCCTCTTCAACCTGAATTCAAATTGGGAGAAGCTGAGCCGCTCCATCTTGAAGGACAAGTCGAACCTAAGGACGATCCTAATTTGAAAATCGAATGGTATTTCAACGGTAAAGTTTTGGAACATGGAGCGAGATTCAAAATGACTAGTGACTTTGGTTTTGTCACTTTAGATTTAACAGACGTTTATGATCGGGATTCTGGAATTTACACTTGCAAAGCGTACAACAAAGCTGGAGAAGCTTTTACTTCTACCACGATTTATTGTTCAACCAAAGAGAATATCATTGAAAGATCTCAGCATCCTAAGGGTAAAGAAGGTTTGGAAGCTATACAAGATCTGGAAGAATCCCTCAAGAAACCGGAAGGTGCTTTACCGGAGGGTGAAGAAGGACATCCACCTGTGTTCACATCGCAATTCGAGAACTTAACGAACCTCTCTGAAGGAGAAATCGCTCACTTCGAGGCATCTCTGACGCCAACTGGGGATCAAACAATGGTAGTGGAATGGTTCTATAATGGCAAACCCTTAGAGGCGAGCCATCGTACAAGAACCGTATACGCTTTCGGTATGGTGGTTCTTGAAGTTCTTGGAACCAAAATCGAAGATTCCGGTACCTATTCTTGCAGAGCTACCAATAAATGGGGTAGAGCTGAGATTAGCGTGGAATTGGAATGTGTGGATAAATCTAAGGGACAAAAGCCCAAATTCACTACACAAATTCAATCTTTGGAAGGTTTGAAGGATGGACAATCGGCCCACTTCGAGTGTACATTAATACCTGTTGGAGATCCTCACATGAAGGTCGAATGGTTCCATAATGGAAAGCCTTTGAGACATTCTTCACGTTTCAAAATGGTTTCTGATTTCGGATTCGTCGTAATGGACATCGCGGGAGTGATGTCTCACGACACTGGAGAATACGTCTGCAAAGCGAGTAATAAATACGGCGAGGATTATACCAAAGCCACTTTGAGATGCTTTGGTAAGAGTGGAGTATATCTGGACTCCCTGCAACCGGATTCTCTTGCTAGAATCCGCGAACTCGAGAGTTTCAGTGGTGAACAACCAACCACGCCAACAACTCCTGTCGCTGAACCACCTAAATTCATCACTCAAATATCTGATATTACAAAACTAGTGGAAGGTCAATCAGCTCACTTTGAAGCTAGACTCACTCCCGTTACCGATCCTGACCTCAAAGTCGAATGGTATTATAATGGCAAAAAATTACCTCACGGTCATCGGTATAGAACTTTCCACGATTTCGGTATCGTCATTCTCGACATACTCTACTGTTATGAAGAAAATTCTGGAGTTTACGAGTGTAGAGCTGTGAACAAGTATGGCGAAGATTCCACCAAAGCGACTCTGAAATGCGTATCAAAATCGAGCTTGATTTTGGATTCGCAACTTCCAAAGGGAATGGAAGGCGGTTTGGAGAAAATTCAAACTTTGGAAGACTCGATGGTACGTTCGAAGGATGAGAAAATTGTCGAGGAAAAAGGAAAGGCTCCAGTGTTCACAGTTCCTTTGAGCAACATCGATGATCTACGCGAAGGAGAGAGTGCTCATTTCGAAGCTCGGCTGACACCCACTGATGATCCTAAATTGAAAGTAGAATGGTTCTGGAATGGCAAACCTCTACGTACTGGTACGAGATTCCGTACCTTCTGCGATTTTGGTTTTGTGATTTTAGAAATCTCGCCTATATATCCAGAAGATTCTGGGGAGTACAGTTGCAGAGCATCGAACGATTACGGTGAAGCGGTCACCACGTGTACCATGAAGTGTACTGGAAAACGAAGTATCATCTTGGAATCTCAATTACCGAAAGGAATGGAGGGCACTATAGATAAAATCGCTGAATTGGAAGGTCTTGGTACCGAACCAGGCGCGTTGACTCCCGACGATGACACTGGAAGACCACCAGAATTCATTACCACGCCATCCGATTTGACTCTGACAGAGAATTCTCTTGCTCATTTCGAGTGCAGATTAGTGCCGATAAACGATTCCAGTATGCGGGTTGAGTGGTTCCATAATGGAAAATCCTTATGGGCTGGTTCCAGGATAAAAACCATTCACGATTTCGGATTCGTCATTCTTGAGGTAGCAAATTGTTATGCGCGTGATTCTGGTTTATATACTTGTAAGGCAACTAATCGTCATGGTGAAGCTACCGTTTCCTGCAAACTCCAAGTTCGTGGTCGTCAAGGTATTATTCTCGAACCTCAACTCCCCAGTAACTTCAAAACCGGTACGGAAAGTATTCAGAAACTCGAAGAATCTTTGTATAAGAGAGATGAGATCCTTTCTGAAGAGGAAAAACCTAATCCTCCAAGATTCGTTGTCGAACTCAAAGATATTGAAGTCGAAGAGGGCAGTCCTAGTCATTTCGATTGTAAATTGGAACCTGTTGGAGACCCGACGATGCGTGTTGATTGGTTCCATAACGGCAGACCATTTGCCACCGGTTCCCGTGTGCATCAAATTAATGACTTTGGGTTTATATCGTTGGACATGTCGTATACTTACGCGAGAGATAGTGGTGAATACGTTTGCAGAGCTACCAACAAATGGGGTAGTGCTACCACAAAAGCTACCATCACTTGTAAATGTGAGTGAATGCCTGAACTATGAATATTCTTTGAAGTGGGTGAATGTTGTACTCACGTGATTTCTTTTCTTTTCCAGCTAAAAAGACCATAGATTTTGAATCGCAGTTGCCATCAGGCATGAGCGGTGAAAAATTGAAAGAATTAGAACGAGGGCCAGTCTCCGTGCCTCCTGTACCGGAGAAACCAAGACAACCTCCACACTTCATAACCCAAATACAATCAGCTACGATTGACGAATCTGAACCTGTTAGATTTGAATGTAGAGTTGAACCGAAGGATGATCCCAACCTGCGTATCGAGTGGTATAGAAATGGTAAATTGATACCAGCAGGACATAGATACAAAACCATGTACGACATGGGATTCGTCTGCATGGATATCCTTTACGTATATCCCGAAGATTCAGGAGAATATATTTGCAAAGCCATCAACGATCTCGGAGAAGATACTACGAAAGCATCGATTTCATGCAAGAGTAATTATTCCCTTCATGAATAAAATGATCTATTTCTGACTATTTATTCTACAATTTTCATGTTTATAAATGGAAAACATCATTTTCAGAACTACCAAGCATCATCTTACAAAACCAAGTACCCAAGGGCATGAAAAAATCTGAGGCTTTGATGCAGATGGAGGCTACCATCAAGAAATACACTTCTGAAGTCCACTTGACGGAAGACGACCTTTATGACGCAGATAAGAAACAACCACCTCGTTTCGTCACCCAGATACAAGACCAAACGGAACTAGTTGAAATGAATACTACCAAATTTGAGTGTCAATTGGCCCCAGTGGGTGATCCTAATATGAAAGTCGAATGGTTCTTCAATGGAAAACCATTGCCTCATAAGAATAGATTCACACCGATCTATGATTTTGGTTACGTTGCGATGAACTTTGGATGGGTGTACCCTGAGGACAGCGGGGAATATCTCTGTAGAGCCACGAATCTTTATGGAATGGATGAAACTAGAGCTGTGATCAAAACAGCTGGTAAGCCCGGTATCATTTATGAATCGCAATTACCGAAGGGTATGAAGAGTATCGAGAAAATCAGAGAAATGGAAGCTGCATGGCAAATGTAAGTAATAATGTTCAATGACATTAGAATTCTTTATTGGATTGTGATAATAACGCTTATATGGTTGCAGTGTTCCTGAAGAGGAAGGTGAAGTGGAAAAAGTACGTTCACCTCCAGTCTTTGTGAGTAAACCAGAACCAGTGACGGTTGAGGAAGGTGATTGTTCTAGATTCTGTTGTCGAGTAACCGGTTATCCAAGACCTCGTGTGATGTGGATGATCAATGGACATACAGTAGTCAATGTAAGTATCGTTATTCACTTATCATAAAGTTCAACACGCTCCTGAGATTGATAATTCTTGATATATCTTCAGGGATCACGTTACAAACTAACTTACGATGGTATGTACCACTTGGACATCCCAAAAACAAGACAATACGACCACGGTAAAGTAGAGGTCATAGCAAGAAGCTCTGTTGGAGAAGCTCGAACGGAGACTACGTTAACTGTGAAACCACGTAGTGATGACTATCGTGGTGTTCTGAAGAACTCTCCAAGACGTAAGTTTTTACTGGAAACCACACTTCTCTACGAAAATCAATCCATGCATCATTCGTTCTGTTATTCTTATAATTCAAATTTCTTTGAATTTCGTGTATCAATAAATCACAATTCAATATGAAGGCAGAAGATTTATTACGAATCAATAATAAGATCCAACAAATGGAAGATGCATGGATTGAAATTCAAATACCAAACGAACTTTTATCATTCGAAACCACATCGGCACAAATATATTACACGAGAAAAGGAAAATCTCATAATTCCTGCAGTAAAGATCAACACAAACCAACTATGGTTGGAGATCAATAAACAATGAAAATACAGTACATGTATAATACAGTACAGTGTAACGATACGACACATACAATTTATTCGAGCACAAAATGAACACTCGAGACCAAGCAATTCTCTTCCCATTTCCTCGATCCTCCTTGCAAACCAAAGCATAAAAAAGATCAGCCAAATATCCTTATCCTCAAGCACTCCAAGCAGCTTCTTCTTCTTCTTCTTGCTCTTCTTCCGCGGGCGCCAGAATTCGGTGGAAATATTCCAACATAATAGCTTAAGCCAACCGCGAAGGAAACATTCGCCATCAGGTATGAAAGAATATCTATCAAATAGGATGCTAGCTGATTGAATTGTATCACATCACAGTTGTGTTCACTATTTCTCTCACATTCAAGTGATAACTGACCCACTTCGTTTTATTAGAACGAAAATATTGAACACCACAATTTGAAAAGTACTTTCAACGCGGAGAGAATCTCACTTTATCTTGCATTTGTTGGAGATTGTCAACAAAATTGAAGGTGAATGACGGTTCTCTCCAAAGAACGAATTAATTCTCTTAATTGTTATAATGCACGATTTAAATGGTGACCAATTGTATTGCTCTGAAGGACATCAATATTCACAGAATTGAAGTCTTAATTTTGAAAATATGGTTCATAATCCAATCCTTCAGCGCAAGATCTTTCGTTTTTGATAAGCTCTAATTCCTACTGTCAAGTGATTAATCAGCAATATTACTCCCTCACCACCCTATCCTTCAATATTTTGTGCAACGAAACTTTGAATGTCAGTTCAAACGATTGTTGAGTATCAAAGCATGTTTATATTGTAGTTTTGAATGATGTACTTTGTGCTTGTTCGCACAATATTGAAATTCTCCAGTCTCGAAATCTTCCTTAATGACGAAGGAGACCTTAATCGAGCAAGGTCGGTATGACGGTTAAAGATGTTCAAAAATTGTGATTAAATCAAAAGATATGTCTGTATCGAATTTATTGATATTCTCTGTCTTAACCATGTGCTCTAACTCAATGTACTTGATTATAAATATTATTTTTCCTATGTGGTAAGCATAAACGTGAATATATATGTGCAAATATGTCATGCAGGAGTCGTCGATATGTGTTGCATCGTGAATGAAGTACTGTGTCGTATTTCTCGTGGTTCTCGATGAATTTTTTCAATAAATCGTCACTATATTTTCTCGATAAAATATCTCAAATCTTCCATTATATGCCACAAAGATTACAAATAGTCAATTTAATTGTTGATAAATAAAAATATATGTTGAACTATTTTTAATTTTTGATCGTTCATTCAGTCTTTATGTAATTGACTGAATTGTTTCATCATCTCATCAAGAATTTTCGTCATATTAGAAGTTGTCATTTGAAAAGACAAAAGCAAGGCTTAACTCGCCTTTTTCTTAGCCTGGTACGATTATGGCCTGACCCAGTACCAGTCGGAGCGACAGAATACAGAACTAGAACGTGTCTTCGATGAACGTCATCAAAACCAAAGCGTACCGATAGTCTCCGATCATCTTGGACAGAAAGTGTTCAAAGAACCGGAAACCGAATGGCAGAAATCTGTGAAGAGTAAGAAAAATGAGGATTATTATAGCAAACTCATGACTCTGGAAGAAGAACAAATCCTGAAGGAGAGTAGATTGAGAGAAACTTCTCATCAATTCGCGATTCCCGGAGACAAGGTGGTAGCTAATTCTTTAGCTAAAGGAATGGCGCAGAAGTATCAAGAAAACTTGTAAGTATTTTTTGTTCTAATGATACGTATCGTACCATGGTTCACGTTTTAATTTTGTTAATCAGGGAACAACAACCACAAGAACCAGCTCAACCTCCTCCGAAATACGTGAAAAAACCCTACGTCACGGAAGTGGACATCGACAGCGAACGTTTGAAAGGTCCCGCGAAGCATCCACCCGAACCATCCGAATCCACAGTTCACGGACGCGAAGTACACGTGGCCAAACAAAAGCAAGTACAAAAAGAAGTTCAAGGAGATACGGAAATTACGAGAAAAATCACCGCTACTGAGACTACCGAGGTAGAACATAAAGCGAAAACCCAAGAACGCGTAGTCCAAGGTTCAGCAAAACCAGCCAAACCTCCAGTCTTCACGAAGAAGATTCAACCTTGTCGAGCTTTCGAACAAGAACAAGCGAGATTTGAAGTCGAGTTCGATGGTGACCCACTTCCGACAATCAAATGGTACCGCGAAGATTTTCCAATTCAGAATTCCCCGGATTTGCAAATCTACACTTTCAGTACGAAATCAGTGTTGATAATCAGACAAGTCTTTATGGAAGACTCTGCTGTGTTTTCGGTAATTGCTGAGAATCGAGGAGGCAAAGCCAAGTGCAGTGCTAATTTGGTTGTCGAAGAGCGAAGAAGACAACCTGGTAGAGGAGGCATTGTGCCACCTAGTTTTCTATCTACTATTCAAAACACTTCGGTCAATACTGGGCAACTGGCGAGATTCGATGCTAAAGTCAGCGGCACTAAACCTCTGGACGTCTATTGGTTGAAGGTATAACTCCTTTAATTTTTCTCAATAAATTCGAGTTTGTTTTTTAAATAGAACTATATGAAAAAATTATTCTGTTACAGAATGGTAAGAAGATCATGCCGGACATCCATTACAAAACCCTAGAAGAGGATAACACGTACACTCTGCTGATTTTGGAATCAATGCCGGAAGATGCTGGAAAATATGAATGCGTTGCCCTCAATAGTGGCGGAGAAGCACGATGTGATGCTGAATGTACGGTACGAGGTCCTCAATCTCCCACGAAAACTAGTAAACCTTCGACGCCTGGAGTGGAGAAAGCTCCTACGGTTTTAGAACCGTTGAAAGATCAAACTATCAAAGAGGGAGCTTCTGTTGCATTCGCTTGTAAAATCACAGGAAAACCTGTGCCTACTATTCAATGGAAAAAGGGTGATAAGGTACGTAACGTGATAAGAGATAGGGATATTGAAAATTAGATTCTTGAAGACGGTGGATTTCGAAATTCTATTTTTTTCAGGTCATCAAACCATCCAAATATTTCCAAATGCAAAAAGATGGGGATCTATGTACCCTCAGAATATCAGAGGCATTCCCTGAGGACGAAGGAGTTTACAAGTGTGTTGCGAAGAATCCTGCCGGGGATGTCACTACTTCTGCGAATCTCAGAGTTTTGGGTGAGATTATCAATAGCATACTGTGATCTTTTATTGGAATATTTGAGTTTTGATTATCGGATTAACGAGTGACATGCGTTTTTGTTCTACTTAGCACCTGACGCGGCTGAAGTTTTGCCTAAATTGACGCCTCTTAAAGATCAAATAGTCAACGAAGGTCAACCCGCACAGTTCAAAACTCAAGTGACTCCAGCGAAACCTAAACCAACTATCCAGTGGTATCGAGAAGGGGCTTTGATACCACAATCACCTGATTTCCAGGTAATTTCAGTCAGAACTTGATAGATTAATAACTAAGTTCACAATTACAAAACATGGTTGGAATTACAATCACACAAATATAGTTAAGATATAGTTGGAATATAGTTGAAATAAACTTGGCACATCCACATTCCAGTTGCTCTGCTATATTCGCTTGTCACGTTTGAAGCAAAAGGCGGAATGAACATTTTGTTGGCACACAATTGTGTGAACTCCTTAAAGAGTTAAAGAAAATTCAGTCAAATTTATTTGAAAATTCAAAAGAAATTGACTATGAAAAATTACAGCCACGTTTTCTGAATTTCCAGGAGGAATTTTTTCTTACAATGTTGGAAGAGGAACAAAAATGGCAATGTGATTGTGGGTTTTAGAATGCGCCATAAGTTTTGAATTTTCGGACGGATTCACTTTCGAGGCGCTTGTCTCTATCTAGTCTATCACCCTAGTAGAAATGCTCTAGTGATTTACAAGTTTTGTAACGCTCAACTCGCCAAAAACTAGACGCTCGCAAGTGCCTCGTAGGGGTTTTGGTAAGTTACTTGCAAGTGTCTAGTATCTGGCTAGTTAAGCGTTACAAAACTCGTCAATAACTAGAGCATTTCTACTTAGGCACGCGTCTGGTCAATTCACTCTCGGGTTTATGGAAGGTTAATTTTGAGGGGGAGTCCTGAATTAGAGTGGTGCCAAAACAGTACTTTTTCCGTGGATTTTTAAGCAAAGAAAAATAAATGAATCCATTGAACTTTGAAGAGTTCGTGGTGTATTTTTGTGTATATTTCGAGTATATGGGATAAAACTTCTGTTTTTGGCTGCTGCGATCCAATTCAATCGGATTCCAATCAGCAGGAAAAATTGGGCTCGTAATTTTTGACTGGAACAAAGAACTGAAAAAATTCTCATTTGTTATATATTTTGCTTCTGTGTAAATAAAAAAGAACACAGAAAAAATCATGGAATTATCACTTTTCTAAGGTTTAAACAGAAGGCTGTGTATTTTTTATCAAAAACAAACAATACAAGTTGCTACACTGCCCGAAATTTCCATAAAGCCACTGGAGTTTTCGATGAAATCTTATAATTATTCCACAGTATCTACAAGGTGTTGAATAATAATATTGTAGAATTGACAAAAGAAGTTATGAACATAATCAGAGTCAGAAGTATTATGTACTATGACAAACAATTAAGAGCGAAATTTCCATGAAGCCATATGTGATTCATAAATACACAAGATGAAGGATCGCATAATTTTCCTTCTATTCCTAAACTGATACTTGGTATAATTCCCATTATTCCTGATAACGTCGAATATGCGGCGAGGCATTGATGAAATCAAACCATGGAGAGCTTCTTCTCCTATCGATGCCCATGCTTCGTTCACCGCTGTCCATAATTCTGTAACAGAGTTGTACTACTTGCAATTGCCATATACTTTTCTCGCAATTATTCCCCACAGGTTTTCTATTGGGTTCAAATCCGGTGAGCAAGCTGGCCATGTCAAAACCTTTATTTATTCATCGTTTAACCGCTGCTTCGTCTGTTTTGATGCATGACCTGCGGCGTTATCATGCTGAAAAATGAAATTATCATTTCCGATTTCTTCTGTAAATGGGATTAAAACCATCTCCAGCAGTTCCGTATATCGTGCCGAATTCATTTTGTGATCTATTCGACAGATTGGTGATTTTTTATTGGCAGTGAATGCAGCCCAAATCATCAATGAACCACCCCCAAAGTTACGACTCATTGCAATGCTGTTTTTTTCCTCAAATCATGCCAGTAGTATTTATAACCATCTGGACCATCTGAGTTGAATTTTTTCTCGTCAGAGAAAATTACATTTTCCCCTCCTTGATTCCAGCACATATGTTTTTGGGCAAATCCGAGGCGAGCTTGTTTATGTCGTTCTTTGAGTGCTGGTTTTTGTAGCATTTTTCTCCATTTAAATCGTCCAGAATTTTTCAAAACTTGCTGCACGCGCCTCGTTGTCACTGGCAGCTGTAGTTCAGTATGAAGTTGCGATGGACTTTTCGTCTCTTTCGCTGCAGCCCTCATCAATAATGAAAATTGTCTCTTTGTCGATTCTTTATTTCCACCCGTGGGGTGCTTTTTGCCATATCCTCCGCCTAAACGTATGTAATTATCTACTACAGCACGTGACCTATTGATTTTCTTCGCAATTGTTCGATTAGAACATCCCATATCTTTGTACGCATCAATGGAAGCCTTTTCTTTACCCGGGAAAAAATCATCAGATCTAATCAGATCTGAGCAGATCTGAATCGTCAGATCTGGCCAGATCTAAATTTTGGTCAGATCTAAACAGATCTGAGTAGATCTGAATAGATCTAAGTAGATCTGGATAGATCTAACTGGATCTAAACAGATCTGACTAGATCTAGATGGTTTATGGTAAATATTGTTAGATCTGATCAGATCTAAACAGTTCTACATAAACACGGAGAAAAAAGATATAAGAATTTTTGCTATTTTTCATGCTAAACCTGAAACGGAAAGGTTTGTAAAATTATTTTTTACATGAAAATATGGAGGATTATGAATTGATAGCCAAATTTTAGAAAGCGTATAGTAAAATTTGACTATTCATTCATAATCTTGACATCTGATAACGGTATGACAAAAGGTCTTGATTGTAAATCTGTATATATCGATAATTACATCTAACTGAATGTTGATTCCGCCACATCCAACTTATGAAATTTGATAATTGTTACCAAACGCTGATATATATATATATATATATATATATATATATAATTGAATACTTTTCTTAGTGTGAGTCTTCACCAAATCGCATCTGATCTGCTCAGATCTAATGAGATCTCATCAGATCTGAGCGGATTTGATCAGATATACCCGGGAAAAAATCATTAGATCTAATCGGATCTGATTAGATCTAATCAGATCTAGTCAGATCTGAACAGATCTCTTTATTGGATCAATCCTATTTGATTGGATTTTCCCTTATATCTGACCAGATCTGCTCAGATCTGATTGGATCTGTTCAGATCTGTTCAGATCTGCTTTTGCATAATATGAAATTCAATTCTCATCAGCATTAGACCTGGTGGATTCTCAGTAGATCTTCCCAGATCTCACTTGATCTGCTCAGATCTGATCAAATCTGATCGTAGATCTGATTAGATCTACCCAGATCTGATTGAATCTGCTCCTATATCTGATCAAATCCGCTCAGATCTCATTAGATCTGAGCAGATCAGATGCGATTTGGTGAAGACTTACACTAAGAAAAGTATTCAATTATATATATATTTACTCGGGAAAGAATCATCAGATCTAATCAGATCTGAGCAGATCTAAATCGTCAGATCTGACCAGATCTGAATTTTGGTCAGATCTAAACAGATCTGAGTAGATCTGAATAGATCTAAGTAGATCTGGATAGATCTAACTAGATCTAAACAGATCTTACTATATCTAGCGGTTGGTAACAATTATCAAATTTCATAAGTTGGATGTGGCGGAATCAACATTCAGTTAGATGTAATTATCGATATATACAGATTTACAATGAAGACCATTTGTCATACCGTTATCAGATGTCAAGATTATGAATGAATAGTCAAATTTTACTATACGCTTTCTAAAATTTGGCTATCAATTCATAATCCTCCATATTTTCATGTAAAAAATAATTTTACAAACCTTTCCGTTTCAGGTTTAGCATGAAAAATAGCAAAAATTCTTATATCTTTTTTCTCCGTGTTTATGTAGAACTGTTTAGATCTGATCAGATCTAACAATATTTACCATAAACCATCTAGATCTAGTAAGATCTGTTTAGATCCAGTTAGATCTATCCAGATCTATTTAGATCTATTCAGATCTACTCAGATCTGTTTAGATCTGACCAAAATTTAGATCTGGCCAGATCTGACGTTTCAGATCTGCTCAGATCTGATTAGATCTGATGATTTTTTCCCGGGTAGGAGCAGATTCAATCAGATCTGGGTAGATCTAATCAGATCTGGGTAGATCTAATCAGATCTACGATCAGATTTGATCAGATCTGAGCAGATCAAGTGAGATCTGGGAAGATCTACTGAGAATCCACCAGGTCTAATGCTGATGAGAATTGAATTTCATATTATGCAAAAGCAGATCTGGTCAGATATAAGGGAAAATCCAATCAAATATGATTGATCCAATAAAGAGATCTAGTCAGATCTAATCATGTATAGGGTTAGATCTAATCAGATCTGATTAACCCAAAAAAAAGATCTGTTCAGATCTGATGAGATCTGATCAGATCCGATTAGATCTAATGATTTTTTCCCGGGCACTCGTTAATAACTTTCCTCGTGGCATTCTAATAGAAATGTGGTCAATCATGAAATCTACAGAATTTTGATGAATTCAAATATCAATGTTATTATGCATACATACCTTCTGATGACAATTGAAATTCTCAAGAGGCGTTTGGCTGATTTTAGATACACGGAACGTTGACGCGAACTGAGTGGCTTTATACAAATTTCGCACTGCTGTTTCGTGTCTTTCACCATAAATGCAAACAAACTTGATACGCACGCATTTATGAAAGTATGTATACATACATTTTCATTCAGGAGTGAGTACTTGAAGTCATAGATCACTGAGGAGTGAGGAATTTTATATTCCCTTTTCAAAATATATCAAAATGAGAGTGGCTTTATAGAAATTTCGTGCAGTGTATAACAATTATTTCAAGTGGAAATTTTAACCAATTTTATTGGTTCAAATAGAAGAAATACTGAAAGAAAAAACTTTGGTCCGATTCAATAGGTCATTCAATTTTTTGTTATCACGTCCACTAATTCAAGAAGATTGTACTCATGAAAATGACAAAGAAATTTGCTGTAATTTATTATTCCACTTCTCGAAGAATATTACATATATTCTAAACACATACAAAAACTTGTCCCGAAGTTCAATGGGTCAATTTATTTTTGTCCCTTGTAAGAATCTCAAGTAAAAGCCAGTTTTGTAACTTTTCCTGACTCAGGACACTCTCCTTGATTGATTATTCGAAAAAACGTTCAGTCTGAATCAAAGAATGAATTGTTTGATCGAATAATTGAGAAATACAATGAACCGCAATCGAACGATTAATTCATTGATTGGGAATAATTATTTGTTTTATTCGATTGGTTGGTTACCGCGAAGCTCTGATGGGAACTTATTCACTTGAATGAATCTTTCAAAAGTGGAAACTTCGATTTTTATTCGCCGAAATGCTGTGAGAGCTATCATAAATATTGCCTTGAGAGAAGTTTATGGAACAGTTAGCTATTATACACTGAAAGAATTTCACTTAAAGAATTACTGTGCAGGGAAAAGTGAGAAGATTACTACATATTTTGAAAAATTCAAAGAAAATATTTATTCCAAGTGTTTACGGATTCATTCGATTTTAGAGGCTGTACAGTGATTTTTCGAAGAATTCCCACTTGTTCCATTGGTAGTTGAAATTCAAATGCGCGGGAAAAATTTTCTCTATACGGCTCCCTTGATATTTCTATTTCAAATATTTTGTATAGAGAATTGAGTCGTGTTATATTTTTGAATATTCTGAAAGAATGACATAGCGTGAGTGATATCAAACATTCACTTGATCTCCAAATGTTTTAGATAAATGAAATAAGCACGATAACGATGGTTCTCGGTTTATATTTTCCGTGATTTCTAAAAAGATATAGATTTTGAGCCTCTGGAGTGGAGTCGCGTCTTGTATTGATTGGTTGCCGGCGTTCTGCCATTATTGCAGCTGGCTTCTTCAGATCAGTATGAATTCACGTCCGATTCCGGAAACTCTCATAGTTGAAGCAGGCAGGTAGTCATGCGTGACCGAACGTTTAGTATTTCGCTCGGTCACTCACTATTTTCGTGGCAGAGGAAGGGGGTAAGGGTAGTTGCATAGGTTCTTTTTTATTAGTCATTTGTTTCACCACTGTACATTTTTCTCTCTTCAACTAACTATCGACTATGGGACCGCGAGGATGTAGTTTCACCGTTGATAGGTAGTAGGAGTGAAAAAAATTTAACACACAATGATAAAAACAAAAGAAAAATAAAAAACACACTTGAGGAACTACTCCTTTCCTCTCCGTATTACCGAGGTCACGGGTGATCGAACAAAGAATTCAAGTTTTTGACCTGCTCCAACCAGAACTGCCAGATGAACATTGCCGTGGAGGGGAATAGTATCTCCACCATCGTTCAGATACATACTCTCACCCCCACACGAAACACATACACACATGTAACCTATATACATGCGATGATATTGGGGGTATACTTCCCCTCAATGGCAATGCTCATCTGGCAGCTCTGGCTCCAACCATCAAAGTCTCCGGGATGGAATGCAGGTTCACACCAGGGAGCATGGACTTTGAATGCACAATTTCAGACTGATTTCAGCGCCACCGTACGAGCCACTATTGAAATTCTTCTAATAACTCATGTACACGGAAAAAAGAAAACAGCGATGGTTACTGTGAATCGTAGTTATTCATTGAAAAAAAATGAAAAATCAAATTCACGCCGTTCATTACTGCATCTCCCAGTAACCGTTAATGTCCAAGCAGCATTGACGAATTTCACTGCAGTACACATCACTGTGATCGCGCTAACCTCTATTATCCAAGCGTGTTTTCATTTGTTTTTCAACTGATTGCTGTTATGGACAGTAACCAGTGCTGTTTTCTTCTTTCCGTGTACCAACACAATTATGTGACCAATGTAAAAAATCTGGGAATTAGTATTCCTGCATAAATGTGAATTAGTTCAAGCAGTAGCTCGTACAGCGGCGCTATTGATATTTCTGGAAACTTTAGTACGAGAGTTGAAGCCCCCAGTTCACACTGCTTTGAGGAAGTCTTCTACAATGATGCCGAAACTTTGAGAACGAACTGTTACAAAACGCAGCCCTATCCAGAAACTTCAATTCTATATTAGAAAAACATGCTTTTGTTTAACAAAATCATTCTCTCCCTATGATCAAACTAGGGAATAGCATAGAGAGTAACTGAATGGTTATTTTTTTATAAGGCTAATTTGATATACTTGAATAGAAACATTTTGTTCCATAAATAACAAATCTGTTCTCCTTGCCATGATAGAATACAGGGAAAATTATGTATAAATCAATGATTTTTGGAACTTTTACTCTTGGAAATTCCTGGATGAACGGGATCGCGAAATTTGCATGCGGATTCAGATTCCCATCCAAGACCCACGTCGTCCTTGCTGGTCCTGCGTGGAACCCTTCAGGGTTTGTTGCAGGATTTCTCAGATCCCCGTTCGGGACCCCACTGGTCCTGTTGAGCGAAAACCCGAGGGGTCCAGCACCACAATCTGAGGGACCCTGCATGAGACTCTGGTGGAATCCGTGCAGGACCTGCAAAGACCACGCGGGTTCTGGGTACGAACCCAGATAGGGATCCCGGATAGGAATCCGAGTTCGCATGCGAATTTTCGATAAGGAACTTTCTCTGTAACAAATCCAATGTCTTCCTTGATGATTCAGAGATCCCAACCTCTCTTAGGGTGACAAGTTGTCCTACTAAATGTGAAAATATCGTTATACCAGCAAGAAATGGAAATTTTATTATCAATGAGTGAGTTTCTTGCTTCAAAAATCATGCTGAATTGAATGATCGACTCATGGGTTATGCGCGTGACTTCAGCCGCATTTATGCCCAGGTCGTCAAGGTTGGAGCCTAGAGCGGCATGTCTTAGGGGAGATTGAGGACACACAAGTGTCAAGCGATATTCGAGATATGTCCCTATGGAAAAAATCTAGATGTAACCATATCTAAACCAAGCATAATTTATGTGTGGGAATGGGTTCACAAAAACTTCACGCACTTAAATGACTTATTTGATAAAAGTGAGTCATTTGAGCATACATAGTTTTTGTGAGCCCATTTTCACACATAAATTATACCTGATTGAGATATGGTTATATCTAGTTTTCTTACATAGGGAAATAGAATTCTTTGGCTGATATGAATTGTCAAATTCGATTACCTTCCCTTCACTATTCGGTTGGAGGGTGAGCCACGGTACCTTATGTTGCAACCTTGGGCGGCACCTGCTTTAAATTCGGCCCTGCGCGTGAACCTTTCGTTTAGTGCACCTGAGATTAGGCAACTGCCGCTAATTGCGTTTGAGGGTTTTTTTGATTAAAAAAAAAAAGGAAGAAAGTTTGGAAACTACACGGAAAAAAATTTATATTATAGATTAATAGACACAGTATCGTACCCATGCGATATACTCGATTATGACGATAGGGGCTATAACTTTATATTTTCTCATCACTCCGCATATTGAATTCAAGAAGAGTTGTACACAGAGAAAAGTTTATATTAAAGATTACCATATTTTTATAGTACTCGTGGAATATACTTTATTATGAGGCTCAGAATTATATTTATTTTAAATTAAAACATATTTATCTTCATCCTCACGAGAGAGTATGGTGAATGCTCGTATACTTGTGGTTCATAGCGAAATAATCAAATATATCCCAAAAGTACAATATAAATATGCTAATATCTAATATAAAATTTTTACTGTGTAGTAATCTGTCGCCTACTCATGGTTCTGTCCGCTACAATAAAGTATATCCAACGGCTGCGATATAAATATATTAATTCTTACTACAAAATTGAAGGGTCGACGGTCTAAACCTGTTAACTGACATTTCAGAAATTTTACACGGCGAAGAAAAGTTGATCTAGATCTTTCAATTTTCATTCAAATGATCTGAAATTTGGAAGTATCATTCACCCTTGTAACCCGAAGAAAAAACTTTTCATAGACTAGGAAAATATCAGAAATTAAAGAAATGCCAACGTTTTTTCTTCGCCGTGTAAAATTTCTGGAATATCAGTTAACAGGTTTAGACCGTCGACCCTTCAATTGTCTGCGTGTGAAAAACCGTCCAGCGGGAAAGTTAACTTTCCCCCCTTAAGTTTTTTTAGTCTCGAGAATTTTTCACTTCTTCCAATCAGGAAAATCCTTAAACACGAATAGCAGCCGCTGCCTACTTTCAAGTGCACTACGCGAAAGGTCACGCGTATTATTTAATCCAGCCATTCAATTCTCATTTATGTGCAATCAAATTTTATTCTTCCTAATGATTTTTCTCGATTGAAAAACACATTTTTGTTCCAAAAAAATTCAGATATGCTTCTCCAGTCGGTGAAGGAAAGAAATTACTTCTGATAAATCGCAATATCAATATTTATTCATTTCATCCATTTATTTTTACAAAAACTGGAGCGAAGTTTCGAATTCACTGATTTTTCTAAGAACCTTGTCGTTTTATCCCCTTCTCACACATCAAGTAATAACCGGAACACATTTTTTTTGTTTCTTCCAGATGATTCACGAAGGTAACAACGCAGTCCTTCTCATAGCGACGACATACGAAGAAGATACCGGCACGTTTACCTGTCGTGCGACCAACTCCGCTGGCACTGTAGAAACTTCGGCGAAACTCATCGTCAAAAGTAAGAACTGAAAACTGAATATAACAAAGATAAAATTCCTCTAACACGTAAATGTCGTGATAGTGTGAACACCATTGATCCAAAACAGAAAATCGCTGACAAATACTCTTTATTCGTACACCTACTTGGAATGACCTCTCATAATAATTTCGGCATCATTGCAATCATCGTTCCCAGTACGTGTACAATAACTCAGCGATTCGTTACGACAATTAATCTTTGCTTTATATTTTATTCCCACATGTTTTCTCTCTACTTCACGAGAAAACTTGGAAATAACTCTTTCATCGATCTCAATTTTTGTTTTATTCTTTGCTCTCTCTCTCTCTCTCTCCCTCTCTCTCTCTCTCTCTCTGTTTCATCCCTAATCACAAATTTTTCGGGGAGTTTATACACACTAACTCGTCGTGTTTGAAATTAGACGAGCGAGTAAAACGAGCCTAATGGAATGTACAGAAACGAAGAAAGTCACGTTCCATTTCTTTTACGAAAATGAAATATGATTTTCCCCCTTATTTGTCGAATTGAAAGAAAAAAAAAAGAACAGAAAGAAGGTGGTGCTCCCAAAAATGGAATGAGAAAGAAAGAAAACAGTAAAACGAACATTTTTCGAGATACATATATTATACGTGAAATCTAAAATCGGTGCAATGAAAAGTGAGACGTGAAAAACAACGTATATATGTGTTCGATTTTACTGCAGCGGAAAGTTGTTGCTACTTATTCTTTTGCGAATGAACTAAATATTTTGAAGACTGTAAGGTGCTTTGAGAAATTCAAAGAAAATCTTATGAATTATGAGACAAAGAAACGAGCGATTTTTTATTGAACGATAAAATGTGAAGTTTGTTGAATGTATTCTGAAATATCACTCGTTTACTCGTTCATATAGTATCCCTTATGTTATACATATAATTATATTTATAGTTTAACAGTATAATATATACATAAATGAAGTGAAATATATTTTATCATATTGAGAATTATATTTAAATACATGTAACTATGGTACGTGAGTTAATAGTCATCACACGCATACACATAAATACATTCAGTTGCGTATTAATCTACGTGTTACTAATAAATTATTTATTATTGTAAAATAAAATGAGAAACAATAAAAAAATATCGTATATATACGAGAAGTCTTATTTGCCACTGACTGAATAACTATAACATTACGCGATCTAGCGATTCGATGATTCACAGAGGTACTGGGATTTGAGTAATAATGTGAAAATTAATGTTGCGTTCATTGTCAGGGATGTTAAATACCAGACGTATCTGCCGAGCGATAGGAATTCCAATGATTCGTGAGAAGGTTCGTTGAGAACTGACTCTCATTCCACAAAACAAAAAATTTTCCCACAATTTTTCAAAGATATTCGCCTCTCTGGAGGTTGGAAAGGTGAATTTGAATAATAGACGTTATTGCTCTCAACAAAACTGATAGAAACGTTTCATTCTTTATCCTACCAGGAATTTATAGGAATTTTGATATAAATTTCTAGTTTTTTTCTACTCACTTTTGGGAAAAGTAATAGCATAGACAGAATAATTCAAACAAATATAACCCAAGTAGAAATACTCTTGTTATTGACGAGTTTTGTAACGCTTAACTAGCCAAATACTAGACACTCGCAAGTACCTCACCAGAACCCTACGAGGCACTTGCAAGCGTCTAGTTTCTGGCTAGTTAAGCGTTACAAAACTCGTCAATTACTAGAGCATTTCTACTAGGGAATCCCTACTTCGTTTTCCAACCCTGGTTTTTATGTTTATGCGAGAAATAAAACCGAGATCAATGATTGTGAAATCATTTGTGATATTTATTGGAATATTGGTTGAAATCACTGTCATAATGAGGTTAACTTTGACATTGATAGATTCTATTGGAATACTAATAAACGCTAAGAGATATTCCAATTGTCTCATATTTCATAAAACGCATCAGTAAATCATACTCAAAGCGTCGTATATTATTCAGGTTGAATCTCTAATGAAATTGGCCATTTTCCTCACTTATAACGATGTTCAGTTCTTGAAGAAAAGTATGAAATTTTTTGCATTCCTTACTGACATTCGAATAACGTTAAAAACTTTCTATATCAATAACGCAATGTTCTGTACACAGAACAATATTCTTATACGTTCAACTAGTTGAAGTGGATTTTTGATCAAAATTACTTTGATGAAGTTATTTGAAATCATTGTATCGATCCAAACTAGAAGACAAAGTATGCAAAAAGTTGAATCATCCTTCTTATTGTACAATTCCTAGGATAATGAAAATCTTATGATTGAATTGTAAAAGGGTTTTCAGACAGAATCCTTTGCAACTGTATAGTGCCTAGAACTAAATTTTCCGAAGTAATCTTAGTCGAACGTACTGATACTAGTATTTACATGATCTCCTCAAGAGATCTTTTGGAATTAGGTAACCTCGATGTTCACTGATGAGTTGAAATTCTTTGATGTTAATACAACCACATTTGGAACTCATTTGATACCGTTACGTGGAGGAAAACGATTAACCTATACATAAAATTCCAACAGTTGTTACAAACACTTTCCTCGATCAATTTCCAACAATTCCAACATAAACTCTTGGATCTAAAAATATTACCCTTTGCTGGTTCAAATTTATCGCACATGCATGTTAAGAAAGATCAGGAAAAGAGGAAAAATAACAAAAAAAACACCTTCAACGCCCTTGTCGATGTAAATGGAATGAAAAAGTAAAAAAGAAAACGGGGCTGCAAACTTGCTTCGGCGTTTTATACTCAAGAACTATATAAAACTTCTTATAATACATTCCACGTGAATAAAGAATCAAACGCAACCACCTCCGGACTGTAAATTCTGATAAAAGAGGGAAAAAGTATTACAGTAAATACTTCTCATCTTTTTCTCTCTCAAGAGATTCAACTTTAGCGATGAAAAGCCAGAAAACATATTCTAAACGTGGTTCCCACTCACGAGTTTTCTTCATGCAGGAGCTGTAGCCGGTTCAAAACGAGATACAAACGCAGTGCCGTGTGCACAGTCGGCTAGGCCCTCTACTTAAGCTATTTCTGACATCGTGACGTGTATTACATTACGCAGCTATATTTGGCCCCGTTCGTGGGACTCCCCCGAAAGTGGTAATTTCACGTGGGGTTCCTCTCTTTTTCTCGTACACTCGAGTACTGAAAACAGTAAACGTATACACGACATGATACGTTTGATATTCAATTTTTAAACACTCTGTCTGGCAAATATTGTGCCAACAATCGGTTTGAATTTTCAGCACTCTTGTTTATATCAAATGAAACGTTCCAAAAATATTTTTTTTTAGAATTTCCACATCTGAGATCTTGAAATGATATCCAAAATATCCTTGACTGAAATTGTATTATTGACTTGTATTCGAATTATTCGATAAAACTCCATTTCTACTTCTCGAGGTCATCGAAAAGAAGGATTACAAACAATACCTTGGATTATTTTTCATTAATTTTATCTTGTTTTCCTTCAAATTTCAAAAAATACTCCTGTCTGGCTCTCTTACAGTGGGGGAATAAAATTTATTCGGAAGTTTGATATTCTTGATTCGAATACTGTCACTCTTAATTAGACGATCCTTAAATTGTTGTCTCTTAAGAATGATGTGCCAATTTTTGAATGAAGCTTTCCACGCTTTTGGCATTATTTTATGTGGTTAACGAAGGTATCATACACTCCTTTTATTTTCAATTAACTGAAAAATATAACAACATTGGTACAAAATGTGTATATTTGAAGATTGATGTTAGTTCGTTGGATACGCTACATTGATTATGTTAATTATTGGATACAGTTGATAAAGCGATAATCATATGCAGAGAGTTAATTAAGTCTCATTGATTCGGAGGATTGATCACAGCGGTTTAATATGCTTATCTCAACAGGATGGAGGATAATTTCCATAACACCATTAGTTTCAATTAAATATTCTCTATTCGATTAAAACAGCTCTACTTCCAGTATTCAATTACTCACTCATTTTATGTTCATGTACAATTAATTACAGTAGCCAATTACGGGTTTTTCTCGTTTGAATGTAATACCGAAAAGAATAAAATAAAAATATTAAAAGATTCTTTCTAATGTTTCGAAATTTCACACCTTCAACGATAAGAAATTTATAGAAATTAAAGATACAGATTCAAAGAATCCTTAAAATATTCTCTCACTCCTCTGGAATAATATAAATGGCGGGAACACCCAAAGTATCATGTGAAACCTGACTTGATTTCTTTCACAGCAAAGCGAGCATCCTTGTGATTAAACATGATATCTTCCTCTCCACCCTCTCCCCCTCAATTGTTTTTCCCTTCTCAATTGTGAAGGCATAAAGAATTCCTTCTCGTGTTTCAGAGCGCAATAACGTATATTTAAAACGTTCTGTGAACGGAACGACTATTCGAGTTCTTGTATTACCCACTCATAGTTTTTCTTCGCATAAAATCAACATTAAAAGGAGAGAAAACACTCTACCATTCTTTTCCTCTCCTTTTTCCTCTCGTATACTCTTGTAATAGCATCGTTCGAGTGAGAACCGTTGAATTACGGTGACCCAATGCTAAATTAGACCGTGAATGTGAGGTGCGGTGTTAATCTAAGTCATCGGCGTGATTAATCGCGATCAAGAGTTTTATACCCCACTTGTTGGCTCAAAGAGAGTGTTCAAACTCTCAATCTCTATTTTGATCATGGAATCATCTCTTCCTATTATGCATTACCATTGATAACTGAAAAAAAAATTGCAAGTTTTTTGTATCGGGAAACGACCTTGAAAACAAACAGCTAAAACAAAAATTTATTGCCAAGACGACGAGCATCTTCAGTGACACATCAGTGACATCTGCAGACGTGCAAGAGGAAACATACAATGATTCATCTGTGATGATTAAGTCTGGTTTCATCAACCCTGGGGGAGGTTGATATCTTAGCACGAGGCAAGCTGGACCACCAAGAGATGGCAGTGGAACGATTTATTTCGGCGGCAGCGGCGACAACAGCAGCAGCTGGTGAATCAGCAAGCCTGAAAATAGCATTGGGGAGGAAAAGACGCTTATAATCCGCTCAACTCGCGTGTCAGCGTACTTTTCTACAATACAACGTTTTACTTATATGAAATTCCATGCAATGATGTTGAAACTCACCGAATAAATGTATATTATATAATAAAAACTGATATTGTAACGTTTTAAGACACTCAACGGGATATTTGGAAAGTAAACAAGATTTCGGGGAGAGAACATATTAGTGGGACAAGGATATCAGAGGGTCAGGGACAACGAAGCCCCTTTGAATGTACACGTTTTCAATTTTTATTCTCATAATATACACGTAATTGTATACACATGTACTATATATTCAAAGTTTTTAATCATACAATAAAAATATGCATTCACGTTATAAATTCGTTTGAGTTAATTCATAGTAGATTCATTTTCTTTCCTCGGAGTAATAGAATAATTTATTATTTATGATAAAAATAAAAAATAAGTTGTATTAGATCTAATTACAGTAATCTAATCACAGTTGCATGAAATGATAAAAAATCGCTCGATGAATAAACGATGATCAATCATCACTTCACCACAGTCTTCAAAAGAATAATTTTCAAAACGGGGATTAAAAATCGAGAGAAAGCACCTTCTTAACACTTTTTTTGAAATCAGTTTCGTGCGTGCCCAGTTCAAATACTGCCGCGCTTCGATCGAACGAAAATCATTGATTTTGAGCGGGAAGACCGGTTTGTTCGTTTGATCGAAGGCGGCTGAAACTCAAACTGTCAAACCGATGGAGCACCGCAATAACAAAACACTCACTGATGTATCATCACTGTATCACTGTTATATCAAATTTGAAAACTGAACGTATGATGTGTCACTTTTTCACTGCCTTCGTTCCCGGCGTTCAATTTGGCTTCCTTCGTCGTCTTCTAGTGGATGACTATCGAGGGTAGACTAACGCGGTAGTAAAGATGTGCGTGCGGACGTCATGCATTTCAATTCCCCTACCACTACCTTTCACACAGCATCATCATCCTCATCATCATCGTTCTGACCACTGCGAATATCATGACCCCTCTACTCTGTTGACTAGAGTGTTCTCACAATAAACTGTATTATGCATCATCCCTCTCTCTTTTCGCCCCTTCTCGGCTGCAGGCTTCTTCTCTTCTTTGTCAATTTTTCCGCTTGTGAAATGGCAAACAATATATAATCGTGATCGTTAAATCTGTCTCTTGACGAAAGATCAATGACCCGAAGAAGACACCTGACGTTACTTCCTGATAGCAATAAATGAGAAAGTCGAGATTCCTCTGTCTCGATCCAATAAAAAAAACATGAAGGAAACGAATGAATAGCTATGAAATTTGACATAATCATTCAAAAGAAGAAAAATTTTGTTTCTTGGTAGATAATCGCAATATCAAATCGTGACTAATTCTAACGAATGCCTTGTATATTCCATTCATTGTTTTAGAGATTTTTTTCTCAATAAATTAGTCTGTTTTTTCGATTGTATATTCGTAACTTGTATTATTCGAAAGTACGGAATGATTATAAATTATTAACATCATGATGAGAAACATCCTATTTATAGATCAATGTACATATACAAAACTTGTTTGAGAAATTTTGCATTGGAGAAATAAATATGTTAATGTTCAGTCAAAATGTGCAATGATGAAAATGGTAGAAACAAAAATCTTACGATTAATTCAAATTCATAAGATTTCTGGAGAGACGAATTTGCATAATCTTTTGCGAATAGATTGTTTTTCGAGTCATAATGCAGTTGAAAAACTTGAAATTCGTTGATAATTCAATGAATTAAATGACATTCCAAGGCTTCCCATCTAATTTATGATACAACAAATGTTTGTGAACAGAGAGGATGTGACGAGCGTCCATTGAAATCATATTGTGAATTCAAAAATTCAATAACCGTAGCCTCCTTTGAAATCAAGGATGTACAAATCATTAGCATTCGTTACAGCCACGGTTATAATTGGAACACGGATTATATGACATGTTCAATACTTCATAATTCAATGTCAAAGGAGAGTGAAAACATATTTGACCGTCCTTCGGGGTGATTCAAGGAAAAATATTTCAAGTTCTTAAACTCTCATGCTACGTCTTATTATGTATACACATATATATATAAATACAAGAAGATCTTTATCAAGAGCTACAGCGCTTTCACGCCTACGCTCGTAATAGGACACGCACGGAAAAAACGGAAGTGTTGCTGGAATCGTAAACGTAACGAGGTTGTTGTTCACCATCTTATATAGGGGGAATATTTATCAGCTGCAATAACGGTTGGATGTTACCATTGGAACATATTAAACATCATCTCATGTCATGTTAGGAAAAATTGCATACCTTGGAATCACAATTTTCTTGCTATGTTGTGAGAGGAATCAATGTTTTATCTGAGGTTTTTCACACCACATGGTGTTTGCTAAAGGTGCGAGTTGTATTCTATTTCATAGAGCTTGAAAATTGTATGAAAACTCTATATAAATTGTATGAATTCATATTCCTATGTAACCTGAGTGAGGAAATTTTCAAAATTATATATAATTTATATAAAGTTCAATACATTTATGTATAAGTTTCATAGAATTGCATGTATAAATTATAATATATCATTTCAAAAATTTCCCCACTCGCAAATATTTCATGTAATTTTCGACTCCTTGCATTCTTGAGGGCTTTAGAGTTCCTTTTCATCCGATATTATTGCCAAACTGTTCATTATGACAAAAGAAACAGAATTTATGAAGATTTATACATCAAATATAAATTTTTCGGATCAATTTCGTAAATGAATTTTCAAAATTTGAGGAAAAATTTGATATATCTTGGGTATATCTTTCGATATATTATTTGATATATTTGATATATTATCTCATTATTTCCTTCCCTTCGGTCTCCACGTTTTCGTCCAATACAGAGTGTTGAAGCTCTCATTTCGTACAGTTTATACCTAATTCATTATATTTTCCAACAAAAACTAATAGTTGGACTGACGACGATAGCTATTTGTCTTAATACACGGGACATTGAGTGCATTTTCAGTTTGAAAATTCATTCGTTGAAATCGCTCCAACTTGTTCGAGAAGATGCGATGAATCAGCCTTGTATTTGAGAGAAATTAATTACCCTCCAGAAAGACAAACGTAAATTTAGAAAACTGAGATTTTATCGCGATCTGATACCGTCGGACGAATAATACAGTATTTCGTATAGTTGTTCTCCAATTATCATTGTCTTGAGTACCCGATATCATGCAAAATCACGCCTCCCAGACCGTTTTCAATAGAACAAAAGCGAGGCATTGTGCATTAATTCTCTTTGACTCATTATTTCGTATAATGATCTTCTTGAGAGTTGAGGAATCTTGAAATTTTATCAAAAAATTGAAACTAAATGATGAGGATTAATTTTTTTTCAGCACATATCAACCGCGTGCAGTTTTCGTTTAAAAATTTTAACCAACAAAAGAAAAGATAGCTTCCTTCAATTTCGAAACACTTATGAAGAATCATCGTATGTTACTCGTCATAGAGTAAAAATAAAATCACAGGAGGTCGTAAAGAGCTTACTACAAGTTTTCGTTAACATCGCGATAAACCACGAATTCACAGTAAAAGAACGATGAAGAAACAAGTTCGAACATCTGTCCGATACACTTCAACGCTTACGAAATTTCGTGAAAATCATGGATATCGTGTTTTTCCAAAATCCGTAATATCTGGGATAATATTTTTATTTCGTGAACTCAAGTGAAATGAGTTTAGTTGATTCTGAGAATCATGAGCATATATCAACAAAGAAGTAGATAAAATTCAAACTATCGACAGAATTATAAAGATTCTGCATGTCGTATTTTGTTCGACGTCGAATCAAGAAACGCGGAGTACTAAAAAATTGTTTACGTCTATTCTTTCGATCATTCCAATCGGTATTATGTTGATGTAATGCACATATTATCTTTCATTTCACATCATTGGATCGTAGAGGAAGAAAAATGGTCTCATCTTTCCATGACGTCTTAACGTGTAATAAATGCAATAGTTCTTTGAATAATCTTGAAAAATCAATCATGCTGCTTCTGTATTCAACGACAAATATTCCATTGAACCTGAGATTATTGAAATCAACATAAGAAATTATTATTGAAATGATGTTGAATTTCGCAGGATGAAGAAGAGAAAGACGATTTTTCTTACTTTCTTGATGGAAATCCAATTTTAAAAACCTCGACGTTAACGAATCGTGATCGTACTTCAACGTCGGTCAACAAAAAAAATAATGATCTGTGACAGCCAAGACGAATAAATATCACCTAGAGACAATGATCGCGATAGATTCACTCATTGATGAGAATTCATGACATTTAATTAGTTGAATGATCGTTAATTAAGAAGAAAATATCATATTTTGTGTTCATAGAAATATTGAGAATCTTCTTATAATTGAAGAACGCGTTTTGGCGACTGAAAGTCGTTTGGTTAAAGCGATATGGGTAATGAAAAAGAGAAAAACTGTGATAGAATTCGCAGTTTTCGAAGGTCGATCATCTGGCGATCTACCGTGTTATCTCTCGAGCATGAAGTCAAACTGGCCATTTGCCACGCTACGTGTGCTCTTCGAATTTATGAAACATGAATTTTCAAGTGCATTTTATTTGCGCGCGAACAAACGAAATTTATAACCTTCACAAAAATTTCATCGTATTACTGGCGTTCTTAACAAAGACGACAAAACGAACATTCGGTTGGATGTTATTGGTGTTCCATTTTCTCGAACTCTAAGTGTCATTAATTCTCAGGGAGGATATTTATGAATCATCCCACAGAAATATGACAAATTTATTCGAGAAACAAATTTCTATTGAGTAATAACGCAATCGAACAGGTGATCTTTATTATGCGAGAACAATTTTCATGTTGTGCATGAGAGAGCGCGTTTGAGAGATTATGAAAAAATGTGGTGAAGAGAAATGCAAAAATTATGCTTCCTCAATCTGACGTTCTAACGAAAGGCTCTGAATTCACTCATAGGAACACATTCGACTTTTTTACGTTCGTTGCAGTCTTCAAATTTTTGATCTGGAAGGTAATCGAATACATATCACACAACATACATGCACATTGGCTCCAAAGGATTTTCATGAAAAAATCATCCAGGAGTCGTGTTATTAACTTGAATTTTGGCCATCATCCAATTTGTATGGATTTTCGATTCACCACTTGCTGAAGAATATATTTCAAAGAGTTCAAGAAACGGACATTAGTCTCAAATTCAAACACGTTTCCATCCAACCTTTGAGTGGATCTAAAACTTTGAAAAGTCCATTGAAAGTCCTCTAACCCCTCCAGATCTCTAGTCCACTTGAATGGATCCTTTCTTATGAAAAGATATTAACTCATATCGTCAACTTTCTACACCTTCTTGGACTTCGCAAATTGAGCTTTTACCGCCGTGGGTTATTTTTATTTATTTTAAGACAATTATAATTCATATTCACTCACGCGTGGAAGTAGTATTCTTACAGTAAGTTGTACTGACATGTAGGGATCATGCAGAAGCCTTCATACCTGAAACATGAAGTCCTTAAAAATGACCCAGTGAATCATGAGTCGGAAGATTTGATCGAACTTTCTTTTTACAAGTGAATTTTAGTGTAATTTTATCAACTGCATTCAATAATCAGGAATAAAACCATGTAAAAGCATTTAAACTATTCAATGCAAGAGCAGAATTATATGACAATTTTAAACTTAAAATATATTCCACACGGAATAATAATTTTCATGATCTAAACCGAAATATTGAAAAAAAGTAAGTGATGTTTTAGGATAGATCGAATTTTTGTGAAAGACATTAGGAACCTTCGCTAATGAATTTCAGAGCTTTTTCCAAGTAAACAAGAGATTGAAAAGTATCCGTTGGACCGAACTGATGAATATAAATATAAAAGGGGAAGAGAAAGAGAGAGCAAAAGGAAGAACATGTACTCAACTACTCCTAGAATTTTCCGAAAATAGTTAGAGAATTGGCACCGTGAAAGAGACAAGACGACGAGAAGAGAACTTTAGTTTTGTCTCCAATAATAGTTCCAAACATATATTAATTCTTGAACCACTGAAAAAACACCGAGAAATTATGAAATTCCCAAGTAACTTAATCGTTGTTGAAGTGAGAATGTTGTGTTGGAATTTATCCAAATCATACATCTAGATAATCCTCAAGACCTCTTTACAAAGTATAGTTCAACTAACTCCGTTATGTCATCGTCAATGATGTGATGATTGCATGTTGAGAAAAAAAGATTTTTGAAATTGACATGAGGGCACATAATGGGATAAACTATCGCATTAGACGAGTCGTGAGAGGATTTCAAATGACACTGAATCCAGCGTTTTCATCTGAGTTTCCATTTATGTGGATGAGTGTATAGTTGAGATCTAATCAGATTATAATTTCAGATTCCTTTGATAGGGCAAATTGCATTTTGCATTGAATTAGAATTCGAATTTGATGGAGAGAAGTTTTTGTGGTATCGTATATTCATTGCACACAAACTTTTCATGGAATTTTCATGTGTGTAGCTGCACTACATGCCCTTTATATGATGACTTTGATAATTTTTTATCACTCATTCAATACGCTTTCAATGGTTTGAATTCAATTCAAATTTACCAATTCAGATATGCCAAGACTTTTTATTAGACTGATTCAAGAAAATCGACTATTTTTTTTCTGAAAAACCGTAGTGAAATATCTTCCTAGTCGGGAAAAAAGATGCCTGGTAAAATTTGGGCGCTTAAAATTAATATTTAGAGGTCGCTCATCGCGAATGTCAATTCCCCCCCCCCCCCTTAAGCCATTATAAACCCCAGCCCGCAGCCAAAACAACAAGAATTACGAGGAGTTCAATATTGGTATGAGAACAAGGGTGTGAAAGATGATTTGTCAAGAAAAAATATTGCATTTTTCAATTGTTTAAACAATTTATTTAAAAACGCATGACACGTGAAAACTAAAAGCGTCCTTCGATTCTACAGGAAAAAATACTTCAGAAATGAGGTTTTGAGAAGTTCTTGCAGAACTCAATTTGTTATTAAAAAAATGAATAAACGATTACTCGTACTGAACTCTACTCCTGCCCACAGCCAAACCAGCGGGAATTACGATGAGGTAAATATTGAGATGAAAACAAGGGTTGGAAAGATGATTTATCAACAAAAAATATCGCGTTTTTCAATTGTTTAAATAACTCTTGTTATTTTTCAAACCCTCATTTCTGAAGTATTTTTTCCTGTAGAATCGAACGACGCTCTGAATTTCCACGTATCATGCGTTTTTAAATGAATTGTTTGAACAAAAGTTGTTCAAACGCGATACTTCTTCTTGATAAATCATCTTTACCACCCTTGTTTCCATCTCAATATTCACCTCATCATAATTCCCGCTGGTTTGGCTGTGGGCAGGAGTAGAGTTCAATACGAGTAATCGTTTATTCATTTTTTTTATCACAAATTGAGTTCTGGAAGAATTTTTCAAATCCCCATTTCTGAAGTATTGTTTCTTGTAGAATCGAACGACTCTCTTAGTTTTCACGTATCATGCGTTTTGAAATAAATTGTTTGATCAAAATTTGTTTAAACAATTGAAAAACGCGATATTTTTTCTTGACAAATCATCTGTCACACCCTTGTTCTCATCACAATATTGAACTGCTCGTAATTCTTGTTGTTTTGGCTGCGGGCTCGGGTTTATAATGGCTTAAGGGGGGGAAACAAAAAGTCACGATGAGCCACCTCCAAATATTGATTTCAAGCGCCCAAATTTCACCAGGCATCTTTTTTCCCGACTAGAAAGATATTTCACTACGGTTTTTCAGAAAAAGAAATAGTCGATTTCTTTGAATCAGTCTACTTTTTATGTATTACAGCTTTACCGCTTGTGTTTTTTTTACAACATTAACAAGAGTGTGTCAAAAATATGAATCCTTATGAACAAAATCAATGAGAATCCCGATAAATTTTCAGAACGAAAAGGCACCTATTACGAAACATCAGTTCCCGAAGAGTTCGGACCTGGCTCTGTAACCGGTGATAAACCTGGAAGAGGTATCGGTACTGGAGCACAAGGTGTCGTATTAGAACCTTTTGATGCGGAAGGTTTACCTTTTGAATCACCTCTTCAACCTGGAGACGAATCATTACCCTGGCGTAAAGGTCGACCAAGACCTCTTATAACCGGGGTGACACCTTGGAGAAAAACTGAACCAAGATCTAGAGATACCTCTTTGGACAAAGCACAACCCTTGGAAAGTCAAGTAAAACCTTGGACGGAAGAACCAATATCATTGAAGAAAACTCCTCACGTACCACGAAATGTCGAGAAAGAAAAATTAGAAACTGTGGAATTGAAACATGCGAGAATTGAGAAGAAGGAAATCAGAAGATCTAGTCTGGAGACTGTTGATTTGAAACCTGTCCTTAAGGGAGTAAATGGTGAATCAAAATCATTAATCGAAGAAGGGATAACCGATGAGAGGTACTTGGAAGAAGAAGACAGGACAATTCTAGAAATATCGAAACAAGTAGAGGATTCGATTGTACAGAAACCCAGAGAAGGTGTCAAACCATGGACTGAAGAGAAAATAGCTTTGAAAAAAGCAGTTCCTAACAAAAAAGATATCCCTAAAGAAGTATTGGAGGAGGTAGAATTAAAACCTGCTAGACCTGTTAGAAAAGATGTTAGAAAACCGAGCTTGGAAACAGTTGATCTTAAACCAATCCCCACTAAAGAAATTACTGAGAAAGATCAATACACTGAAGAAGAGGATACCACGTTGCTAGAAGTCACCGAAGATACGACTGTTAAGAAAATCAAGAGAGATAAAATCACCGTTGGGAAACCAGAGGAACCTAAACCTTGGACGGAAGAAAAGATCACTCTCAAGAAAGCTGTCCCTCAGAGAAAGGAAATTCCAAAGGAAACTTTGGAAGAAGTAGATTTGAAACCTACTAAAATCCAAAAGAAAGATATAAGAAGGGAGAGCCTCGAAACAGTCGATTTGAAGTCTGTGACAAAAAAGAGTACGGAAAGAACTGAAGAGATTACCACGAAAGATCAATATTCCGAACAAGAAGATGTGACGTTGCTGGAAATAACGGAAGACACGACTGTGAAAAAGATGAAAAAAGATGAAATTATGGAAAGAGGAACGGAACAACCGAAACCTTGGACCGAAGAGAAAATAATGTTGAAGAGAGCAAAACCTGAGAAGAAAGAAATTGTGAAAGAAACATTAGAAAGTGTAGAATTGAAACCATCCAAGCCTGTGAAATCAGAAATAGATGAACCGAGTTTAGAAAAAATTGATCTTAAGTCTCTGAAGAAGGTCACCACTGGAGAGAAAAAAACTGTGGATTATGTAGAACAAGAGGATACAACTCTCCTAGATGTTTCTGAAGATACAGAAATTCGACGTAAAATCAAAGAAGAAAAACCTCAATCTTCTCCGAAAATTCCCGAAGAAATACCAACCGAGGATAAGGATCAGTTTGCTGAAGAAGAAGATACCACTCTCCTCACCGTGGACAAATCTATGAGGACTGAGAAAATTCAGAAACCCAAAGCGATACCTGAAAAACAAAGCGGAACGAAACCTTGGACTGAAGAAAAGATAACTTTGAAGAGAGCCAAAGTCGAGAAAAAACCCTTGACTCAGGAAACAGTGGAAAGTGTCACGCTTAAGCCTCTGAAACCTGAAAAGGAAGACAGACAAGAAGTTGTTAGAGAGACAGTGGATTTGAGAAAGGTTGAGCGTGAGGATATAAAAATTGCAGAGGAAACTGAGAGATCTCAGGTTGAAGAACGTGAGACTGAGGAAACTGTGAGTTGGCGGAGAAAAGTGAAGACACCAAGAGATGAAGCTCCTTATCAAGAAGTGGAGGATGAAAGCATTCTAAAAACAGATCGGATAGAGGAAGTTACCGAAGAACAAGTTCCTCAGAAATCGGAAGCTCCTTGGATTAGGGGAAGAAAGAAACCTAAGGAAAAACAACCGTATCAAGAAGAAGAGGATGTGAGTCTTTTGAAAACGGAAGAGAAAATCGAAGAAACCGTAGAAGATACCACCCAGAAAACTGTGATTCCTT
This sequence comes from Gonatopus flavifemur, assembly GCA_018340375.1. Taxonomy (NCBI): domain Eukaryota; kingdom Metazoa; phylum Arthropoda; class Insecta; order Hymenoptera; family Dryinidae; genus Gonatopus; species Gonatopus flavifemur. The sequence continues at coordinate 40,665,755 of JAFFJZ010000003.1, read as the reverse complement.
GGATTCGGGGCAAAAAGAAACCAAAAGAGAAGATCCCTTATCAAGAGGAAGAGGATAAGACTCTCCTAAAGACTGAGGAAAAAGTTGAAGAAACTATTGAAGACACCACCAAGAAAACTGAGATTCCATGGATTCGAGGCAAAAAGAAACCAAAAGAGAAGGTCCCTTATCAAGAGGAAGAGGATAAGACTCTCCTAAAGACTGAGGAAAAAGTTGAAGAAACTATAGAAGACACCATCAAGAAAACTGAGATTCCATGGATTCGAGGCAAAAAGAAACCTAAGGAAAAAGTTCCTTATCAAGAAGAAGAAGATAAGACTCTTCTGAAGACTGAGGAAAAAGTTGAAGAAACTATTGAAGACACCACCAAGAAAACTGAGATTCCATGGATTCGAGGCAAAAAGAAACCAAAAGAGAAGGTCCCTTATCAAGAGGAAGAGGATAAGACTCTCCTAAAGACTGAGGAAAAAGTTGAAGAAACTATTGAAGACACCACCAAGAAAACTGAGATTCCATGGATTCGAGGCAAAAAGAAACCTAAGGAAAAAGTTTCTTATCAAGAGGAAGAAGATAAGACTCTTCTGAAGACTGAGGAAAAAGTTGAAGAAACTATACAAGACACCACCAAGAAAACTGAGATTCCATGGATTCGAGGCAAAAAGAAACCAAAAGAGAAGGTACCTTATCAAGAGGAAGAAGATAAAACTCTTCTGAAGACTGAGGAAAGAGTTGAAGAAAAGATAGAGGACACCACCCAGAAAACTGAGATTCCATGGATTCGAGGCAAAAAGAAACCAAAAGAGAAGGTCCCTTATCAAGAGGAAGAGGATAAGACTCTCCTAAAGACTGAGGAAAAAGTTGAAGAAACTATAGAAGACACCACCAAGAAAACTGAGATTCCATGGATTCGAGGCAAAAAGAAACCAAAAGAGAAGGTACCTTATCAAGAGGCAGAAGATAAGACTCTTCTGAAGACTGAGGGAAGAGTTGAAGAAACTATAGAAGATACCACTGAGAAGACTGAAGTTCCTTGGATTAGAGGGAAGAAAAAGCCCAAAGAAATATTACCTCACAAACCGGAACAAGAAGAAGAAGAGATTTCAGAGATAGTGGAAGGAACTCCAAAGACAGCTGAATTGCCTTGGACGAGGGGGAAGAAAAAACCAGTGCAAAAAGCACCAGAAGAATTGAAACCAACGGAAGACATTTCGTCTGTTGTACTGAAACCAGTCAAACGTGGTCCCAAACCAACGGAGCAAGTAGAAAAGGAAGAAATCATATTGAAACCTGTGAGAAAGAGTTCAAAAACAGAGGAAACAACTGCAGAGATTCAACTGAAACCTGTTCCAGATCAAAAACCGGAAGAAGTGCCTGAAGAGAAACCTAGTGAAAAAACAGAATTACCATGGAGGCGTGGAAAGAAACCAGTTAAACCAATCATTCCCAGTGAAGAAGACAAAACCGTTATAGAAAAAAAAGAGAAAGTTGAAGTAACTGTTGGAGATGATGTCCAGAAAACTGAAGTGCCTTGGGTCAGAGGCAAAAAGGAACCCAAAGAAAAAGTACAAAAAGTACCCTCCTCAGAGCAAGAAGAACAAGAGATATCTCAAGTCACAGTGCAAGAACAGAGAGAAGACAAGAAGGTTATTAAAACAATAGAAGAAATCAAACAAGCACCAGTTGAAGATTGGAAATCGATGACGTTGAAACGTACAATACCCAAAAAGAGACCCGAAGAGAAAGAAACTCTTGAAGAAGTTAGCTTGAAACCAGTGAAACGTACTACTAAAGAGGAAGAAGAGAAACCTTCTAAGGCAGACGCTGAAATAGTACCGAAACCAGTAGATGAAGTGAAAGAAGAAGACATACCACAAGAAAAAGAGGAACTACCGTGGAGACGGGGCAAGAAACCGATAAAAACGAAACAGGAAGAAGAAGAAGAAGTGCCACTGATACCAGGTGAGAAATTACCTGAGAAAAAAGAAACCAAAGAAAAAGTTCCCTTAACCCTTGTGGAGACAAACAAACCAGAAGAAGAGAAAATGGAACAAATCAAATTGAAACCCGTCACACGTCTACCTAAAAAAGAAGAAGAGAAGGAAGAAATTACGTTGAAACCAGTGAAACGTCTGCCTAAAAAGGAAGAAACCAAAGAAGAAGTTACATTGAAACCTGTCAAACCATTACTAAAAGAAGAAGAAAAACCTGAGGAGATGAAACTGAAACCTTTTAAACGATTACCAAAAGAAGAAGAAAAACCTGAAGAAGTGGAATTGAAGCCCACGAAGCGTGAGAAGCCTAAGGATGAGAAAGTTGAGGGAGAAACGACACTCAAACCAGTACAAAAGTTACCGCAGGAAGAAGAAATAAAGGAAGAAATTACTTCACATCCTGTAAATGGAAGAACACCGCAGATAGAGGAACCAGAAGAAGTGAAATTGAAACCAGTTCGTAAACTACCAAAACCACAGGAAGAAAAACCTGAAGAAATCAAATTGAAACCGGTGAAACGGCGACCTAAGGAAGAAGTAGAGGAAAAAGAAGAGGTACAACTCAAACCAATCAAACGTTCACCCAAAGAGGAAGAAGGGACGGAAAAAATCATTTTGAAACCTGTGGAACAGAAGAAACCTGAAGAAGAGAAGCCCGAGGAAATCAAATTGAAATCTGCTAAACAATTACCAAAGGAAGAAGAAACGAAGGAAGAAGTTTCATTGAAACCCATAGATAGAAATAAACCAGAAAAGGAACAACCTAAAGAGGTTAAATTAAAACCTGCAAAACGCACACCGAAAGAGGAGAAAGAGGAGAGAGAGGAGGTCCAACTCAAACCAGTCAAACGGTTACCGAAGGAAGAAGAAACAAAAGAAGAGATTTCTCTGAAACCTGTCGAAAGGAAGAAACCAGAGGGAGAAAAACTCGAAGAAATGAAATTAAAGCCCGTGAAGCGATTACCCAAAGAGGAAAAAGAAGAAAAAGAAGAGGTAAAATTGAAACCGGTGAAACGGTTACCTAAAGAAGAAGAAACTAAAGGAGAAGTGTCTCTGAAACCGGTAGAAAAGGGAAAACCAGCCGAGGAGGAAACTTCTGTAAGCATTGCTGAAACACCATGGCGGCGGAAGAAAACCAAGAAAGTTGTTGAATTCAAGGAAGAAGTGACAGTTGTTCCTATAGAACAAACAGAAGATATCGTGGAAGGTGTCGAACAGGAGGAAACTATTTTCCCTCAAATCTCGCAAACAGAAGAAGAGAAATTAGAAGAAGAAGAAGAAGAAGAAGAAATAATTACAAGACTCAAAAGACGACCTAAGAAGGAAATTGAAGAACAAAAACCAGAAGAACTTGACATATCAGAAATGCCGTGGAGGAAAGCTAAGAAAACAGCTAAAGAAAAGGTCACGAAAGAAATTGATATCGTAGAAGAAGAAAAGAAAATAGTTGAACAACTTATCCCAGAGAAAATTGTTGAAGAAGAGAAACCTGAGGAGCAACCTACTCAAGTGACAGAAACGCCATGGAGGAGACCTAAGAAGCCAACTAAAGAAAAGGTCACGAAAGAAATTGAGATTGTCGAAGAAGAAAAGAAAGTAATCGAACAATTAGTCCCAGGGAAGGTTGTTGAGGAAGAGAAACCGGAAGAACAACCTACTCAAGTGACAGAAACGCCATGGAGGAGACCTAAGAAGCCAACTAAAGAAAAGGTCACGAAAGAAATTGAGATTGTCGAAGAAGAAAAGAAAGTAGTTGAACAATTGGTTCCAGAAAGAGTTGTTGAAGAAGAAAAACCAGAAGAACAACCCACTGAAGTGACAGGAACATCATGGAGAAGACCTAAGAAACCAACTAAAGAAAAGGTCACGAAAGAAATTGAAATTGTCGAAGAGAAGGAAGTAATTGAAGAATTAGTCCCAGAGAAGGTTGTCGAGGAAGAGAAACCAGAAGAACAACCTACTGAAGTGGAAGACATGCCATGGAGAGGATCTAAAAAACCAACCAAAGAGAAACTTTCAGAAGAAACACAACCAATACAAGTTCAAGATAAAGAACAAGAAGAAGAAATTGTGGATGTCACTGAAACCACAGCAATCTCTTTGAAAAAGAAGAAACCAAGAAAAATTCAACCGGAAGAACAGAAACCTGAAGAAATCGTTCTTAAACCAGTTAAACGTGGTGAAAAACCTCAAGAAGTAGAAAAAGTTGAGATCCAATTGAAACCCATTCCTGCAAAAACAGAACAAGTAATAGAAAAATCTGAACATGCACAACCGACGGAGCTGATCCCAAAACAAGTCGAGGAAAAACCTGAAGACATAACTGAAATTGAAGAAGAAAAGACTGTTGTTCAGTTGAAGAAATCTAAAAAACAAAAACCGTCCCAAGAATTGGTGCCTCGAATGGTACCTGAAGATGAAGACAAAGTTTCAGAAGAAGAAATTATTTCCACTCAAGATATAAAGATAACAAGAAAGCAGAAAGTTGTCCAAATCGACGAGAACTCTATCCAAAAGGTGCCTGATGAAATTTCCAAGGTTGAAGAGGTTGAAGAAACGAAACAAGTTGAAGAACGTAAACGGAAACGTAAACAACGTACGCAAATTGATATATCGATAACCGATAAAGACAAAACAGTTGCTCCAAGGTTTATTCAAAAACTCCAACCGGTTATAGTAGAGCCAGAAAAACCAGCGAAATTCACATGTACCGTGATTGGAAATCCATTCCCTGAAATTTCCTGGTACAAAAATGAACATGAATTACATGCCAGTGAGAAGTACATCATGACTATAGTCGAAACCACTGCGAGTTTAGAAATCCCTCAAGTTATGGAGGAAGATGCTGGGATGTATTCTTGCAGAGCATCGAATCCAGCTGGAGTTGCAACGTCGACCGTCAATCTCGTGATATACGGTAGTTGACAGATGAAAATCTAAGTGTGTTTTTGTGTGTGTGTGTATTTTTTTGTTATTTCCACAGGAATTGATTCCTCCTTTTGACGATTTTCCAACATCCGAGGAGAAAATAACAGAAGTTTTATCATCCTTTTAACCTTTAATTCCTCAGAGTTGTTATGATTTTCACAATGATTCCCCTTGAATTTCCCAAAACTTGCAAAACCGTGACTTTTCTTTGAAGTACATCTTCTTAAACATATCGCATGCAATACCCAGTTTTCTAACAATCCATGTCGAAAAGATATTAGTAATGAATATATGTTACAGAAAAAGAAGAACAAGGCGTGGCGCCACACTTTGTAACGCCTATCAAGCCGATTATGGTAGAAGAGCACAAACCTGCCGTATTCGAATGCATGGTTAGCGGGACACCTCAACCAGAAATCAGATGGTATCGTGGAGAGAAAGAAGTGAAGCCAGAGAAGGGTATAGAAATAACTTTGAAACCGGAAACTGGAGAGGCTAGATTGACGATTCTAGAACCAACTCCTGAAGACGAAACAATCTATCGAGTTCGCGCGGTCAATAAGTTTGGACGTGCGGAGTGTAGAGCTAATTTGGTCAAGAGCAGTGTAGTTAAAATCAGTAAGCCAGAAGTGTTGAGAGCACCAAAGATCACGAGACCTCTGCCAGCGATTGTAGCTGAACGTGGAAAACCACTAACTTTGTCAGCTGATTTCGACAGTCCTCCGAAACCTGAAGTCAAATGGTTCCGTAATGGAGTAGAGATAACACCATCAGATCAGCGAGTGATTAAAATTTCGGAAAGTACCGCGGAACTTGTAATTCCTGAAATCACGAAGAAAGATGGCGGTAAATATGAGATAAGGGTTCAAAATCCTGCGGGTGAGGCTCGGAGTTCTGGTTCGGTTACCGTCAAGGAACACAAAGACACAACCGACGAAGTTAAGGCTCCGAGATTCATTGAACCAATCCAACCACAGAGTCTCACGGAAGGGGAAGTCGCGTTACTAGAAGCGAAGGTCGAATCATATCCAGAAGCTTCCTTCCAATGGTTCCACGAAACCAAGCAGTTAGAGGTATGGTTTTTTTCTTATTTCTGATACTTGTCTTTTTGTACAACAGTATTTTTATGATTATTCATACAATATTTACAGTCTACTCCACAAGTGAGGATCGTAACCAAAGAGAATAGATCGATTTTAATGGTTAAAGAAATTAAACCAGAATATACAGGTACATATACTTGTCGTGCAGAGAATGTAGGAGGCTCTGTCACTTGTACAGCTTCCGTACAAATTTTGGAAACAACCTGGGAGGAGACAATGGAACTGATATCACCTACATTCGTTAAGAGATTATCACCAATCAGGGTGATGGATGGAGAAAGTGTGAATATGACTTGTGTCGTTCATGGGAAACCAACGCCGCGTGTAGAATGGTATCATAACGATAAGCCTATAAAAGAAGGAAAAGAGATTACTATCCTTCAAGATACCGAAGGAGTATGCAGTTTAGCTATAACTGAAGTCTTCCCAGAAGATGCCGGAGAATATACTTGTCGTGCGGTTAATACTGTTGGCGAAGCGGTTTGCACTACGTCGCTTATCGTTGAAGGTGGTTACTCAATTCAGACTTCGATTTGGAATCTCAAAAGTCTATATTATTGACAGATTGTTCTTTTTTGTCACAGCATATGAGTATGTACCAGACTCAGAAATCGCATCATCGGTTGTCGCGACTTCTCTCATTACTGGACAAAGTGGATCGGAAGAAGATCTCTTATCTCCCAAGGTAATGCTAAATTATCCTCATTTTTTATCACAACTTTGTGACGGAAACTCGTGAGAATAAACGTGACCGGGGCTGGTTGTGACACGAGGTAGGTGACAGGGTCTACAATTTCTATATTTTTCTATTGGCTGATGTTGATTGGTAGCTTGAATGTTATTCATGAAAAAACACAGAAATCGTAGACCGTGTCACAACCAATCCCGGTCTCCTCTATTTTCTTGGTATGATAAAAATTCCCTATTATTCTGATTCGTACTTCCGTTCAATGATGCTCTCCAACCTATTCAGTCTTGGATCCGGCGAGCTAGAGGCATATCTAAGGGGTTGCTAATTCAACGTCGAAACCTTGATGTGTAACTGATACGAAATGCCACAACTCTTATCAGAATTACATGATCTGAGTCATAAAATTCGAATTACAATTCCTCTGATGAATTTCTGTTGCAGGAAACCCCTCTGTTTGATACTGATACGGAGGAATCCGCACCGGAGATTATCAAGAAACTTCCTCAGTTAATTCCGATTAAGGATGGTGAATTAACCAGGTAGGTGTATCAAAACTTTTCAATATTCAAGTATAGGTTGAATCGATAAAATCGTCCGGGTATTGGAGTCAGTTCGTATAGTTCGTTGAATACATGTCATAAAACTATTGTCCTCGACTTGATCAACAGATTGGAAGTGAAAGTCAAAGGTAAACCAAAGCCAGAAGGAAAATGGTTCAAGCAAGGAGTAGAGATAATACCGTCACAAGAATTTATGATCGAGGATTTCGAGGATGGCACGTCGGTGCTGACTATCGCTGAAACGTATCCCGACGACACAGGAGAAATTGTATTCGAAGCTCACAATGCACTAGGTGTATCGACAACGACCACTTATTTATCAGTGGAAGGTAAATTTCATACACTATCAGAGACAAATTATCTTAATATTCAAGATAAAAGCTTTGCTAATGATTCGTTACATAAGTTTTTTTCAGCTACGCTTTTAGGGTGGAATCATCATCGAAATCCAATCACCAAAAACCTCCTTCCCGATAATCATTTTTCATTCACACTGAACACTTGTTACATCCTTCACTCACACATTGCTTATATTACTTCAAAACTGATTGTATCTCTTCAATTGAAGATCCTTCCAGACTCAATCATGAATTTGAGTCTGCAAGGATTGCTATACAAAAATATTAATATCAAACATTAATGTTTCTCAGGTATCGTGGGAACTAGGGAGTACAGAAAACCAGAATGGGTGACTCAGATGGAAGAAATGCAAGCGGCTCTTAAAGGTAAGACGAGTGAGGAAGATGCGTCGACGAATTGCATGCTGAGTGCAGCGGAGTGTAACTTTTCCACCGACAGTCTCGATGATTATACCCTAAGAGATGAGAGTTCGCAAAGGGATAGTTCCACGATCATTAGCGAATTCTCTTCCACAAAAACTCTAATGAACATCGATGACGTTGGTAAGTTAGTTTTCGAAGAGGAACTTCCCGAAGAATTCTATTTGACGAGACAAGATTTGGATTTGAATTCGGAACGAATGTTGAAAGAAAGTTGGGAATCCCAACACACTTCTGAAGGATTATTTTTGAAAACGGAACATCGTAGCGGAGAATTTTCGCGTATCACAATGAGCGAAAAACCTCGAGATTTGAATGAACATGAGAAAAAATCAACTGATAGAAAACCGTTTGGAAAGATGAAGAAGGTGCTTAAAGCATCTAGCTTCAAGAAAAAACCTGACGAAGACAAAGGTAATAAACCAAAGAAGATATTCAAGTTCTACAAAAAAGAAAATTCCATAGCGTGTGAGACAACTGAAGATACGGACCAATCTCGTACTACTTCTAGTGGATATAAATCGAAATCGTTCATACAAAGAGACGCGATTGAAAAGCTGTCCAATAAAGTCAAACAATTGACAAGATTCAATACCAAAGAAAAATCATCGCTCTTGTCGTCCAATCAAAGAAATCAATCACCGAGTGATGTGAGGGAGAGTTCCGATAATTACAATCAAATTCACGAGAACGCAGAAGATTTGAAAAAAATCGAAAAACACAAGAAGAATACGAAAATCGTTTTAGATTTTAGTGAATTCCCACCACCGAGATCCGAGAAAATAATGTACGGGCGAGATGCTGAATCTTCCGATACATCACTAACGATAAAAAGGCCCGAATCGAGTCTTTATTTATCGCCAATTGAAGAGAATAGTGAAATTTCTTCGGAGAGTGATCGGAGCAAATCGGACACTCAACATAAAATTCCTCCACAGAAAACGAATGTGATAGAGGAAAGAAGGTTTGGTTATATGAGTTCATCTCGAAAATATCATACGTATCCGAAATCTAGAATTCCTGTTCCTAAATGGTCTAAAGATCAACGTCGTATGGGGAACTACATGATGGATCCCAGAATCTATCCCTTGGAGCCGAGAGAAATTGATTTGGAAGCATTTCAACAATTGCATACGGCTGACAGTCAAGAAGAATTGCAGGAATTCCTATTGTTAGAGAGTCAATGTAGCGGACATTTCGGCTTGGCGGGAGATATGTCGATTTCTGAAACATCTTATCACGAAAACGAAAGTGAGGATGAGAGGGGCACGATGTCAGGTACTGTGTGCGTCTTTTATAACTAACATTATATTGTTATAAAAGTGGTTTTGTTTTGATTGCACGAATTTTTTGTGTGTTTTCTTATATAACAGATTACTGACACTCCAATCACATCAGTCGTTCAATCACTGGCTATGGAATCAGGTAAGTGAAAAAAATAATAAAATGAAGGATGTTAAACTTAAAACGTCCCCATGATTTTCGAAATGTGTCAATACAGGAATTATATTTTGAACGTATTTTCTCTTCTAGCCACGCAATCTATACCACGGTTTATTCAAGATATAACGGATGTCTATGCGAAAGAAGGAGAAAGGGTAATCTTTGAAACCATCTACTCCGGGAATCCAGCTCCAGGTGAGTGATAAGATTATCAAATATTGTCTTTTGCTCAGTCCTTGAGTTGTAGTGACGAGGATCATATATCATAAAAATCCATGTGAATTCAAAATTCCCATTGCAGATGTTGTTTGGTATAAAAATGATAAACTCATTATGAATACGGATAATCTTAAAATACGTATTCAAGAAGAAGAGAAGAAGACTGCTTTGATGATAAAACAAGCAACCGCGGAAGATACTGCAACTTACATTTGCAAGGCAACGAGTGACATTGGTTTAGCGGTAACCAAAGCTAAACTAATTGTAACAGGTATGGATATACTCGATTACTATGCAATTCAGAATTATCATCCTTTGATCATTCGCACAATGAATGAAACGAATTTCTCTGATACTCTACAGATATCACAGGTGATTTTGTGACCAGAGAACCACAAGAGGACACATGGGAAGAGACTGAAGAAACATCGGAGATGAAATTGAGAAAGAAACCAGAGAAGAAAAAGAAACCAGAATTGAAGAAAGCTAAAGAAGTCAAAGAAAAATCAAAGACTGAAAGAGTGAAAGTCGACAAAAAGACTATTATCACAGAAACACTCATTCCCTTGGAACAACCGGAAGAAAAGTGAGCATTCTATTGTCATTCCTGCATATTTTTTATACGCACTGTCAGTATGTTTCTGTGTTGCCAAATCTTTCACCATTTCAGACATCATTTCATTCTCTGTATCATGTTTTTTTATATTTTTATAAGAAACAGGAAAGGGTTCATTTTCAATTGAATTGTTACAGAGGTGTGAAAATTATTAGAATAATTGTGATTTCCAAACCTGTTCCAACTTTCCTCTAAGGGAATGCAATCATTCATAGAGTACTGGTTTCATTTCTTGATATAAATAGTTCATAAGCCCTCCATTTTTGAACGAAGGAACATTCCATAATTACTATACTGAGTGATTGGGAATTGTCGTACACTTTTTTGAGAGCCGATTCTTGATGAAATTCTGAAACGATTGCGGAGCTGAATATTTTGATCTGACCCTTAGATTCGGAGAGATTAGCATTTTTTGATTATTTGAAAAAAACAAATATCTTCGAAGGACCATATCTTTGAAATTTGAATTCAATATCATTCTCTAAGGCAGATCACGGGGTATTCCTGGGGAAAAAAACCAATCAAACTTTTTTCGTTGTAGAGTTATGGCGCTTGTGAATTTTTTGCATTCCAGCCAATCAGAATTCAACAACTTTAAATCGCTATAACTCCACCCCGAAGGAAGCTGAATTAGTTTTATTTTTTCCAGGAATACCCCGTGATCTGTCTTAGAAAATGATATTGGATTCAAATGGCAAAGATATGATCCTTCCGAAATATTTGGATTTTTCAAAAACTTAAAGAATGCTCATATCTCCGAATCTAAGGGTCAGATCAAAATCTTCAGCACCGAAATCGTTTCAGAATTCCATCAAGAATCTGCTCTTAAAAAAGTTTACGGCAATTTCGAATCACCCAGTATAACAACCTCATTTGTACAAAGTTCTTTTTCATTATGAGCATCTTCATATGTCTTTGAATAACTAACAATGTGCAATATGTTGATATTAAGCACTGGTGATTCATTGTATAAAATTTATATACACGACAAGGAATGGTAATTGAGTTACGATGAAACCAATAAAATTGCCGGTCAGAATTTGTTGTTAACTATTCTAAATCCCTAGCGGGTATCTATCGTCACATACTGTTTAGTTTGAGATCGGGGTGTTGAGATCATTGTAGTGAAAAAAAGATTGGAAAGAAAAATTGTTATAATAATTCACTCAGAAATGGAAGGATGAAAAACTATTATATCAACAAGACAAAATAGTACTCCACAGATAAATGCATAATCTGAGGCAAAAGTTGGAGTTATTTTGGAAATAACAGTTATTCTAATAATTCTCACACCTCTGTATGTAATTCTGTTGATCTTTCATTTGGTTTTGCACTCACCTTCAACGTTCAATTTTTGTATTTCTCAGGAAAATCGTCGACGTGGAGGAGACTCAGGTCCTTGAAACAACTGATATCCTAGAAGAAACAACAGATGAGGTGAGAAAATCACATCATTGATGGAACGTTATAATTAGATATCAATTTTTTAATTTTTCTTCCAAACCACCAGCAAAATTTCAATGTTCTTCTGAACTATACAAATAAATGTACGATTATTTTGCTGCACTGCGTTCCAAACTACACGACATTTTCAACTATACAATCGAATATACAATGCTTGTGTCTATACCGGACAGTTATCGGAATATAAAGAGGGTATTCGAAAAATGAACTAAAAATACAAATATCAGCAACCCATAATTCGAACTATACATAAGAAAATATGATCATTTTACTACGTTGATCTTCATTACACCGTGCTGGACTAGATGGTTGTGAACTGGATGTTCCAAACAACGCTAAGAGAATGCGTAAGAAGTTTAATAGAATAAAGGGATTCATTCCAATGCACACACATCAGAATTGTGATGACAACGGAATCTAACCAATCCTACATGGAAACAATGTGCTGATCTACTTTTGAATTTCACCGAATTGTCCATTCAAGATCTGAACTTTGTGAGTGGATTCCGAATAAAATACCTCCTTGACTCTATTACGAATCTTGAAGTGAGTGAAAATCTAGGATTTTATTGGTTGGTTGGTTGGACAGATGCAACCAAAAACGGAAGTAAAAATTTCTGAAGTGAATCTATGATTTTTGATGCCGTGGGAAAAATTGGAACAAAGTATAATTTAACCCTGTTCTGCATAGGATGCATGTGGAACAATCTAGTGCAGAACAGTGTGGTTCGAAACGGTTTTAAGTCAAGACTATATTTTTCTCACCATTGGAGTTCAGAACAATGTAGTTTGGCACGGTGTGGTGTAGATTTATCCAATAAAATAGTTTCCGTGCTTTCTCCTATGTAGTTCAAATTATGTGTAGTTAATATTTGTGTAATCAAATGATCCCTTGGCGTTTCAACGTACAGTTCTATAATTATGTAGTTCAAATTTGTATAGTATGGAAACAATAATCGTATATTCAGTTGTGGAGTTCAAAAATGCTTAGGTCCCCTGGTGAAAAAATCATTTAGGATCCGATAGGAACCGATTCAAAATCAATCGGAATGAATAGGGTCAATTGGAAAGCCCCAAGTACCGATTCAAAATGAATAGGACTCAATTGGAACTTGTTATCAGTAGGATTGAATCAAGGATTCATCCATTGAAAAATATGTGGTTTATTGGAATTAATGGGACTTAACGCGATTTATCGGTTTGTATAAGAAATATCTAGTTAGTTCTTTGAAATTTTTTTCATCTCATGAGGCAAGTGGTTTTCATCGGAAGTATCTTTAACCTCGATCTATTGTAACTTCATATTCTATTCTATTGTAACATTTCAACATTTTAATTTATTCGAAATAATAATAATGTTTACATATCTGAATATTCAATAGGTTTGTATGATGAATATCCAATTCAGTTTTGAAATTTCTTCTATTTCATTGAAAAAATTGGTCTTTATCGGAATTCTTTGCGATCTCAATCTATTGGAATCCATGGAAAGGTAATGGAATTCGAGATTTTGTGGGTTTCTATAAGAAATATTCAATTCATTTCTACAATGTATTGATGCTACAGATCAATTGGTTAAATAATTTCAATTAATCGAGAATAATAAGAAAGTTCCCACATCCTAATATTCTATAGGTTGCTATGGGAAATATCCAATTCAATTTCAGAATTTTTGTATTCCATTGGACAATCGATTTTTATCGGAATTTCCTGTAATTTCGATCTATCGGAAGTAATGTTGAAGTTGATAAAATTGAGGATTCATTAGGTTCCTATGGGGAATATCCAATTCGATTTTAGAAAGTGTAGATTTTATTGGTCATTCGACAGAATGCAGTCGAGAAGAATAAAAGGCTATTCAAATTCAATCGGATTGAATGGGGTTAATTGGAATGCGTGAACTGTCCATTGAAGATTAATGAGAATGAATCAAAATCAATCATCCGTGGAGTTCAATCCTGAATTCGCCCGTATATAAATATGTATCAATTCGATTGGAAGTAATGGCATGTGGTATATTCTATCAGTTTTTATAGGAAACATATGATGTAATTGAAGAAGGTGTTTTATTTTATTAACCACTGCGAGTGGTAGAGTTTGTAGATTTGAATTTTTAACAAATGTGTAAGTCAAATACGCAATTCGATTTTAGAATGTGTGCATTTTATGGATCAGTTAATTTTTATTGGATTGTTTTGGAATCCAAATCTACTGGAAATGACAGGAAAGTTCTGAAATCTGAATTTCCAATCCGTTTGTGTATGAAATATTCAATTCGAATTGAGAATTTCTCCATTTGGTGAATTGGTTTTTATTGGAATGTTTCTTGATGTCCATTTACAGAGACGGATGGAAGTTACGTCTGTAGATTTGTAATTTCATGATTTGTATAGGAAATGCCTGACGCATTTTCAGAATTGTTCCATTTCAATGGTCAATTGGTTTTCATTAGAGTTTGCCGTAATGTCAATCTGAAAATGCGCATGCTCGATAAAATCTGAAGCTTTTCTTATGAGTCATAAGATGGCCTCCCATGGGCGTAGCCAGGGGGTGGGGGGGACAAGGGAGGGCAACTGCTCCCCCCCTTGTAGAATAGGAAAAAAATTCTTTTCAATTGAATATACAAAAATTATATATAAAAAAGTTGTGGAAAATTTGAATTGAACATTTTGCCCTCCCTTAAGTTTTGAGCTGGCTACGCCCATATGGCCTCCTTACACGGTTGAAACATGAACATGAAAGCAATTCATCGGTGGCTTACAAAGGGCTCCACATCAAGGTTTGATTGAATTCACAGATGAATTCCCACCGTCATAGCATCCAACAGAAGTTGAACCATGTAAATTTTTGTCACGAGGTGCGTAAGCATTGTGTTACCTTGCACGAGATCCTTCTGATGAGGATTCCCCTGATTCGATAGACACACCTATCGAATCCTATTATCGGAAAAAATTTTCTCGGATGAGAACGATTACTCTTGTCACATCGCTAATGATATCCAATACTTGTTTTTTGGAAACAAGATTTCATAGTTATTGGTTTTTAACGTTATTATGAGGATATACTCGAGCCGATTACAAGAATTCTAATCGGACCCAATGGGACTTAACCGATACAGAAACTCAGTTCATTTCGATGAAATTTCCTTTACCGGATTCAAATGGAATTTGCATTATTGATAAAAAAACCGATTCAATCCAATTAACAACAATTTTATTGGTATCGACTGGAAATTTCCGACATAGAAAATCAATTCATTCCGATAGGATTCTCGTTTATCGGATTTAATCGGATTTTTTAACCTGGGTCCATTATTGTGTAGCACAGATTTATGAAGTATTAAAGGATACCCAAAAATAATGGTATAATAATAGAAAATTGAAAAATTTCAGTTTACACAAGCAAAGAAGATAGTGCCGATCCAAGAATCCGTGATAACCGAAGCCACAGCTTCGCTGAAAAAAATAGACGACCAAAAAGCTCGCGAAATATTGCCAGTACAACAAGAACGTGCGAAACCTGTTGTGGAAGAACGCGAGAGCGTCCTTCTGGTATCGGAAATCACTACAGAAGACACAGCTCCGGACTTCGTGGTGCAACCTAAAGTTGACCGAGCTCAAATTATATCAGAAACTTTAGAGACATTCGCCGTGACGGAATTACAAACACAAACGGACGTTCAAGAGATCAAGAGAATAGATATCAAACAGAAAAAAGCCAAGAAAACAACGGTCACTACTCACGATGAAGCAGAAGTTGTTCAAACCAAAATCGAAGAAGTTGTCGAGGAAAAACCGAAGAAGAAGAGAGGTAAAGTGAAAATCCATGAAGAAATAAGTATCGAGGAAGTCGTGGAGCAGCAAAAAGAAAATATTGCTAGAGAAGTTGATGAGATCATGGAAGTTCTACACGCTAAAGAATTTGGTCCTGGAGAGTCTCCTCTTCGAGAACTTGCTACAATAGGGTATTTGGTTCGTCAAGGTGTATCGGTAAACGAGATCAACGAGAGTTTGTATAGAACCGATCAATTTCCTGCTCTCCGAAAACCGGAAGCGCAAAATGCTTTGGTTCAACTGGTCGAACGAGAGGGCCATGGTCCTTTGATCACTCAAGTGCTCACTGAAGAAACAACCACCGATGAGAGTATTGTTGCAGCTACGGTTGGATTCCGCGCCTTTATGAGAATGGTTGAACTTCAGCATGCCACCGTCGAAGAGGTCATCACTCATTTTGCACCTGAAGACTTCCGTCCTCGAGCATGGGAAGTCACAGAAATTACAGAGGTATGGTTGAAATGTTGTGCTCATTTGTGCCCAAATATGAGTAATGCTCGATGAACCGTCGATCTTCATAAAAAGAATTCGATTTGTGTACCAAATCCTATCAAATTCATAATACTTCCCAAGAATAACCCGATTCATTACTCTTTTGATATAGGTTGAAACCGAACAACATGCAACAGAAAGAGTGGATGCAGTTCACAAGACCGAAGTTCAAATCATGGGTAAGTCGAGATTGCGTGGTGTGATGTGTGTATAGTTGAAATGTAAAACAAATAATAGAAAATATTCTAACGCTGAATCGTCAGTTTGTTCGCCTAATTGTGCTTGCATATCTAAACCTCCGAATATATTTTCTTTTGTAATTTTTTTCCTTCGTGAACACGTGGCTGCTTTGCCATATAAATATATTCATACAAGCATGCTTTTTTGTACGTCATTTTCGGAAATATATTTTTATACCTTGCGCGTTTTGTTTATTGAATAAATAAAAAAGAAGAGATCAGGACTCAATGGTGGTTTTTGTGTGTACGTTTTTCCCCTCTTCCGTTCCTTCATTTCCAAAAACAACAAAAATATTCTGATTTCAGAAAGGCGAGATGAGAGGAGAGCCATTTATATGCAGGATATTCGTGAAGTCAAAGGTTTGAAAGATTTTATTTCAATGCATGTACCATTAGCAGTTTTTGTGATTCAATGAATAGGACCTATTAAAAGGAATGTATCAATTTTGTCAGATTCACCGATCGGTAGATAGGATATCATTTGGAGTTTATGATCGCGTGCTAAGGGATTTAGTGTATACTTCAATTCGATTTCATAACCCAAGTAAAATTAGAATAATATTTCGTGTGATATCAATGAATCAAATGTCTGATGGATTTTCAGAATTCTTTTGTAACATTAACTATAACAATCTCTCAATATATTCTCACGAATTCATTGAAATCTCAAGAATTCTATGCTCAGCATGATTCCCCTAGTGAAAATGGGAGCATGAAAAGGGCATGAAGCGACCCGGGAGAGTAAATAAAACAGTATCTAAGCGCGCAAGAAGCGGAAATTAAAACATCCTACGCTTCATTTGTTTCAAAGTTCTCTTCCAGCGAGCGGAAATTTCCACCAGGGTTCCAATACAACCCTCAAGAGAACACAGACTCTCTAAGTCACATGTTGGTCAATTGCACGTGAATTCACGTTCATGGAATGTTTAATGCACGTTCAAATATTCTAACGTTCAATGCCCTTCTTTCATTCAACATTCCTAGAACTTTTGTGTTCTCTGGGGGTCCAGAAATATTTCAGCAACATCCGATGAACGTTCAATACACAGTAAAAAGTGAAACTTAAAGTGATCCCGAATATCAGCTTAAAAATGCAGCCAAAAGTAGCACCTATTCCAACTGAAAGTACGCAATGAAAAAGACTGAATTTCAGTCAATTCTATCTTACTTTGGAAATCAAGATGGAATTCTATCTTAATTCCAAAGTAAGATGGAATTAACTGAAATTCAGTCTTTTTCATTGCTTACTTTCAGTTGGAATAGGCGCTACTTTTGGCTGCATTTTTAAGCTGATATTCGGGATCACTTCAAGTTCCACTTTTTACTGTGTAAACATTGTAAGAACGTATCATAGAAGTTGTTAAATATTTTGTTCTCTTCGGGTTGCGTTAAACAATCTTCAGTATCCAAGTATCTTTAATGTTTGGACCTGGAGTCCTAATCTACATTAGATTATCCAAGGTCGTAACGTTTCTTGTAATACAAGGTAGAATCATTCATATGATCATTAATTATGAAAATATGTTCAGTTAGTTTTCATATTAATTGATGAAAATGAAATGGGTTGATTGATAATTTAGCTACACCTTTGTTGTTCAAATGAATGTAACGAATTGAAAGAAACACAAAAAGTGGAAAAATATTATCAATCCATTCCTCATGAAATAAAGGACTAAATAATAATATTTTTATTATTCTTTCAGATGCATGAAGCTTTAATTGATCGAATAATAGCAGTGCAATGTATCTGCTTAAGCCGCTATGCTTTCCATACGCAGTAATAATCCTGTACCATATATGTAAACATTTAATGCACTTTGATTTAAAAATCTTTCTATTCTTTCATCCTTTAAATTATCCGATTGAAAACCATCAACGCTTCAGGCTATGAGGCTTTGCAGTCTATGTAAGTAAAGATATGCGATAGAAGTTTTCGTTTGAGTAGTCAAAAAATTAATCTAGTGGTTATTGAGAGTCTCAAAAGAAATCCGAATGGATCGTTTCTACACGATATATTGTTTTTCATTTCATTCTTATCCATATTACTGTTGAATAAACTTTGAAGTACACAATACTTGATCGATTGTTCATGTTTGAAACTGCATAACACTTTCAAACTACACTTTCAAACTGCATTATACGTCAACAACCACTATACGTTAAGTCTATGTGTAATTATCTGCAACATGTTTAGTCAGTAATATAGCAAATTGAATAGCAGCTGAAAGTAACGACTTTATTACTGTTGTCTTTTTTGTATTTTCCACATTGGTTTGACTTCTCGCTATTGCCTTTATCTACTTGCACAATTGGACATTCCGTTATTCTACGCAAACTTTTACATCAACAATTTTATTAACAAAATACTTCACGTACATATTCGATATACAGGGTGTTTTATAATTCACTGAAAATACTTCAGAGGCGTTATTCTGCAGCCAAAATGCGATGATTTCACGTTTGGAAAAAATTTTTTGAAGGCTTAGTTTTTGAGCTATGAGCATTTTTAGATTGTTTTTCAAATCCAAATAACTCAGAAGCAATATGTTCTACATTCTTGAGCTTGACACCATTCTCTAAGTTGGAAAACGTCAAATTTCTGGGGAAAAAATTCAACTATCTTATCATTCTTTGTTTCGGAGCTATAGTAATTTAAAGTTGCTAAATTCTGATCGGCTAGAAGCCAGAAAATTTCAAATCGCTGTAGCTCTGAAACACAGAATGATAGGATAGTTGAATTTTTTCCTCAGAGTACCAGCGTTTCCCAACTCCGAGAATGGTGTTAAGCTCAAGGATGTAGAATATAATGCTTTCGAGTTATTTGAATTTGAAAAAAAATCTAAAAATGGTCATAGCTCAAAAACTGAGCCTTCAAAAAATTTTTTCCCAACGGGAAATTATTGCATCTTGGATGCAGAATAACGCCTCTGAAGTGTTTTCAGCGAATTCAATGCTCCCGGTATATTCAAGATTGATACACGCAGAGAACTCGCAAGATTACATTACCCAACTTTCCCGTGATTTCTTATCTCGCAACTGACTTGAAACAAAATTAACCTACTGGTGATTTTTTATCGCCAAACTGCTTTTTTAGATCTCCAACTTCAGGGTGAAATAATATCACAGGATTCGAGTTCGAGATATATATTATCCGATGTGGTGATGTTTTTTCACGCATTTGGGGTAAAAAAACACCTGATCATGGGATGAGAAATCACGGAAAGGTTAGGTGCTGTAATGTCCAGCGTGTTCTTTGCGTGTATATACCCGATATAGTCAAAGCCAGTATGTTATCTAGTCTGAAGAACTATGTTTTGGGCAGAACTCATGGATTGTGATAAGAATTGATGAAGAATTAATGGAATTAATTAATCTTAGCTCGTTTTCGAATATTCCCATTCAGAACATTCAGAAGAGATTTGGGAATGACTCATTACCCTTATGAGATGAAAATAGATTGTAAATGATAAAGTGTGATAAAAAATGAACCCTTTGTTGGGAAAGGTGTAAAAAATCATTCACACTTATTCAAACTGGTCAGATTGATGAGATTGAACGGGAATTCAATAGGTCTGAATGGTCATTTATCGTTGCAAAGTTTGTATTCAATCCAATTATTCAATAGGTTCCAAAGAACTTTTGTTACCGGGGAATGTAGAGTGTGTTAACATTTTTGAACATTAGATCCATTAAATCTAATCATATTTGTATTCAAATAATCTTGAAATGAAGGGTCGACGGTCTAAACCTGTTAACTGACATTTCAGAAATTTTACACGGCGAAGAAAAGTTGATCCAGATCTTTCAATTTTCATTCAAATGATCTGATATTTGGAAGTATCATTCACCCTTGTAACCCGAAGAAAAAACTTTTCATAGACTAGGAAAATATCAAAAATTAAAGAAATGCCAACGTTTTTTCTTCGCCGTGTAAAATTTCTGAAATATCAGTTAACAGGTTTAGACCGTCGACCCTTCAAATAATCTAGAACATAATTGATTAAATTCGTTCTTTTACTTCAGGTTATTGACTTCCATCCATAATTTCTATGATCAGTTGTCATCTTAGTAAAACATAGGGTCCTCAACGTGATTACATACTGGTGGCAGAAAATGAATGGGAATAACCTTCAATAAAATGATACGCACCACACATGCAATTTGATTAGACAATCAAACACATGAAGAGTATTTTTGGGAATAATATACCTTCCGATCATGACAGCCTATATGACAACTATAAAGTTGTTATAAGAGAAATCCGATAATAATAAGATGAAATGAAAAGCTTCACATTCAACCTACTTCTCATACGAAAAACATTTACAATACAACTAGATCTATTAATATAGTCACTTGAACTTGACTTGTTAGCTCCATATTCTACCGTAATTTTTTTGGAAAAGAGATGACATACAATGCAGTTCACTTGAAACCATGTATTCATGCGATTTTTACACAATAACACGTAGGAAAGATATTCACAGTGGATCATATGGGGTGTTTACAATCTTAAGTTGATTCTCATTCATGAATCAGTTGGGACAACTATATGTGATATGTACTGGGTCTCGTCATGCCCAAATACGCCATATGTGAGCACATGGATCTTTTCTCTCAGTGTGAGTCACTTTTGTTAGAATAGCAAAATTTTGGCCATCACAACAATCTTATTAGCTATGACTGCAATTTTTTAACTGCAACAGCAAAAAATTTTTGGCTCCTCCAGCTGAATTTGTTTGCTATTTTACTTATTGAGAGTTCTGCTCCCTCAGCGAATAATTTGCTACTGAAGTATTAAACAATTACTTGAAGGACGAATCATTCATTACGTTAGCAAAAAATTAGGCAGCAACATTAAATTCTTCTGTTCAACGAATTCTATTTTCTCTGTGACATACCATTTATTTTTAATGAAGATTAGATAATTTTAACCCTTACGGGGTAACGTTATTTTGAATAGCTCATACGATTGGCTCCTATGAATGCTGTTTACGAACTGAAGTGATGACACTTGGAGAGCTTATAGCCTCCTAGTGTACAATTACTTAGGATATAGTCTGCTTACTCTTCTTCTCTTCAAATTAGCAAGAGGAGAAGATTTTGAAAAAGCATGAGTGACCCGACGTTACCTCGTAAGGGTTAATTTACTTTTGTGTATGAGGGGATCCAGAAAATTGAGAAGTGGTCAATTTATTTTATTATTAATTTTTTTTCTATTCATTCACTCAATTATCCTGTAGTTCCTCTTATCGGCTGAGAGAAATAAAATTTTCTATAAATCTTTGATAAATCTCATTCTGAGTGTTTTTCTCTATGGAGAGGAAAAAACAATATGTAGACGAAAAGCGTTCTGTGATCAAACGCATTATGAGCAGTATTTCGGTTACACGGAAAAAGCAGCCCACACAGCACTCGTTGTCTAAAAGATATCTTCAGAAATAATTGAAAACAATGCAAGAAGTCTTATGCAACATGAATATACATCTTTTAGGAGTCTTAAACTGTTCTTATTTCTGCAAGATATCTTTAAGAACGTTTCCAGAAACCTTTTAGAACTTTCCGAAAGATGTCTTTTAGAAAATCCAAAAAGGTTTCTGAAAACGTTCTTAAGGATATCTTTTAGAAATACGAACAGTTTAAGACTTCTAAAAGATGTCTATTCATGTTGCATAAGACTTCTTGCATTGTTCTTAATTATTTCTGAAGATATCTTTTAGACAACGAGTCCTGTGTGGGAATCTATTTGCTGTCACAACAATCTTGTTAGCCATGATAGCGATTTCTTAGCTGTAATATCAAGAATATTGACTCCTCCCGCTAAATTTGTTTGTTGTCTTATATATAATACTGAAAATTTTGTTGCCTGAACAAATAATTCGTTGCGGCAGTCAAACAATCAACTGATGTGGCAAAGAATTTGCTTCGCTAGCAAAAAATTCGCTATTCCAGAAAAAAGTGAGACAGCCAAATGACAATCTGCTGCTCACCAAATCCTCAATAAGTGGATGTACAAGATTAGCCAAACCACACTACCACCACCACCACCACCGATCGGATACATTCAGCGTCGGATTTAGGAATTTTATTTGCCTCTTTAATCAACGTGTAACGAAAGACAAACACTAGGCTGCCTCCTAGAGAAGCAGAATTTCTAAATCCAACTCTGAGTACGTCGCCTCTACATATAGAATTCAGGTGGAACGTTCATGGACGATGTGAATCGATGAAAGGACGGTGTACAGTGAAGTGGAATAGAAAAAAGAGATTCAAAACCACTTTGTAGCGAAATTTCGGACCGATCATAGATCTTTTTGTAAATTCAACTTTGAATTTTCAAAAGATCTGTCAAAGCTGGTGTGCAGATTGTTGTTTGTTTAGACTTCTCTTGTGATGTAAATCACAGGAAAAATGTAAAATCCTCTAACATTCTGTTTTATTTTCTTTTGAAAATTGTTTCTTCGATCAGTACACTGTAAAAAGTCTGACTGTAAGTGACTGCATCTTACTTGAAAACTTGACTGAAATTCAGTCTTTTCCATTGTATCGGCATTTGTTTTGGATGCTTACTTACAGCTGAATTAGGGCTAGTTTTGGCTACATCTTAAAATGAGCCGATATTGAGGGTGAAAGTAAGTTTCACTTTTTACTGTATATTACTTGAATCTAATGCGTGGATGTTTGCTGTAAACGAATGATCTGTTCATCAGGAAACTGATTGTCATCACCTAATTATCTCTTGACAAAGGATTATTTGATGGAGAAAATTTATAGATCCATATAATTCGTTTCGGTATATTATTATAAACGAGATTATGATAATAGATGATTTTCTCTTCTGATTGATTTCGAATTATAGTGTGAAAAGTGAGGCTTAGATTGGCTGCGTCTTAATTTGAAAATCAATTGTAATTCAGCCTTTCCCATTGTGTCGACTATTATCTTTTTGTGCTTACTCCACACTCGAAATCAGGGGGCATCAACTCAATTGGAAAACTCTTAGACTAATTTCGGCACTGCCGTAAGGAAGAACACTTGAACTCATTTCACATGAATGCACTAATAGTACTCCAAGGAATTTTGTGACTTGTTTATTATTTGTGTTAGTTTCTCCATGTGAAATTGTTTCAAGTCTTTTTGCGTACGGCGACGCTGGAATGAGTCTAAAAATTTTCCAATTGAGTTTAAGCCCCTGCTCAGAATAAACTTCTTTTGATCGCGTCTTCAATTAAATCACGACACAAACTGAATTCAAAACTGCCTTTTCACAGGGTATATTGTTGATGAGGTTTCCAGATCAAAATTCATTTTCCTTTATTATTTATATAAATTTACATCATTTTATATAATTGTGTGTAAATTTTGAACGTTGGTACTTTCAAAACATTATATTGATTTGAACATTTTTTTTAATAAATAATTCTTTTACGAGGGAATCAAGCAATTTCGGTTAGAGAATGTTTCTCAATTCTTAAGAATCATCAGCATCAACTATTTGTTCAAATAATTTGGTCATAACAATTAGTTTTCAACCGCACAAACCAATCTTTCGTCCATAGAAAGCTTTCGCGCATCGGGCTTAAATGATATTGAGCATAGAAAAAATTTTAAGAGAGAATAAAACGGGTGGTTCAGAAATTCCACATTTTTTGGTGATTTCTATTAATATAAAAGTTTCAATAAACAAAAATCCGAGAATCGGTCCCAACAGATCTTTTAAGAATTTGATGCTGGATCCTTCGAAAAAAAATATCCAAAATTGATCCAAAATTGTGCTCCGCAAGTTCTTTTGAATCTCATTCTTGTTATTTTTCCTTCCTTGATTATACCTTTGCTTGATACAGCAACAACGTGAAGGCAATAGAAATATTCGCATGAAAATCAAAAACAGACTTTTTTGCGTTGTCTTCACATCACTTTTTTATCAAGCCACCATTCCTTTATCGGCCATTTCTCTATGACACCATCCCCGGATTTCCCTCTTAAATTCTACGTGAATTCTACCCTCCAGTGTATTATAGAGCTCAATGCTTTAAATATTAAACTAGGGACTCCAGAAAACTGTATTTCCTTTATATTCGGCCAAATGTTCACCTATCATATAGTTTGAGATTCACAAAAACTCTCAAAAACCAAACATTAGGTTGCATCAATGATTTTCAACTCCATTGCAAGGGAAAAACACATATTTTCATCTCATTCCTTTTGTTCGGATTATTGATCAAGGAAGGAATATATCAGAAATATAGTGAAAGAAATAAAGCAGTTTAAATCAACAAGAAAATACACTACTTTGTAACTCTGAGGGAAATGAATTGACAGGATCAAGTTCAGCAGAAAATACTTTTCCGAATTCCACAGCTATACCGTGGAAAAAACTCGAAATTCATTACCTGTTGGTACTGGAAAATTTCAGTACATCTATTTTTCAGTACATTCACTGAAATTTTACGGATTTTGCTCCAGAAGATTTCGATTTTTGTAGTAAATTCCAATTAACGTGATGGAATATTTTTACAAGTATATTGTTCATTATAACAATTTTCCATTAGCTCAGACATATTGCTACTACAATCAAATTACAATCCCAGTGAGCATTCCAACCGATAATTGTCTTTGAGGCTGCACAAATTAGGATCATTATGACCACTCATATTTCTACATGTTCCTAGAACTTGTAGATGAGAAGGACTTTGAGAATTCAAATGTTGAAATATCCAGATGATTATGAACTACGAACAGGATTCATTTCAAAAATTATCCATGATCGGATGTTATATTACTCCTAAAACCTTCTATATATTTCCACAAGAATAGGATGCGCTCGCCGTCCACTGCTCGCTATGACTTTATTCATATTTTTTGTCTTTTTCAAAATTAATACGCCGTGTAGGCACTTACTTTTTTTTTTGCTTTTTTTTTCTCATGACTTGTCCATTTACACTTGGTTTTAGAGGCACGGCATTGTCTCAGCATTGCACACTGTATCACAGATTTTACAGCATGAAAATAATGTGCACAAATAAAAAAAAAGAGATAAGAGATGAGCGCCGCGCAACACGCATATATCTTACACAAAATTCTCACATACTTTTCACAGAATACGAGGACACACGGCAGGCACACATCACACAACGCAAACCACGAAAAGATAAACAACCAAAGGATATTCAGACCGAGGACTCGACACAAGATAGGGAAAAGGGGGTACAAATTGTAGAAGTCGAAGAAGAAGAAATAGTTGAAGAAACTGAGAAGGAAGTTAAAGAGGAAGAAGAAATAGAGGAAGAGATTGTAGTTGTTGAGAGGGATTCGGAAGGCAGATTGACTCGAAAAGAAAGAGCTCGCGATGAGATTAAACAAGAAATAGAAATTGAAGATGAAGTAGAGAAAGAAACAGAAACTATACATAAGAGGAAAAAAGTTCTAAAACCAGAAAAATCAACCATCGGCAAGGATGAAATTGAATTAGAAGAATTGGATGAATTTGAAGTGATAAAAGATGAAACAGTGCCATCGGTGGCCCTTAATGTTTCCAGTCAAAGAAATATCATCACACCGGTAGATAAAATAACTGAGCGAGCACCGGAAGAGCTCACAACAGAGCAAGCAAAGTTCACGATAGATACTTTAACTGCTTTGACGGAAAACTTGGTTCCCGTGCAAGAGAAAGAAATTGATAATATCGAAAAAATAAAACGAGTCGAACGTAAAGCGTCAGTTTCGATCTCATCCATGGAATCTTACTCTACATCAGAAACAACTATTCAAGCATCCACTGGTGAATTTTCCGGTACTTTCAAAGCAACTACGTATGAGGCTACGCCAACTTTAACTCCTTCCGAAGGATTAGTTGTAAGCGAGATTCTGACTAACGATGCAGGAGTCACTAAATTGACTGTAGCCGAAACTGAGAAGGGTAGAACGGCTGAAATCAGCATCACTTTACAAGAAGCCAAAAGTATTTCTGAAACCACGATCAATGAGGATGAAATTCCCACTGCGGATTTTGTATCACCATTAGCTGTTAAGGCTGAAGATACCCTTCTTCCACAAATAGGACTATCAGTTTATGAAGTACAGGAAGGGTTAGCTGAGGATAAACTGGAACCTCTGAAGACAACACCTACGAAGCCCAGAGTAGAATTTACAGCGACCGAACCACTGTTGATAGCTGAAGTTCAGGCAGAAGATAAACCAGGAAAATATTATCCTGAATTGATAGTACCCACGGAAGTGGCCACAGAAACGATAATTCCCCAGAAACAACGAGTAACCGAAGAAATGCATGCATCAGAGAAAGAAGGAGAATACGTTCCAGGAAGATTACCGCCCAGTCAAAGTGCACGAGTTGGCATTTCTGGTGGAAATGAAACAGTGTTTATACAAGAAGACATGATTCAAGAAAAGGAAGGTGTATTCTCACCGCAAAAGAAGGCAGATGTTTTCCAAGCGAGTACAGGTGTGAATTTGTTAGAAAGTGTCACTGTGTCGACTATCGATACACAACAGAAAGAAAAAGATTTGACGGTAGAAAAAGCGGACACGGTAACCGCGGATCTAAATGTTGTTGAAGTAACATCTACAGTCGTTTCTGAGACGATTATTTCAGAAAAAGAACGCGATTATCAACCAGATGACACACCAACAGCTAAATTAGCGGAAAGGTCGATTTCTCCTCTTGAGATAGGCTCCATCACCAGTACTTTGATTCAAGAAGCTGAAGGGCGATACAGTCCTGATCAGAAACCAACACAAGTTCTAGCAGAAACATCTATTCGACCTGAAGAGTATGTAATTGTATCACAAATTCAAACCGGTGATTACCCTTCGGATTTCAGCGAGAGCTTGAAATATGTTTCCGAAAGTGGAAAAGTGAATGTAGAATTAACGGAAGCTAAAGTAATACAAGAGACTTTAACGCATGATCGTGAATCAAAAATGGAGAACGAAACAAAACCCGAACAACATACTGTTGAAACCACTTATGACGCGGTGAAAGGAATTGAAGTGTCTCAGATAACTTCGGGAGAAAAAGAAGCTGAATTGAAAATTTTCGAGTTTCCAGAATCACATTACGGTAAAATTGTCCCAACGCAACCAGTGGTTTCATTGGAAATTCAAGAAACACATCCGGAAGGTAATTTGGGATCAATAACGAAAGATATTCCATCTTCGGCGATAGCGACGGTAGATCAAGTGAGTCTGCAGAGCACTATTGTAGATGAAACCGTTACAGACGAAGGTTTGGGGCCAGTTGAGAAAGATCAGATACCAGATTCAAAAATGGCTGAAATTAGCGTGGATGTTATGGAAAGTTTACATACAACCACCATCGTTGTCACAGAAAAAGAGGCTGAGTACACGCAGATCTCTGATACTAAAGGAGTCTTTGCAAGCACCGAGTTCACACCTGAAACTGCTTTAGTTTTTGAGGAAGTTAGAACACAATCACCTACACAAGAATACATACCTGAAGATATTCGTGATGCTAAAACGGCCCAAACATCTCACACACCATTGGAGAGTATCAATGTTTCTGTGCAAGAAGTTGCTGAGAGAGAGGATATCTACAAACCAGACGTGAGACCAGATCAAATGAATGCTAATGTAGAATTGACTGAAGCTAGGTATGGAGTGAACGTTTCTGAAGTGATGTCGCATGATTTGGAAGATATATATACTCCTGATTCAAAACCACAAGATTTTACAGCTCAACCAACGGTAACGAGTCATCAGCTAGCTTTAAAATCCGAAACTTTGCCCGAGGACAGTACTGGACTTCTAGACGTGGATTTACCGAAAACTGGTAAAGCAATTAAACATCAAGAAGCATTTGATGAATTGATAGTTACGGAAGCCCAAGTCGGGGAAACAGAAAAACTGAGAAAACCAGAAGAGAAACCTGTTTCACACTTCGCTGAAACTGAAGTATGCTTAAAATCTGAGAATCTAGTCGTCACTGAGACGATTCCTGTGATGGAAGAAGAAAAATTGGAGGTTGGTGAAATGCCAAAAGAAAGACAAGTCACTCTAGATTTATCACTAGGACACGAAGTAGCAAATGTCCAAGAGATTATTACGGCAAGTAATGTGAATATTTTGGAAGAGCAAAAACCGAAAGAAGAGAATATAATACCCCAACAAAGTACTCTCGATGTGGTCCAACAAACTGAAATATCTGTCTCAGAGAAAGAAGATATTCTACCGACGGCCATCAAACCAGAATCGAAAACAGTTGGAGTGAGTTTTCAGGAAGAGGAAGGTATACAAGTCGCTGAAACTTACACTAAAGATAAAGAAGGTGAATTTGAACAACCACTGCAACCTAGGAGTGAAGAAGCTGTTGTTGACTTCATCACTCAAAACATAGCATCCAAATTTGAAATTTTGAGCGACACAGGGTTGGGTGATCTCTCGATTGCCAATAAACAGGACGTCAAACCCAAATCAACAGTTTTGCCTCACGAAACAATCACAGCTGAAGAAATCCAAACGATCGAGAAGGAAGCTCCATTCATAGAAGTTCCACAAACAAACAGAACAGCATCTTATGATTTTGAAGTAGGTGAAGGTTTGATCGTTTCTTCGGTGACAGTGGGAGATAAAGAAAGCTCTTTATCCGAAATGGAAAAACCAGAGTCAAAAGCAGCGACATTAGACATTCCCACTCATATTGTAGCACAAGCAAGTGAAACTAATATTAGCGATAATACAGGAGAATATAAACTGGAAGGGACAACGCCTGTAACTGCTACGATGGATCATCTCCCGCTATACAGCGTTATTACATCTGAAGTAGAAACCGCTGACACCGATAAACCATTAAGTGAATTTGTTAAATCTGAAAAAACAGCTGACATCGGATTTGAAGAAGGTATTGGTGTCACAGTAACCGAGACGATTTCATCTGAGAAAGAAAAAGAATATTCAAAGAAACCAGATATTCAAGGTGAAACAGCTGTCCCTGCTTTCGATGCTCATAAAGTTGCTGAGTTGACAGAAGTGATGACAAATACTAGTCCTGGAGAGCTCAACATCAAAGCCCCTGCTCCAATCACAGCTAAAGAGGAACATTTACCTTTCGAAGGTATCGTTCAGACAGAAACTGTTATATCAGAAACTGAGAAAGAATTCAAAGATAAACCGACGATATCGAGTAAAGCTGAAATAGAAGTGACTGAAATGATTACGGTTACGACATCTACTGAAATACCAGCTGATAAAGAAAGCATCCTCGAAGTTCGTGAGAAACCAACTGAGAAGAAGGTTGATATTCAATTTACAGGACACACTATTGCTGAACATGTTGAAGTTACAACAAATACCAGTGTTGGAGAATTGGAAGAATCGAAACCTCTTACCGCTTCCGTGACCCAATCGAGCATTCCTTTAGAGCCAATAGTCAGATCAGAAACCCAAGCAACTGAATCTGAAGGACCTTTAACGATGAAAAAAGCACCCATCGAAGTGACAGCTGATTTATCAATGGTAGAAGAACAAGGTTTATTGGTATCATCTGTGGTTTTGGAAGATAAAGAAGGTGAATATACATCAAAAGATCTTCCATCAACTAGAACAGCGGATAAAATCTTAACTGAAGGTCATGCTGTCGCCCAAACAAGTTGGCATATTTCGGATATGAGTGCAGGTGATTTCGTTCCAGATGATGTCACGCTATCTACAGCTGTATTGAAACCTTCGATATCTCATTCTTTAATCGAATCTCAACCTCTCGTACAAGAAAGTGAAGAACAATTCTCAGCTCCTCAAGTACCGCATGATAAAACAGCAACAATTGATATTCAAGAAGGTAAAAACATAGTGACTATCTCTCAAATAACACCAACGGATAAAGAATCTTCATACGAAGTGGAAAAACAACCCTCAAGCCATTTAGCTTCTCTTGCTATAGATACAACTCATACGATAGCTGAAACGAGCACCGTTCTGATTGAAGATTCAACTGACGTGGTACCGATAATGAAACAAGACACCAAAGAAGCAACGGTGGGCCAAGAATTGTATCAAAGTGTTCTGATCACTCAAGACGACGCCCATGAACGTGAGAAGGGTTTCGAAGGAAAATTCAAACCAGAAGTTCGAGATGTCGATATATCAATCGAAGAAGGTAAACGTGTGATAGTAACCACAGAAATCAAAATTGCTGATAAAGAAGGTCTCATTGAAGATATCGAAAGAGACAGATCGAGATCTGCCACAACCACCTTAGTTCCCGGTCATGAAATAGCCGAGAAATCCGAAACAATTCCAGATCTGAACGTTGGTGAAATAGAAATTACGAAACCAGTGACAGCGACTGCACAAGTAGGACAAAAACCATTCGAGACAATCATACTGACGGAAGAAATTTTAGCTGAGAAAGAGATCGATAGACAGGAAGAAAAGTTGCGAGGTACAAAAGCTCGTATAGGCGTGGATGAGAACAGATTTGTCGCTGTTCAAGAGATCACAACCATCCAAGATGTAGAGAAAGACTTCACTATTACTCAGAGAGTTCATAAGGAAACCGCGAGACCGGCTTTGGAAGGTAAAGAAATTGCTGAACAAATGGAAATCACTCTACGTGAAGGCCTTGGGGATATTCCTGAAGCTCCAAAACCGATTAAACACGCTGCTCATAAAACTCAGTCAATCTTGGAAAGTATTGATATCAGTGAAATAGTTCCAGAAGAGCAGAGTGATGTATTCACCGATAAGCCGAAATTGGATGAACGTACAGCACAAATCGCATTCGTAGAAGGAAAGAGCATTAGTGTTAAAGAAATAGTTACACAAGATAAGGAGAGTGATATCAGCAGATTTGAGTATGAAAAAAGTACAGCAGATGTGAGGCTAACGAGAGTAGGAATGGATGTAGCAGAACAAACTCAAGTTTTTATCGAACAAAGTGCTGGATTGGTTGAAAGTTCACAAAAGGTAGAAGTGAAAGCACATCATAAACAAGATACAGTTGAACCTCTCGTTATCGAAGAAGTTCCACTGGTAGAAAAAGAAGGTACATTTGACAAGTATCCCAAAATGGTTTCACAAATAGCTAGCACCACTTTTGAAGCAGATCAAGGGATATCAATAACTGAAATTGTATCAGGTGAGGGAGAGACACTGATAGAAGAAACAAAACCTATCGTATCACAAACTGCAATGAGTACTATAATCATTGAACAAGGTTCAGTTGAGACAACTATGGTGGAGTCTCGTGTCAGCATACCAGATAGAAAAACAGAAGATACGGTAGTTCCTCGTTCGGCTGAGATAGAGCAGGATACATTTGAGGGAATCATTGTAAGAGAGAATATCATTGAAGAGAGCGAAAATACGTTCGAAGGCGTATTCAAACCTGTAACTCAAACTGCGGATATCAACGTGCAAGAGGTCAAATCCATACAAATTTCTCAAACTATTCCACAAGATCAAGAGGATTTCCTCGATGTCACCGTGAGCAAAAAAGAAGTTACAGCACAGCCAGAAATTAGTGTTTACGAAACTGTACAAAAATCTGTAGTAGAGAGTGTACAAAGTATAGGGGAAATTCAAGATCAGAGATTAGAGGAATCTCAAGCAACTGTAACGCAAACAGTTATGGAAGCTGTTATGGGAACGGAAACTACTTCGATTGAGAGTGAAGATATTCTGAAAAGTGGAGAATTCAAACCGGAGGAGAAGCAGAGCAAACCTAATTATGAAGCTCTTGGAACAGTGACCGTGACAGAAATTTTATCAAACGAGAGTGAAAGTGACCTGTCGGTGACTGCAACTCCAAAAGCACAGCAAGCCGAAACGAATTTGATAAGCAGAGAAGCCGCTGCGATCACGCAAATCGTTTCAGGAGGCACATACGGAGAATTCATAAGACCCGCTGAATTGCGTGACCAGAAAGGTCAGATAAGAGTAGAAGAACTAATGTCTGTAAATGTTTCAGAAATGATATCCAATGAGAGCGAGGAAACATTAACTATCGCTGAAACTCCTAAGAACCGTCTAGCGGAAACTTCTATATCCAGTAGAGAAGTCGCTGAAACAATCCAAGTATCAACTATCTCTCAAACGGATGAATTGACCACAAAAGAACCAGAAATGCAGAAAGGTGAAAGCAAATTGAGTGAACTCATGCCATTGACGGTATCACAAACAATCTCAAATGAAGCTGAAACTTCCTTACCTTCTGCAGAGATACCATCTGAAAAGACAGCTCAACCAAATCTTTTGGGTAGAGATGTTGCTGAAGTCAGTCAAGTAGTCACCGCATCGACCGTGGAGGACTTCACGACCAAAGAAAAACCTCCAGAACAAAAGGGTCAGCCGTGTTTAGAAGAGCTAACACCACTCACCGTTTCACATGTACTCTCCGCGGAAGCGGAAGAAACATTAGTGGAATCCGAAGTTCCGAAAATCAAAACAGCACAACCAAATATTTCAGGAAGAGATATCGCGGAAGTAATAGAGGTGATGACGATTTCAAGCGTTGGCTCAATGTCAAATGCTAAAATGCCAGAAACACAAGAAAGTCGAACGAATGTGGAAGAATTGACATCTTTGATAATTTCACAGCCGTTGTCCAATGAAATGGAAAGTCTAATGCCTGATCTTGAGAAACCTACACAAAAAACAGCTGAATTGAATTTGATAGGAATCGATGTGGCGGAAACAACTCAAGTTATCACTGCGATGAGCACAAGAGAATGCGTCACAGCGAAAAAGCCTGAAGAACAACAAAGTGAAATGACAATCGGGGAATTGTCATCGGTAACTGTATCCGAAGTTTTATCATCAGAAATGGGTGATACATTGGAACAATATCAAACTCCAAGTTCTTCCACTGCTAAACCTGGATTGTTGGGAAGGGAGGTGGCAGAGATAAGTGAGATTGTCGCAGCTACTAGCGTGCAAGAATTTTCAGAATCAGAAGAAACACGTCATCACATCAAAGAATCAAGTGTCAATGAACTGAGTTCGATAATAGTTTCTCAGACTGTTTCCAGTGAAACAGAAGGAGCATTGCATATTCCAGACCAGCCTGAAGGAAAGACTGCATCTCCACAATTGATAGGCCGAGAAGTGGCAGAGAAAACAGAAATTCTAGCGATGACTAATACACAAGAATTACAAAGACCGGATAAAATAGAAATGATGAAGAGTAAACCGGAGGTAGAAGAGTTCAGTTCTGTGACTGTATCAGAGATCATTGTGAGTGACAAGGAAAAAGTATTACCCGAAGTTGAAACTGTTAAGAGACGCGAGGCTATGACTAAAATGACGAGTTTGGAAATTGTTGAAACATCTGAAATCGTCACAGTTGACAGCACTGAAGAACTTCCGGTATCCGAAGTGCCAGAAACGAAGAGAATCGAGACAAAATTAAGAGAACTGCTTCCGTTATCCGTGACTGAAATTTCATTCACTGAAAATGAAGAAACATTACCTTCTTCAGAAAAACCACTCGAACGAACAGCTGAATCTGGTTTGACGGAGATCCATGTAGCTGAGAAATCTCAAGTCATCACATCGGTCACCACTGAAGAGATTGGACAAACAACCATGCCACATACGCAAACAGTATCTATAGATCAAGTGCCATTCGAATCAATTGAGAAATCTCAACCTATTTTGCATGAGACTGAGACAACCCTGACTTTGGAAAAATCTTTGAAATCTGTGAGAGCTGATGTCACTTTTGATACTTCTGAAAGCGTAGAAATCACTCAAGTTATGACAACCGAAGAGGAGGTCGAAAGTATGACAAGAGATGTCCTCAAAGGAGTGTCCGCTCAACCAGATGTTGTGAGACACGAAGCAATAGTGGAAACTGAAATACTCGCCGAAGACTCTGCAGTTGAATTCAAGATCAAGAAGCCAGACACCAAATTGGCGCACGATGTTGAAGAGACCAAAGAAGGTGTTATCATAACTGAATTACAAAATATTGGGGAAACAGAGTCAAATCTTCCGGAAATAATCATTCCTTCTAAGAAGTCAGCGAATGTATCTATCGTGGCTGACCAATTGGAGAATATTGTGGGTAAGTATTTTTACGATAAGGAATACAATCGTTTTCGATTGATTTGACAATGCTAATGAAAATGCTTTGGGTCTAAATGATATGGGGATGTGAGGAAATCCGAATTTACGGATCGCCAGCAGATAATATTCAATATTCTAAATATCAAAAACGATCTTTGTTCGAAATAATCCGTCAAGATGAGTCAATGATGGATTTCGTACGATTTTATGAGGGTGGGGTATGATATTTGAGGATGAAAAGGAACGCTGAACCGTTTAGGGGGGTGGGCATTCCTTCTCAGAAAATATCAAGAATTAGCTGAATTCAATTTACTGAATAATTAAGATGAATGAGATACAGGGGAAAAAATTTACAACATGAGTCTCAATGTACACTGCTGCTTGCAGAACATAAGCGAACATAAAACTGATGTTAATGTGAGCATGTGAACCAGGTAAGTGAGCATATATAAGAAAAACGAAACAAATACTCAACGGAACATTTACATGTAAATGAATGAACACCCAAAAATGCATATTCAGCGAAATATCACACATATATGGATGAAAGGGACGGGAATTTGTAGGAAATTGAACACACTGATTCATTACAATTCATTGATATGAGGGAATGGGCTGGAAGCGATGATTAAATACAAGGGTAATAGAAGTCAAACCAAAATTTCGCAACTATGCAAAAAGCAGTACACTGAACACATTACTCAGTGAATACCATTTCTGTATACATTTCAGAAAAAACAGATGCAACAGCGAAACATAACATCACAGTCACATTACACACTACCAAACACGAAACCACACAGCAGTCATCCATTGATTCAGACACCGAAATAAAAGAGGAATACACAACGAAATTCAAAAAGAATGATACCAATGATGGAACAACTGCAATAAAGACCAAACGCACAACAATTAAGAAGAAGAGGAAAGGCACAACTGAGGGTGAGAAAGAGGTGATAGTTATTGAAGAGGAAATGGGTAAAGTGCAATCAGGAATACCAGAAGTACCAAAGAAACAATTTGTACAAATCGAAGAACTGACTGACTCTGGTGAAATAGAAGATGTGGTAAGTACGGAAACCACAGAAGAACGTGAACGACCAAGAATAGAAGAACCAGTGGGAGAAGAAGGAATCACCGAAAAAAATGTCGATGAGATAGTTGAGACGATTGAAACGGAAAAAGAAGAAATCGCAGATCAACGAGTATCTAAGAAAAAACGGATGAAGAAACCAAAGGAAAAAATTGAGGAGGAAGAAGAAGTGAAACTTCTTCCATCAGTTGCATACGAGAGAGCGACCGAAGTGATGGAAAAACTTGAACGTGCCAATGTAGATTTAGTTACAACATTCATATCGAAACCAGAAGATGCCATCAAGAGAAAGAAGGGGTTGGATAGGAAACCTAAAGCAACCGAAATCGAAAGCCCTGAAGATGATGAAGTAACCGAACTGGTTGTAAAAACAATTCCAAAAATGCAAGAAGTGTGTCCGGGGGAAGTCGAAAGAGTTAATGAACGAGTAACAGTCACAGAAACTATCAACGAGGAGGGCAAACCCAGAAGGATCGTGAAGAAAACAATCACAAAGAAAAAGGGACGCAAACAACGAGTTGTGGAAGAGGTCACAGTGGAAGAAGAAGGAGTAGCTCCAAAGACAACTGTTATTGAAAAACCTGAGGAGGAGATAGTACATGAAGAAAAAATTGTCCCCCTACCAGGAATCGATTACAACAGGGCAGCTGAAGTTGAAGAAACATTTGAAACAGTGACTGTTACGGAAACGAAATCTCAAGAAGGTAAACCCAAGAAGATTATTAAACGAACAACTACCAAACGACGAGGCAAGAAACAAAGAGTCATAGAGGAAACTACGGAAGAAGAACAAGGTAAAAGCGCTGTGATCTCAGTGATTGAAGGGCCTGAGGAAGAATTGATTTTCGAGCGAGTTGAAGACGATGGACCACAAAGTCAACAAATACAGCCACAAGAGTTGGAAAATGTCTTTGAACAAGTCACAGTGACAGAGGAAAAGACCGAACGAGGTCAGCCTAGAAAAATCACGAAAAAGAAAATTACTAGGAGGAAGGGAGATAAACAGAGAGTCGTTGAAGAGATAACGGTAGAAGAAGAAGGTCGAGCTCCAAAAACTACGGTTATAGAGAAACCTGAAGAAGTAATAGTGCATGAAGAAAAGATTCATCCATTACCATCAGTACAGTATGGAAAAGCAGCGGAAACTGAAGAAACGCTCCAGACAATCACGATCACGGAAACATCAACTCTAGGAGGGCGACCAAGAAAAGTTATAAAAGAAATGACAACAAGACGTCAAGGTAAGAAACAGAAAATCACTGAGAAGATCACAGTAGAGGAGGCTGGTAAAGAACCAGTAGTTTCCGTAGTCGAAGGACCGGAAGAGGAGATTGTGACGGAACTGATCACACAGGCACGACCAAGAATGCAGAACATACACCCACAAGGAGTTGAACAAGTGATGGAACAAGTGACAGTGACAGAACAAAGGAGTGAACAAGGTGCACCGCAAAAAATCACCAAGAGAAAAATTATCAAAAAGAAAGGACTCAAACAAAAAGTTATCGAAGAAATAACCGTGGAAGAAGAAGGTAAAGTTCCGAAGACTACAATTATAGAGAAACCTGAAGAGGCCATATTGCATGAAGACGAAGTTGCACCAATACCATCTTTGGAATATGGAAAAGCGAGTGAAGTCGAAGAGACACTTCAAACTGTCACAGTCACAGACACGACTTCAGAAGGTAAGCCAAAGAAGATCACGAAAGAAACAACTACAAAGCGTCGAGGGAATAAACAGAGGATTATCGAAAAGATCACAGTGGTAGAGGAAGGCGGAGAACCAGTTGTGTCTATCACAGAGGGTCCTGAAGAAGTTGTCATTGATCTAATCGAGCAAGAACTACCGATGATAGAAACACCACGTCCCACAGAAGTAGAACAAGTTACAGAACAAGTCACAGTGACAGAGGAAAAGAATGAAGAAGGGGCTCCAAGAAAGATAATTAAAAAGAAAATCATTCGAAAGAGGGGACAGAAGCAACGAATCATCGAAGAAGTAACAGTTGAAGAGGAAGGTCGGATTCCAAAGACTACTATCATAGAGAAACCAGAAGAAGTGATTACGCACGAAGAGAAGATTGTACCGATACCCTCCTTAGGATATGACAAAGCGACAGAAGTTGAAGAAACTCTGCAAACAGTGACAGTTACAGAGATCTTGACACAGGAAGGAAAACCTAAGAAGATAACGAAAGAAACAACCACAAAACGGAAGGGTAAGAAACAAAAAGTGACTGAGAGAACCACAGTTGAAGAACGTGGCAAAGAACCTGTTGTATCGGTAATTGAAGGACCAGAAGAAGAAATAGTCACAGGAATGATGACGCAAGAACTACCGGAAATGGAGAAAGTGCAACCACAAGAAGTTGAACAAGTTACGGAACAGGTCACTGTGACTGAAGAGAAGAATGATCAAGGAGTACCCAAAAAAATCATCAAGAGAAAAATCATCAAAAAGAGAGGTCGAAAACAAAAGGTTCTCGAAGAGATAACTGTGCAAGAAGAAGGTGAAGCACCCAAGACGACTATCATAGAGAATCCTGAAGAAGTAATAGTGCATGAGGAAAAGACTTCTCCTTTGCCATCCATAGAATATGGAGAGCCGGTTGAAACTGAAGAGACACTCCAAACCGTTACAGTCACAGAGACAGAAACTCAAGAGGGACGGCCACAGAAAGTCACGAAGCGCATAACAACCAAACGTCGAGGGAGGAAGCAGAAAGTAACTGAGGAAATCACGGTGGAAGAAGAGGGTAAGGCACCAACTATTTCTGTAATCGACAGACCCGAAGAAGAAATTCTCACAGAACTTATAACAGAAGCACTCCCGGTGTTGGAAAAAGGACGCCCGGAAGAAGTAGAACAAGTTATAGAACAGGTGACTATGACTGAAGAAAGAAGTGATCGAGGGGTACCGAAAAAAATCATCAAGAAAAAGATCATCAAAAAGAAAGGTCAAAAACAAAAGGTTGTCGAAGAGATAACTGTACAAGAAGAAGGTGAAGCACCCAAGACGACTGTCATAGAAAATCCTGAAGAAGTAATAGTGCATGAGGAAAAGACTACTCCTTTGCCATCCATAGAATATGGAGAGCCGGTTGAAACTGAAGAGACACTCCAAACCGTTACAGTCACAGAGACAAAAACTCAACAGGGACGGCCAAGGAAAGTCACGAAGCGTATAACAACAAAACGTCAAGGGAAAAAACAGAAAGTGACTGAGGAAATCACAGTGGAGGAGGAGGGCAAGAAACCAATCATTTCTGTAATCGAAAGACCCGAGGAAGAAATTCTCACGGAACTCATAACAGGAGAACTCCCGATGTTGGAAAAAGGACGCCCGGAAGAAGTAGAACAAGTTATAGAACAGGTGACTATGACTGAAGAAAGAAGTGATCGAGGGGTACCGAAAAAAATCGTCAAGAAAAAGACCATCAACAAGAAAGGTCGAAAACAAAAGGTTGTCGAAGAGATAACTGTGCAAGAAGAAGGTGAAGCACCCAAGACGACTGTCATAGAAAATCCTGAAGAAGTAATAGTGCATGAGGAAAAGACTACTCCTTTGCCATCCATAGAATATGGAAAGCCAGTTGAAATTGAGGAGACACTCCAAACCGTCACAGTCACAGAGACAGAAACTCAAGAGGGACGGCCACAGAAAGTCACGAAGCGCATAACAACCAAACGTCGAGGGAGGAAGCAGAAAGTAACTGAGGAAATCACGGTGGAAGAAGAGGGTAAGGCACCAACTATTTCTGTAATCGACAGACCCGAAGAAGAAATTCTCACAGAACTTATAACAGAAGCACTCCCGGTGTTGGAAAAAGGACGCCCGGAAGAAGTAGAACAAGTTATAGAACAGGTGACTATGACTGAAGAAAGAAGTGATCGAGGGGTACCGAAAAAAATCATCAAGAAAAAGATCATCAAAAAGAAAGGTCAAAAACAAAAGGTTGTCGAAGAGATAACTGTACAAGAAGAAGGTGAAGCACCCAAGACGACTGTCATAGAAAATCCTGAAGAAGTAATAGTGCATGAGGAAAAGACTACTCCTCTGCCATCCATAGAATATGGAGAGCCGGTTGAAACTGAAGAGACACTCCAAACCGTTACAGTCACAGAGACAAAAACTCAACAGGGACGGCCAAAGAAAGTCACGAAGCGTATAACAACGAAACGTCGTGGGAAAAAACAGAAAGTGACTGAGGAAATCACAGTGGAGGAGGAGGGCAAGAAACCAATCATTTCTGTAATCGAAAGACCCGAGGAAGAAATTCTCACGGAACTCATAACAGAAGAACTCCCGATGTTGGAAAAAGGACGCCCGGAAGAAGTAGAACAAGTTATAGAACAGGTGACTATGACTGAAGAAAGAAGTGATCGAGGGGTACCGAAAAAAATCGTCAAGAAAAAGACCATCAACAAGAAAGGTCGAAAACAAAAGGTTGTCGAAGAGATAACTGTGCAAGAAGAAGGTGAAGCACCCAAGACGACTGTCATAGAAAATCCTGAAGAAGTAATAGTGCATGAGGAAAAGACTACTCCTTTGCCATCCATAGAATATGGAAAGCCAGTTGAAATTGAGGAGACACTCCAAACCGTCACAGTCACAGAGACAGAAACTCAAGAGGGACGGCCACAGAAAGTCACGAAGCGCATAACAACCAAACGTCGAGGGAGGAAGCAGAAAGTAACTGAGGAAATCACGGTGGAAGAAGAGGGTAAGGCACCAACTATTTCTGTAATCGACAGACCCGAAGAAGAAATTCTCACAGAACTTATAACAGAAGCACTCCCGGTGTTGGAAAAAGGACGCCCGGAAGAAGTAGAACAAGTCATGGAACAGGTCACTGTAACTGAAGAAAAAAGTGATCAAGGAGTACCCAAAAAAATCACCAAGAGGAAAATTATCAGGAAGAAGGGTCAAAAACAGAAAATTTTCGAAGAGATAACTGTGGAAGAAGAAGGTGAAGCTCCCAAGACGACTGTCATAGAAAATCCTGAGGAAGTGATTGTACATGAGGAGAAAATCACACCAATGCCATCTACAGGATATGGCAAGCCAGTTGATACTGAAGAGATACTTCAAACAGTGACTGTCATAGAAACAACAACTCTGGAAGGTCTACCAAAGAAAATTATCACAGAAACGACAACCAAGCGGCGAGGTGAGAAACAAAAAGTCATTCAAAAAATTACCGTAGAAGAGACGGGCAAGGAACCGACTGTTTCTGTGATTGAAGGACCCGAGGAAGAAATTATCACTGAGTTAGTCACAGAGAGTATGCCACTCCCTGACAAAGTGAGTCCCCGGGAAATAGAAAAAGTCATGGAGCAAGTAACTGTAACGGAAAAGAAAAGTGATCAAGGTATGCCACAGAAAATTGTAAAAAAGAAGATTACTAGTAGGAAGGGTAGGAAACAACAGGTAATCGAAGAAATAACCGTCGAAGAAGCAGGCAAAAATCCTAAGACGACAGTCATACGGAAACCTGAAGAAACAATAGTGCATGAAGAACAAATTGTCCCAAAACCATCCATCGAATACGATCAAGCAACTGAAAGTGAACAAACTCTTCTGACAGTAACAGTAACGGAAACAGAATCAACTTCTGTGGAAGGCAAACCACAGAAAATAACCAAAGAAGTAACCACGAAACGCCGGGGAAAGATACAGAAAGTGACTGAGAAGATCACTGTTGAGGGAGCCGGGGAGGCACCAGTGCTCTCGTTAGTTGAGGGTCCCGAAGAAGAAGTGGTTACTGAATGCGTAACAGAAAAAATTGCAGCACCAAGGAAAATACGCCCACGGACAGTTGAAGGGGTCATGGAACAAGTGACGGTCTCGGTAACAGAAGAGAAGAGCGATGAAGGAGTACCACAAAGGATTACTAAGAAGAAAACAATCAAGAGGAAGGGACAACAACAGAAAGTTGTTGAAGAAATAACGGTGGAAGAAGAGGGGCGCACTCCAAAAACAACAGTAATAGAGAAACCAGAGGAAATGATAGTGCATGAGGAGAAAACTATGCCACTCCCATCTCTGGAACATGACGAGGCAGATGTCACTGAAGAGACATTGCAGACAGTTACCATCACAGAGACGGAAACTCCTGAAGGAACGCCACAAAAAATTACTAAACACACAACTACAAAGCGACGCGGTAGGAAACAAAAAGTGATCGAAAAGACGACAGTTGAAGGGGTTGGAGAAGAGCCCGTTGTTTCCATTGTTGAGGGGCCAGAAGAAGAAATCATCACTGAACTCGTGACTTCATTACTGCCAACAGAGGAGCAGACAGAACCACAAGAAGAGGACCAAGTTGTGGAACGAGTCACTGTGACGGAAATGAAGAGCGATCAAGGCAAGCCACAAAAAGTGACGAAGAAGAAGATCACCAGGAAGAAAGGACGAAAACAAAGAGTGATCGAAGAGATAACTGTGGAAGAGGAGGGACACGCTCCGGAAACTACTATCACAGAAAAACCCGAGGAAGAAATACTAGAGGGAGAAGAGATTGCACCGATACCATGTGTTGAATACGATGAAGCTAGAGAAGTTGAAGAAACGTTACGAACGGTCACAGTGACAGAAACAACGGCTAATGAAGGTAAACCCAAGAAGATTACTAAGGAAACAACTACCAAACGACGAGGCAAAAAGCAAAAGGTGATCGAAAAAACCACCGTGGAAGAAGATGGTAAGGCCCCAGTTATTTCCATAACAGAGGGTCCCGATGAAGAAGTGGTGACAGAATCAGTCATGGGGAAACTTCCGGAAGAGGAAAAGGTAAGCCTAAGTGGGATTGAGGAAATCTTGGAACAAGTAACAGTCACAAAGGAGACAAGCGATCGAGGCGTGCCTCGAAAAATTATTAGGAAGAAAATCACGCGGAAGAAAGGAGAAAAACAGAAAGTAGTTGAGGAGGTTACTGTGGAAGAAGAAGGCGAGGCTCCAAAAACTACAATCATAGAGAAGCCAGAAGAAGAATTGATGCATGAAGAACAGATTTCACCGATAGAATCCATCGCACCCGACAAAGCCAAACTAGTTGAAGAAACGTTACAAACTGTCACGGTGACAGAAACAACGACTCATGAAGGTAAACCCAAGAAGATCACTAAGCAAACAACTACCAAACGACGAGGTAAAAAGCAAAGGGTGATTGAAAAAACCACCGTGGAAGAAGATGGTGAAGAGCCCATCATTTCCGTAACAGAGGGTCCCGATGAAGAGGTGTCTGAAGTGGTCACAGCAGACGTCCCAAGAGCCAAACAGATCAGCCCAAGGGACGTCGAGCAAGTCTTGGAACAAGTAACTGTCACAGAGGAAACAAGTGATCAAGGCGTGCCTCGAAAAATTACTAAAAAGAAAATCACGCGCAGGAAGGGACAAAAACAGAAAGTAGTTGAGGAGGTTACTGTGGAAGAAGAGGGCCAGGCTCCAAAAACTACAATCATAGAGAAACCAGAGGAAGAATTGATGGATGAAGAAGAGATTTCACCGATAGCATCCGTCGAATACGATAAAGCCAAACCAGTTGAAGAAACGCTGCGCATAGTGACAGTCTCAGAAACCACGACTCATACAGGTAAGCCGAAGAAGATCACCAAAGAAACCACCACGAAGCGGCAAGGAAAAAAACAAAAAATTATTGAGAAAACGACTGTTGAAGAGGCTGGCGAGGCACCAATTGTATCTGTAATTGAGAGTCCAGAAGAAGAGGTTGTCAGTGAGGTGGTCACTCAGGAACTTCCTCTGACGGAAAAAGTACAGCCTGGAGAAGAAGAACAAGTCACGGAACAAGTCACAGTGATTGAAACAATGAGTGATCGAGCTGTGCCACAGAAAATCACGAAGAAGAAAGTCACAAGGAAGCAGGGGCAGAAGCAGAAAGTCATTGAGGAGATCACTGTTGAAGAAGAAGGTCAGGCTCCAAAAAGGACCACCATAGAGAGACCAGAAGAAGTGATAGTACTCGAGGAAAAAACAGTCCCAATGCCATCCCTTGAGTTTGACCGAGGGAGAGAGGTTGAAGAGACATTCAAAACTGTTATAGTGACAGAAACTACAGCCCACGAAGGGAAACCAAAGAAAAGCACCGAAGAAATCACCATCAAACGTCGTGGCAAGAAACAGAGAGTCGTTGAGAAAACGACTATCGAAGAGGCTGGCGAAGAACCTGTTGTTAGCGTGACTGAAGGACCAGAAGAGGATGTCATTGGACTTGTGCCTGAGAAACTCCCGATAACTGAAGACGTATGTCCACAGGAAGTGGAACTGATTACCGAACAGGTAACAGTCACTGAGGGGATGAGTGACCAAGGAAGACCCAAGAAAACCACCAAGAAAACGGTCATCAAAAAGAAAGGTCAGAAACAGAAAGTTGTTCAGGAAATAACTGTGGAAGAAGAAGGGATGAGTCCAAAAACGACTGTCATAGAAAATCCAGAAGAAATGATAGTGCATGAGGAGAAGATCTCTCCCCTGCCATCCATAGAATATGGACAACCAACTGAAAGTGAAGAAACACTACAAACAGTTGTCATCACAGAAACAACAACCCTTGAAGGTGAACCAAGGAAGGTCACAAAAGAAAAGACAACTCAACGTCGTGGCAAGAAACAGAAAGTTATTGAGAGAACGACAGTCGAGCAGGCCGGCCAGGCACCAGTGGTTTCTATAACTGAAGGACCAGAAGAGGAAGTTATTATGGAATTGGTGACACACGGACTGCCAATGATAGAAGAAGTACGTCCACAAG
This sequence comes from Gonatopus flavifemur, assembly GCA_018340375.1. Classification (NCBI taxonomy): domain Eukaryota; kingdom Metazoa; phylum Arthropoda; class Insecta; order Hymenoptera; family Dryinidae; genus Gonatopus; species Gonatopus flavifemur. The sequence goes on along the minus strand of JAFFJZ010000003.1, from coordinate 40,621,494 downwards.
AAGTGGAACATGTCACAGAGCAGGTCACAGTTACCGAGGAAAGAACTGATGAGGGAATACTGAAAAAAACCACCAAGAGAAAAATCATCAATAAAAAGGGTCGAAAGCAAAAGGTTGTCGAGGAAATAACTGTGGAAGAAGAAGGTAAAGCTCCAAAACTGACTGTGATCGAAAATCCTGAAGAGATAATAATTCATGAAGAAAAGACCCTACCAATACCATCTCTTGAATATGGAAAAGTTGATGATGTAGAAGAGATTCTCAAAACCGTCACGGTTATACAGACAACCACACATGAAGGAAAGCCCAAAAAAGTCACCAAAGACGTAATCACAAGACGTCGGGGTAAGAAACAGAAAGTTGTCGAGACAACTGTTGTACAGGAAGATGGCAAAGAACCTGTGACCAGTGTTATTGAAGGTCCTGAAGAAGAACTTGTATCTGAGTCGGTAACACAAGAACTCCCAACAACGGAAGAAATTCACCCCAAAGAAGTAGAACAAGTCATGGAACAAGTAACAGTATTGGAGGAACAAGATAACGAAGGTAAACCAAGGAAAATTACCAAGAGGAAGATCACAAGAAAGAAGGGACCAAAACAAAACGTTGTTGAGGAGATAACTGTAGAACAAGGGGATGAGGCGCCGGAGACAACGGTCATAGAACACCCTGAAGAGTTGATTATCCATGAGGAAAATAGCTCACCAATACCATCTGTGTTCTACGAAGGAGCTGCGGAAGTCGAAGAAACTCTCCAAACTGTTTCAGTGACGGAAACAACAACTGCCGAAGGCAAACCCAAAAGATCTACGAAGGAAACAACTACCAAGCGTCGAGGTAAAAAACAAAAAGTCACCGAAAAAATCACAGTACTTGAGGATGGTAAAGAACCCATTACCTCCATTATTGAAGGGCCTGAAGAAGAAGTTGTTTTCGAGACGGTTTCACAGGAACTGCCAGCTGTGGAAATAATAAGCCACCAAGAAGTAGAAAAAGTCATGGAACAAGTGACAGTGATGGAAGAGAAAGGTGAGAAAGGTAACCCTAGAAGAATAACGAAAAAGAAGATCACTAAGAAGAAAGGACAGAAACAGAAAATCGTTGAAGAAGTAACAGTAGAAGAAAACGGTCAGGCTCCCAAAACCACTGTTATAGAGAAACCTGAAGAAGTAATAGTCCATGAAGAAACGTCCAGGTTGGAGTCATCTTCAGATCATACCAAGCCTGATGAAGCTGAAGAAACACTTCAAACTATCACCATCACAGAGTCAATATCCCCAGAGGGGAAACCACAGAAAATCACGAGAGAAACTACTACAAAGCGTCGTGGCAAGAAACAGAAAGTGAAGGAGAGAACGACAGTGGAAGAGGATGGAAAAGAACCTGTTATATCCATAACTGAAACTCCTGTTGAAGAAATAATTTCTGAGACTATTTCACATTCAAAAACACCTAAAAAACTCTCACCATCTGGTTTGCAGAAACTGGCTCCTCAACAAATCAAACGTCAAGAGATCAAAGCCACGAAATTGAAGTTCACAGAAGTGCCTGAGAGAGTTCAATTCGCAACGATCAAATTGAAAAAGGCACCAGTTCCTGCTCGGAAGGAGATCAAATCAACTAAATTCCCCAAGATTATGTTGCGTAGCAGAATCAGATTTATCAATGATTATCCACCTGAAATCCAAATTCCAAAAATTACCTACTTTGAAGAAAATCCTGTACAAACTGGCATTTTGTCAAGAAATGCAGAAGAAGCCTTGAAACTTCCAAAAATCAAATACAAGAAAACCAAATTACCCAAGAAACCAGTAGCGGACCTTGAGAAATTGGACAAAGAATTCGAGGAGCTCAAGAAGGTACCTTTAGAAAAAGTTGATGAGACTGTCTATGAGAGAAAACTGAAGCAAAAGCCTGAAGAACCGAAAGAGCCACAACCTCTCATTTTTGGTAAAGGAGAAGTTCCAGAGCAGGAAAAACAAGAACCTGAAGATGTAAAGTTGAAAAGAATCCCAGAGAAAAAACCTGAGGAGAATGAGAAACCAAATAAAAAACCAGTTAAAGATAAACCAAAAGAAGGAATCGTCAAAAAGACGGAAGAGACACCTGAAACAAAACTGGAACACGATGAATTTAGACCTCTAGACTTTGAAAGGCCGGAACTCGAGGAATATGAACCTGACAAACCTGAAGAGGAGAAAGAACCAAAGCCAGAACCAGGGAAGAAACCATATGGAAAGCGGAAAAAGGAGAAACCAGAACAACCTTCAGCACAAATACCATTGATAAAAGGGAAGCCAAAAGTTCCAGAGCCTGAAGGGGAACCAGATGTCAAGTTCAGAATTCCAGTGGGTGAAAAGCCGAGAGAGGAGCCAGAGAAAATCAAATTGAAGCCTTGGAAGAAAGAAAATTCCAAGGAAGAAGGAGAAGAACAAGTTCAGTTGCCATTAACCCTTCCAGACATTGTCGCTCAGGCAATTGATGATGGTATTGAACCACAAAGAATCATCAAAAAATCTCGTACCAAAAAGAAACCAGGGAAGAAACAAGTCATCCAAGAAGTTACAGTGGAAGGAGAAGGACAAGCTCCCAAAACTTATGTCTCCGAAACTTCCGAAGAAGACATTGTATACCGAGATACTTCTACGATTCCGCTGTCATTAGCCGAATTTCTTGATGTTCCAGAAACTGAGGAAGTACAGGAACAAATCACTGTTACTGAAACCGTTGTTCTTGAGGATAAACCTAAAAAAGTGACTAAGAAAACCATCACAAAAAAAATAGGCGATAAGAAACGTGTGATCAATGAAATTACTGTGAAGGAGGATGAAAAAGAACCAACGATTCTTATCGAAGAAGGACCAGAGGAAACAATAATTTCTGAATTGGTCACGCATAAAATTCCCACATGTCAAGAAATACAGCCCATACTTGCTGAAGAAATCACTGAGCAAGTGACAGTAACAAAGGTCCCAACTCTTCAAGGTGGACCAAGATTGATCACAAAGAAACGAATCATAAAGAAGAAAGGGAATAAACAACAAGTTACTGATGTGATAACAGTATCAGAGCAAAATAAAACTGTGACCGAAACTATTATAGAGAGACCTGAAGAAATCATTATTTCTGAAGAATTTACACCTTCCTCAACTGAAATATTGACAGATATCCTTCCTGAAGAGACACACGAACAGTTGACTGTTTCTGAGATTATCACACATGAAGGTACCCCACAAAAAGTGACGAAGAAAACAACTACCAAGAAACGTGGGAAAAAACAAATGATGATGGAAGAGATAACTATTGGAGAAGATGGCAAGGAACCTATCACTAATGTTATAGAAGGCCCTGAGGAAGAAATCGTCTCTGAGCTTGTCACTCATCCCGTTCCTCCAGAAGAAGTCTTAGAATCAACTGAGAGTGAGATCACAACCGAACAGGTCACTGTCACTGAGGAGAAAAATGACGTAGGTACAATGAGAAAGATCACCAAGAAAAAGATTACAAAGAAAAAAGGAAAGAAACAACAAGTGGTCGAAGAAGTTACAGTGGAGGCGGAAGATCAGCCTTCACAGATTACGATCACCGAGTACCCTACAGAAGAAATAATTGTTGAAGGAGAACTGATACCGTTACCGTCATCAGATCTTCTGAAAGCTCTTCCTTCTGAAGAAACAACAGAAAATGTCACAATTTCTGAAATCATCACACACGAAGGTATACCTCAGAAAGTTACGAAAAATACAGTTATTAAAAAACGTGGAAAGAAACAAAAAGTCATTCAAAAGGTCACAATTGAACAAGAAGGTGAAGAACCCGTTGTTAATGTTCTAGAAGGAGCAGAGGAGGAAATTATATCAGAAACTGTGACCCACACAGTTCCAGCAGCACAAGTAATAGAGCCAGTTGTCGCTGACTTGATATCAGAAAAAGTCACGGTGACTGAAGTGAAGAGCGATGAAGGTCCTCCAAAGAAAATCACTAAGAAAAAAATCACTAGGAAGAAAGGAAGGAAACAACAAGTGGTAGAAGAATTCACAGTTGAAGAGGAGGGCCAAGCTCCAAGAACTTATATTATTGAACAACCTATAGAGGACATTATACTTGAAGAAGAATCTAAGCCATCACTGCCAGTGTTACCAACAGATCTCTCCGAACCTGTTACTTCCGAAGAAACTAGTGAAACGATTGTTGTATCCGAGACGATTGTCCATGGAGAAAAACCACGCAAAGTGAAAAAGAAGACCATAATTAAGAAACATGGCAAGACACAACAAGTAATTGAAGAAGTGACGGTGCATCAAGATGGTGAAAAACCCTCAGTTACCATTACAGAAGGTCCTGTCGAAGACATTATCTCTGAGACACTGATTCATCCTGTACCAGAGGAACTCTCGATACAACCTTCACAAGCGGATCAAATTACTGAATCTGTCACCGAAGTGGAGGACATCACTGAGGGTAAAACAAAGAAAATTGTTAAGAAGAAGATCACAAAGAAAAAAGGGGACGTACAACAGGTGATTGAAGAGACAACAGTGAAAGAAGAAGACAAACCGGTACAAATCACTGTTATTGAGAATCCTGTCGAAAAGGTGATTTCTGAAGAAGAAGAAACCATCCAAGAATTCGTTCTTCAACCAGAAGATTCACAAGCGACTAAAACTAAAACAGAAGAGATGCCTAGTTCATTGTTCGAAAAACCCAAACTTGAGAAACCTGTGAAACCTCAGAAACAAAGAACATCATCGAAAGCTGTAGATTTCAAAAAAATTCTACTTCGGAGCCGCATCACCAGTTACAATTGGCCCCCGGATATGAAATACCCAAGCATCTCTAACTTCGAGCCTAACCCTGTTCAAAATGGAATTCTTTCCCGTAACATCAAAGATGCCGAAAAACTTAAGAAGACTAAACCTAAGAAGTTTTCACCTCCTGCAGAAGATACGAATGTTTTAGAAAAGTTAGACAAAGAATTCGAAGAGTTGAAGAAAGTTCCATTAGAGAAAATCGAAGATAAATCCATATATCAACCTAGACCCAAGACGAAAACACCGCAAGAAAAAATACCAAGGGAATTACAAATAAAAGAAGGTGAAATTCCAACCGACGATACAGCACGAGAGACCGTGGAATTGAAGAAAGTACCAGAACGAAAGAAATCGTCACAAGAAAAACCTTTACCTGTGACGCAAGATCTTATCCCTCCCAAAACTGTAGATGCCTCTCAACCGGAGTCAGATCAATTCAGTTTAGTGACAGACAAACCTGTTGATGATACATCTTCGCCCGTTGTTCCAATCAGTTACAAATCAGATGATATATCTAATATCACCCCGGAAAAACCACAGCACGACGCAGAACATACACAAGAAGTCATAACTTCCGAAGAGGAAGGTAAATTACAACCCATCACAAAATCCGTACCCATCGAAGACACTAAACCTGAAACACACGATAAACTCAAACACAAGAGATTGACACAACCTAAAGCTGATGACAAACTTCCAACAGGTGAGTGTAAAAATTATTGTTTTCTCGCTGTGGACTTCAAAACGAATCGAGTCATTTATAAATTATATAAACGAGTCCTAGTTTGGAGATGAGTATACTTGGCTCAAATGTAACATATAATCTGCTGAAGGGACAAAGTGAATGATTTTTCATAAATTTGTGATTATATGGTTTGGGTTCAGAACTACATCAATTACAGAACCAAGCACTCACATATCGAATAAAAATCCTGATTATGACATGAAGATGTTCACTTCATTCGATCATCACAAAATTTACATAAAAACACTAGGAACTATATGCGCACAATCGATCATTTTGTTCCACATTTTGTAAGAAACTTTAAGGATAATTTCCTATTGCAATTCCAATTTTATACTTCTCCTTAATCCTTGAAATTCTATCAAACTGTCCCCCCTGACGTTTGCTTACATGAATTGAATGCTTTCAAAATAAATATTAAATCTGTTATTTGTAATCTCTTTCAGATACTTCAGAGGAAATCATCAAAGAGGTATGTTTTCATATCCCACATAGAACAGCAAGTCTGGTGATGTTCTGGAATGGAAACATTTTCATTTTGTGGAATTTATAAACTGCTTGGAGCCTATTTTGGAATTTTAATTGAGCATATTTGTCATTTTTCCATGAACATCAGTAGACAATCATGAATTCTCACTTTGTGATAGATCTAAATGAATTTCATGCTGTTCTATCATGTAACAGGAGATCCCTCAAGGAATTGTGGATAAAAAACCTGAGAAGTCATCGAGAAAGAAGGAAATCCCAACAGAGGAGCCGAAGGTAGAAGAATATGTTGAGGATTATGTTGTGGAAGAACCGGAGAGAGAGGAAGTTGTGATAACTGAAGAGGAACAAACAATAGTCGAGGTGCATGAAGTTAAAGTAGAAAAACCTGAAGAACTCGTCGAAGAAATTCCAGAAGAAGAAAAACCAGCTAAGCCAGTAAAGAAAGAATCTAAGAAAGAAAAACCAAGCAAAAAAGTTAAGAAAGTAACATTCGCTGAGGAAAAACCAATACCAGATGAAGTGAGTGAAGAAATCGTTGAAGAGAAACCAAAGAGAGAAAAAGCGAGGATAAAAGAAGAACCAGAACGTACGGTAGAACAAGTTGTGTTGAAACCTGTAGAAGAAACACAATTCAAAGAAGAAGAAGCTCCAATTACAAAACCAACTGAAGAACGAGTGGAAGTCATAATTGAAGATGAGAAAAAGGTTCCTAAGAAGAAGAAGAAGACCCCCAAGGAAAATGTGGAACTAAAAGCCGTGAGTCAAGATGAAAATGTTCCAGAAGAAGAAATTCGGGAACTCATCACTCCTGAACCAACTAAAACAAAAGCCAAGGTTGAAAAAGTTTTGAAGAAAAAAGAGGGTATCTCTGTGGAGAGACAAGAATTGGGAGAGATGGTGGAAGATATTGTAATTCAAGAAACTGATGGAGAAAAAGCGAAACCGATCGTTACGATGAAAGAAAGCGTCGAGATTACAGAAACAGTACCACACGTCATGACTGAAGAACTTCAAGAGAAACCTTTGAAGAAACCGGGAGAAGTAGAAAGCCGTAAAACTGTTGACATTAAAGATAGTATTATAACAACTGAAGTTGTGTCAGATAGTGGTACTCAAGAATTGATAGAAGAAAAATCCAAACAAGAAAAAGCTGGACAAGTGATCGAGGTAATAGAAGGAGTACAAACGAGTGAAGTGATTTCTGAGAGTACAGTGGCTGAAATCCCTGATGAGGAGGAGCCGAAAACGGATACCGCGATACCCCTTGTGGAGGAAAAAGAAGAAGACGAGATTAAGGTATCAGAAGTTCTTACAAAGGAGGCTCCTAAGAAGAAGAAAAAGAGCAAGGCTGTGAGAAAGGAAGAAGAACGTCTAGAAGAAACAGTGGACGAAATAGTGATTAGAAAACCAGACGTAGAACAGGCAGAAGAACAAATTCCTTTGCAAGAAAGTATCGAAACTACTGAAGTCAAGGCCGAAGGTGTGCCTGAAGAATTGGTACAAGATGAACTTGTGGTTGAAAAAGCACTCCCAAAAAAAGGAGATGAAAAGCGAGAAGCAAAGATCACGGAAGTGAAGGTGCGAAAAGCTCCTGAGGAGAGGAAGAAAGAGATACCGGAAAATGAGAAATCAGAGGAGATAATCGAACAGATAGAAGAAACTCCCGAAGAGGTGACACAAAAGAAAGTACCTAAGAAGAAGAAGAAGAAATCCGTTCCGAAAAAAGATGAAATTGATGAATGGGTGGAGCCTGAGTACGAAAGGCCAGTACTCGAACCAATGCCTGAAAAGATTGAATGGGAACCTAGGAAGAAGAAAGAAGAGAAGAAGAAACTTTTACCTGAAAGTTTACAAGAATTGGTGCCACAGAAAATCGAACGGAAAGAAATCAAAGCTACGAAATTAAAGTACTCAGAACCGGTTGAAGAAGTTCAATTCGGAACGATCAAACTGAAGAAGGCACCTACACCAGTGAAGAAAGAGATCAAATCGACAACGGTTCCTAAAATCATGTTGCGCAGTAGAATTAAATTCATTGGCGATTATCCACCTGAATTGCAAATACCGAAAATCACGTACATAGAAGAAAATCCTGTACAATCGGGTATTTTATCCAGGAACGCCGAGGAAGCATTGAAAATTCTGAGAACCAAGCAGAAGAAAACCAAATTGTCGAGAAAAGAGACAGCTGAACTTGAAAAATTGGACAAGGAATTCGAAGAGCTCAAGAAGGTACCTCTGGAGAAAATTGAAGATAAGAGTATTTATGAAAGACAACCGAGAAAGAAACCTGAAGAACCCGAAGAGCCGCAACCTCTGGTTTTAGGCAAAGGAAAAGTTCCAGAACAACCTGAACCAACACCTGAGGATATCAAATTGAAGAGAATCCCAGAAAAGAAACCTGAAGAGCAAGAAGAGCCGAAGAAAAAATCGATCAAAGAAGAGCCGGAAGAAGAAGTCGTTGAAAAACCAAAAGAAAAACCTCGACCAAAATTAGAACACGATGAATTCAAACCCCTCGATTTCGAGAGGCCGGAACTTGAAAAATACGTACCCGAACAGCCTGAAGAAAAAGAAAAAGAGAGACCGGAACCAGAAAAGGAACTGTACGAGAAACCAAAGAAGAAGAAACCAGAACAACCTATGGAACAAATACCATTGATCAAAGGCGAACCCAAAGTTCCAGAACCTGAAGAAGAACCAGAGGTCAAATTCAGAATTCCAGAGCGTGAAAAGCCAGAAGAAGAACCAGAAACAATCCATTTGAAACCTTGGAAAAAAGAAAAACCTGAAGAAGAAAAGGAAAAGGAAAAAGCACCGAAAGAAGATGAAGTGAAGAAATCCACGCCTGCGAAAGATGAAACGGATGAAGTGACTGTGGAACGTAAAAGTAAAACTAAAAAGCCTAAAAAGAAGAGAAAGGATGAAGGTATTGAAGAAGTTCCGGGATCTGCAGCACCTGAGGAATTACCAGAAGCACCTGTGGAAGCACCAGAGGAGATTCACGCAGAGAAACAACCAGAGAAAGAAAAACCAGAAGAAAAACCCGTTACGGAGGAAGCCACAGAGGAGATCGAAGTTCCAGAACCAGTAGAAGAAAAGGAGGAGCCTGAACAAGTAACAGAAGCAGTGATTAAGAAAAAACCTAAGAAGAAACCAGTTTCCGAAGAAGTACCTGAAGAGAAACCTGTCATTATTGAAAAACCTATAGTCGAAAAGAAGGAAGAAGTGATTGAAGAAATCACTGAAGAAATTACTGTGAAGAAAAAACCAAAAAAGAAACCTATGGAAGAAGAAATTACACAAGAGGTGACGATTCAAGAGCCTGTAGAAGAGGAGAAAGCACCTGAACAGGTACCAGAAGAGGTAACGCTGAAGAAAAAGCCGAAGAAGAAACCTGTTGTAGAAGAAGCAGTCGGTGAAGTGATCATTGAGAAACCCATAGTGAAGGAAGAAGAAAAAATCGTTGAGGAAATCACAGAGGAAATAATAATCAAGAAAAAACCAGAGGAAAAAACTGTACCAGAAGAAATTGAAGAAGAAATCACAATCCCGAAACCTGCGGAGGAAGAGAAAGAGCCTGAGAAAGTAACAGAAGAAGTGACTCTGAAGAAAAAACCAAAGAAGAAGCCGGTAGTCGAAGAGGCGGCGGATGAGGTAGTTATTAAGAAGCCAGTGGTGAAAGAGGAAGAAAAAGTAGTTGAGGAGATCATCGAGGAAGTCACTCTAATGAAGAAACCAGAAGAAAAACCTGTGATAGAAGAGGTCGTAGAAGAAATCACGATTGAAAAACCTGTTGAAGAGAAGAAAGAACCTGAACAAGTGACAGAGGCAGTGACATTGAAAAAGAAATCAAAGAAGAAACCTTCACCTGAAGAGGCTGCTGATGAAGTAGTTATCAAAAAACCCGTGGTAGAGGAGGAAGAGAAAGTCATCGAAGAGATCACAGAAGAAGTAACAATCAAGAAGAAACCAGCAGAAAAACCTGTTCCAGAAGAAATTAAAGAAGAAATTACAATTCCGAAACCTGTAGGGACAAAGGAAGAGCCCGAACAAGTAACAGGAGAAGTAACACTGAAGAAGAAACCAAAGAAGAAACCGGTAGTCGAAGAGGCGGCGGATGAAATAGTTATAAAGAAGCCCATGGTGAAAGAGGAAGAAAAAGTAGTCGAGGAGATCATCGAGGAAGTAACTTTCAAGAAAAAACCAGAAGAAAAACCTGTGATAGAAGAGATCGTAGAAGAAATCACGATTGAAAAACCTGTCAAAGAGAAGAAAGAACCTGAACAAGTAACAGAGGCAGTGACATTCAAAAAGAAACCCAAGAAGAAACCTGTTACTGAAGAAGCAGCAGATGAAGTGACAATTCAAAAACCTGTGGTACAGGAGGGAGAAGTTGAGGAAATCACCGAGGAAGTAACTCTAAAGAAGAAACCGAAAGCAAAACCAACAGAAGAGATCACACAAGAGGTTAGCATTCAGAAACCTGTGCCAGACAAAAAGAAGGAACCTGAAGAGGTGACGGAAGCAGTAGCATTGAAGAAGAAACCAAAGAAAAAGCCTGTGACAGAAGAAGCAGCTGATGAAATTACTATCAAGAAACCTGTTATCCAAGAGGAAGAAAAGGTCATTGAGGAAATTACCGAGGAAGTCACTTTGAAGAAGAAACCAAAGGAAAAACCGAAAGAAGAGATCACGGAAGAAGTTACTATTAAGAAACCTGTACCAGAGGAACAGAAGGAACCTGAAGACGTGACAGAAGCGGTAACCCTGAAAAAGAAACCAAAGAAGAAACCTGTGACTGAAGAAGCTGCTGATGAAATCACTATCAAGAAACCTGTTATACAAGAGGAAGAAAAGGTCATTGAGGAAATCACCGAGGAAGTCACTTTGAAGAAGAAACCAAAGGAAAAACCGAAAGAAGAGATCACGGAAGAAGTTACTATTAAGAAACCTGTACCAGAGGAACAGAAGGAACCTGAAGACGTGACAGAAGCGGTAACCCTGAAAAAGAAACCAAAGAAGAAACCTGTGACTGAAGAAGCTGCTGATGAAATCACTATCAAGAAACCTGTTATCCAAGAGGAAGAGAAGGTCATTGAGGACATCACCGAGGAAGTCACTTTGAAGAAGAAACCAAAGGAAAAGCCGAAAGAAGAGATTACGGAAGAAGTTACCATCAAGAAACCTGTATCAGAGGAACAGAAGGAACCTGAAGACGTGACAGAAGCGGTAACCATAAAAAAGAAACCAAAGAAGAAACCTGTGACTGAAGAAGCTGCTGATGAAATTACTATCAAGAAACCTGTTATCCAAGAGGAAGAAAAGGTCATTGAGGAAATCACCGAGGAAGTCACTTTGAAGAAGAAACCAAAGGAAAAACCGAAAGAAGAGATCACGGAAGAAGTCACTATTAAGAAACCTGTACCAGAGAAACAGAAGGAACCTGAAAACGTGACAGAAGCGGTAACCCTGAAAAAGAAACCAAAGAAGAAACCCGTGACTGAAGAAGCTGCTGATGAAATCACCATTAAAAAACCTGTGATCGAAGAGCAGAAACCTGAAGACGTGACCGAAGAAGTCACTCTGAAGAAAAAACCGAAACCAAAACCTGCCACGGACGAAGTATCTGAAGATGTTACTATTAGAAAGCCCGCAGCTCCACGTGATGAAGTCGCAGAACCCGAAGAAGTTACTGAAGCTGTTACTTTGAAGAAAAAGAAACCCAAGGTTGCACCTGTAGAAGAGATCGCTGAAGAACTGACGATCAAGAAAATCGAAGAAATAGAAGCTCCAGAGGAGAAAGAAGTTGTCGAGGAGTTCACAATCCAAAGAAAACCACCAAAGAAAGCTCCTAAACCAATTGAAGAGATCTACGAAGATGTCACTCTACGGAAGCTGCGACCTAAAAAGAAACCAAGGACCGATATCAAAGAGGTTACCGAAGTTGAAAATGTCACCTTCAGACCACGCAGTGTTAAAACTAAAGAGGATGTCGAACAAGAATTCAAAATCTCTTTGAATACCTACGAGGAAGAAGACATTTCGATGTCAGGAAAAGTAAAGCTAAAACCAAAGAAACGTCCTTTGACCTATTCGGAGGAAGCTGGAGAGGAAACGATTAAAATTATGCAAGAAATGGATGATGATTCTGGAGCTGTGGTAGAGGAAATCATCGACGAATCTGTAGACGAATATAGTATTGATGAATTGGAAACCGATGAACTCAATTTACCGTTGAGGAGGAGAACCAAAAAAGAACCTCGTCCATATTCTGTGGAAGAATTCGAAGAAGATGATATCAAACTGAAATTGAAACGTGATAGGAAATACTCGTATGAAGAGACTGATGAATCTTTAGCATTAAAACTGAAGAGCAAGAGACGAGTATCTACATACGATGAAGGTTCGAAACATAGAAAATCTCTATCTTTGCGATTAACTTTAATTCAACTCTTGCTTGACATGCTTTCAGTGATAGATTTGATTTGTAGCTAGCTTCAAGATCCGCTATACATTCTGGATGATGAAAATTGTGAGTAAGGCCTCACCCCTATGATTCTCCTAATCCCTATTATAATTCATGAATAATTTTTCTCGTTTCCCTCTACTAATATATAGCGAATGAAAAGCATAATGGCGTAGTATCTTGATGGTATTTGATCATGTATCATCGTATGAGGAAGAATAATTGCTTTAATTATAAAAACATCTTGAAATAATACTTCACATGAAATTTTAATATTTACAGAGGAAGCTAGTCTTAGTATCACTAGAGAAGAAGATATTTCGGAAAGGGGTACGTTTTAGATCAGTTTCAAATACAATCAACTATTGAATAATCATCTTTTAATACATACTCATTGATGCAGATGAAGTTGAGTTCGTTGTCCATGATGGTGATACAATGTATTCCATTTGCTCATACGTGGCTGAAACGGATGAAGCTATCAATTTGGTTGAAGGAGAAAAAGTTTATGTCATTGGTATGTATTGGAATACTTCTATCACTGGGTGAAATGTTATTCAATTAATTTGTATTTTCGCAGATCACACCAATCAAGATTGGTGGTTCGTTAAGAAACATCTAACAGAAGAGAAAGGTTGGGTACCAGCTCAATACTTATTGGATGAAATCCATTACACTGTTTATCTACAACGTAAACTGCATGAGAAGATCGACAAATTGCCGGTTTTCGAAAGTAAATATCGTTGTACTTTCCTCATATTTTGATTATTAGGTGCTAATACTTCAATATTCAATTTCAGAACCTTCACCTGGAGAAAAAACATCTGCACCAAAATTCGTTCAAAAATTGCAACCGATTCACACTCCAGATGGATTCACAGTCCAATTTGAGTGTCAAGTGGAAGGGGTACCAAGACCACAAATCACTTGGTTCAGACAAACAGCCATTATAAAACCATCCACAGACTTCCAAATTTACTACGATGACGATAACGTTGCCACTTTGATCATCAGGGAGGTGTTTCCTGAAGATGCAGGTACCTTCACCTGCGTCGCCAAGAATACCGTAGGATACGCATCTAGCACAACTGAACTTATTGTCGAAGCTCCGTTATCCGATCATGGTTCCGATTTGACTGGTCCCTCCAGAAAAAGTCTCTCAAGGTGGGTATTCATCTTGTATCTAGTCAAATATTTCTCTTATATTATTAAAATACTTACATTTTACAGAGAATCTTCCCTCGCTGATATTCTTGAAGGTATACCACCAACTTTCTCTCGAAAACCAAAGGCGAAATACGTGGACGAAGGTGAGGATGTGATTTTGGAGTGTCGATTAGTGGCAGTACCGGAACCAGAAATTACTTGGTATTACGAAAACACGCGAGTTGTCACAGAAGAAAATATCACCGTAGCAACTGAAAGTGACATGCACATGTACTGCAGTGGAATAAAAATCACACGTGTTAAGAAAACACAGGAAGGAAAATACAAAGTGGTTGCAAAGAACAGAGAAGGAGAAGCTAGTATTGAAATTCCAATGAAGGTAACATTTTATCTACTATACATATATGTTCATTCATGTATGTGTATTGTATATATGCAATTTCGTATTTCAGGTGAAAACTAAAGAAAAAGAACCGCCGGAAATATTGGAACCCCTCCAACCTTATGTAGTGAGAGAAGGGGAAACGATCATTCTATCCACTCAGATCACTGGTAATCCAACACCAAAGATCACTTGGTTGAAGGATGGTAAACCATTACCAAAAACATTAACACCTAAACAAACAGATCACGTGCATACGCTAACGGTAGTGCAACCTCAGCTCAAAGATGCGGGTGAATATTCTGTGGTAGCTACCAATGATTTAGGTACCGCAGAAACCCGTGCCACTTTGACAGTGGAGAGTAAGTAAATTATACAACTTCATGTGTTCTTGTATAAAAATATCAAAGACTTTCATCTCACTTTATTATCAAGTTCACAATCACCGCTAACGCATACTTCGCTTATAATAATATCGACAATTCTTCGCTAATGTGCTTTGCAGCAGCAGAAAATCTGAAGTCTGTGCTACTGATTAGCTTTCAACAACAGAGTGAAGAGCTCTGTGTCATAAAAGGTACATAATTCGCTGTACATGGCTTGAAATGTCATCAAACATTCACCAGCTTCCATTTAATGATCTCATACATTCAACTCATAAAATCACACTCCAAAAAATTATCACCATTGAGAATGAGTACAATAATTCGATATATTTTAGAAATTCCAAGCGGTGCCCCTGAACCACCATTGTTCACTGAAAGATTCCAAGAACTCACTGTTCCAGAAAATGGTACATTCAAATTGGTTGCTAAAGTTACAGGCAATCCCGTGCCAGAAGTTACATGGTTAAGGTAAGAACCGAATAGAATCTTTTTACAAGATCGAGTAAAAACTTGATAACTTCTGCTAATTTCAATTTGTTACAGAAACAACAAACCGTTGGAAAGATCACCAAATATCACAGAAAGTTATGACGGCGAAAACATTGTGCTAGAGATCAGGAATGCTAATTCTGAAGTCGATACTGGTGATTATAAATGCATAGCTGTCAATACAGTGGGTAAAACTTCACACGGAGCTAAAGTTACGGTAGATGTTGAGAGAGTAACATTCACGAAGAAATTGGAAAAAGAAGTTACCATCGACGAGTATAAGACATTAGAGCTGACGTGCGAGACATCTCATACAGTATCTACAAAATGGTGGCATAACGATAAAGAAATCAGTGGTATGGATCATCGGGAGATTATACAAGAAGGTCATGTGCATAAACTAGTGATCAAAAAGTCCAGTCTCACGGATGAAGGTACATATAAATGTACTGTGAAGAATCAAACGACTTCCAGTAAGGTTACAGTGAGAGGTGAGTTGTCCAACAAATTTTATCAACTTCATCTTCAAACATTTCTCACATAAAATTTGTATTCAAACAGCCACGAAGCCAGAATTCGTAAGGAAATTGTTGGATTGCGAAGTCAAGGAAAGAGAAACAGCGATTCTGGAAGTGGAAATTACATCACAAACCGCTGATGTTACTTGGCATAAGGATGGTGAACTGATAAAGCCGACGAAGGATAAATTTGATTTCGTGAAAGAAGGCACAGTGAGGAAGCTCTTGATTCGGAGTACATCGGTGCACGATGAAGGAGAATATACCTGTACACTATTAGATCAGGAATGCTCAGCTGAAGTAACAGTAGTTGGTGAGTTTTTACTGAATTTCCGAAGTATCATTTCATTCTATTTTATCAACTAATTCGACGTACTCGAATTTTGACTCGAATCTTTGATTCACAGAATTACCACCGGAGATAATAACGAAGATGAAAGACGTGACTGTGGCGAGAGGAGAGAAAGCTACCTTCGAAATTGAATTGACAAAGGGTGACGCCTTAGTAAGATGGTTCAAGGATGATCAAGAATTACAATTTTCTGAACATATTCGGCTGTCCATTGACGGCAAGAGACAAAAATTGAAGATCTATGATTCAGTAAAAGAGGATGCGGGAATATATTCTTGTAAAGTTGGAAATCAAACATCTAAAGCGAGATTGACCGTTGAAGAACCAGGTGTTGATTTTGTTACAAAATTGCCAGATGTAACATTGGTGCCTGTAAATACAGACGCTGTATTTGTTCTGGAATTGTCAAGACCGGATGTTCCAGTTCAATGGTTTAGGTATGTTAGAATCTTTTGATTTTTTTTTCAAAGATGTACGTTATAAATCTTGGTATTACGTGGATTTCAATTTCACAGAAAATCGAAACCAATTTATGAATCACCCAAATATACAATCATTGATGAGGGTACTTTGAAGAAACTGATTGTCAGAAAGTGCACTGTTGAAGATGTCGCAGAGTACAGCGCGGTAGTAACCAACGTCAAAACGTCGTCTAAACTAAGAGTCGAAGGTAAATTACTTTTAAGCGTTCAGATATTTTGATGTGATGATTGATTTCGATGGGCAGTGACCTATCTCATGACGTTTTGGTGACTACATTAGAGATCAGAGATTGCAAGCTCTGAGTCTAACAGGCATTTATGGTTGAAGATAAATACATTACAGTGTAGAGTGAATCACCCAATTCATATCGTCATTTTTATGATTTTGAATAGCTAAAAAAATTCATGGTTCACTCTGTACGATTATTCAACGTGTTTGAGAGTTGTTGTACTGCCTAGAATGAGTTGTTTAATGATTGATGTATTCAAACAATTCTGGATATGTTGATAATATATTAATGCTAATAATTCCTTACAGTGATTGAAATACCACCCAAGATTAATCCAGACACTCCAAAGACGTACAAAGTGAAGAAAGGCGATGACGTCAACATTACAGTGAATTTCACAGCAACTCCAAAACCAGAAGATGAATGGACGGTCAATGGTCGTGTAATTACGAAAACTAAACGAATCATTCCAACCCTTGACGAAGAATCAGCAACCTTAACAATACAGAAAGTACAGGAAGAGGATGTTGGAGATTACGTTTTGAAATTAAGCAATCCTCACGGCGACGCCAGTATAGAAATCAATATCGTGATTGTTCGTAAGTATCAAGGATGACAATGATTCAAAGTTTTATTTATTTTGACATCTGCTGGATATCTAGAGGATATCTTTTTGTCTTATCGAACAATCAGAACAAAATTGAATTGAGATTCACTCGAGGGAAGAAGCAGCAATCAAATTTTTTGCCTCGAGATATTTGTTTAAAATTTTGCTATCGAAGTTGGAATACTCACTTTACATCAAAGCAGAGTGAAAACTTTGGAAGTTCAATGATATAGAATTTTATTCACCAAATTGCCATCTAATCAAAGTGAAGAATGATCATTCTCATCAAATCGTTCATTCTATTAAAATTATTGAAAATATATTCTCTTTTTCATAGATGTTCCAAGCGCACCTGGTGCTCCAGAAGTATTAGAAGTTACCAACGACAGTGTCACCCTACACTGGAAAGAACCAGAATCTGATGGAAATTCACCAATCACTGAATACATTTTGGAATATCATGAGAAGATTGAAACTTCGTAAGTAGATCCAACACTTCATCAATTGTAACTAGCACATGTAAACCAATGATCATGAAATGCTCATGAATTGGATCTATAACGACACACTAAGGAAACTGATATACCAAAATATAGAATGACAAACCGTATAGTCTCTACAAGCAATTGTATTGTTATATCATAAATAGAAAACGTATGATCAGTTCAACTATGCCTATTGTTATTTTGACTAATTCGTTTACTTTGATTTTATGACTGCGCGATTTTGTCTATTCATATTTTACTACTCGGTTAGTGATCATAATCCCTGCTCCCTTTTCTTTGCGCAACTTGACGAAATATGTTAATATAATGTAAATGGATTCTGTTGGATAAAAGGTGGACCAAAATCACGGAAAAAATCACTGAAACAACTCATCAAGTAACAAGACTGACAACGAACAAAGAGTACACTTTCCGTACAACAGCTGTGAACGAAGTAGGACCAAGTGAGCCTTCGCCCAACTCACCATATGTAAAAATTTCCAAACCATCGGCAAACGAACCACCAAGCATCTTAGAACCTTTGAAGAGTGTGGTTGTTGGATTGAAAGAAAGTGTTACTCTTTCTTGTGTAATTGGTGGAACGCCAACACCGAAAATTTCATGGTACATCAATAGTAAATCACAATTATCATGTATAAAAATTTCGAAGGATGATTAATATCATATCATTGGTTGCAGGTTGAGAGATGGAAAACCATTTGAAGATAGAAACATCACGTACGAAAATCGAGTAGCCAAGTACACGATCACAGAAACAACAGAAACTTCGTCGGCAACTTTTACGGTAAAAGCAGAAAATAAAGTTGGGACAGCGGAAACAACGTGTCAATTGAAAATACAGGAAACACCGAAAATAACATTCGATGAAAGTTTAACGAACCAAACTCTACCTGTGAACAATCAATGGAAAGTCGATGTAAAAGTTAGTGGTTTTCCAAAACCAGATGTTACGTGGTACAAGAATCACTCTAAGATCACCGATAAGCGTATAAGCATCCATACGGTGGATACAACATCCACCATTACCATTGCTTCTCTCATCAGAGAAGATACAAGCACTTATACGGTGAAAGCCACTAACGAAGCTGGAGAATACTCGGTAGATCTTCAACTCAAAACCATTGGTATGTATCACAACATGATGACAAAAAGATGATTTCTAATCACACAATTCTATATCTTCCACAGATAAGCCCAGCAAACCTCAGGGACCAGTTATTATGAGAGAAATTAGACAAGATCGGGTAACAATCGAATGGAGACCACCGCAGGATGATGGCGGTCTCGAACTCGACAGGTACACCATTGAAAAATGTGAATCGGATAAAATGAATTGGGTGAAAGTGGCAGATGTTCCCGGGGATACCGAGACCTTCTGCGTTACAAATCTTCAACAAGATTCCGAATATATATTTAGAATCATCGCCAGAAATGCGATTGGTGCATCCGAACCTCTAGTATCCGAAGCAATCAGAATGAGAGTTTCGTATGGTGAGTATCTATTACTCACTCTCTAAAATCTTTGGAGTGAGATTTCACTCTTTAGCCAGCCAGAAGTGAGCCAGTCGAATTTTCGAGTGGAATTTCCACTCTTTTAGAGTGATATTCTAAGGTTTGAGGTTAGAAACTCACAACCACTCCGATGCTAGAGTGAATTTTTCACTCTAAAAGAGTGAGAGGTCACTCGAAATGAGTGAAAATTCCACTCGAAGCGGACAGGCTCACTTCTGACACTTAGTGCAGTGAAACGTGCGATTTTTCACTCTTCCAGATTTAGAGAGCAAAGGAAAAGGGACAAATACTTAATTTAATCGATCACGGAGATTATTCTCATTTTTTAGAACCACCAGGACCACCGCAAGGACCTCTAGAAGTATCCGGAATGACGGATACTTCCTTCACGATAAAATGGCAACCACCGGAAAATGATGGGGGAACACCTATCACGGAATACATAGTAGAAATGAAAGAAACATCAAAGAAGGCATGGCAAAGGGTAATCTATCCGCAAATTCTTAACTATATTGACTCATCAACTTCACTTTGATTCAAATATTACAAAAAATATTGCAGATCGGCACTACGGAGGGTGAAGTAACTTATATTACCGCATCTCATTTGAAGACTGATATATCATACAACTTTAGAATAACAGCCAAAAATAATGTCGGTACTGGACCACCGTATGTTGCTGAAGAACCCATCACAGCTGGCAAACGGATCAGTAAGAAAATGGAGTTTGATTATAAGAATGTTTTAGTAGAATGTTTATTTCACTTTTCATATAACTGCTTCTTGCGAATAGGTTTATTTTCAGCATAAATTTAATTATATCCTAAATTCTAGATCCTTGGAATTGATACAGATATTCTATTAAAAATTAATATGTACCTGCTAGCGTTGATGGCATCGTATGACTTGAATTCAAATATGAAGTCTGCAGGATGTCATTACTCGCTGATGCTCTTTATTATTGAATTCATTTGCAAAAAACAATACATTCAGAACATGTTTGCTGTACTGCAAACAATTCTGAGCCGAAATTACTTTCTTTTTATTACTTATTGTCCTTAGAAGGATGTTCGAAGAATTCTTCAGCTATGGCAAATGTATTGTTTTCTAGAAGCTGATCTTTGAGAATTTCAAGAGTTTAATACTCGAACTCTAACTAATCGATAAAACTCATGATCATCACCAGGAAAATTAAGTCATCTGAAATTCATTCATGTATTCGTCAACACTGATTTTTTCATTATTCAGAAGCCTCAATTTTCCTTCAGCAACAATCAATTTACTGATAACTAATTCAATGCTTATAAAATGGCTGTGTTTAATGCTTTTGCTTATGCTTAGTAATCACAAAGCTCAAAGAAATAACAGAGCGCAAAATGTACGCCCTTCTTGGCATATTTCCATCAACCAAAGTAGTCGTGAATCAGAGTAAGTGTTTTATAACTTCATGTACACATATTTCATGCTTGTTTATATAACAAGGTCATATTAAATTTAAAACTAATTAACATTGCATTGAAGATCAAATCGCTTTAATACAGCGAGACCAATTTATTCAACTTTTTGAATGGATCTAAGATTATAGAGCAGTTCTTATTCCCTGGTACTATATTTCTTATTCCCAAAAAAAAATTCATAACGATCGCCTAATTTCAAGTTTGGAATGTTTCTTTGTACAATTAACTGCCTTTCACCGTTGAAAATAATTCAGATTTTGATGAATGAGATCAACGATCTAATAATCGAATCCGACTATTTCAGCTCCACCATCGTGTCCATTGAATTTCCATGCAACAAATATAACGAGCAAGAGTGTGACCCTCGTATGGTCACCTCCAGCAAGCAATGGAGGGACAGAACTCACAGGTACTTCTCAATTCAATTTACTGATCACAGAAATTAGTTGAATCATAATCGCGAAAGAACTCTTGCATCAGATCTACATATATTCTCTGAGAAAAATTTCTTTCATTTTCACCAAAAAGCCCCATGTTTTTCCCATTTTTCTCCAAGGAATTCTCCTTCGGCTTTACATTCAATGACTTACATAATTAAAACATCCCTTCATTTGTTATAGGCTATATCATTGAGAAGAGGCCGCTCATCGGCAAAGGTGCAAGATGGACGAAGATTGTTACATTGGACGCTACCACGCTTCAATATTGTATTGAAAATCTAAAAGAAAGTGAATTCCTCTTCAGAATATTCGCTGAGAACAGTGTAGGTCTCAGTACACCAACGACATCCGAACCAGTTACTCTAAAAACTCATGCAAGTAAGTACATTATATCTTTTTTCGATTTGGAGACAACACTGAGGTCCTTCCCGTGACATTTCGAAATAACGTTCGTTCATACTTTTTCGAAGCTGTACCATCGCCACCAACTGCTCCGTTGGAAATAAGACAAATCGCTGCGAATACGGTGGTGATCGAATGGGGCAGACCAGAAACGGATGGCGGTGCTCCATTGGAAGGATACAAAATCGCGATCAGAGATATCAAGAAAACGATGTGGATAGAAGTTGGCAGAGTAAAGGCAGAAGTTCAAAAGCTCAATATCAGAGATCTTCAAGAAGGCCATGAATATCTCGTGAGGATATTCGCGAGAAATGAAATCGGTTTCAGTGAACCATTGGAATCTGAGGAACCTTTCAAGATTCTCCCAGTATCAGGTATCAAACGAATATTCAGCACAACAGTTGGTCAATAGAATTCAGAACAATCTTTCTCAACATAAAACTATTCTTTTTCAGAATTATCCGAAGTAGAACCAATCGCAGAAGCAACAGACAGAGGGGAAACTACACTAAGTTTCAGTACAGAAAACACAAGTTCTTGGTTACGGGAGCATAACATGGATGCCGACATTCACTCTTACGCAA
The DNA here is from genome assembly GCA_018340375.1 of Gonatopus flavifemur. Taxonomy (NCBI): domain Eukaryota; kingdom Metazoa; phylum Arthropoda; class Insecta; order Hymenoptera; family Dryinidae; genus Gonatopus; species Gonatopus flavifemur. The sequence continues at coordinate 40,599,466 of JAFFJZ010000003.1, read as the reverse complement.
GAGCCCGGTTACTTAGAAAAGACGAATATTTCTTCCGCATTTGGCATTACGCGAAAAAGCTTTTCCAGTAAATTTCTCTTCACCACTTTAAACTCAAAAATGAAACCATGATGGACCATTTTCACAGGCATTCTTAACGTTGAAATCAGACATTCTGCCTGTGAATAAGCTTATCGAATCAATCAAAATCTTCTCAGGCAGAGATAATTATCTCAATAATAATTTCTTTTTGATAATGTTTAGGAACATTTTTACTTATGCTTCATGAATAGTGAGACTGTGGCTTGTTAACTTCGTTTTTATCGATCAAGTAAACGAATTCGCGTATAAAGTTTAGTAAATAAATCCTATACATACGTATATACAAATATATTTATATACAGATATATATATATATATACATATATATATATAGTAATCCAATCGGAAGAGTGTAAAATCTAGTCAACGTGAAATTATTTATTTTTCTCTATCTTTATCTTAATGGACCAAGACTTTTATAAAAATCAACTTATACGCAATTGAAGGAATTTAGAGGGATACCTTGATGGCTCTTGTAGAAGGGAAGAATTTATGGTTTGATTTACATATTTGTATACGCATGAAAATGTATCATAATGTTTCCTCAGCGTGAAAAAACGTTTCTGCAGAATTTTTGGGATATAGTTTTTGATGAATTAATCATCCGAATGAACCTATCATCGACTGCAGAACATAATGTGATAACCAACTTCTTGTTTTAATGAGCCTTAATAACTTTATTGACATTTTTAAGTATGATTAGGAAATGTGTGATGAACCCTCTCACACTCCTAACGAGTTACGTATTTATATAAGTGTAACAGAGAACTGATCAATGATTCGGTTGTACATCTAGGTTTACGAGGAATTATTGTATAAGCATTCATTCTTTAATTTATAAAATCGATCGATAAGTGTATTGGACTTGATTATGATTACTTTCGTTATAGATAATTGTTACGAATGTTAAGGATATCCCATGTTTAATAAAGACCAAACGACTGGTTATTTAGAAATAAAGTTCAAAACAATGTCCTGGTTGTGACACATGCCATTGGTACTAAGAGACGTTTCAAATATAGGTGCAAAATAACATCCATAAATTTACCAATGACATGTCGCACACTGAGAATTATGTTTTGAAATATTTTACGAAATAAATGATTATAAATTATCTTGGATGATGTTTTTATGTTGATTTCTAAAACTTTCCACCGAGATTTCTACTTCATCATTTCAGATCCAACTCGGATACATCATTTTCAACATTGTGTCTTACAAAATTTAATCCTTTTGTTCTTTTACAATTTCGATGACTAAAATGTTCCACTTGAGAATTGACAATGGATTTTTCTATGAATCTTCATCACAATAATTATAATTAATTTTAACATAATTCAGGTGATACAAATATCCCATAAAATCTGATTGACGAATGGGAAAATGAATAGGTTTCAATGGAATTCAATGTTATTTAATCAGAAATGTCACCATGCGAAATGGGATTTTATAGGATATTCCTATCCGGGTCAATACTACACAAATCTGAATCACAAAATGATTGGACTACCCAAAGGCGAATTGAAATATCGGACTACCCAAAATTTGAACTATACAACTGAATGTGCAGTAATTATTTCGCTGCAAAATAATTGTAATACACGTTTCTGTACTATATAGTCCTTTGCTACACCGTTCCAAACTGCACGCAATCCTTAAATAGACGATTGAATATACGATGATTGTTCCTATTATGAAAACCTAAAGAAAACAATTATCTAACTACATATAGAGGGTACATGAACAATCGAACTACACAGCATTGAAACTACATATTAGAAAGCACGAAGATTCTGTTACTGCATAAACTTGAACTACAGTGTTCCGGACCAGTGCTGCCAGAAATGAAGGAGCTCCAGCGTTTTAACCCCTCCATGTACCATCGCAGAGCACGCACGCTATAACTATGTATATGACATCTATAGTTATAGCGTGCGTGCTTTGCAATGGTATATGGAGAGGGTAAAACGCTGGAGCTCCTTCATTTCTGGCAGCACTGTTCCGGACTATATTGTTTTCAACTACCCTGTTCCGAACCTCACGCTATTTTCATGTACACAAATGCATGTACTATGAGTATTTCTATGCTACAAAAATCAAAACTATACAGGCTTTGACCCACACCTACGAATGCACCCCAAGTATTGTACTATGTACACAAATCCGAACTAAGCCGTTCAGAACTACACTGAACGAATGGGGAAAGACTGGCTTTTGAAAACTATACAAATCTTGACCACATAATGATTAAACTACACGAAGGGGAAAGAGGAGAAGTTCGGTACTGTTCCGATGTAATTCATAACGGTGTAGATTAGATTGGTATATGTAGTAAAATGAGCTCCTTGCATTCGTACGTGTAGTTCAGATTAATGTAGTATGGAAACATTCATTGTAAATCCTCTTGTGTAGTTGGAAATCTTGTGTGGTTTGGGAAAGGGTGGTTGAGAACAGTGCAGTTCGAAAACGTGTTGTTCGATTATTGTGCACTTCAGATTCGTGCAGTAAAATGATCGCTGTACATTTATTTGTGTAGTTCAAGTTTTGTCTAATATTTCAAGTAACCTCCGCGAAGGTCAATAATTATGTACTTTAAAAGAACAGTTCTTCATTCGTTAATGATCCCATACAACAAAAGTTGCGGTACCGGGGATTTGCTACGCATGTGATTGAGAGTTTCATGAAACCGAGCAACTTCTCAGCAACACGATAACAACTCAAGCTAAAATTCTAGATTTACAGCATATTGTTGCGCATTTGGCGACGCAACATCCCTGCAAACTGCTTCAAACTGTTGTACGTGTTTCAACCATTTGCTGTATATTTGCTCAGCATTTTTCTATTAGGGATATAATTTAGTAGTTCACAACTTGATGATCAAAAGTGATGGGACAATATCATATGGTAATCATATGATATCATATCCCCAAGAGAGCATGAAGGTTCAAGGAACATTCAATAGAAGTCTATTCAACGTCAGGACATTCGAAGGTTCATTGAACATTCCATGAACGTGAATTTACGTACAATAGACGTAAATTTAACCTAGGAGGTTTGTGTTCTCTTGGGGCTGTAGTATTACAGGATTCGTGGGAAGTAATAAATCGATCATTTCCATTCTATAAACATATTTTATTGAAATATAAATATCCATTTACAAATATTATAGATAATTAATCTAATGTTAATCTTATTATTCAGTCCGTTGCTTATCATTGAATAACCAAAAGCATCTGTATTTTAAAAACATAAATTGGAAAAAGTGATTGGATTCCATCAACTCCACATGTTTTAAATTTTGAGAAATTAAAAATTACTGACTTCGCTCCGTCGAGTCTCAAAACTAAATCTGTACTTGTTTCATTAATTTCAAAAGAGACTAACGAAGTGACAATTTTACTAGAAGAGTTTGAAAACTCTCTTCTGATTTTCTGAAGATCAGAGAGCGTGTCTCAAACACTACAGCGATTAATCATTCATACACAGTAAAAAATTTTTCGTCATTATGTAAAGTGTTAAACTTTGTATGTAGAATATTTAACATTCTAGAGTGTTGATTCAACACGATCGTGTTTTTTTTTGTTTGCGTTAACAACGATTTTGTCGAATCGACATTCTAGAATGTTAAATATTCTACACACAAAGTTTAACACTTTACACAATGACGAAAAATTTTTTACTGTGTATGACCATTGTTTACATTGCATAGTTGTCGCTACCAACAAAATATGTCTCTCTGGGACGTTTGCGAAACATTTGGAAAACTTGCTTTCAGTTTTTTTGAACATTCCATAGATGTCTTAGAGGCACGTCGTGCTGTATGGAATACTACTCCACACAGCACGAGGTGCCTCTAAGACATTTATTTATCAAATACGCTTAGCACGCTGCATATTATCAACCGTTACTTCATGTTTAGATTTTTATTTCAACACGCTATTGAAGTTCACGTGTTTTTTTAGATCAAATTATGAATCTAGTTCCAAGGAGAAAACCTGTGCATATATCTGTTATTCTCAAATGAGATAATTCTTCAACATAAAACAACTTACTCGTCAGATTTTTGGTATTTTATCAATAAGCATTTCTGTCTTCAACAACAAAAAACTGCAAATGCATCATACAATGTAATCTAATTTCAACTGCACTCAACAGAAGATTTATTGGAGATTGTCAAAAGATTTGATTCAATTGAAATTTGTGTTTTTATATAATTCAACTGAAACCTGTAATCTGTTTGATGAGGTAATAATTGATGATATCATATTCCATCTCATGTTATCGGAATTATAGGGGATCGCAATTTTAAGGACACATAAATCTGTAAGAACAACTAACTCATGTATTTTAACGTGCAGGTAGAAAAGGGATCTGAGAGTTTGTTTTTTCTTTTCTGATTATATCTATAGGGCATATCATAAAGCCAGCAACTTCAGAAATTGCCACCATTTCTATTGTAGTGAAGCAACAGCACTCAACGTAACATGATTTTCATCTGTTGTCTTTGTGGTCAGTAGTCACACAGCGCTAAATGGCGGTTGATTTTCATGTTTTCCGTACAGGTAGAAATGGACTACTCCATGACAGAATAGCCTGTTGTCATAATGACTTATTACTAGACTAAATTTACTAAAAATGTGGCCGATGTCTTGCAAAATGTTTGATCAATGTAACGGATCGAAATTAACTGCCATGAAACTGATGGCGAAATTTATATTCATGTACGTATAATATTCCCTGGTTTACAAAATCCATTGATTCTCGCCAAATCTGATGGATTTTCAATGAGATTTGGTCAGAAGAATGAATTCTTCCAATATGAATCTGATTGAATGTCGCCAAATCTCATTGAATCTCGGACAATGTTCTGACCTAATCTCATGAAATTTCATTCCTCAGATTCAACGGATTCTTGTAACCAGGGTTCATCACATTTATTAACCCTCAGTTACTCCACGTATTTTCGCATGTTTTCTTTAACCTTTCGTTGTGGTTTGCAATCAACTAAATGAAGTTTTTTCCATCATCAAAAATGTACTATTGTTCTCGAACTTGATCCTTGTTCTGGTTTCAAATCGTACCCTGTCATCCCTATGAACAGAAGATCAGATTTTCGGAAACCTCTTGTTCCCTTTAGACCCCCGTGGGGTAACTGAGGGTTAACTATGACCACACACTGTTGCCTCATGAAGCGTTCCATTCCTACCTGTACAGAAAACAGAAAACGATCAGCACACTATGACTACTAATTACAAAAACAACAGATAAAAATCGTGTAGTGCTGCCACCTTAGTAGGAGATGAATGATCAGCAGTTCAGAAGTTGCATTCTTCAAGGGGATACTAGCGCCGGGACTTTAGCCAAATCTTTCTTGTAATATTTCTTCTAAATGCTTGGATATTTTGAAAATATGAAAGTATTTTGAAGAAATATTACACGAAAAGTTTGGCTAATGTTCCGGCGCTAGGATCTCCTTGAGGGACACTCTACATGTATGTATAACGGATTTCGCCATCTCTCTTACGTGCACAAGATATGAATAAGAATGAAAGAGACAACGTTACGCATTCTATGTCGTAGAAATGTTTACAGTACATCATTACAGTAGATATGCAAAGTTCGGTTGTTACTGGGGTAGTAATTCAATCTAGAAGTCGGTTAGAATCCCTGAGTTCTACACTGGAGAAAGTGTTTTGTTATTGCAACAAAATTATTTTAGTACTGAATTTTTAATGAAAATGTTCCATACTCCATACCAAATATTTCTGATGCTCCATTAAAATATTCTTGTCACAAATTTAGTAGAAAAATACCATTGTTAGAACAATAAGTACTTAATTGGAGGAACAAAAGGTTCTGGTTGTTCACTTATTAACCAAAAAATTGTGTTGTTTCAACAAAGCACTTTTTTCGGTATACTAATTTAACAATAAAACTATTATTATTCAACAATGATTCAAATTTCATTATTTTGAAAAAGTTATAATCTGAAGAATGGTCTGAAAATGTGAAAAACAGATGTATAATCCTCGTTGTTTTTCTTGAAAAAACGAAAACTGTAACTATTCTATGTTAATTGAATACGTTGGTAACTTATGTAACGGAAAACAAAATTCTGGAAGTATGTTTATGATGTGGATGCTTTATATTTGATCAACTTTTGGTTTAGTAACTCTTTGATTCATGAACCGATTTAGATTTATGCGCTCAGAACACATTTCATTGCAAAGTCAGAAAAATGTACAATTTGTTTGAGTTTCAATACATCGTTCTGCACGCAATACAAAAATCCTAGTACATCCGATTGCTCACTACACTAAATTCACAGTTTTCAATCAGACTATTTTAGTATCAGCGACTAGCAAAATTCAATGCTGCTCGTACAATCGGCTTTTCTCACACATCAAAAAATATTCAGCCAACATCGAGCCGTTGATGTATGGTTTTGTTATGAATTCGTGCATTTCAACGCAGATTAATTGTCAGATAACTGTCGGATAGAGAATCAAAAATGGCACAATTAGAATAAATGATAAGACTAGAATACTGTGGAATTCAGTAATTACAGATAACTTATATAAGATATCTTCGAATGTTGTGTCAAATTTCTTCAAAAGCATGGCATGTGGAATTTATGATGAAGAATAGAACGTCAAAACTGAACGTTAAAGAGAAATCACTACCCAGTTTATTGAAAAGATGTCATAGAAACTCATCTTATAGAACCCGATAAATGAGTGAACAGATACCGCTATAGAAAATGATAAATTTTTACAAAATCTTATGAGAACGTATGGGATTGTATAGCGGGATTGGTTCATTTATGAAATTTTTTCAACAACGTTTATGTGAGTATCCAATTCTTTACTGTTCATATTCAAATTAATTAAGTGATTGTTTCAAATCAATTTGACATAAAATAACTACTCGAAAGGAGAATCATAACAACAAAAATTTCAACATTTTCAAAGAGAATTTCAATAAACTATAAAAGAATAGAATAACCTCGAACTAATAGCCAAGCGTTCGAAGAAAATTATTGAATACGCTAGAACAGATGAATTCCATAACCCGTATCTAATTTCTCCTATCAAAGATACGAAGCCCTACACTGAAATGTAATGATAACAAAATCTATTCTGTTGAATATTCTACGTATGGTTGAAACACTTTGTATATGTTCTGAATACCTAGAGATGATGAATACATTTTTGAATACGTATTTAATAATTGAAAAATAAACTTAATTTTACACGTATCTTAATATTTTACGGTATGGAATGAGAATATAAAATAAAAGACAAGTATAAATATTTGAATACGAATAAAATTGGAATTGTTAATCAAGCACTATACGAGACTCGTCAATTTGTCTTCAAAGACATTCAACAAAAAATAGAGTCAGTCTACAGGAGTAATAAAATATTACTTCATCTTTGTTTAAGTAGAATAACGATGCAAATTGTGCATCAAGGGGGTCCTACCCATACAGAACAGTCACCAATGAATTACGTTGCATCTTCGCAGAATCAAGGGATAAGAAAGGGAGAAGAAAGGGAGCAGTGGATATAACGCGGTAGAACGGAGTAGCAGCGTAGAGGGAACTGAGAAATGTCTGGGCCATTTTTTCGGACAGCCATTTCTCCATGACCGCTACGCTGGTCTTCCGTCGTATAATGCTGTATCCACCGATTCCTTTTTTTCTCCCTAAATTCCAGGGAGATGCGACGCAGGTGTCTTGTATGGGTAGCGGCGAGGTAGCAGCCGAATTCTGTGTGTCAAACTACAAACAAATGCTTCAATTCAATCAAAATATCGCTCTGTACAGCACTTTTCTGATTCAAGTACAAGTGCCATACAGAGTCATAAACGATTTGACTGCTATCACACCGCTAGTATCCCCTTAACCATACTCTTAGTTATCCCTTTTCGAATGAATGAATTTACACCAATAAATAGTGAAATTCCTCTAAATGCACAAGCAAATACACCAGAAATTCTATGAGGTTCAAGTGCCTTCAAACTATACATATATCTTAAAATCAATCCTCACGATGCAAAATGAGCACTAAGTACGAAACCATTCGAGAGCGCAGTTTAATTACTATGTATGTATTGTCTTCACCATTCAATTCGTAAACAAACCTTGAGTCTTGTTGGAAAATTCATAGATGCATTGGAGTAGCTTCGATATGAAGTTTTATCTAGATAAAGAAACAAAATTATTAATCCCGTGTGAATTGATTAATTAATAAAATTGTGGGATTAACAGAATTATCCCTCTCTCGATTATTCACATAAATAAACCTTGTACTTATATTGAAAATTCGAAAGGTAGTCTCCTGTTGATCTCACAATACCAATTGTCAATTCAATTCTTCAAGATAATGATCATCAATTTTGAACTGAATGATTGAGAATACTCGTGCGCTGTATGTGTGATCTATTTTTGTTCAATAAAGAGTACTGAAATTTGTAAAAAAAAGACTGAGATGAAAAAGGTTGGAAAGATGCAACAGCATTCGAGTATTCTGCCATAATGAACAGAAAAATATAAAAATAGAATTTTTCGAAGCAGCCCTATTTGACTGTGACCAAACTATAGCAAACAAGGTATTTTTCGCCCAAAACATTCACCCAGGAGATAGCAGTGGCTCTTTTAGCGGACTGGGATTGGGACTCTAAATAGTATGGGGGTATTCCGTTCCGCTGAGTTAGAGGAAGGGAATGGGGTGGGGTACTAGGTACGTACAAGCTCACTGCACTAACGCTACTTTATTTGAAGGTGGTATGTATATACCCCCACTCCAATTCATTTCCTCAAACATGGCGGATCAGAATACTTACGTATTTGGAACCCTAGTATACGAGTACACGGAGGAAATCCTGCACTACACGGAAAGAACTCTGAAGCTCGCGCTGCTCCCCACTACGCGCGTCGAGGCCTGTTTGTTCCTGAGCCATACCATCGTGGTATTGCACGGGAGCAAATTCAGTTCGGCGCTTCGCCACATTGGCTGACTGTCGAATCAACTTTGGTACACAGCGGCACTACGCTCGTATGTGGGCAGCCAAGCTACTATAGTGCGACAGGCTCACATACTACGGTAGCTTCAGAGTTCTTTCCGTGCACTGATTACGGTAAAGTATCGTAAGCCCAAAAAATCATCCGCCTGAATTTCAGAAACCCGAAAGGCTATATGTATGCCCGTTGCATAATTGCATGAACCCGAATGAAAAATTATGAATTTTAGTATAAATCAATTATTAGATACTTTTATACAATTTGAAAATGAAATATGCTTCTGTTGATGGTTCATCGATGCTTTGAATCATATAGAAGTATCTAATGATTGATCTATACTAAAATTCATAAATTTTTATCCGGGGTTATGCAACTTCGGGCTTTCGGATATTCGAGCATATAGCTTTGCAGATTTCTGAAATTCAGGCTCATGATTTTTAGGGCTTACGATACTCTACCTTACTTAAAAACCCAGATAGAACCGGAATGAGACCCGGATAGACTGCGGAATCTTATCCGGTTACGTACGGTGCTTTATCCGGTTTTTGTGTCCCGTTCTCAGTGGGAACCATCCGGGTCTCGTTCGGGATTTTTTTCACGAATTGGATTTGAGACCCTGATAGAACCCGAATAACGATCGGGAGATCATCCGGGCCTATCCGGGATGTAATCTGATTTTTATTCCCGGATTCTGATCAGGCTCAATCCGGGTCCAACTCGGAATTCATTTCAAGAATTTCCTTCAGAACCCGGATAGGACCCGTATACGTAGCAAAACTTCACCCGGGTTTATCCGGGATCCAATTCGGTTTTCAAGTCCGAGTTCTGATTAGGTTCGATCCGGATTCTATCCGGGAACCATCTCACGAATTTCGATTTATAACATGGCGCCGAGAAAAAAATTTGATGTCAGAATTCAATTATATATGAATCGCTGATGATTTTTCTTGTTCTGATTAACGACGGAAACTAACCTACAATTGAATTGTTGGAAATTCACTTAGCTAGGATTGAACCCGGGTCCTGCAAGTGCGAGACAAAGCGTCTATCACATCAGCGAATCTACGAGATGACGACAAGGCACTTACAGTCATTTACTATAACCATCCCGTAGAATTGTTGAATTCCCCAGATAGAACCCAGATGAACCCGGAGTGGATACCGATTTAAACTTATAAAAGCATTTTGATGACTGATTCCCGTACCCCTCTCGGATGAATCCGGATACACTTCATTGTTTCCGGGGAAGACCCAGATGAACCCGTATAGGCAAGCGATTGTTAAAAATTTTCCCACAAAAAACCCGGGTGAACCCGAATTGAATACACATTCGGACTTGTAATAGTATTTGAATGACCAATGCCCGTATCACTGCCGGATGAACGCGGATACATATTCATTTCATGCTGCACCGTTCCCGTACAGCACCCACAGAGGCCTATATAGGAACCTATCTTTCAAAAATTTTCCCAGATAAGACCCGAATAACCCGGATCGAATTTAGGTTCAGAGTTTTTAATGGATCTTGTGACTAACTCCCGTACCCCTTCCGGATGTATTCACATACATACAATGAAAAAAAAATTCTTTGAGTCAAATAAATATTTATTTGACTGGAAGACATTTTTTTTGCAGTCTATTTATTTTACGTTTCACTGTTCCTAGGTATGTCCCAGATGGACGCGTATAAGAAAGTAATTTTCAAAATTTTTTCCAAATAGAACCCGCATGAATCCGGATACATATTCATTTTACGCTTCACCGTTCACGGGTACGACCCAAATAGACCCATCTTTCAAGAATTCCCCCAGATAGGACCCGAATGAATCCGGATCAAATGTCGACTCAGAGTTGTAAATCAATCTTATGACCAATTCTGGAGGCATGTTGGGTACGACCCGGATAGACCCGTGTACAAAGTGATTCGTCAAAAACTTTCCTAAATAGAACCAGGATGAACCCGAATCGAATGCCTATGTGGAGGTATAAATAAATTTTGATGACTCCTTCCCATATCACTCTCGAATAAACCCGGGTGAATATTCGGTTCAAACTGTGCAGTTTCCGAATAACACCCAGATAGACCCGTATACGAAACCATTCTCCAAACCTTTCCCAGACAGGACCCGGATCAACCCCGATACCATCCGGATAGTCCCGTATACAAAACCTTTACCTGAAAATTTTCCCAGATAAGACCCGAATGAACCCGGATGAATGTCCTTTCCCCGCGTCGCAGTCCCGGTACTACACCCGGATAGATCCACAAATGTATACGGAAAATCTTCTGCGCATAAAACCCGTATGCACACGGATATCATTCCGTTTGGTTCACAGTCCGGTTCCTATCCGGCCTTCATCCGGTTTTTGTCCGATGTTTTACCAGAGATTGCTTTCAAGCTTGAAAATAAATGATAGTTCTATTGTTCTCTTATAAAATAGAATTTTTACATGGAATGCGAATGGAAATGAAGAAATTCAAATCATTTAGGAAAAGAGAGATATTCCATTATATGATACAAAAAATTTCTCAATTTTCAAGAAAAGTTGGACCGTTCAACTCTTTGCAGCATACATTTTTCAGATGAACGGTTTTCCATGAAAATGAGTATACAGGCGTTTTTTATGTTGCTGACTATGGATCTGGACTTAGATTTTCAAAATTCAAAATGACGGATTCAAGATAGTGGCGAGAAATTTGGAAAATTGCGAAATTCCGCTGGAAATTACATACAAGAGATTCTTCGGGTCGCCGATTACAAAACTGTCCTCAGATTCCCAACATTAAAAATGGCGGATTCAAGATGGCGGCGGGAAGTTTGGAAAATTGTGGAATCGTGCTGGAATTTATAAGCAGAGGGGCTTTCGGGTCACTGATTACGAATCTGAACTTACATTTTCAAAATTCCAAATAGCGAATTCGGAATGACGGTGAAAAATTTCACCAACTCATGTATACATAAATTTAGCGAAATTCTGTGAATTTTCGAATTTTCAGGAATCTGCCATTGGAAGTTTTGAAGCTTTCCATTCTGAACTTCGAAAATCTGGGGCTTAATTTGTATTCAGTGGTCTTGAAAACATATTTACACATAATTATATCGATATTCCTAGAATTTTCGAAATCTTGGCCGCAATTTCGAGCCTACCATTCTGAATTGTGAGAATTCGACTCCAAATTCATAATCAGCGACTCCGGAAACCCATGTATGCATAATGATGTCAAAATTCGTGAATTTGCGGAATTTCGGCAACCATTTGGAGCACGCTGTTTTCAAATTCGGAAATCTGACTCCAAATTTGTAATCAGCAACTTCGAAAATCCATATGAATATAATTTTATAAAAATTCTGTAGGTTGAAAGAATTCCAACTGCCATTTTGAATTTTGAAAATGTGACTCCAAATTCGTAATCAGTGATCTCGACAAACCCCGTACACATGATTTCAAAGTCAATCGAAGCAGCCGTTATCCTCCAAATACATTATTCGATGAATACGGACTTTTTCTCATTGTTTATTTATTTATATAACAATTTTCAAAAAAACTGAAGATGTAGGTGTTATGCCGAATGCTTCCTAAACTCTTATTCAAATCAAATTGGAAAAAGCGTTATATTGTTTCAAATTAACTCTGAATTTAAAGCACATTTAGGTGGCTAATATAATAGCCACCATGCCGCAAAGGGTTAAGGTGATATCAGCGGCGTGGCAACAGCCAAATCGTTTATGACAAACTACAGGCAAACGCTTCAACTTAATCAAAATATCGCTCTGTACAGAATTTTTTACTTGGATCAGAGAAGTGCTGTATAGAGTAATATTTTGATTGATTTGAAGTGTTTGCCCGTAGTTTGACACACAGAATTTGATTGCTGCCACGCCGCTAGATCCTCTTAAATGCAATACAAATAACGTAGAGAATTTCTTATTTGAGGAAATAGCGCTCATGAGCGGTATGCTTGAATTACTCCCTTCAAAAAGTTTGTTCAGTTTTTTCGCTGAACTCAAAATCAATCGATAGAAGAGTTGAGGGTCGGTATAAAGCTGACGGTTTTTCCGCTCCACGTGAATACAGGGATGGGTAGCCAGGAGTACTTTCAGTGGGGAGTACTTTTGGTGTTGCATAAAATATGTTTTATATGGAGTCAACAAAAAGTACTCTACATTCAAAATATGCCGGGAGTACAAAAGTGTCCATTCCTGTGCAAATACATATCTGTTAAATAGAGTACACGAGTCCTCTTAACGAGCAGTGGTGCCAATTTATTGTAGCAGCCCGACGTTTCGCCTAGTTTCTAGGCATTTTCAAGGTCACAACAATTGTATGAGTGACAAAAACGTTGTCTCCATCATAGACCCTTATTGCTCACGCGGATAGGGTGAAAATATTGAAAATGAACAAGATGTACTCTATTTGAAAAAAACTCATTCGAGTATCTTCACGGAGAGAAGTATACGGTAACGGTTACTATAAAGAATAGTAATTTGGTGACAGATATTTCAAAATTGTAATAAGTGCCATGTGAAATCGAATTGAGTACGATAAACTGTTTACGTTGCCATGGAAACAATAGATGAACATCGTAATAATCACCAAATCGCGAGCCATCACTCACTTCCTATTCTAAAATCACAATGAGAACTAAGACAAATGGTAATCAATCCCATATACTTTTCTCCGTGTTGTTCATTCTCAATGTTTTCACCCTATCCGCGTGAGCAATAAGAGTCTATAATGGAGACGTCTTTGTCACTCATGTGTAATTGGTGTAACTTTGAAAATGCCTAGAAACTAGCCGAAACGTCGGGTTGCTACAATAAATTGGCACCACTGCTCGTTCAAAGGACTCGTGTACTCTATTTGAAAAAAACTCATTCCAGCATCTTGTTCAATCTCAATGTTTTCACCCTATCCGCGTGAGCAATAAGGATCTATGATGGAGACAACGTCTTTGTTACGCATACGATTGTTGTAACCTTAAAAATGCCTAGAAACTAGGCGAAACGTCGGGCTGCTACGATGAGTTGACACCACTGCTCGTTAAGAGGACTCGTGTACTCAGTTTGAAAAAAATTCATTCGAGCATCTTGTTCATTCTCAATATGTGTTAAATCATTGGAAAAATTCATCCACAATTCCTCAACAAAGTCGTGAAACCATTTTTGGACCCCAATTGTGACTTGTATTAAAATTTGATCATTGTGACTTGATCAATTGGAAAGAATTATATAAGACCTAAAAAAGTTCAGGTGGGTTGAATTATAAAAAAAACACTTGGAATTCGTGCAATCCTACTTAAACGATTACACAAGGTATATAATCCAGACGGAAAAGAGTTAGTCGAAGAGTTCTTCAATGAACTGTTTGCTGTTTGGGAAAATGGGGAAATTTGAGTACATTCGAAATATCCATTGATATGACAGAAAAAATGTACACAATAAAAAGTAAAACTTACTTTCAACCTTAATATCAGCTGATTTAAGGATGCAGCCAAAACTAGCCCTATTTCAGCTGAAAGTAAGCATCAAAAACAAATGCCGACACAATGGAAAAGACTGAATTTCAGTCAAGTTTTAAAGTAAGATGCAGCCACTTTCAGTCGGACTTTTTACTGTGTAAGAAATAGGATAGGAACGCTTCTATTCAGCGAGCGTTTAGCAATACTTATATTTTCATGATTGAAATTTCGATTTGTTCGATTTAAAAAACCATTGAGGAGACCAAAATGGATGTAATTTACGTAATTGATTAATTCATAGAGTTAATTCGTGTTTCTCATAAATTATTCGAATACAGTAGCCTCTCGTTATAAGCGTAAGCTGTGTCCTTATTCTACTCAGTACCGAATCTTATGTGAGAAAAAGACGCAGATAGCTTTTAGCGACGCTTATAACGAGAGCCTACTGTATACGCTTTTTGGTTATCTAAATCTGTTTTTGTCGTTAATAGAGGACACTCAAGCATCGGTTGATACACAATCAATGAATTTTGAGCATTCTTCGAATATTTCGTTTATGAAATTGTATAAAAAATTTATGAAGAACTAGAATTTTAATAATCATAATTGAAATATTTATTCCAAACATGTTTGAACAATCAAGTTAAAATGAGGTCAGTTACAAGATGAACATTTTCACATCATCCCATTATTTTACTTTTACGCAAGCGAAAAGTGTACAGCATCATTCTATCTATATTAACAAACTATGATTATTCTGGCGAAAATAGATTCGTATCATCATTTCCTTAAACCATACGAGTATAAAAATTTACGCCGTAAAAATTAATATGTACTGATTATATAATATTCTTACTTATTGTTTACGATGTCTCGAGAATGAGTGGTTATCTGAAAACCGTTCGCTGCCACTCGCTCCTAAGAAATCGTGAACATTAACATAAATTCACAACATTAAGAGTTCTAATATAAATAAGGTATTTTGTATCATTTCTCACATAATAATGTGATTGTATTCATATCGAATTTTATTTTTCCTCGTTCATAGGGTTGGCCTGCATCCAATCAAATACTTCTGTTAATTGGAATGACCAATATATTCCGGTCTCGGCTCTCTTGTTCTTTTGTTTCTGGCAACACAGGCTCTATCTGCTTTGGAAATTTATCTATTTGCTACTAAACCAAATTTAAACGTATATAACTTTCACAAAGAGACCTGAAGGATAGTTTGAAGATGATATCTACGCAAAATTATGGAGCCCTGTAATGTTCCCTGATTTACTTTTCTGGGCTCTACCTACGAATGATCATTACATGAATTCAAATTTCTTGTCTTAATCAACTCAATGACCTTCCAGTGCCCTCAAAACACGCAGTTACTAGCCGATATACTTAGATAAATGTCAAAGGCTTAGTATGACTCAGAATGAATCATTGTTAATCGAAAGTTAAGTTTTTTTATTATTGTACATCAGAATGTTGTGCATATTTTCCATATATTTCCATTCTCAAGATATACTCATTCTTACATTCAGAAGGGTTCTGAAAAAAGTTTCATTACTCCCTGTATTCAATGATATATAAATTATTTTATACTTAAACTAATGGTAAAACATGACTAATCAGGGTGTCTAGCAAAATATGGTTTTGGAATTCCCGACCAATTCCCGACTTTTTCCAGGATTTTTTGGGAAATTCCCGGATGAAAAATAAAATGCACACATATCAATTTCAATTAACATTTTCAATGGCATAATACAAGCTAATAAGAAAAATGAATTCGAAGTTGAATATTCAAATATTGATAATTTTAAATGGACATGTTTCCAATCAATAATCCGAATCATTCAATCCAACTCAGCTCCATTTAATTATAATGCGTTTTGAAAATAGAATCAAGTATATTAGGTACATCTTAAAGAAGTCAGAAATAGACTATTTCACGAACATTTGGGAATTCTTTCGAAAATTCTTGAAACAGTTGCAAGACCTCTGAGAGAATATTTGAAACAACTTTAAAATCTCCCACAAGTAGAAATATTCTATCAAATCCTATTACAAATGGTGAAATTTCTGATTAAATATCATTGAATTTCATTGAAACCTATTCATTTTCCCATTCGTCAATGAGATTTTATAGATTATTTGTAACAGGGCCGTGAAATAGGACTTCTTGAGTTGTGTAAGGTTTCTAAAATTCCATAAGAATTCAAGAAGAATTTTTTTTCGAGAATTCTTTAGTGAATCATTCATTGCTGTCTAGACCCGGCTGAAGAAATTATTCTGAAAATATCTGAGAATCTTTGCATAACTCTCAAAATTATAACAAGCAATATCAATATTCCATATAATGAATATTCACTTCAATGAGGATTTAAAATGATCAATATTCAATATAATCAATTATTCGTCGATGGGGAAAACTTTTCTAAGTTTAAAAATTCTGCACACACAAAAATAAAAATATAATTGAAAATTTCCCGGAATTTGTTTCATTTCCTGACGTTTTCCCGACTTTTCCCGACGAAAGTACAATTCCTGACTAATTCCCGACTTTCCCGGAATTCCCGACTGCTAGACACCCTGCTAATATAACATCAAAGACACTCCTCATTAAAATTCTTTCTATGATCGACGGGAATCAATAAGAAACCCAAATTCGTGCGTGAAATGCAACTCTGGTTACGCGATTTATTATTGTATACCTAAAATTTACATTTGTAGCGTAGTTTAGGAAAGCGCAAATTGTCCTATTTCGTTACAAGAAACTCTTTATCTCTTGTATAGAATTTCATTGATAAATTGGTAATTAGATAGTATATTCACAATTAGATTGAACAAGATTCAATCAGAACTTTGATTATCCCTACAC
Organism: Gonatopus flavifemur; assembly: GCA_018340375.1. NCBI lineage: Eukaryota > Metazoa > Arthropoda > Insecta > Hymenoptera > Dryinidae > Gonatopus > Gonatopus flavifemur. Next base: position 40,582,027 of record JAFFJZ010000003.1, on the reverse strand, counting down.
TGGGAAAAAGCAGGGATCTGAATTGACGTTGGTAACATGCTAGATCAACATCAAGTTCACGACAGTAGGGATCGTTCATATATTACGTGACGCTGTTTACTATTTCCTTCTCTATCTTACTCATCAGGTCTGGAGTTGGTGCAACAAAGAACAAGAGAAGAAAAGCGTTACGTAATTTATGGACGACCCCTTATGGTCTGTTTACATAGACAGAAAAACGGAGAACGTAAATGTAAACGGCTGTGCACAACTCATATACTGTTTCTGCACATCCGTTCTTACGTTTACGTTGTTTATGTACACAGACCATTACAAATGCCAAGGCAAAATCATTTTTAGAGTGCAAGAGCATTTCTTTTCGCCATTGTATATCGGAATTTTATAAAATATCCAGAACAGGTACTGAAGTCATTATTACGACCATAATTCAATTCCAATTCTGACCATTGGTCGTTCAATACATGATTTATTTTCTACAAATCAAAGTGCGCGGCGGTGTGCAATCCCAAATGCATAATTCATTATTATTCTTTTCAAATTCTCATTGATTACGTACTTTTCAAGAAAAGTTCGCGAAAAATTTGACTTTTCTCCTCCCCTACTTCTCTATGCTCTAGTCCCCTTAAGGCGATTCACCACAAGCCAAGTTACCAGATCTCTCCCCCCAGTTTTCTCAGTAATCAATGAATAGAATCAATTTTAATGAGCAGGTGCATCTCTTCTTAGGCTATTGAAAAAATGCAGCTACTCATTATTTTTCATTGTATGTGTTCGTTTCTGAGAAAACTGGGGGGAGATATTTGTAATCTAGTAACTTTTGCAGGGAGTAATGAATCCCCTCAATGGCATTCACTACCTTCCCAAAAAGTTACTAGATTCCAAAATCGCCCCCCCCCCCCCCAGTTTTGTCAGAAACGAACAAATAAAATGGAAAATAAAGAGTAGATGCACCTTCTTTGATGTGCTAAGAAGATGCACCTGCTCATTAAAATCGATTATATTCATTAATCGTTGAGAAAACTGGGGGGAGAGATCTAGTAACTTTGCTTCTGATGAATGTCCTTAAGGGTGTGCCGTAGAAGCCGAAGTTACTACATTGTTTCTCCCAAAATACTCAAAGATGACTCAATAGAATGGAATATAACAACCAGCCAGACCTTCCATATCGACAGAAGGTCTGGCTGGTTGTTGTAATTAATTTTATTCAGTCATCTCCGAGTATTTTGGGTAGAGAGATCTAGTAACTTCGGCTTCTACGGGATACCCTTGAGGGGCCTCGCACACGGTGATGGTTTGAATGTGTGTGTACACGTATACACAATATATGAAAATTTCAAGCGAGGAAAACTTTGCGCCAAGGTTTTGTACAAAATAGCAATGGATATGAAATTAAAAAAATATGATACCATAGTGCTTACCTGGGATTGCGCCGTGAATACAAATTTAGCGATGGAATCACTGTTCATTCTCTGTGAAAAATTAATAGACATGCGAGACGATTTTACATTTTACCGCCGCCATGTTTATTTTGAAAATAAGATGCAGCAGCTGAAGGGCCTGAACGTTGCGTTTTGAGGTAAATATTTCCTTATTCTCATGTTTAGAATAAAACTGAAATTGTTTTTCATGATCGTGGAATTTTTCAAAATTGTACGTTATAATCGTTATAATATGCTGTAATATTGCTCATGTACATAATCAAAACTATATTCAACATTCAACATAGAAAAATATGTCAGTGTGAGAATTATGTTACATCTCCCATGGTTGAATGGAATCAAATTTTGATATAAAACGGTGTACAGGACTGTTGCACGTAGAATTCGTTCATCATGATCAAAATCTACTGTTTCTCTAAGTTAATAGAACATTTTTTTCTATACATGAACCGGAATGTTACCGAAAAATTTGTATATGTCATGTTAATCAAACTAATCGATCTGATTCCAATCACCTGTATTCGAGATGTGTAACATGATTTTTATATCGAAATATTTTCCCTATAATATGTATCACTGAAACATATGGTCACATATAAAATTGAGAAATTTTATGAATCATTTCAAGAACCTTGGTATTTTGAATATGAAATGGAAATTTGGAGAAATGTTCACTTCAAATCGCAACCTTTAACTGCTGCATCTTACGATATTTTCAAAATAAACATGGCGGCGGTAAAATGTCGAATCGTCTCGCGTGTTTATGAATTTTTGACAGAGAATGAACAGTGATTTCATCGCTAAATTTGTATTCACGGCGCAATCCCAGGTAAGCACTATGGCATAATATGTTTTAAATTTCATATCAATTGCTATTTTGCACAAAAGCTTGGCGTAAAGTTTTCTCCGCTTGAAATTTTCATATATTGTGTATACGTGTACACACACATTCAAACCATCATGAGGTACACAGTAAAAAGTTTATACACTGAGAGAAGAGTTTACTTATATTAAATGAATATATTTATTTGGCGTCTGTTCAAAAATATTCATTAATTATGAATAAATATGGTAATTGTCAATAAATATCATAGTTGGCATACATACGATTGATTTTATGTGACATTCAGAACAAACAAATCGTTCATTTAGTCCATTTATTTCATGTGAATGATTTTATTTTTCCCTCAAGTAATAAACGATTCCTAATTTACAAATAGACGGTTTGATAAGTACAAGATTTTCATTAGATAAATACTAGTAAACTGAGAATATGAAGAAAAGAATGGTTGATTGACTCAAATTTCAGATTAAATTTCAACACAATAATTCAGTTTCCCAATGTGTATACGATTCTTTCCTCTCAAACATAGATTTGTTAATAATTAAGAAATTTGATTTGACATGAACACCTTGAATTTGATTCGACTCTCGATCTATATTGCAGCGGAATATATAGTTCTGTATATATGTATAACCATGGAACATTGAAAATTTTCTTGCGTTTTAAGGAATCCTTTTTATCCGGAAAGAATATGAGAGACAGTCTTGTAGGCTGAATTTTCCTACAAAATTATTAAAATATTTCACCATAACTTTTCATTCAGTTTGTTCAACTTTATAATCACTGTTGGAAAATTTCTTGAATTTAATATAAGAATTCTTATGAAACTTCATAAGTGCATTTCAAAATCAATAATATTCTGGGATTTACAACTTTTTTTATGAAATTTCACTTTTTCATGAATTTTGTGTGATAGAATCCTATTACATGTATGATGTCACGACGTCAGCATAAATGATATCTAAAACCACATCATATTTCTCAATCGGTTTCTTCAATCGTGATGTAGTCAAGGTGGTTGAAGCGTTAGGTCGTAATAGGTTAGGTTAGGTAGGAAAGCAGGTTCGATTCCCCGTTAGGTCCCAAAACTTTGTGCTTCAATTGTTTGTCTTACATTGATGTTTACAAACTCACTCTAGAGGAATCTCGAGAACATAAAAGTCACGGAGCGTGAAGAAATTTGGTGATAAATCAAATTTCCAATCTGAATTTTTTTTGTATTTTGGCAAAAATTCGTAACAGTTATTGAATTTAATGCACAATTTTTATTATAAAATACATTGTTGAATCTAATAATAATTTTCTGTAAAGAATTTTATAATAATTATCATTAAATTTAAGACATATTTTTCTAACAGTGATAAGATTCTGCCGCATAATTCATCATTTCATTTGATTAATTCCAGAGTGTTATTCCAATTTTGTTTGATTTGACTTATCCCCACGAATATTCAAAGCAAATTATGCGACAATTTTCTCAACCTCATATCACATTCAGGCAATCTAATAATGCTTTGATGTACATTTCCAAGTTTTAGAATTATAAAACAAGCATTTCGCACAAAAACACGGTTTGTTAATAGTTAACAGATATGGATTTGATACGAAAAATGATCTCAAATATGACGCTGGATGATAACAACTCAATATTTATTTCCCCATAAGCAAATATAGGATTTGTTAACTATTAACAAATCTTGTTCACTATAAATAAATACTTTTCTCAGTGTATTAGATATTAGCATATTTATATTGTACTTTTGGGATATATTTGATTATGTCGCTATGAACCACAAGTATACGAGCATTCACCATACTCTCTCGTCAGGATGAAGATAAATATGTTATGATTCAAAATAAATATAGTTCTGAGCCTCATAATAAAGTATATCCCACGAGTACTATAAAAATATAGTCATCTTTAATATGAGTGTATAGAAATCGAATAGGCCTAGTCTAAGCCAGGGTTGGGGATTTGACATGTCGAGTGAGGTTTCTGATGTATAATACATATATTATACGTATAAAAGGTAATTGTTGGTAATTTCTAGTGGATTTTTTGATGGACTAATCACATTTGGTTCCTAAGGGCGCCATTATGATGTATTAAACTTGTATAAAACCTTATGAGTAATATACACTGTATTATGCATGTATAATACTTGTATAAAAATAGGAATATTATACTATCTATAATACATTCTCAACCCTAGTCTAAGCTAATTTGTTGCTCAGTCGATAAGACTTTCTTAACTATTGATTTTCTATCTATATTGGTGGAAAATTTGTAAACGAAGCGTTCTTTGTGCATCAGTTCTGTAAGAGGGTTCCCATCGAAGGATAAACTCACTCTCAAATTATGATTTTTTCATAATCTAAAATCTGTAGATAGTGTTCAAGTAAGCGTAGCTCTTTTCTGTTCAATGCAGTGTAATTGTCAATAAAACGATTTCTACAGGCTCATAAGACAATTTCAAGTTTTCGATAACGAAGAAATCAAGGCATAAGTCCGTATAACACTGAACACTGTCTCGGTGACTTTATGGTGTTTTACCCCTCGGTTCACATCAATTTGAAAATTCTAACAGAATTAACCAATGACACATTTATGTTGAATAGTATGACCAATAAGAAGAAAAAAGGAATTGAAGGGCATGGAAACTCTGTGGGAACTTCAAATTACTCACTCAACTTTTTTTGTTCAAGAATCATTCGATAATTCAATCACGTGAAATTTTCAGCCCCAGAACTGTATACATATTTTTTTACCCCTCATACTGTATACATGGATCCACGGGACCCAGCTGACAAAATGTGCTGTAATTCTTGACGATAGTGGCTGATTCCCTCCAATCGGGTTAAAATCGAAACACCAAACTGTAAACTGCATACTCAGATTAATGAAAATAGAATTCAATCGAACGAAAGTTTTTCTCCACCCATGTTTGTGGTAGCAAAAAACCCGCGCAGTGCAAAACGGCATAAATTTGAGAAAACGCTCTGGGTCCACTAGACCCATATACACAGTTCTAGGGTGAGTATAAAAAAAATACTCATTCAAAATCTACTTCAACACTTCATATACTATAATCCAATATAAAATAGATTTTTGTATTCCTTTCTGTAATGATAATAAATAACAATGGACTCAATGATGTATGTGTATAATTATAAGTATATATATATATATGTATTATGTATTTATGGACATAGAATCAGTCTCTTAACTTTCTCAGATTGAAAAGTAGCGATTGTAAACTACTTGAATCTCAAGAATGCAAATTGCATTGATTGATATCTGTTCACATTAGCACGAAACTAATGTAAATTGCATTCAAATCACAATAGATTTCACGCCAGCGATTGAACTGACAAAATTCCATCAACATAATTAAACTCAGATATTTTTTGTATGAAAACTATCAGGATCAAGAAGGATCGTGTTTACTCGTTCCACTTTTATACCGTTTCTCGATTTTTATATGAAATTACGTCATTGAGATTATAAGTTGAGAGGATACCAGCGTTACCGATAATCATTTATTGAGCGAAATGGTAGTACAACCAACCTCACCAGCGTTACCATCCGAGCACGTTGGTTAGAAAAGAACACGCCTATACGATAGAAAGAGAGGTCCGAAGCAAACGCCGATATTCTCCTCAATCAGATAACTTCATTAATCATTATGGAAATCTCAATTCAGTATTTCTCTTAGCATTTACTAATATGTACAATTAAATGATAGTGCTGGATTAATCAAATAATATAATTTACATAAATCCAAATCATCCGACCTTTTCAACTACTCAATTCTTATTTTTAAACATATTTTCTATGAGAAAGAAAAATTGAAAAATATGTGATTTGAAACATAATACTTCTCTTGAAAACCTATACCATTTTCTCTGAATTCATACGTAACATGCTGGCTAGTATCATGTCTTTTTTGATCCCTTTTTTACAAACTTGAATGAATCTTCATCCATGTTAATTAATATCTGCCTTGGCGTCAATATCTGCTTCTTACCGATACTTTCAACGGTGAAATCGATATCTCGATAATTTGCCGGATTTAATCCCCCGTATCCCTGAATGGGATTTACAAAGATGTCTGGATCCTCCGAAAGTGGTACTAAATTGATTTTGTGATCATTTTCAACCATATTGTCCTCATTTTCTAGGTCTCCATTCTAGTGAAATAAATGAAACTTTGTTTCTTTATTTTATTCGATTCTCAGCACTTTGAATATCATTAGTATAATAAGAAATAAGCATGTTTCAAGAGTTTTAATGTTGAATCACTCATGCTGCAACGTTGATTGATGCAAGAGTGAAGAGTTATATTTAAATACGAGATGCATTAATAGATTGAATAACATAAAAAAAAAATTTGAGGTGCAAATTCAACAAAATAAAGGAGAAATGAATGTAATTTCATGTCATCGAATGAAAATTCATGAAATAAATTGCATGTCAAAGGGGAAAAATGTTCTCAAACCAAAAAATCAAAAGGTTATTATACTGAGTGTTTTGAACAACACCTCAATGAAGTAAAGCCCAGACACTAACCACCCATTTGTTAAGTGGATACGAGCTTACCATCAGAGCACGATTTTTTGGCCAAATTACTCGAAACTGAATTCATGAAATAATCTGAAATTTACAGGGATGATTCTTTCAGACTGTCTCTTGGTCACTGAAGAATCATCCCTGCAAATTTCAGATTATTTCGTGAATTCAGTTTCGAGTCATTTGATCAAGAAAAATCGTGCTCGGTTGGTGAGTTCGTGTCCTCTTAAGGGATGACAAAACAAAATCAAGTAATCTATAAGTTGAGAAATTTGTTATAGCTCCCTAGGATTCCCAGGGATTTAAAAGAAAAAATTAGTAGCTGTGAGAACTCTAAGATGTTCTTGACTCAAGTGCATCAATCAAATTGTTTATTCAGTATGATTACGATAAATTCTATTTCCATTTGAAGAAAAAGAATCAAATGTTGACTGTCATAACATTAATATCAATAATTGCCTCAAATCAAACATTTATTCCATTTTATCCAACCGAGAATTGATGAAATTTGACGAAGCACGTTTTTTATACCATAAGATTCTGAATGAAACTTTTTACATAATACTTGTTTGCTTTTACATAAATATATGTAATTACAAATCATCCAATGAAGTAAATTGAAATTATACGCTTTCCTTCATCTTGCTGAATTCACATGTGTGGGGAGAGGAATGAATGTAGCGAGAAAGGCATTCTCAATATGGTTAGAAAATGATCTGAATGAACTGATTCTTAGTGGATCAGTAAATTCTATAACGTACTGGAATGAGTTCTCCCATAAAACAAAAAAAGCTTTTGAAATACATTTTCCAGCATGAAAAATATTTTTAATCCTTTTTCAGAAAACATAAATGTTTTTTTAATACATTAGGTATATTTCCAATGCATTTTTAATACATTGAATATGAATTGTGAATACACTTCAAAGAATCCTTCTCGAATGTATTTAAAAAGTGTTTTTTGTTTCATGGGCTCCCTAAATCAGTACGGTCAGAATGGTATAGTGCATTGCATGCGTAAAGAGAGTGGAATCCACCCAATTTTTTCCTTCCTCTCTTTAACCCTCTATCGCTCCGCAACGAAACCCCACTCTCGGTCTGGGCGGCGCGTCGTAGGAGTGGGATGATCATTCGACACGTGCGCCAGTGCCGTACATTGAAAGAGAAGAACAAAAAAAGATTCTCAGTTTCCATTTTTCGTAAAGAAATCGTCATTATTCATCGAATAAACCTTTTAGTTGAGAGAACAAAGGGTTGAAGTAATAATATACTTGAATAAACATTCGCAATTATCCGAGTTTCTAAATAATGGGTTTCTTCAATAACCGGGGTTATTATGATCTTCTATTTATAATCCGTCATTATTATAATTTTTAGGAATAATACGATTTTGTAATATCGTATTATTGCTATCCTCATAAATTTCTGTAGGTTTATCATTCGCTTTTTTCTTTCTGGGCATTTCAAATCTGGAGAATGATGAAGCTTAGATAATGGGAAAGACTGTACTTAATGGACATATAAAAAAAAGTGCATATTTCATTCTCACACTTTGAATTCACTTGGATTAACGCAATTCAAATACAAGAGAATATATTTGTTGCTACGGTAGTGGCACGGAACACGAAGTGAGGCGAAAGAAAATGAGAAGAAACTCACGGTAGCACTAATGATCTCTCAGTTCATGAACACGAATGCATGATCAGTGTTTCCACACAAACAAACAAAAATTCTCACTAACTAGAATGAAAAATCCCTGGTTATCCCTTTTTTCTTAGAAAACAAAACAATCCCTCTTTTGGAAGAAAGAAATTCATAAATATTCCCCTTTTTGGGAAATGAATGTCTTGTTATGGATACATTCTGAATATCGGATTTTAGTTCGGGTTTTGTATTTCCATGGAAAAAATTATCCTGTCTGAAAAATCCCTCAATCCCTGTTTGATCCCTTAAGAGGTCCAAAAATCCCCAAACTGAGATAATAATCCCTGAAGTGGAAACACTGTGCATGATGCGCTCAGTGTCCTCAGATTGAACTCGCAAACGTTACACACACAGATGTGATTGTACGTCCGTGTGAAAAGAGAAAGGGTACGGTCACGCGCGCAACCTAGCATGCTTTCTCCTTCGCTCCCCCATCAACTATCCTATGAGCAATGGAGAAAGCATACAAGGTTGCGCGCGCAACTGTACCCTCTCTTTTTTCACACGGACGTACAGTCGCATTTCTGTGTGTAACGTTTGCGAGTCCAATGTGCAATCAGTGTTGCAAAACCTCATGATTTATCGGAAGATCTCCCGATTTCTGTCTTTGTCTCCCGAAATACCGATTTCCGGCTGCATTTTAACGATTTTCTGATCAATTCAACAAAATCTACCGCTTTTTTGGCCCGTTCAAAAATTTTTCGTTTTTCCCAAGAGAAATATCAGTTTTCAGCCTGTTTTCATCAAAGGCTAGTTATATCGAAATCTTAATTTCAAAAAATTCCATAGAAAGACTGAATTTATCAATATTGAAAAGACAGTTTTCAATTTAGGGCAAAATTAGCATTGAATATGTATATTGTGAGTGGGAATCTTAGAGCATATATTAGTGGAGCAAGCATTCCATATCAAAATAGTGTTGGAAGACGGTCTCGTCTGTGTGAACAGAAAGAACAATAAAGGGCTTTTTTCATGGCAGCTTCAGCATCAAGCGTCAACATTAGGTTCGTTCGTTCTACGTGCCCTGAGTTGCTCCAACTTGTACCAAACCAATCATTTCGTTGCTTAAACTGGAAGTAGCGAATCCAAAATACTTGGAGCGAGTTGGGGTAACTTGGGACATCGGTAAACGAACTTAGCTATTGGAAGAATAGAGAGAACCTGTTGGACCACTCGTTTCTTCCAATGTTGACGCTTGATGCAGAAGCTCCCATGAAATGGTACCTATAGGCTGGCCTTCCATGGACCGCAATTTCTAGGGAACGGAACGGAATCCGAAGATTCCGAAAAGACCAAGACATTCACCTCCTCAGTTTTTATTGTTTACAGCTGTCGCTTTTTATTCGTTCGACGGTCATTTCATTGGTCGTTCCCTCTAGTATAATATCTCTACACTGAAAGAGAAAATTTCCGGAAACAATAAAATATTTAGTTGAATAGTCGCCATAAAATACTTAATTGATTTGAATAAACTTTCATCAACTCAATTAAATAACTGTTTTCATTGATTAGATATTTAATAGCATATTAAATATTCGTTTGATTGAATGAATATTTAATCGAGTCAATGAAAATTTATTCAAATCAATCAAGTATTTTATGGCGACTATTCAATTGAATATTTTATTGTTCCCGGAAATTTTTTCTCTCAGTGTATAGTTCAATTTCCCGGAAACGGTTGACTGTGTTATTTCACTAATCCCTTCTAGATCTTTGAAGAGGAGCCAATGAGCAGTTTTCGAGAAATTGAATTTTCCGGATATATTGAATGAGAATAAGTGATTTCGGGAAATGGTTGAGGAGAGATACCAAGGTTCTACTACTGATCAGTAAATTGTATATATCCCGAACTGTTATTGTCAATTCAAAACCACCCTCCTACCAAGATAGCACACAAGAATCCCAAATGAATTCTGGAGAAAGAACTCTTCAAGAACTTTCTTAGAATTCAAAGAGTTCCCAAAGAGTCTAAAAAAAATCCGATTCGTCGGACATTTAGGAGTTCTCTTTAAATTCTATGAGACTTCTTTGAGAATTTTAACGGAACCCGCAAATGCCTGCTGAATCAGATTCTTTTTGAGACTCTTTGATAACTCGGTGTATTCTAAAAGAGTTCTTAGAAGTTATTGTTCAAAAATCAATTATTCTGCCGCTTTTATTTTTTTTTTTTGGAAATGATGCTACCAATTTTTTACGCCACCTTCCGATTTTTCGCAACCATATCTCCCGAATTTTACGATTCCGGTTTTGCATCACTGGTCCAATCTGAGAACACTGGTGCGCTGGGATTGGCATTTCCCTCATGCAACTCACGCCGAGACGTTTTGAGACTCTCAAGCGTTAAAGGGTTAAACATCATGTATTAGAAAGAGATATCCTGACCCAATTTTTCGAATCTCTCTCTCACCCTCTCTCACATTGTTTTCTGACCGGACCATACTATAGAGAAATGAGAGAGGGTGCTTCCAGTACATTATAGAGTTCACTCAAGTGAATCAATTTCAAATATTTATGATCTGTGACGGGGAATTCCAATGATATTTGTGGAGGAAAAATCGAATGATGATATTAAAAGGAACGTGTTATGTTATAGTTAATAAGCTAATGAGAATAAATTCATTAAAAATACTTTCGTGAAATTAATTTTGGCTAGAAAGAAATTCTTGCATTGGAAACAATGTGGGATTAAATTCAAACTTCAACTATTCCAAAAGTTTCAGTGACGTCTCTTCAACATTTCTATGTTATTAGGATATATTTTTTCATATTTATTGAGGAACAGATTTCATTTTCAATCATGACCGTACTCTTCTACATGATTGTCTGATATATCTTTATCATCTTCGTAATACTTTTCATGACTTCTTATTGCGCATTTCTTATTATTTATACTTTGATCTTCATCTTTCACACTTAGTGATGAACGATAATGATAATTCCCGCAGAAAAGTCTCATTATTTCCAAAATTTTTCATCATCTCAAAACATTTTCAATTGTTTATCATCATTTTTGTTGATGAATCTAAAACGTCTAAGACAAATTTTTTCTGTTTTGCAGTTTATCAGTTGTTTGGTAATCTGATTATTGATGGAAAATATTACATCTAAACCTGAGTGATTTTTTAATTAAAATCATGTGGTCAATTGAGGTGCCGGGAAGAATAACTCGCTTAGCGCTCGGAACGATCACAAATTTGCTCCAAACGGTTCCGTCGGAGGTCGAAAAAAAAGTCGGAATTTTGAAAATTAAAAAATACGAGGTCATAGAGCTTGCAAAAACAAGGTCCGTGTCCCTTTACCATTTTTTTCTAGGATGAATAGTTTTCGAGAAAAAAAATAAAAACTACACATTTTTTCATACCAAAAATCAATGTTTTCCAACATTAAACTCGTTGGGTCTCATTCATTTTTCGGCGAATCGGAATAAAACTTACAGATTCTGGTTTGTGAGACTTCACCAAAGACGACAATGTCGAAAAAATTTGTAAAAATTAATAATAAATTAATTAATTTTTCATTCGAGGTAAAAATCACGTGTTTTATGCTTTACACTAAAAAAGTGTCGGGGGAAGTATGAGCTACAAAAAACTTCCAGCGACAAAGTTGTTTGCTAAGGTATGGACAAACTTTATGGAAAGTTCAAGATCGATTGGATTATTAGTTTGCAAAATACAGGGATTGGTTTATTAGCGCGCAACGGAAATCTATCACGATTATGCGTCTTTTACCGGGTGACTATCAGGGTCCGTAGGAAAGATTGTATTCACTCACTTTTTCAACTCGAGATGTTTTTTTGGGTCGGAGAATTCGAATATCCAACTATTCTCACGAGATTTCATTTCCTTTATCCATGTTTTTGTTACACAAAATTTGATTGAAGTTACAGGAAGAATAATCCGCTTAGTGCTTGAAATCACGTAGAAGAGTGATCATATTGGGCAATAAAAACAAGTAGGTGGAAACAAGTAATGAAAAATATACATATTCAGATTTTTGTAAGTAAAACTTCCTATTTTGACACATATTTCTCAAGATGGAAATAATAAATCAAAAACATTCTCGGTCTCAAATCAATAGTTTTGAAAACATACCTCACGATTACATTAAATGTAATACGACAAACGTGATAATAACGTTGGATCCTGCAGTTTGTAAAAAAATGAAAATAGAATTGTCGGCGGGACTAGTGTAAAAAGAATTAAAGAAACATCGTAGGATCGAAATTCTCATGCACTACGAGTATTCTCCTGGTTATATTTCTTACAGTGGTAGGACAAATTCTTTCGATACTTCTTTTCTTCGAAGTACGTGAAACGTAATTTTCGATTAGCATTGATTTGTGATTGAATAAAATTCAACACATCATGCTTTTCACAAAATCTCGTAGTTGGTGATAATTGATATACTATTGAGCACACATCCTGGAAATAGCATTCGATTTCGCTAACAAACGAGAATGTTTTTGATTTATTATTTTCATCTTGAGAAATATGTGTCAAAATAGGAAGTTTTACTCACAAGAATCTGAATATGTGTATTTTTCATTACTTGTTTCCACCTACTTGTTTTTATTGCCCAATATGATCACTCTTCTACGTGATTTCAAGCACTAAGCGGATTATTTTCCTGTAACTTCAATCAAATTTTGTATAACAAAAACATGGATAAAGGAAATGAAATCTCGTGAGAATAGTTGGATATTCGAATTCTCCGACCCAAAAAAACATCTCGAGTTGAAAAAGTGAGTGAATACAATCTTTCCTACGGACCCTGATAGTCACCCAGTAAAAGACGCATAATCGTGATAGATTTCCGTTGCGCGCTAATAAATCAATCCCTGTATTTTGCAAACTAATAATCCAATCGATCTTGAACTTTCCATAAAGTTTGTCCATACATTAGCGAACAACTTTGTCGCTGGAAGTTTTTTGTAGCTCATACTTCCCCCGACACTTTTTTAACCTTTAAACTGTAATGTCTAAAAAAATCACACTATTGGTAAACATCGGTCTCACAGACCGCTAATATTATTTACTCAGATTTTGAGCAACTTGAGGTTACAAAAGTATGTTTTTGACTATTTTCGAAGTTATGAAAGATACTACAATAGAAAAATCAGCACACATTTCAATATATTAGGAATATAAAATATATCCTGCTGAAAACTGCTGCCAGTTCTGCTCAAAAAATAGTCGTCAGGTATTGAGCGGTTTTTGGGTCTGGAAATCTGCTCAGAAACTGACAAACTTCCAACTTGATTCTCTCCGGAATTGCTGAATCTCAATATTCTGTCAAAACCTATATAGCGAGAAAAATTTGTCAATTTTTGACCAGATATCCCAGTTATAGATTATGAACAGAACCATCCTAAAATTTGCTGTCATTTTTTGACTGGATGGTCGGATTTGGTGATTCCGGACGAAATCGGGTAGAAAGTTTGCAAGTTTGTGGACCGATTTACAGAGATAAAAACCTCTCAAGACCTGAAAAATATTTTGTGAGTGGATCTGACAGCAGTTTCAAGCAGAGTGAGTCATTCATCTCAAAAACTCTGTTTTTTTCAGTTTTCAGTGTGTCATAATACATTATCATTAGTAGTGATCAAAATAATGATATCAAAATAGGACAGTGAATCGAAATGTAATCTCATTCCAATGAGCCGATAAAATATCAACCCGCACAACCTTGCAAAAAAACTTACACAAACGGTAAACACCGGTCTGCTAGACCGCTACACTTTGAAAATCCAATTCGTATGGAAACTACTTGATGAATGGCGGAACGCGTGATACGGCATTTGGTTTGGTCATGTGAAATAAGTAGGTACTCATGATTTTGAGCATCTCTCGCGACGACTCATAAATTTATGAACGAATGAAATTCTATTAACGGTCTGTGGGACCGACATTACAGTTGAAAGGTTAATGCAAAGCATAAAACACGTGATTTTTATCTCGAATAAAAAATTGATTAATTTATTATTAATTTTTACAAATTTTTTCGACATTGTCGTCTTTGGTGAAGTCTCACAAACCAGAATCTGTAAGTTTCATTCCGATTCGCCGAAAAATGAATGAGATCCAACGAGTTTAATGTTGGAAAACATTGATTTTTGGTATGAAAAAATGTGTAGTTTTTATTTTTTTTCTCGAAAACTATTCATCCTAGAAAAAAATGGTAAAGGGACACGGACCTTGTTTTTGCAAGCTCTATGACCTCGTATTTTTTAATTTTCAAAATTCCGACTTTTTTTTCGACCTCCGACGGGACCGTTTGGATCAAATTTGTGATGCGTTCCGAGCTCTAAGCGAGTTATTCTTCCCGGCACCTCAATTACTACAACACTTTTAGAAAATCTCATTCCTTTACTTGAAAAGAGAAGACGAAGAACATACTAATCGTTACAATAGCCTAAAAAAATGCCCATGGTGGATCCAATCACTCTATGAATACTATTCCAGAGTCTTGGGTATCCATAAAAGATTTATGGCAAGCTAGGGCAATCATATATCATTCTCTTTTTTTGTTTTCATGCCGTCTCTGTGGGAGAAAAGGTATTTTCTTTTCTCCTGTAAGCAATATACTGTCTCAGAAGAATATATTTTTGAGGAAAAGAAGGACGACTTACATTTATAAAGTATTATTCTGGTTGAAGGGATTCTTAAGAAGATACCAGAGTGCCGTGAGATTGCGTGATTCTTTCTGTTAGATTTTGCGAGAATCAGCTCATTTCACGGCACTGGCATCCCCTTAAGAGGATACAAACGTTTACCATCCGAGCACGTTGGTTAGAAAAAGACAAACTTATACAATAGAAAAAGAGGTCCGAAGTGAACGCTAGTATCCACTTAAATCAAGAATATGTAATCAATCGGGCATAGGTCGAGAAATATGTACTTCTGAATTTTCAATTTTGTTTCAAAGTAAAGAAACAACTTTCTAATGATGTTGTAATATTGAATGATACAAATTAGGTTGAACAAAATAAAAAAAAAACAACAGGAGCGAATGGAAGCGAAAATGTCAGTTATTAGAATAAATAATTGAGAAAATAGAACTATGTTTCTGATGTACTGCGCTGATATCACTTTGCACTGCGCTTTACAATTTGAACCCATATTTTATAGAAATGGAATGAATTACTGAATCTCAGATGAATTGACTGGTAAATCAGTGGGAAAGGAAACATAAATCTAATGAAATTCAGTACATAAAGATGAAGTGTAAAGAGCTGAACTAGTGTCACAAAGATATGCCAGAGGTAAGCAACGAAACCTATCTATCTCTTGTTCAAAAACAACGGGAATAGCATTCCAGTGAACTAATTCTGTCAGCCATAAATTTACAGAATACACGAAAATATAGTGAACGGATTGGAATATATAAGCCTATTCAACTAAAAGGGGAATTTCAGGATAAAAGCAGTAAAAATAAGGGTGGCGAACAGGGGAATACACGTATATTCAATATTGAGTGGAAAAGGTTCAAGTTTTCTCTTTGAAACCAAAAATATTTCTGGGAGATTTCTCCCCACCCGACACAAATGATCAATTTGAATTTATAAAAGACTCCCCGAAGACTTCTTGAATAGTCCCCGTTATGCGACGAATAATTAATTCAATAAGAATTCAATGAATTCAAAATGGAACCATTCTGAATGCCCGAAAAATTCATTATGAAATCTCGATATGAGTTCTTTCTGAACATTAAGGGCACACAAGCATCAGAAGAAGCGAGTCAAATTTTACACCAACTTTTTGCATAAATTATGCGTTTATCGGAAATTTTGAGTGAATAATAATAAAATCCTAGATTAGAATTAGACTCTCAATATAAATTTCAGTCTTTTACTGATTTTCTGACGAGTATAAGAGGGTTTTAAAAGTAATAACCTCCAAACGGCAGAAATTTTTTGTAATTTCATCTCCCAAAATCTGCAAACCATGAAGAACATTCTGAATTCGTATTGAGAGGTCAATCTCAGGTATGTACTTAATTATCATCGAGTTCAAATTGAAATTCATTATATAATTCATGAAAAAAATCAACACAAAATTTTACCCACTTCTCCTGATGCTTGAGTGCCCTCAAGTTGTTCATCAAGAGTTCATTTGGAATTCAAAATATCCATAATGAATACATATTGATCAGCATAACGGGAGCCCTTTGCAGGAACTTTTGTGCTGTATGGGTCACTTTTATCCACTTGAAATACATGTTATGCGATTCAAAAGTTGTGCTTCATCAAAATTATCATTTCAAGTAATATTTTATTTGTTCTCAACAATATTTCAGCGATTATTTACTTTTTTGATTAAAAAAAATTACAAATCGTCCGAATTTTCACTTGGATATCGAATTTTAGCATTTGAATCGAGAAATTTGAAACTATATGTTATGTACTTGGCACGGAAAATGTTGAGAATTGAAATAAATCGCAAATCCATCTTCATTATGTGTTACATTAAACAATTCTTTTGATATCTCCTGTTTTTGCAGAAACTTGAGCTTCCAATATATAGTATAAAACGTCCATTGAATCAAAAACATGACTTATTGCAGTTCATCTTTGAACAATTTCAACTATCTTAAACTATAAATGAATAATAGAATTCTGATTACCTGGACAGTTTCTCTGTGGCCATTCGTCGATGGTACATCATTTGGCATATACAGGACTTTGCTTGAGATAATGTTTTGTTTTAGTAGCCCTGTAAATGCTGCATTTCTGTTCAATTTGCACTCTTTCAATACATAGTCTATGGAAGTAGAGTCATTATGAATGCTTTTTGTGTCTGATAAAGAGTCAGAATAAGTATCTGTTTTACTTGATTCAGAAGAATCATCATTATCACCATCATCATCATCATCATCATCATCATCATTATCTTCATCATCATCATCATTATCATCGTCGTTGTCGTTGTCGTTATCATCATCATTTATCAAATCATAATCATTCATTAGAGTAGTATCGTCCATTACAGTAGAACTATTGACTGAACTCACAGACCTTGAACTATGCATTAGTTGTAACCTTTGGAAATAGTCTTCAATTTGTCTATTTGAACAAGGCTGTTAGGGATAAGTTGATTAAAAATTTATTGAGCACAAGAGAAATTTGAACACTCCTCAAAAGAGATTAGTATTACAAATTCAATAATACTCACATTAACATGGGATCTTATTTCAACTGCGTTAACAAAGTGCATATCCGATGATTCATATTGATCATCTGTGTCTAATAACTATGAAAAATAAATTTCAATTTTATTAGTATATCAGATATATTCAAAAATTTGTTATGAAAATCTACAAAATCGAACAATCAAAGTTCATTCAAAGTGATACTAGCGGCATGATAGCAGTCAAATCGTATATAACAAAGTATGGGCAAACACCTCAATTACTCTCCTCCAATACCTCTCTGACTCTAGTAGAAATGCTGTACAGAGCGATATTTTGATCTAATTGAGGTGTGTGCCCATAGTTTGTTATATACGATTTGGCTGCTGCCATGCTGCTAGCATCCCCTTAAGAAAATTTTTGTTGCTTCAAAACAGTTTATTGCATAATAATAATCTCCTTAGCCAAATATGATGATAAGTTAAAATCTTTTCTGGTTTGGGTGACAGTATTAACCAAAATTTTCTGTGTCTATGGTAAAAAATCTTTTCCAGTTGATTTTAAATGAGAACAAAGTCAGAAGGTAATAACTTACATGTGCATTACGTACGACAGGGACAGCCTGATTTGGTCTCTGACAATCCAATTCTCTTCTACTTGGTCCATTTATGGGCACAAACCTTGCATTTGTGTTCTTCCATGGAATGTGCGTAGCTTTTTCAATTTGATCTCTCAGATTCATTTTGTATTAAATCTGAAATCATACATTTGCTATCAGTATGCATTCAATATTATGAAGACATGGGACTTGTGTCTGTGGACGATCTTGTGAGGTTGAGCTGTAAACACTGGGACGAAATTTGTTTTTACTGTATCTGTGGCTCAAGAGACAGATGGGTTTGAAGACACAGGTCCCATGTCCGTATACAAAGTATATTTCAAATATATAGCATAAGTATAGTAATGAGTGCAGTAAATAACAACTAGTCTACATGTAGATGAATGGGTTAAATTTACGTATTGAAATATAATATTCATCTACTGGTATTACTCGTCCAAAAGTTAATTGAAAAAAGTCATTTGTCATGCAAAATATTCAACAGTTGATTAATTGACTTATGACAATACATAAACAGTGAGATATTGAATAAAACAATATGGAGACAAAATAACAACCTTCATACAAATTAATTGAGTTGATGATAACAAAAATCATAACCTTGAAATCTCAGACTTCAAAACTTCGTAAGAGAATGGATGTAAATCCTCTATATTTAATCAATTGATTGAACTGAATTTAAAACTTCGAGACTTTTACACTTTGATCAGACAAATATTCTGAAACTTGATGGATAATTCATCGAACGTTATGTACCAAACAAATGAACAATACTTATCAATCGTTAAATTTGTCATCAATTTCAGTTGTTAACTCGATAAAAGTGAATATTACTTCAACTGAATTCCCTAATCAGTTCTATAATCATTTCACTTTGATGACTGGACAAAAACAGGACCGAGTATCAAATAAACGTACATGTTCTACTGTAATCCTTGAGGCACTTTGAAGACGTTTTGATTGAAAGAAACCAAACAACGGTAGTTCATGAGTATCGATAAAAACAAAATATAATTGTAGAACTCTTGAACTTGATATACAAGAACCAATGTTTACTTTTGTAATTTGTATTTCATGTTTACAGATAACCTCATAGGCGCTGCACACTTCCCAACAAGATGAAGTAAAACTCCACGTGAGTCATCACATCTAGACTGATTTTCCACGAATATTTTGTTCTCGGTAGCTGTCGTAAGTGGTCGTAAAAAGCAATTTTCAGCCAATCAGAAAATGAATTCTTTTGTCATTCTCGACTTACCCCGAGTACTCATGCTAGCGACTGTCGCGCGCGACATCATTAGAAGAAAAAAGAGATCCGAGTTGAAAACATCTTTCCTCTTTTTTTTTCTAATCATGTCGCGCGCGACAGTCGCCAGCATGAGTCTCCGGCCTTAGTGAGCGAAATAGTGGTACAACTAAACGCTATTCTCCGCTTATAGTTTCTGATTTGTAGGTTATGAAGCGATACATCAGAAGCAACGAATAAAATGAGAGTCAACCCTGGTGGTGAAAATATTTCTCTAAAGTTGTAATTTCACACGAGCGTCGAGCGTTCAGCGACGAGCGATTTCCCCAGGTTCTAGAATTCAGCATCAAAGCCAATCAAAGCTTCATCATGTTTCTCGACGCTCGATTTGAGAGTTAAAAGTTGTCTTTTCACTATTCTCTGTGCGGAAGAAAGAATATTAAACATATATGAATATATATTGTTTGAGCTGAAGTGCCTTCTTTATCCTGCACTATTGAGAATGATTGAATAATGATGGATTATGCTGAAACTCAATTATGGGTTAGAACGGCGTCAAAGCTAAACACTGTTTAGCTTTCACGCTGACTCCCAGAAAATGTGAAAATCGCTCGACGCTGGACGTTTGATGCTCGTATGAAATTACACCTTGAGAATTTCTGAAAAACTCTCAAAATTCGAACATTCCCTGTAAATCTCTGCAATTCTCTATAAAGTTCCGAATAATTCTGAAAATATTCTGAGCATTTCTAAAGAACTCTCAAAATTGGAATTTCCACCAGGGAAATGCTTGGAAGAGACTTATTCGAAAAATCTTCTCCGATTTGTATCGTGAGGTCATCTAACGAGAAACTAGCCGAACTGAATCAGCCGCATAAAGTAGAGGCAGAGATGAGTTGAAGAAATTGCTAACAAGATATGAAAACCATAGTCCAGTTTCTGATTGGCAGTATCACGTTTTCCGTTTATCTCTTCATGCTGGTTGGCTTGGAAGAAATATTCAACCAATCCTATATTTTTCTTCAAAAGAAAAAAACGTGATTCGGACCATGATTTTAACATTGCGTTAGCAATCTCTGCTATTCATGTCTGGTACAGGGGAGCTTTCCGAAGTGTTTGACCCGGGGCATTTGGGGTGTGAACTACGGATTCCTATCGGTTCATTCCACGCCCCTGACGCCCCGGGTCACACCAGAGATGCAGCGATGCCATTATTCCCTAGGAAAATCCGTAGATTTTTCATCATTGGTCATTTTTTTCCGAATTGAAAACATGATTGGCTGGTTGTACAAGAAATGACCAATCATCAGATGCTACGGATTTTTCTAGAGAATAATGGCATCGCTGCAGAGATGAATAGCAGAGATTGCTAACGCAATGTTAAAATCATGGTCCGTATGACGTTTTTTTCTTTTGAAGAAAAATATATGATTGGTTGAATTTTTCTTCTAAGACAACTAGCATGAAAGGATGAACGGAAAACGTGGTACTGCCAATCAGAAACTGGACTATGGTGTTCATATCTGGTCAGCAATCTCTTCAACTCATCTCTGCCCAAGCAGCAACAGAATATCAAAGTATATACGAAATAGAAACGTTCGTAGAATGTACGAATGAGATACGAAGAACATATAATGAACGTTCATGGAATGTTCGAATGAGACTGTTTCAAATATACTTAGAACGTACATAGTACATTCGAAATGTACGATATTCATTCAATCGACGTTCAATTAACGTGCCGTCGTATATTCGATTACATACGTTCGATGAATATGCATAGCACCTATGAAACAGTCTCATTCGAATGTGCATAGAACATATTTCGAATATTCGAAGAACATTCATAGTATATTCTGGTGCTACTTGGGTGGTCACACTCTTCAGAAAGCTCCAGGATATGCAAGTATGCTTTTTCTCATTGTGTTGTCACCACTGCACTATACCAGCACAGTGTCCTCAGATTGGACTCGCAAATGTTACACACACAAATGTGATTGTACGTCTGTGTGAAAAAAAAGGGTACGGTTGTGTGCGCAACCTAGCATGCTTTCTCCTTCGCTCTCCCGTCAACTATCCTATGAGCAATGGAGAAAGCATACTGGGTTGCGCGCGCAACTATACCTTCTCTTTTTTCACACGGACGTACAGTGGTATTTCTGTGTGTAACGTTTGCGAGTCCAATCTGAGAACACTGGTAGTATGCAATAAATCCAACTGGTGATGAGCCCAAATGACACTTAAGCCCGACTGCATTCAACCCGAATGACAGTTGACCTAATTATAAAAATATAATTGAATAAAATGGAAAATTAATCGAAATCAAAGCGTAATCAACCTTGAATCTATACATCTTTACGGTAAAGGGTTGAATAAGCTTTGATTCCGATTTATTTCCCATTTTATTTGATTATATTTTTATACCTAGTCAGGTCAACTGTCATTCGGGTTATAATTCGGTCGGGCCCAAGTGCCATTCGGGCCTATCAAATACTACCAGAACACTGTACCAGCATACACCAGAGAGAAGATGAGAGCAGCGTTGCCAGTATTCCCTAGAAAAATCTTCAGCATCTGATGATTGGTTATTTCTTGTATAACCGGCCAATCATATTCTCAATTTAGAAAGAAATGACCAATGCCAAAAAATCTGAAGATTTTTCTAGGGAATACTGGCATCACTGGGTGAGAGTGCGCATGGGCACCTTTTCACTGTTATTTGAAAGTTCCACCGGCCCTCTGGTGTGGTTGGATCATGGAAATGATTACACAGAAATTTTATTTTTCAATATTACAAAATGCGCATCTCTTTTGTATGATTTTCAATACGTATGTGATTAAAATTATCTTATGCATCGACATTATATTATTTTACATTATTAAGAATAAAAAAAGAAGAAAAATAAGGGAAGGGGTTGGTGTAATCGGTTCCGTGTTGCATCCGATAAGAGGACGCTTCAATGTTTACCAGCGATGGAACCCCAGCGCGGTGCGCACTCTTATCTTCTCTCTGACTATACACTGGATAATGAATTGGTCAAAATTCTTATGATCAGTAGAAGATCAAAAGTTTGGAGACCGACCCTGGTGAAAATCCAAAGGTGAAGGAAGAGGGTATTGGAACAAATGAAACGTGGATGTTCTAATTCCCTCCTAAATTACTTTTAGGTGACTCTTTGTTACTGTTAGGTGACTCTTCGCTTGCGCTTTCGCCGTGTTCCAACGCTTCATTTTCACCAGGGGAATGACAAATTGTTGCAGGCAAATTTGAACAGCGTGAGCATATTTTCAAAAAATATACAAGGATGGGCAGCCTCAATTACCTTTCCTACTTCAAGTGCTTTTTTATTCACATAAAATAGAGATTTTCAACAAATACCATGCAGGAAGCCCTACTGCTTGTCATTGGTTGAAAACTGGCGATGAACCGATTCAATCAATTCAAACCTTTGAACGTCAAATTTGGGAGGAATTGACAAGAAAAATACAAAAAATATTTGAGGCTCTCCCCCTGATAGCACAAGAATTCTAAACGAGTTCTTTATGAATACATTGTATTCATTATGAGCTCTTTCAGAACTCTTGTGCTATCTGGGCCATCCCTGCAAATATATTTCATTTATCCACACAAAAGGTTCTTGCCAGATAACACACGGAGTATTCTTTTTCAAAAACAAGAATAGAATTATCCTAGAACTCTTCTTGAACTAATTAATTCATAAAGAGCTCTGGAGGAGTTCAATACTGAGGACATTAACGAATTCTTTGAGAGTCCTAAAACAATACTCTCAGCATTATCAAAGAACTCTTTAATGTCCCAAAAATTTAACTCCTCCAGTGCTCTTTATGAATTCATGAGCTCGAAAAGAGTTCTTGAAGAATTCTATCCTTGTTTTCAAAAAAGAATCCTCCGTGTATTATCAGGGTGTAGTTCAAATCGTATTGTGAATTCTAGAATATCGTACATACAGGGCGTCCTAGAACAAAGTATCAGCTTTCCCTTAGGAAAATTCACCACATTAGGACCAAAATGCTTCATTTGGAGCGTTTTGTTCAAAATTTAGTAAATTTTTCTACGGGTTTTACTAAAGTATTTCTGGGATCAAACTGAACAACTTTTCCATCCAACATATCCCGTTCCGAGAAATGAGTTGACCATTTACGTGGGAAGTACATCGGCGACTCCAATGACCGAAGAGTATACTTATGTAGCATTTACTTGATTGGTTGAAATCAACTCTGAAACTAAGTTCCGGTTCAAAACATTTCTAATGGAGAATTGTTTAGTTTTCTTTCACGGATACATTGATACTCCGTTCTAGGACATCCTGTATTTCACACAATACCCAGACAGCGCAAAGTTCGTTGGATGGTTTCAAAACGTTCTGAGAACGTACAAAACACGTCCGGACGTTCTTCGAACGTTTCAGGAACCTCCGAGTGCTGTTAGGGTAGTGCTCGATATTCATTTTTTGTATTTGATAGGGAACAATGATATTACTTCTCTCGGAAGAGTGTTTGTTCGTCAAAATAGTAGTTGATTATTATTTCAAAACGGTTTTCCATCATATGATATGAAAATGATGGTAGAAATTCAATTGTTACAGATGAATTGTATAAAATTTTACTTATGGGTTTCAAATCTCCCTGCAAAAAGTGACAGTACCAGGCCCCTGACAATCCCATGTTGCACCTATCCAAAACTTGTCCTGGGGGCGCTGGCTGTGCCATCGCTAACTTCGGTAGGAAATTTTCAATAACATCCAATGAACAGCAATGAACACTTCTCACGTAAGCGTATGAAATTGCGTACGAGTTCGATGGAGTATCTGCGCATTGATTAATTCTTACGTTCATCCCAAATTTGACAACATGCCATCCAGCGCTCCTAGCGGATAGAGGACATTCAATGAGGTCAAAAATGCTAAGAACGTGTTTGGAGAATCCTACGAAGATTCTTAGAAATTTCGAATGAGACTGTTTTGAATAATTATATTCTATGCAGCTTCATAGAATGTCTTTACGGATTTATCGGAAATAGTCTCATTTGCACATTCTCTTCGTGTTGACAAAATAATTCCCAAGCAGCAACAGAAGTTCAAAGTATATACGAAACAGAAACGTTCGTCCGGTGTACGAATGAGATACGAAGAACATATAATGAACGTTCATAGAATATTCGAATGAGATTGTCTCAAATATACTCAGAACGTACATAGTACATTCGAAATGTACGATACTCGTTCAATCGACGTTCGATCGACGTACCGTCGTATGTTCGATTACATACGTTAGATGAATACGCATCCCGAAGAGAACATGAAGCTTCAGTGAACGTTCAGATTAGATCTGTATAGATCGGATCGAAGGTTCATGAAAGCTAACTTTTAGATTCACAAACGTTTGACAAAGGTTTTACGGACGTTGAAATATCCGCCTCGAAATACGTCCAGGAAACATAGACGGAACGTTCGCTGAAGGTTCATCGAAGGTTTGAGGAAGCTTCACAAAAATATCTATACTTAGATTAATTTATAATAATTTATGTTTATTAATTCATTTATTTTTCATATAAATTGATCAAAATTAATATAAGTATAGATATTTTTGTGAAGCTTCGCCAAACCTTCGATGAACCTTCAGCGAACGTTCCATCTATGTTTCTTGAATGTACTTCGAAGCGGACATTTCAACGTTCGTAGAACCTTTGTCAAACGTTTGTGAATCTCAAAGTTAGCTCTAATGAACCTTCGGCCCCATCTATACACATCTGATCTGAACGTTCGCTGAAGCTTCATGTTCTCTTCGGGTATAATTGTTTGGAATTCTTTCATACTTACCAGGAATCCCAGACAGCACGAATGATCATTTCAGATTCATACCCAGATAACATGTAGGCTTGTCATAACCCTGTCACACTTGTCATTCGATTGTTTTTGGCTTGTTATTGACAACATTGTCAGTGTAAGGTTGCTACAGCCCTGCTGCAAGGGTTTTGTAAGCTTGTACCCTTGTCGTGTGTCAACTAGGAGGCTTATATCAACCTTGTCACAAGCTTGCCTGACAACATTGCAGCAAGGTTAAATTGCTATCTGGGTATGAACTTCTTAAAGAATTCTTGAACAGTTCCCGTTATGTCAATGAAAATGAATTCAATATGAATTCAATTAACTCAAAATAAATACAAATTGGATGCCTGAATGGTTCTTGATGAATTCACGAGATGAACTCTTTCTGAACAACTGAGTTGTTCATTAAGAATTCAAATTGAATTCAAAGTATTCATAATGGATTCATGTTTACTGTTATAATGCGAGCTATTTGAAGGGACTCTTGTGCTGCATGGGAATCAATAAAGGACTGTAACTCATATTTAGAGTTTCATCCCGATTGGGGATTTCATTATTATGCATTACAAATTTCCGGTAAACGCATAGTTTATGAAAAAAGTTGGCGCAACGTTTGGATTGCTTCTACTGATGCTTGAATCCTTGATAACACACGAAGAATTCTTTTTCAAGAACAAGAATAGAATTCTCCAAGAATCCTTTCTCAAGAACAAGAATTCTTTTTCAAGAACCAAAATAGAATTCTCCTAGAACTCTTTTCGGAATAATGAATTCATAAAGAGCTCTGGAGGAGTTCAATACTTCTGACATTAACCAATTCTTTGAGAGTCCTAAAAAAATACTCTCAGCATTCTCAAAGAACTCAATAATGTCCCAAACATTTAACTCCTCCAGAGCTCTTTATGAATTCATGAGCTCGAAAAGAGTTCTTAAAGAATTCTATTCTTGTTTTTGAGAAAGAAGTCTTCGTGTGTTACTTGGGATACCCTTGATACTCTATCACTTACCGCTGAAGGTTTTTGTCCACTATTATTTTATGAAAGAAAATTGAATGTTGGAAATTAAATACAAAGTTTGAAATATTCCCAAGGTGTAACCTGTTTGTGACAAACTGAAAGAATATACCGTAGGATCTTTTTTGAGTGAGCAATTAAATTATGTCTCCATAACACAGTCTTATGTTTTGATGTAGTTTTTTCTTCATAATTTGAATATAACTAGAATTCTATTTTGTTAATTTCATCGATTTTTGAAAATTCATTATAAAATATTTCTTGAACTCTTTGAAATTTTCGGCTGCTTAGGATAAGAATTCGGATCGTATTTCTGAAGCTCTTTTTATATTATTAGAAAACTTTTCAAGAATTCTGCGATGACTTCCAAAATTATTACATTCGAACGAAAAAATAATTTCAAAAGAGTCATATTCTTCGGACATTTGCGAGCTCTCTCAGTACCCAGCAAACACGACTGCTGGTGTTTCAAAGGGCCAATGACGGCTCTTTATTGGCATTGCAGGGCCATTAGCGGCCCATTGAAACGCCGTTGATCATTGTTTGTAGTGTACTCTGTGAGTATTCATTTGATTCCTTTCGATATCCTTAGAGAATCCTTTCCGAGGATTCGTAATTCTTTTCGAATTTTTATCGAACTTTTTGTGCTGTCTGTGTGAGCAGGGTTTCCAGGATTTTGTTTTTTTTGTAATTGGTCATTCTCTTAACAATAAGAACAATTGATTGATGAATTTCGTTAGATCTAGTACTTTGACGGTCATGCTAGCACTGAGCCTCCAAACTCAGGGTCTTCTGTCGGCCTCCATTCATCACAAAAATTTTGTATTACGAACAGAGATACAAATTTATGTCTCACAAAAGATTTTTGACAATAACCCTGGTGAAAATCCAAAAGTGAAGGAAGCGGGTATTGAAAGAAATGAAGCGTGAAAAAAATGTTCCAATTCCCTCTTGAATTACGCCTGCATGACTCTTAGGTTACGCTTTCGTCGCGCCCTAACGCGTTATTTTTACCAGGGAATTCACCACATAATATACACATGTAGAATACGTAGATTACAATGAATTACATGTAGAATACTATATAGATTACAAGAAGTAATCCCTGATTACGAAGCAGTATATCCCCTATTCAGTGTATCTCTAGTGAAAATGGGAGCGTGAGAAGGGTATGAAGCCACTCTGGAGAGTAAATAAAAGAGTATCCAAGCGCGGAAGAAGCGGAAATTGAATCATTTTCACGTTTCATTTGTTCCAAAGTTCGCTTCCGACGAGCGGAAATTTTCACCAGGCACAGTGAAGATCAATGGATTCTTATAAACTTTCTTGTTTTTTTCTCATGATATATGATTAATCTTATTCATCCTCATGGTGTTCTATGAGCATTCTGTATCCAATAATGAATTTCTATATTATAAATTGAAGATAAAATCACACCTAATAGGAGCCGACAGAACTTTAGAGGTTATACAATTCCAAAATACTTTTGAAAGATATTTCATGCAACATGAGAAAAGCTATTTAACAGTAATTCTTCTTCTGGAAAGAATTATGATTGAATTATGACCCAAGTAGCATCGGGATATACTACCCGAAGGGAACATGAAGCTCCGACAAATGTTCAAAATAGATCATGATAGATCAGACTGAAGCTCTGTTGGAGCTCAAGTTTAGATTCGTAAACGTTCGACGAAGGTCCGATAAACGTTGAAATGTCCACTTGAAAATAGTTTGAATGAACGTTTATAAAACGTTCATCGAACGTTTGCTAAAGGTTCGTTCGAGTTGCAATTTTTCGATCAAAGTTTTTTTCAAAGTATATTTTCCCACGAAAAAATGAAAGATTGGGGCATTTCTAACTATAATTGTAATTCCGTCTGAAACATAAAAAACTGAAGGTTGAATGAATCTTCGTAGAATCTTTAATAAACGTTCTATGAACCTTCATTCAAGCTATTTTCAAGCGGACATTTCAACGTTCATCGGACCTTCGTCGAACGTTTCCGAATCTAAACTTGAGCTCCAACGGAGCTTCAGTCTGATCTATCATGATCTATTCTGAACGTTCGTCGGAGCTTCATGTTCCCTTCGGGTATGTATGTTCTACGAATATTCGAAGTATATTCCATGCACATTCTAATGAGACCGTTTCATAGGTGCTATGTACATTCATCGAATATACGTAGTCGAATATACGATCGTACGTCAAACGAACGTCGATTGAATGGATATCGTACATTTCGAATATACTATGCACATACTAAGTATACGTAAAATAGTCTCATTCGAATATTCTATGAACTTTCATTGTATGCTCTTTGAATCTTATTCGTACATTCTATGAACGTTTCTATTTCGTGTATACGTTGAACTTCCATTGCTGCTTGGGGATAATGATGCTGCATAAGACATCCTGAATATGTTGACAGAAGTCTTTTAGAAGTACATAACCTCTTTTGTAACGCGAAAACTAGATGCGTATGAGATGATCAACAGAACATGCCTTCCATATTCTTGAATTCAGGTCATTTGGGCGGACATTTCTATGTGCATGAATGTGCCTAGAATATGGATGGCATGATTCCACACATGTATGGCATGTTCCTGTGTTCCCAAAAATACGTTCCTCCCATGAGCTTGACACGTCATGTGCTGTACGGGAATATTCTGTATCAAGTGAATTGAATCGTGGAATATGTGAAATGATTTGAATGAACAAAGTGATTACCCTGATGAAGAAGCGTGGCAAAAGTGTAAGCTAAGGTTGAAACCATATCAACTACACGGAGAGAAATTTGTAGTCAAATTTACTATGTTATTATTGTTCCCGAGGAACAGACTGAACCTCGACGGGTTCCCCCATAAAACATAGTAAATATGATCAGCATTCTATTGTTGTACCATAGTAAAAATATGCCCTTCATAGTAAAATCCGACAGAATTCAGTCTGTCCCTCGGGAACAATAATAACATAGTAAATTTAACTACAAATTTCTCTCCGTGTAGGGCGCGCCATTTCATTCAAACCCCCCCCCCTCCCTCCCACTTCACCAGTCCGTAATTTTTATTAATTTTCAAGTTTTTGTTTTGGAAATTTTGTTGTATATTCTTGGCACATAAATTAAAAATGTTCTACTACAAAAATGGATATTATGACCCCAGACAGCACTAGGACGTTCTTCGGACGTTCAGAAAACGCACTTGGTCACAAGTAGGAAGGTTCAGAAAATGTTCCAGGACGTTTTAAAAATGTCACATAGACATTCTAGGGATGTACAAATGTTCGGTGTAGTCCTATTCAGATTTCCATGGAACGTTTATGAAACATCCCAGATAACACACGGGTAATTCTTTTTCAAGAGCAAGAATAGAACTCTTGAAGAATTCTTTTCGAACTAATGACTTCATATAGAGCTCTGGAAGAGTTCAATCTGTCGAACATTAACAAGCTCTTTGAGAATATCAGAAGTATTGTTTGAGTACTCTCAAAGAACTTGTTAATGTCCGACAGATTGAACTCCTCCAGAGCTCTATATGAATTCTTTAGTTCGAAAAGAGTTCTATTCTTGCTCTTGAATAAGAATTCTTCGTGTGTTATCTGGGATGTTGAATGAGAATTTCTTAAAGCTCGAACTTGTGCCACATCTTTCAATATTCTCCATTTCAAGGGGATGCAAATGGACTGCGGTGAAGGCTGTATCGATAGATTTGATAGATTACCCCGAAGAGAACATGAAGCTTCAGCGCACGATCAGATCAGGTGTGTATAGATCGGGCCGAAGGTTCATTAGAGCTAACTTTTAGATTCACCAACGTTTGACAAAGGTTCTACGGACGTTGAAATGTCCGCCTCGAAATACGTTCATGAAACATAGATTGAACGTTCGCTGAAGGTTCATCGAAGGTTTGACGAAGCTTCACAAAAATATCTATACTTATATTAATTTTGATCAATTTATATGAAAAATAAATTAATTAATGAACATAAATTATTATAAATTAATCTAAGTATAGATATTTTTGTGAAGCTTCCTCAAACCTTCGATGAACCTTCAATGAACGTTCCATCTATGTTTCCTGAAAGTATTATGAGGCGGACATTCCAACGTTCGTAGTACCTTTGACAAACGTTTGTGAATCTAGAAGTTAGCTTTCATGAACCTTCGATCCGATCTATACAGATCCAATCTGAACCTTCATGTTCTCTTCGGGACACTTGCATCTCTTCAATACCCCACATAGCACAAATGTCTCAGTTATATCTCCACAAGAGTTTGACAATATTAATATGAATCACTATGAGAATTTTGAATTTCTGTAATTTTCATCACTGAATTTGAATTTTTATGCGCTACAAATCAGTATGCGACGTAATAAAGTTTCCCATATCACATATCGGGGGCGGCCCTGCCACGTATGTGAACGAACTTTACTATTTTTTCAAGATCCCTTTTCTCTGTGTATGCTGTCGCGGAATTATAGTTCCGAATCCATTTTTTAATGTTTCATTTTTGTTCATCCTGGAGGAAGAGGCAAGCTTCATTTAGACCGATTAGATAAAAACTGATATCTCGTCATTCCGAAGTGACTTATCCCGAAATTTTATATCAAAACATTTTATGTGCCAAAAGTCAAATTCAAAATTTCGACATATCAAATTTAGAAATCTCGAGATACAAAATTTCAAGATATTAAACCTTTGGAACATTGAGATGTTACCCTGAAAATATCTATTCCGGATGACGCAAGATATATGAGGTCCGTTTGTTCTAATATGCTCTAAGTTGTTCCGCCTTGTGCCAAACCAATCATTCTTATAACTGAAATCAGTGAATAAAAAATATTTGCAGCAGGTTGAGACAACATGGAACACGTGGAACAAATTCAGCTATGAGCTGGATTTGTTAAGCACGTTCCTAGTTGCTTCAACTTGCTCCAAATATTTGTGATTCGATGCTTCCAATTATAAAAGTCATCCCTACTGAAAATTCCCAGTCATGGATTCCCAAATTCGCAAGGGTCTCGCATGGGAATCAAGTGGGTCGCATGGGTCTTCACATGCGAAGCGAGTGGGTCGACCCACGTGATTCCCATGCGAGACCCATGCGAATTTGGGAATCCATGACTGGGAATTGACAGTCGGGATGTGATTGGTTTGGTACAAGTTGGAGCAGCTTAGGGCACGTATAAGGAACGAATCTATTATGAAACAATTGAAATGAACGGAATTGGATAGAGGAAACCGCGGCTATCGTGAAGGTGCAATGTATGAAAACGGATAGAGCTGGAAACATCGAGTTCGGATAGGAACGGATACATTATAAAATGACAGGCGTGGATAGAAATGGATAAAAGTAAAGGAGGACTATCAGAGATGTCAATGGATAGAAATGGATACGATTTCTCCGGAGTAATCGGATGGAAATGGATAGAAATGGATGATACACATTCTGGAAAGAACCGGATTGGGATGGATAAATTGCATTCCAGCAACATTAGGCATGACGGGATAGAAACGGATAAAGCTTATTAGGGTGGTATCGTAAAGCACCGGATAAAACCGGATGCGATTTATATTCAGGCCCCGGATATTATATGGATACATTTGGATACAATTTCTATGGGGCCCAATAATCTGCTCTCCACTTTGCGGATTAAAATTGATTAGAATCCTATGCGTTCTGCGGATGACATTGGATCAGGAGAAACCGGAACAGAAATAGGATTCAAATGGATGCATATTAAATCCTATCCATTTCCATCCAACTTTTCCAACAGGGAGGATACTTTTTTCCATAGTTTTCAATGAAGTTTCTGAATACGGAATTTACGAAGTTATATCGTTATTAAACGATAGAACTCTATCGTTCCTTATCGTTTTCTATAAAAATTCGAAAGAATATATGGAATTTTATCGTGAAATTCGTATAAGAAAAGTACCAGTTATTTGGAAAAAATAGTTATGTGTTCCAGAATAAGTAGTACTTTTTCTATACGAATTTCACGATAAAAGCCCATACATTCTTTTGAATTTTCATAGAAAACGATAAGGAACGATAGAGTTCTATCCAGTTGACAGTATTCCCTAGCAAAATCGTGAGATTTTTTGGCATTGGTCATTTCTTTCCAAATTGAACATATGATTGGCCGGTTGTACAAAAAATACCCAATCATCAGATGCTGACGATTTTTCTAGGGAATACTGGCAACGCTGGATAGAACTCTATCGTTCCTTATCGTTTTCTATGAAAATTCAAAAGAATGTATGGGATTTTATCGTGAAATTCGTATAGAAAAAGTACTACTTATTCTAGAACACATAACTATTTTTTCCAAATAACTGGTACTTTTCTGATACGAATTAGATCTGTATAGATCGGATCGAAGGTTCATGAAAGCTAACTTTTAGCTTCACAAACGTTTGTCAAAGGTACTACGAACGTTGAAATGTTCGCCTCATAATACTTTCAGGAAACATAGATGGAACGTTCATTGAAGATTGAACGAAGGTTTGAGGAAGCTCCACAAGAATATCTATACTTAGATTAATTTATAATAATTTATGTTTATTAATTAATTTATTTTTCATATCAATTGATCAAAATTAATATAAGTATAGATATTTTTGTGAAACTTCGTCAAACCTTCGATGAACCTTCAGCGAACGTTCCATCTATGTTTCATAAACGTATTTCGAGGTGGACATTTCAACGTCCGTAGAACCTTTGTCAAACGTTTGTGAATCTAAAAGTTAGCTCTAATGAACCTTCGGCCCGATCTATACAGATCTGATCTGATCGTGCGCTGAAGCTTCATGTTCTCTTCGGGCCGGGACTTTGGACGCGTTTTGAAAACGTTTCAAGAACTTTCGGTGCTGTTTGGGACGTTGTTTTTATCGCACATGAAAGAACACCTAAAATTTCTGCCTCTAGACCAGAATATTATTGAGAATTGAGTTTACTCTGTGAAAAAAATCTACCGACTGCTTCCAGTACCAAACTTGGAGCACTTATTCTACCCATTTGTGCAAGAAAATTACATTGAGAACATGAGAATTTCATAGCACGTACCGAAAAATTGTATTCATACTGGAAAATGGGAGTGAGAAACATGAAAATCTCCATGTAAAAATGATGAAATTTCTGATGAAATTTTTTGTACGTGGATAGTGAAAATTATTCATGCTGCTAGAAAATTTCAATTCTTTCAACAATGTACACTATTTTTTCCCTTATTTCAGCGGAAACGCCACTATACCCGAAGGGAACATGAAGCTCCGACGAACGTTCAGAATAGATCATGATAGATCAGACTGAAGCTCCGTTGGAGCTCAAGTTTAGATTCGGAAACGTTCGACGAAGGTCCAATGAACGTTGAAATGTCCGCTTGAAAATAGCTTGAATGAAGGTTCATAGAACGTTTATTATAGATTCTACGAAGATTCATTCAACCTTCAGTTTTTTATGTTTCAGACGGAATTACAATTATAGTTAGAAATGCCTCAATCTTTCATTTTTTCATGGAAAAATATACTTTGAAAAAAACTTTGATCGAAAAATTGCAACTCGAACGAACCTTTAGCAAACGTTCGATGAACGTTTTATGAACGTTCATTCAAACTATTTTCAAGGGGACATTTCAACGTTCATCGGACCTTCGTCGAACGTTTACGAATCTAAACTTGAGCTCCAACAGAGCTTCAGTCTGATCTATCATGATCTAGTCTGAACATTTGTCGGAGCTTCATGTTCCCTTCGGGTAGTGATTGAAAACAAGGCCCATTTTTGATAATTTATTATGAAGGTACGGGAAATGTAAAAGCATCTCTTTGTCTCCAGACTGCTCATTCAGCATGTATTTGTCTCTCTGGTAAAAACGTGGATAGATTCGGATAAAAATTTGCCGATGGATACAAAAATAGGATTGACACGAATAAAAGTGGATTAGATTTCTATCCGTTTCAATCCTATTTTTGTATCCAGTTGCAAATTCTTATCCGAATCTATATCCGCGTTTTTACCAGGGAATTGTTACCCGAAGAGAACATGAAGCTTCAGCGAACATTCAGATTAGATCTGAATAGACCGGACCGAAGGTTCACGGAAGCTAATTTTTAGGTTCACAAAGGTTTGACAAATGTTCTACAAACGTTGAAATGTCCGCCTTGTAATGCGTTCAGAAAACATAGATGGAACGTTCATTGAAGGTTCATTGAAGGTTTGATAAAGCTCCACAAAAATATCTATACTCATATCAATTCATATGAATTTATGTGCATTAATTCAATAATTATTCATGTAAATTAATGGAAATTAATATAAGTATAGATGTTTTTGTGGACCTTTATCAAACCTTCAATGAACGTTCCATCTATGTTTCCTGAACGCATTACAAGGCGAACATTTCAACGTTTGTAGAACATTTGTCAAACCTTTGTGAACCTAAAAATTAGCTTCCGTGAACCTTCGGTCCGATCTATTCAGATCTAATCTGAACGTTCGCTGAAGCTTCATGTTCTCTTCGGGTACCAATATG
Source organism: Gonatopus flavifemur (assembly GCA_018340375.1). Taxonomy (NCBI): domain Eukaryota; kingdom Metazoa; phylum Arthropoda; class Insecta; order Hymenoptera; family Dryinidae; genus Gonatopus; species Gonatopus flavifemur. The sequence continues at coordinate 40,547,083 of JAFFJZ010000003.1, read as the reverse complement.
TTACGAAATGGCGGCGAAAGAGCCAATCTTCAAAATCATTTTCTTCGAACTAAGAGATAAGATTACTCGAATACTGTTGGAATTTTTAATCCATGGTTAAACAAAACCATTGATTCTCGCCAAATCTCATTGAAGCTTGTACAATGTTCTGACCAAGTCCTATTCAAGTATTTGTCAATGAGATTTAATCAGATCAATGTATTTTTCCAATGTGATTCCGATTGAATCTTGCCAAATCTGATTGAGTCTTCTACAACGTTCTAACCAAATCCCATTAAATTTCATTCCATCGGATTCTATGGATTTTTTCAACTAGATCTTCACAATTATATGTTATATGGAGGTACTTGAGCGTTTCTCGATCGAATGTGAATTTTTTCTCTTTATAAACAATTCGAGCCAAATTTTTGGCTAAAACTTGAGTTTTTTAATAAACGTGTTTTGCAAATTTTCACAAAAATTGATTGGAAGAAAAATCTACGGATTTCTGTGAATAATACACTGAGAGAAGTGGAATGTAACGATTACCATGTACAAATAGTAATTGGAGGACAGCTTCGCGAATTTGATTTCGGATACTATGGAGAATCGTAGCAGTGTTCATGCACATGGGAATGGTTATCATTTACATGAAGATCAATACCAAATAACGTAGTCGCCATCATCAACTTAGCGTTTCTGTCATTCAAGTACCATTTCCGCATGGTAATGGTTACAGTTCACTCTTCTCAGTGTAGGATTTAGATTATGAAACTTCTTGGTTTTTTATTCCAGGTCCCATAGTTTACGAGAAATCTTTTCCCTCGCCAAGGCCTTTCAAAAAAACAGGATTTCGAAAATTGACTTTCTTGCAGCTATTTTGTCACAAAATGATACTAAAAAAATGGTTTTCACACTTCATATTTTACGCTAAATAAACCGGGCAAATACAAATTTTTGTCCTCCTATACTCCCACAATAAATCATGGAAAATAGGCTTCTCATTCAGCCGCTAGATTGGCATAAGCTCTTCCCTAACAGCCCAATGTGTCTCCGGGATGTTTTCTGAACGTTCTATAAACCTTCCATAAATGTTTCAGCGGCACGTTGTGCTGTCTGGGTTAATTCGTCACTTGTTTGAATATCAAAACTGTTTTCGGGTGAACCTGATGCTACCCCTAGTTCACGAATTGCTCAGATAGCACTATAGGGCTTCGCACGAGACCCTCGTCTTAAATTGAAAAATGATCTATACTTACTGTTCTAAAAATTCAAGACAAAAACTTTGAACAGAATCAAGCTTCTACCTAAGGTGTGACAAAATCACATGGAATTCCGATTTCATCGGAGAGAAGAACTGAGATATTCCCTCAGTCTCGGAAGTAGTCTCGGTATCGGTCTCGGTGCAGGTCTTCTTGCATATTTCGATATATATCTCTGCTGATTTTGTTTAAATGATCAAGGTTCCACCCCATTCCGTGGATTCTATTTATACTCTCATATTATCTTGATCATCTTGATATTACAAGAGATTGGAATAATTATTCGTAACTATTTTATCTTTCTTTGACGCGAATCTTGTGCGAAACCTTAGATAGCACTAAAGAATCACTTATGAGTTCTTGAAAAATAATTTCTCTTGTACTCTTTCAAAAGTCTGAAGTTTCCACATAGTTCAACGAGAATTATTTGTCAAGAATCCATATTTGAGTTTGTTATGCAGTCTGGGTAGGTTTGCTTAAACGCAAATGCATCTTTTGTGGAATATTTTACCCTGGTTAAAAAAACCCATTTATTCCGCTGAATCTCATTGAATCTTGCACAATATTCTGACCAAATCCTATTCGACCATTTTCAATGAGATTTAATCAGATGAGTGTATTCTTTCAATGTGATTCTGATTGAATCTTGCCAAATCTGATTGAATCTTGCACAGTGTTCTGACCAAATCCCATTCAATTTCATTTTATCAGATTCTATGGATTTTTTAAACCAGGGTTAAACTTCTTTGAAAATGATTTGCTTATGTGGAATATTTATTCCTATATAGCATGGCAATTTTTGCATAAAGTTCCCGATACATTACATGAATAATTATGAATACTTTTAATCCCAAATGAATTCTTGATCAACTCAATGTTCAGGTAGAACCTATATTGAGACTTCATGAAAAATTCTTTGTACATTCAAAATATATCCACTGAATTCAAAAGAATTCAATGTTTCCCAAGCACTGGAAATTTCAATAAAAATTTTGCTCAAAACAAAATTTCACCTCTGTATATTCATCAGATAATCTTTAAAAAATCAGTTGAGAGTAAAAAAGTCTCATGATGCAAAGTATGTGATCAAAAGACTGAGGCAGGATAATGATTTCTCTAATTTTGTGACTAATCCTCGAAATCTGAGGGGAGGTTCATAAACAGATCTAAAGCAGACCTTGAAGATATTTTGAATTTTGAAGGTGATTTCCTTCATTGCAACCTGAATGCACCTTGCCGACAATCGTTGGCTGAGAAATCTATGAAGATATAATCAACGCCATTGACATAAAATACATACGATGACATAAAATTGTATAGTAGGTCGGAAAAGCATCTCCTTGAGTAGAATTTCATTTGAAGAATTCATATGTAAACTATTAAAAAATTTGTATACAATTCCCATACAAAATATACATAAATTTTATTAAAATTTTACACAAATTGCACACAATCATTTTCTTAGATAAAATTACGCATAAATTATGTATAAAATTCTCTTTTATCTGCAGTTTTTATATAATTACATGGAAATTTAATTTGAGAGGTTCTTTTGTTGATCCACTGTATAAAAGATGGTCATTGCAGAGTTGATCACTGGTTTTTTCAATGTTAAAGGCATATCAAATTACATACAAACTATTTTGAATTATATATAAATTATATATAATTTTTGAATTCTTTCCACTTGCGATCTTAGTAATATCACTCGATAAAATCCACCAAAGTAGAAATTGAAGCTTTGCCAGGAAATTGATTTTCAGTGTTCATATTATAATGCTGTAACATAATATTCTTTCTGAAACAGTCGTTACCATACGTGAATGCGGCAATCACATTGAATGCTTTGTAACGTAGGGAATCCATCCGATTCCATCATAGTACCTCAAGTTCCTCGCTAGATTGCGCTCACGTTCAAGATCAACTCCTCGCTCATTTATTTGAAAGTAATGCAGATTATTGCCCTCTTATGCTAAATGAATATGTATAACTTTCTCTCATAATGTTCGAAAATGTCAGTAACATTGCTATAACATTTCTGTAATATTACAATGCGTCAATTATATCATGTTAGATAATATAATGTCAGAGTTGTTGTGTATCTCTACATTCTCAGGTCGCGCTTTGTCGAAAGCATCCAATCGAGTTTACGTGTGTGGAAAGTTTTCATATACCCATTACTGAATGGTTGAATCATGTGTTGAATCAGTAGCTCGGACTGTCAATTACTGACGCTATCAACCACTGACAATGTCAAACGTACTATCGAGGATGTTTCTTATTATGGACAGAAGTTTTTATTATTACTCGCGTTCATATGTTCATTACGTGTAAAATATACCGAAACATTAGCTGTTTTGTTATTTAATTCTCAAGTATCTTGTGTGTGTAAGTGAGAGTGATCCAGAAATCTTGTCACATGCTCCTGCATACAATTTTCATCAGGATCAAATCACACGGTTCTATGCTTTTGGAGAATGCAGGTCAGAATTTTGAATTAGTATTTTGAGAATGAATTATCTTCATTTTAGGAATTTTTCACCTCATTTCTTAAAAATGATTACTCATCTGTCTGATTCATTTCAATTGATGAAAAAAATTAATTCTCGCAATGATAAACATTTCACAATGTTTTAAAAGATCTTTACAGCAGTTTACAATCATTTGAATAACTATGGATTATATAATGTTGGATTGTTTCGTTGAATTCTATTCAACATGAACAAAGATGTACAAGCTGATTTTTTTTCTTGTTGATACTTGTGAATATGGGATTCGAATTTGAATGTAACATGTTTATTAAAATCTATGAAGTTTTTGTTATCATTCAAAGAGTTCATGTGACCAGTAAAAATCGATGTTTTTTGCAGTCTTATTAGACATGTTGTTTAATGAGCGTATATCCGCGTTGTCGATATCCTGAATCCATCTACAAAAGGATTCATTAACAGCTTGCAAAGATTGGTAGTTATATAGTTAGAGAAACCCTGCAGATAAATTTAAAAAATGATCTGGAAATTCATCGAGAGTATGGTTCATCAATGGCGAATTAAGTCCTAACATGATCCTTCTTCCTATGCAAAGAAATGAAAAATGAATTTGAAACAATTAATGAAAAATTTATTGAATATTCAAAATATTTTACAAGAGTTGAGAAAAAATCCTCAACATGATTTTAAAAAATTCAGTGTGCGAACCTCGAAATCCTGATCATAATCACGATAATAATAATATACTACGGGGATCGGAGAGACCTGGCAATAATGTCGTCTCTGTTCAACTCAGGATGAAAAAAGAAAGAGCGGTATCCGTTGTGTCGGGTCGTTACGAATTTTCATGGCATACTGATTTATACCAGGTGTTGCATGTTCAAAAAAAAAACTATACTACACATTGTGAATCGATGACGTGAACAGGAAGGTTCGTGAAAAGGTGTATACCCAAGTAGCGCCAGAATATATTCGAAATATGTTCTACACACATTCCGATGGACGTGCATAGAATATTCATCGAACGCGTGTAATCGAATATACGACAGTACGTCAATCGAACGTCGATTGAATGAATATCGTAAATTTCGAATGTACTATATCCGTTCGAAGTATATTTAAAACAGTCTCATTCGAATATTCTATGAACGTTCATTGTATATCCTTCGTATCTCGTTCGTACATTCTACAAATGTTTCTATTTATTATATACTTTTAATGAAATTTAAACTGGTGGCCGATCGTCATAACTTTTTGCAGGAACTTTTATAATGGATTTGATCACCTAAAATATTTATGGGAATACTACTCAATCGATTCCTAGTGTAAATTGAGCTTCAGTATCATTCAATCAAAAGTTAGAACAATCGATTCCTATGATTACGGCCAACAGCTTCTACTTCATATACTTTGAACGTCTGTTGCTGCTTGGGTACACTGAGAGAAGAGGCATTTGGAAGTTCAGTAAACAGTACTATGTTTGTTCGATGAATCTGAATATTACTGAACTTTCAGCGATCTTTTATGAAACTTCAAGAAAAATTACTGAAATTTTGCTTTTCATTACTGTGTTTTCTGCAACCGTTATCATATAATACAATATTTCTGCCCAACTTCGCGACATGTCATCCAATTCCTGAGCGTTTAGGAATTGAATGACATCTCGCGAATTCGGGCATAGAACAAGTATAGTACTGTTTACTGAACTCCCAAATGCCTCTTCTCTCAGTGTAGTTTTTTTGGGGGGAAATTTTATACAGTGATTCTAAATGTAATGATTCATATATGGGCGTTTTCACGAAAAGTGGCATATTCCGTTGAAAAAACATTTAAAACATTTTCAGGCACATCACTTAAACATTTATCAAAGTTGTTTTTCCAGTGCGGCGCTGCCCTCCGAGCTTGCGCTGGGTTTTGACAAATTATTTCAGTTATTGAATTTTTCAATTTTATCTAATATTTCACATCATTCAAAAACCACAAGGCATACAAACTTGTTTCTTATTCAGACGAGTGTATCATACTTTTTACGGATTCGTGAATGATTTATATCAGTAAGGAAAATATATAAGAAATATTTTTCAAGAAATAATGATTTTTCCTTTGAAAATTCCAATTTCAGTATTAAAACAACTATCAACGTGGTATTGGTTCTTCACAACATGACTCAGTATTATTCCCACGACCCTGGAATATATCAACAACATCCAGGGATTGGAAAGAAGTTTTGTTGTCTTGAACTTGAAAAATGAACAAAATTGAGTAAATAAGGATTTTTATGTAATTTGTTTACATGATTGTTTTCAACTATGTGTTTACAAATAACAGGTTTTTCGTAACATTCGTCATGACCAATTTTCATAAGTACTGTTGTTTACGAATTTGTTATAAAAAAACTGTTAAAATCAATATTATAAGCAAATCGCATATTCCCTCAACTGAGTGTAGGATATCAATTTTATGGGTCATAACTATCGAAAAATGCTCTGAAAAAGAATTCGAATTTTCCAACCCATCGCATTGGAATGCCCCCTTATGTACAAAGATCCGATGAAAAACTCATTTTCCCAAAAGTTTCAATTTTCAAGTAGGTGTTACTCGTAAAACCCTAATTTTCGATGTTTGGAAGTCGAATACTTCAAAATTTTTAGGGATCCATCATTGTCCTTTACAGAGTATTTGTCTGAAGCCTAAAATTAATTGAAAATCTCAGGAAATCGACCCCAAGTTGATGCACGCGATTTCTACCTCTTTGAATGTTGGATTGGACATTTTCACTGAAAGATCGGAGTGGACATCTTGGCTCCAAATCTGAAACAACTTCTGTGCGCAACGCAATATTAAAACATTTTTTGATGTATTTCTTACATGTACTGTTACTATATACTGTTCAATTTCATGGGATTTGGAAAGCTATGCTTTGAAAACTCTTGTAATGAAGTGATATATTGGAATGAACACTTTTTTTTACAAAATCATCACTTTCGATTTTCCGAAGTTCAATACTTCAAGAATTTTTGAAGCACATCGTTTTGCTCTACGGATTGTCTTTCCGTAGCCTGAAACAAATAGAAAATCCAAGGGAATTGACCCTAAGTACACTGAGAGAAATTCTTATAGTGACTGTAACTAAAACGTTTCAACTAAATATTTTCAATGACAGCTACTAAAAATTCGAATGATTCGGCTAAGAAATTATAGTCAATATAATCAAGTTTGTTTTCGTATTCAATTGTCTTTGGAAACTTTCCTTCCTTTCAAACGTATAGGACGCGTGAGTCAAAGTTGTCAAAATTGCTACTTTGAATTGTGCAATTCAGGTTGTCGGGGGTCTAAAGGCTGAATTGATTTTGAATGCGTATTTTTCTCTACAATGGGAGTGGTATCTCCACAAGGCATTCACTCTTATATGTACAAACGTAGTAACAAGTATTGATATAGGTTATAAATTGAAATCAAACGATATAGTTTCCCTGGTCGACATTGCGATAAAAGTGGATAAAATTTTCAAGAACAAGACGAAAATGAACCCTAGTGTCATTTTTTTAACCTTTGTCATATGATTTTCGTAGATTGTTATCTAGGTTATTATTTTGTACACATTTACAAGTCATTTTAACCAGAATTTATAAATTATCTTATTATAATGTAGCTTACTATTAAAAAGTAGTTGTGAAAAATAGTCGTGTTTACTAAAAATCAAGTAATTTCGATCCCAACCTTCGGGTACATCGTACCATAAAAATTAGTAAGTGACACTGAAAAAGAATAGTTGAGACGTTATTTTACTAATTTTTTCAGATAATGGCAACTAATACTTTCTCTCAGTGTATACATACGCGCGATCCTTGTTCCTGAAAATGTCGGAGTGCACATTTGTAATTTCGCGACTTTTTCATTGACATTGGATTAATAGCGCAGTGTGTTATATTCATGTGATTTGAGTAACTTGAAGTATGAAGTTTTCGACTGATTTTTTTAAAACGTCGCGATAACACGCAGAAATGTTGGAAGCATTTTTCGTATTTTGTTCAATCACTATCAGTTATATCCGTTCTCAAAGACTTCTGTGATCATTTTTAGTTATTGTTCCTACATTAGGAAGTCTGAATTGATATTTTCACGTACTTCAAATCAGATTCCGTGCATGGGATTGATGATGAATGGAGAGGGACAAAAAAATGCCACTTTCCGTGGAAACGCCCATACACAGAAAAAAAACTGTTTTATAAGATTTACTAACGCATTCGGTTAATTGCTGGACTGATCAAATTTCTCTTAATATATATGATTGATGATACAGTTAAGATTACTATCGCAGTAATAAATTTGATGGAAATTCTCGTAAATATCAACAGAAATTTCAATACTGCTATATTTTACTACCCTCGTTGGTGATTTTTATCAAACATTTTTTCCCGTGTGTGCCCGAAAACCATAAATCTTCAATCTATAGCGATATAAACATGAAATATAAGTCTATCAGAGCAAAATATTGTTTTCGCAGGAGTCATTTGTAAAATTTCAATCGCCGCGCGGTTCATTCTTCTGAATCACCTTAGGGAGAATATTTTTCATGATTTTTCTTAGAATTAAAAAGTTCATGAATAATTACGTGACATGATACAATTCTATACTTCAGAAGACTTTTACCCTAACGTAGCAATTTGACTCAGGTATTGTTATAACACTTTCGGGCAAACTGCAGGGATATTTCTTCAACTCCACCTCTGAAAGTATCGAAATATTTCTTGGTCTGCAGGTAAATTAATAGCGATTAGTCAATTTCATCTATGAAACCACTTCCGAAAGTATTTGAGAAACAACGTAATTTTCAAGGTTTACACCCATTTTTTGAAACTTTCTTCTCACTCCACTTCACTTTCGTACCTATTAGTATAGAAAGGCTGGAAAAAAAAAATTAGAAAGTCGATTTTGAAACCTCGTTGTTTTTATCTTTATTCTAGTTCATTTTTATAGTCACTTTTGACGGTTTTATTAACATTTTCGAAAGTTCTTATAGGCATTCACTACTATGAATTTCCATCAATTATGTTCTCAAATGATGTCTTAAGAACTCCAAATAGAGCTAATCAAATGAAATCGAACAAAAAATGAGTAACAGTGTAGGAAATATGCATGAATCATGTGCAAAACCCTGAATATACGAATTCAATCAAGGATTCTTCAACTTTTTGTGCATTAAAAAAGGTCTTTACTTGTGGAACGCTTTCTTTTGCCGATTGAAATGTTATTATTCGTGGAGTCATGTTTTTTTCTTTCAATCAATAATCCTCGTCAAGTAGTAGCGGTAAGAGATACTTATCTCTTGAATTATGTATTTCAATGGGGAAAAAATCTATATAATTATGTAAATAAATTGAACCGAAGGCCAGTGAGAAAAATCGAGGTGATTACGAAATGATTGTTGTAAAAGGTGAACACATTAATTTGAGAACCGTGGCGCCGGAGTCACCATGATTCAAAATGATTCATTTTCTTTCAAACTTGATTATTGGGGTAGAAGAAAGGAAAATAAATCACTTAACGTTCGGTTGGCCTTGCCCGATTCTTTGCAGGCTGAGTGAAAGAAGTAGCTGAACATTTGGATTGATGTGTTACAAGAGACTATGAAAGAGTCGTCTATGTTCATTCCATTCTCATTTGTGATCGACATTCAAGAGTTTAACATAAAATCATAATGCTCTTAACTATATTTTGATATTATGATGTACAGGTTTAGCACCACTCGATATAAAACAAAAATGTAGTTTTCTCTTCGTACACGTTCATCTCTCTCGACCCGCAAAAAGCACAAAAAGAAATATGATGCTGTATGAAATCTCGAGGTCTCTCAAGAACACTTTTTCCGCACGGTTCGCGCTGTGTTACTGGAGGAGTTACCCTTCGTTAAGGATTGAACGCACGTGCAACATTACTCCCACCCTTTCCTTCGTAATATCCTCGAAAGCAGCTTTTCCCTTCCCGTCTTCTAACCCTTTGTTGCAATGTCCGTGTTTACATGCAAGTAAACCATGACAAACGTACAAGTCCTTGGTGGGGATGGACATTAATTCCAGCTTACGAGGAAGTCGTTGATTGGAGACGACGAGGGCTATGGCAGTTATAGTTCAGCGCTTGATCCCGTAAGACAGACTTGATTACCGTGTATTAATCATAAACCTTCTTTAAACTCCGAAATTATCACAGGATATATCATCTTCTTCTCCTCTATGTTTCGAAATCATACGGGTTTTATTATCCACGATGACAGTACATAAAACTAAAATACTTTGTCAATTATTTTGTTTGATACTGTAAACATGTTTTCCATGGTTTTGAATATTTTGAAAAATATTTCAAATCGAAACTGTTGTTCTGTGTTTCGAAGGACTGATGAGGATAATCATCGAAAACTCCGATTTTCGTCCAATTTCGAGTGTTAAGAAATTCTGTGATTTGAACAACAGTGTTATGTTATCTATTGACACGAAGTAACATTCGTCAACTGTTCCTCAAAGTTCTGTTGTAGATGAATGTTCACGTCATTGATCCAGTGATTTCATTACCACAAAAGTCCGTGTTGTTTATCAACGGTACATGAAAGGTATGGGACTGTTCGTCTAGCTTATTATGCATGACAGAACAAATGTATGAGAGCAATCCAGGATGTACAATCAAAAAGTATTAGCCAGAGATTTATTGTTTTTGTTTATTTGTATTTGTATATTTCATGAATCAAATTCTTGACATGATAAATAAAACTTGAAAGTGGAAAACAGTTTTATAGAATATTATCAGGGAGAACAGCGGTGTGTGAATTATGCATAAATTATATATATATTCTAGGCACAAACCAGGGAAATACGAGAATATCAAAATAGTTTATGAATCTGATGTTGAAAAACGATAGATTAGATGAATAGAATGAGCAAAATTATGAAAATCAAATCTCGAACAGAGTTTCGATAGGAACAAAATCAATCCACGATTTATACGATTCCGTGGGTCTACATTGGAAAAAATCAACGCTTGGAATGATAAATAGGAGAATCCCCCACAATTTAATGTTGCAAAAGTTTGAATCGTTTATAGAAATGAAACGAAACTCCAAAGCCTCAAAATTTATTCAACTTTTCAAATGAACTTTTTGAAATTACAAACATGGTTTAAAAGGAGTACTACAAAACTAATTTCTAATCCGTTTCAATAAACGATTCAAACTACATTTATATATAAAATCAGTTAAAACCATAATGGGTGAATAAAGAGAAATATTAGGTCATCCGTTCTTTGTTTATGTCGATTGTCATTATTTGTATATGAATGAAGTATTGCATTCGAAAAATCGGTATGGAGAACCATACAGTACTTCCATTTTCCCAATGAAAATGAAAATAACGATATATTCACGAAATTTTCAAATTTTGTTCCAAACCTTAGTACTCACCGTTTTACCCCATCCGTTCCGATTTCCTTGAAATTGATATCACCAAATCATCACCCCGCGAATTGAGTATGCCCAAAATTCCACGAAATTCGGATGATTCGAACACAGAAAACGCACGCTTCGAAAACATTTTGCAATAATGCGGGTCGCAAAAAAAATTTTTCACAGTTTTCACCCAATTGGGATGAAACTCGTATGGAAGCATTTTCGGATCATAAACGAAATGTGGTACAAATTTCATGGCAATCGGATGATAGGAAGCGGAGATATGAGCGGTCGCAGAATCACGATTTTCAAAAACGTATTCCGCAATATTTTCAAAACGTATTATCCGATTGAGACCAAAATCAATAGGCCTCGTGTCCTCTCCGAGACGAACGTTTGAAAAAAAAATGAATCAAATCGGTGCATTCTGAGGAGAGTTATCGTGCGCCAAAGAAAATTATACACGCACACACCCACGCACGCACGTACGCACACACAGACATTTTTGGGGATAGCGTTTTATCGACGTTCTAAGACGTTTGGCAAAAGCGAAATACCACGTTCTGCATCATCGATTTTTGACTCTATTACAATACTTCCGTTTCCTTATATATAAGGTACATGGAAGTAATAATTATGAAGTACCCGACTGGAAATTATGATAGGGTCAACCTGACATGTGGTGAGGACCTAACAAGGTCATCCGAAATACGGTATACCTGCTGAAATCCTAATCAGGATTGGATGTGCATGCCCCACGTAGGGATAAGTCCATTTGATCCTAATTAGGTTTCCCTTAAATCATCCTAGAAGGTAGAAAAAGGTTTTCCTCGCTGTAATCTCATCAAGAACTTGTTAGGTTATCCTGCGATTATGAACATATATGTTTATAAAGTATAGTTCAATAAAGTGAATGCAAAAATGTCTTGATTTTAGCTTGTATACTCCTTGGTGAAATAAATTTCCTCTAAATTAGGAAAATATTTCTGAACAAATGTCAACTGTGCATATCTTTCAAGTTAGATTTCTCCATGCCGAGATACTACACCAGCAACGTATCGAAATATTGGTAAGAAAGAATCAAAGGCACGATGTCAATATATATCAGTGATGGGACTTGAAATTCGATTGTACTTTGATCTGTTGAATCCATTTAAACGTTTCATGTGCGTGAGTAACTACCCTGCGAAAAAAAAATTTTTCTGAAACTCTCCATATTTTAGGACATTTTTCCGAGAGATTCACAGTGATCTGGAGGAATTCAGTTGCTTGTCAGATCATGATGTTCCTTGAATCTCTTAAAATTTCTTCAAATCTTTCTAAATTTTTCTGATTGAGATTCAAAAATTTCTTCGCAATTTTTCAAAACCTTTTCCAATTTAGATTGCCAAAACCTTTTCTGAATCTTTCAGAATCTCACTGAATTCCTGAGAATTTCATTCATTTAGATTTCAAAGCTTCCTTTGAAGTTGTCTGTATCTGTTTGAATCAATCTGAATTTCTCTCAATTATTCCGAATTTTCACAAAGCCAAAGGGACATGGGGATGGTAAATCAACCCATGAAAACTGTCGGACTCATATTCCCAGGATGAGTAGGTACTATCAATGCACAAGATTCTGGAAATTCCATGTTTCTACCTGAACTGATTCCCAAGTTTTTGAACAAAACTTGAGAAATAGAAAAGAATTCTTTTTCTGAGAATGGTACAACCAATTTTGATGGAAATTGAATATGTCATTGTTATTGCATATGGAAGTGTCCTGTGGAAAAAATATCAGAAGATAACTGATGAATAATTTTACTGAGAGTTTTATTGAAATGTCCATTGTGACAGACATTGGGTGTGGAAAGATAAAAGGGTTTCGATATTGATAAATCTATTTCATTACCAGGGACCATAGGTGGAAAAGTTTTCTGGAGAGAAATAATTTTTTTTCATGGTAAGTATGATACTGCATATTTGATATTTTTTCACAGACCACTTCCAGGTACCATAACAACATATCCAAATTTCATCAAAATCAGCCCGGTTATTTTCAGGGCAAATCACTTTTTTTCCTATTCTTCAGTTGTCTTTGAAAAATTCAAAAACCAATTCAGGTAGGAACCTGAAATTTCCAGAATTTTAATATATCAATAGTATTCACTGATCCTGGAAATAAGGGTTCGATAGCTGCCAGGTGGTCAATTCACCATCCTTATATCTCCATAGCTTTTCTTCCAAATTTTTCTAAATTTTTCGGAATAACTTGGAATCATTTTGAATCCCCCAGGATTTTGAATTGAAATTTCAATCTCCAGGACCGTTTCAAAACACCTCAAAGCCCTCGGCATATTTTCCACCTGAGGCTCGTTGGATAGAAAAATTTCAAAATTATATTCAAGTCTCATATAATTCTTTTATATATGGGTTATATATAATTTTGAGAATTTTTCCACTCGGGATACAGAGATCAAAAACCCTCCACAGATGAGGCCCCTGGTGACTGCCCCTTCCACCGGTACCTCAAAATGGCTCTGAGGATTCCTCCAAAATACCTTTGGGATCTGAGACCAACAATTTCTCGGAATTCACTCCTCTCTAAAATTTCCTTGCAAGTCTTTGAATTCTTGTGGAAACTGTAATCGACGCTTTCCTCAAATTCAATTTTGTCTGAACTTTTTTTAATTTTTCTAGAATTTCTCTGTATCCTCTTCCAGAGCTCAATTCACGATTTGTCCCAATTAAACTGTCTGTGAATTGTACTCAATCCCTTTGAATCCTCCTAAAATGTTCCCTGGTTGCCTGCTGTCACCCAAAATTCATCGTAGAGAAAGACTATCGAAGTCACCATAAGAGTTATCGTAAAATCATTCTCAGAAAAAGTTGAATTACTTTGGGAAAGAAGAACAGAATTCACAAAATCAAAAACGTCCGTAAACTAGAAAGAATAACGAATCGATTGATCATAAAACATATCCAGATGTGAAATTCAATTGCTTAACAATGATTATGGCAAACAAGGCTAAATATTACCGAAGTAGTTGAGGAATACACGCTGTACGCGTTGAGCCAGGAGGCGTGGCTTAGGTCGGTGGGAAGGAAAAGTGGCGAAACGATTTGTAGTAAGACCGAGCTAGGAATCCATAGGAAGGGGGAACTATCGCGCAGAGGACAAAAATTTTGCTCAGTGTATCGATGGCTATTTTTTTTATGGGAGATTGAGGAATTAAATTTTCACCAGAGGTGAGTATTCGATGCCTTTGAACACATGTCTGCAGCGTAAATCTCCATGCTACCTCTTTATATTTTTGAGTAATGATTTCTTATGATTTTATAAACAAATCGTTCTCTATTTTCAGAGATGATCTGCTGTCATAATATTTCCTCAATATTCAGCCTCATTTTGTATCATCATATTCAATCAATTGAACATAATTTCTAAATATGTTTTATGGTCAATCCTGCTTTCCTTTTTCTTCCTTCTGGTTTACGCACGCATTTGATTTCTTAAATTTTGTTCTTCCCTCTCCAAGTTGTTGAAGCCTTGCTGACGGTGATTTTGGGGTGACTGTTATGGTGACTTTGATGGTTTTTTCCTGTGGTGACAATGATCTACCAAGGGTAGACCACAAATTTTCCTCAGTTTACTTTGAATTCCCCGGAATTTCTCTGCAGAATCCAATTCAGACTTTTTCCTAATTCACTACTCCCAAATCTCTAAATCTCTCGGAATTCATCTGAAAATCTCTGAATGCCGCTAAAATCTTGGGCTTACTTATCTCAGAATTTTCCTGAATTCCTCTGAATCCTTTTGAAAAGTTCAACGCACATGACCTCAATTCACCTATCTCTAAATTTTCTGAATCACGGAAAAAAATAATTAACTATTATTTAGACAGCTAAAAATGAGCTACGGGAACTATTTTTCAGCTGTCACATCCACTCACTTAGCGGTAGTAGCAAGAAATATAGCTGTCGCAGCGAAATTTCAACAGCTCAATTATTTGGCTATTCAACTATCAACCACAAAACCTGTGCAGTTAAAGCTACGATTCCCGACTGCGATACAGCTAAAAAATAGCTACAGCTGCAATGATTTTAGCTACAGCGCTGAGAAAAACGATGCTAAAAAAGTGAGCAGTTACGACACTGAGAGGAGTGCAATTTGGAGGTTCAGTAAATAGTATTATATTTCATCAATGAATCTGAATATTACTGAACTTTCAACGATGTTCCGTGAAATTTCAGGAAATATTGCTGAAATTTTGCTTTACATTACTCAGTGTTCTGCAATCGATATTATATGATATAATATTCATGACCAAATTTGCTGTGTGCACGGAGAAAAATGTATGGTTGCAATAACCAATTCGTTGGTTAAATAAGGTCCAACCAATTGATTGGTTATCATGACCAATTATGTGGTTGTAACAACCAATTTCGTTGGTTGCTCCAACTGCATTTTTTGACGTGGTCATCATAACCAACAGAATTGATTGTGACACTCACATAATTGGTTGTGACAACCAATTAATTGGCTAGACCATATCCAACCAACGAATTGGTTACTGCAACCAGACATTTTTCTCAGTGTGTCACTCAATTCCTAAACGTTTAGTAATTGAGTGATACACAGCAAATTTGGTCATGAATATTGTATTATATAATGACGAATGAAGAACATTGAGTAATGTGAAGCAAAATTTCAGTAATCCTTCTTGAGATTTCATGAAACATCGCTGAAAGTTCAGTAGTATTTAGATTCCTCGAACAAGTATATCACTATTTACCGAACTTCTAAATCGCTCTTCTTTCAGTGCACAGCTATTTTCTTTTTTTCCGGGATCTCGCTGAATTTCTTTTGTGTTTTCCGGACCTCTCTCAATTTTTTTTTTGAATTCTCTGAAACATAAAATCTTCAAAGAGATTCGGAGAGATTTTTTTCAGGGTATTTACAAATTCTAGGCCAAACAGAACAATTTCGAAGAGAAGTCGAATGAAAATGATGAACCAAAATAGTCACGCCTTTTCATTGAAAATTATGAATACATTTCCGCAATCGGGAATGATGGATTCAGGGGAAAAGTTTCAGACACTTCAAAATATTTTCAGAAGATGTGAATAATCATACAATTTCATTACTGTCTCTGAGATATTTGATGTTCACACAACAGCAGAGTTTAGAGGAAGAGAGAAAAAGGGACTCGTAGAAATGCAGCATACAGGGTTATAATTAAATGCCATTGATGAATTTTACATATATTATACCACAATTTTATCAATTCTAAAGAAGTGATTTCACAGAATTTTATATTATTGAATATATACAATTTGTATACAACTTTTATATAAATTCGACGCGATTAAATACAGATACATATCATTTTTACATCATTTTAAAAAATTTCTCCACGCTCAATCAATTTGCAATAGACTAAAAATCTGATTCAGATCGATTCCATTATTTTTCTTGTATCACAACGAACGATATATATTCGGTAAAAACAAAATCGGCATGATCTTATTTTTCGAACCATACATTTTTCTCTCGAAGAACGTTTCCAAATAAAAACCATGCCGTTCCAAAATGACAAAGCACGATTATAATTAGCAGAATGCTTTTTACCATTTGAACGAATTGAGCTTTTAATTTTGCATGATCAAATTTCTCGTAAATTTCAGTTCCTCAATCCCTTTGACCTCTCATAATTAAATTTCTCCATCTTGCGTTGAAGTTCATTCCTCACATACTCGAACGGTTATAATTTCTTTCGCTCTTTTCACGTCATACCTCCGCACATTATCAAGATCTCTGACGATGCATAGAGTATTACATATAAAATCTTTCTCGCTTATTTACATTGAGTTTCTTCACAACAGGAAAGTTTTGTGTTTTATGCGGTACTCTTCAAGCTCCTTCACGGTTTGACGAGTGATTTTTTTTGCAGATGTCATTTTCGAACTCAACTGTTCCGTACACATGAATGATAAGACTTGTTCTCGTTTTGACCGCGTCAGTGCCGTAGTGTGAATGACAGATTATCATGTATTCATACGAATGTTCACTTCTGTGTATTGAAAAACACATTCCTGTACATAGAAAGCTGGAAATGATTATTAGGTACTCAATAGCGGACATTGTTGTGATGAAATGTTTTGATGGAGGATAGTGATTGGAACTTATCCGAAGGTTGGTTATTTATTTATAAAGTGAAGACACAAAAAGACAAGAACCCTTGTTCAAAATCTCAATCCTTCTCAAAGATCGGTAATGGAACTTTTCATCTCATACATTATTCAATAATCATTTCCTCAATTTCGCAACAGTTATTAGATCAATCAAACTCCCTTTCTTGCATCGTATCATTTCTTAAGACACCCACTATCTTCAACTGTATATAATACACCTCTTCGCACTGAGAAATGAGAATTACTCTTGTAACTCCATTTGAAATCTCACATCGATTTATCAATCCCACATGTATATTTTGAGTTGCTCAAGTACAATTTTACCCAAAACTACGGAATTATTGTATATAATAAATTATCTTAATGTTTTATTCCTTCACGTAAACACAAAATTTCGAGAATATCTTCTGATTCCAGTTAAAAGGATTATAGAGAATGATATATTTCTCTTCCAATCGATTTCATCATAGTTTGCATAAAAACCCGTTGCATTTGGAATTAAAATCATTCATGAGCTAAGTGTTGAAAACGATTTTTCGGTACCCTGGTTAAAAGAAGCCATCGAATCTGGCAAATGAAATTTGATGAGATTTGGTCAGAACATTGTCTGAGATTACATCAGATTCACATTGAAGGAATTCATTCATCTGATCAAATCTCATTGAAAAATCGCCAGATGAGATTTAATCAGAACATTGTCGAAGATTCCATGAGATTTTGTAAAAATCAATGGATTCTTCCAACCAGGGTATCCCATATATTAATGACATAAATTAGCTCAATTTACAGTTCAAATTCAAACTGCTGAAGTGAATCATTTTTGGAAATGTAAGATTTCCTAGATTCAAAAAAGAATCCTTTGTCGAGCGCGTTAAAAATAAATCGAAACCTCTGTGAATGCGATATAAATATTTTGTGAAGAATATTAAAAAAAAGTCCTGAATGAAGTTATGCATTCTTGGAATGTATTAAAAACATTCCATTCCAAAAACTTTGTCATCAGACTCTCTCTTGGGATCCACATAATTCACTCGTGCAGGTAAACATATGATATCTCGTGAATAATTCATGTGATTGGTGCTCAACGGAATCGATAAGGCGAATACCTGGCTTTTGCTGAGACTCCTCCTTCGAATTCACAGTAGTCACAAAGACTATTGATTGTAAAACAGCAATATTTTTATATTTACAATGAACGCAATTATCACGGTACACTACGTATTCTTATTTATCCGAACAACGTATAATGAGCATAATTATCAATCATTCTAATGATAAAACACTCAGTCTGAGAAAAGCCTTTGATTTCAATGAATTTTTTCTTCGCACTGAATGCGTGTTACACAGCATCACATTTTTATCTTCAATTAATTAATCATTTTCTCACGTTATAGGATTATAAGATTGTGATAATTAATGTCTTGTAAAACCGTTCTAGATGATGTTGATGTTAATGTAATGAAATTTTTCGTACTTTGCGGATGAATTACAGTAATGCTGCAATACGCTGTCTTTGAAAATGTTGATATCATTGAAATATGATCTTATATAGCGATTTTTCGATGCACACAGAGGTGCCAAATGGAAAAATATTTCTCAATTGTTTCCATAAATGTAAAAATGATGGAAGTAATGAACATAAATCGGTACCAGAATTATCTTTCTTTATGTAAGTATGATAAGCATGAACACCTGAATGTGGGAAAGACACGTCAGGCGACATGCTCGTGTTTCTATCATTCAGTTATCGCAAATCGATTTCGAAATTCTTTCAAGTTGATCAAGGGAATCAGATATGACACTGGTGAAATGAATTGTTGTCGCCTGACATGAATCGTTTTTATTGTTTTTATGGAGTGAATTTCGAAGAATAGTGACAAAAACATGAGTGATAATTTGAATAAATAAAGCTACCCGTAATTAAGAATTGCAGTTAGAAGTTTCAATGAGTTGGAGCGATTCACAGTCTATGATATGGTGAACCCATGGTTACTAACCGTCCGGATTTCCCTGGACTTGTTCTAGTTTGGAGGGCGTCCGGGCAACGGTCAGGTGGAGTTTCATGTTCTCAATGAAAATGAAAATTCTTAGTTCAGAATGTGGAATTCCCGACGGTGAAATTGTTTCGCAATATGTCCGGGGCTCAAGCCAAAAATCCAAGATTTCCGAGCTCCTTGTCTTGAGTTGATGAATTTGTAGATGGTAGCTCTAACTAGAGATTGTTATTCAATCGAATAAAGTCATCTGCAAAATGGTGTCCTTGCATTATATTGATGAATCGTAATTGAGTCGATCATTCTTGATCTCACAACATCAACATCGTGCTTCAGATTGCACAATTCAGTATTGCTAGGACGATATCATCCGTGATAATAATGAACCCTCAGGGTGAACACATTGATGTCAGTTCGTTAAATGGACATCGTCCCCAGGTTCGCACAATTTCTACGGTACTACCGCACGATCAAGCGAGGAGCCTATACCAGGGCCGTGTAGAAACTGAACGAATTTAATATTTAAATTGGTGCTAATGCGGTTGTGTATTAGAATTGTGGGACTTTATATAAAAACTGGGTTAAGCTATTATCAAATGAATTCCATAAAATATAAGTTTTATGCAATTCTATATAAATTTTGTAGAATCTCCTTCAATGTATCATGCTGTACTATGTAAATTATATATAATTCCCGTGATGAAGTACCGTTTGGAATCATTTTGAAATTGAAGCAGTCAAAGAACAAAAATACGCATTTTCTTTCAACAAGTGTTCTTTGAATCACAGGTTTATCTTTTATTTTCACAGTATTTCTCCCATCAGTGTATTAAATTACACAAGAGCACATTATTTATGATTCAAAGCTGATAATGCTCACGACTCGATGTCTTCAAAATTGCGCCACCATTAAAATTTCAATTACTCGCATTGTTTAATTGAATCATCGATTCATGATGTTATTGTGTTTTCCATTGTTGTTACGTGATTTATTTATTCTATGAAAGATGACCGGTTTTATAAATATAATCAGCAAAAATCAATGCCTTCGCTTAAACGAGTGCAAAGTCAGTCCATTTTATATTATTGTGCACCTTGACTATCTCATCATTATCATACCTTAGCTTATTAAATTACGCTGGGTTTACGCGATTTGAGTTCCTTCTCCGTACGTGTCTATCATGCGGCATTATGTGTCTATAGTTTGTTTTAAAAATTTTCATTCAGGTGCGCAAGACTTGGACAGGGGGCATTTTTCCCAAACGTGGCAGTGAGTTATGAGGTAAAATATAGAAAAAATGTGA
Source organism: Gonatopus flavifemur (assembly GCA_018340375.1). NCBI lineage: Eukaryota > Metazoa > Arthropoda > Insecta > Hymenoptera > Dryinidae > Gonatopus > Gonatopus flavifemur. The sequence goes on along the minus strand of JAFFJZ010000003.1, from coordinate 40,526,446 downwards.
CAAATATTAGAAACTTATATTCAACGATAACCACAATCAAAGAACGTGATTAAGCATGATCGAATTATTGAATGAAACACTCTTTTCATTTAAAGTAAAATCTAAAACCACTTGCAAATTCATCATCGTTATTTCGTGATAATTATATACAATGACGTTACATGAATTTTCAAAAGAATATACAAATGAATTCTTCTAAGATTCAAATCAAGTATGAGAGTTGTATAGTGAAAGAGGAATGAAAGGAAGTATTCATTGGAGTAAAAAGAGAATTCAATGTCAAACACGAGGTGTAAAATACGTAAAACTGCGTGGCCAATTGAAATAGTAGAGAGATATTTGAGATCCATTCTGCGTGAGTTTGTCCATTCAAAACTTGGAATCCTTATCAGTATTGCGATAGAATGATGAATCTCCAATTAGATTGCATCTTGGTTGCATTCACTGTCTCTCACTATAAAATATATGTTAAGATTTCCGGCGATCAATTCGAATAATCCATCACGAAAGTCGGTTGTGTTCGTTATTTGTTTTTGTGGGAAATTCTTCTGAAGTAGTGAAATTCGCAGCATTTTGTGAGAATTGACAGTTATCGACAATGACGGTAATCAAAGCAACCGATGATGTTGCAAGAAAATCGGAAACTACGGTTAGTTGAAATTGTCTCTAAGACTTCAATTTTGATTCCCATTAAAATCATTTGGGAATTAATTCCATACAATTCACTGAAATTAATCTACAATTAATCGTTCATACATTCGCCGCTGTGCTTATACGTTGTTTCATTAGGATTCATTTTTCAAGACATTCTTGAAAGTTTATTGTTTTCAAAATCTATATCAATGAGGATGAATCTTTAAATCTCCGATTTTTGTGTTGATTCAAGTTCCGCATTTTCAGTATGAAATCAAATTCAAATGAGAACAGTATTTTCATTTTGCTCATCAAATGAACAGTGTGAAAATCAGTGTTCTAAATTTGAATACGTCTTCGAAGGCAGAATTGTTCCAAATTGTTGTTCGTGCTCATTTGAATAACATATTAGTTCAACCTTTCGTTTTTCGTAGTAATTTCGTAGCAAAATAATTTCAAAGTTTCAGGAAAGAATATAAACGATTTTAAATACTAACAGGAACAGCTGAGAAATAAAATCATAAAATAAACGTGGAAGAATACATACAATTTTCTGATTTGACGTAAAAATAACGAAGGGTTAGGAAAAAATCATAAACACAAAGTTTGGTAAAGACACGTGAACAGAAGATTTCCTTACAATTTATCTCATTAGGATCGTACAATACTGGTGTAACATATCAAAACATTCCATTGATTGTTTTCCTTATGTTCACCATCGCCATTTGGACTTACTATTTTCAAGTTTTATGTTGAGGAGACAAGTCGGATATGGATTTTAAACAGATTTCTATTTTTAAAATCTATTTGATACGAAATGAATGTTAGAATCTGCTACTTTTCATTATTTTATTTTGAATTTTTTGAAATGAAATGCGATGATGTAACAGAGTTTCATGTGCTTCCCTTATGAAAGAACCCGATATCGGCATTTCATCGTTAAATCATCAGTTGTATCAATATTATCCGAAATCTATCGTGTTGTTTCATTATCGTACAAGTCCGATAAAAATACGATATCTACGATAATTATTATCCAATGTAAACCCGATATCGGGAATCATTGGGGTGCTGGTTCGGTTTTGTATCGGATAATTACTGTAGACATTGTATTTTTATCGGACTTGTCTGATAATGAAACAACACGATAGATTTCAGATAGTATTAATACAACTGATGATCGGACGATGAAATCCCGATGTCGAGTTTTTCATACGGGTTCAATGAAATTTTATTGAATACATCTCTATACATATATACATATGTATATATTGATTATCTGTAATAAATTATCATTCATCTTGTATTTGATAATACCTATTCGGAAGTGAACCACGTTTCGAAGCCCTTCAAGTTGCTCCACCTAACGGAATACATAATCCCTATTTAATATCAGTATAGAAGCCATTGAAATACATTTTTTGTCCAATGTGATTTTTTTTCGTACAATTTTTCTTGGAAAATATGAAAATTCATCACTTTTATGATCACTTGAAGTACTTTTAACAAGTGTACTGAAGAAATTTTACAATTCTAAATATTTACTAAGCAGTTGTTATTTAGTGCCGGGTTTTAGCTTGTAACCGTCATTCGTATAAGGTGAATCAACGAGATTATCATGCCGACAACATGCTATTTTAGACCGTTGGGAGATATGCACTTGTCTGAGTAATGAGAATTACTACCTAATGTACGTAATTGAGAGATTCCACAGACATTTGTTTCGTCTCTTTTGAATATTACGTGTAGGCCTTTTTTCAACTCGCACTACAAACTCTTGTTACGACATTAAAATCTGACAGTCAATAGGAAGAAATGACTAACAGCCAAACCTAACACAACTTCGAGAGTTTCATAATATTTTATTACGTTAGAATGAAAGCGAATGATTCCTCGCACTGAGAAAACTGTTTACTTGCAGTAACCAAAAACGGCATCAAATAACAAATTCAAGTTACCTCAATTGGAATATTGTTTGCTTCAACAAACATTTTTAATTGAACAAACTAATATTTTGTTGCGACAACTAAATTTTTTACTTGATTTACTAAATTTTTAGTCACGACAACTAAACAGTTTTCTCAGTGCAATAAATACGCTGTCAAAAATATGGGGGGGGGGATTATTTTTGCATAAAAAATAGGGGATTTTATCACCTATCTTTAAAACCATCACCATTGTTTGGGGAAAATGTCAGAATTATTTTTTAGAGTCTATCATATCAGTCGTCTCATCTTTGAAAGCTATTTATTCGATTTCAATAGGAAATCATTGAACTGCTGTACTTGTTCACAGTGTACTGTCAGAAATATTTGGAAGTTTTTTTCAATCACGTACATGAATTCAGGTTAATACACATTTGACATTAAATTTAATGTACAAAAACATGAGAAAAATATAGATTATGCTATAGTTTACATTAAATTTCATGTCAAATGTGTATGAAACTCAATTTATGCACGTATTTGAAAAAAACTTCCAGCAAATGCATTAAAATTAATGCAGAAATTTCTAACAGTGTGTCTTCAGTTTTTATTAAAGAATTAAGTATTTATAAGTGATCTATCAAATCTAGTGATCGGCGATATTTGGAAATATCGATATTTTTTTATAGAATTTTTGTCGAGTTTATATTGAATTTGATCAAAAATCAATAAAAACTTTATACAAATTTTATATAAAATATCGATATCGTGAAATATCGCCGATCACTAATCAAATCAGTGCATAAGATATCTTTATCGGCATCCATTGTAATCTTGTGGAATTTCTTGTGGGAGGATTCGAGACAAATGAAATATCATTTGTACAAACCCGTTGAGCTTACCGAAGATTTTGTATAATTTATATATAATCTTTGTATAGAATGTATACAAAATTGTATAGTAAATTAATGAGATAGTGTTAAAGTACACCAAATTTTCCAAAGTATCATGTTTTTATTCTACACCTGTTACAAAATTGCCTCAGCGGGGGATATTTTTGTATGCAAACAGTTTTGTAAGAAAATTTGTAAGATGTTTTTGTTCTCAAATTCCCAATGAATAAATAGCACCATATGATATCGAATCACAACTGCTGTTAATGCAATTGTTATTTTAATCTCGCATAATGCACTCAACATAACAACGCGTCAATGAATCTACATACGTACACCAAACGCGTCACGTCGAAATTGTGAATGATGCACTTTTCTCTATTCCGAGTATGATCATAATTCACATGTGCTACTCCAAGAAGTGTTATGAAGAATTTATTTTTCTCTTTTGCATCATATTGAAACATTACATAGTATCGAGTGTTAACAGATGTTGATCAATTACCACCCTAATAAAAATGATCCTTGCATTTCTCTATAAACCTCCGGAATCTGACAGAAATCTCTTCATTTTTGTCAGATTTTGAACAATTGGAGAAATGCGGAGAATTACAAAGATTCATTTTTATTCAGGTACTTCGTTTTGAAGTGATAAATTGATTAGACAAATGGCCCAGTGAATACGGATACTCGCAACATTTACGTCATTGGAATTGTAATCGAGAAGCTTTTTATTATTTTTATTACGGTAACAATTTATAATTCATCAGAAAAAATATGAACAATGTTTGTTTATTGTAACTCGAATGTTTACAATATGTAAATATGTTTGATCACTTCGAATGATATTTATTTCATAAGAGATTTCTTCGGAAGCTTATGAATTCTTGACTGAACAGTGTGCATAAATAAACATGTTTAGAATAAATATAAGCCAAACATTTATAAATCAATCCAACGATGAGAATTGCTTTTCAAGCACAAGATTTAGATCACTTCTCGAAAGCGAACGCATTATTCCATACTAGTTTCATGCCGATGCATTAATGATGGTAAACGACACTCGCCTTTTGTAACACTATATTGCATCCGCGTTCTACTAACATGTAGGGGAGAACGACGCGGTTTTAGCTTAACTAGTCAACCTGCCATCATAATTAGGGGGAAAAGCGAAGCGTAGACCACGGTTTACACGCGCGAGGGTACGACAACGAGGAAATACGACATCATTTTATATTTTAATAGTTTACATTGAACTATATTGCCTCGCGTGATAGATTGAATTAGGTTATTATATAATATTTGTGTATACAGAGATTCACTCGTATATATTTGAAAATGTATTATGTAAATGTAGTACGTTTATTATACTATGCATGAATACTTATATATCAATAAGAGCATTCAGAAATGTCATAAATTGCACATTCGTTGATAAACTTGAAGAGATTGAGACGTTAAAACAGTTTATGAACTTGATTACAGTGGGATTATCGTTTATCAATCAATATCACGTGAGAAAAATTCAATACACCCCTGCAGCTTGCTAGAAATTCATACAAGGATTAAATATCATATCCTTAAATACAAAATTGACGTTATATTTTCGTGTTAGTTCTCTCATAAATTGATTTTTAAAAATCAATCAACTCCACCTATAAAACGTCACTTGGAATAACATTGGTACTTTATCAGGCTGTTATCTACTTCTCAAACCACTGAACTTGACAACGAATATTGATTATCAGCAAAATATCGTTATTTTAGCAGATAAATTTGTATGATTTCGAACGTGTAAGTTTTCTCCGGATACTTAAATCCTTCTTGGATAGATACGTTCAATCATGAAGAAACCTTTCTCGTAGCTCCACTAAGTGTGTCAAATAATTAATTACTCTATACAGTGCGCGATATAGGACTTATTTTTTTCTTCTTCATATACTGCGTCGTGGTTTTGCGGTAAGAAATATGAAACCTTCTATATCTCACTTCATGTAGAAATGTAATTGAAGGTTGTGTACTGTATAAAAATACAGATCACATTTCTCAACGATAAGATTCTTCAACACTGTATCAATATATTTTTATTTGCCTGTATTTTACTGGAAATGAAGATAATAATTTTGCAAACAATAAGAGACGAGTCTATGAATCTATTTACGTATTGCGAGAGTTCTCGGTGTCTCCTTATCACATGCTCTCAATGAGAATTATTCCTGTTGTAAGATTCATCCACGTGTACTCTGGTGTTATATGATCTTTCGATTCAATTATATTGTGTATCAATCCTTATTTAATTCAACCGAATCGTTTTTATTCTTCAGGGGAGACGAGCGTACCATCCGAGTAAAGATTTTGTGTGCAAGATTTCTCCGAACTGAACTTCTGAAACTATCTGACATTTCCATTGAATAATCTTTGATACTTTATCAATTGCTGTACAGAGCCCAAATTCTAAATTCCGAAAAAACTGTTCTTTTACCCATAGAGAAAAAAATTTTTTGTTGGTATCTAAAATTTGGGCTCTGTACAGCAGTTGATAAAGTATCAAAGATGATTCCCTAGAAATTTCACAAAGTTTCATAAGTTCAGTTCGGAGAAATTTTGCATACAAAATCTTCACTTGGATAGTACGGTGGTATCTCCTTAAAAGCATTCCGAAGTCCCAAGAAATCCCAAATTTCTCCCCCACTCTTTTCGAAAACGACTGAATGAATCGAAAAATAATGAGTTGGCGCATCTTCTGCTTGATTTACGGAAGATGGATCAACTCATTATTTTTCGATTTATTCAGTCATTTTGGAGGGAAGTGGGGAGAGAGATTTGGGATTTCTTGAGACTTCCGAATGTCCTTAAATAATAATCATTGGGAGATGTTCTCTCTTTCGCTTGAAAAAAAAATCTTTCGAGTTAGATTGACCTATTCGTTTCGTGAGGTATATGAAAATTGAGAGACTTGGAAAATAAATTCACTAATTAATTAGGAAGGAAGTGATGGGATTATCTATCAATAGATCAAATTCACAACATACACTGAGAAAATGAAAACTTGTGAAATTGACATCTTATGGAGTAAATATATGGGTGATTTAAGATATATTTTGAGCGACCACAATTTTAGTTGATTTCACAGTAACGAATGTGAAATATACCATAGCTGATGTGCATCTTACATTCCCTGCGGTAAAATCAACTAAAATTGTAGTAGCTCGCACAATAATTTTGAGTGGTCCATATAATTACTCAACAAGAAGTAAACTTGACAAATTTTTTTTTCTGGGTGTATATTTCACAGAAACGACGCAAAACTTGATTGTTTTTTTCCTGTCCTGAATGGAAGAAAAAGAAATTCGCTGTGACCACGAAAAGTAGTTTTGCTGGCTCTCTTTTGCTGTAGCAGCAAATTTTTTGCTGTGACAGCGAACTATTTGCTATCAAAGCAATCTTGTTGGCTGCAAAAGCAATCATGCAGCTAGAGTCACAAAAAATGTTTGCTCCTTCAACAAAATTTGTTCACTATTCTCTGTACACTGTAAAAAGGGTTACGTTAATAATTAACACATATCAATTTGAAATCCGACCTAATTTAGCATAACTTCGAAGACAATCGAATTGTCTTCGTGTACAATGTAATATATTAATAGTTAATTGATGATCCATTGCACATAAATATGACGAGTAATTAATAAAAGTATGATGACATTCATGATCTATCATATTAAAGGGTGATAGATCATCAGATAACTGTTAATATAATATATTATGTGTAAATAAAATAGATTAACCTTAATGTCATGCTATATCAAGTCGGATTTCAAACTGATATTTGTTAAGTATCAATGTAACCTTTTTACAGTGTATATAATACTGAAAATTTTGTTAGTCAAGCGGGAAATTCACTTCTGTAGTGAATTATGTCGCTACCCCAGCAATCCAGTTAGCTGTGACCATTGGGCTCCATACATACTGGAGTGAGCGTGGCAATGGAATCGCGGGGCCAGAGAGAGGGGATATTAGAGAGAGACAACGCTGTTTATTGAACGAACACAGAAGCACACCCAATCGCACTTCTCTCTATGTCCGCGCGTTCCCATTGGCGCGCTCACTCCAGTATGTATCAAGTTCAATGGCTGTGACAGCGAATTTTTAATTAGGTCAGCAAAAAAATGCGCTATTTTGTTCATAATACAATAAATGTTCTTCTCCGTGTGCGTTTTATACTGAGATATGCAATAAATCAAATATAATTTCATACAGTTGAGCAAAAAGACGTAAATCATACATTCAGCGAAAGGAACAATAGTGCCTATTTGGTTATTTTGGATTCTTATTAATTTGTCGAATTATCCTGTTGGTCGATGAGTACATTTGATCAGAGGATTTGGTATTGATGAGCATGTCTTTGTGGTCATTATTGTCTCACCGCGCGTCTGAATAGAAAAAAACAGCTCATGTTACAGCATAGTGTAGTAGTACCTGACTACACCGCAATCCAGCTTTTTTCACCTGCAAGCGCGGTAAGACTGCGATAGACCAAAATCTACTGTTTTGCAGTGATTATCACTGTTTGTTACACGCAAAAAAATTACTTGTGATATTTACCACAATTTGGAATAAAATTTGGAACAGGGAAAATTTTGGAGTATAATTTACTGCAACTGCCATTGAATCTACTGCAATTTAGTTAGAATTACCACAATTTGTTTCAAATGGTAATAGAAATTGTACACATCTCAGAATTCCCCGCAAATTTTTTTCCATGTAATGTTGCTTCAGTATGTCTCTGAATCATGTTCAAATGAAAAAGGGAAATGTAGAATACTTCACAAGTTTTTCCTTATGATTCATTTGATTGAACGTTTCAAACTTCAACCACATTCAAAAAGATAGTTTGTAGATTGGGTCGAAGGGATGATTATCCTTCAAATTTGTTGTCACGTGCAAGAATTTTTGTTTCGGAAAATTTCCAACATGACGAAAAACATTTGCCGACGCACCAAATGGGTGTATTATACATAGAATAACATATTTTCCGTTGGACCAGAAAAATTTCCAGTATTATATACAGAATAGCAAATCAATTTTGCTGGAGAAGTTGACATTCTTTCCTGCTACAGCTACAAAATAGATTGCTGTCACAGCAACAAAGGTCTCAGCAAAGTCAGATTTCACTGTCACAGCGAAACTTTGTCCGTGAAGCCATAGAGAGGAATTATCAATGTTTTGGTTTATAAGTGGGGCTACTTGGTGGAAAATTATTGTGCATGCTACATTGTGAATGAAACTGCGAAAAATTGACCGGAATTTGTCGGGAAGAAATTAACCCAATTACAGTGGGTGAAAATCTTCAAATACTGAACACGTTTGTCCAATTTTTCGGTAACTTTTTTCGAGTTTTTCTTCGGTTTAATCGTTGCTTGAATTACCAAAATATGTACTAAAGATTAACAACAATGAAACACGTTCATTGTGTGATTTAATTTCATTTCCGAGTAATTATTCCATCGATGAACTGTTTCTTTCGGCGAACTTCAACCTGTTTTTTTCTTGATGAAATTTTTTTCAACCAAATGATTCCGAACAATAGTCATAGATTTTGTTATTTTTATTGTACTGTTGGAATGATTTTCTATTAATCGTACTCGAACTCTGTGCTCGTAATGTCCATGATTCATCACACGTGCAGCAAGTATTATCAAGAAAACAATAATACATAATTCTGCTTATTCGAACAAAAGCTCAATGAACATCATGACATGTCAGATTCAATCTTTTTACTTTTTGGGATTTACTGAGAAGCGTAGAATCTAAGGACGTATCCATTGAACTCAAGATTGTATTGTATTGACGGATTCATGACCTTCTCACAGTTTTAAAAGGCGATACTCAATGTTCTAATGCAGTATAATCAGTCATATATGGAGATTTCAGGATTTGCTGTACACATCCGTGATGAAAATCGTGGAATATGGTATTAATTCCGTTCATACAAATTTTATCTGGATAAAAATGGTGAATAGATGTTTTCAAATCATGAGATCAGGTTCTTGGAACAAAAAGCAAATAGAACCATCACAGCTCAATCTCTTGACGAATTTTCTTATCAGTTTTTTTTTAGGATCCATTCAATTATCTAACATTAATGACTTCGCTTTGATTAAGATTCTGATATCAGTAATGAGTGATACTGATCTTAATTAATAAATATTATTGTTCTACTGTGTTTCCACTCTCCGTTTCTTTACGCGAGACAAATTTTATTTACGGAGGGATGATTCTACTGAAAAAACACAGCATAATTATGCATTCACATATTCTCCTCTGGAACATTATTTTAATATAACCCTTCAGCATTGGGTCCTTCAGTAATATATCATAGTTGTCTCCGTTATGAAAACGAACATAGAAAAGTTCCAACAGGTCTTCTTCAAGTTTCTACACTGAGAAAAAGGGTTTAGTTGAATATTTCAGACCACTGGGGAACCAAATCAATTTTATTTGTTGCAGCTGGATTTCGAATTCCCTTCAAATAAATTATCTTATCAATGTTTCGGACAATTAGACTTTGATTCACCTCAACTGAAATTTAGTTGCCGTAGCTAAGTACTTTTCTCTTAGTGGACGTCCGTTTAGGTAATGGAGACGTTTTTGATACATTATTGAAAACTTTTATGCTGTATGGGTATTGAATATGAGTTCATAAAGAATATTAGTTGACTCGAACAACTGTTTTATTACAAATTCCACAGTAAATTTTTCAAAGTTTACAGCAAAACTCTCTAACCAATAATCATTTGTGTAATTGTATCTCCGCTACTTTACACTGAAGACATTTTTAATATCAATCGTTCTAAAATTTTGTACTTTTCGCCGTTGGTTTCTATTAGTGTTTTGGATGAGACCGAGACTGGACCCCGATATCGAGACGAGACGAACAATTATTTTTCGAAACCGGGACGATACCTGTCAAACCGAAAGTCTTGATGATATCGAGAATTCCGGCGAAACGTATGATGTATTGTCGAGACTGAGACGATACTGATTTTTTCGAGGCAAAAGCGAGGCCGAGACGAGATTTAAAATTCCCAAACTAAGTCGAGACGAGACGAGACGAGACCGAAACACTAGTTTCTATTCTATTCTGATATTAATGAGGAAACATTTTTTATTTTCAGAGTTCCACAGAACAATTGACTCGTTACAGTACCTGTACCTTGGAAGGAGAAAACGGGGAAAACGGAGAGAAACAGAGTGCCTCGGTTGAAACTAAATACAATCCCAAACAAATCATGAGTTTTTGTCGAAATAATTTTCGTCATGTGATACTTATTGATTTATTGCTCGGTTCGTCAGGTACGTGAATTATCTCTTGTATTCATATAATGCTTCACGAATTCAGAATATCCGATACTGTACATTATAAACCTAACGTGTCATGTTTATGAACATTTGATGATTTTTTTCGTGATGAAAGTTCAAATAAATGACGAGGTCGTATTCAACCTACTTCTGGTTTGAATTTAAAAAGTAACAAGTTATCTCGTAACATATTGATTTTCAACAAAGCATGACAAAAGATTTAAGAATAAATATCGTCTTTAAAGAGGCATAATTTTTATGATGTGTGATTGGTCTCTAAATCGGAACATAAATTATGTGTTTCAGTGGTCATTCTCCTGGCTTTATTGGAGTACGGATACATACCCCCGCAGCAAATAGGATTTTTTTGTAATGATCCAAAAATTTCTCACAAATTCACAGGGGATACAGTATCGAATAATTTACTCCTGACCGGTTGCATTTTAATACCAATTTTAGTGGTAAGAACAATGAATAAACAGATTATGAGAAAGTTTTAATATCGTTAAAAATGTCATCCTGTAACTTTGCTAGAACCCTGGTAGAAATTTTCGCTTGCAAACTACACTACTACATTATTCGGTTTATTATTTTTACCAGCGAGGAATTAAACTTAGTCACTAAAGAGAAAGACTTACAAGCAACTGGTGAAGGGTGGAACGCTCCCTCAAACGACGGACTAATCAAGAAAACTTACCAGGCACTAAAGAGTAGCATATGAATCACTTACCAGTACCTTACATGGCGTTTATTGGACACTGATGAGCTTTGAGAAGGAGCTAATAAGAAATTTGTCACAAGGGAAAACAATTTCCGGGAACAATAAAATATTTAATTGGAAAGTTGCAACGGAATACTTTGTTGATTTGAGTAAAGTTTTATTGAATCAACTGAATCTTTATTTAATCATACATTTGACATTCTATATTGAATTTTTTCAATGCGAATGGATATATCCATTTCAATGTATTTAATTAATTCGAATCTATACTAATCATTTCATTCCAACTGTTAAATCAAATATTTTATTCTTCCTGGAAATTCTTCCTGTCAATGTAGTAATAGACTCGTTATTCAGACAATTATTGCGTCCACGAAACATACCCGGATAGTACCAAGACTTCAAAAGCATTCTCAAGAGTTCTTGAGAAATCTTTCCGAATCCTCTTGGGACGGGTGTGCTATACGGGTATAAAGTATCGATTTTGAAATATATCAGCATTAGAATTCAGCCAATTACTTTGTGTACGATTATTCAATAATGATTGAATGTGCATCAGTGAGGTATCTTTATGTATTGTAATGGTTTCAAGTGGAAAAATGATGGTATAACTTGATATTTTACGATATTTTATCGTCATCACAGTACTCGATAGCCAATATTTATAAAAAGTACACATAATATTTTATGCGCGCATTTCAAGACCGTGAAATTTATCTCTGTTCAACCAATCTATAATTTGAGTTAGTACTTGTGCTTATTACAGACAATTTCACCCTTATCACCAAATAGTCCAACTTATCATATACTGATAAGTAGTTCACTAGTGTTACCTAACCTACTTTGGTGGCTTCCAACTCATCAATCATTGATTAGCGTCTCATTAGTCTCTCTTCTTTAGCGCCTCATTAGTTACGGAGAAGAACTTGTGATATACTTGCCAGGGTAATTCGTTTACACATTCTAAATATTTTATGGTATATTCCCAATTGAAAATTTCTGGATGGAAAAGTTCGCCAAATCTGATAACCTCGATTTCGACCTCAGACTCCATCTTCAAGGTCATTTTGAGGTCAACTTGTGTTTTTCAAATTGGACCCCTTATTTTTGACTTCATCCTTGGAATGTACGTTGAAAACCAAGAAACTTTTGTCTGGACTAGTTTCCTGAAATTTGCGAAGATGGCGCTCTAATCGATAAAGAAAGAAAGGAGATTCAAGAAACACTCTTGTTGCTTTCTGTGCGGAACAATACTTACCTCTTCAGTTTTTTCTCCTCAACAGGGCCGTGTATGCATCGCAAATGAAGGTAACGTATTTGAACATTTAGTCCTTAATAGCACATCTATCGATTTCTACGTCGCATCTCCGTGGACTCCACGTCGATCAATGGTGGACGTGGATAGAACGTGGATGAACGGAGATCCCACGCGAAGGTAACATGGAGGCAACGTAGAAATGTCCGGTGTCGTACGGGTGAATTCACGAGATGATTGGGTCAGGGAATTATCACTCAATTATGGAACCCGATTATTCTCAAAACTCACAGACACATACCTCTCTAGTCGAAATAATCGGCCCTTTTCAGGGCCACAGTGATATGCAAAGTCTGATTGCGCAACCTCCTCGTGGTGCACATTAGGTAACGCTAATACCGACGGCAGTTCCCCGAAGATTGGGAACCAGGGCCGGATTAAGGCAGGTGGGGGCCAAAGGGGCCATTGGCCCTTAATTCGGCCGTGTTGGGAAGAAGTAACTGGAGAGGTAAGTGTCGTTTCGCACAGCAAACGGTAAGAGTGTTTCTTGAATCTCCTTTCTTTCTTTATCGATTAGATCGCCACCTTCGCAAATTTCAGGAAACTAGTTCAGACAAAGGTTTTTTGGTTTTTAACGCACATTCCAAGGATGTAGTCAAAAATGGGAGGTCTCATTTGAAAAACACAAGTTGATCTCAAAATGACCTTGAAGATGGAGTCCGAGGTCGAAGTCAAGGTTACCATCAAATGTCCCCCTCAGAACTCTGCAACTTTCTCTCGAGACTTTTTCTTCCAGCCCCATCACTTTGGGAGATATAAGCCCTGGCTATTCAAAATGGGACACCCTGTATATAAATATTACATTATACATTATATATATACCTATTATGCATATCTAATAACATAAAATATATAATAAATATACACATGAGGTCTCTAGTTTTTCACGAGGGGAAGTGTTACAACTCGTGAATTACTAGACAAAGTTCTACCAGCGAACCTGAGTGGTAGGGAAAAATGGTGTTTAAGGGGATACCAGTGATCCCCGCAGATGCAACCCGCCATACAAGTGTACCGACTGAGTACATATTTTCTGGGCAAGCATACTCTGAACTGAATTCATGAAGAAGTATGAAATTTTCAGGAATCAATCTTCAATCCTTCATCTACTGCTGTACATCGCCCGAATTTTGAATTTCAGAAGAAAAGTGTGTGTTACCAACTGAGGAAAAAATATTTTTTCGAAATTCAAAATTCGGGTGATGTACAGCAGAAGTTAAAGAATTGAAGATTGATTCTTGAAAATTCCTTACTTCTCCATTAAGGGGATTTATTACTCCCTGCAAAAGTTACTAGATTCCAAATTTTTCCCCCCAGTTTTCTCAGAAACGGATACATAAAATGAAAAATAATGAGTAGCTGCATGTTTTTCAATAGCCTAAGAAGATACACCTGCTCATCAAAATTGATTCTATTCATTGATTACTGAGAAAACTGGGGGGAAAGATCTAGTAACTTGGCTTGTGGTGAATCGCCTTAGCTCAGTTCAGAGTATTCTTGCCGGAAAAATGTTTACTCAGTCGGTACGCTTGTATAGTGGGTTGCATCTTCGAGGTTTGCTGGTATCCCTTTAAGAACACCGATGATTTATGTACAAAAAAGTCTAGTTTCTGTCGATATTTCATAAAACTTAATAAAAACTGGTAGATATTAAAAAATTAATGTTTGCGAGTATCGTCCATCCTTATCAATTGGTCCTGGGTGGAAATTTGTGAGGCGTCGAACAGGAATCTGAGGTATCTCGGGCGAGTGTCTGAATAGTAATACGGATCCTGGGTAAGGATCCCAGTGGTTCCCAGCGGGGATTTGAGTCCGCATACAAATTTGGGAATGCGAATTATTATGTATGATTTAATTATGAAACATATATTCAATTCATGTATAATTCAATACAGTTCATATGTCATTGATGTACAATTTTAAATAAATTCATATATGATTTTGACGATTTTTCCACTCGGGCGTCCGTCTGGGGATTTTCAGGTGCGTTGTAACTGAATAAACGGGTAGCAATGAGTTCGCTGCGAGAATGACAGCCAGTTTTTAGCTGTTATATCTCAATTTTCGCTGCCACAGCAAAATTGTTATGTATATCAACGAAAGTTTGGTTAATATTACTAGGAAAATTGCTGTACTGTGCGTGCTAAGATATTTAGTGGTGGCAGCTAAAATTGCGTAGCGTATTGTTGACTTATAATTTGCCGTTTTCATGTAGTGAAAAACAACATGGTGCAAATAATATTAGAATCACAAACGATTATGAGAAACAAGTTTTGTGTCTAACTTTCATCATTTATTTTTACAGATATCAATCGCGGAGTATACGTTTTACCCGTTTGACGGTCACTCTGGTATATCAGGAAAATGTACAGATTCCCGAATGAAGAGGAGTTTGACCTGGTATGGTCATTTTATGGTTGGAAACACCATTTTAGCATTCATTTGCAATGTAATAAAGGTCATGATAGGAGAACCCCGCCCACACTTTCTGGATACGTGTAGGCCTCGAGAAGCTGCAAATTGTACGCAGAATAGGTATGAAAGTAAATTATATTCAATTCATAATAAATGAATCCTGATTTTTTTTCACATAATTATCTTTCATCCCAAATTTCATGTTCCAGTTTCGTCAATTACTACGAATGTACAAATACAGTAGATTCCAGATGGTTTGTCATGGACTCAAGTAGATCATTCCCTTCAGGGCATTCAGCTCTGTCAATGTATACCACTATCTTCGTGTTGGTGCGTATATTATTTATAAATAAACGTTCAGGTTAAAAGAATGCAATTTAAATGAGAAAAGTGCTTGTTTTTATGTTTTCGATCAAATGTAATCGTGCTCGAAAAAACTTTTTTTTTTATATAAACGTGAGTCGTCCTCTTAGGCGAGCAAGCAGAAATTTGCTAGAAACTCCAACGTTTTGAGCAAGTTTTCTGCCCACCGCTCTTGATGCACGCTTTGAAACCCAAAATTACGCTTTCCAAATTTTCCGTAATCCCTTAATTTGTGTGAATGTTGTTTCTGCACTGTTTAGTTGCATGCTTTATTTTTACCAAGATATTCGTATATCCAATTTTCATACAATTATATCACAATCCATGTGATAAGTGAATTGGGTCCAAGCATTTTTGTGAGATTGAACATCCGATCCCTAACGAAATCATTCAAAACCAATAATGAATTATTTTGTTATTACAGTGGTATTTACAAATCCGTCTCCCGAGTCGTACGTTTTTGATACGACCCTGGCTTCAATGCGTGATAAGTATGTGGACTGTGATATGTTCCCTCACTAGAATAATGGATAACCGACATCATTGGTGGGATGTTTTGGCTGGTGATGTACTTGGTCTGCTGTTCGCAATGTTCGTAATCGTCGGTCCGTGTGGAAATTTTTACCTTCCAAACAACGTGTCCTCGGAAACTTTTGTTACCTCAACGGAAAACGGCCAACTAGAATCAACGAATAAAGGACATAGCGTAAAAAAATTGATCAGTCAAGCTAATATTGAAATTCCTGAAGGTCGGGAGTTAAAAGACATATCCACGGATTGGAAAAAATGAAAGTACAATGGTAAATTAAACTATTAATACATAAAAAAAGTACATATCTGATGATAAATCAATCACTGAGCAATCCATCCTTTCTAAAACATAAATGAATTCGTTGGAACAATGAATTATGTGTATATACGTAAAACACCGAACTCGTGAAGTTCAAACGAACTGATTCAATACGATGAAATGATTCTGATTAAGTATTTATTCGTATTTGTTAACCGTAACTTATTGATGATTAATTTTAAGTCTCATATTCATGTCAAAAAGAACATAGGAAATAATTTATTGATCGATGTGAAAGGACAAGATAGGAAAATCAATCTCGAAAACTGAATCGAAGAACGCAAAATCAGAGTTCCTAGGTCTTTTATATTTTTATAAATTCTCTTCGTTTCATCCGTTGCAACAGCAGCGTATTTTTTAAAAGAAGAAAGAACAAATGGTGTGTCTTCCATAAAATCCCCGAAACGTATTTAAAGACATAATTAATTTATTGAGATATATATATATATTATATGTATAGAACATTTTATTTATTAAGTTATTCACATAAACGTATTTTAAAAATCTTGTAAATTAGTACAATTTCGTTTTGAAACCGCTTACACGGTAAAGTCAGTTCACTCTTGTAATGTTCTCAAAGAAACCAGGAACACGGAGAAAATGTATTGAAGAGAGATTATCCAAAGTTGAGTAAAACGGGGACATAGTGGCATTCCCGCGTAGTTTAAAATCCGCTCAATTTCATTTTACTCGACTACAGATGAAAATTCATTCGGATGTTTATCAACAGTATTCAACTTGTGGAGATAATAAAAAAATTCGAATTTATTTTCACCTTTAGTCGAGTAAAATGAAGTCAACCGGGTTTTAAACTTCGCAGGAATGCCATTATGTCCTCGTTTTACTCAATTTTGGGTAATTCTTCGTCAACACATTTTTCCCGTGAAAAGAATGTGAAGAATTCGAGAAAAATGAATAGTTTCAGGAATACCTGAAGAAAAGAATTAGAATTAGAAAATAGAAGAATTTCTTGGAATGTAAATGACAAACTTGAATAATGGATAAAAGTACATGTTTTTTTATTCGAGCTTTCTTAATTCGCGGAAAAAACTTCAAGTATGTATTATACTACATGTTAATGTAGGTGATAATTTTCAGATTTTCAATAAGAAATAACATGTGGTTATGCACGAAGTGTAAAAATGAAACTGCTTAAGGGGACTAGAGCAGGAAGAAGTGGGGGAGAAGAAACGTCAAATTTTGTGCAAATTTTTTTCAAAAGTTTCGTGATTAATACATATTTAAAGTGAATAATAATCAATTACATACTTTGAATTGCGCACTTTGAATTTCCAAATGATTTTTGAGAGCTCAAAAATAAAATTATAAAATTTGGTGACGTTTAGAGGTTCAAATTTTACAGGTTTTATTTTTTAGCCTTCAGAAATCATTTGGAAATTCAAATTGCGCGGCAGTGCGCAATTCCAAGTATGTGATTCATTATTATTCACTTCAAATGTGTATTAATTACGTACCTTTCGAGAACACTTCGCACAAAATTTGACTTTTCTTTCCTCCACTTCCTCATGCTCTAGTCCCCTTGAAGGAACAATTGATCAGGCATAACAAATATTTCGATCACCTTGAAAGATTCTGATTATATTCGCAGGCATCGATTCAAACTCCTAGAAACCTCCTTTCGAATCCTTCATTGCTGGTATCAATTGGATCGGATTTATCCTTGTTTTTTGAGAATAATGTAAATCATTGAATGCAGTATGGAATTGCGGAAGGTGAACATTAGCCTGTCGAATCTTTCCTCATTTTACACTTTTCCACATAATTCTGGGATAATCATACTCCTTTGTCGTCCCACAGTTTACATGAATAATCAACACTGAATTTTGAGACTCTTTTTACTGTTCAGCGGTATTTTATTTGCATTTTTGCAATGTTACTATCATTCAGGAATAATAATTTCAATCTATCGAAAATAGTTCTTAAGAATATAGGCAATTCAGAAGGATTAACCTTCCGTTGATCGCAGGGTTGAAGAAACTTCAATGATTCATACGTAGAGGATTATGTATAATATATGTAAAATTAGTGAAAACTAAACGGAATTTATGACGTTAATCATTGTCCGCAGCAAGAGCAATTTATGCATAAGCTAGGGATAAAGAAGGAATTTTTTATCATGGAATCTAGAACATAAACTGGTGGAAAAATGTAGATTAACTATCTTGGAACTCTACAACTGCCGGAGGGTTAAATGAGCAAAGAGGTCTGGAAGTTAGAAAATTTGATGCAAGCGTGCTATCCTGGGTGGAAAAATTTTCAGAATTGTATATAATTCATATCGAAATATATATGAATTATAGATAATTTTTTAAATTTTTCCACTTGGGGATAAAAGTGCGAATACTTACGTATGATGCTATTATATTCAACAAGATTGATACGCTCGTATATTTATATAGAATTTATGTAGATCTTCGAAGGTGCACTGCCAGGGACAATGTATCATAGAATACTATAAGATACATAAAAATGTAATTGCATCGTGAAAAATAATCAGATCGTATGCAATGATCGGAGAATTCCAATTATTGGATGAAAAAAATCAATTTCTGGTAATGGTGTATGAAATTCACCATAAATTTAATTCAACTGTCCTATCTTCATAGTATTTCTACCACCATTCCACAGTGGATTTCCGCATAAGTATGGAAAATTACCGAAGTATGTATGCGTTAGTTATTTCATGTATGGGAATCCCCTCATAGAAATTGATGACAATGCGTATTAAGAAATGAATATAATCATATTCTCAAAATTTCGGAGTATGGGGATATTGTTGTATGCAAATAATTCGATCAAAAGGAAGGGAACAAGAGAAGAAAGATTGCATCTCAAAAAGCAATACCGGTATTCTAGTTTTATGACATTCAAGTCGTTCGATAAGTTGAAATACGTGTACTTTAAGAAATTCAGGGAGTGAGAAGAATAATGTGTAAATTTGTGAAATTGTAAAACCTGATGCATGATTAAACATTTTCTAGAAATCGTGTTGTGAACAGCAAATTATTCTGATACTTCCTTATAAAATGAACCGAAAAAGGGTTCTACGGATAATGAACGAACATGGAAATCAACTTCCATTTGCCTATTCATAGGATGTTTCAATATCCGCATAATGTATTTGAAATGTGTTTATAATCTATGGAGATACTGTGGAAAATAGTTTGAAATTTTCTGTATCAGGTGAATATGAAAATTTTGAAACTTGTAATCAAAAGCAAGTTTAATCATGAATTCATGAAATTCACTGCAAAATGTATTGAAATTCATATAAAAATGCATGAAAAGTCATAATTCTGTATGAGATATCATAAAGTTTCATATAAAAAGTCAGAAAAATTTTGAAAATTAATGCAAAATTTATATGTTAAATGCTTCACATAAATTTATATGGAATTTAGGAAACAATTGTTTACAGTGAACAGTATGTTGAAAGTGTGAGCACTTTCAATGAATGCATAGCATATTTTTAGAATATGCTTATAACGAAATGCTTCCATCAAGTAATTGCATTAACATATCACAATTTTAGTTGTCAAATGACATGAAATTGTAACTTATAATCCCACACAGAAAGTTATAACACGGTGCATTACATCTGTTACATGAATGTAATGTTTCCTTTACATGAAAATGATTCTTTAACATAGATGTAATATTATATTTTTGTAAGGGGAATTGTGATATTTTAGATGGGAATATTCCCATGAAGCACACAGATAACTATTAGATACACATTAGATATCAAAGATATGTGAAATATTCAATGGAAATCTCATGCCATACCCAGAGGCACAACAACTTAACGATATGAATGGGTGCTCAAACCACAGTCGACTAAAAAAGGATCAACTTGGCGCATTTGGCAGCATAGTTCAGTTTGTTTGGATGTTTTATCTGTTTTTTGGAAAAAATTGTCAACATTATATATAATTTATAATATAAATGATTCAATACAGTTTACATATAAGTCATGTATAACTTTAATTGCATCGAATGTCATTTCGGAAACTTTTTTACTCCTGCATTACAATTGAGGAGGTGCTCATCATAATTGGGTGGATGCCTTGGCACCCCCATTGTTGCACCTCTGCTGACTCTGACTATCAAATACATGTCAAGATTTTCGACGATGATTTCATTCAATCCATCACGAAAGTCGGTTAAGTGTGTTATTTGTTTTTATGAACCTTTTTTTGTAGTGGAATTTGCTGCACTTTGTGAAAGTTGAAAATCAGAATGTCCCTGAACTTTGAATCGTTTACAGAAATGACACGACAATTCAAACTTAGAAAATCCGATGAATTATTGATGTTTATCTGATGTTAACAGCTGAGTAGGTTGTTATTCGATCGAAAATTCGTTTCAATAAACGATTCAAATTTCCGCAACATCAATCAGAAGCGTAACAACGAGCGCCCGAGGATGCCAGAGAACTTACTCAATAATGATGAGCATTCTCCCAATTGTATTACCTGAGTGGAAAAATTGACAAAATTTATACAGCATTGCGTATAATTAAATGTAATTTATGTATAATTTTGAGAATGTTTGCAAGAAACAGAAGAACCATCCAAACAAGCCAAACTAGAACAGTTAAATACGCTCAAGTTGATTTTTCCTCGATCACCGATGCTTTGGACACTCATTCATAGCGTTAGGTTGTTGCGTTCGTGTCAACAATTATCAACAATGACGGTGAAGGAATCAAATGATGATGTCACAAGGACATCGGAAACTACGACCAGTTCAAATTGTATCAAACACTTTGATTCATATTTCTTTTAAAATCACTTGGAAATGCCATTAATTTCACTGTCATGATCATTTTTATGATTCATTGATCATCTACTCATTGCTGTGTTCATTCGTTGTTCCTTTCGGATTGTTTTCCAAAGAAATTTTGAGGAGCTGGTTGCTTCTGGAACCTATGTCCTTGAAAATTGATCTTTGAATCTCCGATCATTCTGTATTGATTCAACTTCCGTAATGTCAGTATGAAATCGAGATTGAGTCAGAACAGTTTGTTTGTTTTATCGAAGGGAAGTAACAGTGTAAGAATCATTGGTCAGAATCTGTATATATCTTTGGCATCAGAACCGTTCTGAATTATTTTTTGGGTTCATTTTGATAAACAATGACTTCAAATCTCCATCATCCATAATGATTCCTCAGCGGAATAATTTCAGTCTGTCAAGGAGGAATATAAATAATTTGTAATACCATTAGAAACAACAACAAAATTATTGATATAAAGTTCTCTAGAGACATATGAACAAGAGATTCTCTTAAAATCGTTATACTATGTGTTTGATTGGGATTGTACAGTACCACTATCAATAATATATCAAAACATCGCAATATATAATTTTTCTCTTACGAATCGCCGTTTGGACTCTCTATTTACAAGTTTTCTGTTGAAGCGACAAGTCGGATATGGATTCTACACAGGTTTTTATTTCTTTGATCTATTTAATATGTATGTTGAAAATTTTGTTTCTAGTTCGATAAGTTTTTTTACGTGATATGAAAAGATCAGATAGAAAGAATCGGATAGAAAACTTTCTGAAAGTTTCTGACCGGTTTTCAATACCTCTTAGAACCTCATTGAACCTAGTGAAATTTTTCAAAATCATTGTTAGCAATTGCCATGACAAAAACTGTTCAGAAACTCATAAAAATTTCATGACCGGTTCTGATAGGTATTTTTTGCAAAAATAGACTATTTTTGAATAGCTTCTATTGTCTAAGCTTATACCCATTCTCAACGTAGCCTATTGTCCCCTATTTCATCAGACTGTACTGAGAGAAAGTATTAGTTATCGATACTTACGAAAAATGGTTAAAAAGGGACCCAACCAATTATTTTTGGTAATCATAACTAAATAAGAATCAAGCATCAACAAACCTTTTAAAATTGTTAGGTATTACTAATAGATGCTGGTCATCTTGACTTTTTTATATCGATTGAACATACAATCTGTAATTCATACCAATAACCAGAAACAATGTCTGCACGAAACATTTTTGTTTAAACTTGCTTAATGAGTCACATTTGTCTTGATGATGATGAATCGATAGTGAAGGAAATATAAGGAAAACTGTCATTATAAAATAATTGTTGGATCCTTTTGGTGAGCTAATTTTATTTCTCTTAGTCTGTTATCTATTTTTCATACCACTAAACTTAGCAACAAAATATCCTCACATATCGTTGTTTTGGTAAAAAAAATGTTGCTGAGGTTTGAATCGTTTATAGAAACGAAACGAAAATTCAAACCCACAAAATCTGATGAATGATCGTTGTTTAACTTACGAATCTACTCTCAGGAACTGAAAACATCACTTAGAAAAAGTAGAATACTCAAACAGTTGAGTATTTTGTTATTCGATTGATGATTCGTTCCGATGAATGATTCAAATTCCAGCAACGTAAGAGGAAGATAAATTTGCATGATTTCGAAGTTTCCTTAGGGGATTAAAATCAGTAATTCCATAATGCGGAAACTGTTGGCCTTTACTATGTAGAGGTAAGAGTCTACCATAGTCTTACCGCGTGTTTATATGGAAAAAGCAAAACTGCACTCTAATTAGTGCCTCAGCTGTATTATATACACAGAAAAAAAGTTGTCTTGATTCCACACCTATTGTCTCTTATATAACGAGAACAATATTTTTCCTGTTCCAAACAAACTTGCTTTGATATTTCTACCTAAATTCATGATTTAAATTTGTCTTGAATGGGAACAATATTTTCTCGATTCGAAGCAAGTTTATTCGTAACAAAAAAAAGTATTGCCCTCGTTATACAGGGTGTAAAGTAATTCGCGAACCGGATTTGAAAAGTGTATTCTGCATCCAAAACGCAATAATTTGCTATTTGAACAATTCTTTTGAAATCTCAGTTTTTGCTATAATAATTTAAAGTTGCTGAATTCTGATTGTCTGGAAGCTGGAAAATTTCGAATCACTACAGTTCCGGAACAAAGAATGATAGCTTGCTTCAATGTTTTTTCTAAAGATTCTTCGTTTTCCAACTAGCGAATGTTGTAACGTTCAAGTATGTAAGGCACAATGCTATATTTTCACAGGTACATTTGTAAATGAAATTTCCAATTTTTAGTACACAGAAAAAAAAACTATCTTGTATCAAGACAATATTGTTTTCGTTATATATGAAACACGGATTGTCTCAGTTCAATGCAATTTGCTTTGAATCAAAAACAGGAAAAAACGAAATTCTTGATTCAAAGCAAATTGCATTGAACTGAGACAATCCGTGTTTCATATATAACGAAAAAAATATTTTCTTGATACAAGATAGTTTTTTTTTCTGTGTGATTGAAATGAGATTTCATTTACACGCGACTGGATTTTTGATGTTTGCTATATCATATCATACATTAATACACATTTTCGTAACTGAAATTTCATTCAAATGTAATTGAAATTTCAATCAATTTTCCAGTTACGTGAATAACTTTTTCTTCCATTACATTCTTTCCATTGTAATTGGAAGTTCAATTAAAAATTTCTAACAGTGTGATTTAGATTTCAAAACAAATAAAAAAATGCTCATATCTCAAAAACTGAGCCTCTAACAAAATTTTACAGACGGCAAATTATTGTATCTTGCCTGCACCCAAGCAATACAAGAGGCTAAAACTGCTACCCACACAGCACTGGACGTCTCAGCAATGTTGTCAGAATATTACATTTGGAATGTGTATTGGGAATACAAATTAATTCGGCCCGTTTTTTTACAGTTAGAGATGCGTTTATTTCAGAAGAACATGAATTATCAAATCAATTAAAGTATTGTCCATCGCTGGCTATCACTTTTTCCCATCTTTCGGGTAATTTTCGAATCCCGTTACGGAAAAACGTCTCGTCTTTCGAGGCGATCCAAGTTAGGAGCCAATTTTTTATTTCTTCGAACGAAGTGAACCGGTGGCCTGCCAAATCGTGCTGCATCTGTCGGAATAACCAGTGATCAGAAGGAGCAATGTCCGGCGAATACGGCGGGTGCGGTAGAACATCTCACCTCAACGTTTCCAGATAATTTTTCACTACTTTTGCGACATGAGGCCGAGTGTTATCGTGTAAAAGAATAATTTTGTCATGTCTTTCCTTGTATTCCGGACGTTTTTCTCGTAACGCACGACTCAAACGAATCATTTGTAGCCTATACCGATCACCCGTAATAGAATCACCAGGTTTTATCAACTCATAGTATATAACACCCTTTTGGTCCCACCAGATACACAGCATGATCTTTGAACCATGAATATTCCTCTTTGGTGTCGATGTTGAAGTCGATGGCAAAGATTGACCGGGCACAGCATAGTATTTTCTTTTCTTGGGGTTATCGTAGAATATCCATTTCTCATCTCCTGTCACAATCCGATGTAAGAACCCCTTTCTTCGTTGTCTTTGAATCAGCTGCTCGCAAGTGAAAAATTGCCATTCAATGTCTCTAGGCTTTAAGTCACAAGGCACCCAATTGCCTTGCTTTTAAATCATGCGCATGGATTGTAATCGTACGGAAACTGTTTGTTGCGTAACTCCTAATGATTCCGCAAGCTCCTGTTGCGTTTGACTCGGATCTTTGTCAAGGAAAGCCTCCGATTCCTCGTTTTCGAATTTTTGTGGTTGTCCTGGGCGAGGCTTGTCTTCGACACTGAAATCGCCATTCTTAAAACGTCGAAACCGTTCCCTACATGATTTATCAGTTGGAGCATTGTCACCATAAACTTCCACAAACATTCTATGGGCTTCAGCTGTACTTTTTTTCCAATTCAAACAGAAAACTAGCACCTCCCACAAATGCTGCGTGGTTAAAACGAAATTTGACATACTTCACGGAGTAAAAATCAGGATTCTAGAAGGAAGTCGGAGTGATATCAACTGAATATTATTCACAGGTCTCTAACCTCTCTGAAGCAATTGAAATCGGTTGTGACTATGAAACATTCATGAGAGCGAGAATCATCTTTTCAAACCGGACCGAACTAATTTTTACTCCCAATAATATTCTGGAAAACATCTCAAGAAGATTGTCAGAATGTTTGCAGGATGTCTCATGTCGCCATCTTTGTAACATTCTGGAGATATTCTGAAACATTGCTGAGATCATTGAGGTAACATTCTGGAGATATTCTGAAATATTGCTGTGATCATTTCAAATATATTCTATACGGAAAAAAATGTCACAATCACATATATGGGGCAAAATTTCTCAAGCGTACCAGCTCAAAAATTTTTACCTCCTCAATCTTTTTGAAATTTCACTGGAATGTAGTACTAGTTAGTGACTTTTAATCCTATAAAGGATTTTGCTCTGGTACCTCTGGTTATCCAACTACAGGGGTCCAAAATTCACAGATTGCGTTTAATCAACTCTTTTGAAGATATAATTTCTTAAACTACATTTCTTTATAAAATTATTTTCGATATTGTTTTTGGTAGCTTCTTTTCTGTTCTTTACAATGGCGTAAACTGTTTTTGTGAGAAAAAATTTTTTCCATCAAATTTAGCGGGTTTAAAGTTATTTTTGCATTTTTTTTCGATTTCGACAATTTTGAAATTTTTTTGAAATAGCTCATCTGAAAGCTGGATTTTTCAGCTTCAGAATCGTGTAGGAGAAATTATGGGAAGAAAATTTTATCTGGCATTCGCAACGGTTTGAAGCGCGCGTGTCGCATATTCCTATTATCTCCTGATACGGTTCGTCATACCGTTGACGCGGAATACAAGTGAAACGAACTGTTTTTCAATAAAATATGATTTTTTAATCATGCCAATGATTTCATAAAATTTTACCGTACCCTTATATCATTAAACTTCATCAATAACAGCTCTTGAAATTATGGAACATAATAATGAATAAATATACATAATATAACAAATATGGAATAATTCTGCTCTCTAGAAAATACACTGGCTCCTTTCCTGCATAACCCACACACTTCTGCATCGGGAAGAATGTTGGGAAACTTTTGTTGTAGATTCGGAAAAATAGTTCTCAAATCTATTCATTTGAATTTGTGATCGATTTTTCTCAATTCGAATGGGGGCCGAATCAACGAAAGGACAAATCAACGAAACCATTGGTTGAAAAGGAAGAGATGTATAATGTATGATGTCTTATTCTTTCCAACTAACGGTTTCGTTGATTTGGCCCCCATCCCTCAATTCAATGAACAAGTGGAATTCTGTAAACATCTTCGATACATCAAACGTATCGACGATGTTCATTTGTTTTTCCTTGTTTATACGCATACTTCATACAACTTGATGTCACACGAAAAATCGCATCGCATGACACGATCTTGAATTGTAAGTAAAATTGTTTCAATTCTAAATATGATTCGCAATTCGTGATGAAGATTAATTTTCTCTTCTCCAACTGTTTGATTGTGTTCATTTGTAGGCAATTCAATTGATAGATGAAATACAGCATTATTGACACAACATTTCTTGATTCTCAAAAATATCTGCAACTCAAACTTTCGTTGATCGTTGTTGTAACCCTTTGCACAAAATCCATCACAAATTCAAATCAAGAGATTTGAGAACTATTTCTCCAAATCTACAAAAAAAGTTTCCCAGTATCCTCCCCGGCGCAAAAGTGTGTGGGTTATGTAGAAAAGAAGCTGCTGCGTGTTCTGGAGAGAAGCCTCCAATTGAGGCACAAGATGATTCGTTCGGTCATGTTTCACTCGAGCTATTGATATCATATTTTCAATTGCTAAAAAGACAATTTGTACATCACTGAAAATGAATAATACATTTATGTGAATGACAATTAATTACTACGATATGTTTCACATAATTCAGGATGACGATGATGATGGTATTGATGAACATGGTAATGACGATGATTACCAGCCATTAGAGAAGGAACCAAGAGATTGTAATATTGAGGAACATGAATCGGCTATGGAGGCTCTTGATCAAATTAAGCAGAAAAAGTATTACTCCTCACGCTTGCGCCAAAATCCTGGGGTCGGAAGAGACTTGCTGACGAGTTTGAGACTTCTGAACGCCAAGCTAGGAAAGCTATCGAACTGGTAAAAGAAAATGGTATTTTAACGTCACCATCTCCAAGGAAGGGTCATGCTTTAGCTTTTGAAATAAAAAATAAGATCATAAGTTTCTATAATGATGACGAAAATAGTCGTATAATGCCGGGCATGAAAGATTTTGTTTCAGTTCAAAAAGAAGACGGATCACGAGAGCACGTACAAAAGAGATTGATTCTGTGCAATCTTTCAGAATTATATTTTGCTTTCAAAGATCAGAATCCTACTGTTCCGGTCAGTCTCTCTACATTCTCGCAGCTTAGACCTCGTAATTGCGTACTCGCTGGTGCTAGTGGAACGCATACTGTTTGCGTTTGTGTCCATCACGAGAATGTCAATTAAATGCTTGATGCGATAGATATTCAAAAATTAACATCCAGTACGAATAATCCAATCGCCACTTATTATGATGCTCTTAAAATGTTTTCATGCCAGAATCCATGTGTCGAATGTTATCTCGATGAATGTTTATTATGTCCTGGCAAAGAGAGTTTCCAAAATGTTTTGCAAACAGTTTTCGAAGACAATTGCATCGAAAAATTCGAATATCAAATTTGGCAACAGACTGATCGTAGCACTTTGCGTACTGAAGTTGCAGATGCGGAAGATTTTTTAGAAGAACTTTCTCGCTGTCTTTCGAAACTCAAATTCCATTCATTCCTTGCGAAACAGCAGTCATCTTTTCTGAGAAATTTGAAGGATAATTTACAAGAAGGAGAATTTTTAGTTTGATGCGATTTCGCGGGAAATTATGCGTTTGTAGCCCAGAATGCTGCACAGGGTTTCCACTGGAACAACGACCAAACGACAATTTTCACCACTGTCATTTATTACAAACAAGGAAACGACCTCAGTCATCGGAGCATTGCTATTTTATCGGATAATTTGAATCACGATACAATCGCTGTGTACGAATTTCAAAAAATTATAATAGCGTACCTGAAAGAGCATTTTCAACCAAGAAAAATTTTCTATTTTACGGATGGAACATCTCAGCACTTCAAGAATAGATATAATTTCAAAAATCTTTTGTATCATTACAAAGATTTTGAAATAGCAGCTGAATGGCATTTCCATGCAACCGCTCATGGAAAAGGGCCTTGTGACGGTATCGGTGGTAATCTGAAACGACTAGCAGCTCGAGCGAGTCTTCAAGCGAGGTCTAAGCAGCAAATTTTAAATCCTGATGCGCTTCACGAATGGGCAAAGAGCAATCTATCAAAAACTGTTGTTTTTGTTGTTCGCTTCGAAACTGCAAAAACAATCCCAGGAACGCTCAAATATCATTGTTTCATCCCCACTTCAAACATGACTTTGCATTTACGAGTATTTTCGTCATCATTGAATGTAGATGGTTTCCCAAAGATAAAAATTCAAAAAACAAAATTAATACGAATGAGAAATTGCGCTAAATATATTGCTTCGAGCAGAATTATTACATATTTATTATATTATGTGTATTTATTTATGATTATGTTTCATAATTTCAAAAGCTGTTGTTGATGAAGTGTGATGATATAAGGGTGCGGTAAAATTGTATGAAATCATTGGCATGATTAAAAAATCATATTTTATTGAAAAGCAGTTCGTTTCACTTGTATTCCGCGTCAATGGTATGACGAACCATATCAGGAGATAATAGTAATATGCGACACGCGCGATTCAAAACGTTGCCAATGCCAGATAAAATTTTCTCCCCACACTTTCTCCTACACGATTTTAAAGCTGAAGAATCTAGTTTTCAGATGAGCTAATTCAAAAGGATTTCAAAATTGTCGAAATTGAAAAAAAATGCAAAAATAACTTTAAACCCGCTAAATTTGTTGGAAAAAAATTTTTCTCACAAAAACAGATTACTCCATTGTAAGGAACAGAAAAAAAGTTACGAAAAACAATATCGAAAATGATTTTTTAAAGAAATGTAATTTAAGAAATTATCTTCAAAAGAGCTGATTAAACGAAATCTGTGAATTTTTGACCCCTGTAGTTTGATAACCAGAGGTACCAGAGCAAAATCCTTCATAGGATTAAAAGTCACTAACTAGTACTACATTTCAGTGACATTTCGGAAAGATTGGGGAGGTACAAATTTTTGAGCTGGTATGCTTGAGAAATTTTGCCCCATATTACAAAGCTTACTTACAAAATATTACTTTGGGTTGAAAAAAAATTTCTTCAGAGTTTACTTTTACAAATGTTGAATGAGCTTGGCCAGAATCACTTTGAGTGGAAGAAAACCTGCTCCGAAGGCGATTATTCGAAAGTTTCCCCAGTGGGGATTGAACCCGGGTTCGGCGAGTGAGAATCAAGGCTTCTATCACTTCAGCAAATCTCCGAGATGACGACACTACTCTCAAAGTGCTATTTATTGTAATAATCGTGATGAGAGTTTGAAGAATCCATTTCCGTGAAATAAAGATCAATCGATTCAGAATCTTCTCACACAAAAAATCAGTAGGTCATGGGAGAGAGGTTTTTTGCGACCTCGATGTTGAAATTTTACTAAGGGCTGAGTAAGATCGATGAAAAAACTTTGAACATTCGTTGCGATGGGATTCAGACTAATCGATTCAGAATTTTTTTAAAAGGAGAGGAGCATTTCTTGAAAAGTGCACTTCCAAAATTCACTAAGTGCTGGAACAAATTGATGAGAAACTTTCAAAAATTTGTTTCCGTGGTATATAAACCAATCAATTCAGAATCTTCTGAAATGGAAAGTGAATGGGTCGTAGGAGAGGCGTTTTTTTTATCTTGAATTGTAAATTTTACCAAGTCCTGGATCAGGCGTATGAAAATTCATTTTTCTTCATGAAATATTGCTACTGTCATATTCTCAGAATATTTCATTTGCGACAAATTTAGCATATTCGCCATCGTAGATTTTAAAAACATTGAAGACAATGCAATGACATGTGCAATGTTCCATTAGGAAGATTCTCAGAACATTTTCAACGAAATATCGTATCTGCAATATCTATAGAATTTTGTATAAGTATTTCACACAGAATGTTCCGAGCGAGATATTGTAATATTCTAGAAATATTACTGAGACATTGGGTGCTGTGTGGGTAAGAACGTGTTTGGAAAATCCTATGAACACGCTCAGAATCTCCGAATGAGACTGTTTCGAATAATCATTTGCTATGCACCTCCATAGAATATCTTGACGAATTCATCCAAAATAGTCTCATTTGTATATTCTTTTCACATCCACTGAATAATCATAGCTTCAGAAGTTCTTGTGTTACTTGGACAGAATACACCTGCGAAATCCAGTCCACTAATCTTAACACCCCTTTTATATATGAGACAATGGGTGTGGATCAAGACAACTTTTTTTCTGTGCAAAAAAATTTGTAAGGGAAAATTCCAAGAAATTGATGTGAAATAATTAACATATATACGCGTTAGTTATTTTTCGTATTTGTGTGGAGATTGACTGTAAAATGATGGTAAAAATCCCATAAGGTTTGGAATTTCCAATTCATTTATGGGAATTTTCTTACCCATTCATTGGAAATTAATCTCCCATCCAATTATTGGAATTTCCCGGTTGCTGTTGAAAATTCCGATTATTTTTCAAAATGTAGTCTAGTCGTTTTTACCTCACCCAGACGAGCGATAAGATTGTAGCAGTCACAAACGGTCGCATGGTGGGGACCGTCCGCTCCCGCGTTATGGGTTCTATGATCGAAATCCCACTTGGATAGTGAAGAAACCTTCCTCGTAGTTCTACCAAGTGTGACAAATAATTAATTAGTGTATACAGTGCGCGATATAGAACTTTTTTTTCTTCATATACTGCGTTGTGGTTTTGCGGTAAAAAAATACAAAATTTTCCATATCTCACTTCATGTAGAAATATAATTGAAGATTATATTTTGACTGTTAGAAATGTCATTGAATTTAATATATTTTTCATGTACATTTGTGAATGGAATTTCCAATTCTTGGCGATTGGAATGAGAATTCATTCACACGCAACTGAATTTTAATTTGTTGTTATATTATATCATACATTAATATATATTTTCGTAACTGAAATTTCATTCCAATGTAATTGAAATTTGAATAAATTTTCCAGTTACATGAATAACTTTTGCTTCCATTGCATGTAATTGGAGTTCGATCAGAAATTTCTAACAGTGTTGTGTAAAAATACAGATCGAATTTGTGTCCAAAATCGAGATAACAATTTTGCACATAATAGAAGAGGCGATTACACTGTAAAAAATTTCTACGGGAAACTTCCCATAAATTTTCGAAAGTAATTACCATATAATACATGCATTAGGAATTTTCCATATTCCACCGGAAATTTACTGGAAAATGATAGTATTTGAAATTTTCAGTAAAATTTATACACTGAGAAGAATTTATAGCCAAATTTACTATGGAATTATAGGGATGGGGGAACACACTTACTTCTAATGAAATTTACTATGGCATAACAATGGAAAGCTGATCAAATTTACGATGTTTTACAGTAAATTTCATTGGAACTCAGTATGTTCCCTCATTCCTATAATTCCATAGTAAATTTGACTATAAATTTCTCTCAGTGTAGGAAATTTAGTATCGGAAATCGATTTCCTATCCCGTTATCGGAACTTTCCAGTTACTGCGTATAGGAAATATATCATGAGACCAGGCACTAATAGAACTATTACAGTTTGATCTAAAGAAAAACTCTCTTCTTAGTTATTTTTTTAGGATCCATTAAATTCCCTAAGATCATGACATCACTCTGGTCCAGATTGTAATGTTAACAATAAGTGATATTCATCCTAATTGTTGAATTTCATTGTTCTCCCATTCAAAAAACTAGATATGACTACATCTCAATCAGGCATGATTTATGCGTGGAAATGGGCTCCAAAAAACTATATTTGCTCAAATGACTCACTTTTGTCAAATAAGTCATTCGATCGTATATATTTTTTGTGAGCCCATTTCCACACAAAAATTATGCCTGATTTACACGGGCTACTATGTTTTCACTCTCTGTTCCTTCACGCGAGACAACTGTTATTGACGGATGAACTATTTTACTGATAAGGCGCAATATACATATTCATATCTTTGTGTCTAATGAAATGTTGTTTCAATAAAATCTACACAGCGTCAGGTTCCTCAGTAATGTCAGAAGTCTGATGATTACTGAAGAATTTGGTGCTATATGAAAAGTAAATATCATTTATAGTAATTCAAATTTATAACGAATATGAGTTGGCTCAAATAACTGTTACTATGAATTCCACATGAAATTCTTCAAAGTTTATAGAAAAACTCCTCAGCCAATAATGATTCACGTGCTTGTGTCTTTCTTTTCTCACACTGGAAACATCTTCAATATCAATTAAAAAATTTTGTATTCCTCACCTTTGATTTCTATTGTACATTGAAAATGGAATTCTGGAACACCTAACGTTTTGACAATAATGACAGATGTCTGTGAAAAAGTCAAATTTGAAGATCTGCCATTAATAACCCGCACATCCCTTATCGAGAAGTGGCATATCAATAGCTTATGTAAATCTAGTGAACTAGTAACGTTTCCATTCCCTAAATTGAAAAGAGTAAGATTTCCATTCGAACGAAAAGATCCCCCGCTGAAAATTCTAGGCCAATCCAGCAGGGACTTGTCCGGATCTGTTGGGTTCTGTTCGGTTTTTACCCCAGGAACTGCTGGCTTCATCCGGATTCCCCTGGTATTCCCAGCAGGATAGGTTGTCTTTTGGCTGCTCAGAGAGTGAATTTTGACCCCAACAGAGTGGAATTCCGTTTGAACTGAATTCTCATTATTTCGTATTTAGAGAGCGAATTTCATGTTTTCACAGACATAAACTGTTCATTTCCAAATGTCAGTAGGTTCAAAAATGTATTTTCAGTGTATGCTGATAGATTGATTAGATTCATTTTTTATTTACAGAGCTCCACAGAACAATTGTCTCTTGACACTACCTTTACCTTGGAATTCGAGAACGGGAGAAACGGGGAGAAACAGACTGTCTCGGTTGGAACCAAATTCGCGCCCAGAAAAATCATGAGTGTTTGTCGAAATAATTTTCGTTATGCGATACTCATTGATTTAGTTCTCGTTTCGTCAAGTATGTGAATTATCTCTTGTATTCATAAAACGCTTTACGTATTCAGAATATTTCATATTAAGTACATAACGAACATATCGTGTTATTCTTACGAACATTTGATGACTTGTTTCGAGATAAATGAGTATTTCGTATTTAATCTACTTTTGGTTTGAATTTTAAAAGTAACAAGTCATCTCGTTACACGATGCTCTTTTGACAATGACAAGATCTCACAATGAGTACAGTCTTGAAATGCACTGAAAGGAATATATAGTGGTATAATAACAAAAGGATTGCTGCCAGATCTGAATTGATAGTATACACTGTAAAAAATAATCAGCATTTTCCTGTGTACATTAACCGGGAAATTCTAATCACTGATTGGAAAATCAATTTCCGGTACATTTATATGAAAATTTCTCATCAATTTATGTGAACTCCATGGAATTTTTCCCAACATTTCACAGTCAATTTCCGGGCAAGTGCGAAAAATTCTTAACGCACACGGAGGAAATTTTGTAATAAAAATTAATATATTTATATCGTAGCCGTGGGATATACTTTATTGTGGCGGAAAGAACCATGAGTATGCGATAAATTACCACAACTCTTCTTGAATTAAATACGCGGAGTAATCAGAAAATGTAAAGTTATAGTTTCTATCGTCATAATCGAGTATATCCCACGGGTACGATACTGTGTCTAATGATCTTTAATATAAACTTTTCTCTGTGCATGTATGTCTTGATTATTTCACATAAATATACAGGAGTTTGCCCATAGAAATTTTTTACAGTGTATCACAGTCTAAATTCTGATTGTGATTTCTATACTATTGTTATTAGCATCATACATTCTTTCAATGTAGGCATATTTTTTATCATGAGGGATTGGTTTCTAAATTCGAATATAAATTACATGTTTCAGTGGTTATTCCTTTGCTTTTGTTGGAGGGGGGATACATACCTCCGCAGCGGACAGGATTTTATTGTAATGATCCGAAAATTTCTCACAAATTCACAGGGGATACAGTATCGGGTCGTTTATTCGTCACTGGTTGCCTTTTAATACCTATTCTAACGGTAAGAACAGTGAATAAATAACGAATGATAAGAAATCTTCCTTTTGTCAAAAATGTCACCCTCCCTGGGGTAGCTGATCAAGTACTTACCACCCATATAGAAATTTACAATTGGCGCTAGCATGGTGCAAAGTAGATAAAGTATGGCCGAGGCCTGGAAACCAAGCATGGCGCAAACCTGAAATGATAACATCATTCTATGATTTACCTACGTTTTTTTCCAATGAAGTCCCATCATCGATAAAACAATGGCAAGAAATATACCATCATTGGCAAACAATTGGAAATTTTGTTTGTCAATGCTGCGCCAATGATCAAAGTAAAAAATATTTAACCCAGAAATATATAACAAGGATGCGCATTCCGCAATTTCTGACATATGTTGTTTGCAGTCTTATTTGTTTTCCCCTCATTTGTTGGTGAACAACTCGGCGTCTTTTGTCGGTAAATTTTGCCATGAGAAGTAGACACAATGTAGCTCAGCAGTAGGGGCCCTCTAGTGTGACTCATAGTAAAGAGCGATTAACTGTGCTTCTAAAGACTTACTTGAGCCTTATATATTCCTCGTATACGCGTTTCACCACTCGCGAGAAACACTTGATTAGTGACGTAGTAAAAATATCATATAGGTTGCCAATATTGAGCCATGCTATTACCAATGATCGGCACTCCATTGAAAGCTAATTTCTACTGAAACTGGGCCTAAGTTTGGGGCAATATTGAACCACATTCTCCATAATCCTGGCGTTGAATGGAATCTATCGTTTAGTCAATGTTGGGTCAAGGATGAGCCAAGCAAGAGCCAAGCTTGGCGCAATGGCGCCACAATAATAGGCTGACAACCGAAATCCGTCGAACACCGACATCGGTGGAACATTTTATTTATTTTTAATCAACATTGAAGATTTATAGATTGCCAAGCCTTGTCTGTCAACATTGCGCCAAGCTATATTTTATTGTCAGCATTGGCGAAGCCCAAAAATTTTTGTATGGGTAGTATCTTACCTGGTGGTCATTACACCTGAGAAATTCGATGAATTCATCGAGAAATTCCAGAGTAATTTGAACAGCAATCAACCCGAAAGACAACTCGAAGAAATTTAAAAATTTGGTGATCATATGGGAATATTCCAACGAAACTAACAATTTTTTAGTAATTTCACCGAAAAGTACGATCAATTCACCACACTTTCAATTGTTCCGCAATGTTGGCTGATACGAACTTTTCGTTCTGTTGGTTCAAGACTGACTCTTGAAACTTGCACCGATGCTGTTCTAAGACATATCATTCTTGTATTAACAACACAGGCCCAAAAATACATCTGTTATTAATCAATATAAATCTACGCTTGACAGCCCTAGCCATTGCCTCTAGTCAATGATTGCTGAATCACTTAATTTTCACATGGATCGATTCCAATATATCTAACTATTTCATGAAACGTAACTCTTCATTTATTTCTCATGGCTATTGAATTGAATATCTTATTGTCTTCGAAGATTTTTCTCCTCAGTGTATACACTGAGCAGAACGAAACAAAGTCGGACAAGCTCCTGCCCGGATCTACTTGGTTTTGCTCGGTTTTTGTCCCAAGATCTCTCATTTTCAGCCGTAATTGCTTGTAATTTCCAGCTGGTAGATTTACTATAGTGAATCCCTCATTATTGACAACTTTATCGCATCCACGAAACGTGTGCAACGTGTATTTAAAAAAATATCAGCGACCAGAATTTAGAAAATGACTTAATGTACGATTGTTCAACAATGGGGCAGGCCCAGATTAAAGGCGGAGCCAATGTTGTCAATGGCCCCACCGTCTTCAAAACCAGATGTACGTGATTTTGTTCTGTTCTTCTGGTTTCCATAATCAGATTTCAGGTCACTGCAAGCATAAGTCCTCGATCACGCAAAGATGGTTTCTGTGACTGTCACTTTTTCCTCAATGTATGGATGCCTTTTTTGGGAGAGAAGTTACTCCAAAGAAGTAGTCTGTATCAACTCAGGCAGCACAACCACATATCGCTGGAAATTCCTTCGTCAACTCTACGTCGCCTCTTCGTTTCTCCACTTTGTATCCACGTCTTCCTTCTATCCACCTCGCCACTGCGGAGATGCGACGTGGATATCGGTAGGTGTGCTCTGCGGGAATGTTGGAAAAAGATTTAATTTATAAGGAATGAGCTATACCAGGAATACTACCAAAGCTACCAAAAGTTTTAAGTAATTGTATGGAGTAAGATTTACTCATTTTGTTTCCTCGTTCGAGGAAAGCTTTGTAATCGTTTCGAGGGCCCGAAATTTTTTTGTCTCTAAACTCAAAATCTCTTTTACCAAAATGTTCCTCCAAACTCGGGCGCGTTCGTTTGTGTGTATGTGTGTGTGTGTATATTTGTGTAGGGATGTGAAGTAAATTGCGACCGCGTATATTTTCGACAGTTTCATGCAGTGCCAATAGCGGTCCCATATAAGCTTCAACCTGATTCTCCTGAAATTTATACCACGGTTCAATTATGATCCCATACACGGAAAAAAGAAAATGGAGAAATTTACTGTATAGAATGACAACGCGTCGCTTCAAGCCTTCAAATGGAAATTTTCACAAAATATATTGTCAAATAATCAACATCATAAGATTCTATTTTTGTCTTATATTGTGAATTATTCGACAATATATTTTGTAAAAATTCCCATTCAAAGACTCGAAGTGACGCGTTGTCATCCTATACGGTAAATTTTTCTATTTTCTTCCTTCCGAGTAGTGGTCCCATATGAGTTTCATCCTAATCGGTTGGAAATTGTGGGAAATCTTTTTCGAGATCCCCGTTTTTTGGTCATATTCTGAAAGCATACCTTCCTTATGTTCGTATCATGCGAATGCCATCGAACTTTGAGCGTATTCAATTCACGAGGTGTGAGTTGTACCCTGAGAAAAGTGAACTGTAACCATTACCATGCGAAAATAGTAGTTGAATGACAGAATCAGGTTATTTGGTATCCATCTTCATGTAAATGGTAACCATTCCCATGTGCATGAACATTCCTACGATTCTCTATAGTATCCGAAACCAAATTCGCGAAGTTGTCCCCCAATTCTAGGGTGCTTGGAATGTTTTAGAAACGTGCCCGTGGTTTCGCGACCTCTGATTCCAACAATTACGTTTCCAAAACATTTTTGAAACTCACATTGTTGAAACATTTGTATGGTTCATGAAAATTCCCAATTTCGTCGCTAAACTACGCCAACTGATAAATCATTCATATTCAAAGTTTAATACATGACTAATACATCAAAAAATAGTAAAACCATATTGTTTCCCACGTAATCAACTGATTCTCACTGAACAACATGAAAAATGATGAAAATACACATATTGTAGAGAGTAAAACAAAGATATTGAAAAGCGGGTTAGAGTCGAACAATTTTCCACTAAATCTAGCACTTCATAAGCTTGTACGTGTAATTTATTACACACAAGATTATTTTACTTCAATATAATTGATTTAGGATTTGTTTTAAATGAAAATATTCGCAGAGATCCCACACAGCACTCGTTGTCTAAAATATATCTTCAGGAATAATCAAGAACAATGCAAGAAGTTGTTGGAGAACTAAAAAGACATCTTTTAGAAAATTCTAAAAGGTTTCTGGAAACGTTCTTGAAGACATCTTTTAGAAGTCTATTCATGTTGCATAAGACTTCTTGCGGTGTTCTTAATTATTTCTAAAGATATCTTTTATGCAACGAGGGCTGTGTGGGATGTTATCAATTGGATGATTTATGAAGACAACTTCAACATGTCTCGATCACGTCTTGTGAGAATGTAAATAAAATAAACCAGGACATTTTCATGTTTTAAAAACATACATGCGATCTTTTCAAAACGTCACAAAACGTTTCTGAAACATTCCGTTTGTAACGATCGAGGTACGTTTTGTGGATGTTCACAACACGTCTCAGTGCTGTCTGGGAAATTCGATAAAGTAGAGATTTTGTTTCAAAATGCTTTTTTGTTTCCCTCACTTTGATCATTCTTCCTAGAGTTATGGCATTTGTTGTGAAAAAAATGAGTTTTCAAACAAGAGTTTTGCCTCTTTCAGTGCTTCATCAGTTATAGGGGAGAATCTGTGACAAATCTATCAGGGTAGTTCATTCACGCATCCAAGTAGTTGAGAGTTTATTGTTATTGACGTACAATTTGCCGTTTTCGTGCGATGAAAAGTATCTGAACAGTACTGCCACCAATGAGATACGTTGTCTCTACGTTCACTTGTGTCGATTGAAGGCGAATGAAACGTACATGCAACGAAGAAATGTTCACTGTCAAAGTAGGACGGCACGTGAAGACGCCGTGTCACATCGGTGGCGATGCTGTATGGGCAGCGTGGTACAAATGATATAATCCAAAGCGATGAAACCCGTTTTTCATGTAACTTTCTTCATTTATTTTCATAGATATCAATTGTGGAGTATACGTGTTACCCAATTGACGGTCATTCTGGTATATCAGGAAAATGTACAGATTCTCGAATAAAGAAAAGTTTGACTTGGTATGGTCATTTTATAATTGGACTCGTCACTTTAAATTTAATTTGCAATGTCATGAAGGTCATAATAGGAGAACCGCGCCCACACTTTCTAGACACGTGTGCGCCTCGCGAAGCTGTGAATTGTACGCAGAATAGGTATGAGAGTGAATTATATTCAAATCATCAAAATTGAGTTCTGATTTAATTTTGATTATAAGATCATCTTTTTTTTAAATTTCATGTTTCAGCTTCGTCGAACACTACGAATGTACAAATAGAGTATATTCCAAATATACTGTCATGGACTCTAGCAGATCATTCCCTTCAGGGCATTCAACTGTGTCAATGTATACTACTATCTTCGTGTTGGTATGTATACTATTTAAAAATAAACATATGGATCAAAAGGATGCAACTAATATGAGAAAAGTACTTGTTTCCACGATCTTATCGTAATATTCTTCTATCTATTCGAGACTTTTTAGGATTAATTTTTGTATTATCCATACAAAGGGTCGAATACAAATAAACGTGACCTTTATATTCATTGGTACAATCACCAATCTTCTAACTAGGACTTCGGTGGAATGGAGTTGGATAATCTGTGGAGAAGAAAGGGAGAGTCTCCGTTGAAGCAACGGAGAAGCGACAAAGAAATGTCTGCTCCCCGCATTTTCAATAAAATCCAAACTAGTGGATTCACACATTCAGATTTGATTATGTGAATGCATTAGTTTGGATTCACCCTAGTGAAAATGTTCTAGTAGAAATTCACGAGTTTTGTAACGCTCGCGCTAGCGAAATACTATAGGGGAAGGTCGGATAAAACCGGTTACCATAACTTTAATTGGTCATAGAGAAGTTCCTATTAGCAATAGATTAACCAATCAAAGCTTTTCAGTTTCCTTATTCTCTCATTAACAACATACTATTCGTATATCGCTGTAAAATTGATACAATTTTTTTTATATTCGTTCTAGCCG
The DNA here is from genome assembly GCA_018340375.1 of Gonatopus flavifemur. Lineage (NCBI taxonomy): Eukaryota > Metazoa > Arthropoda > Insecta > Hymenoptera > Dryinidae > Gonatopus > Gonatopus flavifemur. The sequence goes on along the minus strand of JAFFJZ010000003.1, from coordinate 40,486,182 downwards.
AAAGGTACAAAAACACGGTTCCACTCCATGGGTAGGGTGAAACCGGGTACTCGCTTAAATCAATGCAAAACACTTCTGAATTGTGAAATTTTTAGAACCAACTGTTGAATTCGATAAAAATTCTGAAAACAGACATGAGTCATGTTTGAAAATTGATATATTTTGACCAAGTAACAAAAATTGTTCAGAGAAAGAATTTTTTTGCGGCCAACTCAGTTAAAAACAAAAGTCGCGAGCACACACAAAGGGATCTTCAAGAATGACCTTGTTTTGATGACTATTTCAGAATAAAAACACAAATTTTGTTGAATCTCATAAATTGGAGGGTAAAATCTCAAGTACCCGGTTTGACCCCACAGTAAATTGTTGAGTTCAATATGGCTTATATAGATTATGCGTTGCTTTAGGCGAATTAATTAAAAAATGAAAATGCCCAGGAAAATATGCTCAATTGAAGTATGTACGTGCCTCTTTCTTGAGAGACTGGTAGAGCATTTGAAACTCACTACACAAATCCAACAACTTCGACAATGTTTCCGCAGAAAACTTCAAACAACGTTCTAAGTGAGAAACCGCGTTGCATCGATGCTGTTGTTCTCTCCAACTGCTCAAAATGTCTACTGCTACTGGTCCAAGCGTTTGCTGTCAAAAAGAAGCACTAATTAAGGAGATATTGAGGTACCCGGTTTGACCCACTTACCCGGTTTTATCCGACTCTCCTCTACACTTGCAGGTGCCTTAGCAAATACTTGTAAGTATTACGAGTGCTTTACAAGTATTTCGTGAGGCCCTCGTGAGTGTCTAGTATTTCGCTAGTGCGAGCGTTACAAAACTCGTGAATGCCTATAGCATTTCTACTATCGGGCAATTGAAGATAGAGGGAGCGGACATTCCTCCGTGGCCTAGTGTTGCCGCGAACCGAGCTAATCCGAGTTTTGAGCATGAGCTCGGCTTGGCTCTTGTTTTTGACCAATAGGCTCAGGTCGCAAATTGGATCGATAGATCCACTGCTTGGATTGAAGCTCGGATTGGCTCGAAGATCGTCGAGCTAGATCGAAGATCTCACGATCCTACTTCGTTCAAAACAAACGCGCGTGAAAATTTCTCGAATCCAGGGGCTCCTTGGAACAGAGCATACAGTACAGGCCATAAGTTCGAATTAATCTAAAGACATTCAACATTTTTACATCTTCGCTGTTCGAAATTGATTTAATTCATATAAACTACATAAATAATAATCAAAAAATGTCTAAACAATATAAAACACAATAAACTTATGTAAATGAAGTAAGTTGATTTCCTGAAACAAACAGATCAACTGGAAAAATTTTTTTTCCTTTGGGTGTATTCAAATTTTTGGCCTGTACTGTATTCCTGAAGTTCTTGAAATTTGAGTATAAAACAACGTTTCCTCAGAATTTTTATGACTCGGCAAATCAAATTTCATAAATGTTAGTCATAAAAACTCCATGAATGCATCTTCCAATGGATAAATAGATAAATATATCATTAAATCTATCTTCAGAGGATTGGCGATGAAGAAAAATCCACTTCATAAACATATTTTCTTAGTATCGACTCTGCTACTAATTAAGCATCAAACACAATATTGTCTCACTGAAAAAACAGGTTGTTTCAGCCAAACAAAATTTTGGTTGAAATGAACGCAAAGAAACTTTTTGGTTGGCTGGAATAAAATTTATTTGGGGTGAACAAAATTTGGTTCACAATAATTAAGGCTTTCATACAGACAAATAAATTTTGTTTATCCTAAATAAATTTTATTTCCATCAACCAAAACGTTTCTTTGCGTTCATTTCAACCAAAATTTTGTTTCGCCGAAACAAACGTCTTCTCAGTGCTCATAACTCGATTCTGGCAAATGAAATTTCATGAGATTTGATCAGAACATTGTCCAAGATTCAATGAGATTTTGCGACATTTGGCGAGAATCAATGGTTTTTATAACCAGGGTTCTTCGTCTGATAGGAAATTTTCTCAGTAACGATCTAGCTCGTCTCTCTCATAGTTCTGGCTTAGCTCGAAACTCGGATCGACTGAAATATTTTCAGCTTTGCTCGAAGATCGGATCGTTTGAAATTATTGAGATCGGCTCGAAGATCGGGGCAACACTACCGTGGTCTCTCCTTTGTCTTAACGAAGACTGTCCCTTATTTTTTCCGATTTCTCCGCCAATTCTTCACCTCCATCCTACCAACGTCGTGAATAGAGGATCGGTGGTTGTGCTGGATGGATACATTGTTAATGCAACGAGGGTAATTTTTTATATATAAGAGTTCATGAGAAAATGAAATTCAATTTGAACATCCGTGTGAAATTGAACATCTGATCTTTCTTGAAATCATTCAAATTGTATATGTTTTTTTTTTATCACAGTGGTATTTACAAATACGTCTCCCAAGTCGTACGTTTGTGATACGGATCTGGCTTCAGTGCGTGATAAGTATGTGGACTGTGATATGTTCTCTCACCAGAATAATGGATAACCGACATCATTGGTGGGACGTTTTAGCTGGTAATGTTTTTGGCTGTCTGTTTGCAATGTTCGTCGCCGTATGTTCATGTAAAAATTTTTACCTTCCGAACAACATGTCTTCGGAAACTTTCAATGCGACAACGGAAAACGTCCAACTAGAGTCAACAAATAAAGGACAAAGCGTAAAAGAATCGATCAGTCAAGCTCGTACTGAAATTTCTGAAGGTCAAGAGTTGAAAGACATATCTACGGATTGGAAAAAATGAAAGTACAATGTTAAATTATCAATTTATACATATGTAAATATCTGGGGATGAATCAATCATTGAGAAATCCGTGCATGAATTCATTGGAATGATGAGGTATGTATGGATAAGTAGAACACTGAACTTGTGAAGTTCAAACGAATCGATTCAGTACATTGAAATAATTCTGATTAAGTATTTATTAATATTTTTTAACCGAAAATTATTCATGATTAATCTTAGGTTTTTCATGTTCATTTGAAAAAGAATATAGAAAATAATTGTTTCATCAACGTAAGAGAGCAGGAACGAGAATCAATTTCAAGAATCATATCAAAGAATCCTGATGAAACGAAAGCGTGTCAGAAAATGTAATGAAAAAGTAATAATGTTTCAGATGAGTTTTCTATCACATCTTATATCCTTCATATTCACTCTTCAATTACGCTTCCAAGTATGGAACCTGATTCCTATGGAAGGAGGCGGTGTAAAGAGTGCTGATTTTTGCTCATCGATTATCGATGCGAATTCGTAATTAGAATTGGTTCTTTTTTGCTGTCGAAAGTGTTGAGTTTCTATAGATTTGTAGAAAATGTCAATAATAATTGGATATATTCTATATAAAATAGGACCAATTCCTTCAAGCATTGAAATCATCATCATTGATGTAGAAAGTGAATGAAATGTGAAGTTTCATAGTATCAATGTGACAATGAGGAACCCGAAAATTCAAAAGGAAGTACGCCAAACTCGTGATGACCATATGAAATTCGTAGTTTACAAGATACATACGAAACAGTGGTCAGCGATATTGGATGATATCAATATTTTTTATACAATATGTATAAAATTTTGATTGATATTTTATAAAGTTCAATATAAATTCGATAAATTTGCAATAAAAAATATTAAAATTCCCTAATACGCACTATTTCTTGTATATCATTATGTTGCATTTGATACCGGTTTGAACAGAGCATCGCTTACATACTCTTCGTGTGGCTGAATTTGTTATTGACCGAAAAACCTCAGAAAACTCTTGCAAAATAATGGGAAATCGTTTTCATGGCCACACAGAAGAGAGTATTCCTTTGAATGTAAGAAATTGTTATTTGAATAGGTCCAAATAAATATTTCTTCAACAGAAATGAATATTGTTTTGATACAAACAAATTTGGTATTTGAATGATGGACCAAATAATTAATTCTTTTACATGAACAAAATATTTATTTCTATCAAAGAAGTATCTATTTGGACCTATTCAAATAACAATTCCATAGATCCGAAAGAATACTTTTTTCTGTGCGCCCTGAGTGAAAAGCTGTTCAAAATTGCATAAAATTTATATATAATACAATATGTATAGTTTATATATGAATTTTATAAACTAAAAACTTACGTATCAAATGTGAAAAGCAATTAAAAATAATTTTTCAGTCACTAGGGGTGAATAGCACTAGGGATTTCACAATAATCAAGCATGTCTCAACTTTTTTTATTTTGTATCACGTTATCAATGAATCAAAATTTTTTTCAGTAACATTAGGTGAGTTTGTAAAATTTTAGCTTAAATAAGAATCATTGAAACATGATTTTATACATATACACAATTCCGATGATCTAAATGTATTGTGAACATAATATAATGTATCCAAATGAATCAGAACCTTATCTCTTCTATCGTAATTGCAATATTTGTTTTTTTTCTTTATATATAAATAACGTATGAGCAAGGCTATCCAATGAGCATACACGCACATATCTTGGATTTTTTAGTATGACCTATGTAACATAAGGATGTCAGTGGCGATGAGTGATATTGACACGATGTTACATTAATAACACTCATCGAATAGAGTATAGAATGGAGCGGTAAGGTTCCATAAGGTGAAGGAACGTTTCATGAAACTTTTTCAAATGTCCGTAGAGGTTTGTTTTCATGAAACACAGCATGAAACTTTTGATAAAACTCTTCAACTAATACTCATTGAATTACAAAGTTCCATGAGAAACGTTTTATGAATATATCACCAACTGGACAGATTCCTAACGGATTTGAATACACCGATTAAACACTGGGCGATAAAAGACCGCAGACAGTGTATTTGTGAATTTTGTACACCATAATGGCCACAAAAATTTCAAACCAAGGAATCACCCTGAATATTTCCAGCTGGACCACAGTTGTATCGAATCTTCATTGAATTCACACTTACTTCCAACTGAGAAGATACCAAGCGATATTGGTGGGAGAAATTCACAAATACACCATATTTTCATAGTTTATACTTCATTTATACTGAGAATCAATTTACACCAAAAAGCATGGTGTAACGTTCCCATTAGGGATTGAACAAACTCTCCATTTTCTCGAAGACTATGTGCGACACTGGTGTCTTCGTCGTCAAAATATCAATTTCGATTCGTCAGTAAAATCCCTGTGTCGTGTATATGATTGCAGAGTGTTGTGTTTGATGCAACTGATTAGATCCCCGGTGGAAAATTCCTCAAAATTGCCAGGGATTTATTCGAACCCACATAAGAATGAGTGGGAACCAATGGGTTCCCGCCGATTTTCAAGTGGGTTCCTATAAGACCCATCTGTTTTGATAAGGCTTCGTTTGAAAAGTAATGCACAACGTAATTTTTACATCCAAAGCTACAAAGTTGACGCTCAAAATGGAAGGACTTGGTAGTCATACTTTTACAAGTTAAAATCTGTCAATTTTGATTAGTAGGGGTAACTAGGAATACTTGCCCCACATGAAAACTTGACGCAGAAGGAATGTTTCCTTATAGAAAAAGAAAATTTGTAATACTGTGAACTGTGGAATTCTCCAAAATATAGTTGAAATAATCCTCAGGAAATCTTTTCTCGTCCTGGCAAAATTTCTTTGTTTTTCATTCTTCCCTCATTTTATTTTAAGAACATGAAAAAAGCAGCTCAAATGGATAAACAATAGAAGTATGATACTATCATATTCTTTCAAGGACATAATAGCGTCGTGGTACCAGTCACATTGTTGATTCCAAAGTATTCAAAGCATTTGATTAAAATCTCGCTTTTTAAAGCAACATTTTTAGTGTATATACACGGAGAGAAATTCGGAGATATTAAATCACCGAACTTCATGTAATTTCTTATCTCAAAATTAGATGATTTTGTATCCCGAAAGGCGTGAAAAAACATCACAACATCGGAGAGCATAAATCTCGAATCCCGTGATGTTATTTCACCGTGGAGTTGGAGATTTGCAATCAAGCAGTTAGGTGCTCGAAAAGAATACAGTTCGTGATAGAAAATCACCAATCGGTTGATTCTGTTTCACGTCAGTTGCGAGATGCAAAATCATGTGAAGTTCGTTGATTTATTATCTCCGAATTTCTCTCCGTATAGAATTGCTATACAGAGTGATATTATTCGACTTTATTCAAACACTTCCGAATAGTTTAGAATAAATGATTCAGTTCGTGGTGGTTCTAGGCGCTAGTATCCTTTCTATAGAAGCAAACCCTTATGAGTTAAGTTTCCTCTTTGATGAAGTGTTCCTAGTTATCCTTATATTTGACCTATATCAACGGAATCGAAATTGCAGATTATAAAATAGACTTACCCAGTTTTTCTCCTGGAATCTTCCAGTGAATGATAGAACAAGGATTTTTCATATATCCGAATCTTTTTGAACGAAATAATTATGTTTCGATAGTAAAAGCAATTCTTTCTCAAGAAATTCAAACTCATCATACACGCAGATTCCATATTTTTTAGGTATTGACATTCATCATGAACACTCAAGTATTTACCGGATCTACACGGAGAGAAATTTGTAGTTAAATTTACTATGTTATTATTGTTCCCGAGGAACAGACTGAATTCTGTCGGATTTTACTATGAAGGGCATATTTTTACTATGGTACAACAATAGAATGCTGATCATATTTACTATGTTTTATGGGGGAACCCGTCATAGTTCAGTCTGTTCCTCGGGAACAATAATAACATAGTAAATTTAACTACAAATTTCTCTCCGTGTACATGTTCTCATTGATATTTTCACGATTTTGTAAATTGTTCAGACCTAGTGGATAGTTCTAATTTTTGTATGCTCGTTGGATAAACATCATGACAACAAAATGACGTGAGAAATAAGCTCCAAGCAATAGATCGTATCGAACTTCCACGCACTTCGAGAACGTTTCAAATCCTAACGTGATTCGCTTTACAAATAATGATGCACCTAAAACTAACGATTGTACAATCGTTGAGAACCCATCTCAACGCTATCTCGCTATTCTCGGGATAGATCTTTTTGGAATACTTTATATCTCATTCCGAAATAATGTTTCGGAACTTGTGTTCTTTATGAAATTCAGATGCTGAAACTGTTTCTTGTTTCATTTAGCGAAAGGAAGTTCGTCCTTTGGTTTCCTATGTCTTTGGTATCACAGTCAACGAATGAAGAGAAATTATCATGCTCCAGCTCTATACGCAGGATTTACATTCTTCAAAAACGTGCAAATCTCCTTGAACGTTGGTCTTGCTGATTCATCTCTTCTCCAACATGAACACATCATTGCATAGATTTCTTCGGGACACATTGTCGGTTTGGGAAGATAAACCTAAAAATTATAAAAATTTAATTGCAGTACATTGGGGAATTTGTTCCGTACTCGTTTGATTTAAAATTAATCTGTGTATGGACAAAAAGAAATAGTTGTAGCAACTGTTGACTTGGTCGATTTTTGGTCAAGTACGAAAGTAATTGTGGTACCCTATCACTACTATTTAGTAAGTGGCCTTAGTTAGCACGATAGTTCCACTAACTAACGTAGTACTTGTCCTAACTATTAAATAGTTACTGCAACCGTTCCCTTCTTTCTTGGAAAATTTACATTTGACGAAAAGTTGATATCCAGACTAGAAACCATCCGCGTAATTTCATCAACAGGCTTTCATCAGGTCATATTGAGACCTAGGAAATGCCATGAATCATTTCTAGTCGGGGCATTTCCAACATTTGAAGGTATTTGATTCCATTTGAGTTTGAATGTATTTAAATTTACAATTAGGGTTTAATTAAACATTCGCCGAATGACTAAAGTAGAATTAAGTTTACCTGCAATTCTGCTCCATAATACATATGCTCAGCATTCTGGATAACTTGGTCATTAGTAAGATGTTGGAAAGGTTTTTCTCTAGCTAAACTCATCACCTCCCAAAGAGTTACTGCAAAAGACCACACGCTACTCGAACAAGTGTACCTATCCTGAAAGGGATAACAATTTTGTTCAGAATACATTCTATTGTTCCCTTTGAGACAAAAAATTTTCCAAATTGACACATTTCACTTCATTTATACTGAAGTGACTGCTTTGCTTAAAATGCTTGTTAGAATCCGTTACAAAATTGCTGCCTGATTTTTGCCAGTGTTTTAATGTGAAATGCGGTCCCAAATTGATAGGTTTTATCTGCCATCTGTTTCATTACAATTTTGGAAACTCCGTTAGAAACTGACAAGAATTTTTTCTTCGAGTAGACAGAAAATATTTTTTAATCGGCTCCAATAGCATCTAAGAGGACGGCTGAAACCACTTGAACGCGGGGAGAAGAACCGTCTGATTTTGACTGCATTTCCCATGGCAAAAACCAGTTACAGTTAGGTATAAATTTTCCAACAGCTACATATAATCCAAAATTGAAGAAAAAAACAAGTTCGCAAGATTTAGAATTTCGCTTTTTGAAATGTCAATACACGGGGAGGAAAAATTTGCTGACGCAGCAAATCGAGGTATTATATATAGGATAGCAAAATTTTTTGCTGACCTAGCTAAAAATTTTCTATAACAGCAATCGTGTTAGCTACGACAGCAATTTTTTAGCTGTGGCAGCAAAAAATGTTTGCTCCGCCAGCAAATTTTCAGTATTATACAGGGTGATTCAAAATTCGCGCACTCTTTTTTGGGAGTAGATTCCTGATGAAATTCTAAAACGATTTGTCCTTTTGCACAATGCTCTTCGACGCATAATTTCCAAGATATAATTAATTAAAGTTGACTAATTATGGGGTGGATCCATCGGTCATTCAGGAGCGTCATAACAGAACAAGAGAGGAAGGTGCTTGCAGAGGGCGCTCATACGATCAGCTGATCGGTATAATCGATACGATTTACAAACATACAAATTGGTAAATTTTCTATGTAGAACGATTGAATTCGTCGACACTGTGGAAAAATTGATTATTGTCATGAATTCTTATCACGATATGCTGTAGGTGAAAGTTGTAATTTCAGTAATGATTTTTATTACGCAGACAAATGTCCAATAGTGTTATTTCGTAGGGATAGGGATTCAAGTGGGAGAAAAACGTATAACTACTCGCTTTCAATCAGAATTTTCATGTAAAAAAGAAAACATGAGAATTTTCATTCATCCGATACCCAATTTGAACGGTTTGATTAGTAAGTTTAACACAAGAGATTGGATTCCGAATCCTGTATTCTGATTGGTCGAGAATCAATGTATGTCAGATCAATCCTCGGGCGTTTCAAATGATTCTTCTGAAGAATGTGTTTTCGACTTATCCCAACCACAACATTGAACAATGATGAATGTATTCGAATTCACCCTTTTTACATCATTCGATGATTATAAAGGGTTTATCGAACGTTAATTACGTACAAGTTGAAGTAAGTTATCAACGTTCGATAAACCCTTTATAATCATCGAATGATGTAAAAAGGGTGAATTCGAATAAATTCATCATTGTTCAATGTTGTGGTTGGGATAAGTCGAAAACACATTCTTCAGAAGAATCATTTGAAACGCCCGAGGATTGATCTAACATACATTGATTCTCGATCAATCAGAATACAGGATTCGGAATCCAATCTCTTGTGTTAAACTTACTAATCAAAACCGTTCAAATTGGGTATCGGATGAATGAAAATTCTCATGTTTTCTTTTTCACATGAAAATTCTGATTGAAAACGAGTAGTTATACTTTTTTCTCCCACTTGAATCCCTATCCCTACGAAATAACACTATTTGACATTTGTCTGCGTAATAAAAATCATTACTGAAATTACAACTTTCACCTACAGCATATCGTGATAAGAATTCATGACAATAATCAATTTTTCCACAGTGTCGACGAATTCAATCGTTCTACATAGAAAATTTACCAATTTGTATGTTTGTAAATCGTATCGATTATACCGATCAGCTGATCGTATGAGCGCCCTCTGCAAGCACCTTCCTCTCTTGTTCTGTTATGACGCTCCTGAATGACCGATGGATCCACCTCATAATTAGTCAACTTTAATTAATTATATCTCGGAAATTATGCGTCGGAGAGCATTGTGCAAAAGGACAAATCGTTTTAGAATTTCATCAGGAATCTACTCCCAAAAAAGAGTGCGCGAATTTTGAATCACCCTGTATACAGAATAGCAAACAAATTTTGCTGGGATAGCAAACATTTTTTGCTGCCACAGCTAAAAATTCGCTGTCGCAGCTAACAAGATTGCTGGAACAGCAAATAGTTTGCTGTCACAGCAAAAAATTTGCTGCTCTGGCAAAAGGAACCCAGCAAAAGTAGATTTCGCTGCCACAGCGAATTCCTTTTTCTCCGTGTAGGAACATGAAACGATTTCAAATAATTCCATGGGCTAATGAGTTGATTGCACGGAGAGAAAAAATTTGCTGACGCAGCAAATCGAGGTATTATATATAGAATAGCAAAATTTTTTGCTGACCTAGCTAAAAATTTGCTATAACAGCAATCTTGTTAGCTACGACAGCAATTTTTTAGCTGTGACAGCAAAAAATGTCTGCTCCGCCAGCAAATTTTCAGTATTATATATAAGTAGCAAACAAATTTTGCTGGCATAGCAAACATTTTTTGCTGCCACAGCTAAAAATTCGCTGTCGCAGCTAACAAGATCACTGGAACAGCAAATAGTTTGCTGTCACAGCAACAAATTTGCTGCTCTGGCAAAAGGAACCCAGCAAAAGTAGATTTCGCTGTCACAGCGAATTCCTTTTTCTTCGTGTGGCTGTTATTCTACCGTGAAATTCTTTCATTCTTCTGAGTTTAGGACAAAAATAATTCAATTGAAGTATTTGACAATCAAATGATGAGATGGGAGAGAAAAAAACTTTTGATGATGTCATGAGGATGCTAAAGAACGCATAAATGAATGGAAAGACTGAACAGAGACAAAACTGTATGAAATTTCAATTTCAGTAAATTATGCAAACCATTGAGTGGGACGGGATTTCAAAGTTATCCGAAGATTAAACGGAAAGAAAAGAAGTCATGAAAATAAAAAGATTCAGTTGTAGGTGAATGAGATGAGATAGAAGATATCGAGAAAAGGATACCGGGATTGAGGAGGTAGCGGGAAAAATCTTGGAATTATTTAATGGGAAAATGCTTTGAAAGAGAAAAAACAGAGGTTTGCGAAGATCAGAGAGATATTGGATGTGGAGTGAGAATCGCGCGGATATAAGGAATGTATACAGGTGCAGGTGAGGTACTCAAATCAAACAAAGGAGAAAAGAGATTATTGGGATGAAGCGAAATGGGTTGTATGGGATAGAAAACAGAAGAATGCTCGGAGAGTGGTGAAATAAAAAACAAGGGAGTACCAGAGAGAAAAAGAGTCACTGTACGTCGATTATATGTGATGTAAAGAGAAGCTTGTTTACTTTCAGAATTTAGATTGTGCGGATGATCCGTTCTTCTTTACATTTCTTTGGAAGCGATGAAAGTAGCACATGCGCTATATGGGATATTTGCTGATAAAATACGCATGTATCAAGTATAATTTCTGATAGCACAGGGATAAGGAATGCATTAAAGATTTATGTATTTTATTCATGCGCATAGAACATTCTGAACGGTTCGGTTGACAACACATCATTAGTGGAATATCGCATGAAGGATGGAACGATCTTAATTCAAGAATGCCAATGATTTGGCGTATAGTGTTTCATTGTAAAAATGCAGGTGGGAATCCAAGTACCAATTCTAAATCCCCATGAGAAGTCTGGAAATCCAGCTGGAACCGCTAGGAATTCATGAAAACATTTTCTCATTTGAGAAATCAGGTAGGAATTTATATAAAGAATGTTGGGATTGGAGCAAATTCATGGGAATCTGTCTGGATTTTTTCAACAAAGTAATGAAAAAGATATAAAAGAAACTACAGAATTGTGTGCACTTTATGACATGAGAAGAACAATGAAATCAAGAATATGAAATAAACTTACCAATAAAATACTCTCCCATGGTAGCCACCTGATTGGCGCAGGAGGTCTTCCTGCTCCTATGTCGCTGTAGTCTTTTTTGTAAAGATCACTGCACATAGCTATGTCGGTCACCTTTACGGTGTAAGAACGACCTACAAGACAATTCCTGGCTGCTAAATCCTTGTGCACTAGATTTTTGGATTCTAGAAATCTCATGCCTGAAGCTATTTGCGTCCCCATATACAGTAAACAGCTTTGGCTGGAGATTAGAAAACGATTTCAGTTTCAAATGCAGCAGACATTTTAATTAGAATTCATGATATAAAATGCCATATTTTCACCTTAAAGCTTTCAGATTACAACTCGGCCTTAGCGTTCCCGTAAGCGGCACACTGTATTGAAGATAATGAGCTAGATCGCCCAGTTCCGTATACTCGATGATCGTCCAAGGCATTGGCTCTGCAGTGCAGATGCCCAGAATCCTAGTGACATTAGGATCCGATAAGCAGGAAAGAAATTTAATTTCCCTCATTTGATCTGCTACATTATTGGCACGAACATCATTTACACACGATGGTACTCGAGCAACAACTAATCTTGGAGCATCGGACACGACTTCATCTAATCCCAATGTTTCACAAACTATTGCCTGAAAATTTGTAAGTTGTGCACAGATTAATGTCATCATGTTGAAGAAGAACAAGCAAGTTGAATTATTCTCATTGCTGTATGGCAAATTTTTTTTATTGGTACCTCCCCGATACTTCCGGAGCCAAGCTTTTCTGTAGTTCTCAGGCACTGACGTGGTATATTTGTTGGTTCTATTTCTTTGCATTTATATGACTTGTTCATGCTGGGTGCAATGTTCCAATTTACAGCTGGTGCAGGTATCTGCAATTATAATATAGTGAAATTTTTATTGAAATTTGAGAGAGTCTATATTTTATCTCTATTCGCATTAAAATTTATCATAATTAGACATTTTTGGAAACGAAAGTATGTCTGTTCATTTGTCCCAGCAAAGACAATGTCTCGAACCTGTGGGAAAATGTTACAGGAGATATATTTGAGAGATACACTGAGAGAACGGTACCTAATTGGGACAACTAAATGTTAGTTGCCGCAGCTAGATTTTTATTCACGCTAGCTGGACTCCAGTTGGAGTGAATAAAAGTCTAGTTGTCTCAAATATGAATAAAATGGTTTATTCAATGGGAATAAAAAATTTAGTTGGCGCAACTAAATTTTTATTCACAGTGACTAAATTTCCTAGCTGTCGAGTATTTGAATAGATCCTTTCTCTTAGTATATTATTAGAGATCTTTTAGAGTATTGTCCAATAGATATCTAACAATCTAGGTTGAAACCCAATGAATTGACGTTAATTCCACAATTTGAACCCATTTATTTGATCCTCTTCATGGGACTGAACTGTGTTTCTGCTTCGGAATCAAAAATAACCCGTGTCCAGTGAGAATGTTAAAGAAAATGTGTTTAATGGGGCATGATTTGGACAAGATTAGGTGCACTTGTTTCAAATTTCGAATCGCTCCCGTAGAGAGTTGTGCATGACTTGTTCTGAACAGTCTTACAAGGTTCATGATATTCAGGACATTTTTCACCCATTTTAGATAGAATTCGGATGTCCACACGGAAAAAAAAGATATTATATGAATTACCAATGCCGGTTTATAAACTTCCAATTAAATTTTCTGATTCCTTTGATTAGAAAAAAAATAAAGTCTATAAGTGTTCTTGTATATTTGATAGGTTTGTAGAGTTGCGGGAACAGTCGATGTTCAGTAAATATTGTTTCGTCACGGATAACTTTGAAGTCAGTAGATTTAATAAAACAAGCAGTTCTGAATTCTATAGTATTTCTTACTACTCAGCTCATGTAGAGTGAATACATGTTCAATGTAAGTTTCACTTGAATATCGAATCATTTCAAAAAATATAATTAGTTGTATATTTATATTCTACATTGTAGTAAAGAGTACTTCATATTCATGTAAACACCACCGATTATTTGTTTCATATCCACGAATTGAAATAGAACATTACGTTCATTTCCCGATTAACTGAATCTTGAAAATTGTTGATGGCGTGAAGATCATGAACTGGATCGGTAGTTAATTATCAGTTGAATTCCCATTGAAAATACAAGAGCACTTGGATATTTGATTCATCACTAAAATGGAATAGTGAAAATAGTGATAGGAAGTTTAGAATATATGAGAACCAAAATATTAAAAACCACTCACTTATGAAAAAAATGAAAATCTCTAATACTAAAATCAACAGCACATTCAATGCATTACATGCCAATATAACCTATGAATATGAAGCATATTTATCCGCAACGTTCGTCCCTGAATTCTGATGACGTCATGTTGATCATTAAGATTCAATTCTATGATCTCTCGCTACTATATCATAGTGTAGCTCAAGTCGGTGCAGGTTAGGCTGTAGTCGCGTAGGTAGGTAGGTAGATAGGTAGGTTCGAATCCCCTTTCTTCGTCGAAAAATTGATTCCCCAACTCAATAAGAACATTGATCAGCATCATCAACAGTGGTCTTGGGAAGAAACTGAGAAAATTATTTTTGATTCTCTAATATTACAAATTTTTTTTATTCAATATATTTTTTCATATATTTTTTATTAAATACTTCGGATAAATCTAACTATTGATTTTGGTAAAACTGATGTATGATGATAATATTCTTCATGATTTCATTAAATATTGTATACAAGATGTATTGGTGAATTCTACTAGATAATTTTATACATCTTATCTTGAGCAAAGGGTCATGAAAACAATAAACAGAAACCCTATTCACAAATATATGTGGTAACTCTTAAACAAATGGCCAACTCAGCTGAATTGGTAAGAGTTACTATTGAGTTTGATAATCCCGTATTTTATGAATGTCTTTAGTAGAATGAATTACAGTTCTAGTAAAATTAACTACTTTTTTTTCCGTGCAACATTGATCTGATGACTCATCAGGGAGTAAATCGATCCAATA
The DNA here is from genome assembly GCA_018340375.1 of Gonatopus flavifemur. Lineage (NCBI taxonomy): Eukaryota > Metazoa > Arthropoda > Insecta > Hymenoptera > Dryinidae > Gonatopus > Gonatopus flavifemur. The sequence continues at coordinate 40,471,156 of JAFFJZ010000003.1, read as the reverse complement.
AAATTTTTCAACCAAAGAGATTTTGAGTAAACGTTGTGTGCAACATCTTCCAAGAAGTTCTGGATTTTGTGTTTGTTGGGTACATTCATACATTTTCAAACTGTAAATCTTGTTCTGTGCCAGTGTGTCGTTTCAATACACGAAATCGCCAGTCATTTTCTGAATATTTGATCGTGAGTTCCATCCATAAAGCGGATAATTGTATGTGTGAATGTGCGAATAAAACGAATGAAGCTTTCAATTCAAATATTTAATACGATTATGCGCTTTATTGCTGCATTTTTCGAAATTGATCGATCCTGTGTATTAAAATGAAATATTCGGATCTGCAATGTACGATGAGAGAGTTTGAAATCATCGCACAGATTGAAGATAAATAAATAAAAATGTAATAAAATATATTAATTCCTCTGAAAAATTCAATTGTTCAGGATTACGGAGAATCAACGAGGTGGATGATAAAAATTATATTACGCTAGAAAAAAATTGTGTAATATTCATTGGGTTTCGAAAATTCATTTTTCCTTTTTTATGTCGATTTCAGGCATTCTTCAAAGTTACGTTTGAAGCATCAAACTGCATGGATGTTGATTTTCAACAATAGAGATAGCTCTAAAGTTTGAGAATACGGCATGACAAAGAGAAGAATTTTTTGTACAGAGAATGAAAGTGATGAGAGAGTTGGAATGAATAATTTAGTTCCATTAGTAGAGTATTATTTACTGCAATAAAAGTTTTTGTCATTGCATATGTAGTACACGAAATTGTTGGTGTTATAACTAAAAGGGCTCGCAGTTATGATACAAGAAACTATTCAAAATAATGTTAGGAAGAAATATAGTAGGAGGAAGTCATAAAGGGAGACCAAGCTTACGATATGCAAACTAGATTCCATAAGATAAGGGGAGTATACTTCGAAATGAAACGATTAGCTGATAGAAGATGGGATTGGAAAGTTTGGAACCATAGTCGGGAGGTTAATTCCCCTATATTAACGATGATTCTATCGTTTACTTGAATTTCATCGAACATTCACCGCGTAATTTCTCTTTGATGGATACAAAATTTTCTAAAAATTCCATCAATTACATATTCACGTCCGAAAATTTTTGCTGCCGAGTTCTTTCAATGACCGCATTATATTTCAATCGAACTGTATATGAGTCAAGGAGATCCGTGCTAATTCGAGACCATTTTGCATATTACATTCGTACGAGTTTGTAGGTCAACGTACATTGTACTCGACATTGATTACATTCAATTTTCTGGGATTGATTTCTCAGTGTTGGATGGCGTTGTTGTTTTTCCCAAAAGAATTTCGTTTATTCTTGTTTTATTTTTTGTGGAGCTTTTTTTCATGGATTCGTGAATTTAATCTCACCCAGCAACCGAGTGTCACGCTCTGGAAGTCCTATTTCATCATTGCTAGAATGATATCCATTATTCTGTTTTCCATCTGTCTTCCAACGTAACCGTCTATTTGCCCATAAGTCACACATTATTTCAAGAATACCTTGTTCCATCAACTCCAAACTTGACATGAATATGTAGATGCAGCGGACAGAGAATGGAATGCTTTCAGTAAAAATCATTACACTGGTTGTCGCTAGCCATTTGCGAGAAATGATATTTTTCTTCTTTTATTTCAAGGTTTGTTCTTTCCCGAATATATTTGAAATAACAAAGGTATCGTTGTTCCATCGATATCGATGAAATATCTCCTCGCATGAGAGATTTGTTTTTGTTGAGAGTAAAATTTGGCGAGAAAGAATTATATTTCTATGTGTAATTTACATTGAATGTGAATAAAAGTGAGAAATACTGTGGTGTAAATATTCTGATAGGGCAGATGATTGGGGATAAACAATCTGGAATCGGATTTAACTGACTATCAAAATTTTTGTGGAGATAAATGATTTTAATGAAAGAATCATAGTTATTCACAGTTTTCGTACTTTACAATGCATTGTATGGCTTTTACCAGTGCAATTAGTTGGTCGGTGTTCATATACATACCTTGTGTTTCTCTTTCGGCGCTGTGTGCCAACGTTTCATGTGCGCTTGATCGACATTTCTTTGGTGATTGGGCGTAGTTGGTATATTGAGTTTAGTAGTTTGACTGGTGTAACTTTGAAGAGTTCTATAGTGCTGCGAATGACGAGCGGGAGAATTAGTTGGTGACGAAGAACCACTCACAGGCCCAATAGCTGAATCTGATCGCACGTCTAATCGTATATTTTCTTGAGAATAATTGATTTGTTTGAAATCTTCAGGTGGCTCTATAAAATAAATAATTATATCGTGGAAATGTTGATCCTTTAGTGCAAAAACTTTAGTAATTCCCATTTCGTTTCAATTTTGTTGGGAACCCACAGCAAAATGTAACAATCCCTTTAACATTGACGACGGGCAATAGATTGGGCGAGGCATGATAGTCAAGCGAAGGGAATTCAAAAAAATTAAGTGTGTTAGGACAGTATTGAGTTGAACCAATATTAGTTTCGTGGACAAAACTTCGTATCGGCCAACCATTACAGAGTCAATTAAGCTTGTGTCAGCATTGGCAACTTTTCAACACCGTTGACATAAGCCTTACGATTGAGACTCGTTAATTGCAGAAACAAATGTTATCATTTTAGGCTCTACTAAAGCTTTCTCCCAGTACTTCACCAGTTTTCTTCTGGGTTGGATCAGCCTCCTAGCTACAAATGTGACTCTTTGGCATTTCAGGTCCTACCTTGGGCCAAGTTATGGCTTTTAATGGTCCAATTCAGAGAAAGGGCAATTTCTAGCTGGGTTTGCACCATTGGTAAATATCTAACTTTTGTTTACATGGTCTAATATTTCCCTTCCATTCATGCCCATATTCATTTCCAATTTCCTTCATTCTCACATAATCATACAATTTCATTGATAGGTTACAGAATAAAGAACTTCGGAAAATATGTCATCCAACCTCACTTGACTTACTTCTTATTTATTTTTCCTTGCAACTATCTCGAAGCTTTTTTTTTAAATTCACGTTACATGTAAAATTGTCTTGATAAAAATTTTTTTCACGTCTTTCTTTTTAGAAATGAATCATGTCAGAGTTATTTCAATTGAAAGAAACAGAATAAGGTTCAAGAATCTTCCATATGCTTTGGTACTTCTCATTACAATATATCGAACCATGCATCCGGATAAAATTTTTTTGCTTCTGCCAACGATCATAACAGAATACATTTTGGTGAAAGACTGATCCCCAAGTTATGTAAAGCCCATGTACATATGTTGATGGATACTTCACAAAATGCTGTATCGATAATATTGATACTCGATGAATTGATATCATCAATCCATGAGTGGGTGAAAATTTGTGCAAGCCTGTGGCAAATTATCGACAATCTTGGGCACAGAATGCACTGGATAAAATAGATAGTCTCAATCTTGACTTCAACAGTCAATGCGAGTCCAAGCTTGGTCCATTCTGTTACCAATGTTAATTGCATGTCGGTAGGAAAGATTGATCGGCAATTACATAAAAATACTTTGGCATTGAGGGCGCATATTCTGGCACAGAAAATAAAATTCATATAAGCCCATTTTTAGAGACGAGTTTCACATAAATTTATAAACAAATCTAATATTTTTCCTGCTTGGAGAATTTATTCATACAATGCAATGTGGTTTGCATGGAAATAGTTATTAAAATCTGAGAAAAGGTTTGTTGAACAGAGAGATGTACACGAATTAAAAAATACATGGTATTTCTATGTTTAAATTTCATTCCTCACTGAAGTTGAAATCAAGAATTGACTTTGAAGTCATTTCCACTTGATGTTTCACAATAATGAGAGTTCCCAACTTTTTTACTTGAGGAACAGTCGGATTGTTGCCCAGTGTGGTATAAGTGAAAATACACGTTTTACTTGGAACTTACCGGAATTTGCTACCATCGCGTACGTAGGTTTATACTGAGTATTAACAAGCGGCGAATTGAATTGTTCCATTGTCAATGACTCGTGCATACTAACGTCTTCGGGTATATCTGGAGACACACGATTCGTAGTATCACTCAACATTCCTCCAGGAGTCAAATTGAATAGAAGATCCTGGAATTGAAACGGTTTTCAGATGTAAATGACTCACTTGTCTTATTCTCATATATTTATAAAATGTGAAACGTATGATATATCTCATGAATTCCGTTAGAATGTCGAGAAACTGCTCGGATTTATGAGAAATAAAAATATTTGTCAGCACTCAGCGATGGATAGCCGTGAATTTGATCCTCAGAAAACATATTTGCTAACTTTTGCAAATAGTTGTAGATTCAGTAGACAGTAAGCATTGAAAAATAGAATATGAAAACATCCAGTCAGTACAAACTCACTTTCATATTGATTGCAAATCCAAATGGATTTTTTAAAACAGTTGGTGAACTTTGTAATTTCTGCCGACGACTGAGGAGTAGAATGATTACGAAGACTAGAAGCAGGAGAAGGATGATGGCTGTCAAAACGCCTATTAAAACCTCGAGATACTCTTGATCGTCCCCCGGGGCTGTGACTGTAACAATGAAAATTCAATTCTATGAATGGTGTTGTTCTCAAAATTGTGAGCTACTGGGGAAGCATGTGTTATAAAGAATCACTGAGATTATCTCCTCATGTGAAATCTTCTATGGACGGATTGCATTATGTGTCACGAATTAAATACGAATTTTATAAATTTTCAGACGAAAAAGACGATCTTTCAGAATTTGTATAGAATTTTCGTGAGGAATACATAGAAAATCGAGATAGATTGTATACAAAGTCAATACACATCTGATGAAATTTATTCGAGAAGGCGCATCGAATATATGTATTCATTCAAATTCTTCACTATCATTTCCTTTCTACTGTGAAATGATTTGCATCTTTTTCATGAATATTTTTCCTCCTGCAGAAATGCTCTCCAAATCGCAATAATTTTTGCCTAGTTTGAAAAATCTACTCTTCTTGCGTACAGCGAGAGAGAATTCGAAGATTTTATCGAAAATTCAAATAGAAAGACGGTGAAGTATCGGAGTATCATACTAGATTGGTTGGAAGTTGTTTGTAACATCACATTTTCTTTTGTTTGGATAAAATTTTCATGTTAAATTATGATATGATGCGGGAAAAGTGTGCTCTATACAATTTAATGATTCGGAAAGTTTAGAGAAGCACTTGTCTGGTACAAGTATAGGAAAGTTCAAGCATTAAAGTTGGATGTTTTATCGCGATAACGCGCCAATCTTTTTGAAAACATTTTATTCCCGCGTGCGAAAAAGAGCGAGTCAGAGAGAGAATATCGAGATACTTGAAGGCGACGCTGGAGAAAAAAATAATAATGAACTATCGAACACGTAATTTTATCAACTTTTTTTCCCTTGCAACTATGAAAATATGGTGATATCGAGAAAAAAAGTCAAGAGTTTTTCTTGTGTGGATCTCAAAAGGATTATTAAAATGTTGCGTTGAGAGAAATGAAGATACCAAACTCGATACCGTGATACATTTTCTTGTTCAATATTATGTAATCTCCCACGATCACAACCACTCCATTCAGCGGTTTCATTGGAATCTTATAGTCTGGAAACATTTGTTTTCAAACAAAATATTTTCTTGCCGATTATATGAATTCCATCCCTATACCGAGTCAATGGAATATTTTGACCTCATACATCCCTATTCATATTCATCTCCTGTGGGAATACAAAAGCGCTTCACGAATTTAATTGAATCAGAGACTCGTTAGGCTTATGATCAAACGTAATTGGGTAATCAAATTGACCGAAGATTAAATTTCAGATTCATCCTTTGTTTATTCGCTTAACCGTTGATCATTTATTTGATCAATTTCCAGCAGACGATTCATTGTCATTTGAACGATCGAACGAGAAGTAAATCTGAGATTAACCCTCTAATGCATTTGATCAAGCAATTATGTGTGTTCGGTCGATTCGATGATTCGTCTATTAACGAGCAATACTTTTGAACACGTATTTTTAGCTTTCTCATCGATTGAAATCGGTTATTATGTATGGTAGATGGAGAATACGTTCGGTTAGTTGGTTTGATTTCACATATTCTTGGAATTCAGAGATGACGAATACATTCATCGCCACGTGCTTATTTCTGTATTTGATAATTGAGCGATTGGGAAGATCAAAGCAATACGTCAATGAGGATTCCGGGAATTGACGAGTTGTTGTATTGTCATATGAACAAATTTGGATATATTTACCTCATACAGAATATTTCTGTAAAGTGCAGCGTTGCAAATATCTATGCGATTCGGGCGAAAAAGCTTGGCGTCCGCACTGTAAGAAGAAAGTCTTAAATTCAGCTCATTTCATGGCTGAATCTATGATGCAAACAAATTAAGCCGAAAAAACAATCGCCGACACAATGGAAACAGCATTGTCTGAAATTAAGATGCAAACAGATTAAGACTTTCTTTTTACAGTGCGGATTATACAGGGTGTCCCATTTTAATCTTTAAATGCAAATATCTCAAAAACATGCATCTTAAACTAAAAGGACTTCATACCACAGTTGTTATACAAAGAGGGGGCCACAAAACTACGATATCAGTTTCATTATAGATGGCGTTATGATCGATTAAAATGGGGTCACCATCATTTTTTTAAACGGGAACCCCCACTTTTTATTGCATATCTTGATTCTACGCAAAAAACTGAGTAACTTTTGCTTGAAAAGTTTTTCTAAATTTTTGAAGATGGCGCCACAATCGATGAAAAATCAAGTCTATGAAACAATATGCGGATATTTTGTGGAATGCATCCAAGAGCCGAAATATCTCATTCAAATGTTGTTGCTAAGAGAGGGGACGATACAATGGCGATATGAGTTCCATAGTAGATGGCGCTGTGGTCGGTAAAACTGAGGTGAACTTCAATTTTTTAAATGAGAACTTCTACTTCTTATCGCATATCATGATTTTACGCGAAAGAATGAGGAAGTTTTGTTTGAACCATTTTTCCTAAATTCTGGAAGTTCAAACAGTGGAAAATGAGGTTGATGAAATAGTTCTACTGCATTAGAAGAGTTACATTGAATTAAAGTCATTTACAATGTTTTAGAGATGACGTTTGTTGTGTTTTATGTTCGATTTCTTCTCTGAAATTATTATTGTTTTGATTTGTTTGTTGAGCGTTGCTTCACACATAATGCAGTGGAACTTTTTCATCAACCTAATTTTCCACCGTTTTCATCTTCAAGGATTTAGGAAAAATGTTTCAAACAAAAATTCCTCATTTTTTCGCGTAGAATCATGATACGCGATAAAAAGTAGGAGTTTTCATTTGAAAAATTGAAGTTGACCTCATTTTTACCGACCACAGCGCCATCTACTATGGAACTGATATCGCCATTGTGTCGTCCCCTCTCTTAACAACAACATTCGAATGAGATATTTTGGTTCTTGGATGCATTCCTCAAGATATCCGCACATTGTTTCATAGACTTTATTTTTCATCGATTGTGGCGCCATCTTCGAAAATTTAGAAAAACGTTTCAAGCAAAAGTTACTCAGTTTTTTGCGTAGAATCAAGATATGCAATGAAAGGGGGGTTCCCGTTAAGAAAAATGATGTTCACCTCATTTTAATCGATCATAACGCCATCTATGATGAAACTGATATCGTAGTTTTGTGGCCCCCTCTTTGTATAACAACTTTGGTATGAAGTACTTTTGGTTGACGATGCATGTTTTCGAGATATTTGCATTTAAAGATTACAATGGGACACTCTGTATATACCCGTGTCAAAAAATTTGGACGGTTTTTGGCCTCATGTATGTCCTGCACTGAAAAACAATGTAGTGGAGCCAATCTCGCGGCGATTTTAAATACGGCGAATCTCGCCGAGAAGTTGAGTCAACTGAATATCGATTGAAGTAATTTTGCTTATTCAGCCCATTCAATTGATATTGAGTTGGCTTAACTTCGTGGTGAGATCCGCCGTATTTAAACTCGCCGCGAGGTTGGTTCCACTACATTTTTTTTCAGTGTGGTTGTTGAATAATGCGGACAAAAACAGTACTTTTTCATGATTTTAGTCTGAATTTCTCCTCATTCACTTTCATTCGTTGGAGGGAAAATTCAGACTGAAATCATGGAAAAGTACTGTTTTTGTCGGCATTATTCAAAAATCAGGACAAAATCAGTCTAGAAACGAAATATGAGGACAAAAACCGTTCAAATTTTTCGACTCTGGATCACGGAATGTCTGAATTAATGTAGGCGGAATCAACGATTCAAAAAATTCAGAACTATTTACAATTAGTTTCACTTGGATTTGATAAATCTTACACTAAAAAAAAAATGTTGTCAAATGTCAATAACATTTTGTTAGTTCGGGGTCCTAAGCCGAAAGGCCGAATGTCAGCAAAATTTTTCTTCGTTTTTTACATATTCATATTCGAATATGTTTTTTAGGTAGCTGGGAATTAGCAGTGATGGAGCTACTTTGTGTATTTGATATTTGGATCGTCAAAAATATTACTGTAACAGCTAAATTTTAGTTACTACAGTCATAAATGTTACACGGAAAAAATAATTTAGCTGCAGCAGCTAAGTAGCTAGCACGGACACGGACACCCATTAAATTAGCTCCTGCAGCTAAATTTTAGCTGTTACAGCAAAAAAATTTGCATTTGTAGTCAATTTATTTACGGTAACAGCTAAAATTTAGCTGCAGGAGCTAATTTAATGGCTGTCCGTGTCCGTGCTAGCTACTTAGCTGCTGCAGCTAAATTATTTTTCCCGTGTACTATCGCACCTAAAAAATAGGTACCGCAGCTAATTTTTAGCTCTATAAATATAAAAAGAATAATTATTTTCATGCTCTTTTTTTATTTGAAGCTTTGCTTAATTATTTCAAAAACTTTCTAAATCCGTTCTATGTACTTTTCCCACACCATCTCTTTCAGAAATCTTCGCCATGAAATTAGGATATCTTCCGCAAGATACTTGAAAGATGCAGCGGTTGCATATCTTTACGAAGGTTTCTTCAAGATGTATCGTAAAGACATCTTTGAGATAACTTTGAGAACTGAAATTAGGGGTGGTATGCAGAGTTAGGTCTCAGACTAGGACCGGTCCTACTCAATTTATGAGCTGGGATTAGGTCCAGTCTCAGACCTGACTGTGCATACCGCCCTAGACTGCCGAATTTGAGATGTATACAAGATCTCTTGGAAACATCTTAATTAAGATATCTTTGGGATACATCTCAAAAATCTCTTTCAGATACCTTAAAGTTATGAAGTCAAGATATTTTCCATTAGAAAATTTTTGAAGAAATTCTTTTATGAAATACGGGTTTTGCACGGCATTGATTGGAAAATTGGATTTATTCCTCGGAAATTCCAGACCTTTTCATGAGATACATTTTGAGGAGTTTTACGCAAACGAAAAATTTCACCAGTTGTATAAACTTATGGTCATAAGTAATAATAAGCTACTATATTATCACATGGCGCCTTAGCTCAATCTGTTGAGACCAGGGTCTTAGGTAGGTGATAGATTAAGTAGGAAGGTCTGAATCCCTTCCAAGGAATAAAAATTTCTCAGATGGGAAAAGCATCCCTCAAACACTGACCAACAGGAAGGACAGTGAAATTCTGGGAAGAATCATTTTTTGTTCTTGATTAAAAATTATTTTGTTTTTGCATTATTATTGTTTAGAGCACCTTGAATATATTGTAAAGAAATCTTGAACGTATTTCCGAGATATCTTGGACATAATTTTGAAATGTTTTGAAGATATCTTGAAGACAACTTCGAGATAACTTTGAGATATCATAAAAATATCTTGAAAATATCTCGAAGATGTCTAAAAAGAGAGTCTGTACGATAATCTTAATTCCACCCTGCCAAAAATTCTTGAAAGACATCTCAAAAGATATATTCAATTCATCCGATTATGTTGCATAAGACATCCCGAGAAAAGAAGATTAGATCTAATCAAATCTGAGTAGATCTCATCAGATCTAAATTTTGGCAAAAATCTCTACAAATCTGTTCATATCAACTTAGGCAATAATTTTTGAAGTTTTCTGGTATCCACTCAGTTCCAAAGATTCCAATTTTGCAAGCAAGCCAAAAAAATATAGAAAAATTCAAAAAGATTTCTGGAGATTTCTGTGGATCTCCGTAGATCTTCCTTTGCCAAAATTGAGATCCAAGGGATCTACATATATTTGAAGAGATCTACGTATATCTCAAGAGATCTATCTAAATCTCAGTAGATCTAATCTTTTCCTCACAGAATCTTTCATGTACCTCGAAGATAACTTCATGGAAAAATCTCAAGATATCTCAAGATCCATTCAGATATTTTAAAGATATCTTCAAGATATCTTTTTGCTTATCGGGCTGTAATTGGAACAATTTCATTCCAATTGTATCATACTCAATCAGTCTTGGTTCATTCGATTGAATTTATAATGGCAGTAGTGACGTGAATCATTCTGCGATTGCAAAAATGATTCATACACAACCACGTTCCACATTTCGCGTCTGATTTCATGCTTTTTTCATAATTTTTCCTCCGTTTCTCGATTCGCGATATGATGTCTGATATTCTTTTTTTTTCCTCAGCTTCCTCTTCTATTCATTCTGGATTCTTATTTTTACCTCGTGGAATTTCTTTGAGATGTTTTCTGTCATCTTCTCAGAATGATATCGTGCTTCATTCTTTCTGTTTTCTTCTCATTTACTTTCGAAAATTTCAATATTTCCGCTGTATTCTTGAACGGTCACATTTTTCTCATCTTCCGTTCCCTCATTGCTACAAACTTTCTGAATTCTATGCTTTTCATAGAATATAATCTCTCTCTCTTTCTTTCTTCTTCGTTTTATCTTTCTTGCATTTTAAATATTGATTTTTCATCATTCGTCTCGTCACTTCGCGCTATTATTACCGCGCAAAATGTTTGTTCATTTTCCGGAAGGTTTATCTTGAAGCTTGTAACCGTGCGATTCGAAATTTTTGTTGAGTCTGTAATTACGCACTCGAACATTCATGAAAAAAATTTAAATCAAGACGATAGGAAATGTTTCAAATTTTTTAGCTTACAACCGAGTTGAATCATTGGACTCGATGATTGGGTTTAAATCATTCAAATATTTCATTCACTTTATGGATTGCATTCATTTTCATTGCACATATCTCTCCAGGACATTGATCGGAATTCTTTGAAGATTTCACGGCATGCTCCATTCTCAATGTTGTAATGTTCATGTCTGTTTTATCTCTCTTCATACAGTTGAGAGAATTTTAAAGGGAACGTGCTTGCAGCCCGTCTCTCGTATCTGCAATGCCGGTTGCATACGCAACGGAGATCAACTTTGCGAAATAGCTATTTCGATTTCTTTTGTAACAAGAATACAGTTTCCCAGTGGAATTTCGATTATTTTATAATACTCCTATTATTTTTCTGTTATTGTAAAATAACTTCTCTGTCATTTGTATCTTGTGAGTACGAATGCTCTGGATTTTACAAAATTCATTGAAAAATCAGTGGAGAATCTAATGTTTTTGAATCGGAAAATTGAGGAACATTGATTCCGTGAGATTATTTTTCATTTGTGTATAATTTGAACATAAAATAATATCGAAATTCAAACCGAGAAATACTTTCGTCTAAACATTTTGAATTTCTAATAAAAATGCATCGCGTTGTTTTCTATCGAACAATTGATCCTTTCGGAATTAAATCAATCATTAACCCAACGTTCATATCAGTAACCATTGATCTCTTGTGTATTTCAAGCAATTGTGAAAATTGTATTCATTTTATTTTCATCTTTTATCGCCTGTCACGTTATATCGCCCAAGCAGAATGCGCTGGTACATGAGATTTTTGTAAAAATTTTATGTTCCTGATAAGAAGGCGTAGTCAGGGGTGAAGCTTTTCGAAACTCGAAACACGATCATAGATCTTTAAAACAGGAAAACGTGTCGGTGAGTTATTTTTCACAGTAAAAATCTCGTTGAATTTTTGCGAACAGTTTTGCTCTCTTGTGCCCGGCACGCACATGCGCACGACTAAACATGATGATTTTATACATCTTCCTGATTTCTCGTGAGTACCGCTCGTTTCTCATTGCTTTATTCCACAATTTTTCTTGATTGCAAGACCGTTTTTACGACGTTGTACTTTACGACGAACTATTAATTAAATAGGTCTCAACCAACAAACATTCAGAATCGCGTGGCGATCAAGATCCTTCCACGACTGATGTTACTGCTTTGGTTGCTGCTAATGTCCATATAAAAATTCCGTGATTAGCGTTGAAAAAACATAAACAGTATCGATATGATGTAACGTGTGATGGAATTATCGTTAGCAGGATGCGAATGTGTTAATTGTTTCGTGTAAATCGATTCCAAATCCTGTGGGTTGAAATTAGATCCATCGACTCCATAAAATACAGGTTTTTATGTGTCTTATGCGATACTTTCAATATCCTTTGAATATACTAAATCTGTGACCGGATTATGCAGTAAAAAATACCGACGATGTTCGGTAAATAGAATATAATTTTCTCGGTACTACAGGAAAAAAAGATACTATAAAAGACCCGTTTATTACTCATCAAAATATATTGAGGTGTTTGGGAGAAAAACCGAGAGTGTGACAAACTTCATACCTTAAAGAGCAAAATGTTGACGTTTGATGTATATAAATCGATAATACAACATTTCACGAGCTTTAAGATTTTGATTTTCGCTAAACAAGATTTTTGCGGAAAAGTAGGTTAAATAAATTATATTCAACTGAGTTGTCAGAGTGAGCATTAGTTTTGAGAAATGTTTTCATTTCATATTTACTATGACCCCGTTCCTTTAGAGTTTACACGCTACATGATATGCCTTTTTTCATTTTCTTTGAGATTGGAATTTCGGTTCTTCCGGGTTGATTGCCGAGAACTTACGCTACAGTTACGCTAATGCTTTTGGAATATTTCTGTTTACAGCTACCGAATTTTTAATTAATTTGAAATAAACATAGAATTCTTCATGGAGTATGGGATATTGAAACACGACATCTCTCATTACAGAATATAATTCAAAGTCCCTCCATAATGATTTTTTGATGAACAAAGCCACCCTATGAACGCGCAGAACGTGCATATTCTCTCATTCAGTATCCTCCCTTATCTTCCAACCGAAAGGATGTTCCACTTGAAAGACGAGGATCAATTTCATTCCTAGCAGACTACATTTTTGATTTACTTCTCTTCAAGTTCTCAATGACAAGATAGGGAGGATTTTATATTTCGATGAACGATTCAGTTCTTTCGGATACTTGATTTTAAAAACGTCATAAAATTAAGAGACCTTGTCTCGCATTTTTATTATTCTAAATCAACTTTTCACTCTCTTGAGCGGTGAAAACCACTGCTCATGCGGGGGCTTAAACCTTTAAAGAAGAAACGAGTTGAATGTGGGTGAGTGGTAACACAAGGAAGAACGTTATAGTACGAAAAGCCATCAAGGGGCTTACTGAAGAATCCAGAAATCCTCTGTCATCAAGGAGCTTCCTGATTACCTCTTATTCGCAAATACAGACTATCACTTATAACGTAAAATTGATGTACCCTTAATAAATCCACTAGAACAATGCTTTCATGATTTTTCAAGTTCTTGTACAGTCATTCAGAACTTATTCAAAGAAAAAGTTATCCCATTTCGACAGGAAACCTCATGATTTTTTAAGATGAATTCACAACAAAAAACATTGTTCAATCTTTGATTTTCAGTAATAGAAATGTAAATTTGCTTCTTCCAACATCTAACCTAGCAACAATTATAAATCAAATAATTAAATTTTTGTGTATTTTACTTAAATATTTCAAAGCACACGATGGTGATAATTCTGATTGGTTATTCAAAAAAAGCATTAACATACTTACACCATATCGACATCGATTTTATTCAAATAAGAAACAAGTGTGACATAAATACAAAATACATATTCACACGAATTGCAAGAAGAATAGAGAAAATAAGTGAGAAAAAAATAATTGGTTCACGTGTTAATCGTTGAAGCACAAAAAAAGGGTAAAATGCTTTGTGACGCGTTGCATATCGGCCAATTTTCAGAATCCTCATGGGAATTTTTTCAACTATGTACAGGTAGATGTGGTAAGCGATGGAAACGAGGAAATCTAGGTTTTAAATCAAGCTCCTTTTTGCCGTGGATTAAAAAGAGAGGGAGAGAGAAAGAGATTGTGGGTGAGGGAACCGACTGTGGTGCTGTGGTAGGAAGATAGGGACAAGACGAAGAGAAAAACTTGACGAGGCACATGCGATCGTTACATCCTTTTCCATACTGGCACACCCGTTTGTTAATTCTCCAGATTTTCCCTCTCGTGTTCGTCTGTTTCTTTCTTTCCCTTTTCATTTCTTGTTTTCGGACAACCGGGATGATGATAATATTAGGTAGTCCACGTGCTTTTGAATTTAGGTGTGAATATAGAAGAGAGTGCGCCTTCTCCCTTTCTCCCAGGTATTTTTGTTCTCTTCGCTATTTGTGAGTGCACCAATCTTTTTTTTTTCTTTCTTCTCTATTCTGACGGAATAATCGCGCTCTGCTGCTCTTTTATTCATATCAAAGGAAAAAAAGACAAATTTATGTGGTGCACAGTTCCTGTATGATAAACTCAGATAATAAGTATCAACTATATTCAACGCAATGAGAGAAATTCGTTGGGGTATCTATCTGGTGAAATATACATATAGAATTGTTCTTTTGGGTTTGGAGGCAATTTTAATGGTATTTGTACTACACAAAGCATGATTTATTATATACGTTGAGCGCTTCAACTGTTTGCAACAAATACAAAGTCTTTTTGAATATGTTAATCAATTTTGAGACGAAGAAAAATTTATTAGAGACATCTCTAATTATTGTTATACATCAACATTGTACAGTTATTGTAATTCTTCATTATAATTTATTCTAGCGAATCCGATATTTATGAGTATAGGTTCGCGATGTGACCTCACGTCTAAAGAAAGGCTTTTATAGTGAATATCATTATATCTTAAGTACAATCTGATTCATCTTAATATATAATTTAATGTTCCAAGATACGCTCAGGGAATGAAACGTGATCTTTCGGCCAGGGACGAATGTTATTCATTTATGAGTGAAATGCAACGTTGCGTGCATAGTATTGAGAGAATAAAACGCGATGAATAGGGACATCTTAGAGAACATTTGACAAAGATTTCGGATTTCCTTGAGATGATACCAGCGAATCCTGAAGATGCAACCAGACGCATTGATCGGAAAAGGATACCACTAATATTATTCTGACAAATTATTCGAAAACGAAGGAAACGCAATCAAAATATCGCTCTGTACAGACCTTTTTCAATCAGTAGAGATGGTCTGCAAAGAGCGATATTTTCTTTTTATTACTTTATTTTTGTATAATTTACGAAAAAAAACTTGACGGGGGGCCACATCGTCAGGGGCCCCTGGTATCCCCTTGATAAAATATAAAAGTTGGACCATAATGTTTCGAATGGATTTCAATGGATTTCATAAATCGAATTCAATAAACTTCAGTTTCACAGGTTTTTTTTTATCTTTATTCACTTTTGAATCTTGAAAAAGAATGAGTAATCTTGACGCGTTGGTTTAAGTCCATCGAGTAAAATGAACTCAAATCGGAGATCGAAGTACCTTTTTTACCTTTCCAAAGGTAGTGTAGTTAGATCATTAACTTATCGCAGACGTATTTTATTTCGCCAGAGAATATTGATGATGTGTCTGAAGTTTGTAAGGTATACACAAAAACGCCGACTCATGGCTCAACAGTATGTTCATCTTGTGTTCCAACTTTATGGACGCGTAAATATAATGCTGCCTAGCACGTTCTGAATTATCATCCATGTTATCAAAATAGCATGCACAATATATATTAAATATTATTCGATTGGCCTACACTGTAAAACATTATTGTGGGATCACCCCCCAAAAATGGTGGCAGCAAAGTTCCTCCACAGGTGAGAAATTTTTCACCATAATTTGGTCAACTTTATCTCCAATTGTGGAGGATTCAACACCTAAAAAACAAAAGATTTCTTCAAAGTGGTCCCACAATCTCTCATTTTTAATAGAAAAACAATTCCCTCGCGATAAGGGGACGAAATCCATCAACAGTGTGAAGAAATCCTCTCCACATGTTTCACAGTGTGTGATATAAATTTTTACAAGAAACGAGAAATATGGCAAATGAATGTCGTGCACAATACTTCCAGATAAGTTTTGGACTAATGCTTATCCGAAACTAGTCTAAAAGATATCTCCAACATGTCTTGCATGCGAAAGATGTCTTGAAGATAAGTCTTCAACTGTGTTAAGACACAAAATGTTTACTAGGCATCTAGTCTCTTAGCTGTACGATTCATTTTGGGGAAATGAAGTGAATCTGATAATATTTCAATTCAGGATATATTTGTAATCAAGCTGTTCATCTGAAAATTATGAGAAAATTCGTTGATACGATAATAATGTATGTAGAACAAGATCAATAATAGTTAAAATATCAAACTGAGTTGAGTCTATTATCTTGATGATCATTATAATAATATTCATGTGAATAATTCACTAAATGTCTTTCTCCCGATTTTATCTTACGAGACAAGCTTTCCGGTACATCATTTACTCTCAGTGTCTCATTATTTCCAAGTTTCTTGAGTGCTTTGTCGAGCTCCAACCTAATGATTATGTTGTTCTTATCTGCTTCGTGTTCTGTTTCCTTTCATTCAATCATTTTCGTTATTATTCTTTCTTCGAAAACATTTTCTAGATATTCCATTTGTGTACAAGTATTATGATTTTCTCTCATAATTTGCTCCCCAAGTATCTGGCAGCAGCTCCATACGCACATGACTCTGAATAATTTAAAATCTACTGGGAGGATCCATTAATTCGTCTCGGGAATCAAAATAACTTCGTCTAGATGACATATTTACCAATTTCTCGTATGACTTGATTGGAATCTGTTAAGCATAATCCTACTTTAGATACTTCAAATATGGAACATTATCACTGCAAATCTCAAATACATTGGAATTTCTCCACATTTCACGACTTTTTCTAATTCTTTTTTATATGTACTTGGCGTCGAAATACCATGAAGTTTCTTGATTCATTAAATGTTGTTTATTCATAATATACAAGTACTTCCCTCTTCACTGTTTCGGAATTGAATTTCCATTCGACACGATTTCCATATCACGCACTTTGTATTCCCTTTCTCACTCTCATTTATCCAAACAAGTGATTGACGAGATTTAGGTATTCTTATGGTTCGCGATTCCTGTCGATGCGTCAAGTGTTCCTTTATGAATTCATTGTCGATGTATCCCTCAAATGAATCTCTCGTTTTATCTCGCTATCTGAATACGAGGTTTTCATGTCATTTTAACATTTCTCATTCGAAGCGTCTGCACAAAGAACAGAGAGATGATGAATTTATAAATCTGATAAAGTAAAAATGAGGATAACTGCATAACTTGTTTGAAACCACTATAATTGTAGCACACGATGTTGTAAATGGAACATGAAATTAATGTCTACACATTTTATATGCTTTGTGGTAACACCTTTCATGATTAGGATGATTTTTACGACCCTCTACACAGTTCTGATTTTTATATGGGAAATGAATTTGATAATTGTTTATGTTTCCGCAAGTCAAATCAATTGTAATGGGAATCCTGAACAGTATATTATTCGATGTAGTAGAACAGAAATTCTATCACCACTATTCGAAAATATTGACTTTTTGAAAGGAGAGGATTCATTCCAGAGATGAATTACCCTATCCAATTTCATTGAAGTATTTTTAACAAACAAATAGTTAATCTGTTGTATTTTGAGGAGATTCGCTTTCGTTTTATAGTTCATTTTACACAGTGTTCCGAGAATGGTATACAAATAACAGTGATAAATGATAATACTCATACCGTCAAGAGAGTACTTGATCAACACGCAGAGAAAAGTTACCTAAAAAATTACTACACTTTATAGTAAAATAGGGACAAAATCACATTTTGGGGTTATGTATTAGATGTTGGCATTAAAATCACTATACTTTCTAGTAAAGAGTGATGGAATACTGTTATTGATTGATAGAAAGTATAGTAATTTTAATGACAACATATAATACATAACCCCAAAATGTGATTTTGTCCCTATTTTACTATAAAGTGTAGTAATTTTTTAGGTAACTTTTCTCTGCGTGAATGAATACTTGTGAAAAATATAATACTTCTGTTCCTTAAGTAATGAATAGAAATTTGTATAACAGAATAATTTTAATACAACTAGCACAACTTGATCGCACTTTGCGCGCTCATGTTTGATTTCAATTTTTCATTTTTATTCCAATTTTCAAATAAATTCGAAAACTTGGAAGTTATATATTTATTATTTGCGGGAGAAAAGATAAGAGGCCAGAGTTGGGCTTTCAATATGCAAGTATTCTCATTTGCCATTTCCATGCTCGTCACTTAATACTCAAACCACATCGACGGATTTCAAAAACCTCGCAAAGAATTCTCGAGAACATTCGAAATAACTTCCCAAAAGTACCAGAAATAGTCTGAAAAATCCTGATGGAACATGTTGAAAGCTCTGCTATAATCAACCAATGCAGTATGATTGATGTTCAATAATATTGGAACTAAGTATGACCTTATCAGAAAATTCTTTGGGATCATATTACAAATAAAGAACAAATCAGGAGTTATTTTTGAATGAAATTCAATTAGAAATTCTCATTAAGTACCGTAAATTTCAAACATCGAGATTTCCTCAGCCATTCTCGAAAGATTTGAATTTCGAATAACACAGGTTTTTATTAGAGAACAATTCTGTACCTATCGAATAATTGCTGGGAATGTTTTATCATAGATTCTTGAATCTATCAAAATTCATCCCTAATGGAATCAAATACATCGATTCAACGACATGGTTTTCTGTTGTATTCGTGAATTTCCCCACCATAATTTACACCAAAATTACACCAAAAGCGAATTTTACCCTTTCCACACCAAGCCATTACCCTAAATATTCTTAGTTGGAGTACAATTACACCAAATTATTACCGAATCCACGCTTATTTTCTAATGGAAAGAAATTAAAAGATATTGGTGTAGAGAATTCACGAATACCCCGTGTTTCTATGATGAAATACCAAAATGTCACTGATTTTCCACTTGATTTGCACTGTCACAAAATTCACACAAAAAAAACACGGTGTAACATGTTCATTAGGGATGTCTTGATGAAATCATGATTGGACTGAGGCTAAGAAAAATTCGGATCATTCAGATATACATTTGCAATCTGTTCATGAATCGGAATTTTGATGCCAAATTCAATCAATGTCATTCAACATGGTATGTTCACGCCCCAGATTCCACAGAATGTCAAGGTCACTCATATGTAGCGGGTTTAGAGGCAGCAAGAGAACCATTTGAATGTTGTATACATGAATTGTTCCATCTGTATTATGCCTTTGCGGCTATTTTCAACGTTTGAATGAGTATTACATACTGTTTTCTCCATATCCAAGTCTCATTTCGGAATTTTTGATGGGGCTGAGACAAGCAAAAGATTTGGATCATTCAGAGATGTGTTTGCGATATATCGTTGGTTCAAAAGTTAGATCTTAGATGCAATTCATTTCATCTACCATGGAATATTCGTTACTCAGATCCTATAGAATGTCACGGTGGCCCATGTATGACGGGTTTCGGGTCACAGAAAGAATCCATTTCATTTCAATGTCCTGTACGGTGTACTATTCTACCTGTATCATGAGCATGGATCAGGATTGTCTTCCTCGGAGTGAACATCCAATCAATATTCAATAATTTTTTCATTTTGCTCAAAAGCTTCAATTCCTCCGCAAACACCCTCTTGTATGCTCTGAATGTCGAATATCTGTGAAAGAAATTATATCGGACACAAAGTACCGAATTCTAAAGCATAACCAACATAGTGCGATTCAAATGATTTCAATATATATTCATGAGAAACTTATCTAAAAACATTAGTAGTCATAACGCATTTTCACAACAACGATGGACGTGATAATGTACCTCGCATTTATCAACATGGTGAAATAAAATATCGAAACGTTTTTTATTCAAATTCAAAATTCAAAATATACTAGCAAATGTATGAAATCGGTCGCTCAAACGAATCGCCAATCACAACACGAATAAAATGACGCACCAATCAGAATACGCAACAACCTGAATTCGAAGAGGATAAACAGACACACACCAATCATTATAAACGACAACGGAATGATTTCCTGCAATTATACTTTCAACTTCTTTTAAAAGGAATGGTATATTCTGATTTATGTTTGTGTAATATATACTTACTCATCTGAAAAAACTTCAGAAGCCACAATGTATTTTCGCATCTACAATGAATGCATAATAATAATGCACATATTATTTCCTTCAACATTGGAGGATAATTTTCCCTTCCTAACAATTAGTCACACAATCACCAAGATCCCACACCAAATTTCGAAACATTTATTTTGTTTTTTCAAATCAAAATATAAATCATCACATGAAATCGGCCACTGAACCGAATCACCAATCATAGCACGAATGGAACGACAACAATGCTGTATCGAAATGCGAGATTTTTGCTATAGTATGGTCATCAACTTCTTAAGATTGGACTTCTTGGTTGAACTTCTTCACTAGAATTCACTATTCTCCTTCAACTTCCCTGTTGAGAAAACCCAGCATAGTCTAGCAAGGAACCAACTTGGTTCCAGTTGGACCGACTTGATATAGACTATGATGGTTGGCCCAACACCCAATATGGTACCAACTTGGTTTCAACCGCCGCCAGGTTGGTTCAAGCTGGTGCCAGTTATAGACCATGATGGTTGGTCCAACAACCAATATGCGACCAACTGGCTTGCAACTGGTACTAGTACAGGCCATGTCGGCTGATTTAACAACCCATATAGGATAAACTCAGTTCCAGCTAGACTGGCCTGATTCTAATTTGACCAACTCACACTTGACTCATTTCAAATGCACCAATATCAAAGCGATTTTGAAAAATCAACATGATGCACGTTTTTTTTATATCAGGATTAATTGAAAACCATGATAAGGAAAATATCAACGAATATCAGTGTATTGTAAATGCAAACAGCCTGAAAATCTTATGACCGAATCGTAAAATCTGCCTCTTTACAGAATCTCAAGAAACAATACCTTTTAAATGAATCATAAAAAAAGAAAAATTTCGAAATGCCAGTCCGTAGTAGAAATTTTGATATGGAGAACATCAGGTCCAGATCAGGCACGCCTGATTTCTGTCCAGGGCCTGACTTGAGTATCTGATAAGGCCCTGACAAAAATGTAACGCAGGGAAAAGACAAGTTCCTGATCAGGAAAACCAAACGTTTCCCAAACAGGATCTGATCAGGGTAGTAATTGAATTCCCAATCAGGACCTGATCCGGGTGGTAGTGGAATTCCCAATCACGACCTCATCCAAGCTATAGTCTAGCATTCAACTCAATTTTCATGGAATTCATTTTTCATAAAATTTTTTGAAACTCCCCCAACAGAAGAAATTCTACTGATGATCCAAATATACCTCAGTTGAACATTTAAAAAATACAGGTAAATTTCTAATGAGTCCTGTGAAAATTCTGAATAGTTTGATACATTCATCGTTCCGAATTGATCAGGTCCTGATTCGGCTGTCTTGTCGGTTATCACATGATTGAAATACGAATGAGTCAAGGCAATCCTGATCAGGTTCTGATAGGAATACCATGTCTGAGTTACTGAAAGGGAAAGTCTGACTGGGACCTGTCAACAACCTTGCGTTACATTGTTGTAAGTTCCCTATTGCAGCCTTACGAGGGCCATGCTTCTAATAAGATATTCTCTGTCAAATTTCTACTAGGGGTGAGACAAAACCGTAACGCAATTTGATGAAGATGTCACTCTGGCTAAATCGTGCAGAAGTTCTGGCCTATTGGAATTTCTAAGGCCATACTATCTGAGGCTATGTCAAGCATGTTCTGCCCCAGGTTGATACTAAGACTGGGTAGAACCATACAGGGTAGTATCGACCTCTAGGTAGACTCATATTAGGTAGTACCAGTCCAGGTAGGACCAACTTGATCCCATGTAGGTTGATCCCACCCAGCATGGTATGACATAGCTGGAATCCAGCTGGAGTTTTTTCAACAGGGGGTTGTTCAACACATTGCTAGTGAACAAAATTTTGGTTAAAAGAAACGATTGATTATGACCGAATCCCACTGAATGGATGTTACGTATCATCGATGCATCGATGTCTTGCAATATTTTTTATCAGTAAAATTTTTCAATAAAATATACTTTTATGCAGTTTAAGGCAAAAATTCTAGATAACACACAAAATTAGGATTCAATCCTGATAAAAGAACTTTCCTTAGCTGTGTAAATTCAAAGTATTCTTGCAGAGTTTCAAGAAGAATTCGATTCTTCAAGGATTTTAAGAGAACTCGCAAATATCTAATATCAAAGACTCAAATTTTCTTCGGGACTGTTGAGGAATCCTCCCATAATCACCTAATCATAAGCATTTTGCTCGCACAATCTCTCCATTAATCAGTGGGATTTGGTCATAATCAATTGTTTTCTCCAACCAGGAAATTGTAAAATTAATATCAGTGTCATGTAAAAGTGCGTTGGCGTTACATCTTGTATACATTAACTTCGCCATTGACCAATTTTTCTTGTTTACAAGATCCGCTTTAGTTCGATTAATTTATGTCCATTCTAACAGTGGAGGGATTTTAAAGATCCTCCTTTATTTACTTCAGTGAAAATCCTGCAATCCTCTTTTACGTGATATGTTTTGTTATTGCACTTGACGCAAAAAACCATGTACTCAATAGCTGAAGTTCAATACCTGGATACCTGCAGCTTAATTCCAACAGAAAGACAAAACTCGGCGCATGTAATCACATAACTTTCTAGTAACTATTAACAAAAGGTATAAGGTAGTGAGATTTGTTTTTAGGGCTACGGTCTATCGGAGACACGTAATTATGTCAAACAGTCGACTGCTCTTCCTTTACAATCGTGTGTATACCTCTTCATATACGTACACATCCACATGAACGTATAAAATGTCCTCTTCCCTCACCTCTGATTAACGTCTCTCTTTGTTCGAAACTACCAGGTAGCTGAATCCAACTAATTGTTTGCGTTACGCGGAAGTTGCTACGTGAAGTATAAGGCACCCCTTCCCGCAACCCACCTCCTCGTTTCTCTCTATTTTCTCATCGCATAGGGTTGAAAACGAAGGAAAGGAGTCTGGTTTTCTAATCGTGATTCTTCTACTGCAAAGAATTGCGGCCTCGTTGCACTAACGAAGCTCGTTTGTCTGCCAAATCTTAATACTCCGCTGTACCTCGTGTTTTGAATAACCAGTACATGTGTTTCTATTCCCTTTGAATACATCCTGATGTTACACATGGAGGAGTTTAGATGAAAATGAGAAATGGATTGCCCGACAATGGGGAAAAATATCGTATTCCGATGCATGAAGAATTATGAATCGTGCACCATCAATGAAGAAAAATTTCCAATTACTTACTGGTTTGTAAATTCAAATCCGCTTCTGGATTGGCCGAGATTTCTCGATTGCTGAATTCGGATGGTGTTTCCTCGGTTGTATTCTCGTGCGGATTGACTGAAAGAATACAAATCGAATTTCTATGATAATATTTTGCGATACAAATGACTATAAACAAATAAATACAAAAGAGGAACGAATGCCACCACCATAAAAACCCAGGTTGAACAAACTCATTGATTCTTGTCAAATCTCATTGAATCTTGCATAATGTTCTGGCCAAATCCTATTCAACCATTTTCAAATGATGCAGAAGTTTGAATCGTTTATAAAAACAAAACGAAAATTCAAATTCACAAAATAGGATATATCATCGTTATTTATCTTCCCAAATCGATTTCTTGAAATCGAAAACATTGTTCGAAGAACATGCTGCAAAACTTTAGGTCTTCGAATGAGGTTGGGTCTGAGTATTCCATTATTCGATCAATCATTCGTTCCGATAAACGATTACAAACTTCAGCAACATATTTTCAATGAGATTTAATCAGATGAGCGTATTTTTTCGATGTGATTCTGATTCAATCTTGCTAAATCTGATTGAATCTTGCACAATGTTCAGACCAAATCCCATTGAATTTCATTCCGTCAGATTCTATGGAGTTTTTTTTACCAAGGGAATCATGAAAAAGTTGAGGAACTTGAAAGACGTCCTCCTACGATTCATTAGAATCGTAAAGTTCATTCTACAAAGCTGTGAATACTTGATAGAGTGAAAATATTAAGATTTCATGCGATTATTGATTCTATCACGAGAATATCAAACGACACGGAAAGGATGCCTTGAATATGTATAGAGTGGAACCTCGAAAATTTACCGGCCTTGAGCTGAATTATCGAGAAATTAACCTTTTTGCGACATTCCTTGTCTCGCATATTTCACGAGGGTTTCACGAGGGAATTTGATGCATGAACGTGAAGTATTTCTTATGAATCAATGTCGTGTCAAAATGCGACTTCTTCCTTTCTCTTTATCAGCGAAACTGCGAAGAATTGAGAAATATTTGCACATCTCAGAAAGAATGCTAAGAAAAATGATCAACCGATCGCGAGCTCAATGGTCGAACGGAGCGTTGATGGTGTGTTGAATTTTACTCGGCGCGACCAAAGAATTTGAATAACAACCCGCTTTATGATCCTCGTAAGATTTTCAACTCTCATATAAAGTTATTTGCTACGGTGAACTGTGAACACGTAAAGTGATAATAATAAAATTCCCGCTATATTTGAGTTCCAATATTTCCATCGTTAATCTCAAACGGTCATTAGGATCGCGCGGTGAAAATTAGACAATCAAGTAGAAAAGGGATGAAGGGAGGTGGACGTGACGATCGTTAAAAGTTACTGGAATTTCCTAGATGCATACAAAGTAGGTGGGAGCGTCATTTGACTTTCGTTAATTATCGATTTAAAGCACCTCGGGTCTTTCTCTCCCAAGTCTCACGATCAGCGAACTTTGATCAAATGAGAATATAATTAGAACCCAAATCCAATTCTAAGACCATTCCATCCAAATTAAAGTGGGCAAGTTTTGATTGATCCCATTCGTCGATATGCTTAGGGATATAGAAATAATCTCTCGCGACAATATAACACTCCCTATACTTTAGATGCATTCTCCTACACTGTAAAGAATTGGCGCTGTTGGCAAAAATTCACACCAAATAGTGCTGTTTTAACACCTCACGGTGTTATCCCGGGAAAAAATGATCAGATCTGACCAGATCTAAATTTTGGTCAGATCTAAACAGATCTATTAAGATCTGAAAAACTGCGATTTTGGCTTGTGTTTGCCACAATATATGTGCGAAATCAAATTCATATACAGACAGATATCACAAAATTTCTGACAATTGAACCACCAATTGCTCATTAAGATTTAATCTAATATTCAATTCAGATCTAACGAGATCTACTCAGATCTAACCAGATGTGCCAAGATCTGATCAGATCTACTGAGATCTGAACAGATCTAATCTGATGTTTTGAACCAGATCTGACCAAAAATCAGATCTACTCAGATCTATTTAGATCTGAATAGATCTGATGATTTTTTCCTGGGATTCTCACACCATAAAGTGTCATTCTAACACCGTTTGTTGTTATTTTGACACCTATTTTGGGGTGGACTTCTATAGAATCCACGTGGTGTTGATTCTGTGTTAATTTTGACACCGTTTTGACACCGCTTTTTTTACAGTGTAGCTTTCTTGGTACCATAACACAACGCTGAATGAATTTTAATATTGTATACTCAGCTGATCTTTTGCATCGAGTAAGCACTTTTAGTGAGAGTAAAACAATGTGATTTTTTTTTTCCGCTGACTCACTAATGAATGTTTTCCTCAACTTTTATCTTATCTTCAAAAAACTTTTTTAGTTCGTTAGTTAGCATTTAATGAACTCGTCGAACAGAAAGATCTACCCATGCTTTGGAAGCTCTTTGAATCGAGTGTTTTTCAAGTAAATGTATGTCTTTATTTTCTAAAATTCGCTTTGAAATATCCTCTGTGAAGTTCTCCAAGTCTAAAAAGAATATTAGCAGGCGATGTTGTTTCAGTTTTGACTCTACAATAATGAATGTATGTTCTTTCAGTTATGTCTTAAGGATAACTCACTTGCGTCGAATATCACTTCTCCAATGATGATCCACCGACTAGCGAAATACAAATGCAGCTTGAGAAATTTTCCACACCGTTCGTGGAGTGTAATAGAAACATTTCTTGAATTCTCCAGTACAATATCTGGTATGTACGAGTATGATACAGGCTCCTCTTCGTATTCTTCCCCATCCAAACTGAACCAAACATCAGCCTTGGAGAACACCTGAATAGATAAAAGAGACAGTACTCGATCAGATTGGAAATTCATTCCTGAAAATTAAACAATGACTAGGTTCATCGAGATATAAACGTTCGTGAATGTACATAAATTTCGTTCCACTTCTCTACAAATTCGAGTTTCCTGGAGGCCACCACGTGGAGGTGGAAATGGATTATCAGAAATGATAATGAAAAATTGAAAAGGATCGAAGGAGAATCTAGATTCCTTCTGGTCTTCGGGAGAAACTCCAAGGAAAGAATGATATAATATCATTCTTTACTCGTGTAACACGTGAGATACTCAATTTCGAAGATAACGAGGAGGACATAAAGTTGTGAAAAATGGAGATTAGAGAATAACATATGATGAAATATGCCCCAGTCTGAATAGTTTGAACATTTTTCCAGAATATGCTAATGTTTTAAAATTGAGTATGACGCGGCTATTGTTATCTCGGGCAGGAGCTGTTGCATTGAATACGTGAACTCAGCGATGTACATGCTCGAAGCGCGATGTGTCGTATCACCTGGTGAATTTCACCATCCCTTCTTCGGGTAAATAATTGATCAGACAGACATTGGAATGAAGTTGGCATGTACATCTTACACTAACGTGTTCTATATTGGTTCTCCTTTGATGACGAGGACGTTGATATTTTCATTCTTGTTGAAAATGTTTCGAAGAATTCATAAGTATCCTTACCTGTACATCTCGGGAGAAATAATTATTTGTATAAATATGTACAGCAACGAAAATCAACTCGTGTTCAAATTTAAATTCGAGCTCCACGTAGTCTTTTGGAAAACTGTCACGCATCCA
Organism: Gonatopus flavifemur; assembly: GCA_018340375.1. NCBI lineage: Eukaryota > Metazoa > Arthropoda > Insecta > Hymenoptera > Dryinidae > Gonatopus > Gonatopus flavifemur. The sequence continues at coordinate 40,443,765 of JAFFJZ010000003.1, read as the reverse complement.
AGCCACCCATCCAGTACCTGCAACAGAACAATGTATAGTATTATCATTCGAATACGAGCAGATATTTTTAAAGTAAATTCAATTCAAAAGCTCACGATCAGTGGATTTCAATCTCACAAAAATCTGCTAGAAGACTCAAATCGAGGTTTCATTGCGAAAACGTTACATGGGTCATATAAGATACTTACATGATATCCTTGAAATACCCTGTACTTTCATGTCGTTTGGGATAAAGGAGAACATGCTTCGAACACCGTACTCGATATAATATTGGAATATAACAATGATTCCTAATCAGTTGATCGAAGTGTTCTTGAATACGGTAACTGTTCGTGATTTATGTACAGATTTTGTAGCTAAAGAATGAGAAGAGAATATTGTGTAATAAATCGCATGTGAATGTCCATAAATCACGTTACATTTTCCCTTTTTTTTTAAATCCCTCCTCTCTCATGTTACGTTGTTTCTATCGTTTGTAATGTAAATTTTAATATATCGTCACGCGAGCCTAGACCTCTTTTTACGTTTTGCAATTAAGGGACCTTAAATAGGAGAAAGCGCGTAATTTTCTGCTTTCATACTGAATTTAGATTTCAATTCTCCATTGAAGAAACAGTGCATTTCTTCATTATTTATAGAGCCAATCTCGTTGCTTCGTAGGGCTGTATTCAGCGAGAACTTCCAACTAACACGAACTCCACTTACCAGACATGATCATCTCCTCTGATATTTTGTATATTTATTGTTATGATTTATTTCAAACTTTCCTGCGTTACTACGATTATTTGAAATGCAAACCGTGTAACGGTAAATAGGCTTTTATTCAAATTTCAGTCTGAACGATCCGATTGTTCAGGCATTTTATTCTTCAATGAATGGAATTTTCTTCGCTTTTTTGATAATATTTGAATCTTCTTGGCAGTTGATTTTTGTGAATGGATTGAAATTCTTTGAATTATTCAATCATTTGTTTAAGAGTAACGTGAGTTTCAAATTATTTAATCTCAATATCTTTAGCGTTTGTTCCAGGTGCCTCGGACCCCATTTGTTTAATAATAATTCATATTATTGATGTTACTATTCTCTGCTTAATGAGTTGAGTCTCTTGAAGACTAGAAGCTTTGATTCCTCATTCCAATAGATAGCTTCGGAATATATAAAATGCGCATGTTCAGGACAAAGCAGTTATTATTTCATTATTGAAACGTCTAGACAACTGGGGAAAAATAGAGGTCAACAGTGCAAGTTACACGATTCATTGAAAATTTTTATTATTTGGTGAATGATAACGGTATTCATCCAACAAAAATGGTTAAAAGCACCATACCAGCTGGGATTGATTTGAACAATTCTGCTATTTTATGAAAGATGTTCGAGAAATACAATGGGCTTTCAATGAGCATAGTCCACTGACTCTTAGGACTAATACCCTTCATTAACGCTTCCAAAGCTATCAATAAAGTTAACAGTCCATTCAAAAAGTCCGTAGGATGACACCTAAATGGCGTTACCGGAATAAACGGCCACATTTGCGAAAGAAAAAAGTGTTGTTTCACGAAGACAATGCACCGTGTCACAAATCGATGAAAACGATAGCAAAATTGAATGAATTGGGCTTCAAATTGCTTGCCCACCCATTCGTATCGTATTCTCAAGATTTAGCCCCCAGCGACTTCTTACTGTTTTCAGATATCAAGAGAATGCTTGCTGCGGAGAAATTCAAGTCCAATGATGAAGTAATCGCTGAAACTGAGGCCTATTTTGCAGAGGAAGAGAAATCTTACTATAAAAGTAGTATCGAAAAGTTGGAAAATTCCTATACTCGTTGTATCGCCCTCGAAGGCAACTATGTTGAATAATAAAATCGAGTTTTGTCAGACTTTTATTTTTTTCTTACTTATCCCACGGACATATTGATTGACCTGGTATCACCTACACTGAGAGAAAAAATTTCCGGGAACAATAAAACATTTAGTTGAATAGTCGCCATAAAATACTTAATTGATTTTAATAAACTTTCATCAACTCAATTAAATAACTGTTTCAATTGATGAAATATTCCATAGCATATTAAATATTTGTTTGATTGAATGAATATTTAATCGAGTCAATGGAAGTTTATTCAAATCAATCAAGTATTTTATGGCGACTATTCAACTAAATATTTCATTGTTCCCGGAAATTTTTTCTCTCAGTGTATGCTTTTCCTATACGGTGTGTTGGGTCTGATTTGGATAAACATCTCAAAGAATTTAAAACGTAACGTTGAAGGCTACACCATTAAATTTGATATCAGTTATGGAATTTCATAATTTCTTCTTAAAATATGAGGAATTAATTGTTCAATTAATAAATATATCATTCCAACCCAATAAATAGTTTATTTGTCCTCTCCCCATAAATTATTTCTCAGGATTAATAAAATATTTAATCGAATCAAATAATAGAATGCTTGCCCCAAATGAATTAGTCTTCTAAATAAATTATTTATCCGCCACAAGTAATCAGTTTGTGCATCTAATTGAATATTTAATTCCCACAAATAAATATTTTATGAAGAGAGGAAAAATAAATATTTTTTCAGAATTTTTTCCGACCGAGGTGGAGGGTGTATTCCTCGGGGATTGAAAACATTTCAGCACCAATAGGAGCTGTAGTTGAATGTTCTTCTTGTCTTGCATTAATCCATGTGTACTTTGTAAGTTATCGTGAAGATGTTAGTTTTTTATCAGTTTCTCTGGAATCGACAACGGTTCAATTGAGAAATTCTCCGTGATTACTTATGTATTTTGTTGTTGATGTTCCATAAAATAAAGTATTCGCATTATTTGTTCTGCTGTTCATCTTACTGAGAAGAGGTTCAAGACTTGGGCGAATTCTATTCATCTGTACAGTCTCTCTCTCCCACACACGCGCCCACTCATCTACTCATAAACTCACCCTGACACATAAAATTTAATTGAATCCAGCAGCATTACTTTACTTTCTGGTAAAAGGCATAAAACAGTAAATCCGTGTTTTCCGAACTGAAACAACCGAGAGTAATTCTGGTCTCCATAGTTTCTGCCTATTTCAGGGGCGGTGAAAAAGAATATCCCAACAGTTTTTATTGACATTTTTGGTAAACTTCTTTTCGATCACTTCTTTTCAGGAGCACTGTGTGAGATTTTGCTGATATTCAAATGATAGGAAATGTTACAACGCAATGAAACATTATCCTCCTTCTGTATACAGTTACATTTTTATCAACTCACACTGAAAGAATTTCATTGTAAAAATCACCGTGGAATTCCAGTAACCGAAGGACAAGTGAAAATTTTTGAAAAAATTACTGTGCAGCATGTAAAAATGAGTGAGTTTTTAAACAGTTGAAAATGATATTTTCTATGAGTTTCACAAAATGCACAGTAACATTTTCCGAAAATTCCTACTTGTCTCTCGATCACTTAAAATTTCATGATAATTTTTCAAATAAAATTCTCCCAGTGCATCTTTACTGTTCAGGGATGAAATTTTCCTCGTAAAATGACAATCCCTGATGTACATTTTAATAGAAAACGACGCGTGGATGGACTAAGTGGTCACACTTTTCCCTTTTTACTCAGCTTTTCTTACTTTGTAAGGAAAATATACATGAACTCGGATTTTTTGTTTGCTTTTCCTTATTATTTTTCCCCTCTCGACCATAATATTCTGCTGATATTTTCTAAGCGCCCGGTTTTTTTCATTTAGCTGTACTATCCGTCACCGAAATCAACCCGACTAGAAATTTACCCCATGGACCAGATCAGGTAAACCTTGATCCAGATCAGGTCCTGATAAGGCAACCTCATCAGGACCTAACAAGTCATGTCACGCTGCACTATTATGAGGACCCCATCAGGAAAGACTAATTAGGATTTTGTGAGGAATTCCTTACTAAAACCTCAAAAATAAATCAAAACTAATCTATGAGCCTGTGTGAAAATTGCAGTTCGGTTGACAGATGTGAGGTTAAATTTATGTGATCAACAAATGGATGAATTATTTTTGTGAAATGTGTGGTGGTTATTTCTTGAATAATGTGTATCAAAAAGTCTGTTAGTAAGTGCAAAATGATTAAGTAAATCAGTCATAGCTGTTGTAACGTGTCAAAAAATCGTAATTTGTTGATGCAGTGAAAATGAATTTTCTTCAAATACTTACATCAGCACTTCTAGGCAAAAACTCAGAGATCATATTGATTTTGTAAGAAATATGAGTCATGAAAAACTCATTTGATCAAAAATATGTCAAAAGAATGTTCAAAATGAATAACAAAAAACTTGAATTATTCACTTGCAGCTCGTCGGATGGTTTTATTTTTCAAATTGAAGAGCACTCTTGGAGTTGAAATTTTCAAATTTGATAAAAAAGCCTTATCTTCTGAGTTGAATTTGTTGTTAGGGTGATAATAAACTTGTAGGAAGAGTTTGAAAGTTGAGTGGAATCTATATTGATCAGGAAAGTCCAAATCGTGTGGCAAAAGTTAGAAAATCTGTCAACTTAGCTGACAGCGCATGGGTATTCTATCAGCTTTTCTTTACTAAACCAAATGCTGGCAGGAGAAATTCATCAAAATATAGTGAATTCAAAGTGATGTGAAGTAAGAGAGGACAGATACATGCATTGAATTTTATTAGTTATTATAAAAATGTTGATAAATATGGTAAGGCTATGTATGACTCAATGTATCGTCTCTCAATATTTTTGTTTCAATGATTTGCATTTTTGAGTGTGCATTTTCGTATCTTTTCACCAGTAACTAGTGTTAGGTTGAGACAACATGTGTATTGAACCTGTTTCATGAATATAATAACATTTATTTGTAGGAACATGACACAACATTATTGGAACAAAAATATGGGAAGACGACACTTTGGATCTTCTATAGTCTTTTCTTATGTTTTAGAACGTTTATGAGAACGAATAAAATCTAATGAATATTTCGGTCCTCTCTCACTTCACATCACTTTGAATCCACTATATTTTGATGAATTTCTCCTGCCAGCATTTGGTTTAGTGAAGAAAAGCCCATGCGCCGTGAGCTAAGTTGACAGATTTTCTAACTTTTGCCACACGATTTGGACTTTCCTGATCAATATAGATTCCACTCAACTTTCAAACTCTTCTTACAAGTTTATCATCACCCTAACAACAAATTCAACTCAGAAAATGAGGCTTTTTTCTGAAATTAACAAATTTCAACTTCAAGAGTACTCTTTAATTTGAAAAGTAAAACCATCCGTCGAGCTGAAAGTGAATAATTCAAGTTTTTTGCATTTCATTTTGAACATTCTTTTGACATATTTTTGATCGAATGAGTTCTTCATGACCTTTATTATTACAAAATGATTGGGATTTCTGAGTTTTTTCCGAGAAATACTGATGTAAATTAATATTGATATAGATATTGTCGTTGTTGATATTATCGTATATTTGAATAGAATTAATTGTCACCACATCAGCAACTTATGATTTTTTACATATTACAGCAGTGATAACTGATTCAATAATTCATTTTGCACTCAATAACAGATTTTTTTATGCGTATTAATCAAGAAATAACGAAAGAAGAGTACTTGTTCGAAACTTATATTTGATTATGACGAAACACATATTCATTCAGTTCATATATACTCTTTGAATAATACTCAGATGATGTGATATGTAGGAAAGAAAAATGATGCTGAATAGTCAATAAATCAACCTTATGAGAATTGTGATAAGTTAAATGAAATACTTATTTCGCTGGTGATGGTTGAACGTTTGCTAAGTTTTTTTCGCTGTATGCATAACGTGGAAAATCTTGTGAAATTTTCATAAGTTCCGCCTAATTAAAACCCAAATAGTTAGTTTTCAATTCACATTGAGAATAGATTGAACAAATTGTTCAACAGTTTTCAGAAGTAGGTAATGTGTTCGGAATGAAGGGATTGAATTTAAAAACAGGCACAGTTGAAAATCGTTCAAACATGTTCTTCTTATTGAAGGAAAATTTGTTTAATCAAAGAGTGTACAATCTGAAATCAAGTCTGTACATTCTTGTATTCAGTTTATCAAACTATGTCCATGATCTTAGGATGACCGAATGAGGTCCTGATGCGGATACAGCGAGGAAAACCTACTTCGACCTTTTCAGGATAATTTGAGGAAATCCTGACTAGGACCAAATGAGGTCATCCATACGTGAGTCATCCACACCTAATCCCGATCAGGACCGTTACGGGTATTCCTTATTTCGGATGACCTTGTCAGGTCCTCATCATATGTTGGGTTAGCCTGATGACAATTTCCAGTCGGGAAGTTTCTAGCGATCACATTGAAATTCTAAACTATGTTCAGATACATCACTGTTCTCCATTGTTTCCATAGAATAATAAGTATTAAGTCGAGTAAGTTAAGGAAGATAAAGGTCCTTGTTGTGATGAGAACTGTATACTTCGATGAAAATATCACTTGAAAGTGATTTCCAATTAACGTGAGAATTTTTTCATGTTTCATTGTTGTTTCTCGGAGACAACAGTTTCGAGACGACTCTCGTTCACTACTCAACACCCCACGTTGGTATCCACCCACCGATTACCTCGTCCATCTCCCATGTCCAGCCTGTAATTATCCGAGCCGACCTCGCCATCGATCAGTCGACCCAAGCCATCAGTCAGCAAGTTGTACTGCCTTTTACCATCGTATGAGGTGTCACTGAGCTCGACCACCGGAGAATCTGGGATGGTGTAACTCGTCACACCACCTGTAAAACAACCGTAAAAGTTTTACAATCGTCAACCTCGAGTGCATAGTAACAAAAAACTGGAACTTTAAATTAGATCCACAAGCTCTCAAGTTTTTCATGAGATTTTCAATTCTTTCAATCACAAATGAATTTGATGAAACTTACACAGATAATAAACTAATAGTAGAACGAACTTTGACATATTGGAATTTAGAAAAATTTTGAATCTCTGTAGACGGAGGCATTAATTCGAAATTCCATAATGTGGTAAGTTTTTTTTAATGCTTTTGAATAAAGAGGAGGTAGAAGTACAACAGAAGAATTCAAATTTCACGATAACATATCTAATTATATTGAATTCGTGCGATGATTCGCTCTTGACCAGTTTCCCAAACTATCAAGTGGAATGAGAGCACTTCACCAAGCGTGAAGTTCTACATTTGAGCATCAGTCTGACTACTATGATTGATTGCATGAGTAAAATTCCTTGAAGTTGCAGTATGAAATGAATGTACGGTATAAATTCATTAAATTTAATTAAATTTCCTGGTTTCTAGATGTATTATTAAAGTCCGATACACGATGAATGTATAATTCTTATTGAATATTCTTCATCATAAAGAAGTTCCTTGCAATTTGCGAATTAGTCTTCGAGATCTAAGTATTTATTATCTCGAGTAATATACATTTCATGAGAATTAAGGGAGTATCTATTCGATATTCTCTTGAAGGACCCTAAGATTCCTCTGAAGACATTCGTTTCTTGTTACGAAACGGGTTCAACGTAGTTACATCTACATTATTTCTAATTGCATAATCTGACTTGGAAAATTACGAGATGTTACTAGCGTTTCATTAGTATAATGTCATGATTATCTGAATAATCCAAGTATATAATCTATGCATCATCTTATACGATATAGTACAAACCATTCTCAAATTTGCTCACTCTCTCAAGTATCAAATTTAATGAAATGTCCTCGATACGAACCAGATTAATACACTTTAGTGGATAACGATGTTACGGTTACAGTCATACATCACAATATGAACATATCCTCTTCAACCGCTTATTTATATTCACAGTTGGATCATCCTTTCATCGATATGTATATGATTCGATACTCGAGGGAACGGTATGGAATAATTCAGGTACAAGAGTCATTGATGTAAAAAATACTCTGATACTTATACGCGAAAGGTGTGTCAACTCCCTTTATTGTTTATTACGTTATTAGACTTCATCTGAGATCGTACAGGCGCACAAAGACTGTCGATAGTGTTGACGTGGAAAAATAAAACAGTAGGTTATTGAATAATGTATCGTTGAGCGTTGAGGATCGATCGAAAGGATTCAATTAAAATTATTAGCGGGTTATTCCACGAGGACTCAAGTGTGCCGATGGATTTTCCACTCCACGACAAAATCGCACGTAGTCATAATTCACTCAAGTTTTACAAAGATCGATCACTCGGATGAATGAATATGTCATTGCTTCAATATATCAACACGGTATTAAGATGGTATCTCTTTTACTGCCTCTTATTTTTATGGTATATTGGAGTTCTTTTTAACGTACAATTTTTCTTTATAGAGCTTGTTTGTGTTGCAGAAGGTGTCGTAACGGGAGATTCAATTGCTGATTATTGTGATGTAGGTTGTGAAATTAATAACGCTGAATCATTACGACACTTCAATTTTTGCGACTTTAATTTAATAAGAATTTTGACAATATAATATCACGATTAACTTTCCAATCGAATCTTTGAATATCATTCGTTTAAAGTTGAATAGACAACGCTCATAATGTGATACTAGAACACTATTCCTCAGGGTTTATATTCCCTTATCGCACCAAGATAAGCTTTAGTGCCGGATCGTGTGGTATATTAATGAATGATGAGTGAATTGCTCGTAACTACTGTTGTGCCTGTGGTGATCTGTTGCGGTACATCAAGGTTTCAAGATTACCTATCCAATTTTTAAGTCAATGAGTAAGAGTTACTAGAGTTTTTATGATCTGTATCAACAGTTTTCATCGTTCCGAAGATAGGAGGTGTAGAAATATTTATTTCTATCGAATTGATTGCTAAGAAGCTGAGTTTGTTCTTTCAACGAATAGAAAAGATCAATAATACGCGTGAGAGCACAGCAATACACAACCGGCCTTTCGAATGAAACAATTCGATTAATGTGTATAAATAAAATCTCGGTCTCATCTGATTAGAGTGGAATGAAGCGCTATGTTCTATTCACAAAAATATATACACGACGAATAACAATGAATGAACTTCCACTATTAATACAAGAAGAATCACGAGAGTCTACGATGAACGGAGTATTCGATGAAAATGCAAAGAAGACACTTATCCCTGGTAGTCTCCTTTGAACGATGTGAGTACATTCATATGTTTGAATTACCCGTGTGCTACTTGAGTTATTAGAGAGAAATAAATCTTGGTTATATAGAATGGATTCATATTCATTTCATGCAACAGAATTTCCTCTTGTGCTAATGAATTATTATCCTCGGTAGATTGTGCTATGTCAAATCTTTTGTACAATTATATTTACATGATTTGAGATGTAGTAACCAAAATCTGGGATCTTATAATGGAATTTTACTCGCTATTAGTTCTTCTGCGATTACCTTCTATAGAGTTACTTTTAAATTCCAGATCTTGAAGATAATTAACAATCAAAATATGAATTATCCTACCACAATTTCGTAATATTCTCAAAATCTGATTATTATATATCCTAAGGGTAGTACTGAATCTTATCTCAACAGGCAAATGTATTAATTCGGGGATTTAGACATAGACCATTCCAATAGCATTGTTATAATGTACAAATTGCATTAAACAGAGATCAAACAGAGTTGCAACAGACAAACATATCAAAGGAATTCACACAAACTGTTTTCATGTTTCGAAAATTCAAGCTCAATGGAAATGAAATTCGATCGAAAGCTTCGGTTTAAGACAATGACAAGGAATTGATCAATGCGTCAGTAAAATGAAGGTATCATGTTTGCACAGCCCAATTGGAGATTCACAAGATCAATTTTGGGAATCAACTCAAAGAAACTCAGATCTCTACATCACGAATTTCTTATTATCCTTGTGTCCTCGTGTCAATCAGTACACCGAAGATCAATTTTTAATTGAAAATACACCTCGACCTGATTTGAATATTTCAAACCATTATCTGGAAAAAAACACATGGGTAGTAATTTGCTTTGGTGAAGAATGAAGGAATCTCGATACAATATTTCTCTAAAGAAATTACAAGAAAACTCTTAACGCTATAATTCTTTCGAAAGGGAATAAAAAAAATACTCTTGAAACAATATTTCCTTCAAGAGAAAATGGAAAGACTCTTTCAATGCGATATCTCTTTAATGAGGAAATAACAAGACTAATTACTCTATAAAGTATGAGAATTTCCACTATGGGAAAATAAAGGTTTCAAAATAAATCGCCGTCGTCGAAATAAATATGAGACAAGCTTCTAAATTTCAACTTCAACCCCGGATTTAATTTATTTCTGAATTCTTTTTACAAGAATAGTGTTTGATGAAGTTCTACGACCTTTTTCGTGTACGCGTTCAAGGTACTGTAGGGAATAGAATGGATTTGAAATTTCCTACAGTATCCGCATTTATACGCAAATGGAATTCGGTGGCAAAATTTTGAAAGAATTAAAGGATCTTTCAAATTTTATTAGTACATATTCTTCATTTTCTTCAAATTCAAAACAATTATTCCATAATAATTGCCGCTAAACAGAATAAATATGAAGAATATTGTTTTGAATTATTTTATGAATAATAATCATACTCTTCTGCTCTCGAAATTGTCAGCGAGAATTAATCAGAATTTTCTAATTAGTAGATACGTTGAATTTTGATGATCCAAATGAATAATTGTCGAGAATGTGCTGATTTGCGTGCACTGAAAATTCATTAATAATCATTTACAGTTCATGATTATTGAAATGACATGCAATTTCCAACACTGATAATGGTAGGATCATTTACAAGGTTAATGGTTCCTGCAGGAATGTATACCATAGTTACAGTATCATAATCATACATCTACCAGAATTGAGAACATGTAACGTCACGTGTACATCCGATGTACCAAACATTGGATACAAATTCGAAATATTTTGAGAATATAATCATTAGGATAATGCGATGAGTAATTTCTATCATCGTTATCCATTCCGAAACCAAATCGACGTATAAGGTGAAACCCGATGATACACCGTCGTGACAATGTAACGCGATAAGCTGGGGATCTAATCTTTCTATAACCATCCTTGCCCCTCTACCTTCTCCTTAACAATCAAGCAAAATTATTACGAAGTTCCATTGAGATCGTCAAAGCAATTTCCCCATGGAGGAGGCAAGTTCAGTCATGAGAGAAGAGAAGGCAATTGTGAGTGGCATCCAACAATATGATGAGTTTCATAATCCATTCAGTCGCTTCCACAGATATCGTCAAAAGCTGCAGCCAGCAGCTCAAGAGCTACGAGAACGACGATGAGATTTTGACGAGTCGAGTGGGTCTCGTACTTCAAATGCATCGCGCAGAGACAAGAGTCTCATTGGGTTTTCCATGATCAATGGCTGATATTTCTTCGCCCCATAAAAACCCACCTCGATGAATCGGAACCAGATGAAACGATGAGGTGAATTGAAAATTTTAATCGATGGAAATTGAATGATAACTAAAATATCTCATTCCGTGAAACCATAACGCGCGAACGGGATTTTTATGAGCTTGCGGCGATGAAGATGGGAAAAGTACGAGTCAGTATTAATACATTTGTGGGAATAAAATATTCATTTGAGGAAAAAACATAATATCAGCATGCTGCTTTAATCAGTTGCCGTGTACAACTTTCATAAATCTACCATTCCGTCCAGCCGAGCCCAATCTGACACGCTCTGAATGTTCCTACGGTGCGAAAACTCTCATGTTGCCTTTGTTACTCTTCTCCGCCATTTGTTCTCTTCTCCTTAATCATTTTCATACCTGTCGTCTTTCGAAATTCACATACACACTGGAATCTTGTTAAATTGGAAATTCTGCTTGAAAATGAAAGGATCGTTATGGATCGTATGTTCTAAATGTACTTCAATTATAAATCGTTTGTACGTTTGTCTTCTTGCATCGATGAGCCATATTTTTTAGTAGCTGTTTGTGGCAAATAACAATTAAATTTGAGGAGTACAAAACTGATCTTATGAACCATACTCCTTCACCTCGTTCTCGCAAAATGTTGGAAGATAGAATAAAATTTCGTAGAACGAACGTATAGAATATTGTATATTCTCGACATGTTCGAAGAACGTGCGGTGGAAAATTGTAGCTTGCTTGGGAATATGTGTATAATAGTTGAATAAAAATCAAATATATAAAGAATACTATGTCATAATAAAACAAACAGTCGATGGTTTACGATCAAACAGAGTATTCTACGGGATAGAAGAATTGTTTCACTCGATTGTTACAGTTTATGTACACCAACGCTTTTCAAGATACTCGTTCAAAGCTCTGTATGGAGTTATCGTTTCTTCCTAGTAACAATGTTAAAACAAAATACACTTAATTCTTCTCTTCATTTCGAATAAAATTCAACAAATATTGATGTTGCTTTATTCAATTATTTTTATATTTCTTTTTTTGTCTCCAAAATGGAAATGTGAATTATATATATACTTTACAAAAACACACATTCAACGTTTTATACTTTGAAGACCAGCACAATCTTTATTGGAGAAACCGATCCCTCGGAAGAAAAATCGTTTGTTCCAATTCTTGACGTATTTCGTTAGACTTATTGATGATATCGATAAATACAGGGAATGAAGTCAATCGAGCCGAAATTACTCTGTAATAATAAATTACGTATCCAGATCAATTCAGTAGGAAGCTTTATACTATTTGACCATAATTTGTATGAGAATACCTGTGAAGGGTGTACATTATAAGGGATCAGATCAAACATGAGGGTTCGAGTGAGGGATGAACAATCAACGTTCACTTTGTGATCCGATAATTAACCTATAATGGTATACCTCTACTTCCTTTTTCTTTGTGTTTTATTCTCTCACCTCAGTGGTGGTCCAAATTACTCGGTAATGTATCTCTCAATCAGAATTCTATGCTTTTATTACGACAAAACAGTATGTTATTGAAATTCCAACCGATTTGTCGGATGCAGAGTATTGCTTTTTAATATTTTGATGGGCTATTAATTATTTCTCTTACCAAGCTCAACCTGTATGGTAGATATTTTTGGAACCTTATTCAAATCAATTTCATTATTCTATTTTCGATAGAAAACGGTTTGGTCTCACCATAAATCGATGCTACTCATGGTTTGAAATCTCAGTATATCAATCATTCGGAATTCATAAATCAAATCCTTTTGCAACGAATAAATCCTGTTGGACACTTATGTTTTACTATGCGATTCTTGTGATAGAATTTGCTTCTTGGAGCCATAACTTTTCCTTGCATTTCTCTCAAGGGAATCAGTATATTGACAGCACGATATGAATTCCTAATAAGATGTACAATGCGACGTTTCAGTGAGACGAAATAAAAAGAAGATGGAATGAGGATTTTTTTTTACTCTTTTGAAACTACGTTTTGCAAAGAAAAAAGCACAACACATCAATAAGTTTCATTCTCTCCATTCGATTAATTGAACAATCTGTGATACGAGAAATTCACGGTAGATTCAGCGCGAGGGTTTGGAAACACCTAAAGACCCATATTACGTAATCAATTCTCTCGCACGTCAATAAAATGAAAGAATACCGTTATTATGTACATGTCATTACCAGTACTTCAAATTTGATTATACGATCTTTGGAAATTCATTTTGGAATCAACTGATATCCAAAAGCCCGCACGTTAAAATCAAATTCGATTTCCATTAAATTTATATCAAAGTCTTTTCATCCTGACGTATCCATAATAATAATAATAATAATAATAATAATAATAATAATGATAATAATAATAATAATAATAATAATAATAATAATAATAATAATATCTATTCCATGCTTTAACCGCAGAACGATTTCCAGTTCATATAGAATTTGGGTTTCGACATTCTTTTATTTATGATAAATGAATGAGTGTTTTAATTATTTTTCTGTTTTGACCATCACTAAGCGAATTTATCAAACCATTATCATAGAACTACAAATGAAATCCATTTATTCTTCGGTATGTTTTGAAACGTCGATTGAATTCATTTTCAACTATGAGTAATAACATGAAAATTACATTTACGCATTATCACCGCACGATATTCTCAGGGCTGACGATTGTTGTTTTGCGTGTACGTCACCGGCAAATTGGAGGATGACATTTTATTTGCAGAAAAACTACCTGAAGCGTCGTAGGCGTCACCACGGGATAAGACGGTCGAGTTATGTAAATGAATCCTACTTCGTTTAAAATATTGCAAAAGTATCACTCTCAACTGTACATTCGAAGAAACTAGTATATCTCAATACTACGTCACAAGTCTCACAAGAAAGAGAATTGCGATGAATATATTTCTATGAATTATACATTCTGTCGCGAAAAAATATTTCACAAGTAACTTGTGCTGGGGACTGAATGATTTTGAGATCATTTGATATTTGCCTTGATTTAAAAATCCTATTCATTCTGATTAAACGTGCAAACTCTAATTGAAATCGATTGATATTTATTAGATTTAAAACGATATTCTGCACGTTTTAATCGGAACTGATTATGATTAATAGGATATTCAACTACAGCAAATTATCCATTCTATGTTTGCTTGAACATTCTACTGAACTTATAATTCAATATTGAATTCTGCACTGAGAGAAGTGGAATGTTATGATTACCATGTACAAATAGTAATTGGGGACAGCTTCGCGAAATTGGTTTCGAATGCTATGGAGAATCGTAGCAATGTTCATGCACATGGGCAGTGCTGGATTAATGTATGAGCCTAGATGGGCCTGGGCCAGGGGCCCCGAGCTCCTGGAGGGGGGGGGGGCTCACATTTTTCAAAGTTAAAAAAAAAGAGAATACCCTAAAAAAATTTTCTTACAAGGGGCCTCATATGCTCAAGCACCCAGGGGCCTCGATAACCATTAATCCGGCACTGCACATGGGAATGGTTACCATTTACATGAAGATGGATACCAAATAACATGGTCGACATCATCAACTTAGAAATTCTGTCATTCAACTACCATTTTCGCATGGTAATGGTTACAGTTCACTTTTCTCAGTGTGGATTTCATCCGTGCTAATTGATGAGATTTCTCGGAGGCCAGTTTCAGATACAATTCAATCAGTCTTGAGAGAATTTCAGAATTTTGAATTAATTCAATTCCGAGTATTTTTGTCTGGAAGAAAGGGCTACCAGATAGAGCTATCTCTGCATCCGTATCATTGCATTCATATTAGATCTTTCTACCCTAAACATCTCAAGGAAACAAAACCTTCAGCCATAGACTGACGTGATATTTCGTAGTTTTCAACGTATAAATGTTTTCACCAGTAGGGTCTGATTTATTAAACCTTAAAGCATCTTTGTACCACAGTCAGTCAGTTTTTTGTGGGAATAAATTAGTCATCCTATTTGTAATCGTGGGAATCAGTTCATTACTCCATTTCACTTCTGTTCATCTGGTCTCTGTCAATAGGCAAGAACTCGCTTTTAAGTTGCTCGCAAGCTGTGGTTTTAGCCACAACTTCTAGACCACCCTTATTCAATTCCGAGGTTGCTTGACATTGGAGGACGCAGTACATCAATTCCTTGGCGTTCAAAATAATTACTTCAACGTACAAAATAACAATACCTATGCTACTTTGTGTGCTTTAACAGAGGATATACTCTAACAAAAGTCGATATGGAAAAACAAGTTGATTTCCCACACGGAGAAATAATCTAGGAACTAGCGCATGAGCACCGATGACGTATCAATCGCAAGAAGTTTCACCGGTTTATTCGATGGAACTCCTTGGAATAAGAATATGGACCTATGCACTTATCACATTGCCGCATGTGATGAGCGGATAGGTTCATGCTCTTATTTCAAGAACGTCTTCTTGTTCTCTTCTTCGATATGTGTGGATATGTGATGGGTGCTCATGCGCTAGCTCTTAAATTTTTTTCTCCGTGCCTAAGTGAAATACTAAATCAGATCAAGAGCGTGTTATACAGATTTAGAAATAAATTCAAGTAGACAACTGATAACTCACCGCACAAATCACTGGAATGAGATTGGAGAATAGAGCGTGTGTACTTGGAGGAATGTTCGTCATTGAATCTCTTTGTGAAAAGAGAAGCGTGTTTCGATGAATGAGTTTCGGAACAATCCTGATACACATTCATGAACTAGTTAGTTGTTCTCTTGCTTTTGTCGTATTCTTTCCCATGAAGATATCTGAATGGAGAGTTCGAAGCTACTCTACTTTGTTGTTGTTTTCTCATGTATCTCGTTGGCATGTGCAAGTACCTGAACCTGCACAATACGTATAACGCGCTCTGACATTCGTGAAATTATTATAATGGTACCCGTGGCGTGCGTTATGTCGTCCGTATACAATATAACGGCTATCGATTCTATTTAGGTATACATTAAGTACCTTCTATAGCAGAACTAGGTCGAAAACAAACGTAACGTGCTGTATATACAAAACGGGTCCTGTCGCGATTCCTCCTGCACATAAGCTCATGTGCATATATATACTTATATATGTGCGGGGGATACGATACGATGGGGGTTGTTTGTGTATTATAATGCTGTTATGAGGCGGTAATAGGATTCAGAGACCGGTAGTTGAAACTCGTCGTTGATGTCCTGGATTTCTACCGTGCATCTACACGTGCACATACATACGCACACAATGGTACCTTGTCTCAACGAAAACTTCACGATTCGGCTCCAGGCGAATCTCAGTAACGAAATTGCTATTTGGAAATTGATCAATACCTCCACTTGGTTCGTTACAGGGTACTTTGTTGTGATTTGTTTCGTGTCTACGCGAATCGTGTTTGAGATTAATTCTTATCGGTATATTATTCTACTTGATTAGCTATGATTGTGAATCGAATCCATTTTTCTTTCTTTGAAATATTTATCTGCTTTTGTACATAATAATTTCCTTATCGCGTGTGAAAATGTGAGAAAAACCGAATGAACAAATGAAGATTGTAATTATTCCACTGTTGTATAATAATCCACGGAATTGTTTTCATGGTACTCTCGAAAGTTTTCTTGGAAGTGCAATCAGACAGATGATTCCTATCGCTTCATAGAAAACGTGCTTGTATGAAAGAATGAAAATTCTGTGACGGATTGATGTATTTTTCATACATCGTTCGTTCAGCTGCACGTCGGAACTAGACCTGACACAGTTAATGGGATGATCATTTGTTAGAGGTGAACCTCGGAACGTCTGGAGCTTCTGGTTGAATATAGGGGCTCTTAACAAAGCAACGTCACGATACGGACGACTAAAAGGTGTGAAATCTAAGATGTTGATGCAAGATATATGGACATAACGTTAACCCGTGAGGATGAGGATAATTATTTTTAAATATGACTCATGATGTACGTCAAAGAGTCAATTGTCATTTCACGTAGTGTTTCTACCTCCACAATGAAAGAAGGATTTAGTTATAGTCACCAGCATTTGATAATAGTTACTAAATCTCATAGTTGGATATGGCGGAATAGATATTTAGTTATAGTTACCAACATACAGATTCACAACTAGCAGGTGTAGAAGTATGAAACCGGAATTTCCCTATAAATGGCACTAGCCATCAGTTTAGGGATCCTAAAATCACTTCTTCAGCAGCCAACCTCTTCCCCCCCTCCCCCTAACGGCTGGTGAAGGTTTTCAACACAAAACAATAGAAGTTCTGTACACCTGTGATTGTTTTATAACCTTGAACGTGTCGAGTTTTGTGCCTACAAACTACGATCTGCGGACAACATTGGTTTTTTGTTATCATTTGAATAAAACTGCTGCAGAATCACATTGAATGCTTGTTGAAGCTTACGGTGAACATGCTTTTGGTAAAACACAGCGTTTCGAGTGGTTCCAAAAATTTTAAAGTGGTGATTTTGACGTGAGAAACAAAGAACGTGGGAAACTACCGAAAAAGCTCGCAGACGACGAATTACAAGCCTTATTGGATGAAGATGATACTCGAACTCAACAAGAATTCGCGGATCAACTGAATCTGACACAAGAAGCCGTATCCACTCGTTTGCAAGCCATGGGAAAGATTCGGAAAGTGGGAAAATGGGTTTCGCATGAACTGAATGAAAGGCAGCAAGAAAATCGAAAAACCAATTGTGAAATGCTGTTCGGCGGATACAAAAGAAAGTCATTTCTCCATCGGATTGTGACAGGTGATGAAAGATGGATATATTTTGAGAATCCTGAGCGTCGGAAATCATGGGTGAATCAAGGCGAATCATCGACATCCACTGCGAGACCAAATCGTTTTGGGAAGAAGACAATGCTCTGTGTTTGGTGGAATCAGAAGGGTGTAATCTACTATGAGCTGCTAAAAACTGGGCAAACCGTCAACACTGATCGCTACCAATAGCAAATGGTCAACTTGAATCGCGCATTGCGTGGAAAACGACCGGAATATGGGAAAAGGCAACACAAAGTCATCTTGCTCCACGATAATGCCCCATTAAACACAGCAAAACAAGTCAGGGAAACGATCGAGGCGTTCAGTTGAAAGATGCTACCGCATGCGACTTATTCTCCAGACTTGGATCCGTCCGATTATCATCTATTCACGTCAATGGGACACGCTCCCGCTGAATAACGCTTCAATTTGTATGCAAGTGTAGGAGAATCGCTCGATAACTGGTTCGCTTGAAAAGAGGAACTGTTTTTTTGGCGTGGCATCCATAAACTGCTGGAAAAGTGGAAAAAATGTATAAACAGCAATGGAGATTATTTCGAATAGAATATTTTTCATCATTTTCAAACAACAAACATGTGATTTCCATCAAAAAATTCCAGTTTTATACTTCCACGCCTGGTAAGATCCTTGGTTATAGTTACCAAATCTTGGTAATGATCAATCAATCATATATTTGAGGAAACTAAATTTATTTGGTAACTATAACTAAGTGCTTTTATCAGTGTAGAGAGAATTATGTAAGATATGAGTATGTCTTTAAAATATTCTCAAAATTGTGAGAATGAACGAGTATTCATACCGTATATAATTTCCAATGTTGTAACGTGGTTGCAGTTGAGTGTAATTAATCTATCTACCAGCCAATACTGAACTGTTACTGGTGGTGGAGGAATCGAAGGTCGTTACAATTGCCTCGACAGTTGCGGTAAAGGACCGGCATCGGTAAACAATAATAGCCTAGCATCTATACGTTCTAGCGATTGTCACCCGACTATTCGTAACTTAGCTAGCACAGTCAAATTACCCACATAGTTATCCAAAGGTTACAGGAGGGTCGAAATTGAAGAGAAATCAGTTGTAATTGATCGTGATATCAATGACAAATTGTTGGAAAATTTGATTAGCCTGCTGAAGTTATATGGGATAAAATGATTCTTCAAATCAAACTTGATCATTGATTCCAGCTTGGCGTAACATTAGGTGGTCTCTGATATTAGGATGGCGCAACTGTGAAATGATGATATTATTTCACGCTCCGACGATCTTTTTCCCCCTAACATAGAACCAATGTTAGCAAAAGAGTGAACCAAGCCTGATAATCGCAGCTCAGATTGAGCGTACTGCCAATGCAAGTCGCAAGAGTAATTTATTTTAAGCAGTTTAAATTAGGTCAAGGAGTGCCGATAGCTTGCCCGAGACTTGAGCGATGAATGGTAAGCTAACCGTAGATTGAGAACTAGCCCATAAATCACAAAATTCCATTGTGTTATATCACATTAACGTTACAATGTCCGTGGTTTTAGATCACCGCAATATTGTGGTGATATTGCTGTGATTTTGTCATACTGCTGGGATATTGTAGGTATATACTCGTGCAATATTGGTGCAATATTTTAGTAATGTTCTGTGCTGTGGGAAAATTCATGAATCACCAATATTGGTATAGTATTTTGTCACGTGCCGATCAACATTATTTCTGAATAGATTGCCCAGAATTTGCAAACAATTCCGCACCACGCTTTATTCTACTGTTCCCGTTGATAAGTACCAGGAATTTTTATATGGGTCCATTTAAAATCACATGGCACGAGTTTATTACATATTTTGCGACCCCGGGTTGGAAAATTTGAACGGGTTCTGTCCTCATATTCCATTTTTAGGTTGATTTTGTCCTGATTGTTCAATAATGCGGATAAAAAAAGTACTTTTTCATGATTTTAGTCTGAATTTCTCCTCCAACGAATGGAAGTGATTGAGGGCAATTCAGACTAAAATTTCACAAAAGTACTGTTTCTGTCCGCATTATTCAACAACCAGGACAAAATCAGTCTAAAAACGAAATATAAGGCCAAAATCGTCCAAATTTTTCCACTCGGGACAATATTAACAGATGATGTAGTTACGGAATGAAAAAAGAGTGAGAGATAAAAGACTAAATGTACTCCATCGTGATGATATACTACGCTAAGTGGTGGGCTCCTTTTGATGATGTATACGAAGTACTTAAAAACTCTTGAAGAATTAACAGAAGATTCGTTTTTCTTAGTTATTCATATGAATTACTTTGAAATACGCGTTACTTACTCTTATCTTGGCATCCTATAAGCTCGAGGCGGAGACACACCGTGCGCCTGTGCAATGAATGTGGTAGAACTCGAACTTGGGTTGCGAAAATTGGTGGAATCAAGGTGTGCGAAACCACCGAGGAAGTATCACTGTTGGCGGTGAAAACCTACAAGATAATAAGAGACAAAAATGATGATTAATATCGAAGTGGGACAAGTTTTTGTAAATAAATCAAAATAAAAACTGGGATCAATCCAGGTGAATAATTAAAGTAATTCATTTAGAGTTGTTGAATTCATTCTTATGGAAGAATATCCAAGTACGTATCAAGTCTCTTCGAGTGGAAATCCACTTGAAGGAGCAAAAATACTGTAACTCGGAGAAGGCCAACAATGTCACTCAACAAGAATAGAATTTCACTGTATAGGAGTGGCAGTTCTCTTTCTTTTTCGGAGAGGGAAATTAATTCGCTACTCTCTAGATTCCTTGGAGTGAAAAATTTCATCTCGAAGGGTTGAAATACTACAAGTCCAGGAAGAGTGAGATTCTACTCTTAAAGGGTGATTTTCCACTCCATAAGAGTGAATTCTCACTCAAACAGAGTGAAGAATCAACTTGGTTTATGGAGTAAAATTTCACCTACTTTCAACAGTGGAATCCTCACTGCGAAAGAGTGAAAATTCACTCCTATGAAGTGAAAACTCACACGTTATGAGTGGAATCTCACTCTTGTTGGACTCGCAGTATTTTCATTCGTTAGGAATTTAGAGAGTGGTAGAGGAGTAGATGTTTATTTCCGTAAAGTCGAATATAATTCTTGAAGAGTGTAATGTTCTCTCCGTTCTTGATTTGCAGTATTTTGACTCTTTGAAGAGTGTATAGTCACTCTAAAAAATTCAGAGACGACACTGTGACAAATCGCCGCTGTTAGAGAAAGTCCACTTGGAATGGAGTTTTTTCAACACCTCATGAAACACAGAGAAATAAGAATTCACCGTGATAGCGAAACCTGATCCCGTTGAGTAATTAATACTTCCAAATTTATCAAATTTATACTAGGGTTAGAACAACGTTGCGTCGATATTGGTATCGTATCGTCTTTTTTGTGCATTTCACCATCCAACCAACTCTGATTCGGTACTGACGCGTAGTGTTGCCGCGATCTTCGATCCAGATCGAAGATCGTCTCGGATTGACTCGTAATGTCGAGCCAATCTTCGAGCCGACCTCAATAATTCTGTACGATCCGATCTTCGAGCAGAGCTGAAAAAATTTCAGTCGATCCGAGTTTCGAGCTAAGCCAGAACTATGAGATCGACGAGCTAGATCGTCACTGAGGAAATTTCCCTTCAGACGAGGAAACAGAGAAAACATGTGATGAAAAACTACTCGATTTTACGCATGAAACAATATTGAGATTATAATTATTATAATATTGAGATTGAATATTGAGATTATCATGAAATAAGTCAGAGTGTACTTTTTTTCATATTTACCACGGTTTATGAAACAATATTGTGTTCAATTAGTAGCAAAGTCAGGAATTTTATAAAAATATATTCACAAAAATATTTTTGTAAGATAAAGTTGGTTTTTCTTTACCAATCTTCTGAAGATACATTTAATGATGTATTTCCCCACCTATTCATTAAAAGATGCCATTCATTGAGTTATTACAATTACCACATTCGTAAAATTTGATTCAATTAGTCATGAAAATTTTGAGAAAGTGTTCTCATGTGGAAATAGCCAGAGTTGACAAATGGCGCGGTACTGGCGAGGTTGTATTTGCCAAAGTTCGGCAAAAACAACTGTGCCTGTTCAGAATCATTACCGTTCCTCAACTGTCGCCGAACATTCGCAAGATTTCAGACGGTATTGGCTCGCGTGGACAGACGGTATAGGGTCAGTATCGAATGAATACTGTCTGGGCAATACCCAGGATGTATAGAAACGGTACCGCGCCAGTATTCAGCTAGAGTTGGTATTACCATTCCATATGTACAACAGACGGCAATGTGCCAGTAATGATATAATTCTGGCTGACTACAAAATCGATAGTCGATTGATGTTGAAATTATGATCTTGGCATCTCGTCTGTTGTGGTCAGCCGGAGTCGCACCAGCATTCAGCCATAGTTGGTATTATGATTCAATATGTTCGATGAACGATATGGTACCAGTATTGGTGGGACTCTGGTTAACTACGGAATTGGTAGTCGATTGACATTAAAATCACGATCTTGGCAAC
Organism: Gonatopus flavifemur; assembly: GCA_018340375.1. Classification (NCBI taxonomy): domain Eukaryota; kingdom Metazoa; phylum Arthropoda; class Insecta; order Hymenoptera; family Dryinidae; genus Gonatopus; species Gonatopus flavifemur. Next base: position 40,420,999 of record JAFFJZ010000003.1, on the reverse strand, counting down.
TTGGTTTTTGTAGTGAGCTGGAGTCGCGCCAGTATCAAGACAGAGTTGGTATGACCATTCAATACGTTCGATAGAGAACAATGAACCAGCATTGGTAGAATCTTGTTTAAGTACGGAGTCTATGGTAAATTGCGTGACTTCAAGGGAATTGGTGCAATAAATGGGAATTTAAGTGGTCCGTTGTCAACTCGGAGATTAGCTGATGTGATAGAGACTCTCTTTCTCACTCGCAGGTCCCGGGTTCAATCCTTGCCCAGCGAACTTTCATGAAACCACTTCCAAAGCGTCTTTCTCAGATAACGGTGATGAGAAAAATAGATTCACAAAGTTTTGAACGTTCAAATTCAATGTATTTTTTTTTTTTTTTATTTGAAATATAACTCCGGGGATCTTTAATTACCAGCACTGTGCCAGTACTGGGTCGGATCTGAATTCCTACATAGGATGTATTATTTTGACTCTCTACCACTTCTCATCCAGGTATGGCAGAACAATTGGTTCTGTTGTCATGTCAGAGTTCCGCCATAGTTGGCTCACGTTAAAAATCGGTACCGACGCTGTTGGAAATGTTCTACTGGCCCTCATGTAAAATGATGTAATCATTTTGACTACTTGCCAATATCGTCGATTCAACTGGCCCTGTACTGGTAAGTTTAGATTTGCCAGTATTGGCAACTTTGACAACAGCAATGAGCCAGTACTGGCCCATGTTCCCATTTTACATGGCACACAACCGGGCTAGAACGGGCATAATCCTATACCCAGTACTAGCAAAATAACTGGGACTTTTGGAATGCCAGAGGTCCACCATGGCAGGCTCATATATAACGCCAGTACTGATACAGTTGTAAATATCATACTGGCCCTTACGTAAAATGATGTTATCATTTTGACTACTTGCCAGTACCGTCGATTCAACTGGCCCTGTACTGGTGAATTTGCCAGTACTGGCAACTCTGGCACCAGTACTGAGCCAGTAGCGGCCCGTGTTCCCATTTCCACATGGGTTGATTTATACTCCAGCTTCAAGAGTTTCAGAAATATGTTCCATTCCAAAGAGCTTTTGAATGCAAAAATTTTTTATTAGCATGTATTTTGGATGGAGATCGTAAGATCGTCGATCTAGCTCGACGATCTTCGAGCCAATCCGAGCAGTAGAGCTATCGATCCGGTCTCCAAGCCGATCCTCACTGTAAAACACAAGAGCCAATCCGAGCTCATGCTCAAAACTCGGATTAGATCGGATCGCGGCAACACTACTGACGCGGTTCCGTTTCTGTACGATTCTGGGTATCCTCCGAACAGTATTAATTGGATACTCGCTCAAGACCGTCTGACCACGTAAGCCAGTACCGTCTGAAATCCGGCGAACATTTGGCATCAGTTGGAAAACTGGTAATGATTCTGAATGAGCATAGTTGTTTCTGCCGAAGTCTGGCAAATACAACTTTGCCAGTACCACGCCATTTGTCAACTGTGGCTGTTTGCACATGGGTGGCAGTTGTGAATTAGAGATCCAGTTCCAAATTTGTTATCCCATAAAATTCTTCACCGTACTACCGTCGTGAATCATTTGTATCATATTATTTTATGCTGAAATCAAATATATTTGCTCTGGAGGATGACTTCAATATCGATCCGAATTTAACACCTTAGATACAAAAAAATAAACAATGTGAACGAAGATTTCTGTGTTTACATCGCAATATGAAAGCAAGAACATGGAGGGTACTAAAAAAGAACTAGTTCTACGAATGGTTTCCCAAGTTATGTTCATATTATCATCTCAAATCGCAAAGACAAGCTTATAATCATCTTCATTCAAGCTTTACCGTTCTTACTAACAATTTCCTCATGTTTCACTTGTACGTAGATGAAAATTACAAGTCTTGTTGAAAACAAATTTCGAAAGGAAGGAGGTTTTTCTTACCCTAGAAAGTCAACTAATCTGATCAAGTTCCTTGAAATCAACGACACATCAGCACCTAGTAAGAAGATGTAAAATGCTGATTTTTTGTGAAGCAAAAACGAAGTCTCCACACGATTTCCTATAAACCCTCTTGATATACTACGGAGCTGAATGAAGTGAAGTGCGCTGTTTTCGAGTTGCGACACATTTGGCTCGTTGGAATAAAGTTTCTTGTTGTTTTTCTATCTTTGCAACTATCGAGTTGGAATTTCACATGGGATTTCCAAGTTCTTATTAGTTGCAACCTTCGCATTTCTCGTTCTTTGCACTTTGATTTTTTCACTAACTCTTTCGTATCACATCGGATGCATTATTCTTCACTGTTATTTGTTCAGAAATCTTTGACATGTTCATTCATTTTCTAACTTCACTTTTGCATACGAAATTGTCGTCGTGCGAGAATTTGAAATTTCACTCGACTTCATTTTCTCCTCAACTTAATCCTACGAATTTGAATTTCACTGATTTATGTTATGATTCGTTTGTCGTGAGCATTTGGAAGTTTGTTGATGAACCTAGATACCGACGTTGTTCTTCTACAGTTATAGAAGTTTATGTATGATCAAGATATGTTCTTGCAGAGATAATTGATTCATCGTTTACCCTGTGAGCTAATACTTATTGCGTTGATTGTTGTTTTATGAAGGGCAGGATTGACACCTCTCTTGAAACAGGAATATGCTCTTCGAATATTCTTCATGTATTGAGAAACTAAAATCTTGACTTCATAACTGGAGTTATTGACTGTAATTTCATTGATATATTTTGTGTGATTCGTTATGGAAACTTAGAGTTCGTACAAACTTTGGAAGTTTCTCATATAGAGAAGCTATAGAATCATAGAATTATAGAATTATCATCTATATAATGACATCTTGAAGCTTGAAGTCGTTTGAATCGTGCTGAAAGCGAGTTTGTGTTTCAAATTTGGATAATCGTCTGTCGGAATATAATTCCGTCTACTTAGTCTGAAATAAATTCCTAGCCAACAATTTTGATAGCATTATACTGGTCTTTTATTGGAGAATAGCGATCGCTCTAGGACTCTCAAGTTCTTAAATCAGAGTCCAGTAGAGAATCGAATAAGTTCCATGTCGTAATTCTGTGCAGAACAAATCGAGGGTAACGGCTTTAGGGGAGATAGGTACGGTTCTAAATGTCTACGTCAATTTCCAGTTCAGGATGAAAAGAGGAAAGGAAAGGAAAGCTGCACACTTTTAACGCTGAGCTTAACCATAGGTTACGCTCCTGTAAGCACCCTCTGTAGCGGTGATGGGATACGTGCCAAATCTTTGTACGAGTATCGATGGATTTGTGTTATTCAATGGATTGCTCACAGTTTGTCATTCAATCTCTAAAATCGTTCACAAATGCCAAACGAAGTCGAAAAATTAAGCGTTACGTGACTTGGAAATGGATATATTATGAACGAAAAGACTTGTTATCAGAGAGATTTGCCACTTTTGAATTTGTATTGGGTTGAATTTTTTAGTACCCGAATGGCTGTTGGATGAATACAAATATCACTTTCTGCGCCAAAAAATATCATTTCTTAATTGAACTCAGAAACTGGTGGAGTGTTATTTGGTTTTGGTATATATTACGTCTTGTTTTAAAATCCTTCGGATATCAAATGTATTTCAAATGACCGTAACATAAATATGAAATATACCCATCTACAACAATACACCAATGCAATATGAATTTAAGAAACTTGCTTGATTGCAATGTTCTGTTTGGGATCAATTGAACTCGATTCTCATCAAAATTCATCTCGGTGCATGCATTGCATACAGTCACAAATGAGAATGCGGCTATACGTACATCCATACAAATTTACATATGTAACGTCCCAAAGCTCAAATATGTCATAAACATGTACACGTACCTGATTATTGTCCCAGCGCTTATATTGACGCCACTCTGAGAAGCCAGGTCGTCGATATTCGATCGTATATTCCTCTACGTATTCCTGACCACGACCATGATCGTAACGACCCTGTGTCTGAATGCCTGTCACCAAGTGTGGTCCGGATAAATCGATTTGCAGCCATTCGCGGATTTCTTTTTCGATTTGTCTCCTCGGACACCATGCACCACCCGCAGTCTCCTTCCGTAATCTGCATTCCATGGGATTAAAGAAGAAATTTATTTCAAAATGTGGACAAGATCTCATTCGTTTGATGTTCAAGAATAACCTTATCGAATAATTTATTCCCATTATGAATAATATATGATTGATTGAGAAAATTAAATATCGTATAATATTTTGCAGCATTTCCGGAAAAAGTCATCTTCAACTTTTGATTGATGTGAAAAAAATGCATAGTTAATTTTCTCCACAACATTATTTTATGAATTTTAGGGATGAGGTTTTATTTTTCTCATATCTCTTGTCGCGAACATTGCAGCTTATTGCTTCGGCAGGATAAATCATCATCATCAACAATGCAATGACGAGGAGGACAATTTCAAAACATCAAATATCATGGTTGACAGATTGTTTATTCGAGAGTTTAGAAACTATCATTGGAGTGTGGAAATTATATTTTTGTTTTTGTGAACGCTGTTAACTTTTGAAAAATCGAAAATTCTTTTCACAGGATGTAGAATTTTGCATCGTTTCACGTTGGCCAGCGATAACATTTTACAAATAGGACGAATGTTTTGACGTCATAACGAAATTCTAGCTATGATGGAATGAAATTCAAAAATTGAAGAAAAATCAATGAGAATTTCGTTATGAAAGGAAGGTACACTCTGCTTCCATTCGAAGAAAATGCTGATAAAACACGATTTGATAAGTCAATCCAAAACTTTATTTGGAGTTGAAGCAATGTGAAGACAAGGAAAGATCTTCGTGTCGTACATTGTAATCCAGTTAACATTCCGTGTCTTGAGATATCTCTGAACCGAGGTTCAGAAGTCTTGCGTAAAAGTTTTAGATATCTTTCAGACGTCTTGATTTCCCGTTCCTTTTAAGAACAAATCCAGAAGGGGTTTGAAAGATATTATCACAGATACCTCTTCATGAATTGTTTTATAGAATATGGTTGTCAGATATCGTATCAATGAATCTTTGAGTATTTTCATAATTGATGACTATACAACCAACTGTCCAATTGAACTGCAGCAGCCTTGCAGAATGGTGAAAATTGTTCTTCGATGTGAAATTTGGAATAATTTTCACATTCAATTTCAAATTATCGTGATATAAAAAAGTATAACAATATTGGTAAGATAGAAAATTAAAAAGGAATTTAACATTGTTTCATACAAATTTATGATAAAAGCATTCATTTTATCAATGCGATGAGTTATGATTTTCATCATATCGCGAGATGAATTCATTCCATAAAATAATGAAATAGAACAATGTGAACAACTCGTTTGTTGAATCATTTCAAAGAACTGTCGATGGAGGTCAAGTATTGACATGGAAATCCAAATAAATAGAATTCTTCATTTATATCAAAAATTCGTTCAAACATAAATATCCATCTGGTATACATTTTTTATCACGAATATTATCGAATTGTTACAGATTTCATCGATGAATTATTTCACAATCTTGGTATTGAAGAAGAACAGGAATTTTCACAACTTCTTCTCCGGATTGTGACATGAGATGGCGAATATGTAGAATAACGTGTAAACTATTTGTTAAAGATGAAATGGATGGAAGAAGAAAAAAACATACAACCCACGTTTGAAAGTCAGAAGATCAAATAGTTGATAATAATTTATGTCCTTGAAGTTTGAATCGTTTGTAGAAACGAGACAAAAATTCAAAATCACAAAATGTAATGAATTATCGTTATTGGTCTTCTCGCATGAATTCTTCGTGATTCCTAAAACTGAAAACATCGACCAGAGAATGTAGTGCAAGATTTTGGGTCTTCAACAGCTAAATATTCCGTTATTCGATTACTGATCCGTTTCAATAAACGATTCAAACTTCAGTAATATAATAATATTTAACGTATATGCAAGTTTAAATACACGAAATAAACAAATCAATTATCGCATACCATGGAACAAAACAACTTTTTTACGTTAATTTCTGCCATTTGACAATGTGAAAATTATGTATATATCTAAAATTTGTGATTTTGTATAAATAATTGCATTCAAGAATATTACAAGATGCACAGCCATGCGGCTTGCTTTGCGTGGTTTCTTCATCGGGAAGAATCATATATCGATATAATGAATAATATTTTCAGATACAGTAGAATAAACAATCCATACGCTCAGTAACTAAATATCCCAGGACAGAATATTCATCGAAGATAAATATCACATGTGTACTATTTTTCTTTCTCATCAGTATCCGAACGGTTATTACATAAAAACAGTTCCAACTTTCGTTGACCCACATTGTTATATGGAAATCCTATATGATCTGGACTGCATCACGTCAAATTTCCATATTCTGCGAGTTTGGATGGATTTGGTTTCACAGCAGGTTCGAACTATAATAGAAACGATTATATGTTTCAAAACAAGTTATCATTCATCAATTAGTATGTTTGGGTGTGTGTTTTTTTTTATGAAAAATCCAGTTTGTGTATGTAAGAATCGAGGAGAAGAGTTGAAAATCTTTAAAGGGTTTAAACCATTGGCACAATCCGATATGAATATATTTCCAAAAAGGTTAATGAAAAATGAAGCTTGTGCGATTGTTTGACTTTCATTTCCATCATTTGTTTAATCACAAATCATGTAAATTGAATGAGACGTACAACTCTCAATTAACTAGATGTGTTATTACATTAGACAAAGGAGAAAAGAGATTTACCGTTATTATTAAAGCAGTAATGTAGACCGCACTACATAGTAATGAAATACGATCCTTATAGATGCAACCTTTTATAATATCATATTATGGTACATTCAAGGAACGTTTTTAATCGTACGAGTCATGAAACAGATGAATATTAATGTGTCATAATATTAACACAACATGCTTTGAAAAAAACTTCATTTACAGTAAATTACTACGTACTTGAATGTAATGAAAATTCATAATTATTCCATCCTGAAATTATAGATCTGGTATTGAAATCGATAATAGTTCATTCAAGTTCAGTTCCTGGAGATACGGAAAGGATGAAATCAAGTCATTTCAATGACTTTCTGTAAAGTGTCACAAGATCGTGTTTTATTTCCACGCTACTAGGCACGCGACACAGAATGCATCGTGTTGAGAAATGAATAAGACATATATATCCTGCTCTAGAGCCGAATAATATAATCCCTCGCTAGAACGACATTTATTCTAGAACTACGTCCTTTTATCTGTTTCCACATGCGAGATAGCATATTTAATATATACATTCTCAATCAAATCTTTGAAACCACGATATCCAAAGAATATGAATAATCTTCCGCTTCATTCTTATTATTGTTTGATCAAATATCGATAAGTTTTTTAAGATTTATCGAACAGTATGATAAATATCTTTCCGGAATGAATCAATGATCTTGCAAAAGTTTGAGGCCATTCTAAATTAACGCTGACTCATTCGATTTGGAAAGAAGAAACAAAGATGCCTTTGGATTTTTTGTTACTTGAGAAGCTACAAGTAGACGAGGAAGGAATTAAATCCTCAAAGTCAAGCTAAACTTGTTACTCCACCTTTCAGAAATATTGGATTATTTCAGGAAGTTCTCAAATTCAACCTCTCTTCAATATTACGAGATTTTCGATGCGATTTCCAAGAAATTTCTAATCTAGTTTTTAGATCATCATTGATCCTCCGCTTACCTCGCGGAACGCGTTCTTGTTCAATTTCGCTTCTGAGTTTTGTAATGCTAAGTACATGATGATTTATATCTTTTTGCATAAAGCGATACAGAGAATTTTCCATCACACGACGATACGATTTATCACAACTGGACTTGAATGAAAGCAGAATTTCATATAGAATAATTTGTATCCCGTGTATCATAGTACTAGTTGTGTAGACATACTACACACGTTTATCCAAAAGGATTCTAGAATTTCGCAATCTTTCTCAAACCTTCATTGTGACTATGACTATGCGACGTTCGTTTTTCCTTTCAGAATTGAGTTTTATTGTTTGCTATCAGGTTTAGCCGAATGGAATTTTAATAATACACATTCTCAGAGTTCTTTTACGAGTATTCTATACGAGTAGCGATACAATAGGGTAGAACGAATAACGCACAAACCCTCTCAAATCAGTTTTCGTCGTTGTATCTCGAGATCCCACGTGTTTTCATTTCTTCAACGTTTTCAATGTCTGAACAACACCGTGCCTTCACCACTGTACCGGTCAATACGTGGAATTATAGCTGACGTCGAGTGTTCCGATTTTTGATTTTCATTAGACTAATTGTTGGGAATAGTTTATTCGATCGAATTAACGCATATATTCTCTGTATTCTACAATTGCGTGTGTGTCCCTTCTGAACGGATTAGGTTCGGTAATGTGACTTCTCTGTCAAATTAGGTATCCGACGCGTATCGGGTTACTTCAACATGATCGAGTAGATTGAATTTCTCATGTGCTCTAATCTCATGCCGGTATTCGAAATTCCAAGATCCGTCTATTCAAATCAATCAATCTGCAACCTTTGTTGTTTGATTTCCTGTTCTAGAATGCCGTATTTTTTGCTGTGATTCAAGTAATGAAAATATCTTTGTATGCTCAATTTTGATATGGAGAAAAAAACTAGCTACAAAGGGGCCCAAGAGGAATAGGTTATACGTATTTGGCAGCTGGAATGAAACACCGTTTCTATTTCGAAAAATTTAATTTGAGGCTTAATTTTTGGGATATCAGGATTTTTAGATTTTTTGTCTAATCTCGATCGCGTAGTAGGACTATGTGTTACATATTTGAGATTAAAATCATTCGCTTACGTATTAAAAAATTTTTAGGTTCCGCCAATGCTGATAATAGAATATAGCCTGACGCAATGTTGACAGGCAAGGTTTGGCAATCTATAAATATTCAATGCTGATTATCAACAAATATAATGTTGCACCGATACCGGTGTTCAACAGATTTCGATTGTCAGCCTACCATAGATTCATAATTCCGCCAAACTTGGCGCTTGCTAGGCTCATCCTTGGTCCAACATTGACCAAACGATAGATTCTATCTAGAGAGTGAGGATCATTTGAAACGTGGTTGAATATTGCCACAAACTTTGGTCTAGTCTGGATAAAAATTATTGGGTATGGGAATAAGTTTCCGCCCTTTTTCGAGCAAAGTTGATTTTTATTCAAACAATGGATTATCACACAATGTTATTCAAAGTATGCACCATTGGAAGCGGACACTTTCACCCATCTTTCAGGCAGCATACGGATTCCTCGGAGAAGAAAAGCAGGTTCTTTTGACGCGATCCATTCATTGAGCCATTCTTCGACACTTTCGTAAGAAGTAAACCGCTCTCCAGTAAGGGCTGATTGCATAGATCGAAATAGATGATAATCCGAAGGCGCAATGTCTGGGGAATACGGTGGGTGGGGCAAGATTTCCCAATTCACTCCTTCCAAATATTTTTTAACAGGTTGAGCAACATGTGGCCTAGCATTATCATGCAGCAAGATAAGTTTATCATGTTTATCGTCCCATTCCGGTCGTTTTGCTTTTAGAGCTCGATTCAAACGTATTAGCTGTAGTCTGTAACGATCGCCATTGATTGTTTCTGACGGTTTGAGGAGTTCATAATAAATGACACCTTTCTGATCCCACCAGATGCACAACATAATCTTTGAAGCGTGGATATTTGTTTTCGGTGTCGATGGACCTGGTACACCTGGCAGCCTTCAAATTTTTCGACGCTTAGGATTATCGTAATAGATCGAAATTCATTTTTCATCGCCAGTGACAATACGATGCAGAAAACTCTCTCTTTTCTGCCGCTCAAGAAGCATCTCGCACGTTACCAAACGTCTCTCGATATCTCTCTCCTTTGGTTGATGCGGCACCCAATTATCTGCTTTTTGGACCATTCCCATCTTGTGCAAGCGTTTACCGACGATCGACCTGTCAACATCCAACTCTTCATACAACTCATCTAGGGTTCGACATGCATCTTCATTCAATAATTGTTCCAGTTCTACATCTTCGAATTTTTTCGGTGCCCCTCCGTGTTCTTGATCACTCACGTCAAAATCGCCACTTTGGAATCGTCGAAACCCCACTTTACAAGTTGTATTAGACGGAGCGTGATCACCGTGAATATTGCACAGTACACGATACGTTTCAGCGGCACTTTTCTCCGGAATAGAATAATGAAGCATAACTTCCCGCAAATGCTGTTTTGTCGGGACAAATGTTGTCATTTTTGACACCAGATAAAAAATGATGTTCACCCTTGTAACAAATGTCAACTACCGCAATCGGCACCTTACATATACACTCCAAAATCACAAGTATACACGGAGAAAAATTTGGAGTAGCAGATACAGCAATTGCGATAAATTTGACAAAATCCACATGTAAATATAAGGATAGCATTTCTGCCGTGGAAATTCTACATCATTTTTGCTGTAAATTGAAAACGTCGCAATTCTACCGCAATCTGATGTAATTTCAACATACGCACTCATAACTATCACATACATCAAATGTAAATTCTATTGTCGTGATGAATGAAATATAAACAGTATGACAAGCGATATTTACTTCAAACTTATGAAATTTGTACATCAGTCTGATGTAAAATACATGTTAGGATTCTTGAATAAAATTTCAATCGCTCATTCATATATTTTATGCATACGCGAGAACTACGATAATAACTACAACAATTTTTGTTAATTTTCCAAAAGCCACAAAGATGGGGATAAAATTTAAGTGATTACAATTTTACATTATTTGCGCCGCATTTTTATGAATTTTCACTGACAATTGAAATAAAAAACATTGTATCTTCCCAATTAATTCTTGCTGTTGTGTTTTTTGTTGAATTTGCAATGAGACAATATATACAAATGCAGTTTTGAGCAGTGAAATGAACTTTAATCACTCAGCTTGAATTATCTTACATCTTACATATTACATATTACAATAAGATACAATACAATGTTATGTCACCTTATTCTATCATTATCACTAACCGTACGCTATGGGTGGAGATTCAAGTTTTTAATATATATCAAATGTAGGATACTCGCGGAAAATTGTTGAAACTGTTTGCGTCATCTTTGTGACGCGATTTTAATCATTTTGAACTAAAAGGAGTGTTACAAAGCTTCTCAGTAGTATTACCAACACAGGCGAGTAGTTTTTGCAGAAGCAATTGTTGAATACACATCAGATTGCGGTAACTGTATATTTGAGAATGAGAATAAAATTCCTGGGAAATAAATCAGATTATCATTCAAAAAAGCATGAGTAACATTAGCAACTGTACTTGTTGAATGTACATTGGATTGCTGTAGAATTGAATAAGTGGAAATGTGGTTGAGCATGCCTTATGGCATCACGTTCGTGAAAAGTAGATTCAGTCGAGTGTAATGGAAAATTTACATTGTTCGTGGTCAATAATATCATAATAAATATATTTTTGGATTGGCGTAATTTTTACAATCTTCCAAAGCAATGATCATGTACATATCATGTGAGTTTCATCAAAATTAATGTAGAAATTACATTTAAAGTTTCATCTATGCACTGATGTTAAATTTACATTATAATTTTTCTCCGTGTAGCATTTGAGTGAACTCAAAAATAGTATCAGCAGCAATACTTTTTCCAAGAGGGCGGAAACTTATTCCCATACCCAATAGTTTTCAATGTAGCGCCGGTCATTGGTATTAGCATGGCTTAATATTGGCATGCTCCTTAATTTTAACTTTTGATGGCTGAATTGCTGGCTTATTCACCGATCGAGTGTTTCTCGCGAGTAGTGAGAAATGTATACAAGGAATATATAAGACTCAAATAATTCTCTGGGAGAACAGTCAATCGTTCTTGGTTACAGGTCACGCCAGGGGGCTCCCACTGCTGATCCATATTGTGTATATTACTCATGGCAAACTTCAGCGACAAAAAACACCGAGTTGTTTATAGATAAATGAGGAGAACACAATAAAATCCCAAATCACATGTATTGGAAATGGTGAAATGCGCATACTTTTTATATATTTTTGGGTTAATTATTTTTTACAGTTTTATCATTGGCGCAACATTGATACACAGATTTTTTTATTGTTCGCCAATGATGGTCTATTTAATTGCCATTCCCGCACCAATGATGGGGCTCTATTAGAAAAACACATTGATGAATCGTAAAATGATGTTATCATTTCAGTGTTGGGCCATGCTCGGTTGCCAAGCCTCAGCCATATTTTATCTACATTGCGTCATGCTAGCGTCAATGGCAAATTTCTGTATAGGTAGTTAACAAATGGTGGATCTCTGATAAAATAATCGAATTGTCCCGTGATTCTCTACTCCGGAGCCAAAATAATTTAGAGTTGCTGAATTCTAACTGGCTGAAAGCGACACAATATCAAATAGTTATAACTTCAGATTGAGAAATGATGGGATGCTTCGATTTTTTTTGCGGATATCTGTTGTTTCCCAACTTAGAGGATAGCGCCAAGCTCAGATATGCAGCATTTAGGGCTTTTGGGCGATTTGAATTTGTAAAAAAAGTCTACAAATGTTATATCCTAAAAATTAGATGGGAAATACAATTTTGCCGAATAGGGAAATTGTTGTATTTTAGCTGCGGAATATGTCTTCAAAATATCATTCATCCGAATTGGTGCACCACGTATATTTCACGTAAAAATTGTATAATCAGCAAAGAACTTAATTCACGTACAATTATTTTAGCTGGAGAGATACTTCTCCGAACAACTGTATTTGGTGAATAGAAAATTATGAAATTACAAATAGATGAATGTTCGATGACAAAATAATGGGAGAAAAGTCTACAAAATAATCCCAACCCGTTTGGAAATCATTTATGGCATCCTTCAGATCATATTAGGGTCGGGTATTCTGTTGGTAGAGGTATGCGATCTTAAGAGAATCGATTCTTTTCTCAAAAAAAATGGTATCAAGTTTCTACTGATTTTAATATAATTTTGATCGAAATTGAATTGAAATTCTGTAGAAAAGGATCAATTCTCCTGGGATCGCCCGTCACCAGCGTTACCAGAATACGATCTTCTGAGGTTTTCCTATTGGGAGTTCTGTTTAATGATGTCTTACGATTCGTCGATCCATAGAAAAAAGGGCCGTATCTGGCAACACTACACAGTGCTCACGCTCATGAGCATGTACGCCCTAATCCGCTGATTTGACTCGACGACGCTAGGCACAGCGCCCAACCCTGGACCGTGACAAGCCAGAGGCATTATTGGGGGCTAATTATTCAATCAGGTGTAATCCATATTGATAGAGTTGAAACAGCCGGCCGTAAAGTTGTCATAACTTTTTGCAAAAAACGTTGATCACGGATTCAAGCACCTGAAACGTTGACGGGGATGCTATTTAATCAATTCCTAGTGTGAATCAAGTTTCAGGCAGGTTTATTCAGGAGTTAGAACGATCGATCGCTATGGTTACGGCCGATACCCGCGTGGAAATTTTTCCGGGTGTCCAGTATTGAAAATATAATAGATCCTGTATGGGCTTATATTGGATGGCCAAATTTAGGATGGCTTAGCCTTAGCCACTGAGGGGCCTAGTCAGTTTGCTGATATTTTCAGCCCAATTTCTCTAACTCAAGGACACCCATATAAGGCCTATATGGGGCCAAGCTGCATTTCCAACGTTTCCCCCCGTTTTGGAAATCTGAATGCCCCCGACTACAGCCCGCATAGGGCCTCGCTCTTGTATTGATTCTTTTTTTGAATATAAACCTACGTTAAAAATCCCGTTGAAAAAATCTCATGCACGTCCAATTATCGTTATAGAATCCCATGTATCGTCATAAAATTTTATTAGGTTCAATAGTGGCATTCGAATACTTTTATCAGATTTTAAGGGGGGAAACCACATTAGGAGGTTCAAAAAATTGATTTTTTCTTATTGCATGAATCGTTAGCTCAACTATCCAAGAATATGCTGCCAAAATTTCAAAACGAAATTCCTATTCGCTTAGATGTTATGAGCATAAAACCGAGCGCACTTTGATTCCGGCACACGGCTCTAGAGAAAAATATTAGACTAATCCCTCGTGAGCGTTCGGCACTACTGCAAGCGCAAAATGAAGCTCACGAAGAAGAAGAAGGGTTGATGTATAGTGCTGGAATAGCTGATTAATCGGTGAACGCTTCATATGATTGTTAACTTCCTTAAACTTCTAATTTCCGAAAATTTTTTTTTCAAACTCTCTTTTCTCAAAACGACTTTTTCCACATCTGCGGGAATCCTCACTCAGAAACTAATGAATCGATCATTATGAAATTTGGTAGCCTCATTCTTGATGAAATTACGAAGAATATGAACCAACTTTTGGGATGATATCATAATTTTAAGGATGTTTTTTGTTGCATGATTAGTGAAAAAAAGTGGTGAAAATCGAAAAAAGTTTTTCCAACACCTGCCAAATTTTCTATTCCCATTATTTTCACCTAAATTGAAGTTCATATTCTCAGGAAATATGTTCCTAGAGTGAAATCAAAACCCTCTTGAGTTCATATGAAAATTAGAACCACTACATGTCCCGCATTGGGAGAAAATCCTTTACCATATTCGCCGAACAACAGGGTATAGCTCCATGATTTTTCACCCAAATCATTTGAAAAAACTCACGAACCTTGTTCGAAACATGAATAAAATGATGTCCAAATTTGATAGAAATCCAATTAATCGTCCCCACCCAGGAAAAAATCATAAAAAATCAGTGAAAATGAGCCTTCTGATGTGGTTTCCCCCCTGACCCTTACGAGGTAACGTCGAGTGGCTCATACTTTTTCAAAATCTTCTCTTGGAAATTTGAAGAGGAGTATCGAGTTGTATCGACCCTAATTAAATCAATAATTAGCCCCCTCTGATGCCTGTTGCTCGCCGGTCTCAGAGTTCAGGAGTGGGGGAACGTGGATCATAGACTATTAAATTTATGAGTCAGAAATGAAGTGGAAAACGAAGAAATGATTCATTATAAAAGAACAATGAACTGGATCGAAGAATTGTTACAAAAGTGATAATCTTACAACTGCGTATAAAACCGTTTGTATCCTGAGCTTAAGTATCAAATAGAATGACCCCAATTGCGGGTATGGTAGAAAAGCCTATAGTGGCTTGAGATATGACGGAAAATGGTTGCAGACCAATGATACGGTTGACTCTGTACCACCGAGGGTAATAGACAAAGATGAAACTATAATTCTACGTGAGAATAATTATAGCGACAGTATATACTTTAAGAACATCGTAACTAGTTGATAAACTAGGAAAGCGATATGAATGGCCCAATCGTGAAACGCAAACAACGGTAATTTAAACGGAATAATTATTACTTCAATGGGATTGGGCGATTCTTCTAGATACGCGAGGGTTATTCGCGAACCCAAGGAATAGCTAATCAATTTTATGGGTGCGTGACAATCATTGGCTACCTATCTAAGTTATTTCCCCCAATGCTTCGGAAGGTTCGCCCGTTCCGCCACTCCCCTAACCAGCTTTAATCTCCGGAAGATTAACCCGTTCCGCCCCTTTCCTTACTCAACCTTCCACAGGATGGGACGCTTCAACCTGTCCAGACCCCGTGGCCCTAACTGATTACCCATAGCCGTGACAACAGCTGATTGATTTGTGAAGGAGTCGTGACAACAGCTGTTTTGCCAGGAGAAAGTATCCTGACCTCTTCTAGGGGTTCTCACCTTGTGCTTTTGTGCATGCGAAGAGGTCACTCTACCACCTCCAGACAGCCCTATCTATACCCGGCTCGGGTTATTTCCCACTGAGCGCGAGACCGTTGCCACGGCGCTCCGCACGGAACGAAGTAGAAACTGACATTTCAGGGCAGACTTACCCGTATCGCTGCCTTGAGGCAGTGTTCGGTCGCGCTCATCGTAGGTCTCTCTTTTTCTACTACGGTCAGCCAATCACAGTGGCCTGATGTTTCGTAAGCGGTTTAACGATGCTGGATGTAGATGTCACCACTGATTCTAATGTCACGCACCCGTGGGTTATTATTTTTTTTTGATGACTTGTCACAATGAGACAATCAAGGGTATGTCTTCAGGTAGCGTTGCTTATGCAATGCAATCGAGGTAAGGCATATCGTTCCTTTCTACAATTATTTATATTGAGATCAGAATTCGACAAGGTTTTGGAAGAATTGAAAAATAATAAGGCGCCAGGCATAGATGGCATGAGTGCGGACCTTATAAAAGCCTCCAGTGAAGGAACTCGTGGCGAACTGTTTGAATTGATTAGAGATATGTACGGAAAAGGAGAAGTACCGGAAGATTTCCAAAAGAATAAAATTGTCCCGATCCCGAAAAAACAAGGGGCAGACAAATGCGAGAACTACAGAACGATCAGTTTAAATTTACATGCTTCGAAAATACTGACCAAAATTATATACAGGAGGATGGAAAATAAAATAGAGAGTAGATTGGCAGAAGATCAGTTTGGTTTTAGAAAGAATAGGAGAACGCGAGAAGCAATTTTAGCCATGAGGGCAGTGATAGAGAAAAGGATAGCGCTGAAGAAATCTGTGTACATAGGTTTTGTAAATATACAAGAGGCTTTCGATAATGTGGACTGGGAGAAGATGTTTGCGATCCTGAAGGAGGTGGGAATAAATTATAAAGATAGAAGAATAATATACGAATTATGTAAGAATCAAAGTGCAATAATAGACATAGAGGGCCAGGAAGGGGAAGCACAAATAAGAAGAGGGATGAGACAAGGATGCTCATGATCGCCACTGATTTTTAATTTATATATAGAAGGAGCAATGAACGGAGTGAAGGAGGAAATTCAATCGAAATTACAGATTCAGGGGGAAAATATAAGTATCTTGAGATTCGCGGATGACATAGCTATATTGGCCACGAGTAGTACTGAGTTAGAAAATATTCTCAACACTATGAGAACAATATTATTGGAAAACTATTGTATGAATATAAATAAAGACAAAACAAAATTCATGATGTGTACAGCAGCGAAAACAGCTAGAAGAGCGAAAATCAAAATAGATACCGAGACAATTGAACAGGTGAAAGAATTCGAATATCTAGGAAGCATAATTACAGGAAACGGCAAAAGCGAAAGAGATATAAGAGCAAGAATAGCACAAGGGAAACAGGCGTTTTACCAAAAGGAACAGTTATTATGCTCAAAAAATATAAGCTTGGAAGTAAGGAAGAAATTCTTGGAAAGTTACGTTTGGAGCACAGCATTATATGGTTGCGAAACTTGGACAATGGGGAAAACCAATCAACGAAGACTTGAAGCTTTTGAAATGTGGTGTTATAGGAGGATGCTCAGAATAAAATGGATAGACAAAGTCAAAAATGAAGAAGTACTCGAGTAGATAAATGAAAAAAGAAATCTTTTGAAACACATCGTGAAAAGGAGAAGCAATCTTATAGGACACACATTACGGCATGAGAGTTTACTGAAAACAATATTGGAAGGGAAAATGAATGGTAAAACTGGTAAAGGTAGACCTAGATCAAGTTATATGAAGCAAATCGTACAAGACAAGGGATGTAGTAGATATGTAGAAATTAAACGTTTGGCGGATAATAGACAGGGGTGGAGGGTTTTATCAAACCAGTCGTAAGACTGATTACTTCATGATGATGATGATTACAATTATTTCACCCATCTTAATTGAATTTATATTTTACAAGTTTAAAATCTTGACGAGGATCGTCACAGTGCTTGTTTCGCTGATTATAACAATGATGTGTGGCAGTATACATCACATGTCAATACAATACACGTATAGCAATTTATATAACACTGTTCCTTCAACAAAAAGTGTTGAAATGCTGAGTGATCAATTTTTTGCGATATATACACACAAAAAAATATTCCATCCATGATCACTGTGTTCACACTATCGGTGAACAATGTGAAAAAATTGAAAAAACATGACTTAATTGCAAGACATAATGAGGCTGTTCGGTTTTTTAATACAATCCGATAATGTATGAGCAAATCAATGTTGGGTGGAATACCTGAGTAGAAATTGAAATCCGCCCATCATTCCAGGCCCTGTTCGGGCTCAAGTCGGAATGGTCTGGATACAGATAGGGCCTTGCATAGGCCCATTTTTCAATCGAAGAAGTTCCCACCTGGAATTCTCTCCTTACAATATTTATTCGATTTGATAATATTCGCAACAATTCATTATCCTTTTAAAGGTCCTAGTTTCAGTGCCTGCATTGGCTTCATCATGGGTGTCCTACATAGGCCCAAGTTGGGAATACTATGCAGGCCCTGGAGATGAGTGTGTGACAATCCTGTCTAGGCCCTATGAGGGTAATCAAAACAGGGCCCGGAATGAAATAAGGACGCCTAGTTTGGCCCGAACTGCCGCCAAGAATTAATTTCCATACACTGAAAAAAAAATTTATTCCAGTCAAATAAATATTTATTTGTCCTGTACCAAAGAAACATTTATTAGAATCAACAAAATATTCTTTGGAACCAAAATAATTTATTGGAATCAAATAAACGATTAAAACCATCTATTTAATTCAAACAAATTATTTTGGTTCCAAAGAATATTTTGTTAATTCTAATAAATATTTCTTTGGCACAGGACAAATAAATATTTATTTGACTGGAATAAATTTCTTTTTTAGTGTACTGGTAGCTTTCACTCCATTCAATATTACCACTAGGGGTGTGCGAGGAATGCTCTTCACCGGGACGAGTCAGTATATTATTGTTGTGTTTGGGTAGAGTACCCGAATTTCTTGGCAACCTGAGCACTTCGGGTTGGATTACTCAAAATTTTTCCCAGAATTTTCATAATCTGTACTGAAACTGCTAAGTTCCCTGACCTGACACGTTCAATTACGAATTCTCATCAATTTTTGTTATTACTAGTACAATATAATATATTTTACTGACTTCAACACAATCCAAATTAACCCTAGAGCTACAAATCGGGGCAAATACCTACTCCAAATAAACTTTGAACTACGTTTCTAAGTTAGTGAGTGACATTATCAACTTACGACCTATACTATAGTTTAGTTTCAGGTTGTAACAATGGGGCGATATCGCTAGATCCGTCAGTTTCTTGGTTAGTATGACGGAGTGAAGACGTGAAGCTTTTGTAGGGTTGATATCTAACCCAGTTTGTAGTTCTCGTTAGTGTTTTGTGTAGTTGAGTTAATTTTCTCTGCCTTCCTAAAATGAATGTAATTCACGTATTATAACCTCATTTTGCAATATAACAATCAATATATAGTATTTGGTGATGGATTTTATATTTCATGTATCCAGTACAATGGGCATAGTAAAACATTGATATGCATGCCAGTCTGAAATTTCCCATATCAGATGGATATGGAAATTCTGCAGCTTGCGATTGAAATTTAGTTCCATCATGAATTCATGAACTTTATTGCAAAATGTATTAAAATTAATATGGAAATGTATGAAAAATCATAATTCTGTACGAAAAATTAAAAAAAATTTGAAAATTAACAAAAAATGTATGTGTTAATTGTTCCACATAAATTTATATGGAATTTAGGAAGCAATTTTTTATACAAAAAACTAATATTTAATATTTTTCCCCCTAATGGGAAAAACCGATACTTGTATCTTGTCGGGATTTCATCGTGGAAGCGTCCATTATATTGGATTGTCATCGGATTTGTCGGATAATGAAACAAATCGATGGATTTACAATATTTGTTACGATATGTACGATAATTATCCGTTATGAAACCAACATACAGGTCTATCGGGAAATCATCGGGTAGCAATGTTGGTTTTGTATCGGATAATTATCGTACATATCATGACAAATATCGGAAATCCATCGATTTGTTTCATTATTGGATAAGTCCGATAAGAATCTAATATAATTTACACTTTCACGATGAAATCCCGGCAAGATGCAAGGATCGGGTTTTCCCATCAGGAAACGCAGATCACGAAACCCCATCACATGTGTGATGGCGAAAGGATACAATTTGAGAAGCGCCGACTCAGTGGCGAAAACTTGAACGGAATCCGAGACTGTCAAAGAATCAGCAATCGACTGTAAAACCTTCGAATATAGTTCAAATTGTGACTTCACTCTTGAATACTTTTTTATATGTTTTAAATTTCTCTTTTGTCTCACATTTTGCATGACAGGAACAAAAATATAGTCTTGAAAATCAATATTTCATTAATTTTCAGTTGACTTTCCCACCGATCAGATTCCCAATTTTTTTAGTTACAAATTTACTTGTAAATAATTGGTGAAGAATTTTTGTCCTTTAAATGTCGGTTTGACCATTTTTCAACACTTTTAGCCATTGAAATCGATGTTTCATCAACTGAACTTTGATAAAATCGAATTTGCTTCCCACCAATCTCTTTGACATGGGAAAACAAAAAAAACCATGTACTTATGAGTCAAATTACTGCCTCCAGAACGAGTTTACAAGCAAACAACTCGTGGGGTAAATATTCACTCCAGTTTGTAGGTTACAAGTAAGAAAAATGGGTTTGTAGTTTTAAAGTTAACCCCCCGCATACACACTGGGTGGCAACCACTCATGAATCAATTCGATGTTCTGTGTTTTCTATTGTTCAAAAAGTGTAAGATGTAACTAAAATTCTTAAGGGGGGAAATACAAGCCAATGTACCTTTTCTCTGAGAATTTATTACAATTAATAGGTTAAAAATAAAATAATGGAATGAAGCACCACCTTGAGATATACGTTCAAAACTATCTTTACAATTTTTTTGGCACAAAAATATTCAAAAATGGCGGAGCTACGCGTCAGTACCTCGTTTTTGCGCCGTGCACCCTACAAGTCTCAATTCTTATCTAAAATCAAAAAACCAAAATTCTATCGTTAGAGTATATCAAAACGCACAACTTGACGGAAAGAAAAACAAAAAAGAAAATTTGTTCACATTGCTGTCTTCAATTTTTAGATTAAAAACAAAAGTGTGTTTTTTTTCAAAATGCTTCTGAATTTCCGATTTTTCATTTTCATTTGTTTTGACTCCGTCAAGTTGTGCGTGGAATAGATACACGTTCGATTACCGGGGCGCTCACCTCACAATGAATCTCCAGAAGAATAATTCCAATTATTTTGAAAAAAATGTCTGCAAAGTCGCGAGAAAGTATGTACGCGGAGGATTATAATCAGTGGGACTTTATCGAAATATCTCACATTGGATTAAATACTTGAACCATCTGACTCTACTCGCAATAGAATTATCAATTCAATGATCGACATTTTTTATTTTGAACTTGGTTCATCTGATAGTTCGTTTATTGCAGCAATTTACGATTTTTGTATATCACTCAAACGATAAAGAATTTCATCGAGTAATTAAATCAAATGATTGGAGAAATGAAAGTTATAAAAGCAAAACATCCCATGCAGAAAATGCCGACTTCCAACCAACCATAACAATCGAAACAGTAATGGTACAACACATTACCAGGGTTGGTTGCCAACGTTGTAACGTGGTTGAAGTAACAACCAGTACAATGTTGTTGTAACGCCGATAGTCAATGCTGATTTGCCAACGTTGATTAAAAACTCGTTCAACGTTGTTCATTATGTGTGGTTCAATACGGCAAAATTTTGGAGAAATTATTATTCATGTTCTCGAATTGACTTCTTCACATGTTTTCGGATTATTCATTCGTTTCAAAAAACGATTCAAACTTCAGCAACATACGAACAGATGTGTTATATTTTTTACTTTCGATATAACCATGGACATTAGCTGAAAATATACACCGAAAAAACGATATTCTAGGATTGAGAGGAACTTATTCTTCACTCTTCCTCTAAACCAATCCTCTTATTATAAGACTAACCCCCTCTAATTTTTAGTGACTTCATAAGATATTCTTCGTTTTAGAATAAATTCTTGAAATAAGAATATTTCCAGATCATTTTAAATGACCGCTCTGTACAAAATAATTTTGTAAATTATCTAGCCTGAGATGTAAAATGACTTATAAATTCACAATATTCGTATAAAAGTCATTCTAAACATGAGAAAATTTCAAATTGAAGAGTATTCTTGAAGTTGAGATTTTCAAATTTGAGAAAAAAGCCTTATGTTCTGAGTTGAATTTGTTGTTGGGGTGATGATAAACTTGTAGGAAGAGTTTGAAAGTTGGGTGGAATCTATATTGATCAGGAAAGTCCAAATCGTGTGGCAAAAGTTAGAAAATCTGTCAACTCAGCTCACGGCACATGGGTATTCTATCAGCTTTTCTTCACTAAACGAAATCTAGGCAGGAGGAATGTATCAAAATTTAGTAAAATCAAGTTGGTACAGAGTAAGAGAGGACAGATATATTCATTGAATTTCATTGGTCATTAAAAAAATGTTGATAAATAAGGAAAGGCTATAGAAGATCCAATGTGTCGTCTTTTAATATTTTTGTTCCAATAATGTTGTATCATGTTCCTACAAATGAATGTGATTATATTTATGAAACAGGTTCAATACACATGTTTCCTCAACCTACTAGTGAAAAGATACAAAAATGCACACAATACAAAATCATTGACCAAAAATATTGAGAGACAATAAATTCAGTGATACATAGCCTTTACGTAGTTATCAACATTTTTATAATAAGCAATAAAATTCAATGGATATATCTGTCCTCTCTTACTCTGTACCAACTTGATTTGACTAAATTTTGATACATTTCTCCCGCCTAGATTTCGTTTAGTGAAGAAAAGCTGATAGAATACCCACGTACCGTGAGCTAAGTTGACAGATTTTCTAACTTTTGCCACACGATTTGGACTTTCCTGATCAATATAGATTCCACCTAACTTTCAAACTCTTCCCACAAGTTTATCATCATCCTAACAACGAATTCAATTCAGAAAATAAAGCTTTTTCCTCAAATTTGAAAATTTCAACATGAAGAGTACTCTTCAATTTGAAAAGTAAAACCATCCGTCGAGCTGCAAGTGAATAATCCAAGTTTTTTGCAATTCATTTTGAACATTTTTTTGACATATTTTTGATCGAATGAGTTCTTCATGACTCATATTTATTACAAAATTAATATGATCTCTGAGTTTTTGCCTAGAAGTACTGATGTAAGTATTTGAAGAAAATTCATTTTCACTGCATCAACAAATTACGATTTTTTGACATGTTACAACAGCTATGACTGATTTACTAATTCATTTTGCACTCACTAACAGATTTTTTGATACACATTATTAAAGAAATAACCACCACACATTTCACAAAAATAATTCATCCATTTTTTGATCACATAAATTTAACCTCACATCTGTCAACCGAACTGCAATTTTCACACAGGCTCATAGATTATTATATTCAACCGACGGATGATTGAATCGGATAAACACGTCACTTTAATTGATCTTTTCTAATGCATCGCGTAGGTACCGGTTTCACGGTACAGAAAAATTATTACTGATACTGAATTTGAATAATTCACAAGTCTAGTCTAGTCGGTGTAAGAACTCCGGTAACAGTTTCAACGAAAATATCTTTATATAATATGTTATTGCTGTTATTTGAAAATTTTTAACTCATCAGAATGATAAGAGGAACATTCTTAAAAGTATACAGTCTAAGAAGAATATTTAAAATTCATCAATAACAACGTGTTCAAAAATATTCGCGTCAGATCTGTTACCGGACTCCTCACACCGACTATACAATATTACTTTAATTCATGATGTCAGAATTCATAACTGGCGTACAGGTGTACTGGTCAAAGCGTCATTCTCTCATTAGGGTTAGGATTTTGTGTTAGGTTCGATTCCGCGTGTAGGGTTATGAGATTTTCGCTATTGACCCCCACAGTTTGAACGCTTGTTATCATTAAATATCTTCATCAAGATAATTTCCACCAGGGAGTTCGATTGCTGTAGAACGCGGTTCTAGCAACTGACATTGGAACATGTTTCCCATACATCTATTACATATAGTATACGAGATCGACAAGGATTCCAATAATTTTTTTGTGAGTTATTTGAAATATATCCTTGGCGCTTATTTTAGATGCCAATGTTCTCAAAGTTAGATGCACCCTCTCAATCTTAGAATATGGTTTTTTCGGTGTGGACATTAGCTGAAAATATATAATTATTTTCATTAGCTACGTACAAAGGCTTAATATGGATTACCATCACCGGTTGAAAATCACACTGAAAAAAATACTCCAGTTAATATATGGACAGCAAGAATTACTGCCATTTTAACCGGAATTCTAGTTGAATGAATCAAGTCTCAGGCAAATTTAACAAGGGCTCCGGTAAATTTAACAAGAATTCCAGTGAAAGTCACAGATATTCCTTGCTGTCCATATAGTAACCGGAATTCTGGTAAAATTAATAGTTCATTTTTTTCCGTGCAATTGTCAATGTTGGTATCCAATGAAAAACCAGTACTGATTCAGGGTTGATGTGAACGTTGACCCAGTATTGGTGAACAACGCCGTACCAGTGTTGATCAGCGTTATCCTTCCGGGTTTATTCCAACGTTGTTTGCCAACAGTTGGCAGTTGGCAAATAACGTTATTCCAGTACTGGGTCGTTCGTCAATTTCTGCATGGGATATAATGATAAATTTGAGAAAGTAATCATATTCAATAATTTAGCTATAAAATATCAATATTTACCTATAAACGCACATAAAATATAAGAAGAATGTTCAATAATTCATGAATCCATTTAGCATTTCAAAACAAACTTTGGCTATCACGCTTTTGAAATACACTTCTATAAACTCAAATAAGGTTCTTTAATAAACAATTTTTGAGAGATTAAATTTTTTAATTTGAGTGGAGAAAACACAACTCTTCAACATGTCTTGTTCATAATCATGTGCGAGTTGCCGACATAATATTCCCAGCAGTTGAGGATATTATTTCACTCATAGATTCCGCGTAACTCCTCACCTGTATTCTCATATTTCTATGTTTTTAAAAACGGGTATACATACGGAAACAGAATAGGGTATTTATACTCGATGGAGGTAAATATTATATTTGAAAGTAAAGAACGTGAACTGATTCAATATACTCGAATATTGAATTATTCAAATTATATTGTATAGCCAGGAATCGCTGGAAAATTCGAATACATTTGAGTACTTGAAAGCCAAAACATTTCAGGCACCCGCATTGAATCGAGTACCCGAAAAATTTTGGGAATCCCAACCAAATCGGGTACTTGGAAATTCGGGAAATTCAAAAAATCTCGACCCGTTCCGATTCCCGTTATCGGGTACCCGAATTATTCGGGTCTCGTACACCCCTACTACCAACACTCCAGTTCAAAACGGAACGTCACAACATCAACAATATCCATTTCTTGGATTTACAGTGGTAATTATAATCTAATTTGATGAACTGCGTTTTCCCGCGAACCGTGGCGAGAAGTAAAAGGAACAAAGATATTTAGAGAAAATAATAATAAAATTACGATGACAACATGTTTGAAACATCAAGTTCTTATCTGAGTATATCACCCGACGATTCATTCAATCTAGAACTCATTTCAGCATTTTCAATAAAACCTTCCCTTATCATACGAAATATGGATCGTTCGAAAGTGTATTATAGTGATACCAATGATGCATTTAGCCTCATAGCGGATGATTGATTTTATTCCTTCCGCTCGAGAAGTGGTGGCACACCGTACCGTATCATTCTCCTGAAATCCCAGGGGGAAATTATAAACCTTCTTGGAAAGATTTATAATACAAGATTGGCGAGTTGAATTCTTGTATTTGATGACAAATTTCGATTACTTTGAAAGACAGGTTTGATTTCCTCCATTTCATCGAATGAACATTTTGAAATTCAAATCACAAATCTCAAATGAATTACATGTAAATGAAATTCATATATCCAAATAATTGATTGATAACGACATTACGAAATCTATTAACCGTCGAAATCTGATGGAACATATCTATCAAAATAATTCACGTAATATCAGAAAACTCTCAACCATATGATCGAAATGATGTTAATTCGGTTACATTTTGAACCGAGGGATGAAATTTCATTCTATCGCGAGAGAAATTTCTCTGTATTATCAGTTTCGTCAGACCGAACAATGACAGTCGTATTTTTCGATACAAGTGATACATTTTCACGTCCCTCCATTGCCTTTCTTCGAATCATTCGTCATACGTCACTCTTGACGTATCTTGAAAATAATATGAAATATTATTTCATCTAAATTTCATTTGAATTCTTTCTGTTTTACTTTTTTTCTCTCATTGTAATGTAAAGAGTGTGAAAGGAATTGCGGCAAACGAATTATCATATTGATTATTGAAAGAAATTGAATTGAGTACTGAGAATATAAATTGATTCGTACACTGACATGAATGTCCTTCGTTGAACGTGATCGTTTGGCGCGCGTATATGTGGACTACAAATTCACAAAAAAAAAAGTAAGCCCGTGACTACGGAATAGTCAACTCAATGCACGAGATTACCTGCACTCCCGTTTCGATAAGAGCTCTCCACTAATATTTTATTCTCTTCCTGCGGCGTACCACACACATACACACTCGCACACGCACACATGTATGTACAACCCGATTTCATATCGCAGAAACTAGAGGCTGTTTGAACGACATATTGAAATAACTTTTTTGTTTTATCCTCTTTCTTTTTCCTCACGTCTTTATTTCGTTCTTTTTCTCTCTTTCGCTCTTTTCAAGCGTAACAACAGACCGGCAACTACCCTCAATTAATTCCCACCAGAGCGTTGGACGGGGTGATTAAACGCGATTAAAGTGAAAGTCTCGTGAAAGACTTACGATATATGGCAATAGTGGAATTATACATGAGTGCGACGTATGTGAGATATGAATAGATAATTGTGAGTCATTATTAAGAATCGGGTGGAGCTGCTTATAAACATAAAAGTTGAAATAATGATGATTTCACTCACCGCCCATAACGTGGCCCAACGTTTGTCACATACGACGACGATGCCGTGATTGCTGAATCCGGTATCTCCCCAGACTCCATTCCCAAAGACTTGTTACATGATCCTGAAAGAAAAATTCATCTGAATTCTAATCGATATTTGAACTGAATCAGATTTTAATTATGAATACAAAGACGTCAACGAATAACGTGTATAACGAATTGACTTGTAATTTGCAACGATCCGACACAGTTTCCAGTTGATTGTACGTGAGCGTGAGACATTTAAAACCGATCAAACTCCTCGTTGAAAACGAGGTGAGATTCTCGTTTGAGGCCAAATGTGTACCGTGGAATCACGGACGTAAACAGTAATCACGACGAAGATGAAACCAACGAAGAAGACATTCCGATCGCTATTCTCGAAGTTGTAATAAGTGGCAAATAGCTTGCAGCAGTAGTAGCAGCGGCAGCCTCGGGTCGAAGGCACCGCCGTCGAGGTATTATCCGATCGTTGTACTTATTAGTCTTTCAGCTATCTCATTCACGTTTCAATTTATCTCAAGTTTACTGTCGTTCGGGAGTAATCTTTCCATTAAACTTTTCGTTTTCAACAATAAAAAGCTTTTATTCGAATATGATGAAGGTTTTATTTGAACTCATTCGTATGAAAAATGAAACGCGTCTGTATTTATATCATTTGTTTTTTTCCAAATGGACGCATGAAGGAATATGAGTAAATAAATGAATGGAACCAATAATTTGACGGTTCGATGTTGGTTGTTATTTCAGATACGAGAGACGTCTGATCGTATTAAAAATGATTGATGTGTGTTTTATTTCCATGAAAGTGATATTGTTTTTACTATGGATGCATCAACTGGGACGAGAGATGCGAATGATGGATTGCAATTTTCCATATTGTTAGTCGAAATAAAGACGTATATTTCATGTATTAAAATTCACAGCGATGAGATTTTTTTCTCCAACCAATTTCAATCGTTGCGCAATTTCAGGCTATTTATGAATTTTATAATTATAATATCAATAAAAAAAAAGTACTACATAAATCAGATACAAATTTTCAAACTCGTCCAACAATCCACAGAGTAAATCAAAATCCCACCCACAAGAAAATACTTCACCATTGGAAAGATCGATGTACATTCCGATACGATAAATTGGCATGCTAACTACCCTCATAAACTCCACCTCCGCCACGTGACCTCTAATCTATCTTTGAATCTCCATAGGAATATAAAACATTAAGAAGAATGTACACCTCAATCCAATCTCACTTCAAATCCCACCGCACGCTGCAATTAACATTAAAAATTCATTTTATTGGTCGCACTAATCACCTCCGTCGGATAATGTTATTCCAGGGAAGCGAAAAGAAAAAAAGCAGAGAAAGGTAAGAGCAAACACATGGAAAAAGAATTGGCCGAGTAAAGAAAGCAACAAGCAATGAGGTTCTGTCTGCTCGTATGGCGGCATGGAATTTCCCAGGGAATTGGTTGTTCAGACCGTATGCAGCTTGCTATACGTATATCTGGATAGTTGGACAATGCGTAGGAGTATGAAGGGATGTTTCCATCCCTCCGCCAACAACCACTACCACTACCACCACAATGTTGCTCACACTCGTTTTTTGCCTTCACCTCAGAGACACATGCAAATTGTACGGTCGTTTGAACTTTCAAACGTATTCATAGAACAGCATTCTGTTCTCCTCCTCTTCTTCCCTCTCTTTCTCTGATGATTTTTGTTCGGTACAGGTACGCCGTGTTGTACGGAAAGAGCGGTGGAGAAAATATGGATCGGGGACAGAGAAGAAAATAGTGCGAGTTGCAAACGACATAAAATAACGTGAGTCCGTAGGGACACGATACCTCTGCTCTGATACATTGGTAGATGTACGTATGAGCTAAAAACCCTACGTATATATTCACCTGAACACAAAAACGGTAGGGGAGTGGAGGGTGATGAGGTGGGTGATAGTAAAGGGGTGCTACCGTACGCGCACGCGACAATCGTAACCATTGCTCGATCTGTACTCCGTGTTTGCAAATGTATGGTATTCATGCGAAGGGCGAACCAGCTGAATATCGGTTCTCAAACAGATTCCTATTGTATTAGGAACACCTAAAACTCGACCAAAAATAGTTATTGGATCATTATCATAATTGGATATAAATTCTTTTTGTATTCCACTGTTTTATTGGTTCTTCGTGCATGGAAAAAGCACAGCGGTTCGATTAACAGCATCCCTGCGGTAATTTCTCCAGCAGTGCTACCGTAAAGCAAACTGCTGTCAAATTTACAGCAGCGTCTGTTGTTGAATCTATGGTACTCTACGGTATCAAGCGTTACGAGCCAAACTTTATCACCGCTTGAATTATAACAACACTTTGCCACATCATTTTGCTGTGAATCTAACAACAGTTGAATGTATTTCCGTATGATTATGAATACACGTTGATGATTTGGAGTACAACTCATATTCTTGCCTGACAAAAGAGTAATTTTGATGGTAACATATCCCATCTTAATCGGTAGAAGGAATATTCTTGAGAACTTCATCAGGACTCTTGCTCAGCATGGAGTGGATCACATGAGATTCACTCGATACTACGAGAGACCACCAAAGGATTTCCAACGAAGGTTTACCATGATAAAAGCAATAGATAGGAGCAATAGATAGGATCTCGATGGAGTTTCAATGAACACCTGATTCAGTATTCACCGTAATTTGTTGTGCTATTGAGCACATTCTGATGTAACGGATTAGAAGTTTAAAAGGAACAAACTCTTGAGACGAGAAGGATGTTCAACAGATAAATCATTCATTCGTATCATCTGTTAGTTATGACTGATGTGTTTTCTACGATTTTCAATGAGTACTTCGAAAGTTTTGTGCTCCACTTCGAAGGTTTGAAGTTTGTTACAGTCCTGTTTGAATTCTCTTGACTTTTATTGAAAATGAATAAAAAATCTAGCATTGGAAAGGACGGAGAACTATTCAATCAATATAAATATTGCAGTATCTTTCCATCAATTTAATTTTGATCATAGAAATGAGTTGGACGCAGGGGGATTGCGGGAGTATTGGAAAAATGAACATTTGTATAATGCAAACGCTTTCTGTTTGTCCCGAAAGTTTACAATTTCATTGATAACGGGAGCTTGTAAATTGGAAAGATTTTTAGAAAATTGTAAATGTATGGTGAATCAATCGCATATGGAGTTTGAATGTCATTTGACACGATGGAAATGAATATGAATTGGTTGAACAAAAAATAAGAGGGATATCAAAATACTCGCATGTAGTTGTGGTGAGTTTACATGGAACAGATTGGCACAATGACGGGGACAGTTAATTCTGTCATTTTTATACATGTAATAATATATATTCATTGGAAATTTATCTGAACTCTTGGGGAACACCTTGATTCTTAGTGTCACAGCAGTAAAGTTGATTCATAATCATCAAAAGTACATCCAATTTCTGATGTTCCTCGTTTTATTACATCCAACGAGCGAGAGCCCGATGTAGTTGTGATTTATTAAAATTACCGGAAGAGCAAACACTGGCAAGTATACCCAGCGAGACGCGAGATTCAGAACACGAAACGAATACGAATAAGTTGCGGTGAATCTAAATTCACCGCTTGTTCCGCCACTCATCAAGTTATCTTCGGAATCGCACAATGACTCGTACTTTTCTTTCGAGTTCCAATCCGGAAGTGAGACAACGCAATGTTATCGAGAATTCGACGATCTTCGATTAAACAGTGATTTTCTAATCATCGATGTAAATTGATTATACATTCTCCACGCAGACTTTGATGTATGAAAGAACGATGAATATGTTGAATTTTTTGTCACCCAGGGAGAATGTCGAGTGTGATTACTTTACGGTACAATATCATTCTGATATCTTCGCGTCATCTCGTGAAATACGGAACTCAGGCACGAAATGCCCCACGAACGAAATTTCAACGATCAAACAGAAGTGAATTACTTATTACTTGCTCTGTAAGTTAATTGCAAACCATCAGATCAAATTTCCACATGCAAGCGGGCGTTATAGAACGATTCACCACTCTTTGATGTTATGAACGTGAGCAAGGGAATATGAGGGAGAACAAAAGAGACATGAAACCAAATGGAAAAAAATATAATGAATATTCTAATGGATGAATAGAAAGATACTCTCCCATCAAGAAAAGCTTCATTCGAGGTGATATTTTTATTTGTAATTCAATCCGGGATTTAATAATTATTCTTAGATTCGTCTTCAAAAGGTTCTGGTCGATGGGGGACAGCAACGTTTTTTCTATAGGAAAAATTTGATACACAATTTACTTTACGTTTATACAGATGAATTGCTTTTCTCGTGGGTTTGAGAGACTTCATGATCCAACGATAAAATATGATTCACAGTATGAACGGAATAACGTATAACCGGGTGCTGAGTAGGAAGATACATAGATGTGAGTTCAGTAATATTTTACGTCTGGAGGGTTACAGAAATCATTGTAGGCAAATTATGAAGACCCAACATCAGTTGAACCCTCACTGGGTTATTTGTCACCTATATAAATGTCGAAGAAAACCATTGTTGAGATTTACGATAATTTATTTCTCTTTCACGGGGTTGATATTTATTTGAGGATCGTATGTTCTAACCTTCAATGATATTGTTTATATTATCGAACGGAAATATCGTGTTACATCTTGGAAGTGTATAAAATACACCGTATATATCGTAAAAAATTAAATAATTGAAGTTCTTTTCTATTCTTCAATCGAACAATAATTTGACTGCAAATTTGGTGATTTAACCATTCGACGGCCGCGTGGGGTGTATTTTACACCCTAGATACTTTCTTTTGATTACTACAGTGTTGTAAAATTAAATTGGAATGCTGCAATCTTCAGTACCTTCCTAAAAAGCTCTTATAAAACAATCCTACAACTTGACTATTCGTGTCGCAGTTTGGAGTATCATTTCAATTACCGAATATAAGGTAATTCTTTAAATTTTTCTGCGGGTTCTTTTACTTGACTGTATTCTTTTCCTTATGAAATAATAACCTTCCCAAATAGTCACCCTTGTACTTCATATAACTGCAAGGTATGATGAACATGATTACTTACATCACGTATTGTACAAAAAATCTTGTTGTGCAATTGAAACGCATATGTGTTACATAAAATTCTGAATTTCCTAACTTCAGCGCAACTGAACCACAATTTGTTAAGAAATCAGGGTTCATCACAGTTTGAACTACATATGTAGTATAAATGCACGTAAAAGGTTAACATTTCATCCACTATATTTTGGGGTAAGGAAAACAATATTTGCAACTGCAAACTAAGGCTCAATGCAAAATAATTATTTGGTCAATAATGAATAGTTATGTATTCCATATATTCAGTGATCCGCCGAGATCCCTGTTACAAAAGTTCTATAAAATTCCATTGACGAATGGAAAAATGAACAGGTGTCAACGGAATTCGATGGTATTCAGTAAAAAATTTCACCACTGGTAATGGGATATTATAGGATATTCCTACCTGGGATTTTAACCAAATCTTTTGTGTAAGATGTCTCCAAAATATTTCGAGAAATTAAAAATATTGGTTTTCTACAGTATTTCTATGCGCATCCAGGGAAGACTGTATGAAGCAATATTGTGGAATTATTCAAGTATTTGGAGCAATCTTGCACGAAGAATCCGGCTAGCGTTTCGGTGCTAGTATCCCTTTAATAATCATGAATCTATTCCCATATTCTTGAGATTTTAAAGCCTACTGTGTCTTCCAATCAGTAAATCATATACATGATCAAAAGGATAGTTCTTGGCATTCTCAGGAGTACTGCATTACGGATTGAAGGATCTCAAGAAAATAGAATAGGATCAACTAGAAAGTATGACTACTTGAGAACGGAAAAACATTCATGCTAGTCTTACACTGCAAAATATTGATTAGTGTGTACAGTTGAATCATGGAAATACGGAATTGCAAAGGAAGTGACTGAGGGAATTCTAATTATCATTCGAGATTAAATATAATTTAATGGAGTATTGTGAATTCTGAGGATTATTTTCATCCAAACCATACTATTATATTCGTCAAAATACGCAAAATACTTGAACATTACAGAAATAGACATACCAATAATTCAACCTTCCACCATATTCATATACCTAAAGACGAGATGACGTATTGTTCTTAGTTTGATTTATATTTATGTACGTTACATAAGAAAAATATATATATATATATACATATATATACGTTTTATTGTTATCGGACGTAATGGTCTATACGATGGAGCTACATCATTGGCTTAATGCTAGACTTACAGGCTAATTCACATTGATAGGTAACAAACCATTGAAACAAAAATGTTCCTTGTGGGAGTGACTATTCTTTCGATAGGTATCTTGACCATATTCTTGGGTTTTTTTGGAATGTATTTGGATTAATATTCATTTCATAGATCAACTAAGAGTAGTGAACCAGATCAAACAAAAGAAAAAACGAAAGAAAAAAGGATAAGATGCACTGTAAACAATTGCTTCCAAGATTTCATAGAAATTTATGATATATACGAGGGTGGATTGATAAGTTTCCGGCCTGACCAAGAGATGGCGCCACTAGGCCTACCTTGAGGTGGCGTTCTATAGTACCATCCTTAGATAGCTTGTAGCTATAGTTTCAGTCCGATCGCCATGTTAGTTTAGTTTTGAGAGCACGCTGACCAAGACGCCTCTGTGTTTTTCGTAGAAATGGAAAAGCTGGAAAATCGTGCTGTCATCAAATACTTTTATTTGAAGGGGTTAACGCCGAAGGAAATTAAAGAAGAGATGGACTCAACACTGGGGACATCCTCCCCATCATATTCAACCGTTAAGCAGTGGGTTTCCGAGTTTAAAAAGGGTCGTGTGAGCACCTCTGATGAGCCTCGCTCAGGACGCCCCATTGAGGTCACAACTCCAGATATGATCGAAAAAATCCATCAAATAGTGCTGAAAGATCGCAGATTAAAAGTTCGTGAGATAGCTGAGACCTGTAAGATGTCATATGAACGTGTACAAAATATTTTGCACCAACATTTGTATATGGAAAAGCTCTGTGCAAGATGGGTGCCGCGTTTGCTAACAGTCGACCAAAAATTGATTCGAAAGAACATTTCTACCGCCAATTTGGCGTTGTATAAGCGTAATCCAAACGAATTTTTGCGTCGATTCGTAACCGTTGACGAAACTTGGGTCCACCACTACACTCCTGAAACCAAAGAACAGTCTAAACAGTGGATTGGACCAGGGGAACCAACTCCAAAGAAGGCAACATCAATTTTTTCGGCGAACAAGGTTATGGCTACTGTTTTTTGGGATGCAAGAGGTATTATATACATTGATTACCTTGAAAAGGGTAAAACTATCACTGGTCAATACTACGCAGACTTATTGCAACGTTTGAGCCACGAAGTGAAAATTAAACGACCTCATCTGGCGAAGAAAAAAATCTTGTTTCATCACGATAACGCACCAGCGCACACGTCAATCGTTGCGATGGCTAAAATCAACGATCTGAAGTTTGAATTAATGCCGCACCCTCCCTACTCTCCAGACCTAGCCCCGAGTGACTATTATCTGTTTCCTAACCTCAAGAAATGGCTTGGCGGTAAGAGATTTGCGGACAATGAAGAAGTAATCGAAGCTGTAAATGGGTATTTTGAGGAGCTTGACGAATCAGTCTATAGAGATGGCATCACTAGACTAGAACACCGCTATGAAAAATGTATCAGCCTTGGAGGAGATTATGTTGAGAAATAAAAAAAAAAAATTCTTAAAAACGTTGTTTTTCTTGGTCAGGCCGGAAACTTATCAATCCACCCTCGTATATATATATATCAATGATTATGGATGTTAGAAAAGATAATGTTAAATAAAACAATACCAAGCATCGCATTTGCCCATAAGATAGATTTTTCTCTTTTCGTATTTTCCTCTCGTGCAAATTTCAGATCATATACTCAAAATGTACCATAGATACCCTTGGTATACTTCTATGAAAGAAAAATTCCTTTGACATAGAAAGACTAGTTTTCAATATCAATGACAATTGTCATATAATCATAAAGACATAAAAGAAACCGCACATAACAATTTCATATGAAAACATTCTTGGAACCTTAAATTACTCTTAATAAAATATTTGGATTGAAATAAATGAGTTCATCCGTTAATCTCAAGGTTTGCCAGTCCTGACTCCTATGAGTTTGAATTCCTATGAGTTACGACGGTGAAAAATTTCCAATGAAAGTTTTTCATGATAATGCAATGATATATAAAAATAACTTGTTTAGATGATACTACTGTGGGCAAAAAGTAAGGTGAATTTGTTTGTAATATGAAAAATCTTCATTTATTCTTCTACATCAATTCCATCCCCTTCAGAGTAATCCCCTCTCGATAAAATACACTCATGCCAACGTTTTTTCCAATCATCGAAACATGCTAAATAGTCCCTTTCCGGTATAGCCATCAGCGCCTTCTTCGATTCAGCTTTTATCTCCTCAATCGACTCGAAACGCTTTCCCCGGAGTGGTCTCTTGAGTTTTGGGAATAGCCAGAAGTCACACGGAGCCAAATCAGGCGAATACGGTGGTTGCGGAACGATATGCGTCGAATTTTCGGCGAAATGGTCACGAAGAACGAGTGCAGTATGAGACGGTGCATTATCGTGATGCAAAAACCAAGAGTTGTTGGCCCATAATTCTGGTCTCAATATCCTTCTGATATTCCGATCATATCAGTAAGGTCTCTAACAGCCAACCGACGATTTTTGAGCCCTAATTCCTTCACTTCATCGACGTGTTGGTCATCGGAGGTTGACGTCGATGGTCGTCCGGAGCGCTCTAAGTCATCAATACGTTCTCGACCCTCTTTGAAGTCTTTGTACCACTTACAAACATTTTTCTGCGACATGGTAGAATCACCAAAGGTCTTCCGCAACATCCTCAAAGTTTCCGCAGCCGAAATTTCATTCCACAAACAAAATTTGATCGCACTTCTCTGCTCAATTAAATCAGACATTGTAAAAATCGAAAAATACACCCTTGGTCGTTTGGAAAACACAAGCGTAAATGTATTACTGATACAGTAGACTCTCGATTTAAGCACCATCCGTGTCCTTATTCTACTTGGGACGCAATCTCATGTGAGAAAAAGACAAAGATGGTGCTTAAATCGAGAGTCTACTGTAATGACATTGACATGAAATTTGGCACAGATGTCATTAACATCCTGCCAACTTAAGAAAAAAAGAACTAGCCTGGAATGTCAAGCCCACGAAGTTTAAATTGAAAATTCACCTTACTTTTTGCCCACAGTAGTATATCGTAAGCAGACAATAGATCATTCTTATGGTCCCCTCCAATTCTGTTCGAATGTTGTATCATAACCTCAAGAAATACTATAGAATATAGAATATCATCTACATTGCATACATTTATTGAAATAACGATTTTAGAAGACGATAATGGATTTAAGCTGTCTTTGTTACAGCTTCCGATGTATTGTATGTATAAAGGATATAATGAGAACAAATACTTGAAATATTACAAACAGTTTATCCGTCGATCACCAAAAATCACATGTCACTCACAAAATATGATTTTTATGCGAATGAGAGTTTTCCTGTTTCTTTTTCTTTCATTTGCTTTGGGTTCTTTAGCCACGCATTTTATAAAGATATAATAATAAAAGTAGTAGTAACCCTCCAGCAGGCCTTCCCTTAGTTGCTGATTTTACCGCTGGAGAGAAAAACACCTGATGTTCGGCAAAGGCGCTGGGGAGTCGAGTGGGAAGCAATGTGAGCCACGTCTCATATGAACATATAATATCGAGAGCGTTAATTACAGGTGATACATCCACAATGTTACAGAAGTCGTGGCAATTCCAAAAAATCACCCGAGGATGTGCGGATGGTATGGGCTTTCGTTGCTATGTATTGCACTCTTTTGCCTTAGTTGCAGTATTGTCTTTAGAATCACGGTGCAAGTCTGGCAATATGGACGAGATCGCCACAGCATTTCGTCCTTTCTTCCCCAGAGAGACTGTGAATCCTTTCAGTCTGCCTCTTCTCCGGCTCGCCGTAGAGGCGACAGACTCTTGTGATCGTATACTTTGATTATCATCTTCACTGTAGTTGGGATCCTCGGACGGGACAAAAGTTATTGCTAAAAAATCGTGTATATTATTAGCGTCGTATGCGACATTATCAATAGAAATTTTCTGACCCTTTATAACAGATTTTTTGTTTCCCCGAGTTTCGAGACGTTTTTGAGCATCCCTTAGAATTTGACGATTATCCCGCTGTGCCTTTGTTAAATCGTTAGCTATACGAACATTGAGTTTTGGGAAATTTTCCAGATGATTGAATATATGTCTCTTAATTCGAGAGTTGATGAAAGACACAATTATTGGTCTCTTTCCTTCAATACGGCCAAGTCGAACAACACAATCGATGTGTATATCTGTGAAATCAACAGAAGCGGCCTTGAGGATGTTCAATACGGAAGAGAGCAGTTCTTGATTTGTGTTATGATTATCGTCTACGTTGTACATAATAATATTTCGATCTCGATCTTTAGATTTTGAATAATCAACTTCAGTATTGAGGCGCAGCACTTTATCCGTTAGATCATTACATTTTTTCTCTAGGGTATCGTTTCTTTCCTCCAGTTTAGATATTTTACTGAGGATTTTTTCATTTGCGTTTTTCACATCACTCACTGCAGATTCCACGGTTAACATTTTTGAATCGAGATTGCTTAATCTCACTTGACAGTTATTCACATTGACAGCGAGTTCACTAATATTTCGATTAATGTTTTCCAAAATTGCTCTCAAATCCTCGTTTGTCGTCATTGTGAGATTGAAATTCTATTAAAAGAGTTATCTTAAGTTTAAAACACTTCAGCGATCTAACTATACGTATATTAGGCTTTCATACAAAATAGGCATGAGAGCGAGGCACAAACACGTGCGTTCGGTATCAGTGCCAATGATGAACTCGTTACATACGGAAAATACTTTCCAACTTAGTTCAAAACAATTATTCAAACACGCCTGTACAGCACAACCACCGATTGCCGGACATTTTTCCGTCGCCTCTACGTCGCTTCTCCATTCCTCCAACTTGTATCCACGTCTCCCTTCCATCCACCTCGCCCCCAAGGAGATGCGACGTAGCATTGGTGAGTGTGCTGTTAGGGGGGAATGTATATAGAAAGATCAGAAGGAATCTTTGAGCCTGTTCTGAGCAAAAATCGGATATCCCACACTCAGAAAATCTTTTAGCACAACTCATAACAATAATTTTATGACGGTGGTGCATAATGATATTGTAACCAACATTATCCAATGCTTATTCATAAACACTATTCATCCCTTTTTACGAATGAAAAATTGCGGTTTCTTTCTTCGAGTCCTTC
The DNA here is from genome assembly GCA_018340375.1 of Gonatopus flavifemur. NCBI lineage: Eukaryota > Metazoa > Arthropoda > Insecta > Hymenoptera > Dryinidae > Gonatopus > Gonatopus flavifemur. The sequence goes on along the minus strand of JAFFJZ010000003.1, from coordinate 40,382,449 downwards.
TACCCAAAGAGCAAAAGGTCCAAAAACTAGATCTCATTAAATCCTTTTGGAATTACAAAACTATTACGAATTACAAAATGAACTACACGCATGTGGCTATCTGGGTTATCTAAACTCTCATCGAATCTGAAGCATTTTTTGATAAATAAATGAAGGATACAACAAATTGCTCTTTGAACCCAATACGTGTGTGATCTTTTGTGACAATTTGAATGAGATTCTACTGATCTGTGTATCCTATCCGCAGGAAGATGTCGAATGAATGCGACGAGGATAATTCTATCCAGTTTTAAGAAATGTCATTATTTAAGAAAAATATTCTGTTTCCAGATTTTTTATTTTCCTATGGATCTGCAGTATGTAGAATATGTACCAGAATAAGCATCGGATGCAATAAATCTGATACTTGATTTGGCTTCTTTAAACCTTCCAAAAACCAACTCTTGTGAAATAGAGTTTTGTAACCAGAAGTTTTGGGTACGTTCTATTGTTTCAAAATGTATGAAAATGAAGTTTTTTTTAAATGATTCATTACATCAGTTTATTTCTCGTTGATAGAGGTTGGAAATTTTATGAGAAAATGTAAAGTTCTATGAAAAATATGTATGAACATCTGAAATACTTCAGGATAGTGAGAAAAAATTTCATATGAGCAATACTTACAGCCAGAATACCGTGGGTTGTAATTTACACCCCACACTCAGAGAAAAAAATGGTATTACCAAGCATGAAAATGTGGTGAAATAGCACCTCAACTATGTAATTTCTGTTTTCAGAACTATGTAGGCTATATTTAGATGAACTATGTAAATTGGATCACAATGACCACAGAAGTTGTAGAAATTAGAAATTTTTCTTGGTGAAAATTCATATGACATAGTAGGAGCAACTATGTTTTTGGGATTGGACGTACTACCCAGACAGCACTGAGACGTTCTCTGGACGTTCAGAAAACGTACTTGGTCACAAGAAGAACGTTCAAAAAATGTTCCAGGACGTTTTAAAAGTGTCGCATAGACATTCCAGGGATGTACAAATATCCAGTATAGTCTTATTTAGATTTCTATGGAACGTTTATGAAACATGTCAAATGAGAATTTGTTAAAGATCAAACTTGTGTCAAATCTTTTAGTATTCTCCATTCCGAGGAGACGCAAATGAACTGCGGTGGAGCCTGTATCGATAGATTTGATAAATAACATTCGCATCTCTTTAATACATTGCAGATAGTGAAATTTTGTTTCGCGTCAATTTTGAAATTATGTGAATCTTAATATATTGAATTCATTCTTAATAACTTACATTCTGCCAATAGTTTTGAACTGCTGGAAAGGAATCTTTCCAAATATTCAATACAAAACATATTTTTATGGTTGTTTGGTACTTTTTTCCCTAGTAAAACTATGAATATACATTTGTATAGGTTAGAGATAAAATACTTGGTTTTCATATAACGTCTCGAAAACGTTCTGAAAACGTACCATAGCATGTGTAAACAATGTCCCCAAAACGTGCTCTCCAACACATTGAATGAATGTTCCTAAGACGTTTGGAAAATGTGCTTTTGGAAACCAACATCTGTGGGACTTTGGACACGTTTTTAAAACGTTTTGAGAACTTTCGGTGCTGTTTGGGTATGAGTTAAATTTGATTGAAATCGAGTCAGTCACATTATGTCCTCAGAAAAAATAGTCATTAGAACCACTGAAAATACTTGAGAGAACTATGAACAGTTAGTCACCACAACTATTAATCAATATTTACGATCAGAAGATTGAACAAATTGTATGATGAAAAAAAAATTAATCCAATGTACGTCATAGTCATAGAGTTAAAGTACTAAAATAGTATTTGTGATTGTTATCACTCAAGAATACAAGGAAAATTTTGTATCTCACCTGACAGGGAATCGAACCTCTAAATCCTACTCACCTACCTAACAATCTAAAAACTTTACACCTAACCGATAAGCTACACCGCGAATTCATATAAGAGCAACTTGAAAGAAGTTATTGTTTTACAAATGAATGAAGTTTGTCAACATTAGTTCTGTTGTCTATAACCTGTCCGCAATAAGAAGCATTCACCGATAAAAGATGACGTATAAGCTAAAATGTAACCGGAACCATTTGTAATCGTAATCGTAATTTCCAAACTCCCCGTAACCATAATTAAAAGCATATTTTCATAGTCATTGAAATGTAAAATCGGAATCCTTGTAATTTCGAAAAATTAAATGTCACACAGCGAAAAATTTTGTGTCATAAGAGGTCCACTCAGAGTTTGTGTTGAATACATCATATTACATTCTGATATTCACAGATTCTCAGTGTAAATGTAACATTTTTGTGTTGATTTGATACATTTTTTGTATTAATATTTAACATGAATTGCAAGTGGACTCCCTGGGACATACAAGTGTGGTAAAGATACACAAAATCCATGAAATAAGTGAATCACTATCAGTAACAGGTAATCAGTTATGAGAAAAGTTATTTGTAATACATTTCAGTTGTGTGCAGTTTGAAAAGATAGTTATGGAAACAAGTTGAAGTTTGAGTATTCCAACTACATATTTATAATTAACATTACAATGAAAACTTAGTTATAGCATATTAGTTATCGTAATAATGTTTTTTAGTTATGGAAATCACACATAGTCACAGCAACTATAAAAACATAGTTCCAAAAATGAACCTAAAATGGGTGTCCCTTTTTAGTTGCCGCAACTATGAATATTTCTCTCAGTGCACGTGACCGTTGCCGTCCCAGATTTTGACGCGATCGTCGAAGGGTTGAATTCGAAGTTTTGAACCTTGATACAACTTCACTGTTAAAAATTCCTGCATGAAGCTTCAATCACATATGATGAAAGCAATTTCCACTCGCGTGATTGAAAAAGTTCTTGAAATTTCAATCATATGTAAATGAAAATTCAGTTACCAAACTATACTTTTATGCATAATATGATAAAACAAAAATTGAAAATTCAATTACATGTAATTTAATCCCTAATTTAATCACCAAGAATGGAAAATTTCATTTAAAAGTGTACTTCAAAAATGAATGAAATTTCAAGAAATTTTCAACAGTGTTGTTTTGATTTTAGAGTACCTATCGGTACCCTCATTTCATAGTTCATTGAGGTCAGTTATTAACATTGATCAATTTTCTATACGTATATATATATATATATATATATATATATATATTCTAGAATATATAGTACAGTCTTCCATGGCAAATAGTCATGAAAACTATAAAAAAATCCTAATAACAGCGTTTTAGCTTTATCATAATCATATCGTACTTGATCTGCATAATGGATGTATGTATATGTACGAAGTTATCACATGTATCTGCAGCTGAAATGCCAGTATTCATAATGTTGCGTGTGATAATTTCGACTTCAACACCAGCGAATCATCTTAGTGATTAGTAAGATTGCGAATGAATTATATCAAAAATATACCCTAATATTCTTCCCATATAAAAGGTTTTATGTAAAGAATTGAAGTTACTTGACGCGGTTGTACACTGTTTATCATTCAAATTTACATGAAAATGAAAGATCAATGACCCATTTGGAATCACTTATCCTGGGATTCGTTCTGTAATGTACTTGGGAATTATTTACGAGACGTGAAATTGGAATCATCGAAACTTACTCAACAAAGAAAAAAAATCAGAGATCAATCTTCTTCCAGCTGAAAGTTTTTCTTCCAATTGAAGCCGCACAAACTCATGTATGAAAGATAATAAAAATCCATGCAAGTCATATATACTTATATCGTGTTGGAACATGTATAACACACAGTTACGTCCGCAAGCCGTGCGAATGCACGTCGTATTTGCTATCGAATTCATCGATATCTCACCAAGTATCGACATTCGAGATCACGTGAGAAATTTCCTAGGCAGATCCATCCGAGACGTAAAATATGGCCTGGTAGCGTGATGGTTTTCCGGATAGGTGAATACACGATCTTCCTTTGTATTGATATCTATGCTCGTATATATCATCAGATGATCATACGCATGTCTAAATAAGATTCTATCGATGGTATCGTGAGGAAAAAATACGTTTTTCTTCATTTTTTCTATTGAAAATATCAATGGTTGTCAATGAAGCCTGCGAGGGTAAGTTTCTGTATTCCCTGCGACCCTAACGGCATTCACTCATGCGTTATGGATGGAAAATTTCAAATGAAATATTTAATCGAAAATATGAGTTTATGTATTGAACACCCACTACAGATACGCCTACGGATCTAATGAGTACCGTAGGCATCACGTATCAATATCTGATAAGAGAGGAACGGTTGACTCTTGCCATAGTAAACATTTTGTAATTAGAGGGTAAGAGCATCAAACCTTGCTTTAATTATAGCAGTGCCGAGATCGCTAAACGAATCTCTCGTGCTGAGCGACCTTCTTTATTGTATCGTGATGGAGAGGGCTTTTGAACAGCGGGATAATGTTGTCCCATATTACCTCCACTTAGAATACGTCCCAGTTTCAATTTTGAATGACAGAAGAGATATACCGCGTCACTTCCAAGTGTTACAATAACTTTAAGACGGAAATTGCGGTTTTCTGAGCTTCAAGTCTGTATGCGGTATATCACCATTGCACGAAGAAGAAAAATTCACTGTGACAATTTCAGTATGAAATATGATTTCGCTGTTTAAACAGAACGCAAATGGTAAAGATTCATTAAGTAGTGCAACAATGGAGCTGAATGATATAATATTATGATATAAAATAATATAACTGTTTTATGAATTAGATTTACATCCGGAAATTGCAATTTCCCTCCTTCACTGTACACACCGAAAAAGATAATTTATTTGACCGGATGAACTGAAGTTAGTTGTGGAAATTAGTTCCGAGTAATAAAAGAATAGAAGTCGGTAATAAGAGCTGTAGTAAAGGCAACTTCAAATTAGTAACAGCAACTAAAGTCAGAGAAATCACATTTGAATTTAGTTGAGACAACGCCCGTTTTAGTTATCCAAATATCAACAACTGTATCTAGTTGCTGGAACTAATTTGGAGTAAGGGTAACTAATTATTTTTTCCGGTACATTTAGTTCAATAATATATACCATAAGAATGATGATGAACTCGTGGAATGTTGAATTCAAAGCCTCGAAACGCTGCACTGTTGTATTCTCTAGAGAAATTTACAATTTTATTTTTGCCGTGTACTGTTTCCTGATATAGCGGAATCTTCATCACGAGATCAATATTTTTATTATGACAACAATTTTATTTGTTGTGACAGCGAAATACATCAATCACTGTAACTAATTTTATTTTGCTATCGCATATATGAAACATATCCAGATTACACGGAGAAGAACAAATTTGCTGTGACAGCGAAACCTGATTTGGCTGAGTGCCTTTTGCTGGAGCAGGAAATTCTTCGCTGTAACAGCCAACTGTTTGCTATCACAGAAAATTCACAAAAATTTGCTACTCCAGCAAAATGAGATTTTGCTGCTACAGCGAATTTCGTTTTTCTCCGTGCGATTACCGGTTATCCATCAAAAATGGAAGTTCTCGATTAATATTATTTTGATAGGGTTTCAATTCATTTCCTATTGACTCTGATCCAAATTGTCACCACAAAGAATTTTGATATTTGAAACAGTCCTCGCTAAGCTCACATTTTTATAATCCACTCTCTAAATTTGAAACAGTGAAATCTCACTGATTCAATTAGTCAGAAGCATTTCCAATTGCACAACCAGGGACTATTCACTGATATTTCACTGATTCCATACAGTGTTTGACTTTCAACTGCAGAAATAGTGAAATTTCACTGATTTGAATTTGGAGAGTAAAACAATCACGCTCCCCTTGTATTGTCCAGACTTCGATGGACCATGACACTCGTTTTGCGCGGAATTTCATTTAGTTCTCAGTGAAAATATCAAAGGAAAGATTAAATGAATTATATATCGCAGGATTTCTCATCCGGGATTTTATTCCGCAGCAAACCTTGACGTGAGAGTTATAAACTTGAATCATTCATCATCAATCAAGAAAAGTAACGCGCATGGAAGTAGCGTGGTGTATTAGAAGAATTACAACGATTCAAAATTCGTTAATTCATAGAGGAATATTTGTTAAGTAGTCCTTGTCTTTTCGAAAACGAACTGTCTTTCAAAGTTCAATGTCTACAAAAGGATCTTCTACAAAAGGACGTTGCTCCTATTCACAATGATAAACAATTCGATTCTTTGATATTTATCATAGACATTACAGTTACTGTTTCATCTCAGCTTGCTTCTCAAGATGACATTTTATTATATCTTCTACGTGTTGGTGATTTATCTTGCGTCCTGGTTGCTTGGGAACGAATATAATCCAGTTTTATGAAAAGAAAGTGTGGATAATGAAATTATTCCGTCTCAAGTTCTTTATATTGCGTACGAGACGAGAAAGAATAAGAATAAACAAAATTATTTTCAAATCAATGGAAATTGTACAATATCTTCTCGATGGAGGACAAGTTATATCGATTTACAAGAATAATGCAATAGAATTTTGTATACTCGAAACGAGTAGAAAATCGTGGTAGTAACATAAACTGTAGTTAAATTTTCAATGAACTTCATTCTTGATAAGAGAAGAGGTAAATGGAGTAACGTAATTCACCTTAGAATTGTAAATACCTCACCGTGAAGTTCAGAATCATTATTCAGAATGAATTTTGAATCAATGAACGATAAGGTTTATTTCCTCATGTCCTCAATTTCGCCAAGATTTCTAAAGATTCCACTCATATGAGCATTTGACATGAAATACGTTGAAACTCTTATGTAAGTAGATACACCGAGTACCTAGTCAGCCATTCAGCTCTTCCTTCACGCACACACTTGAATAGCGAAAATATAATGACAGGTACCGTGTGGTACTAGCGATGAGAGTTCACCAAGCGAACAGATTTGAAACCGATATCAATCTTCTTCGTATTCTTTGAACTTTTTACTTGTAACTGTGTAGTTGAATATTGCATCCATTCGTAAAATTGGAGAATACTTTTGTGAAGTCATTTCCAGAATAAGTGAGTGGAAATAACTTATTATGGAATTTTCAAAAACATTTGTACTAGATAGTTCACGAATTTGATTAAAATTAGATCCAAAGGATCAGAGAAAACCTCCTGTAATTGAAGTAACAATAATTATTCTTAACAAATGAACCTGTCATCACAAAAGAATTCGAAGAGCATTCGAGAGGTCGGGAATTATTGCACACGCGAAAGCAATTTTGACATCTTTCACAATCACTTTCTTCTCTATCCATCGAAGAGATCAGGTCGAATGTTCATGTATTACGACCCATTCGAGCACCTTCGGTAACAGATAGGGAAAAAAATTGTTACCGTTTGTCATGATGATAATCCTTAAAATTCTCTCTCATTATTCTCCATAGCCCATCTATTTTTCTCTCGTATTTATCGTTCATTTTTAGTTGGAAGGAAAAAATTGGGAATTCAAGGAAAAATAACAGCGGTAGTCAGGTGTGGTACAGAAAACTTTTCTACGCTATTGACTACGCTTCTCTTTCCTCTCTCCTAAAGTTATCTGTATAGTCACATTCGAGTTCGGTTCGGAGGATTACAGCCTGCCCACCTGACGTACTCCCACCACATCGAATGGAACAAAATGAAGGGAAAAAAGAAGAATGGAGAAAGAAGGGATAAAAGTTGGAAATACACACATAAAAAAGGAGAAAAAGAGAAAGGGAAAAGGATTTTACCTATAAGAAGTGGAGGGGGTTAAGAAGAATGCTTAAGTAAAGCCACGTAAAACGAACGTCCTATCCAGGATGACCATCGTCCTTATTTCAAATAAGAACGTACCATACTCAACAACGGACATAGAGCTTTCCATGAGAAAGACCAGAACTCTAAAAAGAGAGATGATACAGAGGAACAAGAAAAAAGAAGTATCATTGAATAGGAAATACAACTGCATCATTGAACTTGCCTAAGAATAAAAGCCGATTGTCGCACGCTACAACCGTTGGATCACTACAGGGAAAGTTTTGTGAAAGCTGGATTTTCATTCACAAGTGATGGATAGGAGCAAATCGCTCATTCTCCTGTTTCTTTTACCGCCACCACTCCTTGTACTACGTTGTACGTTTCCACTGCTACTTATAAAATGAGTGGTGGATGACGACTACGTATGAAGAAGCAAGGAAAAATCATAACAATAAATTTTCAAGTGGTAATCCATGTATTTTCGTTTGAACGATTACAATGGGAAGTTTTATTTCAAATCTTACTTCCAAGAATAGAATTATTGGATGAACGAACAAGTTCTGCTGGATGTTGGAGTTCTCTCTTATCAGTTTTAAAATTAGCCAAGTTTTTGTTCAACGATTTCCTTATTACTCATGCTGATGAGTGTGCAACCGTACATTGCTGCTCGCATTGGCCTATTATTCTTTGGGATTCAGGTTCGGGAGATGATATACTCGCACACAGTATTTAGACTATCTCTCATTCTGATCTGTGGACACCAATCTTCTTTCTAGCTTGGTTTCAAACTGAGCCAGAATTGATTCAATTCCAAGTTGAAAATGAGTCCTTACTTCTTCCAACGCAAAAACCTCTTTTTCTTATAAAAATAAATCATCAATATCAGTTCACGTTAAAAAAAAACATTCACACCATATGAACCTTCAAAGGATGTTTTAGCCAGATCAATGGTACTTTTTCACGCGCACGTGTTTTCTAATCGAAACTCATATGAGAAAGATGGTAAAAAACTCTGCATCTGTTACATTCATTCTTGAACAAAACCGATCAATACCGTGATCATTAATCAGAGTAGAATGTGGGACTGCGGGAATACACAACAAACTAACAAAGAATTAAATTCGAATGCAGGTCTCGAAAAAGGAGGGCGAACGTGAATAACGGTTGGGAATGAATATGATAATCCTTTGTTTTCTCCGGTGTACGTGTATCAAATTTGAACGAGGAAGGGTTTCATCACATTTCTCAAAATTCATTGAACCACATACATGCTCTCATATGAAGTTAAGTTGACTTTGAACTGGAACTGGGTTTCCCCCAAGGATCTTTGGGGGTTTCTGAATAGCCGGCATTTCGTATTCTCAGCTTCGCCGAATTGCACGCGCTTTAGTGTGCGCTCAGAGGACGAATAGTTCGACGTGGAATGCGTCGCAATGAATCCACGAAATGCCTTGTATAGCTTCCTCCCTTCCTCTCTTTTGTCAGAGTTACTTCCTCGTTTTCACACCGTCGTTTCTCCTTCGACGACCCTTTCTCGACAATAGTATGCTCGAGAATTGTTACTTAACCGTGGTTGTCTCTCTGGTATGAAAGCGAGAATATGCAGCCAGGAATCCAGAAAGCGCAAATCGACTTAAAATAAAATGGCCTCAAGAACTCATTCGAGTTCTCTTCTCGTTTCAATAAAATCACTCAGATTTCATTTGTGTGTAGTTCACAAGGGATACTTTCTGCTGGTGTTTCGTTGTGATCACGTATCGTTAGAGTTAAGTAATCGAAATTGAAATTTGTAATCTACTGGTCGTATCGAGCACAGGAATTTGTTACAAAGATGATAAAATATCGTTGTCTATTACAAAAACCCTCAAGGTTTTATATGCACGTGAGTATTTGTATACACGAGTATAGGGTGTATACAATACCGTGCATGACCTCAATATTTATGCAAGTTCTGCGTACACAAGTGAAACGGTGAACGAAGGCCTGTTGTCGTCACAAGGTTTAGGGTACACGGGCTGAAAGAAAAAAGGGAAAACTAAGAAAGGAGAAAAGAAAGGGAGGAATGAAAAAGACATACATGGCACTGAATGTACTCGAGTGGAAGGAAAGGGGAGGATAAAGCTTTAATCCAACGGGAGAATAAATCGTCGCATGGTGTTCAACCGTTGTCTCTTCTTCGTGTGTACATTTCTTGGAAAAAAGACCGAGTAGAAACGAGGTAACGGTGGAACAGGAAAAGAGAGTTGGTACACATGACACTGGAGTATAAAAATAAAATGAAAAAGAAATGACCGTGTGTTATACAATTTGCTTATTTAGATGTACGATGCGCTGAGAGTGAATTTTGTCACCGTGCGTTTGTTGATTTGATCAAGCTTCAGTGTTGAAATGTCAACGCTTGCGACTGAATTTATTTTCTCTCTTGCTTGTAAGTAATGCCATACATTTTGAACTTTCATTTTGAGATTCCCTTGTTAGAAATTAATTTCATTCAACGTACATATTACTGGGGAAAAAAATGAAATAAACATCACGTTCTCATATTAAGACAATTATAAACGCTATACATACATTGTACCGAATAATATACTTCATTGAGGATATCATTGTAATTCTAAGAATATTTAGTACTACGGTTAGTACTGTATTACCGAATTATAAAAATCCCTTAGCAATTCACGCAGTCATTTTTCTCTTGGTTGTGGGTGTCTGGGGAGCTATCAAGCAGCTCGAATAATAAAGTAAATTATTATTTCAAACCCCAAGTTGCAAAGTTTGCATGCGGTGGCACGAAATCTTCAGATTACTGTTGCCACTCAATTTTTATTCACCAAGAAATTTAAACAAACGTTTTTGTACGTTAGAACTGGAACGAGATTAAATCCATGTGGAGAATACGTCTCGGCGAACAATCATTTTCAATAGGAGAGAATTATGAAGAAGGTCAAAGAATGCTCAAGCTAATAAAAGGTGTATTGTTATCACAAATGTCAAAGAAAATTATATTTTTTTGAAAGGAAAAATCAAGACGCACTCCTATAACGATTTCATGTGAAGAAAGAAAAAAGCTCAATAACAGTTTCCTCGAAGGGCAGGGAAAAACTTCATGCCAATGGTTTTTTGTTGCCACGTGGGAACAAGATTGAGTGACGTCGTAGTGAAGAATTCGATGATCATCGTAGCAAGAGAAAACAGAGAGACAGGTTTCATTGAGGTGAGAGAATGTATTTCTAATACATTGCTTCCAATTCTGGAATTATCTTGTAGCTTTACTTCATTCTTCTGCAATTCACAGAAGTGGAAGATGTTTTCGAGTCGAAGGGATCTTTCGATCGATTGCAAGATGTTGCCAAATCGTTGTAACGTATTGTGGTATCACAAATTTCAACTAAGTTTTACATCTTGCTCATCAGAATATTGAACAAATAAAACTCTTTGTGGAAAGATGTTTGAACTGCGTTGTGTTCAGCCAATTATAAGGTCAACCATAAAAGCAACCATCAGTTGCTCGCTCATAGGGTGCTGATGCTTAAAAGGAAAGAGAAAAAGCAGCAGCTCGAAGACGATATTGTTCACATCAATAAAGGGTAATTAAAGGAAAAAAACGATATTACCTCATCCCACAACGATGTCTTCCCAGGAAAATTTTTATGTAGCAAAGAACTTAGTTCCCGAAGCTACCACTCAAAGAGCATTTCGTAATATTCCACGGGATGCTTGAAAACGATCAGAAAAGTAAGAAAAAGTACTGAATCGTTCAGACTGGAGATGCTACAGAACTGAATGAACATGTGAACTTAGCATCCTATTTATACGGAATTATGGATTCCAATAAATCTAAACGAATACATTCGGTATTCTTATCGAGATTCACGTACTAGGAATAAAAAAGAAGTGACCCTGTTTTTGTGTCTAATATCGACATTTTTTCCTTGCATAAAATCATTTATCAGGTCTCAAAGTGGCATTCATGGAATAATAAATATGCTTTTGAATTTCCTTGGACTGTACGAGGTATCATTGGAAAGCCATATAAAACCTTGAATTCACCCCACAAGAACTGCAATGATTCTTCCTCCTCTTTTCTTGTTTGAAGAATGTAGTAGCGAGGAGGAATTGAATGTTCATGAGGGATGGAGAATCATTTGATTCGACGAGAACCGGAGGGTTCGTTGAGATATGTGGTTGAAATTTGTTTTAAAAAATATCATTCATATAAACAAACAACTCAGTATTATGAGAATCACAGAGATGAATCAGAATTTACTCCACAATGAGCTAATATCGTATGAATATACGTTGAACACTGTTGAAACCGCTATCGATCTGGCAGTATTATTGGACTCTCTATGCGAACGTCGAGCGCTGTCTTGAATCGATCATGTTTGCATTACACGCCGTACGTTCAATCGTTAATTGCTCGAATGCTGATTTCTACTGGTAGATTGGTGAGACATTTCCATCCATTTCTCCATCGCTCATGTGTCATTCGAACCAGCACGGATGACTCTCTGGGAATTTGAAACCGATGGATTTTGATCGATCTACTTTTACTTTCTCTATTTCGGAAGAGAACTCGTGATTCCAATCCTTGTTCATCTCGCGGCGATTCTACAATTTGATGAGTTCTAGTTCGGTGACACGAAATAAGAGAATGGATATTCACAATTCAGCAATTCGTACATGAAAAACGGAAGTGATGACAAAACTCCGAGAGGCGTTGAAATTTCGACATTGGAAATTCGGTGATTGATTTTCGGAATGAATGATAAACGAAGTTTGATATAGTCTCCTTCAAACGTATACGATACCATTACCATTTTCCTCATATCCCTACAAAATGATACTTATATCATAAACTCTTATGAAACATTTGACCGTACAAGCTCTTGTGAAATATCAGTACATGAACGAGAGTGAAAAATATCCCTTTTTATCCTTCTTCTTCCAACTTCATCGAGAACAATGTGTACGAGAGAATTCTCTGTCGAGTTCATGCTTGGTACTCTTCGACTCTTTCATCCATGTTCGTTTTCGTAACTATAGAATTTACGAGTGCTCGCTGTTGTTGTGAACATTGGAAATCCACATTCATATTTTGAATAAAATGTGGTCAACAAAGAAGCGAACAGAGTTTGGATGAACCCTGTGAGGAGTTCTAAAAAACAACCGTGAATTATATTGTGTGGAAGAGGGGCATGTACAGACCATCATTGTGAATTCTCATTATATTATTATGAACTCATTTGGGTGGAACGTTATTTTATTCCAAGTCGTAACAAGTATGACCTGAACGTATCATTTTTCTGAGCTCCACAATAAAGTTTCGTTGTGAGTATAAAGCATGATTCTGATTCATAATTTAATACTCCTGGGCTGAGAATTCAGACTGGCGGAGAATTATTTTCTGAAACACAATACAAATAATGAAAATTCAATTGCATAAAACCTTATATATCATATTCTTATTTCGACTTGAACCTTTTTTCCACCCTACGTTTCTTCCTCGAATTCCTATTATTCCAATTCCCTCTTATCCAGCTCTTCTCTAAAACTTACCAGAATATTTACATCAACGTTCAATTTTACTCACGTACATTCCCATCCATCTTTGAATATTCGATTCCGAAATCGTTGTGTCGAATCGTTGGGTTGTGGGAGGAGCGTTCTATGCGAGAAATTCCAAACTAAATCTTTACTATGTTCGGGTTGTAAAATCAGTTAAATATGAAAAATCGATTTCAGTTATACTTTCAACATTTGTATTACGGAATGGAACGACCAAGGCAGTTGGTTTCAATTCTCTTATTCGCTGGATGAAACGAATGAAAAGCAAGGACAAGTTTCAAGAGTCTTGTAAAGTAAAATGTAATCATCGAAGACCAAAGAAAAGTATATTAATTGATTTCACAAGAACAACTTTCCGAGAAACATGGAACCTCGCCATCGATTTTTAGTTTGAATTTTCAATTAACCGTGATACACGTAGTTTATTCTTCTCTAAATAAAAACAATGATAAACTTACCTGAAAATATGAAAAATTGTGACCCGAGGGGACCGAGAAAACATATGGAAGTTTTACAGGTATGTTTCTCAGTAATTTCTCTTTCAAAGTTTTGCCTACGTATATCACTTCATTTAATTGCGTTTATCCAGGATTATTGAGAGTGACACATTTGGTATCTCAAGGGTCTCACTAACACCCGAATTTATATATCTTTTCATTCCAGTATATAGCACGGTCAGTGTATATCGTGAATATAAATTTCCCACGATTATCCCCCAAATTTACTTGTGCTCTGGGGTCTCCGTGGTTTTAGCAGTGTATTATGCCTAAGCACGCACGTTTTTCTATCTCCTTGCTTTTTCTCTTCCATTACCTTGCTTATTCTTCACCGCTCGCTCGCGTTTACCATTCTCTTATGCGGTGGGAAGATATCCTCCTCCGTTGTACATAATCAACCAACAGGAGGAACATGAAACGTTTTGTACCAGACGATTCATCTTCCTTCTCCCATATACATCCATATACAAATATATAAATCTAATACGTGTTTCGGTGAGTTTGATTCCAAGAACGTGCTTGAATGATTTGTTAAATGGAGTGTAAATCAGGATGAAACTATTCTATTACGTAAGATACATGTTATATAAAAGGATCGTTCGTTTCAGTTCAGTAAAATTAATATTCCTCCAATATGGGACAATATTTATTGTATAGAAATAGGATTTCATTTTTAGGAGAAACAATGCCCGTTCATATCCAATTGACATCCTTCTTCTATTGTGTCCTACTCAGACACCAGACCGTTTGACTTGTAAGCACGTTTTTCCGAATGGATGGTCTCGAGTTGCAAACAAGATTATTTGCCTCATTTGAGTGTACTAGATAGTGATTACATAAGAATAATGTCCAATCAATGAAAACAACGGAGCTTGAAATTCTCGGCAGTCGAGCGGAATTTACAATTAATGAGGGAAATTAAAAGTATTATCATCATTATCAACGCGATATTCGTTCGCAAAGTTACACCGTTAGTTACGAAACTTCACATCTAAAAAAAAGTTTAATGAAAATTCAATGAAATCTATTTGATAAGAATTCTGCGCTATAAAATTCTCTGAAAGTTACGAGAAATCGTGGGAGGATTCATTTATTTGATGAAAGTCTTGCTGAGTAAAATCTTAATTTCGAGCTGGTGAAACATCTTTTTGAATCTGTAGTAGAAATATGATGGAACGCAGAATTTTTATATTTTTCTACATGTTTTGAGATGAGAGTGAGGAGAAAAAGGGAAAAATTATGGAGAACAACAAGAAAATTTTGCAAGGGCGAGGAGAACTTTTTCCAGGGACCCGTCTTTTGATAGTATAGAATATATACTTGGCGCCTTCTCATGTGGAAAAATGTTAAGAGTCATATACAATTTATGTATTATTATATAGAAACTGGATTGAATTATGTATAAATTATATATAATTCTGGAAATTTTTCCACATGTTCTGCTGAGTTTCTATTTGTATCATAGAGCTCCGCACTTTCGTCGTATCAGTTCCAACGCCCTTTTGATGGCGTCAGTCCATCCCTGAGGTTTGTCGTGTTTATAATTTTCATGTGCTTCATGTGAGTAGTCTATATTGGCGGTGAAAATAGATTTTAACATGCCATACTCGTCATATGAGTTACCTAATGAGTAGCTAAAAATAGTTATATCTCAATTCATAGAGATTATTGAGACTTTATAACGGTTTTATTGGATAAAATCTGAAATGATGTTCTCTTTCTTCTACTCTGATACACTATAACGAATTGTGAATGCAAGGATTGAACCAAATGTCAGACACCATAATGGTATAATACTGAAATGTTCAGGCAGGAAAGCATTTATCACATGATCAAATGCTTGATCGATTCACTTGATTCATATTCTTCAGATGCGCATATCGCAGAAGAACGTAGCAAATCGAGAACCGGTCGATAGTATGACGAAAATACTGGATCGAATTTTTTGGAGTAAAAATTCACATCCAAAGATTCCACTCCTATACAGTGAGTTTTTACTCCACAAGAATGAATTTTCACTCTCTTGGAGTGAGGATTTTACTCTGATGAAAAGGTGAAATTTCACTCTTCAAACCGAGTTGAACCTTCACTCTGTTGGAGTGAGGATTCACTCTTATGGAGTGAAAAGTGACTTTTCAGGAGAGAAATCTCACTCGTCCTGGACTCGCAGTATTTTCCCTTCAACGGATTTAGAAAGTAGGTTTCAATGGAAAACAATTCTCTTCGGATTATTTGCTCGACAACGCAAATAGCGGGATATCGAAAGCATCATTCAATTCGACACGGTAAAAGGTTCATTTATTATCAATGAATGTGTGTTTGATTATAATAAGATGAATATTTTTGGAATAAAATTATATCTTCCGTTCCCCCAAGCCATTTCATTATTTAACGAAAGTTACCTTTTCACATGCTCATCTATAAACGTTGGAATGGTCATTCTATTTTCAATGAAATACATTTGTTTGAAGTGAATGTTAATTTTCCCGTAACCAAATGCCATCATAAACTATAAATGAATCGGTTTTTTTTTCAGTCGTGAGAGAAGAGACTGCGCAAAATCCATATCGCTGTATCTGAGAGTGGAAGGAGCTGTATCATAGTATTGGAGTTTATTAAAATTCAATGATTTCCCATTCGCTTTGGATCTTGTGAACAAAATTTAATCTATTAAGACCTTGCAAAGTCCTTCGAGTGCCTTACGAGAACTCAGAGCATGATTAAAGTAATGTCTGCTAGAGAAGTTGACACATATGATAACTATATTGACACTGTATCCTTGTCGTTGTTGAGAAAGTACATATTCATCACGATATAGTGCTAAATACTGCTGTAAACTGCTCTTAGTAGTTATTAATATGATAATCCTAGATTCGTCGCATGAAGAACATTGTTATGCAGCAATAAATCAAATTGTATTTTATTTAATTCCATGTTTTGAGTTTGAAATGAAAATATAACACGAATGCCATATACAATTAAATCTTAATACAACCTTGATAATTTCATATCCTTCGCAGGAATACAATTGAGACCAGATATAAAGGGATTCGCTGAGGAAGGCGAGGATGCTGAATGAATAGCGGATTACAAGAAAAACCGGGTTCTTAAAAAAAGAATATAACATGATGGGTGAAGTTACAAAGGAGATAAGATAAGAGGGAAAAGCAATAGTGAAGAACGTGTCATTGTCAGTATTTTTGCCCGTTCGAAAAGTCAATTGTTCTTGAAAACTAACTGTATCTCATTACTTAGAATTGGCTGAACATAGACAATACTACCGGTAATACGATTATGCTTGAGATGGTTCCATTAAGTTTTATCTTCACCCTCTTTCAGCTCTTCGTTTTTATAGAGCATAAAATACACATTGAATTCGAGTTTTTAGAAGGTCAGCAACTACCTGAGAGGAAAAAATTTGAATTCGATACTTCAACATTATCATCGACCTTGTACGAAAATAGGGACCGGTTCAATTTTCATCACGTACGCAAAAGCATTTCAAGAATGATAATGACGATGCTCCAAAATGAATGGGAATTGCAAAGTGTTTGAATCGCGCTCCGATATCGCCATGATTACAATTTTAATTATTTATTTCAGTTTGATGCTGGATACTGATTTTTCCTTGTCACGTCCTAGGGGAACAAGAGGTTTTGCACATCACGTGGCGATTACAGGTGAGATAAAACATTTCGAAAATTCAAAAAAATGGTTGTAGAAGAATCAGAAGATATAATCAACAGAATCAAGATTAATGAAATTGATTGATGAGATAATAATTCTCGGATTTCTCATTACAAGCTATTTTTCATTTCTCATCGAGAGCATGAATGATGTTTTATAAATTTTGTTGTGTCGATATCTCATACCCTATTTTTTGCTTAGTCTCTCACTTATTGAATAAGACTTTTTTGTGCGGCTCAGGCAAAGAAAGAAAATGAAAAAGGCAATGGGGCATACAACGGGAAAAAGTAGGGGAAAAAAGCAGAACCGAGATTCTTCCAAGGTAGACAATGGACTTGCGTGTTCTATTCGTGAGAAAACAGGAGTAGAAAAAAAAGAACAAAAGAGAGTTAAGAGTCGAAGATTAACCGACGACACGACTTGGAATGGGACATAGACGTGTAGATGTATAAACGCAAGCGCGCCTCGGCGTAGTCTGAATGTAGAACTGTTCTGCATTTCAAATTCAGAATGATGCTGGGAAACAGCGTCGAGAAATGTCGATCGAGTCGAAAAAAGAAAGATGCGGAGGAATGGAAGGAAAACGCACTGAGAGAAAGAGTCTTCGTTCCGCGGGGACGAATGTCGAATTGGATGTTTTTATCTGGAACGAGGAAGTTCGTCTTTTCTTCTCTCCGTGAGCGCAAGATTTTTCTGCATCTTGATGTCCTAAAAATCGAAGACTTTTAATCCAATGTGTTGGAACAAGCACAAGTACAACGACTGCGAAGATTTTGACGATCCCGCGTTATCGAAGCTCTTGATTCGATTTGTGTACTTTGAGAATCGAAAAATGAAGAGAGAAAGAATTATCATTATTATCATCATGGCTCTTGAGCTGTCCGAAAGTCCATCGGAAAAAAAATACAAAAGTTTATACTATTTCCGTGCAATTATCGAAATGGAAATTAATCGCGTAAAAATTGAATATACTCGTGCATGATGTTTGTGGAAACTTTGTGTATTGATCTTTCCACGTGAGATAGCAACTTGCACGAGGTGGCGGGTAAAAAAAAACAAGAGTTTTATGTCATAGACTCGTAATGAAATTGAAATCCGCAAATGAATTCGTTCCGTAATCAAATCAATGCGTATTGAAATTAAATTATTCCTTTTACGCACGGTTCTTTCGAAATTTCGATGCCACCAAAGCTGTTTTTATATCCTTCAAACAAATAACTTGCGCACATTCGACGTATGAGGAAAAATTAATACCATTCCACGGTAATAAAATTAATTCTCTCCGGGTTATATAAATGCATGAATATTGAGCTCAAATATCCGAGGGATCTTGATGGGGAAATTGCAGAAAAATGAGGTGCGCAAAAATGAGAAGGGAATTCCACGTCACAGAAGATCGACCGAAGAATAAGAAAACGAAGCGAAAATGAATTTTACTCAAAAGTCATTGTGCGGACGCCGGCTCACGAGTGGATGGATTCCACCTTATCGCTACCGGTATATTAGAAGGTGGAAGGAAAATTGAAATTTAATCGGAGATAGTGGAAAATTACGAAAGAAAATGAACGTTCATTTCCTCCGTTCCCATCGATCTCACATTCGTATAGACCTCATCTTCATATTCTTCTCTTTCTACTTCAATTCCCGTGCAAGAAAAACTGTGGGAGAACAATCATCAAATCCAATTCTCGAGGGACATTCGTAGCTCGTGAGAATGAGTAAAGAAAACAAGTTCTATGTCTCAACATTTTTCTTCTACTCGATGAGTCTTGTACGTTTCATTATTCAGACAAATCACTCTTCGCAAGAGAAGATGCAATGACATCACATCCTCAAATTCACAATCTCAATAGTTTAACGCCATCGCATTACATATTCGATTCGATATTTCAAAAGTTGCACGGCCATACGATGCTGTTGACCAACTTTAGCCGAAAACGATACTTTGAAACATCGCCGAAAGAGTTTTCGTGATAGAATGGTGGCGAACGTTGTTGGAATCATTACCAAGTCAAATATTGAACTTGGCTAATTTGTTGTCGATATGAGAAAGTGGAGTTACTCCGTGCATCGGGTGGATACTTACCAAACTAGTCATTTTGACCTTGTTTCCTCAACGTCATGCAGTATTATTATTTCACATCAGATGTTTCGTACCTATTCGTTTCCGAATGCCTGTAACCTGTGCTCCAACTCTTCCCTTTCATTCTCTCCCAAGAAAAATGAATGATGTATAACATCTCAGGATTTACTTCACCATCACTAAATTTACATGCAAAAATTCTGCAGATTTCCCTGTTATCTGTGATCGATGAGATCCTGCACGTTTATTCATCAGATTCAAGTTATTTATATATAACACACTTGCAATCTGAAATCCATGAATATATATATTATACACATATATAACACACCACGTTGGAAAACTTTCTCGAATTATGAAGAACTTGGACGTCTCGTTCTTTTTCGTCGTTTTGTACTTTTCCATCAGTTGGCTAACGAGTATTGTGGTTTTCAAGTGATCGCACGAAACACTTAAGGAAAGTTTTTCAACCTCATCGATGTTCCTACGATTCCTATACAATGAGAAAAGAAGTGTTCTTCTCGTGATACTCTTATATTCACATACACAACTTTTATTCTTTTTGCCTGCTACGTATTTGTCTCAATCTTTTGTCTTGAATCTTGAAACTTCGCTATTTTAGAACCGACATTGGCGTGTTTTTTTCCGATTGTTCCAAACTTTTCTGTCCGAAGAGCATAAGACGTTTCGATGCGTTTCATTCATTTTAAAGATGCTCGATACCATATACTACTCGATTTACTCGCTCGACTGACTTTTAAAATCTTTGAAAAGGGAACTCCACTGGTGTATAAAGGTATTACGTGGGAGATCAAGATTTCACTTTGGTGTACGGTATTGTGGAAGAACGCTTCGTAAATATATTTTATTATTCTTTCCAGTTTTCTTTCCAACTCGCAGGTGAAGTAAGCTTAAGCCTTGATATGAGTGTTTAATTTTTTTCCTCTTTTTCTCGAGTTTTTGCTATAAATATGATATTGGTATTATCGTGGAGAGAAAAACTTCTATAAGAACATAACAAGCGTGTAGCCAATTATATTAATAAAACTTTACGGGTAGGATATTGAAGTATTGATAAAGTATCGTCAGATAAATTGACTGTGGGTTCGAAAATGAGGAGGGAGTGGAATCGCTTCTGCATGAAGGTCGGATTATGACAAAACAATGCAAGAGGATGAGAAGAGTGGTGAATTGTTCTTAGCGGATAATTGTTAAATGATGACAGTATTTTTCCAACTGATTTGTGGTTGACATCAAAACTTTGAGGAATTTTAGGGACTATACAATATTCGGAAATTGAAAGAAAGGAGTATAGGAAGAGGGAATTTAATCGATACATACTAGAGATTCCAAACAGATTGTAACTGAAATCGAAACCCGATCAATGACATTCGATAACCAATTATTTGAGGATCAGATTGTCAGTGGCCGAAAGAATTCATATCTAGGATGAATTTGTATCTTTCCATGCAATATCCCTGCTAAAAATTCCCATCGGAATCCGTCAGAAAATTTATGTAAATCTCTGACCGGTTGTTATGGCAATCGCTGATAAAAACTTCGAGATATTCTTCCAGGTTCAGTAAGGGTTTAAAAGGATGTTTTTGAAGTTTGAATCGTTCATAGAAATGAAATGAAAATTCAAACTCCCAAAATTTGATGAATCACCGTTATTTTCCTCCTGGAATAAATTATTTGTGATTTTTTTCAACTGAAAACAACGATCAAAGAATGTTCTACAAAATTTTGGATCTTCAATATGATTGAAACTTCAGCAACATTTTAAAAGGTACGGAATACCGACCAGAAACTCCCAGAAAATTGAATTCTCGATAGTTCCGTATCTCTTCGATTCTCATCTATTGAACCTAGTGGAATTTCTGAGAGTTATTGTAAGTAATTACCATGAGAAGAAGCGGTCAGAAGCTCATGGAAATCTTCAAAGAGATTTCGATGAGGACCTTTAACATATCGGAACCCGAGTCGAAAAATTTGAACGGTATTTGTCCTCGTATTTCGTTTTTAGACTGATTTTGTCCTGATTGTTGGATAATGCGGACAAAAACAGTACTTTTTCATGATTCTAGTCTGAGTTTCTTCTACAACCAGGGGGGTGCAACTCACCTAATCACCTTCAAATGTTTCGCGAAACGTTTTGTCACCACAGTAAACTTCACTTGAAGTCCGTGAACGGCGCTGTCTGTAGCTAAGTCAAAATCACGTGATGTTTTTTTTGTACACTACGTACGTGATACGAGTGTCAGTATTGTCATTATTATATTTGGTTATGTGACATATTCAAGAATTGTATGTATATATCAACACCATTATTGATATGATTTGTCAAGCGATTTCAAATGCAAAATTAGGCGCCGAAAAATTATCGTATCACGTGACTTTTTCTGATAGTACAATCAGCGTCTCTTGCGGACAGTTTGGGAAATATCGAATGGTGACAAAACGTTACGTATAGTTTTTATCGAGTTGCACCCCCCTGTCTACAACGAATGAAAGTGATCGAGGAGGAATTCAGGATAAAATCATGAAAGAGTACTGTTTTTGTCCGTATTATTCAACAATCAGGACAAAATCAGTGTACACACGGAATATGAGGCCAAAAACCGTCCAAATTTATCGACCCGGGTACCGATAAATTTCAATGATCAGTCATGATAACAAGTGATCCGATTCTCCCCTTATTCTTCTCATTACTGTAATTTGTCCCCAGAATAGCTATATTAATATAACTTGTAACTTCTTCGGATAAATTTTTCTTCATATAATATATGTATTCATATATACTCAATATTCATATATACAAATATTCATATATTCATTCAATATATCTATATATATACATATATATTAATTTTATTTGTCATAGAATTAATATTTTCATCATCCTTCTTAGGATGAGGAATGCGGCAAATCAACAAAAAGAATTCAACCTTATACGTGTAAGAAGTATACATGATGGAATCATTCTTCTCTATATCGATACTCCGTGGAGAACAGAACAAGGGTATGTTAACATATTAATTCTATGACAAATAAAATTAATATATATATATATATATTGAATGAATATATGAATATTTGTATTGTGTGCATACACGCATGTACGCACACCAAGGCGTATCTATACATCTTAGGTCTGGAGTGCAATATGACTCTCGAACATTGGTCGACGAGATGGACATAATCATGATAGTATAAGTCCATTGACAAATGTTTGACGAGTCACCTTTTATGATCTCTGAACTCCTAATACCTTCTTTCTGATTCAAAGCTATTTTATCTCATTATCAACAATAATTAACAACAATTCAACATGATTCTACTCTATCCCAAATAGCACCGGATGTCCCAGCAATGGTGTCAGAATATATTACATTTGGAATGTGTAATATTCTGGAAAACATCTCAAGAAGATTGTCAGAACGTCTGCAGGATGTCTCATGTCACCACCTTTGTAACATTCTGGATATATTCTGAAACATTGTTGAAATCATTGAGGTAACATTCTGGAGACATTCTGAAATATTGCTGTGACTATTTCAGCGATATTCTGTACGGAAAAATATGTCACACTCACATATACTAAAAATTCAACAAAATATTACTTTGGGTTGAAAAAAAGTTTCTTGAGAATTCACTTATATAAATGTTGAATGAGCTTGGCCAGAATCACTTGGAGTGGAAGACAACCTGCTCCGAAGGCGATTATTCGAAAGTTCCCCCAGTGGGGATTGAACCCGGGTTTGGCGGGTGAGAGTCAAGGCTTCTATCACTTCGGCAAATCTCCGAGATGACGACACCACTCTCAAAGTGCTATATATTGTGATCATCGTGATGGGAGTTTGAAGAATTCATTTCTGTGAAATGAAGAACAATCGATACAGAATCTTCTGACACAAAAAATCAGTAGGTCGTGAGGGAGAGGTTTTTTTCGACCTCGACTTTGAAATTTTACAAAGGGCTGAGTAAGATCGATGGAAAAACTTTGAAAATTCGTTGCCGTGGGATATAGACTAATCGATTCAGAATCTTTCGAAATGGAAAGTGAATAGGTCGTAGGAGAGGCTTTTTTTCGATCTTGAATTGTAAATTTCACCAAGTCCTGGATCAAGTGTATGAAAATTCATTTTGCTTCATCAAATATTGCTACTCTCATATTCTCCGAATATTTCATTTGCGACAAATTTAGCATATCCCCCATTGTAGATTTTCAAAACAATCCAGATCATTATGTGTGCAATGTTCCATTAGGAAGATTCTCAAAACATTTCCAATGGAATATCGTATCTGCAATATCTATAGAATCTTATATAAGTATTTCACACAGAATGTTCTGAGCGAGATATTGTAATATTCTAGGAATATTACTGAGACATTGGGTGCTGTGTGGGATAGGAAGATCTTCTCCTTAATGTTCAATGGAATATTCCACCTTTGATACCTGTATGGGATGGAGATACAGAATCACTTGTAAGGTAATTATCATGTTGAATAAAAATTAGAAAGGTCATCAATGAATGATGAGTAACCGTTGAATCGAATAATCGAATGCTCGATATTGATGATAATAGGAATATCGATATGGAATTTCACATTATAGAACTCTGATGGATCTGGCAGGATAAAATTATCTCTAAATTGAATAAATTCAATAGCCATCAACTAACTATCATTAAAAGCATTACTATAAATCTTATCTATTCGGAATTTCAATTTTGATGGATGATTTTGGGTTGAATGATGTGAGAATTCGTATGATAGATTTGTCACTAGTTACTATATAGAATTGATTTATGGTTTTCCAGTCAATGAACACTTTTATTTTACAATATCATAAGGTATTTACGTGAAAGTCGTTGTCATCGAATTTCGAATCATTCACTGGAAAAATTGGATGGATTCTTATATGAATAATGAATTTTTATGTATATTTTTCTTGATTTAGCTTTCACAAATAGTTCCGAATCGAATGATTGCAAGATTGATAGGATGGACTGAATGCATGTTTCATTATATGGATGTATGCTATTTTTTTATGCACAGTTTAAATTGGAATGACCTTGAGCCCGTGTGATTTTGATTTTCTTTCGATTGGATGACATGCACGTCGATATTACATAGTAATTTTCCATTGAATAATATTTGAAATTTAACTAGAAAATGTATAATGAGAATGCTTTTGAATGATATATATATATATATTTTTTTTCTTCTGTGAAACGGATTCCATACGATTTTTGGTCGAACAAGGGGTCTTTTTGAGAATATTTTCCGATTAATAATAATTTTGCAGTTTTTATTATAATATGTGGTTCATAGATCCCACGGTCAGAGATTTCTTTATCCCAATCATCATCGCAAGACCACACTTCCTTCCAATGAGGGGGAGATTCATTTTGAACGGAAACCTGAAGAATATTCTTCAGGTTCCAACGTTGGCGGCTTGATAACCGATGTTATGTTCATGTTACCTATAAACATTACACGCGCTCTCATGACTTCGAATCTAGTCATCGATGCTGTGCGTGAGAAAAATACGGAAGAAGGGATGTATAAGGCCTCTAACCAATGTTCTTCAAGAACGACCCCACCTATAGTCTTCACGACATAGGAAATACGTACAAGAAGATGACGAAGTCGAGAGCACTGACCTTGTGATTCATCAATGCACTGTAAGAAATATACTTCCTAAACTGCCAAAGAAGTTTGGCAGTTTTTTACACAAACTTTTTTTGTAAATCACCAAACAAAAGTTTGTAAACATTCAAAAAATGTTGTGATTTCAAGAAGATTTTTGAGAATTCACAAACTTTTGTTCGGCAATTTATAAAAAAGGTTCGGAAATTATTTTTCCAAACCAAGTTTGTAAATTTCCAAGCATTTTTGTTTGGAATTCAACGAATTTTTTTACAGTGTGCTTCCCACTACAGGGTGAATTCAAGTCAGTGGGATAATTAGTGGTTTCTAAGCAGTCGATGATCCCACTGACCGACAAAAATCGCCATAATTGGGGGCAAACCGAAGTTACTTCCTTGGTGCAGAGAGAAAACTCGAGCAGATTTTCGCTGCGACTTCGTATAAAAAAAACCAAATCTCATGTACTATAAAAATCATTCTCATATATACTTTCAGTTTAAAATTTTAATTTCGATTCAGTTTCGATTCTAATTCGAAAGACTCACAATTTGGTGCTCAAAGCTTGTGTTCAAGTGTTAGTGAAAAATGAGGCAATAATAAGATTCAAAGGATCAAAAACAGAAAGAACAGAGGGAAGCGAACTTCCACGTGAAGACAACAAAACAAAAGGTAGAACCAAATCTTATTAATTGTTGAATTCCTTTTTATTGTGAATTCAAAGTTTCCTTTACTAGTTTCAAAGTGTCAAGTGTGAGTTGAGCAAATTCTATGTTCATCTCGATAACAAATATTTTATTCCTACACCTTCAATCATTTCCTCTTCCTGCTTTTATTACAGCTTCACGACCGAGCCTTTTTTCTCGACGAAATGTGTTAAATGTTATGGTGAAAAGGTGTATTTGATTTTCGAATACATCCTATGCGACAGTGCAATAACTCGCGATTCCTTGAAATCCTAATCAAATCTATCCCATAACTTCTTATTCCCAATGAGAAAATACGGGTCCCGTGGGCACAAGTTTTGGCCCCGGATCCAGTTTCACTTGAGCCCCACGCTACTCAGAGGCATTTAAATTCAATTCAAAGAAAACTGGATTAAAACTTGGAAAATATTTTTGTACGTTCGACTCCCGGACGTTGCATAACTAAAGCATTTTTCAACGAAAATTTATACTTCATTGTATACCTCTCTACATTGATTTAAAAAAAGTACAAATCAACATTCATCCAGAGCAAAAATTACTGTTTATTGGAAATCTCTGGTCATTTGACATTCCTAATAATTACCGATGGTATGTAAAAATCTGCAGAAAATTCGAAATAAAAACACAATGATTGTACTCTTGAATAATTGAGCACAGTAGTCAGTGTTATCGAATATCATTTCAATTCTTTAATGATCGACCATTTTCATCCGCTAAGGGAAAATTTATGAATGATAAAAGATAATTGGAGTTGAGTGGAATCATTCTACTGTTCTTTGAATGTACGTTGTAACATGAAGCGATAATACATTTTTCTTCCACTATTATCTTTTTAATTGTAATTCTCATCGTCATACAAGAACGAATAATGGAGATGATAGATGAAAGAAGTTATTCAGAACTGTAATCGTCATAACTTCACTAGAATCAGAATAATTAAACATTTTGAGGAAAAAGAGAGAACTCCAAAGGTCCGTAAAAGAGATATGAGAACGAGAAAATGAGCAATATTCTACCAATGAGTTATCGTATTATCTAGTACTTTAATAATTCTGAGACTAATGGTATTCTAAAATCTCGCTGTATCAAATAATATACTGTACTATACACACGCGAAACGAATATAAAAATTCTCATTTTTCCTCCCGAATATCCATTTAATTGAATATCGCACTAAGTATGATATTCGATATGAACGCGATATTCATTCTCAGTGCATTCATTCTTGGTTTACGACAAAGATGAGAAATGAATAATTCAAGAGTAGTTATGAATGATCATTACTATAATAACTGCAATATTATTCTTCATATAAAGTGGGAGGATGTATGTTTCTGCATCCTGGGATGTTATTTTTGCTCACAAGTTATTACACAAAGCCATAAATTCTTTGAAATACCGGGACAGAGATTAGAATCGCAAGTGGTACAATTATAGTTCGTTTCGGCACGGCACATGTGTCATTTTCGTAAAATTGATTTCACAATTTTTGTGAATGAAAATATGTTTCCGATCAAATAAAAAGATAATGGAATGTGATGAACAATGTTGCAAGCAAACGGAATGAAAAGTTAGAGAGTGAGAAGAGAACTCCTTCATTGTGAGGGACTTCCGCTATTTAGAGTAAGAAAACGGAATATACGGGAAGAGGGAAAGAGAAGAAGGAAAGACGAAGAGGAAGAAGAAAAAAGGACCGGTGGACGGCACAGAGGGAGACAAAGACCTTCTGTTCAATTCTAAGCTTTCGCCTTTCCCTCGTTATGGTAAATGGTTCTGTCTTCGTGGTTGGACAAACAGTCCAACAAAGATAAGTGTAGTAGCAGTAGTAGTTCAGCCATCTCGAGACGCTTTTAAGTACCACTGTTGCTGCCACTTCTTCTCCCTTTTGTTAATGTTGTGTTTCTCTTGTGATCTCTACGATATTTTTGTCGTTGTCAAAATGGTATCTATGCCCCTCCTGCATGAATATTCAAAATACCTCGCTTGGGGCTAAAGGCGAGAAAATTCTACAACATTATGTGATAATTAAAAAAGCTCAACATTGAATGTATGGATTTAAATTCATATAAGTTATACAAAATCATTTCTCTGGGTGGCAAACGTCATAGTCGCAAATCTGTTCCAAAAAATCCACTTTCCTGAATTGTAAATCCTTCGCTGTTTGTGATTGTTCGTAATTAAACATTCCAGATATATTCGGAAATCGAATTTTCTTGTGAATTCAAGTAATGCAGCATCCGCATTCTCTAATATTTACTTCAATCATCTCTTTACCTGAGGTGATGAATAATAACTTATTCCCTCCTCTTCAATGCATAATGTGATCTACGTGAGTATTTACATACATATGTTTGTTGGTATGTCCATGTAAATATCCGCATTTATGTGTATGTAGTACACATAATATCTACAACGTAAACGTACCTGTATATGCAGGTATGTACTGATACATATGTATACATGCATGCATGAAAAGCAAATAGAACATAACAATCCCTCCTATGGCTCATTTGATCTCCTTCAGGAGTTGGATGTGCTCTCGAGGAGTAATGAGATTGTTTGATACATGACGGAGATGTCTCTTCACAATATTGATGTTTTTATTATGATTAAAAATATGCTACAACTTCATATCCCGTTTTTTAACCGTACTTCTAGAACATTATTTGTCGAAAGAATTATTTCATTCTGAATAAGTTTTACCACGTTGGTAAATACATGTAAAAAAAGAAATGCTGCACGGAGAAGAATGCAGATCAAAAATGGAGCAATGTTTATTAGAAAATGTGGGTAAATTTCTTAAATTTGTAATAAAGATAAAACGGTCCACATTTTTGTCGAATTTTACCTTCTGATCAAGCAGTACCCGGGATTCTCTATTCAAACAAACAGCGCTTGAGATATTGTCGGAATCTTTTGTCTTCCATGTTATTTCATCTGTTATTTAGCGCTCAAATGTCTGTTTGCGCCTCATTCGTCAGAAGTTAGTGCGTGTTGCCTTGTAAACGAGTCAGTGTTTGTTGTGTTTTGCGAATTTCGCAATGTCGAATTTGGTTGAGCAAAGAGTTTGTCTAAAATTTTGTGTTTTTAACAAAATTTCATGGGCGGAAGCGTTGAAGATGTTAACAGAAACCTACGGGGACTCGACGATGTCGAAAACAGAAACGTACGAGTGGTACATAGAGTTTAAAGCAGGTCGTATTGTGGTTGATGATTTGCCCCGTTCCGGTCTTCCATCCACCAGTATCACTGACGGAAATATTGATAAAATTAAAGAAATCGTCCTCGCAAATCGTCGTGTGAGCATTAGGGAGATAGCATCCGATCTTGGTGTCTCGTTCGGATCAGTGCAGAACGTTATGGACAATAGGCCATGAGACGACTTGAAGCACGGCTTGTGCCGAGAGTGTTGAATTTGTTGCGGAAACAGCATCGCATTGATCTTGCTAAAGAAATGCTTTCTTTGGGCCAAAATGTTATCGAAGGCATCATTACCGGTGACGGAACATGGGTCTATGAATATGACATCGAAACTAACCAACAACCATCGGAATGGCGCTTTTCAGACGAGTCAAAACCTAAAAAACCGCGACAGAGTCGATCTAAAATCAAGGTTTTGTTGACTGTTTTCTTTGATTGCCGTGGTGTGGTCCACTCCGAATTCCTTCCACTAGGTCAGACAGTGAATAAGGAATATTACGTGAGCGTATTGAAGCGTTTGAGGGAAAACATTCGTCGCAAGAGACTAGAGTTGTGGAGAGATAACTCGTGGTTTCTTCATCACGATAACGCACTGACACACACATCTCATCTTGTACGCGATTATTTGACTAAAAACAATGTTCATACCGTTCCTCAAGCTCCGTATTCACCTGATATGGCTCCTTGTGATTTTCTCCTATTTCCACGACTCAAGTTAACACTTCGCCGAAAGCGTTTTCAGACGATTGAGGCAATAAAGTACAATTCGCAGAAGGAACTGAAGGCGATTCCGAAATCGGCCTATGTAAAATGTTTCGGAGATTGGAAGAAGCGTTGGAATATGTGTATTGCTTGCAATGGAGATTACTTCGAAGAAAATAAAGTGAATATCGATGAATAATTGAACCGTCTCCGTTTCATTAAGAAATTCCGGGTACTTTTTGATCAGAGGATGGAAAATTATCAATGCTTCACAAGCGATAGAAATAAAAATAAAGTTCCCAAAAGTCGCGCAGGAAATTTTACAAAGTAAATAAGAGAATTAAAAACATTTGTTATCCACTTTGTAAAATTTCATGCGCGAGTTTTGAAAATTTATATTTTTTGCTATTGTTGATTCAGTAATCATAATTTTCCATTCTTTTTCAAGTAAAATTCAACAGAAATGTGCCCTGTTTTATCCTCATTACAAATTTGAGGAATATTCTTAAATTTTCTACTAAAGATTACTGTATTGTCGATCCGCATTTTTCTTCGTGTGAGTACTCGAGTCGGAATTTTGTCCCTGCTTTGTCGATCCAGTCACTGAAATTGCTTCTCCTTCCACGCTACGGAAAGTGTTTGGTTCTACTTTCTCGCTCCGAATATTTTTTGATTCTATTTCCTTACTTTACAATCGACTCCTACATAGAACCTGATTCTTCTGGATTTACCGGGAGAAAAAATTCTTGGAAACATCAAAATCTTTACTTCAATACTCGTAATGAAATGATTAGTTAATTTGAATGGAATTTCGTTGAATCGATCAAGTATCCATTTTCATTGACAAAATATTTTGTACAATATTGAATATTTGTTTGATCGAATGAATATTCTGTTGATTCAATAAAACTTTATCCAAATTAATATTTTGTTGCGACTATTCAATTAAATATTTGATGGTTCCCGAAAATTTCTTCTCCAGCGTATGTGTTGGATTTCTTGAATAATAATATTACATAAAGCGCATTCTCTATCAATTCGAAAATGTGATTGAAAAAAAATTTCAATTCGATTCAAATTATGTCGGTCAAACCAATGAATTTTCCATTCGAATACGGATCTTATAATTCTACTTGATTTAAATGAAATATGCATTTAATTCAAACAAACACTCATTCATTTCATGGAATGAAATATTTTTGGAATAAATGAAATTTTTTTATCCAAACGAATATCTATGAGGTTTCTTTTTTGAATGAATTATTTATTTGGGTGTATAAAAAATAGGGTACCCAATTAAAATTAGAAGAGGAAATTCACAAGGAAATTATCAAATTATCTGAGTTCTTTTTTATTGACTGGCACTGACACATACGCTTGATTATCAACATATGACTTTTTAAACATTTTTTCATAAACCAGAAATAGGATCATTCGTCAAATGAATTCGTACATGAAAATACGGAAGCTTACGATTACTTTAGACAAACTGTGAGTATGGAATTTCAATCCTACCCATCACATTTTCTACAGCACTCGTAATCTTTCGTATTCTCATGTAAGAATTCATTTTATGAATCTTTCTTTTCCTAGTTTACTGATAGAATGAAAAAAAGTCATATTTTCGGGCTGCATTATTCTCCGTGTAGAGGTGGTAGGGTGAAAGTAGGAGTTAAACCTTGCACCTGGTTTGCTCCTACAAATGGTGAAATAGGAAATTTCTACCACTTTTAGGGGCAGAGTAGGGGATGATATCTCATTGAAACAGTTCCTACTTTCATATCTGATGCTCCTGCTGAAAAGAAGATTATTAGCAGCAAAGTAGAGGCAATATTTCGACTCGGGTATCAAAATTCAAGGAAGAAAACATCACAACAAAGTTCATATTTTCACAATAAAGAATACTACAATTATTTGAAGAATAATAAATAGTACACTCGGACATTGTCGAGGTTTCTTGTATTCTCATAATGTTCTCAATTACGTTGAACTTCGTTTCCTATAAAGAATAAAGATCTGAAGATATAGCACAGATTACCCTTGAAATTGACGATAAAATGATACATACTTCAATTACCGAACAAATCCACAACAAAATACCGAGATCAGATGATCCCACACCCTCGGCTTCTCTCAAAACAAATTATACACCAAGAATAAATCCATCCCCAACAAATATTTGAATAATTACAGGAACGATCTTCCAAGAGACTGTTCACATCAATATACATTATTTTACAATTTGCATGAAGGACGTTACTAGCTCTCTCTCTCTCTCTCTCACTCACAATTTCAATTAAGGTGGTGTGAAAGACAACGAAGCAATCAGTGACAGCCTTTTACAAGGGATTTGTTATAACGCCAAAACCAGCGACAGTAGCGAGACACGATCGGCAGACTAACGAGGGAAGATGTTTTCTCGAAGAATAAGTCGATGTTATACAGGAACCTTTCAACCATCCGGAAGATGATTTCGCCGTCTCCCTCTGCAGCTTTCTTTATAACTCTCGAGCCACGTCTTCGCTGGCGGGCTCTTTCTTCGAAGCCATGGGCGGAGAAAACCTCTCGCGATAGGATGCAATTTATCCTGTCGCATTAGATTCAAAATAATTGATCCCTGGGGGGTGGCGGAAAATAGCGAGTCATTACTTCAGACTGATGGCGTGTGGACTTCATGGCATACCGTTTCCTCCTTTCCACCTTCGGTATGAGAGAGGAAATAAAAAGTCTAGGATCACCTGTGCTGGAGGAAAATTTTGACGGTTGGAGTAGAAATAAAGACAGAAGTACAGATGAAGAGAAATTGGCTACACGAAAAGATAGCGTTTGAGAGAAAGAGGGAAAACTTGATGGTTCGCTGCGAGAAGAAAATAGGAATTCCCAACAATTTTTCTGCAAATGAGATAAGGGCACGTATGATGAAAATTCCCTGTGAAATTCTTCGTGAGATAAACTAGGAGAGTTATTGCGACTATTATCGAATACGTCATCGCCAAGAAAAATTGTACAGGGTTTCGTACACGTACGGATTCGTTGACTTTTGTAATTTTCGTGAGAATTCGATGTTTGATTGGAAGCTCATTCTGTATCGTAATTTGATCTTTCTGTTAACTTTCTATCCTAAAAATGTTGATGACCATAGGAAAATAATGATTGTACTTACCAATGGAGAGTGACTGAACATTGATGATAGATGCTAATAAGATGATAAGTCCACAAAATCTGATGATTATTGGCAGGTAATCAGTCTTCATGTTCCAAGATTCGTATAGCCTTCATGGAAATATATGGAAAGTGACTGAAACAGAAAAAAATTCCATGTATAAAATCAAACGTAACGTTGAATCTCTACTACTTTACTCTGCATTCGAAAGACTCTCTATTTTCGACAGTTGAGCTCGTTGCACCGTAAAACGTACGTAAATGCAAAGCCTCGGAGATTGAAGTATAAGACGAATCATAAAAACAAAATATACGTGGAGAGTTGCAGTTCTATTATATTCGTTTTATTTTAATATGCCTCAATGTGAAGCAATAAACATTTGCGCATGTTGGAAGCGTATTTCATGTGGAATTTAATTTTTTATTCATGATTCTTCTGCCAGATTCGGATACAATTCATGATACCTCTCTGCATTAATGAAGTCTTATTCTGTTAATGAATGCAATTTATTATTCTCTTATGAATGATATAAACGAATTGCAAAAAGATTTGTGTATATATAGTAGCGAATGTAGGAGCATTGTTTCAACATTCTACAACATATGGATCGAGTTTGGAATGTTATTATCTTGTGTGATGAATTTTTTGGAATTATATTCCCGTATTTTCGAGGTTTTGTAATTCTGAAGAAGTTGGAAATTGAATTTCGGGATAGTTAAAAATGGATACAAAAGTAGGGGTTTTAGAGCACATTCGGAGCCACTGCAATTGGCCGGATTTTTGGTAATTTATATGATATAAATCCGAGCGATTACCTATATTCTTATCCTTGAGTATTTTCACACCATTTTATAATGTAAGTGATCTTTATTAAGGTAGTTCTCCGGGAGAATTCAGGATCAAATTAGAAAAATTATTATTAAGCAGAGCACCAAGGTCGAAGGAATTCGATGAATTATAATCGTTGGGACTTATATTCTTATTTATGACAAAAAAAAGAACCAACTCAAAGTATAAATAAACAACCTTGTAATAACAACGCGAAATTTGACATGGTTTTTTTCTTAAAAAATTTTTATTTTTGATCCGTTTATGACTTATGAGGGCTCATTTTGTTCCTTGTGAGATTTAAAAAACCTTCACCATGGGGATTTTCTTATATGAGTCATCATGACACTGTCACACGCTTTTGTTTATTAATAGTGAAATACATTCCCATAAACAAAAGTCATAAACGGATCAAAAATAAAAATTTTTTAAGAAAAAAACCATGTCAAATTCCGCGTTGTTGTAACAAGGTTGTTTATGTTTACTTCGAGTTGGTTTTTTTTGTCATAAATCAGAATATAAGTCCCAACGAATATGATTATCGAATTCCTTCGACCTTGGTGCTCTGCTTGACAATAATTTTCCTAATTTGATCCTGAATTCTCCCGGAGAACTACCTTAAATATTTCTTCATGGTTCAAAATACTATGAAGATTTCTTTCATTTGGAACTTCTTCATAAATTGATATTTCAAGACTGGGGATGAAATTATGAAGAAACACATATTTTACGGTTAAGGTTTTGAAAATTCCATCTTCATCATTTTCTTTTCTTCTTAATATAGTATTTAAAATTTTTCCATTATTTGAAAAATAATTTATGTATCCACGTTCATCTCTCTTCAACGATTCAGCTAATTTTTCGATTGATCATGCCATAAACCTAACCATGTCAACTTTTTTATCGATTTAAAATTCATATCTTGGATTTATAGAAGAATTGATATATTTTTCATTTGTGTTGGATTTCCAATGAAAATTTCTCTTGACTTTTCTCTACTCCAACAAGTTTCATATTTGTAGTCCTATGTTTATTATTATTATATTTTTTGATGATTTTTTGGAGATCAAGCCATCTAAAATTTTTATTCATTTCGAAGAGTACTTCGAATTTACTTTTCAAAGTTCTATTGGATCTTTCTATCATCGCTTTTTTTCATTCTCTGTATTAGGTGTACAAATAAGTTTTAGGACACTTCGATTTTGTATCATAAAAGCTATTCTAAATTAATTCAAAGGTCCCGCTCACTTATGATAGATGGCGCTTGATATGTAGTATCGAAAGGTAGAGGAGTCATAAACATAACCTAAAAATTCTGTGAATTAAACATGCAGACTGATAAGCTATTCAGTAGACACTGCATTCGCTATGAATTCCATCAAGGAAAAAGTGTTAGGGGAACGTGTGAATCGATATGTTCTGTTCTTGGAGACAACATTGTATCCAAAAGTATATGCGAGTATTGGTATAAACGATTCAAAGAGGGTGATTTCGACGTTAGTGACCGTGAACGCACCGGGTCTCCTGTAAAGATGGACGATCAGGAACTGCAAGCGTTGCTGGATGAAAACTCTTGTCAGACGGAGAAACAACTTTCGGAACAGCTTGGAGTAACTCAACAAACTGTTTCTTATCGTTTGGAAGCAATGGGTAAGATTCGGAAAGGAACAAAGTGGGTACCACACTTTCTGACTCAAGAAAATAAAAACAGTCGTCTTAACATTTGTGTGAGTCTTTACAACAAGCAACATAGAAAGTCTTTCTTGTGAAAAATTGTGACCGGCGATGAAAAGTGGATTTATTTTGATAATCCGAAACGCAAATATTCATTGTAACAAAGTCATGCTGTGCGTATGGTGGGATATGAAAGGCGTACTGTATTATGAACTTCTCAAACCTGATCAAGCAGTTACTGCTAATCGCTATTGTCATCAATTGATGCAAGTGAATCAAGAGATTGAGAAGAAACCTCCATTTTCTGGCAAAGGAAAACGTCCAGTAAAACTACTTCATGACAACGCGCGGCCTCATGTGGGTAAACCGGTCAAGGATACGTTACTCGCGCTTGGATGGGAAGCTGTACCACACCCGGCGTATTCACTAGACTCAGCCCCATCCGATTATCACTTATTCCGGAAAATGCAGAACGATTTGTCTGACGTGCGATTCAAAACATTTGAAGAAGTGGAAAAATGGGTCGCTGAATTTCTCACCTCGCAAGACGAAAGTTTCTTTGCGAAAGGCATCCGCGAGTTACCTGAGAGATGGCTGAAGGTCATTCAGTGCGATGGAGATTATTGCAATGAATATTTTCAAACAAGTCTTGAATTTTTTGAAAACTATCCTGAAACTTATTTATACACCTAATATGATATAATTGTATGTTATACTTCTTCAATAATGAATTGAATTTCCCATTTTTAGATTCAGATCCTTCGTCAGAATGAGGGGTTAGGAGCTTCATGATCGCATTGAATAGCATCTTCCGAAATCATTCCAAATGCTTTGCAAATTTGAAGTCCATATTTTTCTTTTTCAAAATTTGTGAATGAATATAGATCCTGAAAAAATATCTATAAATCATTAATGCCTAAAGTTCTAATCTTTTTTCATACAGAAATTTTTCTAATCAGTTCATGTAATCCAACAGCTTCAATTACTTCTTCTCCTTCAGTGAGTTTTTTTTTCCAAATCCTTCTCCAGTTCCCCAGAAACCATAGTGTGCCACTGGAACGCTTATGGAAGGTTTATAAAACGTAAGAGAGGTTTTCTAAACGTTCAGAAAACGTCCCAGTGACACAATGAAAAATCTTGTAGGATGGGTCTCCGGTTTAACAGAGTATGTATTGGGTGATGAGTAAATGTCGAATCCATACACATTTAAAAATTTTGTGTTAATAACGGTCCGCTCAAAATTTGTGTTCGAAATCAACACAAAAGAATGTCAAACTGCCAAATTTTTAACGTAAACTCTTGTGTTGAGTTCTCGAATGCTGTGTGTCAATATTCAACACAAATTTTGAATGGACAATTTGGAACGTGCGGGTGTGTTAAAAATGCACGAAATTTTCTACCTTGTAGCTTACATGACTATCTCATACATCCCAATTTCGTTTTTATATTAGACGGCACATGACATTCGGTGTACCAATGATATGGAGGAAACCACTTCGTCACGTTATCGCCTGCTATTTTTGCTTGAGCCACTACACGGGTTTCGGAAAAAGTGCGAGAAATGCGATGGGCTTATGTAAATGTACAATCTGTCACATTTCCAATACCCCATCCAAACACACTTCCAATTCCTAAGTGTCCTAATTCATGTAACCCCGAAAGACTACCCGGTTCGGGAGCAGATAATGATAGCGATTTCAATGCTACAGAAGAGCACCATCTTTTGATACAGGCTGAATTGAATGATCGGGTGAGGGAGTTTTTGAAAGAAGCAGCAGAACTACATGCATCTAGAATGAAACAGTACAAATTTTTAGCTGCGAGTGTTAGAACAACATACTATAGAGGCCGTGACAGGACTTACTCAAAGTATTATACTATGAGAGAGCAAATATGCCTTTGCGAAAACATTCCTAGTTTGTTCAAGGAACTTGAACAGCCTTACGATGCAACAGAGTGGCGGTTATTCGTTGACAGTAGTAAAACCAGTTTAAAAGCAATCCTCTTGCATAATGGGAACGAAAATCCGTCAATACCCGTCGCACATGCTGTCAACACTAAGGAATCCTACGAGACAATGGTCGAATTGTTGGAATATAACGAATACGAAGAACACGGTTGGGAAGTTTGTTCTGATTTTGGAGTAGTGGGCATGTTACGTGGAATGCGGCAAAGATATACAAAATATTGTTGTTTTCTATGTCTCTGGGATAATCGTGCTCGCGAACATCACTATAAAAGAAAAACAATGGCCAAAAAGAAGGAACCACACATTGGGTGAGAACAGCGTGAAATATATGCCTCTCCTCAGAAAAGAGAACATTATTCTCCCACCATCACACATCAAACTCGGAATGTTCAAAAACTTTGTCAAAGCATTGAAGAAACAAGGCAAAGCGTTTAATTATCTGAGGACCTCCTTTCAAAATCTTCCTCTAGCAAAAATTGAAGGAGTCTTTGATGGTCCACAAATAAGAAAACTGCTGAGAGATGAAAATTCCAGACACATTTGTCCCCTGTCGAAAACGCAGCCTGGGATTCGTTCAAGTCAGTTGTTTCTGGTTTCGTTGGGAATAATGAAGACCCAGTGTACGATATTATCGTTGCCAATTTGCTGAGGAATAATGCAAGAATGGGTATACAATACTATCCTATTCATGCTATTCCACCTTTTTCATCCATATGTATTGCATTCCTTCAATTGTCCCAACAGGAGTAAATATGTCTCTCAAAATCCATTTCTTACATTCCTACTTGGATTTTTTCCCATAGAATTTAGGCGATGTGAGTGACGAACATGGTGAGAGATTCCATCAACAACTAAAGTCCATGGAGCAATGCTACCAGGGATTTTGGGATAAAAGTGTGCACGGATGAACGATACATTCAATTATCCTGAAGATAGTCATAAGACTTTGAGAATATGATTCAAGACTCAGTTGTGAATAAGTATATATGGATCAATATCGATAGATGCAGAGGCATCATAAAATATCGATGACTCAAAACGTAATAATTTAAATAAATGAAAATTTTTCAAAATATGATGTGCGAAGATACTCAGTGGATTGTTCTGAGTGATTTCCCACTATTAGTTAAGTTTAAAAAGATTAAATACGAAAAATTCAAAATTGTGACATGACCCATCAATGGGTATATAAGGCGCGCGTCAAACGCTCCGTGTCATTCCATGTCTTCTTGCAATCGAGAGCAGAGCCCAGTCAAGATTCATGGTTTCATATTTCATATTGTGGAAAGTGTGAATAATAAAAAGTGAAAAGTGTGTTCTTCATAAATAAACAATTATCTTTGAAAAATAGTGTTTTCTATTAAAAAATTCAAAGTGTTATGTCAACCTTTCTTTCCTTGTTTCTAAGTTAAAGAATAATTAGATTAAGATTGGTGTGACTGTTATTCGAAGTTTCATTTTTTCATTTGAACGTGAAATTTAAAGAAGAGGTTTGTTTGTTTGCTCCTGAAAACAAATTGGCGACCAGGTGAATCTTCGGAGGTGGTTTCAATTTGTGATTGTGGCATCTTCGGATCGAAGTTTTATAAAATCAATTTTTCTTGTTTTATTCACGAACCTGCAAGTACCACGCAAAATTATTCGTGTATAATTTTGCATAGCACGGTACCGCTACAAAAGAATGATGGGAGATTATATTTGGTGTCTCATGATAGAAACGGATGCTACAAAAAACAAACGACAATCAAGAAGCCAAAATTACTTTTGACACTCATGTTCCATTATGATATTGGAATAAAAATGATTCGAATCAATCAAATTTGTGTATAGGCTATGAATAAACTCAAACTCTCAGAATGAAGGGAACGTTGGATTTTGGCACTTGTACATAAATGGTCGTAACTTCGGTAATTTTTCATAGATTCCCTTTCATAAATACATCATTTTCGTGAAAGAGCGAACTTCACGTAGAAAATTTGTTACATGGTATATTTCCACGTTTTCTAATCTTCTTATTTTGGTCGGAGAACAACATTTTTTGCAAATATTTCGATTCATTGCACTTTAACTACTTGAGTAATCAACAATAGTGACGGTGATATTTGTTGGCAATTCGATTATATCCATTTTGACACCTACTGCAATTGGATTTATCGCTTCTGCCTTGAGATGCAGCTTCAATAGTGAAACGACGATGGAAAAAAATTTTTTTCCACTTCAAATATTCATATCTCAAAAACTTATTCATGAAAGAATTTTCTTACCGTGATTTTTCAATTCAGGGAGCCAAAATGCATCGAAAAAAAACAGTTTCATCAAATAGACAAAAAATTTTTTTCATTTCGTAAACGAGTGTTATTGATTTGAACTATTTAAGGTTTGAATTTTTGTTTTTCTTCTGAGATTTATGATAATTTGAAATCACTCACTTATATTACAAATTTCACATCAGATAAAATGTACTAAATATTCTAAATTCAAGTATCTCAAAAGAGATATTTCTTCCTTTGTGAAATACATGAACTTTTTTTCAATATAAATGAATCCTGCAATGAATGCATTCCCTCGTATTGGAAATTGACGACTTGGAGAATTCAAAAATTCGGAAGAATTGAAGAAAATTGAATTGTAAAAAATAGTTCATTTTGATAAATTCAAAACTATTATGGGTTTGATATTTCTGTAGGATTGGAAGATTTCGAAACTTTCTTACAAGACATTTTCTGAATTGGATAAGAAAATTATTCGAAGATTCGAATGAAAATAATTATAATTTAGTTCATAGAGTTCCAGAAAATAATAAATTTCCTATTGTAAAATTGAATATTTGAATCTTTCATTTATTTAGAAATTTTCTTTTCAATTGGTCCCTGAAAAATTTGAGTTTTATATTTTCATTCCTAAATTGTATATTTTATAGATGAAAGCAAGTTCATATAAATCCTCACTTTTTGACAAATATTTTGAATTTTTAGACAAAATTCAAAAATCTTAAAACACTCATTTTCTATTTAAAATTCATTAGCTATCCTTGTGTTGTTTTGAAATGAAAAGTATACTAAAGAATCTGACTTTTCAGGTTGGCCCCGTAAACGTCCTAAAAACCTGACTTTCGTATCCAGTGCATGTCGAATTCGAATTCATGTTTTCGAATTATGGGATTTCAGCTGTTGGGTCAAGAATGATATTTCATCTCTTTGTCAGAAAATTAATTTAATTCAGAAGCGCGCGAAGAGGATGGGTGTCTTTAGCAAATATATAAATGTTCAGTTCAGCATCTCTACATGATTTGAAGATCAAAATTAGTACACTCTTCAACGAGTTTGGAGATATTCATGGATTGGGAGGACAAATAGAGATGTATACGGGTCAAATGGAATGGATATAAATACCTCCAGGTATCTCGTAATTTAAATGGCATCACATCGAACAGAACCGATATTTTGAGGTTTGTTCGATATACTGAGTGTTCATCTTCTCCGTGTACTTGAGGTTACATGATTTCTCAGCGAAATTTTGAAGGATTTCAAAGAAATAAGTTAACATCACATTTGAAAGAACACGGAAGATGGAATAAATACATAACCAAAAAATTTCACACAGAGTAATCCCTCTTTTGCTGCACTGCTGCAGAATACATAAACGTTTGCCTCCGCTTTTCAAAACTGACCGCACAGAGTAAAACGTGAAAAAGATGAAAATCAAATAATTACAATTTTATTTTATCTACACACGAGATAACACAGCGAAGTATGAGATTTCCACAAAATTATGAAACGGAAAATGAATTTTCGGTTGAGCATGCATTTCTGTATGCATTAATTCACGTTTATCATGCATTCCCATTTCCCCATGTGTTTGATCAGCTTTAACATATCATGCATTAGAAGTGAAATGAATATAATGAAATTCGTTAGGAATATAACGAGTTTGATGCAAATACATTCCATCGTTTTCCCTTTGAACCGTAGAGAATTCGTGTTGATGTAATTTAATTAAAACTATTATATAAAATATTGCAGTGTACGAAGACATTTAGAGTTTGATAAATCTAACTTTCATAACTCCACAATGGAAACTATCAAAACATACGAAAGAAATTAGAATTATTTTCTGAAGCAAGGGAAACTTTCTATCGGTTGTCAACAGCAGAACTGTACGATTAATTTTCCGATAAAAAAAATCACATGAAATTTCTAAATGGAATTTCCAGATCAGATAACTTTGCTCAATCATTCCACTATGATGGAAAATTAGAAGACGTTCTTTGTTTTCCTTTATCTCAAAAACGTGTGAAATTTTGCAGAAGCTGAGAAAATTTCATTACACCAATGTCTTGACATACCTCCTCCAAATCAGCTTTACTTTGCACAAATCTGTTGGAATCTTTCCTTCTCTGCGTCTGACGGTGATTTAACTCTTGTTTTACTCAATTTTTCTCCTGCATTTCTCTCTTCGTGTGATTTTCTTACCCGTTTGTTCTGTGATTATTTCCATCACAATACATTGAACCTAACCAAGCTCTCACGTTTCGTGTTACAAAAGAAAAACTCCAAGTACTGATGCAAATGAAGGACAATATTAAATTTGGTTGGCGTATTTTGATATATATATATATATATATATATATATCATTTGTCAGTTGAGGTGGTAAAATGAATACATGAGGGATAAATGCGAATTGTTTGAAGTTCACCCGAGTTCATAAATCTCCTACAAGTTACAACTAATCAAACTTATATAATTGAATCTGCTCATCTGGAGAAAAACTTTCCACGTATTTGTTGAATGACTTCCAAAGAAAGAACATATATGTGTCATTTGACGAGATTGTCTTGAAGTTCCCTCAGAATAAAGGTGATTTTGCAGTTCTCCAATACAAATTCATTTTCATAAGTATATAATACATCCGAGGATATAATGATATACATTCAAAAGTAATATAGTCAGTTTAATGGGTTATTTTAATTTGAATGCATGAACTCCATATTGCGTTCCGCTAATTACCGCTTCGGCTAAACGATTAATCGAGTCAGAGAAATTTTATCAGATCATCAAATGTCCAAGCTAGAAATGTGCGGACATATATATGTATACATACGGATTCTCTCACTGCTCTGAATTATAAAACACATCAATGTGTAGTATAGGTATGTATGGGGATAATGAGACAAATTCACGCCAATTGTTAACGTATACCGTTTTGAAGGCGTGTCTATTCAGACGATCATGTTGAAAATTGCCATGCTCTCTGCGCTATAATCAGCCCCAGAACAAACAGTACTCTTTATAATCATGTTCAACCTTGACATGTTCACTAAATTATACTCGCATAGAGTGAAAACATCCTTCAATCAATAAATTGATGTGTTAACAATCATCGATGAATTCACTGAGCGTGTGAGTGGCATAA
This sequence comes from Gonatopus flavifemur, assembly GCA_018340375.1. Classification (NCBI taxonomy): domain Eukaryota; kingdom Metazoa; phylum Arthropoda; class Insecta; order Hymenoptera; family Dryinidae; genus Gonatopus; species Gonatopus flavifemur. The sequence continues at coordinate 40,339,525 of JAFFJZ010000003.1, read as the reverse complement.
TATATACATATACATACATACACAGGAACAAATTCATCCTTCCGTTCGAATATTGTGGCGTGATCATGATTTATCGATATTCTGCTAATTAGTAGCTACCTATAACTTGACGTTTTCGACGTCCTCTAGATAGGATGAGCATTTTACCGATACATCGACGCATGGATTCAACGATATTTTTTGTGATGAGTCTAATTAGTGAGATATTCGTTGCACGATACGCATTTCAATTCGAATTCTCATGGAAAATAGGGATGCCTGTAAAGCGTTCGAATCATCTTTCACTTCTGATTTCTGAAAGTGTAATTGCGATTCGAGAATCCATCATCGTGATCATTATTATTATTACTGAGAAATTCTCTACAGTATTTTAATGCAATTTACTGTTTTAAGTGGACGAAGCTGGAAATTCCGTTGTCATTTTGTCGAAGTTTTCGAAGAATGCAAAACAGAGAAAATAATCATCACTGAAAGGCAGCGTTCGTCTAAAATGAAAACCATTGAATGATTTTATAAACATTCACGGTGTAGAAGTGTTAATTTTTTACGTTTTATTATATATGTGTATGGATTCAATTACGTATATGAAATATTCATTTGGATAACGTGATTTATCCTATGAGAGATCATTTGTATGTCATGTGTTCAAGAACACAGCACTGGAGAAATGAAATTGAAAAATATTCAAACATCGATTCTTCTCTTGTGTTCATGTGCTTACAGACTGGATGTAGAAAATCCCTTTCCCCAGATTCTAGAATTCTTCTGGGATTTTCAAAACACAAATGTGCATTCTCCGGAACATTCATTATAAAAAGATGTCATATAATAAATAGAAGTTATTTATGTGAATCATAAAATTAATCGGGTGCTCATGTTCCAACATTTGTTTTGAACTGTTGGATGCATGTTCATTGAAGTCAGACAGACAGACACACAAGGACACATACAATCACGTTTACAAATGGACATGCTCAATTATTTTGAGAAATACCTGAAGCCAATTTCTTTTCACTGTTTGCAAAACTACCACGACTACTGAATTTTACCACGGAATTTTCATATTTCTCAGAGAATATGAAAATAAAGCAGGATAATATTAAAAGGATAATCACATAAATGTGGTGATATGAGGGAAGAAATTGTGTCGAGATGATCGTCGAGATAAACTTTCGTTGGGGGAAAACAAATTTGAGACAACAATGTTGATAATTGTTTCACAACGAAAACATAGGCACTAGCATGGTGCAATATAGATGAAGTATGGCCGAGGCTTGGCAACCAAGCATGGCGCAACACTGGAATGATAACATCATTTCATGATTTATCGATGTGTTTTTCCAATGAAGCCCCATCATTGGTGCAGAAATGACAATGAAATAGACCATCATTGGCAAATAATAGGAAATGTGTTTATTAACAAAAATATATAAAAAGTATGCGGATTTCACGATTCCCAATATATGTTATTTGGGATCTTATTGTGTTTTCCTCATTTATCTGTAAACAACACGGTGTTTTTTGTCGCTCAAGTTTGCCATGAAAAGTAAACACAATATGGATCAGCGGTAGGAGCCTTCTAGTGTAACCTGTAACAAAGAACGATTGACTGTTCTTCCAAAGAATTGGTTGAGCCTTATATATTCTTTCTATACATCTCTCACTACTCGCGAGAAATATTCGATCGGTAACTTAGCTAGCAATTCAGTCATCAAAAATTGAAATTAAAGGGCATGCCAATATTGAGCCATGCTATTACCAATGATCGGCGCTACATTGAAAACTAATTTTCATCCAGACTAGACCAATTTTGGTGGCAATATTCAACCACGTTCCAAAAAGATCCTCACTTTCAATAGAATATATCGTTCGGTCAATGTTGGACCAGGGATGAGCCTATCAAGCGCCAAGCCTGGCGGAATCGTGAGTCAATAATGATAGATTGACAAACTAAATTCGTTGAACACCGACCTCGGTACAACATTATAATCATTATTAATCAAAATTGAATATTTATAGATCGCCAAGCCTTGGCTGTCAACATTTCGCCAAGCTATATTCTATTGTCAATATTGGCGGAACCTAGAAATTTTTTTATTGATATTATCGTGTTTGTGTCAACTTCCATCCACGTTTACGTGTATAAATAGTTCCCGCTTTAGGTTGACCAAATTTGGCGGTTTTCCAAATATCTAGGTGAATCAATTCCAGGATTTGGCGATTAATGATTTTTGACCAATCATTTGGTGATTATTAGTGGCAAAAACCACTCGTTCGATCACCGTGGGTAAAACCATATTCCACAGCTATATCTCATCGCTGTCCTCCAATCAGCGATCTGATGCTAAACTGCTGTAGATATCGCTGTCATTTTCCGTCGAAACATCGGCATTTAGGGATTCTATTCCTCACTAGAATGATTTCCGACTGAGAATCTGACCAGCAATTAGTAAAGTTCAACTCTGTTTGGACAGGGTTGCTTCAATCACAACCGTCAAAGATACCGCGAGCAGTTGAAATTTTTACGCTTAAAAATCTCAAGTTTTACACTCAGAAGGATATGAACTGAAGGCTGAAAAATTGAACTTGCTTTATTTAACATTTGGAAAGTTGAGTATCGTACTCCTGAGAATATTCCTCAAATTCAAATTGAAGCAGTTTTAGTTTTTAATTCCACATGAATAATCTTGCGGAATAAACATATTGACTCAAGGGACGTCCAGCGTCAGGCGAAAATCCTGAAAGAAAAGAGATGGAGATTGTGTGATCTCTTTTCTCTTTTCAGAATTCTCAATTTGTGTTGAAGAATTTTTCCAAATCCTTTGAACTGATAGTTTTGGGATAATTTAAAAGTTGGTGATTCTTTTGAAAGAGTATGGCGGCTCTTGACAACCTAATGGGCGTTAGGTGGCGTCACTAATTAAGAACTATCTGCACCGAGAGAAAAGGGATGTTCTAAATGCAAGGGAGCCCTTCGCACTTCTAACGCTGTTGTTATAAGGTGTTTTTAACGCATGGCAGCATGCTTAGAAGGCATGGGGCTCATGCTCAAAAAGCATGGGCTCATGCGTTTAGCGCACGTTATAACAAATGCGTTAGAAATGTGAAGTGCTCCCTTGCATTTAGAGCATTCTTTTTCTCTCGGTGTGGTCATCCAAGATTACCAAGCGTTGAATATTTGAGAGGATGAATGCCAATGTGTGTCAATCTCCTAATCTTTGGAATTTAGATTCAATATGAACTAAAAAATCTTTACAAACGGACATGGGGCAAAATCGGGACCCTTCGTACGCGGGGCACATTCATGCAGTAGTTATAAAATACGAATGAAAAGTTGTGCTAACATGAATGTTCATATACGAGTAAGGCGAGTAGTCACCATGATGTCTATGCAGTTTTAGGTCATTCGTAGCAGTGAGAGTGAAGTTATAGATAGGTTTGCATTTTTGCATTTCGTAAGGAATTCCTTGATCGATGCTCCCTGCTATGTTAACTCCCGTTATGTTATGTTTTTCTAAACTATATGTTCTCAGTAACGAAGATACATTCCTGAAACATGATTTCAATAATCAATTTTTTTGGTTCGCATATCAATATAGTGAGAAAATCATGTTTTATTGTTGTTTCGTTAATGAGGCACATTCGTACAGAACCAGGAAGGGAACATTCAGACACGTACGGAAGTACCCCTGCAAACACAATAGGTAAACGGTAAATTGCTGACAGTTGATTTTGTGTCTCATTGATGACAAACCAAGGTTTCTATATTTTTATTCTGCTAAATTGACCATTTATTTATCAAAATTTTTCAACATGGAACGCAATTAAACAACAAAGAACACGTAACAAAGTTGTGGAGATGCCAATAATTGTAGTATTACATTGCATTGATTAATATAAATGTTAGTTTTATTGTCAAATGAAAATTTTTCATGATCCATTTGTCGTTTGAATTCATTGTATAATATTATTCCATAGTGTCCGAAAATACCCCATAAGTGGGGAACATTCATACGAACTTCGAATTGACTTCAAGTTGTTATTGATTGATAAATATGAGATGTAATCAAGTGGTGATTTTTTCGCATTGAACCTAGATACATGTACTGTTGATGAATACAATAACTTGAATTTTCGATCAAATAATTGATTCAAGAACATGAAAAATGTAAAAACCGTACGGAGGGTCCCTACTTTCCCCTACTATGTGGAATAGGGTGGTCCAAAAAAACTTTTTTTTTTCAGATTCCCCAAGACACTCCCTTAATTTTTTACCTTCATCAGTAGAATTATTATGACAAAACCCCTAATCCGTGAGTCCAGTGTAAGCCGACGCCAAAGAGCCTCAAATTTCGACCAAAGTAAGGAATCAATGGTAAAATAGCCGCTACCAAAATATTGTTCATTTTAGGTTATTGAGGTTGAAAATTAATCACATATTCAAAATATATATTAGGGATGTGTGAGAAACACTTTTCAAAGGGTTGAGACGGGACGAAAAATAATTCGCCCTTCAAGTTGGGCACTCGAGTATTTCGACAATCCGAGCATTTCGGGTTGCTGAATTCAATCGGGACACCCGCAGAGTCCGGGTTGTGTTTTGATTCGGGTTGCTCGGAATAATTTGTTTCACCCGAAATATTGTTAAGATTTTCATGTTATCCACTGGAACTGGCAGGTTTCCAATCCTGATAAGGTAGCGTGAACCCGAAGAGCCATTCACCTGAAAGCGATAAGGTTTGCGGCTATTTGAGGGAAGCTAGAGAATTCTGGTGATTATTCTCGGATCCACGAATCATCGGTCTTCGGATAACCGCAATTTTAGGCAGTGTTGCCAAAACAGCAACACGGTTGCTAGATTTAGCACTATGAAAACATTTCTAGCCCTGAATTGTTAAGTACAGCACTTAGCACTATGGATAGCACTTAGATTAAATATCTAGCACTATTTTTTCAATATCTAGCACCGTAATAGAGCTCACTGCTTTCTTTTCATATAAGACCACTGATACAGGTAAAACTGGATATTACTATATTAGAAGAAAAAAACAAAGTTATCTATTGAACAAACCTGCATTCAGTCCATTTGGATTCTCTCTTTCGTTATTTTGATTCAATAAACAAAGATACATTCACATCTGTTTGTGTCTCTCTTTCTTTCCACGCAATTCTATCATTGCGCTCATCCCAATATATGGGTGCTTCCGCCACCGAGGGAATAGAGTGGGTGAGCTTATTTTTCCATCAATCAAAAATTAGGAAATTTTCTCTGAATTTTTCAATTGGTTAAAAGATAACCTATTCTACTCTATTCCCATCGTTGAGCTCTATATATACATACTGGAGTGAGGGCAACAATATAATCGCGCGTATAGAGAGAGAGGTACAAACGGGTGTCAATGTGTCCTTGTCTATCCAATCAAAATGGCGAGAGAGAAATTCGAACAGGTGTGAATCTATGTTTTTTGTTTGTTAGGAAGAAGTCCAGTTTGCAGCAGGTTTGGAAGTCATTCAATTAAAACCCATTTGAATTGACGTTCAATGAACAATAAAAATTTAATTTTCAATTGAAATTTTTCTCAATTACAAATTAAATTAAATTCTTAATTGAAATTGTTTTGCAACAAACAATTAAATTGAATTCTCAATGGAGGTAATTTCCATTTGACAAATCAATTTAATCGATCCAAAATCAAGCAATGGTTGATCCATTTTTCTTATGTTTTCTTGTTCTTTCTTAATTAACAAATACAGAAAAACAAGAGCGCATCAGGAAAATCAATCAATCATTGCTTGATTTTAAAGCAATTAAATTTATTTGATAATTGGAAACGACTTCAATTAAGAATTGAATTTAATTTTTAATTGAAGAAACTTTCAAATGAGAATTAAATTCTAATTGTTAATTGGGTGCTTCTTCAATTAACTAATTTACAACCCTGGTTTACAGTATATTAATACATGATTTTGGTCATTGAATATCGAATCAAATATCCCTGGACATCTATTTGGAGATGTAGAATGGAAAAATAAATATACAAGGTATCTCACTAAACACTCTGACCCTGCTGAATGTAAATTCCTGATATAACAAAATGTGCAAAATTCACAAATTCAAAATTCTCTATTTTTCCCGCGTTTTTTTTAGCACTAACATTTGGCAACATCGAAAAAATCTAGCACTGTCACCAACTCTAATTTAGCTCTGAACAGCACCGACTGCTGCGTCATCTAGCTCTGCGAGTCCATAACCTTCTGGCAACACTGATTTTAGGCACTTGCTACCTTCCCTGACTGCACCGTTTGGAAATTTTATAAATCAATCAATTAATGTCTGATTCCACATTTCGATCAGTTGTTCTTTTATCATTGGTATTACATAATATGTTATACTGAATCTAAGCAGGGTATTCAATGTCGCCCTTAGAGACGAGTCTCAAGAGGATACCAGCGTACCGACCCAGCACGTTTTTTTCTACTAAATTACTCGGAACTGAATCGATGAAAAAATCTGAAATTTTCAGGGATGATTCTTTGACACTTCATCTACGTAGCTACACAGTCCAAATTTTGAATTTCGAAGAAAACATTTTTGAAAAAAAAAATTTTCTCCAAATTGAAAATTTGGGCTCTTGAGCGATGTAGATAAAGTCTTGAAGAATCATCCCTGAAAATTTCAGATTTTTTCATCGATTCAGTTCCGAGTGATTTGGTAGAAAAAAAAATTTACTCACATGTTAACCAATGGTATCCTCTTAAGTTACACCGGTATGCTCTACTTCACGGCGCTATTGTTCCTTCCTGACAATTTCAAATTCCACATTCCTAACGAGAATCATTCATAGTTTTCGCGATTAACTCGCGTTCGCAATCACCCCACTCTTCCCTACTGTATCGAAATATCCCACATGAAATTGAATAGCTCATCTATCTGGCTTCACAAGCAATGGAATTTCCCCTATTTGATGAACAAGATTTTCAATGTTAGATCTGATTCATTTGACCTTTCATTTTTGCAGCAATTTACGAATAGAAGAAATGTCATTTCCGCTCAAGAGCACATTTATAGCTTAATTTGAATTGAAATAATATTTTCTCTACACAGAGATAGGTGTATTTGATTGATTACCATTCGTTCTAGTTCTCATCGCGACTTTCGAATAGGAAGTGAATGATGACTTGCAATTTGGCGATCGTTCCTATGTTAAACCATTGTTTCTATGGTGACCTGAACAGTTTCTCGTACTCGCTTCGATTTTGAATGGTACTCATTGCAATTTCGAAATCTCCGTCGCCGAATTACTATTCTTTCTAGTAGGAGTGTGCGAGTAGTGATGTTCTCGAGTCGAGTCGAGTCGAGTAATCGAAGTTTCGAGTCGAGTCGAGTACCCGAAATTCACCGAGTACTCGAAAATTTTTCGAGTATCTGGTAGATTTTCGAGTACTCGAAAAGTATATAATTTTTTTTTTTTTTTTATTGCAATACACGGGTTAGCACCCTTTGATATGAAAAGTAAATACAGAGTCAATAAAAGACAGCGTCCAAAGACGCATAAAATACAATGACAATATGGTCATGCATTAACCGACAGTTTAAACCGATTCAAGGAAACACCAAACAATTATATAATATATACGAATATGAATATAATGTATATGTGATAGTGGATAACGATCCCTTATGTTTTCTGAGAATATTCTACCCTTGGCAAATGATAATCCATGATAATTCTAAGAAAATCGACAAATTACTCGGAGATCATCGAATAGCTCGAAAATTTCGAGTAGTACAAAATACTCGACTCGATTCGACTCGAGAATACTTGAAAATTTCGAGTACTCGCATACACCTACTTTCTAGTAATTATTACCATCTAACTCTCTCAGTGTATTGAGAGCGAATCTCCTTCAAAAAACGTGATATTGTTTCCGGTATGTATGAGACAACGATTATTACATCGAGACTAGCAATTATAGATAACCCAAGTTGAGTGTGATCTCAGTGGGCTGGCTGTTGATAATTTGAGAATGAGAGTTTGACGCATGGATGACGTTTAAACACTGAATACTGAGATATGAAAGCAAAATGAGGTATTTGTATTAACCCATTAAGGCCCATGGCGAAATCATCGTGGATAAAAAAAAGTGGATACAGGGATGACAGCATCTGATTGGAAGATTATTTTCCATGGAGTAAGATTATTTTTCTCAATTGTTTAAACAGTTTTTGTTTAAACAATTACGTCAAAAAATCCAGATAAAGCAAAACCAACACCACCATTCGATTCTACGCAAGAATTCATATAAAATCTATGCACGCAAAAATTTTGTTCCCACTATATTTATTTCAAAAAATTAAATAAACAACTTCGACCCACAGCCCCCGTTGAGAACTATCGAGGAATCATTGTAGATAACAATAAATTCAATACGGTCATCACAGCTTCTGATCGGAAGATTATTTTCCGTGGAGAAGAAATTTTTAGCCAATTGTTCAAACAATTACACGATCAACTCTAGATACGGAAAAACCCTTAGCGGCCAATTCGATAGGAAAAATGGCAGAGTAATCATACATTGGTCGAGGTGTCGACAGCAGCTTGAGATGATTAGTCCCTAGCGTCGATTTCAGAAGTCGAATAATGAATTTGTGCATGTGATGAGCAAAAGTAAAATCCACATTTTTTGCAACAATTTTCTGTCCGTTTTTGACACTTCGCGCTTGAAATAGATTCAGAAGTCCAGTGCTTATTCACACCAATTGTCATTGTGTGTTCTGAATCTGCTGTTTCAGTGAAACGTGTACGTTCACCAGAGTGCCGCTTCCGTGTCACTTCAAAGAAATAATATTCACACACTTCTTGTGCAATATCCTTGGATCCCTTTCTGGTATCAGGATTTGCCAGATTATAAAGGACTGTAGCATTGGTCCTTGAAAGATCCTTGAATTAGTCTCACAAAGAGATACCAAGTCCATTTCTCCCCACGAATAGCTGGAAGAAGATCATTGCAATGTTGGTCGTGCGAGTCTACTCCTCCCATGTTTTTATTATATTTTGAGAAGGCTTGAGAACACTCTATACATCTTTTTACTTTGTTTACAAATCTACTCATCTGAACTTTTAGCTCATTTCCATAGCAGTTTGAAAGTACGGAAACTGGCTTACTGTCCATTACATTAATATAATTCACATGTGACATTTTGTCATGTAGATTGACACATGTTCCTCTCTCACACTTTTTTGGTAGAACAACCTCAGCTTTAACACGATTATGTCTCACCGTTCCTGTAGTACATAGTCCAATTTTCCCCGGGTGTATCAGGAGATCAGGCGAAGTGAAAATTTGTTCAAGTACAAATTGTAATTCCTTAGGTTTTCCAACGGCATCGTGTTCAATAGTCCTTGAAGCATTTCCATCACAACTCTCGAACCTAGTCCAATGGAATTCAGGAACGTTTCATTCTCATCACCCGCTTTTCCAGCATAAATAAGTTCTGGCTGAACCACTCAAAACGCACAAGATTTTGCCTGTAGAAATCATAAATACTCCTAACTTTCCAAACTTTATCTTTTACATTCTTTTCGTTATTTTTATAGGACTTGGTGTTCTTTTTTATAGTGGTGAATTGATTCCGGGACATTGTGTCTTTGATAATTTGGCATCCTAGAATTGATTTCGAAGACCAATAGTCCCGTTGAGACTTTCTTGAATTGAATGAAGAGAGAATAATGATTCCAATAAAATTTATCGAATAAATATTCCGATGAATCGATACCATTTTCTGATAATGCTTCGATGATATGACACTTGATTTCTTCAGAAAAGGAAACTTCGAATAATTCGCGAGCACTCATTCGTCTTATATTTACCAACGATTCTTCGCTCAAACTATGGTCCAATTCTGGTTGTTCTATATGTTTGTAATCACCATTTTTCCAGTTGAAAGTATGATTTGGTTCTAAGAGCTTTTGCGCATCAGTGTATGAACTTTTCACTTGTTCATAAGAACCGTAAAGGAGAACTGTATCCGGGCCCACTTCAGGTTCCATTTCAGAATCAGAACCTGAACCTGTGTCATAGTCAGTTTCTGGAATTAATACAATATCAATACGATTGCTAACATGGTCATCAGCATGGTCAGTGTTTCCAACACTGTCGAGGAGATCAGGCACTGTCATAGTTGATCTTCTAGTTCTTGGCATGATAGAGTGCTACTCGAAGCGAAGAAAGACCAAAAGTTCGAAGAACCGTGAAATATGGTAATGATAAGGGAATACTCGAAAGTCAAAGCCAGGAATTGAATGATTGAGACTGATTAGTAGAAACTACTTGAAAGGAATGACAGTGTAAACTATTGATCTGAAATAGTAGTAGAAACTACTGAGTTGGAATAGCAGTAAAAACTGCCGATTCGGAATAGTAGTGAGAACTACTGATCTGAGATAGTAGTGGAAATTGCTGATGTGCAATGATAGTGAGAACTCCTGATGTGAGATAGCAGTGAGAACTGCTGATGTGGGATAGCAGTGAAAACTGCTGATTTGCAATGACAGTGAGAACTACTGATCTGAGATAGTAGGAGAAACTACACGGGGAAAACTGGAATAGTGACGTTCACCATTATCGTTTAGTAAAACCTTGTTTCGCTGAAAGCACTAAGCAATCATTTTATTCTACTAAATATAATTCAGTAAAGATTCGTGATTTCAACAAAATATAGTAGTTCATGTATGATCAATATTACGGTTGGTATAGTTAGTTTGACTGACTCCATTGCCTTTACTACGCTGTTTAGTAATAATGACTATTTTATTCGCGCTAGAGCGGAGTTAACCGAAACGAGTCGAACATAATCGAATATACGAACTCTCCTCGCGTACCGACACTGTTTTGTTTATAAACGATTTTTTTTCTCATAAATGTGTTAATGGCAGGAAAGGAGTTGATGATAACTCGTATATGGAATATGCCTATCATGATTCTCGTCTTAATAATCAACACTTCACAAAATCAATTTATTTAGAAAATCCAAAATTGTTTCAACAGTATCCTCTAATCATAAGTTCTCCAAACACTTATAAGAGATACGCAAAGCCAGCAAAATTATATGTTCAGTTTAGCTCAAGTGGTATACGCGTCAGGTGTAGGTTGGTACGATATTGAGGTTCGATTCCCGCTTTCAGCACCCTAAATGTCATGTGCAATCGATGTTCGATGCTACAACTTCACGCTCAACTAAACAGTAATGAATGTCAAGCAATCAAAATTTTTGCTGCTTTGGAAAATTATTTCTAAAGACAACATTGACCACCTTCATAATATCACAAAAACTTTTTTATTGTTGAATCGAATTCATATTGTTGTTTGGTGAAAATTTTCATGCCCATTCCGCGGAATAGATGATTTGTGTGGTGGAATCAATTATGCGACCATTCACTGTTTGGTACGAATAACAATGCTTGGGTAATCAAATGAAATACAAGTTTAGTAAAATCAATTTGACTTGTTATGGTGACATGAACTGTATGTGCATTCGGTTTCTAATACTAAACATTTGGTCTGTCTATATTTCACTAAATCGTTGAGTACGAGATACCATTGGTTTGATTGATATCACTATTCAGTTTTCTCCGTGTACTGGTGTGGAACAGCAGTGAAAATTGCTGATGTTCAATAGTAGTGAGAACTACTGATGTGAGATAGCAGTGAGAACTACAGTAGCCTCTCGTTATAAGAGTAACCGTTATAAGCGTTGAAAGGATTAGTTCCGCATGACTGAGTTCGGCGCTACCCCCACTCTTATGCTGTTTGGAGATTAAGAACTCACCTCTCGTTATAAGCGTCGGGAGAAGATTCATCATTTTGAAGTTGGACCAATGAAAATCTATGAAGGATGCAGTGAAGCAGACTGGATTAGCATAAGGTTTACGGCTTTAGAAATCAGTTCGAATATAATTCAACATCATATTCACATATTATGTCCGTACGGACTGCTTTTGACTCATTTCTAGTTGTATGAATTCCTTATAATGGAAATCTTACAATCTCTGAAAAAAATTCAATCAATTGATGAATTTTTGATGATCTTGATAATCACATCAATTGAATCCACAAAGAACGATATCGATTCTCTCTGAATTACTTCCTAACAGGTTGTTTTTTTTTTTCTAAACAATGCTACTCAGTTGCACAGAAAGTATGTGAATAGTCACATTCTACTTGTGATCTCAAAATTGACTCCGTGCTTTAGAACAATTTTTCCCATAAATTTATATTTTTGCCACGAGGAATGTATCATCGGTACTCTGATAAAACCTCGTATCTCGATTTTTGACCGTATCGAGTTTCCATCGAAAATATTATCAGTACACGCTAAATACACATATTATCAAGTTATATATGATCAAGTATGTTCAATCAACAATAATCGAAGGACACTCCCAGCCAGCAAAGTGCTTCCAAATTCACGTTTCCGCTACTAGCAGTGCTAATGGTAGCAACGTAGTAGCTTTTCCATGACCGTGAGACTGCATGCCACCATAACATATATATGATTCAATTTATAACGTAGCACCACCTCAGCGCTACCAGTATTATCAGGAAGCGCTACCAAGTAGTGCTCCTAGTAAAAATACTACCAAGTCGCTCCTATTTCCATACATAAATGAAGCCATATATGTACAGAAGATTTTTAACTGTATAAGTGAATGGTAGCGCCACTGCCAGAAGCGCTGCCTTGATTTTGTTGGCTGGGCTTTGTTTATAAAAGTCTTGTTTATATGTGCATTAGCATGTACTGATCATTTTTCCGATGGAACCACCTATAACTGTTGAAAATCGAGATACGAGGTTCTTTCAGAATACCGACGATCTCTTTGGATTCCTTTCACTCATTGAGGGGTTACATGCGTTTTAGAGGCCAAAAAAAGGTAATTTTCTCGATTTTTTTCAGCGTACTACGAAAGAAATTTCTATTCAGGTTTTTATTGCATGTTCTTAGGTCACTTTCGAACAACATATTCAAAAATGTTGACTGAAAAATATAATAAATTGGATTGATGGCAGCGGATTTTCGGAGGTGCCTCGAAAAAAAGTGGTTTGCAGTAGTCAAAATTACTTGCGATTGCTTCATCTGAAAAATGAAAACAAAATATTCTCTTCTAGTATTAGAGTAAAACTAACTCGTGAACGGAGGATTTGAGACAAAAAATGAAAATTGAATTTTTGGCAGTGGTTTGAACAAAGATTTGACTTTTTCACAAGTTGTTATCTGCTGTCACGTACATACATACTAAATAAAATGAACTGACGCTTACAACGAGTGGTGTGGAGTCAACCTCGTTACGTAAAGGAGTGGGGACGTGTACTTTCCCCTACTTTCTTCCCCTACACCCTCTATAGGCGACTCTTATAATGAGAGGCTACTGTACTGATCTGAGACAGTAGTGGAAACTGCTGATTTGCAATAGTAGTGAGAACTGCTGATGAGGATTGATGGTTTGAAAAATTGGAAAAAAAAATTTTCCTCCATGGAAAATAATCTTCCAATCAGATGCTGTCATCCCCGTATCCACTTTTTCTTCATCCACGACGGTTTCGCCATGGACCCTAATGGGTTAAATCGAGTTGAATCCGATACTTGAAACTGAAGGAACCTAGAATTACTTAAATAGTCAAGAACTGGATTATTCAAGTTATGATGCATACCCGGAAACCACCAGAGACTCTGAACACATTCGAGGGCTCGGAACATTTCGGGAAACCCGAACCAAACAGGGTACTTGAAAAATTTTGGGAAACTCAAATCAAATCGGTTTCTTGAAAATTCAAAAAATCTCTACCCGTCTCAATTCCGAGATTGGGACATCGAGTTATTCGAATCTCGCACATCTCTAATGTACCTATATATATACATATATAAATTCCATTCTCAAGTCCAATAATGACCTGGAACGAACAATATTTTATTAGGGTCATTTAACCACTGATTTTTCGTTTCAGCCGAAATTTGAGGAGCGTTGAGCATCGGGTTTGCACTGGATCCATGGAATGGGGGTTTCGCCAGGATAATGGTACTGATAGATGTGGGAAATTTGAGGGGTGTCTTGGAGATCTTGAGGAAACAAAATTTTTCTCGGAATACCCTAATATAGAAGTTCGCAAAATCAATCTTTAACACGTGAAAACTCCTGATACCAAATGAATTTTTCGAATTCTTGAAGAATTTCCTGATTGATAATGAAGATTTAGAATTTTGATAAGGATAATTCCAGAGATTCAAGGATTCCAGGATGGCTACCCACTCTGTAACACTTGGTATCATTTATTCGATATGATCTCTTTCTACATTTAGAGGTTTTACCCGTTTTTTCAGAATCTGCCATGAACAAATTCTTGATACAACATAACTCACGAGGCATCACAACAAAACTGTTCAGAGTACAGTAGAGACTTATGAGAATTGAATCACTGTGCTTCACGACACAGTGAATCATGAAAAAATATTGATAGAGATCAAAGAGAGATCAAAGATACCGAAACCTTAGAGAGGATCGTGATCATGAGAGAAACGCCGGACAGAGGAGAATAATGTAAACATTGAATCGTTGGATAGATTCTCGATATAATGGTTGATTTGGAACGAATCTTTGTAAAGAATTAATCAACCATCTAAGTTTCTGTTTTGTTATATGGTTCCCATGACCGACAAAAACTAATTCCCACGTTTTCTTTCTATCCCATTGAATCGTACACCTATAAGCGGTCTTTACGTGACCGTATAAGAGCCATTTCCGGTTGCAGTAAAAATGAAACAAAAAAAAATTGAGGGAAGAGAAAAAAAACCTGCTGCTATTCGGACAAGAGGAAATACACACAAGGGTGCAAAGGTTAAGCTAATTGGGCCTGGGACGCGATTACGAGTTAGTCTCTTTTTCGATCTCTATTTCTTCTGACGTGACTCTCTAGTACGCGACACACGTATCTCGAGTCCACCACCTTCACCACCATCATCCAAGGAAGGAAAGCGAATGAGAAGGCTGACTGGCCGTCTCGTAGCGTGCCAAGAAAAAGGACCACCTCAACGTTACGAGTAGTTTTACTCTTGAGTCGATTAAGGCCTCCTCTCCTACATCTTTACGTCTACCGTACTCCACAGATATACTCCTAACATGGTTTGTTGGAAATTTCAGGGAGAAAAGAAATCAACAACATACATGTACATACATGTAAATGTATATTTCACGTTTGAAAAATTTCAACCGATTGGATGTGGCGAAGAATAATGATCTGAAATTAAATCGATGTGTACTGAATTTTTTTATTCGACCTACAATAAGAGAATATTAAAATTCCATTCGAACATGTTCGATAGAACACGGTGAGATTTTTTATATTATTTCAAATTATAAGTTGCTGTGGAATTCAGTCGTTGAACTTGTTTAGAGATTAAAACAGAAAACTCAATATGGAATTATGAACGAAACACTGGATACCGTAGTGAAAATCTGCCCTTAGAGTGTTCTCAATTGGTTCTGAGACACCCTTCCTCTCCCCCTTGTTCTTCTTATCCATATATAAGAGAAAGTTTTCACAACGGGTTGAATATTTGATTTTCCTTTTGAATTTCATATTATTCTCGACATTTCAACTTTCGAGATGTTTCCTCAGTCAATAACGAATTTCAGTGCTTTGAGCGAAGAACAAGTCGACAAATGCTCCAGCGAATATGAAACTCTAAGAACATTGGCAAACAAGAATTGGCTACGTCAAGAATAGGAATTGTTTTTCGAAATTATTGTACATTGAAAGAAACGATGAGATGTAACAATTGATTCTTCGAATAAACGCAACACGATCTAAATACAAGAATAATATTACATTGCTTGAGATTCCGAGTGTTTCATTAATTTTAACGGAATAAGATAGAGATGTTATCAACTTTATCCCGGGAACCTGGATGAACAAATGAGGCAGAATGGAATATTTCATCTCTGAATCGAATAAAATATTAACGTACCGAGGCATGTCCACTTATCACTTATCCTCTCGCAAACATGTCCCGTTACAGCACAACATTTGTAATGTAAACTCGTCCATCACGTTGCATCCGCGCTTTCTGTTTGTTTTTGCATCTATGGATAATTGATTTGTTCCCACATTGTCGAAGTAATCCTGTAACGTGGGACTGTGGAAGGTATTCAGATGGAATACAAAACGGCCAATGTTCAGAAGGGTGTTTGATAACCTCTACGAGTCTCAATAAAATTGTTTCTGATCAAAAACTTAAAAAAACCACGCCGATTACATGAACAAATTTTTAAATGAAGTGGAATTCCTTTCATCGAGAACAAAAGGGAATGGAGTGAACCAAGAAAACAGAAACACAAAAATGTATACAAATATCAATTCAGTGAACTTTGTAACGAGATTCTCACTTAGTATGGATGATTTTTCTTACTCCCGCTAGAAATCAAAATTGTATTTAAGAAACCGGATAATAGCAGGAGCTGAAACTCTAGTTTCATCCAAGACGCTATTTCTTTTTCCCTTTTTTATTTTGTTGTTTTCTAGTTTCTACTTTCTCATAGAAGGGGATGAAGTTTTTCCTTAATTGCTGTTCTTTTGTACCTTTTTCTTCATTCTCTTTAACACGCGGCCACCGCAATTCAGTTCCAGCGTAATTCAAAGTAACTCTTCGTTCTGTAACGTTATGAGGGCAAATAATATCTTTTTATACTGGATAATGAATTTTATGATTCAATATACTCAAATTAGAGGATAAAACAACGATAATCAGAAGAAAGATGGAAAATAAATATACGTGAGATAATACACACTATTTTGTATTCAATGTCAGCATATGTTAAGTATTTTCATAAGTAAAAAGATGAATGCGGTTCGTACTCTCTCTCTCTCTCTCTCTCTCTCTCTCTCTCTCTCTCTCTCTCTCTCTTTATGAAAACATATTGGTGAGAAACAATCTTTTTCTATTGAACTTGTGGGAAATTATCGAAGGCGATTGAAATGTTGATACCAACAATTGAAATTCTGCAGCCGTCAATTCGAACTATTTCTTCACATTAATCGATTTTCCAACGAAATGGAGCTTTAAATAAAACTTGTTTCAAGCTTAAAATTTTCATAGGGAGTGATTGAATATTTTGAATTCATTGAACAATATTCAATTTCTTCGGAATATATTCTCGATCATCACATAAAATACGATGAAGAATATTTTATTTGTACCTCTATTTACATGTTTTCAACCCTCATCTCTTTCGATTTCATTTCACGACGATTTTCTTGAAACCTCAATATCTCTGACATAAAATACGATCGCATACGGCAGAACTGTGTTTACGTAATTCGATATCGGATAAAAAAATGTTTAGAGTCGTTCAGACTCTGTATTCGAGTTTCCAACCATCGAGAAGATCAAATAAAATTCCTCTAGGATTAATATAAATTGTACAAATAATTCCTCCGAAATTCAGTATATTTATTCTCATCAACTACGAAGAAACATTGAGTCTTATTACTTCCAGCGCATTGCCGTGATGAAAGCGCAGCTGGGGTCTGAGCAGTTGTAATTAAACGCATTTTTCACTTCAGTACAAAAATGAAAATCATTCTCATAATAATTATATTCGAATGAGTCTGAGAAGTATGAAAAGCATTCAAAAGGAAAATCACAGGCAGAATGAATTTCATTTCAACGTATCTTAAATAAGAAATAAACTTCAATAGTCATAATAATCTCATCTATTCTTCGTGATCGCATTGAATTTCTTTTCATAATTTCTTGGCCACTGTTCGGGATAATGAATTAATTATGAGTGTATCTAACGGTATTCGACGTACCCTGCAGTCAACTGGAATTCTCGGAAGATGCAATTCCGATGTGATTTTCAATTAAAAATTTCTATTTGAGTAGAAAATATGTTTGTCCACTCGTGCGCTTCGAACTTCTCCTTCATAATTCATCGTCAAGTGCCTGCTTCTTTTCTCCTCAAGGAGACTCAATTATTCGTAAGGTCAATTCGCGACAGTATTTTTGGAAAATGATTTAACGGTTGAATCGCAGGTTGAATAAGTCATGTGAGATTAAGTTACGGGATTATGGTTTGAAAAGAATGTTGGAGGTGCTCTCACGATTCATCGTGTTACAGAAAACCCAGGAATTCGTGATGTAAAATGTTCTTCGTGTAACGATGTGTGTAACTCACGCGATAAGGTAGAAATAGTAACGTATTGTCCGCAATGCGACTTGAATTGATTGAATGAATACATCTATTCAATCAGAATACAATTCGTGAGTACAAATACCATTCCTATTGATTGCTCCATTTCCTGTTTGATCTTAATATGGAGCTCATCATTTTCCCTCCGTGACAGAGTGACATGTATTGACCTGATTAACTTGATGGGTAATTACATGACAGTATACTGACGTGTTCAAAGGAATCATCCCAGTGGCGTTGATTATGTATGTTGCATAGTTGATTCATCCTTACCCCAAGCATGTACATCAAGGTATTCGATATTGTTATTGTTCCTCGGCAGATATTTCAGGATGATTTCTTGATATTATTGCAAACAATCCGAACGAGAAGAGACTCTTTCTATTCATTTTTTGAGAATGCTTCATATGGAACGGCGAATGGATAATGGGAAAGATTGGAGATTTAGAACAAATGAAGAGTATAGTACGGAACTATTTGCCTCGTAATGATGAAGAAGACGACATGAGACTGTTTCATTTTGCTTTCTACGTCTGCAGAATACGTTCTAGATTTTATGACCTCACCGCTGGCTTTTTCAAAGCAAGTGGTTTGTATCGGAAGAAATCGTTTAAAATCCCATAGGATGAATTAAAGCAATGAATTTCTCGAAATAATAAAATTCTCATGTCTTGAATAGAGGATGCACCATTGAGAGAGCAGTTCTACAAATTAATCCACGAAAATTAGAATGCAAATTTAAAGTACAACTTGTGACTCATGTGTATTGTTACTGGTCGATTTCATAAGTGTAATCTCTTATTTCCTTCATATTTCTATTTTCTTTACCAACTATGCCCAATATATTGTAAGTTCGACCGTATGGTGGCGTTTTGTCTCGTTGATCGAGGCTGTGGCATCGGAGTTGCTCAGTACGCTGCAACACGCGAGCCTAACAACACGTAAATGTCCAACGTCTCAAATGTATTTATATGTCCAATAATTATAATAGCTTTTTTATAATAAATCAGTTTTTTTGTAAGCTTGACTACAGCTTATCTCTTTTTTTTTAATAGTGCACCGGCACGATCATGGTCCTTCGAACCCGATTCCGACTGGCGAGACGTTGGATTCGCGTACATTGAAAACGATGCCACATTTCAAAATTAATGGCGTCATATAAGCTAACTCGCATCTGAAACATTCAACGTTATACAAGCACATCATTTCAAATCGTGAAGCATGTGAAGTGTATAAAAGTTTCAAACAGTGAAACTCGTGAAGTGTATAACATACGAAACGTATATAATCGTTTCATCATCATCGTACGTTACGGCAACCATCTTTGTACATCAACGCGCTCTGTCGGAAAGGACGCACTCACCAGCATACATCGATCACGACGTTCGATATTCCACGCCACACAGGCACAACACAAACACATTGATTATTTTGTACTACGATCTCTTCGCAACGACAAAAGTCATCAAAACATTTGTATTTACCTTATATCATCGTAAAAGTAAGTCCATTCCTTTGTTTATTTCGTGCAGCTCGACTTTTCAATACATTTAGATCAAAACTCTTCACGGAAAAAATCACTCAGATAATAAATAAAACAAGAATATAATATTGTAATATTTATGCAAAAATGGAGGAAATTAATAAACTTAGAAGAACGAGAGGACAATATAAAACTCAAATCACGCGTTTCGTACAGTTCATGTCCAGTTTTGCTCCCAGTCAAGAAAATTTCGAGAATTTAGCAGTAAGATATAATAAAATAAAAGAATTAGCCGATAAATTTGACGAAGTTCAAAATCAAATAGAAGATTTAGGTCTCGATGAAAATACCCAAATAGAACATAATAAAGAACGCGATGAATTTGAGCAGTCCTATTTTTCCACGCTGGCTAAAGCTAAAGTATTGCTAAAAAGTTATGAGCAGGGCGAACCTGCAGTTGCAAGTACGTCAAATATAAGGCCTTTGGAAAATAGAGAAAATAACGATAATAACGGGATTAACGGAAATAACTACAATGTAAATGCATCTGTCAAATTACCAGAATTCGTATTGCCAAAATTCAATGGGGCTTACGATAAATGGCAACAATTCATAAGCACCTTCTCGGCTGTTATCGATGCAAACGATAGATTGAGTGACATACAAAAATTTTGTTATTTAATCTCTGCACTGGAGGATCCAGCAAAACAAGTTATCGAATCAATTGAATTAACTGCGGCAAATTATAGAGTCGCTATCGACTTATTGAAAGCTAGATACGACAACTCTCGATTAGCCGCTAAGAATCACGTTGAAGCACTTTTCAATGTTCTCACCGTTCAAAAGGATTCTCCTACATCTTTGAGAAATTTAGTAGATCATTATACGAAGCATCTCAAAGCGTTAGAGGTCCTCAAAGAACCCATTAATCATTGGGACACCTTGATGATCAAAATCGTTTCTGATAAATTAGATTATAATACAAAACGCGAATGGGAAACACAATCAACTAAAAATAATCTAAAACGTCTACAAGACTTGACAAAATTTTTAATTGAAAGAGCTCAAATATTGGAAACGTTGAAAGTTACAAATCTACCGAAAGACTCTTCATCGATCGCAGCCAAGAAAGTGACGTTATTACCGCGAACTTCAGCTCATGCTGCTACCACTAATCAAATAAGATCATGCCCCGTATGCAAAAAGAATCATAGAATATATACTTGTGACACGTTTCTTCGGATGCCTATTCATGCGCGACAAGATAAAATAAGAAACTTGAACTTATGTACAAACTGTTTGGGCGCCAATCATAGGAATAAAGCTTGCGTTTCTCAAAACTGTAAACACTGCGGAAAACGACACCATTCTTTGCTACACGGTAACTTAAATTCTGTAACGTCATCTGACAATTGCAATGTGCAGACTGATGAGCGGACAAACAAAACCAATACGAATCCAAACACACAACTTCTTGAAATAAGAAATTCTTCGGAACCAACAATATCGGCTTGTTCTTCCGCTCAGCGGCCGCAGGTTCTATTGTCAACAGCCATTGTAAATATTTTTGATCGGAATGGTCAACCACACGAAATGAGGGTACTTCTCGATAGTGGATCCCAATCGAATTTCATTCGTAAAGACGTATGTGATCAATTAAAGTTGAAGATTTCAAATACTAATCAAACTGTGTCGAGCATCAACGGTACTTCCTCTCGGGCTATCGCTATTGTGAATGCAAAGATTCAATCTAAATTCAACGCGTTCAAAATTACTTTACCTTTTTTAATACTGGATCATATTACTCAGAAAATTCCGACTTGCAAATTAGATAAAGCTCAATTAAAGTTACCGTCGTATGTGGAGCTCGCTGACACATCTTATGATACCCCAAATAAAATAGACGCATTATTGGGGCTGGAATCTTTGGGATTTGCTATGCGCACAGCAAATCAAGCTCGGCCCTCAGCAGCCCATCATTCAAAAAACTAAACTTGGGTGGGTGTTGGCAGGACATCACGCCCCAGCGTTACGCATTGAAAATACAACGACCTGCAACTTTTCAGCAACGGATGAGATTCGCGATGATCTGCAAAAGTTTTGGGCAATCGAAGAAGAAGAGGTAACCGAACAAATTATGTCTTCTGAACAGCTTGCTTGTGAGGCGATATTTTCGAACTCGCATCGGCGAGATGAGACTGGACGCTTCGAAGTTGAGCTGCCATTCCGCGATGATCCTTCTCAACTTGGAGAATCAAAATTGATGGCTATTAAAAGACTACACGCCATGGAGCGCAAGTTCAAACGTTCTGAAGAGTTTTACCGTAGATACGTCGATTTTATGTCGGAATATGAAGGCCTTGGGCACATGGTGCCTGTTGATGAAGTGGACAAGGATGATTCTTTGAGCTACTATTTACCACATCACGGAGTTACGAGAGAGGACCATTCTACAACGAAGCTAAGAGTCGTTTTCGATGCATCGGCGAAGACAACTACAGGAAAATCACTGAACGACATACTAATGGTCGGGCCTACTATACAAAGTGAGCTCTTTGATATCTTGTTACGATTCAGGCAACATAGGTATATAATAGTTGCGGACGTGGAAAAAATGTACCGCCAGGTAAGAATTGCTCCCGAACATCAAAGGTATCAACGTGTCGTTTGGCGTAGCGATCCTTCTCAACCCATACGTTCTTATCAGATGACGACAGTAACTTATGGAGTCAATTCGGCGGCATTCCTGGCAATCCGCTGCTTGTTTCAATTGGCTGAAGAGAACAAAGCTGAGTTTCCCGAGGCCGCGGAAATAATAAAAAGAGACTTCTACGTCGACGATTTGATAACTGGAGGGAACGACGTAACTACGGTGAGACGGCTGCGAGATGATATATCAGCGATTCTCAAGACTGGAGGATTTCATTTAAGAAAATGGAACTCGAATAAACAAGAACTGATTCCTGACGCGCCATCTTCTCGGGAGCTTTATATCATCGGCACACCAGTCAAGACTCTAGGCTTAACTTGGTTTCCATCCACGGACACGCTTCAATTCAAGATCGACAGTGAAATGTCTGATCAAAGGGTTACTAAAAGATCCATTTTGTCCATCATCTCACAAATTTTTGATCCACTCGGCCTCGTGGGTCCGGTTACTATTCACGCCAAGCGAATTCTGCAGCAGCTTTGGCAGTTACGTTTGGACTGGGATGAGCCGGTTCCTATGGACTTGTATACTACATGGCGGAGGTATCAGCAGTCTTTGCCAGAGCTTTGCCACTTGAGGGTACCACGATATGCGCTAGATAATGATGCGGCTAAAGTAGAGCTTCACGGATTCTGCGATGCTTCAGAAGCAGCATATGGAGCCTGTATTTACACGAGATCCATTAATTCGAATAACATTATCACAACATCTCTACTTTGCGCAAAATCGAAGGTCGCGCCACTGAAAACAATTTGCATTCCCAGATTGGAATTATGCGGAGCTTTGTTGCTTGCCAAGCTTGTCAAGAGAGTTCGAGATTCTATGACGATGCCTATCAGCACTTGTTTCTATTGGACCGACTCAAGCGTGACTCTTGCGTGGATTCAGGGTGAACCAGCGACATGGAAAACGTTCGTAGGCAATAGAGTTGCGAAAATCCATACTCGCACAAACAAATCAGATTGGAAACATGTTTCATCTAAGGACAACCCAGCGGACATTATTTCACGCGGCATCTGGCCTGAAGAAATCTCGCGCGCAAACCTTTGGTGGTCGGGACCAGCCTGGCTTCAAGAACCGTCAACGTGTTGGCCTGACTCTAACATACAACATGATCAATCTATCAAAAATTTTGAACGAAAAGGTCCAGTGATTTCGATGCAGGTTACGAATACACAAGAAACCTTAACCGACAGATTTTCATCACTTTCACGTCTGCAGCGCACAATTGCATATTGTCTACGATTCATGCAAAATTGCATCAAAAAAGCAAAGGGATCGACAACAACAGCTGGTCCATTAACAGTGGATGAAATTTCACAAGCCAGGGACAGGATCATTAGGGCAGCACAAATTCAACACTTCGCCGACGAAATCAACGATCTCCAAGAACAACGGCCGATCAGCATGAAAAGTAGATTATTGACGCTCAATCCGTTTTTGGATGATGCTGGGTTGTTGAGGGTTGGAGGACGTTTACATGAAGCCCAGGTTCCGTACTGTACACGACATCCAATAATTCTGCCTGCTCGTGATCATTTCACAACCCTGTTGATTCAAAATTATCATTATAAACAGTTACATGCCGGACAATTGGCTATCCTCGCCGCCATCAGGCAGAAATATTGGATCCTTACCGCACGAAGTACAATTAAATCAGTTCTAAGGAAATGCATATTGTGCTTTAGAAAACACCCTGATAGTGTTACTCAACTAATGAGCCCCCTTCCTCCTGTGAGAGTCAATCCGTCCCGTGCTTTCTTCAATACGGGAGTTGATTACGCCGGTCCTTTCACTATTAAGCTCTCACGAAACAAAACCGATAAGGCATATCTTTGCTTATTTGTATGCATGGCGACAAAAGCGGTTCACTTGGAGATAGCATCCAACCTTAGTACCGAAATGTTTTTGAACGCGTTCAAGCGCTTCATAGCTAGACGTGGAAATGCCTTAACGTGTACTCCGACAACGGTACAAATTTCGTCGGAGCTAGTAATGAAATAAAATCATTATACGAGTTATTACATGCACCGTCTCATCAAGAGCGAGTAATCGAGTTCGCATCTAGCGAAGCTATCAAATGGCACTTTATACCTCCTCAGTCGCCACACATGGGAGGCTTATGGAAACCGCGGTCAAATCCGCTAAAGCGCATTTAAAGGCCGTATTGAATCAGACTCCTTTGTCATTTGAAGAATTGTGCACGCTTGCAGCACAAGTTGAGTCCTGTCTAAATTCTCGACCGTTAACGCCAATGTCCGATGACCCAGGCGATCTTTTTGTATTAACTCCTGGTCATTTTTTAATCGGGGAATCGTTGACTACTCTTCCAGAAGCGGACATAAGTGACGTGAAATTAAACCGTTTAAGCAGATATCAGCTGCTTATCCAAAAGCAGCAACACTTTTGGAAGAGATGGTCGCGAGATTATCTCACGCAATTGCAACATCGTTATAAATGGAAAGCGGTGAATTCCAACGAAAATTTGAAACTTGGCGCGATGGTAATTATTCGTGATGACAAAACCCTCCTATGAGTTGGCGCTTGGGTAGGATTCTAGAGCTGCACGAAGGTAGGGATGGACTAATCCGCACAGCTAGTATTAAAACACAAAATGGGCAAGTTGTTAGGTCTCTCTCTAAAATTTGTATATTGCCTATAGAAGTTTAAGCTTTTACCTTGATTTTTCATGTCTTTTCTATTAGTTTATATATGTACGATTGATGTATAGATGATTATATGCAGTAAGCTGATAAAACTGACGAATTGTAAAGCTAACGAGTGTTGAAAGTCAAGGCTTTCAAGGCGGCCGGCTTGGTCGATTTCATAAGTGTAATCTCTTATTTCCTTCATATTTCTATTTTCTTTACCAACTATGCCCAATATATTGTAAGTTCGACCGTATGGTGGCGTTTTGTCTCGTTGATCGAGGCTGTGGCATCGGAGTTGCTCAGTACGCTGCAACACGCGAGCCTAACAACACGTAAATGTCCAACGTCTCAAATGTATTTATATGTCCAATAATTATAATAGCTTTTTTATAATAAATCAGTTTTTTTGTAAGCTTGACTACAGCTTATCTCTTTTTTTTTAATAGTGCACCGGCACGATCAGTTACTTCACAGATTTTTCATTCTCTGGTAGAACTACTTGGGTAAAAAAATACATGCTGACAATGAATCATAAAGAAAAAAGTAGCTATAAATGCCAATATGCGTATACTTGTATAATTTTTACGATAAATGCACGATTAAGGTAACAGATTATAAAAGAACAATATTCCTATCTCTCCGATATCTATCCCCGATATCATGGTGAGGTTATCCACGCGAGAGACGTTTGGATTGTTGTCGGAAAAAGGAGATCTCGTTGTATCTTCTCTGAATGGTCGAAGAGAGGCGCGCAGCTTACTGGCCCTATCGTTTACTGTCATCACTAACCCTGCGATTCCAAGCTGTATCCACATGTATACATACAAAGAAAATCTTCTCTTCTCTCTTCCTCTCCTCTCATCTTTGCCCACCGCGTACGACAATATTGTGAACCTTTCGTATATTCTTTAAACCACCTGATATCTTTCTTGCCTTTTTTATCGTTCCCATTTCCATTGGAGTGAAGTGGTAATGTAACCGGTCAGAGTCAGAAAATTCGATTGTGTAAAAGCGTGTTCCATATCAGATCTCATAATAAAGATTAGACATGTGAAAATAACGTATTTTTACGGTTTTATATTTATTCTACCAAAATCTCTTCTCCGAGATAATCCCAAGCGAATTTGAGGTATAAAAATGGAATCTGGTGAAGATTTCAACTGAATTTCCTTCAATTTCGTGCTAAAATCTCGAGAAAATGATCCGCATGAAATACAAGAATATATTTCTCCCTCTTTTATTGACATCTCGTTGATTCAATCGTTGAAGTGATATTTATATTTTCATGTATTTATACAAGATGCTTGATGCAGCGAGTTCAGCGATGATTCCTACCCTGTATTTGAGGAGTATTACATTCCACGATGAGAGAAAAGTGATAGGAGGAATCGATTGTCCCAAGATACAGCATGACAGATTATAATTTCTACGTATATGCATGCATGCATGCATGGTACCTCGTGGTATGACAAGTCTTATCGGAAACATATCGCTTACCGATACGTTTCAGTATCACGAACACGTTATATTCAATATGATATTATTCCTCCGTCCTTTACATCTGAATGAAACGTGTAATATCAACCACCACGTTCGTTTTGAGATTATCTAGCCGGAGAATAACGTTCTGCGTATTTTAAGTAAATAACGCAGACTGAAACAATTATGTGAGGAAAAAAATGTGTTAGAATGTGCTGTAATACCACTTTTATTATTCATATGTAACGTCGTTTTGTATAAATATTTATCCATCGAAGATAAAATAAACGAAAAAGAAAGTCGTGAGATTTTGGCAAGAGCGAAGGATACATCAGGAATTGAATTACAAATATGGCAATTTCAAACAATGAGAAATTGATGATGTATGAATCAACGTCGATACACACAGGTGTACTCGTTTTACGTTGAATGTGAAATTACTTTCTCTTTATATGGTACCCTTGTAATTAAAATGAAAATGCAATTATTCCCACGTTCATAAAATGTTTATTATTTTGCATGAGCTTAATGCCCATACATGCGCTGAATTTCGTGATATTAATTTGCGACGTCCTACTTTTTCCTAACAAAAATTTTATTAAAATTAGAGACCCTGGACACTGAACTCTCTCCCTCAGAGCCCATACGAAACGGACATGTGTGAGAAAATAACATACTCGTCTAAATTACATCCCAGTAATTTGGATTGGATTTATAGTCTATTAGGTACTTGATGTCATATTAAGTTCACGTACACTCCTTTCGTAATATGAGGTTTGTTACATGGTTTGGAAGGAACTGTACAATACAATACAATCATAAGAGATTAATTCATCTTCATACAAAGAATAGTTCCAAACTATATCTAATAATCAATCTTTTGAGAAGTAAAACCTTCTCTCCTGTGGACTTTTTATTTATATTTTACTTTTACACATACACACATATTATTTTGGATATATAAATTTCTTTTTGTATCTTTTCAAAGGTCCACGTAGCGTAAGCTGAACTTTCAACTCTCGCGGGAGTTCTCGCTATTTCCATGAAATTTCAGACAAAAGAAAAGTTTGTCGCCAAAGTGGGTCCGCTGTGTCGCTGCTATATTGTATATAAGAGAGAGAGAGAGAGAGAGAGAGAGAATATCCGGAGATGATCAAGTGAAAATCATATTTCTAAAATACCTTGAGCAACACGGTGAATAAAAACACGATTTTATTTCCATTCGATACTTTGAAGTTGAAATTCAAAACACTTTGAGTGTTTAAATCATGTAGTCACTTTTTGAATGTTGGATAGACGTTTGATTGAAATAAAAACACGATTTCAAGAGTTTGAAAAGTCACTGAAAGATTCGCACATTCGAAGTACTTTGATATAAAAGCAGATAAGTGAGGGATGAACTAAATGAATCGAATGAAGCTGAATTGCATCGGAGTGTGGGGATCTTCAATATCACCAAGATCCAACGAGTATCAATACTCAATGAGGATGATTCTTCTGAAGCTCGTGGAGAGAACTAACTCTTTTGTTGAAATGTTTGTAACCATGTGCTACTTCGAGGATGGCCATAGAAATGGAATTCGCAGTCAAATGTGAGGCACTCCGTTCGTTATTTCAAAAGATTTTCAGTCACGAGTGGATAGACCGAACGTCAACCAGAGTATTCTGTTATTGATCCACACGGCAACAATTCCAATATAAATGAAAGCGTTTGAGACCTGTGTTTTATTCTTTCGTGTTGTCCAAAATGAAGCGAAATAGTCTGATTAGAACTCTGAAAGTTTGATTTTTTGGTGAAAGCGCTTGATGGATTTATTCTTTTTCCGAGGAATTGTCGAACTCTCTTCGTTATTAAAATGGGGATATGAGGGTGAATACACGCGAAAAAAAGATGAATATATTCGTTGGAGCTGTAGCCGTGTACTGGACGAATGTGTTATTTTTACAAATTAAGTTTTCCGCATCGTTAACCATCAAGCGTATTTATGGACTCCAAAAAACGAAGATTTATATCACTGTAGCGTTGGTTGGTGATATCAACGCTGGATTGTTTATTCTTGAATCATATTATGAATTACATAATTAAAAATCTTCAGAGTTCTTCGAAGTTTTCCACAATCATGGATTTTGCTGAAGTTTGCATTCACAGTCGATGGTGAAAATTGTAAATTTTCTTCCAATCGAACAAATAATTGGTCGCTGTTTGAATATAACACACATCAGTCAACGAACAAAAGAGTGACCGCATTTCCCTCGTCGCTTAGGTGGAATATTTGTGAAACTTGTTAGCGTCCTGTCCTTCTCCTTGGTTCCACACATAGAACGAGCGTTTTGATCAAACGATCTAGTTTCTTTTTTCCATGAAACGACTTCTCGATCGGTTTGTTGATTGCCAATTTGATGTCATGGCAAGTTTCACTCTCTTTCGGGAAGAAATCGAGACGCGGATGAAAATTATTTTTCTCGATATATGGATTGTGTATCGGAGATTCGGTTGTTACACGTGTGAACTGTCTTTCTGGCGAACGTGCGAATTTAATTTCTTCAATTATGATATTTTTCTCGCTGAATTTTGCCCATAGATGTTTGAAATACTATAATTCTGACATATCAGTTTCTCTGGGGCGGGGTTCACTGTGACTAGGCGTTAACATTGTAAGTTTTGGATGGAGATGAGTTTGAATTCGTGGAATAGACTTTTTATCGCAGCGATTCTTCGATTCCGATGAATAGAATCAAGTAAATTTTACCACAGCTTTGCAAATTATTTTTATTCAAAAACCTGAAAAGAGGGGCAGAGACAGAGGCAGAGAGAAATTTCATCGAATTCAACGTTGTGAAGCACGCGTGCATGTTACCAAATATACGGATGAACGGTCTTGATGAATGAGCTATCGAACAATGCGTCTTGATCTTACCAGCGACGATGAATACATGGATTCTCGAAGGAAAGAGGTCAGGAGGATCCTCTAGTGAGAGTAAGAAACAAGTCTCTAAAATCCATCAATTGAAGTCGATACTTCAGTTGATCGGTTTGGAAAAAGAACTTCTGAGATTTCAAGTCTGTGAAATATTCTTTCAAGAAAATACTGCAACACATGGCAATACTGATTTAGAACCTAATATTCTGACAATATTTTGTGCTGTGGAAAAATAGAATGAAAATTGCTTATTTCATTAAAATCACCGTGATAATGTTGCTACCATCCAAGAGATAATGTGATTTCAATACACAAAGTTTTCATGTTATTCATCGCACAATAAATTCAAATCATCTGAACTACGTATAAGAGAGAAAATGTTATTCTCATTCTTATCATCATAGGGGATGATATTACCCTATAATGTCTGTTGAGAATCAATGTATTATGCTGAAAAAAAGTCGGAAGAGATATTTGGAGGAATTTTTTATCAAGTTTCACGAATATCTGACGTAATGTCTTGACGGTGTCGTCGAAGAACGGTGGTGTTGGGTCGTTAGCGTCTCCATAAGGCGGAAGTACTGCGCATAAGTTACCATTCAAACGAGGCCTTCGACCAGCAGCCAGCCAGCCAACCAACCAATCCACGCGCGTCATCTCGAACGAGCGAATTTTCCCTTGCTATGAGCGTCCATTACGATAAGATATGAGAAATGTGCTCGACATTGTTGTGCCATCGCATTCCCTCCCTCTTTTCCTCTTCAGTTTGAACGACCCAACTTGCGCTATGTAAAAATATAACATTTTCTCGGTACTTCTTCATTTACACACGATCATGGTTACCTTCGCCAAGAAATCAGGTCTCTGTTCGAGAGAAAATTCGAATTATGAAAGAGCTGGGATTGGAATTCAATGAAAATGAGGTATCATTTGTCCTTCGATTCCATCCCTATAAAGTAGTTCAAGTGAAATCTCTTTCCAATTTTGGGAAATATTAATGAGGGTTGATAGCATTAGAAGATGCGTTTTCTGAAAGCTAACGAGAAATGTCTTAAGACATCTTTCGTAATAAGTTCCGTTTCGTAGTTGAAAGAAAGAACAGACACAGAATTCTTGCAGTGCGCGGTATAGGAATGTTTTGTTTCTTAAAAGGAACATGCGATGTTTCACGGAAAAAATTAGCGATCCAAATTTTCGTTGACTAGTATGTCAGTTTGGGACGGAGCACAAATTCCAGAAGAATTGTACACTAGATTTTGATAATTCGTTGACTCTTTCCATTATTTCGACGATCAAAATGAAAAGTGAATTCCATTGGTGGAACAATGGAAAAAGTCAACGAATTAATCAAATCTATAGTGTACGAATTCTTCTAGAATTTGTGCTCCGTCGCAAAGTGACATCCTAGTCAACGGAAATTTGGATCACTAATTTTTTCCGTGTTGAAAAACTTGGGGGATTGGAATGCGGTAGTAGGACAAGGAAAAGAGGACAACATTATAGGAGATTTCGCGTTAGGGAGGAGGAACGATAGAGGACAACGTTTAGTCGAATTTTGTGAAAATCATAAGATGGTTATCACAAACACTTTTTTCGAAAATCATCCAAGAAGAATCTACACTTGGAAAATGCCAGGAGATACAGCAAGATACCAAATTGATTACATATTAGTGAAACAAAGATTTAGAAACCAAGTGAAAAACTGTAAAACTTATCCCGGTGCAGATATAGATAGTGATCATAATATGTTGATGATGAAATGTTCTCTGAAATTCAAATCTCTGAAGAAGAAAAGGAAAATGCAGAAAAGATGGAATTTGAAGAACCTCAAGCAAAAACAAACGCATGAGGCATTCGAGAAAATGTTGGATGAAAAATTGGGAGATCAAAAAGAGAAAGACTTGGGAATAGAGAGGAGATGGACAAAGATGAAGGGGAATATAAGAGAATGTGCGGATAAGATTTTGAAGAATGATGGAGTAGAAGCTAAAAACCCATGGATAACGGGAGAAATTTCAGAATTGATAAATGAAAGAAGAAAATACAAGAATAATGATAGCCAAGAAGGCCAGCAACGATACAAATCATTGAGAAATAAAATAATAAGAGAATCAAGGAAAGCAAAAGAACAGTGGTTAGAAGAGAAATGTCAGGAAATAGAAATAAGATTGCATTTAGGAAAAATAGATGAAGCATATAGGATTATTAAAAGATTTTTCGGACAAATGAAATCTAGAAGCAATAAGATTAGAAACTCTCTAGGACGACAATTGATCAAAACGAAAGAGAAAATAGAACAGTGGATCAATCATTTGGAAGACTTGTATAGAGGAAACGATGATATAGCACTATTAGAGAAGGAGGAGGATGTAGATGAGGAAGAATTGGGAGATTCGATATTGAGATCAGAATTCGACAAGGCTTTGAAAGAATTGAAAAATAATAAAGCGCCAGGCATAGATGGCATAAGTGCGGACCTTATAAAAGCCTCCAGTGAAGGAACTCGCGACGCACTGTTTGAATTGATTAGAGATATGTACGACACAGGAGAAGTACCGGAAGATTTCCAAAAGAATAAAATTGTCGCTATCCCGAAAAAACAAGGGGCAGACAAATGCGAGAACTACAGAACGATCAGTTTAACTTCACATGCTTCGAAAATACTGACCAAAATTATATACAGGAGGATGGAAAATAAAATAGAGAGTAGATTGGCAGAGGATCAGTTTGGTTTTAGAAAAAATAGGGGAACGCGAGAAGCAATCTTAGCACTCAGGGCAGTAATAGAGAAAAGGATAGCGCTGAAGAAATCTGTGTACATAGGTTTTGTAGATATACAAAAGGCTTTCGATAATGTGGACTGGGAGAAGATGTTTGCGATCCTGGAGAAGGTGGGAATAAATTATAAAGATAGACGAATAATATACGAATTATATAAGAATCAAAGTGCAATAATAGACATAGAGGGTCAGGAAGGGGAAGCACAGATAAGAAGAGGGGTGAGACAAGGATGCTCATTATCGCCACTGATGTTCAATTTATATATAGAAGAAGCAATGAACGAAGTGAAGGAGGAAATTCAATCGAAATTACAGATTCAGGGAGAAAATATAAGTATGTTGAGATTCGCGGATGACATAGCTATATTGGCCACGAGTAGTACTGAGTTAGAAAATATTCTCAACACCATGAGAACAATATTATTGGAAAACTATTGTATGAATATAAATAAAGACAAAACAAAATTCATGATGTGTACAGCAGCGAAAACAGCTAGAAGAACGAGAATCAAAATAGATACCGAGACAATTGAACAGGTGAAAGAATTCAAATATCTAGGAAGCATAATTACAGAGAACGGCAAAAGCGGAAGAGATATAAGAGCAAGAATAGCACAAGGGAAACAGGCTTTTTATCAAAAGAGACAGTTATTATGCTCAAAAAATATAAGCTTGGAAGTAAGGAAGAAATTCTTGAAAAGTTACGTTTGGAGCACAGCATTATATGGTTGCGAAACTTGGACAATGGGGAAAACTGATCAACGAAGACTTGAAGCTTTTGAAATGTGGTGTTATAGGAGGATGCTCAGAATAAAATGGATAGACAAAGTCAAAAATGAAGAAGTACTCGAGCAGATAAATGAAGAAAGAAATCTTTTGAAACACATCGTGAAAAGGAGAAGCAATCTTATAGGACACACATTACGGCATGAGAGTTTATTGAAAACAATATTGGAAGGGAAAATGAATGGTAAAACTGGTAAAGGTAGACCTAGAGCAAGTTATATGAAGCAAATCGTACAAGACAAGGGATGTAGTAGATATGTAGAAATTAAACGTTTGGCGGATAATAGACAGGGGTGGAGGGTTTCATCAAACCAGTCGTAAGACTGATTACTTCATGATGATGATGAAATACTTGTGTCCTAAATTTTCCCCATAGTATTGTGCAATGAATCATCAAATTGAATCGCTAAAACGATGAAAGAAAAAGAGAAGAGTATCAACATCCGGAGGTATCACGATTTGTCACGGAAAATCTCATAAGAAATCCAATGATTTCTGGTATCTCCTCAGTCACAAGTTTCTTGTGCCCAAACGATTTATTGTAATAATAGAATAGAGACATCGTTTTCTCCACTCCATCATTCAATATGTCGGTATTACAAATGACCGACATAGAGAATTACCTGCCTTTCACTTATATTTCATATTATTATTGAAGCATGGGTAATAGAAATCCAATAAGTTTAGTGTTTCGGTCTCGTCTCACCGAGATTGACCGGATTTCGATCTCGATTTAGCCTTGGAATTTATAACCTCGTCCCGGTCTCGCTTTTGTCTCGAAAAAATCAGGATTATCTCGGTTTCGAGTCGAAATTCTCGGTTTCTACAATACATTAGGGAGCATCCATACATGACGTAACGCTATTTGAGGGAGAGGGGGTTGGGACTCGGTGTTATCACATTGTTACATGGGGGGAGGGGGGTTCTAGAACGGTACGTAACAGTTGAAAATATGTTTTTTTCTAACACTGTGCGCAAAATTCCAGAAAGCGTATAATAAAGTTTGGATATTCAGCGTTTCAAATTTGGATCCAACTCATTACCCACACAGCACCACAGTTCAGAAAGAGTTCATAATAAATTCATTTTAAACTATAAGAATCCAAACTGAATTCATTAGGAATTCTTTCTGAACTGTGGTTCTGTGTGGGTACTTTTCCACAATATTCGTAATCTTCCGTATTTTCATAAGAAAATTCATTTTACAAACCTTCTTGTTTTTAGTTTACTAAAAAAAATAAGAAAAGTTCATATATTTTCAAGCGATTTCCAAACATTTATTGAAATATATTTTGTCACAAGTGAAAAGTAATGGAGTTCTCGAAATATAACAAATTCGTTGTTCTCAATGAATTATATAAATGATTCAAGACTAAAATATAATTGAATACAAGATAGAATAAATTGCTGAGTCGGAGTCGAATGTTATTTCATCGACTCCGACTCCTCTTTCGACTCCTTAAAAAAAACGTTAATTTTCATGAAAGTACGTTAGAAAAACATTACGAGAACCTCCTGTAGTATATGAAAAGAACGTTTTCAGAACATGTTTACACAGTAAAAAGTAAAACTCAAAGTGATCCCGAATATCAGCTTAAAAATGTAGCCAAAAGTAGCGCCTATTCCAACTGAAAGTAAGCAATGAAAAAGACTGAATTTGAGTCAATTCCATCTTACTTTGGAAATTAAGATGGAATTCTATCTTAATTCCAAAGTAAGATGGAATTAACTGAAATTCAGTCTTTTTCATTGCTTACTTTCAGTTGGAATAGGCGCTACTTTTGGCTGCATTTTTGAGCTGATATTCGGGATCACTTTAAGTTTTACTTTTCACTGTGATAGCTGCATTAAAAGTGAAAATGCTCAAAACATTGGAAATATGTGCTTTTGGGGGTTAAGACTCGCAGAACCTAGGCTATGTTTTGAAAACATTCAGAGAACTCCGTGTGCTGTTTGGAATACGTTTTCATTTCTTTGGCTCATTTTTTCAAATACACATATTCAATCTTCTCAGGTGAATCTCAGGTGCATCAGTTGAGAGATGAAATTTGCATGCAAAAGATTTTTTCAATTTTTCTCCAACACAAACGAGGAATCCATATGTTGATTTATGGACAATATATTTTCACACGTTGATTCGGAGTTCAAAGTGTAATGTTTCGAAATCAAATGCATAGAATTCTCTGTTGACATAAATGAGATGAATAAAAAAATGGGAGTAGGAATTGATGTGTTTGTTTTCATAATCTGTTCGGTAAGAAGGTGCTATAATTCTTTATATCAATGGAACTTTAAAGGTATGAGAATGGAGAAAAGGAGTCATAGGAAATCTCTAAGTGGGAATGTGATGTTCCCGTAACACTGAGATCATTCAAAGAATTGATTCTTTTCAAAATGAAATTTTTCCAATGAGAAATTTACAAATTTAAAATTAGCCGTTTCAGACTCAAATGATTCTGAATAAGTTCGAATCATATTTTTGATCAGAGATTCGCACTATCAATCGTTCTAAATAATTCCGTTTCTGCAGGGAGAGCTAAGGTTGTTGCAGCACTGAAATCCCATATATACGGCATAGGAGTTGAAAAAGAATTCTCAAGAATTCATATTCAGTATTACAAGTTTGCAATCAATACGAAAGTTTCAAATGAAAGATAAGTCCGTAGTTATTACTCAATTATTCAAAAAGCTCCATACTGCTCATTTCTAACGAATGTGGCTATCACTCCATGCTTATTTGCTTAATACATTTATATTGCGCCTATTCCCATTACCAGAACGGAAATCGTTTCGGAGTTGTTTGAGAATCATTCGCAGATTGTGTTGATTCATTGATGTCATCAGAGATGTGACAGACTTACAGACACTAGACAAAATATGAGGAGTTTTTCCTCACCTTAATGGCGGATTCCATCCCCTGCTCGTGGGAGAATTGTTTTTCCATCACAAATAGGGGATTTTTCCTCCATTTTGAGGAACTATTCCGTTTTTTGGGTGTTAAGTCCTCTTAAAAGTAAGGGCAAACTCTACCAAATCAGGATGTCAAGGTCCCTATTCATGGTGAAATATTCCACATTTATTTTTTACACTGAAGAATGAAAACATTCAGAAACAAAATATTTTTGATTTATTTATTCTTGTGTTTATTATATTTTGAAATAATCAAGAAACGTGCTTTTTCATCCACCCTGTTGGTTCTAATTGTTCAATAAGCTGCTGCATGAAAAAACATACAAATTCATGTACTGCATCAGATCAACGGTTCATGAATGAAAATCTTAGAGAAAATTCTTTGTTGAAAGTTATTGACGAAGTTTTTTCTAATATTTGGAATATTTATATCTTTTGAAAAATGTTGATGGGAGAAATAATTCATGCATAAAATTTTGAAATAGAACATTAAAATTAGTTACGACTTGGAATTCTGTTATATTGTTTGCATTTTAGCCTCGACATATTTAGCAAATTAAACTTCAATAATATATCAATATATAAAATATTGAAACACAGGTCGAAAAATCTCGATAACGAATAATGTCTATCTTATGTCCCTGTTTGGTTCTTTTGGAATTTCTATTCATGAGAATAAACACTAGAGCCGGAGTCGGAAATTTTAAGTGGTCCGGAGTCGGAGTCGGCTATGTGAAAGCTTCGACTCCGCAAGCCTGGTGTTACGGACATGTTACATGGAGGGATGGGTAGTGAAAATTTGAGAAAAATGCGTTACCTAATATGTTATATGGACGGTCCCTTATACGTTCCGCCGGAATTCTCGGTATCGTCGAGAATCTCGACTTGACAAGTGTCGTCTCGGTCTTGAAAAATAATTCTTCGTCTCATTTTGTATCGGTCTCGTCTCGATTTCGGGGTCGATACCGAGATCCATCTTGGTCTCGTCCGAACCACTAAATATTCAATTCATCCAATTAGATGACTTTATTGGCATCTTAAGAATCCTATTAATTGTTACATAAATGAAAACCCTCCAGCATCAACAGCAATTCCTCAAGTTTATGTACATTTTTGTCCAGAGTTCATGGATGGCTGTTTTTTCTAGGTTCTGTTGAATATCTGTCAAATATCCCAAATTAGAGATGAGATAAACTTTTTCTCTTTTGAATTTTTCAAATACAACATTCAATAAATGAGATACAGAATACAGTTGAATTATTATGCTTTCTTCAAAGAGGGAAAACTTCTTCCGTCCGATATACAGTTGATTTGATCGTTCCAAAGCACGGTGAACAGAATCAAAGCCCAATTCTACTACAGCGTACGATTCGATTTTCACCAGCAGGTATTCACATGTATGCATAATATATCGAGCACGGTGTATGCCTATTTCGCTAGCTATCTTATACATTTTGCGTATCATTTGAACCTAATCAAAGGACTGGGAGGTATTAGATACATTTAGCAATACCTGCATGTGTGTCTGGAAATACCTTAGAGAGTAATTTAACAAACCGATCGGTATTCGCAAGGAATCCCAGTTTCACGATTCACAAGGCTTTTGGGTGAAACTCTTTAAAGAGTTTCTGGAGAAGATAGTGCGCTGAATATTCTCACCATGAACATATCGTAACGATAAATACCGTATGAACATAAATTATATAAATACGAACTATATTCTGATCTTTCATTAGTCACATTCCATTCACTAAGATGAATAAATCAACGGTTTACTCTAAATTTTGAAGTGGTTACAGTTTCAGAAATAAAAAAACAAGCAACTGCAGAGGAAAACAAAGGACGTGTCGAAAATTTAACATCGTATTATTAGCTCCCTGTTATTCGCGGCATATTGAGAATAATATTATTTTCAATATTATTTTAAATGATATGAAGAATACTAATTATAATTACAGGAAACTCAGTGTACTCAGCAAACACGACTGCAGGCGTCTCGATGGACCGCTAACGGCTCTTCACCGGGATTGCAGGGCCATTAGCTGCGCATTGAAACGCTAGTGATGATGTTGAAAATTATATTATTTTCAATAGTTTGTCAATGTTGAGAATGGTTGATCATTCATTACGATGTGGAAAATTAGGAAATAAGGAGAAGCAAATAAATACCTTTGAGATAGAAGAAAAAAACAGAACGCGATTGAATCAGTAGTTTTAGAAATATCTTGCAGACAAAATTCAAAGCCTAAAGTTTCGGAATACGAATTTTTTTTGATTCAGGAAAAATTTTTTCATGTACTCCAAAAACTCATTCAATGAGTGTCAAAAACCTCAAGTTCTCCATTTACTTTTTTGCATGAACAAAAAATCCGAACAAATCATCTTATTTCGCAATTCGTTTAATGAGAACTTCCCCTCAAGACGATGGTGGGAACTTTTAAAATTTTCCCCACGACAATAGAAGTAAAAATCACGACAGATGTATGTTATGCACTACAATTTTTGCAATTTTAATCCATCAAGTTCATCAATTTTCTGAATCCGTCTTTAAACCTCTACAGGTCTCTCAAAATCATAAAAATATATATTTCAACCTAAGAAGAAGGTAAGAGAGCTGGAATATTATAAGCATTCCTTTCAAAGCGCGAAGAAAGGTAACACGTGCAAAGGCTTTAAAAATTGTACAAGATGTACATTCGTACAGATAGTAGCTACATTCCAGATATTAGTAGAACGCATCACTATGCATGAGTGGTTGTTTCCACTCCTCTTTATCTCTCATCCCAAATTTCTTATTCACAAAGGAAAGTTATAATTGGGATAATTGAGGAAATACTCTGACAGGGAAGTTCCTTCAGCTCAGAATATATTCGATAAGAATCCTTTGGATTCTCCTTCACTATTTTCTCTTCTCATAAAAATTTTCTTCTACTCATGAAAATATTTTTCGAGGCCGGTTCTCTCATGCAAAACGAATTCTCTTGTACTTGTAGCATGCTCTTTCAAAGTAAACGTCTCATCTGAACGAAGGAACATCTTCTTGCTGATAACTATATCGTATGAATTGTTGGAGGTTTCCATTACGTGTTGATAATGCTGTTTTTCAGTTATGTAATTATAGGATCACAATTGATCTTGTGTTACCGTGGATTCTAATATATCCTCTCCAACACATAAGGTATATCACAATTATGGGACTTAGTTGAATTTGATGGTGAATCAAAATACAACAAGAAATGTAGATTTAATGAGAAAATTCATTCTACGTGATATTGAATGATTAATTTTTATTATATTTGTGCCGAAAATATAAATTATAAGCATCAACTCTCTTACGTTCTTTATTATCTAGCTCCACAAAAAATAATTTTAACGAGTACTTGAAAATTTCGACAAATGTTCGACGTTGCGATCAATTATTGCAGCCTAGTCTACGTTTGTGTAGATGTATCAATATGAATTTCTGAGAAAATTTCTAATAATGAATCATGACGTTTCACTGAGCTATAGAAATTCAATATTCATATTTTTTCTAAACACCTTATTCAATTGAAGCGGATATATCTGAACTGTATGCCCAGAGATTCATGAAATCCATTCCAGCTGGAAACCCTGTTTATCCTTCAAGTTTTCATCTTGCCTATCAAACATCGTGCCATTGAAGAGAGAATATTTGTTGAAATCAATTAATTCATTGATTTTTTATAAATTTTTCATCAATATTAGTTCTTCTCACGTTTACAATATCCTTAACGTTTACTCTTCCAAATTTTCATCAACGGCTTCTTTCGATTAACCACTTTCCTCTCAAATCACGTCTTCGTTTCTGATCATGTCGTGGATTCTTTCGGTCCACGTGAATCGATATTGTTCCAAGATAATCGGATCAACATCGTTGCATTCACCGAATGATGATTCGATCTAATGAAATGAAGAATCTCTAAACCATAACGGTGAAGAAGAAAAATAGAATTTAATTCATTAAATACACGCGGTAGGTTAAATAATTGTCGAGACGTTAAAGCCACCAAAAGTAATCGAGCGATTAGTTTCATATTTCTGTTTATCTCTCACAATAGTTTTTCGGGCTCCTTTGCACGACTCCCTGGGATGAAAATCCGCGAGGGTTAGTCGATCGATCAGTTTTAGATTTTACGAATCAATTTTTATATATTCACCATCTGGTGGTAAATGAAAGAATAAGAATTCAATCTTTCTGACGATATTGTGTATACGTAGCAGTGTCATTCAGGTTGAATAGATAGATCATCCGACTATGTTATTTGATGAGAGAATCTCTTGCACTCGTAGAGAAATATCTGAATTAGGGAGGAGTGTGACCTAGTTGTCGGTGGTAAGAGAATTATCGTGATCTTGTGTTGGGTTATCATTATTAACTACGTATATGCCATCATTAGATAGATTGCGGGCTCTTAGAGAATTATCATTATGCTATATAGAATCACACAAACAATAACTCTACTTCTACAATCTGTACTAATGCAATTCTCAGAGGAATCTCTACCTAAACAAACCTCTCCAAAACTTAAATATTGTATTCAATGATATTGTAGAAGAAATAAAATATGGAAACTACTCTTTTTGTATAAAAATCGATTATTACACAGATTCTTCATCATTTATTTACAACGGTGAGCATCATGTATTAGATAATTGCCCTTGTTATTCAATGTAATATCTCATGGATGAACATTTAATGAAAATTTCGGGATGCAGGACGATGTAAGTCCAGAATACCAACCTCAAGTTTGCTACATCCATCCCTTTCCACACGAAGGACAGACACAATAAGTATTGTTTTCTCAAGCGGAAATCAATATTATTATCATCAATTTATTTTCATTGTATTGGATATCTGAAGGGTCCGTACTTGTGAAATTCGAATAATTCATTACGAGTTCTCAAATCAGAATTGCAACCTCCAGTCCATTCTTCATCATTATAGGGTATATATCGTAAAATTGTGCAAACATGATCAAACTCGATTTGAGATGCACAAAAAGAGGAAATTTCGTAAAATAAATTTCGATCCATAAGGATACATGAGAGGAGAAAAAATTCAAAAGACATGAGAAGATATAATAAATCAGAATACGTGATTTCACATATGTGCTTTATTTCTTCACAATGAATTCCAACGTTCCATTTATTACATTACTGAAGAATTGTAAAAGAATGAGAAATTATCACTTTGAAGTATGTGGAAATATATGTTATATCAGAGCCAATACACAATGGTCGTTTCTTTCGAACGTGAGGTTGTCTGCACATTATTTGTGCTCTCACACACATGCGATTGAGATGAAGACACATGTTCAGCCTGACAATCCAAATGAACCGTTTATACTATATGGTATTCCGATTGAAAAATATTATTCTGGTTATCCAAATCCTTTTCGCAATATTTAATCCGATGAAATCACGAAAATTCTTGAAAATACAACTCACGGATGAGTTATTTCATTATTTACCCATTAATTTCATAGAAATAGAAATGTCCGCTCTCCACGTATATTCATCCTGCGTGTATAATTATCTCGGTCTCCGATATAAATATCATGTAATATGAAATAAATTACACATCACTTTCTACCGACAATCACTAACGGCACTAAAACACGAAACATGTAACCACCGCGCACAAATAACACGCGTCGTTTATTCTGTGCGTGCAACGACGTATTATCGATAATTCGTTTCGTTTATGGTCCCACACAATTTATTAATAACTATCCATCCATATTCATTCGATGGAGGATTGTAATGAGTCACAGGAATGATACAAATTGAAAATCCATTCGTAGAATTTCGTATTTGAGAATTTATTTTCCATGGAAATAGATTCATAATGTATAATACAACAATCAAATTTTCAGCCAACCTTGCGTGCGGTCAACGATATTATTCGTAGTCGTGAATGTTCAACATTTAATAAATACTTATGAAAATTGATGTTGAGAAACGATTGAATGTCGTACCATAGATCGTAACCATTTGAACCGTAAAAAAGTACATAGAATCAATTCTGAGGAGAAAATAGAAGAAATACGCAAAGTAACTTTCAATGTTGATTATAATTGAACCGATAATTTGATGCTTCATATATTTTGAATATGCCAATTATTGAAGATACGGGAAAGGATAAGAGGTATCATCGAAAAACCAAATTGATTCCATCGACAGAGGATGGGGGGGGGGGGGGGGGCTAGGAATGGAAAATGTACCATCTTCAATTATTTTTCTTTCGCATCAAATCAATATTTCCCAATGATTCATCATCGAATCAGATTATATATTTTCTGTACTATGGAGTTTCTAAATTCGACTTGATGAATGCTCGAATGAATGAAATCCAATTTTCTGCTCCTGCATTTCGAGCATTCATGAGAATTTTATTGCCAACAACTCATCGAGTATGCGATAATTTACTGCAACCCTCTTCAAGTATAAGATGTACAACCCAATTTGATTCTTTCAACATTCATGATTGATACAACTCTTTTCCCTCGAACAACTCGATTACGTTTCGAAAAAGCAGTGAGAAGGCATCGTACTATAAACTCATTCGCTCATTTTGCATTACCATGCACATCCTGCAAGTTGGATTTCATCTCTCTCTCCAAAGTCTTTCTGTTATATGACCGTCTAACGAAGATCCCATGCTATTTTATCTTCCTATGTCAGTGATTTATTTGTAACCCACGTGAACGCGAGAATACGTTGACAGAAGAGACAACACATTGCCAAGCGCAAGAAAACAAGATCTTGCCCAGCTGCACGTTCAAAGCTTAGTTGTCCATAAAGCCATAGGGTGGGTGTATCCGTTGTCTACAAGAACAATGTGCGTTGAGTTGGACATAGAAAATGAATGACGATGGAGAGGGCATATACAAGAGTGGAACACATTATACATCCTTATCGCGCTGCTAGCTTAATCTGTACGCGACATACAAAAGGTTAACCAAGTAACAGCAAACTACGCTACTGTTACAATTGTACAACTTTCAGAACGGCAAATGAACTTGGTTTGTATAGGTACGCGTACAGAGATACAACCATGAACATCGTTAAGGATTCTCCAACAATATTGTTGTGAATAATATATCCTAATATCGGTATCGGCGATTCACTGAAGATAAGCCATAACGCCGTTTAGCAGTCATTACAGCTGTGTAGATCTTAGATATATCGTGTAAATTATTCGGGTTTGATTGGGATCGTGCGATAGGCTGAGCTTGTGAACACGGATAATTCAATTTCAGAAATTTCATACCTCTTTCCTTCATATTCCGAGAGAAATGATAAGTACAAAGTAAACAGTCGAGCTACGTCAAACGTTTTGATTTTATAGTTATGTATAGGATGGATACGTAGTTTGAAACGATTCATGATAAAACCGAAACACCCTGAATTTCGGCTACACACGAAACTATTCCTCTCAAGGGAATGTTTCATTGAGATGGAACAAATTTTTCGAATGAATGAAAAAGAGAGACAAAGGCAAAGTTGCTTTTACAGATAACGTGACGTCTCAAAGGGAAAGAATTCTTGAAAGTCAGAATGATCGCATACGTAAATGTACAAATGGACCAATAGAGAAAGATATAAGAGACAGAAATAGGGGAGTTTCTGATACCTTATCGAGGTAATAGAGCTGGAAGCCGCCGTATCTGCATGAAGGTATGTGTACATGTGTGTTTAAACACCTATGTGGGCTGACAGGTAGCTGACTTGAATGGTATCGCATGTACAGTACTTCCTGCAGAAACGCGCCAATGAGGAAACTACGTGACGTATATCGGAGGTATCGTTTAACAATATACGATGTTCGAATCGAACAATGAATATGTACGTTGGGGTCAACACCTGATATATGTGATATTAATTTCAAATTAATAATGATCTGCAAACTAAATTTTCGGAAATAATACACACATCGCATGATTTCTTTTCGCGTATTTTACATCAAAGCGCTACCACATCTTTCGATCAGCAATACACGAACGACTAGAAGGGCCGAGAAGTACGAGTACAGAATATTAATCGGAGAATGAAAATGAATAGAAATATTTCAATCCGACTTTTCTCATGTTTCCCCCAATCGTACTTTTGTACGG
Source organism: Gonatopus flavifemur (assembly GCA_018340375.1). Lineage (NCBI taxonomy): Eukaryota > Metazoa > Arthropoda > Insecta > Hymenoptera > Dryinidae > Gonatopus > Gonatopus flavifemur. Next base: position 40,295,422 of record JAFFJZ010000003.1, on the reverse strand, counting down.
AGAAAAAATTCATATTGAAAAAAATCACCTATACCTATTCATTAATTCAATTATTCTCAATGCCAATTTCAGCTGATTCAATTATGGAAGAAAGTTTTCGGAATTAATACCTTTATTATACCGTCATAATTCATAAAAAAAATCTGTGTAGAGAATCGTACAAGAATTTCTCTTTCACCGCACACGATTTACCACTATCGATTCTTCTGTAATGAATGCACGTGTACTCTCACCAAAAATCAAGGGATGAAACATAGGTTCGTGCGAGGAGACAGATATTATCCACTGAAAATTCAACTTGTCAATAAAAAGGCTGGGTCAAGACTGGATATGAAGGTATTATGGTTTTTCATTTGCATACATTTTTCGACTATATTTTTTTATGCAGAATTCTTTGGAATCCCCATTCGGTGTGTATAATTTATCAATCTCTCTTTTTTGAATTGATCCGTATTGAAAATAGATAATTGATCTGCAACAGCAGGATTATCTCTTGTATTTTATGTTGAGTGAACTGTCGATCGATGCATCCCAAATGGATTGAAGAAAAAAGTGATGGACAATGATCATGAAGAAACGATCATTGTGAATGAATTTCTATAATAGGAAATAGCTATCTCAAACCGCACGTATTGCTACGGACATTAGTACTGATGAATATTCCAAACCTCTTTATTATTCAACACAACAGACTTTGGGATAATTCCTGGTTTTGTATACCGAGATACGAGATACTTTCTACTTATGCGGGGGTATTAAATATCCATTTGATAGTTAGAGACGCTTGTGAAATATGAGAGCAGTCGACATCGTGTAGTTGTTGCATCAGTGGTTTTGAAGAACTTTTTCAGAAGGCATTTATGCATTCTTTGATAAAACTTCCATTCGGGAACACGAATTCATAGAGAAATTAGGATTTATTTGATAAAATAAACTCAAGCTCGCATAACGCGTATGATACTTTCTACAATACTTTCGCAGATAGCAATTTAATTTAACGGCAAGGTTTTCAGGTAAACTTGTGGAAAGTTCAGGTACAGTGGATGATTATGTTCCATAACACATATCTGTATTGAGAAAAACGTGTATATGCTCTCAAGAAAAAAACATATACATCATATGAATGATGCATGACGGAGTGGCATTATCTTTAATTAAAAAATTGACGTGAGAATTCAAGTCGATTCCAAGAAATTCGAAAAGACTCTCATAGATGGTAATCAGACACTGCTTTCTGATACGACGACGTTGATAGTCTTGGAACGAGGTTTTGATGAGATCTACAAAATGTCTCGACGACATAAACTGTGAAAACAGAAGGTGGAATAATATTAATAGCTCGTCAGATTACTCGGCAAATTACTCACTGAATAATGAGCGAGTTACCCATTTAAATGATAATGAAGTCTGGGATATGTATGATTTGATAAAGAGTAATATAAAAAACTGATGAGCCAGAGTAATTAATCGGATATTCACTGGTCACGTTAAGAGGTATAGCGGGGCATTTTTATTCATCAGATTTATGTTATGTGATTTTACGGAATATTTTCATCCTTCCAATTATTATGAAAGATGGGGAGAATATGATATCGTTGTTCGTTATTTTATTATAGATCAATGGTATTAACGAGTTAGGGCTACATCGAATATAATATTGAAGAAGAATATTTGGCATTTTAATGCTTCACCAAACCCGACTGAAAATCATGATCCCGTTCATTCGATATTTCATAAAACTTTGACAGAAAGTGATAGAAAACAACATGTTAAAATTACAAGTATACTTGATATATATCCAGTCGCTTGTAGAGATTTTTTGTTACATTCAAAGTACACCCCTAATGTTCGTTTTATAGCAACAATCCAGACCTCCCTGGTAAAAATGGAAGCGACAAGGAAGAGTGAACGGAGCTCATGCTAGAACGTAACAGGAACGTTGATGAAAAGTATACGGAGCTTGAATGAAGGGGATACACAGAGTATATTAAGCGGGAATTGAAACAAAGAAAGCGCATAAAATTTGAAAAATCTAAATAAAAAATTCAACCCCATAGTAAGCCTCGAACCTGTCTTTCACCATGGCAGTGGGAGATCGTATCCACTGAGCCATAAATTGTCGTTGGCATCGACTGCTTGGACGCATTTTTTGAAGTCAGCAAAGATATGATTCGCATACGCTTGATATAATTTATCATTACGTCACATGAAACGTGTGCGAAACGAGATCGAAAACTTATGAAGCGTATATGAAACATATGATTTCTTCCCTCCACAGCAAAAGAGCATCACCCGCTTCAGGAAAAGGGAATTGAAACATTTTTCGCACTGTGTACGCTTCCTTTGCACTTTGTGTACACACTTCATTTTCACTAGAGCTTATTGAAAATGCCGTGAACCAAACCAGGACAACCCGAGGAGAAATTTGAGATGGGAAAATACCAGGGCCTGACGAGACATGCCTAATTTCCTATCAGGTCCTCATCAGGTTTCGTTACGGTTTTCCCTATTTCCCTCGATTTTATGGGAATCTCATCCGAACCCTATTGTACCCCTGCGTCACAACCCTATTTGAATCCTATTAGGGAAATCAAATGAGTCCCTAGTGAGGGCCTCATAAGATTTTCCTTATTCACGTTTTCCGGATTCTAAATTGATGAGGACCTTGTTGAAAATAGGGAATGCCTGACCAAATTCCTATGAGGAGAACGTTGCTACAAAACAGAAAAGAATCACTGTTTTCCCCCGAATCTTTGCGACAATTTTTGAATTGTTTATTATATTGAAGTTCAATACACTCCGAAAGCCGCCGATGTTCTCTCATTTTTCCATCAATTTTCGGGCTTCTCGTTGTCAATATCGAATTCAGCGTCTTGAAAACTACAAAAACTTCATCCACTTTTCCATCAATGGGCAAAAATTAACAATTTCTACACTGCCCTCTTTCCCTACGGCTCGACCATAAAGTGATCACGAAGCGTAAGCGTCACTCAACCTCCCTGTAGAGTGAAAAAAGGACTTTTTTGACTGAGTGTGACGGAATGAACCATTTTTTCTCTCAGCAGGCAGTTTTTGTCTAATCAAACTACTAAAAAACTTTCTTCCAGAAATCGGCGATGAAAAGGATACATTTCTTTCAATTGCAGGTTTGTTTGCCAGAAATATGCATATTTGAAATCAGCTAAGTTTTGCGCATAAAAACTGGACTAAAAACACTGTTTATAACGATCCAAAATCCAGATGGTTAGCGAGCAAGGTTGGATGATTGCTAGCCACAGATCGCCTGCCGAAGCCAGACGAAACATCACTATCATCTGTCTAATCTTTAACCAAAATGTGGTATTCACGAAGACAAAAAAATCTCTGTGACAGCGATCTTTTAGTCGTGAAAGCAAACATTTTGACTCGTCGAGCTGAACTTCTTTGCTGATGTATACGTAATTGGAAAAATTTGGCTCCTTTCGCAAATAATTCGCTGCTGCGGCTAAATAATTAACTGATGCAGCAAATTATTTGCTAACTTAGCATAAAATTTGCTGTTCCAGCAAAAAGTAAAACGGCTGAATTACATTTTACTGTTCCAACGAATTTCGTTTTCTCCGTATTGTTTCTGCCCATAAAGTTGGTCACACTGGGAAAACAACCGCTAATGCCACATGGAAATAAGGTTGCACTGGCATTAGTAATCAATGCTGATATTTCATGCTAATCCAGCATGGAATCAATGCTGATTCAACATTCCCATGCAGGTATTGCCAAGACTGAAAAAAATCCAAGCTTGTCCCAAGGTTGGCACATGTGTCGGAAAAAAACCTCCGTGAAGAACAATTGGCCCAATATTGTTCCATGATTGTCCCGTTGTTCCCAATGGATAGTCAGTCATGGCACATTTGTTAATATTTTTGAAATGGTCACTACATTTGGTACAAGCCTGGCACAAGTGTAAAAATCGAGCATTCGTTGAGAATAATTGTGCCAATATTGTCCACATGAGTGGCGCAGTGTTTATAAATATTGACTGAATTTTGAATTTAGAATGGCTGAAGACTTGGAGATAACCATCGGGCCAGGGCTGGCCCGATCTTCCTGCCATAATTAATCCTACACAGTTTTACACACCAAACTAGATTTTATTGATCTAAGTAAGGATAGAACTTCACTAAATAGTAATAGGACACTTTTAGATGTAATCATACACGGAGATCAACTGATTTTGAAGAACTCTTCACAGAATTTTAGGATGTCTGGCTCATTTGGAAGACCATCGATTTTGATGAAACTTCGCAGTTTTGTAAGGGTTAATATCGAACCAAAAACCCTCGAACCATTCGTCCAGATGAACAGCCGTTTTTCAGATATAAGCATTGGTTCATGCTTTCAGATAAGAAGCATTGATTGATGCTTGATAAATGAATTGGACCGGGCCTGGCAAAACCACTGACCCAAGATTGTCATTCCCAAGCCCAGGCCAACTTTGGTAAATTGTTCAAGACAAGTCTCGGCAGGTCTTGTGCCAGGCTTGGTCAATCATTGGACCATTGCTCCATACACACATGGGTGGTACCACCTTATCAATGCTGAGTCAACATTGTTTCAAAACATAGGCTAGCATGAAATGACAACATTGGTCATCAATGCCAACTTCACTACTTTTTTCTCTCAGTGCAGGAAATGGCCAATTGAGCATCACATTACCGTTCAAAATCGACCATCATCATCATCCAATTTATGGGTACATTTCATAAAAAGACAATTCTGATGCGAATTGTGTGAGTAATCGTGATATTGTGGGAAATTTTTAATCATCCACAATGTTAACATTGAAATCTCGGACCTCCCAATGCTGATCTTCCATTTAGGGTTTTATTATATATTCGCAAACCTCCTTGGATATTTTATGTTTGTATACCCTAATAGTACAAATGTCTCAGTAATATCTCCAGAATATTCTGACAATATTGCAATGTCTCCAGAATGTTGCAGAATATTCTGGCGATATTACTGAGACATTTGTGCTATGTGGGTAATGCGCTAATCTGCAAACTTCAAATAATATATTCGTTGAGTTTTGACCTACACCCCCAGTCAGATTCCTGACACACGATGCTTTTATTGTAACGATTAGCTATCTCCTTGACTTTATCGATTCTTCGTAATGGAAGGACTGAAAACCCCCGTCAACAGCGGAAATTTGATGAGAATTCTGTCAGAAATTCCATTAAAACTTCAGTTGAAGATCCAGAAGCGAGAAATTAGTTTGACACCATAAATCTTTTAGCATTATCAAAATCATCAAGCTATAAGTTTAGATGAGAAGTTCAGGCTTGTACTCTTTTAGTTTGACTTGGTGTTTTTGTGAGGACTATTTTTGAAAGTAGAGCATCCCACACAGTCAATAATTGTTGGCATTGAGGTCAGTCAGAGCTCTTATTCATGACATGTGTCTGATATATAATGAAATCCTGCCAAAAACTGGCAGAAAAATTTTTTTCAGCTTTCAACTAGATATCAGAGTTTGTGAATTTCAAACAGAACCGTTTCTGTATCCCTATTTTTATGTTTTGACTGCCTGTCAGGGACTGACCTGTCATTCCTGAACTCCTGAGGCCATACTTTGCTTGACCAATATCATTTTCCTCGGGATATTGAAAGGAAAATAGAATTAAAAAAAAAATCGATATAGTTTGAGGACAAAAAAACAACTGACATACTTTCTAAAACCCAATTCCCCGAATCTTCTCTGAAGCATTATCATCCTTAGTCCAGGGTAAAGATCGTTCTCACCGACGACAGAATTTTCTCTTCCCCAAAGAACAAAGAATACCTTCAATCTTGTCCTCAAAAATATATTTTCTCCACAAAAAATTTGATTCGTAGGAGAAAACAAAGAGACAAAGCCTCGTACTGCCGAAATATTTTCTCACCTAAAAGAACTTTCTCTATGGATCGCGAAATTATTGGATTGGACTGTTCCAGTCCAATACGTTCTTGGGAGAAGAAATTCTACTCCTCTCTGTAAGATTTATTCGATCCATACATATATATATATATATATATATATAACATTCCATACCACTCGAGTAACCTCAGACTCTCGCTATCTCAAAGATCGTTGAAAATTTCTCAAATGTCTATTTGAAGTTCACGCCTCTTCAATGATTTTTTTTCTCCCCCGAATCGTTTCAAATTGATGTATACTTCGAATGTCTATCTTCCAAGATTTGTAGATGTACAACGCGAAGTTACGAAAAAGATATATAACAAGATGAAATCCTCATCATTGAAATACAATTAAGAGTTCCACACTGATGGTCAATGTAGAAATATAACAATAAAGCATCTCATTGACAACAATAGCTCATGTATGAACATTGGACAATTATGTTAGCGCCTTCAAAATCAATGCCAGAAAAAAATGTTTCTCTCTTCGACAGTTTCTCCGTCTAGTTTTAATAACGGTTTTCAATTTCAATCCATAATGAAAACATCGAGCATTCAAGTTCTGAAATTCGATACATAAATTTAATTCTCGATCATTACGTAATTCCGTGAATTCTTTTATACAAATCATCCTATCAAAATTTCAAACATCAGTTTTACATTGAACATTTGAATACGCGATGTTATCTCCAACCGAATCAGGCTCTATTGAAAATTCGTGAAACCTTGATATTTGAGATTTTTCAATGAATTGTGGCTACGAAATTCAACAATTTGGTATGATTCGATTGCGAGTGGAGGTTGGTAACACAACGTTTCGCAATCAAATTGGGTATCTCTCGGCATGAATATTGTTACACGCACGGGGTGGAAATCATCAGGAAATTGGAAAAAAGTATATCGTTATCCTGTTGTATCATCCCACTACGGTGACTGAATCTTCATTCCATTTCATTGTTTAATATTATTTATATTATACACAATGTAATGAGCAGAGGAAAATAAAAAAATTGAAATGGAAGATGGAAATGATTTCAATTTATGATAAAGAACAACATAGTTCCTATTCACAGTTCTATTTACAATGAGAGTTTGGAAACAACTAGCGAATAGCATGAAGATTTGATAATTCATCGATAAAAATCAGGATCAATTAAGATACCATTCAATACCCAATATAATTTTATGTAGAGGAAAGTGACTGCTAGAGGTGAACTCGAGACTCTCGAGCAAAATTCAAGAATAGTAAATATCATTCAATTTTACGATCTTCGAAGACAAATTTCTACATCAAGTCAAGTAGGGGCATATAATAGTTGGGAATAATACGTCTCAGAGGCTGAAACTGATTGCATCCAGGACATAAAGCAATTTTTCTCCACTCAAGACCAAGGCAAGACAAGACAAGACAAGACCTTTTTCGAGACTGCAACAGTTTTGAATAAACCTTAGTGTTCAAAATCAAAAAAACATTTTCAAAAATCTCCTCCCATTTCATTCTTCAAATATTTGTATACTCACTCAGAGAATTTTGCATTAGAACTGGTGAAATTGAGTTTTGTTGGTTTTACTCGAGAGGCTCGAGTCCAGCCCTAGTACTTGCTATTCTCACACATGAAACTACCTACGATTGATTTCAACAGTATTCAATATGGCACCAATGTCTCAGTTTCACGTCTTTCACTGTGAAAGCGCTGCCGCGATTTTCCTCCAAACCAAACGGTGACAGCAATAAAGTTCCACCATCAATGGGGAACTTTTTACCCTAATTCGGTGAGATTTGCCCTAACTTTCTAGAGGATTCAACACCCAAAAAACTGAATAGTTCCTCAAAATGGGGGAAAAATCCCCTATTTTTGATGAAAAAGCAATTTCCTTCCGATCAGAGCATGAAATTCACCACCGAAGCGAGGAAAAACTCCCCATGTTTTCCACAGTGTATTTTGGCAATTTTGAATTGTCTCTAGAATATTGCAGAATATTTTTGACGAATCATTAAAACATTCGTGTGATCGCTATGTGAGATATTCATAAATTAGAAACAAATGAACCAGAAGATCATTATGTATTCAATTCAGGACATCTCAGACGATCTATTCATTCATCAATCATGACAAATCTTATGCATATGTAGACGCATCAACATAATAGATATACTCTTGTTAAATTTGATATAAAAGAAGATATTATACCTCGATTTCGTTTTTCTGAAGTATTACATCTGATGTAAACGAGTGTATACATGGGTACGTGCACGTCCGGGAAACCTACTGAAAGCGTGTGCGTACGTATATTTCAACCTGTGTATGGAATTTAAAGGGGAAGAGCAGCATGTAGGTGAACATGCACATGTGGATGAAATTTTTATATTTGAAAATGCATGCATGCATATATTTTCAAGTATAAAAAATGTGTATGCATGTACACACCTAATGATACGCTGGAGGAAGAATGTTACCAGAATGTGGAAGTATGTAACATGCATATTTTTATACACGAAAAAGATATCTATTATGATACAAGAGAATTACAAAATTTTCTGATCATAAAAGATAGTTGAGAAGGAACGTGTACGCATGATATAATTATATTTTTGTACCCAGTCCAAATATCTCGGAGAATATATCGTAGGTGGAATATCTTAGACGAAATATCCCCAATAGAGGTATTTCAAACGTACATCTTGCGGAAAAAAATATCTTCGACCATGTGTCCCAGACGAAATATCCTACACAGAACCCTGAAACCCAATATACATTGAATAAGAAACGTAGAACTTCGCAGTGGATGATTTTTACAGGGTGGATAGCGGTCCTGGATTCCTTGAATTCCTGGAATTGTCCTGGAATTTGAGTTGTCCTTGCAAAAATCCTGGAAAATCCTGGATTTTCGTTTTGTGTCCTGGAATTTTTTTTAGGTTCGAAAACATTCATTTTTGTTAGAACTGTCTTATATTTTAGATTGGGGTTTCGAATCCCTATGATAATGTGAACACAGTAATCATGGATGGAATCTTCTTTTGGGGGCATATACCGCAAGAAGTCGAAAGTACTAATACACTGAGAGAAAAAATTTCCGGGAACAATAAAGCATTTAGTTGAATAGTCGCCATAAAATACTTAATTGATTTGAACAAACTTGCATTGACTCAATCAAATAACTGTTTCAATTGATGGAATATTTCATAGTATATTAAATATTTGTTTGATTGAATGGATATTTAATCGAGTCAATGAAAGTTTATTCAAATCAATTAAGTATTTTATGGTGACTATTCAACTAAATATTTCATTGTTCCCGGAAATTTTTTCTCTCTGTGTACGATTTCAGTCAATTTGCTTTTTGAAGTAGGTTTATATTCGAAAAAGGAATTAATATAAGGGCAAGACCCTATGCAGGCTGTAGTTCGGTGCATTCAGATTTTTCAGATTCAAATACAGCTTGGCTCTACAGGTGTGCTTAAATCAAGATCTTCGGGAGAATACTGGAAGCCTTGCAAGGCCCTATCAAGGCTGTAGTTGGTGTGCCTAGATTTTTAAAACCGGGGAAAAAATTGGTAATGCGGCGTGGCCCCATATGGGCTTTATATGAGTGTCCCTGACTTACAGAAATCAGGCTGAATTTCAGCAACCCGAATAGGCCCCTTAGTGGCTGAGGTTAGGACATCCCAAGTTTGGATGACTAATATAAACCCGTACGGGGCCTATATTCGATACAGGACGCCCGAAAAAATTTCCACTTGCGCCGTGGAACCTTCTTATCTTTAATTCCCCGACATTCCCCAATAGATTATACTGTAAAGGAAAAGTAGTCGCAGTAGCATCGATTCACGCGGTAATCGGATAGGCATTTGAGAAGTTGATATGCGTAAAAACGATTGATTTCGAGGGACAGCACAGTTTTTCGTATTCTCCACACCTGGGGAACGTCCTTAGGCGGAATTTTTTGACATTTCTCAAAACTTTGAAGTCGGAAAAAGCGGCAATGACAATGGAATGACTTTACACGTGCATCAAATTAGGATTTGAGAAGAAGGGATGTATGAAAAACGGCTTTCTCGCGGAAAATCATAGTTCTTATGATAACGAACACCTATGGAACCTCCACATCCCTAATCCCTTGACATTCTCCAGTAACTGATTATGTGATTTTTGCGGTAAAATTTCAATAAATGTGATGGAACTGTAAATATTTTTTGCAGTGTACCTGTCTATTTTCAGATATTTTTATTCTCTCTGAGAAGCCCAATAAATATGTGCTGAACGATTTGGAGCGAATTTCGATACATCAGGACATACAATAATTCCATCATTTATTGAATAATCTTCATAAATTTTTTTTATCATAAATGTCCTGGAAAATTCACATTTTTGTCCTGGAAATCCTGAAATTGCCCTTGGATTCGGGAAAAACGATTCGCTATCCACCCTGTTTTTATGACGAATCAAACGCGATAAAAGACCCCGAGCAGCCATTTTTATTCAGGGCTATATGCTCGTTTTGTGCGGGAAATTTGAATGTTGTTGCTATGTTTTATGGAATATATATAATAATCATTCAATATGAATCGTTGATATTGTGCGGTATAATGAAACACTCGATGCGAAAATAGTTGATTAAAGTTGGAATGATTATACATTTTTTCATGATCTGAAGTGAATATATTTTTTTGAACTCAAAAAACCCAATGATCAATAACCGGACATCATTATGTACGATATGAAACAAAGCTAGAACTATTCGGAAACGATTGGAGAATACATCAGAAATTCGATAATTCTATGAATGTACAGAACAATTTTCGCTGGGAATATATTGATCAAGTTTGAATTTGCAGCTTGAAATTGACCATTTAATCCAGGATGCAAATAACATCTACCTCTTCCATTCGTCACAGAGATTTTTACATATCTGCCATCCAGTCCAATATTAGAGATCAGTGATACAGAATATGTTCATTCAAAATACCTATGGTGTAATCTAATGGATCAATTGACCCAAGTTTTTAATAATTCTTTTGAATTTTTTTCACATTATTCTCATCATATCCTGATTTTCATCTTCTGTATTTTTCATGTGGTTTATTATTAACTCAAACGCTTCCGTTTTCATTTTCAAAATCATTTTTAATTATGAAAAACCTGAAAATTTGATGAATAATTTTATCATCCGCACTTTTATTCCTTTCATTATTATTTATTTTATTAATCTGAACATAGATTTTATTATTCAAGCTTTTATTTGTCTCATTATTATTTATATTATCAAGCTGAATAAATGATAGATCTTTTAGAAATCACGTAATGAACATCATATTTTTGATTTGTAAATATTCATTAACATTACTTGATGCATCAAAATAAGACATAAATAATGAGCGCATGAATGTGATTTCCCTTCAATATTTGATATATTATTATAATAAAAAATCCATCTCAATCAAGCTACTTCATCAAATCTTCGTTCCACTAACCCGAGTAGAAGTTCCTATCCGGTAAGCCCTTAAGTGGTCCGGACCGGATCCAGCTGTGAAATGGGATGCCCTATATGGGGCTTCATGTCTGGGCCTGACCAGGTCCGTGTACATAAAAACCTATCGGGGATTCCAGATCCGACACCGATGAGGATAACCTGATGATAGTTCCACTGAGGTTGACCCTATAAGAATCTATCTGGCCCTGATCCGTTTCCCTGATAAGGGTCAGATGCGGATGATTTGAATCAGGTCCGAATGTGGCTAACCTAATCCGTGCCCTGATAAGCAAAACCTGATTCAGTCTTATCCGGATTTGATTAGTCCTCTTGATTCGAGTCGGATGCAGATAATTTTAATCAAGTCTGGATATGACTAACCTGATCTGCGTCCTAATAAGAAAAGCCTTATCCAACCTTATTCGCCCTTGATCAGTTTAACAGACGAGGCACAGATTAGGGAAATCATGATCCAATCCGGAAGAGGCAGACCTTATTGCGGCCCTAACAAGGCGAGCTTTTTAAAATCTCATCAGACTGAAATTAGTTTTTCTGACGGGAGTCAGATACAAATAATGTTAATATATTCATGTCCAGATGTGACGACCGTAATCTCCGCCCTAATAAGGAAACTCAGAATGAATGCAAGTAAATTTTTTCGAAATGCCCCTAGTGTTTGCGAATGTATTCATTTAATTAAAATTGCAAAATATGTACTTATGGAACACCCGGTGTGTTGAAGGACCTGACCTTTGACACACCGAGTGTGTGGGTCGTGTACCGTCTAAAATTCGTAATTGGGTAAACGATCGTATGACAAATTTCTGCCAATGAGGCATTGTGAATAAATTCATCTGATCTCCTATGATCATGCGTACATGTTACTAGCATTGGTGAGGCCCGCGAAGCGGACTTATCGTCTCGATCTACTTCGGTGTGACATCCCGATCACCGAATTTATCTCATTTTCAATGAAATTGCTCCTCGTTTTCTCATAACGATATTTACTTGAAGTTTACTCCAATCATCCACAAATTGTACGGCATTCTACGCGAACTTCCGTTTAAATGCAAGTGGACTTGGACTATTGCGATATTTACGTAGAAAATGTCAAGTTGTAATCATTATCAACAATTAAATTTTTCAATGAGTTTATTTATAAAAAATTCAATCACAGGGTTATGGACCAACCAATTTTGACCGCATCAAGTAACCTGTTTAGAGTAGGATAACCATATCTCTATCAGAAACGTGAAGGAAAATTTATCACGCCCGAATTTAGTTGCCGAATTAAGCTCGGATCAAGTTGCCGGATCCGGCCCGGATGAAATGAAGTGTTACACATTACATCCGGGCCCAATCCGATTACCCATATTTATATCGGATCTGGCTGAGGGCAAATCGGATCGGTACCGGATTCACACTCTTGCTCGGGTGAACTCCAAATCTTCAATATAGGATATAAATAAATCAACATAAAAATAATTTATTTCATTGTTTTCGCCAGCACCTTCTCTATTGATAAATATGGTATTCATGTAAAACATCAGTCAATTTGATTTTGACATTTAAACTCGTATTATTTTATCAATTTATTCGATAATACATAAATTTAGGGTACATAAGTTGAATTTATGAATGAAATGTATTCAGTGTCACAGATTTCTATAATATAACAACGAAAAATTCTTTTATTGTTACTTTTTTTAATTTATCTTTAAGAGGTCTTACATAATTCTTCAAATTAAGGCCAGGTTCCTCCAAACAATTTTCAAAAAATCGAAATTTTGTTTTCCATAAATTGCCAGAAAATACTCTCAGCAATGGTATAGAATTAGTATTAGTGTACGAAGCTGGAATGGATATGTGAGTGAAATTCACTTCTTTTTGCAATTTCTCACGAATAAAAACTTTAATCGGCTTTTTCTCGATACCACGTTTTTTCAACTGAGTGTCACTCGTATTTCGAAAATACCATACTCATCAACATAAACCAAACAGCATTTCACTCTTTAGATGCCTTTCTACACGGAGAAAATCCTACAATACTGAGTACTGTAGCCGACACGACTGGCTCGTGTTATGGGAAAAATCATTTCAATACTGCTGGTTACTGCAGTATTGAAATGATTTTTCCCATAACACGAGCCAGTCGTGTCGGCTACAGTACTCAGTATTGTAGGAGTTTCTCCGTGTATGGTCGGTACTACAACCAATGATATTAATTGTTATTTAAAAAGTTATAAACAATTAAAAGTGCAAAAACACGCTCGAAAATTTCAAAAAACCGCTATTTCGTTTTTTTTCGGTGAAAATATGTCATTGTAGTACCGATCATAGCCAATTTCATACAGGATATGAAACCGTTTGGTTTCTTATTTTCAGATGATTCATTTCCAAGAAATGATGACACTCACCAATAAATCGGACGAGAAAAAAAACAAAAATTTGTTCGAGTAGTTTAATATATGTACTTTTACTTGTAAAAAGTGTGATTCTGAAATACTTTTTGTACTATAAATAGAGTGTATTTAAAAAAAAACACTTTTTTTGGAGGAACCTGGCCTTAAACGGCTTAGAATTATTGATAGGTTAACAATTTGAACACACGCAGAAAAATGCAGCTCGAAAGGATATAGTAATCTTTGATAGAAAATTGGAGAATATTTCTTAAAATCTGAGAATGTTTCTTAAAATCTAAGAATTTTTCTCAAGTTCGTAATAAACATGAAATAACAAAATTCTGTAATTTGAAAATAAGATTCCAAAATCTTGTTATTTACTTTGTAAAATTTCATGCGCGACTTTTGGAAACTTCATATTTGTTTTTATGATTTGTTAAGTATTGATAATTTTTCATTGTTTTTCGAGCAATATTCAAGAGAAATCTGAATTACAAATTTAAGAAAAATTCTTAGATTTTAAGAAATATTCTCAGATTCCAAGGAATATTCTCCAATTTTCAATTAAAGATTACTATCCTTTCGAGCTGGATTTTTCTCCGTGCATCTTTTGTTTCATTACCCTGGTTGAACAAACCCATTGATTCTTGCCAAATCGCATTGAATCTTGCACAATGTTCTGACCAAATCCTATTCAACTATATCCAATGAGATTTAATCAAATGAGTGTATTTTTTCAATGTAATTCTGATTGAATCTTGCCAAATCTGATTAAATCTTGCACAATGTTCTGACCAAATACCATTCAATTTTATTCCGTCAGATTTTATGGATTTTTTCAACCAGGGTATGTTTAATTTCTTCTCAGTTATAAGAATATATCTTCATTTGAATATTTTCCTCAGTAATAAAGAATTAAATATATTCTATATATATGCATTGAAGTTCACATACCTGAAGAAATAAGAACTTTATATGCTCTGCATATGATTACCAGAGTTTATATAAGGTATATTGAAATTTATGTAAGCACAAATTCAATTATACATGGTGTCCCAGAAAACACTCCCAGCCTTTCACCAGCGTGTTCCTGAGAGAAAACTGAACAACTTTTCCCTCTACCATTTTTTGATCTGAGCCTCAGTTTCAGAGTTGACTTCGACCAATTGAGAAGCAGCTACATAAGTTCACTCATTGATCATTGGAGTAACCGATGTACTCGCCACCTGAATGGTCACCTTTTTTTTCTTTATAACTCAGGAATTAAGGCTCAGATCAAAAAATGGTGAAGGGAAAAGTTGTCCAGTTTTCTTTCAAGAACTCGCTGGTGAAAGGCTGGGAGTATTTTTTGGGACACCCTGTATATGCGGCTATATATGGAATTTGAGATAATTATATATAACAAAAATAATATTGGTATTTCATGATATATAATAATTAAAATTTTTATACAGGGTGGGGCATTTAAAGCGTCGCGGGCGTTTTTTCCAAAAATAAAATGAGATACGAGAAAATTTTTCGGACAAAAATTGTAGGGTATCGAGGGGGACATCCGATGGTGGCCTTGGCTTTGACCTCAAATCTCATCTTCAAGGGCATTCTGAGATCAACTCTTGTTTTTTAAATAGCATCTCTCATTTTTTACTGCAGATTTGGATTCTAGGTCAAAAACCAAGAAACTTTTGTCTGAACCATTTTCCTGAAATCCGCAAAGATGGCGCTCTAATCGATATTGTTCCATACTGAATCTGACATTAGAATAACTCGAAAACGAAGGGTCTTGGAGGAGAATGTTTCGGACAAAAGGTGTCTGATTCCAAGGGGGACCCCTTGAACTGAAACGGAGGTGATGGGGTATAACAGACAAAACACAACACATTTCAATCGTCTACATTACTTGGATAATTTTAATGCAGTAGATGCTCAAAATGATGGCCTTCGACTTCAATACACATTTCAAAACGTTTTACAAAAGATTGCTGAACTCGTGCTAAAATATCTTCATTGATGCTCGCGCATGCATTGATGATTCGTTGACGCATATTCTCAGGTGTAGTCGGTGCTTGTTGATAAACTGTATCTTTTATGTATCCCCATAAAAAAAAATCTGGAGAAGTAAGATCCGGAGAACGGGCAGGCCAATGAACTGGTCCACGACGTCCTATCCATCGTCCAGGATAATCTCTGTCCAATATTTCTCGAGCTGTGACTGCATAATGGGATGGACGACCATCGTGTTGATACCACATATTCAATCGTTCCTGAATAGGTATGTCTTCAAGTAATGTTGGAAGTACTTGATCTAAGAAATGTCTGTACTTCTCTCCATTTAGCGTATCTGCAATGAAGTACGGTCCAATTACTCGAGATCGAAAAATACCACACCAAACATTCACAGCCCATTGTCTTTGATGCTCTACTTGACGTAACCATCTTGGATTTTCTGTCGCCCAGTAATGCATATTATGTCGATTTACTTGACCATGATTGGTGAACGTCGACTCATTAGAAAATAATATGTTGATGAAGTTGTTATTATGCATTTGCGCTAGACCCCACACTAGACGCTAGACAAAACTGTACACGATTTTCGAAATCATCATCGTGAAGGTCTTGATGCAAACAAATGTGATACGGATGGAATTTGTGACGTTTCAGTCTTCGAAGAACACTTCTTCGAGAAATTCCCGAATGGAGTTCAATTTCACGAGAGCTCACGTGTGGATCATTGGCTACTGCAGCTAGTACATTAACTTCCGCATTTTCTCCGCTAACAGTTCTCATTCGATGTCGTTTTTCCCTTGTAACACTTCCCGTTTCTGAGAATAATTTTGTAATGCGTTGAAAATACCTAATGGATGGCGTTGTTCTTTCAGGAAATCGATCTGCATACAAGTCATATGCTTGTCTGGGGTTCTTATGCACTTCACCGTCAATGTAGATCATATCGATCTTTTCAGAAACCGTGTATCGGATATCCATGATTTTCAATTTGTCATAAACCAAGTAATAATCAAATGTAACTGACAAACTGACTTTCAAAATCGTGAATTTTCACTGAACCCCGTCGTTTGTTTACATCGCGTGAGCTCTGAATGGTGGTAATGTAGACGATTGAAATGTGTTGTGTATTGACAACTTTTGTACGAAACATTCTTTTGCAAGACCCTTCGTTTTCGAGTTATTCGAATGTCAGATTCAAAATGGAACAATATCGATTAGAGCGCCATTTTTGCGGATTTCAGGAAAGTGGTTCAGACAAAAGTTTCTTGGTTTTTGACCTAGAATCCAAATCTGCAGTAAAAAATATGAGATGCTATTTAAAAAACAAGAGTTGATCTCAGAATGCCCTTGAAGATGAGATTTGAGGTCAAAGCCAAGGCCACCATCGGATGTCCCCCTCGGTACCCTACAACTTTTGTCCGAAAAATTTTCTCGTATCTCACTTTATTTTTGGAAAAAACGCCCGCGACACTTTAAATGCCCCACCCTGTATAAAGTCTCATAGATGACCTTATATATCCTCACATAAGTATTCTTGAAATTCGTATAAAGACATATATGATTATGTATGAGAATACACATAAGAAGTTGAATTATTATACCGATATGACAAAAAATATATGCAATTTTTATCATATACAATTATCTCAAATTCCATAAATGATACCATATATAACTATATATGTCCTGATACAGACTTCAATAATACTCATATGAACTGCAAAAATTATATGTGGAATATGTACTCCCAATTGCGAAGTTTGAACATTGATCAAGTTCTGTCACTGTCTTGGTATTACCACTTCAATGCCAAGTGCACGAAAAGGAATTGTATACGAATAGCTTCATCTCAGGCTCAGTTTTCAAAATATCTGGATATTTTGAGAATCTTCATTGATACAAAACCATTGCGTCTGTCATTTGTTCCAAAAGAACAAAACTTATCAATCTCAATTTCATGAAAATTTCGCGTTTTCTCGCTTTCGAAATTCGAGTTGAACAATTTTGAATATTGCATACAAAATAGGATTCAATTTGCTCAATGTATATTTGAAAATGGAACCTAAAATTGTATTCATTTTTTAACCCAGCACAATATTAATGTTTTCCCAACTCCGTAGAACCCTTCATTCTGAATGCAAGTCTAATGTTTTTGCTTTCTCCCCATTTTGCAGCATTTTGTTGATACATTAATTATCGTCAACATCTTACAGTACATAATACATTCGACTACTACAATGAGTCCGCAATAGCTGTGTGTATGTGTATTCAGGAAATTAAATTGCTCGACCTTGTTAGCAAATGATCTGAGGTTATTAGCCGCGCCTACGGGGTAGCGAAGATTGACTTCTTAATCTGCCCGTCGTCAGCTCATTCCAACCTACGAATATATCGCACGAAGTAACAGCACTCACTCTCACTTTATGTCTTGTGTACTAGATGTGATAAAATACTATAATACGTAGAAGAACTTCCCCTCATTTCACTTAGATTTAGAAAAATTAAACCAGGAATAAGCAAAGTTCGATGATCCCTGTACAAGAATCTATTCCAAACTTTTCATACACTGAAAGAAAAATTAGCTTAATCCTAAGAACATATTTTCTTGATCTGAGAATATGAATTTTTTTCTTATCTAAATAAGATACGTACTTGGGGTAAGAAAATTTTCTCCACATCACGTTGTATAGCTTCAAACTGAGTGAATGTTTTCTTTGCTTGAATCAAGTTTTCTTGATTCAAGAGAATATCGGATTGGACTCGGTCAATCCAATATTCTCTTGGTTGAGGATTTTGTTTCTCTCAGTGTACGTTTTGTGTTTCATTCAATTTACATAATAATATGAATTAATAATAATTATATCACTGTAAATTTCGAAAATTGAATTAGTTTCGTTGGATTTTATATAATTTCGACTCTCATTCTATATTATGAGCCGAATACATGAACGTACACAAGCAAACACAGGAGAAGAATAGAGGTTGGTATTATATAGATGTATTGGAACGGTAAACCGTAATGGCAAAAGACGAATACCGTTAGCCAGTCAGGAGAAGATATTAATTGATTCATCGGGAAATGCTTGTAGTAGCTGCTGTAGCTGTTAGTACAACGTTTGATACTCAAATTTCCGATACTCAGGAATAAAGGAAGGTATTTCATTAATCGCTTTACCTATCCCCCTTGATCAGTCCTCGAGCTTTTCTACTTATAAATTCCATCTATGTAAAGACACGAACAATTCCAAAATCGAGACGTCAAGTATTACACGCTCACAAGGCATGGTATGGAGTCAAAAGGAGACGTTCGTGTATTTCGTGTAAGCTTACGCATCGTTTACGAGATCTAACAATCAACATTCTGCTCGGAGAAACTACGTGGGTGAAAATTATTTAAGCTTCAAAATCTAATTTTGTAACGCAATTCAAAAATTTATGGTTCATCCTTTCACACAGATCATGAAATATCTTTGAAAATTAGAATCTTCAAAGAGAAAAGTAAAGGAGTTAATAAATAAACTGTTCTATCCGGTGACAGGTAATTTTTCATTCAAGATTTTATATCGAGTTCGATACGGAGACCTTCGACTCACATCAAAATTCACATCAAAATGTGACAAGAAATTCAATATCCAAAGGATGCCTCTTTGTACTGAAGAAGGTGGGGTGCACGAAAGGAGATGTGCATTCCCCCTATTGCTTCCAATGCAAATTCGATTATATTTCATACTGCGTTATGTGCGCGAGAAGCCATATCGAATATGCCAGACTCGTGCAAAGTATGAGCCGTATTGAGCGTCTGAAACTAGGAAAATCAAGCAATCAGAACGCGCAAACTTCAACACGGTACTTACTAAACTTGTAGAAATTTCCAAAACTTTCACCATTCTCTTTAAAGAGTTCTCACGAAGTATTCCTTCTATAAACGACGCGACGAAGGATTTCTTCCGGAATGTATCAAATTTTGTTTCCGCTCATCAATCGAGAATATTCCTTGGCGAATGTAAGAAATTTTTAATACGGAGACCGATTTCTTATCCTAATTCTAAGTTCGATCGCGCAATGTTAAAATATTCATCAGAATCCTCAAGCAAATAATCTACCTTCCCCCAACTTTCGATAAGAAACATCCTCAAGTGATTTCAGAATATCATGAAAAGTTTCAAAAAGAGATAAAGTATATTCCCCTTGAAGAATCTGATTTGATAATTACATATTCTTTTGAAAACAGTGAGAATTCTGAGGGAGAACAAGTTACATGGGTTCAGATATAATTCTGATGCTCTCTCGTCATGTTGAACAAGAAAGTTAGATAATCCCTTAGTCCATAAGTTCGATCCATTCCCATGCAAAGCTGCTTTATATTTCTTGAATAATGATCTTTTATATAATTCTGCGAGAACTCCTCCTGTGGGTACATTTCATTTGAATCGAAGAAACAATTGAATGCAAAATGATGTTGATTCGACTCATGTTGCCACCGAGATTCAAACATGGGTAATTATTTCCCAAGTTATAGTGAAGGTATTGAATTCCAATCTCAAAACTCTTGTAATCGAGGAACAGACTGTTCAGTAACTTACAATGAAATTTACTATGACGAGACAATAGAAGCCTGATCGAATTTACAATGTTGTACAGTGAATTTTATTAGAAATTCAGTCTTTTCCTCGGCCGCAATGATCGCAAATGTAACTACAAATTCCTCTCCGTGTAATGTTGAATTCTCTTGCTCTGTAATTCATAAATTTTCTACCCTAAATAATGATTCTGCATGAACTGCTGATCTCAAATTTTATGATGGAAGTACTTTTGGAGACCGATAAGTATCGACTAACTGTGTACTTGATAGTCAGACATCAATGTGATGAAAAGGCATTGTTATTGATTTTTATTCGACACAGCAGAATAACTCAAATGTTGTTTTTATTGGAAGTTGATCTGCATTCGATGTCCTTATTTCGAATCAAATATTAATGAAACCTGGCTGTTTATAAGATGAATTGAACAGTTGAACTAGAAACCAAAGAAACTGGAACCTTCATGAATTGTAGACTTCAAGGATCGAAAAAACTGAGAATGAAGTGCAGAAAAACTCACAAGTGTATTGCTGAATAATAAAAAGATATAAAATATCTGAATTTCAAAAGAATTCAATAGTGTACCCTGCGGGAAAAGTGTTCGAGTAATTCAGTGAATAAAATGATACTATGATACAAATAAGCGATGCGGGAAGAATTATTTCTCCAACTGCGAACATGAAAACGGAAACGTTGTACATATGGCTCACGTTCCTTGACACTTGTTAGAAAATGGCGTCGTTACGTCTACACTATTAAGGATCACATTGATGACGGCGATAAAAGTTCCGGATTCTCAATGGGAAACTAACATATCTGCATCTCCCTCTCTACCTCGTAAAGAAGTGAAGCTTTGAACGGAGGAAATCCTCTTAAAAATAAGTACTATGATAAACAGTAATTGGGCAATATACTTGCATTATAACTGAAAATGATATTGCGAATGGTTGTTTAAGGTAATAAATGTTGTTCAAATGATGATAAAATGCAATAACCTTCCATTTTCCATCCAGTAATGTATAGAAAATGAATTATTACATGAAATCAATTCATTCCACAATACAATCATCCAGATTACGATGTATTGAAATAAATAACATTCGCCACACAATTCTCATTAATGCAATGATGACTTATTCAATTTTTCCAATGTCTATTGATTCTTTTGATTCCACCATTACAATGGGGATTTTTTCCACTCATCAGCACTGATATTTGAAACTTCATTGATCCGAAAGTATCTTTGATCACGTATTTATGTATCTTATTTTATATTTGAAGTATAAATGGATTGTTAATGGGTCAATAATTTGGATGCAAATTTCTTCATACGTTATCCCTTTGATTGGAATATCCAAAGTGCAATACTGAGAAAAGGATATTGTATTGGAAGAATAAGAACATGTTATGAATTTGAACCTGACAATCAAACGTTTGTGAACGCAGACGTATTAAAATCAGTCCAAAATTGATCCATCCTTCCACATTATTATCCTGTGGTAGAATTATCACTCTTCTTCATATTTTTGTTCCCCATTCTTGATTCGTAATAGGAGAGTTTCTATATTCTTATTTCCTTGTTCGAATGGAAACAAGAAGAAAAGGTTGGTTTGAGTAGAAAAGTGATCCGAATATTATATATATATATATATATATATATAGAGAGAGAGAGAGAGAGAAAAGAAGAATAAAACAGGAACACCATCCACCGCAGTGGATTCCTGTCGAAAGCGGGTTTTGAAATTGTGACGCTCCGTCAGTTCTCTTTGGGCGCACTCTCGAAGTGGCATTATAGTTGCTACAGTTCCCATGGACGGGCCGCACACATCGCGCGCATTACTTTTTTCCAACTGTAAGTTTCGTTTTTTGATGTTCTATCCCACTCGCAGTACACACACTGAGCACATGTACGTAGATGTATGTAGATACACAAGTATTTTATACCTTATGTCTGCAAGTACTCGGGTCGCTTTGAGGGAAGTGGGTGTTAAAAGTCTACTGTTCTTCACTTCGTCATCTCCCCTTCTCTGGCGTTGTACCTTTTTTCCCCTCTCGATTTCTCTCATTGCTTTCTTTTCCTTTGTTCCATCTGTTCTGTCATATTACATTTTCCACTCGAAGGGAAAAACGCTCAACAAAAGAGGTTGATTTGTTGGTGGAATACAATTATGCTGATCAATTCGAGGACGAAACGCGGTCGCTATGAAAATTTTATGACACGACAAACGGTACAAAATATCCTCGCGATTGAGAATGAGATTTTATTGTTTGAAAACGATAGTAGTGTTTATGATAATAGTTGAGTTTCAAGCATCAACCGAGCTGCTCAGTCGATCAGGAATTATTCACATTCGATAGAGCAGCGTTAGCGCTTCTGACGTCGCTTCTATTTTCTCGCCTTTACGCATATTAAATGTCCACGATCAACGCAAAGTCACACCCGCACCTACGTTCGCTATCTCCCATCTCTTCGGTCTGCATTATCTATCTCTAGCGTATGCCCTGATGTACGGATGGATGAACGGACGGACGAGAAAACAGGGGAGGAAAAAAAAAGAGATGCGGTGAAAGCTCGACGAGCGTGACTAGCATCGATCAAAAACACAACGTGGTAACGATTATGTTAAAAGTACCGATGATACTGGCTCTTTATTTTATATCGTTCCAAATTTCTATCCTCTCATTGTGAACCTAATGAGGGGAAGGCCAGGTGAGTCGAATATGTAACGAAAATTAAATATTTCAATCGATCTCGAATTTAAGTGGTTGTGTACCGTCACTACTCAGACACGACTGAATTTTAAATTCAGATAGAAAAACACGATGATTCTCTCGAATATTGAATGGAGTATGAAAAATTCATATCCCATGATGATATTTTGTTTAGTAGTTGACTGTTTTTGCTTGAAATTTCGCTCCAATGAATCGAATTCCACATACTTTGATATTCATTTAGTTCTACAACGTTATAAATCAGTAAACATCGTTCTAATAATAAAATTGATATTGGCAATATTTTTTTCCAATCCATTCGTGGATTATTTACTGAGAAAAAACTCTACTTATCAACGATTACAATTCTACGATTCATCGAATGAAAGGTGGTTCGTGGTAAAGGATTGATAGAATCAATGAATGTTATGTCGAATTGTATCAAGCAAGATTAATCTATGGCATTTTGCGACAAATTGAACTCATTATTGTTTTCAGAGCGTTTATCATTGATGTATATATATTTCGTGATGAATTTAATATTCAGTGCATTGAACTTTTAAATATTTTATTCTATCAAAGCGAGTGGTATTGTTGCGAATGAATATTTGAATCCATATACTACATATATAGTACATTGAAAATACGGTATTCATTTCCTTATTGGGAAGTTGAATTGTTGGGCTTAATGTTTCAGCGACAGTTGATCATCAATACATGTGAATAGCAAAACTTTAAAAACTAAAATATTGTCTATTCAGAAGTGGTAGAGGATCGGGAGGATTACATTCTAGTCCCTAATGGAATTTCTAACCACCCTTCGCCCAATGATTCTCATAATTGTACATTTCACTTGTATATTACATAATTCTTGTGGCGGCCTATCTATCTACACTGAATCGTTAAGTGAATACACCTATGATTAATGTCCATAATACCTTTGTACCATATGCGGATCATCGCAACCGCAACATGGGTGATGTATAATATTGACGTGGATGGATATTTAAACTTTGAGAGATACGTTCGAATGTGCAGCTTCCCAAAGTTCTCCCACCGCAGCGACTAGTTGGAATCGATACCTTATCGTATAACAGATGACAGTTTTCGCTCGTACATAAACATTTCAACTTATCGCACCGTAAAATTGATGGCTTATGGACTATCGCAGCTGCGCCTGCTGCTGCAGCAGCTGTGCTCCCTTCTCTCTCTTTTTCTCCTACTCTTTCATACTTCCTCTCCCTTTTCTCGCCGCTGCTCGGTAGACACAAAGATGGTATCTCAGCGTTTGACGAAACCTCCGTTTGAAGATAATGGATTTATATTCTCCCTTGGAATGTACGTGGTTCAGGAATCTATCACAAAAATCCATCGTGGTATCGGGTATTCGGGTGGAAGGATAAATGTTTGTGGAGAAACACAAACCTTTGACTGCTCGCGACTAGGTCGTCATGGATTACAGTCTCTCTATATCCTATCATCAACAAGGACTGAAAAAATGTTTAGGATCAAACGTTATTCAAAAGTATTTACTCACGGTGTTTGTGAAATTTTCACTCTTAGTTGTCAGTTAACAATTCAATTCATTTCCTCACAGAAAAATTTTTTTCTATGCATCAATCTGAATCCAAAAAATACTGAAAATAGGATAAAATTTGGTGACAACAATTTTCCTTCTCCTCATTGAGAATTTTCCTTACCACGATGATATTGTTTCATAGAAAGAGCACCGAGTACATATCACCTTGAATTTTTCATCAGCTAAGCATCGATTATCATCAATCCTGGAGTAATGGTTCTCCGATTGTAGACTCTCTGCAGCAGAAGTTGGAATGAAAAAAATTATGCAAAGTTTCATCCGGTCTTCGTATGTACTTGATAAGGAAAATTCTTCGTGTAAAGAGGCTCACAATTTTCTCCCAGAATGTTTTTGCGTTAATCTGAATTTCAAAATAAAAAAGGAACTACCCTACAAGATAGAGAGGAAAGGACGCCAGAAGCAAAGTATTAATTTTCTACTCATATAGAAATGGAAATTTTTGAAGTGCGGAATGTGTTATGCAAAAATGTCTCAATTGAATCCTGAGGAGGGTTTGTTACAGTTAATCATATCTTCACCCTCATTTTAATAACTCAATGACACTTTTCGATTGATTATCCTATTCGGAGGTTTTGCTCTTTGGTTTGCTTCTACCAAACACAAACAGATCCACCAAGTATAATATATCACAGTTTCATGAATATGGAATACTATCCTCATTGATCTTATACATTTGTATCTTCAATGAATATGCATAAGATATGAAACTTCTTTCAATGATGGCTTCATCCATTGTTGTTCAATCAATGAGAACTCACTGACAAAGATTAGGAATATTTTATGAAATCTCATACCTAGGTTTCTAAAGCAAATTTACCATGTTGTTTACTTTCACGCCTTTGATTGACGGTTATTCTACTCGCTGAATAATGAAAATATGATTAATTATCTAAAATTCCCCGGTGGAATTGATTTTGTTTTGTTATTCTTAGATTCATCTTTGAACTCTTGAGAGAAGTTCTGACGTTCTCAAAATTAATCAGAAACCTTGTTAGAATATCATATCAATAGAATATCAGATTAGATCGAAAAAAAGGAGAACCACTTTTCCCATAGTGATTCATTTCAAATGAATTTTGAGATCTTTTGGAATTTGTATATTACTGTAACGACATATCTCAAGAGATGCATCGTTGACCTACCTGATATGGTAGAGTTTCATGAACAATGTACATTAAGTTTTTAGATCCTCGTTTATTGTGCAACATGAACATAAAAACTAGCATTGTAACAGGAATCAACTATTTCAAAACAAGAACGGAATAAATTACCCTCGTGAATGAAGATGCATATTTCGAACAAGTGCGAAATAATTCCCCGAAGCACATAATTCAGTGAAAATCTCCTAAATAAATGTTCTCTTAAGACCAATCTTGCATTTCAGTTGTTCATCAGTTCCCTGATAAAATATTCTCAACAGATTTTGAAAAATCAGTCTATCTTTGAAGCTGTTGGTTTCACATCATGCAACTGTACTTGGAAGATAAATTACCAAACTTTATATTACCTGACTTTGGTTTAAGATTAATTTCCTACTATCTTGTGTCTCTTGCCAACAATATCTCATTAGATTCAGTGGCAAAGAGGATTACGAGAGAACAAGACAATGAAAAAGCATTGAAGCAGTTTTGAATTGTTGTTGAGGTAATTATACATCAAATTCTTCACTGCGTTTTTGCGAAACTTGAATGATTAAGTTTTGAAGAAAATTTAATTTCTCGATATGGAATTTGAATTGTTATTGAACAGTAAATTTGCAATCAACAATTCCCTAATCCTGAAAAGATGTGTTTTAAAAATCACAGTACCTCATCAGTAATAAAACAAACTCCCTCAGTCACGATTTTATGGGAGTTCTATGACAAGAGAATGCTTTTCTTTCATGATGCTAATATTTTCCAACAAACGAAGGGATTAGGTCACTCATTAACTTCAGCCATCAAGAAAGAAAAATCTTGTGTACTCCACAGGATCAGAGGCATTTGTGTTTACCAAATTAATTATGATGAACGGGACGCTTTTTACGTTGAAAATGAGGATATTAATCCTCGGAATTTCAGCTTTGAGAAAGAACAATGAACCTCAGGTTGAGTTCAACTTCAGGAAGGAGTATTGATTATAAATATTTCTTGATTTATAAGAAATTCATTCTGAATATACAGATGAAAATTTTTGCTTTTTAAGAAAGTAAGTTCTCCTAAAACACATTAGATTTTGTTTTGAATGATTGTTCTCAGATTCAAACTCATGGTTGAACATTCGATATATTAATCTCTGATATACACGGTAAACACGGGACTGATAGGCATGGAAATTGGAATATCTGAAAAATCAATTCACCATTTTTAATCATGGTAGACTGAGGAAGAGGGATCCCAATTGGTATGTCGATCAAAGTTTCTCCAGCGTGGTTACCATACCGTTAGAGAGTGCAATCCTTGATAATTGAGAAAATCCTATTTCAACCACGTAAGTAATCTCTCTCGGTCCATTGACTGTACGAATAAGCGATTATGATAGAAAATGGTCTCTCAAATAAAAGGATCGATTTTCCATCCAGCTGAATTCGAACTTCCCCTCCTTCTGATTACAGCATGTGTGAAAAATCGAATGACTCACGTATGATGTTTTGTAATTCAACCCTATTCAATGTACAATACTTGTTACATAATATAAATTCTGTCCACGATCGTAACGGAATCGCTGACTCACCCCATGCTTGTCGCAGAAATCCATTTTTTCTCATATTTCGTTCGACAAATTCGTTTCTGAAATACATCGATAGGCTGAGAGTATCGGAAAGTCATGGTTGTATGAAGAAAAAATATGACCATAATGAACATCGATGATGGATTCTTTTCTTGCTGTCAACCACGACACACTTTCTCTCATTTTTTTCCCTTCAGACATCACGCACGGTACGAGATGCGTGATAGTGGTGGTGCTGGTTACCTAGGACCGGAAGAAACCAACTCCGAATTTCGTGAGAATGTCAGAGCTGTGAAAGGAAAAACAGGGAACTACTACAATCAGGGACAAAGTCATGCGAGGGTGCCTGTTTGTACCTAGCGAAAGTCTTAGGTGGTAGGGGGTACTTTTTCTTCTCTCTCTTTTCTCTTCTTCTTCTTTTGCTGGCCTACTTCCCATGACAGCCCAAGCCACGTCTTTAGCGAACGACGGCGGTGGTGAGGGTTGAAAACTCTAATCCAAATATTTGATGTTCCTCGTGGATGAAAATTGTGTTCGGAATGTTTAGGATGATAAAAGAAATCCAATTTTCATCAGGTTGATGAATTTGCCAACGGATTAACATCTCATCTTTTCTTCCTTCTTCCACACGAAGCATCGATTGGAAGAGAAGAATTTGATTCACGATAAAGTAAAGAACAAAATATTTTTCATCTCTCAACGTTATATTACGCGAGTTCATTTGAGAACAATGCATTTGAGAACCCACTGAAATATTATTGGAAGAATATATCTGGCATATATGATACATGTGTATATCGCATATTTCAGCCAATGTACATATTCGTTCGTTCATTCATTCACCGGAGCGTAAAGAGGAAGAGAAAAAGAATCGTGTCAATAATGGATGTCGCACAATGTATATTAATAATAATTGCAATTCTCGGGATCGTACGCTCATGGTACGATTGTTAATTCTTTTGTTCCGTTTATCGAATGTTTCATATAATCGATAATTCTTGCCTCTAATGTGTTGCACACGATTATCGCGGTCAGTGATATTTGAATGTTCAATGTTCTGTGACAAACGAAAACAAAGGGAACTGGTAGCAAAGAAGGAAAAAAATTCAAGATCAAAGGATTTCTTCTCCCTGCCATAATTTTCTCTCCCGTCTATCCCTCAAAACCACAATTTTACTGTGGTTAACTCCCTGGTATGAGTGGTCGCGGTCTGCTGCCGCTGCGAATGGAAGGAAGGGTTGTCGGTGGTGGAGGGTACCACCACCACCGCTAGTGGGGCAGTAAATTATGTAGCATAATAGAATGCGAGGATAGGAAAAGAGAAACAGTCAACGAAAATTGAGAGGAAAGGAGAATCGACACCAAGGGAGAAAGAGAAAGAGTTCTGTCGTTCCATTCGTCAACGTCACCGACTACTCGTGTTCTGTTTTTTCACCAAAGTACTTCCTAACGTGATGATGATAGTTCATCGTCCACCGATCGAACTTGCTAATATATCCTGTCATTACGTACACGCCGTTGTAGGAGCAATTTTTGATTCCTTGTGTGTCCTTGATATTCTTATTGACGTGTAAAAACATTCCAACAGAGTTTTTGAAAACAAAATTCAAATTCAAAAAATTATGATAGCTCAGTTCCATGGATGAAGACCTTTTCGGAGGATTGAATCTCAGCGTAAAGGGAAGATCCCTTATTCATTATGGTGGAACAATTCTCCTTTGATTGGAGGAGGAAATCCACTATTCAATTGAAGGAAAGTTATCTATAATTCTTTTCCAATAGTGTATTATGAACTTTTTGAATTCACTCTACCTTTCGTCATTTTGGTTCTCTTCAGGAATTGACTGGATGTTGTGATGTTCTTCCGCAAGTCCTTATTTGCTTCTTCTTAGCTGATATTCTTCTGGACCTGAAATAGTAGAACAATCCAATGAGAATAGAGTATGGATAATCATGTGGAACATCAGCTCCAATTTCAAGCTTTGGTATCCTTGATATTTTACCAACACTGTCTAAAATAATTGGAATTTTCTTGTGTTTATCAAACGGAACCATTCCAATCACTGATTAGGAAATCAATTTTCGGTACAGTCATATGAAATTTCCCATGAATTTATCTGAAAACTCTAAACTTTATGGGATTCTTCCCAACGTTCCACAGTAAAATTCCGGACAACTTCGGAAAATTCCTAATGCACGTATATGTTGATCACTTCACATGAATATATTTTCCCATAGAAATTTTTTACAGTGAACGATACACGCTAAAAAGGAAAACTTAATTTCAGTGAGAATATGAGCTTAATTTAAGATACAGCCAGAAAAAGACTCGGTTGATTCAAAGTCAGCCACTGCACTGTAAAAAGTCTGACTGAAAGTGGTTGCACATGACTTGAAAACCTCACTGAAATTCAGTCTCTTCCATTGTGTCGGTATTTGTTTTGGATGCATACTTTCAACTGAAATAGAACTAGTTTTGGCTGCATCGTGAAATAAGCCGATATTGAGGTTGAAAGTAAGTTTCACTTTTTACTGTGTGGAAAACCTTTTCAAACTCAAACAAGAATACAGCTGGCATTAATCCCTATTGGACTGAAATTGAAATTCACTGTAAAATAAAAGTCTTAATCTGTTCGCATCTTAATTTCAGACAATCCTTTTTTCATTGTTTCGGCGATTGTTTTTTCGGCTTAATTTGTTTGCATCATAGATTCAGCCATGAAATGAACTGAATTTAAGACTTTCTTTTCACAGTGTTGATTGTGAACTGATATTCAAAGCGAATTATTTTTGATGAATGGGTTCGTCCATTGTTTTTTGTTTTGCTCGGCTTAACATGGCGTTATCTATCGACGATGAGGAATATGTTTGTCACGATGAAAAGTAAAACTCATTTGCATCCTGAAAATTCACTGATTTCAAGATGCAACCAAAACTAGCCCTGTTTTAATGGAAGTCAGTGCCAGAAACAAATGCCGACACAATGGAAAAGACTGAATGTCAGTCACGTTTTCAAGTAAGATGCAACCACATTCAGTGGGACTTTTTACCCGGATGTTTATTCGGAGGATACAAAGAGAGTTTCCTTCTTCGTGAATGGAATCACTTCGCTTATTGTATTATATGGAATTATTCGCAATTATACCGCGATCGTGGTCGTTGAGGATTGAAAATCTCTTGATCCTTATCGGGGGATCCGAAACTACGTCGTCGCTGGAATAACCTGTCCTGGTCCTTTGCGTTTAACCACTCCGCTATGGGTATGGTTGCAATCAACTGGTGTGATAACTCACTTCGTATTGAGATAATTTTACAGTATGTGTAATTTCTGCTTGAAAATTCTCATTCATTCTCATTGAAAAAAATTTAATGAGAATGAATGAAGTTTCGGCATCGGAAATTTCTTATTGAGTGAGCTGATTTCTCATTGAATTTTTCTTTGAGAATCAATCGGCATTATCCTACATACTTTGGAGAAAAAATGGAGAAATAAAGTCGGTTGAATCAATCGGTTTCAATCAGATTTTTCTACACTGTAAAAATTTACCAAAACATTCCAGCGAATTTGTTGCTAAAATTGAAAAATTATAATTACAATTTTTTTTTCTTTTGTTTTCATAGAGATTTTGTAGTAGTGATTTTGTACATTCTTTATATCAAAAGGTCATCCAGGAACTTGATAACTCATGTGGGGGAAGAAGAAATTATATCCTACCTCACGGGGTTTGAACTTATATTCCTACCTGCCTACCGACTGAAATCTAATACCCTAACCGTTGAGCTACTGCGCGATTTTGCGGATGATCACCTTACAGATGCATCAATTGAATGACATCGAATTGATCAGTTTGTATCCGATTTTCCTGTCATGAGACCAATGAGATTGTATTGGATTTTTCTGCCATAAGACCAATGGGTTTGTATTAGATTTTTCTTACATTACAGTAATGCGGTTGTATTGAGTTCTTCTTACAACAGAGCATTGGATATATATTGGTTTTTCTTGACTTTAGAGCAATGAATTTTTTATGCAGAGGAACAATGGATTTGTATATAATGTTCAATTTCACAGATTAATTGGGATACATTGGAAAAACTATTCTAACGAAGACTAGGGGTGCACCGAATATCCGGTTCTGAGTCGGCCACCGGATAACGGATATGCGTTCAATCCGATGTACGATGCCGATGTCGACCTATCCAGAATGATTTGTCCGATCTGTCCGGATCACTGGATACCGGATCGGACGCATATTCGACCGGAACAGAACCGGATATCCAGTGCATCCCTAATGAGGACCCACTGAAAACTGGTATTTCAGAAATTTCTCATGATTCCTCATAGAACGTATTTCCGGAAAATTTTGATTGGCATCGATTGAACATTGACTTTAGAAATAATGGGTAATTATATCAGAAGTTCCTCATAGAAACTCATTGATCATTCGCATCCTATGAATTCCTCGTCGTTTCCGATTTGAACCGATTGAAACCGATTGAGTATCGATAAAAAAAAGTGATGAAAATTATATGAGACATTTCTCACGGAAACCTATTGAACATCTCTATCCTGAAAATATCCCATCATCTCTTGTAAAATGAACTTTCAGACAATTCCGATTGAAACCGATTAAACATTGACATGAAGAATACTGAAAAATTCTATGAGACATTTCCCATAGGAATCAATTGAAAAGTTTTACTCTCGGAATTTCTCAAAATTTCTCGTATAACGCGCTTGTGGGAAATTCCGATGAAAACCGATTGAACATTGACATGATTATTAAGGGAAAGTTATATCAGAATTTTCCCATAGAAACCTATCGAGCATTCATAACGCAGAAATTTCTCATAACTCCTCATTGCAGCCTCTTTCAGGAATTTTTTATTGCAACCCATTGACCATTGATATGGAAAATCCTCCAAAATTATATTGGACATTCTTCATAAAAACCGATTGAGAAGTTTTACTCCAGAAATTTCTCATCATTTTCTATGGGCTCTACTCCAGAAAATTCCTATTGGAACCGATCGACAGTTGGTACAGACAAAAAAAAATTAAATTAAATGAGCATTTTCTTACAAATTCTCATTCAACTCTTTACATTAAGAACTGTTCTATCATTTCTAGTTTCATATTGTACGTATTCATTGAGAGATAACCGATTGGCTCTCATTGGATACTGATTTCTGATTCATTCTCATTCAGTTTCAATGAGACGTTACAGACACTTTGATCTTTCTCATTGGTCTCGTTCAGTCTCATTCAATTTGAATGAGACTCTATGAGATTCTATGAGATATTTTAAGCAGGGATGTGAAGTCAAATTTGAATTTCGAAAATATTTTACGGGATCTGAGAATTAGTATGAATGTGAATACCCTAAACAGTTTGAACTAATTCCAATTTAAGTTGTCATGTTTAAGTAAAAGTGTGGAAATGAAAAAACCAGTGACAAGCTTTTATGAAGTTGATATTCAAATTTATTCCACCAAATCTGTTAGGCATGCTGAACAATGAATAAAAACTTGGAATAATTTCATTGAATTGAATTTTTGATCAATTATATATATATAGGGTGTCCCATTTTAATCTGTCACTTAGAATATCTCGAAAACGAATAGATTCAGAAGAAAATGTTCCGGGAAAAAAATGTAAGAATCTGAGGGGGACATCCGATGGTGAACCTGGCTTTGACCTCAGATCCCACTCTCAAGGTCATGCTGAGGTCAACTCATGTTTTTTAAGTGGAATCCCCTATTTTTTACTACCGGTTGAGATTCTACGCTAAAAACCAAGAAACTTTTGTCCCAAACGTTTTTTCGAAATCCCCATAGATGGCGCTCTAATTGATGAGAAAATGAGAATTCTCAAACCCTCGGATTGTATTCTGTCTAACATAATGCTCAACTCTTGAGTGTTTCTCATCTCCCGGAAATTGCCGTCGGTTGTGTTTTGTCTTGGTTTTGTTCTTGGAAATTGTTATTGTTTTGATTCACGTGTGAATACCTTAGAAATTTAGCATTTCTAGTATAGTTCTCTGTTATCATTTGGAGGAAACACATTTCTAAATATCATGTCTGATTACGCGCCAAACGATATTGTTGACGTTTTGTTCTGTCTTGGTGAAGCGCGGGGGAATTATGTTGAAGCTGTGAGAACGTTTCAACGTCGTTTTCCGGATTGGAAGTGTCCAAATCGCATTACGATCCGATTTGATTGAACAACGTGCTCGTCAAGGTCTCGTCAAACGACAGAGGAACAAGAAAGTTTATGCGGATGAATTGAAGAACATCCTACTTTCTCTCATCACGTTATGTTCTCCGATGAGGCAATATTTCACAATGTTGGAATTCTCAATAGGCACAATTGCCATTATTGGAGTGCTCAGAATCCTTACTGGGTCCGTACAATTAATCATCAACACCGTTGGAGTGTGAAAGTTTGGTGCGGAATTGCAGATTCCAGGATCATAGGGCCGTATTTTTTTGAAGGAAACCTGATTGGCGCGGAGTATCTTCGTTTTTTGCATTTTGAACTCCCTGCTCTTATGGAAGACGTAAGTCTTGACGTGAGATCAAGGATGTGATTCCAACAGGATGGAGCACCTCCTCATTACATGCGAATTGTTCGAAAATTTCTGGACGAGAAGTTTCCCAGAAGGTGGATTGGCCGTGGAGGACCTGTGCGATGGCCACCTAGGTCGCCAGATCTGACGTCGCCTGATTTTTTCTTGTGGGGCTACATAAGAAATGTTGTATTCCGTGAACCTCCAACAATACGCGATGACATGAAAGATCGAATAAGAAGAGCGTGCACAGCAATAACACCTGCTACGTTGCAAGCAACTGTAGAAAACTTTCATAAAAGAATTGCGCTTTGTCAAAGGCAAAACGGCGCTCATTTTGAACATCTTTTGGATGCCTAATGCGTCCCCGAAGATACACCTCCAGTTCAGACAATCGGCCCTTTTCAGGACCACAATGATGTGTAAAGTCCGATCGCGCAACCTCCTCGTGGTGCACATTGGGTAACGCTGATGTCGACGGCAATTTCCGGGAGATGAGAAACACTCAAGAGTTGAGCATTATGTTAGACAGAATACAATCCGAGGGTTTGAGAATTCTCATTTCCTCATCAATTAGAGCGCCATCTATGGGGATTTCGAAAAAACGTTTGAAACAAAAGTTCCTTGGTTTTTAGCGTAGAATCTAAACCAGTAGTGAAAAATAGGGGATTCCATTTAAAAAACATGAGTTGACCTCAAAATGACCTTGAAAGTGGGATCTGAGGTCAAAGCCAAGTTCACCATCGGATGTCCCCCTCAGATTCTTACATTTTTCTACCGGAACATTTTCTTCTGAATCTATTCATTTTCGAGATATTCTAAGTGACAGATTAAAATGGGACACCCTGTATATACATATATATATATATATGTTTTTTACATATGAACAATTGTAACACTGGCAAAGAAAGAATCTCAACATCATTTTCAAATATTTTTGACTGAATTATCCATCAAACTCTATATGGTTGACGATGAGATATGAATTGCTGATAAATCAGTACATTATTCGAATTGATTGGAGTTAATACGGTCATAACTCATGGCCATTCCATATTATGGCTGAAATCGTAACATTGCTGATTCCGAGCCTCATCTGGAAAACAGTTACTGAGATAGCATTGAAAGTCCTTAGGATGTTTTAGAAACATAACCTTAGTTCTGCGCGCTTCGTCTCCGGGGAGTTGGTTGAAATACGTTCAGAGAACGTTCATTTTTGATGCACCTGAACACGTTCCCAAGACGTCTGTTTCATCTACCACGGGGCGTTCTCGTTACGTTTCTCAAATGTACTTTCATGAAAACTAACCTTTACAAACATATGCGTAGTATCGCAGAACGTCATTGACATCTTTATTGAACACGTCCCCAGACCGTCGCATGATGGACATAAATTGAACATCACAGAACATTTGTATGACCCTGGGATGAACATCCCTAGTGGAAATGGGGGCGTAAGAAGTGTATGAAGCGACGCGGAAGAGTACACGGAACAGTATCTAAGCGCGGAAGAAGCAAAAATTGAAACATTTCACGCTCCATTTGTTCCGATATTCGCTTCCGGAGCGTGGACATTTTCACCAGGGACGCGACGTTTTTAGAACGTCCTGGGATTTTATTTGGACGTTTTCTGTGCGAGCAAGTACGTTTTGAATGTTCAGAAAACCTCCCGATGATATCCGGGTTGATCATGGAATGATGATTTACTTTTTACTGTGTTTTTTTCCACACGATAAGTAAAACCATCTCTCGGGCATCTAATTTAGTGAATCATGTATTACATAAGATAGCGGAAAAAAGGAATCCTGTGATGTAGAAATAAGGCATTCGAAATGAGTTTTGGATAACAGTGAGTATGAAATATTCAACAGAGAATGAATTTCTCTTTGTACTATTCATTCAATGGAATAAAAGAAATCTCTTCATATATTTGTTCTATAAAA
This sequence comes from Gonatopus flavifemur, assembly GCA_018340375.1. Classification (NCBI taxonomy): domain Eukaryota; kingdom Metazoa; phylum Arthropoda; class Insecta; order Hymenoptera; family Dryinidae; genus Gonatopus; species Gonatopus flavifemur. The sequence continues at coordinate 40,259,491 of JAFFJZ010000003.1, read as the reverse complement.
TGTTGCGAGAAGTGGACATCACTACTGGGACTGCAGCCAATTTTTTCTCCATCTGATTTGGAATGGATGCAATAGAATTTGTTGATTTTCATTTGACTACTCACTAAAACATGGATGTCATTCGGGCAAACCAACGTTAGTGAATTTCATTGATCCAATTTCACACAAGTTGAAAAACAATACATTCGCTTCGGCAGCGGTGTTCCCTTGAATAAATCAAATTATTCGAACATAAAAATGTTGAATGATTTATTTTGTTGAACTGTATAAAAAAATCAAGCAAATTTCTATCCACTGTGCGGGATTTCGAATATTCCATCACACGCATCCAATGAAAATATTGGATCGAAAGGTGAAATTATGTAAAACATTTCTACTGTTGTATTTCCAATTTCTATCATATGGAACATGAGAAAATTATGATAATATCACTCACGTGGCTTAATCTAAGGGATGTTAATTCTGCATATGTGCTTTCAAAATTATCAATGTCCATTGATTTCATTCATATCGTTCTGACGAAATCGTTGGATTCATAATTTGATTCCAATATTCTGATCTGTATTGTTTGCTATTGCAGTGAAAAAGCAGAATCGAATGGAAATGTGAGTATGACTGTTATGCTGAGGATTCAAGGTTCGATTATCCAAGTTAACGTGGGGAGAATATGCCTTGGATAACTTGAAATCTTGAAGAATACAGAAAATGTATTTCCGTAATCCGTAACCTTGTTTTCCAACACTGTGGGATGAGAACTGCTTTATTCAACCTCAAATTATGCAATAAGATTCCACTAGCTCAGGCTGCTGCCACATGTTGTGGGAAGTTCAACGGGGAAATGTACTTTTTTTTTTTATAATTTGAATCATCAAATTCGTTTTGCTGCTTAGTTGTGAGATGGAAAAGCGCAATACTGAATGGCCACGATTAATCGGGAAAAATTGTTGTTGTTGATCTTTAGATAGTTGAAAATTAGCTATGTAGACTGTTTTTTAGCTGCACGGAAAAAAATGAATTCGCAGTGACAGCAAAAACTTGTGTGCTGAGTGCACTGCGCTACTGCAGCTATATGTACTAACATAGCTTTTGTGCACCGACAAAAAATGATCGCAGAGGAAATGTTGCTAGTAGAGCGATTTTTGTAGCTGTAGTACATACCCAAAGAGAAGAAGATGGCCGCTAAACATTCAATGTGAATTCAATGAACATTTGACAAATGCGTATACATTTTGAGGTTCATAAAATGTTCAACAACCCTAATAACGAAATATTTGACCTCTAGAATGATTATTTGTTTACATGTAGTTTTGCAAAATTAAATTTGAAACATTCCGCTGAAGCTATATGTATTATTAGATCAAGAAAAATTCAATCGGTAGGGTGGCTCAAGCGCTAGCAGCTTGAGTTAGTAACCGAAAGACTGCGGAATCGACCCTCCCCTATCCAATGAATTTCTTTCTCACTCAGTTGGTTGTTCTTTTAGCGATTCTTTCAAGCTAGTACAGCGAAACACTGATTGCAAAGAAAGATCGCTATCATAGCTATTCTTTTCGCTAATTTTTAGCTGCCACAGCGAATTATTTTTTTGCGTGTGTGGTAACAAAAGCTATTGCTACAGTACCTACCCTAGTAGAAATCATTCTAGGCACTCCTTCGCCCTCACGTGGCGCTATTGAAGCACACAAGACGTATCATTGGCACTAATATGGGTCAGTGAGCTCCCAGCAAACACGACTGTAGGCGTTTCAAAGGCCCAGTAACGGCTCTTCACCGGCATCGTAGGGCCATCAGCGGGCCATTGAAGCGCCAGTAATCATTGTTTGTAGGGCTGCTTAATATATGATTTCTACCAGGGTAAAATTTATGTTACAGCAATATTTTGGGCTATTCGAATATCAAATACACGAAATAGCTACCACAGCTAATCGTCAGCTATCACACTGAGAGAAAGGGTCCATTCGAATGTAGATGGGGGCTAAATTAACGAAAAACCAAATCAACGAAAAGTTGCTTGAAAAGAGAGATACGTTACACTCTCTCTTTTCAAACACTGATTTCGTTGATTTATCTTTTCGTTGATTTGGCCCCCATCCTCGAATGATCGACAGTTAGGAAATTTAGTGACTGTAAATAAAAATTTGATTGTGCCAGATAAATTTTATTTATCACAACTAAATTCTTTATTCTCATTGAATTAACCATTTTATCGATATTTCAGACAGCTAGACTCTTATTTACCTAACTAGAGTCTAGCCAGCGTAAATAAAAATCTAGCTGTGGCAACTAACATTTAGTTGTCCTAACTAGGTACCCTTCTCTCAGTACATAGCGAATTGTTCTTTTTTTCATGTACTATACTTATTTACAAGAGTGCGGGGAAAATGAATTCTACTGATGGCACAAGAAATTGAATATTCGTGTGATACTTTCCAATATATAAAGCGATAAACTACGGTGGATGTTTAGAACAGAAACTAAAAATCTGGGAATAAAAATTGAACCCCTGGTAGATATCATTTCAAGCGTATTTTTAGCGCGAGAGTGGGTGGGGAAGTGGGCCTCAGTACTACTTAAAATGTGTTGCTTGCGCCTTGTTCGCGCCAGAGTAGTACCTAGAATGTTTCCTACTAGGGTCTGTGTTGTGCCTTTCCGCTTTTCTTGGACATCAGTAATGCGGGAATCAACCCCTTGATTCATGCGATTGAGTTCTTTACCGTCCAATCTCACAGCTTTGTCTGTGTAACCCAAGCATGGAACTCAATTGGGTGGAAAACTTAGCTGGATCAAATCCTTTGGATGATACGAAACTTCGGTTGATCGGAGACTAGATAAGCCAGGTTCTAATGTTCTGGTTTAAGAATCTTTTGAAAACCACATAGGATCAAAATCTTAGTAGTTGATGTGGTTTGTGCTAGTGTTTCTGATTCACATATACTTGTCAGATCATCGTGTTAAGATTGAGATGTGTATGTTCTTCATCGCATGTACTGCATTCTGTATTGGATGGTAGTTTTATGAACAATCAACAATGTTTTGGTGTTTGATAAGAATGCATTTTGGTGAACCATTTGGGAGATATTTTCAATGCATTACTCCAATGTATTCGAATACATTTGAAATATACGCAATGCATTTGGAATGCATTTGAAGGAATTAATTCTAATTCATTTAGTTTATTTCCTAGATAGGACTATTATGGGACGTTTGAAATACATGGTTAATGCATTTGTAAGTATATTTCGAGAACAATAATTATCACATGGTATTTGTATGTGGAATGCATTGGAGACTTCCTTTGGATGCATGAAAATAGCGCCGTCGTAGTTGGAAGTTTCTTTTTCAAATAGTTCACGTGAAGGTTTAAAATTGCTCCCAAAATATATTGCTTTTACATTTTGAACAGAAGCGAGAAAAAATTTTTCTAATCATAAATTCTTCTGACTTTCCTTTGTTATGGAGATCATTGAGTTTTTTAGAACTCTAAGTGAAATACATGACATGTACAATGGTCCAGATTCGGAGAATCTGGAGTGTGAAAAATGACACAACCTATTTGGAGATTCGAACAACCCTCTTTCCCATCTCATTGCCTGGTATCTTAACCTAACACTTAACTGCGTGAGCCATACCAAACATGATGACACTCGTCTAGTGAAAGCTTTAAGATCATGTTTCGGAATTAATAATTAAGAAATCAAGAGAATATGCGTAGAAATGATTTACATTTCTAAAAAAAACAAATGTTGTTGAAATTTAATTATGGCGTTTAGCACAGATTCGGAGGTTTCAATTCAGGATGATTACGTCATCAGAGTGGAGTTATTTTTGGGATGAATACAGTTATAAAAGTATCTAAAATGCATTCCTACAGATATTTCGAAGATTCCTCTCAAGATGTATGATAAAATGCAAGATAAAAAACATATCATGATCGGCAAAATGTTGATGGGGGAAATATATCAAAACAAATTGTAAATAGGAATAAAGTTCAAATATTCTACCGATGGGAAAAATATAATCCAAACATGCTGAAAATATATTCAAAGCAAAATATGATTCCTATATATTCTTGTCCTAATTTGACTGAATTCATAATACATTCTCAACATATTCTAGCTATAATTTGATCATATTATTAGTATTGTTGTTATTATTATTATTGTTATTATGAAATTTCACCTATAACTGACATAAGGGTTGATATATACACACCACAGTTTCAGTACGTATTTTTAATACATCTGAGATGTATTTTAAATATTGAACAAAAACACTTTAATAACGCATTTGATTGTATTTAGAATATATTTAAAATGTTTTATAAATATAGCCAGATAAAGAAGAGAATAAAAAAGATATGGAGAATCATATTTTGCTGTAAATATATTTTCAATATATTTTTAATGTTCCTTAATTATATATTCTTTCGAATAAGACAGCATTTATATCAGTCTGTTGGAAACCAAAAATATTTGCAACTTATAAGTTACTTAACTTAACTTCTTAAGTTAACTTCAGAACCAAGTTAGAGTGAATCGTTTCAAAAATATTCCGTTCATATTCTGATAAATACATTTCCGCAAAAGTCTTCAAAATATACTCAATAAAACATTTGGAAGAATCCTTTTTCTAGCAGTCTTTTGAAAATGTGTTTTAAAACCTTTTCGTAGAAATCCTTATCTTCAAAAATGATTTCAAATGCATTTGATGCATTCAAAATGTATTTTGAAAGCTCTTATGGTTACGAGGGTAGAGAAGAAGGTTAGAAAACTTCACCTATTTATGTGGCTCTGTTTATAGGTATATTATTCACACGGAGTAAAAGAGCGTTGCCAGAATTCCTTAATTCCTACCGAATTAACAGGGTAAGTGGAAATATCACTGTTACGATCAGACAGTAAAATGTGAATATACGATTTACCAGACACTGTTTGGTATACGCGTGCAACCTTCCGGCTGATCAAGCGTACACTCTCACTGTACTTCATGATAATAATTATCTTATTTTCACTCAGGGTGAAGTACTCAATAGATAAGCGATAAACAATAGATGAACGGTTCATAAAAGAAGTATCTATAATAAATCTCTGCTACAATAAAATCATTCGATTGTTTTCACAATGGAAGTAACTTCACAGTTGGAAATTTTGTGTCAAAGTCAACACATTTCACATGTCCCAAGCGATCCACACAAATTTTTGTGTCCATTCAACATAATGTGTTTGCGTTAGCTAGTAACTCAAGCTTGATGTGAATAATATGACACCAAAGGATACTGATTGAATTTTGATTGGAATTTCCGATCGTGTAAATTCAATACATAAGTACTGTCAAATCAAATTCAAAATAAGTACTGAATTGACAGTTGACCAGTGTAATTTATGAATTTGTTCACGTAAATTGAATTTGAAAATCGCGCTTTTCGTATGTTGAACCTGTGCATAAGAATGAATTGGAAAAAGTGGTCTTCAACGAGGATTGAACACGGATCGTCAAGACCGGACGTTGAAGCTCCATCACTCATACCATCGCCGGCTACTTGAATAGGGGTACTTTCTTTGTGTATATCAACTTGCACCTGATCTTCAAATTTGCATGTCTAGAAAACTAAGCCCCATTAGAATGAAAGCCGAAACCAAAATGAATGAAAATAAATGAATAGTTTTTCCCACGAGTACCAAAGTTACACGTACATGGAACTTTCATCAAAAAGTAGCTCTCAACATTGGTGATCTCCCCTTAATAGTTGAGAATAACACAATTTTCATGTTCAATCTTGAGTTAAATAAAATTTGTGTGATTTTGACACTTTTCTCCACTTGTTTGGATGATTTTATTAGGTGTACCTTTGAATTAATTTAGAATAGCTGTTATGATACAAAATCGAAGTGTCCTAAAACTTATTTGTACACCTAATACATTATAAATCAGTGGAGATCTGATTACACAAGAAGCGTCTGTAGAATTTATACATGTTTGTGTTGAATATTCGACAGAAAATTCATGAAACAGGGATTTTCTAACAGATTCACACAAAATTTCCAACTGTGTTCTTATGAGAACCATCGATTCATTTTAATGTAGCAGAAATGTTTATTAGTTATTCCTTTTATGGATCGTTCATCTACTGGGTAGTTCGCCCTACTCTGCTGATGTACTTGGAATATAATCATTTTTGAAACGTCTTGTCTCACCATGATAGCGATTCTATCAAAAATTAATCGAATAGCGTTTCTTTTTGATGAATATTCCTCGTGTACGATGTCTAGTATGTTCTATTACTTGCACAGGGTTGTAGAATGAACGGAAATGATTCAATGAGACACGCAGTAATGTTCGAAACATTATTTCTTATCATTTGATTCCAAATCTGAATGTGTTCTATGAGTTGTACTGGTCAATGAGATGCTAAAGGAATTTTGAAATGAAGGGTCGACGGTCTAAACCTGTTAATTGATATTTCAGAAATTTTACACGGCGAAGAAAAAACGTTGGCATTTCTTCAATTTTCGATATTTTCCTAGTCTATGAAAAGTTTTTTCTTCCGGTTACAAGGGTGAATGATACTTCCAAATTTCAGATCATTTGAATGAAAATTGAAAGATCTGGATCAACTTTTCTTCGCCGTGTAAAATTTCTGAAATGTCAATTAACAGGTTTAGACCGTCGACCCTTCAAATGTAGCTTACTTCTGTTTGATCTTCATGAAAAAACCATAATACCGAAGCTTCTTCTTCTTCTTCTTCGATTCCACTTTTCGATCATCAATCATTCATTTTTTCGTTTTGAATATTATTGAATATGATTTTGTCTCTTCTCTCTCACGATTACATCTTTCTTTTTCTCCTCCACGTATCATACATCCATTTCTTTTACACGTTGTAATATAATTTTTTCTTGGGTATGTGGAACAATTAGTGTCTCAAATGAAAATATTAAAACAAGAAATAAAAGAAAATCTACAGTGGATGCGACCCACTCGTATCAAGAATTAGTGGAATTTCCCCACAGTGAAATTGATTCAATGATCAATCATTCCGTGTAAAATGTGTGCGTTTGATCAAATAAAATAGTGACGAATGCGATAAAAAATCCCATCCAGTCGACTGAATATTTTTACGTTGTGATCGACTGATGAATTTATTTGCTTTGCAAATAGATTTTTGTCGTTGTCATACAAAGTCCATAGGTTGACAAGCTGTAAAGTTGTACTTCGAAAACGTTCAATTGATGCTACACAAATTCTCTCAGGGAAACGATGGATGTATTTTTATGCAGCTTTGCATGGGAACTTCTCGTTTTTTGTATTGTGATCAAAGATTTTACATGAACACTTGAACGTCGTAGCACAACTCACATCACTCCTTCTTACATAATGAGGGGCATTTTATTTGGTTTATCAGGGCTGTTCCTAACAGATATGCAACGGATTGGGCGGTACACAAAGAAAAATTTGCTATAAAATTTATCTTATGTCCGATAAATATAGGGATAACATTGAATTGTTGTCATTTATACAGCAATGTTTATTAGATTTATCGCAATTTATGTGACAACTGCAGCAAATTTTCATTTTTATCGGAGACTTTGGTTGATTGAACAGAAATTTTGTTATATTTTACACCAATTTAATGCTGTCCCTATAATTACAGCAATTTTCTCTTTGTGTAGAAGTTGATTGGGATTTCGTTTTGGTGAAGTTAATGGCGGAGACGAATGAGTATTGATGCAGGGCTGGATTAAGGCCAGTGGGGGCCCATTTACAAATGAAATCGACATTATCTCTTTAAAAAAAGGTCATCGGTTGTCAAACGTCCAGCACCAAATGGCGGGAGCCCTGGGGCCACTGGCCCCATTGGTCCCGCCCTTAATCCAACCCTGATTGACGTGACATACTATTTACAAGATCTTCTCTTCTGCTTTGATAATAAGACGACAAGACCAGTCTGTACAGGGTGGCATATGTTAAAAGTTTAAATCCCTTGTGTGCTTTGCGAAATTCATATCAATTCCAGATTGTATCAAGTTAAAACGGTCCTACTACACTGAGAAACACCAGATTTGCCGTAAGCCCGTAAGGGTTTGGATACGACGAATTTCACCGCGCACTTGAGTCAACTGAACGTCGATTGAAATGATTGAGCAGAGACTTCCTTCAATCGATATTCAGTTGACTCAAGCGCGTGGCGAAATTCGCCGTATCTAAACTCTTACGAACTTGGTTCCAATATTTTTTTACTGAGTGTAGCATAAATGATTTCATTGTAGTTCCCCAGGAACGTCATCCATGGAACTGTCTAAGGCCTCGCGAGAATCTAGCCGAAGGCTAGAAAGAGTCTAGTGGCGAGCGGGGAACTTTTAAGGGCCTAGTGAGTGCTGATATAACGCTTGCTCGGGTTGTAGAGATGGTATTATCTGTATAGCGAAAAATGGATTTATGTTACCTTGATTTCAATCTTAGAAGAATTCAACTCGTTAATTAGATTTCATATAGAATAAATGTACCAATATTGCATCATTTAAGAACTCATCATGTAGACAAAACTCCTTTTGATTTATACAATGATATCCTCTTAATGAGATTGGGAAAATCATCAGAAGTGAACTCGATGTTGAATAAATAATCAAGCAAATTTTCCTGCAATACCCCTTGTTTGTTTAAATTGCACCATCATTCCGCCTACACGCACACAGGGAGAAATTTAGAGTTAAATTTAGTATGGTGCTTTGTAACCGAGAACAGACTGAACTTACAATGAGGTTTACTATGACGAGACCATAGAAGCCTGATCGAATTTACGATGTTTTCCAGTATATTCATCAGAAATTCAGTATGTTCCTTGGCCGCAATAATCCCATAGTACATTTAACTACAAATTTTCCCCTTTGCACCTATTTACGCTTGTACATTATTTTCGATTAAGGGGAATGTTTTTAATCAAAAGATAGGTTAGATTGTTACCAAGATTAACCAATTGCCATTCAGAGTTGGTCGCCGGGGTTGAAACAACGCTGGTGACTGACTGGATCGATTATCAGTTTCGGGTGACAGTAAATTGACATTATATATAATTTCCATTCTGATTCAGGCCGCAGGATCATAAATTTTTACGTAGGCAGTATTTTAGATCTTGGCCTTTACAGTCAACATTTCGAATTATCTTTCAAATATTATTTTGTGGAGTTCTTGAGGGAATACATCCGAAGCGTCTGTTTAAAAATTAAATATGATGAAGTTTTACCAAGGGTAAAGAATTTCAGGAACTTGTTGCACTTTTACGATCACAATTGTTTATACATGGAATTTCTTGAGAATACACAAAACTCGATCACATAAAATAATGAAGTTCCAAATTGATTTAAAAATGTATGGTCAATTCACTTCTTTGGGAAGATCTTTGGGAATTCGCTCACCATTAGTTTTCAATTTTTGTACCTAGTTCGTTTCAATCTCATCACTATTACAACTTCGAGCGATCCAATTGAATTATCAGAGAACACTTCTTTCGTTTCATCATTACGTCACATCACGCGAACATCAATATCGATCCTGAAACTTCCCATTAATAATTCATATATCATGCTTCACCTTATTTTTGAATCCAACGTGATGTAGGTAAGACCAATATTTCGCTTCATCAAGCCACTGTAGGATGCCACCGGTATATCATTGGATGTTTCACACCGCACGTTATCAGGAACATTTTCCACGCTGGACAGGATGCATGAAACATTTTGCTGGAGTATGATTTCAAAGATTGAATACCGTATTTTATAATGACACGTTCATATTACGCTGTCTTTTGGTGTCGTTGTTTTTTTTCCTCTTGTTTCATCCATGCTCCATGTTTCATGCTGCCAAGAGCTGTGGTACATACACTATCGAGTGAGTGTAAAACACGTTTCGCGTGAGTTACCCGGACCGATAATGATCAGTTTAAATTCACGTTCCAACATGGGAATTCACTTTTCGCTTTTCTCGCCGCTCTCTGCTACGATCTCTAAAATTTCAACCACATAACGAATCGATGTACATTTCCCGATGTTACGAAAGCGATAAAATACTCTTGGACTGTGGATCCATTAGAAGAATGTGATACTATGTGATGATTTCATGAATAATTTCAGGATATTTAAATATTCGTCTCTCGTTTACTTTTGTGAATCAAGATATCGGTTTGAAAGGATTCGAATATTTCATCAATTTTTTTCCAATTTATTCAAAACTGATTTGATCTTCCTTCGATTACTCAATTTCTGGTACTTCATAGCTTTGTTCTAACTTGAAAAATGGATTCTCATTGTCGATACAACTACAGATGTTACTAAACACTCGACAGATGAAATACGCAAGAAATGAATATGATTTGCATAATATTCTGAACACCACGATGGGAATATCTGTCAATTTTCCAAGTCGAGTTTAGGAACGAAATTAATTCACGCATATTCATTTCATGTAACTGTATTTGAATTTTGAGTGCAATTGTTTTCAAATCTGAGTTTGTCACGATATGGATATTTTCATTTATAAAACATTTCTGATTATGAATTCAGAGAATTTTCTTTGGAATGAATCCATTCAACTCCGAGGAAATTCGAATCCATACAATATCGAGAATCAGAGAAGTTCATTCGGTTATTATAAATTGTAATATTCTGGATTTTCGGAATCATTAATTGAAATAATTACCTCGAAGTATAAAAAGTTATATTCGTTTTTAACGTGAAAGAAATTATAGAAGATTTCTGTACCAACTTTGGATCGATCAAAATTATACCTTAACGTGTCATAATGAATACATGTTTTATTTGTATCACACACCTAGAACTCGCAGGGTTTTTCACTCACAGTTTATGCTCATGTGAATTAATATACGTATACACACATATATATGGGTATACGGCACGCGAGTGATACACGATGGCGCTTGAATGTGGCATTCGCATTAAAACACGCTACACAGCGCAAGCTGCGCAAAACACTTCTTCTCATATATATAATGACATTAATTGATTGCACTTGTGAGCTATTACGAAGTTTGACTTTATTCCTATTCTGCATATTAACAGCAATATTTTATTCTTAATTGAATTTTGCATACACGAGTTTATAAAATTAATAACGTTATTAGTAATAGGAATTGAGATCGTAGAAATGCTATTTATTCCGTTTTATTTAATAAATATACCCAGGTGATTCATCATTTTTCACCTGATCGTTGATTAATCGTAGAATACTCTTCTGATTGGATTTTCACAAAATCCACTCATGGGTTGATTGAAATACGGGATTACGACAGCCCCTAGAGTTCAAATAAAATCTAATTCAAGTCGTTTCATCGAATCCAAACTTATCCACAATCGACTGAGAAACGTTCCTTGAACGTTGCTGAATTTTGTTTTGTTTGAATATAAATTACGATTCCATCTTCCCAAGGTGCATTTTGTACCAGAGAAATTCAAATTCCACGCTATATTTCCACAATCCGTTTAAACAGAAACATAGATGGAGTTTAATCAAATCGTTCAACATTATCTCAAAATGCCTAATGACCAACTGTGAACTCAGTTCCCATATGAAATGGGTTTTGCAGACTTATTGTATAAATGTAACCAAACTCAGCTTCTATACATAAAGATCGTTTACGATTCAAAGAACATCGTTTGTGAAAACTACAGTAAGGTAAACAGAATTGGATTATATTCCTCCCACGTATAAACAGAGGTAATAACAGCTTAGTGTAGTTATTGGATTCCATGCGTCTTCTCGTCCGCGGATTAATAACAACTTGCATATGTGTACACATCATACGAACAAACACATGAATATGGAGTAAATATGATTTTCCATGTAACGATGTACGTAATATTTGTTCTTTTTCTCGTTGATTCCTCTTTTACGCGCATTTGTAGTTTGAGAGGGAAAAGAAGGGAATATAATCAATCGAATGAAAATATCAGAGTATCATGTGGAAATCTGTTATCGCACGAAGAATAATTTTCATCAACCTCGATCATTCGAAAATTACCTCCCGGGGTCCTTGTACGAGTGAAGTACGTTTATCGAAATTCCACTTCGCTTCTTGACAGTGTTTTACAAATGTATTAAACCACCGCGACCCTATTGTTCTCCAAGTGGGTCGATGAATGACACGAAATCAATTCGTTCGAAACGGCACCGTAGGATGATTAATTGTTCCAAGTACCAAACTAATTGATACGAAGGTTATCTCCATGAATGTTTACTGTTTTTCCAGACGTGTTTAATTAATCTTCCGCAGTATTCAACTGATTTTTGAAATGATTAATTCCTCTAATTATATACCGTAAACCGTGGTATGAACCATGCGTCTGTTAGTGACAGCTTCATGATCGACTGTAATTGAGGTAGGGGGAAAAAAATTACAAGGAAATATCATTTGTTCAAGAACTTCGCCTTGCATCCAGTACACGATGAATAGCATTTTGATGACTCTTCTCTATCCCATAGAATTATAAAAGGAGAGAAATAGATATAGGTGATTGATTAATGAACGTCTAGTTGCAATTATAAAATAACTAATGATCGATGTTCGTTCGTTAATCAATATCCGTCTAGTCTATGCATTCGAAACAAATACTTCTTTTTGCATCATTGGAAAATATATTTTCTATCATAATATTTACGCGACGATATTGTTTTATAGTTAATATGTTACATCGATTGATCATCCCATCGTGATAATAACAAAACTTTTTCCTCGCTCCGAGTAGAAAAAAAAACAATATTCATGTGGGTTTTATATTTATAATGAATATATAATATCTCTACCGATACTTGCGTGGATTAAGCATCATACGTACATACGTGTGTGCATGAAACGCACATGAAATCCACATCGCTTTTACCTATTAATTAATGATTCGCTTGTTTAATGAAATCAAAGAGAAATCCTCTGATAAAAGTCTGATTGGAACTCTACGGTCCACGATGAAAGCTTCGGTTCAAGAGAATTATAGATAGATATATCAGAAGGAGGAATAATCGAAACTGTGGATGAAACTATAGATAAAATAGGAAACTCTTATACAATCCCTCAAGTATGATTAATGAATGATTTTTCGAACACACGTGATAATGGGTTAACATTTGCCTTCTGATGCCATGTCATTCAAATTGATGAGCGTGAATTTGCACCAGCATCCTGTCTTTCAACTCAATCACAAACACACATTGTTCCGTTAACAAGATAATAATTTAATCTTCAGAATCTAATACAGCGTGTGGAGGATCAGGATACCAGGGAGTGAATTACCATAAACTAGAAGACTTTAATGATTCAATATTTCGTCTCGTGATAGTTAATCTGATGTAAGTGGGTACAAGGGCATTATTCACATCACCATTGGAGAGATGAGCGTCGGTTGTACGTACTTAATGTATCCACAGGATTCCGGCAGCAACGACGACAACAACTCGTCGAAACTTTAAACTCGATTTAGTTCGTCGTACTTACCACAAAATTTGTTTCTGGATCGTCGGGCGTTATCGTCATCACTAACGTGTGTACGTATTTCATGAGTTATCAAGATCAAAATTCCTCTCTCCCTACTCGCAGAAGGGAACACCGAATAGGGTTCCCACTAAATGAAGAAAAATATCTCACGGCGTCCAACAACAGCTTGTTGATGTTACCAAATTATGTTGTCGCAGGTGTTCTACTGAATAATAAATTGAAAAATTCTGGATTGATTGACTGAATTCCATCCATTTTTGGAGAAATTCCATACTTCGTTGATTGTATATTTAAATAAGTGGGTAATTACTCATATGTCTGGTTGGTTCATTGAATTCTGCTTCTGGGAACGAGGGTTTAATTGACTGGATAGCATACATGTAACTCTCTACATGGGAGCTTTCATTGGACAACATTTCGAGAGCGAACTGAAATAGAAAAGTTATACAAGATTTCATGCATTTTCCATCATAATATAGATTGAATAATCATTATGTCACAAGAAGTGAATAATGGAAAAATTTATGTATTATTCATATTTAATTCTCCCTAAAAAATGACTATATAGAACTTATATAGAATTTGTATAAAATTTTCATACAGTTCATATACAACTTCTTGAAATTCAATTTTATGTAGTGAGACATTTTTTCCCACCCACTGTATCCAAAGATGAGTGATTTATGTTGGTATATGTTTTTATATAGAGATAGCATATGAATCATCAATAGATGCGGAGATTCAAGTTAAACTATGACATTTTTTTCAAATTTTATGGAAGTTAAGGCTCGATTGGTTCATCCGGAATTTTTGTTTGAAATATAATATTTTTGTATATGTAATTCATGTATAATGTGTACAATAAAATTTATCTACCTCTTCCACATGAACTGTTATAATTATTTAATACACATAATTTCCTTCGCAGCCCCGTATCTACTGCTGTATCTTGAAATGAATTAATTTAATATAGGAAATCGAGAGAATTTCATAAGAGTTCGTGCGGTTAGAGGCACGATTACGGAGTGAGATAACCTAATACTGGTTTGCATACAATAAATGTTCAACTACAAGAGGTCAGATGGAATTAAGTAAGGCTGGTTGCGGAGTTCAGAAGGAACAGATATTTAGCGACAAAACTCTATGAGATGAACAAGGTAAGAGCAAAAGTAGGAGATGCAATTCAAAGAAGAAAACGGTTATTAGAGATTATGAACTTTCTTGTTGTTTCTACCACGGGAAAGTATGTTTGATTTTTATCTGGAATTTCCATGTTTCTTCTTTGGAATTAGAAGTTGTAGGATATTAGTTCATGAAATCTCTGTTTTGCAAAGTATCCTTATTTTTATCGCAATGATGAAAACATAAGTAATGTACACGGACAAGTAGTTAATAATAATAAAACTCGAGGGTAAAGGATAAGCATTTTATCTATGAAAAGTTATTTGCATTTTTATAACAAATATAAATTTTCGAACCGAATAAGATAAGAGTGATGCTCGCAATGATGTTCCGAGCACGATGATTATCTTTGTTCAAGAAAATTATAATTATTTTATCAGTTTGTGATAAACATTGATGAGATCGCCTGTGTATATAAGGCGCGATCTCATCGCATAGAGGCATTCGACGCCTCCGCGAGATCCAAAGCGGACTAACAGGAGAGCGTGTGTTTCAAAAGAGAAGTGTAAACAAATATAATTCAATAAATATTTCATGTTTGAAATTTCATCTGAAAATTCATTGAATTATTAATAATAAATACATCCCAAATAATAATTATTATAAGTGGATTATTTTACTATTGAATATTTGTTAATTCTTGAAAAGCAGTTGAGGTTTTGATTATTTTTCCAGAAAAATAATCTGGCGACCGAAATATATTTTCAGAGAAGCATAAATTTTCAGTAGCTTCTTCGGATCGAAGTGTGTGACATTACAAAGTGTTCAGTAAGAATCTGCAAGTATTGTACGGAGTTAATCTGTAATAATTTCACGTTACACGGTACAGCTACAGTAAAGTTTGATCACGTGTTTTCGAGCTTATATTGTTCGATTTGATCAGCAGTGTTGATAGATATTTGTAGAGTTCGTTTATCATAAAAATCCAAAAGGTTTAAAATTAATCCAATAAAAATTTGAAAATTCTCAACCACATCATAACAGAAGTAGCGAAAGCACCTGGTTTATTTCCATTTTCCACATCTCGGAAACTGCAATGGACCCATCTTTACCAAAATTGAAAATACCCCTGGTGAAGTTGAACGATGAGCGTTTTGTCCGTTTGAGCGAGGCTGAAACGATGATGAAACGATGGGAGGAGGAATCAGAATTTCTAAGGAACAGCAGGAGAGGGATAGATAGAAGATGCGAAAACTGAACAGACTTAAGGGAAGGTTCTCATCAAGCAAATTCCGAAATAAGGTGATTTTCTCGAATTTTTTTTCTTCGCCCTTAACGGCCACACGGGGTGATTAGTTATCCCAGGCTTGAAAAAAATGGAATTACAGGTCTCAAACCTTTAAAATAAATACAACAAACAGCATCCGCCGGTGACAGACATGTGTAAGTTGTGACTTCACTACATAGTAAGCCTACATAGTATTTTCACGTCCCTAATCATGAATATGTATTTAAAATCTAATAAAACGCAGAAAAGCCAATTTCGGGATTTGTAATTTTTTTCATTTTTCTTTCCAGTAATTTTGTAAAATAAATATACTTTTTGAATAATTGGTGAATACTGTGATTTTTTTGTCGTAGTGGTATATATTTTGCGGACTACCTTGGAGTTTTAGTCGTTAATATTGTAAAATGGTGGAGTAGTGAATTTTTTGCAATTTTCCCTGAATTTTGACTTTGACCAGTTTCTAGAACGTCATTTCTAAATCAACCAACCAATATTGAAGAACTTGTCAACGAACATGACACAATTAGTTCAAAGTCTCAAAATATCTACACATCTTGTCCAACCGGATTTTTCAGCGTGGGGTGATGAGTTACCCCACGTGGCCGTTATGTGGCCTGGGTAAAGTGTAGCCGTTAAGGGTTAAGAAGGAAGTAAATTGAGAACTCGGGTTATCTGAAATTCATTAAATGGGTCTTAAAGTACATGAAACAAATATTCTCAAGTTGAAGGAATCGTATCACGAAACTTTGAAGGCGTTTTCCTCGAAACCATGTGTTTCAAGTTTGGCTCCACGATATCTCAAAAACTACTGGATGGATCGCTCTTTTCTTTTTATTTTGAAGCTGATCGAATTTATTGGAGGATGAATCTAAATGGAGATGACATTTGCCTTTTTTTTCATTTCATAGCACTTTAAAGAGCGAAAAAAAGGTGAGAAAACGCTACCAAAAGTTTGCATGTCTGTCATTTTTTTAATTTTGGACTTCTCATTGGTTTCATTGGTACAACCTCCAACAAATATAATATATCTCATAAAAATTTTTGGATATTTGATTTCTGATAATTTTTGTAAATGCTATAGTGGCGCCCGATTGATCACTGTTTGTGTCTCAGGTGCTTATGTTTCAACACGGATCAACAATTTCCATGAAATTATTTTTTACTAAAAGAAATAATTCGAGAAAATCACCATAGTTTTGGGGTCATTAGATGAGAACTTCCCCTTAATCCATGAATGGGCACGCATATAAAGACGGAATTCATTCATTGAAATAGTAATTAAAACGTGTGAAGGAGAATAATTGTTTTTTTTTTTCTGGAGAAGCTCGATATCATTGTAGGTCGAGCACTGATTTTTATCCTAACTGAATAGACTAATTTTTCATCAAAATGAGAAACTCCTAGTGAACTAACATTACCGCATCTAATTACCAAATCACAAAATCATCAGCTTTGAAGAAATTCACTGATAAAAATTCTGAAAATTTATTTAAGGAGATTGCTCGATATTCGCGATATTGGATTCTGAATACAAACATCACCTTAGGTAATGGTGAGTGTTATTCTCTCCCTTGCATGTAATGTGAATACGGAACGTTCTGTAGCTTTGAAGTGAAAAATGTATCGCTGGACTGCAGAACTTGCACGAAATCTCATTACTGAGCTCCTGATTGAAAATTCCATGTTTAATTGGAAAAGGTAAACTTTGGAAACAAACACATCCCATTTTCCAGATTCGAAACAGTTTGAAAATTCACCATTGCAGTTTTTAGAATTTTTGGAAAATTCTCTGAGTTCATTGAATTTTCATCAGTTTTCGTAATGACGTAACCAAAGTTTTCGTACCTCATGTGTATATGTAATCGGATTTTCATTCCATTAAGCTCGACCAGAAGTTCCCAAAATAATCAATTCTAATCAGGCTGATGGTAAAAAGGATTCAATCTTGTTTTTATTGAAACGGAGTTTTTTGAAAATTTCCACAAAATTTTGAAGGGTTTCCATAAAATTCATGGAATTTCGTAAAAAATGTGTCGAAATTAAAACAGAAGAAAGTCAAATCTTCCATCCTCGTCGTGGAAATCACTGAGGGAATGGTAAATAGGGATTCAGGGTGTTCTGAATAGAGCTCCAAGGTAGATGAAATGATAATAAACTTCATGCATATGTTTGTAATCCCGCTCCTCTGCAATTTTGTTCTAGTTCAGGGACATGACATTTACTCAATTTGAAGTGCAAGCATCGTCTAATATGCATTGGATTGACGTTCAGAGGCAAATGATATTCGATTTCTATGTATGCGAAGTAATTGAGCATAAATTACTATACCGTGTAACATTATTTAGTGGTCGGTGAGTGCGTATTGAGATCGTAACATAATTTCAAAAATAATCATTATTTCACTTTCAAGTGAAAACGTAAGCAGTTATACAATTACAAATGAGATTCATTCCGTTTTCAATCCAAAGGAAAACATAAGTGAAATGAAGGTCATAACTTCTGTCAAAATGGTATGCGTGATGTTCAGAAATTCTTGGAAAGGAATCTAAAGTCAGCAAGATACTCTTGCAAAACAGGCAATTTCCTGATGGGTTTGTCGGACAAATTCTGGAGATGAAAGAATGTGTTCAGATAAACTTGGTTTAGAGAAAATTGGAACCAGTTAAATTAATCCGTGGTTTCAAATTTTGGACCGCTCTCGAAAAGTAATATCTATTATTTTTCCTGATGAATTTTATAGAGTTCATAAGATCACGTCTATCTGTGTCCACTATTATTCAATCATGGAGAATTCCTTCTTGAAAATGTTCCAAGTTCATCATTCGCTCATAATTCTCGATCCGATTCATGTTACATCCACAAAAGTCCTTTGTCTCACGAGTTCAAGAATGTTCAGAATATTCTCATTGTATTCGAAACTGGTTCAGTGGTGTCCAGATTGATTTTTGGCATGTCCATACTAGTACTGGTCCCGTTGTATCTTGAAAGGTATTTGCCATTTCAGGAACCTGTCCATTATGTCTTCACCAGGTGTAGAAGTATGAAACCGAAATGTTTTTGTAAAAATCACTTTTGTTATTTGAGAATGATGGAAAATATTTTATTTGAAATGATCCGCATTGCTGTTCATACATTTTTCTCACCTTTCCAGCAGTTTATGAATGCCACGCCAAAAAGTTTCTACTTTGAAGCAAACCAGTTATCGAGCCATTCTCCTACATTTTCATACGAATTGAAGCGTTGTTCAGCGAGAGCGTGTCCCATTGACGCGAATAGATGATAATCGGATGGAGCCAAGTCTAGAGAACAAGCCGCATCTAGTAGCATCTCCCAACTGATCGCCTCGATCGTTTTCCTGACCCGTTTTGCTGTGTGTGATGGGGCATTATCGTGGAACAAGATGACTTTGTGTTGGCTTTTTCCATATTCCCGTCGTTTTTCACGCAATGCGCGATTTAAGTCAATCATTTGCTGTTAGTAGTGATCAGTGTTGACGGTTTGCCCAGGTTTCAGCAACTCGTAGTAGATTACACCCTTCTGATTCCTCCAAACACAGAACATTGTCTTCTTTCCAAAACGATTCGGTCTTGCAATGGATGTCGATGATTCACCTGGATTCACCCATGATTTCCGACGCTCAGGATTTTCAAAATATATCCATTTTTCATCACCTGTCACAGTTCGATGTAGGAATGACTCCCTTTTGTATCTGTCTTCCATTCAGTTCATGCGGAACCCATTTTCCCATTTCCCGAATCTTTCCCATGGCTTTCAAACGAGTGGAGATGACTTCCTGCGTCACATTCAGTTGATCCGCGAGTTCTTCTTGAGTTTGAGAATCTTCATCCAATAAGGCTTGTAGTTCGTTGTCTGCGAACTTTTTCGGTGGTTTCCCACGCTCTTCGTTTCTCACGTCAAAACCACCACTTTAAAATTTTTTGAACCACTCGAAACACTGTGTTTTACCAAGGGCATGTTCGCCGTACCGATCTTCGACAAGCATTCGATGTGATTCTGCAGCAGTTTTCTTCAAATGATAACGAAAAACCAGTGCTGTCCGCAGATCGTAGCAGGCACAAAATTCGACATGTTTGAGGTTATAAACCAATTACGGGTGTACAGAACTTCTATTGTTTTGTGTTGAAAATCTCCATCAGCTGTTAGGGGGAGATGATGGTGCTGAAGAAGTGGTCTTGGAGTCCCTAAACTGATCGCTAGTACCATTTATAGGGAAGTTCCGGTTTCATACTTCCACACCTGGTAGATGTCCAAGAGTAATGTTGACAAGAAATTTATAGAACATCTATAGATGTCCACAATGTTCCTCTCTGTGTCCTCATCATGTCCATTCGAGTCCCAGTTCGTTCTTCTGAATTTTCAATACGGATAATTTTGCATCCACATTTATTTAAGAATGTCTGAAACTTTACACCATGGGTGTGTTGTGAACACATTTTGACAATTCCACATGCTGACTATCAACAACTTTGAACAACTTCAAACCAGCTTTGGATAGAAGCAGATTATCCCTACTGTAGATAAACATACAAAATTCCAGAACAGAGTTGAAATTGCTGCCTCGTGATTATGGACAGCTTCGGACAACTAAGCAAGGGAAATGATTACCTCTGTTATGCTTAAATTTGGACAACTTTGAAACACCAAATCAAACTCCAATATTTGGACTAAGGGAATTTATGGACAAATTAGGGACAAATGGGAATCGTTTATATTTTGGAAAATCTTTTATCTATTGAACAGGTATTGAATAGATTTATCTACGAACATTTTTGACCAATTCTTAACCAAGTTTGGGCACATTTTCAAAATTCTGGGAGAATTCAGGTGTTGACAATTTTTCCGATGACCCAACAAGGCATTTCTTAAGAGACATTCATGTATTGAGAAAACTTTCATCGCAAAAAATTAATAATTTTTCCCACGAATAAAATGAAATGGAAAGAACGAAATGGAATGAATGGATCAATCAATGGATGAAATGAAAATGGAATGAAAATGAAATGATAATGAAATAAAAATGAAATGAAAATGAAATGATAATGGAATGAAAATGAAGATGAGAATGAATCCACATTGCTTTGTTATCTCTTTATCTTGTTATCCATTACAATTAGAAATTGGTTTCCCATAAAATGTAAAGGAATATACACATTTCACAACAAATTCCCATATTTGTATTACAAGAAGAGCTTCTTAATGTTTCTTTATCGTTTCCAAATTGTGAAAGTATCGAACCGATTACAAGGATATCTATCCATCCTCGTCCTGGCCAACAGAAACGAGATACAGGAAGAGATCCGATTACTCTATATTTCTCTGCAACGTCTTCATTGGACAAGAGATCAAAGACATTGTATATATTTCGTTTAAGACGATGCGTTGAAGACGACAATGATATATCACGATGATATCGGCACCTCGTATCGGTTTGTTTCACCAAGTCTTGTAATTATGCGCTCCTAGACGTTATCTCGAGACAAAGGTTCGATATTCCTGATATCGATATACTCAAAGCACAAGGAAGAAAAACAATACTTCCACTCACTCCAGTATAATATCCCATCTTGAAACAATATTCCCTAATAATCCATCAATGTTTTCAAAACTTCAAATCTGTGAATAGAATATGCAGCTCCATGATCATTAGCGAAAAAATTCTTAGTCGATCATGAATCCTCCAAGGAAGATAATATGATTCCCTAATAACGAATCTTATGTTCTTCGCTCTACAAATCAATAAATGTTTTTCCCATCCACTCGTCAGCGTGGACTTCATAAGATCAATTCTATCGTATAATATGGTTAAAGTATCGTGATTTATCTTTTGTAAGTAAGGTTTTTGGTTCAATTATTCGCTCTCTGCAACAGGCGTGTTTAATGAAGGGAGAATGTCGATAATTAATCGTCCATTAGTGAGCAACCAACCACTTCAAAAAAACAAAGAGTGTTCAATTATGAAATTGCTGTTCTTAATCTGAGAACGTGTTGATGAATTTATGATGTGATTAATTTGGCACTGCATGCAGAAGATTATATGAACAATGATTTTAGAAAAACAGCATATACGATGATGAAATGAGTTCCTGATAGAGACGAACTGGATTTTACTCTCAAAACAACGTGACAAATTTATTGAATTCTTTTACATCATGATCGAATAAAATGCATGGAGAAAAATTCTCCAATGATCGATGAAAAAAACCAAAAATTGGTACAATGAAATATAATCGTTATCATTGATATAGTTGAAATTTGAATCGCTTATAGAAACAAAACCAAAAAACTCAAACTCACAGAGTCTGATGATTCATCGTTATTTATCTTCTTGAATTGACTTCTTGGGACTGCAAACATCATTCGCAGAATGTATTGCAAGATTTTGGGTCTTCAGCAGCCGAGTATTTTGTTATCCGATTACTGATTCGTTTCAATAAACGATTTCAACTTCAAGAACATTTAACATTGTCTGAGTGGACTAGGATTTCAGATGGAATCAATTTCGTATTCATCGAATATTTTACTGAATTTTCAAATGCGATGGTGGAAGATAAATATGCAAAATCCATTATTCTTCGAGTTTTTTCTAAGATTGAAAATCATCATACGACGATAAATAAATTTCTGTACAACGTTCAGTTTATTTCATGATTGTAGTCGTAAAAGTTAGTGCCCTGCGAGAAGAATATCATTTCTGTTAGTGCCCTGTGTTATAAGAACCGACAACGAAGACTGATACGCCCATCGCGCGTCATATCATTTCAAACTGGATCAAAATCGTAGCCTATTTTATATAAAGCACGTCATACAAAATTCATATATGAAAATTACTGTATACGGATACTATACTCCGGAAACATTTTTCTTCTCTTTTATCACATAGGAAATGAGATAATAAAATGATGAGAAAATATAAACTTGAAAAGTTTCTAGAAGTGTAATAACCTCACCCTTACGTCTCGAGCTTGAGTAGAACTTCAACGTACATACATACATACATTGAAATGAACATCTTGCTAGTTGAGGGAAGCAAACTTCTTGGACTCGTTGTATTACATTTACTTTTCCCATCTGTTCGAGAAACGTATCTAATTCAACTATATAAGCGAAGATACGGATCTCCAAAATTTGAATGATTGGAAATCGCCTGCGAGACAATTCTCCGATACTCATTCCAACTTCAGATTCCATTTCACGGAAGTTCCGAAGAAAGTTTGGCAAGTTAAATTAAAACTTGCATTATTAAACATTTTTCTTAATATTCTGTCGCATTCAAGGTTGATTAAAAAATCTTAAAAGGTCTACTCTGTCATATTAATGATATTTTACATACAACGACATGTTCAATTCTCAGACAAAATTCAATCCACCGAGCTGTTTCGTGACAGTCAAGCAGTTTTTGCAGCATTTTAATCCGACGTGAATTCACTGATGATTAGAGTTGGATGACGCATATTAGGCGTACTGGGAATACAAGCGGGCCAGTAATAGGTTATAGATTAATCAGAGTAATACCACTGGTCAGATCAATACACGTGAATTCTGGTAATGAGACATTCATACGATTGGGATCATGGATTTTGTTCAATTATGGAGAGCAGTATTGGAACAGTGATGAAACTCAACTATTTTTTTCTTCAGAAAAAATTGATTCCATTCACAGCATACTATCGTATCCCTACATGAAATAAAGAATTTGAAGATTTTTATTGCGATACTAATGGTAGAATGATAACATTCGATAGAATACCATTCGGGAAAAATGCACAATATTGCACGACGAAGAGAACGCACGTGTGTGAATTTGGACTGGTATTAAGGTCGTAAAGGATCAAACCATTTCCAACATGTACCGATGAATATTTACTTCTTCAAGTGCCTGGACAGTTTAAACTGAACGTGCCCCGGCAATGAATATTGAGTTTAAAGTTTTCGACGAGTTACCTCCCTGGTAAGTTGAATTCACCTAACCTGTCGCTCTAGCTCTCTGATGACTACGATAAATCGACGATACGACGCTCTCTCCTCGTCCCAATGCGCATTAACCACGTTATGAAATACTCAAGTAACTTTTTACAGCTGAAAGTCGTAGCTACTTTTCGCCTCTCAATGTATGAGGAGTGAATACTTCAATTCAATGGCTCTAATAATTTACCTCTAAAATATGTTTTATACAAGAAACACCGTCATATCGAGCGATATCATCCTAATAATCAATCGATTCTATGCCTGCAAGTATGGTGAAAACTTAGGATCATCAACAAGTTTTTGATTAATTATATGATTTCGTTGGAAGTGCGCAAATTTTAAGTGATTTCACAATTCAATGAAGTTCCAAGGGATATTCAACAATATATTCGATGCATTTCTGCTTCTTCAACTCTGAACCTTAGAACACAATACTGGGGTATTTTTGTACCCCAAGGCCTCTTCAAAGTTGTAGACAAGTATGTATTGCCAAATATCGATCCAGGATCCTGACCACAATTCAGTTCAGAGTCCTAACAGAGGGCAGAGTTCACTAGAAGTGTCAATTTGCCTTTTGATTGCGACGAAAATACCCCAGTGTTGTGGTAACGTCGGTGCTTTGTGCGGTTGTGTGGAAGTCCATATTCCACAATTCAGAGGAAAATCTTGGGTTTTACAGCAGTTTTTGCAGAATATGTGAGTTCACTTGCATTATTGACAGCGTTTTTATGTAAGAAACGAAGGTGAATTAATTTTTCACCAATGTAACTGAATTTTCTGAACTGAACTGAATTGACAAATTTTTTCTCCACAATGACAATTGTGGAAAATTATATTTCAACATTATTGAATTCTTTCATAACATTTACATTGACTTTCATTTTTTTGTAGGATCATCAAATTCTCAACTTTAACCTTCTAGAATAAATGTACTTTTCAAAGAAAATAAAAATTCTGTTTTATCCGTGGTCAAGATCATTGTTTCAAGTTTCAAAATGTTTTAGTATATTTGAAATCAGTTGAAAATTCGGAAAGTTACGGTCATTTTTCTCCAAAAGAGTCAGATTGCCATTTTCGCGATTCATTTTTGCTTTAAAATAATATTTTGCAATTTCCCCATAAAATTCCTGCATTGAAATTCATACTATTGTCTTCGTCTTGGAAAAACAAAGAAAATAATGTGTTGCAGAATTCACTTTCCATAATAAATATTTACGTCACTCGCGTTTAAAAGACGTGGAGTGCAAAGATTCCCCAGTGTTGTGTTTAATAGCAAAGAAATGTAAGTGTTGTGATCTAGGGTTAAGTATCCTATTGTCATTCTATGGTAGCCCGGAAAGATGAAAGACAGAATGGAAGAAGAATTCATTATGTAGTAATTTATAATCCAGCAGGTGAATGATATCACTATCAAAAAATAATAAGTAAATTCACCGAGAAATTCTTCGGTAATTTAGACAGAAAATGACTCGAAGAAAAACTCAAGAAAATTACCGAGACTTTGGTAATTATGCCCTGTGAAACATTATTCATCCAAGGGAATTGGGAATTTTGATGAGAACAAATACGATTTCTGAATACTTATGGAGAAATATAAATACAAATTGATTTTTGAAGTTGGCTGTTTCAACTGAAAGTATAATTTGAAAGCTCTTTGCATTCAGGTGAAGCAAGAGATTTAGTAATTCACATTCCAAATAATGAAACTATTTCGATGAATCGCACAGAAATTGTGTGATACGGAATCAAATTCCAATTGAATTGTAAAATAGGTTTGGAGTTGACAAGAATTGAAATTCACAAATTTTAGTGGTTCAGAAGAATTCCGGAGGAATTTATTATCGAAAACAATGCACAAACGGAAATTTTAACCTTCGAGAAGGAATTGGGAAACTTGAAACTAGAATTGAAAGGTATGACCATTTCATGTAGGATAAGAAATACATAGAGAGAGAGAAGAGAAGTAATAAATAAAAGCAGAAAAGAGAAAAGGGTCGAGAGGGGATGAGAAAGGCGAGGAAAGAGAGTACAATGGTGAACACTCTCATTTGGCTGTCGACTCTCAAACAATCTATAAGTATGTCAAGAATTGTCACTTTCAAATCAGACACGTGTTTATATATAGAAAAGGGCTATAAAATATTGAGGGAATCTGCCATTATCATCCGTTTGCTCTTTGGAAGATAGAAACCAAGGATTAACAAATATCCAAATAACAAGTCTCTAAAGGATGGACAATTATTGAAGATTGGAGCATTGACTTTGGACGCATTATTTATCCGCCAAAGGACCGGTGATATGCCACCATTCATCCCATCCAAAAAGTGAAGATAAGTAATCTTCTGGAATTCTCATAAAATTGATGAGATTTTTCTCTCTCTCTCTCTCTTTTATTGTCTCAATTTCGACTCGTCGTAATGGAATGACGATTTCTGTATGGATATTTGAATTTAAGTAATCGTTCACGAGAGTAGATGATATTTTATATATAAAATTATTGCTCGTCTCCTGTTCTATCATCCAAGCGTGTCTTCATGAATGTATAATAATTTTATGACGATTCTTTGATCCAATGATCAATCAATTTTGTTATTATATCTTGAATTATTAAATAAAATTGGAATATAAATTTGATTCATGAAAGATCCTGTAATTATTTCAATGATTCCTTATGACTGATTCAGAACAAACAGACATGAAATTCTCATCTTTCGAACGGTCAAAGCAGTATAATCTGTTTGCAAATGCTCCTCAAGTATTAAAGAAAAGGAAAGGTTACATGTTTTCAATCGTGACATATACAATAATCGTATTCATACCTGTCATTCTCAACTCCTTTCAACGGAATATATTCACAAGGTACCAACAAATTTGGTGCATATACCAATTTTCTGGCAATTTTACCGGAAAATTCGAATAATTTTGCCAAAAATTCTGAAATCTTCATCTATTGCAATCGGGTGTCTGCTTCTCGACAAATTTCGGTAAATTTACCGAATTTTTTTTTTCACAGTATAGGTTACAAAGGGCGCTGATGCTTCATCGTTTTTTCCATTGGATATAACATTGCATACCAACTCGGTACAGCTTCGTATTTTTTATCTTCTTCGTAGATATAAGAGTAGATAGAATTTAATTTGGTGCTATGAGTATTTGGAATAATTAAAACGAATGGAGAGGTAAATTGAACTGGTCGTGTATACAATACACATAATTGTAATTGAATTAAGAGGGAGAGAAGCTGTTGTTTATTTAATTTTCGAAACATGCGTTAGATTGATTGAAAAATGAAACGAATATAATACAAAGTATAATCTGAACAAATGATGTGAATGATTCAAATCATTCATTTCACCTCAATATCTTCAACACTCTGTCCCAGGTGATTCAGACTCACTCAGGGGAGAGTGGGGACACTTGCAACACTTTTTTTTTACATTGTCATAACTCTCATGGTTGTGTTCATTCGATAAATTATTTTTATAGTTTTTTCAGAGCAGACATTCCTCTTCAAGTTGCGAATGATTGCAAGGTCAAATCCAACGTTTTATCAATGATACGAGTGTTCTTCAGAAATATTGCGATTGGTGCAATTCTCCCCACATCACGGAAGACTTGCATCACCCTGTTGGCATTTTTGCAACACTCTGCGAATTAGCTCTTTATCTCTCTTTGTGAATAACTGATACCTTAATTTGAATAATAACCACTATTTTTGAATCAATGAATATTCCTTCGAAATTATTAATTAAATACAAATGATACAAAAATGGAGCAATTGTGAGAGTACCACAGTTTTTGCTATAAATAAAAAAAAAATAGAATTATTGTACATTCCTGTGGACTCGTGTGGAGTTAAGGCATCTATACAGCTAGCGATACGTACAAGAACGACTTGGAAATCTGTGTAAGATCAAGAGATATCTGCTGTGGGGCATGTCACCCCGTGGTGCAAGTGTCCCCACTCTCCCTTATTCTATCATCCCGACGGAAATTCAGTCACATTTGATCCGGTTAATCTGGCGTTTGATTAAGATCCGACCAGGCCCTGAATTTCTAGTCGGGATATCATGGAATATTATATTTCTTTCATATCATGCATGACATGTCTACTCATTTGGATTACTCTTCCTCTCGGATTTACGAGGAGCAAAACGGATAATATGTAGTTGTACAACTTTGACAAAAATGTCACTTTCACGCAAATTTTGACAGATTCACTATGCGTTAAGCCACTAATTCAAAAATACGAAAACCTTCCCAGTTGCCGGACAAAACCTCCTAATGATTGCTCTATATAATACATATTCATTTCAAACAGACAATTTTTGATTCAATTTCAATGAAAGTGCATTACGAATTCGATTACCATGGGAAATTCTTGATACGTTTCCGATTCTCTGATTCAATTATATTATTTATTCAACCGAAATACATTGCTGTTGGACGGCCGGTCAAATAACGAGAATGGGAGGCATCCAATAAAGAGCATCATTCGGAAGTAATGAGAGTTATCGATTTTAAATAAAATTCATTTGATTCGAATAATTCAAATGTGAATAAATTGAAACATCAGGATCAAAGGAGTCAAATGCAAATGTTGTTGTTTGAATATACATACTTCTCAAATCGGATGTGGGAATACTTTGGAATCATATGCAATAGAACATCAGGTAACCACAGAACGGAGAGTTTATCAAATCCAATCAATATCTCTGCTTATATCCAATTCACTAGAACATAGCATGGGAATTCATTTGAATTTGGTTGATACTTTGGAAGAAACAGCTCCCTAATTCAAAAATCTCATTCATTTTGATCAAACATGCAGAATTTCAATCCAAACCAATGCTGAGAGAAGAAAAGCGTAAAAATTACAATCTTCATTAACAAATCAAAGACTTGCTATGTAAATAATAATTTATTGAACCGATGACCGCGGATGTCTTCGATTTTTCAATAAAAGTTTTTGTTCTTGCGCTTTTTTCTTCTCGGCGAATCAATTCTGATTAAATTTGGATCAAAATTCTGCACGTTTAGTAAAAATCAATGGGATTCAATGGCATGTTCTTAACCAAGGCTGTCCGTATCATTGTGTAGAGGATTCTATTGGGAAAAGTGAGAAGAACAGTTATACTTCAGGGAACAGATCATGTGTAACTGTTATATAAGAGATCTGCTTCAAGTGATATACACGGAAAAAAAAGATTTCGTTATTTTAACGAATCCGTCTTCGCTGAACGGATTGAATAACCTAACGATGACATTTTACTGTGTTAATGAGCTAATTCGCTGTATTTACTAACTAATTCGTTATAATTATCAGTCCCTCCCTAATTTTACGAAGCTTGAAACAACGAATCGCCGTTCACTTCAGCGGACTTGCTTGCTGTCCATACCCAAGTAGAAATACTCTAGTTATTGACGAGTTTTGTAACGCTCAACTAGCCAAATACTAGACACTCGCAAGTCCCTCACCAGAACCCTACGAGACACTTGCAAGTGTCTAGTTTCTGGCTAGTTAAGCGTTACAAAACTCGTCAATTACTAGAGCATTTCAACTAGGGTATAATAACAAGCGAGTTTCGTTAAGACAGCGAAATTCTTGCTATTCCAACGAATTTTTTTTCTCCGTGTAAGATAACAAGACAAGTACTCCCATCAATCCCAATGTTGAGTTACTATAAACGATAAGAACATTTAGATAATCTTGGGACTTCCTGGTGAATGTTCAATGTTCAGTTTTTCAGAGCAATGCTTCATTGAAGTCAGTTACTATTTATACCAGGGTGTATGATTTGAATATCGATTCGGTGCAATTGATCATTCAAGGGATGGCCTCGTTCCATTGAATTTGATCCGACTCGTTCTATGAATAGGGGAAGAAACATCAATGTCAAGAAAGAAGAACACTGAAACGCGTAGTCCAATTAATTGCAGTGAAGTGAATTCATGGAAGTGAATTATATGAGGCATCAAATCAAAGGTAGATGTTACGTATGTGACAAGCATGGAGGAAACATCTGTTCGTTACAGAGGAAGAAGAGAGACATCATTGTTCACGGTACGCAATATTCCACCGTGAACGTGTCGCATATCTGTTCATGTTATCTATGACTATTGATCATCGTGATTTTTGATATCAGAGTATGATTGTGGGGAATTGAATTGAGTTCTCTCTGGGATATGTGGTTTACCATTCGCAAAAAAACCCTGCTATTGCTATTACCGCGTGGAGAACAGGGAGAAATAACTTCAATATTTCCAATCAGATATCCTGTGGACTGCTGTTAAAACTATACAACAACCATGGGGAGAATAAATGGATATCACAAACACACCCGATGCTGTATAATATTTCATTAGGAATCTTGATGCGTGTGCGTGGTATTTACACGAAAATACGTTTTTATATCAAATCCTGTCTCCCATTGATCATAGCAGATCTGTTTCCTCACGTACTTATCGTATGTATCAAAATTCCTAATTAACATTTTTTCCTGTGATAAATAACTTGTATCGATAAGAAACAAACTTTGCTTGATCTGGATAAGTTATTATCTTCCATTTTGAATGGGAGTGCAATAAGAAAATGAGCTGCAATCTAAACCTGTCGCTTTCCATCGTTATATCTATCCGTTATCGTACCACATGGGGGGTACGAACAGACATATAACGTGATCGACTACTGGTTGTGAAAGACACGTTGAATCGGGAAGAATTTGTACCTCAAGGCATATAAGCTCCGCACTAGATTGTCGTATTTGTCTTTATGGATAACTCCATGGATCGTCGCGTCGGTCAAATGTACCCGAGGCGTTGGCTACTGGCCAAACTGCGCTGATGAGCTGTCATGTTGACGTACATACATGTACACGTACGCTCATGCATTCGTATGAACTGCATGCATTGATGAGTGTGGGTATAATCGTTATGACTGGAGTTGGAGTTGGGAAAGAAATGATGATTTGTGTTCTTGTGTGGTGAATTCTCGATTCCTCTTAAAAACTATCAACATAATTCCAGATACAACTTTTAGCTTAAATCTGCCAATTAAAATCTAATTCCAATCTATTTCAATCGATTCAGCCCTCGAAAAGGCTATAAACTGAAATTTAGATTGATTCTCATCTCAAATTTGGAACATTTATTTCATCGTCTCTTCATGACGGAAAAAATTAATCTCAAAATCAGAGTACCCCTCTCATTTTGATGAAACTTCTTATCTACACGGAGAAAAAAATCTGGGAACTAGCGCATGAGCACCGATCACATATCAATCGCGAGAATACTTTCTTGAAATAAAAGCATGAGCCTATCCGCTCATCCCATGCGGCAATGCGATAAGTGCATAGGTTCATATTCTTATTCCAAGGAGGTCCACGGAATAAACTGGTGAAACTTCTTGTGATTGATACGTCATCGGTGCTCATGTGCTAGTTCCTAGATTTTCTTCTCCGTGTACGTATCAAAAGTATTCATCTCAATTTGGGAGGAATAATCTTGGTAGTGGAAGAATTTCCATTTGTTCGATTTTCATTCATTCAATATACTCTCAATCGTAGAGACATATTCTCAATTAAAAAAGCAAGCAAAAGTGATAAATTTTTTCTGATTTTTCCTCTCATTTCCAGATGACGTTTTTTTTGGGTGTTCGGTTCAAATAGAGTGCTTGCCACCATTAGGTTGTTTGATCAATCATTTTGAGTGATTGTTTATTATTCAATGAGTTCATTTTAACTCCTGATTCCTAGAACTTTCAGGAATCTTGATTTTAGACTGGTACCAGAAAATTACTACATTGATGTTTTCTAAACGTTTAGGATGCCAAATGACT
Source organism: Gonatopus flavifemur (assembly GCA_018340375.1). NCBI lineage: Eukaryota > Metazoa > Arthropoda > Insecta > Hymenoptera > Dryinidae > Gonatopus > Gonatopus flavifemur. The sequence continues at coordinate 40,227,759 of JAFFJZ010000003.1, read as the reverse complement.
TTACGCTGAAGTTAGTTCAGCTTTATATAAGTCATATTTTGTCCAATATAACAGAAACGATGTTTGTAATATTCGTTATTGAATTCTCATTCATCATAATTCGTGTAATTATAGTACATAGACCATAATCCTACGCATTGCAACGAATGCTTAATCAACGGTATGTATGAAGTTTGTAATGAAATGCATGAACTTTACCATAACTGTGATCATGGTCATTTTATATTCAACCACAGTTCAGGTAATTATATACTTCTATTTAATTCATAAGTATTTCAATCAACTGCGTGAATACTTATACAATTTTCATTCAGTGATTTCAGAGCAGCCCAGGAAATGATTGATTGCAGCTTGGAAGTAATATTTCATAATTTAAATAAATATTGAATTCCTTTGAAGATCTATTTTATTATATTTTCTTCATCGCATCATCGGACTATCAAAATCCAAAAAGCGAGACCAATCGTTGACTGATATCACTATGTCATTCACTCACATGTGGTGATAATGGACTTGTGGAACATTATCAGGTAGCTTCGGAGAGAGAGGAAAATCCCTTATTTCAGAAGAATTATCCATCCATTCGTACACTTTTATCGCCAGATTGAACTCTCTTTGATCTTTCATACTATTGGAAAACCGACATGTCATTTACTATCTTTCATATCTCTTTTTTTATACACTCTCCATTTGCTTTGAAATTCCCAGAGATAGTACAGTAAATCATATGAAATAATTCTCTCTTTTAAATCTCTTTTGAATCATATTTTCCAACTTTTTCTCTTCAGCTGATAAAATTTCCTTTCAACTAATTTTTCTTGATTTCTACTCTATTCAAATTATATTCCCTATGAGGTTGAAATTCTGCCTTTTTTTTGGTACTTCAGAATTGTCTTCCGGATGGAAATAATGAAAAAGTAGAGCAGAGAAATCTCGGAGAATTCAATCAGAAAGCATGACCTCTGTGATTTTATTTCATTGATTTGAATGAGCAATTCGTAACCGTTTGACCATATTTATTTCCGATTACATGATAATTCTATTCGTGTTACATAAACATCAGCTCCGAAGTACAGAATTTCACTGATCCATTTCTCATGAATTATATAGTTGGTAAAGATTATTATTTATTGGATTAAATGACACATTCAATATTCTTGATGAGTTCTTGGTTTATGACTCCTTTGGATTATTAATTCTGATTTTCAATTGATTCGTCCACATTGCTTACTTCACTCCGTGACCTTTTTTTATCACTTTGACGAATCCAGACATGAATACAAATTATAAGAATCAATTCGAGAGTTATTCTACCTCTCTTCTCAGTCCCTTCATTCGAAGGAGTTTCAAGTATGTTCTTTAATAATTCATTCGGATGTATTTGATGTCAATTGGAATCTTCGTTTCCTTGAGTCTCCTGATCTCTGAATTTATACATTACATACGACTCGTGAAGTATGAAAAAACTCGGTGAATGGATTTTTTTTCCTACTATGATGAAATTTTGGAAATTCAATACAAATTCAGCATGAATTCATAGGTATCAATCGATTCCGATGAAATCACAACCCCTGGTTATGGAAAGGATGAACTGAGTACACGGAGAAAAATTTATAGCCGAGATCCCCATAATAATAGCAGTCTTGGGACACATGAGCGTTTATGAACATTTCTCCTTCGATTTGTGGTAATTTTTTCAAAACTTATAGCACTATGTGTCAGATGCAAGGTTATCTTCACCAAAATAAGGTATAGACCGCCATGATTAAAGGAGAAGGGCTCACCTATCGCAAAACTGCCATTATTATGGGAAACCGTGCTACACATTTCCCATACGTTTTTCTCAGTGCTCATAGTTCACTAGCGGGAATTTCTACCAGGGTTTATACCGGAGTATACCAAAGTTCCTGTGAAGTTACAGTGATCTAGAAAACATCATAATATTATTTCTTTTGGTCACATATTAGCTTGGCCCTGATCAAATAGAACACTTTGTTGGAGTGTTTGGTCTTGGGAAAGCAGTCTAGATAGCGAACCTATTCGTTAACAATGGTTCGAAGCTGAATTCCAGATCCACTTGAGAATACTAAAGTTCTCCTTTCTTGCCAAGTTGGTACCAAGTACTCACATACCTCGTTAAAAGCTAGGGAATGACGAGAGAGGATCTAGTCTGTACAACAGTATTCACTCCCTGCGGAGAAGTCACAGTACGTTAAGTCTCCATAATTTATACGGAAAATACTGATTGTTGATTTGAATGAGAAAACATCGTTTATTTTTGAAAACTTATTGTACAAATCCGTTATTCCTTTCTATGAACAGATTCGAGGGGGAGTGAATGGATAGGAATACGGTGAACATAAATTCAAATATATTTGTTGAATTTAACCAAATATTTGCATTCCACTACTTGTATTTTACTCACTAATAGCTTGGTTGTGTACGAACAGGATAACATATTCCACCTGGAAGGTGAATGTGCTGCATTATTTGCACAGGAATGGATCTCTCTGTTTCTGAGGTGAAAACCAAGTTCTACCAACCAAGAATGTGAGTTCTTTCATATTAGTAATTATTCGTACTAAACTCAGAATACGGTGTGAGTGTCCCACATACCGATCCCTCTTATTTGATTCATTCTCCAATCTCATCTTCTTCTCCACGCTGTACATAATCGCATATACCCTACGAATTGATCACTCATCCATAATTCTAACATATTTCCCTCCAGTCATTTTACATTCAAAGACAAGGGAATGAATTGGATAAAACAAGAGAGTTAACTCTGGTCATAACAAAGTGAACTCGTTAAGGATAAATATTCAATCACGCCATGAGAGAACCCGCTAGAATAGTATTATGTATCTTGAATACTTTTTTGATAAAAATTTGGCAAATCGGTAAAACTCGTTCAGCCTACTTGAAGTTAGGTACAACACACATTCTGGGTTCTCGTACGCTCACGCTACACACATACACACGTACGTGCCTTAATTGGAATTTAAGGCAAACTTCAAGCTCACTCGAGACTATAAAACTTTTCTACTCACCAATAGCAGAACTACTCGTCCGACGGTCTCATTACGGCCGTCAGACGATATTTGGCTATCGTTCTTTGTCAGAAAAAATGAGATACGTATTATACAAGGTATCCATCTAAACAGTACCAAAAACTAATTTGAAAATAATCTTCGCGTTGAGAATCTTTTGAAAGATACAACATCATTTGCTTCAAATGAAAAACTGACGGACAAATATTTTTCCTTTAGTGCATAAAAATATAAATTACAAAACTTTAATGGAACTAATTTGCTTCTTCTTCTTTTTCTTCTTCGGGATAAAGGTCGCCTTGTTTCATCACGTCCCATGTTGGAATTCATGTATTTAGTTTTTAAAAGAGGCAGTTTTTAATTACTTAGTCTGATGAGAAGGATTTTATTATTAAATTTTGAATGCTCGTGATATTTTATATCTTCAAACAATGTAAATATGGATATTTTGTTCTAATGTCGATAGTTTGAAAAAAGTCAGTACTGAATACGAATTACTCCATCGTTTCCTGAACTTCATGTCCTGTGATTATCGATTCGAAGAAAATTGAAAGGACTGGGTGTAATGTTTCAAAGACGATGCTTTGTGTGAACAGAAGTGTCTCGTTATAAACTACAAACAATAATACACTGAGTGTTTAAATGATGAAGTATTCCTGCCACAATACTCTTCCGTGTTACACGAGTTCAGAGCAAACCACAAGAATGATCCACGTTCAAAGGGAACAGAGGGAAACATGGAAGTAAATCAAAATGCACACCGATACTAATAGATCGCAGATTCTTCTCTTTGATTTCTGATATAGGTCAAACAATGGTGTGTAATTTCACGAGCAATTTTACGATATCAGTGTTCGATCTACGGTACTCTCCTGTTCTCTTGCTCACAATGGTTAGTTGAAAGTAACATCGAATGGTCTTAAACGAGCGTTTCCACTTAAACTTACGGAAAAAGGATAAGTTCGGAAATATCGAAACTGAATTTAATCTCCCATTATCTGATTCCTTGTTTATTTGGTAGAAGAGTTTGCGGCTACAGGTGGTAACATGTTGAGAGATATCTTCGTAGATTTTCAATAAAATTCAATCAATGCGTTGACGCAATTATAGATGATGATTGATAGAATTTCTGAATGGAAGTGAATAATATACGTTTGATGGATTTTGAATTGTGAATTTTGTCATTTTTAATCTCTTAATAGTCCACAGGATTAAATTACATCGTTGAATTATACACTGAGAACCCAATTTTTTAGATTGAAAGAACATTTTCTTTGCCCTCATTGCAATGAATATTTTTTTCAATGGAAAAATTCTCCATCAGCTTGAAATAAAAAATTTTCAAATTGAGACAGAAATATATTCTTTCTTGAATTTGAAGAATATGATTTCACTTCAATGAAAAATTCTCTCATTAGAATGAACTATCTTTTCCATTGAAAACAAGATTTATCGGAATGAGGGCAAAGAAATTTTCTTTAAATCTAAGAAATCGGGTTCTCAATGTATATTTCAAAGCTATAGTAAATCTCATACGTGTCAGATTGAATAAGGCATGAATTATTCGAAAATGACGTTTGGTTCCCACAAATTTCACTCAAAGAATGATCAAATGAATAGAATATTGAATCGCAAACCGATCAGCTATAAATTCGCTGTAATATCCAAACAAAACAAAAAAAAATACTGGAGGATCATAGTAGTTCTACAAATAGAGTTTAGTAAATGGAATTGAATATAATTCCAAAATATGAAGAAGGAAATTATAGGCAAAATATCATACACATATTTATGGATTTCCAATTCAGAATCATGTTTACACACAGCGCTCTTATTTTTCTTGTCTCACGTATTTGAATATTCGATTCTGAGAGTTTCATATCTCATGAAATATCCTACTGTATTACAATACCAGGAGTTTTCAGAATTCAATATGCACTACACAATTCATAGGAAGAATTTCCTTAAAAATGTCTTCATAATATCGCAGGGAAATCCTTATATTTATTGCGAAGATTCAGCATCTGATGTATTCATGACAAGTTTTGTAACAAAATTTTCAAGTGTCGGCGATTAAAAAATCGATTCATGCACTTTTTCATGTTTCTCGCGGAACGAAATGGATCGTACGAATGAGCATAAAACCAATGGAGGGTTCCACAGATGTCTCCATGAGAACGCTTTCCCGTCATCCACCGAGGAAGAATATAACAGGAGAAGTTTATTAACTTCCAGATGTCTGATCTTTTGTCGTCCAACTTCGGAGTTTTGGATGAGTTCCAAAGAAAGATGTAGAACCGTGAGAGATGATTCGGAGATGGTCACGCGCGAGAAGGAAACGGTAGAAGGGAAAAAAAACAAATCATAGTGAGTTATCAGCACGTAAGTTCTGTTAGTCATGAGACGCGATCAGGATATCTTTATAGGAGAATTCTTCTACGAATATTCAATTCAATGAGAATTTATATTCCATTTCAATTTCCCTGACTTGATCATTCTGGCTTTGCTGTAGATTCTTGCAAGGTCTTGTATAAGGTCTCGTGAGGTCTTGTAATACGCTAGAGTATCTTAATTCTACCCAAGAACACGGTACACCTGAGGCTCCTATAACTGCTTTTGCCAACGTCATACATCTCTTTCTCATAAACACTGATTACTATCGTTTCATTGGGGTATTGATGGTCTAACGTCAGTAAAGGTCCATTAATGGTCCTTGCAGGATTGTGATACTCATAACTGATCGATCTCAACGTTAAAGCAACTTCTTCTACTCACATTACGTCGAAATTTTAACTCACGATACGTACCTGAAACATAAATTTCATGCATTTGATCAAAATTGTGTTCGATTAACCCTTGTGTGAGCACCCGGAATTACTGAATGTTTTTATGTTATCGCACCCTCGGGACTTCCATTGGAAAATGAAGAATGAAAGAAAAAACATTTTTCCAGTGGGTACCTGCCTGGGTGAGAACACAATGGTTGAGAATATAGATATTGCTTTAATGCGATCAATTTTAGCTACTTTCAAGACACTATCCACACAGTAGAAAATTTTGTTTATTTTCATATTCCAAATGGTTCACTCAAAAGTTGTGTCAATTATTGACACAAAACATGTGAGAAATTAACACAAACGTGTTAAATTTACATTAAAAATATGTCAATTTGATACTCATCTGTGTTGATTTTCAACACGAATTTTGAATGGACCGTTTCTAACACTAAATTTTGCACTGTCGAAGAACTAAAAATTGTATTAGATTCCTATTATCAATCACATTGTTTAGATCATATTATCAAAATTTATGTCAGCAATCAGTCACATCGATCCAAAAGATCCAATTTATTGATAAGATACATCCTTCTAACGTCACACTATGTGGATTTGAGCTGAATGTAATGTATGGCGATGCATAACCGATGGGGAGACTATATATACACAAATGTTTCCACTACTTTGGAACGCGCATATCTTTCAGTTGTCTCTGTTTCAATGACCACAGTATTCTACTGGTGACTAATTCAAATTCAAGGAGCGTGAAGGGTTCAAGTGATCAGTAAATTTGCTGTGACAGAATCCTTGATTGTTTCAAAGTTCTGCACTGAACACCTTGATGAACTTTGGTTCATTCTCGTTGAGCCAATGATTTACCCTGGTATTCATTGTAAATGTTTGAAGGACTCGTATATTTCTCACTTTCTGAATTTCCCAAGTTACATACATTCTGTCAAGAATATGTCAATTCAGTTTGGCATACTCTCGAATCAAGACATTGATACAATCGATATTCTATGTGGAGAGAAGACCGAGTTTTCAAATATGACAATACAACTGTTTCTTGAATCAATATTTAAATGAGAGAACAGGAGAGAAGGATCAGTTGATGGATCGATATGTATATAGCATGAGAAAACATATAAATGAATCGATAAGTGCATAACTAAAAGGAACGATTACATGAAACGAGTATTGGAATTTTTCTACCATAATTGGCCATCTCATTAGCTTGCGAACTTCTTCACAAATGAATTCAATTACAGTATTATGCTCTCAGAGTGTCATTCAATTCTATAAAAATAAACTGATACTGGTCCAATGCCTTAGATTTTATCCACACAGTCTGTACCAATTCTTTTTTGTAAAAGAAAATTGCACCTCCACACCGTAAAAACACGAGTTTGAATTGCACACATTTTGATGTCCCTGTTTTCAATGCACTCGAAGTGATTGATTTGAATTCGTTCCAGTGCATGTTCTCGATGCACTTCAAGTCGTTGTGCATTTGGTACATGCGTCAAAACAAATACAAATCAATGACTTCATGTGCATTGAAAAGAAGAACATCAAAATGTGTGAAATTCAAGCACTTGTTTTCACAGTGTACATTCTCCTTATATTAGAATCAGATTCTATGATTCCAATGTGGAAAGTTTCAATCCTCATTTATCAATTTAATTCCAGTTTATCAATGTTTGCATCTGAAAGTTTTGGATTGATTGTAATGAAATTAATTTCAACAGGGATATAACTCAATAGAATTATGTTTGGCCGTCAGTTATTCATGACATTCATTATTTTCATATGTCAATGGATGATCTTTTACGCTAACAGATGTCAGAACAACAAATAATCCAAGAACCATCGCTTCTTTTGAACTTCATGAAATGTTTCGAATGATGTTGGTTGTAAACACGTCGTTGGGTAGAATGATCCTTGAATAGATATTATTTATAACTGAAATGATTCTATCGTCTATTCAAAAGGTCACTATATTCCGTGGAAAGGTATTTGTAACAAAAATAAAAAAGACGCAGAACAAACATTTATTGTCATGATTTCATTTTTCACTGACTTTTAAAACTTGGCTTGATAAATATATTCAAAATTACGTTCGATAAACAGTCATTTGTCATTCTCAGTCCACGAATTAGCAAATTCCACGGACCTCAAGTATCATTCTCGTAAATTATCCATCAACTGCACATTTTGAATGCAACATATTGAAGATGAACGGAGTTCGGATGCATACTTTATGAATAAATTTGGCGCGAAACTCGACTTCAACCCATTGATGCTCCTCAAACTCCTGGAATTTTAATCAACTGATTCAAATATTTTGTCATCGAATAACAGTAACTTGAAAACTAAGAATGCCGTGGAAGAACTTTGATATGTAAATCAAAGGTGATATTACTTTCTGTTATCAAAGCACAGTATCCTATTCCCATTTTGTGCGTTTCTGAGCATGTGTAAGGATATTGAACAAGAAATTCCTCAAAAAATCATTTTAAGAAATTCAATTTACATGTGCATGTTCTATAAAGTTCACAATTTAACTCTAAAACGGGAGAAACAAATAAACAAGTGTGATATGATCTTTGATTTCTGATGATAGCATGAAAAATATAGTCGTAATTACATTTTTTTTTAATTTCTTCCTTGCTTTTTGTCTCTGAAACCCTGTAACAGCCATGCATTTTTGAATCGGTCAAACATTAGACCAGGCGCTTTCAGTTTCAGCCTCAACCGTCCTGTAGGGGAGAGTTTTTTTTCAGAATCATGTTACCTCCACCAGTGGTCTACACTCAGCTCAGTACCAATAAATTTGCTCCCTTTAATTATGAGGCTATCATTTACAAATTTACCAATTCAGGACAAGTAGCTCAAAAACCCAGGAGTTTTGGCTTGAAACCCGGACATTATAAGGAATATCCCCACTATTGGAATTCTCACTTTCTGAATTGAGAATTCGAGTTTTATGACGTACAGGAAATATCTAGGCGATGTTGAAAGCTCCATCCGGACGTTCCCCGGACGCTCTGCAAACCAGGTCGAATCCGAGAAAGTCCGGAAGATTGGTAGTTCTATCTATGAATAAGACAGCTTCGAAGGTTGATACAAATGAAACTTGTTGCTTGTAGTTATCCTGTCTTTCCCGGTCCCATGTAAAAAAATAATTAGACATACACTGTGAAAAATTATGGTGGAATTTTCACCCAAATTTGCTGACAGCAAAAATCCCTCACGTGGAAAAAATTCATTTTCCCGTATTTTGGGGGAATTTTTCTTCATTTGGAGAGAAAATCCCTTGGGAAAGAAAGAATTTTCTTCCAAATGGAAGATAATTCTTCCAAAATATAGAGGAGATGACATTCCCTCACGTGAGGGAAATTCCACTCACTTCTTACAGTGTATAGCTTGGTCAGAACTCGACATTTATTTTGTATGGAAATAGGCATGGAAAAGTATACATGTTTAAATGACTCATCTATTGATCCTCTCTTCAAATAACATTGATAGTTTTTGCTTGCCCATTTCCATACACAATTTATGCCTAACTTAGACTCAGTTGATCTAATTTTTCCACATGGGGTACTTTTTTTGTATTGAAGAAACCTTCCAGTGATCTAGGAAAGGAATTGATTATATCCTGAGCTATTTATATTGAATCAAAGCAAAATACATTAACTTATGCGTGTATTCATCTCATCTAAGCCGGATATTACACCGCTGTACACTAAGAATTTCACCACGCATACTCTAAGAAACAAATTTCTACACATAACATAAATAATGTATTGAGAATTATTCTAAGCATCTTATCTTTTGTAAATAATGCTCATCCATAGCAAAGAAAAACAGAATTGATATACTCTAGATTACAAAGGATCCATACTAACTTCAAATTAATGTTTCATGATATACAAACAACTCCTCCTCAATGGTAGTTTCGAAATTGAGTATAAATCATCCTTCCTAAACTCTAAAAGCAAATGTTGCTGAAGTTTGAGACGCTTATTGAAACGAACCAAGAATCAAAGAACAAAATACTCAGCTGTTGAAGACCCAAAGTTCTTTGAACGATGTTTCCCGTTCCAGGGAGTTGAATTCTAGTAGATGGATACGAATGATTTATCAGATGTTGTAAATCTGAATTTTTTCAAATGTGTTTTAGGGACGTTTTCTGAACGTTCAGAAAATCTCTCTCACGTTTTATGAACCTCCTATGAACATTCCACTGGCACTCAAAATGAATTCATGTTGATGTGAATCAATCTGGGAAGTTTTGATTTCCAAATGTATATATTTTATTGATTTGATTACGATAAATATAAATATTCAAATTATTCAACCTTTTATAACACAATGATGAATACACGGAGAGAAATGTGGTTTTAAATATCACTATATTTTGTACTAAAGTAGCAGCATAAGTAACATAGTTCAATTCTTACAACACAGTGTAGTGGAAATTGATGCTTAATGATATGAAGTTGCGCCAAATTAAACGATTTTTCAAATCATTGAACATGAAGTTTTACTACACTGTGTTGTCAAAATTATACTATGTTAATTATGCTGCTACTTCCCTAGTAAAAAGTACATAATACATATTTACTCCATATATGGTTCATACATGAAAACGTGTGCAATCATATATAATCCATATATAATTCATATATAATGCATACATAATCCATGTATGGAGAATATTTCATATATGGCAGAATTTTTTACATATGTGAACAAATCGTGCATTCATGGGTCATATATGGATTACATATGAATTATATATGGGTCATATATGGATTCAATATGGATTATGTATGGATTATATATGGTCATTTATGACCATTTATGAATTTCATATGGATTACATATGATTTTTATACGTTCTTATATAATTCATTTCTACTAGGGTTTAGTACAAAATGTAATAATATCTAGTGCGTCTCTTTTCTCCGTGTTCAATTGATTCTTCATAAGGGTAATGCTTCAGCCAAAACTCATCAAAACGAACATGATTGTTCGTTGAGAGCAAGATTGATCAAAATCATGTCAAAGAACGAAAATTTCCAAATGATGATATGAGCTTGGTCCATACTTGGCACATTTGTTCTATTCTTTCAAATGATTTCTGTACGATATTCTCAACACAAAACTCAGAAACCGAAATATGTATCAATTATTTTTGTTCTTCAATATAACTCTGCTCACAGAAGCATCAATTGATGCATGGTTAAACCCAGGTCTGATCCCAAGCTTGGTTCATGATTGTGTCAATAGTTTATACACATGGGTACATAAATCTATCCAGATAATAACTTTATCAATCGACAAATTTTCATATAAGACCCGTTATGCAATTTGAGAATTTATCCTTTCTTGATTTATGATAAATGTGTCTACATTTAAATAAAAGCAAAACAATTTTAATTTTTGACATCCCGACCTAAAGCGTAGTACCCCTAACTATAGGAATTGTCAGAATATATTTTGGCAATTCCTTCAATTGTTTACGCGTTATTGATGAGTCGTAAGATTCCGACGTAACACCAAGTAAACATTATAAGGATGACATCTTGAAGACCACTAGAGGAGCTCTCAAAGAGGACCACAATCATTCAACGCGTCAAATTCGGAGATCTTTTACAGTTCTTGTTCAATATCACTTCACGTTATCTTTATGTTATACATATTCTCTCTGAGGTAACATAATGGAGTGGTCTTGAACGGAAACTCTACATGATCTCCGAAATCGATGCATTACATGACTGTGAACCTCTTTAAGGGGAAGAATACAATCAGATGCAAAAAAATGCCATTTTCAAGAATTTATTTTCAATAGAAGTTATTATTGGAATAATTTGAAATTTTTTGGGACTAATAATAAATAGGTCCTTGAAGTATAGGAAAAAATTTTTTGGTTCCATTCTGAGCAATATGGCAGCTGCGAAGTGGCTTCAACGGAGTCCCTTGTTTTAATTGGCGGAAGTTCTCCACGGCGCTCAAACAGATATCTGGAAAATTTAGGTCAATCATACTTGTACATCCTCGGGGAACTAGGATAATTTCCAGTTGGTGCTTATTTTTTTTAAAAACAGTGCTTTTCGCCACTATTTTTGCAATAATTTTCAAATTTTGCAATGACAATTCTAAAATTTCTTGAGTTTGCATATAATAAAATAGTATAGAGAAGAGCTCCTGAAAATTTCAGCTCAATCGGATAATTAGTTTTTGAATAATCACTTCCGCCAACTAAAACAAGGGACTCCGTTGACGCCACTTTGCAGCTGCCATATTGCTCAGAATGGAACAAAAAAATTTTTTTTCTACACTTTAAGGATCTACTATTAGTCAAAAAAAATTTCAAATTATTCCAATAATAACTTCTATTGAAAATAAATTCATGAAAGTGGCATTTCTTTTTTGCGTCTAATCGTATTTCCCCCTTAAGAGCTCCTGGAGGAGTCTTGAAGACGTCATCTTCATAATGTTTAGTCGTATCTTTAAGTTGTGAAAATCAATAAGCTCTTCTACCGTACGAAAGATTTGTTCACCAAATATGGAGATATTTGAGCACTAAACAGACCTTCGACCTTGAAAAAATAAATATCCAAAGTTTTGAACTCACCCATGCAGAAAATGCCGACTTCCAACCAACCATAACCATCGAAACAGTACTGGTACAACACTGATTACCAGGGTTGGTTTGCCAACGTTGTAACGTGGTTGGAGTGACAACCAGTACAATGTTGTTGTAACGCCGATAGTCAATGCTGATTTGCCAACGTTGATTTAAAACTCGTTCAACGTTGTCTATTATGTGTGGTTTAATACGGCAAAATTTTGAAGAAATTATTATTCATGTTCTCGAATTGACTTCTTCACATGTTTTCGGATTATTCATTCGTTTCAAGAAACGATTCAAACTTCAGCAACATACGAACAGATGTGTTATATTTTTTACTTTCGATATAACCAAGGACATTAGCTGAAAATATATAATTATTTTCATTAGCTACGTACAAAGGCTTAAATGGATTACCATCACCGGTTGAAAATCAATTGTCAATGTTGTTATACAATGAAAAACCAGTACTGATTCAGGGTTGATGTTAACGTTGACCCAGTATTGGTGAACAACGCCGTACCAGTGTTGATCAGCGTTATCATTCCGGGTTTATTCCAACGTTGTTTGCCAACAGTTGGCAGTTGGCAAATAACGTTATTCCAGTACTGGGTCGTTTGCCAATTTCTGCATGGGCAGTTTTGCCGGTGGAAACAAAATATGGATGATATCCTGAATAAAAATTTCCGGATGGACAGAATGGCAAAATTCGCATGCGGACTCAGATTCGCATCTGAAACTACTCAAGTTTCAGGCTGTGACGGAGAGGTTTCACCTTGTCCATGGGAATCGGATACTGACCCCGGAGTCACAAGCGTTGGGAAATATCAACAAACAGTCCAAGGCCAGGTTATTCGACAATACTGACCAGGAGTCAAAATGATAACCACAATTGTGCCAATTTTAGTGATCCGGCTGTTCAGATTAATCTGGTCTGGAAATAATCCCATCACCAAATGAGTATCGATGCAATGAATAGGCCGTTCGACACGATGGAAATATAGACCGAATAACTGTTTCTATGGTGCAAAAGGGAGCTTAGATATCATTTTGGATGATCATATTTGAAATTGAATGTAAAATAAGCCCTGACGAGAATGTGATGGAAGTAACTTTTTCGTCCGTAAATTCATCCAGATTCAAAGCCCAACTGTTTCTGTCTGTTTTCATGCGATGTGCAATGATTAAGAATTTCGTTGCAAGTTGGAAATTTGGTTCAATTGAATTACTTGAACCAAAGATCATTCGGATTGTTTATTTTTGAATAATATATCAATTATTGGTTGAACACTGCCATGACCTGAAAAGCTCATCAGATCGGCGACATACCTCCCAGGTATGCGTTGGCAAATGTACCAAGCTTGGTGCCAAGCCTGAGCTAATCTAGTCAACATTGGGCCTAGCATGGTTACCAACATTGGTACCAAATTAGATTGACGGTTGGGATGATAAAAATGTTCAACGCTTGGCATCCAAGCTTAGTTCAATATCAAGATTCAATATTGGTTATATGTTTTGAATCGATATCGGTGCCATGATTGATATACAATCAACCTCAACGAATAGGATAGTTTTCTTATTGACATCTAAGCTTGATTGAATATAATACATTCCGACACATGAAATTTTGGAATATTGGATTTCGACACAGTCATTTTAGTCTAGATAGCGCAAGGATTTCAAAAGAGTTCAGAATTAATGAAATGGATTCATAAAGAACTCTTTCAGGACTCTTGTGCTATCTGGGAAGACGTTGAGAGGATACCCGTATTTGGGATGACGTACATTCAGGCGTATAATCTTTCAAGTTTCTGAAATGTGAATAAAGTCCACACCATGTGGCTATATCTAAGCTTACGGCGAGTCAAGTATCGATTAAAGCTTGGTGGAAGAAGAATAAATCAAACGCAGCAAAATATGCTTAGTCCTAGCAGTGATATCTGAGGTGCTATCAAGGATTGGTTAGCTGTGATGGGCCAAGCATCAGTCGAGACTTGGTTGACGAAAATTGAATCCAACACGGAAAGCATTGCTCAAGGCTAGGCTAACGAGACTTGACATACCAAGCTTCACGCCAGTCATGGTCCAATCAGTCTTGGTATTACTTGCCAGGGGTGTGCTAGAGTTGATGCAGTATTGCGAAGAATCTGGCCGTTTTCAAGATCCAATGTTATTCGATGTCTGTCAGACAAATTGCCCCAATTGGAGAACAGTGATGGCAAAGCGACTGCTTAATTGTTTTTGTCTATATTTTTTTCTCAACCACTGTGAAAAATTCCTATGGAAAACTTCACAATCACCCCATATGTGAAGATATTGTTGATTCTAAGTTGACCGCGACAATACTATCGACAACTATTGAGTTTCAATAGTGTCAACTATTGACATTCAATTGTTTCCAATAGAAATTTCGCAATCGCTGTTACAACCAACAGTATTTTCTTCACAAGGAATGTACTTGAAGTAACTGATTCATTCACGAATGAGGAAATTGGGAAAATTCCATAAAATTTCTCATCCATGTACTGGAAATTGATTTCTCATATGATTGATATCAAATTCCTAGTTACTGGATACAGGAAACTTACGATTATTTTCCACAGTGCACTGAAATTTCACAAGTTTCTAAATGAATATCGATCATGCACACTATCAGTGAAGTGGAGGGAAAGTGTCAGTCAAAGTATTTCGATCAAACACTTTGTATCCAAGCAGTCATGGTACATTAATTAACCAGACAATTCAGAACACTGTGTTGGAAAAGTAATGGGAAGATAATGAAGATAAAAATAAATCTTCCTGGAATTAATTATTTGCTTTGAAACAATTACTATTCATATTCTCGAAATGAAATGTGCATTACTGCACTGTTAATGACGTTCTTCGTGGAATTCCAATTCTTTCCCATGATGAAAAACAAAAAATTCCATCAAACATATTATGGTTATCTTTAATTCAACGTGGTTGGTTACTTCGTAGTTTGCGATCTTTCGAAAAAATGATAGAATTTCCAGCTGCATTCGTGCGTTGGGCCACCAATATCCATGGTGGAGTTTAATCTGTACGTAAATCTCTCATGTCACATTTTATACACGTGCGATAATCGGTAGAGTGCTGCTAGCGTCAGTGCCTGGCAATTACAACGATTTTGCTAGCAACTCATCACCTATCAGGAGTTGCTGATAAGTGTTAATACCTTCATCTTGTTTACAGTGAATTATTGGGGGATGATATTCGCGTGGAATTTACCAACACAATGTTCCAATTCGTTGATCATTCACTGGAATCGTTTACTTTCATATTTCCTCGAACTTCTCCAATTCCAAAGACAGAGAACTTATTTTTCGATCACATAATTATCAATCGTCTTTCCCTTTAATGTTTTTGCCACAGCGATAAACTGACCCTCTGTTCCCTAACTACCGATGGATACTTGAAATATTTGTTGTTCCGCAATCTGAATTGAGATGCATGGATTGTCGATTCTCTTCGTTGAAGAAAGTTTTATGTAAAACAGAGGAAAAAACATTTATTTTCTCAATCGAATTGCTCAACTGGATCACCTCCTGTACACTGCATCAATTTTCTCACGCTCGTAATGTTTCCTCGAATCCATTGATTTCTGAATAAGACATCGAATATTCTCCTCTTCAATACGCAAATCCATCTCTACGAATTTATCCATTGAAAATTCTCTCTTCGTCTTCGTGAAATGTACAACGCGTTTCTTCTGTGATTTTTCGAAATAATTTAGAATTCTCGTTGTTATTCTTCGATCATTCAGAATTCTCGTCATCTTCCTCCTCCTTCAAGCACAATCATATTGAGAGCTTTTTATAATACAGTCAAAATTTATTTCTATTTCCCCTCCGGTATCTGTTCGCTATTTGCACATTTTCGAATTTGTTCGTTGGAACTTGATATTTGGATTCCAAAATTTAGATTCGAATCTGCGATCTGAAGGTGTATCTCTGCTGATACTATTCTTCATTTGACATGGCAATCGTTCAATGGTGTAAGAGGGTAATAAGTTCAGGTATAAAAGGTATCAGGTAAATATCTTCAAGTTTGAAACACGTTTCCTCGATCACGTTGTCCTTTGACGAGGAAAAATGGATTATTCTAATACCATTAGGTTGATTGATTGACATGCAAACTGAAGTTCATAGTGGATTCAAAGGGCTCCCTTCTTCTCCTATTATTATATCAAACCGTTACCCTTAGTATCTTTAGACAACATCATCATCATTTCAATCTTTTTTTGATCAACAAAAACAAGTAGAATCAAAGTTCGTACTACAATTCACATACTGTTTGAGTGAAAAACTTCTTGAAAAATGTTCACTCCAGAGTGAATTCAATTTTCGAAATTTGATTATCAATCAAATTCAGATTGTTGCTATTTCTTTTCCCTCTCGTCACATGGAAGAGGTTGAGGATACGCATTCGATTATAAAATGTCATGGAAAATCAATCCAATCAAAGTAGATGTTTGAATTAATTTAGATTGACAGATTCATCCACTCGCATGAATATAAAGAATTCGAATTCATATGACAGATTAGTACATCCGAGAAAATCCATCAGACTTCTATATCCGAGGATGTCTCGTAATTAAACGTATGACGAGTGATGGATGTTAGGGGAGAATGCGCTGATTTCTTCATTATCCTATCCTATCCTGTGATGAGATATATACGCTTAAAGCCTAAATCCGAATTTTTTTTCATGAAAATTCAGACCGTCCATTTCTAAAACTCATATCACCTATCTCTCCACACGAAGAACAAAAATTTCCCAACAAAGCAAATCTAAGGATTATATTTCTTTGTTAATTCAGTGATGATTAATAATATTCCTCTCTCAGCAATCCATTCAGCTGTAGTAGCGAATTTTAAGCTAAGCTAGTGGAAAAATTTGGTGTTCTTTTTATACAATACCTCAATTCGCTGCGTCAGGAAACTTTTTTCTCTCAATGCATTTTCACATTCGATTCCTCTGTCACTTTCATATGAAATCCTTCGAAAGACCTTTATACATCAATTTTTGATGGATTCCTCCGCACCTCGATCTCTGACGTTACGTTCTTTAAATTGATTGTAGCGTAGGTGAGAGAAGGTATTTCCGGCACACGTGTAGATGAGAAAACTTTTCTCCGCGTCACTAAATTACCGCATATGGTGGATGTATTGTACCGCTAAGTGATTTGGGTCGATTGAAAATACATGTTGCACGGCTCGCTGATAGTTTATCGTCAGAACGTTATTCAATTATTTGGTGGTAAATATACGCGCGTGCGCAAACGCATATAATAAATCTGTATTCGGCGTCTATTTACGCGCGGGTGTATGTAGTCGACTTTCGACGGGGTTTACTCCATCTGTTGCATCCATCGATTTACAATGCTAGCGAATCATTATTGACGGGAGACGTGAAATTTATCATCCCGTAAATAAAATTTACCGCCAACAATGGAAGATAGAATGTTTGGAGTTGCTAGGTGTTATCGGTATAATCGATAGAGAGAAAGAACATTATTCAAGAAATTTGTTACAACGGAGAGAATGGAAGACACTGGGGATAATTGATGTGCTCCTTGTGACAGCAGAAAATTCCGTGGAACAGTAGAATTTATTGCGGAAACTGTGAAAATTATTTCCCTCCCTCGCGTTCTTCCCTATAAATTTCTGAAGAATTATCTGAAAATATTTTCCTCTCATATACGTACACAATCTCATCTTGCTAAGAAATTTTTCGTCATCGAGTGGAGTTGCTATTATTTGTAGGATGTGTTTCAATGACAAACATTGGGGCGTGCTTA
This sequence comes from Gonatopus flavifemur, assembly GCA_018340375.1. Lineage (NCBI taxonomy): Eukaryota > Metazoa > Arthropoda > Insecta > Hymenoptera > Dryinidae > Gonatopus > Gonatopus flavifemur. The sequence continues at coordinate 40,209,471 of JAFFJZ010000003.1, read as the reverse complement.
CCAAAACTGATCTCGAATGATCGACGTGAAGAGAATTCGAATATGGATGCGGACATTTCAAATCAGAAAGTCATCAAACGCGTAACATCTTTTTGTGCTCTGATATGAATGTAACGTATTGCACATGAAAAACGAGACCGAGTAGCAGAATTTCTATTTTGAGCGAGGTTTTGTGGTGCGCCCTTTAGGATTTCCTTTCTTTTGTGTTATGTTTTTGTTGTCTGTTTTTTATTTTTTCAATGGCAACTTTTTCCACTTCATTTCTTGTGGTTGACTTCATGTGTATATTTCACCCACGTGGGCATAAAGGGGTGTATTTATTTGATGGATAATTAGAGTAGAACCATAATTATTTTATGATGCAGTTCTGATTGGGTGTAGATTGAAACAAAATGATAATTTTTGGATAATTCAAGATATAATAATTTTTGCTACCTAGATCTTTTCGATCACAACATTTTAATTGAGACTTCAATCACATAAATTAAATCAAACTGCTCATTGAGAAATTTCAACAAGATCTTCTCCAGTTTATTCTGCTTCAGCAAACACACGTCTTTTTCTCTTATGGAATCCATTATACTTCAAGAAATTATTCAAAGCCTTATTTTTTTCTCTCTCTATGAGAATAATATCTGAATCCTTCCCTTTTTCGTCTCGGCAAGAGTTGCATGTAAGTATTATGCTTTCTCTTCTCTAAGAAAGTACCATATGCGTTCTTTTTTTCATTCTCTGTTGAGAAGTTTTGCATAATTCTCCGCCCTTCTTGTTTCATCTCCACAAAAAATGTAAACATGGCAGATTTCTTTCGAAAACATCAGTTAAATCTCCTCCCATGATTCAATATAATTGACTCAAATACACTATCATTCCTTACTTAATTTATTCACCCAAATTGTCAAGACCAAACTACTGCTGGCCCAACAACACTCATGCTGGAGAAATGGACTGTTTGAATTACATATACCATATCTATTGTTCATCATAATCAAGAATTCAATCTGGCGTACATTGAGAATCTTGAAAAAAAATTGCCACCAATGGTCAAATTAAATTTCGTGATACAGAAGCAGATCTTGCTTGTCACTTCAGAGCCGCCTGGGGGTTGTTTCAAAACTTCGCTTGCGGCTAAAGTAAATTTCATGGGTTCTAAAATCGGCCCGACAAAGCAACGAGCAGCATTTGCCAACTCTAAGGCTGGAAATGTTGAGCAATGAGTGAGCGAGCGATGCATTAAACCGTGTAAGGGTGTAGCTATATTGTAGCCCCGAAGCAGCGGCAAGCAACCCCTATTTGTATTGCTCCACCACAGTTATATATAACGCTCAGGAAGATACATATATACATATGTACACAATAAACATCTCGTCCGAGGATTTACAAACGTTACAAAGTAATTTCATTGACGAATTGACCTGTGCACCAGTTCGATTGTTTTCAAAGACCAATGTATGGTATCGATAATTATTACTATGTATTTTATTGCGTTGATTAAAATACATCTTTGTACACGCATCACAGAACGCAATACAATCCCCATGCAAAGACGCATGACCTACTCGGAGAGAAATTCATATACATCATTGTTTGAAAATGAATATAATCATGATTGAGAGATAATTTTCACACGATACGAATCCTCCGGTCATTTTCGACATCATTATTTCCACCGATCGGTGTGTGATAGAATTTCATTATATTTTGATTACATGCTGAAGAAATATGGACGTTATTTCGGATACTATTGACAATGAACGTATAAATATATACGAAACACTATTCCGATTTCACAGAATTCTTAATTTACCCCGTATACATTTAATTTTCCCAACACAACTCGCTATTAATTAATTCTCCATAGAATAACCGTTATCAGAATTTCTCTTCGAGTGAGAAGAGAATTTAGTTCTCATCAATTTCGCAGAAGTTCAAACTCGACGCTCGGCTCTTAATGTCACGAAGGAGTCCATTTCATTCTCGCGACTACGGAAAACTGTTATAACATTGAATATTCGGTCGAACTAAATATCCTTCAATGATATTTACTCCTGGTGTCGTTTGAAAATGGTCATTGGTCGTTTACTTCGTTACGTCGGGGACCCACGAAACTTTTCCTCGTAATGGTGAATCAAATCGTTCTCGCGAATCGTCGACACATCCAACACTGAAACCATTTCCATGTAATGCCACGAAAATCGTTATCCACTTTGTACGTAGCTCTATACGCGTTGTACACCGTACGCGAAAGTATGTATGTACGCACGATTATCTCCCACTGGGATGTCGGGAGAATTTTTCCCTCTTGTTCCTTTGTGTTTTTTGTGCTTTCTCCCGTTTAATACTTCGTTCCCCTTCCCCCCTCCTAGCTTTTCCCTTGTTCTATAAATCTCTACGCGGTTTACGCACGAACAGCGGATCCGGATCACTTCGAATCCAAGGTTCAATGAGCTTAAATGTGCGCGTACATAGGAATTCGTTCTAGTTCATTGGAGCAAATCGATGAGAAGGAATAGCGAAAACATTCTACAAAATATATGCATTTATATATACACACGTGCTAAATATTGTATATTGTAACGTGATGTTCTTCGGTGAAAATTTTTCTCATGAACGCTAAAAATACTCATCAATTCATTGGACTTGCAGGTTGAGAAATGATTCATGTGATTCAATGATCATGTTCGACTCTATTCAAATGACTGTAGAAAATTGAAGAGCACCAATTGAATGTTTCTTCTATCATCTATACTGGGTGATTCAAAATCGCCGTACACTTTTCTGAGAGCAGATTCTTCATGAAATTCTGGAAAAATTTTGGTTCGGAATGTTCAGACCTGATCCTTAGATCCGGGGATATGAGGATTTTTCAATTTTTTGAAAAATCCAAATACCTCGGAAGTACCATATGTCTAACTTTCGAATCCAACACCATTCTCAAAGTCAGAACACGGAGTGTCACTGAAAAAAAATCAATCTAATTTAGCTTCCTCCGTTGTGGAGTTATAGCGACTCAAAGTTGTTGAATTCTGATTGGCTGGAATACAAAAATTTCAAACCGCTATAACTCCACAACGAAGGAAGCTAAATGGGATTTATTTTCTTCTCAGGGATACCCCGTGATCTGACTTAGAGAATGGTGTTGGATTCAAAAGTCAGAAATGTGGTACTTCTGAGGTATTCGGATTCTTCAAAAAATCAAAAAATACCCATATCTCTGGATGTGAGGATCAGATCTAAATATTCTGGAACAAAATCTTTTCAGAATTCCATAAAGAATCTGCTCTTAGAAGAGTGTACGGCAAGTTTGAATCACCCAGTATACATTCAGAACCATTATAATTATCACTATAATTGGAAGGGAATGATGTTACCATCAATTCGGAATAGTCGTGTCTGATATCTCCAAGTTCATGCATAAATAATTAATAGTGTTATTAAGTTAAATAACACTCAGTGATGATAAATGATAATGAAGGTTTGAATAATGAAAGGACATGGACATGAGTTTTCAATTGGAAAGTTCATTATGATTTGATCAGCTCGACGTTGGATAATGATTTATAGGAAATCATTGATTAGTATGTGTTTGTTCTATGCAAATACTTTCATTGCAACTTACCAATTTTTGTAGATCAATCCAAATGGAATTGACAGTCAAATCGATGTCTAATTATTATCGTTCATCTATTATTCATCTGATTCAATAAAATTATCGGAAAATTCAAATTCGAATGGATTCAGGTGAGAATCAACCGAGAGGAATCGATTATATTGGCCTGTTTATATTCGAGCATTCTGAATACGGATCTCCATTCAAAATTCGCTTAACCCGTCACACTGAAACACACTGTACTAGTTGCCATTATTTGAAAAATGAGTACAATAATTTCTCAACTATATTTTCTCTTATCCTTTTCTGACCTATCCTTTTCAGCAAATTATCAAAATCTTTCCACAAATCAGAGCAGTTTGAAACCCATGATATGATCAAGATAAAGGTGTCAATTGACGATAAGAAAATTATTCGAAATTATATTTTCAGTATGGTATATTTTCAAACGGAACTAATGTTATGAGAATTTCGAAATTTTTGATGCTGCAATTTCCATTACTTAAACGAATTTTCCTAATCCTACAGAATGCAGTTTGGGAATTCAAAAAAATATGTTCAACTTCAAAGAGCTTTTGAGTACCAAAAAGTGTTTTTCATATACTAAAGCATTTTAATACACAGCTATATTATGCAACACGATCATGTGCCCGTTACAATGAACACTAGGTGCCTGTTGGCAAAATTCATCTACAAGAACGTAACAAGGGTACATTCAAAAAGATAGAATACTGCCCTGAAAAAAGGCTGGTAAAAGTTGTGAAATATATTCTTGAAATACCACTAATCGAATATTCAATAACATTCATAAAGTAATTGATGACAATTATCACATTTCATGTAATAATTGTGTTCATAATGATTAAGTATTTTATGAATTTATGAATATCATTGATATTTGTTCAATGTTATCGAATATTTGATTGGTCATATTCAAGAATATATATTTGATAACTGTTACATTCGGTGAATTTAATCTGTTCCCTGCAAATTTCATCAACTTAAGGACATTCACAATTAAATCCCGATTGTAACCATAATATTTGAATTCGAAACTTTCGAACGATCTCATCGATCTACATGAATCATTTCTCAAGTGTTTAGGAGTTTGGAATTCAATTTTTATCAAAAATTTGTGAATTGTGGCATAGTTTCCCACAACTCATTAAAAGTAACAGGAAACGCATTAAATCCACACACTGTACCAATCCTTCCTTTCAGTGACGATGAACCGAAATTAACATGAACAAAATTCTTACGGTTAGCCGACGTATAAAAATTATTAGAAATTAATAATCATGCTCCAATGGATGGCGAGATGAAAATAAAAAAAGACAAGAAAGTTGTAACTCTCTTATAACATTGGAGTTTTAGCGGTATCACTGCAAGATGTCCAGCCTCGGAGAATTCTAATGGAATCAATCAGTCATAAAATCAGGTTGAATGAAATGACCAATGAAACAAATAGAAAATTCCCGAACTGGACACCCTGCACTGATACCAATTTGCATGTGGCACCGATATGCTACGTAGCTTGGAGTTGAAAATAAAAAAAAATATAAGCTGATACTCTGTCTTGTTTCAAAAAACTCATCAATAGCCTGTATTTATAACTGATGAATGTTTCTTTTGGAAAATTACCTATTTCGTTGAAATTCTTTGTAATTTTCGTTTGATGTATTGAATCATTGAGATTTAATGAAGATTCATTACGAATAGGGATATACAAATATTTTCAATTTTTCTTCCTACGTTCTAGTTATAGACACCCTGTATCCATTGGAATGGTCATATCAGTAATTTTTAATCTACGTTATTGAAAATTCTGTGAAAATGCAGAGTTCCTACAAGGAGGTATAGATACTATTGCCTATTGAAAAAAAATGTGTATCATCATCACAATCAAGCCAGGTTAGAAAGAGTTATTATCACTTACCAGTTTTCTTGTGTGACGCAACCAAAGGATAGGATCGAAATTACTTGATTTTTAGTCAACACAACTATTTTCCACAACTACTTTTCAACAGTAAGCTACAATAGAATGATTCATAAATTCTGATTAAAATGCCTTGTAAATTCGTAAAAAATAATAACCTAGATAATAATCTACGAAAACTATATGAAAAAGGTTGAAAAACTGACTTTGGTATCCATTATTGTCTTATTTTTGAACATTTTATCCACTTTTATCGCAATGTCGATCAGGGAAATTATATCGTTTGATTCTAATTTATAACTCATATCAATACTGGTTACTACGTTTCTGCGTATGAGAATAAATATCTTATCAAGATAGCATTGCCATTGTAGAGAACAATACGCATTCAAAATCAATGGAACCTTGAGACCCCCGACGATCTAATTTCCACAATTTATGGCGGCAATCACGAAATACGAAAATAAACTTCATGATATTAACTATAATTTCTTACTTGAATCATTAAAATTACTAGTAGCTGTCATTAAGAATAGTTAGTTGCGACGTCTTAGTTACACTCACTATAAGAATTTCTCTCAGCGCAGATTATCGAGCAGAGGAAAGATTGAACTTTGAACAATGATTTACGAATAGATTATTCTCTTTCATATTCCGAATTGTAGCATTGAATGGTATCATCTCTTATTCTCATGATGTCTGTAATGTTTACATGAAGTTCTCTTCTCAAGGGCGTTTCAAGACTCCTTCAGGCTCTCAGTACATTCCCAATCTGAGGCCTCTACGAATTTCAAAATTATATATAATTTTTATATAATTCATTATAGGTTGTATATAAGTTATGTATAATTTTTAGAACTGTTCATACAGCACCGGGAGGTACTATCAACATTCTTGAAACGTCTTCTGAAATATTGGAATGTTCTAAAAATGTTTCGGGACGTTCAGAAAACATCGCATGCATATACCAGGGATGTACAAATGTCCAGTACAGTCTCAACAACATGAGCTGTCACAGCTATTCGGCCATGATTCGTCCCATCTGCGGATTTCCCTTCTCACCTTTCGTCATCATATTCTCCAAATATTCTCTCGGTACCCATACATATTTCATCCCAGTTCCCACTCAAGTCTTTTCCCACTCGTTCGAGAGGATCAGGTTCGTCATAAAATTGATTTTTTAAATGCAAATATAACACATTTGGATACGCGAAGCTTTGTTAATTAATTGCTTTCGGAAATATAATCCACGTCGAGTGTAACTAATCAAGGAGAAAGTTGGTTGGACGTTGACGGGCATGTTTGCTGCGCCTATCACGTAGAGGGATAGAAATGTAATTTGCTTGGATAGAGTTAGCTTCGTTGAATGCTTCGGTGTGCATCATCCCTCTCACCACCATTATTACCAACTAATCCTTTTCGCTTCCACCTTTCTTCCTGTTACTTCATATATCCGTATGCACAGTCATTGATCGTCACTTAGAATATTTCCTACGATGCAGAACTAATCACCCATGCTGTATAAATCTGTCTTGCAAATTGTGCATCGAAATGGTCACGCTCGGAGTCGTGTTGAGTGATACGACTCTACTTTACGGAATACTCTTATTATTATTCTGTTGAAATTGAGATATGAATAAGTGTTTACGATATCACTCTTGATTAGTTCTTGAAATATGAAATTCTCAATCTTATCTTCTTCGATGAGTATTCTCTCAAAAATCAAATTATAAATAATAGGAAACAATATAAACAAACGAAATATCGTGTTGTTTTACATGATTATCGTGTTTTATGCGTATTTATGGACGAATGTATCACAATGTTCCAATGTTTACCATTGATTTCATTGAAAAATTTGTCCCTTGTTTTATTCCACGATGTTTCGTTTTATGCAAATACACGCTGGTACTCGTTTCAACGATACATATCCTCGCGGTATTATTCGAGCTATACACTTCAGTGAAATAAAATTACAAGCTTGACGATAACCGACCACGTAATGTGCCTCGGTTTAATCAGTTCAAAGGTTTCTCCTCATTTTATCCAGAAAACTACTCTACGCGACATTTTCAAGACAAGATAAAAGAAGGAAACAGCTTCCTCAAATGAAGAGAATCCTGTCACTTATTCATTACCCGCGTGTACGAGTCTCTTAAGTATCTGTGTTTGAATGTATATTGTAAGGTATAATTTGCTTCCTGCGTTATGCATTCCGCTCGTTCCTCTCGTAAGAACGATCTGCCAGAGTGCGAACATTTTTCATTCAATTTTCTTGTTCTTGTTATGCCAAGAGTATAATGAAGAAATTATTCGGGCCGTATGCGTAAGTTAACGTTATTGTTGGGTATATGTTTACTTGGTAATTGGTACAAAATTGAGAAAAAAGAAACATTCAGCTGCCTCACCTTAATCTCAAATTGGTGTCAAATTTCCATACATTTCTTCTCGTACGTACAATGAAAAATGAAACTTTGATATTCAGTTACGATCCTCTAATTTCATCTAATATCACTTACTGATTCATGAAACCTGACTTCAAGCACCACAAAATCATAATTCATTCAATCATCGACATATGTACGCCAATAATTGTTGTTAGTCATTATTTTTCCATACTTCAACTCACTGAATCTCAAGAGGATACCAGCGTTACCATCCGAGTACGTTGGCTAGAAAAAGACACGACTATACGATAGAAAGAGAGGTCCGAAAAAACGCTGGTATCCACTCAAATGCTATGATTATCATATGACAGCGTACTCTTTTATTATTCTACGCTCCACTTTACAACTGCTGAATCTCTTATTTTCATCCGTTCATTTGACTCTCAACATCTTTTATAATGGTACGTTCCGAGTGCTCCAATTCTGTCCATATCTGCTCTTCGTTCTATTCATATTTCGCAACCGTATAATGCAATAATACAAAATACGGAGGGTATGTTTTCAATATATTTTCTCTTCTTTCAAAATTGACAGTACTGGAGCATCACAGTCGGTGTCTTTGATCAACTGCTTTCTATGTATGCGCTACTTTATTCTCACATTTTTCTCTCACTTCTTCCGTTCTTAATAGGTATTCCCCTTTCACATTTGCATCACTGTAGTGACCATAGCACATTCATATCGGTTTTAATTTAATAATAGTAACCATTCAATTGAAAATGCTGATTTTGAATCACTTAAACGTGATGAATTCATGATTATGAAACAATATGCATGGGTTGCAGAAAATGCATCCTTATTTTGACGAGGAGAAAGTAGGTTAGATAGTTTGGTCTTCAATTAATTGAGCAGTTTGCGTTCAGAAAGTTTGAGTATAACCTGTACTGTAATTGTGAATGATACTGCAAGAATTCGGTTGAAGTTATGAATTCAAGCGATCACCAAATCGACTTTTGATCTGATTATAACTTGAAACTAGTTATCTGTGAATATGATAACCGAAATTTCCAATTCGAAATCAAAAGTGATTATCACGGGGATGCTTTGACATTGAAGTTCTGACGTTCCGTTAACGATTCGCGTTGGCGTGTTGGAATTTTAATGGATGTAAAGTAACAAGTTCTGAGTTGTACATTGTTACTGTTTGTCAAAAAAATGTCCCAAAACGCTGGAAAAACCGGAGATCACACGAGGTGGCTGCCTTAAGGGCACTCAAGCATCAGGAGGAGCGGCTAGAATTTTGCGCCAACTTTTTTCATGAATTACTTGATAAAATTGAATTTGAGATCAATAATAATTAAGTACATACCTGAGATTGCACTTTGAATATCAATTTAGTTTTCCTCTTATACTCGCCAGAAAATCAGGAAAAGACTGAAACTTAATTTGATAGTCTAATCCTGGTCATGAATTTTATTATTATCCATTGAAAATTTCCGTTGAACGCATATATTGATGAAAAAAGTTGGCGCAAAATTTGGCTCGCTTTTGTTGATACCTGGGTGCCCTCATGGACCATGGAGTCCTTCGAGACATGGGCGAAATTTCGCTACGTACTTTCTGATCAACTAAGCAATAAATACAAACTTTCAATTCAAAGTGAAATCATGAATATGGAATCAGAACTGAAAATGTTTCCTCAAAATCATGCAAACGATTATAAAAATATTAACTCACAGATGTCAATAATTTTTATAACATATTTTCTCATGTTTAGGAATATGTTTTGGGCTCTGGATTTATATTTAGCGCCAAACCCTACGAGTGCATTTCATTGCTATATATTTGAAATTTTTAATCATTGCTCAGTTATTCAAAAAGTACTCAGGAAAATTTTTTCCGTTTTTTAATGCTCCATGATGTTGCTGAAGTTTAAATCGTTCATTGAAACGAATTAATAATTGTATAACGAAATACTCAGACCCCACTCCAGTCGTAGACCCCAAATCTTGCAGGAAATTCTTTAGACGAAGTTTTCAATTGCAAGGAATTAATTCGTGGAGATAAATAACGAAGATTTATCAGATTTTGGGGGTTTGAATTTTCGTTTCGTTTTTATGAACGATTCGAACTTCTACAGAATTGCTGCGTGGCCCTTGAGGGGATACTAGCGGCTCCTGACGATGCAACCCGAGTCAAATCTTTTCTGAAAAATTATTCAGAAATAAAGCAATGAAACGAAAATGTCGGTGTGTACAGATCATCTTCATTGATTGAAGAAAGTCTGTACAGAACGATATTCTTATTTAATTTCTTTGTTTCCGAGTATTTTGTCAGAATAGTTTTGGTTATATCCTTTTTTAACCAATCGGTCTGGTTGCATCTTCAGGGGTCGCTGGTATCACCTTGAGGACCATGGATCATTACAAAACGGATGAAATTTTGCTACATACTTTTTAAACAACTAAGTAATGATCACAAATTCCAAGTATGCAGGAATAAAATGCACTGCTAAGATCATGCTGTGAATGTAAATCCAAAGTCCAAAACATATTTCTAAACATGAGAAACCAAGTTATAAAAATTAATAACATCATTAGATTGATATGTTTACAATCTTGTTTTTGGACAATAAATTTTGAGGAATTATTTGCATGATTTTAGGAATATACTTTATCACTGCAGATTTGGAATTTGTGTTTATTGCTTAGTTCTTCAGAAAGTGCCTAGCCAAATTTCGCCTACTTCTGCAAAGACTCCATGAACCTTGAGCCAAAAAAACTTGATTTTGGAGTTACTGATCACACACACAAATTTTGCCATTGGAATTACTGTGAAAAACTCTGAGAAATTCTAACCGGTTTTCCGCACCCGCCATTGAATTTGGGAGAATTAATAAGAGTTTTTGTCAACATCCAGAAAAAAAGTTGTGAAATTTACATCTTTTGAAGTAAATATTAGAACGATTTCAAAAAATAGTTGTAGCTACCACAATTTTAGTTGATTTTATAGCTGGGAATATAAGATTCACATCAGCTGTAGTATACCACACATTCGCTGTTGTAAAATCAACTCAAATTGTGGTAGCTCGAACTATTTTTTTAACAGGTAACATTAACAATACACTGTTAAAAATTTCTGCCTTAATTTTAATGTTTTTACTGGAAGTTTTTTTCAAGGACGTACATGAATTCAGTTTCATGCACATTTTACATGAAATTTAATATAAACTATAGCATAATCTATAGTCTTTTCATGTTTTTGTAAATTGAATTTAATGCAGAATGTATATGAACCTGATTTTATGTACGTAATTGAAAAAAACTTCCAGATATTTCTGACAGTGTACGCACAATCTAACATTAATAATCCAACATCACACTCCGAAAATACAAAAATGTAAGAACAGCCATTTCAATATTCCTCGAACATTAATGGAACCTTCAACGTTCCAAGAATATTCATAGAACATTAAAATGTCCGTTTCTACGTTTTTGTTCTTTTGTAGCAGTGATGAATTGCAAGACACGCTAGAAATGGAATTGATTTCACGCTTATTAAAAATTCGCAGTTGCCTTTCCAGGCAATGGTTTCGAGACACCAATCCACTCCATTCTTCTCTTGAATATATGTATGAATTCGCAAAATGGAAATCGCACTTGATAAAAGAGAACGAATATAATAAACGTCGTTAGATTTCATGATGTGTGTTCATAACTTCTTCCAGAAAAGCGAAATGGAATTGATTGTGTATCGCGGAAAGTAGGAACATCGGTATGGAGAACCGTACATTACTTTCATGTTCTTGATATATTTATGAGGGATAGATGTAACAGGTTGTGACAAAGTGTCAGGGATGAAATTACTGCTGTTCGATATACCGATATTTTCAAATAACTTGAAACAGAAAACTTGTTACGTTCAATTTATATTTGTTTAGTTGCAATCAAACAGTCACATAGAACAAACGAAAACTTTTTTCTCCACACTGGGGAAAATTTTTTTTCACAGTTGTCCACCAATTGGGACGAAACTCGTATGGAACTATTAAGGGATTGTGAATAAAGCGTGGTATAAGTTTCATTGCAATCGAATAACCAGCAACACAAATACGAGCGATCACGAAATTACAATTTGCGATAACATGTTTCCTTTCCCCTTCCCGTTTTTTTGGGAGAATCAGGTTGAAACTTATACGGAACCACTATTGAAACGGCATACAACTGTGGTGAAGATTCCTCAACAAACGGATGATAAGAACGGAGGATATCAGCTTAATGGTAGCGTTTACGAAATTTCGAAATTTCCTTTTGAAGTTCAATGCTCACCCTTTTCTTCCCTCAATTTCGATTTGCCTGAAACTTATATCACACGATCAACATCCCATGGATCGACTATGCTCAGAGTTCTACGGCATTTGGATGACACGAACACAGGGAAGGCATGCTTTCAAAATCGGATAACAAGGAGCAAAGATATACGAGATCGCAAAAACATTATTTTTCAAACAATATTCCGCAATATTTTCAAAACGAGTTATCCGATCGATACCAACATCAATAGGCCTCGAGTTCTCTCTAAGACGAACATATGAGACAAAAATGATTACAATCGGTGCATATTGAGGAGTTATCGTGCGCGAAGTAATCAGGTGTGCGCACACATACATACATACATACATACACACAGACATTTTTGGGAATCACATTTTTCGACGTTCCGATGCGTTTGACAACGGCGAAATGTCCCCATCTGCATCATGGATTTTCGACACTATTACAATACTTCCCTTTCCTTCCCAAACAACACAAGAGGTTAAAAATGCTGAGAACGTGTTCGGAAAATCCTATGACGACGCTTAGAACCTCCAAATGAGACTGTTTCGAATAATTATATGCTATGCACCTCCATAGAATATCTTGACGAGTTTATCCAAAATAGTCTCATTTGCACATATTCTTTCCAAATTCACTGTATCATCATAGCATCTTTGAGGAGTTCTTGTGTTACTTGAGTTATATATAAGGAACATGGACGTCAAAATACGATGAGACAATATGAAACGATTCAATATAAATATTCCACCTCCTGCTGTTATGCTATATTTGCAAAAATAAGCTCAACACTTCTTGTGTGGTTCAGTCAGCAGTTGTGATGATATATCATTTGATTCATATTTTCATAAGAACTACCAAAGAAATAACAACTCACAATGTAAATCAATTTTAAATATCAAAAATTGCAAGAGTCATGGAAAATATTTCTCACATACGGTCCATAAAACATGTAAAGTTATTTCACACTTCAGCGAAGGGAGTTTCAGAAAGGAGACAACTTGCGTACGAACATGAATGTTGTATGAAGTATTTTGAAGAAAAATTTTCTATATTTTCAGCAACTCACACGCTTGAACGTCATTCGAATTGATTTATCGACGATGTAATAAAAGTACTTGCTTTGAGAACTGAATAGGAACGTTGCATTGAAATGATAAATGAATCATCATGAGAAGAGCAAAGTTATTTTGCAGCATTCAGAGAGATAAATATTTTTCCATTTCAAAGAAGGTATCTTTTGGTACCGTCCTGGAGAAATGTATTGTTATTATGAGAAAATTTGATTTGTAGCTAAGAATGAAGCTCTGAACTGAGGAAATACGTCCTTTGGAACTAAGAAAATATTGAATTGGGTGGTTCCAATTCAGAGAAATAGTACCATCGTTGAACTTCATTTTTATCCATTTAGAAAAATATGAACATTCAATTTGTGGATGTATTTCTGTATGGAATGAACAAATCCCAAGGTTTGATATCTTTTTGTTATATTTTTTCATCAAGAGAATTGTCTTTGAGAATTGAAACACTGTGAAACTCCAATAACCAAAGGACAAGTGGAAATTCTTCAAACAATCAGTATTCAGCGTATAAGAATGAGGGGGTTTTTAAACAGTTTGCAAAGATATTTCCTACAAATTTCACTCCACAATTACTGGATTCTCACGTTAATTTTTCAAGTGAAATCCCTCCAGGGTTGAAACTCTATCATCGGTAGGGCTATAAATGAAAACAATTTTAAATCATTGGAAAGAAAATGGTCATTTCAGTATTGAAAGTTTGACTGATCGATCGAATACTATCGAATATTTATCGCATATGTCTTTGAATATTTTACTCCGCCATCAGAATAAACGCACCTTTGAAGGCTATAATTCTCCACCGACAATGCGCAACGTCTCGCATCGTTCCTTCTTATTTTCCACTTGGTGGATTGTAGAATTCATAACAAGTTTGGTCTCCAACAGATTTCGAAATGTATTCATGCAGATTCTGTTACTTCAATCCGAGAGGATAAATTTCCATTTTGTTACAGTAAGATTCTTCCAATGAGGAGGAAAGATATTCTTCCTTAAGTCGAATGAGAGTGAATTTTAGTTTGAATAATTTGATGAGAATGAAATGGAATGGGAGGATAGCATCTACAGAAAGGATTTAGGTGAGACAAATAAATTTCAGCTTGATTGAATGAATGCAGGTTCCATTAAGTGAAATAATATCATTCCCTTGAATCAGATTCAGTTTACATGCAAGACAAAGATGTGTTCCAATTCTTTTCCTCTTCAAACAGTTCTGTTATCTTAAATATTGACAAAGTATAATTTTATCCTTCCCTCATTCATTAAGTTAAAAAATAGTATCTCGAGAGGATCAAACGATTCTCATTCATTTGAATCAAACTTGGAAATTTTTCGAATGAAAATTTCAACGATTGAGGTTTCCACTGAAGTTTTCTATGATGAAAGTAAAATGTCTCAGAGTGGTATCAAGTGTCACATAATGAGATAAATTTCAAGTGAGGATTCTGGAGTTATTTTATACTCTCTGTATAGTATGATATTCGTACCGATTAATATAGTCCGAGGTCTGGAGACTCATTTGTCATTCAACGTTGGATTTTACTACACGTCATTATAATTTAACTAGTGCGAAGATGAGAGCTCTTCGATTCACTTGGGATATGAGAAACTTTTCATGCATCGATATGATAATGAAATATTATACTAAGATTTTCTTTAGGAACATACATTTATGATGTGTTGACTTTATCCAGTTGAGTGTAGCTCTCATTAAATTTGTGCTTTGGTTCACCTCAAGTACTCGACGAAAATTAAGATAGACGTCCAGCGAGTAGGTTCATTAAAGAACGAATTTGATTGGTACATATTGTATTACATTGAGTACATAAAAACTGACCTTTAGGCCGATTTCGAAATATGGAACGAAGTTCACACGCTCTCCAAAAGTCTTGATCGTTCTTCCTTGTTTGGTCATTTTTCCCACTTTTTCTCTTTGATCTTCTTCACATAGGATTCCATTCATCCCACACCGCCATTTTTACTGAAAGGATAAATAGAGAAAATTAATTGCAATTTAAATGAACCGATTGGGTCTCTTAAAATATTACTACTGTGTCCAAAAATTGAAATCAGTTTTTAATTTGTATTGCGCGGAAATATTGAGAAATATTTTTCACAAGTTTCCAGCACTGTGACAAACATCAGTGGTTCAGCTACACTTGGTTTTGTTCGACGCAAGGCGTGATTCCAGTGATTTTTGCACGGAGAAAAAAGGTCTGCTAAAAAGTATCATACTTTATAGTGTTCGAGCATCAGTCTTGTCCAGAACAAATTATTTATGTGAAAATACCTTTGAAAGTACCATACTGACTTGGACATCCCTAGAGAAGTATACTACTTGTGTAGAAATTTTCATGTAAATAATATGATCTTGACAAGACTGATGCTCGAACACTATAAAGTATGGTACTTTTCAGCAGATCTTTTTTCTCCGTGTACCGTGTCCAATTTTGCGGAAAAGAGAAATTGTACTGGATTGTGTTTACAAAATGGGATTTCTGCTGTGGATATTGGTGGAAACGTTGAGAATGTTGCAGGGAGACTTCGATGGACGGACTTTTTCGAAAAGAAATGTTTACAAGTGGCATAAACAGTTCAAACCCCAAGAGACCATAAACCTTCTAGGTTAAATTCACGTCCATGGTACGTGAATTCACGTTTATGGAACGTTCAGTGGACCTTCAGATGTCCGGACGTTGAATAAATCTGTATCAAACGCTCCTTGAACCTTCATGTTCTGTTGAGGAAGAAGGCCGAGAAGAAGTTGAAGACGAAAAGCATCCCGGTAATCACGTCCAGCAAATTTGAGATCTAGTGTTCTAAAACCATCGATTAACAATGAGGAACCTTTCTGATGGTGTTGGCTATTCAAAAGCATCAGTCAACACGATCTGAATAGATATTTTTGGCCACAGACGCGTCGAATCTCGATTGTTACCAAAAACACTCCATTTTTTTTTAAAAGATTGCGGCTTGAAATTTGTAAAGAAATGATTTCTCACCACCAACACGTTATAAAATGCATTGTTACGGGAGATGAGACTTGGATCTATGCTCATGGTCCAGAAATAACTGATCAATCGAGTGAATATCGTGCCAAAGGCAAAGTAAGATCGAAAAGGTTGCGCCGAACGCCGAAGTCGCTCGAAAATTAAGGTTATGCTGACAATGTTCTTCGATTATCGTGATATTCTGCATTATGAGTTTCTCTCGCCGAGCCAAACAGTCAACAACGAATATTATTCGAGTATTATGAGTTGTTTGCGTCAAACTATTCATTAAAAGAGTTTGAATTTATGGGTAACAATCTCTTGGTTTCTGCACCACAATAAACCCTGCTTAAAGAATCTCATTGAACCGATTGATTCTCATTGATTCCGACGCAGAAAACTGATTCAAACCCATTGGAAATCAATAAATCAATTTTTGATGGTTTTGAATCGGTTTTCTGCATCGGAATCAATGAAAATCAATCGGTTCAATGAGATTCTTGGAGCAGGGAATGTTTTGCATTGATTTTTCGTGAATTTGTCGACTGAAATTCAACTAATACTGCTCTATAATCACCATATTTGGATGGTCCTGTACCGTGTGACTTCTCGCTATTTTTCAAACTCAAAAGATCGCTTTGGGGTCACTGTTTTGGGTCGGTTGAAGGGATTCAACGTGAATTGTAGTGCGTTTTGATGGCCATATTACTTCGAGGGTTGGAGAAAACGTTGGCAAAAGTGCATTGTATCCGGGAGGCGATTACTCTGAAAATGATTTACTGAATTCCAATGAATAAATAAAGATTTCTTGAGACAAAAATCGAAACCCTTATGTTACTTCTTTAATGCAGTAGTACTCCTTTGGATGATAAAGAAAGAGAGGAAACGATAATGGTTGCATATTATATCTCGGTGTAAAGGAGGAAAAAACTAAAGTTCCATATATTATTTCCTGTGAGTTCAAAAAAATCTTGTGTTTCATAAATGTAGGTCACAAACGGTACAAGAAAACACTGGTAGTGCATTTTCTGCATGGAGTTTTGTACTGAAGTAAGTCAATGACAAAAGTAACACAGCGTGTAACAGCGTTCATTATTTTATGGAAAAAAGGGAAAGAAAAATCCTGTTCTACACCTAAGGTCAAAAGTTTCAAGTTGAAAGCGCAGGTTCGTGGCAGGTATGTTATTCTTTTTTTTCATAATAATATGCAGAAAATTGTCACACAATTCTTTCCTCCTGTCGCTTTTGTGTCATATTTGTCCCACACATGGAATGATTAAGTATTCATCACGGTACAATGTACTTGAGAATACACATTGAAGTATGATTTCAAAAGGATATAAAAACGTATCCTGCATGATCTCTGAAACCAAAGATAAGGACTGAAAACAAAATAATTTCGAGCAACCGAGAATGACAGAATGGGAAAGTCATTTTTTAGAAACTAGATACAAAACAGTGCACGAAATAATGTTCTTGAAGTTTGAATCGTTTTAGAAAACGAAACGAAAATTCAAACTTACAAAATCTGATTAATTATCGTTATTCATCTTCTTAAATTGACTCCTGGGAACTGAAAACATCGTTTAAACAATGCATTGAAAGATTCTCAGAGCGGTATGCAGAGTTAGGTCTGCACTGAGAAAACGTTTGTTTCGGTGAAACAAAATTTTGGTTGAATGAACTCAAAGAAACTTTTTGGTTGGTTGAAATAAAATTTATTTAGGATAAACAAAATTTATTTGTCTATATGAAAGCCTTGATTATTGTGGACCAAATTTTGTTTATCCTAAATAAATTTTATTTCAGCCAACCAAAAAGTTTCTTTGTGCTCATTTCAACCGAAATTTTGTTTGACTGAAATAAACTGTGTTTTTCAGTATGCATACCGCTTATACGCTTATAAGCTTATACACTGCGTAGGGCCGATCCTAGTCTCAGACCTGACTCTGCATACCGCGCGCAGGCTTCAACTGAAATTTTACGAAGTAAATAACAAAATTTCTAAATTTTATTATTTACTTTGTAAAATGTCATAGGCGACTTTTGGAAAATTCACACTTCTTTTCATTATTTGTTGAGTATTGATAATTTTTCATTCCTTTTCAAGTAAAGTTCAACAGAAATGTGAACCGTTTCAACTTTATTACACATCTAAGAAATATTCTCAGATTTCCAGAAATACTCTCCGATTTTTTGTTGAAAATTACTATAATTCCGAACCGCATTTTTCTCCATGCACGATATAAATACATTAATTTTGAGTACAAAACTTTCTGCGTATAGTCGTTATTCCAATCGAGCATTGAATAAAATATATGAACATCGCTTTGAATGGTCGCATTTTAGAATTATCTGTTCAAAAAAGGATAATTAATGAGAGCAGGATCGATCGAACGATCAATGCATCTTCTAAATATACATATATACTTCGAATACTTCATAAAAGTAAGACAGTTTTTGTGACTCGCTTTGAGATATGCATATTTCATAACGATTGAACTGTTCACTTTTTATACGGAATGAAAATATGTTTTTGAATGTTTTCGTCGTCCCTTTCTCAGTTAATTTCCTTCTCAATATGTTCATTCGTTACATATTCTATTGATGATTTCCATTCCATCATTCTAATTCTATTTCTGGTCTGCTGAAAGTGAGTTAAAACATCATTGCTGAAGGGACCGTTCTGTCGAAAATATTCATAAAGATCACTTATCGTACAATATTTCAAGAAATATTGTTTGCAGATTGCAGTTACAAAATGAGGGGAAAAATAAATTCCTGTTTGAAGTTAACGAAAACGGTGAGTACGAGAGATACAAGCCAGGTAAGTGAGCTACGATGAAAGTTCTGTACAAAGGTATCGAAGAAATACCGAGCAATTTGATCGATTGAGCAAAAGAACAAATCAACTATTTCTTACATGAATTTAATTCTCTTTTTAGACCTTGAATAGCAGACATGATTTTGATTATTAAACTTATAGCACGGATTATCTTTCATTCATATTCACCAATTGAAGCAGTTACCTATTCTCTTCCAACTTGATTGCTCTTTTGAAACATCGCAGGTCATCTAATGAAATATAACCATCATCATTCTTCCTAAAAGAAATGTATCATGGGAGAGTTATTCGATCCATGAGAATTGATTACTTCGTATAACTGCTTATTTTTTCAACACAATCTTTTCGCAACTTATCACTAAATTTATCTAGAATTCGAAAGAGTAGAGGATAAGAAATTGTGTATGTTTTTTGGTCTATTGAGAAGAATGAATAAGAAAAGTCCTTGCAAAAAGTGAATGTTTTCGTGTTACTTTCGAATCAGTAATTTACTAAATGTAGGAGAATAAGGAGAATCGTTTCATCAAAATGTCTTCAATGCTTTGTCACAGCATTTTTATTGCTTTCTACCATTCATACCTTGAAGCTAAGCTAAGGTCATGTGAAGAATGAAACCTTCGACTATACGAAATGCGATGAATCCTCTCACGAACAAGGTTTCATCAAATTTCTATCGAATTTCTGCAAACTTTTTATCACACGGCAAGAATCTTGAGACATTGTTAGGAAAAGTTTAAGCAACACCGAAAGGTATCTTTTAAAAGTCTATAGGAAAAATCTTCTTGTTCTTCAGTGATATGTAAATTCATGCCCGATAGAACTACTTACTTTCAAATGAGGATAAAGAATTTTCAATTCTCATAGAGTAGAATTTTTACATGTATGCAAGAATTTTATATTCTTCGGCTCACACAATTTTCTCCTTGAGATAATATTTATGTCTGCTTTAAGTAAACAAGAATTGTTCAGGATATGCCGTTTAATTACTCTCACATATTATTTTTGTTTGCAATCAGATGAGAAAGTGAAAAGTTTCTGAATAAGTTTCCACTAAGGGAGTTGAAGTCAAATGCTGCGGAAGTAATCTCATGCATGAGAGACCATCATAATGTATTGGTCTCTTCCATTTCTTCGTTGTTATTCGCAGGAAAAACAATCGAAATAATAATCAAAACCCGGGTTGAGTGAAAATAACATCCACGGATTATCTGGGATCCATCAAATTCTTTGATTTATTATAGAGATTCATCTTGTCCTCAGAGTTATTTGATCACAAGTATATACTTTTGTGCACTGAGAGAAATAATGATTAATATCAAGAAT
This sequence comes from Gonatopus flavifemur, assembly GCA_018340375.1. Lineage (NCBI taxonomy): Eukaryota > Metazoa > Arthropoda > Insecta > Hymenoptera > Dryinidae > Gonatopus > Gonatopus flavifemur. Next base: position 40,188,967 of record JAFFJZ010000003.1, on the reverse strand, counting down.
TTTAATTCATGAATACTGCTAAGAATAAAAATTCTTGATTACAGTTAATATGGTATTGGCCCAAAATAAATGTTCTTAAATCAAGGAAATATTTCTCGATTCAAGGAAATTTCTTTTGCGCCGATAACATATTAGCTATAATCAAGAATCTGTATTCTTGGTAGTATTCATGAATTCGAATTCTTGATAATAATCATTATTTCTCTCAGTGTGTTGTGAAATAGACTTTGATTCAATCCTCTTTTTTTATATATGTATCGATATTGTATTGATCTTTAAATGCTCTCAATTTGAAACACATCGAATTTATAATGTCACGCTCAAAATTTTGGAGATAGGGTTGAATGAAAATATATTATGCAAGGAACAATAGTTGGTTTTTTCAGAAGGAATGCACGGAGAGGATAATCCATTACTTTTTCATGTAAAATACAATATTCTTTACTGTGCTTCATATCAACTCCAGACCGAGTTTTGATCTTCATGAAGATTCATATTTCCACACAGTCAAATACTTCCCCATAAGGATTGTATGTACGTTTTTCAATTCACACAGTGAAAATTCTTGTAATGACATTCAGAAGTTCATGGATTTTTAGGAGAATTCCTCATTCGGTAAATATTGTACTGGACATTATTATAAATTACTGTGGAGTTTCCTAGAATAAGATGAAAATACCATAATACTTCTTGTTAATTCTCATCTGGTCCGTCGATAGTGATCTACCATAGTGATTTCAACTGTAATTTTCTTCCCATGTGGGTTTCATGAATTTTCTTCGACCGTCTCGGAAACAAGGAGTTACCTCAAGTTCCCATGCAGAAGAAATATTTTAACATCCAACTAGGAATAACGGTTCCGTCATGAACTGTTATCGCTGGCCCAAACTGTTACAGAAAATGGACCGCTATGTGAAACAATTAAGAAGCGGTGCCAGGATATCTGCAAATCGCCATCAATTGTTATAAAGATCCCCATTACCTTACCGAATGATAATACTCCACCACACGTGGCAAAACTAATCAATGAAATATCGGGGGATTTAGACCAGGAAATCCTCTCAAACTCAGCTTATAACCCAGACCTTGGTCACTATGATCATTATTTATTCAAATCAATGCAGGCCCGTGTCTCTGAGAAGCATTGGCTGCATAGGTCATAGAAGATGGAAACTTTCGACATGAAGCAGTAGGGAGTAATTTAATCAATTCATGTCACAATAACTTCAACACTTTAGTAATATTTTTGTTCATTACTATCAATCTTATTTCACTAGTTCCAAAACAGTTCTTCGTTAGATGAAGCTGAAACAAGCGTTGGGTCTGCTGTAACTTCTGATCAATCTTCATTTAAATATGTTTCATAGAGACAATTCATTCAGTAACTTCCAATTTCAAGCTTAACCAATTCAAGTCCTCAATGAATAGTATATCATTCACCAAGGGGGAAATCGAGACATTCCCGAGGAGTGTAAGGTTTTGGGTTCACATGAGTGGAAATTTTTCATTTCCCCTTGAAGTGAACATACTATTTTATTCTACATCCGCGAACCAAATGTGTATTCTTTATATACTTTTATGTATGATTTACAACGAATAGTTAACATTCCATATGTATATTTCAAAACAGGGAAAAGTTGATATTTTTGCGATAGGTGGGAAGTAAGCATTTTCCTCCCGCTCTCAGCCAGCGGACGGAAAGTGAGTATTCTCCTCCCATCTAGGTACATTTGTATGGGATTCAGCGTTTTCTTCCCTGAAACTAAGGTGAAAAACACACGCAAGTATCAAGAAAAAACTATCATTGAAAAATAACGCAACTCTGTCACTAATTTTTGGCAATCAATTACAGTTCCATCTTTTTTGATTGTTGAACTGCGTTCAAAGTCACGTAAGTTTCAAACTATTTCATCTCAATATTTTTAGCGTTTGTCCCAGGTGCCTCGGGCCCTATCATGAGAAGGGAGGTGGTCCCGGAGGAATGGTCTAAAGTACTTCTGTCTATGCTCCACAAAAAGGGTGATCATTCTGATGCCGCTAATTATTGCAGTATTGCACTGATATCGAATATTGCCAAGTTGTTTACCATATTATTGAGAAACCGACTCGAAAGATGGGCCGAGAAAGAGAATGTGATACCGGAATCCCAGTCTGGATTCCGTAGAAAGAGGGGTTGTAACGATAACCTGTTTACTTTTCATTCTGTTGTGCAGATACAGCTGAGATCGGACAGGAATACCATTTAAAAAATAGTCATAGATTTCAGGAGAGACTCCGATTCTATCAAGCACACCTTACTTTGGAAAAAATTACTTTCACTTGGTGTCAGCGCGAAGTATTTACGTATTCTTAAAACACTTTATGATAAGGCGTCTGCACAGATTAAGCAAGGTAGCAATCTCCCCTGCTCTTTTGAAATTTCTGAGGGTGTTTTACAGGGGGAATCCCTGATTCCATTACTGTTCATCTTGTTTCTGGCAGACATAGAGAACTTCTTTAGAAGGAAGGGCTGCGAAGGTTTGGGCATTGGTGGTACAGAAGATGTGTTGCTTCTCTTATATGTAGACGATCTTGAATTTTCGCCAGCTCGCCGGTAGATGTTAAGAAAAAACTAAGGATCCTGGAAGGATATTGCCACGAGAATGGACTCACGGTGAACCCATCAAAAACTAAAATTATTCCTTTTAACAGATCTGGCAATATCCGAGTCGCTCGGAAACTAAACTTTGTTTACGGTAAAGAGCGTATTGAGATTGTAGGCTCACTTGACTTCTTAGGCGTATCATTTAAGAGTCCGTCGTTAGGCCTGAGTGCAGCTGAAAGGGCGGTTAGAAAAGCACGCATGGGGTCGGTGGCAGTTCTCTCCATACTCGTGAGGAGCAAATCTGATACCTGGCATACTAAATTACGACTTTTTGATGCTATGATCTCCTCTGTCCTATTTTATGGAATTCCCATTTAGGGTATGAGATACTTTGATAAAATACAAATTGTCCAAGTTGAATTTTTTAAGAGAGTTCTGTCACTTCCCAGAAACACCCCTGGCTACGCTATGCGTGTAGAGCTTGATTTATTACCACTTGCTTTCAAAGCAATGAAATGTACTTGGGGCTGGGTTATACATCTTTTGGAGATGGATCACAATCGTCTGCCTAAGCGATGTCTTATCCAGTTACAAGAAATAGCGGCACTCAGACCTTACGACACAAAATTTAATTGAGTCCTTCAACTGCGCGGTGTGTTTGCAATTATGAAAATTTCTTGAGAAGGATTGATATCGAAAGTTGCAAAGGATCCTCATTCTGTCAAAATCCAGGGCTCCTGGGCGTGCTCCCTGGGCAAGCGATCTACCTAGGAATCCAGTGTCCATTATGGTCCAGTGTACCTGATGATTATGAATTAAGAATAGTTTCAAACCAAATTACACACCAAATAAAACCTTTGGAATTTAGAACCTTCCGATTTGTAATCTCAACGAAATTGAGGATATTACTCATATAATGTTGCGATGTTCTTTGTACCTATCCTTCAGAAACCGATTGTTTAATGGAAAAACGCTCACTGAGATTCTTATGCCTAAGTCGAAAGCGGGAATTGAGTTAATCTATGTGTATGTTAAGAATGCTCTATCCTTAAGATCTTTTATGTTATCTGAATAGTTCAATAGTTCACTACCGATTACCTCTGATATTACTTAGTGGTTATTATTACGCTTTATATAATTTTGTTATTGTAGCTTCATGTATTATTGTTCTCTCATTGTATATTATGTAAGCTGGCTGACTTCAATCCCCCTTGCTAGAAAGGGATGTAATCTTCTCGAAGAAATAAATCCATCTATCTATCTTTTTTGATTCCCCTGAGTCTGTTCTTTACTCGTGTGATAATGCAGGAAATTTCCCTTACAAGGGTAGAAATATATACAGGTTGCATCAGAATTCCTATCCCTATGCAGATTTGATTTATTAAAATATTAGAGATGATCCAGTAAATGTTTTACTTGTAACCTGGAACGAAGAATTACTAAATCCTATTCAAATATGGAATGTAACACTTTCTTGTAGAAAGAAAATTGATTACGCATACTAAACAGTACATTGCAGCATTCAACGGGACCAACATTGCGAATTCAATCTCCAATCCTCAAAGCACTCAATTAATCAGATCATCATTAGTGTTCACTTTGAATTCAGCTCAAATCATATCAACTCAACTTAATGAATTATACGCTCCTCTATTACTATCGTTCAATAATTCAATTGAATTCGTGACTGATTTCATAGATTTTGGAACACTGCAGAAGGGAATATCATAGTTCAGTCAAGAGGGAAAGTTCAAACTTTGTCAAACTCTTCTTCATGTACAAAATGAATCGAAAAATGATCTCTCAGTGAATTCCAATAGAAAATTTATTTTTAATTTATGTATAGTTTTGTACCAAAATATTATTCTACACTAATGATGAATTGTATACCTCAATTCGATAACCTTCTCTGTGTTTTGTGGATTTACGAAAGATTAATACGATGGATTTTCACAATTAACAATATTTTACACAATTAGATATCGTTCTTCGACAGATCACATTGGATTCAATAAACTCTTGTTCATTCTAAAATGAACGATACTTGGTTATTCCATGACAATGTTCCTATCAGGAACTGTTTCTCTCTCTACAAGATGCTTTTTCAGTACATGTCACTCAACTACTCCTTCGATTCTATTTCTGATGATTCTTGAAAGGAATGTACGCTTATTTCACATGGATAAACGATCCCTATCCGTTCGATTGGAAATTAATTCTAGAATTAAACATGAAATCCAAGTTCGACGGAATCAAGCATCGTGGTCTATCCTTGAACATTGCAAAATATCAACTTTGAAAATACAATGGACTTCGACTCGTTCTACGTTGATACATAATGAAACGAAAACTTTGGGAGAAAACTCCGCGAATGAGATTAATTGGGATTATTCACTCATTCTTTATCATCTCAGAGAGGAGAATTGATTGTTGGGAATGGAGCAACTTGGAAAGTCAAATTTCAAATTTTGAGTATGTGGGAAATGAAAATTTAATTCAATCAACGAAATTAAGCTCTCTGAAATGAAAAAAATACTCGTAAAAATTAATTTAGAAAATCATAAATTCGTGTGATGGGAAACAAAAATTTTCTTCCACTCCAGTGACTACTTTTTGGTTTGTTTTTCCTCTTTTCAGAAAACATTCATTGATATCACAATGGAACGTTTGATCGAATGAAAATAATGATCATGCACTTCAAACGGAAAACTTCAAATCAGTCTATCCAATGAACCGTTTATTCGATTTATGTAATTCATCGTTTCATAATAGAGGACTAGCGTACGTAGAATGAATAAATAATTTCATTCTCATCATATCAACAATATTCATGTTGGAACAGGTATTCAACGACACAATACCGATCATGATTTTATGAGCGGATTGATAATTTGATTCGAAGGTCTTCAATGTGGTTCAATTTAGCAACAATAAGTTGAGCGAGATTTCATTATTTTGTCCAGTCTCTTTGAATTCATTCATAGTTTCTCATGTGTTTGAAATTCACAATGATTGTATAGGAATTTCCATTTAGTGCAATAATAACAGGAGATCAAGTGAGAGATTTTTGGTTACTGCACACCTTTTCATAGATATATACTTTTTGAGCTCTTAGATACATCTTCTGTCACATAAAATGTGAAGCAAAAATCCTGTTACCGTTTAAATACGAATATGAAGTGAGAGGCAAGGAAAGATCCTGCCGAACGATAGTGGAATTTGGAATATCCTGATGTCGATATATTTACCTATTCGGACTGAAGGTTTGATTTTGTTTGCCAACCGAGCTTATTGTAATCGTAGTTGATCTTGTCACCTACCGTGAAGACCTGTTGCAAATTCCATACCAGTTTCTTGAGTTTGTAAAGATTGCACAACATCTGCAACAGGTTTGCAAGATAAGCGAGAGTTCCATGTCGCATTATTCGATGTAGGATTTCCAATAATTTCAATCGTCAGCAATACTCTTGTATCAACAATGATAATATAATGATTAATCCGGGTATTATCGTGATTGTAACAACGATAACAATCCTACCGTGTTGAAAAACAATATTCCTGAACTCGGTACAAACCAAATCCTTTCAGATGGAGTTCTTTAGTGTATTGGTCCGCAGCATCGGATGATGAGTTCTGATAATATGATTCTCAGCAAAACATACGATCTCAAAATTGTTGTTCCAGATTCAAGGACATTCTCATGTTATTCGCTCAAATAAAAACACCTTCATAAGAATAAACTGAACCATGAAGGGATTGCTTAATTGGCGCACGATTCATACAATGATGAACCATTTCATTCTGACGGAATGAGTATTTGTATGCTCTTTCGTTATAAGATATCCGTTCATTTAATTGAATACGATATGGATAATGGTTCATTCGAATCCAATGAATTAATGATTTTTGTGAGCTTGATGACCAGTGTATTCAGTGTATTGTGAATAATTACTCCCGAAAGTGAAGTATCCATATTCGCTATGAAATTTATTCTGTATACAAATCATAATTGGAGCACATAATTTTCTTGTGAAGTAATGAGACCATATCGATCATTGAAACCTTTCTACAGTCTTGACCGTTTGGAAAATTCCCAGACAACGCAAAGCTCTTAAAAATAACATATATGCTATCTTTTAGAGCAACCAGCTCTCAAAGATAAGATATATGTTATCTTTCAGAGCTTTGTGCTGTCTGGGTTGATCTCAACAATTCTCTAATACTTAAATTATCAAACAACAATGGAATTCATTTTTAAGGTTGAAATCATCTTATTCTTGCCGTAGAAGAGATACATGGTATACAAATGTATTTATACAAATCAACAGAATTGTTTCACTGCGTCATGTTACAAGCGTAAATATAACGAGAAAAACAGATCCTAGATAGATTAACGTAATCAAGCTGATCATATAGGGGATAATTCGATTTATCGGCAGCTTTTTTATTAACTCATTCTGATTTATAGGAAGCGATTGATAGACTTGATTATCTTTGCACGAGAAAAGAATGATAACAAAGCTGGATCGTATAAAGCACCGTACTTGAGCAATATACTAGATTATGGCGATAAAAACAACAGCGCTTTTAAGTTCATTGCTGTTTACCGTAACCTCAATAAGGAATGTAATGAAACAGGTAACAAAAAAATCATTCCATGTAGCTCTTTTGAACCAAATCAACATAGATGTTATAAAATAAAACTCCAAAACTGAGTTAAAGCTATTCGTTCCGTAATTCGAAACAGCGCAAGACGGAAACAGTTCATTCCTCACAACCTGAAAGACTTGTGAATTCCGTACGGACTGCGAATTGTCAACACGGACGGTTAGTTAGAAGTAATTGAGCAGCAGTTAGTCTTCGAACTCATCCATTGAGCATATTTCAATAGAGTGTACATAACATGATTAACCATCATGAACACGTATGAGATCCAAAATCATCCTGGTCTTCAGCTCCTATCATTCATTATCACTGTGAAGTGAATTGGAATTGAAAGGGTGATATTGTTTGTTAGTATACTGCACTTATGTTATGCTGAACTGCTGAATAATATGAGGATGATTGTATGAATCATTCATTGAATAAGAAGACTGCAAACAACATTGTTTGTTATAAAAACGATAAAACCGAAAATTAATGTTGTTATTCGCGTCGTTCGATTAGGAGATTTCCATTTTCTTCATCGGTTATGAATTGATTTAGTTATATTTATATCATTTTACATGTGTTACCACACATTTCTTTTGTTTTCTTCACTTCAGTGAAATTGAAGATATTGATGAAGAAATCTCATCGACATGCAATAATAAATATCACTGAGAAATCCTCAATTCAATTTCATTCATTGCCGCAGAATATCATGATTATTCCATTGGAGAACATTAAAAAAATCCCATCTCCTCCATCATTGAAACCATATGAAAATGCATGGATTCATCAAGGAATCGATTTTAAAACAGAAAATAAGTTCTTGCTTCATCATAAACCGGTGAAGATATCCATAGCTATGATCATCTATATGGACACATCAATGGATCATCAGCTATGATTCATCAATAGAAATCGGTTTCCAGCCACAACTTAATTCGTTCTTTCCATAATCCTTTAAATGCGAGGAATCGGTCGAGAGATCAAATACTTACTCTACTTTACTACTACGAATACAGTTTTATCATCTAAAGCATAATGAAATGGATCACTATGATAGTTCCGTGAGCATTTTCATCCTCTTACCAGATCAAGATTTATATCCAGATGAATTGGAACCACAATGTTAACCGCCAAACCGTGAAGTCAATGACAAAAGTAATCACAATAACCAACTGTATTATCCAACTCGCTTTTATTATTCGTCTTATACGTTCCGATCGACATTTGATCCTCTCAGGAAATCACGTGAACCACAACGTTAAAACACCATTGCGATCTCACACCAGAACAAGTCATTTCATCTCATACATTTTGAATATAACAACATATTTATTTATGTATTATTATTATTATTGTTAATGATATCAAATCATGATTAATATTACTATGAAATCATGATTATTATTTTGCCTGAGCTTATTTCAACCCTGATAGAGCCTGAAGCGCCCCCACACTGACAAGATCGTTGGTTCACCAGGTGAAATAACAAACATCGACACCGTCTTGGGTAACATTAACGTCACGCACTGGGGAACCTTATTTGTTGTGTTTGTTTTTGAATTTTAAATGTGCAAGAAGTTTGAAGCTCGAAAATACGTTGAGGATGAATCTCGCATCGATGTAAAGATCGTAAGATGCAGTGAACCGAAAACGACGCTGCACGCGCAACGGCTACTCGCAGACTGCTGAACTAACGACGATCCGTGAGTAGCATCGATTTCGATGGTGGGGAGAAGAAAAAGAGGTTGGTGAGGAGGGCGCCCTGTTGGTGTGTTGGAAAGGGATGATTCGGGAAAGAAAGAGAAGTGTGTGGAGGGTTGATGGGGTGAAGAAGAAAAAGACAGGATGCATAAGACCAAACCACGACGCCGGGATGTCTCCCGAAGCTGCTGTGTTTGTGGCGCAGAGGCACTGAGCTTTAAGGAAATTAGCGAAAGAAACCAATGGTTTCTCACTCCTCTTCTTCTTTCTACTTCTCAAGTTTTGCAAGAGTTTCGTTTAATATCCATACATCGTTCAAAGAAATTGATAACCTTCTTAAAATCTGTGTCAGGTTCTTCGGAATTCATGGTATAATCTTGATGTAGAGGGATACGGTGAATCCTTTCTTCAATCCCTGTCTCCTTCGTCCTGGGTCTCGCGAATAACTTTGAAAGCCGTCATAAACCCGGTTGTATTAACGACGATTTATCAGCTACAGCATAGTACCTTGAATGTTCAATGATCCAAGAGATTTTAATTGGTTCAATTTATGAGGTTGGGGAGAGATTATGCGGTTTCGATTTAATTATTATAAAACTCATCCAATTTCCGTGTCATTCGGTTCATGTTTTGATGGATAACAACGTTGAAACCGATATATTTGGATTCAGTTATTTAGGGTCGATTTGAAGAATACTTATAGACATCTTGAATAATATAGAACTCCACAACATCTCTTGTAACAATTTCAAAATGTCAATATCAGGGCCATCCCCTGTATGCAATAGTATATTGTTCATCAAGGGGGGAATCGCCTTCGGCTCGGGGAGACAAACTTCACACTCGTCGGGAATTTCCCACTTCTCCCCGAGGTGAACATACTATTTTTCCCCACAACTGCAAGGAAAGTGAAAATCAACTATTCATACGCATATTTCAGAACGAAAAGATAGTTTGTATTTTCCTCCCGCTGTGACACATTCGCTTGGAATTCAGCACTTTCTCCCCTAAAAATAGGTCAGAAAACATCAACTTTCCGTGCAGGTGTGGGAAAAAAACATTAAACCAACTTCAGCCCTCTCATAGCGTGGAAGTGGTCAACATTTGCCAAACATTGATTGAAATCGGTTCAATGTTGATGCACACAGGGGATGAAGTACCAATGTTGCGCTAATGATGAAAGTGTGAAAAAATAATTGAGGGGCCTCAAACAAACATGATGGCGGAAGAATGTCAAATCGTCTCGCGTGTTTATGAATTTCTCACAAAGTATGAACAGTGATTTCATCGCTAAATTTGTATTCTAAATTTGTGTTTGTATTTGCGCAATCCCAGGTAAGCAATGTCCCATGTGTAAATTCCCGGGAATGAATAAACGGGCCAATACACTGTAAAAAAAAACTGGAAATTTACTGTGCAACTGGACTGGAAATTTCCAGTGCTAGTACTGGAATATGGATATTCCAGTACATGTACAGAGATTTTGTTGTTACGTTACTGAAAATTTACCAAGCATAACTGAAAATTCAGTCATTGTACTGGAATTTTCAAGTTTGAGATGATGTACTGAAATTTTGCCATGATTTCGCGAAAATTTTACCGGCTCGTACTACAATTTTATAGTTCTTGTGCACCAAAAAAAAATATTCCCTCAAAAAGGACTTGAGAAAAAATTTGGAATTTAGAAAAAAAAACCTAATCGTTGGTATACTGGAATTATACAGGTTTTTAACTGCAATTCTCAGGTTTTGTGATGGAATTTTCCAGTTACTATGCAATTGAATTATACAGGTTTTGAACTGCAATTTTCAGGTCGTGTGATGGAATTTTCCAGTTGCTATGCAACGGAATTTAATCACTGTTGCACTGAAATTTTCCACTTCTATTGGACTTCGTCATTTCTGGCAGGAAAAATTTCAAGTCTTTATATTAAAAATTTCCTGATTGAGATTTTGAATAATAATTGTAATTGTAGCCAATGAAATTGATATATGAGGTTTTTCCAAGACTTATCCTCTTGTGTTCTAGATATGAAGCATATGTAGTAACCCAAGCTGGCCTTCCAACATGTCGCGCTATAGCTCATCGGTTAGGTCTTAGGTTTCAGTTGGTAGGCAGGTAGAAAAGTGTGGGTTCAAATCCTGTTAGGTAGACATGAGTTTCTGTCCATCCAAATGAACGATCAAAAGTTTCTCAATCATCTTGGAACACAAGGACCCTGCAAAATCACTTTGCGTGAGCAATTTTTTTTCCATTTTCATGGATATTTTCAGCATTAATTTTCCAGTACATGTCCTGGAAAAGTCCAGCTCGTGTACTGAAAAATTCCAGTACCGAGGCTCAGAAAATTTCCAGTTTTGATGCGGGAATTCCATAACGTTTGCACTGAATTTTTGCAGTACAAATGTGCTGAAATTTTCCGGTACATGTACAGGTTAATGACTTCCAGTACATGTACTGGAATTTTCCGGTGAAATTTTTTACTGTCGCGGATTTATTCACCAGACTCTGGCAAAAACAATTGAGCTGTTACTGTACCATCACTGTTTTTCAATTGATGCCATCCCTTTGACAAACATCACGCAACACTGGGTCTTGAGAACAGCCAGATTCGTTGCGATACTGAATCAACTTCGACAAACCCACGCTACCGATCTGATGAGCCTACACTGTAAAAAAAAAACTGGAAATTTACTGTGCAACTGGACTGGAAATTTCCAGTGCTGGTACTCGAATATGGATATTCCAGTACATGTACAGAGATTTTGTTGGTACGGTACTGGAAATTCACCGAGCATAACTGAAAATTTAGTCTTGGTACTGGAATTTTCAAGTTTGGGATTTTGTACTGAAATTTTGCCATGATTTCGCGAAAATTTTGCTAGCTTGTACTACAACCTTACAGTTGTTGTGCACCAGAAAAAAGTATCCCCTCAAAAAGGACTTGGGAAAAATTTCAAATTTAGAAAAAAGACCTAATCGTTGGTATACTGGAATTATACAGGGTTTTAACTGCAATTCTCAAGTTTTGTGATGGAATTCTCCATTTGCTATGCAATTGAATCATACAGATTTTGAACTGCGATTTTCAGGTCGTGTGATGGAATTTTCCAGTTATGCTGGAATTTAATCACTGTTGCATTGAAATTTTCCACTTTCATTGGACTTCGTCATCTCTGGCAGGAAAAATTTCAACTCTTCATATTAAAAATTTCCTGATTGAGATTTTGAATAATAATTGTAATTGTAGCAAATATTAGGTGTACAAATAGTTTCCGCGGTTTTTTATAAAAAATTAGGAATTTATTGTAAAGGAAAAGTACATTACGTTTTATTCAAAGTATTTTCCATCATTTGCCACTACTTTTCCCCATCTTTCTGGCAACATTCGGATACCCCGTCGAAAAAACTCTTCATCTTTTGACGCTATCCACAAATCTACCCAATTTTTGGTGTCTTCATATGATGTGAAGCGCTGCTCAGACAGACCATGTGCCATCGACCGGAACAGGTGATAATCAGAAGGGGCTAAGTCTGGTGAATACGGCGGGTGGGGTAAAACTTCCCAGTTGAGTGTTTCCAAGTATGTTTTTACCGGCGCCGCAACATGTGGACGAGCATTATCGTGTAAAAGAATAATTTTTTCGTGTCTGGAGTAGTAATGGGCGCGTTTTTCCTTAAGTGCCCGACTCAATCTCATCAATTGTGTTCGGTAGAGAGCTCCAGTAATGGTTTCGCTTGGTTTCAGCAATTCATAATACACGACACCAAGCTGATCCCACCAAATACACAGCATGAGTTTTTTTCCATGAATATTCGGCTTAGCTGTCGATGTTGATGGTTCGCCGGGCTTAACCCATGACTTTCTCTTCTTTGGATTATCGTAGTGAATCCATTTTTCGTCACCAGTGACTATACGATGCAAAAAACTCTTTTTTTTATTCCTGGCAAGCAGCATTTCACTCATGCATAATCGGCGTTCAACGTCTCTCGGCTTTAATTCATATGGAACCCAATTTCCTTGTTTTTGAATCATTCCTAACGATTTTAAACGATGTGAAATTGCTTGTTGAGTCACTTGTAGAGTAAGTGCAAGTTCTTTTTGCGTTTGGGACGAATCTTCCTCCAATAGTACTTCTAATTCCATGTCTTCGTACACTTTCGGCCTTCCACTGCGTTCTTTGCCTTCAACGTCAAACTCACCGTTCTTAAACTTTTGAAACCATTCCTGACAACTTCTCTCACTTAAAGCAGCTTCACCATATGCTTCTGGAAGCAATCGATGCGCCTCAGCTGCAGATTTTTTCACATTAAAGAAGTAAATCAAAAGTTCCCGCAAATGATGCTTATTCGGAATAAAACTTGACATTTTTGCACGAAAAAAATTACGTGATGCTGATACGGAATCACTAGTACTTTAAGGTTATGGTGTTGCCAGATGACTAAACTTGGGATATTACGTTTTACATCTGACAATTTCTCCATAACCTTCTGGTGGGGCCATCTTTTGACAAACCGCGGAAACTTATTTGTACACCTAATAAAATTGATATATGAGGTTTTTCGAAGACTTATTCTATTGTGTATTCTAGATATGAAGCATATGTAGTAACTCAAGCTGGTCTTCCAACATGTCGCGCTACAGCTCATCGGTTAGGTCTTAGGTTTCAGTTGGTAGGCAGGTAGAAGAGTGTAGGTTCAAATCCCGTTAGGTGGACATCCGTTTTTGTTCATCCAAATGAACGGTCAAGTTTCTCAATCATCTTGAAACACAAGCACCCTGCAAAATCGCTTTGCGTGAGTAATTTTTTTTTCAATTTTCATGGATATTTTCAGCATTAATTTTCCAGTGCATGTCCTGGAAAAGCCCAGTCCGTGTATTGAAAAATTCCAGTACTCAGGCTCTGAAAATTTCCAGTTTTGATGCTGAAATTCCATAACGTTTGTACTGAATGTTTGCAGTACAAATGTGCTAAAATTTTCCGGTACATGTACAGGTTAATTGCTTCCAGTACATGTACTGGAATTTTCCGGTGACATTTTTTTACAGTGTAGGTCATGCCAGTGTTCAAACAACGTTTGATGTACATTTCAAACAACAAATCCCTTGAATGGTTTTAGCCCGAAGTCATTTTATGCAAATTTCCTATTTGCAGTTTATGCAAATTTCCTACTTGACACTAGATTCCTCATCTTTGGACACTGCATAGAAACGAATACGAATACAAATAAAAATCAAATGTGAAAATGACCGTTATTTCGTATATATTTCACCCGTAAGATGATGAAAAATGAAGCTAACCCTACCGAGGGGCTATTCACTCGTGAGTCAATGAATTTCAACACGAGCAATCATTTTCGAATGAAGAACTGAATCAAAGAGAGTCATCATTCAACGGTGGGAGTCACATAGAAGTCACTAGCGAGTCACTTGAGAATCAGTGGGAGTCACTTGGCAGTCACTCAACTTCCAAATGACTCGCACTGACTCGCATTGACTTGCAAGTGATTCCAACTGCTGAATCATCGAAAGTCACTCTTTAATACAGAGAATCATCGAATGAAATGACGTGACTTCAATGCATTAGTTTCATGACTCGCAGTGGTCAGCCCTTCGAACCTTACACAGATGAAAAATCCTTTTTCATGCAGTCAGGGCTCATCTATTAACCTATTTTTCAACTCTCCTTCGGTTTTATTGGATGATCGAGTGGTATTTATTCCTTTAGTCACCATGCCAACCTTGAAAATAATGCATATTCTACCGTAAAATGCCTCACCATATTATTAGAAAAGGTAATTTCCACAAGATTTATTTTTCTCAGTGTAGATACAGTTAGACTTTGAATCTGGATGAGTGAGGATAAGAAAGTGACTTTTATTATATTCTCGTCTATGTTTATTTTACATTCAATTTCAAATACAATTATCCGAAATAATATCTAAGCTCTCTTTCGAACCATAAAAACAGTCATTTGATTTATTCTTTTATTGTGTCGTCTGTTTCTTCAATCAAACCGTCACATATCTGGTAATGAAATCATTCCTAAACCAGATGTATCAGAACAAATATCGGACCATCAAAAATACCGCAGTTGTAGCAATACCAGCGTATGAATATTGTCTGTACCGACAGTATTGTATCCCCAGTACTGGGTGTTATGTAAAACGTTGTTATCATTTCGACTCCGGGTCAGTACTGTCAAATCAACTGGCCCTGTACTGGTTGTTTATATTTGCCAGTGCTGGTAACTTTGGCAACGATACTGCGCCAGAAAGGGGCCAGTTTTGAATTTCCACATGGGATGGTATAATATTTTTTAAATTTCATATCAATTACCATTTTGCACCAAAGTTTGGGGCAAAGTTTTCCTCGCTTGAAATTCTGATATATTGTGTATACATACGTGTGCACAAACATTCAAATCATCACCGTGCTCGGGCCACCTTAAGATGATACTAGACGGTAAGAAGTAAAACTTACTTCCATCCTGAAACTTAGCTGATTTTAGGATGCAACCAAAACCAGCTCTGTTTTAATGAAAGTTAGCGCCGAAAACAAATGACGACACAATGGGACAGGCTGAATGTCAGTCACGTTTTCAAGTAAGATGCAACCACATTCAGTCGGACTTTTTACCGTGCAGCCGTGTAGTGGAGTGGTAGCAGCCAAATCATTCAAGACAAACTACAGGCGAACGCTTCAATTCTATCAAAATATGGCGCTGTACAGCACAGGTATGGGCATTTTTGTACTCTGGGAGTACTTTTAGTGGGTACTTTTGACTTTTTGTGTGTGTAAAATATGTCTTCAAAGTGAAATATGAGTTCTCCTGGAGCACAGAATTGTCCATCCCTGAAACAGCATTTCTATCTGAAGTGCTGTACAGAGCGATATTTTGATTGAATTGAAGTGTTTACCCGTAGTTTGACACAAACAATTCGGCTGCTGCTGAGCCACTAGTATCCCCTTAACGTCTCCTTATAAATAAGAATGATCAATCGTGAAGAAACAAATAGTAATAAATAGCTACACTGTGTACGAGGAGAATATTTAGAGTTTCTTTGAATGTACCATCTATCTCTTCAGTTCTAATTGTAAAATAGGGATTTCATTGACTGACTCGTAGCTGGATATTGAAATCCCAATGTTACGGCTACTAAGATAAACTCACAGTAACATATCAAATACGAACCTGGAATTTATATATTCTCAAATCGAAAACCACAGTGTGGAAGAACAAAATGTATAAGTCAAAGAACAAAATTTCATCTCAACTAATTCGTATTTGACTTTTTCGGTTCCTTTGAAATTGTACGGGAGATTCGTACGATTGATTCGTGTTATTCTACATCCACTGGAATTCTTTGAAGACCTTCGTTGTTGCTTTGAATTTTAGAGGAAACGAAATTTTTTGTTCCTTTTTCTAGGATCTCGTGATCCTCCTTTTCCACTTTTTTTCCATGAAATCAAACAGGTTCTTCTGTTCTTCCTGTACCATAGTTTTGGAATTTTTGTATTTGTGAAGAGTTCGGAAACTAACATTGCTAGAGAAAAGAATAATACCCGCTCCTAAATCATCTTTGACTAGATGCTTTTGTAAAGTTTTATGCTTCCAATGTATCACATGAGAATATCTTCACAGCAACTGAATCGCTGTTTTATTGTACAGTTGGCGATGAGTGTTGAATATTTTATTCTGACCGGAATCAAAATCATCCCTAGATATCTTTCGACAATGAGGGCATTGGGTAACCTACACGGAGAAAATCTGACACGAGTGTGACCAATGTTCCGTACACTGATCATTAGTATGCAAGAAAAAATGTTATAAAACACTGCTGGCTGATGTGCGTACATTAGTGACCAATGACACGCACAATGACCACCAATGCGCGGTCATTGACAACTGATGAATGGACATTAGCCAGTAATGATTGAAAACAAATTTTCTCTTAGACATTGGTACCAAGTGAGCAGACATTTGCCATTCGTTTCAGTCTTTCTCCGTGTAATATCATTTGAAGCCTGATAAAAACAGAATTTTCATTATCGCAACAATTTCTCAGTCTCTTAGGCCTTGTTCAAAAAGTGAAAACATATATAGGGTCAACACAATATAGGGTCAGTGCAGCAGTGAAAGAACGATTTAGCGTTCGTCGCTATAAACTGCTACTTTTTTGAAGAAAAATTCATAAAATCACTTATTTTTGTGTTTCATATGAACCGAGGAAGTTTTCAGTATCATAAATTCCTTTGAATACTCATGGATCCGTTCTTATCTCCAGAGATATTCATGAAAATATGTAGATTTTTCCAATTCGCCAGTGAATGAAGAGCTTGGAAAATGAATATTGAGAAACTCTGAAGGGATAATTTATTGTATAACAAATATTAATATCTCTTATAATAACATTTTCTTGGGTTCAATTAGCTTCAAATTATTTTTCAATATGTTTTGCGGACAGTGTTCATTCACCGGTGCCCGTTCGTTCACTGGTGCACTTACCCTACATGGAGAAAATCCTACACCAATAGAATAGTGTAGAAAAACGAGTCTCTACTATACGGAGACACGACTGATTTGTGTTACTACAGTAACCAGTAGTATTGGAATGATTTGTTTGCATAACACGAGCCAGTCGTGTGGGCTACAGTAATCACTACTGTAAGATTTTCTCCATGTAGGTCCGAATCGGAACTGTGGAAGAATCAATGAGTCGAAATAATATTTATTTGGTTGACTCTTCGACCAATCTGATCTAGGTCTATTTTTCGCAGTATTTCGACATTTTGAAGGGAGCTTAGATGACTAAGAATGTTGATATGATTATGAAATGTCTATCTTTTATTCCACTTGGAAAGCTATTCGAATAATTAATATTTCTTCTCATTCAGTACCAAGCTTCACAACTCTGTACAGTATAGAAACATTAGTTACATATTCTATTCAGCGATAGCCCAGACAGCACAACGTGCCACTGGAACGTTTATGGAAGATTTATAGAACGTAGGAGAGGTTTTCTGAACGTTCAGAAAACGTCCCAGAGACACATTGTGCTGTTAGGGAGAGGAGGGCGGCAGTTGAAAAACTCGACACCTTCAAACTAAATCCCTCGTATCTGGTTATACAAATAATAAAAATCCAGAGGAATGGTTGAATTTGTTCTCTCTAATTATAGTGTTCGATGTCACTACATATTCTCCTATATTACATTTAAAAATCATTGTAGGGTATCAAAATGACGATGAATTGAAAAAGGAAGTCTTCCTTCAAAATCTTCGATCTTTCAATAATTTCATAAATTTTCCCAAGTACGATATACATTTTATTCTCTGTCGATAAAAACCATAATTTGAATGATCAATTTTTTGATGAATTTATAACAATCGTCTAAATCAGTACCATAATTCTCATTTGTGTCATTCAATGCCAGTCATTATTCGCTGATTGTCATAATTATCTGTCCACTAAACACGTTCCATTCTACGAACGAATCAATAAATGTAATAATAATAATCCTCAAATGATTCAATTATAGACATGTCTTCAAATGACAGCGAATTGAGTTTTCGCGGAACAATAATTACAATTCGAATATCATGGAACAATATGAAAAATATTGTACAAACACTGAGAATAGTTTGCAAGAACTATTGGGCTGCAGAGAATTCACTTCGAAATCAGATAGTGTATGTTTATAAACATACAATTTCATATGAAATCTAACCGTATTTTGGATTTTCATCTGTTTATCTCGGATTTACATGAGACCATCTCGTCTCATGTAATAACAATGATTCTGAGCGGAAAACCAGGTTCCACCGTTTGATGATAAATTCTTGGAAAAGTAATTGAATTGAAATTTTTATTCAGAACTCCGACTAAGGATAATGAGAAAGACGAGCTGATTGTATAATTCCCCATGCATATTTAAAACATTCCCGTGGAGTCAGAAACATTATTTCACGACCAATCACTCCGCTACTGTTTGTCACTTGTCGAAGTTACACGTGCTTTGTACCGAATGAATCGGTGATCGGCGATTATTCTCAACAGTACGCTGTGATATCTATACAATCGCAAGTAGATGAACCATGTGCGGCATTAACCGGCCTTTTAACCTCAATGACCATTAACAAGGATCGACGTGATTACTATTTTGCATTCAAATCAGATAAAAGGAACCATGAAAGCCCTTCAATACAGTTTTGTGGTAGACAAATCGTTTCAAAAAGTTCCCAATCTTCGCTATAAATCTTCATATAAATGTTCGGAAGTAATTGACACATACATGCTTTAGGAATTTCCTGTATTTTATCGTGAGCTTACTGGAAAATGATAGTAAAAATTCCATCAAGTTGGGAATTTTTGGTTGAATTTATGAGAAATTTCATATACATTTATCGGAAATTGATTTCCTATCGCATGATCAGAATTTTCCGCTTGCGGCATACAGGAAAATTCTAATTATTTTTTATAAGGCGCAATTGAACTTGGTTCCAATAATTACTTACAACGATCGATATATTGGAAATTCTTCATCCATTGTACGGAAAAAAAGAATTCCAGCACGTCACCATAACAGAATTCGTTCTGAAGATTCAGAAAATGTGACTGTAATTTTTTAACGTGACTTTCTTCTGAATCTTCAGATGAATTTCACTAAATTTTTTGAAAAATTTGGAAGAAAGTGGCTATAAAAAATTACCGTCCCATTTTCTGAAGTCTCAAAAGCAATTCTTTTTACAGGGATGTATGAGAAATTCACCTTGAATTCATTTGAGAATTTCTAATTTTATGGAATTTTCACGACAATTTGATACTAAAAAAGTATGGACACTTTGGTTGTTGATTACATGGCATACATGTTTCCATGGAAATTCTTTACAGTACACGGAGAGAAAAGAATGGTAATATCAACATTTTTCTGGTAATAATTACTGTGGTACATATATATTATTACCAGAAAAATGGTGAAGAATTCTATTCTCACATAGTAACAATCACGATTTCATATAAAATAAGACCAAATACTATGTTAGCATGGTGAATATTACCATTCTCTTCTCTTCGTGTATGCACTGCTTATATCCCATCGCATTCATATTTCTAATAGCATTTCATGAAATCTAATACTTTCTCTCCTCGGAACGATATTCATTTTGTACATAAATTGGACAAAAAAATCTTTCATTTTATTACATAAAATTTCTCACGAGTGGGTAATTTGCAATCCAACAAAAAATTATAATTTCGATCATAAAGTCCGTAGAATTGTCCTATTCCTCACAAAACGGTTGATATTAAATTCATCCGAGGGAAAAATTATGCTTATCGTTCTCAGGGAAATGTACACGCATGGAAGAGTCAGAATTTTTTATAGGTAAGAAAAAATTAATTACGAATGGTTGGGGAAGGTAATAATTCTAACAAGTTCCCATACAAATTCCAATTCCCAGTTGATGAGAAATTTTTCCGTGAAGAACGATTAACATGAAGTGTAGCTCTTTATGCTGAATACCTTCGTTGAATATCAATCTGCTTAATTTGTACGGAGTTTTTCCACATGAAAAAATAACTCCTCAGTCAATGTTGGATTTGTATTCTCATCAGTTTTCTAGTCATTCATCGCTTGTACGTTTATAAATAATCATCACGAATTAGATTGTACAAGTCTAAACGCGTTGTGAATGTTATTCACGATTCTGGTTCGATGAAAATGTTTCACGACGATTCATGTATTGTTTAATTAAGTTCGAAGAATCTTTGAGACATCTCTGAGGAGAGAAAATTGCATATGCGACAGAGACCTTTGTATGACTCAATCGTCCCCTCTAAATCCATCTTTCCAAGAATAATTAACCGTATCTGTAGAACAAATTTCATTGGACAAATGATTTAATAGAAGAGTAATTGTCGACAAGTGACCCGAATCCATATCGTACACCAGGAGTTCATTGTGAAATGTCCTACATGTTATAACAGTGTCTCCTCCGTCTTCGTACAACTAATAGAGAGAAAGACCCATTGTGACACTATCCACCTCTTCGTGAATTCATGGCATAATCTACAACCGAACATGCTTCAAAATTGGTATATATTATGGATGAGACTAGATTTCTCATCAAAATTGTCGACGATTTGAGGTTGTAGTGAAATCACTTGAGATATAAGTGGTCTAAGTTAATCAATTACAGTCGTATCCCACCTGGCGATCGATAAAGCCACCAATTCCCGTGAGATCCACGAGAATCCCACATCCACCGATATAGCTCTAGCTATAGATTGGATGTGGTTACTTTATCAATTGTGTAGATCCCTTGGATCATAAGTTATCTTAATGATCGTTATGAAGCATTCCGTCGGTTTGAAACTGAGGATGACGGATTCTCGAATGGATAATGTAAAATCTATGACACTCAATAACAAGAGAATTGACTAGACGGTGGAGCAAAAAAGTGTGAGAGGGGGAGGATGAGAGAATTTGTTTCGGTCACCAAGGACTACGCTTATGAAGGTGTTAGTGTATACGAGTACAATAGACCGTCCGTCGTACCATGTGCTAACTTAACTGAAGGGATTACCAAGTTAGTTAATGGATGCGATGCTCGTATACGGCATCAGGGGTAACCACTGTGTTACCTCAACCCCGTCTGTATACATGCCAGGCTAAGAGCGAGTGGAATCGACCCGAAGGTACGATGGATTCCCAAAATCTTTCGTAATAAATGCGGGTTTATGGATGTGGCAAGTAAGTCCTGCATGACCCTCGTTTATAGCTGACGAGCTTACCAGTGTTGCCTTGTTCACAGTTGGTGACCCCACTCAATGATATTGGAAGGGATTGATTTTGATACCATATTATTGGCGGAGATACGTTTATTCACGTCTGTACGTGCGGTCTTCCTTTTCAGAGTGCATATGCTCTCGGCGATAAACGAACACATACGATAGAAGAGACAAAAACTGTTTGAGGGAGAATATAAATGAAACAACAAGTCTTCAATGTTCACTCAAAAGGGTGAGATTTATGTAAAATTCATTGAGTTGACGATTAAATGTTGGCTGATCAACATTTCATAGACTGAAACTTGATATCCAACTACTTTCCGTCGATCAATGGTCGTTCTCGAGCTTCAGTAGACGTATGAGAAACGTTGGATGGAACATAGCGTACGAGGTCTCAGGTGGGAACAATCACTAATCGTCGTTTCGGAGAGCATATGCGGGATTCCAATGAATCCGTACATTAATTCCCATTAGATCCATGGAATCAACTGTTCTCTGAGCCACACATAATAGAAGGATTGAAATAAGATATTCGTTTGAAAGCAAGCTGAATTGACATAAGTTAATTGCATTATCAAAAGCTTAGTTGGTGAGCTAACCGAATAACTTAGATCTCGTCCTTAGTAAAATATATTTACGGAGAATTTCAACATTGCAGATATATTGTGAATAAAATTTCGATGTATGATATCTGATAACTTTCATGGCTATATCAAATATATATACAACTGAAATTGTTTCCAAAAGTTTTCGACGTTGCTTGGACCACGAACGAAACTTCGATGTCGTTGGATAATAGATGTGATTACAATAAAGCGATACGGTTTGACGACTTTTCAAAAGGTCAAGGATGAATTTTCTTCAAAAGCAGCACGTAGATACGTCTATGTACGAGAAAATCACAGAGCTTCAGCTCCACCTCGCATCTATAATGTGATCGAGACAAAAGACGGGATCGCTTTCGCATGAAAACGGCAACGTGTGAATACCATAAATCGTCGAGCCAGTATAACGGAATCGTATATCGTGCTTGTCTCTCACGTTGTTGGCTAACACGGTTCCGTTTGGGAATAATAAAAATTGGATCGTGTGAGCTACATAACGTATACCGTGTGAATTTGATAGAATTTCACTGTACAGGGATCAGTGGCTGGTATCGACAAAAAGCAGAACGAAAAAAATTCTGCACTGCTTCTTTCAGGATTCGATTTATCTGTGCTACGAAACATTATTGAAACTTCGATTCATTCTTCCTCGAGTAGATTCTAAAATGACATCGCGAAATTTTTCGACGTACCGATCTTATTGTGTATCCCCCACGGTACGAGATGGCCTTGCGGACGAAACCAACTCTGGTTCGGAAAGAAAGGATCATTCACACGGATCCGCACAACGATTCTCAGCCTTTTGTATTTATCCTCGTGAATTTCTTTTGAGAACGTGAAAGAAAATGTATTCATCCGGTTGAGAGCTTTGAGAAGGAATTCAATTCAGGCTGCGAATTAGACGACATCATTCAGATGGAATCTCGACATTCACTTCTGATATATTGTGTCGAAAAAAGGTATTCTCAGAGATCAAAGCGTTGACAATTAATTCCAGTTGTTGCATTCCTTAATTGTTGGCAATTATTTCCGGAAGGTGGGGATATTCATCCAACGCGTTCATATTCGGTGAGAATTGGGTTGTTGGAACTTGAACTATTTAATCTCGAGAAAATGCTTCTTCAGGATGATAATTCTCCAGCCTTAGTTTAGTCAAGTCTTAGGGAAGCCAGACACTTTCCGAATTATTTGGAGTATGGGTGGTTCATGAAATACGGTTTGAGATCAGAGTGTATTTTTGATTTACGACTAGAAATGTGGACATAGGGGAACATATTTGTCCACAACTTGGAAGATAATAGCAGCGAATAATTCATTTGTTAATCTCTTGTTTAAGATAATACATTCATCCAGTCGAATAACTTATCAGAATTTTGAATTCAAATTCATGATACGCGTATACGCTGATGTATCTCGAATAAATGATATGTCCTTATACGATGAAAATAAAGGATCGTGGAATGTGTGTAAGTAAGCGAGTTACAAAGGAATTCTATTCCTTTCCCAATGCATGCAGTTTTACAAGAAAATACCATTTCCTTCCCTCAAATTCTGACCAAAATAAGAGTATTAGAAGGAACGAAAGAAAACAGAAGCCCTCCGGAATAAGTACGTTTATCCCGTGGGAAATTATTCTGAATACCCTTTTCTCGACCTCGCCCTGGGAACGAAAGAAAGAACATCTTATCGTTGCACGACAATTTTATAACTTAGGCCTTAATCACAAAAGTAGACAACGCGTGAAAGACCTGTACCAGCACGAGGGGAAAACGAATTATTCAAGGTGACGAAGAATTGTGAACAAACTCAGACAAAGCAAGGCCATGTATATAACGTTGAACGATTTCAGATCAATGAAATGTTACAAATTTGACTTTCAAGACTTTTGTTGAATGATACGGAATAAGTAATACGTACGATCGGGGATGGGTGTTTGGGAATTCAATCATACCCAGGGTGCAGTTTAGATGATACACAATGGAAGAAGACAATTTATGAACAGCGAACGTTATAATTCCCATATCCTCGAGAACATTCGATTCTCTTCTTCCAAAGTAATCGCAACAGCTTGCAGCGGAGAGTTGGAATTCATTGTGCCAAACTATTCCAGTCAAGGAAGCGTAACAAAACTTCATCATTTGAATATTTCCGTTCAAACCACTTGATGCTCTCTCCCAAACCACACAGCCCAATACATATTTCCTCAGCGCAGAAGTAAACTCATCGCTCTCTTTTCGGTCTTTAATTATCTTCGAATCCTAATTAAGAGGACGCGTAAGTTGGAGTTACGTCTTATTCGATGAAGGATTCACTGTACTTATAACTCACTTTTGAGAACAAGAAAAGCAATGGAATTCTCATTTTCATAAAATTTGAATAGATATCTTTTGTGGGTGATATGTCTCACGTCGCGATAATAATTCTCAAATATTCTTTCTCTCTGGTTCGTCAATGCTTTATTTATCACGAATTTTATCGTAACCAGAAAAACTGTGGATCTATTTTCAAAGATATTCGTCACAAAGCGTATTCAAAGGGCAACTTGTACTCAAATATTCATGAATCAAAGATAAAGTTCGATAATGTTCAAATGTTTGTTCATTCTATCCATCATCTTGATTCGATCAATTTTATTGAGAAAATCTTTTTTGTAACCCCTCGTATCAGTTTAATTGCTCCCGAACCTTGGTCGCTTCACCGCTTTATTGATATCTTTGTTATCACAAGAGTTCACTTTATACGAGTTCACGTGATGAGTCGAGTGAAAAAAATGATGAAGTTTCTTTTGACAAAAAAGTAATAACAAGAGAATGACTCGACCAGTTGACTCGATATCCGAGGACGTAAAAAGATATCTTTTACTTCCAAGGCTTTTGGGAGAGATTGGAATTTGCAGGAAAAATATAGTAAAAGGAATAATCGATCAAAGTGACACTTTGAAATTTCTCTTTGCGTTCCCTTTTTACCGCTCCATAATAGCCTTGAAAGAGTTCATAAAAAGAAGACGATAGCTGGAAAGAGCATTGTATTCTAGAAATTTTTGTTTCTCGTCTTTCTGAAACTTGTTGATTCCTATCAGCTCGGAATATGTTGTTACTACATATCGTACTTGTGGAAAATCTATTGATTTTACATTGTTTCGTTCCATGTTGAATGAAAAGCGACGATTCGCGTTATTGCATTCAACGAGTTGAAGTATAGAGAGGGAATAGAGGGTTTTTTCTTTCAATACATTGATGACACTCGATTAGATTGAGAACAATTATTACGGCAGTATCGAAAGTATTGAAACGAATGGAAATTGATCCTGTTTGTTTTTCTTTTAATAATAATATACTTCTACAATTGAGATGAACTGGAAAATTTGAATTTATCGAGGCTTAGGAACTTTGATGCTTAGGAAATGATACAATGATATTCCAAAAGATGAATTCCAATGATGAATTATACGTTGTGATTATTGATCATACATTTTATCCATTCCGGATCTGAAATGGAATTGAAATTTGATGAACATAAGATACCGAAAAACCGGGTGAATTTTTTACCACGTTCTTTTCTGTATACGAAATTGGTATCAGGTTTGGAGATGTTGGATAGCTTTCGACTTATCTCATCACCACATATGAAGACAAATTGTAACTATGTAAATATACAAACGAAAAAGTACAGGTTTTAACGATATATTCAAGTAGGGTGGTACTGAAAGTTCTCGCGCTGATAATTTGTCTCGAGATAATGATTATAAGTTTCAATAGAGAAAAGAGAGAAAGAGAGATTTCTCCCAATGGAAGCTTAACGAGTAACTCATTATCAAGCTCTGAAAGAATAATTATTTCATCCTTCTATATTCCACGTCGTCCACACACTAGGAAAACTGTTTGGTGAAATCCACTAAAACTTTAATAAAATACGAAACTGTATGAATCTCTTCTATTATTTGCCAGAGTTTTACTGGCCAACGTGAAACGAAGGGAGGGATAAAAAAGAATTACCACAGAAATATATAACCTCTACTTACAGAGAGAATTTGACAGAGTCCATGAAAATGAATTGCAATGATGTATTCCAGTCTATATTCCGCTGAAAGTCGACGATATGTTGAGAAATATTTCATCAAAGAATATTCTCATGCTCCAGAGTGACGAGCAAATATTTGACGGTATCTGAAAAAGATTCTTGCTCAATGAAATCAATTTAATCTCAAAAGTAGGGGAAGTGTGACAATATTGCACCACTTGAGAGCTTGCTTCCATTCCTTGGGATAGAAAATTGATGAAATACGAATCGCATGCCTAAAAAATTCCTCTTGACTTACACAATCTTATCTCCATGATGAGATTGGGAGAAAATAACAAGTGTACTTGATATTAAATGAATGAATAATGGACAACGTTTTCCTAACTTGCACTTTGTGTGCTTAAATTGCAACATGTACACTTAACACGCCTATGGCGCAGTGGGATGTATCAATCAAATAATAGGACATTTAATTACTCAGATTCACCACTTTAGGACTTTATAATTACAGTTTCACTTGCCGTATAAAGGAATATAAACTCAACGTTTTATCAACACAAGAAATCAACCAAAAATGAGACGAATTCACAGAAGTTGCTGTAACTGACATGAGGCACACACCGGCAAATCAAAATTCAGTGACGTGATTGGATTTGAATTCAAGTTCATGTTTCATTCGCGTGAAAGATTGTGCGCGTTTCCGTTTTACCAATACGCGAGTGGTGCAATTCAAGCAATGGTGCAAATTAGACGCATTCCCTATCCACCGGGGAACGCAAATAGTAGCCGAGATAGAAAAAACTCCGTCTTTCTCAATATAGTTTGCATATAAATTATATACAGGGTGTACTATTTCAAGTGATATAGTCAAATATTTCCGAAACTAGTAGACATGGAAAAAAAATGTTACCGATAAAAAGTTTGAGGTTCCAGGGAGGAAGTATGGCGCTGACCTTGATAAATTTCTCAGAGGTCATTTTGAAGGTAATTTAGAGGTCAAGATAGTTTCTTTAAACCGGACCCCCATGTTTTTACCATGACATTTGAAAGCTGGTTTTGAACCCATTACGAAACACTGGTCATGGACAGTGGCGGGGTGAGAGCTTGTCTGTCTTTCTTCAACTGACACGAAACAAAGGATAAGAGGCGGGAAAATCCCGTTGATACTGGGGGTGCACATTGGGCCAATTGTTCTTCACGGAGGTTTGTTTCTGACACATGTGCCAACCTTGAGACAAGCTTGAGTTCTTTTCAGTCTTGGCAATACCTGCATGGGTAATATCAGTATCGTTTTGGAATTGACACGAAATCGAGAATGAAGATTCGGACATATCATCAATAGTGTTGATTTTTCTCAATGTGGAAATAATAGAAAAGGAGTATTCCAAAATGATATATATATATATATGTGACAAAATTCCTCTTCAAAGAGAGCCGTATATATCTCTGAAATTATAATATATGTATGTGGTCTTATTTTGAAAATTGCCTGGTGGAAAAATTTCACTGGGAATCTCTGAAAATCTCAACGACTTTCAGTGCAGTTTTTCAGAGGTGTTCATAGTTTTGCAAAGATGTTCATAGATATTCAGAGGAATTTTCAGTGCAGAAACACAGTGTTTCCAGATGTCAAGACTGGTAGAAAAATTAATTATACATTCATATTGAATTTAAACTTCACTTAATTGATATTGATACAAAAATGATAGATCATTTGAACATTCATTCGGCTGTACACAATAATATCCCACGAAAATTGTGGATAATATTCCAGTAATATCATATGCATATCATTAGTTGTTAGAACAAATTCAACATAGGTCCCAATGAGATACACGGAGAAAAAAAAGACACTCCTTCTTCTCCTTCTGCTTGCTAAACCAGAAACAGGAAGGTTTGTAGAATGGATTTTTACATAAAAATAAAGGCGATCACGAATCAATAACTGAATTTGACCATATGCCTTCTCGAATTTAACGTTGAGCGTTTACAACTTCGATCCGATCTATGACTTTTTCTATGATATTCGTAATCTTCCGTATTTTTACGTAAAATTTCATACTACAAATATTATATTCTTGTTTCTAGTTCACTAAGGGAAATAACAGAAATTCTAATATTTTCGAGCGGCATTTTTCTCCGTATACCATCGCAAGAAACATTTTGTCTGTGAGACTTTTCTTTACTGAATTTATGGAACAGTCTGCAATTTTCAAAGAATAATCTTCGATAGCGCAATACATAGAGTATCGAATATTATTTCCTGAAAATTTCAGACTGTCCCTGGTGAAAGATGTCGAAACAGATGAAGCGTAGAAACCTTTCAATTTCCGCTTCTTTTGCGCTTAGATACTGTTCCGTTTACTCTTCCACGTTGCTCCATCCGCTTTATTTTCACCATGAGTTTCATAAATCCTGTTCGGAGGAAACTCACAATAAAATGTTTATTCGGATGATACACTGATATCCCCTTGATGAACTCTGATAAAATGTTTCTATTAGAGAATTCATTTTCAACTTGGAAATTTCTCGAAATTGTATACTATTCTGGAGAAATTTCAGAGTTCCTCGCTGAGATGGAGACCCTACTGCTGAATGAAGTAATTATATACAACTAGGCTTGTGTTCCAAAACTTTGCTCCCGTACTCTGGAGTATCGGTTTTCTACACGGAGAAAAAGGAATTCGCTGTGGCAGCGAAATCTACTTTTGCTGGGTTCCTTTTGCTAGAGCAGCAAATTTTTTGCTGTGACAGCAAACTATTTGCTGTTCCAGCAATCTTGTTAGCTGTGACAGCGAATTTTTAGTTGTGACAGCAAAGAATGTTTGCTATCCCAGCAAAATTTGTTTGCTATTCTATATACAGGGTGGGGCATTTAAAGTGTCGCGGGCGTTTCTTCCAAAAATAAAGTGAGATACGAGAAAATTTTTCGGACAAAAGTTGTAGGGTACCGAGGGGGACATCCGATGGTGGCCTTGGCTTTGACCTCAAATCTCATCTTCAAGGGCATTCTGAGATCAACTCTTGTTTTTCAAATAGCATCTCATATTTTTTACTGCAGATTTGGATTCTAGGTCAAAAACCAAGAAACTTTTGTCTGAACCATTTTCCTGAAATCCGCAAAAATGGCGCTCTAATCGATATTGTTCCATTTTGAATCTAACATTCGAATAACTCGAAAACGAAGGGTCTTGCAAAAGAATGTTTCGTACAAAAGTTGTCAATACACAACACATTTCAATCGTCTACATTACCACCATTCAGAGCTCACGCGATGTAAACAAACGACGGGGTTCAGTGAAAATTCACGATTTTGAAAGTCAGTTTGTCAGTTACATTTGATTATTACTTGGTTTATGACAAATTGAAAATCATGGATATCCGATACACGGTTTCTGAAAAGATCGATATGATCTACATTTACGGTGAAGTGCATAAGAACCCCAGACAAGCATATGACCTGTATGCAGAACGATTTCCTGAAAGAACAACGCCATCCATTAGGTATTTTCAACGCATTACAAAATTATTCTCAGAAACGGGAAGTGTTACAAGGGAAAAACGACATCGAATGAGAACTGTTAGCGGAGAAAATGCGGAAGTTAATGTACTAGCTGCAGTAGCCAATAATCCACACGTGAGCTCTCGTGAAATTGAACTCCATTCGGGAATTTCTCGAAGAAGTGTTCTTCGAATACCGAAACGTCACAAATTCCATCCGTATCACATTTGTTTGCATCAAGACCTTCACGGTGATGATTTCGAAAATCGTGTACAGTTTTGTCGATGGGGTCTAGCGTAAATGCACAATAACAACTTCATCAACATATTATTTTCTGATGAGTCGACGTTCACCAATCATGGTCAAGTAAATCGACATAATATGCATTACTGGGCGACAGAAAATCCAAGATGGTTACGTCAAGTAGAGCATCAAAGACAATGGGCTGTGAATGTTTGGTGTGGTATTTTTCGATCTCGAGTAATTGGACCGTACTTCATTGCAGATACGCTAAATGGAGAGAAGTACAGACATTTCTTAGATCAAGTACTTCCAACATTACTTGAAGACATACCTATTCAGGAACAATTGAATATGTGGTATCAACACGATGGTTGTCCATCCCATTATGCAGTCACAGCTCGAGAAATATTGGACAGAGATTATCCTGGACGATGGATAGGACGTCGTGGACCAGTTCATTGGCCTGCCCGTTCTCCGGATCTTACTTCTCCAGATTTTTTTTTATGGGGATACATGAAAGATACAGTTTATCAACAAGCACCGACTACACCTGAGAATTTGCGTCAACGAATCATCAATGCATGCGCGAGCGTCAATGAAGATATTTTAGCACGAGTTCAGCAATCTTTTGTAAAACGTTTTGAAATGTGTATTGAAGTCGAAGGCCATTATTTTGAGCATCTACTGCATTAAAATTATCCAAGTGATGTAGACGATTGAAATGTGTTGTGTTTTGTCTGTTATACCCCATCACCTCCGTTCCAGTTCAAGGGGTCCCCCTTGGAATCAGACAACTTTGGTCCGAAACATTCTCCTCCAAGACCCTCCGTTTTCGAGTTATTCTAATGCCAGATTCAGTATGGAACAATATCGATTAGAGCGCCATCTTTGCGGATTTCAGGAAAATGGTTCAGACAAAAGTTTCTTGGTTTTTGACCTAGAATCCAAATCTGCAGTAAAAAATATGAGATGCTATTTAAAAAACAAGAGTTGACCTCAGAATGCCCTCGAAGATGAGATTTGAGGTCAAAGCCAAGGCCACCATCGGATGTCCCCCTCGATACCCTACAATTTTTGTCCGAAAAATTTTCTCGTATCTCATTTTATTTTTGGAAAAAACGCCCGCGACACTTTAAATGCCCCACCCTGTATAATACTGAAAATTTGCTGGCGGAGCAAACATTTTTTGCTGCCACAGCTAAAAAATTGCTGTTGTAGCTAAAACGATTGCTGTTATAGCAAATTTTTAGCTAGGTCAGCAGAAAATTTTGCTATTCTATATATGATACCTCGATTTGCTGCGTCAGCAAATTTTTTCTCTCCGTGTATGTCTTTCTGATCAACTGAGCAAAGCTGTGCTGTCCATTGCTGACACTGCTACACTGATATTCAGAGTATAATAGTTGAGTATTGTAACTTCCATCAGAAATATTAGGCGATATCGATACCGAGACAATACCGAGATGATACTCGCATCTGATAGTATTTCTCGATACCAAGACGAGACTTTCAAAGTATCGTCGAGAATCTCGCCTCGTGCACCCCCCACGCACACGTACGCGCACAGACAGACAGACACACAGACATTTCTGGAGATCGCGTTTTTTCGACGTTCTGAAGCGTTTAGCTAAGGTGAAATACTAGTACTCTCTCCTGCATAATGGATTGCTGACGATATCACAATACTTCCGTTTCCTTATATACAAGGAATGTAAGAAGTTTCATGAACATTTCAACTGTTCAGCAACTAGATTTCAATGAAATCCCGTAAGAAAAAAGAATTATTCCTTGACGGCTCAATGAATATGTGTGGAGTATTTCAGGAAAGAAACTCGAACAGTTTGAAAGTTATTTCGCTCTAATAAGGCCTTCAAAAACAGCGCTGTGGATAACAATACTTTCTCAAGTAGTTTTAATAATTACACTGAGAGAAATTATTACTAATTCCAAGAAAACTTATTCTTGAATATTTTTAAGAATACATATTCCTGATAACAGCTGATATGTTGCAAGCTCAAGTGAAATTCCCTTGGATCAAGAAAATATCTCCTCAATTCAAGAAATACATCCTTAGTTCTGAGAAAATTTTCTTGTATCAAGAGTACAAATTTTTTGAGAAATGGATTTCTTGAAACATCACAATATGTTATTGGTGATAGTGATTATTTCTCTCAGTGTACTCGCATGCTTGATGCAACTATAACGTTGCAGCTACTTTCCGTTAACTGCTTGGAATATGTGCCTCGGCTACTCTCTTCTCGTCCGGATATATTACTAGTTGATTTAATTGCCTTTTTCTTATTCAATCTCTTAATCAATTGGATGCTCCATGTTATTTGGAGAGTCCATAAAATCGTCTATAGAATCATTGGCACGGTTGAGAATTCGCTATCGATCATAAGAAACGGTTAAATCGAACGACAACTTTTTCTTCGTGGAATTTTTATGCAATCATAGGAATTTCAAGGTTCTTGGATATATTAGATGAACCGCGTTCGTGATTAGCGATCGGTCTTACCAAAAGTACTTGTCATTCTATATGATAACGTCATAATTTCATGAGAATATAACCGACAGAGAGATACTAAACCGAAGACCACCGCAAGGGACTTCGTCAATATTTGAAGATACATCTCTCTAATTACAGCACTGTGTAACTCGGTACCGTGGTCTAGAATCCGGTATATCCTCACTGCTGTTATATGTTCCTTCACTCTACACTTCTACGAGTTGGCTCGAACTAAACGGAAGTTTTCTTATTCCATTAGTTGATTCCTACTTCTGAAAGTTTCAAGAAAAAAAATTCTCCATATTCTTAATTCTCATTCTCTATAGATTTACATGGATAAACGGGTTAATGGTAGATCCACCGTTGAAGGTTAGCATACGTTCTGAGAGCATGAATATTGATGTTCCGGAAGAGAAGATGTTCATAAATACGCATTACATGCACCGAGGAGGGATTTAATGCACGAATTCGAATTATATTTCGTCTCAAAATCACGAGATATTCATTTTATGGTAGAAATGAAATGCTTGGAACGATAAATGGACAAAACGAATGGACAAAGTTACTCGTTCTGTTAATCTGAAAGAGTGATAATAGAATTTTCATGATAATAATAATCATCATAATTTCGTTGGAGTGGAAGGATATGTATAATAAGTGTACATAGATTCGTAATTTTGAATCATGCAGAAATTATTCTGTAATCAAAATATATACATTATTCTGTAACAGACAAAGTTTCCAATTTGTATTTCAACGAATCGTCTGAAGAGCTCTCAGTTTTGAGGTCGGGTGAAATTACTCTCCAATCCTTTGAATATTTTAAATATTTTTCTAATGATCTCTCGACACGAATTTCGAAAAACATTACTTCAATGCAATCATCTTGATAAGCTCTTAATGACAAGAAAATTAAAAACTCACTCTGAAATGTCAGGAGTTAAATGAATACGAATATAATTTTCTGAAATGACAAATTTATCTACGGATTGATTCTGACTTCAAATGAAGCAGAATGTTAAATCAGTAACCTTCAGGAATTATTTTCAATATCAAAACATGAATTATTCATTCCCATAGCAGAAATTCAAATCAGAATCACTGACGAACTTCTAAACGGGAAACGTAAAGAGAATTTGAGTGAAGGGAAGCTTGAAATTGAAGACCGCACATAATGTCTTGGATTCAACGTGGAAATTCAATGGAAACCGAATAGCGGAAGGGTCATTTTCTCTCTAAACTGAAGCTTTCAGCGTCTTAAATTGTAGGTATTCAGTTTGAAGATTCTAAAATCCAGTGAGAGGGAGAATTTGGACACTCGGATCGCTATAATCCCGTTGGTTTTTGGAATACAACGGACCTGATATGGATTATTGCAGGAAAGAATGATGGTTTGAGAATTCGTAGGATGACTCAGTTCATTCAAATGACATATCGTTTTAATACTCACCTTGTGTAGTATTTCAGAAATATTTTCGTTCTCCAGCTCGGGTGAAAATTTTCGCTCGAAGTAAACGCACTTGAAGTTGACGAGGACCGTAAAATATTCCAATATTATCTTACTGAAGAGTATAATACTTGCCTGCTGTAAAGTACTGAAATTACACGTTTCCAATACGTTTTTCAAACTTTCCATGTTATTTTGAAGAGAGTACTATTCCGCTTGATGAGGCAAATGCACTTTATTTCATATGCACTTTGAAAGCATTTCGTAGAAGTGATGAGAGTTACTAGATTTTTCTACCCAAAATACTCGGGGATAATTGAATAAAATGGAGAGAATGCATCAGTCGGATATTGTTCCATCCGAATAGAAGGTCCAGCTGTTTGATTGATTCCATTTCATTGAGCCATCTTTGAGTATGTGGGTAGAGAGATCTAGTAACTCTAGGTTTGACGGGATGCACTTGAGTATCGTTTTCAAATAATTAGTAATTACAGCGTCCCATGGCTCAGTAAAAACAACACTGGAATGGAATCGTCAAATTCATGGGTTCAAATCTCGCTAAGTCGTTACAATTTTTACTTTCGGATCTTTCGTGCCCACTTCCCTTGCATTCTTCATACTCTCCATTGGGCATTAATTTTCATATGCTTCCTTTGTTTCAAACTTCGCTCCAAATACTCTTCGAATTCATGCTACTCACTCTCTGCTCACCTCCCATTAACGTTTCTCTTACATTTCATCGTAATCTTCGTTTACGTTTTATTTCAGTTTTCATTTTCACCAGAGAGGGAGTTTCCATTTGATTTGATTGAAACCTAAAGATTCGAAGGAAGTTTCCAGAGCATTAAAAGCAGGCTGTTCAATCATCTAATACACATCTAATTTGGTTGCTTGATAAAACTTCTTGGCGCTACTCGGCTATTAATGTTTGAGCTTATCTCCGAGTCGCGCAAGAGGCTTCGTCAAATGTTTGTATGAAATGCGTTTGATGCACCATCATACCTTCGTCATAAATTTAGAATCGTGAATCTCAAATATCTCTCGAAACATTCCTTCACACCCAATATTCTTCTCCGACGAGTTTTTCCATGATTCATCACTATTGATTATGTTATAAGTAAAAATCGATATTGTACTCTTCCTTGTCAGTATTATTTGTTGAAGGTTGACCATTTTTCTTCCGAATAATCTCAATTCTCCAGTCAGTTTCGATTTTCAGAACAAACCAGTGGTGCGATGAGCTTTTGATGGTAACACGATCGTAAATAATATATCTAAGTATTAAACGTGAAAGAAGTACTTTATCATTAGTTGCAAGAAAATAGGTTTCCTCTTCTCTCCTCGGTGTTGCCGAACGGAACATAACGTGCAAGTAGCTGAATAAAAAATAACTCAGATCAAAGTAAATTCATGAAAATTTGATTTTCGGAGTTTATCCATAAAATATTACCAATAAATATGATATTCTTTGAATATATTTTTAACAGGAGTTGTTCAATGAAGATAAACTATCCTTCGTTAATACCGATAATCTCACGATTTTTCATGGATTTCTCAAAATCCAATGCTTTTCTTCAGTAAAAAACATTCGGAATAATTTCCACCGCATTTAATTGGAAGGAGAATTAAGAGGAGGAGAGGGAACTAATAGGCAGAGTACGTGAACAAATGGAGACTTTGGAACTATTGTGATTATTTCAGTGCATTCAAATTCGAATTGGAATTTACGGATGAATGCGTACGTTGAACCAGGAGAGGATAAGACCCAATCAGAATCGTTGCTTGATTTCCAGAGTGGAAAATCATGTATCAGTTACCAAACATGCAGATTCATTCTCTTGTTGAGAAAGTAATTATGAAGAGTAAATTTCTGGAGTTTGATCATGGGAATACTCGCGAATAGGAAATTCATACGAAAGCTGACCTTTATCGTGAACAAGATTTTCATCAAGTTTTATAACAGTTGCACATCTATCATTTTCTTTCCCATTCAGGAGAGGAATCTCTGGAGAATTTTCTGTTGTTGTTATCATTACTTTATCGTAGAGCTCCCGCTGAATCCCTGGGATTTGAGGAGATTTTTCAACGAACTCTCGAATATCCATCATGAGTTTTTGAATCCATGACCCGTGCAGAAAAAATAGTATAGGTATCAGTCTCGTAGAAAAGTCATACGAGATCTTGCAAGACTTATCGAAGAATGAAGAAACGATTAGGCAGAGGTGGAAAAATGGTTTAAGAAAGAGGTATGGGATTTGAAGTTAGAATCGATAAGTTGAAAACGGCAAGCTTATTATACACTGTGAAGAATGAATATGTAATTTTCCTGCAAGGCGGTGGCAGCAAAGATCCACCACGTGGGGTCAATTCTGTTAAATTTCAATTAGCTCAATAGGAGAAATGATATGATCAATTTTCACACAAAAATGTTCAAAAATTTCGGAAAATTTTTTTTCTCGATTTTTTTTTAAGAATGTTATCGCTAACAATTTATACATAAAATATGCAGAAAGGTGCAGGGAATAGTTCAATTTCAGCCAGTATTTTTTGATTGGCGGGAAAAATTTGTTTTTTTAAAGATATGGTGATTTTTACGAAAGAAAATTTTGGAAATCGTGTAATACACGTTTTTTCCATATTTCTGTGAATTCATCGAATAAATAACTATGAAGAATTGGAACGAATGAGGCATTGTTGGCCCTTTGATGAATATTGATGTCTGACCGTAGTTTACATATGACAGGAGCAATTTTCCGAACGTAAATGTACAACAAATGGTTGAAAGCTGTGAATTTTCATATATTCCAGGTCTTGCTCATTGCCGATTAGAACGCACGTCATCCAAAATTATACATAGGCACCCACGCACACACACACACTCACATTTTCGTGCGTATTTATGTAAACATATAGGAAACTGGATTTGAGAGTCCAGTATCAACTCTTTGCGCGACCCAGAGAAAACGACGTAGACGTGGTAGAATTTTTTCTCCTTTGGGGTGCTTGTTTCGAGTGAGTCCCCTTGCCTCTCACAAGTCATCGGATGATTTTTTTCAACGCATTGTCGAATAGTGCCAGGCAAGGGGACTCACTCGAAACAAGAACCCCGAACAGTGAGAGGCAAGGGGAGACTCACTCGAAAGGAGAAAAAATTCTACCACGTCCGCGTGGTTTTCTCTGGGTCACGCAAAGAGTAGATACTGGAATTCTCAAATTGAGTTTTCTATATGTTTACATAAATACGCACGAAAATGTGTGTGTGTGTGTGTGTATGTGTGTGTGCGCGTGGGTGCCTATGTATAATTTTGGATGACGTGCGTTGTAATCGGCAATGAGAAAGACCTGAAATATATGAAAATTTACAGCTTTCAACCATTTGTTGTACATTTACGATCGGAAAATTGCTCCTGTCATGTGTAAACTACGGTCAGACATCAATATTCATCAAAGGGCCAGCAATACCTCATTTGTTTCAATTATTCATAGTTATTTAGTCGACGAATTCACAGAAATATGGAAAAAACGCGTATTATACGATTTCCAAAATTGTCTTTCGTAAAAATCACCATATCTTTCATGAACAAAATTTTTCTCGCCGAAACAAAAAATACTGGCTGAAAGTACAACTATTCCCTGCACCCTTCTGTATATTTTGTGTATAAATTATTGACGATAACATTCTGAAAAAAATCGGAAAAAAACAAAATTTTCCGAAATTTTTGAACATTTTTGTGTTAAAATTGGTCATATCATTTTTCCTATTGAGCTAATTGAAATTTTGATGACGGATTCTGAAAGAGCATTGAATTCTACGTCAAAAAATGTGGAAACAAAATTTCTTCAACTCCAATAACATACAAAATAATCGCGTCAAAAAGTCGCTAAAAAATCCACGCGTTTGGGCGTTAATGGGTTAATTTTGTAATATCCAATATAAAACTATACTTCCATTGATATATTCCTATCGCATTGACATTGTTGATTTCCTCATATTATTATACTATATGTATGATTACATTCAAAGTTGTTTGTTATGTCGCAGCAAGATTGGTACCCAAGCAGCAACAGAAGTTCAAAGTATATACGAAATAAAAACGTTCGTAGAATGGACGAATGAGATAATTTTGAAAATTATGTAAAAAATATTGTAGCACTCCTTCATGATGTAGAACAAAATTAGAGGGTCAGCCGTACAGAAAACTTGTTTGTTGACAAGAAAGAAATCAGAAAACACTTTTTATATATAAAATAAGAACCACCCTAATATATAATGAACGTTCATAGAATATTTGAATGAGACTGTTTGAAATATACTTAAAACGTACATAGTACATTCGAAATGTACGATATTCATTCAATCGACGTTCGATTGACGTACCGTTATACTCTATATCCGATTATATACGTTCCATGAATATATTCATATACAGGGTGGGGCATTTAAAGTGTCGCGGGCGTTTTTTCCAAAAATAAAATGAGATACGAGAAAATTTTTCGGACAAAAATTGTAGGGTATCGAGGGGGACATCCGATGGTGGCCTTGGCTTTGACCTCAAATCTCATCTTCAAGGGCATTCTGAGGTCAACTCTTGTTTTTTAAATAGCATCTCATATTTTTTACTGCAGATTTGGATTCTAGATCAAAAACCAAGAAACTTTTGTCTGAACCATTTTCCTGAAATCCGCAAAGATGGCGCTCTAATCGATATTGTTCCATTTTGAATCTGACATTCGAATAACTCGAAAACGAAGGGTCTTGGAGGAGAATGTTTCGGACAAAAGTTGTCTGATTCCAAGGGGGACCCCTTGAACTGAAACTGATGGGGTATAACAGACAAAACACAACACATTTCAATCGTCTACATCACTTGGATAAGTTTAATGCAGTAGATGCTCAAAATGATGGCCTTCGACTTCAATACACATTTCAAAACGTTTTACAAAAGATTGCTGAACTCGTGCTAAAATATCTTCATTGATGCTCGCGCATGCATTGATGATTCGTTGACGCATATTCTCAGGTGTAGTCGGTGCTTGTTGATAAACTGTATCTTTCATGTATCCCCATAAAAAAAAATCTGGAGAAGTAAGATCCGGAGAACGGGCAGGCCAATGAACTGGTCCACGACGTCCTATCCATCGTCCAGGATAATCTCTGTTCAATATTTCTCGAGCTGTGACTGCATAATGGGATGGACAACCATCGTGTTGATACCACATATTCAATCGTTCCTGAATAGGTATGTCTTCAAGTAATGTTGGAAGTACTTGATCTAAGAAATGTCTGTACTTCTCTCCATTTAGCGTATCTGCAATGAAGTACGGTCCAATTACTCGAGATCGAAAAATACCACACCAAACATTCACAGCCCATTGTCTTTGATGCTCTACTTGACGTAACCATCTTGGATTTTCTGTCGCCCAGTAATGCATATTATGTCGATTTACTTGACCATGATTGGTGAACGTCGACTCATCAGAAAATAATATGTTGATGAAGTTGTTATTGTGCATTTACGCTAGACCCCATCGACAAAACTGTACACGATTTTCGAAATCATCACCGTGAAGGTCTTGATGCAAACAAATGTGATACGGATGGAATTTGTGACGTTTCAGTATTCGAAGAACACTTCTTCGAGAAATTCCCGAATGGAGTTCAATTTCACGAGAGCTCACGTGTGGATTATTGGCTACTGCAGCTAGTACATTAACTTCCGCATTTTCTCCGCTAACAGTTCTCATTCGATGTCGTTTTTCCCTTGTAACACTTCCCGTTTCTGAGAATAATTTTGTAATGCATTGAAAATACCTAATGGATGGCGTTGTTCTTTCAGGAAATCGTTCTGCATACAAGTCATATGCTTGTCTGGGGTTCTTATGCACTTCACCGTAAATGTAGATCATATCGATCTTTTCAGAAACCGTGTATCGGATATCCATGATTTTCAATTTGTCATAAACCAAGTAATAATCAAATGTAACTGACAAACTGACTTTCAAAATCGTGAATTTTCACTGAACCCCGTCGTTTGTTTACATCGCGTGAGCTCTGAATGGTGGTAATGTAGACGATTGAAATGTGTTGTGTATTGACAACTTTTGTACGAAACATTCTTTTGCAAGACCCTTCGTTTTCGAGTTATTCGAATGTCAGATTCAAAATGGAACAATATCGATTAGAGCGCCATCTTTGCGGATTTCAGGAAAATGGTTCAGACAAAAGTTTCTTGGTTTTTGACCTAAAATCCAAATCTGCAGTGAAAAATATGAGATGCTATTTAAAAAACAAGAGTTGACCTCAGAATGCCCTTGAAGATGAGATTTGAGGTCAAAGCCAAGGCCACCATCGGATGTCCCCTTCGGTACCCTACAACTTTTGTCCGAAAAATTTTCTCGTATCTCACTTTATTTTTGGAAAAAACGCCCGCGACACTTTAAATGCCCCACCCTGTATATGCATAGCACCTATGAAACGGTCTCATTGGAATATGCATAGAACATATTTCGAATATTTGAAGAACGTCCATAGTATATTCTGGTGCTACTTGGGTAGTTTCATAGTGCGTCAAAAGTATAACCCATACGTCACGTGACCAATGCTGCCAGATTTGAGGCATACACCGTTTCTGCCCCTTCCATCGAGCTACTTTCCTTTCCTTCACTATGCGAATCAAGTCGGATGGCCAAGAGAAAAAGTAACACCCTTTCTCTGTTTCTCTTGCTTGCCCAACTTGATTCGCATGGTGGGAGAAAGGAGGATAGCCCGATGGAAGAGGCAGAAACGGTGTATGCCTCGAATCTGGTAGCACTGCACGTGACTTCGAGCGGCTTCGTGTGGTAGAGGTGTCAGTTCGTGTTTACACTTGTACGCAGTGATGCCAGATTCGAGACCGAGACCGTTTTCACTCTCTCCATCGACCGCTTCCCCTTTCTCCCTCCATGCGGATTAAGTCGGGCGAGCGAGAGAGGCAGAGTAACTATCACTCTCTCGCTCGCCCGATTTAATCCACATGGTGGGAGAAAGGGGAAGCGGTCGATGGAGAGAGTAAAAACGGTCTCGGCCTCGGAACTGGCATCACTGCTTGTACGGTGTTTCTCATAAAGTACACTGTTAGAAAAATCTGCCTGAAACTTCATAAGAATATTATGAAGTTTTTCACATAATCATTTTATTACATTTCATAATGAAATATTGAATTCAATAATATAAGTCTTAATGTTAAGAATTTTTTTCTCAATGTTGATAATTTTGTTCTTAATTGTAATAATATCCCGTACAGCACGCGGACATTTCTCCGTCGCCTCCACGTCGCCTCTCCGTTCTTTCCACCTTGTATCCACGTCTCCCTTTCTCCCACCTCGCCTCCACGGAGATGCGACGTGGACATCGGTGGCTGTGCTGTGTGTGATATTTGTGAAATTTATTAAACAATTGTTACATTCTAGGAAGAAATTTTGAAATTTCATCATCAATATTCAATTTAAGAACTATTATTGAATCCAATATGAAAATATGGTATTTCATAAAGAATTTCGTAATAAATTTAAGAATTTTTCTAACAGTGTATTACGTCTCAGGAAATTATGTGGATTGATATTCTTCCATTATTCATATGAAATGCCACGTGGGAAACATTTAAACGAAACTTAAATTGATTTAATTGACAAATTGTATTCTGAAAATTGGTCCGAGGCCAGAATTGCAAAATTTATCAATAGGAGTCATCGTGTTGTACGAAATTTTTCAAAGGATCCCGAAAATTATGGTAAAAGAAAGAAAACTGGTCGACCAAGACCAACAACAACACGTGAAAGAAGGTCGATTCTGAGAGTCGCATCTAATTTTCCTCTTTCAGCGTGACAAGTTGCAGTGGAGGCAGGTGTTGATACTAATATAACAAATGTTCAACGTATTATACATGAGAGTCGATATCTGAAACGTAAGAAATTATACAGAAAACAGTTGTTATCTGATAAACATGAATTGGATATATTGAAATTTGCGGAACATCATATTCACCCATGTAAAAAACTAGATACGCCCATATCTCAACCAGGTATAATTTATGTGTGGAAATGGGCTCACAAAAACTATATATGCTCAAATGCCTTATTTGACAACAGTCAGTCATTTGAGCATACCAATAGTTGTTGTGAGCCTATTTCCACACATACATTATGCCTGGTTTGAATATGGTTATATCTAATTTTTTTACATGGGCAGTGGAAAAAGAGGTGGAGAAAAACTATTTTTACTGATGAAAAAAAGTTCAATTCAGATGGAGCTGATGGTTTTAATTACTATTCTTATGATTTAAGAAAAGAAAAATGTATCTTGAGTCGACGACAAGCTGGTGATGGTAATGTAATAATTTGGTCTGGAATTGGATACTTTAGAAAAATTGATATAAAGTTCTGTACTGGAATAATGAATAGTGAACGATATGTATATAGACATGATAAATGAACAGATTACTTCTAGTGCAGTGCAGATCGCTGGTCCTGATTGTATATTTCAGCACGATAATTCCAAGTATTCATCGTGCACAAATAGTCAAAAACTATTTCCCTGAAAAAAATATTCAAGTCCTTGAATGGCCAGCCTGTTCCCCTGACTTGAATTTAATTGAAAATTGTTGAAGAAATTCATCACGAGCTGTCTATCGAGGATCAAGACAATTTACCACCGTTGAAGAATTGAAGAAGGCAATAGTTGACCAGATCAAATGATTGAAGTAACCCATTAATGCCCATGGCTAAACTGCTTGGCCTACAGGAAAAGTAACTATTGGAAATAGGATATCTAGGTGGAGGATGAACATCCACAGGGAAAAAAAATTTGTACAATTTGTTCAAACAATTTGTTGAAAATATCAATTCACGTGGATAAAAACCCCGGAATCGTGTTCTACGGAGAATTTCATATAAGAATAGGTAGTTTGGAAAATTTTCAATCATCGCAGTTGTTTGTAAATAAAAATTATGAACAATTTCGAATACTCCATACTCGTTCGTGCCCAAGGTGGAACTGCTGGGCCTACGGGAAAAGTAACTATTGGAAATAGGATATCTGGGTGGAGAATGAACATCCACGGAAAAAAAAATTTTCACAATTTGTTTAAACAATAATTGTTTAAACATTTCATCTTCCACCTAGATAGTCATTTTTCCCGTACGCCGAACAGTTTCACCGTGGGCACGAACGGGCATGGAGTATTCGAAATTGTTTATAATTTTCATTTACAAACAAATGCGATCGTTGAAAATTTTCCAAATCACCTATTCTTATATGAAATTCTCCGTAGAACATGATTCCGGGGTTTTTATCCACGTGAATTGATATTTTCAACAAATTGTTTAAACAATAATTGTTTAAAGAAATTGTACAATTTTTTTTTCCGTGGATGTTCATCCTCCACCCAGATATCCTATTTCCAATAGTTACTGTTCCCGTAGGCCCAGCAGTTTCGCCATGGGCATTAATGGGGTAATAAGTAAAAGTGGTGGATGTACTGAATATTGAATTACGTAATTAATTGCTTTTTATTGTATTCCTCTATCAAGTTTTGTTTATATTTAATAACCTGGATTATACTTTTGTCACACCGCAGAACCTGATATCATTTGTATTTGGTTAATTTTGCATTTAATAAA
Source organism: Gonatopus flavifemur (assembly GCA_018340375.1). Classification (NCBI taxonomy): domain Eukaryota; kingdom Metazoa; phylum Arthropoda; class Insecta; order Hymenoptera; family Dryinidae; genus Gonatopus; species Gonatopus flavifemur. Next base: position 40,145,252 of record JAFFJZ010000003.1, on the reverse strand, counting down.
TAATACATTGGTTGTAAAATATTCATATCAATACCTACATTTGTTTATTATATATAATGCATTGATATTTTAATTTCATATTGGATATTACAAAATTAGGGGGCGTGTATTATACTTTCGTCGCGGAGTGTAGCATAATTGTTGTCCCGATCTCACCTATGTGAAGTGTCTAGAACAGAAGAAAACCCTCGACAATCATCTCTTATAATCTTTATTTATTTCCACAAAATTCATATGGTATCATGCAGCTTTATTTTAGTGCAACAGTCTGATAAACTCAGTCCCTGAAATCTCCGTCTATTCTTGCACTTGGGATGGAATGAAGTATTAAAAAACTCTCGATATTCCTCCTCGTGAATAATCACGTACTTCCGTCAAAAGTCAATGACTTGGTCGTCGATGTGGAAGGATTTTGAATTCCAGTTCAGTCATCTTTCCGCTGATCAATCGAGACAATCGACAGTTTTCATACATAAAACATTCGAAATTCGTACCATCCAGTCATAACAAACACAATACCGTGTACGAGAGCAGAAAGAAGACAATGACCCACAATGATCCTACGCGCACGTATGATAACTGGAAAACGAAGCCCACGTATGCATAAACGTATAATATACGATATTCCCGCAGTTGAGTCGTGCTACGTTTGCTAGTTCTCCAGCAGAACCGTGCTTTTGCATTTCAATGAGCATCCTCAATACCGAAAATTCACACGTAGGTAGGAAACGTATGTATACGTTGGTGTATCTACACAATCTATGTTTGTCCAAGAAGAATGTAATTGCGTGTATCTTTGATCCACTGTTCGATCCTATCTTCGAAGTGAGAGTATCCATACAAATAAGAATCTTCAGCGAACAAAGAAATTTGATACTCGGAGTTTTTTCAATTCATTCAAATGAACTTTGCGTGGTATAGTAATCAGAATTCAAGTGCAGTTTATTCGGCTATGGATGCATCATAAATACCCCTCCATTCGGTTGATATATCGACGAGGACTAACGTTGCAGAATTGACAATCGTAAACGGAATTGTGTCAGGTTGGTATATGCCCACGCTTTCCCTTCTGTTTGTATGTATCTAACGATATCATGTATTCGCAATTCATGTAATACACGAGCGGTATTGGATACATGAGAATTAGTCACTTCTCGAACAAACCACAAGTCACTCTTGAGAAAAATCATTTTTTATACTTGTTGGACGTTAAGGGAAATTGGCTCACATCTGTGATCATTTTGATTCTAATTTATCAAAATCACCCCATGGCGTGGATATGGCAGGACCAAGATGTCATATGTCTCCCCATCTTACGAGAACTGTTGAGGGATTGCGTGTATACACCTTAATTCATGTATTACGTTCTCGATGCGTCACACGGGGAAACAAAAATGGATATCATGTGTACCCCTCCTCCTTCTTCCTCTTCTTCTTCCTAGTCACGCTTCATCCCTACCACGCTGCTTCAATTTCTCCGCGTATCTAACCGTCTTCTGGTACTTCTGAAACGTGCTCGTGTCTCTTTCAATGCGAGAGGCAAACAATATATCGTTGTGTGTTTTTGTCAATGGAGTGGGTAGGGTCTCATCTTTTATTTTGACAATCGAAAAGTGAATCATCGGTGTAAACGGTAGGGGCTGAATTCACCGAACAAAATTTTCGCCGAATAAACATAATTTGATAATCGCTAGTCAGTTTTCAATAATCACTAGAAATGACTAGCGATTGTCAAATTATGTCTTTTCGGCGAATTCATCCCCTACCGATGTGAACCATCAGAAGCTCGTATCGAATATCGATGATAAAAATCTGTTGAATCTGATCTCAGTTCAATCATTCAGAGATATTTAATATCAGTACGAATATTCAAATAAAGATATCGAAATTGAAAGTGAAGAAAGAGGGGGAATTCAATTAAAAATTCCTACGTTATCGTTCACAGAGAGAATATAACCGACATATGTTTCCTTGCACGATACACGTGTACCGAGCGGAATTCCTCATGCATGTGGGCGAGTGTACTTTTTCAAGAAGATAATAAAGGCGAAGGAGTTGCCACCCTTTCTCTCAACAGGACATCCTCTCACGCATGGTATTCGTATATTTTGTATGTCCTGCGGTGAGGCCTAGAATTTTCTCAATCCCTCATGACCGTTCGGTTGGGAAACATTTCCATTTTATTGGACGGAAGAAACGAGTATCGCGAGAGAAACGACTCACTCTTGGTGAATATATGTCCATGTAGACAAGTATGTATACGTATATACGCAGGAATTCGAATTGAGTGACGTGTGGGTATTTTGGGCACGCTACTAGGCAGAAGATCATCTGCATGCCTGGCTTAACCGACATCCACCCCTAGGATTGTATCCTCTGACCTCTCACTTCCCCTCTGCGCACCCATCACCCCGTTCTATGTCGTTCTGTACATTCTACGTCATCCCACTTGCCTCCTGGAATGGAATGAACCGATTCCTGGACGCTGCACTCCCATATACGTACGAATACTCACACCAGTTCGCATATGCATACACAGACGTTCTTCCTCTCGCGTGAATAACTTTATTCGATTCGTCTACCAGCTGGAAGAAGGATAATCGGTTTACTCTCCATGAAGCACCCGCGCATTCACACACTCACATGTGTGCGCGCTTGTATGTGTAATCGGGAATAGCACCTCATTCAGGATTATGAAATCAAAGTACGTAGATGTATGCGCGTGTAGGTGTCAAAAAGACGAATATCATTGTTATAGAATGGCAATCATCAATAAGGGAAGTGAATCGCTTGAAATAATTCAATCGAGTCGAATAAAAGTTATTGTATGTAGGTGAAGAGGTTATTAAGGTTTCATTTTTCTTATATTTGATATGGAAACTTGTTGGAATCGATAAAGTTTGTAGGAATTGAAATCAATTCATCATTTGCTATTTTCATTATTGGGGATGATGAGTTGAATGCATGATTATAATTCTTCGTTTTGATTCACAGCGTCTTTGGAGTATCATAACTCAATTATAACATGATCAGAAGTTAATTTGATCACGATTATGATGTCGTGAGAAGTAATCGGAGTCAGAATGGAATAAAATGAACGTGATTTCGCGAAGAAATTCAGATCTATTCATACTATCTATTGATTCGATTCGTTTTTTTTGGATGAGTATCGTTATTAGTTAGATTGAACAGAGGATACCTTGATTTCTATAATACGTTTCGATGAATTTGCACCTTCTATTTTGTGATCATATCGAATGTATCTGCATGTAACGGTATTGAATATCGGTACAACAAATAGATAGGAAGTTAGAAATAGATAGAGGAAATTAGAATAGTTGAGGAATAAGAAAGGAAAGAGGAAAACTGGGAATAGAATTAAAAGAGAACAAAAGTTCGGAAATGCAACATAAAGAAATTGAAAAGATGGGATGAAAGGGAAGGTTACAGATAACGATATACATATATACAATAGCAAAAGAATAGAACGAGGTAACGAACAAAGACACATGAATCTCAACACAGAAATCATAACACGGAACTGAGTATAAAAAACAACATATGATCGATATACAGTCTGTTCAACAAGAAAGTGACCGCCATAATTTTGAAAAAATAAAAACTTTAATTGAAATACTCCTCTCTACATTGAAGTACATAGTATTAGCTATTGCGCAATAACTCAATATTTTGTCCAATCACCCCCATTACTAATTATGGCTGTGCATTTCCTTTCCATACTTTCGACGAGGTCTTCTGCGTATTCGTTAGGTAAAGCTCGCCATATCTTCCTGATTTGAAAACACAGTTGCTTAACTGTATACACTGGCTTCCCTCTGAGTTTCATCTTCATGTAAGACCACACATTTTCAATGGGATTAGCATCTGGAGACATTGCCGGCCACTCCATTGTAGTAATGTTATTTTCTTCTTTCCACGCAGTACACAATTTACTGCGATGTTTGGGATCATTGTCTGCTTGCAGCACCCAATTTGTTCTGTCAGACCCAAAAAACTTCTCAGCAGACTTCAGTAAACATTTCTGGTAGATGGTACACATTTTGATAGCATTCAAATTGTCCGTAAACAGATAGAGGCTACCAAAACCACGTTTACAAAAACATCCCCAAACATGGACTTTTACAGGGTGTTTTACTGTGCGCTGAAGAAGTTTATTGTCAATTGTCGACCATGCTTTCGATAAGGAAGACCATGCCCAGAAGGAAGATTCATTCATTCTTCGCCCACCTTAGTCGGGTTTCCAGGTGCTTCTCTCATAATAAAGGTTTCCGCAAAGTTGATCGAAAAGACACGTTTCTCTCACGCAAACGATTTCTAATTGTATTCAAAGAAACGTGAATCCCTTTTTTGCGAAGTTTGACTTGGGCACAGCGCAATGAAAGGGCCGGCTTGTTTTGAAAAAGTTGTAGGATTGCTTTATCTTCTTCACTTGTTGTCACGCGATTAAGTCCCCTCTCCGGCAGATCGTCTACATTTCCAACCTCTATGTACCGCTCTACCTACTTTTTAATAAATGCTTCTGACTTCCGAATACATTTCGCAGCCGCCTTATAAGTCAGTTTCGGGCCTTTTACATGATGTACTAAAAAGACTGTCTCGTGTCGCTTAAGGTATTTGGCACTCATTGCGAAAACTCGAAATTCACTGATATGAGAAACACTCTGTGCTGGGAAACTATATATTGTGCAAAACATTGAAGAATCAACTTTCAAACCAATTACGACAGATGGCGCTACGGTATGTTCTAAATGAATGACGCCGGTTACGTTCTTGTTGAACAGACTGTAATAGGTTACACGATCAAGAAATCAAAAGGCAAGTATATGTATGTATGTATATATATCGGTGTAATGATCGAAAAACATAACACAGGTGAAGCGCCACAACATCCGCGCCGCGTGCTACTGCATTGGGAAAAAGTGGGGATTCAAAATCACATATATACGAGTCAAGCGATATTTCAAATTTAGGGATTCGCACTCTCCTCTTCACGAGATACGGATCAAGAAGCGATCACTTCGAGAGCTCTCTGATTTTCTAATAGAGAAATTCAGTCTTGAGAATTGGAAAACAATAATTTGGATTATAACTCCATCGGCCCATAATTGCGTGGAACGCTGGAGTGAAAAATTCGAGTCATTGTGGGCTGGAATATTTCTTGAACTCGAGGAAAGTTCCTTCTTGCAATTGCGTGAGGAGTTTCATGTCCACGACAAGAGAATTATTTCATCGTCGTTAGTTTTGTTTTAGATACCTCATGAGGGAACGTAGAACCATTAAATTTATAAATTCGTCAGATGAGAGACAGGCAACGCGGTGTATAGGAATGGTTGAAAAATTAAATATTCTTTTCTCTTTTTGATTTTTCCAGGGGAGTAGCGGCGAGTAACAATTGAGGAGCTGGATCGGATAACTCGCCGAGCGCTCGAACCGCGTCACAAGTTTGATGCAAGAGGTCCCGTCGGAGGTCGAAAAAAAGAGTCGGAATTTTGGAAATGTAAAAATACTGAGTGGTAGAGCTTGAAAAATCAATCCAAGTTACTCTTTACGATTTTTTTCTATGATTGATGATTTTCGAGAAAAAGTCACAAACCATCAATTTTTTCACACCAAAAATGATTATTTTTCAACATTCAACCCGCTCTAACTCGGTCATTTTTCAATGAATCGGAATGAATCTTGCGAATTTTGATTCGTGAGACTTCCCCGAAAATGCGAATGTAGGTAAAGTTCGTAAAAATTCATAACAAATTAATAAATTTTTAATACGAAGTAGAAATCACGTTTTTCATGCTTTGTATCAAAAAAGTGGTGGGGGAAGTACGAGGTACAGAAAACTTCCAGCGAGAAAGTTGTTCGCTAGTGTTTGAACTAACTTTGTGGGAAATTTCAGATCGATTCGACTAATAGTTTGCAAAATACAGTGATTTATTCATCAGCGCGCAGCAAAAATTTTTCATAGTTTCGCGTCGTTTATAGGATGAATATCCGCATCCGCGACAAAGGTGGTATTCGCTCGATTTCTGAACGTAGGTTTGTTTTTTGGGTCGGAGAAAACGAATGTTGGAGTATTTCTGAGAATGAAATTCATAATCGATGCCTTATTACAAATAATTTAATTGTTCAAAAGGTCTTTACGAATCAACTATTGGTATTAAGGGAAAGCTATTCGGACGAAAAAAGTTTCTTCTCTTGCGAGAAATAAGTTTGATGCGGAACATTTTTCATTGTTGTTTTTCAATAAATAAAAGTCCATATAAGCCTTCTGGCATGCGGTAATTTATAAGATCACGTTTGTTATTCCCATCGTTTCAAAATTCTGTCTGAATCTCATTTATATGTCAAAAACTCATATTATTTGATCATTTGCTGCATATTGTAATTGAATATCCACAACGGATACATGTTGTATATACATATGAGGTAATCATTTCAAATATCTTGTCAATACTCGCGAAACATCTATTCGATGTTCAAATGACACTTGTCACGCACATGGGTGAATGGGCCCCAGCTCATTTTCCCAGCTGTTGAGTTAGTTTCCAACTAGTTTTCACCGACTTTCTAGCCTATGCCCACACAGATGTTCCAGGAACCTGCTAGATTGTAATTCAAATCGGAATAAATGATCTCCGACTCGTACAGCTCAAATACGGATGGCTCCTATCCATTTGTCTTCCGCCCGGGATTGAGTACGTATTGAACTCTTTATGATCAAATATTTTTCAAGTAAACCATGAAGAGTACTGTAAAAATTCCTGTATGGGAGATCTCAGATACATGTATGTGACGTAATTAACACATACATAGATAGGAAATTTTCCGTAAATATTGGGTAAAATCCTATGAATTGACAGTAAAAATTCCATAAAAACGGTGATTTCAATATATTTTCGTGTGAAAATTCCTACATGCGTTTAGATATAATATCCCGTACAAGTATGGGAGATTTCCTTCATATGGGTATGGGAAAATTCCGAATATTTTATACACAGGGTGAATCATTCTAAGTGATATAGTCAAGTATCTCCGAAACTAGTAAAGATGGAAAAAAATGTTACCGATAAAAAGTTTGGGGTTTCAGGGGGGAAGTACGGGGCTGACCTTGAAAAATTCCCTCACAGGTCATTTTGAAGGTTATTTGGAGGTCAAGATGGTTTTTTCAAACCAAACTCCCATTTTTTGACCATGGCATTTGAAAGCTGGTTTCAAATCCTTCACGATACACTGGTCATGGACCCCCTTCCGCCGTGCAAGTTATGGACCGTCAAAGTCATGGGTGACCACGCGGTGAACTAGGGCTACCGAGAGCGTGAGTGCGTGGATAGGCGTAATGATTCCAGTAGAGAGGCAAAGATTGGTGATTATGCTAATCCTTCGGTGGATCATCTGGAAACCCAAAGGATTTTTGTGTCTGTTCGAATGCGCATCTCAATCAACGTTATGTGATATGGTAAATACTTTCAATGCTTTAAGCAACCCTTTGAGAGTCGATACTCATTCATAACCCTGATTGAATCAAATCGAATGATTCAAAGGATTTCAAATGCAATAGTGAATCGTAATACCCATACAGGGAACCCCGATAATGTGAACACAGCCAATAATCGGCCCATGTATGGCTACCATTGAATGGCCAACAATGAATTCACATCATTGGCACAAGTGCGGCCCACCACTGGCTGATAAGAAAGACCAGCAATGAAAACAGCCGATAATCAGCCGATGCACGGCTATGGTCAACGGCCAACAATTGATTCCCCGTTACTGGCTGAAATATGGTCTATTACTCAGTGAAATGGATTTCAAAGTGGAATGTATTGTATTTGTAATCACCCGTGAAAAAAGTTTGTTTCAGCCTTATTTCTATTACGCTGAATAGATAATTCACATCCATCAAATACGTTTTACATGATTCAAATGAATTCTGATTTATATAGATAATCAATTACTTTCTAATGTAAATAACGGAAAATTTGAAGGAATAAGCAACTGAATTCAACTGATTTATCGAGAGTGCTTTTGACTCGTGTAATTTTACATTTGAGATTGTGGAAGTATTGGGCATGCAAAACTATTTAGAAAAAAAACATCCATTTCTGACCTTGTGAAAACTGGAATGAGAAATTTTCCTAAAAAAAGAACAAAAAAGTGTTTTGGGTCACACTTAACTACTCATTCAAACTAATACTGAACCGATTATTCTGGAACGCAATCATATCACCATTGGATATCATTATTATCATGCCCCAGTGATCTGCCATTGATGGCTGACATTCGAACATTATCCCGAAATTTCTGGCCATAAATCGGGATCATTTAGCCCCATTACTGGGCCAATCAATAATTTCATACATGGCCCATTATTTATTGCCATTACTGGACCCACGTTATCATCCAGCAATGAACCATTGATGAGCCATGCATGGACGCCATTAACGGGCGAAGAACGCCGCCTGTGGTCCAGTAACGTGCCATTATTGGGCCAATTGATGAACCCTGTATGGGTAAACCGAATACATAACTGCCACCCATGATAAGCAGAGATTCGATGTTTCCATTCATTTATGGATTCTTCTTCTTCGCTCTCCTCCGAAGATTGTGACTGATTCCAATGGAGATTAGAGTTGATTCCATTGTTGAGAAAACCTTAAACATCAACAAATGGGAACACCGAGTCTCTGCTTATCATCAGTGGCAGTTATGTGTTCGATTTATCACGATTCACTATTGCATTTGAAATCCGTCGAATTATTCCATCCGATTCAATCAGGGTTATGAATGAGTATCGACTCTCAAAAATTGTTGAAGGGTTGCTCGAAACATTCAAAGTATTCCCCCTGTCCACATAACGTTGATTGAGATGCGCATTCGAACAGACACAAACATCCTTCCAGTTTTCAGATAATTCACCGAAAAATTAGGGTTATCACTAATCTTTGTCTCTCTACTGGAATCATCACGCCTATCCACGCACTTACGCTCTCGGTAGCCCTAGTCCACGCGCGCGGTCATCAATGACTTCGACGGTCCATAACTTGCACCTCAATGAGTGGAAGGGGGTCCTTGACTAGTGTTTCGTAATGAGTTCAAAACCAGCTCCCAAATTTCATGTTAAAAACAAGGGGGTCCGATTTGAAAAAACCATTTTGACCTCTCAATGGCCTTCAAAATTACATCTGAGGAATTTTTCAAGGTCAGCACCATACTTCCTTCCTGGAATCATAAACTTTCCATCGTAACATTCCTTTCCATCTCTACTAGTTTCGGAGATATTTGACTATAGCACTTAGCATGGTCCAGCCTGTACAGCGAGTATTCAATAATTTTCCCAACTCGTGATAAGCTGTGTTTTGTCTGGAGTCTTTGAAGATTCCATATGTTTTTATGATATTCTGAGATGCATGGTGTTGTAAGGGTTAATTTTGCTGATGAGCGAGTTGGCCAGTCCATGTTACACAGGCGAGTGATTGAGACACCGAACTGTGAGCAAATTACATCACGCAGGCACATCATAAATCAGGCAGGCGAGCGACTGAGGCTTTTATTATTGGGCAGGCTACTCCAGGCTTGTTACCCAGTATGCTCACAATCGAGCGGAGAGAAATTACTTAGTCCTATAACATAAGTTCCAAAATACACGTTTTTCACACTTTTGGGTAACGATATTGGAAGAAGATTGATGTGATGAAGTAATTCTGTTATCATATTCAAATTTAGCGTAGCAAAAACCTAGTCACTTCATTTTCTCTTTTCGTTTCTAGCTCCTGTTGTATCCCTCCCCCAGTTCATTATGAATGATTTGATGTGAGTCTGACCAATAATATACTTTTTCTACTGACTCCTCGATATGGTTTTGCACTTTATAATTCGCATTCCTGTGGCATATTCTGCAGGCAAAATGCAAGCATTTACATTCCCGTATGGGAAAAATTTTTTCGAGGCGTAGTTCTTGAAATATGAGCATTTTAAAACTTATCTTCAAATCCAAATCACTCAACAGCATTGTGTGCTACTGTTATAAACAAATTAAATTTGTTTATAACAAAATTAATTAATTTTTAATAAAATAAAAATCAATCATGTGGTGGTCAGGAATAGTCAATCAGGACTTCTGGCACCAGGTTATCTGTTAGAAGGGAGAATAACCAAACCCTTTTTGTTAAAATTTTAAATAAATAATACCAAGATGGAACTTGAGCGGAGAGCTACTTCCAATACAGGAAGTATTGTTCAATTATCAATCAGGAAGGATTACAGTAGGAGGAACAAAACAAACAGTTGAAATCTTTGATGAATGTAAAACTTACTTCATCATAATTTTTGTTAAATGGCTCCTCTCTCTCTCTCTCTCCTTTCCTTCTCCTTGTTTTCACGTTTCTTCTTCTTCTTATTGTCCTTCAAGCGATGATGCACACACACACATACACTTTCAATCTAAATAATGTTCGATCATTGATCTATTGTTCGAAACAAAGAATTTGAAGTTCAAACTATAAAGGATATTCACGTTTGAGAGTTACACGGTTTAAAGTTCTTCAGCATTCACTCCCGACTTAACGTATCCGCGGACCTCGATGACCAACGTAGGGCACGATTTGAGAGGCGATCGAGAGTGAAGTTCACGCGCTCTTCACTTTCCTCGTCAACTTCGACATCTCTCCTCATGACTTGCGGGCGTGTCGAAGTATAAGAAATTAGCTAATGAGGGCCCACTTGGTCAGCATTTTCCAGGAATCCTTGAATTCCAGGAATGCTTGAGTGTCCTTAGAATGAATATTCACATACTTCTCTACATCTCTGAAATTTTAATCGCTTATTTAAATTAAAATTCAACTAAACATGAGAGAATATGTTGTTTCATAGACTTCACTATTACCAAACTGATGTTTTTGAATGAAACACGTTATTCAGGAATGGTATTAAAAAATCAGGAACATTCAAGGTGGACCAGGGTATGATAGCACACGTTTCTGCTCCACTGCATCATGAAATGATACATGAAACTGCATTCACTCAGGGCAAATTTAAAACTTGTAATCAAATCTTTGTATTTTCCTTGAGTGAATGAGGTTTCATGTATTATTTTGAGGAACGGGAAAGTGCGTCGTCTCACCTACCTTTATATTATATCCTCAGATTCGTCAATCTTCAATTAACAGGTCGTTTTAATGAACGATTCCAACTTCATGAGTATTTTTTATTCTCGCAAGGTGTATAGTCGATGTGAAAAGTCCGTTAACAGTTCTAACGGAAATGTTTCTCTGACTGTATACCATCATAAATGTTTCTTCCATCATTCTGATAAGTTACACGGAGAGAAGACAATGGTAATATTCACCATACTAACATAGCATTCGATCTTATTTCATATAAAATCGTGAATGTTACTACGTAAGAATAGAATTCTTTACCATTTCCCTGGTGATAACAGGGTGTCTAGCAGTCAGGAATTCCGGGAAAGTCGGGGATTAGTCAGGTATTGTACTTTCGTCGGGAAAAGTCGGGAAAACGTCAGGAAATGAACAAAATTCCGGGAATTTTTCAATTATATTTTTATTTTTGTGTGTGCAGAATTTTTGAACTTAGAAAAGTTTTCCCCATCGACGAATAATTGATTATGTTGAATATTGATTATATTGAATATCAATTGAAATGAATATTGATTATATTCAATATTGATATTCTTTGTTATAATTTTGAGAGTTATGCAAAGATTCTCAGATATTTCCAGAATAATTTCTTCAGCCAGGTCTAGACAGCAATTAATTATTCATGAAAGAGTTCTCGGAAAAAAATTCTTTTTGAATTCTTATAGAATTCCAGAAACCTTACACAACTCAAGAAGTCCTATTTCACGGTCCTGTTACAAATAATCTATCAAATCTCATTAACGAATGGGAAAATGAATAGGTTTCAATGGAATTCAATGATATTTAATCAGAGATTTCACCATTTGGAATAGGATTTAATAGAATATTTCTACCTGGGAGAGATTTGAGAGTTGTTTCAAATATTCTCTCAGAGGTCTTGCGACTGTTTCAAGAATTTTCGAAAGAATTCCCAAATGGTCATGAAATAGTCTGTTTCTGACTTCTTCAAGATGTATTGAATATACTTGATTTTATTTTCAAAACGCATTATAATTCAATGGAGCCGAGTTGGATATGAATGATTTGGATTATTAATTAAAAACATGTCCATTTAAAATGATCAATATTTGAATATTCAACTTCGAATTCATTTTTCTTATTAGATTGTATTATGCCATTGAAAATGTTAATTGAAATTGATGTGTGTGCATTTTATTTCCGATCCAGGAATTTCGCAAAAAATCCTGGAAAAAGTCGGGAATTCCAAAATCATATTTTGTTAGATATCCTGAATAATATATATGTAGCATAGTAATTATTACCAGAAAAATGGTGAAGAATTCCACTCTCACATAGTAACAATCACGATTTTATATAAAATAAGACAGAATACTATGTTGGTATGGTGAATATTACCATTCTGTCCTCTCTGTGTACAAATTCTTGAGTAACAGCAATAACATCCCAACAAGCAAGGATCACTGGCGTTTCAGTGGGCCGCTAATGGTCCGGCCATGCCGTCGAGAAGCCGTCACTGGCCCTTTGGAACGCCAGCAGTCGTGTTTGCTGGGATATCACATGATGATATTTCTTTTAGAACCCTTAGCATGTATGTACCATTCGGCCCATCCCGGCTGAGCATGAGCCTCATCTTGTCAATATGGGCTCAAGACTGGGCCGGAGTGGGTCAGAGTTCATACACGCCGGGGATTGTTAACGGTCTTTTTACACCGACTCCACAGAATGTGAATATCCTGGACCTTTCCAACGATTATTCATTTTAATGACTTCTCATGAATTACGTCAGGTTTGGGTGTATCCCAGATTTTTTCTTCGATACTGCCACATAACTACCCACGTGAAAATTTCTTGCTTGCGCCAACACTGACGATGGAAAATAGATAGGCGCAATGCTGACATCCAAGGCTTGGAAATCTATATCGAGCCAACGTTGACTGACAAGTGGCACAATGTTGCACCAATGTTGGGAATCATAATTTCCAATGATCAATCCATGATTGGCTCAAGATTGTGCCAATCATGGTTCATCGTTGTCTCAATATTGTTTGGACAAAAGAAATTCACTTCATACGAACAATTTCATAGCACGGCTGAATATTAATCCAAACGTTGACAACGTTTAGAAGAAATGAGTACCCAATGCAGTGCCAAGCCTGGTCAAAGCTTGGCTCAGGCTAGCCACGATCCTCAATGATACGTCTCCATACAAAAATTCCCGCGTCCAATGTCAAAGCGCCACCCTTCGGTATTGTTTCCAACGCTCGGTTCGTTTCTCGCAAGCGCTCAACGAACTATGCGGTTGATATATAAGCATCATATGACCTTCTGATTTGAAAATTGTTGTCTTCATCATAGCTCCTTCATCGAAGGAGAGATTTTAGCTGTGCAGACCCATGGACTCGTGGACATCAGAATTTGAATTATACTTGATGTAATTGATTTGTAAGGTAACCGCACGGAAAAAAATACTCCGGTTAATATATGGACAGCAAGAATTACTGCTATTTTAACCGGAATTCTAGTTAAATAAATCAAGTCTCCGGCAAATTTGACAAGGGCTCCGGTAAATTCAACAAGAATTCCAGTAAAAGTCACAGATATTCCTTGCTGTCCATATAGTAACCGGAATTCTGGTAAAATTAACAGTTCATTTTTTTCCGTGCAGTAATCATTGAGTTATATTGAACTTATAAGCACATCTTGAATTTGATTAATCAAATAAGTTTCTTCGTTTCAATGTATACAGAGATTCTCTGGCCCTGGTTGTATAAAATATTTCAGGTTCGGGCTGTACTTCTTAACATGTGTGGAGGGGAAGCAATCGATGTCGGGAATATATGACTCTGAATTGTTATTATATTTTTGCAATCGTTCAACATAGAGTTGAACATCGGCGCAACATTGGCTCAACGTTGGCGCGGGATTGTCGCAACGTTGAATCAATTTTGGCCGAATATTGACTCAGTACTATTATAGTATTGACTCAAATTTAGCAATCAACATCATTTATGTGTAATAAATGATGGTACCTCCTTTAAATGCATAAAACATCTGACCATTGGCAGACCATAAAAAAATTCGTCCATCAGTCTTGGTTCGTAATGAGTACAAGCATGATCCAATCTTGGATTTAGATCGAGCGACAAATTTTTTCAAGGGTTGCCAATGATGGCTGATTTGACTGCCATAATCGTACCAATGTTGATCCGTGATTGGCAGAATACATCAATGGAGCCTGTAACGATGTTATCATTTCAAGCTTGCACCTTGCTAACCACCAAGGCTCGGCCAATCTTTGTCAGTGTTGCGCCATCCTAGTGCCAATCGTCAATTTTCACCTGGGTAATGATATTTTACTCACTTTAGCTTTATCAAGAATATACTCAGTGAGAATTCCTATTCATTTTCCAATAAATCCTCCCCATCAGTAATTCATATTTTGTATCATGGAACAGCATAAAAACTCATTCCACTTGCTCGAATAGTTTGTGAATTTTCACTATTCATCAAATCAAAGTCTAGATGGAATCCACAATGGTTCTGGGATATAACTCAAAATAAAATGTTTTCTGATTGGTATTCAAATCCGAAGACCGTTGTATCAACATCCATATTTCTGCGTTACCATGAACTCCCATTGATCGTTTCTTTCATTGAATCGAAATTCCCCAATCGATCGATATAATTATGCATGAACGAATAATTCAAATATCACGAAACAATTATTCTTCTTCCTTTGAAAACATCAAATCCCCAATCCCTCTGCATGCTTCAATAATAACACACACACACATAGAATTCACGGGAAAGGGAAAAAAAAGAAGTTGATCCGGGTTAGACATCATCATTATTTATTGAATCGTTGTGTCTGAAATTACATGTAAAAACAAAATATATAGCTGGATGATGATAACTCCTGCATAACGTACGCTTTAGATACGTAGCTACTGCACCCATGGGCTCTATTATCGAAAAATACATGACGTGAATTTCACTACCCACTCGTATCAACATTAATCCGCTTAATTTGAAAGTAACAACAGTGCACACGTTGCTTGGTAGCTCGCGCCATCCACACCTGCTGCAAGTAGCAATATTACGCGAGAACGTACGAGGAACAAGGAGGAAAATAGAGATGAAAGTAGAAATGGAAGCATGCGTCAGGTTTTTCGCACGATGATTTAATGCGACCATTATGATGTTCATGTCGAAAAAAAGTATAACACGTGTTATTCGACAATGATAGACCTAGAAGATGTATTGAGGTCGATGGTCTCTTCATTCACGTATAACCGTTGGTCATTGTAAAACACTAGAGCAGAATGGATTACAGTGGAAAGCACCTTAATGAGAAGAAATTAATCACTGACAACGGTGCCATGCCATTTACATGGAATTATGAACGATTATCGATCGAATTTGACTATGAACCATGTACGAGGATTGAAATTTCTCATTATGAACTCTTCTGTTTTTTTACATGCGGTATAATTTGTTACTTAAAAAATTGAGAATTGATCGAGGAGATTTTTCAGGAACGAAATTTTACAACGAATCACTTCGATTATTCGTTTTCCAATTCTAATAATGAATTCAAATGATTCGATCTTTGATCAACAACTAACTTGACGTATCGATCGGAGCGGACGGATCAAAAATTCCACACGCAAGCGATTTCGATTGCTCCCGTGCTGTATATTTATGCTGAAACTCATTTCAATCGTGCGATCGCGAAACATGATGATACACCGCCCTACTTTTTTCATAATCAAACTGACTTCGTCGATGCATGTAAATGAGCTAATAAAAACTCACTTGCATTGAAAAATTTGTCATCCGATGTAGAATCTCATAGAAGAAAATAAATAAAAGCTTATCGAAAATCTCCAAAAGAATTCGATCGGAAATGATAACTCTCTATCGTGAATATTATGAAGCCAACAAAAAAGTGATGAATCTTCATCGTAAATTTACGAGCGAGCTTGAAAGAAAAACGCGAATCCCTATCGTAAATTCACGATCATACTTGGAGAAACTATGACACAGGATATCGTGGGCAAAACGATAGGAAGAAATTTTTCATTTGGAACTGTAAATTTTCAACTCAACGTATGTTGGGTACAACAATGAATAAAATTGAATTTTAATTCCGTAAGATGCTGGATTTGATGAAATGAAAATGCAAAGAGATATGGTAAATGAATATGTGATGGAATTCATGAATTCATATTGAATAAGAGTCACTCTCGAAGGAGGGACTGGATTTCTACCTTTTCCTGAAGTTAGGGTAACTTGCATTACCGGTTCAAATATTTTGAAATGTAAAATAAATTCATCAGCAGAATATTGTGAGTTGAATAAGCTAGAAATTAATACGCAAAAAACCAGAATAGTGATATTTAAAAAATCGGGACGCCCTAAAAACAGAAAAACAGTATTCAGGTATAAAGATGAGATAATTGAGAAGGAAACAAAATACGCTGACCTGGGGATGCCTTTTTCCGATTCATTGTCAGGGTTTAATGCAAAGCAAGCTGCTCTAAGAAAGGCTAAATTAGCAATGTGGGCAGCAATTACCATCATCAAGAAATCCAAAATTAATTCCATGGACGGAGTTTTCAAACTCTTCAATTCCATGATGTCTTCAGTCTTACTCTACATGTGTCCCATATGGGGACTGAAATACGTGAAAGAAATAGAGGAAACCCAAACGGATTTCCTGAAATATATATTAACCTTACCAAAAAACACAGGGAGTGCCCTAGTTAGGATCGAGTTCGCAAAAACAAAGCTTGCATACATGGTTTTCAAACAAGCATGGAATTGGGTACTACGAATTCTTGAAATGAAAGAGGAACGGCTCCCAAAAATATGCCTGATGAGACTGGCAGTGATACATCGGAACAAACCTGACTCAAAGTTCAACTGGCTAACCTAACTAATGAGCATAGTCATCTCTATAGATCCGTCATATCAGGCCCTTGTGAATAATATAGAATACGTGACTTGAAAATCTGCTGGCGAGGAGCTTCTACAAAAATATCAACGTATGCTAGATGATCAGGATAGATTCATAGTGACTTGTAGCTATAACTCACAGCTATCTATACCAAGAATTCGAGAAACAAATTGCATGGCAAGATATTTGAGAAACAGCACAAACTCACAAATATATAGAACTATCGCACAGATTAGATTAGTTCAAATATTCCAGTCCCTATCTTTCTATCGTCTGAGAACTGAAGGGATGAATTTATCTTTAACCTTTTACAATTATCAATTGTGGAAGAAACTTCGGTGACATTCTGTTGAACTCGATCAAAAATTAATGTTCCAGAGATCTCATGTTTGATGTGATGATACGTAGTATGACAGTACGATAAAATTTTCAAAATATGTTCGATCAGGATAATGATAGGTTTGGACTTGGATTCTAAATCTGTAATCAATTTTTCATGATCGCTTATACACGTACTTGATCCGAAACGAACGAAACGAACGATGATAATGAGACCTTTTTCTCTATAACTCAACGGTCAATAACATAAATGAACTAGATTACAATAATTAATGTGATACAACCCATTCCGATTAAATTATTTAATGTATAATGAAGGAATCTCATGCTGTGTACAGTCTCATGATTTGCGATTATCATGATTATGGTAATTAGCAATTCCAATGAACGACATTCAACTTCTGAATGACTGTCGACCATTATTTGATTACACTTTGTGTTTTATTTAACGGATGCACGGGAGTGTACATCTCTTCTTTTCGCATATGCATTTATTTTCGCACATGCATTTTATTTATAATATGGAGTCACATGAATATGATCTTATTAACAGAATTGTAATTTGTAGTGAATTCAGTATCCCGTACTGTGGAGGATCTTCTATAGAATTCCTGACATTTAACCAAACAGCACTAGATGAGCATTTGTAACATTTCATATTAAAATTTGGCCTCCAATGCAATCCGGAAGTGTCAGGTTCTTCCAAGTTCCTCGCTGGCGGCTAGACTTCGCCTACACGGGGAAAAAAAACGGCTGCAGCAACTACTTGAATAGTCGATTTTCGACCATTCACTGGAGTAGTTGCTGCAGCTACTTAGCAGTCAAGACAAGTGACGTGTTAGCTGCCTCAACTAAAATGAGAGTTGCACGGACTAATGTAAATACCTAAGGTATTTTGAGTAAGTTGAGGCAGCTGACATAACTTGTTCTGACTACTAAGTAGCTGTAGCACCCCCGTGAAAAAATCGTCCACGCGTGATCAGGCCTCATTCAACAGGCGTGCTCAGGCGTGACCAGGCCTCAATTTTGTACCCACGTGATCAGGACTAATCACGCTTAATCACACCCAATCGCGCTTGATTATGCTTCATTATGAATAAAGAATTCAGGATTCCTTGGCTATTTGTGAGGAATAAAACTGTAACAATTTTATAAAAAACTAATTTATTGTCAATCATTTTTACTTATTGTGCCTATGTAGTTTCCAGTTCTCAGGCATGATCAGGCGTGATCAGGCGTACGCGAATGTGTTCGGGGCTGACTTAGCCTGATAAAACATGTGCATTCGTGATAAAAAAATCAACATAGCGTCATTTTGTATAGATACTTCTCATTTGGTACAATTTTGTATGATCTTGGGCGAAAATGGTTTGTTTGGCATAATCGCATGCGGTCAAGCTCAATCACGGGTTTCCACGTAAGTACAAAATTGAAGCTTTCTCAGTCATGACGAAGCTGGAAAATGAACGATGAGGCGTAGTCAGGCCCAACTGCGTGCGATCAGAGTTGAGTACGAATAATTTTGCCAAAAAATGTCCATGATCAGGCGTGAACACGCCTAATCACACCTGAACGATTTTTTCACGGGCCTACTTAAGTGGATGGTCGAAAATCGACTATTTAAGTCGTTGCTGCAACTATTCCTTTTTTCCCGCGTAGTGACTGATAAGATTCTCGTGATAGCCTAGATATTTTCGTGAATCTCGGCGCTGCACTGTTAGAAGTTTCTGATTGAACTTCCAATTACATGTAATGAAAGCAAAAGTTATTCACGTAACTGAAAAATTCATTGAAATTTCGATTACATTTGAATGAAATTCCAGTTACCTAAATATAACACATGGGCTGAAAAGTCCCGAGCCCAACACATAGATGGCGTGAATTTTACTGCATTCACCTGTTTCTAGTACTACTAGTTCTACTGTTCTAGAAGTACTAACCTTCAAAAGACATTTCATGATATTCTATTCATTAGTTTGTGAGTTATTGTACTAAGAGTGACGCTACTTTCTTTAGTTTTGAAACAATGGATCAAAAACAATTTCGTGTTTTAATTTTACACTGCTTCTTGATGGGAAAAAATACCGTTCAAGCGAAGCAATGGCTTGAAAAGTGGTATGGAGACTCCGCTCCATCAGAAACCACAATAAAACGATGGTTTCCTGACTTCAAACGTGGGCGGAGAGACACCGATGATGTAGAACGTGGTGGACGTCCAAATGAGGCAGTAACACCAGAAACCATTAAAATCCACAAAATCGTTGTGAATGATCGAAAAGTGAAGTTGCGTGAGTTAGCTGACATCGTGAAAATATAAAAAACAACGTGTTGGCCTTATATTGCATGAGCATTCAACTATGAGAAAGCTCTGTTCAAAGTGGGTGCCGCGTCTGCTCAGTGTTGACCAAAAACAAGAACGCGTTGATGCTTCTGAGCAGTGTTTGGCCATGTTTAAACGTAACAAGCCGGAATTTTTGCGTCGATATGTTACAATGGATGATCCATCACTTCACTCCGGAATCAAAACGATCGTCATCTGAGTAGACAGCAACTGGTGAACCTCGTCCAAAGCGTCCGAGAGCACAACAACCGGCTGGAAAGGTTACGGCCTCGGTATTTTGAAATGTGCGTGGTGTAATATTCATCGACTATCTTGAGAAGGGAAATACCATCAACAGTGAATATTATATCGCATTATTGGAGCGTTTGGAGGCCGAAACTGTGAAGAAACGATCGCATATGGCGAAGAAAAAAATTTTATTCCATCTAGACAACGCACCATGTCACAAGTCAATCAAAACAATGGCAAAACTAGATGAATTGAACTTCGAATTGCTTCCGCATCCACCGTATTTGCCAGATTTGGCTCCCAGCGACTATTGGCTGTTCGCAGACCTGAAAAAAATGCTCGCTGGTAAGAAATTTCGCTCGGATGAAGAGGTTATCGCTGAAACTGAGGCCTATTTTGGGGCAAAAGATAAATCGTTCCACAAAAGTGGTATTGAAATGTTAGAACGGCGCTGGAATGATTGCGCTGTTCTTGATGGCGATTACGTTGATGAATGAAGCTAATTTTGCACAAAAAAAACCGTGTTTCCTTCATTAGGCCCGAGACTTTTCAACTCATGTGTTACAATAATAATATTAACCCGTTAAGGACCAAACGTCCGTTTTTTCAACACCTTTTCCAACGAAATTTTACGCTGTCGAATCGATTGTCAAAAAATTTGCGAATAATCATTTTCAATGTAAAATTATCTGAACTTTCAGAATATGGGAGCAGATTTTCGAAAAAATGCGAACTGGGAATGTTATAATCGTTTAAATAGTAAAAAACACGAATTTTCGATTCCAAAAAATTATTATCCGTTCATTTTCGTCTCGAATTAGGGGAGACATACATCTAGGGGATGAAATTCCTGCGTCCATGGACCCTGAGCTTCAAAGTATGTGGGATGGTTTTTCGAAATTCAAGATGGCGACACTCAATATGGCGGCTAGAAACCGAAATATTTTTGCTTCTTCTTATTTTTCGTATTTGAGCAATATTCCTGAATGAATTCGATGTACACACACGTATTATTAGGTTTTTGGGGTCGCTGATCACGAATCCGAGGTCAGATTTGCCAAATTCAATCGGCTCTCAAATGACGGCCTAAAATTGTTGAAACTGTACGATTCTCATGAAAATCAGTACATGGGGGGTTTCGGGATCCCTGATGACTAATCGGAGGTCAGATTCTATGAATTCAAAATGGCGGTTCGAATATGGCAGCAAGAAGTCTCAATTTCCGTTCCTCCAGTTTTTTGTCAATTTATCGATATTTTCCTCCGCACATAGATGGATCTGAGTATTCTCCGGATCACCGAATACAAATTTAGTGTCAGATCTGCCAAGTTCAATATGGCGGAGCCAATATGGCTTCGGGAGAGTACTGAAATTGTCTCATTTTTCAAGTGTTTTCTGCCGTCGATGTGTTGATCGCCGTTGCCCAACTCTCACCACGTGGAGGTAAACATTCACGAGAGTCTTTTTTTTTTTGTTTCAATTTTTCCTTATTTTTTGTATCAGAAACGAAAAATTGCGAATCTGAAACAATTGACGGCTTTGATTACATCCGAAGAATGAACTTGGGTTTCCTTCAGAGTGCTCAAGGATAACATATGAAGATAAGAATCTAAAAGGGAAAAGATGAAACTGAAAAATTGGAGAGACAATGGAATGTGTAATGACAGTTGAGCAACTGCGGAAAAAATACATCGACGGCAGAAAACACTTGAAAAATGAGACAATTTCAGTACTCTCCCGAAGCCATATTGGCTCCGCCATATTGAACTTGGCAGATCTGACACTAAATTTGTATTCAGTGATCCGAAGAATACTCAGATCCATCTATGTGCGGAGGAAAATATCGATAAATTGACAAAAAACTGGAGGAACGGAAATTGAAACTCCTTGCTGCAATATTCAAACCGCCATTTTGAATTCATAGAATCTGACCTCCGATTAGTCATCAGGGATCCTGAAACCCCCCATGTACTGATTTTCATGGGAATCGTACAGTTTCAACAATTTTAGGCCGCCATTTTGGATCCGCCATATTGAATTTGGCAAATCTGACCCCGGATTCGTGATCAGCGACCTCAAGAACCTAATAATATGTGTGTGTACATCGAATTCATTCAGGAATATTGCTCAAATACGAAAAATAAGAAAAAGCAAGAATATTTCGGTTTCTAGCCGCCATATTGAGTGTCGCCATCTTGAATTTCGGCAAACCATCCCACATACTTTGAAGCTCAGGGTCCATGGACGCAGAAATTCCATCCCCCAGATGTATGTCTCCCCTAATTCGAGACAAAAATGAACGGATAATAATTTTTTGCAATCGAAAATTCGTGTTTTTTTCTATTTAAACGATTATAACATTCCCAGTTCGCATTTTTTCGAAAATCTGCTTCCATATTCTGAAAGTTCAGATAATTTTACATCGAAAATAATCATCCGCAAATTTTTTGACAATCGATTCGACAGCGTAAAATGTCGTTGAAAAAGGTGGTGTAAAAACGGACGTTTGGTCCTTAACGGTTTAATGTATGATATAATATAGCAAAAATTCAAAATTCAGTTGCGAGTAAATGAATTCTAATTCCCATCACCAAGAATTGGAAATTTCATCCACAAATGTACATGAACAATATATTAAATTCGAAGACATTTCTAACAGTGTGAGGTTATTACCCATGTGGACAAAATGCCTAAAAATGTATACAAGGTGTATAAAGTAAATGAGGTGTAAGTTGTGTAATTTCACACAATTTGTATACAGTTTGGGACATTTTTTTCACATGGGTGCTTCTGAATCCTCTTACATACACCATCCTCACGACATAATCACCAATCAGTAGACATTTCTCCATCGTCTTCAAGTCATTTCTGTATTCCTTCATCTTGTATCTACGTCTCGTTTTCACCCGCCTCGCTTCCACAAAAATGCAAGGTTGAGGTGGAAGTCAAGGAGAGGCTGGAGGGAGACTTATATTCAGGGTCGAGTCTTTGCAGTGGATTTTATCATTATGCCTCGAAGATTCCTGGTGAACGCATGATTTATGGAAAAAGTTGGCGCAACATTCAGCTCGCACTCTCTGATGCTCAAATGCTCCTAATGTACAACCCTAGTAGAAATGCTCTACTCATTAATGAGTTTTGTAACGCTTAACTAGCAAAAAACTCGCAAGCGTCTAGTTTCCGGCTAGTTAAGTTTCACAAAACTCTTCAATAGCTGAAGCATTCCTACTAGGGAAAGATATGAAACTATCATATCTAGTGGGGTGGTGCGTTGAAGTTCAACTTGATCGAGTCTTCTTGATAGTCACTAAACGTTATAATGTTTGGCAGAACTCGAGTAGGCTGAAGGTTCATCCGACAATGCCAATTTCTTGTTGGCTCATTGGATTAAAACAATTCTCATCGACCTATCAAATGAGAATCAGTCCTAAATTTAAGCACAAATGTTTAGTTAAAAAATGATAAGCCTTCCCCTTGTAAAGATTCCTCTATCAATTCTCCAATTGTAACACCAACCTCAACGAAGAACTGGAAACTCAAGCAGGTCGCTTTGAAGTTGCTAGTCCAATTAGCAACTCCTAAGTAAGCAAACTTGGGTCAATAATCTTTCGTTGGGGTAGATGTTACAACCAGAAAATTATTAGGAGAAATCTCCACTAGAGTCGATTGATGTATTCCTATATGGAAATAGCCAGGGTTGACAAATGGCACGGTACTGTCAAAGTTGTATTCGCCAGACTTTGGCAGAAATAACTGTGCCCATTCAGAATCATCAGCAGTTTTCCAACTGGCGCCAAATGTTCGCCGGATTTCAGACGGTACTGGCTTACGTGGTCAGACAGTCTTTAGCCAGTGACGAAATAATACTGTTCGGAGGATACCCAGACTGTACAGGAACGGAACCGCGTCAGTATCGAATCAGAGTTGGTTGGATGGTGGAATGCGAAAAAGAGACGATACGACACCAATATCGATGCAACGTTGTTCTAATACGGAATAGATAGTGAATAGGGATTCCACTGATCTTTCCAATAACACGGTTATTTTGATGAAACAATACTGCGCCAGTATTGAGCCAGAGTTAGTTTCAGCATTCAATATGTCCAATGGATGGCAAATGTGCTAGTATTGATAGGACTCTGGCCGAATATGAAATCGATAATTCACTGACGTTAGAATCACGATCTTGGCAATTCAGCTGTTGTAGGGAGCCGAAGTCTTGTCAGCATTAGGCCAGAGTTGGTATGATCATTCAATATTCTTGAAAGATACCAATGTGCCAGTATTGATAAGACTCTGACTGATTACGAGATTGGTAGTCGACTGACGTTGAAAACGCGATCTTAGCGATTCAGCTGTTGCAGTGAGCCACAATCGCACCAGCATTGAGCCAGAGTTGTTATGATCATTCAATATGTTTGAAAGACGGCGATGTGTTGGTATTGACAAGACTCTGACTGAATCACGGAATCGATGGTCGAATGACATTAAAATCACGATCTTAGCAACTTGGCTGTTGTAGTGAGCCGAATTTGTGCCAGCATTCGGCCAGAGTTGGTATCATTATCATGTTCGAGAGATAACAATGTGCCCGCATTGGTAGGATTCCATTCCACTACGGAATCTATGGTGAATTGTATGGCAATCTGTACTGGCAATCCAACTGGCCCTATAATGGTCGCTCTGGGTTTGCTAGTACTGGTACCTCCGGCAACAGTAGTGAGCAGTGCCGGATTCACTGAGAGTGGGGCCCTAGGCAAGCTTTAGTGGGGGCGTATGTGAGGGCAGCTTGAAATATAAAACTACGAGCTACGAATTCAATTCAACAAGAGCGTAGTATTTTAAAATACAATTAATTTGTCGACTTGTCTTAGCATGAATATTTTGACAAGAAGAAAACCGTGCTTCATCCAAACTTATCGGCTAAATGAATACATTTGTTAACTACTCTTCAACATTAGATTCAAAATATTCGCTTGGGGCTTAGAACGCCCTCGGTTACGTTAGTGGTATGTGGTTTTATTTAATTTTTATCCTTGCTTATAATTTGTGGCCTTCTGTTGGTGGGGGCCTATAGGCCTGTGCCTAGTAGGCCTAGTGCTTAATCCGGCACTGGTAGTGAGCCAGTAGCGGCCCGTGTTTCCACTCCCACATGCACTGAGAAAAGTGTATGGGATTGATTACCATTCGCTCTTGTTCTCATCGCGACTTTAGGATAAGAATTGAATGCTGACTCGCGATTTGGTGATCATTACGATGTTAACCTATCGTTCCCATGGTAACGTGAACATTTTATCGCACTCACTTCGATTTTGAACAGTACTTATTACAATTTTGGAATATCTGTCACCGAATTCCTATTCTTCCTAGTAATGGTTACCGTATACTTCTCTCCACGTGGGTGTTCAAGCAGATCTGTACTGAGAGAAAAAGCATGCTCTAAACGCAAGAGACGCTTCTAACGCTGTTGATATAACCTGCTTCTAACGCATGGCAACATCCTTAGAGGGCATGGGACTCATACTCAAAAAGCATAGGCTCATGCGTTTAACGCACGTGATAAGAAATGCGTGAAAAGCTTGAAGTGCTCCCTTGCGTTTAGAGCATGCTTTTTCCCTCGGTGTATCGGTAAAGATGAACTGTAATGGAATTTGAAGAACAAAGAAACCTAAAAATGAAACTTCTCCTCATAAGAGATCATCAAGAACAACAAAACAATACATGAACTGAAATTCCTACGAATTAATCTCATGAAGGATACATTAATACTGGATCTAAAGCATCGAAACTATCCTTCGAACTTGAATCAATTCGACGTCGTAGTTTACAACTGATTGTCGGCGATTACAAATCAGTAGATACATAGTTCACGGAATCCAGGTCATTCATTGATTTGCACATTGGAGTATCACTGATTCGATCAGTTGGTACAAAGGACATCACACATTTTAGATGGAAATCCAGTTTCGGTGAAATTCTCTGAAATTCTAATATGTTGTAGTTCTGGGGTTCTTGATGCAAAGTCAATTCCATCGGAATCGGATTTTCATTCGCAATGTGCGGTGTCCTTTCGATGACGGAACCAATGCATTAGATAGTGTAGGGAATAGAGCATTACTTCACGGTTGAAAATACCAAATCATTCGTGGATTTGAAGATTTACTGATTCAGAATATCAAATGATTCCAAGTTGACAGTCAAAAATTAGGTTAATGTCATTCAATGCATATTATAGATGAGATTAATGGATTACTCACTAATTGTGAACGATATTACAATTGATGTTATGTTAATTTCATTTTCATTATAGTATACAAACTGCAACAACCTGCTAATGATTTAATAAATGAAAGAACCTCGTATTTGAATGTTAATATTGAAATATACTCTGATTAAAATGAGCAATTGTACTGTAATATTAATACACACTTACCTTTCCGAGTAAAAGTAGCATTCGATTAATTATAAATCTGTAGAGAATGATAACAAACATGTAACAAACGTGTACAAACTGGAATGAGGAATTGTATAGGGAGTTTTATTATTAGAGTTTCCAAATTTTCATAAATCGGTAGAAATTTCTTAAGGAGAGGAGAATGCGAACATACGAATCAAAGCATTGAATATTTATTGAAAACGAGATGTCTATGTACAAACGTATTAAATACATATCCATATGTTGTGTCTATGTTTCGCTGACGTATACGCATTATACACGGGTATACGTGTCGTTCTGATGATTTGGTATGTGTGACATTTATACAGGGTTCGCCGCGTACCATAGTCAATATGCCGTTCATATAACAATAAGTATAACTAGTTACATATGAGATCTGGGGCAAGGTAGGGCGCATACATTCGGCAGTATTTACAACCTATTCCGACGTTTATATTTGCACACGTAGAGAGATAGATCGGCGGGATATCGTTGGTTGTTTTCGCGCCTCTGTCATCGACAATTTACCTGTTCAAACCGAATTCGAAGCGATATGCCATCAACACGGATTCACTCGAACGTATTGACGTATTCCATACGACGTATTCTATCAAATACGAATACCTACTGTGAAATCGAATTCTTATGAATCCCCAAAAACCTTGGCCACCTTACTTCAGCTGAAAAATTCCAATAACTCATGCTTCATTCGTGAAGATACTAGGAATATTTTCTATATCTTCGAATGGCCAAAATTTTCAGAAATTCATTCTAAATGAGACTATTGAAACATAATTCGAAATTATTCAATTCTAAACTCTATTTGATAGTATCAGTCGTCCTCGTCGGAATACAGTTTGCGATGATATTTTCATAGAAAGGAATTGGAGGATCGAGTAACGATTTACGAATAGGGATATGTGGGAATGTGTTCATATATTTCACACGAATTACAGGATGATTAGGCATTCTTTACATATATGAAATTCAATTTATTCATATAGCATCAAACAAAGCCTTCGTTTAATAATTCGTATCTATGTATAGATATTTTATTGTTTCTTAAAAGGAGATTTATCATTCAAAACCAAACCCTAAGAGCGAAGGACTTCACAAAAATCACAGTTCTAACGATTCATTCACACAATATCTACAATCTTTCACATGAAAATTTCGATTTGATCTGAAATGATTCATTACTTGAACATTCATTTGTTATTGTGAATTATAAAATAATCACTGTCCGTACTTTCAATTGGAGCTTTTTCTTTTACCTATGATATTTTATGTGTCTAATAAAAGACTTTGTATACGAAAATTGTAATGTTCCGTGTCTTTCCACGTTGGAGCTTAATGTTCTCATACATTAGAGAATTATTTGCTCGTTTCGTTGCATCGATCAGTTGTTCTTACAACAATTCATAACTTCATGTAATTTTCTTTCCTCCAACCAATTACTACAGATACCCTAGAAAAACAATTTTCATTGTCATATTTTACGAGAACGGTATTTCTAAGTCCCTGCTGTGTAGGTAGGAAAAATTATCACGCACATTAGTTTTCTGGATAATCAAGTAGTCGGAGGATAATCAATACAGTAATGTTTGTATTTATGAATTTTCATTACCAGGTAGTACACCGATGTGCAATTTACATTGCAGTAAAAGTCTTTTTCGTAGAAAATGTATAATTCATAAAATCATTAAGGAGTAGTGTGCGAGAAGGATTTATGTATAATTACAAACTGTGAATGACATTTTATTATTTTCCACGATTTAAGAATTCGAGGAAATTTATGTTCAATTATATATTGTCGATGAACAATTTTCCTTGCACGAATGTGATAATGAGTATTTTTGTTTGTATAACCATGACTAGTCTCGCAGATGGTAATGGAAACAGCTGTTACGAATGAGTTTTTCAATTGAATTCTCAATCGACAAGATTTTATGCATCTGCATCCAAGATTCGATTATTTTGATTCCATTTAGATGAATCATTACGTGGATCTTTGAGTGGTTTTTATTAGTGCTTCTTCGATGATAATTGTGATGAAAATAAAGAATTGTGTGCTATCAGCTGATTGCTGGTTGTGAGTGTAACGAGTTTCTTCCATCCTAGGGAGCATTTTTCTCCGCAACATTTCGAACATTCAATTCGTTTCCTAGAAGATATGCAAATGTCTTCTAACGATTCCTAGATATTGGAAAAAAGGCATCTGAAAAATCTCCAAAACTAACCCGTTGGATAGCTTTCTGATGTTATTGAGATAACACAATTATTATTTGAAATGTTGAGAGGAAAAATCTTCAATAGAATTCGTATTATAGTCCATCAAATCACAGCTCTAATTTCAAATCCAATAAATTCATGAACTTTTCAAAATGATAGAAGGATAAAACACCATACGTTTATGGAGCTGTGATACAAAAATACACTTTTCGGAAGAGATATTGTTGTTATCGTGTCATGATATATCTTGGAACGAGTTCTGATAAAATCAATGTTCCTCACAGGAATATCATTTTTTCCCAGAAAACCAATCAATCTTGCTATAATCCACGGACAATCCATTACTTACATAAATTAACAAACTCAATCATGTATCACACAAACCAGAATACCGATTGAGAAAAATAAATCTTCACTACCGTCCAGATGCATGCATTTGTTTGAGATTGCGGATGAATCACAAATTCCGGGAATTGTATGAGTTTTGTTTGATTTTTGATGTGGAATAGAGAGATCAAACTGTAGCATGTTTTCAAATGAAAGATCTTCTACAACCAGTGGAGTGAAATGAAGGAGGAGAATTCTCCGTACTGAATCCTTGAACAGGAACATCTACTGTACACGATCCAAACGCATGGCGAGGTAGAAGCAGGCCGTACATCGACCACAATTCGTCCAATAAAGTTGTCAAGACTTGGAGAGGTATATATAGCCCCTCAAATTTTCCAAACTTTTATTCCTCGTAGAATGTTTTGATGCATGTAGAAGAAATTATAAGGACCTCATGCTCAGGGTAATAAAGAATAACTGAGGCTTTCGATGACGAGTCTTCAGATTTTGAAATGGATATCTGCTGTACGATTTATAACACGAAAACTTCTAATGACTCAATCTAGGAATTCAATTTAACTTGGTGATACGCATACATGTGTACGTTCATTGCTAACGAAACATTACGGATGAGAATGGGTTCGAGAATAAACAGTTGGAATTCGAAGTTTGATGAGCCTGCAGTTTTAATTCCTCACGAATAATCTTTACTGTTCATAAGTGAATCCAATAGAAGAAATTCTTGATGTGCTACACAGTAAAAAGTCCGACTGAAAGTGGCTACATCTTACTTCAAAACTTGACTGAAATTCAGTCTTTTCCATTGTGTCAGCATTTGTTTTCGATGCTTACGTTCAGCTGAAATAGGGCTAGTTGTGGCTGCATCTTAAACTAAGCTGATATTAAGGTTGAAAGTAAGTTCTACTTTTTACTGTGTACGATTGGTGTATTAAATTTGAAGTCTGATGTGGGAATATAGGAAAAAATATACATACTCCGAAACGACGCTGATGGAAGAGAGTTCAAGAAACGGAACTGCACGGAAAAAATCAGTGATCCAAATTTTCGTTGACTAGTATGTGACTTTTGGACGGAACACAATTTGGAGAAGAATTCGTACGCTGGATTTGAATAATTCGTTGACTCTTTCCATTATTTCGATTGTAACGGATGAAATACATATTGAACTCATATGATGAGAGAAGAAGAGAAAGAGAATGAAAAGTAGAAAGAGATGAAAAGAAAAGAAGGAAGTAAGAGAAGGGGGGTGAGAAGTAGAGAAAAGCTGGAAAGGAAGGAGAAAATGTGAAATCACTTGGCCAAGGAATTTCGAAGAGTCAAGAGGCACTGGGTTGACGATCGTCGAAACAGATAGCAAGCCATCTCTTCTATATATGGAACTGATCGATTTCATATAAAATAAACGAGACGTGTCGATGTGGAACAATAAATTAATTAATATTGAAAATATCATGACCACGACAAACCGTTTGGATAAATTGACTGAGGAGGAAGTTTCAATGAAGTCTTGGAATTAATAACCGACAAATCCAGAAGGAAGGAATCAAAATCCAAGGAAAGATCCAACATAGTCAATACACGCCTTTGGAGCGAACTCTCTTCCTTCCACACAAGATAAGTCTCTCTTCTCGTTCTGCCTTCTCTCATCTTTTCCGAAGACAATCGTTAGATCTTTTATATATATATTATTATGAATTTTTGATCACACTGAAAAAAAAATTTATTCCAGTCAAATAAATATTTATTCGTCCTGTACCAAAGAAATATTTATTAGAATTAACAAAATATTCTTTGGAACCAAAATAATTTATTGGAATCAAATAAACGATTAAAACCATCTATTTAATTCAAATAAATTATTTTGGTTCCAAAGAATATTTTGTTAATTCTAATGAATATTTCTTTGGTACAGGACAAATAATTATTTATTTGACTGGAATAAATTTTTTTTCAGTGCAGCCAAGTGTTTAATCCAAATCATTTTTATCCTATGTTATCATATTATAACTATGAGCGATAATTTCATAATCGATAAAGAATATATATATATTCGTAGAGAATTTCTATTATAATTAATTGATGGAAATGTTGAAGAATTGAATCGTTATGTAAGATATATATATATATATATATATAGGCGTAATAGATGTGAATTTAACAATCATAAACATTTGTATCGAATTTTGGATGACCTTAATGATACATAAACGATCTTCATAAACAGTTAGTCTGTCGTTTTGATTGATACAAGATTCTATACAATTTCGTTTAACAGAAAGTTATTATATTGAATGTTAGTGATCTTATTGATACACTGCCTTACATTCCTTTGATTTATACACATCCAACTTTCTATGTTTCTTCGCGATCATCGATTTCTAGAAGATTGTTTTATGATTTTCTCATGAAATAATTTTCAGGTTTAGTTGAATCAAAAAGTAAAACCGATTCACGATGATGAAAATAAAAAGTGGATTGCATTGTTCGAATAGTGAACACAGTTAACGAATTATTAAAATCCAGTATCTGGATTCTTGTCAAACTTGTGCTCCGTCCAAAATTGCCATACTAGTCAACGAAAATTTGGACTACTTATTTTTTCCGTGTGCACGGAGAAAAGTATATGGGATTGGTTATCATTCGCTCCAGTTCTCGTCGCGACTTTAGAATAGGAATTGAGTGACGACTCGCGAATTCGTGATCATTACAATGTTAAACTATCGCTTCTATGGTAACGTAAACAGTTTTCCGCACTCACTCCAATTTTTAATTGTACTTATCCCCATTTTAAAATATATGTCACCAAATTACTATTCTTCATAGTAACCGTTATCGTATACTTTTCTCCGTGTGATATATTGAAATAGTCTCCAACAAATATCATATTCTATTGCTTTTGGGAGGAATTGTTTTAATATGTAGCGAAAGTTTATTTATTGATATACATAGGAAAAAAGTGGAAGAATCATTCAAAACGGATATGACTCAGATTAAAGCGCATTGATTAACGAATCAGTAGAACAATGCGAATATAGTCAGACATGTGAATTTGAATCCAACTAATTCAAATCATCGAGGGAAAATAATTGAACTGTGATTCTAATCTTGATATATTCATCAAGATCAAGACGACTCCTGGGCTCCAAAACGCTTTGATACAATGAAACATTTTTGTACTCCGTGATTCTTATTTTCTCAATTTTCAAGCGGAGGAATGTATGTATGTTTGATCAAACCCATCTAACATAAGTCTGTTTTGATTAACAGTGTTCTTGATTTTACATGGTTCCACTATCCTGCTTGTACAAGACCTCCCGAAAGGAGAGGAGATTTACCAAGAATACGATTTATCGTTTTTTGAAAAATACTTCTGCTCAGAAATAGTTTCAGTTGGATAAATTTCATATTCTACTAAAGATAGAAAGAATCTTTTTCAATTTCATTGAATATCTTCACGGATTAGATCTTCAAAAAGCAAACAAGAGAGAGATGCATAAATTATATGAAAATTTTGCAGCTTCCCATGAATTTCTATATGGAAATAATAATTATTGTCTAATTAATCTCTCAAGCACCATCAGGACGTGATGAAATTTCACAGATCACTGATCGAATCCTCGTAGGTGTATTATTCTGCACGTGATACTCAAAATAACATAATACAACATTATTGGATGCGTGGACTACCTATTATGCAGATTTGCATCGAATTAATCCATAAATCAATTCATTCACAGGAGAATCACTTGAGGCCCTTGAAATTGATATGTATATTATATTTGATATGAGAATTTCACATGAACATTTGAATTTCAATGAAATCTTTGGATTTTTCAGTTTGAAATGGTCTTTTCAATTAAAATTGAATTATTTATTCTACAATTGTTGACGAAACATCTCTCAATTGAAACTTTTAGATGCCTCATTGATATCTTTACGCATATCCAAACATAGATATATGTTGAACGAGAGGATTTGAATTGGAAAAATATGTTAGGAAGTATCATTGTTATGTATCTTTCGAATTGATGCGATAGAGCAGTTCTCCTCATGATAACAGTAAAATCTATTTTTCTATAGTTTTTACTGGATTGGAACAGTATTAACGTGCCAGTATTAACCCTTAGTGTGCACACGGGGTCATTTTAACTCCAGCATTCTAATCTGATTTGAATATTTTCTTTATCTAGCTTCAACTTCAAGCATGTTTTTCAGGAAGGGGGAATTTTTTCTTCTTCAAATATCACCTTCGACTTTGAATTTCATCCATATGACTTCAAG
Source organism: Gonatopus flavifemur (assembly GCA_018340375.1). Classification (NCBI taxonomy): domain Eukaryota; kingdom Metazoa; phylum Arthropoda; class Insecta; order Hymenoptera; family Dryinidae; genus Gonatopus; species Gonatopus flavifemur. The sequence goes on along the minus strand of JAFFJZ010000003.1, from coordinate 40,111,950 downwards.
AAACATCTAAACAGCTTCTACAGAAGTGCACGGTGATTCAGATATCCACACGGAGAGAAAATGGTTTGCTACTTGAGCGCCTATAAAGAAATTCGTTGTCCCTGCAAAAATATTCACTCCAGCAGCGAAGGCGTTAGTTCTGCTAACAAATTTGTTTATGTCAGCAAAAACATGCAGTCGTGTCAATCATTTTTCTTGCTCTCTCAGCTCATATTTTTTGTAGGCGCTATAGTAACAGACCGGCTTGTTATGCCAGCAATGCTTTTTTCTCCGTGCACTGATGAAAATTGAACTAGTGTGCATTTGATGATTCGCTACAGAAGTGTGCACACTAAGGGTTAATGTGCCACCATTGTTTGCAACTGAAATGAGATATAACGGAACCGAGTTGTGATTTACACTGGCATTGAAATAACTTGATTATTTAGCTTTTATGGAAAATTTCACATAATAAATGAAAAATTCTTACCTGGTGAAAACTTTCTCGTTCATCGAGGTTGTTCATGCATGAGAAATGGTAAGTCTCCATAATCATTAATGAATTTCCTGTCAACGATAATAATATTATTGCTAATAATATTTCAAAGTCCAAATACTCTCATTACTCTCCGGAGTTGTATTTCAGAGCTGATTCTACGATTCTTTTTCATGGAATAAAATTTCATCCATGTTCAATCCATTTAACTGGAGGGATTCTATCGAATAACGAGTTAATGAAATGTACTTGAAATGAAAAAAAAACGACTTGAGAAGAAAAGATCAAATTTCTAATCATGTTGCGTACTATGGAAATAATTACTCATCCTTCTAAGTATAAATTCCATCCAAAATTCACATTTGAAACGTAACTCCGTTGATGAACAGATATATATTACGTTTCCATTCTCTCATTCGCATCCTAAAAGTACATATTTAATATCGTTTGATGAAGCGTACATTTCGTGAAGTACTATTTGCTCCATGATATTCGATGACTCTCAGATTACCAAATGTACATATTAACATATATATTCTGAGTGATAATTTATGTTCATCCCGACATGATTATGATAGAATACGTATGAATGGATTATATTGAAAACGCATGATTCTGCATTCAAAATCGTTTTTAAGACATGAGTTCTTTACAGGAAGAATACAATGGAGGAATTATTTGATCAACCCTCGCGGAAATTCATTATCTCGCACACGATCTCGCATAGTCCCGCAAACAGTCTTGTGAATAGTCTCGCAAAGAATGTCGGATAGTCTTGGAAATGATCTTGCGAATAGTCTCGGTGATAAAACAATCCGAAATGAGAATGAGATCTTGCCATTAGTCTCGCTGATCATCTCGCGGAATTATTGAAAAAATTTGAGATCTTGACCCAGAATCAAGGAATTACATTCCTGAATGAAGAAGAAAAATTATATATTTCATTCGGAATTGAACTTTGATCTTCGTGATCCAAAATCCGACTCTCTTGTCGCTCATCTATGATATTGTATGGATATAGCAGACCTTTAAAATTTAGGTGAACTTGACTTTATTAAAACTGATTTATGGATAAAACAATTATCCTAAAATGATCACTTTCCACCAACCAATAAATTTTCTATACGATGCAGAAAATGTTGTTACTGGAACTGTGTTGACAGTAAATATTCGATCTTCATCATACATCTGGAATGTGAAATGTTCATCGGATGAATTCAACCACAGAAATTTTCATGTATCTCTGAATAATTTATGTTCATGCTCTCTCAAATGAGAAAACAGAATGATAAAAGAAAGTCATTTCATGAATTAATTAGAGTACAATGAAATATGAATAGACTATCCCAATCAGAAAAATCCGTAATATGCCAATGTTGACAACAGGTGCAGTACAGTGCCAGTATTGGGTCTCCAACACTTGGTCAACACGTACGGGATCAGTACTGGATACATAAAAATACAGTAATATGCCTGTACTGATAAACCAGTTACTGAGAACTTAATACCGGCCAAGTACTGGCCCTGCACTGATTGCGAATAATGGCATCAGTACTCAATCCCCAGTACTGAAAAGCGTTATCATTCCAGACAAATGCCAGTACCCTGCCAGTCTTGGCTAGTACTGGTGCAGTACTGCGCCTGCTGTGGATTTCTGGTTGGGATGATCGTCGGTGAAACAATATCATTTGATCTGTTCCCATTAATTCATCACGGAATGAGTCCAGTCAACTTCCAGTGATCATGACATTTCTAAAGCATATCTGAGATTATCATTTTCAGAGAAACTTGAAGAATTATTGGAAAATGAGATTTTTCTGAATAATTCCTCATAATTTATCAGGTTATAGCCTTACAACTTGACTATAGATTCCGTTCATAACGTTGTCGCCAAAAACAATCCAGTCTCTTCCTAACCAATAATACGAATCACCAATGTTAGGTAATGGCTGTAATCCCAAATCCTTAATAAATTATTGAAGTATCGATCCTATTGCCTTCTCAGGACATTATCGTGATATTTAAAAATGGAAATGCATTTTGAAGGAAATGTCTTTTCTATAGCGGAAAACTGCACGATCGATTAGTCAAAGATGAAAAATCAATGCATGCATCAATAAAAATTCAATGAGAAAATAAAATATTCCATACGTATGGAAAAGAGAGTTAAAATTTGAAGTGATGTAGCTACGTCTGTACTATTTCTTTCTAAGTATTGAAGCAATACTATGCGAGACCTTAAGCGAAATTATTGGTGAGATCTCGCTAATTAAGGTATTGGATTGTTTCATAAGCGAGACACTTGTAAGACAACGCGAGACTATTTGCCAGACTGTCGCAAGACTCTGAATTTCCGCACGGGAAGTTCACGAAACAGCACATTGCAAGGAAAGATTTTTAAAATGATGGTAAATTTTCATTGGTGAAAACCATAATTTTCTGTACATAGTCGCTGACAGAGATAAGGAATGATTCTTCTTCCAGCATACTACATTGTATTTGCCTATACTAGAATAGAAACTATATCATTCTCCTCCGTGAACGAGTTTTCACAAAAATTCGTACACTGAGGAAACTCTTTGGTTGTAGTGACTAAAAACGAAGTGAAAGAATCAAGTAGAAAATTCAAGTTGCCTGAGCTAAAACATTATTTGTTGTAATGAAAATTTTCAGTCGAAGGGACTATAACTATACTGATATTTGATTAAGGCAACTAAATTTTTATTTTAGGTCATATTTCATTGGAATTTGTGGTCGACCATTCCTAGTTATCATTTCATAATTTCAAGTCTTAGTGCAGGATGTTTGTGAAATATTTCAGAACTGAATTCTCACATGAATTCATCAGAAACGGACAGCACCACATCGAATGAAATTGTATTCGTTTGTAAAGAAATTGTACATCAAATTCCACTAGACGTAGATCCAGGATTCAAAATGGATACATTTTCATAAGAATAAAAAATCAAGCAGATCATCGAAATATCAATGAAAGAAAGTAGAGAGTCAACATTCAGAACATGCACCCATTTCCCATTTATTCATCCATGAACTGAACAAATATTCTCAATTCCCAATAGTTTTGGTTCATCAAGAACAAAAATGATTCAAATCTTTCATATCATTCACTTTCTCACAAACTAACTAGCGTCAGGTCCCGCGTTTTCTCACTTGAACATTCTTTTGAAAATCAATTACGTGTACGTATGGCGATGTAAAACACAAGAATAACAAGGGTTCCCTTTCCATACAAATTCACAAGACGATAGGTGGGAAACAGGAGAAGGAAGAAAGAAATCCTACTTTATATAATATTACAGACGATAATAACTTATGCTATCGATTATTCTTTTTCCCAACATTCTTTAAACTCTATTTATCTGTATATAATTATAATCCATTTAATTGCAACCTCTAACTGGTATTGTCAAACACTTTTGCGCTCATTCAAGCGCAGTTCTGAAGCTTGAACTAGAGCTCCAAGGAAATTCGAAATATGGTTAAAAAAATTCATTGAAATTCCTTGAGCATTCGTTAATTCAGATATGTTCATTGTTTCAATGAATAAACGGTAGGAAAGGTCTTTGGCATTTTATTCACGATTATGAATATTGGATGATCAGATAGTTCATTGGGATCGTTTCTTTGCACAATAAGTTGGAATTTCGTAATAGCTGTCAGTTCTCATTGAACATTCAATACGCTTGAAGTTCAGTGGTGTACTGTATCGATGTATATAATCACATCGGTTATTACAAAGAATGAATATTGACTCCATGTGGCGCGATTTTCTCGCTACCACCGTGGCTATTTGTGATGTTTTAAAATGAGATTTGTGATGTGTGACTTAGTTGAACTGTACTTCATCTAACATTGGTTCTAGACATTTGAATGGGATTTGATTGGAGGTAACACAAAAGAGCACAGGAGTAAAACAGTACTGACTGGATTTTGTAATTCAGTTCACTGTAGTTTCATTTCTTTTGTGTGTTATCCAATGAGAGGCAGAGGTCCCTGAATATCACACAGATTTCACTTATACAATGTTAGAACTTCACCATTCTGGATTACATGAAATTGCCAACTACACAAATAATTATGCAATTATTTTTTTCTGGGATACGCGATTGTTGATTCACACGCAAGACACTTGAAATATCGAACTACAGAAAAATTGAACAATCAATATTTGTGCCGCAAAATAATTGTCATAAATTCATTTGCATTAAGAAATATTCGTTGTTTCAACAAAAATTTTCAGTCAAAAGAACTGACTTTTTTGTTGGAATGACTGAATTTCTCACTTCATGTCGTAATTCAATGAATTTCCAACATTACGACAACTGAGCAGTTTCTCCAGTCTGGTCAGTTGAAATTCTAAGTAATTCGGACTTGTATATTTCTGTATTCAAAATGTGTTTCGTCCAATTTAATAACTGGGTCGTTCAGATTTGTGTGATGAGAGTGTGGGCATGAGTGATGCTCAAACACTACAAAGTATGGCACTTTTTATCAGATCCTTTTTTTCATTGTGTAATTCATTCTAGAAAGTGTTCAGAGAAACAAGTCGAGTGTCTTTGTATCAAAGATTTAACCCACATGAACTGTGCACCCTTCCATATTGTTGTACAACTGAGTGGATACTGTAGCTCAGTTCGTGAAGTTTTGTCAATGATCATAACTGATGCGTTGATAGATCGTAGACACCTGATTAGTATTCAAACTGTCCTAGTAGGTACTGTATAATGTAAATTGAACGTATAATGATCCATACAGGCGCATCTGTACACAGGAATGCGTGATAAGATTTCATTAATCATTGTCATAGATGTTCAATTGATATAGATTAGAATAAACATTATAGGCGTGATATAAACACCACGTTATGATACCAATATCCTTCAGCATCTGATGATCGTGCGCATCCACGTGTTGTTGCAATAAAATATCGTAATCCAATCTATAAACATCATCGAAAATTCATAGCCTATACTCATGCAATACCATGATACGATATTAGCAGGTATCGATATGGTGTATCATGTTCGCGATATGAGGTAAATATCGCACCAACTTATATGGCATTACATCCATGCATTAATGTGTATAGCTTGGCGAAGAGGTCAAAGTTATGCGCCGAGGGCGAATCACTTCAAAACGAAGGAGTGATTTTTCCAAAGAAAAGAAACCATACTTTTTAGAGATAGCTTTTCGATAAATCACTGAAATTTGTGGACATTGAAAATTCTAGAGAACCGAAGCTTCACAGTTTGAAATTTGGAGAAATGCCAAGTGAAAAATGGATCAAAAATCAAAAGCGATTATATATTTCATGTTCAAGGAATTTCCGCTCACCTTGGAATACACAGGGCTTCGTGTATTCGAATATACCTGATCATTCAGGATTATCTTCAAAGTTATAAAGATAGAACAGTCATCGTTTGAATGAAATATTCCACTTTACGCACGATTTTTCAGCATTAGATCTTCATATCAGTCGAATGTGGTGAGTTCCACCAATTCCCATTGAGTTCGCCGATCATAGAAAGCCGGATCAGATTCCAGCCTTCCAATTTCTTATATCAGGTGTTGTAGGAATCGCTGGAACTGAGATTTTTCCTTTGAAAGAACAAATGGATTTGACGAAAGTTTGGACGGTCGATGTCGTTTCTCTGCCAGCATTCGCGCATTAAGTCGTAGATCTCCTTAGGGCAGTTCTTTGGTAATGGAAGTATCATCTGCAAAGTAAATGCAAAAGGAAAAATCAAAAGTTACCTAAAGTGCATTTCAACTTTGAGAAGGAAGCTGAAAGCATCGGATTTCCAAAACTATTCTAAACGACAACTCAAGTACATTCGTTAGGAAATTGAATGTATAAAGCTGTGAAGGAGCTTTTTTTCCTTTTATGTCGTTATCCGATGATGACTGAAGTTTTACTTCGCATGCGTTGGGAGAAATCTTTGTTTCTGTCGAAATCACACATTCCAGCATGGACGACTTTGTTTATATTATTCTAATCATGGAAGTTATGAATATCATTGATGTGTTCAAGAGTTTCACCGAGTGCCCGGTACTTCGTTCTTCCGCGACTCAACTTCGATTCGGAAGTTTTGACTACCAAGTTGGACCTGCTTTCAATGACGCGCTGTGTTATCGGAGTTTCGAAAATATTGCAGTCCGCTTCGTCGTGTTGGAACGAACAATTCGACTTATCATCCACATGAATTTTGAATAATTCAAGAGCGATTGCTTGGATGAAATATTTCAGAGATGCTGTTGTGCTGATTGTGTTGTTATTCTGGAAGTGGATCAAGGTCCAATTTGTTGCGATGAATAAAAAACTAGAATTGTACCGTCGAAGAATCAGCATTCAATATCATATAATACTGTGGGAACGCGGGTATCTTTGGTAGAATGAAATGTGAGAAAAAAAGGAACGGAACAAGCTGTTGCAAATGCAGAATTTTATAGTGAAAAATGATTGTTTTTGAGTGAAATATCCAAGCTTTGAATTATTCCGGCAAACGTTCTGTATTCTGTATTTTTCCCACTTCGTTTAACGTTTCGCTGGTGATATAAATTTTATTTCACATCAGCAGAATTTTAATTAAAGACAAATATTCGATAATGAAAAGCTTTGAAATCAGTCAATACATAAATACCAGAGAAAATCGAGTCTCGCTGACTTTTTCCTCTTGAAAAACATTCTTTCCATTCTCCTGTTACACTTGGAAAAAAAAAATATGGAATCAAATCTAAAATAATACAGATTTCAATACATTCATGGACAGAAGGTTTCGCTCATGTATGTTGTAATTAAGGACGGGCGATATTTATGGATATTATGGACATATTCCTAGGAAATAAATATCTAATTTATATGGAATTTTTGAAAATTTTGATAGGAACTTCGTATATGATATACGAAAGTATTGATAATATTGATATCGTCCTCAGTTATAATTTGCTAATTTCAGGCGCTCATTAGATCACTCCGATCACATGATGTGGGAATATTTTTATGTGATGCTCGTTTATTATTGAAAAAAAAGAAAGACTGTTTCACCATGTAGAGTTATTTGATTGCCCGCGGTCGATGACACCGGTTGACCTGACGCCTTCGGAATTATTGAGTTTAGAAGACTTGCCTTCACGGAAAAAAAGATGATGTTGGATTTACAACATTTCGTTCGATCACCATAGAAACCCCTAATGTTTCTATGGTGATCGAACGAAACATTGTAAATCCAACATCATCTTTTTTCCGTGTTTCAAGATGCTTCGTGCGCCAGGAGTGATTCTAATATGCTGTATGAGTGAAAGGATATATTGCACTAAAATGATTGAATACCCCAGGAATATGGAATATAAATACTGTTAAAAAAACTAAAATTCCACTACATGGTTTTTTGACAAATTTCTCAACAAACATTGGCCGAAAATATGAGTTAAAAATCGAAATTATGTTTTTAATTATATGTACTCAAAAATGTATTGTCCAATGATAAGACGAAGCTGCATAATCATAAGAAAATCCCGTTTCAAAATACTTCCAAACGGAGATTCGTCTCATGACAAGACGGAAACCTTTTCAAACGATTCCATTCCACTAACAGACGACTTCTTCTGTTAGTAAAACGGAACTCGTCTAATGACAAGACAAACTTTCTTCTACTGATAAGGCGGGGAAAAATACTCAAAATTACTTACTTGGGAGTAGATTAGAGAGATTTTTTTTATCGTGAGACGGATACTGTCTTGTGAGAAGACGAGATTAATTTCAAGGTTAGACGATTTTCGTCTGTTCATAAAACTGCACGGTTATTGTATTGAGCCGGCCGATTCTAATGGTAAAACGGGTTTGTTTCACCAGAGAAACGGACAATGTTTGAGACGGCTACCGTCCTATGATGAGAAAATCATTTTTATGAGTGTTGATATGTGATGCTGAGCAAGGATGGGCAGATGATCTGAATACATTTTCACTTATGAGCAGTGTCGGACTGGCCCGCCCGGCTACCCGGCGATCGCCGGGGGCCCTTCGCTCTTGGGAGCCCGTGGCAAAATGATGAATTTCAGAAAATATTGTACAGAGAAAGGGATAAATTTTCAATAATTACAGATTCTCGATAATCATAAATTGTGCAAACTTTAATACTATGATAGTATGATGTCCTTTAGCTTCTTATTGAGTTTGCAAAATCTGCATCAATCTCGGTAGCGACCACAATTCAATAATATCTTCTACAAGTTTCTTACAATTTTACACTTCACTATGGTATGTATTCATGTAATTATACATGATGAATGATTTGAAGCCAAGGAAATAGTTCCTGTGGATCATTACAATCGTAGGGATATTACGAAAATTTATACAAAAATCGGTATTCAATTTTGTAACAACCAGTACCACTAAATTTCATACAGGCAAAAAAATTACTTTTCATATTCACCACAATTTGCAATGAAATTTGGGATTGGGACAATTTTGGAGTATACTTTACTGCAATTGCCATCAAATCTACCCCAATTTAGTTGGAATTACCACAATTTGTTCTAAGAGATAACACAATTTTGTCCCTGTCCCAGAATTTTTTTCCGTGCAGTTGGAAAGATACTGAATGTTTTGTTGCATCGCACAAAAAGAACATAATTAGTCATCATTTGGTTAACTAACAATTAGCAATCTGGGCTACTTTTCAGCTGTCACAGCTACTCACTGAGCGTCAAAAGCAAGAAATGTAGCTTCCACAGCAAAAATTTCATATCTATCAGAAAACCTATGCAGTCACAACTACGAGTTTTTACTGTAGTAACTAAGAAATAGCTGTAGGTGTAATTATTTTAGCTATAGCAATGAAAACAAGAGAGCTGGAAAAGTGAGTAGCTGCCACAGCCATTCAATTTCTTTGCGTTCGTTTTTGCGAATACATTTCCATAAGTGACTTTGCATTCAAAAGTTTCCAATAGAATTAAAACTTCAGATAGAATAACATTTTTTGGGATTAAAATAACATAACGAAAAATTGCTGGGATTTCCCATCAATTTGTAATCTCATGTCTAATACATCCCCCATTTGATCACAAAAATCAGTCATTCTTGCTGATAAATTTCTCTCAGTGTATGCAACACAATGAGAACGATCTGAAAACTATGTTATCCTTGAATGAAACCGGTGTTCCTTAAGTGTGCCGATTGCGTTACATATAACATGTTTTAGAAATCTATCAGGTATTTTTTAAAAAGTCTTACTCGCAAAATACCTGGGTGAAAATGCTGTGTTTAGAACGACACGAAAGGGTAACCAAAACAGGGTTCAAGTGTGAAAAGAGCGGTAATTGAAACGTTTTAATGCCTCATTTGTTCCAACATGCGCAAAAAAAATCGAAATTTTGGTAACTGCAAAGTTACTTGGAAGCGCCTGGTGAGGCTTAGAGAATGACTAGAGAACGACTAGAGTGATTTCTACTAGGGTTTCCGCGCTTCTGGCATCATTCTCAAGTCGCACGATGGAAAAAAGACATTTTCATTGGATTTTCCAACAGTTCAAATGAACGGATTTAGAACTTCCTTAATCCTCAATTTGTCACATGGACGATGAAACAATGCAACTCAGATGATATGATTTAACAGTGTAAATATCATCTGAGTTACATTGTTAATAAAGTGAACCCCATTCTCATAGATCGACCTTTTTCGTTGGAAAAATTTTTGAATTTCATACACAAAATTGAAAAGCAATTTTTACACGCATTTGCATATCATGACAAATTTGATCAGAACTTGGATGAAATTTAATGTAAAAATCATTCCAAAGTGATAATCATGGAATCTATGACCAGGATTAAACTTTAGATAAAGGCCCAGACAACACACGAAGAATTCTTTTTCCAGAACAGGAATATAATTCTTCAAAAATTCTTTTCGAGCTAATGAATTCATATAAGGTTCAGCAAAAATTCAATGTTTTGGACATTAAAGAGTTCTTTGAGAGTACTGGAATAATACTTTCGGTATTCTCAAAGGACTCGTTAATGTCCTAAACATTGAACTCTTCTAGAACTCCATAGGAATTCATTAGTTCGAGAAGAGTTCTTGAAAAATTCCATTTCTGTTCTTGAAAAAGAATTCTTCGTGTGCTATCTGGGAGTTTCAGTCGTTCATGGATTTCCTGGTGGGTATAAGAAGATGTGAAAAGTAATAACCTCTAACTGACGAAAATTCTTTACAATTTCGTTCCTCAACATCTAAAAACCATGAGGTACTCCACATTAATGTTTAGAGCACAATCTTATACAAAAAAAATGAGTAATTGGTTGGAACAAGTGAGCAAAATAGGTACATATGCGCTTGTCAAAAATAATTATCATTTCAACTAACTGGTTAGTTGTTTCAACAGTGCATGTTGTTTTTCTGACCCACTTATGAGTCAAAACAACTATCCACTTAGTTGGAATAATAATTCCCCTCATATACTGAGGACCCAATTTCTTGGACGGACAGAAAATTTTCTTTGCCTTCATTGTGATAAATCGTTTTTTCAATGGAAAAAAACTTCAGTTCAATGGGAAAAATTACAACAAATATATTCTTCCTTGAATTCGAAGTCAATGAAATGAATCATTGAAATTAAAATGAATCACAGGGATCAGTATGATTCTCTCCCTTTTTTTTTTTGAAAGTCAACAATTATTCCATCCCCTTTATGGGGGCCCCGGCACGGTCGTCCGCCGGGGGCCCTGGAATGAGCCAGTCCGACACTGCTTATGAGTGCTTTTTACTCGAGTATTTCGACTTTTTCTCCGGAATTCATTGTGTCACGGTGATCATTCATCACCGAATGATCTATTGAAAGTTCACCCAACCAACATCTACCTGCAGAATTGGTGATTTTCATTAAATTAGAACAGTACTCATCCAGAAGAGTACTCATGAGTAGAAATGTATTCTGATGCTAAGTATGATGATTCCAATATCAGGTGGCTTGTCCACATTTTCAACCCTCAATTCCAAGTTTTTTTTCAGACCAATACTCCTCAATTTCAATTTTAGTCGTCTTCAGCAAGGATTTTCGGTCAATCTCTACATTCAGATCATAAAAATCCAATTTTTATCAAGAATTTCTGAGTTATTGCATAGTCTTCCACAACCTCTTCTCTTACCATCCAATATACACAATGAAGTGCGCATTGAATAAAAAGAGCAGGCTGTACAAATGTTGTCATTGTTACAAGATCGAATCTTTTTGTCTGCAGTCCAGAAGCTATTCTGAGTAAAGATACTGCACATGTGGGAATTGCCAGAGTTGTCAAGAGGCGCAGTGCTGGTAAAGTTGTACTTGCCGGAGTCCGGCGGAAACAACAATTTCTATTCAAGACTGTTTCTTAACTGGCACCAATCGTTGAACGGATTTCAAAAAGTATTGGTTCCCGTAGGCAGATGGTTCTGCGTCAGTACTCAATCTTCATCGCTAAGCAAAGACCCAAGTTTTAGGAAATTGGAACTGTCCCAGTATCAAACCAGAGTTGAAAACATTGTACGAGCTAGTATTCATACAACATTGTCTCACTACGAAATCGGTCGTGAATCAAAATCCAAATCTACTTTACAGGTTGGTTGAAAGGTTTTGAAAGCGACGCCTATCAACCAGTACAGGAATCAAAATTTATATGCTATTTTTATACTTCATCCTTCATTTGAACACACACACAATTTTATCCCGATTCGTCAATTCATTCTTTGTTTACAAGCCATTCGAAGTTGACGTGTCAGTGTATTTTGTGAAAATGGAAAAATCTGAATATCGTGCGGTGATAAAATTCTTTGTTTTGGAAGGTTTATCAGCAACAGAAATTCATACTAAAATGAAGAAAGTGTTGAAGGAATCTGCTCCTTCATTTCGAACTGTACATCGATGGGTTTTAGAGTTTAAACGTGGTCGTACAAGCGTTGAAGATCAATGACGTAGTGGACGTCCAAAAAGTGCAACGAAATTAGACATCATTGAGCCAGTCTATGATATTGTTTGTAAAGATCCGAGTTTGACTAAGCGTAGAATTGCTGATACCATAGGCATCTTGGATGAACGAGTACTCCATATTTTACACGAAGAATTACATATGAAAAAGCTTTTTGGAAAGTTAGTGCCGCATTCGTTGATAATTCAACAAAAACTGAATCGAAAACAAATTTCTCAGCGTAATTTGGAGCGTTTTGAGCAGACTGAGACCGATTTTTTGCGTCGTTTCGTAACTGTGGACGAGACTTGGATCTACTACCATGATCCTAAACTGAAACAAGAACGTTTACAGTGGACTGAAGCTAGTTGTTCAGCTCCAAAACGGGTGAAGTCAGAACGATCGGCAAAAAAAATTTCAGCATCGGTTTTTTGGGACGCAAAAGGGGTTTTGTTGATTGATTATCTCGAAAAAGGTGAAACAATCAACTCTGGATATTGTTGCAACCTTTTGGACCAGTTAGATGGAAAAATTCGTGAAAGAAGACCCGGTTCACGGAAGAAAAAAATCGTTTTTCATCAAGACAATGCACGTGTTCACACAAGTGTTCTGGCGATGGCTAAACTGAACGAATTGAAGTACGAATTGCTTGAACACCCACCGTATTCACCAGATTTGGCTCCCTCTGATTATTACCTCTTCAGAAATTTGAGACAATTCCCTCGTGGAAAGCGTTTTTCGTGGAATGAAGAAGCTATTGCAGCTGTAGAACAATATTTTTTTATTTATTTATTTTGTTTATACGGGTAAAAAAGACCCTTTGGTACATAGAATATACATTATTTGAACCACATTATATATATCATACATCAAAGCATTAAGCATCATGTTAAGCTCGACTACATGCATCTTATATTACAACAACAGTTAACGTGTATAATTATAGGTGAAAAGGACAATTAGATATTAAATTTGACAAATAAGAGAAAGAGAATTCCTAAGATCAGAATGAGATGAAAATAATTCAAGCACATTACTGTAAGAATTTGCTAGGATAGATATCCGATTTACCGGATCAGAATAACCGTGTCTCGATTTATAAGAAATTGGATTGAACAATTTAGGGCGCCTCAATAAACAAGAAGGGACATTAAAACGTACAAGTCCAAGGAGTTGAGGGCAGCGAATTTTCCCATTAACAATTTTATACAAAAATGAAAAATCATTGAACAAACGACGTGATTGCAAGGGAGGCAAGTTAAGTAGAGCCATAATCAATGAGTAATCATGACAAGTGACGCTCAACGGACGGCCTATCTGATAGGCAGCAAAACGCAGAAACTTATGCTGAACTCTTTCCAAGTCTGTACAATCCCGAATTAGATGAGGACTCCAAATTTGAGACGCATACTCAAGATGAGGTCTAACTAAAGTACAATACAGTGTTCGAAGTGCAACAGGATCACGAAAATCTTTACAAACGCGCTTGATGAATCCGAGAGATTTCATGGAAGTACCAACTATGTGATTGTAATGATCTGAGAAGTTAAAACGAGAGTCAAATGAAACTCCAAGATCACGAACAGTATTTATAGGTGATAACAGAGAATGAGACAAGTTATAAGGAAAATAAATAGCATTTTTACCTCTATGAAATCTCATCACATGGCATTTAGTGAGATTTAATGACATATTAGATAGCACACACCAAGATTGTAACCGATCCAAATCAGATTGCAGATTTTGAGCATCTCTGTAAGTTCTTATAATCATAAACAGTTTCAGGTCATCAGCAAAAAGAAGATGTGTGCAGTACTTGAAAATCGTAGAGATATCATTAATGAAAATAATAAATAATAAAGGACCTAGATGTGAGCCTTGCGGTACACCTGAGGATACAAAAAATGAATCAGAGAAATATTGAGAGACACGAACTGATTGCGTACGATTCAGAATATAACTCTGTAACCACGACAAAAAATTGCTTCGAATACCTAAATTACTTAATTTATTTAACAATATATTATTTTGTATTTATATAATTTATTTAATAATATATAGTATTTTGTGGAGCTTCCGGAAAATCATCACAGAGATGGTATAAAATTATTGCAGGATCATTGGAATAAGTGTGTTGAAGTTGAGGGAGACTATATTGAATAAAAAAAATCATGTCATCAAAAAATACACATTTTTTTATTCTTGCTTTCAAAACTTCTCAACCAACTTGTATTTCAATAGACCCAGACTATGCCAGTACTGAGTCAGCGCTAATTACATTGTCAAATACATGAGAACACGATACTCTCACGATATTGCTGTAACGTCATCCTTATACTGAGTTGGTAGGGGATCAGAAACCAAATTAATTCTGTAGTAGTACAGCTTCGTAAGACGAGACTGGGCCAGCAGTGAACCAGAACTGATAACGCTGCGAAATACACGAAAAAACAACATGTTACCAGTACCGGTGCAACGTTGTCCTACCACGGAATCAGTGGTGAATTGGAGTTAAAATTGAGTGCGTAACGACACATTTCTTGTTGTGAAACAACACAGGGCCAGTACCAAACCAAAGATAACAGTGTACACCACTGAGAAGATATGAGACTATATTAATATTGATACAACTCTGTCTTACTACGGAATTGATAGAGGAACGGAGTTCCAACCAACGGTCTAGGGATAAGGCTGTTTGAATGAGATCGAGATGTGCCAGCACTGAACCAAACTCCATACAATGACGTAGAATACCGGGAAAAAAACTACATTATCCCAGTATTGTTACAACTTCGTGTTACTACGGAATCGCTGGGGAAGTGGAGTTCCAATCAACGGTCTACACTGTGAAAAATTTATGTGGGAAAGTACGCATGAATATTCAGAAGTAGTTAACACATACATGCGGTAGGAATTCTTCGTATTCCACTGGAAATTTACTGAAGGTGATAGTCAAAATTTCATAAAGTTTGGAATTTTCAGTTGAATTTATGGGAAATTTCATATACATTAATCAGAAATTGATTTCTTATCGCATGATTGAAATTTTCCGATTGCTGCGTATAGGAGAATTCCAAATATTTTTCACAGTGTAGAAATACGACTGTTTTAGTAAGACAGTGATGCGTCAGTCCTGAGCCAGACTCCATAACAACGGAAAATACCGTAGAGAACCGACACTGCGTTAGTATTGATGGAATTTCGTTTCACTACGGCATCTATGACAAATCGTCGGACTTCAACGGAATTATTACAATAAATGGCAATTTGAGAGATCCATCGTCAACATGGAGATTGGCTGATGTAATCGAGAACCCAGGTTCAATTGAGGCGGTAGCTATAAGAAGAGCACATAGCTGAAAATTCAAATTTCAGAAACAGCAGTTGAAATTTTAAAATGTAATTAAAATGTGTGAGGCATTGTTTCAAGATTCTGAAATGCTCAAACCAACCAGATTCATCCTTTTTGTTTAAGATTTGACCGTGAGATGACGTAAAAAGTGCCATTAAAGGTTAAATAATAAAATTCTTTAAAAATACGTTATGTGCCCTTCTTACAGCTAACGATAATTCTATTAGGGTAAGTGTGAAATTATTAAAGTAAAAACTCATTATTACACTAGAAAAAAATATTTTAATCAACATTGATGAATTAGTATCGAAAAATTGCACATATTTAATTTAATTCAAGAAGAAGGAGAAGTATTTATATTTATTGAAGCTTTTGGCCTTGTAGATGTCGTCAGTCATTCGTCGTCAGACTTTTCATCACTAATCTCTTTCACGGTTTCACAAGGTGTTTCTTTCGCAGTGCTTTTTCTTCAAAAAGCATTTCTATCCTTGCATCTATGGATTTGTTGACAAACCATCAGTAAACAAACAGAAATTGTCAAGTGGGGCAGCCTGACGAGCGCAACACAGAAATCAAACAGACTCATCGAAACAAAAACAGGTATACCAAGCCCAAGGCACAAGATATCGAAACCAATTTTTCAGGGTATGTTCAGGAAGGAATAGTGGTTGATTTTCAACGTTCTCTGCAAAAAGGGCACATAGCGGTATGTGCCCTTATTATAGCTACCGCCTCAATTCTCATCAGGTGAACTTTTAAGAAATCACTTTCAGAATGCCTTTCTTCGACGAATTTGATACTTTAAATTTGACGTTTTTTTAATTATTTGAAATATGATAACACGGATAACTTTGGTTACCGGTACTGTGCCAGTATTGGGTCGGGTTTGGGGCGCTAGGAATCACCTACACGGAGAAAAATTGTCTATTTTAAATTACCAGACTCGCTAGTATATTGCGGATATACTTGCATTCTGAAGCTATATACCAAACATTCTCTTCAAAAGTACCAGGCTTTCTGGGAGTTGATGGTAGGATAATGACATTTATAATAGAAAGTCTAATGCTTTTGATGAGAATGTTTGGTATATAACCTTAAAATGCAAGTATATCCTCAATATACTAGCGAGTCTAGTAATTTATAGTAGATAATTTTTCTCAGTGTATAACACGCTAAAACCAGTACTGACACAGTGGTAAATGGTATTCTGGCCCTTACGTCCAACGATGTTATCATTTCGACTCCGGGTCAGTATCGTCATGTAATTCAACTAGCTCTTTAATGGTGAAAGTGCATCTCCCAGTACTGGCCACTCTGGCAACAGTACTCAGCCAGTGTTGTCCCGTGTTTCCATTTCCACATGGGTGTGTGAAGATTCAGGATAATCTATAAGATTAAGAAAGAAAATCCGGCGATCCATGATCAGATTTTCCAAATTCAAGATGGCGCACACAAACAAGGTGAACGAAAATCCGGACAAAGCTCCGAAATTGGATAAAAATCGGTATACTAGAGTTTTTAAAGTCGCTGAGTACGAGTGCATGATCAGGTCTTCGGAGTACCAGGATGCAAATTCATTCATAGATTTTTGCTTCAATACCATCTCAGTTTCAGCGTAACCTGAAGACAACGACGTGGACGTGGTAGAATTTTATCTCTCACGGGGTAATTCCAAATATGAGATATGAATTCATGAAGAAATAATGGCCGAATCACTGAAAAATGAGTGGAATAAGGTGGATATAATCAGCCGCGTGAATCCCAGTAGGACGTGCATTCCATGTCGTGAATACGTATAAATTATATATTGAATTCATTGTGAATTATTTTACCGAAATTCTTCTCATTTTTCACCATTCAAATACTGTACTAAAAGTATCATAAACATCGAGTGAATCGCTAATTGGACTCTCATTGAATATAATTTTATTTTTCATCAATCCTTGACACATTGAGATGATCTGAAAAGGAATATGCCAGCTGCTATTTTAGAATTGATCGATTATATTCAAAAATACACTCCAACGACTAGAACAAACCGATCAGTTTTTTAGGTACATTTTCCCTAATATCCCATCCATCACTCAACATGGATGCTATTTTCCTCATCTATTTTTCTTCTGAGAGATTCAAATACTTTATTATGAGTATCTATTGTTAGAGTCTTTATTTTCGCAACTCTGTTATATGGAGAATTCGTCATTTAATAGAGTTCCAATGATAGGAAATGAGAACAAATTATTGAATGAATATGAAAAACATACTTCCATTAAATCATCCGAATACCTCCACCTTTATCTCATTTCAATGACCGCTTCCATTGTAATTCATACTTTGATGAAAGAACCTAGTTATAGTTATGAAATAAATTTGGTTTTCACAAATATATGATTGGTTTATCATTACTAATATTTGGTGATGATAACTGAAATTTAGTGGGTATAACCAAAGGTCTTAGTTTTGGGTCTGCATGTCGGTAATTATAACTAAATATTTATCTCGTCATATCCAACTATGACATTCGGTAACTATTATATTATCAAATACTGGTAACTGTAACTGAATCCTCCTTCCAGTGTATTGAAATGAATGTTATATCCATCGCTTTTTTTAAGGGAATATTCTGGTCTGAAAGTACAAATTTTAGGCCTTTCTTCAAGTGTAATAAAGAAGAAGGGAAAAAATACAGTTTCATCATCTATTTTTCATAAGACTTTCGTTCATGTTCCAACAATAAACGCTGGAATTTTCAGGGAAAAAGTCAAGAATTTAAAAAGTTACAGAGGGACAATCTGGAGGATGAAAAAAAATCATGCACACCGGTTGACATGATCTTGGAGGGGGGAGAACCAATTTTTTTGGCAAAATAGCGGCTGTTTGAAACGAGACATTAAATTTTTCACTTATTTTTTTCACTTTTCCGAATTTTTTAAAATAGTGAAAAACAAAATTTTAACATGAATCTGGTAGGGACGATAGAGGGATGTACAGAGCAGGTCTATAGGGGAGGGTGGGGCAAGTTCTCTATACGAGCAAGTTTTCCAATGCATTATGGTTTCTCAGTGTGCTGGGAGAGCGCGCCACTGGATGAATCATCGTGGATAGTATCATTCACGGTAACATTGACGGCAATATCAGGTTGATAGCTGCTTTCATCGTAAAAAGAGGATGATTTTCACGATTTTGTCGTTGGGGAGTAAACTTCACATGTGTTCACTCATATTGAAAAAAAAAGACACTTCTGTTACACTGAGGAAAATAGTATCTGGTTATAGTGACCAGGTAAAATGTAGTTTGAAGAAAGGAGTATTGGATGCAAGGAAAAATGGTCGTTCTTACTGTGATTATTGCTACGAAAACATGATCTGTAGTCATATAACTCATATTATAAGTTTCTGTTAATAATTACTAAGAAGCATCGTTGAAATTGTCCTCAACTGTTAGAGCTCGCTACATGCGTTTGGAAGGTTAACTTGTAATGACTAGAATGATGTAGTCGCTGCAACCTGGAAGAGGCTATTGATCTAAACTATTCAGAAATCGTAACAGGAATAAATTATCATACTTATCGATACGAGAAAACATTAGTTAATGATTCTCTGAAATAATGTTAAAAATTATGGAAGAATAGATCAAACTATCATTCTCATTCTCTGTCCAATGTGAAAATTTTAAGAGAAATTATCGAATCATTCAATTTAACATTTCTAATATTTTCAGTATTTAAAATAGCTATAAGCTATAGTTATCGAAAATCGAAAGATACCTCAATATTTGTCATGATTGATCGTTATCTCGTCTTTACATGTGAATAAAACCATTTTCATCTCTCTTCTTTTTCATATATGAGATGTACGAGATTGTTCTTATATCACTCATCGAACCAAAGACGTGTTCTTCCCTTCGTCTATTCCGAGTCTAAATATTGTGTACGTAATACAATTTTCATCGTTAATTATATCAATTTTTGCAGAATAATATAACTTTGTGGCTGTATTTTCTCCATTTCATACAATTCTTTGCGACATTCATTGATAAGAACGATCTAGCACGGTTTCGCGAAAATTTATACCTAATTATGTAACTAAATAATTTTGATTACTCTCGGATGATTAGAAAATTTTGCTTATCATTCATAATAAGAGGACAAAACTTATCATTCTCAAAATTTATGCTATTATATAATTTATTAAGGTGGGACGAAATTTGTCAAAGCCAATAACATTAGTTTACAGATGTGCATTACTACAGAAGCAAACATTGTATTTATAGATGGGTTCAGAAGTATGCATCTTTCTAAGAACCATGCAAAATATCTTCCAGTAAAATATGAACTCGAATGAGAATAAGACATTTTAATTCAAAAAATCATTGGGATCACATTCATCATAACATTCGCGCAAACACAAAAATGTGAAGCTATATTTTCATCACCGACTCGACAAATGCCGATCGAATTTGATCGAACCGAATCGTTGGTCTGTTAAGTGATAACCTATGCAGTGCATCGCACATTTTAATTAAAATTCCGAAACTGAGATACGTTCAAAGCAGGTAAGCAGAATTCACACATGGTTATATTTGAGCATCTTTGTTCAGTTCTTGTTTCATTGTAAATATTTCACTAAGTGCATTTTATCATTGATCGCACCGATCACGAAACGATTTGTGATCAAGTATGACATGAAAATCTCAACCTCAACAGAACAGAATATTTTAATTCATAGAATGGATAAAAATGTAATGGAAAGATGCTCTACTATCTATGTAAATTGTTTCAATCATCTCCAATCATTTCCTCAATCTTTTAATCTGATAAAATCAATTATAGAAATTCGAAGATATATCAATTCTGTTGAGTAAATAGTAGAAAAGTGACAAGTATAGAAACAAACTTCTTGAAATTTTCGCACGTCCAGGTGTAACTGAAACATAAAAAAATTGTTTTTTCAGCACGCAGAGCTTTTTTCTAATGTTGCTTTTAATTGAATTCTTGATTCTCACTTTTGGAATAATTGAGATTATTTCTGTCTTCTTTGTTAGGAGAAACAAATGAGCAAATTCCTGTTTTCTACGTAAAGTATTTGATACTTTCCCATCTTACCGATAACTCGGAACAATTACACAGATAATAAATGCGCATATAATGATATTCAAGTATTTTCTATCAAAAAAATCCTCCAAATATATTTCCTCAATTAAAGAATACCACATTTTCATTGAATTAACGGAACAGTAATTCTAGTCTAATTTTGATTTGCAGACACACAATTTATTGAGTGTTCGCCATGGCCAATCAAGATATCAATCCAATGATCCAAGATATCTTGAAGAAATTCGATTTGGCACATTTGATCGATGTATTCCAAGGTAACTGTGTGGTAACTGGCTAGATCCTGATCAGGGCCTAACCCAGACAGCCGACGTGCCACTAGAACGCTTATGGAAGATTTATAGAACATGGGGGAAGTTTTCTGAACGTTCAAAAAACGTCCTACAGATACGTTTTGCTATTAGGGAATAAGGACTCTATTCAGGAAACTGTTCTTTGTGGATATGATTTCTTCACCAGCGAGCCAAAAAGAGTATTCCTTTTCAGCGGTGTTCTTAGCTTCTCCATTAGCAGTTTTTTTAAGTGATTATAATTGAAGTTAGTATAGCAAGGATGATTTGTAAATGCTGAATAATGTTGACGCCGTCTCGTGATGGGAAAAAAAGACTAGTGTAGTACAAGAGAGACATATCTTTAGGCTCTTAGGCTCAAATTTTGATAGGAAAATGTTTGGGCTTCTTCATCAGGATCTCGTCCTGCCCTTGCGGTATATTTTTGACAGGGCTTCGTCAGATCCTACAGTTAGATCCTGAACATAAATCAGGCATGCCTCATGTGGAACTGATGTTTTCCATATTGAAGTTTCTACTAGAGGAATTCTTTATTGACATACATAATTTTCTCTCATAATCTTCACAAATCTCATCAATACATGAATATCGATAATTTATCGATAATAACTCGTTCCAATCCTTTCTAGAAAGAAATATTGACTATAAGAGAGTTTTTGATCTCAACGAAGATGAACTTGCTGATTTGATCCCAAACTTGGAGGATAGATTCAAATTTGTGATAAGGAGGGAAGTATCGCGTTTTCTAAAATACAATCACATTTGTGTCATATTATACATTATGTTGTTATGTTTGTTTGAATTTTTAGCAACCTAGTCAATATTTATTCAAGGTCATATTCTGACATCGAAATAACGAGTCCGAAATGGAATTATTCTGAACTTATTTGTATGTATCTATGAGTAATAATAAAATAATTTACATGATTGCGTGTTTTATTTTTCTTCCGAAATTTATAACTCCTCCAATATATGTGGAAAAATCCATAGGAATTGACTAAATAAAATCGAATGAGATGTACTCAGAATTTGCTGCAGTTGAATTTATACAGCATCATTTACAAAAAGAATGTTGTGGAAATAAACCATTTTTTATGAGCAAAAAATAACTCTTTTTATGATACTACAATTACTACTACAATTACAAAAAAGAATTTCGTATGTGTACAAAATCCATTGCTGTAACCCTTAGCAATCAGGGTACGATGACTAGGTAAACATGTCGCACCAATGATATATTCATATAATCGCGGTCCTTATGACGAAATATTATAAGTTATTTTCGATACTTATGAGTGCTCGCTGTGACTAGGTTATCTCATCACAGTGATCACTGTGTGTATGTACAAGAATGGGTCGATCATTTTGTGAAATCAACTATAAACAGTAGTTGAGGACATTTTCAATAATGTGCTATCATGTTCCGATTGCCAGGAATTTTACTCAGTGTATTTCGATCATTTTGGTAAGATATGTATCTGAAAATGAAAGTCCCCTAAATCGAATGATGTCATGATTGTTGTGAATCACTCACGTCTTCACTATTTTAGCCTCGTTCAGAGTTTAGTAACAATGTGTCACGCTTCAATAACGCTTCAGCAATTGTTAGTCGTTCCAAATGAAGTATCAGATGCCCGTGCCTCTAGCTCGCCGATTCCAAGGTTCAGGAGTGGGGGAAAATGCGGGTTACAGATTATTGAAGAGAGGAAGACACATGTCGGTTGAATTAAATTGGCGATTTATTAAAGAATTGTCAGTGACAAAGTGATCACTTAAGGACATATGAAAAGAGCTTTATATTTGAAAAGCGTAGCTTAACTTCAAATCCGCGCGCGCGGGTCGAATCGACTTGATTCACAGACCCTAATAGGACCACGGCTGTTACATGCAACAGATTATCCCGTAGCCTGTTTATCAAAAAGGGGACCGAATATCCACCAACGAATCGATCTCCAAGAGTGTGTTCGCCTCTCTTTTTTTTTAACGTGCTGAAATAGAAAAAGAGGAATAGACCTCTACTTTTGAAAATGGGGGTAATCAGGTAATAACCGCTTATACAGCGTTATGAAATTTCAATCAATCTCACGCTCAAGACTGCTAGTATTCGAGTAGGGAATTTTCAGTTCCACCGAAAATAGTGAATTCTTGATCCGTTGGGGGTGTCCAGAGTATATTTGAATCCCTACCAAATGAGAATTTTTCGAGACATCAGCAATAAAAGCAACGACAGGCTCGGATTGGTCTAGCTAGAAGAACTGATTTGACCAGCCTAATGAGGGTACGTCTGCGTGACGAGTGTTAAATTGAAGTTTTCTCCCAAAGCTAACCTATCTAATGAACGAGTTGGTTCGCCCACCCCTGCCACTCCCATCCCTATTGAACCTGGAGGATGGAGCTTGGTTCGCCCTAGCTCAGACCCTGAATGGTTCTTTTACTGACCCTGGTTCGCCCACTAGTCATTCGCGGTGAGAGGTTGGCGTTTTGGAATGAGTCGTGACACCGACTGCTTGTTTTAGAAGAAGCCGTGACAACAGCTGTTTTCCGTTCCCACGGATCAGGAATCGCAGTGGCTGCGAACAGTGATGCCAAGAAAAACGGTGTGGACCGAAAAATCAGCCCCTCCATCAGTGATGCCAGCATTTGGTCGACCAACTCGATTCACCCTTTCCATTACACCTATCTATATGGAAATCTCACACACACAATCAAACCTCCGACAAAAAAATTAGATTGTATGGAGCGTGATGGAGAGGGTAAAACTTGTCGGCCAGCCGAATACTGGCATCACTGCCCTCCATTGTTCAAACAATGACACGTTCGTATACGCGTGACTCACATGCATGCAAAAGTTTCATCGTGTGCACGGCAGAGGGGCTGATTTTCCGGTCCACACCGTCTTTCCTGGCATCACTGACTGCAAATTTCACCTTCGGGTGCCGTTGGTAAATATGTAGGCCTTTTAGCCACTGACCCAATTATAGCGTCCACCGCTTTGGATCAGAAGAACTGTCGAGACATGGCCCGAGGACCCCTATCCATACCGGGCTTGAATTGTTTCTGACGTCGAGAAGCGATGGGAAACGCAATTTATCCTATCCGTAGCCGTACGTACCAAAACTTCGGTTGGTAGTGGTCAAGCAAGAGTTGGGCTGCCTATGCGGTAACTGAACGTTGTGTGTTCACCGGCGGATGGCGCCACCATTAACGATGCACGCACCCGTATCTATATTATCTGTTTGGTAGATGTCGTTGCAGTATTAATATATATTTTCTATTCACGAACTGTCAGCTAGACAGTGTGAAATAGTGACTTGTCAAGAATGGTGAGGTAAATTTCCCAACACGACACGGGGCAAATTTTCTTACAAAAGAAATTTGTGCCCGCCTAAACC
This sequence comes from Gonatopus flavifemur, assembly GCA_018340375.1. Classification (NCBI taxonomy): domain Eukaryota; kingdom Metazoa; phylum Arthropoda; class Insecta; order Hymenoptera; family Dryinidae; genus Gonatopus; species Gonatopus flavifemur. The sequence goes on along the minus strand of JAFFJZ010000003.1, from coordinate 40,087,370 downwards.
AAGTGTGATTGTAGGGTGTAACAAATGAATGTCTGATATGGTTTGATTAGTCTCCACTATTTTAGGTTAGTTTAGAATTCAAAAACAATGATGCGGCAAATTTGTTCATTGCGAAAACTTACTTCAGTCTGAATGAAATTGTTATAGCGTATCATAACCAGATTCATCGATAATGACAAGCAAGTATTATATGATATGATTCATCATGAAGTTCATACAGATTACAGATGGTAATCAAATAGAATACGAGGCGTCGGATAAAATACTCAATTCGTATTGAAATTACAATTTTGTACCTATTCTTGACGATTTTGAATGAGTGCACGGAAAAAAATTCACTGTTGCTGCAACAGGAGGCAGCCATGTTGCAGCAACAGGAATAAACCCTGTTGCAACCGGATTTTCCTGAAGCTGCAACAGGAAAAAATCCTGTTGCAGCAACAGGAGTAGTTTCGTAGATGCGGCAATGTTACAAAATCCTTCATTATGGGATGAATAGGCTTTATAAAATGAATAAAATACAAAGCTGTTATTTACTTTTTTTATGACTTTATCACACTCTCAAATGTTCCAATATTGAATTACAGCAAATGCCTTGTTGCAATGTAATCTAATCCTTTTTTTCTTACAAGAAGACAAGGCCCAATATGAGGTAGCAGGTTTTGTTTTTTAATATAATTACGATTATTATCAATTCGAACATTCCACGCATGGTAATCTTGATCGAATGCCATGGTAGATATATAATTCAAAACAAAGTAAACATCATTTGCTACATAGTAAATTTTATAGATTTTTCCAAATTGAGGTCCTTTATTTTCGTCAATATCTACTACTATTAAAGTATCCAATTGATATCCATATCTATTATAGTCGATGTATTTCAAAGCTTGGACATCGGATATTTTTGTATCAGGGAAGTATTTCATTTTGTCTTCGTCACATTCTTCGCATTTTTCTTCAATAATATTATTCTCAAAGTTTTTGGAAATCGATACATAAATCATTTTTAATTGGTCTCGCATAGCTATAGTGACTAATAAATTTTTGGTAGAAGATGTTACTGCAGGCATTCTTACATCTTTATTTTTTGACTCACATCTCATGCTCCAAAAGTGAACTAAACGTCCATTTTGAAGCATAAGTTCGTCGTAATGAGTCATAAGGTCTGATTTACAGGTTAAATTTACTATTAAGTCGCAACAACAGTAGCACTCCTGTTGCTGCAACAGGATTCTTTCCTGTTGCTGCAACATGGCTGCATCCTGTTGCAGCTGCAGGAAAATCCTGTTGCTGCAACGGAAGTTTTTCCTGTTGCTGCAATATGACTGCCTCCTGTTGCAGCAACAGTAAATTTTTTTCCGTGTGAGAGAACTTGCTCCCATATCATTCGAAGGTGTTGGAAAACTTGCCCCGTATGCAGGGCAAGTTTCTGCAAGTGACATGACTGCATATAACACTGTTTGTTAACAACATGCGTATGAAATCATTGAATTTATTCATACTAGGTTGTAGCGGAAGCTCCGACGAGTAAAATGGTACCCCAAACTTCTTGAAATATGCAGCGGGAGAACATACAAAAATTGAAGAAAAATAAGTGGTAAAACATGCTCTACCAGTAGCGTAGCTAGAGGGATGCGAAGGGGGCGATTGCTCCGGGCGCATAAATAGAGGGGCGCCAGAATGGACAAATAAAAACGTTCATGTATCGACTGGGGGTGGGAAGTGCAACCCGAGTAGTAAAATTCTCATAATTACATAAGAATGACATATATAAATTATGCATAAACTGTATTGAATTACATATAAATTAGATACAAGGTATACCGGTATGAAGTGAGCATTAAGATACAAATGTGTCGATAGGGAACATTTGTTGTGAACGAGCCTCAATTTTTATCCTGTTTGGTGGGTATGACATCTGTCAAACATATTTAATGAACATCAAGTCATTGAACAAACAGCATCATAATTTTCCATCGTGTTAAAAATGTCGAATTTTGTAGTAGAAAGTGATGATTTGCGGAGAGCATTGATTTTTCGTTTCCATTTGAAGAGCAGTGCGGCAGAGTCGCATCGAATGCTTGTCGAAGCATATAGTGATCATGCTCTATCAGAAGCAACATGCAAAAGATGGTTTCAATGGTTCAGAGATAATGATTTTGATGTGAGAAATGAAGAACGTGGAAGAACACCAAAAAAGTTTGAAGACGCTGAACTGCGAGCAATATTGGATGAAGATGATACTTTGAATTAAAAGCAAATGGCAGCAATGTTAAATGTTGTACAACAAACAATTTCCGACCGTTTGAAAGCTATGGAAAAGATCCAAGAGAGTGGAAAATGGGTGCCACATGAATTGAATGGAAGACAGATGGAAAACCGAAAAAACACTTGTAACATTTTGCTTCAAAGACACGAAAGAAAATCAGTTTTGCATCGAATTGTTACTGGCGATGAAAAATGGATTTAGTCTAAGAATTCTAAACGAAGAAAATCATGGATTAATCTGGGACAACCATCAACATCGACTGCAACACCAAATTGATTCGGCAAGGAGGCAATGCTCTGTTTTTAGTGAAACCAAAAAGGTGTGGTGTATCATGAGTTTCTAAAACCTGGTGAAAATGTTAATAATAATCGCTACAGACAACAAATGATCAATTTGAACCATTCATTGATCGAAAAACGACCAGAATGGGCCAGAAGACACGGCAAAGTGATTTTATTACACGACAATGCACCTGCACACGGAGCGAAACCGGTTCAGGATACAATCTAAACACTTGGCTGGAAGCTGCTACCCCACCCGCCATATTCATCAGACTTGGACCCTTTCGACTGCCATTTGTTTTCATCGATGAGACACGCATTGGCTGAGTAGCACTTCGATTCCTATGAAGAAGTCGAAAATTGTGTGTCTGATTGGTTTGCTTCAAAAGACGAACATTTCTATTGGCGTGGTATCCACAAATTGCCAGAAAGGTGGTCAAAATGTGTGGAAAGCAATGGTCGATACTTTGAATAAATTTTCACTTTCCCATTCGCAATTAGTGTTTCATTTTCACAAAAAACGCTCATTTCATACCGGTACACCTGGTATAATTATGAAAATCTTCCCTTTTAGGAAACTGCCCCGAGCGCCAAATCACTCCGCTACGCCACTGTGCCCCACTTTCCCCTACCAACTTTAAGTAAACCGGCCTATTAGAACTAAAGATATCGTGTCAACTGTCTTGAAAGAAGTAGTTTTGAGAAAAATGCGTTTAAAGATTGGAGCACAATTTCAAACAGTCTGCACAGTAAAAAATGAAACTTGCTTTGATTCTGCATATAAGTTCATTCCAAGATGCAGTCAAAACTAGCTGAAAACAAATACTGACACAATGGAGAAGACTGAATTTCAGTCAATTTTTCAGGTAAGACGCGGAGACATTCAGTCCAACTTTTTACAGTGAAGTCATACAATGGTACGTCATACTCACATTTTCTCATAAAAATCCTCCTGAAAACATGTTCCCCCAATTTTAAACTATGAAAATATACAGAGAGGAATAAATCGATTTTCCCGAAATTTCAGACCAGAATACCCCCGCAAAACGGAAGCTCATTCGAAACATTTTCATATACGGTATATTTTCTGTTACTCCATTCGAATGATGTTTTTCAATCTCTGCGAATGCTGCTCGCTCGTAATGAATTCCACATTGAGAGAGTACTGCTCCAGCTTTGGTGTTATCAATATTCTTGAGATTGAACTTACAATCCAATAGCGGTAGAACCAGAGCGTCAGCAACGTTTTTCCTTGTCTTGCTTGGTTTCAAAAATGCAAGACAAGATAGGAAAAGACTGCGACCACAAGTCATAGTGCCCAGGAGAACACATGTTATAGAGTTCCTTTGGGAGGTCGGTTGGAGCCTTTCTATGAACTTTCTATCGCGTTTCACTTCTAAGGAATTCCTACAGGGACCTCATGAAAGTTTCTTGATTAATGTATGTATATATGTACGCATATGTACATACAGAGAGAAAAAGTGCGAATCGTATGTTGATGTACAGCGAAAATCCGAAACGAAATTCAAATTCTGTAGAGTCTTATGAATATCTTTAAGAATTTTTACATAATGGATTTGCAGAGGAACGTATAGAGGAATATAAAAACGGTTCTTTCACTTGAATGTGAATTTATTTTCAATATTGCAACATAAAAATTCGTTGATTATAAACGAACACTGATTTCAGAAAAATTGAGTTTTTTCAATTTTGAATCAAAGTATCAGGTAGCTAAGAATGAAATTAAATCTGATTGGATATATTTTACTTGATCGAATCAACTGCTGCGTCGGAGATTGTTCTATCTGCTCTCTTTTCCACGTGAAATAGCTTACTTTTGACTGCATTCTAATGGCAAGGATTTATATTTCATATGAAAACCAGATTTGTCAATAAAAAAGAAAGTAGATTTCATCCTAGAATCATCGGCACTGCTGCATTTCAGATTCAGCCATTAAGTGGATATGATATCAAAGTGATTTCTGTTTATCGTAGAGGAAAACAAATTATTTACATAATTCATATCATACTCACCCTCCTTTCGTCTTCTTGATAGAAATACGTAGCGTTTTCTACGATACGATGATCAGGAAACTCTTCGAACGGCTGTTCTCTCGCAAAAGTCAGGATTTCCCAAAGAGTGACGGCAAATGACCAAACATCGCTCTTAGATGTATGTTTTGCCTATTTTGTTTCAAAAATTTTTAATAAATAAATCAAAATAATTCATTCAATGAAGGAAAATCCGATCAATTGTAAAGATTTTTTCCTATAAAGTTTAATTAACTGCAGTACGCCTTCATAAGAGTTTCTTGTGATTTTTACTTCATTTGTAACAATGTATCCTGCAAAAACTCAAAATCAATCTTCCAAACATTTCGAATTTTTCAGCAACATACACTCATTATCACCAGTGTATCCATTGCATCCATTCTAATTTGTCCTCCCCAACAACTCCGCATTGTTTCCCCAACGATAAATTAAAACATCCTCGAACCATAAATTTTTCAGTTGCCATTTTGATTTCGCATGAATGGAAATGAAGAGAATTTCCTGTAGCCGATATATGTACAAATCATATGCGATAATAAAACCCCCATCATGAAATATCAGTGTCACATTAAATATATCGATTTGAATTTCATCGAGTAAGAGAATTTAAATTTCGATCAATGAATGAGCCACGAATAACAAAGGAATCGAGATTTTCCAGCTCTCGATATTACCGTTGCATCGCAATGATTAAATCAGTAATTCAATTTTATATTCACAACATGATTCTCGAATTCCTGGCGAAGCATATTATATTGTTCTGCACAAAATACATACAAGTTGAATGAATAGTACTTTAGATGATTGCGACGTGCTAATTGTATCCAATTCTTGAAACGATAATTCGTCAGCGATCTAGAGGTGGAAGTATATCTCGTCCCCCTCACGAGTAGAATACAAAGAGATTCGATGAACGAACGATTGTTGCAACGAAACACTGATGATACGTTTGTTGAAAAACTGATTTGATTTCAAACGACAATCATGAAGAATAATGGTGTACGGATTTCGTTGGTTCATCTTGACGTACGTTCATCAAGGAATTTGTTGCATCATCTGTGCATCTGTACTCCGCGTATCCGTTGGACTTTGGTTTCTCTCATACAAAAATAATTGTCAATATCCATGTAGTGGAGATCAATGTCAGTTGTAACAGAGTGTCAATTCTAACAACGAAAATTTCTCCACCATTTTTTGAGAAAAAATGAAACTAATACGATTCAGCTGTGAAGATTCACGTCCTTCTTTTATATTTCAACATTCTGTGTGACTCGTATCAATCAATTCTGAGCTACACTGAGAGAAGAGTTTGTAACAAAAAAGGCTGATTGATTATAAACAAACATCATTCGAGTCAGATAAGATTTGTTAATAGTTAATAAACCTTATTTGATTGAAATAAATTTGGAATACTTTTTTCTCAGTGTACGTTCATTAACCTTTTTTATTTGATTCAAAGTAGATATTTGTCTTTGATTATGTTTTCATCTAGTTCCCAAACTATCGCTGTTATTGATGACTGATGTTGAATATGTGAAACTTTCATGTTTTGACTCAATGTCACCCAATTTAGAATTCGAAAATTATGAATTGTCAATCAGAATCTTTATGTCTTTATATAAAATTCCTTCCGGTATCAATTGTAACACATGAATCTGTGTCAATTGTAACTGATCGAATTTTTCGAATTCGTAGTTCAATAGTCCAGAGTGGGAGGAAGGACATTGCCATTACAACTGCGGAATGAAATTTTTGTATCTTCTTGAGCTTCCCAAAATTATGTACGTTCTGTAGAAAATAATGATTCTCTCAACTGATTATGTCGTTAAAGAAGGTGAATTCATTTTATAATGATGACGATATAGAAGAAAAGTTTGTCAGCTGGGTTATTGTTACACTATCCACTGGAGAGTAAAATTTTTCTTGAGAATTATCCAATAATAATTCTGTGTGACAATTGAGACCGAACTTGTTACAACTGACACCGGCATCATTTCGATTGTAACATACGAAGTGTCGTCGTATTTGGATTTTTGATAGCAATACTGAGCATTTTTTCTCAAACATAAGAGGAGAACTAGTTGAAGACACTTCGATGAAGCTTCGAAAAAAAAATCAGACAGAAATAATAAATATTGAGCAGTCACGAGAATATTCTGTGAAGCCTGTGACAATTGACACCGATCTCCCCTACACGGAGAAAAAGGTATCTTGAAAAGTACCATAATTTATGGATTTTCTGCGCTGGTCTGACCGAGTCTAAATATTTACCTGAAAAAACCTCTAAAAGTACCATAATGTCTTGGACTTTTATACGGAAGGTACCATACTTATTTCAAAAAGTCCAAGAAATTATGGTACTTTTAGAGATTCATGCAAGTGAATATTCCGACTCGGGTCAGACCAGCGCTGAAAATCCATAAATTATGGTATTTTTCAAGATATCTGTTTTCTCAGAGTACGTATAGATTCGAGATTACCGTTTAGATTTGACGATCGAATTTTCCCCACCATTTTTTACATGCACAATTATGGTTGTTATTGCATTTCACTGACTTACCATTAACATCGATTCCCAAGCCATCCATCGGATCGGTAAAGGTGGTCGACCTTCAATTCGAAAATAATCAGATTCGTAAGCTTTTCTTCCTGGACCAAGATTTGAGACTTTTATGGTTTGTCCTCGGCATACTATGCAATTCCTGAAAATGACAAACAAAAACACATTTCTCCAGCGAAATACTTGCTTCGTATATTGAAAAATTCTATCTTATATTGCATCATAGAAAAAACCGCATTTTATAAGGTTCCGAATATATTTATTTTTCGACTATTTGAATGTATAATATTGTCTTATCGCAGTATATTTATCAACATCTATGTTGTATTTTGCATGATTAACAAAAACTTCTCAAACTCCTAAGTGGAAGGAGGATTGTATTTCACGGAGACAATGAGAGACCACATATTTCTTTGACCACTTGGAAGAAGGTTGGAATGTTGTATGGAATGTTTTAATAAAATTGGAACTAAGAATATTTTCGCTCGAACACTTCAAAAAGGTAGATCGTTCTCTACATTGTGGATGATTGTTGAAAGACATATTATGTGAATTTTCGACGATGTACGGTCAAAAGTTAACAGTTATCCTCGAAACTGTTGAACGGACTGAAAACCTTTGTCCTTTGTTACAAGGCAACCACATTTGAAAATCGTTGGATTTTTTTATCCCAAGTATCTCGCGCGGAAATGCAATATTTCGCACACGATCTCGCATAGTCCCGCAAATAGTCTTGTGAATAGTTTCGCAAAGAATCTCGAATAGTCTTGGGAATGATCTTGCGAATAGTCTCGCTGATTATTTCGCAAAATTATTGAACAATTTTGAGCTCTTGACCCAAAATTACATTCCTGGATTAAGAAGAAATATATATATATATATTAGGGTGTTTAAAAAAAAAATTGTTTTCGAGTGAAGGGTCTTAAACTCTTGATTCCGACCCCAAACCAAACCTCCTGCAACCTGGGGTCCCTAGCTTTAGATTTAGAGGTCGCTCAATCGAGTTTTATATTGCGATTTTGATGCCAGTCTGAAAAACCACTTAAAGTGGGGAATTCGGGAATTTTGTGTTCATAATCTACTACAGGTCGTAATTCTTGACCGATTTTGATGATTTTTTTTTTAAAATGCTCAGAATTAAATTTTTAAGAGAACTGTTGTTCCACATTTTCCTATCCCTCCCTAATTGTTCCAATAAATAAACAAATAGTGTGGAAAAATCTTCAATTTCAGGTATTTGAGCTTGTATCTTCCGAAAAAGTCTTGGAATCAAGTTACTATACAGCAAGATTATTACAGGTGTGCTCATTAAACATGAATAATTCGAATAATCACGAATTCAATTATTACAAACAATTTTATAAACAATTTTCATTAAAACATCAGTAATTGGGATAATCTTCGATTGGGAAATTTTTGAATGGCAGAGAAATTTTTGTTTCGTGGTATTTATTGGGAATCATCATGAATAGTCACAAGTATTGAATAGTTTTGAAATGGAATTGATATTCATAATTGTTATAAACAATTTTATGAACAAATTTTGAACTGAGAAACTTTCTGATGGAAACCTTTATCAAGAATTTCCTCCAGGAATCTCTTAAAATTAGAACATTCTTCCGAAAATTACTGAGCTTTTCTATAAATATCTAATAAACGCTGAGAACTTGACATGTTCAGAAGGGGAAAACATTATTGTTTTATGTATTTAGTGCGTATCATACTAAGATTCACAGTGTGTATTGAAATTCCTGGAGGAATTAGAACCAAACTTTTCTTTGAGAGAATTTTTTGGTGGAAGAAAAACATATTATTCCTGCGGTATCTATTGGAAATTATTGTCATGTGATGATAGGAAGTCAATGGAAATCCACAGTTTGCATTCACAACCCTAAACTTATTCCTTTTCCCATCCAAAAATTTTCCAATTGAGAATTTGTTTGTTTACAAAATTGTTAACAACAATAGTTTATGTTGAATTTTACTAAAATTTGATTGCAGATTGTAACTAATGGGAACTCTATATAAAAACAGAAACAAAATATTTTTCCCGCTGAAAACATTTCTGAGTTGAGAATTTGTTTATAAAATTATCTACAACAATGATATGGATATCAGCTTTTATCTTTGTTCTCTCACTCACAATTTTTTCTAGGATAATTCCAAGAAACTAAAAATGAGAACTTCATATTCACATCTACGATTATCCCAATTACTGATGTTTTAATGAAAATTGTTTATAAAATTGTTTATAATGATTGAATTCGTAATTATTCGGATTATTCATGTTTAATGAGCACACCTGTAATAATCTTGCTGTATAGTAACTTTATCCCAAGACTTTTTCGGAAGATACAAGCTCAAATACCTGAAATTGAAGATTTTTCCACATTATTTGTTTATTTATTGAAAACATTAGGGAGGGATAGAAAAATGTGGAACGACAGTTCTCTTAAGAATTTAATTCTGAGCATTTTACAAAGAAATCATCAAAATCGGTCAAGAATCACGACCTGTAGTAGATTATGAACACAAAATTCCCGAATTCCCCACTTTAAGTGGTTTTTCAGACTGGCATCAAAATCGCAATATAAAACTCGATTGAGCGACCTCTAAATCTAAAGCTAGGGACCCCAGGTTGCAGGAGGTTTGGTTTGGGGTCGGAATCAAGAGTTTAAGACCCTTCACTCGAAAACAATTTTTTTTTTAAACACCCTAATATATATATATATATATATATATATTTCATTCGGAATCGAACTTTGATCTTCGTGATCCAAGATTCGACTCTCTTGTCGCTCACCTATTATACTGTATGAATAAAGCAGACCTTTAAAATTTATGTGAACTCGACTTGATTAAAAATAATTTATAGATAAAATAATTATCCCAAAATGATTACTTTTCACCCACCGATAAATTTTCTATACGATGCAGAACATCTTGTTACTGGAATTGTGTTGACAGTACATATTAAATTTTCATCATACATCTGAAATGTGAAATGTTCATCTGATAAATTCGACCATAGAAATTTTCATACATCTCTGAATAGTTTAGGTTCATGCTCTATCAAATGAGAAAACAGAATGATGAAAGAAAGTCATTCCATGAATTAATTAGAGTACAATGAAATATGAATAGACTATGATCGTCGGTAAAACAATATCATTTGATCTCTTCCCATTAATTTATCACGAAATAAGTCGACTCACCTTCGAGGGATCATGACATTTCTAAAACATATCTGAGATGATTATTTTCAGAGACACTTTAAGAATTATCGAAGAATGAGATTTTTCTAAATAATTGCTCATAATTTATCAGGTTATAGCCTTACAACTTAACTATACCTTTCGTTAACAACGTTGTCGCCAAAAACAATTCAATCACTCTCCAACCAATAATACGAATCACCAATGTTAGGTAATGGCTGTAATTTCAAATCCTCAATAAATTATTGAATTATCGATCCTATTGCCTTCTCAAGAAATTATCGTAATATTTAAAAATGAAAATGCGTTTTGAAGGAAATGTCTTTTCTATAGCGGAAAACTGCATGATCGATCAGTCAAAGATGAGAAATCAATGCATGCATCAATAAAAATTCAATGAGAAAATAAAATATTCGATACGTTCAGAAAAAAGGATCAAAATTTGAAGTGATGTAACTACGTTCGTAGTATTTGTTTTCTAAGAATTAAAGCAATACTATGCGAGACTTCAAGCGAGATTATTAGCGAGATCTCGCTAAGGTATTGATTGTTTCATAAGCGAGACACTTGAAAGACAACGCGAGACTATTTGCGAGACTGTTGCGAGACTCTGAATTTCCGCACGGGATATATATACACTTCTCGGTGTATATATGCATTCATCAATTCAATTCTGTGTTGAATTTTATTTTCGATTTGTGTTGACTTCACTCAGATTTGTTGTGTATTTTGGAAATTAACAAATGGATATCAGTGTATATATAAGTCCATCAATTCGATGTTAATTTTTTTTAACAGTGCATAAAATCCTAAAATCCCAAGCCCTTTGTATATTGTGACAAACAAAACCATCTCCGACCTAGAATAAAGTTGCTCAACCCATCATCCTATTACGAATTGTTTCGTCGCTTGGAAGAAAAAACTCATTCAATGATGAAAATTCCATATTATCCCAGCAAAAGTTCATTTTCAGTTCGTCTGCTCCTCATTTATGGATTATGTTATTCCCAACAACACTCTAGGCATTAATTATGGAATGACGCATAAGCAGATATGAAAACAACTGCAATGATAATCGATGCTCATTAGTACGACTCTGTTATCCGCATCGTCTTCTCTTCTTCAGCATCAAACGTAATGTAATCTCAATGACTAATTAGTACGTGTTACTTTCACGCATAATCATTTGTATAAAAAATACATAAAACCCTTTTGGATAAGTTCTATATATATTTTTTTCGCATTCACGTAGGGGAGATATCGAGTATAATAAGTTCTCTGTGAATGATGTTGAAATAATTTCGATCTCTTACTCTTACTCTTCCATTCAAAAAATACTTTCTTCTGTCCCTCCTAGCCAAGAACAAGAACTGATGGCAAGCAAAGAATCTCCAAAGGATCCAGTTGTCTATCATTACGGGATGCAATTTGAATTGTATATTAACATTTCATATTCTGGGGAATATTTCATGATAAGAGGGAATTGATCCAACGAATGTCGTAGGGGATGAAACAATGCTTCCATACTCTAATATAACTGTTAAACTGAAACACAGATCCACACAAAACCAGACAGAATAATTCATCTCGGGAATTGGCACTTTTGAATCGTACTTGTCGTAATACAGTATTCGTCATTGAATTAATTGTGACATTAAAATCTCTCTTTTCACATGTCGTTCTAAAAACAATCGACATGCAATGGAGATCAATACATTCATCGTACTCGTAGTAAAAACATCGAGTGTGACATCCACTTACACTATTTCGTTTTTTTTTCCCTTTTATCAAGAAAACAATGTCAACTCCAGATGATTTTTCGGAATAACTTCATGAAATGTCGATTCTTCTCCTACCGAATTTCCCGTGTATTTTGATTTTTCATGTTGGTTTTCGATATCAATGAAGGAGAATTTGATTTCGAATTGAGTTATTAATACAGAACGCGGAGTGAATACACGAACAAGTTTTTCCATTAAAAATTGATGGAAATGACCGTGGAAATCATGACGCGGTATCATGAGAGAGACTGCAAACACAGACGAAACAATATGAATTCAATCAATCCGCTACGTGATTTTTCAAATTTTATATATCGTTCAAGAGTTTTTCTCCATTTCATCGGGTAGAATTGGATAGATACGCGATACAAAAGCATGAATTCGCAATGCTTAACTGACACGATGCTTTTGGATTAAAAATCCATTCGTGGCCCAATTTTTGAAACTTTGGATAGTTATCGCTGTAGAGAAACGAAAAAACGATGTGTTCGGAAATTCAGTGTTCGTGGATTCACATTTCGCCCAATTCGTTAATACATCTAGTGGCAAAAATTTACGCTCACTAAAATAATTCATGTAACTGAGAAGTAAGAGTAATGTTTTTCATATGTATTCAAAATGAATTTGTACAGATAATATGAAATCATAATCACCTTGTTGCTAAATCTCGATGTACGAAGTCCATTTCTTCCAAGTATTTCATCCCAGAAGCGATTTGTCTCGCCATGTCTATCAATGTCCCAAAACTGTAACAAGAATAAGGAAGAATATGGGAGGATCTGTAGGTGAGCATAGTTATTTGTTACTAGCGATAACATTGTGAATTGTTGAGTATATGAAATTATCTTGGCTCATTATCAAAATATTTATGAAAGGATAATTGAATCAGAGTGATAGCCATTGTTTTTGGACCCTCGAATAATTTTGTTTTCTATCGTTTAATAGGGTAAGATCGATACTGGTGTCAATGGTGGTGGATGATGGAGAGAATATGGGAAAACGTCAATACACGTAAAACGGTTTAAAAAATAAGAGATGAAAAGACAGATAGAGAACGTGCGTGCGTGAGAAAAAAGGAGATACGAGAAATCATCGATGCACGTGACAGGTGTCGGTGAATCGTGTTTTTTCCCACGCGCTGGTTTTGCGTTTTCAATTTTCGTGCTGGTAGCGGCGGCAGCAGGAGTCTCTTGTCGACGAAAAACCAACGACACACGGGCTTTTGGTCTTTATGCTCGTTGAGTGCCAAGAGTGCATCACATACACGTACGTGCAGTCTGTTGTGTTCGATGATTACGTATATATATTAAACAAGCGAGAGAGTCCGATTCGGCGAATTCATTTGTGCCAATCATTGACACCATAGATGCCGTGGTTTTTTCACTGATATAAAGAATTCATCGGCGATTTATGAAAAGTGATTGAAAAATCGATTAGAAGATTGAGATTAATTGGTATTCTTAAATTGAATATACTTTATTAGAACAGATTATTCATGATTTTATGATTTCATCTATTATATATAATCGGGAAAAATTGGATGGAAGATTGAAGACTGAGTACTAAATGTGAGTAGGAGAGTTTCGATGATTCCTAATACTGTGTATTGATTCAGATCTTCAGAGTGATTCATTCAAAATTCGAGAAGCTTGAATTACTCTGGTGAAAACATCCCTCCGAATTTCTCTGAAGATTTCATGCTTCACAGGAATTCAGGGAGTTTCAAAAGAATTCAAGGGAATTCAGAAAAATTCAATGAGATTCGGAAAGAATCAAAGAAATGCCAAGACAGGCACCGAAAAAAATCATTAGTTAGTTACCCTTACTCCAAATGAGTTTCCGCAACTAGATACAGTTGTTGATATTTGGATAACTAAAACGAGCGTTAGCTCAACTAAATTCGAATTCAATTTCTCTGACTTTAGTCGCTGTTACTGATTTGAAGTTGCCTTTACTACAGCTTTTATTACCGGCTTCTATTCTTTCATTACTCGGAACTAATTTTCACAACTAACTTCAATTCATTCGGTCAAATAAATTATTTTTCTAGGTGGGTGCATGGAGAAAAGCGTACGCCTAACTTTCCAGAGACGCTCAGAGAGGAGCAAATTGAATGATATTTTTGGTATGAAATGTCAGAGAAATTCAGGAAACCCAGAAAAATTGAAACAAATCTTAGTCAAAGATTTCAAAAGCATTCAGCCAGTTTCGGACAGATCCAGAGAGAATGAGAGACAAATGAACTGGGAAAAATTGTGCGTTGAACTTTTCAGAAGGATACAGAGGAATTCAGGAAAATCCAAAGGGAAGGAAATTGGGAAAAATTTTTAATTTAAGATTTCATAGCCACTTGGGTGAAGGCAGAGAGATTCAGAGGAATGAAGGAGAATTCGGAGGGTTCTTTGAGATATTCGGAAGAATCCCATGTGAAAATTTAGCGATGCCACCAATGTTGACCACGGGCAATGGCTTGGGCCAGGAATGGCAGCCAAGCGTAGGAAATTCATATTGGGCCTACGCTGATTTACAATAGAGGTTATGTAGTGCCCGTGTCAGCTATACAAAGATGAGCAGGGTTAAAATAGTGTTTGCGCAAGCTTGTGCCAGCACTGATTCAGGATTGAACCAACATTGCTTTCGTAGCAAAATTTTGTAATAACCACTCATGGCAAAACCGTTGAATCGTGCCTACGCCAACATTAGCGACCTTTCATCCCCCAGGCGTCAAAATTGAGGCTCGGTAATTGCTCAAACGATGTTATCATTTCAGTCCTCAGTCAGACTTCCTTCCAAGGCTCTGCCAATGCTCTTCAGGACTGGGTCAGCCTTGCTCCACTGGTCTATTTTTACATTGGGTTGAGAGATAAGTGATGTGCGAAAAATTATGCGTTGAATTCTCCAGAGGGATTCAGGAAAATTCAGAGAGGTTCAGAGGAATTTCAAACATCTTGAATAATAGGATTAAAAAGAATTCAGACGAATATGGAAAAACTTTTAGAATCTAAATAAATAAAATTATGGAAGATTCGGATAGATTTAATTTCATTTCTTTTCAGTAATTTATTTTGTCCTAGGGCAGAGCCCTCCAGAATTTTATGCTCATTGGAATAATATTTCACTGATATACTTTGCCGTTTTTCAAGAAATGAGTGGGTCACGGCATTTATAAAAAAAAAGGAATGAAATAGAATAGTGTATTATATATTTACACAAAATTGTTCATACAAGGAGATTATCAACTCACCTCAGAGTCTTAGCAGTATGCATGGTCGATGTCTCCGCTATATGTCTCTGGAGGTACTGATTCAAGTCCCCGTATTCGCCGTTTTCCAGAACGATGCACATGGGATCGTCTTTGAGACTAGCTCCTAGAACCTGTGCAATGTTCCGATCCGTAAGCCGGGCAAGCTTTCTTGCTTCTTGCTGGAAGTCTAACCTGCAACATTAATCCATACCAACTTTTACTTCCAACACTGCAAAAACAATAGCAGAGTGATTGATTTACATTTTCAAAGCTGTGGTGGGAATTTTTCATTCCTGAGGTCTTAAAAGTCAATGAAGAGAAAACTTTGGTTGTGTGTTCCTTTTGATTTTTCTTCGAAATTTTCACAAGTTTCTTTCATGAGGCAGGATTTAAATTTGTTGAATTTTTTACAACTTGAAAGAGAGATTATAAGCTGATAGAACGTAGTATTACAAAATTGACGAACAATTTTCATCAATCACACTTCTCCTCGCTTATATGTAATATTTCTGTTAGTAAACAAGAAATAACGATCAAACTTGATCCTCCAAACCCAATCGCAACCCAGATCCATCTAATCGAATGTATATTCCCTGACTCTACAGATAACGACGAATAATCCCGGGTACAAAACTTTTCTCTTACAACATTTCACCGATGTAAAAAACATTTATTGAACTTGGACGTATTTTTCAGATCATGTGTATTTCAACACAATAGATTTGTTTTTGTTTGATAAATACTTTCACAAATCTCTGACCATTCACTTTTTACAATTCAATCGTTTGTTACAGCGTTCGTAGTTTTCGCGTGGAAGGATGCGAGATTACTTTTCCCCGTAGGTTGAAGCGATGTATCATTGATAGCTTACAACACTAAATCGAGGATGACGATTTTAATGGGTGAGAATCGAAAATCGATCCGCATCTGCTCTGAAAGTCGATAGCTTTGAAAATATACGACATATGGTTATTTCTTTTCCTCATCTTTTTTGGATCTCGCGATCAACTGGGTCGAGTGAGAGAAATGTTTAAAAATAAATTTTCCATTAGGGTGATAAATTCGACTTTGGGTGATGAAGGTGTGTGTTTTTTTTTCATCCCTCAACTAGGGAAGTCTGCAACGAAGCGGTAAGCATTTTTGTTATGCCTTCAAAGCGTATTTCATTGGCTTTATCACATCCTACTGCAGAGAGCGCGATTTTTCCCACAAACTGAGGGGCAACGGGGAAAAAAGCGTAACAAGGAAGAGACAGAGAAATACGTTTGGAAAAAGAGATAAAATTCCTTTTAGCTGGAAACAGTCGCCGTATATGCAAAACAGAGAATCGGGTTGCAAACATCGAGTATGGGTACATTCGGAACTAAATTTGACAGCATAAATGTGCGCTTTGCAATTCTCGTGGTATTTCTTTTCACCAACTTACCTCGAAAATTTAATATTATCTTTTCTTATTCCCTTCCAACGTAACTCATGTTGCAATACGACCATGTATATACATTTATCTGTGTAGGATGAGTTTTTATACAAATGATACTCGTATCATGTTTGATATTATGGAAATATCGGTGGGAAGGAGGAGAGTTATATATTAATGAGAAGAAAAGTTCTGGCACCGATCCATAGACATTCTAAATATTTGGGGGGAATCATGAGAAATGGATAGTTATTGATATAGACATGTAAGTCAATCTACTTTTGATATGTTATTTCAATGCAGAAAAACTCTCGAATTTTTCTTTGATTGTTCTACTTCAAAGAAAAACTAATTAATTTCGATATCTTGATGTGCACACAAAAACATTTTATATCGTATACGTATTACATTAACAAAGTGCAGCGCCAAGCTCGATCACAAGTTCTCTCGAAACCAGACCTGAAATCTCGATTTTGTGTTGACCCACGAAATAACTTCTCGCTGTGGTTTGTGAAATCAACTCAGAGAGCTATGAGAAGTTCTCTTCAGAATTAGTTTTGGATATATCAAGTTTTGGCGAATCTTGGGCTTGCTCCTCGATTTAATCCCGCTTTCTCCTCCTTTCCCCAACAACAGTTGAATTGATCCTTTGAATACAATAAAATGATAATACGTGAATTGCATTCGATGGGTACGAAGTATAGACGTACGGATTAGTCAAAGTAGAGCAAAAGAGAATCGGATCTATGCTGAAGTTACTTGAAATTACTCTTAGAACATAGAATTTTTCATGTTTGTTTCTGTTCCTTACTTTTGATACGTGTTGATGGATGTGACAATTTATAAATGGTAGAATGCATGCATCCCTTGATCCTCAAAGAATAAATTCTAAGTCTTCGATCGGATGATAGTGAAACTCATTTCCATGAAAAAATAATAGAGAAATAAAGAGATTTACTGTGTACTCTTTTACTATACTCAAAGTTTTCCAAGAGAACTTTCAATACATTACTCTATTCGACGAATGATTTCCAAAAATAATAAAATGCCTCACCTCAAAATATTCGATGATCCTGGTTTCAGGGATTTGACAACAACAAGATCACTGCCGGTATGTCTAAAGACCTCATCGTATCCTGGAAATCTAGCTACAATGCAGAGATGTACATCACCGTAGTAGCCACATCCAAGACTTTCCACAATGTCGAGCTTTTCCCTGGGGAAGTCAAAGATGTGACATTCGGCAGCAACGATAGCAACCGCCATCTCATCCTCATCCTCCGTGAGCATATCCTCTGGGCTATAGCTAGTCAAGCTCCCTGAGACCTTGGCGCTCATTGGTGGTGTTGTACTGTGGGTTGGCGAAGGTGGTAAGGGTGGCAGTGTATTCTGTATGCATAAGAATGTGGCAATATGTTACTTGTAACTCACAAATCCAATAAAATAAATAAGAGATTTAAAAAGAACATACGGATCGTATACGGAATCAGTGAAAGAGAATAGGAACAGAAAGATGTGTTGTTGGTATAAATTTTCATAACTCTGTTCTATCATTTCGAATGAGAATGAATTCATGGATGGTCCTAATTTGAAATCGTGTAATGTTTTTATTGTTGTAATACAGTAAGAAATTAATTGAAACATCAATTAAAACAAGAACATGAATGTGGAAGTAATTCAAACTGAGTAGTTTCAGATCGACAGAGTATAACAATATTTCTATAATATGTTTTGATTGTTATTCCTGAAGAAACCGTAACTCATGGTGAACTCACTCGATATGAATTTTATACCCACACAAGCAAAATAGACGTACAAGTTCACCGTAAGTACCATGCTATTATGTTATTACATATTTCTTGTTGTCATCGAGACAGTGATACGTATGAGAATACGATACGTCCATTTGCATGAATTCAGATAATTTTGTTCTTCATAAAAATACAGGTTGGCATTAACGCTTCACTAAAGAGTAATGATCAGGGATTGCATGTCTGAAATGCATTTTTGTGGCAATATATTTACATATACAGAAGCACCCATATTCATTAGATGCACTTACCCTACAGATTTCCGTACTGGCGTAATACTTTTCCGGTGGAGGTGGTATGGGCGGTGGATTTGGAGGGTATTCCTGGCCCGTTGGAATTGGCTTGGTAAGATTGATCGCCGAGTTGAACAGCAGCGGCATAACTGGTGGTGTTTCGGTAATTCCTATCTCGTGATATCATGGAAATGAAAGAGAACAGAAAATAGAGTCTCACTATGTTCTCAGATTGTTATGAGATGAACTCGAACTCATCGATATTCAAGAAATCAAAGCATCATGAGATTTTCCAGCCTCTATATTCCTACATCAGTTATCACATCAAATTTGATTCAAAGGAATCTAGGGATATGATGAGGTATAAATAGAGAAGATTATTCATTCGAAGCTATAGCGATTGCTTTTGATCGAGGGAGTAATGACCAAAAGGGGTATTTGTTGCCCATGAAGAATTGATAAAGTTAATATGAATAGTTACCAGAAGCAATGGAACTTGAGAAAAAATTTCTGAGATATGTATCTCAATGTTAAACTAGAGAACAGTGAAGCAATCGATATCTGCACATCATGAAAGGACATCGCGAACAACACTCCACCATGCTTTGTTCCCTTTCACGCAGTTGAAGATTGTTGCAACACTGGTACTTGAACACTTGAAGGAACACCAAGATCGTCGAACTCAATGGTATTGAAAGGAAAGGAGGAAATGAATGTGCAGTAAAATATTGACGCTACCTTTTAATTCCTTGTTATAACTTATATGATCTTTTCAGAATCATAATAATGATAATAAACACTGAAACATTGAAAAGTTTATAGACTGATAAAGTACTCGAACTGTTTCCATCAGATCAACTTGAAGCTTCGCAGATGTTTAGAGGTGCCAAAAATAAGAACATACACGTATCTTTTCTAGTATATGCGGGGGAACAGATTTTAGGAATGCAATCCTCTTCAAAGGTTTTTGTGAAAAAAAACACTAATTTGTCACTCCAGATAGAAGTAAATATTTTTCCTGCATAGAATGTGGTATTTCAGGCTTTCGAGAGTTGCTGATTGCGAATTCGCTATCAACAATTTTATATATGAAAATAAAATGTGGGATCCAATATGGCGAACCAAGTTTCGAAAAATTGGTCGGTTTTTTCACAAAATTTTCTATTCAGTGGCGTTGAGGGTAAACCATTTTTTATGCCACACCGAGGACCCAATTTCTTAGATTCAAAGAGAATTTCTTCGCCCTCATTCTGGTGAATCTTGTTTTCAATGGAAGAAATTGTTCATTGAAATGGAAAAATTTTCCATTGAATTAAAATCATATTCTTCGAATTTAGGAAATGATATATTTTTGTTTCAGTTTGAAAATTCTTAGTTTCAGTTTGATGAAATTTTTGTCCATTGAAAAAAAAAGATTTATTAGAATGAGGACAAAGAAAATTTTCTTCCAATCTAAGAAATTGGGTTCTCAGTTCGAATATGATGGGTAGATGAGAAAATACATTTAATTAAAGAAGGACCAACCTCAAAAAAAATCTGTAAATCCTGGAATTATTCAAAAATAATTTTCTCGATCAATGATAAAATTCGACAAAGAAGACTTGGGTTTTGAAAGAAGAAGAGGCCCTCTCTCAAAAAGTTAAACTGATTTCAAATCATTCAATTCCGAGATTCTTTGGGTAATTTTTTCAAGGATTCTAGAATGTGTCTCTTCAGCAACTCCGGTTTCGTTTGATTATCGAAGAATAACACTTCGAGGCAAAGGATAGAACTCGTTTTCCTCAGGTAAAACAAAACAGAAGTAACTCACACCAATCTCTTGGTAGTATAACTTTACAAGGTGGAAACGATTTCGATAAAATTTGTCCAAGAATCAAAACCTTAGATTTGTTTGGAGGTATAATTTTGAGATTTTCTAGAATCTTAGAATATATACTGAAAATTAAAACTCATGTATCCAAAAATCTGAGATGATGGAGTTGAAAAATCAAATGGGAATTCATGCTGTTCCAGAGTGCAAAAAAAACTCATTCGTTCGACGAATCAATCAGAATTTATGGAAAAGTTTTGAAACAAAGATGCAATCTCTCAAAATTCAATTGATAGATGGATATGGTGTCCAGTTTTCACCCACTCTGATGTATTATTCTGACGCTGAAAGAACAATCCAATTCATCCGCTTTTGTTACGATTCTTTGACCAGATGTTTTTGTAATATATCCTATCGTGCCAGCTTGCGTACAAAAATCTATCAGTTTGAACTGAATTGATAATGATCGAATACACTGTGCTATTGCATTCATCATCATCGCGATCGACAATTCGATAAGAATTGGAGATATCGAATAGACTTTCAGAGTTCCAAATTGTTTTGACATTTTCAAAGCAATGGTGTTGAGTTTTGAAACTCTGATCAGAAATTCAAGCTCTTCGATTCAAGAAACATCATCAAGTACAAAGTCGCGATCCGAATCAATGATATGGTTCAACGAATCTTCAAAGGAATGTATTCGACGCGCCATTGCGTGGTTACCATCAGAGAGGCTAAAATTAGATCACGCCATATCAACTTCTCAATTTGCATAAAGGCATTTTACTCAATTTTCGAGTTCACAAAGACTAGGAACAGACATTGTGGTTCCAAGCATCCAGTTCTGCAATCGCAAATATTCTACTCCGTTCAACACAGAATCAAGAAAGAGTGTTTATAATTTCTTGAATTCGTGTTTCGAAAATGTGATAAAAAATTCATGTTTAGAATATTTCCAAATTGAGAAGAATTTTTCAAGGTATTGATTGAGAAATGTTGAGTGCTAACCAATATGCTCGGAGGTGGTTTTATGCAGCTGTGGAGTAGCGGTTAGAGGAGTCGTGTTGATAGCCGTGAAAAAACCTGGATGATATTGGGCAGGTAATGGTGGGCACATTTGTCCTTTGTCTCCTCCGACTTCTAGTTCAGCATTCTGTTGCATTTGTTGATGTGGTTGCATCGTGATCTGCAAAGTTGAATATCGGCGCTTTATCGTGAATGCAGCTGATATTAATGCACAGGACGTGTACACAAACGGTTACCGGAATATATATACATGTAACATGTGGTAAAAGCGATATGCTACGTTCTACCCTCATTCATTCCCTCCCTCACATTGACTCCATTCTCTCTCATCTTTTGCCATCCTCTCTATCCTTTCTGCTACGGTATCGCATATACGCGTCCTGTATACGACTTCCCTTTACCTTCTCTTCTGTATCTATCTTGCGGAATATTCATAGTCGATGCGACACACTACTGCTGTACGTATACAAACCACACGCACACATCCTCTCACATTGGGATGTACATAAAGATGTATACGTCGATTCCTTCACTTGTATTATGGCTGTGTATTCGTGGTAACGTACAAACACACTAACAGCCACCCTCTCGATTGAATTTATCGCTAAGTCGAATGCATAAAGGGTATCTGCTTCACAGGATATTATGTATTGGTATATATTCAAAGAAAAAAAGAAGGTTTTTCATCGAGTCGATCATAAATTCACTGTGAGGGCCTCATGAATGTGAGCTCCATTGTAATCATAGATGTACGTATATTATGTATATATGCTTATGAACTCGAAGCATTGAAGGTAAATGAATGAGAAGTGTGTATTACCGATACCTGGATGGTTACAGTACAGGGTCCAATAATTGTCTCATCCAGTTTTCCACTTTTATGACATTCTTGACGAAGAGACAAACAAAATTCCTTCGGGAGGAATTTGATCTGGCGTGCAATTTTCAAATATCACCAATTTGGATGTTTTTCTTGAGATATAATTTATGATAGATTCCGTCAAATGCATAAATATAACAGGAAATATAATTCGTTGACCTCGATATACCAAAAATATTGGTGATATGTATTTGAGAGTTCATTCAACATTAGAATGTACTTGGAATTTCCTCATATAATGGTAATGAATAATGATAGATTTTTTATGTTAGATTTCTCTTGCATATTTTAGATTAATGACGTAGGATAGTACCCCATCATCCTTATCATCATCATCATCATCATCATGAAGTAATCAGTCTTATGACTGGTTTGATGAAATCCTCCAACCCGGTCTATTATCCGCTGAACGCTCAATTTCTACATATCCAGGGCCGGCACCAGGGAATCCGCCGCCCCGGGCGAGAGCAGGTCCCGCCGCCCCTGCATCGGGGAGTACTTGACAGACCAAAAAAAAAGGTCCCTATTTCATCAACAATGTCGAATCCTATTTTCATCTGCAGTAACAGAGAAAAAAGAAGGATGCTCGAGTCACGAGTTTTTTGACGAAGTACAATTTGAATACCAACGAAAAAATGGACAGAACGAAAGTAATCGTGATATAAAAAATGTTCGTAGTTTTCTTAAGAATATCAAAATTTGAAATTCACTCGTTAACTTTCCCCTCATGTGGCGGATGATCGCTTTGAAATGATGATTACAATTCTTGTGAAATTTAATTTTGACCCTTCGTGTAATTTTCAGTTGGTGCTCATTGGAAATAATAAAGATGAAGACAATAAATTTCCCAGCCACCCGAAGCATTTTTTTTTCGAGAACTCGAATGGAATTGTCTCAACATTTTTGTGAACTAATCAATTCATAAAAAGTTCTGAAAACGTTCTGTTTAGACCCTTAAACGGTACCACCTCTCAAAATCACGTCGACCGTAAACCCCGGTCTAACAGTATGTGAGACCGATATTACTGTTTGAAGGTTAGAAGTTCGTAAATTGCTCTACTAAATATTTCTATTCTGAAGCTCAGAACAGAAAAAATTTCACTGTTTAGTTCCTGACATATTTATAGTTATATTTCAAATATATCATAGAAAAACATAAACCACACAGTACCACAGTTCAGAAAGAGTTTTTAATGCATTTATTTCCAATTCTCATAGTTCCAAATTGATTCATTATGAACTCTTTTTCAACTGAAGTGTTGTGTGGGATATCAAATTGAATGCAACTTCAGATATCTCGCGAACTAAGTGATACAATGTTTTCTGCTTTGAAGCTCAAACTGGAATAAGTTGAAAAAACATTGATGGAATTTTGAAATTTTCCTACTGAAATCCTAACTATAGGCCTAACTTGAACTGAACCATGATATAACATACACGTCAATGAGAATTGCCTACAATGAAGATCCAAGCGAAAATAATCATGCAAATGCCCCCTTGTAATTTGTATTATGGAAAGAATCTTTAACAGAAAAATATTGTCTCCCATTTTATTCCAAATCACGTTTTATTGAGCCAGGGTGTCCAGCGGTCATGGAATTTGAACGGAATGGGTCAATTACGTGGTTTGTTTGGACAGAAGAACCAATAAAACAAACGACAAAATTCCAGATTCAAACACCCTGATTGAACTAATAAAAGGGCAAGGATGGGCTCCCAGTGAAAGTATTCCGGGAGTACAAAAGTGCCCATCCCTGTAAAAGGGTTGAACTTTCCTTGCTCCTCCCTATGAATAATCATCATCATCATAAAGTAATCAGTCTCATAACTGGTTTGATGAAATCCTCCAATCCTGTCTATTACCCGCCAAACATTTAATACATATTCTACATATCTACGACAGCTCTGGTCTTGTATAATTTGTTTCATATAACTTAATCTAGGTCTACCTTTACAAGTTTTACCATTCATTTCCCTTTCCAATATTGTTTCCAATAAACAAAGTGTGAGATCAATTCGAGATTAGAATAAAAAATCTGTCTTAGACTCTGCCGCCCCCCTAAGTTTGCCGCCCCGGGATGCCGCCCTGATCGCCCTGCCCTGACGCCGGCCCTGTACATATCTACGACAACCCTTATCTTGTACAATTCGCTTCATATAGCTTAATCTAGATTTACCTTCGCGAGTTTTACCATTCATTTTTCCTTCCAATATTGTTTTCAATAAACTATCATGCCTTAATGTATGTCCTATCAGATTACTTCTTCTTTTTACCACATGTTTCAAAAGACTTCTTTTTTCATTCACCTTCTCAAGTACTTCTTCATTCTTTACTTTCTCTATCCACTTTATTCTAAGCATCCTTCTATAACACCAGATTTCAAAAGCTTCGAGTCTTCGTTGATCCGTTTTTCCAATTGCTCAAGTTTCGCAACCATATAATGCTGCGCTCCAAACGTAACTCTCCAAGAATTTTTCCCTTACTGCTAAGCCAATATTCTTTGAGCATAGTAACTGTTTCTTTTGGTGGAAAGCGTGTTTTCCTTGTGCTATTCTCGCTCTTATATCTCTTTCGCTTTTACCGTTTTCTGTAATTATGCTTCCTACATATTTGAATTCTTTCACTTGCTGAATTGTCTCTGCATCTATTTTGATTTTCGTTCTTCTTGATGTTTTCGCTGTCATGAATTTTGTTTTGTCCTCATTTATATTCATACAATACTTTTCTAGGAATATTGTTTTCATAGTGTTGAGAATATTTTCTAACTCAGCACCACTCGAGAGCTAATATAGCTATGTCATTCATAAATCAATAGTACCCCATACAGCAAAAATGTTTTTTATACAACAGTTTTCACTGTTTCCAAGATGTTTTGGTATAAGAGATCTAGAAGATGTCTTTAGATCCCTTTTAGATGTCTTTTAGATTTATCCAACGAAGACATCTTAAAAGCAGTGAAAACTGTTGCATAAGAAATCTTTATATTAGACATCCAGTAGAAATCTTTCAAACAAAGCAAAATTTTTGCTGTATGGGATGTTACATACTTGTTTTCGGAATTGAAAGATGTTGGATATTGTTTCATATCATTTCCGTAGGATCTATAGAAAATATGTAACAT
This sequence comes from Gonatopus flavifemur, assembly GCA_018340375.1. Lineage (NCBI taxonomy): Eukaryota > Metazoa > Arthropoda > Insecta > Hymenoptera > Dryinidae > Gonatopus > Gonatopus flavifemur. The sequence goes on along the minus strand of JAFFJZ010000003.1, from coordinate 40,061,666 downwards.
GAAAAATCTATCTTTGCATAAAGTTCCGCAATCTAATGATAATGTTCTATTGTTATTTAAAGTAAATCGTAGTTAAACTACAGTACCATTAAGCGTGGTACTGAAAATATTGGGCTATCAGTCTCATAAAATAATTTTTCCAACAGTCATGAGAAATTTATGTCCCATAGAATACATTACAGCCGGTGTATAATGCATCATTTATTATGAAAGATGGTCGTTCGTAATGAACCATTCATAGAAAACTACAAGTATGGCATGCTAGTCGCTGACATTTGAACTCTCTATAGCACTTCACATCAATACCACTGTGGGCAAAAAGTAAGGTGAATTTGTTTGTAAAATGAAAAATCTTCATTTATTCTTCTACATCAATTTCATCCCCTTCAAAGTAATCCCCTCCCGATAAAATACACTTATGCCAACGTTTTTTCCAATCATCGAAACATGCTAAATAGTCCCTTTCCGGTATAGCCATGATGCATCAGTGCCTTCTTCGATTCAGCTTTTATCTCCTCAATCGACTCGAAACGCTTTCCCCGGAGTGGTCTCTTCAGTTTTGGGAATAGCCAGAAATCACACGGAGCCAAATCAGGCGAATACGGTGGTTGCGAAACGATATGCGTCGAATTTTTGGCGAAATGGTCACGAAGAACGAGTGCAGTATGAGACGGTGCATTATCGTGATGCAAAAACCAAGACTTGTTGGCCCATAATTCTGGTCTTAATATCGTTCTGATATTCCGATCATATCAGTAAGGTCTCTAACAGTCAACCGATGATTTTTGAGCACTAACTCCTTCACTTCATCGACGTGTTGGCCATCTGTTGACGTCGGTGGTGGTCTGGAGCGCTCCAAGTCATCAACACGTTCTTGACCCTCTTTGAAGTCTTTGTACCACTTATAAACATTTTTCTGCGACATGGTAGAATCACCAAAGGCCTTCCGCAACATCCTCAAAGTTTCCGCAGCCGAAATTTCATTCCGCAAACAAAATTTGATTGCACTTCTCTGCTCAATTATATCAGACATTGTAAAAATCGAAAAATGCACTCTTGGTCGTTTGGTAAACACAAGTGTAAATGTATTACTGATGATGACATTGACATGAAATTTGGCACAGATGTCATTAACAGTCCTGCCAACTTAAGAAAAAAAGAACTAGCCTGAAATGTCAAGTCCGCGAAGTTTAAATTAAAAATTCACCTTACTTTTTGCCCACAGTAGTATTATACAGCCATACACAGTAAGATATACTTTTAGAAAATTCTAGTGATAGAAGCTTCCAATCTAATCGAGTATTGAAAAATTTCAATTTTCTATAATTAGGAGAATACAAGAAAGATATGAACATCAATTGTCTTAGAAATCACATCAGCGGTTAAGAAGAAAAAATATAAATTATAAGGAAGGTTTGTAAATGTTTTTCATATGTTGTATTCCGAATTTTCATGTCATCTTTCACTTGAAGGAAAATTATCCATCGTAGACAGATTAATAATAATTAAATTAAATCTTCACTGTTGGTAAGTTATGATCAATGTTGACTTCACAATAATGGATGCCCAACACTGTGAGTATTGAATAACAATCGGTTGTGCCAAAGTTTAGCTGGGACAAACTTACAAGCCCAGAACCGTGTACACAAATCTCTAGCAATAACCAAATGTTTAGTTTCACTTTGTATACACCATGTATTCATCCCTTATCGATTTGATATTGATCTTCATATTCCATTAATTGGATCAGAAAACAGTGAAGATCAGTGCAGGGAAGGACATGAATGAGGTATTATTTCAAGAGTTAAGTCATGCATTCTAGTAAGAAAAATGTGGTAACGGTAACGATGAGTCGATATCAGCGAATGAACATGAGAAATGCGTATGTAATACATGATAGCTCATCTTGCAGTACTTTTATGTCATGTTAAGACAGGTAGAAGTACGAACAACGTTCCTCAAGTATGGAAAGTTTTATGGAATTGAGATATTGTGAAATGTAATATTATGAAGATGTCTCTCTTCACGTTTATGAAGAATGAAACAGTGAATATAATTTTATATGGTACTAGAGTTTTGCACTGACGCAATTTTTATCATTTTTATGCTTGTTGAGTAATTCGATAGAAATGTCATACTCAGTTGTATTGGTTGAAATATCCGTATTAACACCCGAGGACATACTTGCATTCAGACTGTAGAATATGCTCCATTGGAAAGTATCTTTTCGTGTCAACTTTTATATGATTTTATAAAAATTGCATCTAACGGGAAGCCTTATATATAAATTATGTAAGAATTTTGTGAATATTTTATATTTATTTCATGCACAAAGTGCAATTTTCAACTTGATTCATGTTTGTAACTTTTTTATTTCATATTATTTTAATTTGATGGCATGGAAATTTGGTAGGGCGTTTAATTATGTGAAGTACTCTTGTGAATGAATTAAGAATATCAAATTTGACATTTTATGTGTCAGAAAAGTTCTGAGAAGTTTCTATGTAAAAATGCCCGCTTAATCCGTGTTTTGAGAACTGTTTTTCTTTCAACTAGTAAGACTCCAAGGGAGAAACTCATGTAAAACACTGTTTCATCAATATTTTTTGAATGTTCTATGACGAGAAAAGGAAATAAACAAATTTAATTCTCAATTTTTTAAAAAAAATGACCCCACATTCCGAATTTTGTATTTTCAATGCTAAATTCAGGTTCATGCAAAGGGGAAGAGCATAATCTAATAAACAGCATGTTATTCGATGATTTTAGTTGGCTGAAAAGACCTGAGTGTTCCATGGCGAATAATTCAAGGAGTCATGTTTGAGCAGCTACAGCGCCAGCATTTTGTTTTTTGAAGACAAAAAATTTCTACATATAGTCCTCAACGTCAACATCGTAATGTACTTCATTTCACTTCATTAAATCTTTTTCTTTTTTTATAATGGAACATTCAAAAACTATTTGTCAATCTTCAGCTTGGTTGGTCAAGTAGTTTGTTTACAACAATCATTAAAGGGCTCCCGTAGACCCTAGAGTTACTAGATCTATCTACCCAAAATACTTAAAGAAGACTAAATGAAATGGGATAAAACAATCAGCCAGACCTAATTGTATGGAACAAGGTCTGGCTGGTCGTTTTATTCCATTTCATTCAGTCTTCTTCAAGCATTTTGGGTAGAGAGATCTAGTAACTCTAGGGTCTACAGAATGCTCCTAATGTAAGTTGTATTCGAATCTATTCTGCGATTTTTATCGTAGATGAAAGTATCAGATAACGAATTGGCATCGAAATTAATGTTTTCAATCAAACTTCGTGAGCTGAAACGACGGAAATGTTAGGAATACGGGATTGTTTGTCGTCAGCACAAGTTAACCAGTGGTATAAAGCATTCCAAGAAGGTTGTGATGATGTTCATGACTTGCCTCGTTAGAATCAGACATTCACATCTGCTGATGAAAAGAAGTGACAGAAGAAACATGGGTATGGAGAACCATATATTACTTCCATGTTCTTGATATATTTATAAGCGATAGATGTAACAGGTTGTGACAGGGTGTCAGGGATGGAATAACTGCTGTTCGATATATCGATGTTTTCAAATAACTTGAAATAGAAAACTTGTTACGTTCAATTTATATTTGTTTAGTTGCAATCAAACAGTCACATAGAACGAACGAAAACTTTTTTCTCTAAACTGAGAATGAAATGTTTTTCACAGTTGTCCGCCAATTTGGATGAAACTCGTATAAAACTACTATGGGATTGTGAATGAAATGTGGTATGAGTGTCATTGCAATCGGATAACTAGAAACGCAAACACGAACAGTCGTAAAATTACAATTTTCGACAGCATGTTTTCTTCCCCCCTCTCGTTTTGTTTTTGGAAGGATCAGGTTGAAACTTATACCGACCACTATCGAAATTGCATACAATGGTGGTGGAAATTCTATAACGTTCGGATGATGAGAACGGAAGATATCCGCTTAATCGCGGCATTTACGAAATTTAGAAATTTCCTTTTGGGTTTGAATGGTTACCCTCTTGTTCCCTCAATTTCGATTTGCCTGAAACTTATACCACACAATGAACATCTCATGAATCGCCTATGCTCAGAGTTCTACACTGAGAAAAATCACATAGTTGCTGTAACTAGATGCTAGCCACGGCAGCAAAATAATTTATTCATATATCAGACAGCTAGACTTTCATTCAAAACAACGCATTTTGTTTACTCAATTGAATTTGAGTAAAACTTTCACTTCTCACAAATAAATATTTTGACGTTGTGCTAACCAAATATTCCAAGTAAATCAAAATGTTATTTCAACCAAATTATTCAGTCGATAAAATATGATTGTACTGAAATATTGTTGGTTATTGAAAATCAAATATATACCGGAATCACTAAACAACTTTGCTAGAAATCACTCCAATGATTTTCTAGGTTATTACAAGACCTTGCTAGGCTTTGAAAGTTCCTCGCAAGGGCATCGTAAGGTCTTGCAAGGCCTGGAGAATACCTAGAATGATTTTTGCTGAGGATATTCAGTCAGGAGAGATTCTGAAAAATTCTTTGCATTTCCACTTGCTCGATATTTTAGCACAATTTCACTGCATGAAAGAAGATTTTGTACCAATATTCTTCAGACAAAACGTTCCAAAAACCTTTGAACCGATGGAACTGAAAACTTCTGCTATGGAGTAATCTATTCTTCCAAAAATAAAATCTAAAATGCCGTATCGCCGTTGCACGCGATTGCAGTCGTGTCGTTGAAAAATGGACATGGGTGGAAATACCGGTGAAACAATTGGAAATGATGAAATGGTAGTCAGCGTATGCGTAATCAGATTCTATTCGCTGAGGAACTTGAATCGTTAGCTGTCACAAATAAATTACTTATGCTACTATTAACTGAATTCTTTTATTTGAAATGAATAGACGTCAAATCACTGATTTATATCAAATAAAGATTTATTCAAATCAACTGAAAGATTATCAATTAAAGTATTTTTGCTTACGCAACTAAGCGATTCCTCTCAGTGTATGGCACTTGAATGACACAAACACAAGACAGGTGTGCTTTCAAAATATCGTCAAATGATGCGGATCGCAAAAAAATTTTTCACATTTTTTAACTGGTTGGGATAAAATTTATGTGGGGACACTATCGGATCACAACTGGGACGTCTTATCAATTTCCTCGCGATAGGATAACAAGGAGCAAAGATATATGCGATCGCAGCAACACAATTTTCTAAACAATATTCCGCCTCATCCGATCAATACCAAAATCAATAGGCCTCGAGTCCTCTCTAAGACGGACATATGAGAAAAAAACTATTCTAATCTGTGCATTCTGAGGAGAGGTATCGTACGCGAAAGAATCAGGCGTGCCCACAACTCTGATGCGTTTGGCAAAGCATAAAAATAATAAAATACCCCTTCTATATCATAGATTTTTTACACTATCGCAACACTGCCCTTTCCTTATATATAAGGAACATGCAAGTGAAATCTAAGAAATGGTGTGAGAAAATCGTCATGGGAATTCATGAATCCGTTCGATGAATTTTGGTTAATGTTCCGGACATGAAACGCATACCTGCTCGTCTTCTTTTGTTCCAAAATTATTGAGTTTCGTTCAAAAAAAGGAATGCGAATTGATTGCTGAAGATATGTTTGACAGAATTAATTCCGACCCAACGTTCGTGGTACACGCCGCAACTGGTGACGGGACATGGGGCTACGAGTTTAATATGCAAACCAGTCAACGATCTTCACAGCGGAATCTTCCAAAGAGCCGAAACCAAGAAAAAGCACTTCAATGATAATCGAATGATATAGTGCACTCTGAATTCCTTCTAAAGGTCAAATAGGGGGCGAGGAATAATATTCAGGCGTTATGCGGTGTTTGAGAAAGAATATTCGTCAAGAAGGACTCGAATTTTTGAAGAAAAACTCTTGGATTTTACAACACGATGATGCCTCAGCTCATAGAGTCAACATTGTTCAGGAGCTTTTGACTAAAAACTAAGTGAACATCCTCAATCAAGCACTGTATTTGCATATTTCGTCAGATATGGCCCCGGCTAACATTTTTCTCTTCCTGACACTGAAATTTCCACTCCGTGGACATCAATTTGCGAAGATTCAAGTCATATAACAAAATTCGCAAAAGTAATTGGCGATCTCGGAAAATGCGTAAAAAAATGTCCTGATAATTGGATTGAATGGTCAATTTACCGAAGAATTCTTCGCTACACTGAGAGAAAGTATTAGTTGCCATTATCTGAAAAAATTAGTAAAATAACGTCTCAACTATTTTTTTTCATTATCACTCACTAATTTTCATGGTACGATGTAACCGAAGGTTGGGATCGAAATTACTTGATTTTTAGTAAACACGACTATTTTTCACAACTACTTTTTAATAGTAAGCTACATTATAATAGGATAATTTATAAATTCTGGTTAAAATGACTTGTAAATGTGTACAAAATAATAACCTAGATAACAATCTACAAAAATCATATGACAAAGGTTAAAAAAATGACACTAGGGTTCATTTTCGTCTTGTTCTTGAATATTTTATCCACTTTTATCGCAATGTCGACCAGGGAAACTATATCGTTTGATTCCAATTTATAACCTATATCAATACTTGTTACTACGTTTGTACATATAAGAGTGAATGCCTTGTGAAGATACCACTCCCATTGTAGAGAAAAATACGCATTCAAAATCAATTCAGCCTTTAGATCACCGACAATCTAACTTGCACAATTTAAAGTAGAAATTTTGACAACTTTGACTCACGCGTCCTATACGTTTGAAAGGAAGGAATGTGTCCAAAGACAATTGAATACGAAAACAAGTTTGATTATATTGACTATAATTTCTTAGTTAAATCATTCAAATTTTTAGTAGCTGCCATTGAAAATATTTAGTTGAGACGTTTTAGTTACAGTCACTATGAGAATTTCTCTCAGTGTAATTCAAACGACAGTCACCACACCGGGAAAAATATTTATTTGTCCTCTCTCCATAAAATATTTATTTGCAGGAATTGAATATTCAATTGGATGCAAGAATTGATTACTTGTGGCGGATAAATTATTTATTTAGAAGACGAATTTATTTGAGGCAAGCATTCCATTATTTGATTTGATGCAATATTTCATGAATTCTAAGAAATATTTTATGGAGAGAGGACAAATAAAGTATTTATTTGGTTAGAAGAAATTTTTTTTCAGTGCACTAGCCCCGAGAGAGAAATTTGGAAAGTGACTAGAATTTTGATAATGATATTTGAAAACGTGGTGAATTTACCAATGTTCCAGTAATTCTACAAGAAAAATACGAATAATTCATCAAATTTGAGGGAATTTTGATCTACTGTGGTTTAATTAATTGCTCTCCAACGAAGTTGGGTGAATTTACTGGAATGTGTTCACACTGCCCGGGAAAAAATGATCAGATCTGACCAGATCTGAACAGATCTATTCAGATCTGAAAAACTGCGATTTTGGCTTGTGTTTGTCAAAATATATGTGCAAAATCAAATTCATATACAGACAGGTATCACAAAATTTCTGACAATGGAACCACCAATTGCTCATTAAGATTTAATCTAACATTCAATTCAGATCTAACGAGATCTACTCAGATCTAACCAGATGTGCCAAGATCTGATCAAATCTACTGAGATCTGAACAGATCTAATCTGATCTTTTGAACCAGATCTAACCAAAAATCAGATCTACTCAGATCTATTTAGATCTGAATAGATCTAATGATTTTTTCCTGAGTGTGTGCTTCGTTTTGTGGTGAAACGATATGAAAATTAGAAAACAACTGAACATTTGTTTGATTTCTAACAATTCCCATGACATCCTTGACAAACTGTATCGGTCACAGCAGGGAATCCGAAAATTACCACGCATTCCATGGTTTAACTCTGTCCATCATTCTGAATGATTCAAACTTGAATACGCGTGTCCGACTACGACCGACTTATTCTACTGATTTCCTGGCTGATGAGTGTTTATTCTGCACGGAAAGAACTCTGGAGCTACCGTAGTATGTGAGCCCGTCGCACTATAGTAGCTTGGCTGCCCACATACGAGCGTAGTGCCGCTGTGTACCAAAGTTGTTTCGACAGTCAGCCAATGTGGTATGACGAAGCGCCGAACTGAACTTGCTCCTGTGTAATACCACAATGGTATGGCTCAGGAGCAAACAGGCCTCGACGCGCGTACTCGCGCTGCTCCCTACTAGGCGCGTCGAGGCCTGTTTGCTTCTGAGCCATACCATCGGTTTATTACACAGGAGCAAGTTCAGTTCGGCGCTTCGTCATACCACATTGGCTCAGTGATGCCAGCATTTGGTCGACCGAGTCGATTTTCCCCCTCCATCACGCTGTATACAATCAAATTTCTTTTGTCGGAGGTTTGATTGTGTGTGTGGAATTTCTATACAGACAGATGTGAGGGAGAGGGAAAATCGACTCGGTCGACCAAATGCTGGCATCACTGCATTGGCTGACTGTCGAATCAACTTTGGTACACAGCGGCACTACGCTCGTATGTGGGCAGCCAAGCTACTATAGTGCGACGGGCTCACATACTACGGTAGCTTCAGAGTTCTTCCCGTGTGGTGACTCAGATTTTTCACAATTCATACACCAAAGAAAAAGTATTGCTTTTATAACAATACAATTTAGCTGTTACAGCTATCTGAGGTATACACTGAGAAAAAAGCAACGTGGTCACAGGAACTATGTTCGCATGGTCAAAAATTCACAGTTGCAGTGACGTGGAAATTTGGTTATGATGACGAGAAAAACAAGACGAAATCACATGAATGTAGTTGTAGCAACTACATAAGATGGTCATTTTTCTCTGAGTGTAGGGATATCGGTATTGCTACCACAAACTGAATAGATCGTTCCAGGAACGATCTAGATCAGTATGAAACAATCCAGATCGTTGTCAGAACGATCTACGTATCGCTACTTCAACTATCTGTCATAACCATACTTGGAATCGTTACCATAACCACAAATTTTTCTCAGTGTATATCACATCAGGTATTTTTTCGGATGTGCTCTTTGTATATCTGTATACAAAGTCTTTCATTTTTGGGCTGTTCAACAATTCTCACACAACATATATCCTTTATATCTTCTAAGACTCTGAAGATGTCTGCCGTACAAAGCAAAAGAGCCGTGACTCAATTTTTTGTCGAAAATGAGATTCATGTATCATTCGATTCAGAAAATTTCACTGTATCGAATGAAACAACAAAATTTTTTTCAAAGAAAATTGAGTCACGGCTTTCTTGCATTGTACGGCAGATGTATCTTCGAATTATGTGACTTTTCGAAAAGTTCGCTCAACACCCTCGAAGTTCCTCAGGTTACAATAAAAATCTCATACTCAACTTTCGACGGAATTTACTTGCATTCTCAAGTCATCTCATATTTCAAAACCTCTCCCAAAAGTCTCCTGTAAGTCCACCAGAAGTCACTCATACTCAACATTTTCTCAGCAACGTTTTACATACTTCCTTCGGCTCAGATCATGTTTCAAAAAACATTTCGCAAATTCTTCACGCTTTGAGATCACCTTATACTCGGACAAGTCCATTAAGAGTCTCTCAGAAGTTCCATAGAACCATGTGGCTCCTCACTTCTTATGAACACTCATGTACTTCCTCGTAACATAATCCTTTGCTTCAAAAATCCGATAGGAGCTCACCAGAGATCCTTCCCTGTTACGAATAATCGGAATTTCCCTGTACGTACACGGAGGAATTGCGCCACAGATAACCAAAACCCGCACATTGATGTTCAATGTGAAACAAACAAAACCATTTTCTTCAAAAGGATTTTCAAAGTGAAATACGCCGATAGCTGATGTATGAACATTGAAAACTTACGTTAGCGCATTGAAAATGAACGCAAGAAAAATATTTTTTTGTTGCACATTGGCCATGAATGTACGGACTTTTGATTATCTGTGTGACAATTTCTCTGTGTAGCAACCGGAGAATTCCGATCATACGATAGGAAATCAATTTCCGATAAATGTATCTTAAATTTCCCATGAATTTAACTGAAAATTCCAAAATTTATGGGATTTTTACTATCATTTTCCAGTACATTCCTGGTAAAATACGGAAAATTCCTAACGCATGTATATGTTAATTACTTTCGAACATTTCTGTGAGGTTCCCCATAGAAATTTTTCACAGTGAACGTCATAATTGGAAGATTCTGTGACCTGGGAAATTCAACAGAACTCTTCACAGTTTATAAAAAAAATAAATTAGAATAGGAGCAGGAAGATAAATCAATGTTTTTATACCACAAATCATCTTATGTGTACCGTTAACAATTAAATCAAACGGCGCAAATAGAACCAACGCCATTATTACCCGTATCAATCAGTGGAATACATGATCTACAATGAAACTGTACCTTGACTGTTGCTCGTATCAGTCAGAAACGATGATCGGAACTATGCAAATACTCCTTGGATCCATCGTATTGGAATAGCAGGAATTGTTAGGAGGTGCTAAGTTACCAAGAGCAGTTATGTGAGCTGTTTAAATACCTTACGAAAAATTGTTCGAGCAAGTTCTGAACATCATGTCTTTCTCAAAGTCAATTCACAGCGATTGCTGTGTTGGATTATTACCGCCTCCTATATTTGGAGAATTCATTTATCTATATCCAAAAGTGATACTCGAGACAGAAGTAGGTCTTCCTTTTCATCACATGTAAGAGAATCCCCCTGTACAGGATATTTGATTATAATTATATCCTAAGAAAACGTTTCCTGTTTCTCAAACTCATGATAAGATTTCTGAACTGAGATCTTCAATTTTTGATTTTTCGTATTTATAGGTGAGTTCCCTTTTTTCTACGATGCACAGCGGTATTTTTTCCAATAACGATACGTTAGAAGTCTTTTGCAGCCAATAGATACAACAAAAATTGATTCGCCGATTCTTATCTTTCAATCAATGACTTGTCTCAACGGACCAATAGCTTCCTGAGTTTCCTTACTATGACTATATGAACTCACATGTATGTATTCGTGCCATTCAAATGTCCCGGGAGATATCAAGTGCACATCAGTACGAATACATATATATATGGAAGATGAGTGTATCATAGATCGATAAACATATACAGGATGTTTCAAAACTTCTACAATATTTTGCATTCAAATTCAATGTACACTGAAAGAATTGTATTTGAAAAATTACCGTGGAATTGCAGTGATCGCGGGAAAATTAGGAATATTTGAAAACATTACTATGTATTTGGTAAAACTTATAGAAAATGTCACTTCCAGCTGTTTGAAAACTCATTCATTCTTACAGGCTGTACAGTAATGTTTTGAAGGATTTTCACTTGTCCTTCGACTACTGGAATTTCGTAGTCATTTTTACAACAAAATTCTTTCTGTGTAGTTACGAAGAATTTGAAGCCTAATTTGATTCAACTTCCATTCATTTATCAACCCTCTGGGGATACAGTTTCAGTAGTTTCCTCACACATGGGATACACTGGGTCAGTTTGACCCAAGTGTTTTTTGATCGCTCATATCTCGGCTTCAAAACATCCTAGAGCAATGTTTTTCTTGAAATTCATCGCCGAAGTCTGCAGAATACAAATCTGGAACCCGCTTTGCTTGACACTTGATAGTTTTTTCAATATTCAAAGAAATGTTGAGGTACTTTTTTAGAGATATACAAGTTTTCGAAATGCAGGATGAGTCATTTTGACCTAGTGTATCCCCAGAGAGTTAACTTCGCCTGGAATCTTTTTACACCTATCATATGTTTTGTTCATCTATTCGGTATTCCTTTGATACGCAGAATAAGTGAAAAAAGTACCTCACATGTGAAACAAAACAACTTTTTTACAAACTCTAAAGAATTTTTGAACCGAGTACCTCTCTGTTTCTCCAACTTCTGCAGGACTGAGATCGGATAATCGATATTCACATTTCTCATTCAGAAAATAAGGCGAATTTCTTGAAAATACTCAATGCACTGATTGTGACATATCAACAGATCCCTGTGAAATATTTTATCCACACGATTCGTCTGTATCCTTTTATGATCGAACTGATGTGATCATGATTACAGCCATAAAGTTACAAACAAACATACAAATACACGTGTATATGTACAAGTAAATTCATACAACACACGTATGTGTACTCATACGCTTTTGGCAAGTAAACCAATTTCTCAGCTCCACCGCAAGCGAAAGTACATGAAACTGCGGTATTCGTTGAAGGAGATTCCTTAAGGCACCGGAGTTTCTCATTACACAAACCTGTCAATTTCAAGAAAAGTATGGACTGTGTGAAAGACCAGATGAAGTTTTGTAAAACGAGACGGTAACCCAAAGCAATGCTTGAGTTCGAGAGGGGTGTTTGTATTGCTGAAGGATTGTCGACAGGAACAAAGGAGAGCAACAAACAAATTCGCACCGGATGACCAGTGCTTCGGCTTTCACTGCAACGACATATTTGAAAACGATAGCTAGAAAATGTAAGCGATTATGACATGCGATGAACGATTTTTTTTTAGATTTGATTTCATCCAATTTTGATTATGAAAAGAACAAAATGATTCTCTTCCTAACATTCTACAAGTGATAATTTTATGATGAATCCGTATGTTTTTAGTCTATATATTCATAAAAACGGACTGTATGTGATTCTCAAACGATGATCAAAGAACCTTTCAAGGGTTTATTAAATACAACAAGATTGCGTGTTGATTATAATGTTCATTGCCTTGCGCTTAAGAGGACATTCCAATGTGAAGGGTTGAAAAAATCGAATTCTCTTTAGGGGCATTCGTCGATAGTTTTTATCCATGAAACTGATATTCTACAGTCATTTGAGGTGTTTTCTGTCTTGCAACGCTCCAGAAGAGAGGCTCAAATTGCGCGCGCTCGAAGTTTATAACAATTTTATGGATCCCTTAGTAGAAATTTGATCAGGCATTCCCCATTTATAATGAGGTCCTGATCAGGTTAGAATCCGGTAACCGTAAATGAGGAAAACCCAAGAGACCCTTACATGGGGCTGATCTGATTTCCCTAATGGGATTCAAATAGGGTTGTAACGTAGGGGTACAATAGGGTTCGGAAGAGATCTCCAGAAAATCGAGCGAAATCGGGACAACTCTAAGCGAACCTGATAGGAAAGCAGGCATGCCTCGTCAAGTCCTGGTATTTTCCCGTCCAAAATTTCTACTAGGGTTACCTGGTGCACACGGAAAAAATTAGTGATCCAAATTTTCTTTGACCAGTATGTCACTTTGGGACGGAGCACAAATTCAAAAAGAATTCGTACGATGGATTTTGATAATTCGTTGACTCTTTCCATTATTCCGACGATCAAAATGGAAAGTGAATTCCATTGGTGAAACAATGAACAAAGTCAACGATTTATCAAAATCCAGTGTACGAATTTTTCTCAAATTTGTGCTCCGTCCAAAAGTGACATACTAGTCAGCGAAAATTTGGATCACCAATTTTTTCCGTGCAGGTGATTTCTGAAACATGACCGGGAGTGTAGACTTGAAATTTTAACACCATATTCAGTCCTACCATGGCTATCGACCGTACATGAAACTTGTTGATATCTTGATTTTAATTTATAATTTCACCTGATTTATGACGCAAAAAAAAGGTGTTTTTTCAAACTTTCGCAAGAATTGCCGCCATTTTGTTAATTTTTTGGTAAAATAAAATACTTGAGGTACGGACGATAGGGACGACAACATAGATCAAGAAACTTCTTTGTTTGCCTGTTTCGGATCACTGGTACACCCAAAAAAAAGTAATCTGGAAATGAGGGGAAAAGTCCCTCTAAATCGGAATAGATGTTTCAATTTTGTTTTCTTCTTCAATTGAGAATATCCCTCTACGATTTCGAACAAATGAAAATTCCTCCACCACAAAGATTGATCCTCTCAAATGGAAAGGAATACTTTTGATACCATGAATTAGAGGAGAAGTTGCATCAAAATAAGAGGGTGAGTCTTATTTTGATATTGATTCCTTTGGGTGTAGGGCTGAAATCACCTGCGCCAGCAGCAAATTTTTGTTTCTTTGAAACTCGTATATTTTTTTATGGGTACATGAATAAATATTTTTCACAACCAACAAAAATTTCCCCCACCCTCCTTGATCATATCTTTAAAGGGAAGAAAAGTTCGCCCAATTATGTTCAATCGTTCCCGAGAAAAGAATTCTTGAGAATATGCTTTTTTCCGATGTTTACACTGGAATGTCCCTTTGAAACATTCCCTACTGAAAACGTCTCATAAATTCTGATATTTAACTTTTATGAGATTTTGATGTGTATTTGTCCATGAGGTTACACTTATTTAACAGAATGAATGAGAATTATTATAAGAATGTATCAGAATTTATAAGGATCTCATAAGAGCTGTGAAATCTCATAATAAATGATAAAATAAAAAACAATCTATCAGTTTTTGATGTGTATTTGTCCAAGAACTTATGAGCATTCATGTGATCTTATGAAACTTTTTCAACAGGGTTAGGTTTACGTTTTGATCAAGAGTGTTCCCAATTAAAATAAGAGATACCGGTTCTCTCCTCAGAAGTATGTCATGTATGAAATGAAACTGTCAGAGTTATCCAGGATTCAGAAAATGTAACATTAATACGCGAAGATCTGTCACCAATTTTCCTGCCATGCAAATTCTTGAAGAAATTGGGGCAGTTCCAGGGAATTCAGAAGTTGGAACCGCCATTATTTTCCTGAGGTGACTGTATTTATGTTCAATTACCGATGGAGGGTATAGATCCTCATCACGATCGAACAACCGGTGGTCTAATCTCCTGAACACCTTCGTCCATTATTCATTCTTCTCCCTCAATAATGATTTACTGATTCTAACTGAACCTTATTATATTCTCGAATTATCTGGATTAGATGTCAGTCAAGTTAATCATGTGGATTCCAGTTTCCACCCTAATAGCATATCCACCGATATCTATGTTACTTTCACGTAGGCTTCACAAAGTCATACGTTAATCTCGTGGAATCCACGGGGATGTCTGGAGCAGCTTAAAATAAAGCATCAGTGCCTAATTCTGACGCATTTTTCCATTTTCAATGTTACGGTTAATCTCTTAATTCCTACATGCCCAGTATATTTCAAATGACCGATGATTTGTCATTATACATCAATCTAGGCACTTCTTTTCCTCTCCATTGTCATTTTCCCACTCATCATTGTTCGAAATCTATTTTTACGTCTCATAATAATACTCTCTTCTTGCATCTCTTTCGCTGATTACAGCTTTATGCACAAGTTTCTATCATTATTATTACTCTTGTGATCATTGTTTTCCATACGCGTCGTTTCATATTCTATTGTTCTCCTTTCCATTTAGTTAGACGTATTTTTTCTTGTCTGCGTCACTCAATTTTCCACACATAATCGTCTCCATCTATAATTTGTACGACGCAAAAAAAAAGAATTAACATGTTAGTTCAAGCTCTCAAGTACGGCAGAACAATCAACCAATTCAATTAGGATGGGTTCACATTTCGTTTTCTAATTAAAGTTTTCCGCTGTCGAATGTTATCATAGTTGAAGTATTCAACCACTCTTTCGTAGTTCTTCTGTTCTATTGTGGAATAATAACTTGAGGGCTAGAACTTTCAACATTCCAATCGGAATAAAGAGCTTCTAGAAGCCGTGTGAATAAAACCTGGATTGTGGTCTCTGATTCGACGTTAGAATGCACAATTCCATTCTGCAAAACAACATGATACTGAATGAAACTATCGATTATTCATTTGTCACGGAATGAATGACATAAACGTGTCTAATGACACGCTCTTGTATCACTAATCGATAGGATCACACATAGCAAGCCCAATTATTTCGTCGCTCTGAGTGGATACCGGTTCTATCCCATCGATACGCGATCCCCATCCTTGCTTTGGTAATTGTTGATAGGTGTGTCGAGATATACGATAGATTTTTCTTGATTTCATTTTTATTTTTATCTTCTTCTATTCATCGAGAATTATTCTGATGAATTTCAAATCCCTTGAACACCATTGAACAGGAATTGATATTCCATTCATAAAAATCATTTTTTTATCCTCCTCTCGAGCGTTCATTCATATCCGGATCAATGATGAAGATTCAATTATCAAACATGTTTGCTAAACAACATTCACCCAATCATCATTATTATCCCTTTTTCCGAGAGTGCTTTTTTAATTTCGATGAGGAATCAGTTTTTGAAATAATCTTCATTCCAACAGATTCAATTTCAACTTGGTGGAAGTTTCAGTAGTTGAAGAGGATTCATAATTATAATGGAGCGTAAGGAAGGTATGAGTCATTAAATTATGGAACGGCGAAATTCCATATTCATCCTTATCAAGTGAAAAAAAGAGAACGAACGACCATCGATCGGATATCAAGGGAATGAAATTTGAATAAGCAAAAAACAATCCCAGGCAGAATACAGGCTTCGATTTACTTTTTTTCGATGATACGTATGCAAACACATACATTTAATTCTCATTGATTTTTACTTGGTGAACGTTTTCACAAAGATGATACCAGAATCGTAGGTAGGAGGTGTTAATTTCCGTTTAGGGAGCGTTAGGGAGCTATACGGTAAGATGCTGCACACCGTTTAGATAAGATAACCACTTAGCCATCAGGATTCTCTACGCAAGAGATTCTCTTGCTCGCTTCTCGTTCTTGTTATGAGACCAGTTCTCCCTTCCGATGTCATCTTTTCCGCCGATCTGCGTTTCTCTCTTTTCTCCATTAAGGATACCATCTAAAGTTTTGTCGTCGTAGCGTCCCCTGCCGCTCGCGCTTGAATAGTCGGCGTGTCTGCTGACGCCGAGTACTCTGAATTGAAAGGCGTGTGCGAAAATGCTATTTGGTACGCTGCAAATCTCGATATTTGATATGAACACACGTATCCACGTGTGAAGTATTTTCTGATTACGTTTATTGATTTTAGAGAGTGTTATTCCACCACAGATTCCACTCTTTGATTCCATCGAATCCATTGATACGATTACATACTTGTTTCGTAATAACTGAAAATCAACAGCAAGAGTCTTATTGGAAAAACGTCCCATGAATTACAAAATTCTCTAAGAGAGCTAATCCAGTTCAGAATCTGGAATCGTTTTGAACAGAGATTTTTAGGATTCGTTAAATACTTTACGACATCATCTTTCACGTGATCATGTTCATTTAACACGACAGGAACGGATAACCACATGAGCTATAACTTTGGAAAAAAGATCAAAATGTGAGTAGAAAACGCGCCTCTTCTTGGATTAAATCTCTGAAGTGCGAGTCTAAAGATTCCTGGCACAGAACGACCCTCCATTAATTAGCGTCAGAGTGCTTTTTGCCATTTTCATTCCCATGAGGACATTCACCACTTTTTTCTCTCCACAAACGCAGTCAGCTCAAGTCGTCTTCATCACAGCCGACTAAATATTCCATTAATTCCCTCTCCTGCATTTATTTTTATACGTTTCAGCAACTCACTTCAATGTAGCGTATTATTGATCCATATTCCTGAATTTGAAAAATGTGTATTCATCCAAACCAAAAGACATGATTAGACTTTTTCAGAGTACCATTCTAGAAGATTTCAAATTCAATCTTCTGTAAAACAAATCTGAAATTCTCAATACTGGTACAGTGGGAAATCAAAGTTTGAACGACTTTGGAATGTGACATCGAGTGATCGTTTTAAACAGAAATACAAAATAGTTTCAGAGGGATCAAGATTTCTGGAATCTCACGGGTTTGTTGGTTTGAATTAGGATGATCTGTTTTTGTTAAACTGTATTTCATATCGGTACGTGGAAAGTATATGAAAAAATATTCATAAGCGTTACGTAGAATGACTTGAGGTTGAAGGGGATGGTAATCGCATTACTTCGATTCGCTTACCTTTTCTTCCTTGGTCCCTCTGTTTTTCATATTAGTCGTTTTTTCCTGTGTTTGTATTCAACCCTCCGCAAATATATATAAGAGCATGCGCTCAAATACGGTCATTCTATCACGAAAAAGTGAGCTATCACCTTCTCACTGTACAGTGCTAATGAATTCCATGAAATTTAATGAAAGCACGTACTCTTTGCGTCATGCGCTATCACCTTTCGCAAGCACATATGAGATGAGAATATGTTTAATCATCAAATTGGAATCTCTCTGGTGATTTTATAGTGATGAGATAAAAAGTTAATGAGTTCATGTGACGGAAAGTCACATTCACGTTTGAACTGATTTCAAATCAGATATTTCGTTAGTGGAGGCAAGCCAGATATCTTTCTGAGTTTGGAGGATGATCGATCATAATCATAGTTCCGATATCCATTGGTGTGAGATTTCGTCCAATGGGGATGCATTTTTAAATAGGAAGTAACAGGATGAACTCTCTCGAACTCATGAAAAGAGAGGAATAGCGATCACCGTCAACCGAGCAGCAAATTATGGACAAAATCAAATTGCGCGGTGATAAGAACTGAACGCATCAATCAAAATTACTACGCACTAGGAAGATTCTTTTTGAAAAATCACCGTGGAATTCCGGTAATCGAGGAACATCGGGGAATTCATCAGAAAATTACTGTGCTTAGTCTGTAAAATTCGTAGGAAATATCTCTTCAAATTGTTCACGAATTTACTCATTTTTACAAGCTCTACATCAATTTCCCAAAGAATTTTGATTTCTTCCTTGGTTACTGGAACTTCACGGTAATTACGCGAAAAAGAAATTCTTTCAGTGTACGTTGAATTCAACCGACGGTACTCCAAACTCAATTGAGTTTAATACTTTTATAAACAGTCATTCTTCTTGTGATGATGTGAAGAAGGTATAAATTCATTCGACTTTCATCTTTGGAAACCTTTGTGGATTTTGTACTGGAATTTGTATATTCTTTCTCCATAATGTTGCTCTGGATTGTTTTCTTTATAGAAAGGAACCCATTAGAGTCACAGTAGTTGTCAGATTGAAAAAGTGGTCTTTCTCTGTGAAAAAACGAGTAGATTAATTAAGTCGTTCCACTTATCCAGTACATGAACGTGTTTCAAGACAAAATGTATTTTCTGACATTTCAAAGAACGTTTCGTAGAGAAGGAACTTGCGTTTAAAACGGAGTTCAACAAATAAACATGTTGCGTTCAACGTTAAATTCTGAATCTTGACAGATTTAGATGAAATATTTCAATTCCTTCATTCTTCATTTCATTCTGCTCACCTCAGTGATGCGGTAAATACTTGGATCATTTTTCAAAACAGTACAAACAGCGAAACATAGTCTTCTAAAAACGTTGTATCCACCTAAACCCTTCATAAAAATCTGACATATTTCTTTTTGGATATAGAAGTACAAATCACTCGCAACTTTGAGATACATTGATTGGTTCTTTTCTAGTAAATCGAATAACTCTATGTTTCAGCAAAACCACTCTGTTCACTGGTGTTTTAAGGTCGATTTTGTGCTAGGGTTGTACTGCGAGTGGAGAACACAGAGTTTGGCAGTGGAATTGGTTGAGACGTCAGGAGGGTTATCACTTTCTCCGTTATTCTCCGTTCATTCTTGTCTTCTCTCGTGCAGCTCTTCCTTCAAACATACATTCATATCATACAAAGGAGACATTTAATCTTGCAACGTACAAGTGGTACAAGTACAACGTTCTCAATTGCCTTGCATTGAAGCAGCGAGGTTGAAATTGTTGTCATTCATGAATTCTGCCGAAACCTTGATTGGACTCGCATAATTCCTCATTCTATTCGTTTTTGTGATAGTTCATCAATTCTGTTGATCAATTCCACGATATACAGAGCAAAAAAAATTTTTAATCTCACTTTCCCATATTCACCGGTATTAAATTCGGAATTTTCAGCATGAGTTTTTCTTTTCAAATGAGTGGCTCCTCTGTTTTCCATATAATAATTTTTTCATTTTACAAATATGACCTATAAAATATAGCTGGGCGCAAGGCAGATTTCCAGGTCTTGATCTTGAGGAGAGTTTTCCTTGTCCATGCAAAATTTTCTGATTCATTTTCCCATTCTTTCCTTGAAACCTGGAAAATAATATGGAAATTTTGCAAGTGTATGGAAATGGACAGGGAAAATTTTTCTCAGAGAAAATTTGATGAAGATTCAAAGTTGATTGATACATGACAAGATGTTATACTATCACCCATGTAAGAATTTATCAGTGGCGCAAGGCTGACCCAGCCCTGACAGGCATTGGCGGAGCTTTGGGAGAAAGCCTGACCGAGGACTCAAGTGATAACATCGTTTCAGCAATTAACGAGCCTCAATCTTGACGCTTGGGGCAACGGTGGTGAAAGGCCGCCAATTTTGGCGTAGGCTTGATTCAACGATTCTGCGATGATTAGCCGATACAAAACTTTTCCCATAAAACTAATGTTGGCACAAACTTGCGCCAACACTGTTTTAACACTTTTCACATTTGTATTGCCGATACAAGCACGATATTACCTCTATTGTCAATCAACGTTGGCCCAAAATGAATCCCCTGCGCTTGGTTGTCACGCCTGGCCCAAGCCATTGCCCAAGGTCAGCATTGGCGGAATCGCTAAATTTTGACATGGGTAGTGGTAATCAATCGATTAGTTTCATCAATCTGCGAGTGTTCCAGTATTCAATCAAACTTGGCCCAATTCGGACCGAATTGAATTGAATCTTTTGTTAGGTTTTAGGACAAGGCTTCAAAAAAACAAAACCAGAGAAGTACATAGTAACAAAAGGAACTGAAAAATAATACAGCGAAAAAATTAAACAGAAGTGAAAAGAGAAAGCTCCAAGCGTTGACATGTAAGACGATCAGAAAATAGTATGATGCTCAATACTAAATCATTGACTGAAAGCATACATCCAACAGAGATAAGCAAGTTTATATGGAGAGGAGAGCCATATCACCACAATGCTTGCATTGAAGGGAATCGATTGAACTTGATATCCGCAGGCAGCGAGTTCCAGAATTTGCAATCAGTGACCAAAAACGATTGAGAAAAATTAAATGATCAGAATGCGTGGTACGGGACCTATGAGACTCACAGGGCTCCTACTCAGTTACTTTTTCCAACGAAATCGTCCAGTCACGTAATCTTGTTAGCTAGAATAACCAATCAGAAAGAAAATGAACAATGACAGTGGGAGCCTTTGATTCACAGCAAATAGGTCCATTTTCTGTTGAAAATGCTAGTCACAGCCTAACAGAATTTTACAACTCTCATGACAAGAGTCAGACAGAATTTTCTTGTCATACCCCAAGTCAAAAAGTGAAATCTAATTCAGCTTTGATTCATTGCGTATTACGGAGGTTTAATTTCCTTTTTTCACCCTGATCTCATCCTGTTCTCAACTTGATCTTGTTTACAAAATTCTCATTCGACCTGATGTTAACCTTTTTTCGGCTTCGTTCAACTCTGGATCGTTGCGTATTAGAGTTAATCAGGCTCGGAAAAGTATTACTATTTTTCGACTCTGAACACTTCTGAGAAACTCCACAGATGGCTGAAGATATTCTTCAGGGCTGATCCAATTGACCATTCAAGTTTTTGGTACTAATCAAGTACTAATTGAAGAACGATTTCAATTCTACTCGAGTTTCGCTCTATACATCATCCATTTGGATGATTTTTACTTGCATTAATGCACCTCTAATTTGGAATCATATATTATACAACGAGTGGATGCACTTCACTTTCTTCCATACTGAATCAGCAATGAAATCTCTAGGAAATTCATAACAAGAGAACGGTAACGAGCAGAGTACTTAAAAATGATAATTACTAATTCTACATCATTATTTGCTTGTTCGAAAAGTACAGTTGAAAAGATCGATTTAACGACAGAAAAATGTCTCAAAATCCTTAATTGAATTCTTCCTCTTCTATGAATATGCCCTGATATGCTTCACTTTCGAGAAAACTTCTTTACTCATCGCTCAGAATCGCAAATATACAAGAATAGCGACTTCATCTACTTAGAACTTTCTCCTCTTCTTTACATTATTTAATTCCTCATATTCCTTTAAGTCATACATTCTCAGTAATTACACTTCTTAGATACTATATCAATAGCTCATTAACTTACTAATACTGTATTTTCCATCTATTGTTCTTCAATTCTCCTTGCTTTCCTCATTATTTTATGTCTCAACGTTCTATTTCCCTTTTGTCCTCCATCACTCTCATTGTTTTGTATTTTTGTCGTTATTCTAATAAATCTGAAACTTCGTGCGTTATTCAAGAGTTTCTGGGTTCGTTTTTTTCTCCTCATCATTCCTCACACTGCATCAATGAGACCCTCCTTTGTTTCGGTCCATCAGTTTCCCATGTTTTCATTCTATGATCTTTCTATTGTTCTCATTGTAAAATTTTCCTCTCGATCTTATAGGATAAGATATCTGGATTTTGCACTCATAAATATATACTCGATCTCCTGAAAATCACCAGTTTTTGGAGATCTTGGTGGAGAATTCCTACATTCGTTCCGATAGTAACCATTAAGATTCCATCACGATGACATAACAATTCTATTCTTCACTTTTATGTTGCATTTTGAATATGAAATTGGGCTGCTGAGAATCAACGAGTTAGTCAAAAACAAATGATTATGAAAAAGTGTTGGAGTCATTCCTTTGAGATTCTCGATCCTCAAAAACTGCTCTCGCTGAAGGGAGGATCGTACACGATTTCATATATCATCTGAAATTTGAACCTATGATTTTATGATACATTGTTGAACGAAGAACACTTGATGATATCTCACCATTATGAGTATAAGCTACATCAAACAAAAATGAACAAGTGAATACTCCTCCGCGGGTCGTTCAAAACCGCGCATTTCGTCCTCCGTCCTGTCAGAAAAAAGTAGAGGGTTGAGAAGATAAGGGCGTCCCCTACCACGCTTTATAAAAAACCAACAGTTTTTCATTGTCAGGAACAGACGTGTTCAAACAAGAGTGCCACGTATGTTCCTCAGTTTGGAGTAATGTTATTTCACTGACAATCAAAGGTCTGGAAATAACTTAAATGTTTACTACTCAGTACAAAAGGAATTTCAATTTTTTCACGTCGGAATGAAGTCGATACTATTTCAGCTGCAATCCTTTATCAAATGCAGCTACGGCTGATGTCCTCACAATTTCAAATTAATAATCATAAAAATTGGTGATTGGGAAATTAATACAAAAGAATATTTCATTACTTTTGTGTATTAATTCACAATAACGAGTAGTAAATCCCTAAACATTAAAATACCATGATAAAGAAGAGAGAAACGACGAAGGGTCATGTACAATGAGCTAGAAATGACAAGTGTAAGTACATGCTCTTCACTGTCACTTCAGACACTACAGATTAAATGATAACACACGTCTCATACTAGAAGCCAGACAATGTATTCCATCGTCGACTGGCTTTTTTCGAACAAGTGGAGTCAGCTACAGAAAAACCAGTCAACACTCCCTCGAGGAGAGTATTCAACGAATATTGTCATCATCATTTTATAATTTGACTAAATGCTGTACCGAATAAGATTGAAATGATACAACATGCGAACTGCATTCAATTATATTTTCACGATCCAATTCAAATCTATCTGAAATCTAAGAAACGGAGGAATAAGAAATGTCAAAATGTATTTACACTTATCACAATGATTCAGTAGAATTATCTTTTTCATATCCAAGATCTCCAGTTGTTGCAGCAGCTAGATACGAATTCTTATGCTTCACTAACATGATCTACGATCCAACCGTCTTCGTGCGTGCAAATGGCTATGATTTAAGATTCAATTTTCAGAGCTTTAGAGAAATAGAGGTGAAATAAGGATGAAAAATGAAGTGTAGAAGAACGAGAGAAAGCGCAACTATTATCTGTCCCATTATTCCCGTACGCTAAGCAGGCCGTTAATTACTGCGTGTGTCGCAAGCGCGGGCGTGGAAAGAAATAGAGATGAAGAGGGTTGTTGATTCACCACACACACGTGCCAGAGAACGAAAGATCTTCGGCATCACTTTTCCCTATCAACAGGGAATTGCTTGCACGTTGCAAACATCGGAATAATGATACATAGGAATCATACACGTTTTGTTTTCTTTTCTATCTATTTATGTCATCTCTCACTCTTCTCTTCATGCATTCGTGTATTCATGGCTACGCGAATATCCATATGAGTGCCAAGAGAAGAATTCTCCCGACTTTTGAAACATGTTGTAATTATCATTCCAATTGAACCTAAGATAAGTTGGAATCGAGTGAGTGGTAGAACCCTGCTTAATCCAGAGTTCACGAAACAATACATCGTGTGAAGAAGCTACTTGTGTATATATATTTGGGAAAAGTATAGCAGGCATTGTAAGGTGGAAGATATAATGGCACTTTTCAATGAATTATGGAATTTCTCAGCTGTGAAAAACTGTGTATCATCAAGATGAAAAATCCCAAATTCATGTGCTCATCCCTTGCCTTCGGATGATTCTTGAATTTCATGGAAGATTAGGTGTAGAATTTTATGAATGAATACTGATAACTCCAACAGAAACTGTTAATTCAAATAATTATAATGAACCACGAATTAGCTCTCTGTCATCGTTTTCCGCGATGAGTGCCATGGAAGCACATTTGCGATACCGTCTGGTTATTCATGACTAATCACCTGGCATGGATTGATAACGCATTCACATCTTTCTCGGTAACTACGCTTGAATATGTATGACGTTCTCGAATTCTTCTTCACATTTTCATGTTGACTTCACTTGGAATTCGCTTTGAAGTTTACTGATTTGTGTATTATCGCATATGTGAGATTCGATCAAATTCCACGGAAAGGAAATTCGTTTCGTCGAATGGTAAGAGTTCCAGAGAAATTCAAAAAATGTTATCATCGATTGCTTCTAGTATCGCAATTTGCTCCAGGGAAAGTTGTCCACCAGGAGCTTTGTTATAGCCTGACAAATTGGTGTCAGATTATGGTCAAGTCCGAACCCTCCTTGAACTAGATTTGCCATTTCCCACCGGGATCCACATGAATTACATATTCATGATAGATACAACGATGTATAAGCCAACGATAAACAATCATGTAATTCAGTTGGAACCAATGAGGTCCTGTCAGAATTGATAAGACATCACATTGGAATTTACCGGGTCAGATCAGATTTCATCGATCTCAAACAATCATCAACTCCCTGACTCATGAAGAATAAGTAAACAGAAATAATCACATTAATTTATCTCGATGTTGATAATTAACAATTTCACACCACGTATTCCTTCAGTTCTTTCCATTAAACACAGGTTGTGAATTTAAAAAAATGAACGTATATTCTCTGCAGTACGACACGATGCTCTCCGTTCCAATCCTGAGAATTCCAGCGTTTCACGCTTGTTCGCCCGATTCTAAATTCCGCGCGAGCAGTTGCAAAGGCAACGATCAAATATTTCCTCTCTCAAAGGAGAAAAAACAGAAGGAAAAAGGAAGCACAACGAATTGCCCCAAGCGAGAAGAAAATGCACATTGCATTCACTGCAGTGAAAAATATTCCTTCGAAAAATATTCTCCAATATGAGAAGTCTTGAGAATGTACGCGGAAAAGAGAAATTTCTGAAGAACGTGGGAAGTCGTTACTTGACATACACCCACATGGATTTAGTACGACCTTCAGTTGGTTATTTCCACTTCAATACTTGCAGCTGACGATTATGTAGATGATTCCAATCAAATGAGTGTACCCTCTTTCAAGAACTTTCTACATGTTTTCATCTCAAATAATCTCATCGATCGTACATTTTTTCTCAATGATGTTTTCAATAATCTTATTCAGGAATTTGAGGGACCAAGAATAATGTGGTCTATTCCATAATGCACTTTCATGCCACATACGCTGTGTGCTTTGTACAGAAATGACAATTCACCACAATGAATTTTCGTTTCTGTGTAGAACTTAGTTGTACGCCATTGAGAATGCTTAAACTTTGATGTGAATTCTGTGTGCTAACGCGTAGAGACAAGTAACATTGAGATTGCGAGATTATATAGAGGTTCGAGGCTCACTCACAAAGAGATGAGAAGCCTGGTCAAAGTGTGCACTAAAAAGACCGCCATACTTCTAAAAATGAATTGAGCTTAATGATGAAAAGAGCAGCTCTCTCTATCGTGGGAAATTAATTATACTTGAAAGTGTAAATCATTGCCTGTACGAAGCAAAGGACTTTGTAGTTTGGAAAGTAAAGTACCGTAGTTGCTGTAGTAATCAAATCATATTGATAAGCATGATTAATTGATTCGAGTAATTCTGATTCATAATCGGATGCTGTTATACGGTAAAAGATGAATTCGCTTTGAAAGCTACTTATTCTTTTCACTGCTATACACTGAGAGAAATAATTACTATCACCAACAACATATTTTCATGTTCGGAGAAATCCGTTGCTCAAGAAATATGTATCCTTGATACGAAAATTTTTCTGAAGCTAAGAATATAATTCTTGAATTGGAAAAATATTTTCTTGATTCAAGAAAATTTTTCTTGGGCCTACAACATGTCAACTGTTTATCAAGAATGTGTATTCTTGAAAAAATTCAAGAATACATTTTCTTGGTATTAGTAATTATTTCTCTCAGTGTATGGTAGCTATTCATTAGCTGCCACAGCAACAATTGTTGTTACAATTAAAAGAGTCGCTGGTACATCCTTTTATGTTCTTAGCTATGCAAATATTGAAGAATTATTTTTTTCTGTGTGTGAAATCATCGTGGAAAATTATTTCCGTGAGTTGAATTATGTACTAAAGCTTTATTACTTTCTCTATAACCCAGAGCTTTGAGCTATTTTGAGATACAGTTGCTAAATATGATTCATTGGAAAGTAATAAGCTTTATGATTCTTACCTTAAGATCGTTGTGGTAATGGAAGAAATCTGGAGGCGATAAAGCAGCTTTGAGTCTTCGATTTCTGTAGAAAATGAATGTGATTGCGGCTAGCAGCATCACGATCACGGTGGATAGTATGCCAATCACCAACCCAACGAATGGCTTGGGTTCTGTCGATTCCTTGCTTTTATCTGGAACTGATCGTAAACTGATTCATCGGATTCTATTCTGAACGGAGAATATTCATTGAGTCGTTTTGATAATGGATCAGAAATGAAGTCTTTCTATCAACAGTACGCTGAGAAAACTCCTTAGTTGTAGTAATCAAAAACGACATCAAGGAGAAAATTTAAACTGCCTGACTTGTTGATGAACAAAAATTTCCAGTAGAAGGGACTATAAATATACTAATATTCAGTTGAAGTCGTATTTCACTAAAATTTATGGTCACGACAACTAAACAGTTTATTCCAGTACAGTTGATGGCGAATTCATAATGTTATTAATTCGCACTTTTTTATTTCAAAATACCTCTATAATTGCGAATTGCGTTGAATTTTGAATTAACAAGGTGTGCTTGAAAATAAAAACTCTTCGATCTGCAATTTTGTATGAAATATTATGAGCATTATTCGCTGAATCATCCTGAGTATCACTAAATAATACAAAAATAATGTGTCGAGAGCAAAACTGTTTTTGTGATAATTGTCGGCGCAGTGGTTTACTCGAGTTCAATGCATTTTATCGAAACTGTGTGGATACCCATTGAGGTTCAGTATAAATATTCACCGGAGAACAGGTTATAAAATATTTACTGATCACGAAAATGTTTTCCTCTCAAGTGAATGTTCAATTTCATTGTACGTTATGCAACATGCCGATCTCTCATGCTTTTGTAATTTTCATGAACCTTCATGTATTCATGTTGGATTCATTTACGAAATAATAATGAGATACGATCATCAATCAATCGAACTTGTTTGCGGTAATCAATATCGAAGTGATGAATTATCAGTTGTGTCTTATCCATCATTTGAGACGATCTGCAGATTTAGATCCTGACATAAGTTCCATTAGCAAGAGGTTGATGTGAAATTTCAAATTAGATCCCTCAGAGGAGGATTGTTTGATGACGATTGAATGAAAATACGATCTTTATCGGGATGAGAGATGAAAAAAGCGGATAAACTATTACGTACAGACATGCTCATTATTTTCCTCCTTGTTGAAAGTAGCTTTCACTTCGTCTCTTTGCAATGGACCCTCGTTATTTGGATAGGGACTGTCAGTGACTGGAATAATTGCGCTCTTGTTCTTCGGTTCTTCATCTTCGGTATTGTTCCATTCAGCTATCACTGTGACATCAGAGAGATGAATAATTGATTTATGTTGAATTCACTGTGAATTTATGCTCAACGCACGTACTTAAAATGAAAAACATCGCAAGAATGAACAGAAATGGAATGAATTATATCGGATTGAGATCTAGAAAGCATATCATTGAACTGGTAGGTAGGTGCGCAACTAAGTTTTCCCTGTTTGTCAATAGATGGCTTCATCAGTAAGTATTGGCCGATTTCGATATATGCAAAACATCATGAACCAAGCTCAGACATATGGTAAATAAACTGCGTTGACACGTTAGTGATTTTGTTTTGGCGTCATATACTTTTGATTGTGTGCCAAATAATTAATAAATAAAACGGCAGCTGAAGCGCATCGAGAGCTCTAAAGAGTTCACGGAGATACTACTCTAAGTGAAACAACGTGCCGTGATTGGTTTCGTCGTTTAAAAGATGGTGATTTCGATGCTGACAACCGTCCGCGCGAAGGGAAGCCAAAAACATTCGAAGAGGCTAGATTGGAGGCATTGCTCGATGAAGATCCGTGCCAAACGGAAAAACAGCCTGCTTCAGCATTATGAGTTACCCGCCAAACCATTTCCAGGCGATTGCATACGACGGGAATGATTCCCAAGGAACTTGGGTTCCTTATGAGTTGAAGCCAAGGGACATGGATCGTCGTTTTCCCACCTGTAAACAACTGCTCTACCGGCAAAAAAGAAAGGGTTTTCTTCATCGCAACGTGACGGGAGATGAAAAATGGATTCATTACAGCAACCCAAAGAAAAGAAAGTCATGGGGACTGCCTGGTCATGTTTCCACGTCAGCGGCTCGACCGAATACTCACGCTACGAAGGTTATGCTGTGTATTTGGTGGGACCAGGTCGGTGTTATTCATTGCAAGTTGTTGGAACCGAACGAAATCACCACTGGGGAATAGTATCGAAATCAATTGATGCGACTGAGCCCAGCACTGCACGAAAAACGGCCACAATACGAGCAGAGGGAAGACAAAGTGATTCTACTGCATGGCAACGCTCGGCCTGATGTTGCCAAACCCGTAAAAACCTAGGTGGAAATGCTCAAATGGGAAATCCTACCCCACCTGCCATATTTCCCAGATATTGCGTCGTCCCATTATTACTTATTCCGTTCGATGGCACATGGTCTGGCTGATCAGCAGTTCCGCTCATATGAAGACATAAAAAAATGGCTTGATTCGTGAATAGCCTCAGAAGACGAACACTTTCATCGTCACGGTATTCGAGCTCTCCCAGAAAGATGGGCGAGAGTTGTAGCCAGCGATGGGCAATACTTTGAATGATTCATTTGTAACCATTTTTTCACAATAAAGTTGCATTTTCAAAAAAAAACAGCGAGAACTTAGTTGCGCACCTAATATATTCTAGCGAATTTGAATACGGTTGACTCAACGCGGATTTCAGCTGTTCACATATTGATAACTGTACACAGAGATGAGAGTTACCTTGATTCCACACCCATTGTCTCACATATAACGGAAACAATATTTGTTATGTCCCAAGTACATTTGTTTTGAACCAAGAAAGTATTGTTTCAGTTCGAGAGAAATTTAAAACCTGAATTTGAACCGAAACAATATTCTCTTGGTTCAAAGCACATGGACTTGGGACGAGACAAATATTGTTTTCGTTAATATGAGACGATGGGTGTGGAATGAAGACAACTTTTTCTTCGGTGTATCTAGTTATCGGAACTGATTTGGAGTGAGGGTAACTAATTATTTTTCTCGGTTTATAATCACCTGAATCAAAAGTGACTTCGCTGAGCATGATCCATCGAGCTGCAAAATACAGTTGAAGTCTAAGGAATCTCCCAGCGCGAGAATGCAGCTTTATGGTGACCTCACGTGCTTGTTCCAATACCAAATCTGGTACGTATGAGAAATGTACAGGTTCTCCGTTGAACTGATTGATACCGGGACTTAAATATACCTTGGCGTGTGAGAAAACCTGTTGGCCACAAACAGAACGAAGACTATTGAGAACAATAACTGCAAAAACACATCGACCAGCTCTATAAAAAAAATAAGAACAATTACCCTTGGAGTCTGACCACTCTCTACACTGAGAGAAATTTGTTAGGTTACTGCAACTAAAACGCCTCAACCGAATATTTTCAGTAAAAACTACTGTAAATTTGAATAATCCAACCAAGGAAGTATAGTTGTTGACACAATTAAGTGATGAGTCAACGATGCTGTCTTGGTTGAATCAACCAAATTTTTAGTAGCTCTCATTACGAGTGTTTAGTTAAAATGTGTTTAAGGAAGAAATTTTTCTTTGTGTATGAGCCCTACTGCAACCAAACTAGTCTGGGATAGTTCGGAACACAATACTTGCATATGTAGCTCCACAATAGTTTTTACAATTTTCTAAGGAGAATGCATATTGGGTGTTCGGCCAGGACCAGATTTGAGGAGCCTCCTCTCAAATCAGACCCTGATATAGAATATGATGGCCTGTTGTATCATAGCTCCAATATCTATCACTAACCATGGTAGGACATGTCAAATTACAAACCTGCCAAGACCACATCTGGTTAACTTTCATTCGGCTTGTCAAAT
This sequence comes from Gonatopus flavifemur, assembly GCA_018340375.1. NCBI lineage: Eukaryota > Metazoa > Arthropoda > Insecta > Hymenoptera > Dryinidae > Gonatopus > Gonatopus flavifemur. The sequence goes on along the minus strand of JAFFJZ010000003.1, from coordinate 40,030,721 downwards.
TATGGTCTCACCAGAGTTGAATCTGGTGAACCAAAATGAGGTGTTCCCTATTAGGCCCACATTTTTCTGCTCAAGCTATTTCACACTTTTTCGAAACCAATCTCATATTCCTTTCTTCTGCTGGAACGCCATACAAGATAGTGTCTGTCTCACCCGGTTATGGGGTTTCAAGGTTATGGGATTTGAGGATAAAGAAGCTAAAGAATATGATACGCTCAAGAAGCGTACACGGAGAAAAAGGTATCTTAAAAAGTACCATAATTTATGGATTTTCTGCGCTGGTCTGACCGAGTCTAAATATTTACCTGAAAAAACCTCTAAAAGTACCATAATGTCTTGGACGTTCATACGGAAGGTACCATACTTATTTCAAAAAGTCCAAGGAATTATGGTACTTTTAGAGATTTATGCAAGTGAATATTCCGACTCGGGTCAGACCAGCGCTGAAAATCCATAAATTATGGTATTTTTCAAGATATCTGTTTTCTCAGTGTATGCCTCGAAGTTACTGTGTTCCACGGCTTAAGGTATTTAGTCGTTTTGAGCAATACTGTTCACTCACCATTGTTTTTGATTCATTTCGAAGAACATTCCCTAGTGGAAATGAATCATATATGACCCATATATGATTCCCACAAAACATATATGACCATATATGCCCCATATATGTGGCCGAAGCTTCATGAGTGATACATATAAAGCATATATGGTACCGCGCGCAACATATATGTTTACAGGAAACGGTCAAGAACATATATGATTCATATTTGGTATAATTATTTGCTATGTATGGATCATTTCATATCGGATTTTCCAAGAGTCCATAAATATTTTTGAAATGGTTATCCCGAATTCTCTGTTGAAAAATGTGAGATACGTATCATTTGTTTCTTTTTTTCTTATTCTATTATGATTTCAGGTTTACAACATATGTCGAAGTTCTTGGTCTCTAAAACCCACTTTTTTTCAAATGCCTGTATCTTGGAAAGCTTTCAATAAAAAAAATTATTACCAAGGCATGGAACTTAGGATTTTGCCTCAACTTTTCACAAAGTCAAGAGAAAATTTCTTTCCAAGGACGTATTTTGCCGTAATTCGACGATGGAAGTGGAAAGAGTATTTCATTCAAATTCGAATACGTTTGATTTTCAAATTCCACAAGCAAAACTAATTCCTGGAACATAACGATAATTTTCGTTTCGTTTTCGAAAATGTTACTCCACGACATTCGAGAGATCTGAACAAAACAAGGGCGGCCTGAGAACTCCGCGTGCTCGATTATTCAAGATTTGTAATGCAGCATATATACGAGACATTTCATGGACGGATTGATGCACCGAAAGAAAAAGCATGCTTCAGAAGCATGACACACTTCAATGCTTCTAATGCATTTGTTACAACGTACTTTTAACGTTCGGGACCCATGCAGTTAACGCACGAGACCATGCTTTTTGGGTATGTGTCACATGCTTTCTAGGCATGGGTCCGAGCGTTGGAAGCACGTTATGACAAATGCATTAGAAACTTTAGTGTGTCATACTTCTGCAGCATGCTTTTTCTCTCGGTGTGTGTAATTTCAAGTTATTGAGTTATCTTTTTTGTCTTGTTTTATTTATATTTCTTGAATGTCGTAGAAAATTACCATTTTCAGAACTGAACCAAAAGTATTGCTATGCACCATAGGTCGATCGTGTTTGTTAAATAAAAAAATTAACCCGTTGAGGTCACACTTCAAAGTACTTACGTAAAGGTTACACAGGGTCTTTCGGACCCCAAACCAAAGCAACAGATGTCATTCACGCAGTCTTTCAAATATTGTTGCAGATTTCTCGGTAAAATTCACATCTCGGTGTCTTTGACAATAACAGAAGGCAGCACAAATTAAAATTCACGACAAGCACTGTAAGCTACCCTGACGAAAATTTGTGTCATAATTTCTCATAATCTCTCATTGTCCCAATTCATGGAGAAAATATGAGAAAGAACAATAGAATTCCTCATATTTTCTCCATAAATCGGGACAATGAGAAATTATGAGAAATTATGACAAAAATTTTCGTCAGGGTACGGAACCACAGACTCCCCCTAGAGCTTTTTGGAGTCTTGGTGATCTCAAAGGGCTGAAAATGTCCAAATTCGAATAAACTACCATTTTTACTTCCACCGTAGGAATTCCACTAGACACAAATTGGAAAAAAAATTTCACTCGAATTTTTGAAAAGTTCAGAAAAAATCCCAAATTTTATGCCTTATTAGTAATTCTGTGTGTTGAGACCTTTTCGAGATACACGCATTTGAAAAGAACTGGATTTGTCAAAACTAAAAGCTCTGACACATTGTAAACCGGTGAACACAATAAAATAAAAAAGAGCAAACGAACAAATTTGACGAATATCTCATATTTTTCAACGAAGAATTCAAAAATAATTATTCTAAAAATATTGAGGAACTCATTGTGAATCTGACCTGCAATAACTCATATATGTTTTATATGTGATCCACAATTGTTGATCTACCAATTCGGAGTTCATATATGAGCCATATATGGTTTTCAAGAATGAGCGGAAGTTCAGATACGTGAAAGAAGTCGCTTCTTTCAAGCGACCGGCGGTGGCTCCAGTGAAAGGGGGATGGAGTCCAGTCCCAACGGACCGCGTTCAATTCTCGTGGGAGAGACTTTTTTTATACCCCTCAATAAATGGAAATAAATCATATATGGGTCATATATGGTTCATATATGTTTGGATTATTCATAACATATATGATCCATATATGGTTCATATATGGGTCATATATGGGTCATATATGGGTCATATATGATGCATTTCCACTAGGGTTGTTTTCCACACCTAATCCGTACTCTGTAAGAAATTTCCATCGGAAATTTCCTATAGATGTATGTCGTTACTATGCCTGTATGAACATAGTACTCTTTCAAATCATTTCAAAATTATTGAGAATTCAAAACTGATTTAGAAGAGATATTTTATAAGAAGAATGATAATATGGGTTTCATGATAATGAAAGATGAAAGTATTTCTTCATAATTTAAGCGTTTCAATAAACGACGTCAGAAAAGTTTACAAAATTTAGATATTTCTCGCTAACAATCTGTGAATCATTGACTAAACAATTGATACGTTATAAAAGAAAGAAATCTTCTTTGAATAAATTCGTATTCAAGAGAAAAGAGAGGAATACTTATTTTCTTGCTGGTAGGTAGCCGCTGCGTTGATAGAGGATGGCGAAATAGATTCTCTCGAGATCGATCGATTTTTCCTTTTTATCTTTCGACTCCGGAGAGATTTTGGTCCTGTGTCGTTGCTGACTTATTGTTTATTGAATTATGTAATGGAGCTCCAAATTGGTTCTTTGAATATTCAGCTTGATGTTCAGATAATAATTATATAGTCAACGAGCGTTACTTTTGTGATGTACTCCGGACCTCTCCTCGATCGCTTGTGACCCTTTTCTTATCATATCCTCTTCATCGACTTTGCCATCCCCCCTTCCTCTTTTCTCCTACTCTCATCTCTTTTCTCTCATTTCTCTTCTCTTTTCTCTTTACTACTCTTTTCCGTTACAATGTAAAGTAATTAACATATACCCAGACAGCATTGAATGTCCTGTGGACGTTTGAGAAACATAACCTTAGTTTTGCGCGCTTCGTCTCCGTGGAGTAGGTTTAAATACGTTCAGAGAACGTTCATTTTTGATGCACCTGAATACGTTCCCAGTACGTCTTTCTCATCTACCACGGGACGTTCTCGTTATGTTTCCCAAACGTACTTTCATGAAAACCAACCTATACAAACATACGCGTAGTATTGCAGAACGTCATTGACATCTTCATTGAACACGTTCCCAGAAGGTCGCATGGTGGACATAAATTGAACATCACAGAACATTTGTATGTCCCTGGGACGTACATGCGACGTTTTTAGAACGTCCTGGGATTGTATTTGGACGTTTTCTGTGAGAGTAAGTACGTTTTATGAACGTTCAGAAAACCTCCCGATGCTATACGGAAATGTATATACATTGTATCGGAAAATTTTCATACGTCGCGAAAGTAAAAATACTATCATTGGTTCATAATTTTCCCATACATTCATGGCAAAAAATATGTAACTGCCCTGGTGAAAATGGAGCGTTCTGGGAAGAGTTACAAAGACGTTATTAGAGAGTCCTATAAGAGTAATCGAAGGGTCAATTCAAAGTATCAGAAGCGTTTCGGAGGAGTCATTTGGCGGATGTAAAGCGTGCATGAAAGTGAGCCCAAAGAAAGTAAAGAAAAAAGAATTTGCAAAGGGGAATCGAACCTAGAACTTCTGAACTCGGAAGAAAGTCCTTTACCGCTAGGCTAACATCGGTGATTGAAAAATTGGAACTTTATTTCCCTCATGAACTGTGTCATAAGGGAATGTGCTTTCAATTCAATCTTTCTCATTGAATTAAAATGATTTTTCATCCTGAAAGTTTACAAATCAATTTCAATATCCCATGTGTAATCATTAAATGTGCAAAAGAATTTAATTAACTTGCACATATCAAACATCATCAAATTACAGTTCGATAATTCAAAACAATTGTTGTTTAGTAATTATATTGGTAAATGTATCTTGAATACGAATAAAATTTTTTAGCTTAACAACTGGTATAAAAGGTAAAGAATACCCTCTAAACATTCTAACCTCAAAATCATATAATTCTCAATCAATCAAAACATGTACACAAGGGAAGTCCTATAAGCGTGTTGAAAACCTTCACTACCGAAACATCGTAAACATCAGGAAAGAGTTATTGAAGACTTGGAGGAGAGTGTTCAGTAAGAAGGGTGCGTTGGACGTTCAATGAAATGTGATAGCACGCTCAACCAAATTTGCCTTAGAGTCATTTGGCGGTCAAAACTTTTCACAAACGCTTCTGTCACTTTATTGCACGCTTTGACGATGTTTCAAGCACGTTCGATTTTTACCAGGGTGCACAACACCCGCACTCAGGATCGAACCGGGTCGTTCGGGACTTCAGCTGCGGCGCCGTGCTCACTTTCAGTAAGAACTTTCAAGTACATCTTATACGGGATCAATTTCTTTTTCCCATCTCCTTGTCGAAAAATTCCGATGCACGTCGGATTTCAAGATAACACAAGAAATTCTTGAAGAGTCCCTGAAGAACTCGGCATTTGTAAAAAGCATTCATCAAGAATTCTAAAGTAATCGACAAGTGTTCTTCTCAATTACCCTAAAAAGTCGTTAATGTCCTGTTGATAGAACTCTTGACGACCTCGGTCCATTAATTGACAGAAGTCGTTGCGAACTCTTGACATGAATGATTAAGGAACTCTCACGGGACTCAGGTGTTTATCAAATATAAAAATCATTCTAACATATTAGGTGCATATAGATGAGTATTCAATGACTGATTCATCCGATCTTCTTCGTTCATCAAGTCTTTATTCATCGAACGATCATTCAATTAACAGAAAATATTGAAGTTCAGGCACTTTTTAAAAATATAACCTACACGGAGAAAATTTTGTGGTATAAATTGGAACAAAAATGTATTGAATATTACTATGTTTTTGTAAAGTTGGACCATACTGACATTACGATGAATATTGCTATGATAATGATTGAAATCACGGTACAATGTAGTGAAGTTGGACACGAAACAAAGAAGAATTGCAATTTTCCTCCCGTGAAAACCGATGCTCGCGAAGTATTTAAAAATCAACGTTGAGTGATTTCGGTCACAGTGTCAGTATAGTCCAACATTACAAAAGAATGATAGTAATCGATACTACAAAATTCTCTGCGTGTACAAAATTGATCATACCAAATCAATCATTGAAATTGTTACCATCGATGGATGCCAAAATGTTTGTAATTTACACGAGTGAAAAACAAAATATATATGATTATTTTTTTGTTCTCATTCAATAATACTAATTACATATTTCTTCATTCCATGGACTCGAACCAATCATCATCACTTAATCATCCTCACTAAACGCTTTTTCACAATCATAGAAATCTGCGGAAATTCAACATGTACATTGAATTTGTAGGAAGTTCTTCTTTAGCAGGGACAGAGCTTCATAAGAGTTCTAACAAGCGGACATTGAAGAGTCCTTCAAGTCATCTCAAAGTGTTCTTTCAATACCCTTATAGAACACCCAAGGGATTTATTATAGAGCTGTCGAATAATTCTTTTAGAATTCAAAAAACTCTTTGAGAACTCGTAAAGAGTTCGGAAAAATAATTCTTCCAGAATTTGATTCAAGGCTCTTTTGGAACGGTTCACGAATTCTTGTATTATCTGGGATACGTTGACACATCACGTTTCGTACCAACAGTGTCAACAGCAAGCCATTTTGCTTGGTTGGTATTAGTTATTGCGAGTCAAAACAACATCATCGAACGAATTATTAATAAATAAAAGAAATATCAAAATACGCTTTCCATAGATATAAGAACACATGGATATGGGAAAATATTAGGTGTGCAAGTTGAAACTCCGCTTCAAGTTGGTTGCATGAAACAAAATATTTGAACGCATCCAATTCGTCCGCCATTTTGGATGAATGTATCGTGGACATTGCAGTTGTCATATCAGTCATTTTCGAGTAGTAATTTTCTGTGTATCAATTTTATTAGATGGATTTTGTAATTACCCCGTATATTTTCATATACATATAATATACAGAACTACACGTGAATTTTTCCCATCAGTTAAGTGCGCGAATTTTGACCTACCCAAACCTTTCTCTTTTTACCGTTTGCCAAACTCCATATAAAGGAGGCTGGCACACGATGACACGACGACGGCCGACCAAGCGTCGCGCCAGGCAATAAAACGATCAAAAGCAAACCCTTACAGGTATGCGTAAAGTATGCATCAAGTGAATATATGCATGCTTACATTCACTTTTCCTCCCCTTCAAAAATATACGTATTTTTGTACGTATATACATATAAAAAAATATATATATATATCTATTTATACATAAATTCAATTCCTTTATAAATAATTTAGTAAATAAATCAAGTAGGGACAATAACAAATTATTATGATAGAACAACAAATAATATTTACAATTCATTTAACAAATAATGAACAAACAGTTATTGAACAAACAAAAAACCTAAACAAAAAAAAAATAATCGAGTCAGAAACAGATTAATTTAAACAAAACATGCAATCAAAAACAATTAAATAATTCCCTTTTAATAAAATGATACCAAACAAACAACAAATTCAGTTGTTAACACACAATTTAAAATAAGGAATGAACTAGGAGGATAAAGCAGAAAATTAGTACATCACCTTGCTAAAATAGGAAGAATGGATATGTGAAAAGGAAACGGTGATAACAGGCATCGATCGGAAAATCCTTCGATCAACGGAACTTACCCCCCACGGAAGGACTACACCAAGCCTTCCACCACCATACATCAATCTACGATCGTGAAGATTCACAATCGGGACCTAAGCGATAGAAGAAGGGAAAACAACGCCTCCTATCAGAAAAATAAAAATCGGATTCTGATTGGCTGGACAACCCTTTGAAAGCGGGTGCACAGCCAGATCCAGACACACTTCTCGGCTCAATAGCCACCAAGCTCCAACAGCTTACCCCCAAACAAAGCTCAATAGCTTAACAAACATTATCCGGATTCCTGACACTGAGCCAACCTCTGGCCAACCTTCACGATTTTGACATTGAAGTCAAAACCAACCAATATGCATACGCTTAGAAGCGTGAGCATCATCAAAACGTCATCCGAGATTGCCGACGCTGGGCCAACCCTTGGAACCTGAACTGATCAACTGAGATCAACGTAAGTATAACCAGAATTTCTGTATCCATATACGGTCCCATTACAAACAAATTGATCTTCCTCAATAGGAGTCAATTGTTCGTCCCTCTGAGACCACTCAACAGTGGTATTCAGAGGCTAGCTACCCTCAAACCCTCCTGTTACTTCAACTCTATTTTTTACTGATTGTTACCACATTAGTTTCCATTTCCATTCACATTTTTAGTAAATTTTGATTTCCCCCTTTCAAGAACACAATTTTCTCTTGTCACACGTTTATAAAATTCGAATTTGTTTGTTTTAACAGCGTGAATTAGAGGAAACACTCAGAATAGCTGACGTTAGAGTTCAGGAACACTGGAGTACCCGAGTAGATGCTTAGACTACATAGAATTCAAAATATTCTCTTATTTCATTGTGATTTCAAGTTATTTCAAGCGGGTCTCACCCCAAAAGAAATTTCAATGTTTATAATGATTAGTTCAAGAATAAACATGTGATCTTACCAGATTTCAAATCTCTTCACTGGTTCACCTTTTCTAACTAATTCTGGAATCCTCAGTCCTATCCCTCCCTTGCAGAGCCTGCTAAATAGGGAAATTAAAATTCATTGCCGTCTTGGATGGTAACATCCAGGACGTGACAATTTCGATGAGCAACATTCAAGCCATTGTATTTTATTCTGTTTTCAAATGAATAAAAATGCTGCTCAAGCTATGGAATTGATTAATACTACATTGGGTGGACATTTTGTGAGCCATTCAACAGTGAAAAAGTGGTTTACAAGATTTCGTAATGGAAATTTCAGTCTTGAGGGCGATCCACGTCCAAGTGCAATCAAAAAATTTGAGGATGAAGAACTTGAAATTTTACTGAATGAAAATCCATGTCAAACTCAAAAAGAGCTTGCAGAACAGTTAGGAGCTACTCGTCAAGTGATTTTACTTCGATTGCATGCATTGGGAAAAATACAGAAGGAAGGAAAATGGGTTCTTCATAAACTGGCGGAAGAAAATAAGAGACAAAGAGTTGCCATTTGCACGAATTTGCTTTCTCGGTTCGAGAAGAAGAATTTTCTGCATAAAATCATTCCGAGTGATGAAAAATGGATTTTTCACGACAATCCTGAACGTAGAAAAGCATGGGTTGATCCGGGACAGCCATCTACATCAGTTGAAAAACCCAATATTCATGCAAAGAAAGTCTTACTCTGTGTCTGATGGGATTGGAAAGGAATCATTTACTACGAGCTTCTCGAACCTGGCCAAACTATTACAGCTGAGCGTTACCGGGCCCAGCTGATTAAAGTAAGTGATGCTCTGGAGAAAAAAAGACCATTTACGGGGCAAGGAAGGCGAAAAGTGTTGCTGCTGCATGATAACGCACGTCCACATACAGCAAAACCAACCCAGGAACTCATCTTCAATCGAGGCTGGGAAGTTGTACCTCATGCGGCATATTCACCAGACTTAGCTCCTCCTGATTATCACTTATTCAGATCAATGTCGTCATATTTGAAGGAGCAGCACTTCATGAATATCCAAGATGTCCGGAAATGGCCGGATAACTATTTTGTTTCAAAACCACCAAGTGACTATCGTGAAGGCATTTATCTACTACCCGATACGCAGAAAGGCAGAAACGACCATACTATCTTGAACGTACATAAGTTTCTTCCTTATCGGGTTATGGGTTTCGGGATTATGGGATTTTGGGGTGATGGAGTTGTAGTGATGGGGTTCAATGGATTCTGGGTTCGGATTCGGCGGGCTCAAAAACATATGATACACATAGCCAGACTACAGAGGTAATTTTCTTCATTTTTTTCTGGGGCTGTATCATTTACAGTGAAATGCATTTGTGTAAGCTATGGACTTTGCAGTTGGAATTTGGGATGTATTTTAAAATTATCCTGAACGGAAGATTGATACACATCAAGTTTAAGTACCGAGTAAACACAATTGCTAACGTCTCAAAAAGCAATTGATGGATTTTGATTTCGAATATGGAATTAGATTCTGTGTGGGAGTTTCGAATCCATAAAATAAATACCTGTACATCTTTCGTGAAATAATTATTGGCGTGTAGACGCATGGCAGTGAAGTTTCTCAAGTAGTCGAATTCAAAAGTTATCTCAACAGGACGTCCAAGTATATTAGGTGTATCGTTCCGCCAACCAACCCATTCATAACCTGAAAATGAAAAACAACATCATTCATATCGGAGTTGAATTTGCTCCTAGGAATTGTGCTTCCACCTGGAGTGCAACTCTTGAAGAGATGAAAGGTAAACTTATATTCAAGATATTGAATTCTCAGTTAACTTGATTTTTTTTGGTTGAAAAAATTTTGGAGCATCATTCCTTCGATTGATTAAAATTGATGCAGAATTCCCACAATTCTCTAATACATCCATCCTTGTTTTTAAAAAGATATTATTCCTCAATTAATAAATCTTAACAGGACATTCAAGGACTTATATAACGGAGTATTGGGATCATAATTCTCATCATTTTCATAGAATTTCATCGATAACGCAAACTTATCTGACTCGATTAAATTGATATAACATTCCACACTGATTCGTTAAAACTATTCATCTTCCATACACTAAATAACAATTGAACATATCCTCTATGTATTCCATTTTCATTTTCTTTCGAATGAAATCATTTGAATCACCTATTCATTCAACGATTCTTTCCACTGAAACATTGGGAATTCACAGAGTATAAAATGGAAAAAGCGAAATGAAAAAGCTTCAAGTGCCAGCCAGGAGAGAAGGAAAAATAAAGTACGACGTGAGAGATTGAAAAAGAAGACCACGACGGTGGTTATTGCACTGAGAAGTCGTTGCCATCAGCTTCTCACGTGTGACCACCTCCGCAAGTAGATGTGTGTTTGTGAACAGGTAGTTATAAATGCATATACCAACGTGCTCTGTCGGAAGCGTATATGAGTATTATGAGTATTGAAATTGAATGGCAAAGAACCTAAAACCTCATCTGTGTATGTCGTTACCTAATACTTTGGTAGGAATAATGAAAACATTCTTGATATACAATACCCAATCTCTACGAGATATAAGAGACCTCCTTGATGAGTTCTAAGCGTATCACCGAAGTCATTTGAAATTCAAAGCAGACTGTTATGATATGCATCATAACGGTATATCAGTCCCATTGTTATTTAATTGGGAATCCATGAAAGAAAGGCTGAGGACAATCACAGTTTACTTCATCAATTAATGCTAAACAACACAGAAAAGAACATCTATAATAATATATCCAATATCACTCAGGTTTGAACACACAGCTGTTCTTTTTTCTTTCTCGCCGAGTTATAAAGGTTTATGGAGAATTATTGTGCTCCGGAGCCTTACATGGATCCATTCCTTGCACGATAAATCCGTTGTATGCTTATCTTCGTATCCCATCCAACTTAGAAAATAAAGAAGGAAGTATAGTTGCGAAGTATAGAGCGAGGAAGGTACAAAGGGACAAAAATAAATGACAAAGATCGAAACAAAAAAATATGGGTTCTGTGCGAGCTCAAGTAACAGGAGTTACTTTATATCGATGTCGTCAAAGAGGGATCATCCGGTCGTTGGTTGATATTTATGAACATGCAAGATTGTGAAGGTCTGCGAGGTTTATTAAAAATAACGACAATTTGAATTTCACAATCCGCTGGGTTCTCGTATATTTATAAATTCTTGCTGAACAGAGAGAAAGAGGGACAGGAAGTACGAAGAACGTCCTGATTGATATTGATTTCACGTCCTGCATTTATGCTATTCCTTTTCTGCCGATGAACCGTAAACTCAAGAGAATTTTCGTTTTGAATTAATTATGTTCTTTCATCTTAAAATCCATCTAGAATCACTCTGATAGTCATTTGTATGAATTATGAATTGGTGTGAAGTACAATTGAGGGATATAAATGATATTTCATTGAAGGTTCTGGTTGAAAATACGAACAAATATGAGAGATGAAACTGAATGGGAAGTTGTATTGGTGATCCAAAGATGTGTTCAAGGCTACGTGAATTCATACGAATCTAAATTGCACAATGTATGTGCTCTCGAATCATGCTTTCGTCCAAAAAAAGCCATGTGTAAACTGATGAAAAAAAAATAATAAATAACAACTCGAGATATATATGAACACAATAAGACCGAGAAACACTATTCTTATTTCAATGGATTCGAGAGAAATCCTTTTCTCGGTCAATGTATTGAAGGAGCATAGGATATAGAAGCAATATGGTTTATTAAGGTTTCCACATCTCCTCATGAAAATCTTTGAAGATCGTCAAAGAGATATAGATCCGTACTGCGCAAAGCTGTCTCAGGAAAAAAAATAATACATTCAGTTGTTCAGAGAGCAAGCAAAGAACCACATATCAAACATAACATATTATTGAAGAACAAGAGAACATGGAGTATTCAATATTGCAAACGCAGTATGGCAAACGACATCGTTGTTCATTCTTCAAACAATTTATTCCCTCAAATATTCAACACTGCATGTAATTCAAAAGTTCATCCAACCCATTCGAACATTCTGTACATCGCATTAATAGCATCCCATCAGCTTTGAATGTGTAAGAATTGATCAGAATAATTTCATATTCAAATGCACTTGAAATAGTACCCAAGTGAAAATGCTCTAGTTATTGACGAGTTTCGTAACGCTTAACTAGCCAGATACTAGACACTTGCAAGTACCTCACCAGGACCCTACGGGGCACTTGTAAGGGTCTAGTTGTTGGCTAGCCAAGCGTTACAAAAATCGTCAATTACTAGAGCATTTCTACTAGGGAATCCTTAATTCTGGGACGGGAATGATGAAAATTTCCCTAACAGAAATCACTCTAGTAATTCTCTAGGCCTTGCGAGGCCTCACCAGGCCCTTGTGAGGGACTTGCAAGGCCTCGTAAGGCCTTGTAATCGCCTAGAGAATGACTAGAGTGATTTCTACTAGGGTTTCAATTGCATAGAATGTGTCGATTTCATAGAACTGATATAGAAAGACAGGATAGTGAATTCAGAAGGAGTTTTATTCGTCAGTGAAAAGAAATATGTATGCAATTGAGGGAATTTGGAATCCAAGAACCGAGTCTGCTATTTATAATGAGTATGAAAAATGAGAGGTATAGACTTCCTTTACTCCCGTAAGAGATGTAAAACAGTGCAGCATGATTTATATAAAATGTTCATTAAAGTGGAATGTAAGAACAGAATCGATATCAAGACAGAGTTCAGATTCTTCATGGGAATTCCCTGGTGAAAATGAAGCGTATACACAAAGCGAGAAGGAAACGAATACGAAGCGAAAAACGTTTCAACTCCCTTTTTCTGGAGCGTATAATACCCGCTTGCTGGAAAGTCATCAAATCATACGTTCTGTATACGTTTCATAAACTTTCGATCCCGTTTCGCATATGCTTCATGTAACGTGATAGAAGGTTATATGGAGCGTATGCGAGTCATACCCATTCTGACTTCAAATAACATCTTTTAGCAATCGAAGTCAATGACGATCCATGGCTCAGTGGATAAGACCCTATCATAGTGAATGTCACCGGTTCGATTCTCACCACAGGGTTCAATTTTTTTGTCTAGATTTCTTGAATTTTTTCCGCTTTCTTTGTTTCAATTCCCGTTTCACATACTCTTCATATCCTCTCCATTCGAGCTTCATATACTTTCGATTAACGTTTCTGTTACCCCTCAGCATACGCTTCGTTTACTCTTTGTTCTCGCTCCTATTTTCACCAGGGTTACGCCGTATGATTATAAAAAAAGTTAAGGAAATATTATTCATTGAGAATATGTTATGAAATCCGCACATGGAAAAAAATACCCACGTAAACACTACATGAAAAGTGAGGTAACGAACACAGTGTGGATCTCATATGAAATTTACTACACAGTCCTGTTGGATTTACATTGTTATCATAATTTATTTGGGTAACGATGTGAATATAACATTGGATCCAATGTAAATTTGATTTCAAAAAATTGCATTTATGTGAGCAGTTGTCATATGCCTCATTAATCGTCTGGTAATGGTGTCCATAAATCATTAGGAATCATCCATAAATAATGCTAGATATTTCGGGCTCTCCTTTGGACGGAGGTCAAATTAATGAAAAACCAAATCAGCAAAACTGTTAGTTGAAAAGAATGATATACTTGTTGATTTACTCTTTCGTTCATTTGGTCTTCATTCTCTCTTTCTTGGTTCTCTTGGATGGGAGTCTATGCAAATCAACAAAGAGAGAAATATATCAAATATATTATGTGATTTATGGATGAGATCTCATCGAAGGTTAACGAATGTACGATAAAATCCCAGGATTCCTTCGAACAAAATCCTAAGTACTGCTAATGTTCTACCATCCCTGGTGAAAATTCAAAAGTGGAAGAAGCGGGTATTGAAACAAATGGAACGTGAAATTGTTCTAATTCCCTTCTAAATTACGGTCAAGTGACTCTTTGTTAAGCTCAGATGAGTCTTCGCTTACGCTTCCAGCGCGCTTCAACGCTTCATTTTCACCAGGGATTATGGACTTTTGGATGAAATGCTTCAAAATAACATCTCCGTAACGCGTCTGAACTAATAAACATTTCAAATTTTACGATTTCACCCAAAGGCATGACATTCGCGAACTCCAGAACATTTCTGGAATGTCCCGCAATATTTCCTCTATGGAGTGAGTCCAGTAATGGCGGTGAATAATTGACCACCTGTGTGGAATTAATGATTGATCCAATGATGGGAGAAAACGATTTTTATGCATGATCAAAACTTACATCGTAAATAATGAAATAATAGTCATAGAAATAGTTGTGATTATTAAAAAAAATAATTCAGGTCACAGAGACAAAATCCCAGTGATTGAAAATATGATTGCATCTAATAAAAAAATGAATATTACTTGTTTCTACTACGTGTCTTTCAATTTGAGTAACTGATACTTCTTTAAATGTATGGCTCCAAGAAATGACTCATCAATAGCGGATTTCTAGGCCATAGGTACCAATGATATCGATTTGCTTCATTCAAAGGAATCTGTTACAATCGTTAGAGTATGGATACTTTTTCGCAACAATTTAAACTTCAGGAAATTAATTTTCAATATACACTCGATCCGGAATTCACGTTCAAGTATTGAATCATCCAAACAGGGACTCAAAAGTTCTTCAATCTATAGCTCTGTGATTTTTAACACCAGTTGTATTTAATTGACGACTACTTCCACTTTTTCGCAGAGAGCTTTCAATCATTTTGCAAGTGTATTAGAAAACCCTGGTGAAAAAAATCCGATACAAAACGATAGGAAATTTTTCTACCGTTTTGTATGTGGATTCTGGTTGGTAGTTTTATCAGATTTTATCCTGCATTCCCGATGAAGATTTTATGCCATACTTCCGTGACTTCCCCGTCACAGTATTATCGTATTTTTATCTCCAATTCCATATATGAATTTTATCAGTTCCTTTCTAAATTTTGTTCACACATTGCTATCGATTCCTATGTATTATTATAGGTTACATATATCCAATAAATTATGCATGACTATCGTTTATAATTGGGAAAAGAATTATTTTCCTACAGAGAAGGGAATTCATGTCAGAACCCAAGTAAGCAGGAACGTACGACCAGTTTCTGCCCAATTTTGACCCAAGTGTTCAAATTCGGGCCTCGATCGAATTGAAGTTGAACCAATATCTGTGGTCACATGAGAATTCGCCTCTATAACAGTTCTATACGCTTTGTTTCGATCTCTGGTGGAAGAAAGCCACTTGATGATGCTTCTTTTTCATGCATGGAGAAAAATGGATAGTCATGGGGATGAGAAATATTATACGGATTAGTATATGAGGATACGCATCTAACCATGTGGAAATGGAAGCACGCGCCGCTACTGGCTGAGTGCTGTTGCCAGAGTGGCCAGTACTGCAAATCCGTAGCTGCCAGTATTGGGCCAGTTGAATTCACAGTACTGGAAAGGAGCCGAAATGATCATTTTACATAAGGGCCAGAGGAACATTCACCACCGAATTGGTACCGATTTTCAATGCGAGCCAACTACACGGAAAAAAGAAAACAGCAATGGTTACTGTGAATCGCACTAATTCATTGACAACAAATGAAAAATCAAATTCACGCCGTTCATTACTGCGTCTCTCAGTAACCGTTAATGTCCAAGCAGCATTGACGAATTTCACTGCAGTACGCATCACTGTGATTGCACTAACCTCTATCATCCAAGCGTGTTTTCATTTGTTTTTCAACTGATTGCTGTTATGGACAGTAACCAGTGCTGTTTTCTTCTTTCCGTGTATGGCGGAACTCTGGCTTGCAACAGGATCAGTTGTTTCGCCAGAGCTGGATGAGAAACGACAAGGAGTCGAAATGATGACATCTCATGTAGAAATTCAAATCTGACCCAGTACTGGCACAGTGCCTGTAACCGAAGTTACCAGGAGTGATCATATTTCAATTAAAAAAAACAACGTTGAATTTGAATTTTGAAAATCTGAAGAATTCATTGTTCCTATTATTGTCATCGGAGGAAGGCACTTGAGAAATGATTCCTTGAAAGTTCACTGAGTGAGGATTGAACCCAGGTCCTGCGAGTGAGAAACCTAGTCTCTATCACATCAGGCGATCTCCGAGTTGACGACGAATCACTCAAATTGCCATTTATTGTAATAGGCCCGTTGAAGTCATATAATTCACCATAGATTCCGTAGAGGAATGAAGTCCTACCAATACTGGCACATTGTCGTCTCTCGAACATATTGAATGATGATACCAACTCTGGCCTAATGCTGGCGCGACTTCGGCTCACCACAACAAACGAGTTGCTAAGATCGTGATTCTAACATCAGTTGACTACCGATTCCGTAGTCAGCCAGAGTGTACCAATACTGGCACATTGTCGTCTATCGAACATATTGAATGATGATATCAACTCTGCCTTAATGGTAGCGTGGCTTCGACTCACTGCAACAGCCAAGTTGCTAAGATCGTGATTTTAATGTCATTCAACTACAGATTCCGTATAAAGTCACAGTCCTATCAATACTGGCATATTGTAGTCTTTCAAGCATATCGAATGATGATACCAACTCTGGCCTGATGTTGGCGCGACTTCGGCTCACTACAACAAACGAGTTGCTAAGATCGTGATTCTAACGTCAGTTGACTACCGATTCCGTAGTCAGCCAGAGTGTACCAATACTGGCACATTGTCGTCTATCGAACATATTGAATGATGATATCAACTCTGCCTTAATGGTAGCGTGGCTTCGACTCACTGCAACAGCCAAGTTGCTAAGATCGTGATTTTGATGTCATTGAACTACAGATTCCGTATAAAGTCACAGTCCTATCAATACTGGCATATTGTAGTCTTTCAAGCATATCGAATGATTATACCAACTCTGGCCTGATGTTGGCAAAACCTTCGCTGACTGCAACAGCTAAGTTGCTAAGATCGTGATTTTAACGCCACGCGACTACCGATTTCGTAATCAGTCAGAGTCTAATCAATACTGGCACAATGTCGTCTATGGAACATATTGAATGCTAATACTAATTCTGGCTCAGTACTGGCACAGTATTGTTTCGTCAAAGTAACCGCGTTATTGGAAAGATCAGTGAAATTCCTATCCATTATCTATTCCGTATTAGAACAACGTTGCATCGATATTGGTGCAGTATCGTCTTTTTTTCGCATTTTACGATCCAACTAACTCTGATTCGGCACTGGCACGGTTCCGTTTCTGTATGGTCTGGGTATTCTCCGAACATTATTAATTCGATACTGGCTCAAGACTGCCTGACCGCGCAAGCCAGTACTGTCTGAAATCCGGCAACCATTTGGCGCCAGTTGGAAAACGGTAATGATTCTGAATGAGCACAGTTATTTCTGCCGAAGTCTGGTAAGTGCAACTTGACCAGTACCGCGCCATTAGTCAACTCTGGCTATTTCCACATGGGTAGATTACCCCCGGGATACCAACTTTAATCACTTTTTACAGGGTGTCTAGCAAAATATGATTTTGGAATTCCCAACTTTTTCCAGGATTTTTTGGAAAATTCCCGGATCAAAAATTAAATGCACACATATCAATTTCAGTGAACATTTTCGATGGCATCATACAACCTAATAAGAAAAATGAATTCGAAGTGGAATGTTAAAATATTGATCATTCTAAATGGACATGTTTCCAATCAATAATCCGAATCATTCAATCCAACTCGGCTCCATTCAATTATAATGCGTTTTGAAAATAGAATCAAGTATATTAGGTACATCTTTAAGAAGTCAGAAATAGACTATTTCACGAACATTTGGCAATTCTTTCGAAAATTCTTGAAACAGTCACAAGACCTCTGAGAGAATATTTGAAACAACTTTCAAATGTCCCCCAAGTAGAAATATTCTATCAAATCCTATTACAAATGGTGAAATTTCTGATTGAATATCATTTAATTTCATTGAAACCTATTCATTTTCCCATTCGTCAGTGAGATTTTATAGATTATTTGTAACAGGGCCGTGAAATAGTACTTCTTGAGTTGTGTAAGATTTCTGGAATTCTATAAGAATTCAGAAAGACTTTTTTCTCGAGAATTCTTTAGTGAATCATTCATTGCTGTCTAGACCCGGCTGAAGAAATTATTCTGTGAATTTCTGAGAATCTTTGCATAACTCTCAAAATTATAACAAGAAATATCAATATTTCATATAATCAATATTCATTTCAATTAAGATTTAAAACAATCAATATTCAATATAATCAATTATTCGTCGATGGGGAAAACTTTTCTGAGTTCAAAAATTCTGCACACACAAAAATAAAAATATAATTGAAAATTTCCCGGAATTATTTTCATTTCCTGACGTTTTCCCGACTTTTCCCGACGAAAATACAATTCCTGACTAATTTCCGACTTTCCCGGAATTCCCGACTGCTAGACACCCTGTTTTTATTACTCCTTATAATTTACATCATACTTCTTATAATCTGGATTATACTCCTCAGCATATGGATATTAGGGACTAGGAAAGATTGATATAATCCAGATGCTTGTCATTAGTATCTATTTTTCTACGTGTGAGGAGAAGAACACACTGACAAAAAAACGATCTGGTTAAAACACTTGTGGTTGCAAGAACTCCAAATCGGATTCGATTTACCAGGAAATGTGATTGTGACGTCCAGAGAAAAAATAGTTGGAGCCAAAATCTACCACATTAGGATTCTGGTTATCACACCGAGACAAAACATCTGGTTTTTCTCACCTGAGAAATGTAGTTGATTTTGGTTTCAACCACTTTTTTTGGATGTCATAACCATATTTCCTAGTGAATAGTACTATATTCCAAGTTATTGCAACCACAGATATTTCAACTAGTAGATTACTATCCACGGACCAAGTATTCTTATTTTTATAAAACTTATCCAAGTATTCTTCATTCAAAATTTCAAATTCATCTGTCGTTAATTCGCGTACTCTGTAATTTGGTAAATTATTGATTGATTTCCGGAACCGGAAGTTATAATTATTTGTCATCGAATCATCCATTAACTGAACCTGATGAAAGCAAATTTTGGGGTGATTTTGAGTTTTTTCATTCTACAAAAATTAAGAATTCGGAATTTGTTTTCATATACCTATCAATTTTTTGATTTTCAGCTGGAAGATGACTGAATTATCAAGAAGACATGTGAATAATCTAAAAACGATCTACTTTTTGCTGTCAGGTGAAATTTGCGACCTGCATGTTGCACGCGAAAAAGGAACTTTGACATCAAACTTTTACACACAAAAAATTGTGCTGTCGAACTTACAGCAGTACTGCCGTTATTTTAATAGCCACTCTGCGATAGAATCGATTGCCGTTGGAATCATTGCAACGACTGCTGTTAAAAGTACTGCAGTGAATTCGTCACATAACATACGACATTATCGTTTGAATTTCATCATCGATGGGATGATTTTAATGGCTAAGTTTGGAGAAGAATGAGTAGGAAGTGAACAGTGAATAGTTGTTCGATCGAAATATTATGTCAGGCATTGAAAAACAAATTTTTATGGTTAATTCCATGGGATCAAATGAGCAGTTTGTCAATTTATCACGTTCATCGTCGGTTCGAATTTTTTGGATATCACAAATGAAAGAGAAATTGCGTACACCACGACATCTATGCGTAGGAGCATATACATCTAAAGATATATATTCAAACATGTTGTTGAAGTTTGAATCGTTTTAAAAAATGAAACAAAAGTCCAAACTCATAAAATCTGATGAATTATCGTTATTTATCTTCTCGAATCGACTCCTTGGAACTGGAAACATCGTTTAAACAATGCATTGAAAGATTCTCAGTCTTCAACAACTGAGTATCTCGTTATTTGATCACTATTCGTTTCAATAAACGATTCAAACTTCGAACATAATGTTCGAACATGGACTTTCTGTCACTAAATTGAAATGAATATTATTAAGTATGTATTGATTGAGGCTAAATAAAATATCATTAACTGATATCACTCTTCAAATACATTCCCAGGCAACACAAAGCTCTTAAAGATAACATATATGTTATCGTTTAGAGCAACTAGTTCTCAAAGATGACATAAATGTTATCTTTCAGAGCTTTGTGCTGTCTGGGTTGTCTTTTGCGTTTTTGTATGATAGAAATCTCTTTGCACTTTCCTAATGATATTTGAACATGAAAACATACACCGTACATCTAGATTCTGAATTCTATGATAATTCATTTTGGTCAGTTTCATTTCATATATTCAACAACCCATTGACAGACTGTTCACGGAGAGAAAAAATTTGCTGACGCAGCAAATCGAGGTGTTATATATAGAATAGCAAAAATTTTTGCTGACCTAGCTAAAAATTTGCTATAACAGCAATCGTGTTAGCTACGACAGCAATGTTTTAGCTGTGGCAGCAAAAAATGTTTGCTCTGCCAGCAAATTTTCAGTATTATATACAGAATAGCAAACAAATTTCGCTGGGATAGCAAACCTTTTTTGCTGCCACAGTTAAAAATTCACTGTCGCAGCTAACAAGATTGCTGGAACAGCAAATAGTTTGCTGTCACAGCAAAAAATTTGCTGCTCTGGCAAAAGGAACCCAGCAAAAGTAGATTTCGCTGCCACAGCGAATTCCTTTTTCTCCGTGTTTATTTGATTCAATGGAACAATCTATAAACATCCGTTTTTGAGTATCTGACACAATATTTCAACTCAACCTCCCACTCGTTCATGTTTTTTCCCAAATTCATTGAACGTTGTGATGGTCACCTTTGCTGATGAGATTTAAACGATCATAGTCACGTAGTAAGTTATGTGAAATGTAGTTCAATGTCGTTCCGCATTCTGCAAATAATAAAATTTAATCCCAATGTGGTGATAACGTGACAACAAAAAATTCCAACTAATATTGTTAAGTTTCCTTCATTATAAAAATCTCAATTCTACACTGAGAGAACGTTTGTTTCGGCGAAACAAAATTTTGGTTGAAATGAACGCAAATAAATTTGTTGGTTGGCTGAAATAGAATTTATTTAGGATGAACAAAATTTCTTTGTCTGTATGAAAGCCTTGATTATTGTGAACTAAATTTTGTTCACCCCAAACAAATTGTATTTCAGCCAACCAAAAAGTTCCTTTGCGTCCATTTCAACCAAAATTTTGTTTGGCTGGAACAAACTGTGTTCTCAGTGTATAATTGAATTGATGATGTCGATACATAATTGAATTCAAATAAACACGACTCTAAAAATACTTGAAAGAATTCTGAGATGTAGTTTGAAATATGAATAGAATGACTTTGCATAAAGTTGATGCTTCCGATCGCAGACATTCATAGCCCCTGAGGCTTTGGTAATGAACTCCCATTGGTTGATTCATGGCCCCTGCGGGGCCAAGGACTCTCGCAATCGGAAGCATTCAGTATGAACACAAGCTTTCCAATGTGGCTCCACCTTTAAAGTAACCAATGAAACATCTCATTTCGTATAAACAAGACCCGACCGACTGATCCTCATTAATTTATGTAAATGCAGGCCTATAATTATTGTTAATATATATTCATAATTCACTGACTGTTCTTTGAGAGTTTTACAGCTCACTAGTAACCCATAAGTCGTCGATTATATTCAATCCATTCGAGAACCACGATGAAAATGATAATTCAAATCCCTGTCCTGTGCTAGGTTGTGAAATGACTACAGCGTACGTAGACTACTCGAATTCTAATGAATTACATGATCATTCATAATTTTCATAATCACCCTCAATTATAACCTAACCGGGTGATGAATTATTATCATCTTTCCAACGCAGCGATCTAACTCGAAAACGAAAACTCGAATCTGAATTTTTTTTCATGAATTACTAATCACGTCTGCATTGTTCATCCAATCATCACTCGATATCAATACACCAGGCAGGAATGGATGTCAATTTGATATCAATATGTGAACATCAAAATAATCTTGAAATCCAAATCGATTCGATCGTACAGTGATCACGATTTCGTGCTCATTTTGATGTCGATCAATAACGAATTTCGAGCTTTCAAAACGCAATCGATTTTTTTTCGTAAATCGGTTCCAATATCAAGAGTTTATTCATCAGGACAGATTTTCGTTGCGTCAAAATTCATTTTTTCAAAACGTGCACCTCCAAAATTCACCAAGTGCTAGAACAAATTGATGCAAAAATTTCAAAAATTTGTTTCCAAGGGATATCGCCCAACCGATGCAGAATCTTCTAAAACGAAAAATGAATACGTCGTGGGAGAGGAGTTTTTTTTCCATGTTGACTTGTAAATTTTATTGTGCTATGTAAAATATTGCTACCGTCGCATTCTCGGAATATTTCATTCGCGGCAAATTTAACATATTTCCCCATCGTAGATTCCCAGAATATTATAGAACATTATATGTAAAATGTTTGAATTGGAAGATTTTCAAAACATTTTTAACACAGAATGTTCCGAGCAAGACATTTCAATATTCCAGAAATATTACTGAGACATTGGGTGTTGTGTGGGTCGTTTCTGAGTATTTATTCTTTGCAGATGTTCTTCATGAATGTCATGAATATTGTATTGAAGATCATTGTGAGATATAAGAATCAAAGAACGTTAAAAGTACTACATAACAAAACAACACTGTTGGATAAATACAATTTATGGTTTTTTACACGTTGCAAAAAAAACAACAAATGATCTGAACTGGAGGTCAACTCGATATCATTTTGTTATTTGGTATTAAATTACCTTCGAAATTTTTTCCGATGAAAATATTTTCACATTGTGTTTATGAAGGAATTTCTGTCACATACACTGGGAAAAAATTGGAAAGACCAGCTTCCCAAAATTGCCGTGAATAGTGCTCCCAACATAGAGGCGTATCTGTTCTTCCACTTTGGGTAGTCAGATCTCCCAAGATGAAAGAACAGCAACTTCAGCTAACTTCAGCTGATGAGATATTTTCTTATCTTGGGGGATCTGACTACCCAAAGTGGAAGAGCAGATACACCAATACATTGGGAGCACTATTCACGGCAATTTTGGGGAGCTGGTCTTTCCAATTTTTTTCCAGTGTATGATGTGTGCTTTAAAAAGATATCGAAAATAAATCGACAAACACAGAGTGTTAATCTTGAAATAGCCAACCAAATTTGTTGATATAATCTTGATCAGCTAGATATCAATTTGATATCGAATTAATATCAGTCTCCTGCATGGGGCTTCATTGTTGGAATCTTGAGCAATGAATAGAACACCAATTGAATATTTTCCTTCATCAATTTAAAAATACAATTTCTCCGAAGAATCACTGAATCGACAAATTCTATTCCTGGTCAATCACGGGAGTTAATGATACGCGAGGTTTTTCAAATCTGACATATCATAAGGCTCACGGTTCATCTGTTTTATTTGTCCTGCCTCCATTTAATTTACTGAAATTATTTGAGTTCTCTTATATGGCACGATCACTCCTCCGGATGAGAATTGAACGAGAAAATCATCAACCTGCAAAAGGAGGAAGGTATACACTGCGGTTATCTTACGACCCTCGTGAAGGTTCAGAATTGATGTTAGATAACGGTGGAGACACGGAGACACAGGCGGGTGGCGGCACAGAAGAAGAAGAAGACGACGACGACAGGAAACTGGAAACTATTTACCCGAGGGACGATATTAAGGGGGGTTTATATGAAAGCGGATAGGTCAGGGCGATATAATGGCGTTGCAAACCGGTATATTGTTGCGAACGGAAAGAGAGAAGGATGCTACATTTTGAGGTCAAGGATTGGAGTTCGGAGTCTCTTGTAACAAATAATATAACGGGATCCATATAAATTGCAATCCGAACAATGAGACACGTATATTCAACCTGATGGGAAAATGTGAAATTTCAGTTCAGATTACAATCACAGGAAAAAAAATAGGTAGCATTAATTTTAATGGTGAAGGTTTTGTTTTTTCTAACAATTCAAACGGCAAAATCCAAGGAAATTCATCCAATTCAACGAGGACGATAGAAAAAGCGTTACAAGAACTCCATCACGTGTCATTGACGGAAGAGATTCATAACGAATGAGTAACGAGGTCAATTTTTCATTCGAATGGAGGAGAGCATTTTCCTATCGCCTCTTTTCGATTTCACACGCAATGAGACATAACATACGAGAAGAGAACTTTATAAAGGGTTACGGAAAACCATTTATGTTCCCAAGTGTATAATACTGCAGTGCCATTATATATGAGATATTGCAATTCCTGTATCGGTAGATGTACATAAATCGAAAATGAATGAGATTCATCTGCTTATAAATTTACTGGCATTAAAGAAAGTAAGGGTCATGAAATATGAACGGCATTCTGAACGAAGTGTCATTATTATACACGTAAGGGTTGGAACTTGATGATTATGTCATTCAAAATTCTTTCCGGTGTTTTGAACATTGAAAAGCGTGTGAAAGTAGAATCCATGAGTGCATCGAATGTCTCTCTCTTTCTCTTTCTCTTTAACTTATTCTTCAATCTAACACACTCCAAACTGCATAGGGAGTGACTACTGCGAGTTTAAGCACTCGAGTAGACGTTGAAATTTTTCCCTCTACTTGGCCTCCCCTACTCACAGAG
Source organism: Gonatopus flavifemur (assembly GCA_018340375.1). NCBI lineage: Eukaryota > Metazoa > Arthropoda > Insecta > Hymenoptera > Dryinidae > Gonatopus > Gonatopus flavifemur. The sequence continues at coordinate 40,005,687 of JAFFJZ010000003.1, read as the reverse complement.
AAATATACCGTTCACTTTGTGATTTAGAAGAAGAGTTTTGATGAATGATAAAATTCTGATGGAGTTTACAATATTCCACAAAGAATTCCATTGAATAGTTATTTTGATTCTTCATATTAAATCATGCGAGAATTCCTCTAAGGGTAGATATAAAGCATTTATTCAACCATCGACCCAAAGTTTCAATTATAACACAAATATTTCGAAAATTTTTATTGAACTTGGTAATAATCAACTGTTTCGAGAACATTAGCTTTCCGACTAAGTTTTACAAATTCCTCAATGCGATGTTTCATTGTGTTAAAAGTGAAATTTCAGCGATGGAGTTAAAAACTTCAGAAAAGCGGGGAATGAATTCATGTGGATGAGAATTTTCTAAACCAAGGTTCAAATGGAGCAACAAAATTCTCGATTCTTATTAAAATTATATACCCCACTTTCACTCGAAGGAAAATGATTCATCATGATGAAAAAGAAAGTTCAAATCAATTTTGTTACCATACACAACTCCAACAGGTGTGCTGAAACTTTTGAGTAGATACTTTTGATTTGACACGCGCTCAGGTGGTTTAGACTTCATTACGACACGGTGACTGGTACAGAAATCGTAGCGCGGAACGATTGCACGCAGAAGGATTGATATAAAAAGAAGATGAAACCATGAAAGAATAAAAGCACTTTCAAATATTATTTCTCCTTTGGATTTATACTCCTAACGTCTAGATGGAGTAAGAGGGGAATATGAATGAAGCAAGAAAACTTCCTTGTATCATAAAAATTGATTTCGTACGATACACGCTGGACCTTTTGTCTCAGTTTTCTCTACCTCGATACCAGTCATGTCGATACTTTTCTCATGAGTTGCATATCGTGTGGATATAGAATATCGAACACATCCTTCATTCCTGGATCACATTTTTCACGTCATCAATTCATAACTCGAATCCATAACAAACAGCCTAACAATCAGGTGACCTAGAAAGGGGAAAAATAATCGATTAGGTCGTTATTCTGCTCGTTGAGTTGTCTTTAAAATTATAAGGAATTCCTCTGTTCAGCTTTTCCTCCTCTTTCATCTCTCTCTCTGTACCTCTTTGGTTTTTTCCTACTGGAATGAGGGTGCCCTAAAATTAATAACGAGGTAACTTTGAAAGTTTCTCTGTTCGCTTTTGACGATTTATTCGTGCCTTGCTACGTCATTCGAAGGAAACGACAAGAAATGGTTGCGAGGGAGAGGAAAGAACATCGAGAGGAATAGAGAGGGGTAGATCATTCCCTCGTTGGTGTGAAAGTATTCTCGAAGTTAAACATGCTTTGCCTCGGTATTTCATTTTAACAAAATATTCAAAATGGTTTAAGGTGCTAAAATTGGTCAAAATAATGTTGAATTAGGACTTTATGAATACATGCTAAATTGATATTTCTCTGAATTGATTTTCAATGTGAGATTGATTGTTTGAGAGTCAACCTACTCTTCTTCTGGAGAACCTATTGAAATTTCAGTCAAAACAAATACTGGTTTTTGCGAATAACTGAGAATTCAGCAAACTACAAAAGGAGTTAGTTATTCTTTCATGGAAAATACTTGAGTCAGCCACTATCAGGGATAATTGATTATTATAAATATAAACGTAGGATGTTCAAGGGGATGTGTTCAAAAGTTGTCTAAAAAGAGCAGGTGCACGCTCCGGTTGATATTGGTTGTATTTTATATTCTATCCTCTCTCGTGTCCTGAAACATGGGAGAATGAGTGCAGAATCGTAAAGGAGATGACCGCCCTTACACTATCCTCTCTTCACTGAATTTTGTCCCAGAAATATGGTGTACTGGAGAAAAAAGTATAAAACATCACCGATACGAAAGGGGAATTGATGGGACAAACGTCTGCTCGGCTCTTTCACTTAATTCATTTTTTAATTGAATCACATCCTCCCCCAACTCATTTTCTGCCAATTCACAACGATTTTGGGAGCTCTGGAGCAGGATTCAAACCACGCGTTAAACGAGGAGTGAAATTTGCAATGAATCTTTCCAATCGGAATAATAGAAATCAAATTGAAAAATTTAAAGCACAAAGATTTGAAACACATCCCAATAGAATTCCATTCCATGCACGAATGATTTTATTATTTGAAATGAATATAAGAAACATAAGGGATAGATATAAATTTTTCAGAAGTGAACATTCAAAATACTTTACTTCTCTGTTATAGCATATAATAATAATAATAATAATAATAATAATAATAATAATAATAGTAACAGAAACATCGCTGAATACCAGACTGCATAAGCACACCCGACAGTCGCATTTGAAACTTAGAGGAGTTACAGTTTACAATATCCCGAGGAAAAGGACGCACTGGCGTCATTTGTCCCTTTTCTTTTGAAATTGTTAGGCGGGGTCGTGAGAAAAACATGGATGTATCCAAAGGAATGGTTAGAAAGACAGTTGAACAACAGAGGTAGGGTACTAGCAACAACAACAAAACGCCTCGTTCTCCTGCGGCTCAATATAAATGTAAATTGAAGCAGATTTGAGCGCGGTAGTAACCAGTTTGATCCGAGGGTCCAAAGCTTCCTCGTACTATCAAGTTCTTTCACTTTGCCTGCATTCATATATATATATATATATATATATATATATATATATATATATATACACATGGATATTCCTTCCCTTTATTTTTTGATTTTTTTCCTTCCCTGTGTTTCATGCCTTGCCTGTCTAGTATTGCCCTGCTACAATTGACTACAGAAAACTTCATTTTCATCGTCTCTCATGTGTGAATATATGTATCGACATATGTGAACATCGGCTTTGTCCATTCACTTCCGATTTGTTGTGAAATCCACAAACGAGATTTGGATCAATATTGCTCTTACATTTGGTACTGGAGTTCCAAGTAAGTCGAAGTAATGGAATCAATCAATTTTCCCCTGTTCCACTTATCAAAAATAACTTTCGTCATATTCATCTGCATTAATTTGATCCAATTTTTTTATGAGAATCGTTCGGTATGGATTAATCGAATGACTTTGGTGGGAAAAATATAAAAAGACTTTCATGAAAAATTTCTAATGCTTGTTAATTTACTTAAAATTGATATGATTCACATGCAGGAATTCAATAACGTTTCATATCGCAATCACTTTTCTAGTAACTCGGTTACCGATAATGCATGATGGTCAATCCAACTCTCTGAACCAAATTTTACATAAAACTTTTTATTTCATTTTGGGAAAATTGAAACGGGAATTGATGTTCTATACAGGATTTATCAATCGTTGCGGTAATAGCAAATCACGGGATCTCAAGGGTCTTCAAGGGAGAACTGCTGGATGATAACGCGGGTCCAGTAATCGGGCGCCCTAGTAGAAATATAATCAGCTTTCCTTATCCCTGATGAGGCACTGATGAGGAAAAACTAATCAGGGAAAACTGATCATTAACTTATAGGGAACTGATTTGTCTGATATGATTATTAAAATTCATATAAAACTGATCGAATTTTGACAAGTTGATACCTTGATTCGCGAGAAACATCAATAGCGTAAATGTTTATCAAAAATATTCGGTTTGAAGAACATATTGATTGTTATTGAAGTGATCTATGCCAATTGAAAAACAACACTTATTTTAGATATATGTATTAACCAAAATTCGGAGTATTTCAAAGAAATTGAATTGAATTGGTTCGAATTATTTTATCCTGGTTTTGCTGTATCAAATCTATGAAACCTAAGCTACATTGAAAGCTACCTCAGAAATTGTTAGATTCTGTAAGAGGTTATGATATAAAAAGAGATGGGATGTAATATGTATATATTCTTCCTCAGAAAAAATATAGTTTTGTTACTTATTATGAGTAAGTATAGTAACTTGAATATTATCTCATGATTGAGGTGGAAACACCATACATATGGTTTCATATATTTTTTGTCCTTGGCAAAAACTCCTAGATTTCATGTAAGAAGAAGGCCTAGAAAAATTTTTCCTGCAGGTTTTGCTAAAAATTCACTTTTTAATCCTTGGAAACATCTTAAAAAGCAGCATAAATTATCATTTGAGTGAGAAATCATCAATTCGTTATCATAATTTCGCGTCTTCATCGACATAACCTGCATTTTTGTGGTTAATCAATGCTTCGTCAGTTAATCACAAATACCTCATCAACCACTGATCAGAGCCTCATCAGTTACTCGCTCGTATCTGCTCACTTTGCCCAATCAGTTTCTCATTAGTCAGAGCGTTACACCTCTCGTCGGAAACTTGTAAGTTTGCTGATCAGTGCCTCATCATTTGCTGGAGAAAAATCTACTACGACGGTTGCGGAACTAATGATCAGCACAGTGATGAGATGAAATAATTCCGAATTATGCCTACAAATTATGGCGTTTCAAAGTGGTTCATCAATGGCGGATTACTGGATAGGTTGATAATACTCATTGATCTTAATCCTTTCAATCGATCGAATATGGGATATTAATGCTTTTTCGTATTGAATAAACACCACTTCAGAAGATGAATTTTCAATGTGGATTCAATCTAAAATTCACATTTGAGTGATGAATCGTTCAAATAGAAGCTCAAGAGTTTCCAGACTTAATGCTGAATGGTTTTCTTTCCTTCACTTGTATTGAATTGATAATAGGTTCTTCCAATTTTTCGGATTATGATAGTAGGGAAGAGGAAGTCAAGTCATTCGTCGGGGGGCATACATTTACCGATTACTGGCTGTGTTCACATTACTGGACTTCCCGCACACTGTGGAAGACGTATGGAACATATCTCTGGAATAACAAACGTGATAGGATATATAGCAATTTATAAACATCTCTCTTCTAACTTGTACGAATTTTCCTGAAACTCATAATAGCACGGACACTGCCATGACGTCAGTTTTGTGAAGATCAGGCAGGAATCATCATAACTTGGAGGGAACATGTTCTCAAACCCCTATTATAATAGGGATTCACCCCAATGGTATTGTGGTTTGGATTTCTTAAGCGGATTTTCTTATCTAGCGACCCCAAAATAAGGTGATTTTCTTGAATTTTTTTTCATGGGAGGAAGTAAATCAAGAACTCTGGGATTCCCACACTTGTCAACTGAGTCTTTGAGTGCATAAAAAAATTTTTTTCAGTCAAGAATAATGCCATAGGACTTATTCATACGTGTTCAAACATAACCACCTAAAAAACAGGGATCAATCGGGTGCCACTATACACGGAAAGACCGGGTCTATCAATATTTAGAAAGAATTCATCAACGTTTGGAAAAATGACTGTCAATTCAGGGAAAAAGAGGATCGTTGAAAAATATTCGTGGTGAGTCTACCAAAAATTCGTAGTCAAAATATTAACAGTTGATAGTTTGATTGGTATTTTTCACAGTGGAACTATGGCAGGCCTCCTGGGACGATAAGACCAGAGGACGATGGACCGCGAGGCTCATCCCCCTGCTCAGACCGTGGACAGAGCGCGAGCATGGCGAGGTGGGGTACTTCCTCACCCAGTTCCTTACGGGACATGGGTACTTCCGGAAGTACCTCCACCAAATGGAGAAGGTGGCGTCGCCCGAGTTTGTCTATTGTCCCAACGCTAGGGACACTGCCGAGCACACGTTTTTCGAGTGTGCTTGGTGGGAGCCACATCGGGTGGCGCTACAAACGGAGCTCGGAGA